>OX411823.1:5312000-10312000 GCA_948253155.1 Leucoma salicis | reverse complement strand
ACCACCTGATTATAAGCGGTTACTGTAGCCTATAGACGCTAGCCTAGCAACACCAAGCTATCACTCGCGCGTCGCCATCTCCAAGGAATTGTTATAGGAGCTAGATATTAAGGATAATAACAAGAAGATAGGTTGGATACTAAGGAGAGGATAGGGAGGGAAATTGGGCCTCTACTGCAGTGCTCTCACTCAACATACGAAACACAACGGTAGACGTAACTACTACTAACCTAACCGATCGAGCCGGCCTATTCGTGCTGGGATGAGCAAGGCTCTATTGAACAAAGGCAAATGTGCTGTTGGATTAAAAATATCAAATATACACAGACTCAAATTACGGGCCTCGTGGCGTAATCGGTAGTGTAAGTTCGGTGCACGAGGTTGCAATGTGGGTTCGATTCCCACTCAGGACAATTATTTGTGTGATTAACACAGGTCAGACTGCGTCTGGGTGTTTTCTATCTATGACATGTATGTATTTACAAAAAAAAAAGTAGTATATGTATTATATCCGTAATCTGGTACCCATAGCACAAGCATTAAGCTTAGTTTGGGACCAGAGGACGTTGTGTGAAAATGTCCGTGAATATTTATTTATTTTATTTACTTAAAAGGTAAGTATGCAGACCACATGAGGTTGTTGAACATTTAAAAAGTGTGTGTGTGTACTTATGTACACGCGTTAGAAGTTATACTTCTTTGGCGTAACAAGATAAAAATCTTTTCAAAAATTTTATCTTCGCCTTATTCTACGTTTGTAGAAAAAACGACACTAACAATAGAAAAAAGGTATTTAATACATTGAATGTTTTATCAACGCATTATCTAGTTAAATAAAGTTTATTTAAATATCACAAAAAGACTAAAATGTTGACTATATTTTGAAATAAAACTACGTTTACGGATTCTATCGCGTTTACCTGATTTTATACTATCCCGACGTATCGAACACTTTACAGCATTCATGATCACGGGTGGACTTAGATGATAGACGTCCAAGGCTGATATGTTATTTCATATCAGCCTTGGACGTCTATCATCTCGAAACCTCTCGAATATCCTAGGTATTCTCCATGCGGGTGCCAAACAACCACACGGCATGATGGTAAGTGGTTAGCTTAGAATATAGACGCTAGCAACATCAGAGACAGCACTCGCGCGTCGTCATCCAAGGAAAGGGATAGGAGTTGAAGAATAGCATAATATGGAGATAATGGTGTTTTGGGCATCCTGCACTCTCACTCATCATACGAAACACAATTCTAGGAGTACCTGCCGTTATTTTACGCTGATCTTCTGTAGGAATGCAACAAAGATGTCATGTTTGCGACTCAGATTATGTGCTGATTCGGCAAAAAAACAAAAGATTGCGTCTTTGACACGTCATGGTACGTAATTGCGATTCAGTTCAGTTTGGGTCCTTAACTGGATCGCAATAAGAGTTCATGGTAATCCTGCAGATGGCTTTTACGCCATCGTTCGCAAAAAAGGACATTAATGAGTTCACTTAGAGCGAGTGAAAACAGCACACTGCAAGTTATAGTGGAAGTTACGTCCCCGATTTGAAAGTTTTGTTCAAAGGATAGTCAAATAGCATCATCAAGATGCTCTGCACAATACTCTGACACCATTAGATATAAGTAGGAGACCGAGACTCACCTACCTAGACCAAATCGGTCATGTGGTTAAGGAAGGTGGAGTCTAGTCTCCGAAACCGGAGAGCGTGTATGAAGAGAATTATGAATGTTGAGGAAACGGGTGATGAATGCAAGAATAGAGCCTTTTGGCACTCTGTTCTCTCTGCCTACCCCACAAGGCAGATGGCGTGATGATAAATAAGTAAGTATACTAACAATTAGTTTTAAGCCTAACTAACACCAAGGCTTTTTATTATCTGAGCCATTAATAAATACTATTAATATTATAGCTGGTAGCAGTTATACTTCATAGTAGTTAGAGGATATTGTACCTGCAAAAGGCTCATGGACTAAAAACCTTTATTATTATGGTATAGACTCAATACCATGAAAAAGATTGCAATGGCATATTCAGTCTGGTTCATGAAATTAGCTCAAACAGCTAAAAAAGTGTTCCCAGGGTGACATATTATATTTTATGTGTGTAAATTGCATGTATTAAAAAGAATAAATCATAACAAACCTTTTCTATTAACATAACAGGCAAAGGAATTGAATCTGAGCTGCCATTTGTCTTTGGTAAACTTTTCCTTTGTGATGATTTATCTGGAAGAAAACTGATATATGTCAGACTATAAATCGCTAGGATAGTATAAACTATAGATTAGGCACTACAAAGTATTGCTATTGAAATATAGATATACTTAAACAGGTTTTATAAAGTTGAGTAAAAAAAATGATTTTATGAGGTTAAAAGCACATTGTAAGAGATCTCAAACTTAAACAACCAAATAATGTGTAGTGGCAATGAAAATAAATATATTGGGTTTCTTGAAAAAAAAAAAGGACAGCAAGCAAGTATTGTAAAATATAAAAAAATATACTATAGACTTATTTATTTATAAATTTTACTAAATAAAAATTACCTTGAACAATGGCAGTGTTGGATTTATTACTTCTGTGTTTATTCAAAAGTTTGTGATAATCTTTACTAACTACAGGAAGAAGGCAATTTAATGCTGTTATGTGTTTCATTCTGTATAATAAAATAAATAATTCCTCTACTCTGTGGTTTAGCTGACCCCATCTTGTAAATAGCTGGTTGGTTGGTGACATACTCAGCCTACGGGCTGATTGTTCTATGTCCTATAAAAAACATAATAGTAAGCCAGAAACCAGTTACATTTAAGTAATTGAAATCTTGAGCTTGATGATCACACAAATAATCCTGACTTATATTCACTTCACATACAAGCAGGTTCATATATTAAGAATGTGCAGTCAAGATGCAATTCTTAGTTATTGTGATCCATATTTTAGCACTTGACATGCTCAGGCTACTTTAAAGAACTTAAATTATTATGAAAGTGAAAAGAGTGAGCTTTACTCTCTCTCCCGCTCGCAGTAAAGATCTCTTTTTCCACTTTCACAATTGTTTGTTCTTTATGCAATCCTTAGTCTCTAATTTATTAGTGTTATGTCAGGCATCCCACACTGGGCTAGTGTCCAGCTAGGACTGGGTCTGTGCCCAGCCAGGACAATGGAATAAATCCTTTTTACTATGAGTAAAAGGGATTTAAGCTGTTGTTGTTGGGTCTCTTACCCATACTCAATACAGGGACAGAAAAAAATTCCAAGCATTGATTATATAACTCTAGTCTAGTCCAGGAGTCGACTCCTATGTAGAACAAACTTAAACAAGCAGTCATCTGACTAATGTCAGATAATCATTACTGCAAATAAACTGTAAGTGTGTACCACTTTCATGAACATAACTTAATTTTTTTGAATATTAACTACTTCTTATTAGAGGTCTGCCTACCTATCAAAAAAGTCAATTTGAATATATTATTGCTTCAATTTAGAATAAACACACTTATCTGTCAGCTTATTGAATCAGAATTATTCTTTCTAAAATAATATATTTGTTTGAGTCTTAATCTTTTATCTCACAAGGTAAAAATCTCAACAAGCTCTCGCCATGCCTTTTAAAACGGAATACAATAGTGAATACGCTTTATTTGGCACTAAGACACCATCCATCCATCCATCAGCCTTTTAACGTCCACTGCTGGACATAGGCCTCCCCAAGAATGGGGGATAGTGCCGTAATCGCCACGCTTGCCAGGCGGGTTGGCGATCGCAGTGGATGTTGTTAATACTCGAAGGAGTGCTGCTGCCCACTCCCTCGATATTCCCTTAGTCGGCTCTTACGACTCCCATGGGTGGAGAGGGGTGGGTCAATTCTAAAGCCGGCCCCACACGGCTAAGACACAAAGTTGAGTAAAAATCTAAATGTTATTGAACAAACAGTTCCGCCTACACGAGTATACGTCATGCGTAATGATGTTCATGTTATGCACATAATTCACACGGATCTATTGTCAAATTTATCTGGAAATCCCATTTTGCACCCAGGAAAATCCCAATCTAAGATTGTAAAACACCGTTGATGTACTTACAATAACGTCGAAGGCTGAATATTTCATTTGATTGCCCGCTAATTCCTTCCAGTAGTCTTCAAAATCCAGCAATCTACATAGCTCTTTATTTATCTCGAACGGTAACTCGTATATATACATTTTTATCACTACTACGTATTTCTATTTATAAAAAATATTTTCACAAACAACCTCTTCTTCAATCAACTTGTTGCACACTGACAGATGCTGACAGGGGTGACAGAACACTGATAGAAAAGTGACAGTTGCCAGCTGTCAGTTTGTTGATGTCATTTGTCAAATAAACGTCAACATGTTATTTTGACAGCTAGTTAACCGTGGGTCACCCCTCCAAGCTCAGTTTACGACAGAAGCACAGACTACTATGAGAACACATGTAAAAAAAGCAATTGTGCGGATTGTTTTTTTGTTGATATTTTACACCAAAGAGAATTTAACCACTACGTTTGTTTTACGTATATTTAGGATACCATTCCGATAAATACCTAAAAAATATCTAGACCACCTATCCCAGTTCTGTAAACGATATTGGCTTTGTGAATTGTTACTTTATGTAACGTAATAAAGCTCTAAAACTAATATCGACTACTTAGAAACGGAAACAATACGACAAAGATCGTTATATTCCTATAGGTAAGTATATTTTTATAAGAAATCGAATGTTATGTGGTTAGAAATTAATTAGAAAAGCATAAAGAAAGTCTATTTTTAATATTTCAATAATAATATATTATAGATTACTTCGTAAAAATAAGAAATATTTTGAAATCTGAATTTCTTCATTTTCGTACGAAAACAGGCTAGTGTTGTAGTGATGCGCTGCGTCCGACATATCGATACGTGCGATCGATAGAATCGTAATATCGTTATAATTGCTGTATGTGTTCTAATTGCTATTTAGACTTATATGTAGTAGGTGTATATTAGTAAGACATACAAAACCGATATTCTAAACATATTGTTTTATTTGGAAACCACCTTATAAATAAATATTATGATGACGAGTTTAGGACCAGATACTTCTCAATATTATAAATTATATTGTTTAGAGAAATCGACAAAAATATTCTTTGGGTTTCATAAAGCCGGTTCATTGTTCAGGATCAGAAATATCTCACGTACTCGGAGAATAAAATGTTTACCACCATTATCTTAGCTTTAGTACTATAACTTGTTTCGGATCTGTAGGCGCTAATTTATCTGCTCAATTTCGATGTTTTTTTTCACTTTTATAGATATTGGAGATTTTACATAAGGTTGTAATTACAAGAATAAAATGTTACCATTATTAATATATATATATTCCCACCTATAACATTTCAGTAAATAAAATGATCCCGTAGATAAACATTAGACTAAAACAATGTGAGAAAATATGAAATAGAAAATGATAGGCACGAGCGAGGATCAAACCCACGCCTTCCGAGTTACCTACTTTCAGACGTTCTTCCAAATAAGCTATCGTGACATTCGTTTGTGGCTATCATATTATATAAATATAATATTATTATTTATATATAGAGAAATTTTTTTATTGCTCTGGATCGCTGGAGGTCGAGGGAGAAGCGGGTGGCATCCAGTGTGTTGTGGATCTGAAATAAATACATTGCCATTAGTATGTAGTGGCAGACGAGCTACGGCCCACCTGAAGGTAAGTGGTAACCGCCATTCATGAACTCAACTATACTAAGTATACTGAAAAGTCCCAAGGCCCTTCGTCCTTATTAACCTTTATCTGCACGTGGTATCCTTTTCCTTGTAGCTGGCGACGCGCTAGTGATTCTTCTGGAGCTGCTAGAATCTATAGGCTCCGGTAACCTCTTAACATCAGATGGGCCTAATGCTTGTTTGCCACCCATATAGTATAAAAACGTCACCCGTGTGGTGACGGACTACGAATACACGTATCATAACTCCATCGTTTCCCACGGGTGTCGTATAAGGCGACTAAGGGAAGTAAGCAATTATCACCCATTGCACTACTGGTGGTAGGGCTGAGTACCAAGTGAGAGTACTCACTTGTTATCAGGCCCAAACGGGTCGATACCACCGTCTTCTGTGTGACTAGTCACGAAGCACGTCGGTGTATTTTGGCTGTAGAAGAAGATAGCCGTTTATTCTTTCATTTCATATCTCAGAAATGAAATGGTGCGCAGCGGCTTGACAATACTCTCGGTTTAGTTGAGTCCATGAGCGACGGTTACCACTTACCATCAGGTGGGCCGTGGCTCGTCTAACATCATAAGTAATAAAAAAAAATACAATGAAGTACTCGCTGAGACTGTAGCCATGGTGGTGTAAGGGGAGCGTATGGTGGCGGTAATGAAGTCTATCGATCAACCAGATTTTCCTAAAAACAAGTTAGCTGGCCCGTGGTATCCACTGGGCGCTCTGTCAATTCAATAATAATAATTACTGACTATCCTTACAAAATCAAAATATAATAAATATGAAAGTGAGTTAGTGTTTGTTATGCTTTCCAACTGCAACTACTACTGAACCAATCTTAATGAAATTTTGCCAATCTGAAAGTGCCTACGGCGCTTTTTGTCAGTACATCTTTTCAAGAAGTAAAATACTACTAGCACAAGATCAATATTTAGAAAAAAATAATCAGCTCCTCCTCCTGTGGAGTCTCCGTATATATCTAGTTGGTCGACCTTCTTCGTCTCACCCTCGTGCTCACTAACCTCCGCATACTGAATAATTACGTGAAGTTTTCCGCCCCCACGTCATTTTCTCTAAAACATAAATACTTAGAAAAAGTTATAGATCTATATATTGTTATACGGGACCGTTGCATACAGGCGGCATATTACCTCTTGGTGAGGGTCTGCCTTAGAGAAGCCTTTGTCTGTATGTCCAGCAGTGGACGAAAAAAGCTGATGAATGTAGATTATGTCTCAGATTCCTGATATAATAACAGGATAAAACGAATACGAACTTTGAAGTCTAATCAATAGCTATCAAACAAAAAAGTTGCATCAAAATCCGTTTAGTAGTTTTTGCATGATGCGCTAACAAATAAACAGACAAACCTACAAAAATTCTAAAAAAAATATTTTGTGTTCAGGCACGCCTAAATAGCTAATACAGTTTTTTTTAGTTTATTAAATGCATAACTATGTTACAGCTTTATAATAGTTAGGATAAAATCTATATAATAATAATATAATAAAAGGTAGATACATGACGACGGTGAAACTATCGACAACTAACATAATCGATGCTCATCACTATAACACCAACCTTTTTACCAAAATTATTAACTGAATTTTTCCTTATTCATTTTACGACTTATTCTTATACAATTACTTGCGTAAATAATTATTATGGATATCATTATGCAGCCTATTACTATTTTATTTTTCAAACTGTTAGCCACACATCAAAATAGGGTAATTTATATTGCCTATTTTCGGCATGTAATTAATACAACTACAATGAAATCCACAAATCCAATTATGTAAATAACTTTATCATACTTTAAACACAAAGGTAAAGCATCTGGACGGTATCCAGAAGATGCAGGTTCAAATCCTGCTCCTGACTGTTATTTTTCGATTTCACATTTTTCACTTTGTGTTTAAAGTATAGTGCTAAGCATGTCAAATGCTAAAAATATATATAAAAATATCTAAAACTTTATCATATCTAAAATAACATACTATTTATTGTGTAAAATTATGCTCTTACCTTTTATAACAATAATTTCCACCAAGCACTAACACTCCGCATTAATTTTTTTTTAGGCGCTAAGGTACTAACCTCTTTAAAAAAAACTCTTTGTTTGGCTGTACCCGGAGCCAGCTCTGGCGCCATGTCGGACCCACAGAGCACCCTAGTATATACGGAAAGCTGAGCCACCGGTGGCTCTCGGGCCCCTGAGGGTTAATGGCGGATAAAACCAAACCGCCAGGCCCACCTGATATCGCTTTTCCTACATCTCCTATCTTCTCCTCTCCAACTAGTAATTCTCGTAAGCATCATGTCAATGATAACGAACTTAATTCCGCTATTCCTTCGAAGCAATCGAAAGGTCAAGTTGCCAGACAGAAATACGCGAACGATGTTAAATCACCGTTTTTTGTCCACGTATCACGCCTTTATAGAATCCACACGCTGCATTTACTCTGTTTCGTTTGGTATGTTTATACCCAGAAACAATATCTCCAACGTTGTTCAAGACGGAGTGCAAAGAGTTGGCAGAAAAAATGTTTCAAGATACTATCTCATTTCTTGTGAATAGTTTGCTTACTAAACTTAAGTATGTGGCATCAATCTCTTCATTTAATATAACGCGAATGGGCGTAGCTACTGGTATGCCTACTGATACGTCGAAGAAAGATTCGATTAACAGTAGGCAGAGGACTATTAAATCAGTGATGGCAGAAAAAGTGTTATTCTACTCTGAAGCTAGTAAACTGATTCCCTCAGTTACTCGTAGCCATGCCAATGGTACAAAGGCTACTTCAAGCATGTCCTAGTCCCATAAGTAAACAGTTTTCTTTAAGCCAAAGTCCCACGCTCCTTTATCTCCTGCCTATGACGGGGCTCTTCTATTCTGTGGAGACCACAAAGAGTCGTCGCTTCCAGGGTCATACGCGGGTACCGTACGGGGTTAACCGAGGTGGCCTGTGCGTTGGCCGGCACCCCCCTTGTGACTTGGAGGTGGAGGTGCTCGTCGAGTTGCACCGGCGGGCGTCGCAAGAGCGGGCAGGAAAAAGGTGGTCGCACCCTACCCAGCGAGGTGGTCAGGTGGCAAGGCGACGCCCGCCGAGCTGCCATGGCCTGTTGAGGGCACGGCTGGAGGCGCCTTGGTCCGGTCTTTGCACCGTAGGGGCACTCCAGCCGGTGCTGGATAAGTGGGCAGGGTGACAGCATGGAGTCCTCACCTTCCGACTGGTACAAGTGCTGTCGGGGCATGGTTGCTTCGACAGATACCTGTAGTCGTGAGGAGAAAGACGACTGAATCTGTACTGTCACCATTGCGGCTGTGACGAGGACACGGCGTGGCACACGCTCGAGTCGTGCCTGGCTTGGGCCGAGCAGCGCCGTGTATTCGTTGCGATAATAGGGGGGGACCTTTCGCTGCAGAGCGTCGTTAGAGTGATGCTTGGCAGCGACAGGAATTGGACCGCGGTCGCTGCCTTCTGCGAGGAAGTCATCTTGCAGAAGGAAGCGGTGGAGAGGGCCAGGGAGGCTGATCCTTCCACTGACCTGAACCACCGCCAGCGACTGGGGCGGCGCATGCGCCAGTACTTGCGCCTGATGCCGCCCTAGGTGAGGCTGCGGGTGGATGGACCCGGGAATTTCTGCCACCCGCAAGGCCTCCCGCGAAGGTATGACGCTCCGTGTGTGGATGCGTCGCTCAGAGTAGTACCCGAAAGGGTAAGCCACCGGCGGCCTACTGAAGTAATTAAACATAGCACCAATGACCCACCAACACAGGCGGAGAGATGGCACACGGCGGGTTTGTCTAGTAGGTGAGGGCTCCACACTACCCTGTTTGTTACCCCGAACGACGGGGTGTGCGGTTAGGTACATTATTTCCCACCATCCATCCATCCATCCATCAGCCCTTCAACGTCCACTGCTGGACATAGGCCTCCCCAAGAGAACGCCACAACGAGCGGTCCTATGCGTGTGCTCGTCATGGGGGATAATGCCATCGCCACGCTTGGCAGGCGGGTTTGCGATCGCAGTGGATGTTGTTAATACTCGAGGGAGTGCTGCTGCCCACTTCCCCGGTATTCCCTCAGTCGGCTCTTACGACTCCCGTGGGTAGAGAGGGGAGGGACAATTCTAAAGCCGGCCCCACACGGCAAAAAAAAAAAATTTCCCGCCTTGACAAAATTACAAAAAGGAGACTCAGCTTTTTTCAAGAACTTAGAATTGTGGTATCATATTTGGGCTCAATAAATAGTAGATAAACTATAAATATGCAAAAAAATCCTACGCTGAGATAAACATATGGAGCAAAGAAGAAGAAAAGATGGTCGGGAGGTTTTTAAATTCTTAATTTACACTTGTTTTTTTTTTGTAAGAGTACACTGTTCCTTATGTGGCGTATTTAATTAAATAACATAAGTACATAGAGTAGATTATAGGATTAAGAGAATAGGAAGTTAGATGTTTCGATGAATGTTGGTAAGTAACTACATGTTACCCGTTACCAGCGGCTGTGAAATAATTAAGTGTGTGTTTTGGCTATAGAGAAAGATTATCCGAACACAGTAGTAGGATTGTGTGATAGAAAGGGAATGCTCCGATGGTTCGGACATGTGGAAAGAATGCCGGCCAATCGACTGGTTAAGAAGATATACAATGCGAAATTGGAAGGATGTAGATACAGGGGGAGACCGAGACACACCTACCTTTTTTTTTTTTTTTTTGTTTTGGCGGGGAAAAATGTACCTAACCGCACACCCCGTTGTTCGGGGCAACAAACAGGGTAGTGTGGGGCCCTTACCCACTAAAGAAACCCGCCGTGTGCCGTCTCTCCACCTTTCTTGGCGGACCACTGGAACTATGTTACATTCCTTCGGTGGTGAGACTCACCTACCTAGACCAAAACCGGCGAACGTGTATGAAGCGAATTATTAATGTTGAGGAAGCGAGAGATGTATGCAAAACAGAGTGCAAAGTAGAGCCTTTTGGCACTCTGTTCTCTCTGCCTACGAGATGGCGTGATGACAAGTTTAATCCCACATTAGTGGTAAAGCCTTGGTGAGTTAGTGGTTAATATGAGTGAGCCGGTGCGATTAGAGAAGCACTACCAAAGAGTAGAATAAATAAAAAAAGAAGCGTTACCCATCCATCTACGAGTCTATGGTGAGAAAAAATGTACCTAACCGCATTCCCCGTCGTTCGGGGCAATGAACAGGGTAGTGTGGGGCCCTCATCCACTAAATAAACCCGCCGTATGCCGTCTCCCCACCCGTGTTGGTAGGCCACTGAAACTATGTTACATTCCTTCAGTAGTAAACCAGCATTCAGCCTGCCTTCAAACTGCTTAACATACCGTATTTAAAGTCGCAAGCAACACCAGAGGGATTACTCGCGCATTGCCAATTTCAGAGATAGGAGGTGTAAAGAATGATGATAGAGAGGAATACAGACAGTTGTTTTAAAAAAATAAAGACAACGCTATGCACTGCGCTAAGGAATAACCTTTGTATCGCGGCGGAATTTACAAACATACAATTTCACGGACACAAAGTACACCCAGACTCAGGACAATCATTTGTGGATCACACAAAGAGTTGTCCTGTGTGGAAATCGAAGCCACAACATTCGGGCGGGAGGCCGATATCTAAACCAATCCGCCATCTGTGCTCTACATTGTCACCTGTAGTACCTACGTACCTTTTTTTGTTAAGGTGAGAAAAAATGTACCTAATCGTTTGGGGCAACGAACAGGGTAGTGAGTAGCCCAAAGAGTAAAATAATACGAGTAGCCCTCACTCAATAAAGAAACCCGCCGTGTGCCGTCTCTCCGCCTGTGTTGTCGGCCACTGGTACTATGTTGCATTACTTCAGTGGTAGTACTTACGTAGGTAGGTACTTACCAAGAAATTCACAAGCAGACAAATTAATATCAATTAATATGAATGTTAAACAATAAAAAATAATAAACCATTGTACTAATTCTATTTCTGATTATTTATTTAAATACAAAAGCGAATTTAGTAAGTGAAGGAGGTCGGGCGAGTGCAAATAACATGTAATATTTGTACAAATGTATCTAACTCTTTACTGTGTTAGGGAATAATATATCGCTTGAATTTTTAATAATGAGCGACCTAAATGTGTAATTGAATTGACAATTCTTTATTGAAACATTTCAAGCCGCTCGCGCTTTGCACGCATGCAATAGACAAATGTATATTCAGGATTTTTGAAGAACTACAACTCTATTACAGTATTTTTGGGTAGGCATAGCTATTCTTAAGCTGTAGCCAGCATATGGCGAAAGTCTATACAAATATATAAAATTGAAGTGTCTGTTTATAATGTCTTAATAACAAAACTTTTAAATTTGTACTTTATAATATTTTCTAGGATATAGTATACATATAAACCTTCCCCGGATAAATTAAAGGACATTGAAAGCCATTTCAAAATCATTAGCATAATTTAGAAGACGAAACCGGTCAAATAAACATACGCAAATAGCATTTTTATACTATGTATAGATGCGAGTACCTATGTCTGTTTACATTGACTTGAGTTCTTTACTTAGAGGCCAAAATTATAACATAGGTGTATGGCAGCACACCAACGTCTGTAACTCGGTGAAGGAAAACATCGTGATAAATGCTTGATTGTCAATTGTATCTATTAATTGCTTGCTACATCTTCCGATACACATTAGATAATATTGCACGCCTCATAAGCGAAACGTTGAGGTGGGTACTGCTCTCGTTTTACGTTGAACAACTGATTTTTCAAACTTAAAATGTCTCTACTTATCATCAATATTTCACTTGTAAAATATATACACACATATCAAGAAAAACCACTATTTTTAACACTCATGATATTTTTTGTGCCATTTTTGTCATTTAAACTAGTTAAAAAACTGTTTAAAAAAGTTATGTCTTTGACGTCCGTTTGTTGTAGGTAATGAATGTTAACACGATAACGACCAAAATATTTTACTAATCGAGCCTTTTTTTTTTTTCGTTTACGAATTATTATGATTACGAATACAGCCCTATTACTTTTCACAGTCTGATTCGATGTGGTTTAATTGTTATTAAATAAACAAAAAAATAGTAAATATTTACGCTCGACGCGACCCTAAAATCAGTGCTATCCTTATTTCGTGAGAACTATTTCTATAAACCAATGTAGAAGTCGCCGTGTGGGGCCGGCTTTAGAATTGTCCCACCCCTCTTTACCCATGGGAGTCGTAAGAGCCGACTGAGGGAATATCGGGGGAGTGGGCAGCAGCATTCCCTCGAGTATTAACAACATCCCCTGCGATCGCCAACCCGCCTGCCAAGCGTGGCGATTATGGCACTATCCCCCATTTGAGCGCACAGGGCCGCTCGTTGTGGCGTTCTCTTGGGGAGGCCTATGTCCAGCAGTGGACGTCGAAAGGCTGATGGATGGATGAATGTAGAAGTACTTCTTAAAATTAGCGCTAGATGGCGTATAAGACAAGAGAAGGTATTTTTTGAAATTAGCGCTATCTATGTGATTTATTGAAAACTACTTAGTAAGACCAATACATTATTAGATACTTATCAAATATACAATTTTATTGTGAAAAATGAAGATTATGAGGCGTGCACTTTTGGATTTTCCAAAGTATTTTTTTATCTGTATTTTAGAAAAAGAAAACTATATTTTATTATCTACTGCTGTATTCAGCAGTAAGTATCTTAAGGTTTGCCCTTTTAGTACAAAAAAAACATGCTCAGTCACTTTAAAGAACAAATTATTTGTGAAAGTGGAAAAAGCTAATCAGCTAATCCCGCTCGCAATAAAGCTCTCTTTTCTATTTTCACAAATAATTTGTTCTTCATAGTACTTAGATGAGCATGTCAAGTGCTAAAATACAGATAAAAATATTTAAAAAATCGCGCGTCAAAATATGAGTAGTATGAATTTTAATTGGGCATAGTTTCTGAAAAACGTTTTAAGTTCTAACCTCAGACTAAGAACTACGTTCTAACCCACAATGTCAAGTTTCGAGAATATTGAGTTTTGTAGTTAAATTTTGTATTAGGTACTATATCACATTTTGTATAAGAGTATAAAATCTTATACTCGCTTATACTCGTATAAGATGTGCGATAGTAATACAAAATTTAACTACAAATTCAATACTTTCTGATATTTACGCGAATGTTACACATTTTGAAATAAAACTACGTTTACAGAATCTATCGCGTTTACTTGATTTTACTCCTATCCCGACGTTTCGAATACTTTACAGCATTCATGATCACGGGTGGACTTAGATGATAGACGTCCAAGGTTGATATGTTATTTCAACGGTTTCATCTACCCACAGTATATGATTTTACAAAATTTTTGGTTTATTTATTTAACCCACCTAATATTCGTTTAGAAACACAGTGAAAATATCTACTTCAAATGTTTATGCTTACAATGTATGAGACTTTAAATTAGTATATTAAAATGAGTATAATACTCCTCTTTAAATTGTAAAATTTTTGTTTTTATTTAGTGCTCAAAAATTCTACCACAAACTACCAATTACTACCAGTAAGAAGACAATCTTGGTTATTAGTTTATATTATTAAATATATTGATTTTGCCAAAAGCTAAGACTACGAAGCTACCACCGGATCGGAACGCGGCCTGACTGAGAAAGATCCGGCCAGAAAACTCAGTAGGCAACAACTGTTATGGATTATTAAATTTTGTACGGAATTACTGAGATCTAATAAGGTTTAAATTTCAAATTTTTTATAAAAGGCAAAAACTAATCACTACTGTGGGTTTTATCTACACAATAAGCGCTAACTGTGTCTTGCAATCTTGTGGTGTGCCTTCTTGTATTCTGTTTGGTGAGGCCTATCACAGGATTCCAGCTTGATGGTAAGACCCAGCCGTCTTCTCTATTGAAATTGGGATGTTTCTTAATTTCAATAGCCTCACGTATCATTCTAGGGCGATATCGATGTTCTTTTGCGAGGATTTGAGGTTTGTCAAACAGTCTTTGTTTCAGAGAGCACAAGGAATCTGTGATGAAGAACACCTGGCTGGAGAGTTGCAGCATGTAAAGAAAGTTTTACATGCAAATAAGCTGCAGGTTCCACGCCGCCGTCACAGAAACCGAGTGAAGCCACCCACAGTTGAGCGCCTCCCTGCAGTCCTGCCCTATGTTAAAGGAGTCACTGACAAGATTGGCTACATTCTTAAAAAAGCTTCAATTAAAACCTACTATAAGCCACTCAAAAGAATTAGTCAATTTTTACCACCAGTCAAGTGCCATATACCCTTACAGGATGCAGGAGTATACAAGCTGGATTGTGATTGTGGTCTCTCCTACATTGGGCAAACAAAGAGATCCATAACAACTCGGATCAAAGAACACATAGCTGATGTGAAGCACAGTCGCTATACAAAGTCTGCAATTTGTGAGCACACACAGGACCACACCCGCCATTACATTAGGTTTGACAAACCTCAAATCCTCGCAAAAGAACATCGATATCGCCCTAGAATGATACGTGAGGCTATTGAAATTAAGAAACATCCCAATTTCAATAGAGAAGACGGCTGGGTCTTACCATCAAGCTGGAATCCTGTGATAGGCCTCACCAAACAGAATACAAGAAGGCACACCACAAGATTGCAAGACACAGTTAGCGCTTATTGTGTAGATAAAACCCACAATAGTGATTAGTTTTTGCCTTTTATAAAAAATTTAAAATTTAAACCTTATTAGATCTCAGTAATTCCGTACAAAATTTAATAATCCGTAACAGTTGTTGCCTACTGAGTTTTCTGGCCGGATCTTTCTCAGTCAGGCCGCGTTCCGATCCGGTGGTAGCTTCTTAGTCTTAGCTTTTGGCAAAATCAATATATTTAATAATATAAACTAATAACCAAGATTGTCTTCTTACTGGTAGTAATTGGTAGTTTGTGGTAGAATTTTTGAGCACTAAATAAAAACAAAAATTTTACAATTTAAAGAGGAGTATTATACTCATTTTAATATACTAATTTAAAGTCTCATACATTGTAAGCATAAACATTTGAAGTAGATATTTTCACTGTGTTTCTAAACGAATATTAGGTGGGTTAAAATAAATAAACCAAAAATTTTGTAAAATCATATACTGTGGGTAGATGAAACCGTTGAAATAACATATCAACCTTGGACGTCTATCATCTAAGTCCACCCGTGATCATGAATGCTGTAAAGTATTCGAAACGTCGGGATAGGAGTAAAATCAAGTAAACGCGATAGATTCCGTAAACGTAGTTTTATTTCAAAATACAAATTCAATTTCCTCGAAACTTGACATTGTGGGCTGGAACGCTTTTTTTACAAAATTAAACTTAATATATTGGAATAATAATGTATGTAAATGCATCCTATAGATGGCGTCAGTCGTAATGAAATCCAAAAGCAATTGTGAAGTAACTGCGGTGGCTTAGCGGTCTAGAGCACTTCCCGCATTAGACGGGACGCAGGTTCGTATCCCACTTGCAGTAAAGCTCTCTTTTCCCACTTATACAAATAATTTGTTCACATCGCACATTCTACTTTATTTTTTAATTTTATGGCCTTTGTCCGCGGCTCTACCATCTGCGCATCGCCAACTCCGAGTAAAGGAACATGAGGTGGAGAGGAAGAATAATAATGAGAGGGTTTGGGCCTCTAATAACTCCCTCACCATATGAAAAAATCTGTAGAAATTTAACCTGTGATTCACACCGATCTTGTGAGAGGGTGGTACTTCCCCGATCGAGCGATATTTATGCTGGGATAAGGAAGGCTGTACCACTAATAATTTTATTTTTTAACTAGCCTTTGCCTTTTTTATTTTATATCTCCCCGGTATTGTAGTGGGATAAAATATATCCATCCATCAGACTTTCAACGTCCACTGCTGGACATAGGCCTCCCCAAGAGAACGCCACAACGAGCAGTCCTGTGCCGACCGCATCCAACGGCTCCCCGCAGCTTTGACCAGATCGTCGGTCCATCTGGTGGGGGGCCGTCCTACGCTGCGCCGTCCGATACGTGGTCGCCACTCGGGAACCTTTCTACCCCAACCGTTGTCGGTTCGTCGAGCGATGTGGCCTGCCCATTGCCACTTCAGCATGGCAACCCGGCGGGCTATGTCAGTCACTCTCGTTCTCCTACGGATCTCCGTATTACGGATACGATCACGTAGGGAAATACCAAGCATAGCCCGCTCCATGGCCTGCTGAGCGACTTTGAGCCCTGATACAAGGCCAACATTCAGAGACAACGTCTCTGTTCCATATGTCATCACTGGTAACACACACTGGTCGTAGACCTTCGTTTTCAGACACTGCGGAATATTGGACGAGAAGATCTTCCTTAGCTTCCCGAACGCTGCCCAGCCGAGTTGGATTCGTCGATTCACCTCTTTCTCGAAGTTGTGCCTACCTAACTGGACAGTTTGTCCCAGGTAGACATAGTGGTCGACAACTTCGAGAAGCGCACTCCTGACTAGGACCGGTGCTGAAATGACATGGACATTAGACATGACTTTCGTCTTGTCCATGTTCATTTTGAGACCCACTGGTCGAGAAACCCTGCTGAGATCATTGAGCATGGTGCCAAGGTCCTCCAGCGATTCTGCCATGACTACGATGTCGTCGGCATATCGAAGGTGAGTGATGTATTCGCCATTGATGTTGATAAAATGTATACTTACCAGTTTTTAAGTCTAATCAAGATCTACCAAATAAAAAAGTTGCATCAAAATCCATTCAGTAATTTTCGGCGTGATGCGCGAACGAACAAACAGACAAACAGACAAAAAAAAATGTGTTATGTTTAGACACGTCTATATAGCTTATTATCTTACATTAATTATATGTTGGCCGCATGGGGCCGGGTTTAGAATTGTCCTACCCCTCTCTACCCACGGGAGTCGTAAGAGCCGACTGAGGGAATACCGGGGGATTGGGCAGCAGCACTCCCTCGAGTATTAACAACATCCACTGCGATCGCAAACCCGCCTGCCAAGCGTGGCGATTACGGCATTATCCCCTATGACAGGACCGCTCGTTGTGGTGTTCTCTTGGGGAGGCCTATGTCCAGCAGTGGACGTTAAAGGGCTGATGGATGAATGAATGGAATGATATGTCTAGATGGACTCTGGGCGTTGTAAACGCGTCAAAAAAAAAATGGGGTGAACTGTTCACCCCAATGCTGTTCTATGGCTGTTAGTGTCGTTCGTGACGTCACTTGACAAGGTCGTATCCAGGAGTAATAGTGTGTCATTTAAAATGTCAACGTGTGTAATTAAAATGTGCCGAAACTACAAAAATCGGAAAATGAGCACTAAAGTTATCTCTTATCATCAGTTAGTAACATTATTTCATACAATAACTGGCTAAATAAGTCATTTAAATATTCCGAAAATAAATTAATTTTAGTTCGTATTTTTTATGTGATACCAGTTTATGAACTTAAATTTCCCGCGCAATCTTGCGAAGTTGATGATATTTTAACGATAGAGAGTAATAGAAAGATTACCTAACATAATTATTAGCGTTTTTAATGGATCCCTAAAGATGCACAGTCGTCATTTTCGGAATTATTTATTATTTATTTTAATGTTTAGATTGCTTACATTTTTAAATTTATAATTATCGTGGGTTATAGTAGTATTCTCATTAAAAGAAGAGGTTATATATAGTACTAGCCTTTGCACCGCGGCTTCGCCGCAGCCAAAAGCTAGTTTTTCGGTTATATCTCAAGTTCCCGATATAGTAGCGGGATAAAATGTATACCAGTTTTTAAGTCTAATCAAGGCCTTTCAAATAAAAAAAGTTGTATCAAAATCGGTCCTGTAGTTTTTGCGTGATGTGCGAACAAACAAACAGACAAACAGATAAACTGACAAAAAGACAAAAATTCTAAAAAAAAAAAATGTTTTGGGTTTAGATACGCCTATATAGCCTATTACAGTATTTTTTTCTCAAATATCTTGAATGTACAGACACAGCTCTGTTACAGTTTTATAATAGTATATAGATATAGATATATTTTTTATAAATATATTAAGATTATGAGAGTAAATAGAAAGAGATAATTTGTTAACCTACGAAACGTTTTGTAGTATAAGAATGTCTTGAATCTATGATAATATAATTTTTTCATAATTTAATACTACCACTGAATCTGGTATTTCTGGTATTATTACGCACGCACACAAACACACACTGCACAAGCGTAATGACAGCTGTCACGCACACTAGCATAATAATTCCCGCCCGATTTTTATGACGTTTATAAGAGTGACACCTCATCTAGATATATAACTAATCTAAGCTTATTACAGTATTTTTTTCTCATATATCTTAAATGTACAGACACAGCTCTGTTACAGCTGTATAGATAATTTTAAATATAGAGACATAGCTTTCTTACAGCTTTATATTAGTTAAGATGATAGACGAACAGAATACCTGACAGACGGAATAGTAATGTGTTAAATCCTGTGCCAGCTGAACTAATAAACTTAGCTGTACATCTGGTGCAGTGGTTTACCTACCAAGTGTTGTGAGTTCAATTCCCACACAACAATAAAATTGTTCTTTCTTTTTGTGATCCATAAATGGTTGTTCTGATATTTAGATATTTTTATATATATTTTTAGCATTTGACATGCTTAGCAACATACATTAAACACAAAGTGAAAACTGTGAAATCGAAAATAACAGTCACGAGCAGGATTCGAACCTGCATCTCCTGGATACCGTCCAGATGCTTTGCCAATTCAGCAGCAAGTCAGGAGCAAGTGTCACGATTGCTGAATTGGCAAAGCATCTGGACGGTATCCAGGAGATGCAGGTTCGAATCCTGCTCGTGACTGTTATTTTCGATTTCACAGTTTTCACTTTGTGTTTAACGTGTTATTTTAGTTTTTTAAACTATAATTTATTTTCTTCTTTTTAGTGTCACAATAGTATCAAAATACTGTTATTTAAAAGAAATAAAACCTACTTATGCCTTGATAATTTGCCTTTAAACTTCATCGGATGGACATGGCTAAACTGTAAGGGTTCTTTATTGGCTACGGAACCCTAAAAACCGATAAACTCGATAACTCAAATTATTGCATTGTCATCGGTCCTTGATAAGTGTGCAAAGTTACAAATCAATCCGACGTTTTGAAGTAGTTGAAAATCACGTTCGAAGATTCCGTAGCGTGTTTTTAAAGTTATAATACGAGTATAAATTAACAAATCTTATTTTGCAAATTGAAAAATGGAATAATTTTATCAAATTAGTGTATTGTCGTCGGTCCTCGATAATTCTACAAAGTTTCAACGTAATCTAGTCGTTTAAAGTGTGTCAAAATCGCGCCCAAAGGAGTCTGTTACAAACATACAGGTGAAGCTAATAAAAAGCGTGAAAATACTGCCAAGCTGTTCACCATTCCATTTCGCGGAAGGGAAATACGATTATTTCTGAGTGCAGGGTGGTAGTTTTACCACTGAAATAATGTGACACAGATCCATGGTCTGCCAATACAGACGTAGAGACGGCACAAGGCGGGATTATTTAGTGGGTGAGGGCCCCACACTACCCTGTTCGTTGTCTCGAATGCCGGGGTGTGCGGTTAGGTACATTTCATTTTCCTATATATATTTTTTTATTGCATGTAGTGGCCAACGAGCCACGGCCCATCTGATGGTAAATGGTAACCGTCGCCCATGGACTCAACTATACCGAGAGAGTCAAGCCGCTGCTGCTCACCATTTCATTTTACCGATATTACATGAAAGAATAAACGGCTATCTCCTGCTACAGCCAAAACGCAACGATTTGCTTCATGACCGGTCACACGTGAGATGGTGGTACCAACCCGCTCGGGCCCGATACCAATTAAGTACTCCCACTTGGTATCCAGCCCTACAACCAGTCATGCAATGGATGAAAATTACTTACTTCCCTTAGTCGCCTCATATGATACCCGTGGGTAGACTATATTTATACAGACGCAAATGATGATTAAATGTACTTAAAAATTCTTGAATACAATATAATATATTGGGTTATCATAATTAATATTGAACTGTTGATAGGACGTTATTAGAAAAACAACTTATTGGTAAAGTTCATAAGAGAAGCGATTTATTATTATCTACTAGCAAACCTGGCCACGCGTTGCTATGCCGTAGCTTTTTTTCTTTTTTTTTTAAAGACAACACCTTTTTTATTAATGCGGGTATAAATGTTTCTAACCGCACACCCCGTCGTTCGGGGCAACGAACAGGGTAGTGTGAGGCCCTCACCCACTAAATAAACCCGAAGTGTGCCGTCTCTCCACCTTTATTGGCGGGCTTAAAGACAACGGCCTGCACTAAGGAATAATGCTTGTGTCGCGGGGGACTTTACGAACACACAATTTCACGGACACAAAGTACATCCAGACTCATTACAAGCATTTGTGGTTCACACAAAGAGGGTCCTGTGTGGCAACAGAACCCAAAACATACGGACGTGAGGCCGATCAAACCACTCCGCCATCTGTGCCGTTATTTTTATATATAAAACTAGATTCTGCTAACGACTCCGTTCGCGTAGACTTCAGAATAGTAATCTACGGTACACTAAGTACCTATTTCTTTATAAATAGCTATCGCTTCCGAATGATTCATTTTTATTTTTATGGGATATAAATAGCATAATGTCCTTTTCTGGATTTGAGACTATAATATGTATGCAAAATTGCATGATGATGAGTTCAGTAGTTACAACGAGAAAGCGTAACAAACAACCAAACAAACTCACTTTCACATTTAATTTAACAATATTAAGTAGACCTTTTTTAATTTTTAATTTATTTAGGTGGTTTTTATCGCGTAGTGATTATTTCACCCTCATCAGATAAACAATTGTGAAAAAATAATTAACTCTAACTAGGGATATTATTTTACCAATGAAAAGTTGAGAAAGAAAACGAGATGTAGCAACAGAAATAATGTGACGTTGTGCGAGGTACACTTACGCAGGAATTAGAACAAATATAGGAGACACTTGAACACACAAGAAACCACACGAGCACAGGGCTGTACTTGGTGAAACTTTTGTTGTTAAATTTTACGTTGTACACGAATCACTATTAAATATTAAGTGGCACATATTTGCCGCTCACAATACTAGATCTTAACCATATAGTATCCTCAATCCTATTTTATATTTTTAAACTTCAATTTGAAGGCACGTGTCACAATATACAAGGCAGTGCTTGTCCCAACATTACTATATGGAAGCGAGAGTTGGGTATACAGAAAGGAGCACGAGAATAAAATTAATATGGTTGAATGCCGTCTGCAGAAAATCTGTCGAGTTAAACTGACTGACTGCATTCATAAAGATGACGTAAGAGAGCGAGTAGGTCTGAAAGAGAGTATTGGTGTAATGATGGGAAAGGGAATGTTCTGATGGTTCTGACATGTGGAAAGAATGCCGGATAAGCGATTGGTTAAGAAGATATACAATTTGAAAGTGGAATGATGAGGAGACCGAGACGAGAGCCTTGAGCCTTGTAGAGCCTTGCTTATCCCAGCATTGATGGGCCGGTTCGATCGGAAAAGTACCACCCTCTCACAAAAGATCAGCGTATTTCGTATGGCGAGTGAGAGTTCCGGAGGCCCAATCCCCCTCCTTATCCTCTAATTGTTATCTTTCCTATCCTCTCCTTAGTATCCTACTTATTCCCTCCTTATTGAAGATGGCGACGAAAAACAAACCAATTTTTGTCTGTTTATCTGTTTGTTTGTTCACGCATCACGCAAAAAATACTAAACGAATTTTGATGTCTCTTTATAACATTTAAAAACTGGCATACATTTATCCCGCTAATATATCGGGAACCTGAGATATAACCTAAAACTAGCTCTTGGCTGCGGCGGAGCTGCGACTGGACCGCGCCGCGGGCGAGCTCTGCTACAGCTTTATTTTTATATTATAAAGCTGTAACAGACCTATTGCTGTATAGGTACTCTATATACCTATTTAAGATAAACGATCATATTTAGCTATTTCGGCGTCTCTGAACACAAAAAATTTTTTGTCTGTTATCTGTTTGTTTGTTCGGGCATCACGCAAAATATTATATGCATATATGTAATAAGATTTTGATGAAACCTGGGGCAAAGGCTAGTGTAATAAAAAAATAAGTCGCTCAGGTCAACTATGGGTTGGAGTTGAAAATAACAGTAAATCGATGACACGTCAGGCTAAAGTATTTTCGTAATTTTATAACCCTTAATACAGCCCTGAATATTGAAGGCTGTATCGGTATCGTTCACAAGACCTACATTGTCGAACCGCAGCCAGTATCGAACTCAGTACTTATACAATCACCATCTGAAACAGATCTCTAATAGCTGTAGTTATCATTACAATACTCGTAATTACTGAGGAAACGTAGCAGAGAACACTCGCGTACTCCTGTCGCGTCATGGAGGTAAGAGCCGAATATATTTACAAAGCATTTTAATAAAATAGTAATAGTTTGATCAATTTGAACATGTTTGTAGACTTTATACATGTTTAACTGTAATAATCTCGTGTTATAGTTTTGTTATTTGGTATTATATTTATGTCACACGCATAAATACATACTATTATAAAGCTGTAACAGAGCTGTGTCTGTACATTTAGGATATTTGAAAAAAAAACTTTATTAGGCTATATGTGCGTGTCTTTTCACGAAACGATTTTTTTAGATTTTTTGTCTGTTTGTCTGCTTATCTGTTTGTTTGTTCGCGCATCACGCAAAAACTACTGAACGGATTTAGATGCAACTTTTTTTGTTTGATAGCTCTTAATGAGACTTAACAACTGGTATACATTTTATCCCGCAAATATATCGGGAACCTGAGATATACCTAAAAACTAGCTTTTGGCTGCGGCGGAGCCGCGGGCAAAGGCTAGTATACTCATAATGTTATTCATTATTTGCTTGATTAATTAAGAAATTATCATACATAAAGAGTGTAATAAGAGTGAAAGAGGCGAATGAAGTAAGCAATCCTTTATCTCAGTCTACTCCTGTAGTAAACGGACATAATAGAGTAGTCTATGTATATAGGTATATACCGGGTGTAAATGTCATCATACCCATCCATCCATCCATCCATCAGCCTTTTGACGTCCTCTGTTGGACATAGGCCTCCCCAAGAGAACGCTACAACGAGCGGCCCGGTACGCTCATTTGGGGGAATAGTGCTGTAATCACCACGCGTGGCAGGCGGGTTGGCCATCGCAGTGGATGTTGTTAATACTCGAGGGAGTGCTGCTGCCCACTCCCCCGGTATTCCCTCAGTTGGCTCTTACGACTCCCATGGGTGGAGAAGGGTGGGACAATTCTAAAGCCGGCCCCACACAGCATATCATACCCATAGCTCCGGGTAAAGATATCACCAAATAACTGTAATAATATGCCACATACAATTTTCGTCGACAACGAATCATTATCAACACGACTAAAAACATGACGAAGGTTTCAATTTATTGTAACTAATTTTTGGAGTAAATCGGTAATTAATGAGTTTATATCTAAAATCGAATTTAGATAGAATATACAATAATGATTTTATCTCGCATTCAATATAAAAAAATGAAAAAGAAATTGAAGTATTTATGAAAACACTGATGCAATTATCGGTAAGTTGTCATTTACACCATGTATATCTGTAATTTAGAAGTAAGTAGCTATAGCCTAATGGTAAGAACAGAAAAGAAGCCGTGTGGAGCCAGCTTTAGAATTGTCCCACTCCTCTCTACCCACGGGACTGAGCCGACTGAGGGAATACCGGGGGAGTGGGCAGCAGCACTTCCTCGAGTATTAACAACATCCACTGCGATCGCCAACCCGCCTGCCAAGCGTGGCGATTACGGCATTATCCCCCATTCTTGGGGAGGCCTATGTTCAGCAGTGGACGTTGAAAGGCTGATGGACGGATGGATGGAAGAACAGAGACTGCAAGGACAGAGGTAACAAATTATTCAAAAGTCTGAGGTACTTACACAAAAAAATGTTTGTCGGATCTGTAACTATTATTATTATGTGTCTTTTATCTGGGTAATTCTTCACAAAATACTACTTCCGGTGAAGTAAAACATCGTGAAACAATTATGCTTGTGAAGTCTGCCTACCCACAGAAGGCCAGCGTGTGCAGTTATTTTCTAAATCAGGGGTCTCCAAACTACGGCCTGCGGGCCAAATGCGGCCCGCCAGTGCCATCAATCCGGCCCGCGACAGCTTAAGACTAGTGCCCTCGACAGCCAATGTCTTATTGTTGTGACTATTGCTGTGATAAGTCGAAGAAGAAAACACATAATGATAATTACTCGGTTTTGTTTACTTGCAAGGTAAAACTTAACGACAGAAATGATGACGCAGGAAACTTAAGTATCTAAGCTTAAGCATATTAATAACTAACAAATAATTGAAATGAATCCCACTAATCACAGTAAAATAAAAAACACTAATGAGATTTATGTAAATGTGTTGTGGCCCTTGGAACATACTGAAAAAATCATTATGGCCCTGGGAGATGAGGTTCGTGCACAGCGGTGGTACAGTAAGGTAAGGTCCCCACAGTACCTTATCTAAATCTCCGTCATCATAATCTGAGATGAGGTTCGTGCACAACAGTGGTACAGTAAGGTAAGGGCCCCACACTACCTTGTCTAAATCTCTGTCATCATAATCTGAGATGAGGTTCGTGCACAACAGTGGTACAGTAAGGTAAGGGCCCCACACTACCTTGTCTAAATCTCTGTCATCATAATCTGAGATGAGGTTCGTGCACAACAGTGGTACAGTAAGGTAAGGGCCCCACACTACCTTGTCTAAATCTCTGTCATCATAATCTGAGATGAGGTTCGTGCACAACAGTGGTTCAGTAAGGTAAGGGCCCCACACTACCTTGTCTAAACTCTGTCATCATAATTTAAGATGAGGTTCGTGCACAACAGTGGTACAGTAAGGTAAGGGCCCCACACTACCTTGTCTAAATCTCTGTCATCATAATCTGAGATGAGGTTCGTGCACAACAGTAGTACAGTAAGGTAAAGGCCCCACACTACCTTGTCTAAATCTCTGTCATCATAATCTGAGATGAGGTTCGTGCACAACAGTAGTACAGTAAGGTAAGGGCCCCACACTACCTTGTCTAAATCTCTGTCATCATAATCTGAGATAAGGTTCGTGCCGAACAGTGGTACAGTAAGGTAAAGGATGGCCACTACCCTGTTCGTTGCCCCAAACGACGGGGTGTGTGGTTAGGTACATTTCTTGCCGCCTTATAAAAAAGGATAGATGTTGTTATTGTTGACATATATTATCTATGACAGGCGTTAAATAACAACATGGACATCATAATGCTCCTTCATATTAAATTTGTAATTCTTATGTTCACAAAAGCAAAAGTAAATTCTAGGTACCGCGAACAGTAGTGGTGGTTTAAATTTTTATTGTGCTATTTTGTACCACCCATAATTGTGAACCTACCTAACCATTAACCTTCTTTATGAAAGCTAATTGGAACAAAACATCGCTTTATCATACCTATTAACATGTAGTCAACAGTATTATTTCGTCAGATATACAGATATATTAATCTAATAATAGCTGTTAGTTCAATGTTTATTATAAATATAACATAATATACATCCATATTCAAATTTGAAAAACTTCGAAACTAAACATTCCTATATAACTACGTGTAGTTTAGGAGATTTTTTTCTAGAAAGGTATTGTTTCTAAGTGGTACTCACACATAATTCGCCGGTGAAATGACAAAATGGGTTATTCTTTGCAGTGAACGCGCATCAATTTCTTCGTAGGGTTTAATTGAACATTCTAAAGTCCGCTCTGGAGAACGCTTGGCTTCAGACACAAGTTTGGCCTGCCTCTGCTCTAACATGCTTCCAGGGAATTTCTGATGGTGACCATTGCATATTCTTTTCCGAGAGCATGTCATTGATATTTATATTAAATTCGATATTGACCTATGCCAGACCTTGTCATATGCCTTCACGATGTCTATGCTGAACGGCAAAACATCACACCCGCAAGGCCTCTACCTAATGGTGAGTAAGGAATCCAAGAAGATTACCAGCGTATCGATTGTGATGAAAACTATATTGGTGATCCCGGATCAGCTGGTGATCCTCAAGGTGCTGCAAACGCTAGCTGTTATAACAATTCACCTTGGAGTGTATCAGTGGTAGAGCCTTGCTTGGCCGGCTCAAACAACTGTAGGTACGCCTATAATTGTGTTTTGTTTGGCAATTTAAGAGCACCGGTGGTCCAAACAATCACCAACCCTATCTCCTTATTATCCTTCTTCTCCGCCTTCTGTACCTTTACTAGAAGTTGGCGACTCGCGAGTGATGTCCCTGTTTATGGCGTCTATAGGTTACGGTAACCGCTTACCATCAGGTGAGCCGTATTCTTGTTTGCCACCCACGTGGTACCTATATAAAAAAGAGTATACTTTGGAAAACTACTACTTTCTTCATTTTTCCCAATAAAATTGATTGTTTGATAAGTAACTAATAATGTATTGGTCTTACTAAGTACTTTTCAATAAATCACATAGATGGCGCTAATTTCAAAATGTATTAATGTCTTTCTCATGTCTTATACGCCATCTAGCGCTAATTTTAAGAAGTACTACTATATTAGTCTATAGAAGTAGTTCTCACGAAATAAGGTATAGCGCTGGTTTTAGTGTACCACTGTGCCATCGAGTCGAGCGTAAAATATATTCACTATTTTTTTGTTTATTTAATAACAATTAAACCACATCGAATCAGACCGTGAAAAGTGATAGGGCTCTATTCGTAATTATATTGATCCGTAAGAGAAAAAAAAAAAAGACTCGATTAGTAAAGTATTTCGGTGGTTATCGCATTAACATAGATTATTCGAACATACCTACAACACACGGACGTCCAAGACAGAACTTTTTTAAACAGTTTTTTAACTAGTAGGTATAAATAACAAAAATTGCATCAAAAATATCATGAGTGTTAAAAATAGTGTATTTTCTTGATATGCGTGCGTATATATTATTTTACAAGTGCAATATATGATAAATAGAGACATTTCAGTTGTTCTGCGTGCGTTCTGCTAATACCCACCTCAACGCTTCGCTTATGAGGCGTGCAATATCTCTAGGCCGCAATCTTTGTAAAATATATAAGTTTTTGATATGTCTACTAACAGGTACCTACTGATTTTACATACTGAGAATATCATAATAGCTTTTTAACAACTAGTGTTTGTTGCGGTATTCTTTTTCTAGATAGTAGCTTTTATAATTACTCTACTGCTGAGTTTCAGATTAATTATCTTCACAATAGCAGCAACTTGTACCCTGACTCTAATTATTCATTATTTGGACCGCTGTGTACCTGTACCATTTGTAATAAAATATATAATTGTATAAAATTCGTAAAGTCCAACTTAAATACTGGCTATTTATTCAGCTGCACCAAACGCTATTGTATTGGTAACCTCGTCTGGTGATTGTGTACCCAGTCGGGTATAGAACGTTTATTTTATAAATTTTCCACCAGTTATCACTAAAACTTATTTACAAATACAAATATTAAGTATAAAAGAATGTATATTAATGCAATTAATCACCTATTTGTGTATATGTGAATGTTACTAATAATACTATTAAATAGATAATTTAACAACTAAAGATGTTCATTGAATAATCGTCCTATGCGGGATCAAGCACAGTTTGAAAAACGGGTAAGGTAAGTTGGGTACTAAAGAGCGACATTTCAAACTTTTTTTTATTTTTTTTTATTTTAGGTGGGCAAAAATGTCCTGCCCCACACCCCGCTGCCCGGGGTTCCCAATCGTCTGCCAATACAGGCGGAGACGGCACAGGTGAGTTATTATAGGGGCTCATACTAACTAAAAATCTGGAAAACGGTTGATCCTAAAGGCCATCCATGCAACTTCCCGCTAATTTGATTACTATTATACTTTACTAGCTCTTCGAGCTCAAAAGTATAATTTTCGTGTCATTTTGAGCTCTCCGAGCTCAAAGAAATAACTGTTCTATGCTTTTGAGCCCGCCGAGCTCAAAAGTCTGAAAGAGATTTAATAATACACTATTTTTGAGCTCGTCGAGCTCAAAAGTCTGATAGAGATTTAATAATACACTATTCGTTGAATTTTCATATCGCAATAACTTTTTGATGAACCGATTTTAGAATGCAATTTCTAAGTTTCTGGAAATTAACCAGTCGAGCTCGAATGTTTGATAAAAAAATATTAAAACAGCATTTTTTAAATATTTAAATTAAAATAACTTTTTAATCAATGAACCGATTTACTGGTAGTTTACGGCATTCATCGGAGCTTTTTGACTTCTTTGAAGAATCTTAAAGTTCAAACTGGTCAGACTGAAAATTTCATAGAAATTCAGAAAAAAAAACAGTTTTTAATTTTTTTTTCGACAACGATATCTCACGAACAAATTAACCGATTTTGACCTATCTGGCGGTGATCGACGTGGTTTTTTACAATTAAGATTTTTACCTAATAATGACGCAAACCCTATAAATATTTAGATATTTTTTATGTATATTTTTAGCATTTGACATGCTTAGCACTATACATAAAACATAAAGTGAAAAATGTGAAATCGAAAATAACAGTCACGAGCAGGATGGTTCAAAAGGTAAAAATCTTAATAAAACATAGCATCACGCCTGTATTCCCCGAAGGGGTAGGCAGAGGTGTATTACATAACCACGACTCACCAGCTATGTTAAGTCCCACGTAATAGGGGGCGAGCCTATTGACGTCTACCGGGCACATTTCCAAACTCCGGGCTGCTACAGAGAATTTTCCTTTTTAGGAAAAAGCTCAATAACATTGCCCGACCCGGGGATCGAACCCGAGACCTCATGATTAGCAGTCGCATACACTACCGCTACACCACCGAGGCAGTTAAAAATCTTAATTGTAAAATTAAGTTTACCTGGTCGGTATAATGTATGAAAATACTTCCGACAGATGGCGCAGGCGTCACCCAAAGACGTTAAGTATGAATGTGTTATCGAAATTAGCAGTAAGGAGCAATTGTCACGATGGCTGAATTGGCAAAGCATCTGGACGGTATCCAGGAGATGCAGGTTCAAATCCTGCTCGTGACTGTTATTTTCGATTTCACATTTTTCACGTTGTGTTTAATTCATACTAATCGTTTGCGCGATTTTTTAAATATTTTTTGACTACTACTTACTGTGAGCAGAATTTGTACCTGCGTCTCTTCCAATCCGGGGAAGTGCTCTGGACCGCTAAGCTATCGCAGTCACCTAATGGTGACACCCAATCTCCATTTCACATTTGTTTTAGATGTATTTAAAGTAGTAGACAGTAAAACTCTCTTGTTCTACTTTCACAAATAATTTGCTAGCTGAGCATATCAAGTGCTAAAATACAGATCAAAATATCACTTAGTACTTCAATGTTTAGACATATAGGAACTAGAAAAAAAAGTCTATTACAGATACCCAAAAATTGAATTACGGATAACGGTTATATTGAATCATCTATCCATCAGCCTTTTGTCGTTCTTTGCTAGACACAGGTCTCCAAAAGACAGCAGTACAAGGAGTGGCTTTGTGCTGACTGCATCCAACGGCTTCCTGCGGCTTTGACCAGCTCGTTAGTCCACCTGGTGGGAATTTGTCCTATAATCGTAAAAGTTATAAAGTATAATTTAAATCTTTAAAACCCGTCACACACGTAGCTATATAATATAAATCATAGCAAGGCACGGTATATTTTCTATACAAATTTTCAAGTGACTGCATATGCTGCTATAATATACATTTCGATAACGGCACTAATTTGTATCGTAATTTATATTAAAGGTATATTAATATACTAGCCTTAGCCCGTGGCTCCGCCGCAGCCAAAAGCTAGCTATTAGCTAATATCTCGTGTTCCCGATATAGTAGCGGGATAAAATGTATACTTACCAGTTTTTAAGTCTAATCGAGATAGCCAAATAAAAAAGTTGCATCAAAATCCGTTCAGTAGTTTTTGCGTGATGCGCGAACAAACAAACAGATAAACAGACAAAAAATAAAAAAAAAATCGTAGACACGCTTATATAGCCTATTACAGTCATTTTTTTCTCAAATATTTTAAATGTACAGACATAGCTCTTTCACAGCTTTATAACAGTATAGAAGATGATAAGATATTATTGCTACGTGTTTGACGGGCTTAAACTTGTTATATTTAACGTCACGCTCAAAAAACGTTCCATAAGTTATTTCACTTGGGTAAATGGATCGTTCTTAGGCAAGGGAAAACCGCGGTCATGTTGTGAGAATGAATTGGAAGCACTCGAGGAGTTACTTCAAAAAAGGCTTATTTCTCATTTTGGAAAAATCTTATTTTGTTAGTTCAATTCTGTCTCAACTCCACACTCTTAATGATTTTCAATGATATTATGTTGGTTTATAACAGCATATTTCCTCTAACAATTATCTGAATAAACAGCTATGTTCTTTTCCTCATCAAAGAGACTTAATTTATTATTGCTTTCCGTTCTTCTATTCCATGTTTGACGAAATGAGCCCTTTTGGAATGACTCTCCTTATTTATATCTTTAATGGTATGAAGCAAAGAAGCAGATTTAGGAAGATTGAACAGAAGAGTCTTGCATTGTTAAGCGAAGTTGGTTTGTGACCGTCACTAACGGGCAGTGATGTGACTTTTTGCTCGTTTTGATGATCGCAAAATGAACTCGCTTGACTATATTCAACGGTTGACAATACGAGGAAGCCTTGAAGAACATGGTGATAGCTCTTAAGAAGGATTTTTGAAGGAAGGATTTAATGGCGTTGGACCAAAAGGTCATCTGTGTTTAAAAACAATGTCTAAATATCAAGGGTGGATCCAGCATAACAATCTTGCATATTGTCGAGAGCTAGTAAAAAAAAATACAATAACAGGCCAGCCTCTTAAAGACCCCCGTGATACCCTCTGGATACACCCTTGGTTTATATGATAAAAATATTTATTAGAAATTTAATATGTTCTTAATTTAATCAATATTATTATGTATTATATGTGCTATGCCTCTAGATTTTATCAAAAGCTTTATATTAAGGATATAATAACTAAAAAATATAAATTAAACATAGAATAAACCAATTATTATTAAATATATACAATAATAATATTCACAAACAACTCCTCTTAGGTGTTGAAGAATTAAAGCATTGCCACGTTGTGTATTTGTGCAAAGTAAAGACCAGTCTTCTGGTCAAGCAAACTAATTATAATTTAAGAATGTAATTAAATTACAACAAACACTTAACTGTACATACGAAAAATACCAGGAAATACTATTTTAGCAATATTGTTACAGTAGTTGAAAGCTTTGAATTACATTCTGTAGTCAACCATAAAATATCATCCATCCATCCATCAGCCTTTTAAAGTCCACTGCTGGACATAGGCCTCCCCAAGAATGGGGGATATTGCCGTAATCGCCACGCTTCGCAGGCGAATTGGCGATCGCAGTGGATGTTGTTAATACTCGAAGGAACGCTGCTGCCTACTCAATCGGTATTCCCTCAGTCGGCTCTTACGACTCCCATGGGTGGAGAGGGGTGGAGCAATTCTAAAGCCGGCCCCACACGAACATAAAATATAGCATACACATATTGATTTGAAAACGTTAATAATAAGTACTTTATGCAGCCATCAATCCAAGTATGAATCGAAGGGCTATAGAAATTTCACAGCCCATCGAAACGTACTTAAAACGATAGCCTAGATCACACTTCTGTATTATATTCTCTGCAGGCTCCAGTGTTGCCGACAACGAAGACTGTTTTGGAATTAAAAATAAGTAAAAAATGTACGGTTTGATTATAAAAAAACCAGACAGAATCTACTTATTTTCAACACCAATTAACCATTCTCATACGAAATTAGTAACACTCGTAGAAAATTAACTTGAGAATAACTAGGAGTTGCCTCACTTAAAATCAAAAAGTCGGACAAAACCTACTTATATTCATGTTAACGCAGAATTTTATTTTCTTGAGTCCCGTATGGCGTTTAGTGGAGATAAGCTTACTGAATTAAGATGAACATTGTGGTAATTCTAAGCAGACTCTGTCACGCTTTATTACGAAAAAAGTATGACATGATCTACTTATATTCACTACAATAAATATGCTGTAAGAAAATACAATAATCATGCATATTGAAGGAGAATCGTAGATGAACTGAAGCTGGGAAGGTGAGTGCAGTAGAAATTCCATTAATTTTTTGAGATGCACTTCGAAGAATGTTTTCTACGTAACTATAAGCAGGTAAATTCCGACTTAAATATATTATTGTAAAATCGAAAAATAACCTACTTAAAGTCACATATAGACATGCCAAAGAAACTGTCAATTCTTGGTGCAGAAAACTTAATGATGATTTCTTGTAATTTAACCTGAAAATTGAATTTATATTTAAAGCGGTAGCTAGCTAGCAAAATGTAAAATGCCGTAAAGTTTTTTTTACAGATAATGAAATTGAATAAACGATGTAGGTATGTATAGCAACGAAAATGTAATGGGTTCCAAAAATTAATAGACATCGATAGACTTCTTCGTAAGAGGACCGAGGTTCGATCCCAATTCTGTGACTTATCAGTTTGTGTTTTTTATTTAATAGTTAATATTGTAGCGTGTCCTTTCTAAGAAAATATGGTAGTAAAGTAATATATTTTTGATCTATATTTTTTAGCATTTGACATGTTCAGCTACTTTTAAAGTACAAATTATTTGTGAAAAAGGAAAAAGAGATTTTTAGTACGAGCGGGAAACGAACCCGCGTCCCTTCCAATCCGGGGAAGTGCTCTGAGCCACTGAGCTACCGTACTGACCTTACGGTCATCCCAATCTCCTCATCATATTTGTCTTTACGACCAACGCCATCTATCGGAATGCATTTACATTCATTAAAGCAATATAGTAAGTTTAATTTTGCAATTAAAATTCATAATATTTGATCGTTTCCCGCTCGTACTAAAAATCTCTTATTCCTCTTTCACAAATAATCTGTACTTTAAAAGTAATATAAGTATTTTTAGAGATTAAGATTACTAGTACGAAAATTATTGGTTATGGCAATTAAACACAAAGTGAAAAATGTGAAATCGAAAATAACAGTCAGGAGCAGGATTCGAACCACCTGCATCTCCTGGATACCGTCCAGATGCTTTGCCAATTCAGCCATCCTGACAATTGCTCCTGAATGCTAATTTCGATAACACATCATACTTAACGTCTTTGGGTGACGCCTGCAGTGAAAAATGATCGTTTTTAAATGATTACAATAAAACCGAATCTTATAACATGATAGGATATTTTTCTTTCAATATTTTCTTTAAAAATTATTGAGCATTTATTGCCAGTAATTTTATATCCACAACTATAAATATTTTTATCTTGGACACGTAAATATTTAATTTGTTATTATGTGAGTTATATAAATTAAATTATAAAATATTTTTTTCGAAATTAATAAAAATAATAAATACCCTGGTTTGTTAAAATGCCTTTGTAACTGATATTTTCTTAACTTTACTATAGTCACTTTACACACACGCGCACACTTTAGTTTCGTATCGACTTACTTTTTTTTCTTATTCTCATCACCACTAAAGTAAATCTCAAACTGACACAAATTTTATGAAAGTGTATGTTTTTATACATAAACAAATATGATTTAGATAATATGTAATTAACTAATGATTTTAGTATTATAGTAAACAAGTCATTTGTTGGTCAACTAATGATTTCGAAAGTAAACAATACTTTTAAATCGGCTTATGAAAAACCATCCTTTGCGCCTCCGTTGAAAAGAAAAAGAAAGATTTTAGGTTCTATCTCACGTTACCGATATAATATATCTATAGCGAGAGAAACGTTTACCAGCTCATAAGTCTAATCAATAGCTATCAAACATATAATAAATAGAGCTTTTCTTTATCAAAACTGGTACTAAGATTGGCGAAACCAGTCTAAAATAATTTAATTATTTTTAGGTTAAAAAAGATATTTAATTATTTTTACATTAACAAGATAGAATTGGTCCAAACCCCTACCCTATTCTAATCCTTATTATCCTACATATCCACTCCTTATTATCCTTACTAACCACTTCTTATCCCTATTCTTAGAGGTGAGCTAGCGATTGCTAGCGTCTAGCTAGAGGCTACGGTAACTACTTACTATCAGGGTATCGGATTAGTTTGTGACCCACGCAGTATAAAAAAAAATGCCTAAACTAAGTAGATATTGTATTGCTTATTTTCATATATTTATATAGGTTACTATATCCATCTGTTAAAATACTTACCAACGCTGCGTGGGAACGGCTTAAAGATATTACACCCCAAACTCCAATGGTCTTAAGACTCGACTAAGGGAATAGCGGGAGAGTAGAGCAGGCCCGATAACGGTGGAATAGGAGGTGCTAAGAATCCTCGGCTGCGATCCAGCTACCGTATACAACGTCTTCTAGTCCTAGTACTGCACAATGTAAGGTCGTAAGTGTACGACTGGCAAGAGGAAAGGAAAGCCGATATGGAAGAGTAAATGAGCAAGATCCGGTGGGACATAGTAGGCTTATTACATAACATCACGCCTGTCCCACGTAATAGGGGGCAAGCCTATTGCCTACCTAACCTAGCCTACTGGGCACATTTCTAAACTCCGGGCTGCTACTGAGAATTTTTCTTTTTACGAAAAAGCTCAATAAGACGCCGACCCGGGGATCGAACCCGAGACCTCATGATGAGCAGTCGCTCACACTACCGCTGCACCACACCATAGGGGTTAGAGGATTATTAAGAGTATTATTTTAATCCGAAGACAGGGTGAAACTATTATTTATTGGTTCCAAGAGGATATCGGATTTATCTTTCGCAATTGTCTCATAGGCAACATCGAGAGCGTTGAAAGTGTTTTAAAAAAGTAACGTACACTATACTCAGAATAAACAGACGATATTCGCTGAAGGTTATCCAGGTTTACGCAACCTTAACATACTTTGACATATAGGCCTTTACGAGGATACCTCGAATAGCATCCGCTCGTTCAAAACTCAGTTCACGGTTGTGATAGGAGACTTCAACACAAAATTAGGTAAAAGGACGGACGATGAGCTGAAAGTGGGCGAATATAGATTTAGGCAGAGGAATCACAGGAGCAGATGTTTTATAATTCCTTTTTTCTTTTTATTTTCATAAGCATTTTTCCTAGTATGTAAACGAACATATTATAAAGCATTTAATTACTTATAATAAGTTAAAATATTTTATTTTCCAGGATAACAATATTAATTTTATCTTAATGGCAATGTATTAATGGCATTATTTGATGTTTGTCTATTATAATTAGCATACCAATAATACGAGGAGTATTATTATGCTAATTAATAATTATGATAATGAAAATATAAAAATTAATGTTTTTTAAATTTAATTTGTTTACCTATTATTGATACTGAATGTTAATGAGATAATCAAGGGATTTAGAAATATTGTGCGTTAAATATGTTATTGACGTTGTATATTTTAGATAAAAATTAACCCAGTGGGAATATGTGAAATCGAAAATAACAGTCACGAGCAGGATTAGAACCTGCATCTCCTGGAATACCGTCCCATATGCTTTGCCAATTCAGCTATTGTGACAATTGCAGGTTCAAATCCAGCTCATGACTGTTATTTTCGATTTCACATTTTCACACTTTGTGTTGATTTATATGGTTAAGCATGTCAAATGCTAAAAAATATATATAAAAATTAAAATAAACCTACAACTTACTAATGTTGTAAACATTGTTAGTTGTATCCTTACTAATATTATAAATGCGCAAGTGAGTTTGTTTGTTACTGTTTTCAACCAATCATCTTGGAATTCCATATATTATATAGTCTGAGCCCAGAAATAAGTCACGTGACTTAGCGTTATAGATATCGTTAAAGATGTCAATATCCCATATTTTTTTTAATAGTTTTCTATAGCGTCAGCGATCATAGAATACAACTTAGCTAGGCCCACTGGTACTAAGATTGACGAAACCAGTCTAAAATAATTGAATTGTTATTACGTTAAAAAAGATAGAATTGCTCCAAACCATTTTTTTTTTCTTTAGGCGGGAATTGCTCCAAACCCTAGTATTTCGTATTTCCTATCCTTATTATCCTATCCACCTCTTATTTTCCTTACTATCCACCTCCTATCCCTATCCTTGGAGATGAGGCCGCGCGAGTGATGATTCTGGTATTGCTAGCGTCTATAGGCTACGGTAACCGCTTACAAGTATCCCGTATTAGCTTGTCACCCACACAGTATAAAAAAATGCCTAAAGATTAGTAAGTAAATATTGTATTATATATTTAAATAGGATAATGTATCCATCTCTGCTGTTAAAATATGTACCAACGCTGCGTGGGAGCGGATTAAGGTTATTACCATCCAAACACCCCCATGGTAGTCTTAAAACTCGACTAAGGGAATAGTAGTGCGGGCCCGATAACGGCGGAATAGGGGTGCCAGGAATCCCCGGTTGCGGTCCAACTACCGTAAACAACGTCTTCTAGTCCTGGTACTGCACAATGTGACGACACAAGGGAGAGGAAAGCCGATCTGGAAGAGGAAATGAGCAAGATACGATGGGACATTGGGATTGTGGGAGTGAGACAAGTTGTATAGATTTGCTCCGAACAAATAATGTGTTATAAAAATAATTAATATAGTAACAAATATAAAATCACGTTAAATGTGAACGTTGTGATGTATTAACTAGGTGATAGTGTTTGCAAATTGTTCTCAATAAAAATAATCATACAAAACTTACAAATATATACAACGAACATTTTACGGTTTTGTTGATAGCAAATATGTGCTAATTATTTGGACAGTGATATAAACGATTTTAAACTCCAGTTGATAACATCAAGAGGTGTATTTTTGACATAATAGTTAAGTGATATGGAATATTACATAGAAAAACATAAACAACGATAAAAGTTCGTTAGTGAAAAATTTTTTAAATTACAGTTTTACTTAAAGCACCGCCATCTAGGTATATGAGGAATACTAAAAGTTACATTTACAACTTTCTTCTACTTCATCGAGTCATTTACCAAGAACTTGTAATAGATATTTATAAATAGTACCTACACAGTATGAGTATGACATAATGAACTTTTTGGAAAATATTACGTTTCGGCGCAATCGCACAAAATCAGATTCTAATTTAATGAGCAAAGACGATAGCACAATATTAACCGATTCGCCAACAGATGGCACTACAACAAGCCTACCCGAAGTATCTGATGACGAGAATGATCGATATATTCAACTTAAGGGACAACTAGAACACTTAAAAGCTGAATTAAATATTGCCCATAACGAAATCGAATCATTGTCTCTAGAGAATAACAGACTGAAAGAAATTAATAGCGAGCTACGGAAACAAAATGAATTATATAAAAAAGTTACAACAACACCCATAAAACAAAAGTCGCAAACCACAAAAACTAAAAGAAATAAATTAAAATTAAATCCAGATAATGTCAAGGAGTCTACTACTAAAAATAAAGAAATAAAACCGAAATCTATAAAAACCATAAAACTCACCCAGATTTCACCAAAACGAAAAGTTTGTGTTATCAGTAGTAACAACACAAATAAAATATTATCCATAGCACAAAATCAATTTAAAAATCACAGCATTTGTCACTATATATTCACTCATAGCGGTATTCTTCAACTTCTGGAGGGACTTACAGCTAAGTTATCTGACTACAACATGAACGACTACTGCATCATACTTATTGGCGAGGAAGATTTTTCAAAAACTAGAGACTATTTCAATATAATTTATAAGATCCGAAACTTATTAAATAACATTGTCCATACTAATATAATTTTATGCCTACCCACTTTTAAGTTAAATAACTACTCAACAATGTATAATTGCCGATTAGAAAATTTCAATAATCTACTTTATTTAGATATAGAAACACATCAATATGCGTACCTGTTCGATTCTAACTTGAATCTCAGATATGATAGTACAATGTTTAACTATCGATCGGGAAAATTAAATAACAGGGGCATGACTGTCATTTTTGAAAAATTAGGGCAACAAATAGATGTTTTATCGAAAGAATGTTATACATATAATACAGAACACGACTGTGATTTCCACTTGGACTCTCAGCCGACTACAATCAAAGAAATATGTGGCACTCCACCATTTTTTCTTACGCAATAAAAAAAATTGTAATGAAATAAACCGCAACCCATACTTCAATGACAAACTAACTGTAGTATTTCAGAACGTACAAAGCATTGGCAATAAAGCAGAATTAATAGAACAGTTACTACTAAGCTTAGATATTGATATAATTTCATTATCTGAATTATGGAAAAATGAATATTATTGCCAGTCAATTGTACCTCAAGAATACAAAATAGCATCCATATTCAGTCGTAAAACCCGCGAGGGCGGGGGAGTGTGTATTATTCTCAAAAAACATATTGAATATATAGAAAGAGTAGATATTTCAGGTTATTCAAAAGAATTTGTAATAGAATTTAGTGCAATAGAATTACCAAAACTTAATTGTATCTTCATAGGATTGTATAGAGCTGATCGTCATTTTGAATTATTCTACCAACAAATGGAAAAAGTGTTACATAAATTAAATATTAAAAAATCATATAAGTATATAATTGTGGGTGGTGATTTCAACATAAATATAAACATTAAATCCAGACAAACTATACAACTTCTAAACCTAATGACAGCTTATAACCTAGAACAAATAATTTACACCCCAACCCGAGTTACTAAAACAACATCGACCTGCATAGACCTTCTTTTCACGAATCACCAACCCTTAATAAAAAGCTCTTCGGTTGTAGATTATGGTATTTCAGACCACAAAGCTGTAATAGTTGAATTAAATACAGGTGATTCGTTAGAAAAAAATTGCAAAATATGGCACATAAACAAAAGAATATTTACAAAATCTAAAATCGACCGCTTTAAAAATTTGCTTTCAAAAATAAAATGGTCGGATGTAATTAATAAAAACAATAATATACATACAAATTTTGATTCTTTTATGAAAATTTTAAAGGAATGTGTGAATAAATATTTCCCTTTACAAAAATTCAAAATACAAAATAAACCTAGAAAGGGGTGGTTAACAAAAGGTCTTAAAAAATCATGCCTTAATAAAAGAGCCATGAGAGTTCTACTAAACACAGTAAAAAATGATGCACTAAGGAGTTATTATAAAAAATACAGTAAAACATTAAAAAAAGTAATAAATACATCAAAAAAATTAAGTTATATCAGACAAATGAAAAACTCTGATAACAAAGTTAAAACCATGTGGAATATAATTAACATAAAAACGGGTAAAAAAAAGAAATTAACTATAAAAATATAACATTGAAAATTGATAAGGGTGAAATCATGTGCCCATCAAATATATCTAATATATTTAATGATTTTTTTATTTCAGTAGGCCAAAACTCAAATGTTAACACTAATTATATACCTGCACAACATGCTAAGAACCTATCTATTTGTTCAATGTACCTTCAACCCGTTAACGAATTAGAGATAAATAAAATTATTAGATCATTAAAAAACAAACATAGCTGCGGTATAGATGATATCCCACCAAATTTGGTAAAGCAATGTGCAGTAGAATTAACAATACCTTTAACTCTCTTAATTAACCAAAGTTTTGAAGAAGGCCAATTTCCAGATCCTCTTAAAGTTGCGTTAGTTAAACCTGTACACAAAAAAGGTGACAAACACATACCAAATAATTATAGACCAATAGCTTTATTACCAACATTTTCAAAAATTTTTGAAAAGGCAATGTGCAATCGCTTGTACAACTACTTGGAAAAGTTTAAAATACTTGATGATAGTCAAAATGGATTTCGAAAATCTAGATCTACTACACATGCAGTTTTTAAATATATACAGGCAGCACTCCAATCCCTAAACGATAAGAAACATGTGATAGGCCTTCTGTTAGATATGACAAAGGCATATGATAAAGTCCAATACAATATTCTACTTGACAAATTATATGGCTATGGTATACGAGGCCCTGCATACCTGTGGTTCAAATCATATTTACAGAACAGGACACAAATAGTGCAGATTGAACATTTTGACCATCTCAAACATGAAATAAAATCTATCAGATCGCATAAACAAAGAATTACATGCTCAATTCCCCAAGGGAGTGTCCTAGGATGTGTGCTATTCCTTTTGTACATAAATGATCTACCGAAACAATTAGATAAAAGCACAGTTCTGCCTATATTGTTTGCAGATGATATATCAGTATTAATAAGCTGTGACAATCCAAATAATTCAAATAATTTAGTCCACAATACTCTACAAATCATTACAAATTGGCTCAAAATTCACAATTTAGAAATAAATTTAGATAAATCCAAAATAATTAATTTTAGATCATATAAAAAACGACCTATTGAAATAAATATAATATACGATAATACACCATTAGAAAAAATAGAGACATTTAATTTACTAGGAATACAAATAGACGCAAATATAAATTGGAAAAATCACATTGACAATATAAAATCTAAAATATCAAAATTCAGTTACGCACTTTTTCAAATAAAGCGTAGTACTAACCTACAGACAGCATTATCAGCCTACTATGCCTATGCATACTCGTGGTTGAGATACGGCATCATGCTATGGGGAAACAGTGTCAATGTAAATGAATTATTTGTTATGCAAAAGAAATGCGTACGTATATTAGCCCAGATAGACAACACACAAAGTTGTAAACCTTATTTTAAAGAATTTAAGTTACTGACACTACCATCGATTTATATTCTAGATATATGTTTATTTGTTTTTAATAATAGCAGTATATTTATGCGGGTGAAAGATACTCACCCAATTAATACGCGTCACAAAAATAGGCTGTACCAACCACTCTCTAGATTAAAAATGTTGAATGAAAGTCCTTATTATATGGCTATAAAAATTTATAATAGGTTACCAATTAGTATTAAAAACGAAAAAAAACTATTACTGTTTAAAAATAACTTATTAACACATTTAGTGCAAAATTGTTACTACTCAATTGCAGAATACCTAGGAACACAATAACAAATTGATGAGCAGAACGAGTAGGTGCGTGTTGGTGTGGACATCTATTATCTATTATTTTTGATAATGTAATTTCCTACAATCTATAATTATATAATTTTGTAAAATTGCGATGCCCGTAAAAGGCCGCCAAGTAATAAGCACAGCTATTAACTATTATAATCTCAATGTACACTTGGTTTAATGCAATAAATTTGAATTTGAACATTGTAGGATTATTACGATTATAATGTAACATAGATCCAGTGGGCCCCACCAATACAGACGGAGAGACGCCACACGGCGGGCTTATTAAGTGGGTGAGGGCCCCACACTACCCTGTTCGTTGCCCCGAACGGCGTGGTGTGAGGTTAAGTAACAAAAAAAAATGATTATTACCTACGAGTATCAGATGTCCGAAGATGGGTGAAACTATTGGTTCTAAGGGGATATCGGATTTATCATTCGCAATTGTGTCATAAGCAACATTGAGAATATTGAAGGTGTTTATGGTTAAAGCTTTATTTCTCAAAAAAGAATACAATTCACTTAATATTAAGAAATCATAAGTAGTTAACTTAATAATAAAGTATGTTAATTATGAGCGTGCAGGCGGTACATTTTTTTTTTACTTTAGAATTACTAATACTATAATGTGGGTAAAATGAAAACTAAATGCAGTATTACGTATTGGATAGCTGATGGCGTCTTTATAGAGATCAAATGCAAGTATTACGTGAAATTATACTACAACACGAAACTGTGCAAAAGTGGGGGAATATGAATTTTGCAGAGGAACCACAGGAGCCAGATGTTTTTTAATTTTATATTTTCTTTTTAACATATTATAAAGTACTTAAATAATAAGTTAAAATGTATTATTTTCCAGGATAACAATATTAATGGCATCCTTTGATGTTCGTCTAATTAGCATAGATACCAATAATATTCCTCCAATGTTTTTAAATTTGTTTACCTATGTTGGATACTGATGGGTAGTTAATAGTGTTAATGATATAATTAAGGGATTTAGAAATATTGTGCGTTAAATAGGTTGTTGACATTGTAAATAGAGATTATTTTAGATAAACATAAACCAACAAGTAATATTGTCAACATTGTTAGTTGCATCCTTACTTCCTTGCTAATATTATAAACTAGCCTTTGCACGCTGATCCACCGCAGCTAAAAGCTAGATTTTGGTTATATCTTAGGTTCGATATAGTAGCGGGATAAAATTTATACCTACCAGTTTTTAAGTCTCATCAAGGACTATCAAATCAAAAAAGTTGCATCAAAATCCGTTTCGTAGTTTTTGCGTGATGCGCGAACGAACAAACAAACAGATAAACAGACAAAAAATTAAAAAAAAAAATGTTTTGTCTTTAAACACGCTTATATAGCCTATAATAAATGCACAGACACAGCTCTGTTACAGCTTTATAATAGTTAGAATGCACAAGTGAGTTTGTTTGTTACTGTTTTACACCTTAATTACTGAACCAATCATCGTGAAATTCTATATATATATAGTCTGGAGTCCAGAAAAGCAAATAGGCTACTTTACATGCTGGAAAATTAATGTTTCCCATGGGATAGCCATTTCTACATAGAGATAATGAAACTGTCTCGGTGGTGCAGCGGTAGCGTGAGCGACTGCTGATCATGAGATCTCAGGTTCAATCCCCGGGTCGGGCAGTGTTATTGAACTTTTTCGTAAAAAGAAAAATTGTCAGTAGCCGCCCGGAGTCTGGAAATGTGCCCGGTAGACGGCAATAGGCTCACCCACTATTACGTGGGACTTAAACATAGCTGGTGAACCGGGGGTGTGTAATACGCCTCTGCCTACCCCTTCGGGGAAAACATAAAAACATAGCATCACGCCTGTATAGGCGTGATGCTATGTTCTTATGTTTTTTTTTTATAATGAATGTGCCGTAAAGTAATGTATCTATATTCTAAAATCCATGAGGATGGAGCCGCGGGCAGTATATGTTAGTCTTTAATTAGGGACCTATAAATATAGCTAAGTTAGACTTCATTTATACCTTTTTTTTTTGTTTTTTTTTTTGTTTAGGCGGGAAAAAATGTTCCTAACCGCACACCCCGTCGCTCGGAGCAACGAACAGGGTAGTGTGGGGCCTTCACCCACTAAAGAAACCCGCCGTGTACCGTCTCTCCGCCTTTATTGGCGGGCCACTGGAACTATGTTACATTCCTTCGGTGGTTCGCCGGCAGACTTCATTTATACCTAACAAAGTGTTTGAATTACTAAAAATAAAGTGAAATAACTTGCATATCTGTAACTATTTTATAATGTCCTCACGCAGGGCCAAACTTAATATAGGGGGGGACCTCTCGCTGCCGAGCGTCATCAGAGCGATGCTTGGCAGCGACAGGAATTGGGCCGCGGTCGCTGCCTTCTGCGAGGATGTCATCTCGCGGAAGGAAGCGGCGGAGAGGGCCAGGGAGGAGGATTCTTCCGCTGACCCAAACCGCCGCCAGCGACCGGGGCGGCGCAGGCGCAGATACTTGCACCTCATGCCGCCCTAGCTGAGGCTGCGGGTGGATGGACCGGGGAACGTCCGCCACCCGCAAGGCCTCTCGCGAAGGTGCGACGCTCCGCGTGCGGATGCGTCGCTCAGTAGAGGGTACCCGAAAGGGTAAGCCGCCGGCGGACCACCGAAGGAATGTAACATGGTTCCAGTGGCCCGCCAATAAAGGCGGAGAGACGGCACACGGCGGGTTTCTTTAGTGGGTGCAGGCCCTACACTACCCTGGTCGTTGCCCCGAACGATAGGGTGTGCGGTTAGGAACATTTTTTCCCGCCATAACAAAAAAAAAAAAAGGGCCAAACTTAATGCCGCTCCTGGGCACCGGAAAGATCCGCCCCAATACTGGAATTTTACTTAAACTTATAGTTTATATATTTTATTATATATTTTACTTTTCATCAATTTTTTTTTTTAATTCATTGATTGATTAAAGTTTTGAAAAATGCAAAAAATAATTCCGAATTTTTTACAATTTAAAAAAAATAAATCTCCAAGGAAATAAATTGATTAAATTATTTTGATTCTTAATTTCTACCAAAAATCTTGATAAAAAAAAAAATCCACTTTCAAAATTTGCCGTCCTAAAAAATTCGCCGCCCTGGGCACTTGCCCCGACTGCCCCTAGTGTGAATAAATCCGCCGCTGTCCTCACGTACGGATAAACTATTTCTAAAAGCATGGCTGCATGAACTATGAGAGGTGGAGATTCAGTTCTCTGAAATAGCCTAATATCTGATGTAAACTTCGAGTATAGGTGGCAGAGTTTTTTTATACTACTTGGGTAGTAAATAAGCATACCTATTGCCGACCTGATGGTAAGTGGTTACCGTAGCCTATAGACGCTAGCAACACCAGAGGCATCACTCGCGCATCACCATTTCCAAAGTAAGGGATAGGAGGTGGATAGGAAGGATAAGGAGAGGATAGGAAGGATAATAAGGAGAAGATAGGGAGGGGTGAGGGTCTCAGACGCTCTCACTCACCATATGATACACAACGGTAAGAGTACCTCCAGTTGTTTCACGCTGATCTTGAGTTCATAGAAATACTATGCAACGGTCCGTGTGATGACTGACTAAGAATACAAGTGTCACCACCCCATTCTTCCCCACGGCTGTTGTACGAGGCAAATAAGGGAAGTAAGCAATTATCATCCATTGCATGACTAGTGGTAGGGCTGGGTACCAAGTGGGAGTACTCACTTGGTATCGGGCCCGAGCGAGTTGGTACCACCATCTCCCATGTGACCGGCCATGAAGCACGTCGTTCCGTTTTGGTTGTAGCAGGAGATAGCCGTTTATTCTGTCATTTCATATCGATGAAATGAAATGGTGAGCAGCGGCTTGGCAATACTCTCGGCATAGTTGAGTCCATGAGCGACGGTTACCATTTACCATCAGATGGGCCGTGGCTCGTCTGCCACTAAATGCAATAAAAAAAATAAGCTATTATCACCCATTGCATTGCTAGTGGAGAGTACTCACTTGCTATCGGGCCCGAGCGGGTTCATACCGCTATCTCCCGTGTGACCGGCCATGAAGCACATCGTTGCGTTTTGGCTGTAGCAGGAGATAGCCGTTTATTCTTTCATTTCATATCTGTGAAATTAAATGATGAGCAGTGACTTGGCAATAGTAAAGTTGAGTCCTAATAAGCGACGGTAAGTGTTTACTATCAGATGGGCCGTGGCTCGTCTGCCGCCACACACAATAAAAAAAACATTAAACACAACGTGATCATTTCGTTCAATCCATTTAAAACACGAACAGAACAGTAGCTGTGTAAATAATAGATAATGTATATTTATTGCAAATTTTGTGTATTCTTTGCCCTGTCTAAATATATATAGTACCTTTACATAACGTGTCTTCCTTATATACTCGTATATTACATATATTTCTCAGGTTTTCCTTCCTATTGACAATAGCATAGTTGTTGGCAGTGCGGCTTGACGTTAGTTTAGATGTCTTTGCGATTTCTCAATCTTTACTTTGTTATTATAGCAAGCAGAAGTGTCCATATTAATTTTCCCTATGCAACTTGGTCTACGTATTTGAGAAATGGCCACGTCTACCATGCAGTTTTAGAAACCCTTCTTGACGTGATAACGTCTTATAAATTGATGAACGCCGGCTGCACGCACGAAAAAGTGTATTCCGAAAAATGTATGGCGACCGATGCATTGTTTGTGAAACTCTCAGAAAACAATGACGTTATCACGTAAAATTACAGACAACCATAGTGTTTTTTTTTTATACTACCATCCATCAGCCTTTTAACGTCCAGCGCTGGACATAGGCCTCCCCAAGAATGGGGGATAGTGCCGTAATCGCACGCTTGGCAGGCGGGTTGGCGATCGCAGTGGATGTTGTTAATACTCGAAGGAGTGCTGCTGCCCACTCCCCCGGTATTCCCTCAGTCGGCTCTTACGACTCCCATGGGTGGAGAGGGGTGGGACAATTCTAAAGCCCCACACGGCAAATATATTATACTACGTGAGTGGCGAACAAGCATATGGCCCACTCACGGATGGTAAGCGGTTACCGTAGCCTATAGATGCTAGCAATACCAGATGTATTATTCGCGTATCGCCATCTCTAAGGAAAGGGATAGGAGTTGTGCAGGGTGGATATTAAGGAGAAGATAGGAAAGATAATAAGGAGAGGATAGAGAGGGGGTTTAGGCCTCCGGCGCTCTCATTCACCATACGAAACACAACAGTAAGATTAACTACTGTCGTTACACGCTGGTCTTTTGTGAGAGGTTAGTACTTCTCCGACCGAGCCGGCCCATTCATGCTGGGATAAGCAAGGCTCTACGACTAGAAAAAACCCTTACAAATTTCTACTAACTATAGCTGCGTCTCGTAACGGTGTCGCGAGTCCAGAGATTTTATCTCATGTAAAAATATGCGTACTAAAAGAAGTTTTCACTTCAAAAATTGTAATTTTTGGCGCGACCCGAAATTGGAACCCAGGGCCAGGCTACTATTTTGAAACAAGACGTACACATACGTTACGCATTTTATATTATCAAATCACAAAGGCTATCACTCAATGAGGAAGTTGTCAGGTACTCGGCTTCGTGCTGGCGTGCCGCAACGTTGATAGATTTAAATCGGCAAGTCTGAACTTTTTTATACTCGGATTATATGTTTTTTATTCAACCTATTACCGTACCACTAGTCGGCACGGGTCTTCTCGCAGAGTATGAGAGAATTAGGCTATATTCAACTACGCCAGCCCAGTGCCAGCTTGACAGACGCAACTCATCGAGAAAATCTCCCAGTCATGCAGGTTTCCTTATGATGTTTGCCATCACCGAGCACTGATAAATTTTGAATAAATACGCTAATAATTCGGATAATTGTGTCTTTCGTGACTTCGAGATAGATTATACCGCTGTCTCTTCAGAACTTGGTCTTTTTTTGTGAAAGTGCAAAAAGATGTATTTTATACGATTAGGATTTAAATTTTCGTCTTTTGCAGTCCAGGGAAATTCTTTAGACTACTAAGCTATCGTAGTAACATACTTGCAAATCCCAATCCTAAATGTAAGGTGGATCATACTTTGTCTTATAAGACATGATAAATGAAAGCTTGTCATATGCTCAATAAAATTATATTTTACCTGATAAGCGGTAATGGGCAGCCAATATTGAGTATCCATTACGACTTTAGATTCCTAACTCGACGAACTGAGGGCCTAGTTAAAAGTAGTATTTTTTTATACTATGTAGGTGGCAAACAGTCATACGGCCAACCTGATGGCAAGCGATTAACCTAGCCTATAGACGCTAGCAACAACAGAGGCATCACTCGCAGGTCGTCATCTCCAAGAAAAGCGATAAAAGAAAAGCGAGCGAGGCGAAGTGGATAGGAATGATAATAAGGAGAGGATAGTTGTTTGGTTTAAAGTGTAGTAAAGTACAATAGAGATAAATTACCATTGACATCTACGTGTAAATCGCCTAACACACCAGTTAATTGAATCTAATTCAATTATGTAAGACGCGACATAGTTTCCGCCGGAAACGTTTTAAAGAGGATGTTTCACTTTATATAAAAAAAATTAATATTTATTTTCATTACGACTGATGTGTAACAATATTAGTTTAGTGTTTTTAATAACAAGTTACCTTGTTGTTGAACCCAAATAGCAAAAATTATCATATCGTCCTGGTGATTTAAACTGTTGATAAAGCATTTTACTTTTAATTTTGATTAATTTGAATCTATAGTTGCCTACATAAGAGATCATCGATCATCGGAATATCGATACTTTTTTTAACGCAAAAGTAGACCTTCGCAGTTGAAAGTTTGTATAGTACGTATAATAAATCATTTTAACACGAACATCCACACGACCTCTTTTTTTTGTTAAGGCGGGTAGTTTGGGGCCTCACCCAGTAAAGAAACCCGCCGTGTGACGTCTCTCCGCCTTTATTGGCGGGCCACCGGAACCATATTACATTCCTTCGGTGGTCTGCCAGCACTCAGCGCCAGGGTACTCTCAACTGAGCGACGCATTCGCACACGGAAAATAAACTGATATCCTAACTATTATAATAAATGCAAAAGGGAGTTTGTTCGTTTATTGCGCTTTCACGCCATAACTACTGAACCTATCATCATGAAATTTTGCAAACTTACAGTCAGGACCCTAGAAAAGAATATAAACTACTTTTCATACCGGAAAATGATTTTTTCCTGTGGGATAGATATTTTTACATAGAGAAAATTATTACACCCTAGAGTGATGATGTATCTTATATTCTGAAATCCTCGCGGACGGACTCACGGATAAAAATATATCCATCCATCCATCCATCAGCCTTTCATCGTCCACTGCTGGACATAGGCCTCCCCAAAATGGGGGTTTTACCATAATCGCCACGCTTGGCACGTGGGTTGGCGATCGCAGTGGATGTTTTAAGTGCACAGGGGAACGCTGCTGCCCGGTCCCCCGGTAATCCCATAGTCGGCTTTTACGACTCCCATAGGAAGAGACGGGGTAAAAATATATAGTATCAAATAAATATGTGTTACATGATTTTATATGGATCTTAAGATAATAATGTCGTAGTATTTTTTCATTGTCTATCATAGTCACCTAAGTATATGGCTTAGTATTTCGTGTCTCGTTAAGAGTCCATCTTTTTGTTATTAAGCAACAACAAAAAACATAGCATCACGACTATATCCCCGAAGGTGTAGGCAGAGGTGTATTACACAATTCGCCAGCTATGTTTAAGTCCCACGTAATAGGGGGTGAGCCTATTGCCGTCTACTGGGCACATTTCCAAACTCCGGACTGATACTGAGAATTTGCCTTTTTAAAAAAAAGCTCAATAACATTGCCTGACCCGGGGATCGAACCCGAGACCCCATGATCAGCAGTCGCACACGCTACCGCTACACCACCGAGGCAGTTATGTTTTTGTTATTTGTATAAGTATTAATATTAGTAATGAGAATTCTAGGCTGGATGTATTTTACCACCGAAGGAATGTGACATAGTTCCAGTGGCCCGCCAAGAAAGGCGGAGAGACGGCACACGGCGTGTTTCTTTAGTGGGTGCCGTCTCTCCGCCTTTCTTGGCCCCACACTACCCTGTTCGTTGCCCCGAACGACGGGGTGTACGGTTAGGAACACTATTTCCCGCTTTAACAAAAAAAAGAGGCTGGATGTGTTTTACTTTTATGAGGGATAAATCTGAATCTGGTAAAGAAAAACAAATTAACTGCAACACTGCTACCAACTCGTCGGCCGGAGCTTTTATTATAATGAGAATATCATGCTTTTTCTATCGAATCCAAACTTTCTATACTTAGGTACATGATCTAGCCTTAAACTTCATCTATACTATTAAAACAGCTTTACACACTATGTTACAGTACATAACAAAGCTTATGTCTCTACATATAAGATATTTGAGAAAAACGAGGAAGAGTGTAGCAGTCAGAGGCTCCTAAAATATCCTATAGCTCTTGATTAGACTTAAAAACTGGTATACATTTTAATCCCTTACTATCAGGAACTTGATATATAACCTAGCAGCTTTCGGGTGTAGTAAAGCCACGGGCAAAGGCTAGCAATGTACAAGGATATCAGTGACAATTAACTAAACCAAATAATAAATTAGGCTCCGTATCTAAAACAAAGTTCACTTAAATAGCGATAGTCCACCGGGAACATTAAAATTGATTTGGAGTAAATATTAAGTATAATTATGTTAAATTTGATACTATGAGTTATTAAAGTCAAACAATTAATTAACCCTAGGCTGATATAATTTGTAAATGGAACTTAGTAAAACTTGCTGATAGTTTATTGCGATGAGATGTTAATGTACAAACGATACAAAAACAAAAACATGTGAAAGTCGTGCTCACTATATTACTATAGGGCCTTTTTTCATTCGTATAGGAAAGAAACCATACTGCTATGTGCTTCTTCATACCAAATAGTGATAAAACTTTACCGTAAACTCCTGTTTACGAGGTTAATATTGTCAATATCAAAGTCGATTTCAATTTCAGAATATCAGAATGTCAGTTTTTTGTAGGTAGTGGCAATCAAGCATCATGATGGTAAGCGATTGCGTCAGAGGCATCACTCGCGCGTCACCAACTAAAACGATAGGGATAGAAGATGGAGTAACAATAGAGATAAAGAGGGTAAATTAATACGAACACAAGGTGATTGGACTTTCAAGATTTATGCGAGGAAACCGCCATACCTGAAAAATGGTTACTAAGAAAACCTCACGTTCTGCAAATAGTTGAAACTCAAGCTGCAACTATGAAGATGATAACGATAATTACCAAGAAAAATGCAAAAACCTAGGAGTGGGTTCATAATGGGTTCATATGAATACTGGGCATACAAATAAGGTGATTGCATGTATTTACAGCTTGTGTTTTTGGTTTTTGGGATGCAATATAATATGTGTAATACGCAGTTAAAGTTGTTGACTTTGTATTCGACAGAGGGAGTTCGACACCTCCCCTCAACTCTTCAATGGAATAAGTAGATAATGTGGGCATCGCTATTTAAAGCTAATCAAACATAGTTAAGGAGTAGTCAGCAGAGATGCGCAGGCGACGCGTGTCGTCCTCATGTCGCCGCCATTTTGGTTTTATGCAGTTTTATTTCAAAATCCGAACGTGGCGGTCGTTCAACATTGAAGTGTTTTGTTTGACGTTAACCAGTGACAGTTAGTAATGGATATTTTTATGCCTCGTCGTTCTTTTGTTGGTGAGTTCGAAAAGACTTTAGAGTCATCGGAATTTAACGGAAAATACTTAATTATACTGATAAGATGCTGTCGTTGCCTATATATAAATAAGTTTTAGACAGAATTATAATAGATATTTATTGTAAGATTTATATTCCTGCTGATGTTAATAATATCAACAAGAATTTTCCTATTAGCTCTCATCCGCGTGTAGCTTGTTATCTAATTTATTTAGTTGTGTAAATTATAGACAATGAAACATCGGCTATAGATTATATAGTACCTATATTTATTTTCATACCTTAAAACTATCGAGACAAAATCAGTATTGTGTACGATATTTTAGGCAAAATTTAATAAAAAATTAAGTTTTTCTAAACATTAACTAATAGGTACATGTATGCACGATTCAACACAAGTTTAAGCGATTATTGGAATGGTAAGTTCAACAATATTACCTAATAGGACTGAGTCTCACCAATATAATTAACGTTTTTATTATAAATCAGACTGAGTAGTACGAACATATCTTCTGTCTGTGCACAGATTTAATCGTATCGTTTTCGCTCGTTCCCAGGCCCTACTGTAAGACAGGACTTCTATAAGCGTTTACTAACTTATTAAAAAATAAGCTGTGAAGCTCAATAGTGCTTTTTGGTTGTGGGGAAAAATAAATTAAAGTTTTGAGCGTAGAACTCCTTTGCGGATTAGATATGCCCCTCATGTCATGAAGTAATAGCCGCACCAAGGTTTTAGAAAATCAAGATTTATCCAATATATAGTATGTAAAGGCTAGTTTCATTTCACAATTTCTTTGTAAAATTTCGCAGTATTGTAAAATTAAAAACTTTTTACATCTTTTCAGCTCTCCCAAACTTGCTTCGTAATTACACGGTGCCTTAAGTGACTAGCGTGATGTTACATGCCCGTTAATAAATCTTCATCTTAGGTAGAATTATGGATTATACAAAATAATAACTGATTGACTGACATACCGACGCAGATCCCAAACTTCTAAGGCTAGGACTATTCACCACTGAAGTAATGTAACAATAATTCCAGTAGCCTGCCAAGGCGGAGAGACGGCACACGGCGGGTTTATTTAGTGGTTGACCCACACTACACTGTTTGTTGCCCCGAACGACGGGGTGTGTGATTAGGTACATTATTTTCCGTCTTAACAAAAAAAGGAATATTTCTTTCTGCAAAAACTATTTGTTGCGTATACCGCTTAAATCAAGAGGTTCCTAATTAAAAGTGCAGATATTATTTTAGGCCCAATAAGTTTACCATGGGCATAAACAGCCCCGGGTCTTGCCTACAGAAATAATTAGCTTTAGGTTTTTTTGACGCGTAGTTGAATTGCCGATATTTGTCAAACATTCAAACAAACTAATTATGACATTACATACATATAGATAATACTCACGCCTGTTTCCCAGAAGTTTAAGCAGAGATCGCAGAATGTCACTTATCATAAAACAACTTTCCACTGCCCACCTTTCGCCACTGAGAATGAGTCGTGATGGGTGGCAAACCAAGTCCCTGCCATTAGGATGATTGTTATTATCTCTATTGAGTTCCCATGGGATAATTGATGATTATTGGTTTTTCATATTGTAAAGGCTGAGCATTGATATGCCCACTTGTTAAACCCAGCTTTCATGTTATAAGCTAAGCTTATCAAACATACAACAAGATTTTAGGTGAACTGAACAACTGTGACACCAGGCTGACCGCAAACGGTAATTACGATAACAGAGAACTGCCAACAAGCAATACTAAAGTTAGTTACATAGATGACAAAATTATTTAACTGAGGTGACATCTTTTTGGAGATAAGAATCACGTCGATGCTTTCAAAACGCATGTCTTATTATTCCTAAAAGTTACCATGGCTCTCATTTTCCAAAATGTGACTTAAAATATGCTCACTTCTCTGTTTCGGAAAGTAATACGGAAATTGTTTGGACTACTATCACAATCCTGTAATAAATGTGATCCCACCGGGTGTCTGGAGAATTTATGCTTGCCGCGCAATGTCCCTTCGCCCGCGATCTTCCTTGTATATGTACCCCACTTGTTTCTTCAACTACCTTTAGCTATGGATGAGATAAATGCTATATGCACGAATTCCTCTGCCCACAAAATTATTTTGCCAACCAGCTACAAATGCCATAGCGATGGAATATTTTCTTGAAATAAAAAAGGTTTTTAAAAAAAATTTTAGTAAATAGGTATCTAGGTTACATTAAGACTCGTACACATTACACAACACTAACTATCTAATGTTTTTTGCTTTTTGAAAATAAAAATAAACGAAGCGCTAAATGGTTAGGAAGCTGGGTGCCATTTTGGTATATGATTTATTCGTCTTTCATATTAATAGGGATGAAAGTTTATGCCAATACAAACCGATTTAGTCCTGTAAATGAAGGTGTGTCCCTGCGTTTTCGAGTTACAGCGGTTCAAAAATGTAAAAAAAGAAAATCATTTGTTCGTATCTGCCCTTTGGACTGGTGGTCAGAATCATCCTAAAAACGATAAACATCGAAGAGGCAGACGTGCAGGGCTCTGTTTTATCACGGGATGTAGGTGCAAAAATGTAAAAAAAACAAGCTATACTAAATCATTTGTTCGTCCTTCTCGTTGCGTCTGTTCGATTCATTAGGACTCCCAAAATAAGAAAAAAAGTTGGCAGATGTCTAGGTCGCTGATTTTTTATGTACGATTCTTTAAAGTTTTTTTCAGGAAGGAAGGTAAAGCGGGTATTACGATTTATTTCTATTTTAGGTTCTACTTCCTGAGAAAAAAAAAATATTTAAAAAAGGCTCCTCTTTATGTTTTTCCTCAATTCATTTTTTTAGCTCGGGCAACCCCTAATAAAAAATTAAAAAAAACATTTATAAAAATTTGAAATAATATTTGGAGCCAAACGAAAACCATGATTCATTGGACATCAAAATCCGAGGGGGTCAGGCCAATTACCGCGTGATTTGAAGTTGGAATGCCCCATAGGTAAACCACAACTACTTGGGAAATTATATCGTTGTCACTCTCTTCTCTCAAAGTAAGAAAAAAAACAAGAAAGACAAACTTTCGAAAAAAAAATTGTATAAAAATGGTCTGTCCTTGGAAAATCAGAGGTCTGGAAGTCTTCCTCTTCGATGTTTATTGTTTTGAGGATGATTCTGACCACCAGTCTAAAGGGCAGATACGAACAAATGACTTAGCAGACATTTTTTTTTTACTTTTTTGAAGCGATTCGGTCATCCCAATTTACAGAAACAGGTCACGATAGCTTAGTGGCTTAGAGCACTTCCCCGGATTGAAAAAAAACGCGGGTTCGATTCCCGCTCGTACTAAAAAACCCTTTTTCCTTATTCACAAATAATTTGTACTTTAAAAAGTAGCGGAGCATGTCAAATGCTGTCAGTCAGTCAGTCAGTTATTCCTTCATCTATACTATTATGAAGCTGTAACAGAGCTGTATCTGTACATTTAAGATATTCGCGAAAAAAACTACTGTAATAGGCTATATAGGCATGTCTAAACACAAAACATTTATTTTTTATTTTTTGTCTATTTATGTTGTTAACAAACAAACTTGTTTGTTCGCGCATCACGCAAATACTACCGAACGGATTTTGATGCATCTTTTTTTATTAGATAGCTTCTGATAAGACTTAAAAACTGGTATACATTTTACCCCGCTACTATATCGGGAACCTGAGATATATAATTAAAACACAAGCTTTTGGCTGCGGCGAAGCCGCGGGCAAAGGCTAGTCCATTATATTACCTACAAATACCTATTCGTACTCTTTGGGCATAACTTAAAATAATAAAAACAAAATAATTCTACTGTCCTGACATTGCCCATTCAATTCCGCAGTTCACTAAATATGATTATAATGACGTGAGCGTAGTGTTTAGAACGTTATAACAACTGTAATATGGTGAATCATTCATCAGCCATCGTTACGTGTCGTGTGGTCGATTCAATTTGCAGTTGATGTACCGGGCACTTCAAAAATAATTCTTCTAATTGTTCAAGCTATGATGTAGCAAGTATTGTAAACATCCATCTGTTGGCTTACTGAAAATATAATATCTCTCAACACCATTCTCATCCGCAGTCTTACAAAATTACCAGTCTTTCGCTAATGTGCAATTTACAAGTACAAGTAATACTAGATCTAGAGTTTGGCTAGAGGTTTTTACCATTTATCTAGAACCCCACTAAAACCAAGTATTTGTTTTTTTTTAATAATAAATAAAACACTTTTATTGAGTGTTGCTATAGGTGATGGTATGTGGCTATCCACTTATCATCAAGTAAGCCATGTGCCTGTTTGCCACCAACGTAAAAAAATGCTTCTTCATCTTATGCAGTAGATTTCAATATTCAATACGATACATCTTCAAAAATTCATTTGAATTATATGATATAACAAAAAATACTTAAATAAGTAATACTTTCTCTCCTTTTATATATTCATATTATCGAGTATTCCATAGTTTTTGATATTATAAATAGCTTCTATTGAGTGAAAACCTGCAATTGGCTTCCTGTCACTTACACAAAAATTATGTTTGACGGGCCTCGTGGCGTAGTCGGTAGTGTAACCGACTTCCGTGCACGAGGTCGTGGGTTCGATTCCCATTCAGGACAATTATTTGTGTGATGAACGCAGATATTTGGACTGCGTCTGGGTGTTTTCTATGTATTATATGTATGTATTTACAAAAAAAAAAGTAGTATATGTATTATATCCGTAATCTGGTACCCATAGCACAAGTGTTAAGCTTAGTTTGGGACCAGAGGACGTTGTGTGAAAAATGTCCGTGAATATTTATTTATTTATTTATGTTAGGTACTTTTTTCAAGTTGTTGTTTTCCCATAATTAAATAAATAAATAAATAAGAGTAGGTCATCCATCAATCACGTGATGTTTTTAGCAATTTTTTAACCACCCTTGGCGATGGTAATGTTTTAAACTATAAAATCAAGATTTTGTTGTAGGTGCAAAGTATCTTAAAAAATGTTAGAAAATTATCTCTAAATATAAATAATATACCTGTAGTATTATATACTATTTATTTGTGAATAAGAAAAAAGAGAGTGTTTGTACTAGCGGAAATCGAACTCGCATCTTTTCCAATCCGGGGAAGTGCTCTAAGCCACTGAGCTATAGTACAGATCCTTCGATTATCCCAATTCCCGCTAGTACAAAAAAACTCTTTTTCCTTATTCACAAATAATTTGTACTTTAAAAAGTGGCGGAGCATGTCAAATGCAAAAATATATATTAAATATGTTTAAAAAATCGCGCCATCAAATAGTATGAATTTTAATTGCAAAATTAAACTTACTATAGTGGATAATTGCATGTAAATGCGTTTCCGATAGATGGTGTTGGTCGTTAAGACATCTGTGATAAGCAAATTGGGATGATCGAAGGATCTGTACTATAGCTCAGTGGCTTAGAGCACTTCCCCGGATTGGAAAAGACGCGGGTTCGATTCTCGCTAGTACAAAAAATCTCTTTATCCTTATTCACAAATAATTTGTACTTTAAAAAGTAGCGGAGCATGCCAAATGCTAAACATATAGATCAAAAATATTATATACTAATTTTATTATTATATTATTTAGAAAATATCTAGCTACAAGCTTGTAGTACATACTTAGCGATTTTTCTGAACCCCCTGACTCTATTTTTTTGAGCCTCTCGTGATTAATTTAACGATCCCTAAGTATCGATAAATATACTCGTATATATACAGATTAATTTTAAAAGACGACATAGTTAAAATTAACTACGCAGAATTACAAAAACTATAAAATAAAATCAATTATTATGCCTAGATGATGTTAATGTTATTATAAGTAGGTATATATACCCTATAAACTATTGTTTTTGTTATTATATGAGTATAAGTATGGTTTTATTATTTTTAGGCTAGGCACCGACTTCAAACACATCAGTACTCGTAGGTGTCTAGCACGGAAATTGTATGTAAATACTAAATTATTTTTTGGTTTTTAGTTTAAGGTGTCTTTTGAAGGCGGTTTCTTTTTTATTTAAAAATAATTTATTTTTTGCTTTTTAGTGGTTATTTATGATATAGGTTAGAGTAGATGGCACATGATGGGGGGGCCTTCCTTGGGGCACAGGAGTCTGAAAATGATAAATATGAGCTCCTAAAGCACAGTAGAGAAAGAAATAGAAAACAGCGAGAGTCCGAAGACCGTGAAGAAAGATTGGCGTACCCATTATAATATGGGTACGCCAACTAAACTCTCTCTTTCCGTGTGGTGACGGACTAAGAATACAAGTGTCACCACCTCATTCTTTCCCACGGGTGTCGTTTGAGGCGACTAAGGGAAGTATTGCATGACTGGTGGTAGGGCCGGGTACTGAGTGGGAGTACTCACTTGGTATTGGGCCCGAGCGGGTTGGTACCACCATCTCCTGTGTGACCGGCCATGAAGCACATCGTTGCGTTTTTGCTGTAGCAGGAGATAGCTGTTTATTCTTTCATTTCATATTGGTGAAAGGAAATGGTGAGCAGCGGCTTGACAATACTCTCAGTATAGTTGAGTCCATGAGCGACGGTTACCGTTTACCATCAGATTTATGTTGTTTTTTTAAAAACCGCTGGACCGTTTTTTATAAAATTTTAATGGGACCACCTCTGATGTAGAACCTACCAAACAAAAAAAGAATCATTGAAATCGATTCATAATTGGCGGAATAATCGCGTAACAAACACACAAAAAAAAAGACAGCTGAATTGAGAACCTCCTCCTTTTTGGAAGTCGGTTGAAAAGACGAGAGAAACTGAACTCCTTACACAGGAAACTCATTTTCAATAACGTCCAATTCAGTCAACTATTTATTGCCAGCATCTAAATTGTTACAAATATGAATGAGTCCGTGTACCATTTCCATAAAATTGGTCCATTGTAATGTACTGTCAATGAACAATTAAGTCGAAGAATGCTTATAGGGCGTTACTTGTTTCTTTGATAAAGCGGGGTGGTAACCTGCACAACAGATAACTAAGGTCAAAGATGAGCATTATACTGATATCTGTAACGCGACAGTGTGATGAACTTGCCAGTAATCAGCAGCCTTATTATTTATAGGTTGGTTATTATTCAGAATAAACTTGGCCTAAAGTCTATTGGCTGACGATAAAATAGTTTCACTTATTTACTTGGCACAAGTAACAATAACTTAATAGTTATCTAATTACACTAAGGAGAGACAGTTATTGGCTGCCATTTTGTCTTTACCATCTTGTCTATAGATCCAAGAGGTAACACACCATACTTATTAATATGGTCTTTGTATTACGTAGGTATACCTGTTACATTTGGCCGGCTGCCAATACACGAGTACCTACCTATCAGATGCTAAACTACCTCCATTAAATATCTTCTAGTTCCATTGTTCCGCCAATACGAGTACAATCGGAGATACATACGGCAACTTTATTTAGTGAGTGAGCGCCCCCCACTACACTGTCCGTTGCGCCGAATGACGGGGTGTGCGGTTAGGTACATTTCTTCCACCATAACTAAAAAGAGGCGCTAAATTACCTAATGACATTACTTACCTTTCTTAAAGTTTACGTGTTATTTTTGGTGTTTTGCAGAATCTTAGAAATAAAATGTGAAAGTTTGTGAATATGTTGTCCGTCAATCAATGTCTGTGTGGTGACGGACTAAGAATACAAGTGTCACCATCCCATTCTTTCCCACGGGTGTCGTATGAGGCGACTAAGGGAAGTAAGCAATTATCATCCATTGCATGACTGGTGGTAGGGCCGGGTACTGAGTACTCACTTGGTATCGGGCCCGAGCGGGTTGGTACCACCATCTCCCGTGTGACCGGATGAAGCACATCGTTGCGTTTTTGCTGTAGCAGGAGATAGCCGTTTATATTTAATTTCATATCTGTGAAATGAATTGGTGAGCAGTGGCTTGACAATACTCTCGGTATAGTCGAGTCCATGGGCAACGGTTACCATTTACAATCTAATGGACCGTGGCTCATCTGCCACAACATGCAATAAAAAAAATAAAAAAAATCTCACTTAAACGGTAGAGCGGATTTGGATGTAATTTTATCAAATTTTTATATAGAAATATATAAAGAAAGAATGAAAGAAGCATATGCCTAGCTACTGAACGAATTTGTAATTTGTACGAAATTTGATACTGGCACTCAAATTAAGACCCTTTTTACCCTGATAAGGAGTTCTGTGGTTACCTAAATTACTCTATGGATGAAATATTGAAATCCCACAGATAAATTCATAGCTAGTACCTATTTATTAGTAACTTATAATCAAACTAGCGGCTTGTCTCGGCTTCGCATGGGTGGACATCTATTTTTTATCATTTATAATGTATCATTCTAATGGTGAAAGAATTTTTGAAATCAACTCAGTAGTTTTTCAGTTTATTGGTTAAAAATATAAAAATACAAATCTTAAGAAAGATTTGTAGTTTTTCTTTATAAAATAAGTTTTTTTTCTAGTAATAAATATAGCCTAAGTATGTTACTCAGGGATAATATAGCATTCTAATGGTGAAAGAATTTTCGAAATCAGTCAGTAGGTTTTGAGTTTATTCGTTACAAACATACAAAAATACAAACCTTTCCTCTTTATAATATTAGTTTTATAATCAATACTGCCAGGCATCACTATGCGCTATATTTTGTTACTTAGAAAATAAGCAAGCTCTGGCGGTTCTTGGATATATCACATCCCCTGACTTTTCCAAATTATTTATGTGTTCCATGGTTTGTGTTGCCTGTCATATCGCATTGAGCTTGAGTGGTGGACCGAAGCCCTTCTACTCTCAGGGGGAATCCATGAATAACAGGACATCCATCTCGATGTGTTTCGGTTGCATGAGAAGATAGCCGACCCACACTCATCCCAAGCGTACTGGGTTATCTACACAGTGCGCAGTGGCTTAATAGTGTCCCTAGTATGGCTAACTCCATTAGCAGCATCATAATTAATAGTCATAATGAGTAATGACGCGATTTTTGCCCTAAGCCCCCTCCTCATCCTCGGAGTGGGCGGTGACGCGCGACGTTGCTAGCGTATGTTGCTTACTGTGGTATACCGGATCCATAGATTCGTGTCGCCTCGCCGTCTCGGTTCTTTTTTAGTCTGTAGTGTTGGATCAAGGTACTGTGATATGCACAGTACCTTGATCCAACACCACAGATTTAATAAAACTGGTATTAATTAATTCACGGGGTTTTATTGAAGATATAATATTTGGCGACGAGGATGGGATGCGAACAAACGCGTGCAAAGCACAATTCAAATTTTTAAAAATGTATTCACTACATTTGGATTACCAGTTCATCTAGTTACGGACAACGGAAGGTCTTTCACAAGTTCAGAGTTTGAAGAGTTTTGCAAAATAGCTCAAATCAAACATAGTTTTTCACCACCATATCACCCAGCAACGAATGGGGCGGCTGAACGATTCGTACAAACGTTTAAATCCACGGTAACTAAGATTAAAGAAAGTGGTAATTCCTTGCAATTTGCAATTAATTTATTCATAATGGACTATAGGAACGCCCCTCAACGAACAACTGGCATCACACCAGCTAGATTAATGTTCGGGAGGGAACTGCGAAATAGGTTTAGTTTATTGAGACCACCACCAGTGAAGGAAGAAGTAGAGTGTAAATTACAAAATAGGAACCAAGGAAATAGGGAGATTAAATTTGAAATGGGTCAAAAAGTAATGGTTAAAGATTACCGGAAGGGATATAGACCATGGATTCAGGGTTTAATAGTTGGACAATCTGTACCAGGGGTCACATACATAATTGATGTAGATGGGTGCCAATGGAAACGCCATGTAAACCAAATTCTCTCGTGTTTGGAGAGTTTAGGTGAATAGATATTTTATCTATCTAAGTAGTCTAGATTATAGTTTAATATTAATAAGGATGTAAGTCGATTAAGGTGTGGGAGAGTGTGGTATACCGGATCCATAGATTCGTGTCGCCTCGCCGTCTCGGTTCTTTTTTAGTCTGTGGTGTTGGATCAAGGTACTGTGCATATATTTAATAAAACTGGTATTAATTAATTCACGGGGTTTTATTGAAGATATAATACTTACCATCAGGCGAACCGTATGCTTGTTTGCCACCCTCGCAGTATAAAGAAAAAACCTAACTTTAAATTATAATTTAACTGCCTAGGTGGTGTAGCGGTAGTGTATGCGACTGCTAATCATGAGGTCTCGGGTTCAATCCCCGCCGGGTCGGGCAATGTTATTGAGCTTTTTCCTAAAAAGAAAAATTCTCAGTAGCAGCTCGGAGTTTAGAAAAGTGCCCGGTAGACGTCAATAGGCTCGCCCCCTATTACGTGGGACTTAAACATAGCTGGCGAACCGTGGGTGTGTAATACACCTCTGCCTACCCCATCGGGGAATACAGGCGTGATGCTATATAAATTGTATATTAGCTGAGCCTGTCTCCAAATAGGTACTTACCATAGACGTTAATCTCTCTTTTCCACTTTCACAAATAAATAATTTATAATCTGGCTGAACTAAAAAGCTACTTATAATTTTTATTAAGCTAATAGTATCGCTCGTCTTTTTTTTTGTTAAGGCGGGAAAATATTTACCTAGCTGGTATATTCCAAAATTAAACAGAAGCTACTAAAAAGTACCTATTCTATTAAACACAAAGTGAAAAATGTGAAATCGAAAATAAATGTCACGTTTCATTTTGTGTTCTGTCAAAAATAAATGTCACGCATTTTTCACTTTGTGTTTAATGTATTATATAGTGCTAAGCATGTCAAATGCTAAAAATATATATAAAATATATAAATATTTATAGGGTTTGCGTCATGCGTTTGCGTCATTTATAGGGTTTGCGTCGTCGTGCTATTAGTTAAAATCTTAATTGTAAAATTAAGTTTACCTGGTCGGTATAATGTATGAAAATACTTCCGACAGATGGCGCAGGCGTCACCCAAAGACGTTAAGTATGAATATGTTATCGAAATTAGCAGTCAGGAGCAATTGTCACGATTGCTGAATTGGCAAAGCATCTGGACGGTATCCAGGAGATGCAGGTCGTGCTCGTGACATTTATTTTCGATTTCACATTTTTCACTTTGTATTTAATGTATAGTGCTAAGTATGTCAAATGCTAAAAATATATATAAAATATCTAAATATACCTAGTTTAGTTAGTACCTATTTTAGATGCGACGGTAAAACAATTAAAAATCGTTTCTGTATTCGACTGCATTTAAATGTGTCTCATTTAATTATTTCACTGATCCTATAGCAGGCTAATATCCTATATTAATCCAATCTATAGCCAAAATATTTTTTTAAAACATAGCTTATATTAGTCAGAGGCGAGGTATAGCTCTTCATATGAGTTTCTCCATTCCTTGTAGGTCTGGACCTTTATAAATATATATCTAATTATAATAAAATAAATCTATCACACATTTATGTGACGTTATAAGCATAAAACATGTAGCATAAATAAATACTAACATTAATATACGTAATATAAAATATAATATAAACAACATTACCATAAAAATTAAGTAGATATATATATATATATATATAGTACAATAAAAATTTTACCATTAACAATTTCAAGGCAACCTCGTTTATATCATTACCGCGGCAGTAATTTTTTTTTAGATTAGTTGCCGCGCTCCCGTACACTGGTCATTCATCCCACAGCCATATGGGCTAGCACGTACGCAGAATGTTTTAGAACAGTCACGTGCATTATTTGCATAATAAAATGTAGCATTTATCGTCTTCTTATTGCACATCTGAAGAAGCTATTTTATATAACTAAATCATTGGTACGATATTTTCACAAAATCTAGACTAATTTTAACCTATATTGATTATAGTTGCATGAAGTTTCTTCACTTGTACCCATAATGATTATAAATGATAAAATATTATATAAAGTCTCAGACTACCTAAAAATAAAAGACACCGCATTGTCAACTAAAAAGTGAAGCCATTTTTTGAAAGATGTGTGCGTGAAAGTGTTGTCACCTGAAAGAAATAATCTAACAGTTTTATGTTTAAGTATAAAGTAAGTTTACAGCAAATCATATAGGGAATACTATGGTGCTGACGATGTATATTCATGTACTTAGCGTACGTACGAAATCATAGAGTAATTTAGGTAGGGTAATTTTAAATCATACTCTGGTAACACTCATGGTTTATTATAAGTAATTCGTTTTGGCATGGTTTTTTTTTTGTATTTGTGTACGTGAGCGCGTGTAATTACAAGTATGGCATGGTTTTATATGGCTTTACTGGATTTTTCGTAGTGCTCCGTTTATATTTTTTGGTTAAACTGATTATAAAGTATATTGTCGTAGATTACGCCCTAAATCCTTCTCACTGTAAGAGAAGACCCGTGCCCAATAGAGAAAAAATAAAAGGGTTGAAAAAAATGGCAATTATACTTCACACTTCACACAGTTATAATATTGATATTAATATTATAATACTGATTAATAATAGGATATTTATATTATAATGGATAAACTCTAAGACTACTGAATTAATTTTTTTTTAAAGCTACTTATCCAGGGGTGGCAAAAACTTATATAAACTTTCGCTATGACCTACATACGAATATAACTAGATTAAATTATTTATTGGAAGTATTAACAAAAAAAAAGAAGTACAATGCATAGCAAGTATATTGAAATTAATTTACAAAATAAAAAAGAAGTAACTGAATATGAATATTTGTTGTCTCTAAATAAGTCTACAAACAATTTAATAGCTTTTAAATGGTAGCTTACTTGTAGTAAGGTTTTTATAAAAATCAGGCATAAACCATTGATCGATTCGAAGCGATGTTTTAAATCGAGTAATCAATTAACTCATCAGATTAGATAAAATGAACTGGAGTTAAATCTTAGATTGTTCGTTGCCGTATAATGCCGCTTGTGAGAGATTTGTAGTTCTTGGAGTACGGATGTGACCAATTGAGTAATAAAATTGAAGATGTGCAGAGTCGCTACACTGTACATATACACCATAACGTGTGTGCTCGCATATGTTATTATTATACGTTACTTTTTAAAACACACATAGCAATACGCCTGTATTCCCCGAAGGGTTAGGCAGAGGTGTATTACACACCCACGACTCGCCAGCTATGTTTAAGTCCCACGTAATAGGGGGCGAGGCTATTGACGTCTACCGGGTACATTTCCAAACTCCGGGCTGCTACTGAGAATTTTTCTTTTTAGGAAAAAGCTCAATAACATTGCCCGACCCGGGGATCGAACCCGAGACCTCATGATTAGCGGTCGCATACACTACCGCTACACCACCGAGGCAACTACTTTTTAAACATTCCTAATTCATATGTTGCGTTGGTTAAAAGAAAGTTACCAGTTTGAAATTATTATTATATTTTTATGTAAACTTATTTTAAGCACTACATGCTCGGTTATTTACCAGAACACAAAGTGAGAAGGAAAATAATATTTTTTTTTATTATGCTCTAATAATATTTTTTTCTGTCGCTTGGAGCAACGAACAGGATAGTGTGGGGCCCTCATCCATTAAATAAACCCGCCGTGTGCCATCTTTCCGCCTATACTGTGGACCACTGGAACTGTGTGACATTACTTCAGTCGTGAATCGGAAATAATTCTGCTTGTGACTTATTTTCGATTCCACATCTTCCTTTGTGTTATTATTAATTTTTAAGCAATTGCTGGGCTAGTTTCTAACAAAAATTTGGTACCTACTTAATAGAATAATAATTTAGGTAAGTTAAACCCTTATCACTTATTAAATATTTTATAACTTAATGATAGGATCCATCAGCCTTTCATCGTCCACTGGTGGACATAGGCCTCCCCAAAATGGGTGTTTTACCATAATCGCCACGCTTGGCAGGCGGGTTGGCGATCGCAGTGGATGCTTTTAGTACACAGGGGACCGCTGCTGCCCGGTAATCCCTTGGTCGGCTTTTACGACTCCCATAGGAAGAGACGGGGGGAGCTATTCTTGGTGCCGGCCCCACACGGCAATTAATTAATGATAGGATCTCTTGCTATTCCGAATACTAAGATTGGATGCATTCATGTAAAGACTAATAATTAACTTATTACTTCTATATCTTATTAATTATTGGTAATCTTATAACCTTTGCTTTACAAATTTAAGCGCACGAAAAATAAAAAAAGGATAATTAATTACGTCTGTCAAGCGAATAAGCGCAATGATGTCTCTATCAAATTCATTTACAATGAACAGTGCTTATTTGAAATTGTACTGTCACTAAAGTCAACGACCATTTCCCACTCCCAGTCCCATTAATACGCACATTTCTTAATTCGTGCGTTAAAAATACATTACTACACATACAACATGAGGACCAATTACTTTCGTCTGGATTCACAATTATTTAGTACAGCAGATGTAGGTAGTTAGTGTGTTATACTGGCTAACGTTTTGATGTACCTATAGTATTATTACAGTAATTTATACCCTACTAGCTGAACTTCGTCCGAGTGGAAATTATTTGTTTTCTTTTTTAGTGCAGAATCCTAATTATTTTTCCAAAATAAAAATAGTGATCTCCGTCCTGTGAGTACCGTCCAAATCAGTGCAGCTATTCAGGAGATTAGCCGTGGACGTATATTCGATGTATATGACATGTATATCTATTTGAATCGGTACCTATTCATTCACAATTTCATGGTTTTTTTTAAGCGGTCCCTAATATTTTTTTCCACAATAAAAGTAGTACTCCTTGTAACAACAGCTATCTGCTAGTAAAAGTCCCGTACAAATTGGTCCAGCTGTTGCGTTATTCATTCGCAATTTCATGGGTTTTATTTTTTTACGCGGAACCCTAATTATTTATCCAAAATAGAAGTAGCCTAAGTTACGCCATCTAACAGCACCTATCTCCTAGTGAAAGTTCCGTTCAAATCGGTCCAGCCATTCAGGAGATTATCCGGAACATACAGATAGATAGACAAAAATTTTAAAAATTGGTGTTGTGTTATAGGTAGCATATATACTCTCGTATACATTTAGGAAAAAGCTGTTATTCCAAACAGACACTTCATTTTTATTATATGTATAGATATACTACAGCAGACATGCAATTTATAGCCTCGAAACATAAAATATTGTTTTGTTCGACAAATGCAATTACCGATTTCTAGCATGGGAATACTTTTATCTTGTAATCTTTTTAATCACCTACACATTTTTCATCTCTCTCTGGAACCAAATCTGATGCCCACACAACCAAAGTCATGAAAAGAAGCTTTTAAAACAATGAAGATGATATAAAAGAAGAATATATAGAGAAGACAGCAAATAAGAAGAGAAACAAACTAAATCTTGTTCCTAAGTACTAGTGCCGCAGGAGTGTTTTAATATGTATCTCCTGCTGCTTAAGTGCTTATCAACGAGTATTTAGTATTACACCATTCGTCGGCAGTGCTGCATCAGCTAAGAACCTCTACACAGTTCCTGTATATTAGGTTGTCTAAGTTAATGAATTAAAAAAAAAGAAGGCTGTATGATAGTTGCCTTTTGCTGTCGAATTTAAAACTAAAAGCTACAGCAGTATTTGCTGGTAGGTATATAATATCTAATTGAAATTATGTTTTAATCTTATTGCTTATAGTGATATTTTTGTGTACTTTGTATGTTTGTAAAAAATATGAATGTATTTTCACATTTTATATGCTTAGTTTATTTCATGTTTAGATAATTTTAGTTTGAATTAAGTATTTTGACGTTTTTATAAAGATTTTTAGGCAATTGACATGCTTATCTAGCTATATAAATGAACACAGCTACATAGCTGCTCGTGATTATTATTTTCGATTTAATATTTTCGCACTTTGCGTTTAAAACATAGCATCACGCCTGTATTCCCCGAAGGGGTAGGCAGAGGTGTATTACACACCCACGACTCGCCAGCTATGTAATAGGGGGCGAGCCTATTGACGTCTACCGGGCACATTTCCAAATTCCGGGCAGCTATTGAGAATTTTTCTTTTTAGGAAAAAGCTCAATTACATTGCCCTACCCGGGGATTGAACCCGAGACCTCATGATTAGCAGTCCCATACACTACCTACTTGCGTTTAGATATTGAAATACATAAGTAGTTTTTAAATTTTTATTATTGTAAAAGTTCAACTTTTCTTGTGATTAAAACCACAGGGGGCAATATGCTACAACGTAATATTTCAGTAAAAATGTATACATATTTAGACACATCGAGCTCTACTGATTTATTAAATAATATAATTTATAATAATAATATTCACGAACATTTCACACATCGTCCTCTGGTCCCAAACTAAGCTTAACGCTTGTGTTGTAGGTAACAGAATACGGATATAATTAGTTTTTTTTGTAATTAGATACATATACAAACACCCAGACGCAGTACAAATAATATCTGTGTTCAACCAAAAAATAATTGTCCTGAGTGGGAATCGAATCGAACCAACGACCTCGTGCACGCAAGTCTGTTACACTACCGACTACGCCACCAGGCCCGTCAAAATGCATTGATAGGTATATTTTTTTAAGTTTAACACTGGTGGTATGTTGCCAGTGAGTGAGAATTCTATTTGTGTAATCTAACCTACAGAGGTCTTAGATATTCTTCGTAGCAAAAAGGCATTTTTTATTTTTATTAATTTGTTTAAGGCATTGGCAGAACCATCAGCCTAACAGTAACTTATAAACATCGTTATTTTCTCATCACACGTAAGTTTAATTTATAAAACAAGTCGTAGTCGTAGTCAGTCATATAAAATTAGCCAGTCAAGTCAAAGTCACGCTCCAGTAAGGCGATGGCGACCTTACTGAAGCATCTATGGAGTTTTGGAGACAACAGGAAAAAACACGTTATGTCGCACTACGTCCCTTGCCAACACCTATGCACATACACAAATAGTTAATTAGCAAAAGGCCACCACTTTTACACATTAATACTTAAAATACCACAAGTTTAGGAAAATATGCAGAACGACGACATGACCTTCTTCGTGTTGCCGCCAAAACTCCTCAAAAAGGCAGGTGTTGTAAAAAAGTAAAGGAGTTGTGGTTAGCGTGCCCCTCCATCTTCAGCACCGATAACTTTACTGACATTGTTTGTTGAATTGTTTCTCATCCTCAGCAATAAAGTATCCGTAAACGACTGTTTAGCAGATCATTTTCCAGTTCCGTTACCAAAGAATATGCTGTGTATAGAAGTTTCACATTTATGTCTTAGTAGTTAATATACCTCCACTATACTCTCAAGCATACGTTCTCTTTTGGGCCCCAAACGATTGCTTTAGGCTGCGTTTGCACAGTTCGACTCAGTTTTGTCCGGCACGGGGCCGCGTGTTCATATATTTTATTAGAAAGTCCGCTACGCTTTTATTACACTGTTTCCACTGATGGTGTTAGTGGATATTACGAGCACTGTGATTGGCCAATTCACGGTCCGCTCCACTCCACTTAGCCCAGCTCCTCGTCAGTGGAAACGTACCCTTTGATACCAGATACATTTTATTTTGATTACCAGATACAGTCATCTATAATATTTAGATCCATATCTGTGGAATCCTCTTTTTTTGAACACAGGTTAATAAGTTTTGGGGTCATCCCAGTTGTGATCAAATTGAGTGAAGTATTTTATAATGTGCTAAGTAATTAAATAATATAAGAAATTTAATAATAACCATAAATATGTTGATTCTAAATAGTGTTTTCTAAAGTATTACGTGGGTGTGTAATACACCTCTGCCTACCCCTTCGGGGAATACAGGCGTGACGCTATGTTATTACGAGTAGGTAGATGAATATTAATACTCTTATTTGCTAATTTATAGAATGTGTATATTACTATAAATAACAAGCTACAACTTTATCTACCTTCAACTTAGAAACACCTACTTACTAAACTAACAGTAAACAGAGCTGTGTCTGTGCATTAACGATATTTGAGAAAAAAATACCTTATCTATCTATAATCTATACTACATATTATAAAACTGTAACAGAGCTATATCTGTACATTGAAGATATTTGAGAAAAAATGACTGAATTAGGCTATATAGGCGTGTCTAAACACAAAACGATTGTTTTTAGATTTTTTGTCTGTCTGTTTATCTGTTTGTTTGTTCGCGCATCATGCAAAATCTACTGAACGGATTTTACTGAAACTTTTTTTATTTGATAGCTCTCGATTAGACTTAAAAACTGGTATGCATTTTACCCCGCTACTATACCGGGAACCTGGGATATAACCCAAAAACTAGCTTTTGGCTGCGGCGAAGCCGCGGGAAAAGGCTAGTTAGGCTAAAAAGGTGTGTCAAAAACATAAAACATTTCTTTTTTAGATTTTTTATCTGTTTTTTCGTTCACGCATCACGCAAAAACTACTAAACGGATTTTGATGCAACTTCTTTATTAGATAGCTCTTGATTAGAATTAAAATCTGGTATACATTTTATCCCGCTAATATATCGGGAATCTGAGATTCCCGATATATTAGGCTAGTTACAAATAAAATTACTAAACAGAAACACCCTACATTGTCTTTCATTGAAATGTCATTTAATTAATTTAGATAGTTATATATACGCCTTTTCTAACATATAAAAGACTATATACAGTATATAAAATATTATAATATAAATATATATACTTAGTCCTGAATCTCACACGTGCATGGTCACCACTCTAGAATTTTCTTCTTGGGGAAAGTCCGTCATTGTTTCGTCTGCCGATGTGTCCTGCTCATTGGTACATCAGCGCACTAAGTTTTCGGGCTATATTAGTAGTTTTAATTATTTTGTAAAGATTTATTCTTGAAGAGAGATCCCGAATATATTCATCTCCGTGCCTTGTTGCGTGATTTTGCACTTAGTATCGAAGAAAACCTTTAAGGACTGCATTTTTGTTTCTACTACGCTGGTAGCACGCTGGTACACGTGGCATCACTATCTATATAAGAGGTGTAGAGGAAGGCTCATTAGGAGGAGGTTTAGACGTCCGGCTATCTCACTCACCATGCGATACACAACAACAGGAGTATCTACCGTTGTTTCACGCTGGTCTTCTTTGAGAGAGTGGTACTTCCCTGAGCTGACCCATTCATGCTGGGGCAAGCAAAGATCTGCCATTAAAGAAATGTCATTACAGGAAACATACAGTGGTTGTTGTGTCCTTGAGCGGTGGTTACCAGCTGGACTGTGGTTCGTCTGCCACTATCTATACAAATAAAATTAAAGTAACTGTTTTTAATGTCTAAATAACACTTAAATGCATATGAAAGTATAATATCAGTTTCTTAAAGAAAATACATATTACTAAGTCATCTGTTATAGTTCATGGATGAGAAATAAAACGGCTATTTCCAGCTACAGCCAAAAACATATATTTGGCTGTAGCTGGAGATGGCCATATAAATCCATATTACCTCCTTTCTCAGCTCGTCGTCACTCCTTTTGTCTAGTTCTGTTTCAAAGTCTTCTATAGCCACTTTTAAATAGGTTTTACGCTAGTGGATAGTTTTCAAGATGTCCTCGTATAGGGCTGAACATCGTTTGGTTACTTTGAATAGGGAAGTTAAGCTTGTCAACACAACCTTGATCATTTCAATTGCCTAGGTGGTCTAGCGGTAGGGTACTATGTGACTGCGAATCATGAGATATCTGAGCATGTCAAGTGCTAAAAATACAGATCAAAATGTTTCAAAAATCACGCCATCAAATAGTGTGTATTTTAATTGCAAAATTAAACTTACTATATTGGATTAATGCATTAATGCATGTAAATACGTTCCGATAGATGGCGTTGGTCGTTAAGACAAATGTGATGAGGAGATTGGGTATGACCGAAAGGTAGTGCGGTAGCTCAGTGGATTAGATCACTTCCCTGGATTGGAAGGGACGCAGGTTCGATTCTCACGCGCACTAAAGTTCTCTTTTTCCTCATTCATAAATAATAATTCGTACTCCAAATTAGTTGAGCATGTCAAGTGCTAACGCACGTAATTTTCCTGCGCCCTATCTTTCTCCGGTCGTGATGGAATGCCGAATATAGAGATCCTCTGATAATCTCTCTGATGGTGCTCTGTTACCATCAGTTCTAAGCCTCTGGATGCTGTGCGTTACTAGGTCCAGAAGTCACGTGTTCTTAGTAGCCAGAGGGTGACCTGAGATTACTAAACATAGCATCACGCCTGTATTCCCCGAAGGGGTAGGCAGAGATGTATTACACACCCACGATTCGCCAGCTATGTTAAGTCCCACGTAATAAGGGGCGAGCCTATTGCCGTCTACCGGAAATATTTCCAAACTCCGGGCTGTTACTGAGAATTTTTCTTTTTACGAAAAAGCTCAATAACACTGTCCGTTACTGTCCATTTATTATTAATATTATGAGTTATTATTATTAATGGAATCGTTTTAAAATACTGTAACTTAAAGTGTATCACTGCTACAAGAGTAGTATTTATTCACATGTTGGCTCTAGCCTGAATAACTCTACTAGGGTTGCCAACTTTTTTTACGGCCTCAAGGAACAAACAATTATGTATCTTAAAAATATTGGATTTATCATTATTACCCGGAGAAAAAATACTTTGAAAAATCCAAAAGTGCACGCCTCATAATCTTCATTTTTCACAATAAAATTGATTATTATATAAGTAACTAATAATCTATTGGTCTTACTAAGTAGTTTTCAATAAGTCACATAGATAGCGCTAATTTCAAAAAGTTCTCATGTCTTATACGCCATCTAGCAGTAATTTTAAGAAGTACTTCTACATTGGTCTATAGAAATAGTTCACACGAAATAAGGATAGCACTGATTTTAGTGTCGCGTCGAGCCTGCCCATTGCCACTTTAGCATGGCAACCCGGCGGGCTATGTCGGTCACGCTCGTTCTCCTACGGATCTCCGTATTAGGGATTCGATCACGTAGGGAAATACCAAGCATAGCCCGCTCCATGGCCCGCTGAGCGACTTTGAGCCTTGATATGAGGCCAACATTCAGAGACCACGTCTCTGTTCCATATGTCATCACTGGCAACACACACTGGTCGTAGACCTTGGTTTTCAGACACTGCGGAATATTGGACGAGAAGATCTTCCTTAGCTTCCCGAACGCTGCCCAGCCGAGTTGGATTCGTCGATTGACCTCTTTCTCGAAGTTGTGCCTACCTAACTGGACTGTTTGTCCCAGGTAGACATAATGGTCGACAACTTCGAGAAGCGCACTCCCGACTAGGATCGGTGCTGAAATGACATGGACATTAGACATGACTTTCGTCTTATCCATGTTCATTTTGAGACCCACTGGTCGGGAAATCCTGCTGAGATCATTGAGTATGGTGCCAAGGTCCTCCAGTGATTCTGCCATGACTACGATGTCGTCGGCATATCGAAGGTGAATGATGTATTCGCATTGATGTTGATGCCGAATCCGGTCCAGTCCAAGAGCTTGAAGACATCTTCCAATGCAGTGGTGAAGAGTTTCGGGGACATAACGTCTCCCTGTCTAACGCCTCTCTGCAGTTGGATCGGTTTCGTACTCTTGTCCTGAACACGGACTGACATGGTGGCGTTTCTATACAAGCACTTCAGCACTTCGATGTACCGATTGTCAATTTGGCACCGCTGAAGGGACTGCAGCACCGCTCAAGTTTTGATCTGATTCGATCGTCGAATTCAAATTCAATTCAAATTCAAAAATATCTTTATTTCATAGGCGTATTAAGTAGCACTTAAAATCGTCAATAATATACTAATAATTAAAATAATTAACACAAGCGCCTGAGACGAGTGAATCCGCAATAACAAAGTGGCGATTGCAATCGCCACAAGCGGCCGAATTCCGTAGTAAAGCCTTTCATGAGAAGAACCCAGCAAGAAACTCAAGGGCCACTTTTTTAAATTGCCAATTTATTACAATTTAATATAATCTTTATAACTAAAGTTACATTATATCTTATAAAACAATTTTGAAAATTAATGAATGAGGAGCAGCTCAAGCCCATTTAGTTTTATCCTCAAGATAATCCGAAACAGTGTAATAACCTTGATTACAAAGTCTAATTTTTATGGCTTTCTTAAACTTATTTAGCGGCATGTTTCGGACATTTTCAGGATTCTGATGTTTTTCTTGACATACAACAGATTTTCATATATAAATTAAGACACAACAGTTAGAATATTTATTTCTTTAAATTTCTGTCTAAGGGAAACTCTCGGGCCCAGATTATAGATTTCCCGAACGGCCCTTTTGTGAAGTACAAATATAGAATTTATATCGGCGGAGCATCCCCATAGCACTATGCCATAGGACATAATACTATGAAAGTAACTGAAATAAACTATTCTAGCCGTTTCAACATCAGTCAATAATCTATTTTTTTACCGCATATGCCGCTGAGCTAAGCCTACCTGACAATTTTTTAATATGGGGGCCCCATTGGAGTTTGTTATCTATAGTGATACCTAGGAAAACCGTGGACTCCACAAGGTCCAGTTCGACACCATTCAATTGTACATTGGTTTCTAAATGCCTTACATTGGGTGTAGTAAATTTTATACATTTCGTTTTACTTTCACTTAAAACTAGGTTATTAGTATTGAACCAATGAACAACTTTAGATAGTGCGTTGTTCACATCGTCATAATTAAGTAGCTGCCTTCTTATTTTAAATAATAAAGATGTATCATCTGTGAACAACACAATATTTCGATTATCTCCTACGTAGTATGGTAGGTCATTAATATAGACTAGGAACAGAAATGGCCCTAAAATGGACCCCTGTGGCACACCCATTGTCATGACATGACCCAAGTGATAACGTGCCATTAAATCAAAGGCTAATCGAAGGCTTTCTCATAGTCCACAAACGCCAGACACCGAGGCCGATTGTATTCTATGGTACTATAGCCTTTTCGGAAACTGGCTTGTTCGGGAGGCTGGAAGTCGTCAAGCCTGCTCGTGAGTCGATTTGTAATGACCCTCGAAAACAACTTATAAACGTGGCTCAAAAGCGAGATGGGTCTATAGTTCTTCAAGAGAGTTCTGTCACCTTTCTTGAAGAACAGCACCACCACGCCTATGGTCCACGACTTTGGAACGTCGTCCCCGAGAACGACGAAATTGAACAGCCTCTGAAGAGCTTTTAAGACCGGCTTGCCGCCTGCTCTCAGAAGCTCTGTGGTGATTCCGTCGTCTCCCGGTGCCTTTCCGTTCTTTAGTTGTTTGAGAGCCATTCTGATCTCGTACAGGTTGACGTTCGGGATATCTTCGGTAAAGTGCCGAGTTAGCTTGGATCTGGGGTCTTGGACCAAGTCAACAGCTGGGCTCTGGGATCTGTACAACTGTCCATAGAACTGCTGGACCTCTCCCAAGATCTCAGAAGAAACGACAGTGCCGTCGTTGGTCCTCAGTTTAGTCAACTGACTTAGGCCAACAGACAGATCTCTTGCGAACACTTTCGAGCCTTGGTTCCACTCTATCGCCTCTTTAATACGGGTAGTATTAAATTGGCGAATATCGTGCCGCACAGCCTTAGAGATCTGTCTGTTTAACCGCCTTAGGCAGGACCAATCGGCTGAGGACTGGACTTTCATTTCTTTTCTCCTCTCCATGAGTTTGAGAGTATGTCCCGAGAGTTTACGTGTCCTACTGACGCGACGGGTCTTGAAGTAAGTCGACCCGACCGCGTGGACAGTTTGCACAAACCTGCTGTTCATATCGCTCGCTGATTCACACTCATCTATACATTGGAAGCGATTTTGTAGTTCGAGCGCGGGGTTCTGGTTTTGGGCAGGTGTTGGCCGGAGCGTAGGAAAAAATAAATAGTAGGTAATAAATAAGTAGGAGCGGTCCCCCAACACGATGTAATTTTTTTAGAATTTTTAATACTCGTACATACTTAGGTACTTTAAGATTGAGTTTCTTTTATTATTTTTTACTTTTTAAAGGGAACTCAGTTTATTGTGTCGGGGGTTTTTTAAAATTTTTAATTTAATTTTTATAAGATAAATAGTTTTCAACTTATTTAAGAAAATAGGATCTTTAGCCCCTTCCTATCTCCAAAACAACTGGGCAAGTGGAAAGTTTTGCCAATCGCGTAAATATACTATACTATAATATACATATAGTAATTTTATATTTTTTATACACAATACATCTACATGTTTTGACCATGTCAAGTGGTGCACCAGGGTATTTTGTAAATGGTGTCTGCTGAATTGTAGGACATTCAAAGTGAGTAGAGGACTGGCACGAGTGTACTTCAATTTTAACCGATTCCCTGGAACTACTGCGATTGGAGACGCTAAAATATACTGCTCTGGTTTTAGTAATATTAAGGGTCAATAGATTGTGTATTAACCTAGCTTGCAGCAATTTGTAACCCATTTTTACTTACACGTTTAACTAAATTCCAAGAGACATCACACAGTGTCATCAGCATAGGTGAATATTTTTACCCGAGATATCTATACCTAACGCACACCTATATCTATGTACATAACAACTCCTTGTCACAGGGTTTTATGGGGTGAACTCCGAAACTGCTATCCGATCTTAACGTTATTTTTTCTAATCGTTCTACCTAAAAGACAGGATAGTTTTCATCCCAATTATTTTCTTCATTATTGCAGAGGAATTAATTATGTACCTACGTCACAACAATGCGTGGCCAGCTTTGCTAGTACATTATCAAGCACTGGTCCTAGGATACTAATTTGAGCTACGCCAAAAAGTATCCTGACGAATGACGATCACTGCAATGACTCTTCATTCCCCTTCTCTGTTATGTTACTCAGATACGAGGCAAACCAGTTCAGAGCAGAGCCACGTATGCCACATAGTAACATTTTTTGTAGTAATATTTGCCGGGATTCAGTATAAAAGTCCTTGTCAAATAATACAACAACGCATAATTTACTACTATCTAGCTTTTGGGCTATATAAAAAATTATGAGTGGGCAAATACTAAAGTAAATACCTTTCTTTAACTCACGGCATTCCACAGGGTAGCATCTTAGGATCCACTCTATCCCTCGTGTACATAATCGAGCTCATACAATTGAAACTTAGCCAAGGCGAGATCGTTTCCTTCGCTGATGACACAGTCTTTGATGCTGTCTAACAGGGTTTTAATACGGTTGGGAGTTTGCTTCAAGACAATATACTACTCTGTAAAGAAAGTACCGGGAAAAGATTAATAATACACAAAAATTTTGTTATTCATCCAAATTTATTTTATCACCTTCAAAGTATGCTCCTTCAGAAACAATAGACTTACCAATGAATAATCCAATCATAAAAACATTTTTTAAACGCTTTTTCCGGAATTGAGTTCAGTTCTCGCCGCGAATTCTCCTTTATGTCTTCTACCGATTGAAGACGGGTGCCACGAAGTGGTAATTTGAGTTTAGGAAAAAGAAAGAAGTCGGCTGGAGCCATATCTGGTGAATATGGTAGTTGCTCGATGGTATTTGTTGAGTGTTTGGACAAAAATTAATTCACAATGATGGCCTTGTGCGAAGGCACATTATCATGGTGCAAAATCCAAGAATTTTCTTTCCACATATCTGGCCTTTTTCGTTGAATTTGCACATAACGCTCAAATAATATTCTTTATTTACCATTTGACCTACTGGCAAGAATTCCGAGTGCACAACACCGCGCTAGTCAAAGAAAACAGTCAACATGACTTTGACTTTTAATCGCCTTTGGCGTAGTTTTTTCGGTTTCGGTTCAGTTGGAAGTCGCTACTCCGAAGCTTGTTGACTAGTTTGCACCACGTCTCGTCACCAATAACAATGCATTTCATGAATGTTGGGTCGGAATTGACTCGTTTTAGCATGTCCTCAGCGACTCTCATGCAATTGAGTTTTTGGAGAAAATTCAGGTCTTTTGGGACTAGCCGAGCGGTAACATGTTTCATAGCCAAGTTATTATTTAAAATGGTATGGATCGACTCATGAGACACAGAAAGTTCGGCGGCTATCTCTCTCAAAGTTAAGGATTTTCAGTCACTATTTCCTTCACTTTTGCAATGTTAACTTCAGTTGCAGACGTTGATGGCCTACCAGAGCGAGGCAAATCTTCCATCACATGTCGACCGCTTTTAAATGCTTTGTACCACTCATAAGCACGTGTTTTTGATAAAGTCGATTCGCCGTAAGCCTTCTGTAACATTTTCAGTGACTCCGAACACAAAATTCCATTGGCGATGCAAAATTTAAGACAAACTCTTTGTTCGATGTTTTTGTCCATTATGCAATTCGCAATACACACTAGATATGATATAACTAAAAACAGCACTGTATTTAATATAAATAGTAAATAACAGATGCAACTCAAACTCCGCACCAAAATGGATAACAGTTGCGCCAATCTAACAACAACAAAAAAGAACAAAAATTTTAATTTGGAACCATAAACCAATCATCCATTCTCAATACTTTCTTGACTGAATGTACTTACATTGAATGTAGACAAAACAAAACATATTTGCTTCAACATAAGACACAGTGCAAGACTCAACCTAAACCACAATATTACAAGCCATGATGTATCCATCGTTAGAACTTATAAACACAATAAACTACCTTAGTTTTATGATACATATTAGCCTTAATTAGTAAAAATAAAACACAATCTCCACTTGTGTGTTAGGACACGTAAGTTCATTCGCAGGCGGCTCAAGTACGTATGTCCTTAATAGCAAGCTGTCTGATCATTACTTAACAGGTGTGAGTCTGGACGTTATAAAACTTACTCAGTATAAACATACTCCTATTTTAAAATCAATAATAAAAAATGAAGAAGTCATAACGAAGTCAAAAAATGTAACTTGGAGTGAACTATTAAATATTAACTGTCCAATCTTGTTATATAATAAATTATGCAAAACCTTTGGTGACATTTATGATTCATCAACTGTGGAAAAGTATTTCACAAAAAGGCATAAGAAAGAGTGGATAAGTAAAAAACTAGAAAAAATACTTGAACTAAGAGATGAACTGTTTAGAAAATGGAAGTCATCATCAAAAAATTTAAATTTGCAATTGCTTTACACTAAAGTAAGAAACAAAGCTAATAAAATCATAAATGCCCCCAAAAATGAGCATAGAAGGTCTGTTCTGAAAAATATTCGGCAAGATATTAGGAAAGTATGGTCAAAAGTCAATAAATGATTAGGAAGAACACCTCTAGGTATAGATAATGTCATAGATAGATATTTGAGGAAAACAGATAGTATAGAAAATATATGTAACAAGTTTAGTGAGACTTTTACTAAAGAAATACAAAATATAAAGCACAAGTGTAATAGCAAATTTCTGGATAGGGCATTGTACGTTAACGAAGCACATGTAAGCTTTAGATTTCTCGAAGTAACTGAAAATCAAATAGTTAGAATTATTGACAAATTAGACAGCAACAAGTCACCAGGATCGGATGGTGTGAGGACTCGAGACCTTAAACAGATTAAGTTTGAAATAAGTAATGTCATTGCTCATTTTATAAACACAAGTATAAAAAGATGCATATACCCAAATACACAAAAAATGCATTAATAAGACCATTATATAAAAACTGTTCTTATTATGATTATGGTAATTACAGACCAATAGCTATTTTGAGTATTATTAATAAAATAGTATAAAAAGTCATAGTTGGTCAGATTATCACATTTTTGGAAACTCATAAAATTATTACAGATGTCCAGCATGGTTTTCGTCCTAATAGGAGTACAACTACTGCATTAGCCAAATTTTCAGATACAATTTGTGACCACCTTAATAAGAGACAGTTAGTAGTAGTTATATTCATAGACTTTAAAAAAGCCTTTGATACCCTGAACCATAATGTCTTGCTGTTGTCAATGAGGGAATGTGGTATCAGAGGACCTATGAATTACTGGTTTAAAGATTACCTTAAGAACAGGCAAATAAAAGTTTGCATAAATAAAGTAGAAAGTGTTTTGCGTAATACTGAATACGGCGTTCCTACTGGATCGGTGTTTGGCCCTTTAGGATATATAATGCATGTAAATAGTAAGATTAATGTGATAAAGAATTGCGATATGTACATGTACGCTGACGATACTTGCCGTATATATAGTGACAAAAAACCCAAGTAAAATAGAGGAAGCCATGCAACACGATTTCGATAATATTGTGAGATGGGCACATGATAACGGAATAATTATAAATATTAAAAAACTAAGTGTTTAAAAATATATTCTCCGTATAGTAACTATGCAAGTAATGTTATAAAGATCCAAGGACATTCTTATGAGTGCCTCCATAACCACGATTTTACCATTTATCAATGTAGTAATCTGGAGGAAGTGACATTTTATAAATATTTGGGCATTACATGTGATTCCAATTTTTTGTGGGTCTTGCAAGTCGAAAACCTGTGTAGTAAACTACGAGCCATACTCGGTAAATTTTATTGCATTAGCAAATGTGTGAACAAGTCAACAATGTATATGTTGTATTATGCGTTAGTTAAATCTGTGATATCGTACGGACTGAGTGTATATGGAAATGCTTCTCGTATACACACTAATAAAATAAAGTCACTGCAGACAAGATTATTAAAATATTTAGTTAACAACAAACATTGCAAATAACGAAGATATATTTACTTCATGTAATATTTTACCAATAGAGTTAAAAGTTAAATTGTTACTTTTATATCAAAGTTCTATTTGATAGCGATGATTTTAAAAAGAAAAGATCATTTGGTCGCTCAACCTGCATGTCTCACAAGGGCTTACTTGTGGTGCCTACAGTTACTAACTTTTACGGTCAGAGATCAAGACGCTGGCTTATTCCAACATTGTATAATCAACTAAATTGTGCCAATTTCAATTTGTTTTCTCTCAGTTCAAAAAAACATTTAAAAAGGCAATTTAAAAAAGTCTACTTACATGTGTAATATTATGTAACTGAAATTCAGTTCAGTTATTGAATACAATTTATATTGTATAATTTATTGATTTAACATTAATATTAAGAAGTTTTAATGGGTGTATATGCATGATAAAGTATTGATATTAGCATGTATTACTTTTTTATTTATTTTTTTATTTTTATTATTGTTGTTCATTTAGATAAGCAGTATGAGAACTTTTTCCTAAGTTACTTTTGGTAGGCATGTATTATGTAAACATACACGCTGCCGGCAAACTGTTGTATAGTTTGGCAGCATAAATAGTACTAAGATAATTTTGTGTTGCTAATTTGAAGTTCTAAATAAATAAATAAAATATTTAAGAAATTGAGGAATGTAGCTGAACCACAAGTGATGAAGCAAATATATATTATGCACTTTGCTAATATTCCCTACCTCTTGGGGAGGTACCTACGTATAAAACAATGAAGTCCATTGAAGTTGCCCAGAGAGGTGTTCTTAAAGGTATGTTATAATAAACTTTATACTATCCCACTGTGGTACTTCATTGGACCTGTAATGTTCGAACTGTAAGGCAATTGTACATTCCTACTGAAAATCATCTTGTCACTACAAGTTAACCTATAATCCGCAATTTTATTGCTAAATGAAGACAATACATATAAACACATACACTTCAGCCGGGCTGCCACTCTTTCTTATGATATCTAATTATGAAATAAACTATAAGAGTACTTCGGCATCTATGACCTTTACTTGATTTCCTAATTTCTTTTATGTTTAGGCAGGAAGAAATGTGCCTTGGCCAGGTGGCAGGGCGATGCCCGCCGAGCTGCCATGGCCAGATGGAGGACACGGCTGGAAGCGCCCCGAGCCGGTCTCTGGACCGTAGGGGCGCTCCAGCCTGTGCTGGAGGAGTGGGCGGGGCGACGGCACGGAGTCCTTACCTTCCGACTGGTGCAGGTGCTGTCGGGGCACGGTTGCTTCGGCAGATATTTGCACATAGTCGCAAGGAGGGAAGCGACTCCGGGCTGTCACCATTGCGGCTGCGACGAGGACACGGCGCAGCACACGCTCGAGTCATGCCCGGCTTGGGGCGGGCAGCGCCGTGAACTCGTTGCGGCAATAGGGGGGGACCTCTCGCTGCCGAGCGTCGTTAGAGCGATGCTCGGCAGCGACAGGAATTGGGCCGCGGTCGCTGCCTTCTGCGACGAGGTCATCTCGCGGAAGGAAGCGGCGGAGAGGGCCAGGGAGGCTGATCCTTCCGCAGACCCGAACCGCCGCCAGCGACTGGGGCGGCGCAGGCGTGAGTATTTGCGCCTAATGCCGCCCTAGCTGAGGCTGCGGGTGGATGGACCGGGGAACGTCCGCCACCCGCAAGGCCTCCCGCGAAGGTGCGACGCACTGTGTGCGCGTGCATCACTCAGTAGCGGGTACCCGAAAGGGTAAGCCGGACCACCGAAGGAATGTAACATAGTTCCAGTGGTCCGCCAATAAAGGCGGAGAGACGGCACAAGGCGGGTTTATTTAGTGGGTGAGGGCCCCACACTACCCTGTTTGTTGCCCCGAACAACGGGGTGTGCGGTTAGGTACATTTTTTCCCGCCTAAACAAAAAAAAAAAAGGAAGAAATGTGCCTAACCGCACACCCCGTCGTTACGAACAGTTAACAGAACAGGGTAGTGTGGGGCCTTCACCCACTAAAGAAACCCGCCGTGTGCCGTCTCTCCGTAGAGTTGGCGGGCCACTGGTACTATGCTGCATTACTTCAGTGGTTGATTTGCCACCTTGTGTTTTAATAGTAAACAGTGACAACGTAGCAGTAAAATCAAGGAGTGCAAAGAGACTGGTAGCGAGTTCGATCCTTATAAAGAATTGCTAAAAACTATTTTTAAAGCCTGAGAATTCGCACGATGCGTTCGGTGTATTATGCGATTTATCGCATTTGTCTGTGTAAAACATGATAGTAAAACATAAACATTAATTCTAAAAGAAAATAAAACTAGACGTCGCGGGACGTCTAGCAGTTGTGAAAACATCATTTTTCATTACAGAGTTACTGTGGTCACCTTCCAGCTCCATCATCAGACCCTGGATATCATCTATGACTGAAGTTCTAGTCAGGACATTTCAAACGAGCTCTAACTCGATGGAGTTGCACCATTTAATTACAGAGTTTCGTATGGCCACCTTCCAGCTCCATCATCAGACCCATCTAAAGACAAAGTACTCATCAAGACGAATCAAACGTGTTCAAACTCGACGGGGTTGCGTCATTTCATTATAGAGTTACTGTGGCCACCTTCCAGCTTCATCATCAGCCCCTGGATACCATCTAGACACAAAGTACTCGGCAAGAAGAATCATACGAGCCCAAACTCGATGGGGTTGCGACGTTTCATTATAGAGTTCCTATGTCCACCTTCCATCTCCATCATCAGATTAGCTCCATGTCATCATAATATTGCATTGTCATGTGATATATACATGTGTACGATTTCAGCTTAATCGGAATTCGGGAAGTGTGTCAAATTTAACTTGCAAGATTTGAACGGGACAATTACAATAAAAGCGTCGCCACGTTAACAACCGATTTTACCCTCCCTCCGCATTAGATGTTTCACATCAAAAAATCTACATTCTTCTGAGCTTTTCTATCTTTCTTTTTCTATCTTGTGAACATTGTGCGGGTTCTCTGAAAGAGCCAGCATAGCTAAATGGACTCTTGATTAAAAATTTATTTCAAACCTGTACTAAAAAAATACTATTGTCGAAGTCAGTTAAAATGTAGCCTATATTACCCAGTCATAATAACGAATCGATTGATATATTATATCTTATTCATTAAGATCAGGGGAATAGTTTATACACCACCGAGCAACATACGTAAATACAAACATACATTATTTATTTATTTAACAAAATCCACAGCCCTCGATTACAATTTACATGGTACGAGTAGACCTTCCTTTTCGCTTCGCCGTAGTCGGGAAAACAAAATGGGCTTAAATTGCTCCTATTTTGAAATATTGTTTTAAATAAGCACATATCCCTTTTTTTCATATTATGGAATGTTCTTAGTCGCCTAAATAAGTATAAACCTTAAGACACTGTAAGAAATTGGAGATTTAAAAAAGTAGCTGATGAGTTTCTTGCCGGTTTCTTCTCATGAAAAGCCTTCCTATGGAGGTCGGCTGCTTGTAGTGATTGCAATCGCGACATTGCGGATGCACTTGCCTCAAGCTCTCGTGTTAGTTATTAGTAACTTTGACGATTTAAGTGCTATATAAGAAGACTATGAAATAAAGATATTTTTGAATTTTAATTTGAATGTCCGAGATTCAGACCTCGCACACGTACCTCTTAACAATTTATCACTGCTCGGTAAAGGAAAAAGTCGTGAGGAAACCTGAGTGCCTGAGAAAATTTCGGAAGAATTCGGCGCACTGAGCCAGCGTGGACTCCGGCCTAAATCCCTAGCTCACTATAAGAGGAGACCCGTGCCCAATAGTGGGACAGTGAAAGGGTTAAAGAAGATAAGTATTCTAATAAATATTTGTGAATTTATAAAAGAGAACTTTAGTGCGAGCGGGTTTTTTTTCCACATTCACAAATAATTTGTTCTTTAAAAGTAGCTGAGCATCTCAAGTGCTAAATTACAGATCAAAATATTCTAATAATGCCCGAGCATGTCAATTGTCCTAAATATATCCACATCCAGTGTACTTATAGGTATGACATTTAAATCTAACTTTGAAGTTTGTTATATAAAAAATACTTTTGCCAAAAGGGATCCACGGGCAAAGAAAGAAAGAAAGAAAGAAATCTAAGTTTTATTGGCTTGAATCACAATTATAATAACATAACATATTAGGCAAAGCAAAACATAACACAATTACATAACAATAAGGCGCCCATTCAGCAATATTGCTGCAATGTAACGTAAATTACACTGCAACGCTGATTTTCAATGAGAGCCTTAGTGGCGAAACGGATGAACAAAATAGTTAGGTATAGCTGATAGCGCTATAGGCGAGATCGCTACCGTCAAATTGTAGTTGCTTTGTTTGCCTGATAATTGTTTGCTATATTTTGTGTTTTAATTTGGATAATTAGCGATATTGTCAAAATGTAGTACCTGGCAGATTAAAAAAATGAAAGACGCTATGCTGTCCACAAAAATATTTTGTGACATTTTCCACTTTTTTTAATGTGGATCTTTGGGAAATAAATATACATCAGGCTATGTAACACATTTTGGTACAGGAGGATATTTTTTTTTATTGCTAATGATGGCAGACGATCCACAGCGCACCTGATGGTAAGTGGTTACCGTCGCTCATGGACTCAACTATACTCAAGCTGCTGCGCACCATTTCGTTTCTAAGATATGAAATGAAAGAATAAACGGCTTATTCTGCTACAGCCAAAACACACTGACGTGCTCCATGACCAGTCACACAGGAGTGGTACCAACCCGTTCAGGCCCGATAGCAAGTGAGTACTCCCATTTGGCATCCAGCCCTACCATCAGTAATGCAATGGGTGATAATTGCTTACTTCCCTTAGTCGCCTTATACGACACCCGCGGGAATGGATGGGGTGGTGACACTTTTTCCTTTCTTCTTCAATTCTTAGTCCGTCACCACACGGATCAGAAAATTTAAATTGACCTAATTACAGGTAACAAATTGTATTTGTATGGAAATGACAATATTGAATAAAATATAATATAATATATAAATATAATATAATATAATATTATATATATATATATATATATATATATATATATATATGTCCCCTCAAGTCCAACCATGCGTCCGAATCGACCACCAGATTCACGTGGGGGGCGGACACGTGATTAAATAAATTACAGGCACGGCTAAAATGGCACTGGCACACCCAGTAACATGGAGACAGAAAATAATGTAGAACGTATAGGACCGCTTCCCGGGGGCGATCGCCGGGGCACGTCTGGAGCTGACGCTGGACGTTCCAGTAGTACGAACCGTCAGCGGCTCTCTGCTGAACAGGCGGGCGAGAGTCGGGGGACCCGAAGATGTGACAGCCGAACAATAGGGAGGGAAGGGGCAGACGATGCTTTGCAGAGTAGGGCTTCGCCCACAATCTCTGTCGGCTCGTCTGCATCGACCACTAATTATGTTAGCGATGATAGATGTAGAAAGTGGTCAATGGAGGAAATGGAGGAGTTAATTTACTGTTACTATAAAGCCCGATCCGTGGGACCCGGATACATTAAAAACTTATACAACATATTCAAAGATAGAAACCCCAATAACCCAAAAATAAACAAATTTGATGGCAACAAATTATCTAATCAGGCACGCAGAATAATTAAACAAAACGTTATATTGCAAGAACTACTGGACCGTATTCAAAGACAAGCAGAAAGATCTGAAAATACAGAACACAATACACACCAAAACGATCAACACCCCACGGAGCAAGTAATAAACGCTAACACACGACACGAAAACACAACACACGCAAATACACAACACATCCAACATTCGCCAGAACATGCTCTTATAAACGAACTGACAAGTAACATAGAAGTAGATGAAGATCAAGATCCACTAATCTTACATTTTCTAGAAATATTAGCTGAAACTAAAGAAAGTCCCCTTGCAGAGAGATTATTCTTACCTAAAGCTAAAAAAAATAAACAGTTTCTTAATAACTTAAATACTTTGAACAATTATTTACCAAACATATTAATTACTAACAATAATCTCTCAGATATCAGTAACATTATATACGCTGCTGCAAAAACTTTAATAATTAACAATAAACAAAAGCCTTTCTCACCCAAAAATACAATAAAACAAAAGTCGCACCCTCCGTGGAAGAAAAGGATACAAAATAAAATCGAGAAACATAGGAAAGAGTTAGGACAGTTAACAGAAATAAAAAGAGGTATATGCTCACGGAGAATGATAAATATCCGAAACAAAATATATTTAAAATATAACATTCAGAATGAAAACGACCACAACAACACATCTGAAACTATCAAACAGAAAGTCAAAGCATTAGCCGCTAGAATAAAAAGATACGAAGATATAAGCAATAGAAAAGAACAAAACAGATTATTTAACGAGAATGAACATAAGTTAAATGGATTAAAGATTTAGAAGCAACAACAAATGCAATAGATTCAATAGACTCTGAAGAGATCACGGTAGAGCAAGTTAAAAAAGCCATAAGTAAACTACAAACACATTTAAACTCACGCAACTTAGTCAAAGGAATTAACACGTATGCTATACCTGTATTACTGTATTCATTCGGGGTTATAAATTATAAAAATACAGATTTAAAGAAAATAGATGTCAAAACAAGAAAGTTATTAGCGATTAAGAAAGCACATCAACAGAAAGCTGAAGTAGAAAGATTATACTTACCAGTAGCACACGGTGGAAGAGGATTAATAAATGTAGAATACATGTACAAATCACAAATAATTAAATATAAGCAATATTTAGATTCCAAATTTGATGATCTGATTAAAGCAATAGTACAGCACGATAAACATAGGGATAAATATTCAATAACGCAAGAAGCACAAGAACAAGAAAGAGAATTACACTTACCGCAAAACAACCAACACACTAACACTGATATTAAAACTGCAATAGTTAAAAACAAAACATGTCCTGGCGAAGAAAACAATTACACGGACAGTTTCCCACAAAAGTAATAGATCAGGCTAACATAGACACAGAACTCTCATTTAAATGGATCAATAAGCAACACTTATCACCCTCAATAGTATCATCCATATTTGCAATACAGGATCAAGCAGTTATGACCTATCAACACCAGCGTGACATATTGAAAGCACCAGTAGATGGTAAATGCCGTATTTGTCTTGCGAAAGATGAAACCACACAACATATCATCTCAGGGTGTGAAAAATTGGCGGGTAGTTATTATGTCAAAAGACATAACAATCTCGTTCAGTACGTCTACTGGTGTCTGGCGAAAAAACATAAATTAGAAGTTTCCTCTCTTTGGTGGAAAGAAACGATGGTACAACCGCAAGTTAAAGAAAACGAAACTGCGAAAATAATGTGGGAAATGCCAATTCAAACAGATATCACCGTTACACACAATAGACCAGACTTAATATATATAGATAAAATTAATAATAAAACATTTTTAATAGACATCACAGTACCATCAGATTATAATATAGGAGCAAAAGAAATTGAAAAATTAAGCAAATATCATCTACTTAAAACAGAAATTAGCCGTTTATGGAACACACAAACCACCATTATTCCCATAGTTATAGGCGCAACCGGTATGGTAGCAAAAAGTATGGTACGGTACGGTATGGTAGTAAATATCTCTTTTCCCGTGGGAAACGGGACGGGGTATTTATAAAAAACCGACAAAAGTCGAGAAAAAAAAATTATGTTTTACTTAGTCTATTTAACTGTTTTCCTAATTGTATCGACAGCCAGTTTTTCTTTTTACAGCTTGTCCCTCGACAAAGGCCTCCTCTAAAACTTTTCATTTCGTCCTGTCCTTTGCAACGTGTGTCCCTTCTGGACCAGCAATTTTTTTCATGCGTCTTCCCAACGTTTAGTTTGTCTACCTTTGTTCCTTTTACCATCACGCGGGTACCATTCCTTTACCAGTCTCATCCACTTATCTTTCGCTTCCCTGAACATGTGTCCTGTCCATTTCCATTTTAGGCGTTTGTATACGGTATATATATTTTTAAATTTAGTTTTGTTCTTTATATTCTCTAATCTCGCCTTGTCTCTTCTTTTAACTCCTATTACGCTTCTTTCCATTCCATTTTGGCATACCTGGATTTTTTTGATTTGTTGCTCAGTTAATGCTCATGTTTGACACCCATATGATAAGTATGAAAGGATGCACGTATTGTATACTTTCCTTTTGTCTTTGATAGGCATATCTTTGTCCTTCATGACCTCGCTCAGCGACCAAAACGATTTTCAACTGTTAGCTATCCTTCTATCTATTTCCTTTTGTATTGTGTCTTCTGTAGATATTAGTTGACCCTAATATATTATGCACTCCTTGACATATTCAATTTTTATGTGCACCGTTTATTTTAATGTCTCTTTTAGTTGAGTTTGTCATTATTTTCGTTTTTGATGTGTTCATTAATAGGCCCACTTTGGCGATTTCATCTGATAGTCGTTGTAACATATCCTCCAAATTATCTGGGTTCTCAGAAAATAGAACAATATCGTCTGCGAAACGTAGATGGTTAATTTGTTACCATTAATGCTGAGTCCATACCTATCCCATAGCAGGTTTCTAAAAATCATTTCCAAGACCGCAGAGGATAGCTTTGGTGAAATGGGGTCACCTTGCCTGACACATCTTTCAATAGGAAATTCTTCTCTTGTTCTTTCCAGCTTGACTTGGGCCATGCTCTTTCTTTAGTATTCGAACGCACTTGGCCTCAACTTCCTGACTTCCTAATGCCCTCCAGATACTAGCGTGATCTAAGGAATCAAATGCTTTATTAAAATCCACGAACCCTAAGTAATTAAGTTTGTTGTATTTCTTATACTTTGAAGCACCTGACGACGTGAATAGTAGTCAATAATACGCCGTCTGCAAAATTGTGGCATGGCGTTCTGTGAAATTGTGGCAGTAAACCATTTGTTTCATTTTTTGTGTCTAGTTATTAGTTTTTACATACTTTTAAGTGGTTTGAAAATAAATGCATCTTTCTTTCTTCTTTCTAAACTGACTTTGGAGAAACCGCCCTGTTATTTGGAGAATCAGTTTCGAATGGAAGAATTGGTGATGGAGGAATTAAAAAAACTGGTTGAATTTTTGATAAAATCCATTTTATATTACACAGATTTGGTTGTTTCTGATGTACGTTAAACCTAAATACTAATAATACTTTCTAACATTTACGCGAATTTCACACATTTTGAAATAAAACTACGTTTACGGAATCTATCGCGTATAAACTACGTTTACGGAATCTATATATATTTACTTGATTTTTATGCTATCCCGACGTTTCGAATACTTTACAGCATTCATGATCACGGGTGGACTTAGATGGTAGATGTCCAAAGCTGATATGTTGTTTCAACGGTTTCATCTACCCACAGTAATATGATTTTACAAATTTTTGGTTTATTTATTTCAACCCACATAATATTCGTTTAGAAACACAATTAAAAATATCTACTCTAAGTTTTATGCTTACAATGTATGAGATGTTAAGCTAGTATAATAAAATTAGTATAATACTCAAAACTTTTGTTTATATTCTACCACAAACTACCAATTAAAATTTTTAAGTAATCAAAAAAACTAACATTAAGGAGACAATATTGATTATTAGTTTCTATTATTAAATATATTGATTTTAAAAGAAGCTAAGACTAAAAAGCTACCACCGGATCGGAACGCGGCCTGACTGAGAAAGATCCGGCTAGAAAACTCAGTAGGCAACAACTTGTTATGGATTATTAAATTTATGCGGAAAATACTAACTAATCATTACTATGGGTTTTATCTACACAATAAGCGCTAACTGTGTCTTGCAATCTTGTGGTGTGCCTTCTTGTATTATGTTTGGTGAGGCCTATCACAGGATTCCAGCTTGATGGTAGGACCCAGCCGTCTTCTCTATTGAAATTGGGTCCGGCTAGAAAACTCAGTAGGCAACAACTTGTTATGGATTATTAAATTTATGCGGAAAATACTAACTAATCATTACTATGGGTTTTATCTACACAATAAGCGCTAACTGTGTCTTGCAATCTTGTGGTGTGCCTTCTTGTATTATGTTTGGTGAGGCCTATCACAGGATTCCAGCTTGATGGTAGGACCCAGCCGTCTTCTCTATTGAAATTGGGATGTTTCTTAATTTCAATAGCCTCACGTATCATTCTAGGACGATATCAATGTTCTTTTGCGAGGATTTGAGGTTTGTCAAACCTGATGTAATGGTGGGTGTGGTCCTGTGTGTGCTCACAAATTGCAGACTTTGTATAGCGACGGTGCTTCACATCAGCTATGTGTTCTTTGATCCGAGTTATTATGGATCTCTTTGTTTGCCCAATGTAGGAGAGACCACAATCACAATCCAGCTTGTACACTCCTGCATCCTGTAAGGGTATATGGCACTTGACTGGTGGTAAAAATTGACTAATTCTTTTGAGTGGCTTATAGTAGGTTTTAATTGAAGCTTTCTTGAGAATGTAGCCAATCTTGTCAGTGACTCCCTTAACATAGAGCATGACTGCAGGGAGGCGCTCAACTGTGGGTGGCTTCACTCGGTTTCTGTGACGGCGGCGTGGAACCTGCAGCTTATTAGCATGTAAAACTTTCTTTACATGCTGCAACTCCCCAGCCAGGTGTTCTTCATCACAGATTCCTTGTGCTCTCAAACAAAGATTTAGACACGGTAGCTAACTGTGAAGGATGGTGGTGAGACTCTCTATTCATGGAACTTATCAGTATGGGTTTTCTTTCGATACACTGTATGACTCAAGGTGTTGTTGGAATTATGGATTACCAACAACATCTAAGAAAGCTAAAGAGTTATTTGACTCCAGTTCCATAGTGAATTGAATTTTAGGATTGATGGAGTTCAGATAGTTAAGAAATACGGTTACTTTATCAGATGGTAATATAGTGAAAGTGTCATCTACATACCGCTTGTAAAAACGTGGGACCACGGTGAGGTGGGGTGAGGTTTTTAGGGCAGTCTCCTCGAAGTCTTCCATGAAAATTTCAGCAACAACGGGAGAGACTGGCGAACCCCCATGGGTTCGCCAGGCCATCCACTCCGTCCACTTGCTTGTAGAAGTCATCATTCCACATAATGTAGCCAGATGTGAGGCAGTACTATAACAGTTCAGCGTATTCCATAGGTATGTTAATCTCTGTTAGTTTCTTAGATACAATTCTGATGCAGTCTTCCACAGGTAGGCAGGTAAAAAGTGACTGGACATCAAAACTCACAATAGTTTCATTGTTAGTAAGATGAAGGTGTTTAATCTCACTTACAAAATTGTATGAGTCTTTTATGAACGCATCTGTGTGTCCTCGGAGCTGTGAGAGAACTTTTGCCAGTAACTGAGCGACTTTATAAGTAGGTGAGTCGATCTGGCTTACAATAGGTCGTAGTGATGCGTTCGGTTTATGTATCTTAGGCAACCCATACAATTTAGGTGACATCTACCATCTAAGTCCACCCGTGATCATGAATGCTGTAAAGTATTCGAAACGATATCATAAAAATCAAGTAAACGCGATAGATTCCGTAAACGTAGTTTTATTTCAAAATAAATACTAATAATTAAAATTTGCATAATATAAGTGATCCATAAATATTATTTTAACACAGTTGAACTAACTACTTAAGTTTGAGCTAGTCCAATTTCGTTTTTGATAATAACGGAATAAAAAATGAATGGTGCAGGAGACACCCAAATACCTATGAAAAAAAAAGTGCGTTGATAGCGTCGAACAAAATGTTAAGATAGCTCAGTAGTCAGAACATCTGGAAAGGTACGCCAGGTGCCGCAGTTCAATTCATGCTCTCAGCTACCATTTACTATTTCACATTTGCAAACTGTGTGGTAAGAAAAATGGGATTATTATAATGTAATACAGCAGGCACCGCGGTGGCTAAAATAATTTGAAAATTCTCTAAATTCCCTTTAGGGACCATCTATCTCTATATCTTAACTACATGAAATTTCAGCTCAGCTATTGTAGTTTCAGATATTATTCATGGCGTTTGTTTCGGCCTATCGACCAATAACTTTGAGGGCCAAATTAACTTCGCCTACAAGCTGGTGCATCCGTTTACAAACCGAAGAATCTCTGACGCTTTTCTGTCGAGGCTAACAGATCGAACGGTGTCTTCCGTAAAGGCCAATAACAGCCACACTTTTGATAGAAATCGTGGGATTATATTATATTGTCAGATAGGGCGCCGCTGCAATACGGCGCGCAAAAATATATCTCGACTCTTTTGGGTTGTAACGACGCTTTGGATTTGCTTTATGGCATTCCATTGTTGTTGAGAATCGTTTGAGGGTGACCTAAACGGTCTTGTGGGTCAGCTACGAGGTGAGTTTGATCGTGTTCATGGTGGTTTTGGTTATCATGTGCGCAACAAAAAAGGCGAGTTTATTCTCCGGAAATGTGTGATTGCTGAACTCCCTTGTAAAAACGTACTTCAAAGGAATCCCAAGCACCTAAACACTTACAAAAAATATGTGCAGCCAGCATCTGCCTCAAAAACAAGGATTAACACCAGTGATAACGTCTGAAGAAATCCATTTGGCTCCTTACCTCATGAAGAATCCGGTGACATCAACTACGACGACAAGACACATGTCGCAGTGTCTTGGGACAAATGGCTCAAGGGGAAATTTCTTCCTACCATGACCTACGATGAAAACTATGTTTGTGCAGACCTTGTTATTACCTATTGTAGATTATGATGATGTGTGCTATCTCAACCGGAATGCAGATCTCCTCGACAAACTCGACTGACTTCTCAATAATTGCATTCGGTTCATCTTCAATTTACGTAAGTATGACCACGTGTCTGGCTTTATGGCTCTATGGTCTATTTAAGCTAGACTAGACTCCCCATTAGCCAACGATGCAGTCAAAGGGCTCTCTACACAGATTCTCTTCTTATTCCACTTTGCAATTCATTTCTTTGCTCCGACTATGCTATAAATTTACGTTTATCTAAAAATCAATTACTTATCTGTCCTTCTTATAACTCTCCTGTGGTCCACTCTTTCCTAGTACAATCTGTCCGTCTCTGGAATTCTTATCTTCCTTTTTTTTTTGTTTAGGCGGGAAAAATGTACCTAACCACACACCCCATCGTTAGGGGCAACGGACAGGGTAGTGTGGGGCCTTCATCCACTAAAGAAACGTCGTCTCTCCGCCTATGTTGACGGACCACTGGTACTGTGTTGAATTACTTCAGTGGTCCGCCGGCGGCTTACCCTTTCGGGTACCCTCTACTGAGTGACGCATCCGCACGCGGAGCTCTACATTCACAGGAATATTTTTTGAAAGGGGCTTGGCCCTTTTATGTGAGTTTTATAAGGTTATAAGTAGGTAGCCATAGTTGTAAGATCATAATTTTGATTTCAAACCTAATGTCACATAGAGGTATTCATTGGGGTGTTGGAATATATCTCATAATGGAGAGTGACCTAGAGAGGACCTAGAACACAATTGCTTATTATTACTGAATTGAACTCTTAATCAAACGTAATGCGGTAGATACTTTCCTACCTACCGAAGCATAAATCACAGATCATTATTCAATTTATGCAATCAATATCAATATACAAACGAACTTAAATTGCATAACAAACAAATTGCATATTCTACCCAATGAGTATAAAATAGCTCTCAACAGTAAAATTGTTCGAAATAATATCCATAACGATGAATATCCGTTGCGAATAGACGCGTTTAGAATCTGCGGGCGTCAAAATATATAATACCACTATATATTGAACTGCAAATAATATGACACTCGGAATAAATTGATGATACTTGATAGGTCATGTTACAGCGGTTTTTCTGCCCGTATAAGCCACTTAACTCAATAAAACTCCCCTTGGCTGACATTAAATTTAATAGTCTATGAAAAGGAACGGAGCGCGCGCAAACGGTCTTTCCTGTGAGCAAACGGAAGACGGCGATTGGCTCAATTGCTGTGCCCATTCACCAATCAGCGTTCTGATATGCTTGTAGGTCAACATGTCCCAATTTTAAACTCGGAATTTTCTGTTGCAAATCTCCCAAAGCAACCATTATCAATAAATATCTCTGGACAAATTAAGAGATTCACAACGCAATAAAAGTTGAAACCTTTTGTTGGATACCTAATTTATAAGTTTGTTCAAGTTTCATAATATCATCGTCGTCACGAGATTATAGAGGTTAAAGTTCACGTTACGTTTTTTTCTTAAATACCTCTTTCCTTTGCTCACGATGTCATAAATTCATTATAGAAAGATCTATAAGTACCTACAATGATCTATCCATATCACGCGAGTGACCGAATGAAAACCGAAAAATGTGAGTGAATTGTATGAAAATTCTACAAAAGGAATTGCTAATATCGCTATGCACATTATATACGTGTATAGGAGTATTTGTTTAGATATTTAATTATCTTTCATTCCTCTATAAGTAATTAGACCTATTTATCATTTTATCTCTCCATTTAGAAAAAAAAATAACAATAGCAAGGTCTCGAAACAAGCCTATCAATGTTATTTTATTGTCGTCCCTCTTTCGAAAACAGGCTGCTGTTACTTAAGTAGGTACTAAAATATTTATTAAGGACTAATGCCACCAACTCCAATTAGGTACCTAATCACAGGGGAAATCCTGAGTAATCTAAAACATAAAGTTCTAAATAATAAATAGCGTAGTTGACTCATCTTACTACTTAGGCAGGTACCTATAGGAATGTAACATAGTTCCAGTGGCCCACCAATAAAGGCGGAGAGACGGCACACGGCGGGTTTCTTTAGTGGGTGAGGGCCCCACACTACCCTGTTCGTTGCCCCGAACGACGGGGCGGTTAGGTACATTTTTTCCCGCCTAAACAAAAAAAAAAGGTACCTTTAATCAAGTTCATTGTGTTTAATTCCAAGACTTAATCAAGTTGAATAATAAAATTATAAATGTAGTTTTTCATTTTTATATTTTCTTATGCCTAACGCAGAGCCCGTACACAGAGATCCATTCACAAGAGTGGTAAGGGGTTGTGAAAAAAAAACAGTTGCTTACCAGAAAAAATATAAATCATTATCACAAAAACATTCAAGATAACGGGAATGAAGATAACGACTTTAAACAAGTGGTTTTGGAATGTGGTCAGTATTTCTCCTATACCAAATATTTAACACAATGTTCTGTTCTGGTCTGTTCTAGAACTTCGTAACTTTGAGCTCAAAAGAGCCAATTTTTTCTATCTCACTTAGTATTATATCTCCAGGTTTTAAGAACTCGGGTGGATCACTATTAGAACCTGTGCCTGCAGGAGTACCAGTGAGCAGAATATCGCCCGGAAGGAGAGTCATCACTCTGGAAATATTTATTATTAGATAAGTCTTGAAATAATACATACTTACATAGAATATTTTTATTTATATTTTAATAAATATCTGTCCATGTGGTGATGGACTAAGAATACAAGTGTCACCACCCTATTCTTTGCCACGGGTGTCGTACAAATAAAACCCATTGCATTAGTGGTGGTAGGGCTGGGTACCAAGTGGGAGTACTCACTTGTTATCCGGCCCAAACCCCCCCACCGTCTCCCGTGTGACCGGCCATGAAGCGCATCGGTGTGTTTTGGTTGTAGCAAGAGACAGCCGTTAATAAATCTTTCATTTCATATCTGTGAAATGAAATGGTGACCAGCTTCTTGATAATCCTCTCGGTATAGTTAAGTCCATGAGCGACGGTTACCATTTAACATCAGGTGGGCCGTGGCTAGTCTGCCATCATACGCAATAATATATATCATAATCAAATAGCAAAGTACATGTAAGTAGGTATAGAACACAAGGTTATTATAACCCTTTGACCTGCACAATCCGTTGTCTCTGCCTACCAAAACAAGCGTGTTCGTCAAACATAAATAAGTTATTGCGCAGGTAAAAATATTTCGCATTGTAAGAAACAAATTTAATGTTTTAGTCTAAATTACAAGATATTGTTAATTTTGATAGCGAAATATTGCTGCTCCAAAAAAGTGCTGTCAGGTAAGGGACCAATTAGCTACACGACGGTCTATACTAGACGCTCATCATAATCGGCACAAACACATCACATCACTCCAGTCCCAGTGTACTGCTGGGCACAAGCGTCCCCAAATTGACACCCTAACGTCCGATTCTGTGCATGCAGCATCCAGTTTATTGCCACAGTATCTATTCTAGGACCTCTGTTCCAGCAATTAGTAATTCTTAAAATCAGTGCATAATCTGCTAAAATACTTACGATGTCAACCTCTCTATAACGTTTTCTATCTTATGAATAATTTGAGAGGTATTGCTGTTTTGTTTCAAAGTATTGTTGACGGTGCATTTGATGTACAGGTTATGGGGATCAGGAATTTCATCTTGTGTGACGATGTAGGGTCCAATAGGACAATACGTGTCCTGAGCCTGTTACATGATTATTATTACATAAGTTAAATGGCTGAAACTATATTTTAGTACTTCCTAATAACTGTAATCATCCTCTCCGGGATGGTCGGTTAGGTAATTTTTACTGTAATTGATTTGCCACCCCAATATCATATTGGTGTGACACATCCAAAAACTAAAAACTCTTTATTCGTTTGTAAACATTGGTTACTCAGCTAGTTTCCTGTTGTTTGTGGTTGAGTTCTAGACCATTGTGACACAATAAAAAAAAATTGACTAAGTATATACGTATGTACTTACTTAGTCAAAGAGTAGAATAACAGCTTAATCTTTACCCATTATATAGACGAGAGTTCTCACGCTATGACGTGGAGAAACCTTTACTTTTGCCAACAATGTAGGCATACTGATGGGCCACTGGATAGTACTTAATGATTGAAAGGAAACCATAATTTCTGTCATAGTGTACTGGCGTGTAGAGTGCACAATTATTGTGGCGTTATAACAGTTTAACATTAATGTCAGTAGTATATCTGCTAGCATAAGCAAGTCCGAAACGTCCACGAGTATTTTGTCCGTGTGGTGACGGATTTTAAGAATAGTTAGAGACATTCGTTCGCGCGGGTATCGTATAAGGTGTCTAAGAGAAAAGTATTTATCACCCATTGCATTACTGGTGGTAGAGTTGTATCATTATTTCTCATCCGAGAAATGAAATGGTGTGCAGCGGCTTGGCCGTATTCTTAGTATTGTTTAATCCATGAGCGGTGGTTACTGCTTATTATCTGGTGGTCGGAGAGCTGCCCCAATAAGCAATAAAAATACATGTTATGAGCATCTCGGAAGCATTGAACTCAACACTGGCTAGTGGTATTGGTACAATTTTTTTGATGTGAAACATCTAATGCGGAGGGTGGGTAAAATCGGCTGTTAAAGTGGCGACACTTTTATTGTACTTGTCCCGTTCAAATCATGCAAGTTAAATTTAACACACTTCCCGGTTTCCGATTGAGCTTAAATTTGACACGCATGTGTATATCACGTGACAATGCAATATTATGATGACATAGAGCTGATCTGATGATGGAGCTGGAAGGGGGACATAGGAACTCTATAATGAAACGGCGCAACTCCATCAAGTTTGGGCTCGTATGATTTGTCTAGTCGAGTACTTTATGTCTAGATGGTATCCAGGGGCTAATGATGAAGCTGGAAGGTGGCCATGCGAAACTCTATAATTAAATGGCGCAGCTCCATCGAGATAGGGCTCGTTTGAAATATCCTGACTAGAACTTCAGTCGTAGATGATATCCAGGGTCTGATAATGGAGCTGGAAGGTGACCACAGTAACTCTGTAATGAAACGACGCAACCTCATCGAGTTTGGAATCCTTTGATTCGTCTTGACGAGTACTTTGTCTTTAGATGGTATCCAGGGTCTGATGATGGAGCTAGAAGGTGGCCATAGGAACTCCGTTATAAAACGACATAACTCCATAGAGTTTGGGCTCGTATGATTTGTCTTGACGAGCATTTTGTCTCTAGATGGTATCCAGGGTCTGACAATGGAGCTGGAAGGTGGCCACAGTAACTCTGTAATGAAACTACCTATGAAGTTTATACGCGTTTGATTCGTCTTGAGGAGTACTTTGTCCAGTTATGATCATTTTATTTCTACAAAATAATTTCGATGTTTTCACATCTGGTAGACGTCCCGCGACGTCTAGTTTTTTATACTATGTGGTTGGCAGACAAGCATACGGCTCACCTTTATTTTTTTTATTGCATTTGGTGGCAGATGAGCCACGGCCCATCTGATGGTAAATGGTAACCGTCGCTCATGAACTCAACAATACCGAGAGTATTGTTAAGCCACTGCTCATCATTTCATTTCACCGCTATGAAAATTAAAGAATAAACGGCTATCTCCTGCTACAGCCAAAACGCAATGATGTGCTTCATGGCCGGTCACACGAGAGATGGTGGTACCAACCCTCTCGGACCCGATACAAAGTGAGTGCTACCACTTGGTACCCAGCCCTACCACCAGTCACGCAATGGATTATAATTGCTTACTTCTCTTAGTCGCTTAATACGACACCCGCGAGAAAGAATCGGGTGGTGACACTTGTATTCTTAGTCCGTCACCACACGGACAAAAATCGCCTGATTGTAAGCGGCTACCAGAGTGCATAGACGCTAGTAACACCAGAGGCATCACTCGCGTGTAGCCAAGAGAGGAAGTATAATGAGAGGATAGAAGCATACTAAGGAGAGGATAGGAAGGAAGTATAGGTTAGGGAGAGAGTTCAGGTCTTCAGCGATCTCATTCACCATACGTTTCGTAAAAAAGAACGGTATGACCTCCCGTTGTTTCGCTCTGTTCTTTTGTAAGAGGATGCTATTTAGCTGATCATGCTGGTTTAAACAAGGGTCTTCAACCACCGATACAAGTGGTAGTTTGATAGAACACGTAGGTTTTATGCTGATCCTGCAGAACTCAAATTTATCGGTAAGTAATTTAATAGCCTCTACCATACTACAACGTAAGTTATTATTATAATATTCACCTTGCCTAACAAGAACTGGCCACCGTTACTGGTCTGCCAATCCCTGCAGCTAATATCTTGCGCGATGGTATAACCGAAGATAAACTTAAATGCGTCAGCTGCTTTCACATTAGTGCATTTGATGCCAATCACGACTACCAGTGCCACCTCCCAGTCCACATTCTGTGAAGTAAGGTGAAACTGCTATATTGAATAGACAAATAAGGTAAGCAGAGGTGTATTGCCCTCTACCGAGCCCATTTCCAAACTCCGGGCTATTACTGAGAATTTTTCTTTTTATGAAAAAGCTCAAGAGCACTGCCTGACTCGTAGGGGATCGTACCCGAGACCTCAAGATCAGCAGTCGCTCACGCTACCGCAGCATCACCAAAGCAGTTGAATAGACGAATTGTGTGAAAATAGGCTATGTAGTCCTTTGATCCATCTGTCTAATTCACACTGCATCACTGTAGGACACTTAAGGAACCACTGAAGTAACGACACATAGTTCCAGTGATCTACAAGCGGAAAGACGGCACACGGCGGTTTTATTTAGTGCGTGAAGGCCCCACACTACCCTGAGAACGACGGGGTGTGCGGTTAGGTATATTTTTCCCGCCTTATCAAAAAATAAGATAATTAGGATGATTTATACTAATAGCTTTAGACAACTTTAAGCTCGGAATATTACGACTGCCAATCACGAACATTCTATTACTAGAAAAGAGGTTTTCCTTCTCTTTTAGTAATTACTAGATTATACCCGCTACTTCGTTCGCATGGACTTCAGAATAATATAATAAATACTCTACTCTACAGCACACTGATGACATTTATACAAGAAACGCTATCCCACAAGAATTATCCATTATTCGGCATAAAAAAGCTAACCATGTACTTTCCTGGGTTTTCAAATATACGAGTATGTATGCAAGAATTTATGAAGATTGCATGAGTATGACGTGAATTAATTTATGATCTGACGTCAACGGAACTTCGTGTCAATAGTGTTCATCAGTTTCCCAATGTCTGTTTCGTCAGTTTCGAATGTATGGTTAGACCATAGATATAGTATATCTATGGGTTAGACACCTACGAGCAATAAGCTTGTCCTATCCCTGTCACTGTTCCAAAAAATAACAAAAACACATCTGAATATAAAGGAAGGAGTAAAAACTACCGAGACGGGCATTATTTCATCATGCCACACCTACGCACAATAAGTCAACTCAATTTGCTTCAATAATTGATCCCAATTGGTGTCGCGCTTGGGTCACGTTAAGATCTCTGTGATTCACTGAATTTTTGACCTCGTCTACTTATTACTCGTACATGGTCTTGATACGTAAGTAGGTTTGGTTTAGTGGTCAGCGAACTATGGTCTATTTGACGGTACCTAGCTAATAAAATAGTGACTGTTATTTTATTCAAGTTTTCTACTCATTACTAGTCCACTTTTGGTTATCATTCTCCCAGAAATGGTTTACAGACGGTGGCCCAACACGGTGGCCCAGTGGGGATAGACTTTACAGTCTGTCGAGAAAATCTCTCAAGTATGGAGTTTTCATCACGATGTGCTCAGACCAGCAAAATTTAAGGCGTTTGACAAAAAAAGGCAACAGTAGGTGCATATAACACACACCTATATGTGTACTGCGTCTGGGTGTTTTCTATCTATTATATGTATGTATTTACAAAAAAAAAGTAATATATGTATTATATCCGTAATCTGGTACCCATAGCATAAGCGTTAAGCTTAGTTTGGGACCAGAGGACGTTGTGTGAAAATGTCCGTGAATATTTATTTTATTTATGTATAGGCGATACCACTGAAGGAATGTAATATGGTTCCGGTGGCCCGCCAATATAGGCGTAGAGACGGCACATGGCGGATTTATTTAGTGGGTGAGGGCTCACACTATCCTATTCGTTGCCCGAACGACGGGGTGCGCGGTTAGGTACATTTTTTCCCGCCTTAAAAAAAAAAGGTGCATAGGTGATGTAGCGACAATTCTTAGGGGTGAAATACGACGTCAAATTAAAAAGACAAACGTGTAAAACCGTTCATCTGACTATGAGAGTGCACTTGTGTTTATACGCACACACTCAGGTACTATGGGTAGATAATATTTCTTGCGTACATGGTTAATGTCTCTTGATCTGGTCGCCGTGATTAAAATCACGATCTGGAGATCGTTATATTTATTAATACGGCGGCTTTTACAAGGGACTAAGAGGAAATCCAGCCCTAGATAAGATTTTTTTTTTACTAGTTGGGTGGCAAATCCACAGAAGGAATGTAACATAGTTCCAGTGGCCCGTCAATAAAGGCGGAGAGACGGCACACGGCGGGTTTCTTTAGTGGGTGCAGGCCCCACACTACCCTGTTCGTTGCCCCGAACGACGAGGTGTGTGGTTAGGTATATTTCTCCCGCCTAAACAAGAAAAAAAAAAGGTGAGTGGCAAATAAACATATGCCCACCTGATGGTGAGCAGTTACCGTAGCCTATAGATGCTATAGGAACACCAGAGGCATAACTCGCGCGTCGCCATCCCCAAGGAAAGGTATAGGAGGTGGATAGGAAGGATCTGATAGGTAGGATAATAAGTAGATGATAGGGAGAGGGTTTCTGATTCACCATATGAAACACAATGGTACCAGTAGATACCTATCGTTGTTACACGCTGATCTTTTGTGAGACGGTGGTACTTCCACGATCGAGTCGGCCCATTCACGCGTTGTATAAGCAAGGCTTTACTACTAGAAAACCGTAGCATGGGAATGTGGTTGTAACATTATCTAAAGACCGTAAGTGATATTATTTGCACTAACCTTACACACGTCTGTCCTTATTCTCAGCGGCTCATTAGGCCCAATTATACAACTGGGAAACTTATTAAATACAGTAACCACTTCTGGAGGATTAATTTTTAATTGCGTACACATGTCGGTATAGTTCTGTCCCAAACACAATATTTTGTCCATTCCGAATATGGGAGCTAATAGTGTTACCTTGCACTTCGGTTCGGCGGGTGGTCTGCATTTCTTTACGCTGCAGATTGTAATGTAAGTCTATATTACTACAAAACCTACATAACGAGGTTTATGATACAAAACCGGGGCCCGTAGAATGTAACTCACTAAATCGTATCGACATTCTATCGTCTTCGTACTAAATCGTATCGACATCGTATCGGATTGGTCAAGAAACCGTCGCGTGATGTCGCAATAATCCCTTAGCCAATCACGGTCATCTCTCAACCAATCACAATGACACGATGCAATGTCGATACGATTTAGTGAGATATATTCTAAGATTCTAACCCCCCTCCATCGGATACGTTTTATTTTTAATTGTTTTTGGAGCTTCGTCAGCATGACGATGTCACTCCGTTAGGTACCTACAAACTATAATAATATTAAAATTACATAAAATATTAGTGAAAAAAAAAAGTTAGTTTTTAGGTTATATATTAGGTTCTCGATATAGTAGCGCAATAAAACGTATACCAGTGTTTTAAGTCTAATCGAGAGCTATCAATTAAAAATAGTTGCATCAAAATCCGTTCCGTAGTTTTTGCATGATGCGTGAACAAACAAACAGATACACAGACAAAAATCTAAAAAAAATGTTTTGTGTTCAGACATGCCTATATAGCCTATTTCAGTATTTTTTTTCTTAAATATCTTAAATGTACAGACAGGTCTGTTACAGCTTTATCTAGTATACCTATAGATTTGTACAGTTTCATAGCCTTTTCGGAAAGGGGAGAGGCCAAAACACAATTGCATAGTCCAGTATGAAATTTATTAAACCTAAATAGCGTTCTCTTTAAATTACCCCACACATTTCACAATTGGGAGATGGGTACCAAACCCATGAGATATGTGAACTTTCTAGTTGGAATATGACCCGAGCGAAGCCTTAGCGCATTGACAATATTTGGCCTGCTATAATGTTTAACAAATAATTTCTGTGAGTTGACGAATGAAAATTCTATAGGTAGGTACCTACTATTCATCACTACTGAAATAATGTCTACCAGTTCCAGCTGTCCACCAGTAAAGACGGAGAGACGGCACACGGCTGGTTAATATAGTGGGTAAGAGCCCCACACTAGCCTGTTCATTGCCCCGAAGGACGGGGTGAAGGTATGCGGTTAGACACGTTTTTTCCCGCCTTAACAATAAAGCTACTATTTAATCAGTGGAGTCGTTAGAACGAGGACAACCTAGAGGTGTAACCCAAACAGACACGTAGTAGTTTTTTTCAAAGACAACACCCCTTTTTTTTTGTTTTCTTTAGGCGGGATAAAATGTCCCTAACCGCACACCCCGTTGCTCGGGGCAACGAACAGCGTAGTGTGGGGCCTTCACCCACTAAAGAAACACGCCATGTGCCGCCTCTCCGCCTTTATTGGCGGGCCACTGGAACTATGTTACATTCCTTCGGTGGTCAAAGACAACACCCTATACTAAGGAATAATCCTTGTATTGCGGGGGATACAAACCTCGGGTGGGAGTATCTAAACGACTCCGCCATCTGTGCAGTCATTTGTCATTAACTACGAAATGCTACGAGAATTTAACGTTACTTCATCCAAAGCTAAAGACTTATAAGTTGGAATTATTATCTCTTATACTCTACTAGGCACACATGTCCAGCTTCGTTTGCGTCATACTGTGAAAAATTAATTTTAAATACCTAGTATTGCACGCCTCATAAGCGAAGCGTTAAGGTGTGTTCTACTCCCGGTTGACACGGCACAGCTGATTTTTCAAACTTAAAATGTCTCTATTGCACGCCTCATAATTTTAATTTTTCATAATAAAATTGATTATTTGATAAGTAACTAATAATGTATAATCAATGAGTTCAACAAGAAATCTCTAAACCATTTATCTTCCTAACTTGGTTACCTTATAATTTTATACTTTGTTCTAAATGAAAACACCGTGACGCCAATGCCACGCAAAAAAAAATGTGGAATGTAAAATATGTTTTTTTCGTGTTTTATACGTTGGTGTGTTATTTTTACGTGTGTTTAGTGTTTTTAATTATTGTTATGGATAAAATAGTTATTTTACTAAATATCATCAGTTCGTCAAGCAAAGGTAAGAACTTTCTTTCAACAAAAAACAATGTACCGGCCGGGCGAACGGCGTTCTGTTGACGATAGTAAAACCACCGGTGGCTACTGGCTACTGGCTATGCGTACGTAAAAAGGTAGTTCTCATGAAAGGCGCTGGTTTTAGTGTCGCGTCGAGTGTAAATATTCAGTATTTTTTTGTTTATTTAATAACAATTAAACCACATCGAATTAGACCGTGAAAAGTAATAGGGCTCTATTCCTAATCATAATAATACGTAAACGGAAAAAAAAGACTCGATTAGTAAAGTATTTTGGTCGTTATCGTGTTAACATACATTACCTATAACTCACGGACGTCCAAGCCAGATTTTTTTCAAACAGTTTTTTAACTAGTTTAAATAACAAGAATGCCATCAAAAATATCATGAGTGTTAAAAATAGTGTTTGTTCTTTATATGTGTGTATAGATATTATTTTACAAGTGCAATATAAGATAAATACTTTGGAAAATCCAAAAATGCACGCCTCATACTCTTCATTTTTCACAAAAAAATTGATTATTTGATAAGTAACTAATAATGTATTGGTCTTACTAAGTAGTTTTCAATAAATCACATAGATGGCGACAATTTCAAAAAGTACTAATGTGGGTTTCATGTCTTATACGCCATCTAGCGCTAATTTTAAGAAGTACTTCTATATTGGTCTACTCTCAGCTCTCAGTCATTTTGCAAGGCACCATCTGACAATTAGTAAGAACAACAATCCATGAGTTTACATAATATACCTGCATAAGTGCACTGCATATATATAAACATGTAAAATTGAATAATTTATTAGACTTAACAAAAACAATTTAAGAAAACAAAAAGACATCGCTAGTTTCCTTACAAAAAAAGCTATATTGTGGCTCTATATATACAACAGCAACTGAATATCCCATCTACGTCCACACGTGATCATCAATGATATCGACATCTAAAATTGCCACTAGCGACACCTAGGGCTGCATTTGTCAATATCTCTTTTACTTTAAAATAGCGACATCTATCAATAGAAAATTGCAACTTTGGACAATATTATACGACTTATTTAAAAATTAGTGAGTTCAACAAGAAATCTCTAAACCATTTATCTTCCTAACTAGGTTTCCTTATAATTTTATACTTTGTTTTGTTCATGGCCTAATAATACAGGCCTGCTTAAATCGTGGACAGATTGCCGCAACTACGTCATAATGACGTCACATTTTCCTTGCCGTTTTTCAAATAAAATTATTTAGGGTAAATAATAACAGATGACAGCATTTTAAAAATAATAATACCAATCATTTACTCATCAAAAATGAATGTTTAATTGTTTACAGTAATTATAATTTCAGAATTTCTAGTCTAAATTGGTTTATTTTTATAAAAAGGAATCTTAGTTACTAATATGAGCAGAATCGTAGTTATTAGTCTGGCAGCATAGCGTGGTTGTTGTATATGACAGATACATGACAACTATCGCTTTTAGCGGTTTCTCTTTCAAACCAACGAGAAAACTAGCTCGTACTCTTTCTGTTAACATTGAATCACAAAGTTTTTCCAACCATGGTGATATGTTATATGAAAAATATACAGACTAATAAGCGATCGATTGTTAATTTGAAATCGATTAATTGAAAAATTGATTATTTAGAGTAATATAATAAATTTTTAGATCGATTTTGAACCCTACATCGATTCAATGAATCGATCTATAAACCTACCGAATCGGACCGATCAATTCAAGGAACTAGCGAGATAATATTCCTAAACTGACTGCGGTATATCTTTGCTGTTGTTAAGCGTAAAAGCAACAGGTAGTACTTGGTTGATAATTTGAACGCATCATAGACTCATATAGTAAATTAGAGCTTCCAATGGTGGCGTTACTTGCCTGCGTTCAAAAAAATATCTTATAAATATTTTAAAACATAAGAGTAAATTGATACTTTCGAACATTTACGTGAATTTTACACATTTTGAAATAAAACTACGTTTACGGTATCTATCGCGTTTACTTGATTTTTATACTATCCCGAGGTTTCGAATACTTTACAGCATTCATGATCACGTGTGGACGTAGATGGTAGACGTCCAAAGCTGATATGTTGTTTCAACGGTTTCATCTACCCACAGTAATATGATTTTACAAATTTTTTGGTTTATTTCAACCCACATAATGTTCGTTTAGAAACACAATTAAAATTATATCTACTTTAAGTTTTATGCTTACAATGTATGAGATTGTATGCTATTACTTTACTCTTTGGTCACGGTGTTTTCACTTAGAACAAAGTATAAAATTATAAGACAACCAAGTTAGGAAGATAAATGGTTTAGAGATTTCTTGTTGAACTCATTGATTTTTACATGTCGTATAATATTGTCTAGTTTCAATTTTCTATTGATAGATGTCGCTGTTGGAAAGTAAAAGAGATATTGCAAATGCAGCCCTAGATGTCGTAAGTGGCAATTTTAGATCTATTCAGTTGCTGTTGTATATATAAAACCACAATATTGCTTTTTTTGTAAGGAAACTAGCGATGTCTTTTTGTTTTCTTAAATTGTAAAAGTTTATTAAATTATTCAATTTTACATGTTTATATATATTATATGCACTTATGCAGGTATATATGTAAACTCATGCATTGTTGTTCTTACTAATTGCCAGATGGCGCCTTGCAAAATGACAGAGGTAGATCAATATAGAAGTACTTATAAGATTTGCGTATAAGACATGAAACCCACATTAGTACTTTTTGAAATTAGCGCCATCTATGTGATTTATTGAAAACTACTTAGTAAAACCAATACATTATTAGTTACTTATCAAATAATCAATTTTATTGTGAAAAATGAAGATTATGAGGCGTGCAGTTTAGGATTTTCCAAAGTATTTTTAATAGCCCCAGAAGTTTGGGCTGTGCCAAAGACTACTGGCTGTGCGTTGATATGTAAGTCAGTTATTCTTTTATAGATACTTACTTAGATAAAATAAATGACACAAGCAGTGTAACTAACACAAGAATAAAGAATACTTAGTTGTAAGACAAAGGACTGCACACACAGGTGTATCTACAGGGTTCGATTTCTAGTCTGAGGCACAAAATTTTCAAGCCTTCCACACACACACCTCTTTAAAATTAGGTAGGTAAGTACGCGTGTAGATTTTCTTCATATATTTATCACTATCGCTGAAAGAAAATATCGTGAGCCAACCTGTATGCCTGAAATATTTTCTCATCAAATCACACTGAGCTAAAGCGCGTCACACACGTAGCTATAATATATAGTACAATACTATAATATGAATTACGGTATAATTTAGGTTAGTGACGTTATAGAAATATATAGGTATATTACTCCCGCGCCTCTGCCGCAGCCAATAGCTAGTTTTTATGTTATATCTCAGGTTCCCGATATAGTAGCGGAATAAAATTTATACTAGTTTTTAAGTCTCATCAACATAAATACATATTGCCACACCTTTTTCCCGTAGAAGACACTTCACAGAGACCACTTCTCTCCACTTGCTACGTAGGTACCTAACACACATCATTCGCTTCATCCACTTTCGCTGATGATAGTATGAAGTTTCATGCAGTTTAAGCAAGAACTATCAAATAAAAAAAGTTGCAGCAAAATCCGTTGAGTAGTTTTTGCGTGCTGCGCGAACGAACTAATAGGCAAACAGATAAACAGACAAAAAAATCTAAAAAAAATGTTTTGTGTTTACATAAGCCTAATATAGCCTAACAGTATTTTTTTATGAAATATCCTAAATATACAGACGCAGCACTGTTACAGCTTTATAATAGTTAGCTGCATGTGCAGTCACTGAAAAATTTGTAGGTATAGAAAATATATCGTAACTAGCCTTTGCCTGCGGCTCTGCCGCAGCCATAAGCTAGTTTTTATGTTATATCTCAGGTTCCCGATATAGTACCGGGATAAAATATATATCAGTTTTTAAATCGCATAAAGAGCTATCAAATAAAAAAGTTGCATCAAAATCCGTTCAGTAGTTTTTGCGTGATGCGCAAACAAACAAAACAGACAACAAATCTAAAAAAAATTGTTTTGTATTTATAGATACGCCTAATAAAGTATTTTTTTTCTCAAATATCTTAAATGTACAGATACATCTCTGTTACAGCTTTATAATAGTAGGTATAGATATGCCTTGCTATGATTTATCTATTATATATATTTCTTGTGTCCGTGTGTTAGTCATTAAACTCCTCCTAAACTATTGGACCGATTTTAATATTTTTTTTGTGTATGTTTGAGTAAGTACCGGGATGGTTTAGATTCGCATTTGGACCAAGTAGGTGACACCACGATAGGATTTCAGAATTTTTCTTCAATTTATTCTAATCTAAAAACATTATGAAAATAATCCGCTAAAATGACTCCATACAAATAAAACGCCAATGTTTAGACAGGACAACGTCTATCGGGTCCGCTAGTATTAATATATATTATAGCTACGTGTGTGACTATACTAAGGATCATACATCACCTACATTTTTTTTGTTTAGGCGGGAAAAAATGTACCTAACCGCACAGGATAGTGTGGGGCCCTCACCCACTAAATAAACCCGCCGTGTGCCGTCTCTCCGCCTTTATTGGCGGGCCACCGGAACCATATTACATTCCTTCAGTGGTATACATTACCTACCTGGTTATGTTACAAACGCAGGCCTTCTCCAAGAATTCCAACATCGTAGATGGTATAGAACTATCGTATTTGTTTAAATCAACAACGTCGTCTCCGTCCATGTAGCCCAAACGGATATCATCCGGACAATCATTGTACACAAATTGCACGTATTTCATTCTTCTATATATTATTTTAATATAACTTAGGAACTTGCTGAGGATTAGAAACAACATAATAAATTATATTCAAACTGCATAGACAGTGATATCCAGTCCGACGCTCAGACCTCACACATACGCACACATCGCAAACTTTTCGATATAATGTGCGTATTTCTTTAAAAATTATGAATGATCGGTGACGATAAACAATGTGACGAAACCTGCATGCCTGAGATTTTCTCGACGGCTTGTGAACTGCCAACACACACTGCCAGCGTGATGGACTAGCTGCCTTACTAATAAACTTTGCATAACTTCTGGGGGTTTAGACGGAATCTCATATCTCACAATCCACATCGTATCGTCTCGCATGTGATTGGTAGAGAAACCGACGCGTGATGTCGCAATAATCCGTTGGCAATCACAGTCATTATGATACGATGTCGATTGTGAGTTAACAGATTCCGTCTAACCCCCTTTTTTTGTTAAGGTGCCACTAGAACTATGTTACATTCCTTCGGTGGTCCGCCGGCGAATCAAGAGACCCCTAACAGTGGGACAGTACAGGTTGAAAAAGAATCACCATACACCACAAAATTACAACTCAAATGAATTACATTATTCAAATGAATAACAAAAATACAAATTTTAATAATAATTATATACCTACATAACTAGCCTTTGCCAGAGGCTCCGCCGCAGCCAGTTAACAGGTAGGTTATTAAGACTAACCTTTATGTTGCCTGGTCAATCTACTTTCTAAGAAGTAACTTGTGATAAAACTTTGTTTAAATTTGAATTTGCATGTAGTTAATCACTATTATTTACTACATTTTAGACCAAAGAATAGTGATAATGTTAGACCAAATTTTGACATAACTACTTGACAATGATCACAAAATGACAACATAATCATATTATAAGCCTGTAAATCCTCTTTTATCCTCTATTATAAAGCTGTAGCAGAGCTGTGTTATACATTTAAGATATTTAAGAAAAAAATGTCTGTAAAGATATGCGATCTCTGCGAAGAATCTGCGGAGTGAGGCTGACTGACTGCATTCGTAACCACGACGTAAGAGAGCGAGTAGGTATGAAAGAGAGTATTGGTGTAAAGATGCAAAAGGGAATGCTCCGATGGTTCGGACATGTGGAAAGAATGCCGGACGAGCGACTGGTTAAGAATACATACAATGCGAAAGTGGAAGGATGTAGATACAGGAGGAGACCAAGACTCATCTACCTAGACCAAATCGGCCATGTATTGAAGGAAGGTGGAGTGTGGAGTCTTTCTAAACCGGCGAGCGTGTATGAAGAGAATTATGAATGTTGAGGAAACGAGAGATGTATGCAAGAATAGGGCCTCTTGGCACTCTGTTCTCCCTGCCTACCCCGCAAGGGAAATGGCGTGATGATAAGGTTAAGTTATGTCTGTATAATATTAAGCTCATAGATATAGTAGGTAGGCTACTCCCATAGGCTGCTTATACAGGAGTGTCTGAACACAAAACAATTTCTGTAGTTTTTTTTTTGTTTTCTTGCGTTTCGCGCAAAAACTACTAAACGAATTTTGATGTGATAGCTCTTGATTAGACTTAAAAACTGGTAATGTGTACCAGTTTTTATCCCGCTATTATATTGGAAACCTGAGATATAACCTAAAAACTAGCTTCTGGCTGATGCGGAGCCGAGGGCAAAGGCTGGTATAACATATAATGAGGTTTTGAGCAGTAGGATTGCGTAGGTATCGGAGCACTGAAGTAATGACCAGTTCCAGTGATCCGCCAAGACAGGCGGTGTCACACGGCGGGTTTACTTTGTGGGCGATGGCCACACACTAACCTGGGGGGTTAGGCAGGTACGGTCGATGGCGCTGTACGGCGCGCCCGTGTGGGCGGAGTCCCTGGCCGCTCGCAATAGGGCCCTTCTGTGGCGTCCACAGAGGGTCGTAGCGGTCAGGGCAATACGCGGGTACCGCACGGTCTCGACCGATGCAGCCTGCGCGTTGGCCGGAACCCCCTCCGTGGGATCTGGAGGCGGAGGTGCTCGCCGACGTCTATCGGCGGGCGTCGATGGCGCGGGCGGGGGGCAGCCGCCCCTCGCCGAGCGCAATGTCATCGTGGCGGGAAGATGCCCGCCGCGCCACCGTCCTAAAGTGGAAGTCTCGGCTGGAGACGCCACGAGCCGGTCTCTGGACCGTGGGGGCGCTCCGGCCGATCTTGGAAGAATGGGCAGGGCGGCAGCACGGGGTCCTCACCGTCCGGTTGGTGCAGGTTTTGTCGGGGCATGGTTGCTTCGGCAAATACCTGCACACGATCGCAAGGAGGGAGACGACCCCAGGCTGTCACCACTGCGACTGCGACGAGGACTCGGCGCAGCACACGCTCGAGTCGTGCCCGGCCTGGGATGTGCAGCGTCGGGAACTCGTTGCAGTCATAGGCGTGGACCTGTCGCTGCCGGCCGTTGCGCGAGCGATGGTTGGCAGTGACAGGGCCTGGACCGCGGTCGCCGCCTTCTGCGAGGCTGTCATCTCGCGGAAGGAGGTGGCGGAGAGGGCCCGTGAGGAATCCTCCTTCGCGGACCCGATTCGCCGCCGGCGCAAGGGGCGGCGTGCGCGCGCTTACTTGCGCCTGATGCCGCCCTAGCCGAGGCTGCGGACGGTGGGGTCGGGGAGTACCCTGCCGTCCGCGGAAGCCTACCGCGAAGGTGCGACGCCCAAGTGCGCGAGGCGTCGCTCAAGAGAGGGTGCCCGTAGGGGCTGCCGCCTGCGGATCGCGGTCGTAACGACGCGGTACCCGTGATCCGCCGTAGCAAGGGCGGGTGGAGGCGCACGGTGGGTTTTTAGTGGGTGAGAGCCCCATTCACCCCGTTGTCTCCCCGGGCAGCGGGGTGTGCGGTAGGACATTTTTGCCCACCTAAAATAAAAAAATAAAAAGAAAAGGGGGGTTAGGCAGAATGTTATATTTCACGTGTCGACCGTATCGTCTCGCTTGTACGATCACCGTGATTGGCCAACGGATTATTGTGACATCACGCGTCGGTTTCTCAACCAATCACAGTGATCTCGATACGGTCGACACGTGAAATATGACATTCTGCCTCAAGGGGCTGGGGGGTTAGACAGAATCTCATATCTCACATGTCGATCGTATCATGATCACTGTGATTATTGTGACAGCCTACCACCACTATCTAGTGCTGGTAGGCTGGGTCCATGAGCGTCAGGTACCATTTCACACCAGATGAAAGACCGTATGCAGTAAAATAAATAAAATACATATTAATTAAGTTAACGTTCTTAATCTAGAAAATATTAACTATATGGACATTCCGCTGGAAAATACAAAAGAATAAAAACAAAATTAACCAATGCTTCATTTATTGCCATTATGGGACAAATAATAACTATACAAATATAAATAGCTAACTGTATATTAAAGGTATTACATCAACTGAAAAAAGTATCATTTAAACATTTATAAGGTTGCGATAAATAAATTAATATAAAATATACAGTCAATCTGGGTAACTTTGATTCATTCGGGTAACATTGACAGTGTGACTATCAGAATGTTTTAATGTTTTTTTCCCTATGAAACCAATATTTTTTGTTAATGCTTGCTTTAGATTCAATTTTTTAAACAAGCTCCGTAGACACACCTTAATATTAAAGCGAATTTGTAAAACAGAGTTAATGTCAAAACCTTTTCCGAAATTAGCGCGCGAATTTGAGTGTATGAAACAGTGAATAACTTTTTTGATATTTTGTGATTGTATGACACTCCATACATATTGATGACAATTTACTCTATATGTAGTCCATCCATCCATCCATCAGCCTTTCGACGTCCACTGCTGGACATAGACCTCCCCAAAATCAGGAATAGTGCCGTAATCGCCACGCTTGGCAGGCGGGTTGGCGATCGCAATGGATGTTGTTAATACTCGAGGGAGTGCTGCTGCCCACTGCCCCCGATTCCCTCAGTCGGCTCTTACGACTCCCATGGGTGGAGAGGGGTGGGACAATTCTAAAGCCGGTCCCACACGGCATATGTAGTAAGGCGAATATATACTTCAAACCAGTGTTTACATATTTTTTGTTTGCTTTAATTATTTCAGTTTGTCTTCATTTTAATATGCTTAACGGTTTGTTCATTTTTAGGATTTAAACGAGGTTTTGATGCGAATTAAAAAAATATATACTTGTAACTGCTAAATTTTGATTGATGGACCTTTTTTTTACAAATATATATGATACTACTACAAATTTATGTTTATATCGCCACACCACATCCCTATTTTGGGAATAATATAGACCAATGTTACCCAAAGTAATTTAATAATCAAATATTACCTCATTTATGTAACGGATTTAATGTGACACACATTTAAGTTACACTTTTGTGGGTAGTAGTAAAGTTATCTTACTACTTCATCTGGACGGTATCCAGGGGATGCAGGTTCGAATCCTGCTCGTGACTGTTATTTTCGATTTCACATTTTTCACTTTGTGTTTAATGTATGTTGCTAACCATATCAAATGCTAAAAATATATATAAAAATACCTAAATATTTATAGGGTTTGCGTCATTATTAGGTAAAATCTTAATTGTAAAATTAAGTTTACCTGGTCGGTATACTGTATGAAAATACTTCCGACAGATGGTGCAGGCGTCACCCAAAGATGTTAAGTATGAATGTGTTATCGAAATTAGCAGTCAGGAGCAAGGGTCACGATGGCTGAATTGGCAAAGCATCTGGACGGTATCCAGGAGATGCAGGTTCGAATCCTGCTCGTGAATTTTATTTTCGATTTCACATTTTTCACTTTATGTTTAAAGTATAATATTGTCATTTAAATGTTAAAACATTTAAAATACTGTGAAAAATATCGCTGTAATCTGTCAAAGTTACCCAAAATGACTGTACCTGATATAATTAAAAATATATAGCTAAAAAACAAAAGAATACTTGATTATATATAAATAATTGAATTGATGCTCAACAATGAAATGCTGTTTAAATTTACAGTTTTTTTTTTAAAGAAAATAAGCTGTTATCATAACAATAATCCTTGAGAACTACAAGTTCGGTCCGATTTGAAGTAAATAAAAAAGTATTATTAAAACGAGAAATAATCCCTATTGAAATGCCACTCCATTATTATACAATTCCATCTAATGACACATAATATGTATACGGATACACAATGTGATTGAACATAGCATGAACTTTATACTCTCAAAAATATATAAAGAGCAAATAAGTACAAGATCTTAACACTTTCATCAAAAATGTTTATATTTAAAATTGATTTACTTAATATAGTAAAGTAAAAACGTTAAAATGTTCGATATCATTATCGACTATTTTTTTTTTTTATAAAGGGTAGGGGTTCTATACAAGACAAAATTGGCTTGAATTTATTAATGTCATTTAGTTATTTTCCTCGCCATAAATTGCTGTTTTAATGGCAATAATAATAATTTCATTTTAAATCACAACAGTAATCAATCCCATAACAGTTATATATACTATAATACAATGTTTAAATTACACTTATATAAACATACAACATATTGTATAAAATATAAAAACATAAATCTTTTATAAAACTAAAATTTGATCATAAAGTGAAAACTAAAATTTCACCATTTTCACTTCAAAAGAGCCAATGTGCTGCACCTCACTGTACAAGACGTCGCCTGGGTTCAAGAATTGGGGAGGTTTGCAGTGGAGTCCTACACCACCTGGTGTCCCAGTCAATATGATGTCACCTGGTAGGAGAGTTAGGACACTGGAATAGCAGAAAAAATAATTATCTATACTGCATATGGGATGCATATGCATTACACTGAAACACACTTAATGCACATATACGTATACTTAGCAAACCCTTCCTAAATATATTTTTAACAATAGTCAATTAATTTTCTAATATTTCAATTGAGTTAATTTCTCTATAGTGGTAGTAAGTCTATGATCCCCGCTGTGACAAGAGCGGCATATCATCGTACCGATTCGTTCCAATGTAAATGTTGTATTCGCGTGACCAAAGACTAAGTTATTCTGAGAGCGTGACCTTTCGTCACTAGGGCGGCGACACTGTCGCAGTTCACTGTAGCGTTAAGTGTTACTAACTACCAAATCAAAATAATCCACTACCTACTCAATTATTTTTTTGCAGGTTTATAAATTAATATTTTTTTGCTGTTCTCTCTGCCTACCCCGCAAGGGAGAAGCCGTGGTGATAAGTAAGTAGGTTTATAAATTGTTAACTGGTATATTTATATTTTATAACCCACAACTTCTCTCCTCTTTCCTTTCTGGTATTATCGTGGTACAGACGACATACGTCTGTTGTCTGTTGCGTGCATTCTACTAGAAGTTTCTGGGTTATTTGTTGTATGTAAACCACACGTACATTCGGAGAACTTCAACTCGAAAGATCAGGTTAGGGGTACACTAAATCGAAAACACTATTGAAGGAATTGAACAAACATAAGAGTAGCATATTAAAGGAGACTGGAGGTTATCGGCCTGAATTCCTACAGAAATAAAACTTAAAAGAAAAAAAGTACAGTTTTACTCATAACCATATATAAATAGCCATCCACGAAGACGCGCCCCACTCTTTTTTCTAATTACTTACAATGCAAGTGTGTATCGTTTCACCGAATTGCCCATTACGCACGCACACATCGATGAGTAAACAAAATCACGACAGAGCTATACGGTCAACTAGGAAGATGCTCTACTTTAATATTATCAACCGACTTCAAAAAGGAGGAGACTTTCAATTCGACTGTATGTTTTTTTTTTGCTGCGCTTTATTTCTTTCTCTACTGCGCTCCTGTGCTCGATGCTTTCTTATACGAGATGCACTCAAGGAATTCCTCCCTATCGTGTACCACATACTTTGAACTATTTTATAGAAAACACTAAAAAGCAAAAAATTAATTACATACGATAACCGCGATAGACACCTACTGATGTGTTTGAAGTCGACTAATTATTTTTTTGCGTTTTAGTTCCAGGGTGTCTCTTGAAAGCGGTTTTTTTATTTAAAAATAATTAATATTTCATGTTGTCATTCAGTGTGGGTATTGTATGTCATTATTAGTTAATACAGTGTAATATTACCATGTTAAGGGAGCAATTATAAACATTAATAGTATACTAAAAAAACTATATGGTTGTCTGTAAAGTCGGTTTGAGGACGATAATTTAACGTCATATATGTTTTCTGAGAGTTGCACAAAATGTAATACTGATAGAAATCGAATGGTAAATTTTAATTTTCTAGACATTTTAATTTTTTTTATTAAGTAGAGCAACTTTCTTGCCAAGTCTGGATTTAAGCAACGTGAACTGTACTACCCATGTGCATCGAGCTGCTGATGGCTCGCGACTGACACTTGGCTCAATTGTCCCACACCCCGCGGCCCCCTCGCCAAATTCGGAGGGGCGCGTCTTCGTGAATGGCACTATCTATACTTCACTACTATTTTCAGAAAACTTGTCTGAGTGGACAAAAATAATTTCCAATATTGTGATTATAGTGTGAATAATTTAATAATAATTTTCAAGTTTCGATACAAACCATTTTACTTTTATGACATGATTCAACCCACTTTGTACCTTTAATCAGACAAGTTCCTTTTTACATCCCAAGATATAAGGTATCTAGATATTTCCCAAGGTAATGAGGAATTTTATAGAATTTTTATTTCAATTTAAGATTTTTATAATCGATAATTAATTCATTTTTTTTAGGATGCAGCACTTGTCCACCAGTCAATTATTTTATTTTTTAGACATTCACGTTATGTATATTGTCGATGTTGTCCCTGCGCCGGCGCCTCGTGGTTCTTTCTCTGTGCTATTTTTGACCTTGGCTTTGTATTTTGGACTGTGTACCATCAGACTTCACAATTGATGACATTCTTAGCGATTGATTAATTAGTTAAATAGGTCGAACCTGTGGCTTAGGCTTGGAACTTTTAATGTAATAAAGTGTAATGATAAATAAATAAATAAAGATGGAGACACCCATTGCTAATAATGTCTTGTATGATCTTCATATGAATGAAATGACTACATACATAATGAAAATATTTTAAGAAGTTTTCGTGTATATACCTTATATCAATGTCAAATGTTAATGTTTTATATCAATTTTCAGACAAGTTTTTTGGAAAAAGTGACAACCATATATATCGTTTTCTAAGTAATATTGCTATTAGGAAACATTAAAACTATCCGTGTAGGTGACCAGGCCAAACGTTCCTAAGAAACCCACCAGTTTCCTTTCTGTAAATGTGACCATAGAGCAAGCAGTCTATGTATTTATAAATCAAAATACTTACGAAGACAATCTTTCGATAACATCAGGTATCTTGTGAACCAAGTTACACGTGTTGCTCTTTTGTTTGACTTCTCCATTCACACTGCACATGATATCCAGACAGTGGGGTTCGGGGATTTCGTCGGTCGTAGCAATACAGGGGCCGATGGGACAAAACGTATCTTGTGCCTGTTGTTAGAACAAAATAGTATTGAATTATAAAGATTATATTTGCTAAAAAAATACAATAAAAAATAGACGGGACGTTTGTCAGATGTGAAAACATCGAAATTATTTTGTAGAAATAATGACTAGAAATAAAATGAATAGAAATGAAATTAACTTTTTCAATTTGTGCTTGTATAAAATTATGACATGTTTAAAATAATGTAAATGGACATGTTGTGTGAATTTATCCTATTACTATAATATATAATAAATGAGGATATTATTTGAGTCTTATATAATTCTTGGTAAGCGCCCTCTAGTTATTTTGTCCGTGTGGTGACGGACTAAGAATACAAGTGTTACCACCCCATTCTTTCCAACGGGTGTCGTGTGAGGCGACTAAGGGAAGTAAGCAATTATCATCCATTGCATGATTGGTGGTAGGGCTGGGTACCAAGTAGGAGTACTCACTTGGTATCGGGCCCGAGCGGGTTGGTACCACCATCTCCCGTGTGACCGGCCATGAAGCACATCGTTGCATTTTGGCTGTAGCAGGAGTTAGCCGTTTATATTTCATATCATCTGTGAAATGAATTGGTGAGCAGCGGCTTGACAATACTCTCGGTATAGTCGAGTCCATGGGCGACGGTTACCATTTACCATCAGATGAACCGTGGCTCGCCTGCCACTACATGCAATAAAAAAAAACAAAGGAATTAAAACTATTATTGGTTTATTGATTGACGTTATGCTTTCCAGTTAGATGCTTTTGTCAAAAGATGGTGATAAAAACAATTAGATAAATTGGCGTGGCATCATCGCCACTATAACAGCCGGTTTCACCCTCCTTCCGCATTAGATTTTTTCACATCAACAGTTGTGATCTGTAAGTACCTACATAAAAAGAAGAAGCAGGATAACTGTTGAGAACGTTCTCAAATGGCGACCAGGCATCGTAAAAAGGTAGCATAGGACAGCATTTCACTAGATGTAACCTAGTCAAATCTGAAGGAAGTCATTGGATACAAACAGGACAGCACCTACTGGTACTTTCTTGGGGAAGTCTATATCCAGCACTGAACGATGAAAATCCGTGTGCGGAAACGTCCCACAGGAGACGATAAGACGATAGCGGACACCAGGCTTTTTTCCCGCCTTAACAAGGACAGGTTTTCTCCAGTATGTAGGCGTATCATTTGATCAACCATCCGAGCGCTCGATGTCTTGAAAAGTTTCTCAATTTTCCTGATAATTAGTACGGCAAGTACAGACAACGCGCACCAATACAGAATAATAATGTGAAAGTGAATAATACCATCATAAACACGGTTGGTACAATAGTCGAAACGTCTAGTTCAATCAAAATAATATTACTTAGACAGGTGTTAAAGAAAAAAAGCTACTGATAGTATTAGAATAGCAGTTTTCTGCCCGTTAACAACAGTTGAAAATATATTTCTGAAAATAAAATTTGAGTGTTTACCTTGCCAAGCAAGAACTGGCCGCCATTTCGGTCTTTCTGCCAATCACGACTGCTAATATCTTGAGCCACAGTATACCCAAATATGTAGTTGTAAGCATCGGCTGCCTTTACATTGCTGCATCGTTTGCCAATCACGAGCGCCAACTCTACCTCCCAATCAACTTTCTGTAAACAAATTAGTTAAAATTCAAATAGTAAACTTGATAGTTTATGCGGAAAGTACATCTTTAATTTTTATGATCAATATGAAATACCTAGTGCAAAAATTACTAAAAGTATCTATAAACCTCGTTCATAGGGCCTTCAACCAACCAAGCCTTTGCGTTATTAAATCCTATTTTATAGTATGTTTGGTTAAATAGAAAAAAAAAAACATTCATTTCATTTATTATCCTTCCTATCCTCTCCTTATTAGCATTCCTATCTTCTCATTATTATAATACCACTCCACCTCCTATCCTTTCCGTAGAAACGGCGACGCGCGAGTGTTGCCTCTTTTGTTCATAGCGTCTATAGGCTACGGTACTCACTTATCATCAGGTGACATGCTTGTTTGCCACCCATGTATAAAAAAAAATCCACATGTGTGCAATTCACACACGGCAGAAGTGAAACTTCTGAAAAGTAGCCTACGGGGGATTGAGATGAATATAGACTTTATATTAGGATAAATGTAAGGTTTATTATTTTTAGCAAGCTTAAAATGACCTCTCATTAATTAAATTTAATGAAGCATTAAAATTTATTTAAATAGAAAGAAAGAAAGAAAAATCGTTTATTAGCCCATTAAATACAAAAGAATAAATAAATAATTAAAATATTTTAAAAAGTCAATGGCCAAATAAATGGTTGACAGCTCAGCATAGTGCCAAGCAGAAGCAAAATTGCAAACCACCTGAAGCTGGTATTCTGCTAATTTTGTTTTCTGCAACGATATAATGGATCCCTTAGGAATTCATGGGATAACTTTGGTAAAAGATCTTGTGAACCTCACCATAGCAACATAAATAACAAAAGTATATGATTCACTTGGGGGTAAGTGAGAAAAATACTTTATAACTGGCATGGGAATACCAAGTGAACATAGCAAAACAGAGATATTAGTTTATTATTGAATGCATATAACATTTTCAAACTAAATATTATGTACACCGTGGTCATATGGTTTAAGTATTGATCACCCGGCCGGAGGTCAAGGTTTCAAATCAACTACCAAGGAATACTTTTTGTGACAAAAAAAATATTTCAGTTAAAATAACTTTAATAGACTTTTCTGCAACTGACTGTTAATGTGTTTGTTTTGTCTTTACTGTGACGTATTTTCGTTTCATCGGGTTTCAAATCACAATGATTCTAAAGATGTATTCACTTCAAAAAGAGCTTAGCTTACTTTAGTGACTTCAGTCCTTAGTTTAACAGGTTCATTCTGTCCAATAACACAACTTGAGAATTTGCTGAAGATTATTGGCACCTTCGGCAGTTCCAATTTTTGTTCTTTACAGTGGTCGGCATAATTGAGTGCAACACATAGAACTTTATCCATGCCTGTGACAGGCGCCGTTAGAGTTACAGATGATTTTGGCTCGATGCTAGGATCGGTCCCTTTTATCCTAGAACATATATTTTTGAGAAACAATTACAGTACCTACCTATTACTGTATTTATAAGTTTTGTTGACAATTAATATTTAGTTACATTTTTTAGAGTATGTGTGGCAAACCGGCATACTGATGGTAAGTGGGTTTTGTAAGCACCAATCGCGCATGGTTAACTCCAAGGAAAGGGATGATAGGAGAGGTTGAGAGGAAAAATACTAAGGAGAGGATCCGGAGGAAGGTTAGGCCTCCAGCAGAATTGCTTTGGTTCTGTACATTGACGAGACATCACTCTAATGACGAACATTAGATTTACTGGAAGCGTGGTTTCATAGTACCTAATAAATATCTTATACTTGATATAAAATATAATGTCTCTGACAAACTCGTGATAGTTAAACAAAAATATCAAAACTTATTTTCACATGTATAACATTTATTTTAGACGAAGATATTTTCGATGTGAAACATCTAATGCGGAGGGAGGGTAAAATCTGGCTGTTAGCGTGGCGACGCTTTTATTTTACTTGTCTCGTTCAAGCAAGTTAAATTTGACACACTTCCCGTCCGATTGAGCTGAAATTTTACACGCATATGTATATCGCGTGACAATGCAATATTATGATGACATGGAGCTGATCTGATGATGGAGCTAGAAGGCGGCCATAGGAACTCCGTTATAAAACGACGCAACTCCATCGAGTTTTGGCTCGAATAGAAAGAAAGAAAGAAGAAACAACGCAACTCTATCGAGTTTATACTCGTTTGATTCGTCTTGAGGAGTACTTTGTCAAGTTACGATCATTTTATTTCTACAAAATAATTTCGATGTTTTCACATCTGGTAGACGTCCCGCGACGTCGTTTTTTTTTAAATTGTTATTGTTACAGGACAAGAAATAACATTGGGTGCTCTTATAGCTAATATGCTATTTCTTGAGACTGCCTACTTGAACACATTGATTGTTATACCAGACAGATACATCCACTAGATGCTCTACCTATCTAAAAATTTCTTCAAGAAATAAAGCTTTATCTATCTTCTATTATACATAGGTATAGGTATAATTCCAGTGCCACGATGTTTGTCCGGGATGAACTCCGAAACTACTGAACCGATTTTAACTACTTTTTTAAATGTGTGTTTTGTTCCAACTTAAGAGATAGAATACTTTATATCTCAAATTTATAATTGCAATATTTATTCATGAAAAAATATATGGCGGTACGAAGTTAATATATGTGTTTATGTATATGTGCAATATTATCTTATTGTTTTATAGTTTCCTTTGTGTGTGATGGATGTGAACGACGTCCGTGCCATCACTAAGGCGCCCCAACGGAAGACCAGCGCAGGTCTTTTGACCTGTTTTATGCTGAGTTGGGGTCGTTTTCTAACAAATGTACATATTTTTGTTTTTTCTATGTTTTATTTATATGTATTTAGATATTTTTATATATATTTTTAGCATTTGACATGCTTAGCACTATACATTAAACACAAAGTGAAAAATGTGAATTCGAAAATAATAGTCAGGAGCAGGATTCGAACCTGCATCTTCTGGATACCCTCCAGATGCTTTTACCAATTCAGCCATCCTGACAATTGCTCCTGCTGCTATTTTCGATTTCACATTTTTCACTTTGTGTTTAATGTATAGTGCTAAGCATGTCAAATGCTAAAAATATATATAAAAATATCTAAATATTTAAAGGGTTTGCGTCATTATTAGGTAAAATCTTAATTGTAAAATTAAGTTTACCTGGTCGGTATAATGTATGAAAATACTTCCGGCAGATGGCGCAGGCGTCACCCAAAGACGTTAAGTATGATGTGTTATCGAAATTAGCAGTCAGGAGCAATTGTCAGGATGGCTGAATTGGTAAAAGCATCTGGACGGTATCCAGAAGATGCAGGTTCGACTCCTGCTCCTGACTGTTATTTTCGATTTCACATTTTTCACTTTGTGTTTAATGTTATTTATATGTAATTATGTATAATTTTGTTTGTTACAATATTTTCTTTCTTTCTTTCAATATAAATTAAAGAGAAATAAATACAATTTAAATATCTGTTTGTAATGTCATAATAATAGCTTTTTAGTAAATGCATATGAAATTATGTATTTATGTATAAATTACGTAAGATAAAATAATGTTTATTTAGACAATATAAATTTAACATCAAAATACATGTATAAATTCAAATGTGTTGAAATTGAGTAAGTGTTGTACCTATATGATTGCGCATGCGTGCGCGTGTGTGTGTGTGTGTGTGTGTGAATGTGCGAACGTGTAAGCGTGTATGTACGCATGTGTATAGGTGGCGGAATTTTTAGAAGAAGAGATAGATATCTAGAGTTCTATCAAACAATAATTTGAAAGAGTTGTTCTATTTCTTGGTAATTTAACTTGGTGATGAAGTTTGTAACTATATGTTGAGCTTCACGCGTAGGTCTGTGCTTGAGATCACATTTTTTAGCTATTTCATTGTATAAATAAGGGAACATATGTTTTTGAAATCGCATTGCAAAAGTAGTTTTGCATTTTGTTATATTGATATTAAAGACTCTTCTATTAAGTATAATGTTGTAATCAGGAGATTTTAGGATTAATTTATGCATATGGGTGATCGCATTTAATACATGCAGTTGCCTTATAGGTACTTAAAAGGCCAGCAGCTTTATAGAGTTTAACAGCTGGATATCATATAGGTTTTTTAAACATTACTTTAAGTATTGATCTCTGGGTTCTCTCCAGATGTATTAAGTGTGATGTTGCTGTCCCTCCCCAAACACTTAAACAGTATGAAAGGATTGATTGGCAAAGTGAGATGTACACGGTTTTCAGAAGTTCAATACAAGCAACATCTCTGAGTTCTTTCATTACATATATGAGCTTTCTGCATCTAGTCGAGAGGGCAGCTATATGTTCATTGAATGTTAGATTTTCATCAATGATTACTCCGAGATATTTTATGGATTTGGTTCTCTGAACTTCGTTACAGACACAGCCGATGTTTATATTAATTTCGTATAAGTTACATGTATGAATTCTAAGGTTTAAATTACATGCTGGCGGTGATGCCCTATTTTTATGGAAACTTTATTTTGTTGGTATTTAAAGTTAAAAGGTTATTATTAAGCCATTGGGCCACCAACATCATACCTTCCTCTGCTCTCAGCAAACATTCGTTCCATGTTTGGTCATGAAAAATTAATGCAGTATCATCTGCATAACAGATGATTTTTGCACTATTTAACGGTAAGGAAGCTAAATCATTTAGATACAAAAGGAATAACGTCGGCCCGAGAACACTTCCTTGTGGTATTCCGAAAAATGTTTCTTTAGGATTACTGAACCAGGATTCTGCCCTGACTCGCTGATTTCTCCCTGTTAAATAGCTCTGAAACCAGTCTAGTGCAATACCTCGTAATCCAATGCTTTCTAGTTTTCTCAATAAGATTGGAATAGCCACAGTATCGAAAGCTTTTGCTATGTCGAGAAAGACTCCAACGCAAGCGCGCCCATTATCTAGGTGAGTAACAATTTCTTCAGTGAGTAGTTTTACTGCATCTTCAGTCGACTTTCCTTTACGGAAACGAAATTGATTGTGGGACAGAATATTATTTTCTACTAGATATTTAACAAGGCGTACTTTAACTACTTTTTCTAATATCTTTGCGAATATCGGAAGCAGAGATATGGGTCAGTAATTGTTTGGCAAATTGGTTTCGCCCTGTTTATGAATTTGAACTATGATTGCAGTCTTCCAGTCTTGTGGAACGATCCCTGTTGATAGGCTTTGGTTTATTATTAACTTGAGAGGTTCTACTATTTGATTCTTGACTTTTCTAATTAATAAACTATTAATATCATCTAGCCCTGGTGCACTGTCGAGATTAAAGGTCATGATAATGTTTGCTATTTCTCTATTGTCTGTTGGTTCGAAAAATAAAGAGTAAACAGGTGTTTTATAATTGACAGTTTTATTCGCCAAAGCAGTATAGGTTGATCCAAGATATTGTAAAATTTTGCCAGCATATTGTTCTCCCACTGAAGCAAAAAACTCGTTGCAACTATCAACTGTAGTTTGTGGGCAAGAATCTTTGGTAATCAATTCAGATGCCTTGGAATTAGTATCACTTTTTTGTGAGTGATTTTATTAATTGTTTGCCATAGCTTTCGTGGATTGTTTTTGTGTTTTTTCAGCAAATCTGTTTCATAGGCATTTTTTGTTTTACGCAATAGGCTGATGTAAAAGTTACGATATCTAGTGTAAACTATTGATTTCACATAATTCCCTGGATTTTTTCTCGCCTCCATGTGAAGTTTATCACATACCTACACGTGAACACCTCAACAGTCCCTGAGTCATCCACGGTTTAATAATTCTTTTGGAACGATTAATCAACAAAGTTTTTGAGTTTGAATTGATTACGTTCTTTATTATGTTGAGAAAAATATCTAATTGATCAGATACGTTCTGAATATTACTTAACCTAGTCCAGTCCACTCTATATTATTGTTCTACTATAGAATCATAGTCGAGGCGTAGCTTATATCTAGGTGAAATTGTTGGTTTCATGATGTTGTTATTTATACCAGTGATTACTATATCGTGATCAGTTATTGCTGATGGACAGACGATAGTTTCCACCTCCTGTGTGCCACTGATAAAAACATGGTCAAGGCATGCACTCTTTCTGGTAGGTACATTAACAGCTGGTCTTAATCCCATTTCGGTCATAGCACAGAGATAAGCACTTGATTCTGTAGTGATAGTGTTAATTATATTTATATTAATATCGCCTGTAAAGACTGTGCAGGGTTTTAAGTTTATAGACTGCATCATGTCATGGACTGAAATAATAAATCTGTATGAATAATTATTATGGTTGTACGAAAGAGTTACACTCTTTATAAATGTGTGTGTGTTTTAGCCAGTGTGTTACATATTTGTTTCTGTATATATTTATAGAATCTTAAGCGTTTGCGTATAACATTTTTAAGTGGAGGAATGACATACGCTGTTATGATTGTATTATAATTGAAAAGTATGATATGAGTAATATTTGAAAGTGTAAATAACAAAAATGCAGTTCTTATTAAAAACAGAAATAATGCTCTTTAGGAAAGCAAATAAAAGAACTAAAAACATAAAATCATCACATGTTCTCAGGAATAATAGTTCTGGTTTTGGAAGCAGCGATGTGCGCGTTGAGGTCTTCAAGTGATTGAATACGAATTGCAGCGAGTCCTTCCTCTTTTTTAATAAATATATTACCATTACGTATCCAGCAGTACCTATCGAAATCCATAATGTTTCGCTCTCGCTCGAGTCTCTCGAAATAACAATCTTTTCTCTTTTGTGATACGTTCATAGATGTATATTTTTGATGAAGTGTCATTAATAATTTTATCTGATGTCAAATTTCTCCTTGAAACGCAGTAGTAATAAATTCATATGTCTTGGACTTACGAGTTAGCTTTACTATAATGGGCCGGTGTCGAGGCAAATCATCGTTTGTTAGATGCTTATGACCTGCTCTGATAATATCACAAATGTCCGCCTCGTTTAACTCCACACTCATTTTCTGTGACAAACTCAATATTACTTAGTAAATTGATATCATTGTTACCCTGTTTCAATTCTTTCACTTCCTGCCTTAACTCACGAATTTCATGCATCAGTTCAGAGATTAGAGTATCAAAAGCTGTAACAGATTTGCCTCGTGTGCCTCGAACTAAGTTCACATTATCACAAAGAGAATCACCAGAGTTTACGGCCGGGTTGCGGATAGGAGTATTGATATTACCTTTTTTTGGGATTGAGCAGACACACGTAGGACATATCCAAGATTGTTTATTACTTGTAGTAAGTTTTTGAAAACATTCCATAGTAATATTTACGCATTCCAAGTAATAGGAACCTTTACATTTTAAACAATTCATACGGTTAAAAGATTAATGCTCTTACCGCAAGCTTTACATATAGACGGCATTTTATGTTATAGTTATTATGGATAAAGCCAGGTAAATATCACAAAATACAATGAATAAATAAATATTAAAAAAAAAAACGTAACAAAATACCATTTTTTTTTTGCCTGTCTGTTTCTATCGACTAATCTTCGAAACGGCAGGACCAATTTGGATGGGACTTTCATTTGTAGATAGCTTATGTTATAAGGAGTACTTTATTATTTAATGACATGCCGTCATCTGTGGCATCTTTACTTTCCGTGGGCATCTTGAACTAAGCATACCCTATACTAGTTAACAATCAATATTTTTTGTATCTGTGGCATTTGACGCAATTCAAGACATATTGGTAGATTTTGTAATAAATTGTGGTATCCCAAAATGTTTTTTCAGATAGTAACTTCGATCGAACTTCTTTACCTATGACTAGGGTTGTCAAATTTATCATACAAATTCCTAAGTAATCTGGTTTTGTTGGAACCGTTTTAAGATTTCATTTAGTTATTTAGAAAAAATCTGTTTAAATACTAAATATCTATAGATCTCTATTCATTTAAGACATATTATGGTGTGAAAGAATTACACGAGTAACAAATTTGTCTGATTACCTACATATTTCAGAAAGTTGTATTCAAAATGCCTCCAAAAAGGCGTGTCAAACAAAGAAATAGAAGACGTTTGGGAGCGCAACATTACAAAATCTAGGTACTCTGAAGACATGCTGTAATGGGCTGTTGATTTAGTTAGAAGAAAAAAATACAACTTCTTACAAAGCTGAGAAGTAGTTTGGCATACCGCTACGGACCATAGAAAAAGAGTGAAAAACTAATATTTCTGAGTATAATTATGCTAAGTACCTATAGCTATTGTTTATTATTTTTAGTGCACGAGGTTGAGGGTTCGATTCCCACTCAGGACAATTATTTGTGTGATGAACACAGATATTTGTACTGCGTCTGGGTGTTTTCTATCTATTATACTTACTTACCATCACGCCATTTCCCTTGCGGGGTAGGCAGAGAGAACAGATATATGTATATCTATTATATGTATGTATTTACAAAATAGTAATTGTAATGCATTATATCCGTAATCTGGTACGCATAGCACAAGCATTAAGCTTAGTTTGGGACCAGAGGACGTAACTTTTATCAAAATCCGATCAGTCATTTTTGCGTGATGTACGAACATATAAATAGGATAAAATTCTAAAAAAAAGTTTTAATTTAGACACACCTAAACTGCATAACACATATATTATTTGCCTATTACCTTTTGAATAAGGTCTGTTACAGCTATTTTAACAGTATAGATATTAAGATAATAGAGTATATTAAATATTTATGATCATTTTGGAATCTCATAATAACAAATATTAACTTGTAATACAATAACTTGAAGATATTTCAGTTGAGTAGTGTCATAAATGCTAAGTGAGGGTAAATAAAAAAACGCCAGTCTAGATGGGTGATCTGAACTTCCATACAGTGAGCTACATATTTTTAGGTAAATTTGTGAGTATATAACAGTGGCGATGAGATAAAAAAAACTTATTAAATAGTGAAATAAAGTGAATAAAGTGTTATTAAAATAATAAAATCGGTATGTATTAGATTTATTATAATACCGACAGTAACTCACGTTTAGGATCGATTACGTCGACTGACCGCTGCGCACTCATCCTGATGATGAGCATCAGATATAAACGTGAGTTACTGTCGGTATTATAATAAATCTAATATGTATCAATCTCACAATAATTTCAATACTAAAATCGGTATGGGTATAAAATTTAATGAGTTTGATATAGTCAATGGAGGTCAATGGATGTTGGCAAAATTACATAGAACGGTTTTGCTTTTGCCTTCAAGCAAATGAAATTGAAGAAGATTGCAAGAAAAAAGCGAATTTATCTGCGGCTTGTGGTCCCGATACCCCTATGATATCTGTCCATTTCTGCGGTGGAGGTATCAATCACTATGTGGCCCTCATCATCACTGTTGTTAAATGTTTCCTTCTCTATGGTCTTGGGGTCCAATTTCACATTCAAGTCTCCTCCTTTCTGCATCTGATGAAGATGTCTCAACAATAATTTCCCATTCCATCACACCAAGTAGACTCCTACTCGTTCGTCTGGAGACTCCTACTCGTTTTTCTACAACACCTAGCAACCATTTAGGGCCCTTACAATAATTTCGAATATATACTGCTTGTCCAACGCTAAAAGTATGATTTTTATATATTCCTTATTTTCTTTACTTGTTTTGTAAGACAGAGGGTTTAAGTAATAGAATTTCATTCTAAAACTACGTCCATTTAGAAGCATTAAAATACTTTTTAAATTCTTCAGATATGAAGCTCCTGCCATTATCACTTACAATAGTGTCTGCCATTATCACTTACAATAGTGTAACACTTGTTGGACAAAAATTTCTCTTAGTGTTCAGATCAATGTACTACTACTAAGGTCATTGACAATTTTAACTTCTGGCCACTTTGAATATGCATCAATTAGAATTAAAAATAATTTCCCTTGAAAAGAACCTGCATAATCCACATGCAACCATGACCATAGGTTCTCTGGTTTTAACCATGGATGGGTAACTGACGTTAGCATATTTCTATTTTCAGAACATGTTTTACAATGTCTTTTTATCTTTTCTATTTGATTGTCCATAGAAGGCCACCAGAAGTAGCTCCTTGCTAATGTCTTGCAGATTACTATACCATCATGGTTCCTATGTAGCTCTTCCAATATAGCTGGTCTAATTTTTTCTGGCAACTCTATTACCCCACAAAATGTAACCATCACATATGTGAGCTACATATTTTTAGGTAAATTTGTGAGTATATAACAATTGTAAAAGTAAATATTTCACACACAGCAGAGGAAACACAAAACATTTACAATTTTCTACAAATATCTACAAAACTTGGTTGCAAAGGCAGTTTTATTAAGTTAGTTTAACTCTACCATATTATATTTATATCATAGTAATAAATCTTAATTTTAGTAATATGCTATGCCACCGGGCCTCAGTTTAGTTTTACATTGAAAAATTAAGTTATAAAGGACAAGGGAATGTGTTATGAATTTAGGTAAATATAGGTACCTACTTACTTCTGAACGTTGGCTAAACAGCCATTCTTCAAAATCTCAAGCATGGTAGATGGTATTGCACCATCACTTTTGTTTATATCAACCACACCATCGCCCTCCAAATAACCCACTCGGATATCTTTTGGTTTATCATTATAAACAAACTGAACGTATTTCATGTTTGAAGTATTGGATACAGAAAATGTTCTAAGACTATAAAAGGTATTATTCCAATGGGGTAATAAACACAAATGCTTTTTCATAAATGAACACGCGAACACGCCTATTCGTGAACTACTCATTATAATAATAATATGATGATGTTACGTAATCTTTAAAACTATTTGAATGTTGGTTGATATTGATTTGGTATCGTATTCGTTATCAAATCTTTATTTATTCTTTTATTTTTTTATTTATTTAAGGCATTGGCAGAACCACCAGCATAACAGTAACAAAGATCGTCTCTCATCACACGTAGGTTTAATTCATAAAACAAGTCGAAGTCAGTCATATAAATTTAGTCAGTAATGTCAAAGTCCCGCTCCAGTAAGACGATGGCGACCTTACTGAAGCTTCTATGGAGTTTTGGAGACAATAGGAAAAAACACGTTCTGTCGCACTACATCACTTGCCAATACTTAGGCACGTACACAAATAGTTAATAAACATAAGGCCACCACTTTTACACATTAATACTTGAAATAACATAAGTTTAGGAAAATAATGCAGAGCGACGACATGATCTTGTTCCCGCCAAAACTCCTCAAATCACCGATCCTCACACAGTCACAGAGACACCACAGACTGGGACCTCAGATTAAATATATGTAGACAGAGCGAAGAAAATTCTTTGAAATGTATGAGCGAGAACACAAGATACAATTTACTGGTGCAAAAAACAGACAGTCATAGATTTTTGCCTTTGTCGCCGTGGCCAGTTTTTGGTATTGTCACGATGTCAAAATGCTTTGTCTGTCACGATTCAACTGACATAATTTAAAAAAATTCGGGTTTTACATTATATTTACGTGTTAAATCAGTGTTTTGAAAAAAAGACTACGTGATAATAGTGCCTGTCAAATAGTGTACTACAAAAGTTACAGCGAGCGAAAAAATACAGGTATAACATTTCATTCATATGTAGTCGAAAATGAAATAATTTAATGATTAAATGCTATAAAGTGATATAAAATGGGCTTTTTTTACTCGAAATTATAATAACATAGACATATCATTACGCCTGTATTCCCCGAAGGGGTAGGCAGAGGTGTATTACACACCCACGACTCGCCAGCTATGTTTAAGTCCCACGTAATAGGGGGCGAGCCTATTGACGTCTACCGGGCACATTTCCAAACTCCGGGCTGCTACTGAGAATTTTTCTTTTTACGCATACACTACCGCTACACCACCGAGGCAGTTTTAATAATTGCTAATAAGATACACTCGCAAAACACGTTTTCTAGCTAAATTTCTATTACTGAGAATTGTTTCGGTGCTGCCTTAATGCGAATTTAATTTGCCCAGTTTTCACTTTACTAATAAATTTATATGTAATTTATAAGATGATGATAAAAAATTACCATTTTAGGTTTTCCTCTAATCCAGATGCGAGATCGAAATGGGTGGATACCGGAATATGGCTACGGGAAAACGAGGCAGCCCACGAAATACCCAATATGTTTCACAATATTTTGTTGATATTTCATTACACATAATAGTAACGTTGGGAGCAAAATCATTGCCAGTGAATATGTTCATGTAAGTATAGCTTTTAAAGTTTTTGTACTTCAACTTTGTAAGTAAATCTTAATTCTAGATTATGACTACCGCTGTAGTCATAATCTAGAATTCAGAGAAACTAATTTGCTCTCTCTCTTGTGACACCTGCCTGGGGCTTAAGGGTTTCAAAATAAAGCCCTGGAGTAAAACAAAATTAAAAATAGGATATATTCACACCCCAAATGGACCTGCCATTTGGGGTGTGAATATATCCTATTTTTTCCGGCAACACAAATTTATAAGGTCGTGGTATTCGTTCTATAGCTAACTTCACCACTTGTAGTACTCTCTCTCCCGTGGGACTGGCCATGAAGCACATCGTTGCGTTTTGGTCGTAGCAGGAGATAGCCGTTTATTCTTTCATTTCATATCAGTCAAATGAAATGGTGAGCAGCGGCTTGACAATACTCTTAGTATAGTTGAGTCCATGAGCGACGGTTGATATTTAGCATCAGATGGGCCGTGGCTCGTCTGCCTCTAAATGCAATAAAAAAAAGTTCTTATTCAATTAATTAAATCAGCGCTGGAAGGATGGTAATTCTTTACTTATTTGAGCCAGAAAAGAAAGAAACGATAATTTAATTGTATTCTTGTGTACTATTATTTTATTAAATATAACTTATTATTATTTACCAGATGAGATATCGAACAGAACGGCAATTTATAGAGAAGCAATACTTATCTTGCATCAAGGCTCATTCAAAATCTTGGTATTTCTCTACGTGATTGAATTCTTATTACGGAGGTAGGACGTGAATATCCGACATAGCCCGCCGGGCTTGCGTGCTGAAGTGGCAATGGGCAGGCCATATCGCTCGACGAACTGACAACCGTTGGCGACGTATCGGACAGCGCAGCGTAATATGGCCTCCCACCAGAAAGACTAAATATTTGGTCAAAGCTGCAGGGAGCCGTTGGATGCAGTCAGCACAAGCCCGCTAGTTTTGGTGCTCTCTTGGGGAGGCCAGTGTCCAGCAGTGAACGTTTAAAGTCTGACGGTTGGATGAATAGAAGGGGTGGTAGATTTACTTTTATATAATTATTTTGATAAACGTTGTAATTTTCATTAAAATATTTGTTACGAAGAGTATCTTATTTACGACCAAGTTACAGACCTCATTCTAACTATCGTTTAATTTGCCCAAATATGGTTAAATATTTGTCAACCTGGCAACATTTTAAAAAAATATTGCTGTTTCAAGTGCGGCCACACCGTGGCTCCGTCTTTTAAGTTCTTAGTCTGAGACTAGGGAGACTGAGACACTCTAATTAGTCTGTGTGTCCGTAAAGCGCGTTACGCACCTTCCATCCCCGCCGTACGACCGCTCAAGGCCGCGGTCACAGACTACTGGTGTTGGACGTAGCATACGCACCATTATGCAGGTGCAAGCATACAGCTTGAGGGCTGTCCACTTAAAAAATTTATCAATATTTATATACGATTTAAAATCGAATCCCAGTATCGATATTTATTTATATATCGCTTGAATAACAACGGTATATTTGCAATATCGAATACTATCCATAAAAGTTTAACGTTAGATACCTTTCTCCAGTCAAACGCAAAAAGCTAGCTATTGTATTTGATTCCGTATGTGTCAATGTAAAATCAGAGATCAGAATTTCATATAGAGGTTTTATATGCGTGTTACTTGAATAGAACTGTACTCAGGGCCAAAAAAAATCCGCCCTCAATACTGGAATTTTACTTAAACTTATAGTTTATATATTTTATTTTTAAAAAATAAGAAGATATTTTTTGTATAATTTTTTTTTTTGTTTATGTTGTAGTTCGCTCAGGAGACATTTCACAGGCAATTGTAGCACTTGTATCTTTCAATAAATCTAGTTATTTTTTGCTATCCTATATTTGTCGCAAGCTCTAAATCCGGAATGAATTTGCTGGACAACAAGCTTAAGCGCCTTCCATTTTGTTATACATCCCGCCAAGGACATGCACGATGCATGATGAAAACGACAGTGAATAGTTTCGACGTACGTCAATAATTATTATTAATTGCTTGCTGGACTTGCACGACCCATTTTGCATCCAGCAAGCACCCCCACCACTGCGAACGTTGTGCAGATCTAGCGACAAAGCCGTCTTGACTTTGAGTAACTTAGACTAAGAATATTATAGACTCGTCATCAGCGTATGCGGTGTCGAGATAGCGATAGTTTGACATAACTAGATGTACCATAGCTATGAGGCAATAATATACCATACTTTAACTTGTACCCCCTTTAACGGGTAAATTTTACTATTGAGTATTTCAATTTTCGTTAGTTTAGTTTGTAGCAATTACTGTAAGTAATTTTCCATACGAGAAAATAAAAACAACGCCGATTTCTGCAAAATTTATTTCGTTTTCATATAAAACTCATCGTGCATCTAGCCATTCATCAGCCTTTTGACGTCCACTGCTGGACATAAGCCTCCACAAGAGCGTGTCACAACTAGTGGTTCTGTACTGACTGCATCCAACGGCTCCCTGCGGCTTTGAGCAGATCGTCAGTCGATCTGCTCTAATCCGTCCTACGCTGCGCTGTCCGATATGTGGTCCACCACTCGAGAACCTTTTCCGTCCAACGATTGGCCTGCATATTGCCATTATAGCATGCCAACCCGTCGGGCTATGTCAGTCACTCCCGTTCTTCTACTCCATATCCGGATCTCCATATTACGAATTCAATTACGTGGAAAAATAGGTATCGAGTGGGAGTGAACTATCTGCTTCATGGCACGCTGAGTAACTTTGAGCCTTGATGCAAGGCCAACATTCAGAGACCATGTAGCTAATGTTTTTTTCCTGGGAATACTTCAATAAAATATGTAAAAAATTAAGGGTATGGTGTTGCGAGAGTTTTATGTGAAAACTGTCAGCTATAGACTGGCATCCCTAACAGATCATAACCGGAAAATTTTCAAAAGACAACTATCATTAAAACTTTGTACACTATAAATGCACTACCTATTTTAGCCGGATACTACAAAAGAAACTACAAAATAATGTTAAGATTTTGCTTAAAATGTATTAGAACGTGTTAAAATTGATCTATAACTAATGATTAATGAACGTTTTTTGAAACACAACACGCTTACTTACCAATGAAATATGATGTTCTTAATATTTTGTTCTGGTCGATTTTTGCAACCTAATATGCAACAGCGACCCATGTTTAATGTTCTTATCTCTTCTATAGTTTACATTCTCCAAAAATTATCACTAAATCACTAAACTTATACTATTTTTAATTCAAAATGTTACAAAATATCTATTGTTTAAATTCTGCCTATTATGACAGATAAGGCGACCAACTTTCAAAAATTGTGTGCCGGACTTTTTGTTAATTCTTCTGAAACATGAGTTTTGTCATGTGACCTACCTTGAGTTTTGGGCATCTTTAGGTATATGCATGAGTCAAATATACCCATCTTACAAAAACATTTGGGTGTGAAAAAGTTTGTTCTCGGTGGAGCTCACACAATTTGACTGATGCCCAAAAAACGAACCGCGACTCTTGGTGCCATGCTTGCTAGATTTAATAAACAGGTGCCATATTTTGTGTTTGGTATACTATAGTTATAGCTGACGAAACATGGATTTATTGCTACGATCCCAAAATCAAAGCAGCAATAAAGCGAACTTTCAAAATGAGCCAAAACCAAACAAAGTGGCACGCTGCAAAGTGCCTGCAAGCGGTTAACAACTTCCTTTTTTAACGAAACTGGAGACGTGGCTACTGTTGCTTTGAAATCATTCTACGATGAATAATGATAGGTACCAGGAATAGTAATAGTGATAGTAATAGTCGTACCATTTATTTGCTGAAAAATATTGACGATATCCGTAAAATTAACCGTAAACGTCGTATCATCTTGCACTACAATAATGCTAAATCTTATACGGCCAGAGAATTTTCAGAGTTGGTTTAATCGTATGAAAAAATCATTTACTCTAAAGAAGAAAATTTTCAGAAACAATAAATTCATTGTTGACTATTCATAGTATTTAGTTTCTTCTTTATTCTGGAAACTTTAAGCGCTAAAATAGAGTAGTAAAATAGGCATGTGGGACTCATTTAATGTTTTACAATAATAATTAACTAATTTTTAAAAAACGGGTTTAAATATGGCATTTCAGCACGGTCCCGCAGAATACGAGACGGATGGCCACCTTATTGTTTGGACCCAGTTGAATTGGGTCCAAATAATAATACCGCATACGCGATAAGGATGAAAAACTTGTACATGTGTCTCGCTCACTCTTGCTACAAACTAATATGTACATCCTTTTCTTCATCCTTAGTGCCAAAATAGTAACTAGTCTATCATATTCTTTGTCTAAGTTGAGTAATAACAATATTATTCTGTGAACAAAGCTGACAGCTGGGACCATAGAATTAGTATAATATTGCAGTAAAATAATCTAAAAAAAATTGGTTGCCTGTAAAGTCGGTATACGGGCGAAAGTTTTACGTGACAACGACTTTGAGTGGTAAAATAATTTTAATGTGAATATTCATTCGTATAGTAGGAAGAAGGATGAAATAATAGTAACAATTTAAAACATTTATTTATACAAAGAATTATATTTAAAACATTAATTTATACAAAGAATCTCGCACTGAATTTCATATTAACAAAATTTTATTTCTTCGTCTCTCTCGCTCTTAGGCGGGCTAACCATGCCCGAGTGGAAGGGACGCGTGCCTCTCACTCGCTCTCATTGTGAGCGCATAACGTGAGCGGAGCGTAACGCAGTTTCTTGAAGTGTCACCCGGCAAACCAATTTATAAGACGTTGTCACGTCAAAAGCTTAGACGAAGGATATTATTCTTCGTCTAAGAAAAAAAGAGAGTAGAATCTGCTGCCAAAGAGCATATAACTACTATAAGTAGAGATCTGCTTCTAACCTGCTTGCTTGTGCTTGTTGGTGCTTGGTTTTTTTTGGCGGGAACACGAAGAAGATCATGTCATCGCTCTGCATTATTTTCCTAAACTTGTGTTATTTCAAGTATTAATGTGTAAAAGTGGTGGCCTTTTGCTTATTAACTATTTGTGTATGTGCATAAGTGCTGGCAAGTGATGTAATGCGACATAACGTGTTTCTTCCTGTTGTTTCCAAAACTCCATAGAAGCTTCAGTAAGGTTGCCATCGTTTTACCGTAGCGTGACTTTGACTTGACTGACTTTATATGACTGACTTCAACTACGACTTGTTTGATGAATTAATCTAGTTTGAATAATAATGATGTTTATAAGTTACTGTTAGGCTGATGGTTCTGCCAATGCCTTAAAACAAATATAAAAAAAAAAAGTTGGTGCTTGTGTTGTGATCTCTTGAGTAATATTGTTCTGTGGTTGTGATTGTGAAATGAGATAAACGTTTTAATTTCATTCTGAGTTTGGAAGTAACGGAAAATAAAACACTATTCTAGCTTTTATCTGGACTAATTAGAACTTTTCCCATTTTAATATATACTTTCTGCAAATATGTCGTTTGTAAAACATTTTGCACGCAAGGTCAGAATTTTAGTTTTTTTGCGGCATTTAAACTCTTCACTTGCATATGCAAATAAATTAATTTCGTACTTTGTAGGTGTTGGCCCCTGCTGTGACGTCGGTGAAGTCTCTGAACTTTTCAACTTGTAAGTTTTGTATTAATGTTATATAACCTAAATCGAATCGAAAACATTAACAATTTACACATACTTACGCCATACTAATGAACAAGTCAACATCGGAAGCAATAACAGTAATTGGCACATATCCAGTAACTATTATCTATTATATATACACTAACTATTACCCTGAAGCTTTGCATGTTGTTTATTTCCTTAAGATCTACCTTACGATCTTAAAGTCTTATATAGGTTTATCAATTTGTTTTTAAATTGTTAATTTACAAAATTAAATTGTTATGTACCAGATAAAGAATGATTTCTACACAGAAAAAATGAAAAAAATGGTCAGGAACAAATGTAGACAGAACATGAGAAAGTGCTTGGACGTCAATGTCTTTTTAATTTCAGCAAGTGTGGCACTAACACCTAAAGTTCAGAAACCAGCTCCGGACTTCCAAGCTACTGCTGTAGTGAATGGTGAATTCAACAACCTCAAGCTATCAGACTTCAATGGGAAATATGTTGTTCTTCTATTTTATCCTTTGGATTTGTAAGTTTCTTTTATATTTTATAGGCATTACTTGCTAAAATTTCTGTAGTAAAAGTTCAGTATATTGAACAAAATATAATACATGCACAATATTGATAACAATAATACAATTTACAATACAAGAATGAATTATAATATTGAATATGAACAGATTTTTGTAAATATATCATGATGGACTGAACATGAGTTTAAAAATTTGTAATTTTTTAAGTTTGTCTCAGTCTGTGTGCATAATGTCCGAAACGGCTTGACCAATTTGTACTGCATTTTCACTGGCAGATAGCAGATGTTATAACATGTAACTTAGGCAACTTTTACTTGGAAAAATATTTAGGGATCTGCACTTAAAAAAGACTTTAAATTCCACATGGAGTTGTATGAAGTTGTTGCAGTACATAATTATATATATTTTTAACATGCTTTTATTAGTTTCACTTGTATGTTTGTTTGTGACCGCTTTCTGTGACTAATATTTTGACTCATTTTCAATGATCAGATTTCATTCAAAATTGCTAGACTTATCGAGGGCCGATGGCAAATTAACAATTTAACAATTCGATGAGATTATCTCATTATTTTAATTATGATTGTCAGGATTAATTATACGAAATCTTCGAATGTGATTTTTTGAGACTAAAAAGAAGAAAATAATTATAGTTTAAAAAACTAAAATAACACGCTTTAAATAGCTAGTTGAACTAAAGAGTAGTAAATAATATTACAATAAATAATGATTGTGAAAAAGTGCATCAAACTGGCTATTTAAAGCGTGTTATTTTAGTGTTTTAAACTATAATTTATTTTGTTACACCAGTTTTGTTATTTCTGTTATAGGGTTATAGTTATTAAATCTAAAAAAGTAAGTCAAAATCATTAATATTATAAATATTTTTTTAATTTTTCCAGTACATTTGTATGCCCTACTGAACTGATAGCATTCAGCGACAGATCAAAGGACTTTGCTGGTATTGACTGCCAAGTTATAGGTGTTTCCACAGACTCGGAATTCAGCCATCTTGCCTGGATTAACATTTCCAGAAAGGTACACACACACACTTGATTGTATATACCGTTTTTGTTCAAAAATTCATTGACATGGAGACAGAATTTATGTAAATGACAGGAGGACTTGATGTCTCTTTCTTTTATGAAAGAATGCATTTGTTTATTACAAACAGAAGAAAAATATTTTTATAAAGATTTTACTAGAACAAATTTTTGTGAAAGTGCTCAGCAGCTCCACCTCAGATTTTAGACTTTTAAGACCCATGCCTATGGGATGTATTTGTAAATATTTTTAACAGTCTAATCTTCAAAATCACATATGTTTAATTTAAAAAATATGTTTTCAGGATGGTGGCCTTGGCAAACTAGAAATTCCGCTTCTAGCTGACTATCAGAAGAAGATATCCCAGGATTATGATGTACTACTTGATGAAGGTTTTGCACTACGTGGTAATTATCACTTTTTTAAAAGACAAAATTTTTTTTCTCTCGGACAGCAAATTATGTACTTAACCGCACACACGTTGTTCGGGCAACGAACAGGTTTGTATTGGGGCCTTACACTAATAAACCCGCCGTGTCCCGTCTCTCCACTTGTATTGGCAAACCACTGGAACTGTGATATTACCTTAGTGGTAAAAGACAACACCCTGCAATAGGAATAATCCTATATCGTAGGGGAATTTACAAACGTACAATTTCACAGACACAAGGTGCACCCAGCTACAGAACAACCATATCTGGATCCCATAAAGCATTGTCCTGTGTGGAAATCGAACCCACAACACTCTGGTGGGAGGCCGGTATCTATACCACTTCACCATCTGTGCAGACAACTTTCATCTTTTATTTCAGTCATAGTTGGTTAATTGTCTCTGGTTCGGCAACAGCTAATAACTTCTAATTACTAGGTACCAGATTTGGTTATGCAGTAGTGTTATAGAGCTTCCCTGCGAACGGGATTTGAACCTGCGTCCCTTCCAATCCAATTTTCCAAGACATCTAAAAGCAATTGTAAAATAGAGATTGGGGGTGACCATCGGTGACTGCGATGGCGTCTAGAGCACTATGCCAGTAAGCAAAAGCAGGAGCAACACTTAAATAAAAATCTATGCCAATGCATCTGTTGAATGTACATTTTTTTTTCACCTGTTACTATCCGATTATTGGGAAGGAACGGTCTCCTCTCATAGTGAGAGGGATTTAAGCTGTAGTCCATTAAACTGGTTTATTGCATTCTTATACTAACTAAAAAATATAGACGGAGCAGTACCTGCAAACACTCCCGTGAAGCTATATAAAACCATGCCAAAACGAAGTGTCATAAACCACAAGTGTTACCAGAGTATGATTTAAAATTACCCTAAATGACTACGATTTCGTATGTACGTTACGTACATGAATACGTCGTCAGCGCTATAATATTCTCTATATGATATGATATAACCTTGCTTTATACTTTTACTTGCTATGTTTTAAACATAAAACTTAAAAATTTACCCAAATTATAGAGATTATTTCTTTCCGGTGACAACACTTTCACGCACACATCTTTAAAAAATGGCCTTATTTTTTAATTAGTCTGAGACCATGATTTTGTTTTTCTCACCTTTGGTAATCCAATAAATTTTTGTTTGCAGGCTTATTTATCATTGACAGGAAGGGCATTCTCAGACATATGTCGGTCAATGACCTACCTGTTGGCAGATCTGTGGAAGAAACTTTAAGGCTCGTCAAAGCTTTCCAGTTTGCTGATAAACACGGTGAAGGTATGTTTAATAAACCCTTCATTATTTATGCTATACTGGGTGTAAATCATACCTATAACTCCAGGCAAACTCACCAAATAACTGTAAAAAAAAAAACGAGTGTGCTTTAGACCACACGACTGAAGTAAAACTTAAGCATAAATATATAGATACATTATTAATAATGTTAATAATATCTATTAACAAGTGTATACAGTTATGTGAAAAAACAATTTCGTTAATTTTATTTAAACTTGTGTGACAATCGGCATACGACCAATAAAAACGTCGAAATTTACTTATTGTTTCCGAACATGTATTAACTAAACCCCACATTTGACATACAGTATTAATTAAATACAAAGTGAAAAATGTGAAATCGAAAATAACAGTCACGAGCAGGATTCGAACCTGCATCTCCTGGATACCGTCCAGATGCTTTGCCAATTCAGCCATCGTGACCCTTGCTTCTGACTACTGCGTTGAAGTGATCTTGGAACACAAAACAATTTTTTTAGAAGTTTTGTCTTTTTGTTCGCAAAAACTAATTAACGTATTTTGATGCAACTTTTTTTGATAGCTCTTGGTTAGATCCGTTTTATTTCGCTACTATATCGGTAACCTGAGATATAGCCTAAAAACTAGTTGGGTAGTAGATTGAGAGATGTAGAACACGGCAGACGTTGAATTTTCTGATGTTAGAGGTTATGCTATATATGAATTTTCGGTACCTAAGGTGCAGGTGCGGTTGCATTACGTCTGATATGCTATATAATAATCATAAAATAATAAATAAAATAAATTTCCATAAAAAAATTATAATAATAAACAATACTGGTACACGACTAGGCGGGAAAGAATGTACGTAACCGTACACCTCGTTGTTCGGGGCATCGAACAGGGTAGTGTGGGGCCCTCATCCACTAAATAAAGCCACCGTGTTTCGTCTCTCCGCCTTTATTAGCGGGCCACTGGAACTATGTTATATTGCTTCAGTGGGAGCTAACTAGTCCTCACTATTATGAAGCTGTAACGAAGCTATGTCTGTACATTTAAGATATTTGTGAAATAATTACCGCATTATTAGACTATTTAGGCATCACACAATTTTAATTTTATTATTTTAGAACTTCTGTTTTTGCCCGTTTGTTTCTTTGCACATTGCGCAAATACTACTGAATGGATTTTGATGAAACTTATTATTTGATAGCTCTTGATAAGACTTAAAAATTGATATCGGTTTTATGGCGTTACTTTATGGGGTCTAACCTTAGATATAAACTAAAAAGTAGCTTAGGACACTAGGATTTACTAGGATATTATTAACAGGAAAATTTTTGCTTTACAGTATGCCCTGCTAACTGGAACCCTGACACAAATGCAGACACAATTAAACCTAGTCCAAAGGAGAGTAAGGAGTACTTTAGAAAAGCGAATTAGAACTTATATTTGCATGTGCAACAAACATCTATTGCATTTAAGAATAAGTTATTTTAGAATGGGTTTAAGTCAATGTAATGAAATATACTATAAATAAATGTTTAACTATGATAGTAAAAGTCGTTTTTACTTGGCTTAGTTCACTTTATTGAAGGAAGGTGGAGTCAGGAGTCTCCGAAACCGGCTGGCTAGCGTGTATGAATTGTTATGAATGTAGTGGAAGTGAGAGATGTATGCAAGAATAAAAGCCTATTCAAACGCGTACTCAAAATCAACATAAAGTGTGAAAATGTGAAATCGAAAATAACAGTCCGAGCAGGATACGAACCTGCATCTTCTGGATACCGTCCAGATGATTTGCCAATTCAGCCATCGTGACAATTGCTCATGACTGCTAATTTCGATAGCACATTCATACTTAGCGTCTTAGGTGACTTCCGCGCCATCTGTAGGAAGTATTTTCATACATTATACCGACCAGGTAAACTTAATTTTACAACTAAGATTTTTACCTAATAAATGACGCAACCCTATAATATTTAGCTATACGACCAACCGCTTATTATGTAGTACATAATTACACAGCAAAGTTTGGTTTTCATATAAAGTGCTTTATAACTAAGTCGGATATAATGACTTCGCATATAGTGACATGTCGCTTATTGTGATCCATTTTTAATAAATTGCGTCTAGTTATAGTGACCGGCATGATTCCTAACACCTTCGGCACGACGTTCGGCGCGTGCGTGGCTTTTTTTGTTTTGAGTCTCGGTGGGTAATTGATTTTGTTTCTCTCTATTAAAATAAATACATACTAACAAAAATAGGAGATTGTTTATTTTCTACAAAATGCTTTGTATGACGTTCGCATAGTATGACGTGTTTGTTATGTCCCTGCGATGTCATTATAAACGGATTCCACTGTATTTATATATATTTTTAGCATTTGTTATTTTCGATTTCACATTTTCACACTGTGTTGATTTATATGGCTAAGCATGTCAAATGCTAAAATATATAGGTATAAAAATATCTAAATGCCTACTCAAAACTTTCATGCACTATTGTAATCCATGTATTGCTCTCCGAGCTCAAAGAGATAGCTGTTCTATGCTTTTGAGCTCGAATTCAAATCGCAATAACTTTTCATTCAACGCAACTTTTTGAGCTCTGAAGAATCTTAAAGCTCAAACTGGTCAGACTGAACATTTCATAGAAATTCCAAAAAAACATTTTTTAACTTTTTTTCGATAACGATATCTCACGAACGAATCGACCGATTTTGACTGGACTGGCGGCGATCGTCGTGGTTTTTTGATGTTAAGAGCTGATTAGTTTTTTAGAATCGACCGATCTTTTGAAAGTTATACAAAAAAAAAATACATTATAAAAAAATATGGTTTTAATATGGTAATAAAATTGTTTTTTTAGAGATTTCTCAAGATCTACCGGTTCGAATCGGTCCTAATTGTATTCAAAATCTAAGTTTGGTCAAGTCCTTTCGAATGACGCCAACCCCGATGAAATCGGTCAAGCCGTTCAAAAGTTATGAGTTCGATATATCGATCGCGGAAACATTCGGGGAAGCTTCCTAGGACCTCAAAACGTCAACATCCGTTGAAAACTTGATTTTCGAAAACGGGGTAAGCCAATAACTTCCCAACGTTTGAAAATTTTCAATTTTCCTAGCGGGAAGTTAAAAAAATTACAACTAGTAGTAATTTTTACGCATATTATACTAAATTATCAAAGGACATTGAGTTTCACTAACGAAATTCCATTCTTGTGCTTAAACAGAGCCTTTTGGCACTGTTATCTCTGCCTACCCCACAAGGGAGATGGCGTGATGATAATTATTAAGTTCGCTTTACCAGTACTTTTATCCATCCATCCATCCATCAGCTTTTCGACGTCCACTGTTGGACATAGGCCTCCCCAAGACAACGCCACAACATGACTGTTTCGCTCATATGGGGGGATAGTGCCGTAATCGCCACGCTTGGCAGGCGGGTTGGCGATCGTAGTGGATGTTGTTAATACTCGAGGGAAGTGCTGCTGCTCACTCCCCCGGTATTCCCTCAGTCGGCTCTTACGACTCGTGGGTAGAGAGGGGTGGGACAATTCTAAAGCCGGCCCCACACAGCAAAATAGTGATCTATTTTCTCTGTGTATGACTTTGCAATGCTGCAGTTTTTCTACTAAGTTTTTATGGCATAAACAGCATCACGCCTGTATTCCCCGAAAGGGTAGGCAGAGGTGCATTACACACCCACGACTCGCCAGCTATGTTTAAGTCCCACGTAATAGGGGGCGAGCCTATTGTAGAGGGTACCCGAAAGGGTAAGCCGCCGGCGGACCACCGAAGGAATGTAACATAGTTCCAGGGGCCCGCCAATAAAGGCGGAGAGAGACGGCACACGGCGGGTTTCTTTAGTGGGTGAGGGCCCCACACTACCCTGTTCGTTGCCCCGAACGACAGGGTGTGCGGTTAGGTACATTTTTTACCCGCCAAAACAAAAAAAAAAGTGGGCGAGCCTATTGACGTCTACCAGGCACATTTACAAACTCCGGGCTGCTACTGAGAATTTTTCTTTTTAGGAAAAAGCTCAATAACATTGCCCGACCCGGGGATCGAACCCGAGACCTCATGATTAGCAGTCGCATACACTACCGCTTCACCACCGAGGCAGTTAAGTAAAGTTAACTAAGTTTTTATGTATATTTTAATTACTTTATTTCTTCTATTTAGTGTGTATATTTACTTTGTTTTTATGAGACAGACCCGCTCCATTTTGATTAAAGATATGGCTAAGGAACTTGTTGACCAGAGTGCTTTGTCGCTGGATGACTCCATAACATGTTATAAATGTTCTCAAACTCGCTCTTTTAAATCCGTTAGAGTCCTGAAAATCCACATGGGTAAGGTGCTTAACTCCTCTAGCAAATGCTGAGGGGCTTTATGATGGTAGGTATATCGCGCTGAACTCACCCGTACTGAGTAACAGCCATTTTATATGACGTTGATGCTCTGACCAAGTAGGAAGTTGGTGATCTATTTGCAGAAACCCTCTTAAATTCCTTAGGAGCTAACCTTTACAGGCCTCAAAAGCCTCTTCCCAACGATGAGTAAGGTCGACGAGGAGATCACCAGCATATTTACTCTAATAGAAGCCATATTAGCTATCTCCGATCAACTAGTATCTGTCTTTAAGGTACGTATTGTAGGAGCTGGCAGATTTTTTTTCAGCAACCTTCCAGGTACACCTTAGAGAGTAATGATATCAGAGCAATCGGCCTGTAATTCGGTTACCTCTTTCGAGTTAACAATGTTTCGCTGGTTAGTCAGAAAGTTTTTTCTGTAGCACAAATCACTAAATTGAACATAAGTAATGAACGTGCTGTAGCCTAAAGACGCTAACAACACCAGAGGCAATACTAGCGCGTCACCAAGAAAAGGGATAGGAGGTGGAAAGGAAGGATAAGAAGGAGATAATGGGGGAGGATACTAAGGAGGAAGGTTAATAAGCAGGATTTAAACTTAATGCCGCTCCTGGGCACCGGAAAAAAATCCGCCCCAATACTGGAATTTTACTTAAACTTATAGTTTATATATTATATTTTAATTTACATCAACATTTTTTTTAAATTCATTGATTGATTAAAGTTTTGAAAAATGCAATAAATAATTCCGAATATTAAAAAAAAAATACTAAGTGTTACGGGGAAAACCCTAACAATTTAAATGAAAGAAAAATTCTTAAAATTACAATATAATTAAAAAAAAAAATTCACAAAATTAATAAAACTAATCGATTAAAAAGGACAGAAATGAGCACTCAGGTGGGAGGTTCACAACTCAGGGGATTGTCCCTAAAGACCGTCACCTACGGGTACTCAACTGCGGGGAGTGGCTGTACTTGGGCCGAAGGGCAGGCCCTCGTCTTTCGGCGCGCGCAGATGTATGCCGATAGGCGGGTGAAGCCGGCGCACCCGGCGCCGGAACCACAACCCGTAGGGCAGCCGCAACCCGGAAGGTCGTAACCCGGATCTCGAGCGTAGCCAGGAACAGTAACTTGGAACTCGTGACTTGAAATTCGGGACTTGAAACCCCAGAAGCTGGAAAACACAGGGCGAAACGTCTCAACTCCTGGGGACACTGTTCTGGTTCTTCCCGCCGAGCCCCCGTACCCGAACTAGGTCCTTTTGTTATTACTGGCAGCATTTGCCGAAAATTGCCCGCAAAAACAAAAGTAACACCACTCATATCAGCGTCTGAGTTTCTGATGTTGGTCGTAAGACAAATGTGATTAAGAATTTGGGATGATCGAAAGATCAGTAGGATAGCTTAGTGGTTTAGAGCACTTCCCCGGATTGGAAAAGATGCGTGGTTTGATTTCCGCTCCTACTAAAAATCTCTTTTTCTTTATTCACAAATAATTTGTACTTTAAAAAGTAGCGGAGCATGTCAATTGCTAAAAAAAATAGATCTAAAAATGTTCATTTTGATTATTAATTTTTACCAAGTGCCAAAATATAAATTTTTACCAAAAGTGCCAAAATTATAATTCACAAATAATGGATGAATTGAATTTCTTGAATTATCATTTAAACAGAAAATTATTAATTAATAGAATTAATTACTTATATTGAGCAATCTTGATAAAACTAAAAAAAAATTTTTTCACTAAAAATTTTGCAGCCCTTAAAAAGTTGCCACCCTTGGCACTTGCCCCAACTACCCCTAGTGTAAATCCACCGCTGTATAAGGAAAGAATAGGAAGGTTAATAAAGAGAGGATAGGACGAAAATGTGAAATCGTAAATAACAAAAAAATCTTTCATTTCATATCTGAGAAATGAAATGGTGCGCAGCGGCTTGACAATACTCTCAGTATAGTTGAGTCCATGAGCGACGGTTACCACTTACCATCAGGTGGGCCGTGCTCGTCTGCCATCAAAAGCTATAAAAAAAATCACAGACGCGAGCAGGATCTGAACCTGCATCTCCTGGAATACCGTCCCAGATGATTTGCCAGTAGAGCCATCGTGACAATTGCTCGGGACTGCGAATTTCGATAACGCATTCATTCTTAACGTCTTCGTTCTTGACGCCTGCGCCATCTGTCGGAAGTATTTGCATACATTATACCGACCAGGTAAACTTAATTTTTCAATTAAAAGTTTTGCCTAATAATGACGCGATAAGTATATAGGATTCCAATTTTTAAGATCCTATCTATTATAAAACCGATAGGTGTGTAAGTATGTACCACCGAAGGAATGTAACACAGTTCCAGTGGCTCCCCAATAAAGGCGAAGAGACGGCACACGGCGGGTTTCTTTAGTGGGTGCAGGCCCCACACTACCCTGTTCGTAAAAAAAAGGTGTGTAAGTATGTTACTTACCGATTTTCCCCAAACGGGTAAAGTTACTGTATTTACAATTTGCATGTTTCTGTCTATACAGAACAAAGACTTTCATCCAAAGTTCTCGCAAAAATATTTTTAACAATAAATCGTCTCTTAGTGTAAAGAACCTGGGATGTTGATCGGTAGTTAGGAGAAGTCATTTTACCACTAAACTAATGCATTTCAGTTCAAGTAGGTAGTTCACAAGTAGGTACAGGCAAAATTGACAGCATACGGCTGGTTTATTTAGTGGCCCCACACCTAGATTTGATTTACGAGTACCTATATCCTCGCACTATATAGATTTGATTATTATAACAATTGAATGGGTTAATTGGGACAGATTCTAAAGATTAAAAACAATCGTCGATAGAGAGAGAGAGAGAGAGAGCGGAGAGAGTGAGAAAGAGCTTATCGACATACAAATCTCTATAGACAGAAACCGGCACGTGCAAAATAAACCTTTATAAGTTCTATAGGTACTTATAAAAGTAAATTTGCACAAGTCAAATGACCAGAATGCTGTAGTGTTTAGACGACGTTAGACGATGCTCGCTTTAATACTTCTTTGTGTTTTATTCTGCTTGTTCGTTGATTGGACACGGACAGCATACTTCAAGAACGCGTATAAACTACCACCACTCTTTCCTGGCTGGCTGCCTATTATTGGTCATCTACATTTGCTGGTTGGAGATGGGATAGGTAAGTATTTTAATATATTTCTTATAATCTATACAAATAAATAAAATAATTTGTAGTGATAGAAAACAACATTTAAAATAAATGTTTAACTGCCTCGTTGGTGTAGCGGTAGTGTATGCGACTGCTAATCATGAGGTCTCGGGTTCGATCCCCGGGTCGGGCAATGTTATTAAGCTTCTCCTATAATGAAACGCGTGATGCTATGTGTGATGCTATATAAAATAAATGTCTGTTTGACTCTTTATTACGGCTAATATCCGAAACGTCTGGACAGATCTGGATGGAACTTTAAAGCTGATGTTATAAGGAGTCGTAGGTAATGTTGCGGGTAGCTGGCTTGTTTTACATCAGTACAAATACCATGTAGACTTTCTTAGAGAAAAAAATCCTTTCTTAGAATAAGAAGTAAATTGGCCAGTTACGATTTTATTTTCAGTTAGCACTGCCTTGCGCTAATATTTCTTAGTCAAAAACGAGTGTGATATTAGGTTTTTTAGCCTATCAATACACGGAGGATCAATTCACTCAACTACTTAATCCGATTTGGACTTTGATGTGTTAACATCTTTTCTTTCGATTTTCTGCACAGTCTATGGGAGTGATTTTGTAAAATGGGACGGAAGTTTGTACCAGGAAGCCGGGGAAGCGCGCGCTATTTGATTTGATCAATAGCACTTGCGGCGCTGGAGCTGGTCGTCAGATAGTACCAATCCATTATTTCCGAGAGGTTGATGAAATTATTTGTTTGGTTCTTACTAGAATCTTATAAGTTAAAATTATATCACATTTTCTTTTTTCTTTTTTTTCACCTTGTACTAAGGCATAATCACAAAAAGACTCAGAACAACCATTTGTAGATCACACAGAGTTGTCTTGTGTGGGAATCGAATCCGAAATACTCGGGCCGGCATCTAAACCACTCCGTCACCTGTGCGCATACAATCAATATATACATAAATGTTTAAAAATTATTTGACCCGAACAGGGGAGGGGTTAGGTTAGGTACATTTTCACCCGTCTTAACAAAAAAAGGTCGCCTTTCAGAGGAGCTTTTACTATAGTGCATTAGGTAAGCTGGACCAGTGTGGGAGAGAGTGGGGGGAGGGAGTGGGTTGACAGATTTTACGAGTCATCAAAAAAATTTCTTATCCTTCATTATAATTTATAAAAAAATACATACGATTTCGACATGAGACGTTACGACATCGGACTTGAGATTAAACTCGTTCGTCATCTGGGCAGTCCTCGGTCATACCACGCCACGTGACCGGCCATGAAACACATTGTTGCGGTTTGGCTGTAGCAGGAGATAGCCGTTTATTCTTTCATTTCATATAGGTGATATTTTTTTTTTGTATCGCTTTGGAAATGCTTTTACACATCCCCCTGGTGAGAAACAGGGGGTATGTAGGGCTCGCCGGGCACTTGGATCTTATTTGCACCCGGAATACCCACTAAAACCACAGCGGCCCCTTCCACGCCTATTAGCGGGCCGCCAGAGGGTCGTCTTTCGACATTCTACTCTGACGCCCCAGGCACCAGATGGGCCCTGGCTCATCTGCCACAACATACAATAAAAAAAAAATGTAAGATGTTACATATCCTATGCGACTACAGTAAGGCTCGCTCGTTATATAAGTTATTTCTTATTTTAGTTAGAGTTGAGACAGTGGTTCATAGCAAATAATAACTGTTGCTTAAGAACTAAAAACAAAGGTAATAAAGGCTCGAAGAGCTCAAAAACGTAATAAGTGCAATTTTGAGCGCTGAAGTATTAAATTAGCATTCTTGGCATCATCACATCTGCTGCTGCTTCGGCTGGATCACTCCAGCGGCGCAAATATACTTACTAACCTCGACAGAATTTACTTTTTTCACGAACCGGCCGCTTTACAATTTGTAAGGATTTGGCGGGATATCTTATGAGTCTACACTTGACCTAAATGCTCGCTTATACCTCGACAAAAGTATAAGCCTCACCACACAGCGGGGTAATGCTGCCAGCGTTTTGGGCACGTTGCCGGCTGTGTGTGTCCACTTGGTCTAAAGTTCGTCCAAGTGTTCATGTCTATATTGACTACTAATATATTAGTGAGTAATAGTTATGTAAGTCTTGTACTTCTTTTTATGTGTAAATTGTGATTAATATTACATAGAATAAAACTACATAGATACTTTTTGAGCTATATTTTAGCACTTGACATGCTCGGCTACTCTTGAAGTACAAATTATAATTTGTGAATAAGGAAAAAGAGTATTTTAGTACGAGCGGGAATCAAAATGTTTGAAAAATCACGCCATCATATAGTATGAATTTTAATTGCAAAATTAAACTTACTACATTGGATGAATGCATGTAAATGCTTTGCCGATAGATGGCGTTGGTCGGTAAGACAAATGTGATGAGGAAATTCGGTATTTCTAGAAATGGTACTATAGCTAAATGGATTAGAGCACTTCCCCGGAAAGGAAGGGACGCAGGTTCGTTTCCCGCTCGTACTAAAATACTCTTTTTCCTTATTCACAAATTATAATTTGTACTTTACATAGATACTGTTTTAGGTACCTTATTAACAGTATCTATGTGTGAGTGAAAGGGTAAACCACCAGCGGACTACTAAAGTAATATCACACAGTTTCTGTGGTCTTCCAATACAGGCGGAGAGACGACACACGGCGTGTTCATTTAGTGGGTGAGGGTTCACTACCCTGTTCGTTGCCCCGAACGACTGGGTGTGCGGTTAGGTACATTTTTCGTGCCTTAACAGATGTAAGGTATATAAGTGTGATTGTGTTCATCCGCTTACTTCTTACGCGACTTACTAATAGGTGTGTCTATTATCTATTAGTAAGTTGCGTGAGAAGGCAGCGGTAACACCCTATTCTTCTTTCCTATGTAGTGTTCCTGTTCACAGGAAAGAAGAATATGGTGTTGACACTATTGTCAGACAGCAGACCGGTACATTGTAGGGTTTTTTGTTATAAGTGGATATCGCCACAGACTTTAGCTGCTAGTGATAGCCCAGTCTAAATTAGTTCACATGTTTTATATACTAGCTGAAATGAACATACACAGCCAAACATTACAAAAACTAATTTAGGTGTAGAGCCATTTTTTATGCGCTGTTTGTAATAATTATATAGTAATTAAACACAAAGTGAAGTGTTTAATGTATAGTGCTAAGCATGTCAAATGCTAAAAATATATATAAAAATATCTAAATATTTATAGGGTTTGCGTCATTATTAGGTAAAAATCTTAGTTGTAAAATTAAGTTTACCTGGTCGGTATAATGTATGAAAATACTTCCGACAGATGGCGCAGGCGTCACCCAAAGACGTTAAGCGTGATGTGTTATCGAAATTAGCAGTCAGGAGCAATTGTCAGGATGGCTGAATTGGTAAAGACGGTATCCAGGAGATGCAGGTTCAAATCCTGCTCCTGACTGTCATTTTCGATTTCACATTTTTCACTTTGTGTTTAATGTATAGTGTTAAGCATGTCAAATGCTAAAAATATATATAAACATATCTAAATAATTATATAGTAATTATTCAGTTTTTATTTAAAGGTTTATGGTGTCTAGTAAAGAAGATAGCAGCTGAAGCTCAGAGACAAGGAGGTGCTGTTTCCCTCTTACTAGGAACCAAAGTTTACTATTGTAAGTTTTTATTTATCCTTACTATTATAATAATATAACGTATTTATCTCCTCAAATTACAATATTAAACTAAAACTAGAAGCCTAAAATTATGAATATTTAAATTAGCGAAGCTAATGAGACATTTCTTTACATGCTTAGGACAGTCGTTTAGCCATGTCCTTTAGCCTTGTAAGTTAGTTTATAATACACGTTGTATTAAATTTTCTAACTATGAAATGCCAGCCACTTTCAAGCTTGCTTACAACTCATTTGATATTTAGAACATTCCCTTTATAGCACGCTACCATCATAACATTAATATCCCTGTTAACTTGTGCTACAACAACTTGTGGTGAACCTTCTTAAAGTTAAAAAATAAGCTCTACTGTTTGTTTTCTATCTACAGTTATAACAGATCCTCAAGATGCACTAACTGCAGCTAATGCGTGCCTCCAGAAACACTTCACGTACGATTATGCTAAGCCATGGTTAGGAGATGGATTAATTACTGCCTCAGGTTGGTGGATCGATCTAATTATATATATTAAAGATATTAGTATTGTACTACTCTGTCAAGAATGTACCGGGCAAAGATCAATAATACACAAAATTTTAGTTATTCATCCAAATTTATTTTATCACCTTCAAAGTATGCTTCTTCAGAAACGATAGACTTACGTCAACCATATAATCCAATCATCAAAACTTTTTTTAAACGCTGTTACCGGAATTGTGCCACGAAGTGGTAATTTGAGTTTAGGAAAAAGAAAGAAGTCGGCTGGAGCCATATCTGGTGAATATGGTGGTTGCTTGACGGTATTTGTTGAGTGTTTGGACAAAAATTCATTCACAATGATGGCCTTGTGCGAAGGCGCATTATCGTAGTGCAAAATCCAAGAATTTTCTTTCCACAAATCTGGCCTTTTTCGTCGAATTCGCTCTCTTAAACGTTGCATAACGCTCAAATAATATTCTTTATTTACCGTTTGACCTTCTGGCAAGAATTCCGAGTGCACAACACCGCGATAGTCAAAGAAAACAGTCAACATGACTTTGACTTTTGATCGATTTTGGCGTGGTTTTTTCGGTTTCGGTTCTGTTGGAAGTCGCCACTCCGAAGCTTGTTGACTAGTTTGCATGTCAAACTCGTAAACCCAAGTCTCGTCACCAGTAACAATGCGTTTCATGAATGTTGGGTCGGAATTGACTCGTTCTAGCATGTCCTCAGCGACTCTCATGCGATTGAGTTTTTGGAGAAAATTCAGGTCTTTTGGGACTAGCCGAGCGGAAACATGTTTCATACCCAAGTGATTATTTAAAATGGTACGGATCGACTCGTGAGACACAGAAAGCTTGGCGGCTATCTCTCTAAGTTGAATGAGGATTTTCAGTCACCATTTCCTTCACTTTTGCAATGTTAACTTCAGTTGCAGACGTTGATGGCCTACCAGAGCGAGGCAAATCTTCCATCACATCTCGACTGCTTTTAAACGCTTTGTACCACTCATAAGCACGTGTTTTCGATAAAGTCGATTCATCGTAAGCCTTCTGTAACATTTTCAGTGACTCCGAACACGAAATTCCATTGGCGATGCAAAATTTAAGACAAACTCTTTGTTCGATGTTTTTGTCCATTATGAAATTCGCAATACACACTAGATATGATATAACTAAAAACAGCACTGTATTTAATATATAAATAACAGATGCAACTCAAACTCCGCGCCAAAATGGATAACAGTTGTGCCAATCTAACAACAATAAAAAAAAAACAAAAACTTGAATTTGGAACCATAAACAAATCATCCATTCCCAATACTTTCTTGACTGAATGTATATAGTTGAAATGTAACAATCACATACAATTAATCTTTAGTTTATTGCACGCCTCATAAGCGAAGCGTTGAGGTGGGTACAATTCACGTTTTGCAAAGAACAACTGATTTTTAAAACTTATAATGTCTCTATTTATCATATATTGCACTTCTAAAATAATATATATACACACATATCAAGAAAAAATACTATTTTTAACACTCATGATATTTTTTATGCCATTTTGTTATTTAAACTAGTTGAAAAACCGTTTAAAAAAGTTATGTCATGGACGTCCGCGTGTTGTAGGTAATGTATGATATTTTATTTATGATACTTTATTAATCGAGTATTTTTTTTTCTTTTTAAACTTCAGTGCTCGTGACTGTTATTTTCGATTTTACATTTTTCACTTTGTGTTTAATGTATAGGGCTAAGTAGTTATGGTATGAGAGCGTCGACAAACTAACTCACTTTTTAATTTATTATCCTTAACATTACCTACTAATATTATAAATGTGAATGTGAGTTTGTTTGTTTGTTATTCACACCAAAACTACTTAATCAATATCCATAACATTTTACATGCAAAGACGTGCCCAAAAATAAGTATGCGTAATGCATAATTATGTCCTATGCTACTTTTTATTGTGGAAAAATGGGAGGTTCTTTCTTCCATAGATATAATTACGGTGCCATAGTAACGTATTTATATTATAAACAACGACGAGGTCATGTTCAGAATTTAAAAAAATATAAAATAATCACGCACATATTTTGTTTAAAAAATTCTGAACTGCTAAATGATGGTTTTGCTTAGGATCTTCGAGTCATTAAGATTTTATTCTCTTAAAGCGTTTCAGTTCCCCTTGTCAACTAACGCATAGACATAGAGGCCCTTAAATACATATACATATACTTAAACATATAAATCCTGGACATACGAGTAATATACATATTATTTAAAGTACAAATTATTTGTGTATAAGGAAAAAGAGATTTTTTGTACTAGCGGGAATCGAATCCGCGTCTTTTCCAATCCGGGGAAGTGCTCTAAGCCACTGAGCTATAGTACAGATCCATCGATCATCCCAATTTCCTTATCACATTTGTCTTAACGACCAACGCCATCTATCGGAAACGCATTTACATGCAATTATCCACTATAATAAGTTTAATTTCGCAATTAAAATTCATATTATATGATGGCGCGATTTTTTAAACATATTTGATTTATATTTTTTTTTAGATTTGACATGCTCCGCCACTTTTTAAAGTTATTATATTTATTTATCCAAGTTATAAAATGTTACAATTCACATAAAGCTGACTTCCGTGCTAGTTATAAACTGTATTACGGGAGACAGTGGCTTCTCTTACACATAGTAGGTAGGTACATAGATAATTATATCGGAACTATAGTAAACGATACACTAATAATTACAACTTAAAAAAAAGTAAAGTATAAAATAAAGCTTACAGTACTAGGGTATACACAGCTCATAATCATTTTTGTATTCTCGTCTTTAAACATGATTGACCTTCAATAAAGCTATAAATTATTGAAACAAAGTTGACTACGTTTTAAGTTTATGTTATGTATGGCTTAATATGTTATGAATATATAATATATAAATTTGTATGTTTAAAATGTAACTTGTATGGTGCATGTAGTGTTATGTTATATGTATTATGTATTGGAATGATTGTGTGAGCGCGTGATGAGTGAAGTGAATGTCAATGTGGGTATGTAGAAATAATATATTGCAAACTCATAAAAGTACGTATTCATTTTAGTAAAGTCTCTGTATCCATATATGTAAGCGTATTTAACCATTGTTTAACTGTTATTTTACATTGATGCAATGGAAGTGAATATAATTGGTTTAGTCTGCATACTTTATTATACAGATGCGGGGCAGTTACATAGGACAGGCCTGCTCAAATCGTTGACAGATTGCCACAACTACGTCATAATGACGTCACATTTTCCTTGCTGTTTTTCAAATAAAATTATTTACGCTAAATAATAACAGATGACAGCATTTTAAAAATAATAATACCAATCATTTACTTATCAAAAATAAATATTTACTGTTTACAGTAATTATAATTTCAGAATTTCTACTTTAAATTGGTTTCTTTTTATAAAAAGTATACTTAGTTATTAATATGAGCAGAATCGTAGTACTTAGTCTGGTAGCATAGCGTGTTTTTTTTTTTTTGGCTTTGTGCAATATTCCATAAAAAAATTTGGGAAGTATGGTAGGAATAGAAATGTAGAAAATGGATAAATTTGGAAAGTGGATCAGAGGAATATGGAATATACAAGGAAGGAATTCTATTATAAATATATCTATATATTAATACAATTATGATTTAAATAATATACATACGTCACTAAATGAAGATATTATTACATAAAACAAAGGAAGCTATACATTGGTATATAAAAGGATTTAAAGTATAAAGGAGAGTATGAATATTAGTAGGTAGAGGAACTTTGAGAGAGATTAGAGTATTGAAGAGAGAACGGTGATCATATAATATACACGAAAAAAATATGTGGTTTAAATCGCCGAAGTCTCCACAATTGCAATATGGATCAGAACGTATTTTGATTCTAGCTAAATGAGAAGGCACACAGGTATGACCCAACCGCATTCTTATTAAAACAGTAGTTGCCCTTTTACCAAGCCTCAACTTATTAAAAGAGGGACTACTGAACCAAGGTTTTATAGGAATACTAGGTTGAATTATCTTATAATGCGAACCTTTTGATTTACATGTAGTTTCCCAGGCTTCATCCCAAGAATTCTTGAGATAAATCCCGGGTAGTGTTAGCAAATCCTGAGTAAAAATTTGAAAAGGGAAGATGTCACCACACTCCACTGCCTCGTTTGCTATCTTGTCTGCTCGCTCATTACCATAAATACCACAATGACTTGGAATCCAAGCAAAATTGACATGGAGTCGGATCGGTGGAGAATTTATGCACAGAGATAATTTATTCCTGGCTTCAAATATTAGAGGGTAATAGGTTTTAGTTCGAAATGGATATTTTAAAAGTGCCTGTAATGCACCGAGGGAGTCACTAAAAATAACAGATTTTTTAATTTCATTATGAAAATGTGTTCCAATGCTTTTACAATACCAAAGCATTCACCTGTAAAAACAGAGGTTTCAGAAGAAAATTTAATTTTTTGCACAATATTATATTGATTATGAAATATGCCTACACCAACTATACCAATCAGACTGTGCTTAGAAGCATCTGTAAATATTTCATGCCACCCATACCATCGTTTATGAACTATAAGATTAAATTTCTGGTCGAGCTCTTTATTATTCCGGTTGAGATTCAAATCTAAGAAAATCTTAGGGGAATTTGTTAGGCTGTGAAAATCGTAATTGAATATGGCAAGGCGAAAATATCAAAGAAGAAAATACAGCAGCTGATAAATTTTGACTTTTAATATAACTGTTGACTAAACACGGTGGCTTTTTATATTTCCAGTAAGGGGATGTGTGTATGAATGCTGCTAGTCTTTTAATTTTAGGGAGCAGTTGATGATTAGAGAATTGGACAACTTGGAACAATAACCTGTCAGACAAAAATTGCCGTCTTAAGTAGAGGGGTGCATCTCCACATTCAACCTGGAGGGCATTAATAGGGCTGGATTTCATTGCTCCCGTAATTACCCTTAAGGCTTTAGATTGTAGTGCATCTAATCTTTTCATGGCCGCTATATTGCAAGGTTCTAATATAAATGAACCATAATCTAATATGCTTCTTATTAAAGCATTATAAATTAATCTTAAGGAGGAAGGATGGGCACCCTACCAGACCCTACAGGGACAGTACCAGACCTACAGACGTAATAAATTTATATATTTCTTTCACATTTTACAACCACATGTTCACAATGAGCATGTCCTGTTAACTTAGAGTCTATTACTACACCTAAAAATTTTGCGAAACTTTTCTCAGGTATAATATTCGTGTCGTAGTAAATATTTGCAGGTGGTGGCTTAAGTTGTCGAGTGTATACCACGGCAGTACTTTTTGTAACAGATAATTCTAAGCCTTGATCATCCAACCATACTTTTAACAGCTTTAGTGCTTGTGTTATTTCATATGAAGCTAAATTAATAGAACTGTGGGTCGAGTATAAGAGCAAATTATCTGCATATTGCAATATATTAACGGAGTTACTGACAAAGGCGTCTGAATCATAGGTATAGATGTTATATAGAATTGGGCTTAAGACCGAACCTTGAGGTAAACCTTTCCATGCATATCTTGTAAGACTAGAATTATCAAAAATGATTTTACGTTTGCAAAACATGTTTTTAATAAAATTAATAAGCATCATGAGTATTTTTATTTGATTTAATTTATTACACAATATTTCTATAAGAACGTTATAGTATGCAGATTTAATATCTAAAAAAGTAGCAACAATCGATTCGTTCTCCGTGTAGGTGAGCCATCATTAACTACACACAAATTGTGCCCGTCTATTATATCAAGGAGGTTCTCTCCATGACAATTTGTAGTTGAACTACCCCATGCCCTATGGTGTGAGTTAAAGTCACCCATTTTAATGATAGGTCTAGGAAGAGTAGACAGTAGATTATGTAAGTTCATGAAGGTGTCATAGGAAGGTTTAGGAATATAAATAGATAGGAAACATATTTTATCTATTACACAAGCAACAGCAGAAAAGTCAGAATGAAGAGGTATAGTAGTATGTGAGAAAGATAGAGAGTTCTTAATGAGTATAGCAGCTCCTCCATAGCCATCAGATCTGTCATCTCTGAGGCAGGAGAAGCCTTTGATTTTAAAGACAGATCCTGGACGTAGCCAAGTCTCTACCAGAGCAAAAAGAAAAGGATTGTATTTATTAATCATAAAAACAATATCAGTTTTTTTATTGACTGCGCTCCTGCAGTTCCATTGGAGTACCATGGATTTGTGATCTATGTTGATTATTTAATATAGAGATAATTTCTGTAAGTTTGGCAGCGTTGGTCGGTTCTATTATATTAGACTATGAGATTTGTTAAGAGAGATATAACATCAGTTATTGAAAGTTGTGTTTCTAAGTCATGTCTGTCTGTCATTAAGGCATTGCCATTTGTTTTTGGAAGTGAAGGCTGTCTGATCAAGTTTTGATGGACTTGTTGATCATAACCCTTATTCAATTTTATACGGCCACGTGGCTTCAGGAAAGTTCTATATGAGGTTTGAGCATTGTGAGTCTTTTGTGGTAAGAGTTTTTTTTGGCTTTGGGTTGGTCTTTTGATGTAGCCAGAATCTCAGCATAAGATCTGGATAAAGATGGGTGTACTTTTGATGTCTCTGCATATGATATTGATTTTTCAGCCATAGTGTATTTAATTTTCTTTTGCCTATCAAACTCTGGACAAGCTTTATTGGTTGCAAAATGGATGCCTCCACACAAACAGCATGACACTTCATCATCACCAACACCGCATACATCCCCAGAATGTTTACAGCCACATTTAAAGCATCGTGGTTTAGATCTATACTGTAGTTTAGTGTGACCAAAGCGACAGCAGTTAAAACATTGTATAGTTGGGTATGTGTAAATCTGTACTGGTAAAGTGGTGTAACACATATATATTTGTTCTGGTAGAACCTGGCCATCGAATGTGAGAACTACTGTTTGAGATGGTTTCCATGTTGGTACACCATCTATCATATGTTTAGTATTAATCCTTCTAACTTTTAATATTTTACCACATCCAGTAGGTACATTGCAACAGTCCATTATATCTTCAGGAGATAAATCCGTAGGAACACCACGGACTACCCCCATCCGAGATACATTATATGTAGGTATGAAAGCTTTTAAACTATTTTCTTTTAAACTGCTGTGTTCAATAAAAGCATTAGCATCAAGACAGTGAAATTCGATTACAACCTATTCTTTTTACGCTACCATTTACAATATTATTAAAAGAGTGTTGTTTAAAAAATCTGCCAAATATAATCGGGTGAAACGTGGAGCCGTCATGCGGAGATTCGGTATTATTCTGTACATGGACTATAAAAGGCGATATATCTGATTTGTTGTATATCAATTTCGTAACTGGGGCTGGTGGTGGTGATACCTGCGTCTGTATCCATACCAGACTCAGAAAAAACAGTAACAAAGTTTCCCGCATGTGGAACTGTGCCACCAGGATCTGGTGGTTAGTTCATACTTATAAAATAGTATTAAAAGACTTACTCTACGAGTTTATATATACACTACACTACTAAAACAAATAATACTGTTGATAAAATAATTATATACAAGTTAAAAATAATCCTCTGACCGATATAATTACAATTTTAAAATTAAGGGAGAAAAAATCGCGGCCGCTTCTTTCGAAACTTCCCGCCTTTTTCAATAGCGTGGTTGTTGTATGTGACATATACATGACATCTATCGCTTTTAGCTGTATCTCTTTCAAACCAACGAGAAAACTAGCTCGTACTCTTTCTGTTAACATTGAATCTCAAAGTTTTTCCAACCATGGTGATGTGTTACATGAAAAATATACAAACTAATAAGTGAAACAACGGTAGGTACTCCTACTGTACGCGGGTGTACGTGTGCTCTCTATCTGTGGGGTGCGCACTATCTCTGCCTATACCCCGCAGTCTCTATGTATGATTATACTGTAAGATGCCTTACGTCACAACCTAGTTCCTAATAACCTACGTATGTGACGTGGAATGTAATGTGCGTGTTCTCCTGACTGTAGTGAGCGTGAGGATTCTAATTGCACTGTGAGCTACTGCACCTGGCCCTACGCGAATAAAGAAAACCAATAAGTCCCAAAAAACCAACTAATTTATTCAGTAAATTATTAATTAATTTCCCCAAATCTAACACACAAGTTTACGGGCTGGCCAGTGCGCAGTAACTGCCCGAGCGCCTAACATACTTCTCGCTTGCACGCTAAACTGCTGACATGACTAACCTCATTCGTACTTACATGGTCCCTACACTGCTATTGTTTCGTATGGTGAGTGAGAGCGCGGAGATCCTCTCCTTGTTATTCTCCCTTTTCACTGCCTATCACTTTCCTTAGAGCAGGAGTCACGCAAGTGATGGCTATAGGCTACGGTAACCGCTTACCATAAGATGGTGGGTATTATAAAAAAAAGAATGCTGGTTAGAATGGTTTACGTTTAAATAGAAAATTTGAAAACAGGCTAGAGGCTAATTTATAAAGTGCCTTTTCAGAGAGGTATTATAATATCCAACCAGCTCATGGCGATGAATTGGAGTAATTTTTTTTTTTATAATTTAGTACGCCAAATAAAAATTCCACCATTTTTCTAATACCAATACCAAGTCACGTTTATAACTCCCAAGTCACGAGTTATTAGTTATTTATCTTCAAATGTTTAATCCTTACTGTAATATAAATGTGAAAGTGACTTTATTTGTTAGTTTTTTTGTTACGCTTTCTTGGTGTAACTACTGAACCCCAGTGTACTGGAGCTCAGAAAAGGAAACGGGCTACATTTCATCCCGGAAGAATGATTTCTTCGGGTTAGCTATTTTTGCATAAAGCTAATTAAGGTGCAGTAGTGCGACATATTCATATTCTGATACCACCCAGACGGAGTTATAAAATAAATAAATAAATATTCACGGACATTTTCACACAACGTCCTCTGGTCCCAAACTAAGCTTAACGCTTGTTCTATAGGTACCAGATTACGGATATACTATTTTTTTTTTTGTAAATACATACATATCATAGATAGAAAACACCCAGACGCAGTGCAATTATCTGTGCTCATCATACAAATAATTGTCCTGAGTGGGAATCGGACCCACAACCTCGTACACGCAAGTCGGTTACACTACCGACCACGCTACGAGGCCCGTCAAAAAAAGGTTTGTGGGTAGTCTAGTTTAATATATTTTAGTTTTATAGACAGTAATACTTTTTTATTTCGGACATCTAACCTATCATACTTTAAGGGTTTTGTGGGTAAATTGTGGGGAAAAAAAATTTGAGAGCCGATGTTGCCTTGTTGATGACGTATGCATGGCAAAATTTTGTATGTCATTTCGCGATTTGAGCAGGCCGGTTTTATTGGGCCATGGTACTGACGACCTGACAACACAGTCCGGTGTGGTACAATGGGAAACTCTCTTACCTTTCTACGTGAAAGCGATGGATTGTATATAATATATAAGAAGTATGTTTTTTTAGTATGACGCGCAATATATACAGTTGCCTCACTGTTAGCATTTTACATTCTGTATATAATGATGTGGTTGGATACCTACGAGGCTTTCGAAACATGACCTTTAAGATTGCTCTTTGTGCGCGTTCTATAATGAGCATAGACGTAGTGTCGGCTCCCTCCCACGACGTGATACAGTACTGTAACAGTGACTGAACTACGTTACTATGGCACCCATTGGTTATTATTAAAATAACATAGGACCACTGCAAAGTTGAACTCGCCACTAACATACATACACAAACGAACATATTTGTACTGTATATAGTATATATATAATATGTGTAAAATAAGATGAATGATTTGTAAATAGTGTGATATGTTTTTTGTCGTTTGCAACTTGTACGTATATATGTTATCTATGAATGTGAGTAATGTGTGTGTGTATCTATTATTTGTGTCATTTCATATAAAGCAGTTAGATTTGGAGTAAATAATATTATAAACATATTTATAGGTAGTTATATCGTTTTTGCTATTGACCTTAGATCTTCTTCGTTTTTCTATCAGGATATGTGGTAGGCCTTCCTTTTCACGTAGAAACACACGTCCATTAGAGGTCTAGCAGTAATCCCAACTAAAGGTTTGTGCAAAGTCTCTAGCCAAGAAAAATAGGCGCCTTCCTCGTGTTGTTAGATATTCCGAAAAAAATATAGGACTTGCTTTACCTTCCAGACTTAGATGGGCGGTGCATAATTTGTTTGAAGGATTGTTTTTATAATACTTTCATGCTGCAGCCACGAAATCTTGTTTTTAAAACGTTTTCGATAACTCCACAAATAAGGTGCCATAATTTTTATCTTTCCTGTTGGTATACGTCACGAATATCACTTGTAGCTAAATTGACGTTCAAGGTTCTGCTCAGTTTCTCAACCATATCCAACCAGTTTTGCTTTTTATCTTTGTTCAATTTAGGTATGTTACGTATTTCTAGTGTAGTTTTAAGAGAGTTGCGCTCTATTTCTTCACATTTATCTTTCATAAAACATACATCAAAAACAATGGCTTTCCGATCCTCTTCCAATTTAGTTATTGTTTTCTGGATACCAGTGATCTGCTCGGAAACAAATTGGATACTTTTATCAATGTCTTTGTTTTCGTTCGAGATAGTTGTTGACGAGACCTTAAATTCTGGTATAAGATTACTAATTAGACCCATTTCCTCTTTCTGATCATTTAAGAACTTCTCAAAGAGCTCCTTCATTTCCAATTTGAAAGTAGTCAAATCGCCATGTCTGTCATCTGACAGGCATCTTCTCTTTCTTTCTTCCTTTTGCGTTTTAGTGGAGAGATCGTCACAACTGATATATTTTAATTTCATCAGGTCAGAGTCAGATCCGGCTCGTGCATGAGGCGGGGAGCGTTGCACACGCAACATCGTGTTTAATGATAAACGATTAGAAATGAATTATTATACAATAATTTAAATGAAAAAAAATGTCACGTTATTCCACTACACGCTTCCGCTTATGAGTTGGTCCATTGGTTAACTATGACGTACTGCTGCTGTGTTTTCTTTATCAACTATTGCTGTCACCTTTCAATAATAACACCATGTGTCCTCCACGAATAAGCTATGTACGCCCAGCACCTCACGGCCTTATATTATTTACTTCGAGGGACAATTTATTTTAAAATGGAACTCCAGTAAACACGACTAATCGCTTTCGCGCGTCGAAGAGAAGTTTTTTTTAAAGTACAAATTATTTGTGAATAAGGAAAAAGAGATTTTTTTGTACTAGCGGTAATCGAACCCGCGTCTTTTCCAATCCGGGGAAGTGCTCTAAGCCACTAAGCTATAGTACAGATCCTTCGATCATCCCAATTTCCTTATCACATTTGTCTTAACGACCAACGCCATCTATCGGCAACGCATTTACATGCAGTTATCCACTATAGTAAGTTTAATTTTGCAATTAAAATTCGTACTATTGGAAAAGACGCGTGTTCGATTCCCGCTAGTACAAAAAATCTCTTTTTCCTTATTCACAAATAATTTGTACTTTAAAAAGTGGCGGAGCATGTCAAATGCTAAAAAAAATATAGATCAAAAATATACATATTAGTTTTTATTAGGTCATGTCTGGAAAAAACACCGTAAGCTCCTGACCCCAGCTTTCAGTCTCCCAGTGATATACGGATTCCTTGGCATATTTAATAGTCAATCAAGACGATTTGCAGAAATACTAAAGCTTGAAGTCGGAAGACCTTTTGATCACACTGTTTATTTGAGGAATATTGCCTTGGAGACTTTCTGCTGTAAGTATTATAATTTAATTCAAATTATTTGCGAAAGTTTAGTGCGAGCGGGATTCGAACCTGCGCGATCCGGGGCAGTGCTCTAGATCGCTAAGCCATCGCACTGACCAACGGTCATTCCCAATCTCCACTTCACATTTATCTCTACGACCCACGCCACCTATCGGATGCATTTACACGCAATAATCCAATATAGTAAGTTTATTTGGAATTTAAATTCATACTTTTTGATGGCGCGATTTTTTTACATTCTTTTATAGTAGCTGAGCATGTCACGTATTTTTAATACAGATAAAAAATGATTATAATATTTTTTTCTCTCAGAATGATCTATGTTATGCAATTAAACAACATTAAAGTGCATTTATTTGTATTGTCAAAATAACAGCGGTTTTATTTAAAGCATAATGAATGTCCACTCAGTAGGTACCTACTTAAAAAAAAATTTGTTTGACTGTATGATGTCCAGCTAATCTCTGAAACGACTGGACCGATTCTGACTGGATTTTTAACTAGCAGATGACTAATATTATAAATTAAGTTAAAAATTAAATTACTTAAGAATAGAATAGGGTATCTAACGTAGAATGTGCTAACCTAATAATATTAACATTTCCGTAGTTTAGGAGTCAATTCTATTATGTATAGAAATACCAAAATAATGTCTCTACTCTTCTAGTAACTGCCTTCGGAATAGATGGTTATGAAGATAAAGACTTTATTAAAAAGTATATGATGGCTACCGATGGTATCTTGGAAATAGTTACATCGCGCTTCCAGAACGTTTGGCTTCAAAGTGATATTATATTCCGACTATGTGGATTAAAGAGAAAGCAGGATGCACTTATTAAAACAGTTAACGTTATGTCTAATAAGGTATGTTTTGTATTAAATTTATTTTACACACACATACACTCACCACACAAACACACACCACACATACATACACTACACACAAGTAAACACACACACACACACATACACTCATCACACAAACACACACCACACATACCTACACTACACACAAGTAAACACACACACAAACTCACATTATCACACACATAATAATATTTTATTCTTTCATTTTCGTTTTTTTATAAATTTACAGGTCTCGGCCTAGTTTAGGCCCAGTATATTGCACGCCTCATAAGCGAAGTGTTGAGGTGGGTACTACTCTCACTTCACACAAAACAACTGTTTTTTCAAACTTAAAATGTCTATACAACATTATAACAAATTTTACACAGAGTTAAGCAGTAACCAACCCGAGCTTGAAAATAACTCGAAAATTGCTACTTCGATTTCTCAAAACCCTAAAACAATTTACTTTACTCCAATAGATAAATATGATACACTAAAGATTATTAACTCCTTAAAAAATACATACTCGACGGGATATGATGATATTAGTACAAAAGTGCTGAAAAATTGCGCAGAGAATTTGACCGCTCCCTTAACACATATAATTAACTTGTCTCTATCTGAAGGAAAGTTTCCGGAGAGACTTAAGCTATCTATTGTTAGGCCTCTGTTCAAAAAGGGTGACGAAACGGACATGAGCAACTACCGGCCAATAACATTGGTTCTTTCAAAAGTCTTTGAACGGACTATGTACAGTAAAATAGAGTTTTCTAAAGTCATGCAGCATTCTTAAGAAAGAACAATTTCGGTTTAGAAAAGAGAGTGCTACAACTCTGGCCTGTTTCACTCTAATGAAACATATAACGGAAACTCTAAATAATAAGTAAAGGGTAGCCTATCTTTTTCTAGACATGACAAAAGCTTTTGATTTTGTATGTCACAAAACCTTACTTATGAAGTTATCTAGATGTGGTATACGTGGGAATGTTCATGCTTGGATCAAAAGTTATCTTAACGATCGCCTACAATGTGTCGAAATAACCAGAATGTGTAAAACAAATGAAATGAGCTTCCGATCCCCATATACTCGTAGACCTAATAATTATGGTACGCCTCAAGGAAGCATTTTGGCTCCCCTTTTGTTCTTGCTATATATTAATGATCTACCAGATACAATGAATAGAGACTTAATACTCTTTGCTGGCGATACTACAATAATAATTAAACACACCTAAACTTCAACTACATTGCGAAATCCAACAAGCTATCAACAATGCTAGCCACTGGTTGGAACATAACAACCTAAAAATTAATGCAACAAAAACTAATATCATTGAATTCCATACGTACAAAGCAAATACCTCTCCCTCTAATATCATATATAAAGATTCACATATAAACTTTGTTAGCGATTGCAAATTCTTAGGTATCACGGTAGACGAACACTGTAGCTGGAAGCCACATATTGGAAAATTAGTTAGTAAAATAGATCGTTTTGTATACGTATTAAAAAAACTTCAGCAAATTGTTAATTTAAGCACTGCACTAACTGCATATCACGCCTATGTGGCTTCCCTACTCAGGTACGGCATAGTGGTCTGGGGAAATTCAGTCGAAGTCGACAGGGCACTTAGGACACAAAAACAGTGTATTCGCGCTATATGTGGAGTTGGTGTCTTGGATAGCTGCAAACCGCTATTTTTAAAACACAATCTGTTACCAGTTCCATGTTTATACATTTATGAAATATGCATTTTTGTAAAAAAACACGCAAACCTATTTGTATTATTTAAGGAGACATCTAGACACAAATATAAATTAAAATTACCAGCTATAAAATTAGAAATATTCAGTCGAAACTCATTTTGTATGGCTATCAAAATATTTAACCGGAAGGTGGTTAACACATTTAGAGTGCTGCAGCTTCAAAAATTTAAAAAAGAATTGCGCAATATTTGAATAAAGAAACGTTACTACAGCACTAAAGAGTATTTTGAAGATAATAACATCAATAATATAAAATAATTGTATAATGTGGTGAGAGATAATGACATGAATTCAACAATGCAATAAATCAAAGAATAATATAACATGTATAAATTGACATTATTTAAAATATAATTAACATTGATTTGCTTTTTACATTGACATTTTATATTTATTACATAATTATTAATTAATATAGGACTATTTGCACGCTAGAAGGGGCAGAATATGCTGTACTTAGATTTAAGCTGACACCTGTATCATACCATGTTCGAGCAAATAAATGGATTATTATTATTATTATATTTATCATATATTGTACTTGTAAAATAATATATACACACACATTTCAAGAAAAACACTATTTTTAACATCCATGATATTTTTGATGCCATTTTTGTTATTTAAACTAGTTAAAAACTGTTTAAAATAGTTCTGTCTTCGACGTCCGTGTGTCTGTATGTGCAGATCCTGTATGTTATCACGATAACGGCCGAAATACTTTACTAATCGAGTCTTTTTTTCTCTCTTACGCTTCAGTATAATTAGGAATAGAACCCTATCACTTTTTACGATCTGATACGATGTGGTTTAATTGTTATTAAAATAGCTTGAATATGTATGGTCGATTCTATCATACACTAAAACCAGCGCTATCTACCTTATTTAGTGAGAACTACTTCTATACAACCAATATTGTAGTACTTCTTGAAATTAGCGCCATCTATATAAGAGATGAGAACCACATTAGTACTTTTTGAAATTAGCGCTATGTGATTTTTTGAAAACTACTTAGTAAGACCAATATATTATTAGTTACTTATTCAATTTATATTACCACGGAATTCAACAGTAGACACTTTAAAAGATCTTGTAATCAATTTTATTGTGAAAAATTAAATTATGAGGCGTGCACTTTTGGATTTTCCAAATTTTTTATACTATACGTTGAAACTAAAGTTATTGATTACTTACGTAACTAAATTATTGCTTATTATTTACCTCAATTCGGGTAAGTATCTCGTTCCATACCCAATTAACATTTCATGATTCGTAACAACTCTTGTAGTTGAATCACTATTTCTTTCCGGCGTTCGGCTCTAGCCGCTAAGCTATTTGTGGTAAATGGAATGAATGTAAGCGAAAAACTTGTTCGCAAACATTTTTTAGAAAAAAATACTAATATAGATATGTAGCGGTCTTTAAAACTATAGATAGGTGCCGTCGTAACAAAACAACGCATGCACGACGCTAATATGGTAACGCCAGTTTTGTTATTTTTATTAATTGTATATCGTAAATGATGTACTCGTATATCCACATTATCATCATTCAAGTAAGTAACTAGGCAATGATTATTATAGTAGTTAATGTTTTGTGTTGTTAAAAATTCCATTCTTCAAAGACATTTACTTTGAATTTATAAACATAAGCCTTTTCAATTATTCTTTGTAGATAAAATACTAAAACCGTGTCTTGTTTTTTTATCATAAATATAGGTTAAGTAATTTGCAGGTAAACCTTGAAGCAGCAAAAAAGAGAGAGAACAAAAAAGGTTTGGCTTCAAGAGCCAAACCTTTTTTGTTCTCTAATTAATATAGGGGCTAATAGAAGGAAGATTGGCAAGTTGACAGTAACTTAAATTTGTTGAAGGTCATTTTTGTCCGGGAATAAGAATACAAGTGTCACCACCCCATTCTTTCACACGGGTGTGGTATGAGGCGACAAAGGGAAGTAAGCAATTCTCATCCATTGCACTACACGGACAATAATTGTCCGTGTGGTGACGGACTAAGAATACAAGTGTCACCACCCCATTCTTTCCCACGGGTGTCGTATGTGGCGACTGAGGGAAGTAAGCAATTCTCATCCATTGCATGACTGGTGGTAGGGCTGGGTACCAAGTGGGAGTACTCACTTGGTATCGGGCCTGAGCGGGTTGGTACCACCATCTCCCGTGTGACCGGCCATGAAGCAGATCGTTGCGTTTTGGCTGTAGCACGAGATAGCCGTTTATTATTTCATTTCATATCGGTGAAATGAAATGGTGAGCAGCGGCTTGACAATACACTCGGTATAGTTGAGTCCATGAGCGACGGCTACATGCAATAAAAAAAATACAACTACTTTCATATTGTATAATATTGATGTGTTTTTTTTTGTATACTTTGAGCAATTTAAAATGTTCGGCATAATATTACTTTTGTTTCAGATAATTCAAACTAAAAAAGCGATACGAGCTCGCGGAGAATACGTTACAAGAGTTGGTGAGTGATTTATTGCTACAATTGATAACAACATATTGTCACCGTCACATACAACATAATATAAACTAAATCTAAATTAATCTTTTTAAATGACTTGCGGTTATATAATTTGCTGAAATAACTGTTATGTATGTTCTAAGAGAACTTTATTAGTTTCTATCTTTTGGCTGCGAGTTCAATTGTACGAACTTCAGAAGTGGGTCCACAGAGAAATGGAAATAGCTTAGATGCTAGGAGCCCCAGAGTCATTATTCGAGTAACTCATTAAAGGATATAAGGTGAAATTTAAAGATAATAGGGCCCTCCCTATTATACTTACTCTCCCCTCATAAGAAGGGAGGTGTGGGATTCTGGTGCTTTCATACAAAATACAACTTCTGTGAGAGGGTGATATTTTTCTGGTCGACCCAGCCCTTGGAAGACAAAATTTAACCAATACTTCATATTTTTTGAATGATTCGAACCGGAGACCTCATAATGCATAGTCACGTGCACTACCGATAGACCAACGAGGATTTATCATTAGCATCTCTCCCAGGAAAATAACTGAAGTATGGGCAGTACGCCATAGGCCGTGTGGGGCCGGCTTTAGAATTGTCCCACGGGAGTCGTAAGAGCGGACTGAGGGAATATCAGGGGAGTGGGCAGCAGCACTCCCTCGAGTATTAACAACATCCACTGCGATCGCCAACCCGCCTGACAAGCGTGGCGATTACGGCATTATCCCCCATGACGGGATCGCTCGTTGTGGCGTTCTCTTGGGGAGGCCTATGTCCAGCAGTGGACGTTGAAAGGCTGATGGATGGATGGGTAGTACGTCTATATAGTTCAGAAGATTGGAATAGAATTATTTAAATTGGCGTTAATAGTAAAATCTTCATTTGCTATAGGTAGGTACAAACCATTTCTGGACCTACTTCTGGAATTATCGGAACACAGTGCCTTAAGTGACGACGAAATCAGGGAGGAAGTGGACACGGCAATAATCGCTGGTTTCGACACTACGTCTAGTCTGCTAGGCTACATCATGATACTACTAGGAACGTATCCGAATGTTCAAGATAAAGTCTACGAGGAGTAAGTTGTCTAACATTATAAACTAAAACACAAAGTGTAAAAATGCGAAATCGAAAATAACACTCACGAGTAGGATACGAACCTGCATCTTCTGAAATACCGTCCCAGATGCTTTGCCAATTTAACCACCGGGACAATCGCTCGGGACTGCGAATTTCGATAACGAATTTATTCTTAATACTGCTCGTGACTGTTTCATTTTTATTTTCACTTTTTGTGTTAATATTTATATGGCTAAGAATATAGCAAAATATCAAAATATTTTAAAGCTTTTGCCTGCGACTTAGTCCCCGTTGAATTAAGTTTTTTTTTATATTTAAAAGGAAAAAGTAGATTAAACACAAAGTGAAAACTATGAAAATCGAAAATGACAGTCACGAGCAGGATTTGAACCTGCATCTCCTGGATACCGTCCAGATGCTTTGCCAATTCACCCAAAGACGTTAAGTATGAATGTGTTATCGAAATTAGCAGTCAGGAGCAATTGTCACGAAAGCATCTGGACGGTATCCAGGAGATGCAGGTTCAAATCTTGCTCGTGACTGTTATTTTTGATTTTCACACTTTTCACTTTGTGTTTAACGTATAGTGCTAAGCATGTCAAATGCTAAAAATATATATATAAATATAGGAAAAAGTAGGTTTTGGATAAGGTTTCAACAATATCTGTTCCTAGTAAAGTACCATCCTATGTTCAGAAAAGAATAATATGATAAATTTTAAGTCAATCGGGTGTATAGTTTTGGAGATATCGTGACGTTGGTGAGTTCAATTTACATTAACTATTTGTCGTTCGGAGTACAGAAAAGGACAGATTTAATCCCGCGAAAATGAAGAGTTACGGCGGGAAAGATATTGTCAATATTCCGTAGAGTGACGTATTTAAATTACGTTGACTCAGTTCTGAAATTCATGCAGGAAAAGTCACGAGCAGAAGTTAGTTACCAAAAAAATGAAATACTTGATCTGCTATGGGAGTGTTTATTTTCAATTTCATTTAATTCGGTACAGGATAAAGGACGTTTTCAAAATCGCTAGAGATGTTGAAAAGGATGATTTGAAGAAGTTGGTGTATACAGATGCCGTTATTAAAGAAAGTTTACGTATATTTACAACTGGACCGGTTACGCTGAGATATGTAGATAAAGATGTCGAACTTAGTAAGTTTTGTCAATACTTCAGTAATATTTTTAACATCACCATTCACTTTGCAAAATAAATATTAATGTGAAAATAATCAATGACGATTAAAAGGCTTTTTTTTATTTACCAATAGGACGAAGGGTCGATCTGTCAAAAGCGATATCGATATTAACGGTTGTACTGACTCCCTTTATGCAAGAAATATATATATTTGTTATATATATATCGCTATGTCGGTTATTCTCGTTCTCCTACGGATCTTCATATTACGGATTTGATCACGTAGGGAAATACCAAGTATAGCCCGATCCATGGCCCGCTGAGCGACTTTGAGCCTTGACACAAAGCCAACATTTAGAGACCACGTCTCTGTTCCATATGTCATCACTGGTAACACACATTGGTGGAAAGACCTTCGTTTTCAGACATTGCGGAATATTGGATGAGAAGATCTTTCTTAGCTTCCCGAACCCTTCCCAGCCGAGTTGGATTCGTCGATTGACCTCTTTCTCGAAGTTGCGCCTACCTAACTGGACTGTTTGTCCCAGGTAGACATAGTGGTCGACAACTTCGAGAAGTGCACTCCCGACTAGGACTGGTGCTGAAATGACATGGACATTAGACATGACTTTCGTCTTGTCGATGTTAATTTTGAGACCCACTAGTCGGGAAACGAAGGCTTTCTCATAGTCCACAAACGCCAGACACAGCTGCCGATTAAATTCCTCAGTTTTCTGTATAATCTGGCGTAGCGTATGGATGTAGTCTATGGTACTATAGCCTTTTCGGAAACCGGCTTGTTCGGGAGGCTGGAAATCGTTGAGCCTGCACGTGTGTCCATTTGTTATGACCCTCAAGAGCAACTTATAGACGTGGTTGAAGAACAAGATGGGTCTATAATTCTTCAAAAGGGTTCTGTCACCTTTCTTGAAGAACAGCACCACCACGCTTCTGGTCCACGACTCTGAATTGTCCCCCCGAGAATGACGGAATTGAACAGCTTCTGTAGAGCTTTTAGAACCGGCTTTCCGCCTGCTCTCAAGAGCTCTGTGGTGATTCCATCGTCTCCCGGTTCCTTTCCGCTCTTTAGTTATTTGAGAGCTATTCTGATCTCGTACAGGCTGATGTCCGGGATATCTTTGGTGAGTGAGTGATTTGTGTATCTACTTCGACTTAAGTTTTATTTTCTAAAATACAATTGTCAGGGAACAGAAAAGTTATACTTAGATAAAAAACAAAATAAACATATTAAATTGGATTTTCATATTATTGTTTAGAAAACTACACGATGCGAGCTGGAAGCCAGTGCGTGCTACTCTTGTATGGTGCTCACAGAGATTCTGTCTGGGGCAAGGACGCCGATCGGTTTCGACCTGAGAGGTGGTTGGATCCGGATAAGCCTGTAAAGCCAGAGGCTTTTGTTGGTTTTAGTCTCGGAAAGCGGTCTTGTTTAGGTAAGCTTGTAGATTTATTGTTATTATGATCAATGTCTTTGACAATGTGGTGCCGTTATTACTAAGAATACAAAATGTTATCAACACCTTATTTTAATATATTAACCCACAGATGTATCTGAATAAAATCGGGTCACAATAAGTAGGTTACAATTCCAGTCCAATCTATTAACAGACATTTGGTACTCAAGAGTGAGCCTAAACTTAAGAGAAAGAGTCTAGTTAGTATGCAAACAGTACTTTACCATAATGTTGTGCCAAATTGTGTTAAATTGTGCCGTGTGGGGCCGGCTTTAGATTTGTCCCACCCCTCTCGACCCATAGGAGTCGTAAGAGCCGACTGAGGGAATACCGGGGGGAGTGGGCAGCAGCACTCCCTCGAGTATTAACAACATCCACTACGACCGCCAACCCGCCTGCCAAGCATGGCGACTACGGTATTATACCCCCATTTGGGGAGGCCTATGTCCAGCAGTGGACGTCGAAAGGCTGATGGATGGATGGATGACTTTACCATAAAAGAAAAAATAAGTATCACTATGCATTTTTGTCTACAATTAATTATGGCGAACCTATGCCCAATTCTCTCTAGGTGTTTGTTATATAAGCACTAGTAGTGCTACTAGACGAGCCATCACCATATTGAGAGCTTAAAGAAAACTATATCAACCTATTATTACCAGTGTCACCAGTATTTACACAGAGTGACTAGCAATTTTTTTTTGAGGCGGAAAAAAATGATCCTAACCGCACGCCCCGTCGTTCGGGGCAAAGAACAAGGTAGTGTGGGGCCCTCACCCACTAAAGAAACTCGCCGTCTCTCCGCCTTTATTGGCGGGCCACCGGAACCATTATTACATTCCTTCAGTGGTAGAGAGTGACTACCTATCGGTATTTTTGTCCCAAATAGTGGCAGAACTGATGACAACAGAAGAAGATCGGAATGGTGCAATATATGGATTTTTTTTATTGCTTGTAGTGGCAGACGAGCCACGGCCCATCTGATGGTAAATGGTAACCGTCGGTCATGGACTCAACTATACTGAGAGTATTGTCAAGCCGCTGCTCACCATATCATTTCACAGATTTGAAATGAAAGAATAAACGGCTATCGCCTGCTACAGCCAAAACTCAACGATGTGCTTCATGGGCGGTCACACTGGAGATGGTGTTACCAACCCACTCAGGCCCGATAACAAGTGAGTACTCCCACTCGGTACCCAGCCCTACCACCAGTAAAAAGAATGAACCAGTAAAATTAATGAACAGTAACGAATTAAACAAGCCGTTACTTCGCAGATGTGCTTATTTACGTGAAGCACATTTTTGGTTGTGCGTTAAAATTATTGTTAAATCCTTGATATGTATCGCAGGTAAAACCTATGCCATGATATCGATGAAGACCACTCTAGTGCATATGCTACGACGTTACAAGATCTTCGCTGATAGTTCAAACTTACTGTTAAGGTTGGACTTCTTACTGAAGCCTGTCTCGGGATACGAGATATGTTTGGAAGAGAGATGTTAAAGATTTCCTACCTACTGCAAAAAAATAAAGAAAAAAATAATTAGTACATAATAAAGGGGTAAAATCTGTATGAGTTAACCAAGAAAAGTAGTTGCTCAGCTAGGATTAACTATGTATTTTATAATACTTTCTGATATTTACGCAAATTTTACACATTTTGAAATAAAACTACGTTTATGGAATCTATCGCATTTACTTGATTTTCTACTATCCCGACGTTTCGAATACTTTACAGCATTCATGGTTACGGGTGGACTTAGATGGTACGTGGATGTCTACCGTACGTTATGTATTTTAATTATGATTCATATGAAGGTAACTCCTTAAATATCATAAGCATTTGTCTCTATGTGCCAGAGCATGACTGCAAAGATGGCGGAGTGGCTTAGATACTGGCCTCCCGCCAGTGTTGTGGTTTCGATTCCCACACAGGACAACTGTTTGTGTGATCAACAAATGGTTGTTCTGAGTCTGGGTGTACTTTGTGCCCGTAAAATTGTATGTTTGTAAAAGTCCCCCGCGTTACAAGGATTATTAATTAGTGCAGGATCATGCCTTAAAGAAAAAAAGCTATGTGCACGGCGATATTAAAAATAAAACGAACCAACGGAAGACCAGCCGATTATGTTAATTATAATCTGCAATTTGCTGTGTTGGTGCCATTTTATGATGAACTGTTTTTGTTTACATTTTTTTTCTATATTATTTTTTTTATGCTATTGTTCATCATAATAAACCTTTTCTTATTACTTCATTGATATCAGCAAATTTTAATTTGGCCGTATTTTTCTAGATCATAGTTACGAGTAGATAAACAAGTTTTCAAGTTAAGTTTTTTGGCCGTGTGGGGCCGGCTTTAGAATTATCCCACCCCTCTCTACCCACGGGAGCCGTAAGAGCCGACTGAGGGAATATCGGGGGACTGGGCAGCAGCACTCCCTCGAGTATTAACAACATCCACTGCGATCGCCAACCTGCCTGCCAAGTGTGGCGATTACGGCATTATTCCCCATGACGGGACCGCTCGTTGTGGCGTTCTCTTGGGGAGGCCTATGTCTAGCAGTGGACGTTGAAAGGCTGATGGATGGATGGATGGAAACAAGTTTCACCACTATCAGTTTATTGTAAATATCTTGAGCCCTCGCCTTGACGACTATCATAATAATAATACTAAGATAAAAATTGTCTACTCCCAGATATACGAGGTAGCGAGGATTGTCAAATTGTAGTTGCTTTGTTCGATCAGCGGTGTTAAAAGAAAAAAAGGAGAAAAAAAAACATATGGTCGTCTGTAAAGTCGGTTTACGGACGATAATTTTACGTGATAACGTTGCCTGTTGCCCGGGACGCGTTCGGGTGAAGAATGTGTTGTCGGTCGGTGACTCGGTGTGTCGCAGGTGGCGCCGATCAGCACGGCCGGCCACCTCCCTCCCGCAGACGCTCTTCAGCCCGCGGCCAAACAATGTATCGGTCGCCATACATTTTTCGGAACGTAAGACTTTTTCGTGCATGCAGCCGGCGTTCATCGATTTATAAGACGTTATCACGTCAAAAAATAAGATTAAAGCATTGAAAGATATATTACGAGAAAACAATTTTTTTTTAAATTACAGGTTACTAATTGTATGGAAAGAATTGTGTAGGGACATGGCCATTGGCCATGTCGATAATACGCCATCTGCCGTAAAATGAGGGATGTTTACCCCCATAGAAAAATGTATGTATTCACCAGCAGAGTCATGTTATTTCCGTTGCCAGTAGCATATAAGTAAACAAGATATAATTTCCTTAAGTATAGCTCCCTGGGGATGTGACATTATCTTGAAACAAGAAATACTTAATAAAAAAACTTAAAAAAAGGTTTTTTATAATGCTTTATACCACAACAGCTTAAATACTGAAGTCTTTAAACAAAATTACTCACTAAAGCATTCAAAAGACGTGATACTTTATTCGGAATTCGAATAATTTCATGACAAAGATTTTTGTATCAGCCATTTAATCTAAATATTTTAGACTATAACTTTATTAGTTTCGTCTTTCAATGCTGATGAGAGATCCTGATATTGGTTTAAGTAGAAAGTCAATCTTCAGTTTTAGCTGGCTAATATCTGCGCTAATCTTATATCTCCTGATGACGTGAGACAGGGTCGTTTTCATTGATAAAGTTGCAAATGTACGTCCTGTAAACATATTAACAGGTTAGTCACGTAATCTTAAACAATTTTAAAACAACGTATACACTACAATACTGTAGCAAGTGAATACAGAAACTTAATTTTACGTTAGTTATTGATCAAATAATGGGTCAATTTATTTCATGGTTTAATATAAATTCATTAATTCTCTCTATTATTAAGAATAAGCCTTTGCCGGCGGCTCCGCGGCAGCCAAAAGTTGGTTTTTAGGTTATATCTCAGGTAGGGTGCGGGTCGGGATACCTCCGCGGGGTGTACCCTGGGCAACGTCGGCACTCTAGTGCCGGCGGCTGAATCCCGGCACGGGACGGGTCTCCGCGTGTCCCTCTGATTAGCAGAGGGCACAGTGGACAGGCCGGACGTCCGCTGTGGAGGGTCAGCGGGGCCACAGTGGCCTCCCCGACCCTGAGGTGGAGACAGCGCGGTCATAGTGACCCCTCCGTCCCTGGAGACGGGGCTTTCAGCCTGAGTGGTGACGGGCTCACTGTCTGTAGTGGGCTGGACGTCAGCCGTGGAGGGCCGGCGGGGCCATAGTGGTTCCCCCAGCCCTGAGAGGGGGACAGTGGGGTCAGTTTGACCCCCCGTTCTCGGAGAAAGGGCTTTCGAGCCTGAGGGGCGACGGGTTCACCGCTTGATCCGCGAGCGGTGGGCACCGGCAGACCACCGTTCGGCCCGACCCGTACCCTGAACGGACAGGACCGGGGGTATTCGGACCGCGGGGAAGAAAACCCCTATAAAAAATCACCCCAATCCAAGGAAGGGCAGCAAGATCGGCCAAAAGGGGCCGAAGTACAAGTAGGTACGTGGGGAGGATGCCACGGTCCTTGTCCCAAGCAGATAAGGGCGCAATTAAGGAATTGGGAGTGGAGCTCACGGTGGAGGAGAGGGTAACCCTCCTCACATCGAAGCTCCACGAGGAGCCTTCGGACGAGGATGGTCCACCTACAGTGGACCAGATTGCCCAGAAGATGTCCGACGCCCTGGCCATCGTTTCCGCGGTGGCTAATGGGTCGCGGAGCCTTCGGGGCAACTTCGCGGAGGCCCTCAAGAAGGCTGCTAAGGTGGCCTATACTACGGTGGAGTCTCTCCGGCGTAACCCAGCGCCAGAGGGGACCGGGAAGCCGGAGGCGTACTGCCGCTGCTGGTACCTCGAGGCGGAGGTGGCAGAGCCCCGAAAGGCGCTTGCCGGCCGGCGAGCCAACCCTGGTCTCGCTGAAGCTGGGCGGGGAACCTTTTCCGCAACAGCGGGCCTGGGGCCTCCGGCCCCTGAACTCCTCACAGAGGAGCAGATGCGCCAAATCATGGATCGCGTTAGCGCGGTCTATGACCCGCGCATCAGCTCTCTAAGCGCCAGGGTGCCCCCGGAGCCACAACTCCGACCGCCGCTGGCCACGGATGGTAAGAAGGTCGCGCCACCTTCAGGCCCATTGCCACTGCCCTGTCAGGGCGGCCGCGTGGCCGCCTACTCCGCGTCTGCGGTTACGCCGCCCAAGGAGCAGGGCAAAGTCTCTCCCAAAGCAAAGACAGCGCAGAAGGCAGGGCGGCGCTCCAAAGGCCAGCCCAAGGAGGAATTTCCTCCACTTCCGCGTGCTGGCCAGCCCTCACGGGCCCCAGCAACCACACCCCGGGATTCTCAAGTCCCACCACCCGCCATGTCCGACCCTGCACTCTGACGGGGGCTGGCAGACTGTAGACGGCGGGAGGATGCTCAGATGCCGTCAGGGTGGGCTCCATTCGCACCGGTCCCGGAGGTGTGGGTGTCGTTTGGGCGAGTTGCCCTGCCGTGGCGGCCAAAACTCTGGCTGCCGCAGGCAGACTCCTTGCGGGTTAGAGCTCCGCACTTACTCACGGGGGTTACTTTACCCCGGCCCGTGCATGGCGGTCGGTCATACCAGACCGACGTGCACTAACTGCTTTGACTGTAGCGGACTTTGTTTCCGTTGCGGTCAGGCAGGGCAGGGCACAAGGCGGCGACCTGCACCGCCGCCCCTCACTGCCCCGTATGCGCGGCGGGCAATAGGCCTGCCAAGCATTGCATGGGGCGGGAGGGTTGTAGATCCCCGGCGACAGGCCCATAAAAGGGGGGGACCAGCCAATCGACCCAGGCTGCCCCTCCTAGCGCGGCTTTGCTGCTGCTCCGGGAGGAGGAGGATATGGTTACGGCTTAAAATTCAACCGTGACACCATCTTCCTCCAGGCGAATCTCAACCACTCCGACCGTGCGCAGGATCTTCTCCTGAAAACCATGGCGGAGCGGTTGATTGGTATATCCGTAGCTGCGGAGCTTATTGTGTCCCTGACCGTCCTCATTGGGCGGGCAGCCGTGATGGCTCTGTGGCAATCATCAGCTCCACGGCGCTTCGTTCCCCGCCCTTGTCGATCAGAGACAAGAGCATGGGATACGTTGCGGCCGACTGGGAGGGAGTCACGCTGTACGGCGTTTACTTCTCCCCCAACCGGAGTCTGGCTGATTACGGGGTTTTCCTCAACAGCTTGGAGACTTCGTTACGGCGCTTAGCACCTAGCCACGTCTTCGTGGGGGACTTCAACGCCAAGTCTACGGCGTGGGGGTCCCCTGCGACGGATGCCCTCGGAGCGGCGGTTTTAGAGTGGGCGGCGATGACGGGGCTATTAAACAGAGGCTCCGTCAACACGTGCGTGCGGCGACAGGGTGGGTCGATAGTGGACCTCTCGTTCGCTAGCCCCGACGTCGCAGCACTTTTGGTGGTTGAGACCTGTGTTCGACCACCGGTACATCCAGATGGAGGTCTCCCGGTCCGTTTGGGGCCCCAGTTGGGGGGTCACGCGGCGCGCAGAACTCCCGCGTTCCCGCGATGGGCTGTGGGCAGGCTAGATAGGGATTTACTGGCGTAGGCAGCCATCGTTCAATCGTGGCTGTCCTCACCAGCTCTGACCGAGGGGGTGGACGTTGAGGCTGGCCAATTTCGCACTGCGATTACGCAGGTGTGCGACTCGGCCATGCCCCGTGTGCAGCGTCCTCCCGCAAGGAAGGGGCTCTACTGGTGGTCCTAGGAGCTGGCAGACCTCCGTGCGGCGTGCATTCGTGCCCGGAGGTCCTACACCCGTAGTCGGCGGCGCAACCGCGATGGGGAGCGGGAGGGCCAGCTGTACGAGACGTACCGCACTTCGCGGGCCACGTTCAAGTTAGCCATCTGCTGCGCCAATACGGAGAAAAGGCAGGAGATGCTAGACGGTCTCAACCGTGACCCCTGGGGTCGCCCGTACCGTGCGGCGCTGAACAAGCTCCGCACTCAGGGGGGCCTCACAGAGACCCTTCAGCCCAGCCTCCTCACCGAGGTGGTCGAGGGCCTATTCCCACGACGGGCTGAGCACACGCCCCCGGTCATGGCACAGCCAGGTAGCGACCGGGAGGCCGACCTCAGTGTACCGCCCGTCACCGCATCGGAAATGGGGGCGGCTGTTTCGCGGATTCGTTCCAAGAACACCACCCCCGGCGCAGACGGGATACCCGCCCGGGTGCTGGCTCTGACTCTGGACCACCTGGAGCCCCGCCTCAGGGGACTGTTCAACGCGTGCCTGTCGTCTGGACGGTTCCCTGACTGTTGAAAGGAGGGGAGGCTGGTACTCCTGCCGAAGCCGGGGCGAACGCCGAATACGGTCGGGGCCTTTAGGCCCACCGTGCTGCTGGAGAAAATCCTCGCTACCCGCATCGTCCAGCACCTGCGCGACGTCGGACCCGACTTGTCAGACGCCGAGTTCGGCTTTCGCGCTGGTCGATCGACGGTCGGCGCGATTATGCGCCTGAAGGCCGCAGCCGTGGCGGTCGTCGCCGGCGGTGGAGTGCTGTTGGCGGTGTCGCTTGACATCGCCAACGCATTCAATAGTCTGCCATTCAGCTGCGTCAGGGAGGCGCTCCGGTATCACGGGGTGCCTGCATACCTGAGGCGGCTAGTGGCAGACGACTTGGGCCGAGTAGCGCCGTGAACACGTCGCGACAATAGGGGGGGACCTCTCGTTGCCGAGCGTCGTCAGAGCAGCAGGCAGTGACAGGAATTGGGCCGCGATCGCTGCCTTCTGCGAGGAGGTTATCTCGCGGAAGGAAGCGGTGGAGAGGGCCAGGGAGGCTGATCCTTCCGCAGACCCAAACCGCCGCCCAAAGTTCCGGCGGCCCGCCAATAAAGGCGGAGAGATGGCACACGGCGGGTTTCTTTAGTGGGTGGCCCCACACTACCCTGTTCGTTGCCTCGAACGACGGGGTGTGCGGTTAGGAACATTCATTCCTGCCTTAACAAAAAAAAAAAAGGTTATATCTCAGGTTCCCTATATAGTAGCGGGATAAAATGTATACCAGTTATTTGTGAATAAGGAAAAAGATATTTTTAGTACGAGCGGGAAACGAACCCGCGTCTTTTCCAATCCGGGGAAGTGCTCTAAGCCACTGAGCTATCGTACTGACCTATTCGGCCATCCCAATCTCCTTATCACATTTGTCTTTACGATCAACGCCTTTCCTTATTCACAAATAATGTGTACTTTAAAAAGTAGCGGAGCATGTCAAATGCAAAAAAATATAGATCAAAAATGTATACCAGTTGTTAAGTCTAATCAAGAGCTATCAAATAAAGTTGCATCAACATCCGCTAAGTAGTTTTTGCGTGATGCGCGAATGAACAAACAGACAGACAAACAGATAAACAGGCAATTCTAAAAAAAATGTTTTTTTGTTTAGACACGCCGATATAGCCCAATACAGTAATGTTTTCTCAAATATCTTAAATGTATAGACACAGCTCTGTTACAGCTTTATATAGTATAGATAGATACATGGTATCCTTTTTTTTTGTGAGGGTGGGAAAATTTTTCGTAACCGCTCACCCCGTCGTTCGGGGCAACGAACAGAGTAGTGTGGGGCCCTCACCCACTAAAGAAACCCACCGTGTGCCTTCTCTCCGCCTTTGTTGGGAGGCCACCGGAACCATGTTACATTCCTTCAGTGGTAGATACATGGTATCCTGTGAGAATGTACCCTGTAGGGCTTAGAATGGCATGTTGACGTACTTGCAGAATGTGACCACGTTTTTCAAACTATATTGTCACATGTTACTTTTGCTATTTACGTAATTTAGCCTTTTTTATGTTTAGGCGGGAAAAAATATCCCTAACTGCACACCCCGTCGTTCGGGGCAACGATTAGGGTAGTGTGGGGCCCTCACCCACTGAATAAACTCGCCGTGTGTCGTCTCTCCGCCTTTATTGGCGGGCCACTGGAACTATGTTCAATTCCTTCAGTGGTTACGTAATTTAGTCTAACTATTACAATTTATATTTAAAAAGCTGTAACAGAGCTGTGTCTGTACATTTAAGATATTTGAGTAAAAATGGTGTAATAGGCTATAGGTATATAATTATAGGCGTGTCTGAACACAAAACAATATTTTTTAGATTTTTTGTCTGTTTATCTGTTTGTTCGTTCGCGCATCACGCAATAACTACTAAACAGATTTTTATGCAACTTTTTTATTTGATAGCTCTTGATTAGACTTAAAAACTATACATTTTATCCCGCTACTATATCAGAAACCCGAGATATCACCTAAAAACTAGGTTTTGGCTGCGACGAAGCCGCGGGCAATGCCTAGTTGTTGATAAAATAGTGAGTTGTTAGTGCCATCTGTTTCCATTTTACGGAACTGATATATTTAATGCTTTTTGAAATAAAACTACGTTTACGGAATCTATCACGTTTACTTGATTTTTATGCTATCCCGACGTTTCGAATACTTTACAGCATTCATGATCACGGGTGGACTTAGATGGTAGATGTCCAAAGCTGATATGTTGTTTCAACGGTTTATTTATTTCAACCCACATAATATTCGTTTAGAAACACAATTAAAAATATCTACTCTAAGTTTTATGCTTACAATGTATGAGATTTTAAGCTAGTATAATAAAATTAGTATAATAATCCTTTAAGTTTTAAAATTGTTGTTTATATTTAGTGCTTAAAAATTCTACCACAAACTACCAATTAAAATTTTGAAGTAATCAAAAATCTACCATTAAGAAGACAATATTGATTATTAGTTTCTATTATTAAATATATTGATTTTTAATAGAAGCTAAGACTAAAAAGCTACCACCGGATCGGAACGCGGCCTGACCGAGAAATATCCGGCCAGAAAACTCAGTAGGCAACAATTTGTTATGGATTATTAAATTGAGGATTGTGGGTAGATGAAACCGTTGAAACAACATATCAGCTCTGTACATCTACCAAGTCCACCCGTGATCATGAATGCTGCAAAGTATTCGAAACGTCGGGATAGCATAAAAATCAAGTAAACGCGATAGATTCCGTAAACGTAGTTTTATTTCAAAATGTGTGAAATTCGCGTAAATGTTAGAAAGTATTATATTATAATGCTGTTAAATTAAAAATATAATGATTTAACTAATCTTAATAGTACTTATGCTCAACTAAGTTTAGTACAACAGCAGTGTCATTATTACCATGTTATTTGTACGGGGATTGAGTAGTCTGTTTGGGCCTCCGGCGCTCACTCTCACCATATGAAACACAACATGAGGAGTACTTACTGTTGTTCTAAGCTGATCTTTTGTGAGAGGGTGTTAGTTTCCCCTTCGAGCTGGCTGCATTCATGCTCGGACAAGCAAGCTTTACCTGTAAATATTATTAAGAAGAACATACCCATGCAAGCTCTCTTGCCAATACTGAAGCCAGCAAACATATTTGGTTTGGGTGCGTTTTCAGGATCGAGCCACCTTTCAGGTCTAAATTTTGCTACATCAGGGCCCCAGCTGGAATGGCTGTGTACGCCATAGATGAGCAGCGCACACTGGCTACCCGCAGGCATAACATAATTTTCTGAAATTGTGAAGGTGATTGTTAATGCTTGTGGCTCATTTACGGTTGAATTTTTAAAGTTGGTATTATTAAAACGTAGGCTTGAGGAAATGATGTGTGAAGCGAGATTTTGGAATTATCTTTTAGTGAAAAAAATATATAAAAACTTTCACTGTCTCTTATAAGCCTTATCGGATGGCCTGCTGCGTTACCTAATAGTGGCTTTCTAACAAAGAGTCCACCAAAGCTATGTTTTCAGGTGTTTATAGATATTATACTGGAGTATCGCGAGAATATTTGATATTATTTTTGCATTGATTTCCTTTAAACATGATAATTTTAAAAATTGATTATCGAATTATTTGTTTTTTTTTAAATAATTTAATTAAAATATGGATTTGTGGAGTCAAAAATGTGAATAATAATTCATTTGCATTTTAGAATTTAAACACTTAACGGTATTTTGATATATCGATTTTTGTTAGCATTTGACATGCTTAGCCATGTAAAAAAAATCCTGCTCGTAACTGTTATTTTCGATTTCACATTTTCACACTGTGTTAATTTATATGAGTATGCATGTTAAATGCTAAAGAATCTATATGAAATATCAAAATATTTATAGGTCAGCATCATTATTTGGTAAAAAGCTTAATAAAACTAAGTTTACCTGGTCGGTATCCATCCCATCCATCAGCCTTTCAGTCCACTGCTGGACATAGGTCTCCCCAAGAATGGGGGATAGTGCCGTAATCGCCACGCTTGGCAGGCGGGTTGGCGATCGCAGTGGATGTTGTTATTACTCGAAGGTGTACTGCTGCCCACTCCCTTGGTATTCCCTCAGTCGGCTCTTACGACTCCCATGGGTGGAGAGGGGTGGGACAATTCTAAAGCCGGCCCCACATGGCAACGAGGTCGGTATAATGTATGCAAATACTTCCGACAGATGCCGCAGCCGTCACCCAAGACGTCAAAATGTGTTATCGAAATCAGCAGTCCCAAGTTATTGTCACGACTGCCGAATTGGCAAAGCATGTGGGATGATATTCCAGGAGATGCAGATTCAAATCCTGCTCGTGACTGTTCGTTGTTATTTTCGATTTCACATTTTCACACTTTATGTAAGTACACTTAACAGTAGTTCTTATTATTATATAAGACTTACTAAGTTGAACATCTTTATCGACGTATCTCAAGCCCACAGGTCCAGTAGGGTATAGTCTCAGAGTCTCTTTGATCACTGCATCCATATACACCATTTTAGGTATATCATCTTTCGTGACATCCCTATCTGTGCCTTCAAATATATCATTTAATCTGTAAACGATAAAAGTAAAATTAATTTCTTTGTTACATCTATGGATATTCGGCTGTTTTTAATTTACTTTCAAGATAGTATTAGCATTTTTAGAAGATATTGTTGTTGTTTTTATACAAAACCATGAAGGTTTGTTATATTCTGTTTTCTATACTATTACGTGATAATAAAGCTGTAACAGAGCTGTGTCTGTACATTTAAGATATTTGAGAAAAAATGACTGTAATAGGCTATAGAGGCGTGTCTATATTTATATTTTTTTTTCTCCATCACATGATAGTAAATACAAAATAAGGATTACAAAGGTAAGTTGTGCCATATATAACTGTGGTGAACTGGAGCCTAAACTAGGGAAACCCTGTATTTCAGGACTCCAGGACACTCACCTGCGTTACAATATGTGCAACTATAAACTAAGTAGGTACTATCTAAAATCAAAGAGAACAAAACAACAACAAAAGTATGTTAAGCGTATTTGTGTATTATAGTATGACAGGTCTTTATGTTTGCGAATAGTTGTATGTAGAACATATAATTGCCTCACGGTCAAAATATCAGCCTCTTTGTAAAGTGTACTTGTTGGGTAACGATATGGTGTTTTAAACATTACCTTAAGCAACGACCTATGTGTACCTGTATAAGTTTAGTTTTGCACGCCCCACCCCATGCGGGGATACAATAACTTAAGATCGATTGAACAAGAGCGTAGTACACAATCTTCAAAAGTGGTGGTTTGAGTACATTACGGAGTTTTTTAAAAAGCCATATCAATTTGCGTGTTCTTGCTGATAAAAGTTGTATGTGTTCGGTCCAAGACAATGTTTCATCCAGTTGGACACCCAGATATCTTATATTATTAGTTCTGCCCAGTGGCCGACATGAGCACGTTAATGAATGATTGTCACATGTATGTAATTTGAGATTGAAATTGTTTATATTTGGCTGCGTTGATTTGTTGATCGAAAAAGTTACGTACTTAGATTTGCTAACATTTAACGTCAGTAAGTTATTGTCAAGCCACTGAGATACGTGAGAGAGTCCCATTTCAGCGTTAAACCGCACTTCGGCCCAAGTCTCTCCTTGAAAGATAAGTGCTGTGTCGTCAGCATAGGAAAAAATTTTGCCGTTTAATGGACTATTCTTACACAGTTCGTTAATATAAATAAGGAAGAGACTTGGGCCGAGAGCACTGCCTTGCGGAATCCCGCAAGTTATTGGAAGTGGGCTACTGATGTGACTGCCAATCTTCGTTAACATCTATTTGTTAAAAAGTCTTTGAATAGTTGAAGAGTCCACGTATTCCTATCAATTCCATCTTTTTAAGCAACAAATCTGTAGAGACTGTGTCGAAAGCCCTCGCCAGGTCTAAGAAAACACCTATACATTTTCTACCATGATCCAGATTACTCACAAGATGATTTATAAGTTGTATCACTGCGTCTTCTGCAGATTTGTTGGGCAGGAGACCAAATTGTGAGTCAGAGATCATCTTTTCTTTTGATAGATATTTCATCAGGCGGGAATTAATGATTTTTTCGAGTAATTTAGACATGGCAGGGAGGATTGAAATTGGGCGATAGTTTTCGATACAGTCTCCACTCCCTCCTTTGTGAATTGGGTGAATGATGGAATGTTTGATATTTGGAAAATGCCTTTATTTATGCACAGGTTGAAAATGTGTGTTAGTAAAGGGCTGATCATATTTTTAATGTGTTTTAAGAAGGCAATAGGTATACCATCATACCCCAATGCTGAAGAGTTTTACTATAAGAGCCTCAACTTCAGTTTCGTCCGTTTCAAGTAATCCAAATGATTTTAAATGAGAAGTGCTATTAATGTTATAAGTTCTTTTAGATATATTTGAAGTTTGACAGATATTATTTGCTAGTCTCTGACCAATTTCGGCAAAATAGTGATTTACCCTATTAATACTTGTAATCGGATCATTAGCAGCAATATTTAAGAGGTTGGTAGCAGGATTTTTCTTTTGAGAAGTATTCGTTATTTTACGTATTGTTTGCCATGTTTGTTTTGGATTGTTACATTTGTCTATTTCTGAAGTTTCAAATTTTTGTTTAAGAGTCTTTAAAAGATTATTACAGAAGTTACGGTATCGATAATATGAAGCTTTCAGGATTTCATTCGATGGCGAACCCTTAATCTTTTTGTGTAGAACGTCACGATATGCTATGCATCTAAGTAAGCCTGGCGTTATCCAGGGCTTCAAGATGTTCTTTCTATTCGGGATTTTATGTTTAGTGGTACTGTTTTCTAAAGCCTTACTGATGATATGAATGAGTATTTCAATTGCATTATTAGGATCACTGGAACTTAAGATAATTGAGAGGTCTGTTTCTAAGAGTGCAGTGTAGGCTTTTTCAAAGTTAATAACCGGCTTATATTTGGGTGTGTCATATTTTTTTGGAAGCTATAGGTTTAATATTACAGGCAAATGGTCAGTTATGTATGTGTTCACGACAAAAGTTTGGGGCTTATGATTCGTTTTTAGAATGACGTGGTCTAAGCAATTGGATTCACGTGTAGGTAAAACGTGTGCAGGTAAAAGGCTATTCTCTGCTAAAAAATTTAGATGTGTGTTACTATTTCGATCGTTATTAGAAGGCTTAATAACCGGCTTATATTTGGGTGTGTCATATTTTTTTGGAAGCGATAGGTTTAATATACAGGCAAATGGTCAGTTATGTACGTGTTCACGACAAAAGTTTAGGCCTTATGATTCGTTTTTAGAATGACGTGGTCTAAGCAATTGGATTCACGTGTAGGTAAAACGTGTGCTGGTAAAAGGCTAAAAGAATTCTCTGCTAAAAGATTTAGATATGTGTTACTATTTCGATCGTTATTAGAAGGCTTGATGTCAATATTTATATCACCAATAACTGCAATTGTCTTAGATGTACTGACTGATTGTAAAATATTATTAAGTGATGTGAGGAAATTGTCAATATTTTTATAAGACGGTGATCGATATATACCAACTACTGATAAGTCTGCCATTCTCAAAAGCAGACAATTTCCGTCGGAAAAGGAGGGTTCTATAAGAACATGATGCAAGTCTTTCTGGACGTATATTACTATACCATCATTTTGATTGTTGCAGATAGTGGAATGATACATTTTATAATTGTCAACCTGCAGTGGCGTCTTATGTTCGGATAGCCAACATTCCGTGAGGACCAATATATCACAATTCGTGCCTAAACGTTTAAGGAGCACTAGAAATTGATCGTAGTTTTTATAAATACTTCTAATGTTAGAGATATAATTTTTAAACTATTTTGGGCATTCTTAAGTTTCCCTGCACAGTCCTGAACTTCTACCATATCATACTCGGATATTGTTATATTATCGATTTCAAATTGTATATTAGATATAAGATTATGAGTCATTTTGAATAATTTTGAAGATTTGGACAGTAATCGGCATCCATTAATGTACTTTGAGTATATAATTAATATCGTTATTTATCTTTAAAAGTATGCTGCCGCAGGGATTAGTCGGGGTGTGTGTTCGATATTCTATATAAATTATATTACAATAATCTGTAAAACAACTAAGAACATAAATGTGCATGCGTAAGGGTGATTGTGTGAAATTGTTCAGAGTATATTGAAGTGTACCAGTAGTTATATGTGAATTCCTGTGTGTAGTTTGATATTCTTGTGTGTTTTGTTGTATGGAGTAGTTTGAATTACGAAAGTAAATAAGATTACATATTCGACAAATATTGTGAACGGACATGTGTGTTTGCGTGAGGTAAGTCAAGGTATGTGCATAGAAACGAATGTATAAACAAGTATGAATGTTTCTTAATTTTAGTTCTATTTTATTGTGTAGTAGAAAACTTAAAAAACTAAGTGCATTGGTATACGTGGGTAGTATGTGTGCTTTTGTGGTATGTTTGTTAAAGAAATATGAGTCGGTATTGTTACGAGTAATAGGGAGTGTATGCATGTATGAATGTTCAAATTCGTATTGAGTGTATACATACATAGTGAACAAAATGTAACAGCGCATGCAAAAACCTGTTTACATAATTTATGTAGTCACTTAGCATGAGCAAGTTTCTTGAAGTCCTCTTCGCTGAGGAGGCGAACAGCTTTTGAACCTTCTTCTTTCCTTATATATACAATGCTATGTTTGGTCCAGCAAAATTTATAGTGGTTATCTAATGCAAATTTACGAGCGATTGCAAATATTTTTTTATTCTGAACTGTTAAACTTTCCGATATATAGAGTGCTTCTGTCGGTCCACTGATTTTGGCATGTCTTGTTGAGAGTCTATCTTTAGACTCCAATTTAAATTTTCGTATTGCATTTAGCATGTCTTCTTTTTTGACACTGTGGTGAATTCAACCAAGATTGGCGTTTTCGATGAGGATTTAGAGCTGTAGCGAAAGACTGCCTTGATGTCGTTATCAGTTATACTAGAGTTAATCGCAGATCCAATGTTTTTCACTATCTTTACAAGGTCATCCTTGTATTCAATTTTATTTTTTGGAGCATTTCGCATTTCAATACTACTATTTCGTGCATTACGCTCAAGCTGTTCTGTGCATTACCCTACTCTCCAAGGCATTTATGTAAGCTAGGTGCATTGATCTTTCCTTTTCGCTATTTTCCAGTTTTGTTTTGCATTCCTCATATTTTGCAGACATAAATTCCATTGCCCTAGTAATTTCGCAATTTTGGTTTTTTATTTCCTCAATTGCCGACTGCAGGATAGTTAATCTATGATTTTGAGTGTCCGTAGGTGAGTTTAGTAAATTTTTCATCTCCATCATGAAAGCTTTGTTATCTTCTTCCAGTACATCCCCACGCTTACGCTTCTCCTGTCTAAGTGTGATATTACTGGCCTGAGTACTATCATCAGTGGTGAAGTGGATTGTGGATAGATTAGGTGCAGAATTACTAAATTCCTTCGGTGGTATTCTTTCTACTGACATGTTTGCGTGTAATAATAAATTAATTAATACAGCTTAAAGGCAGAGACAGCGCAGTGTCTTACAATATGGTCGGCGATCGACGTTTTCGAACAAAATGACTATCCGTCAATTATATGTGGAGTTGAGGTCTCGGTTATTTAGACGCAATCGAGATTCTGGTTCAATTCGCCTTTCCGTCCAGTACAACTTGACCTCCAGTAATTAGTTATTCTGGTAAATTTCACAATGCAACACGTCCGAACTCCTCGGATGACCGCGGGCGAGAGGGAAAAAAAAATTGTTTTGTAACACAAAACAATTTTTTTTGTCTGTTTGTTTGTTCGCGCATCACATAAAAACTACAGAACGGACTTTGATGCACTTTTTTTATTTGAAAGGCCTTGATTAGTCTTAAAAACTGGTAGACATTTTACCCCGCTACTATATCGGTAACCTGAGATATAACCGAAAAACTAGAAAATTAAACAGAAAGTGAAAAATGTGAAAATCGAAAATAACAGTCACGAGCAGGATTTGAACCTGCATCTCCTGGATACCGCCCAGATGCTTTGCTAATTCAGCCATCGTGACCCTTGCTCCTGACTGCTAATCTCGATAACACATTCATACTTAACGTCTTTGGGTGACGCCTGCACCATCTGTCGGAAGTATTTTCATACATTATACCGACCAGGTAAACTTAATTTTACAATTAAGATTTTACCTAATAATGACGCAAACCCTATAAATATTTAGATATTTTTATATATATTTTTAGCATTCACTTTGTGTTTAATGTATGTTGCTAAGCATGTCAAATGCTAAATATATATATATATAAATATCTAAATAACTAGAAAATTATTTAAACTAGATTTTTTTTGAGAATTTATTTAAAAGAACTACTGATGGATTTTGATGCAACTTTTTTTATTTGAAAGACCTTGATTTGACTTAAAAACTGGTAGACATTTTATCCCGCTACTATATCGGGAACCTGAGATATAACTATTATATATATTCTGTCCGTGTCGTGACGGACTAAGAATACAAGTGTCACCACCCCATTCTTTCCCACGGGTGTCCTATGAGGCGACTAAGGGATGTAAGCAATTATCATCCATTGCATTACTGCTGGTAGGGCTGGGTACCAAGTGGGAGTACTCACTTGGTATCGGGGGTTGGTACCACCATCTCCCGTGTGACCGGCCATGAAGCACATCGTTGCGTTTTGGCTGTAGCAGGAGATAGCCGTTCATATTTTATATTTCATTTCACATCTGTGAAATGGATTGGTGAGCAGTGGCTTGACATACTCTGGGTATAGTCGAGTCCATGGGCGACGGTTACCATTTACCATCAGATGGACAGTGGCTCGTCTGCCACTAATTGCAATAAAAAAAAAATATATATATAACCGAAATACTAGCTTTTGGCTACGGCGAAGCCGCTGGCAAAGGCTAGTATTTCTATATTATTGTGCATGTGTTATACTAGGTACCTACATTAATAATCTAGCCTTCTTATATTTGGAATAGTCACTAAGTTGTATTAGCCACTATTTCTAAAAATCTATTTTTCATTACTCATACTCTGAAAGTAGGCCTGAAGTTGCCTGAGGAGCGGGTTGACAGTAATACTTTTCAGTCCTAGGGAGAATTACTTTCAACTGACAGCTGAGTAATTATTAAAAAAAACAGTTCTATTTTCTGTACAGCCAGTCAATTACAGCGCGATGTAAAATTGAAATAACATAAAGTTATGTACCTATTTATTAAAGAATTTGTTTTTTATATGACTTTATTTTAATATACCTAGTTGCAACTATATCTTTTAAATAACGAAGATTTATGTTTTTTAAATGATTAAAATTAAAAATAATGGCTGAATAGCTGACAGGCCACAGGAAAAAAAAAACAAAATCGGCGGGAAAACGGCGATTCCAAATTCAATTTTGTAAGTATCCCATTTTTTCTTTAGCTAATTCATGATTTTTATTTTTAGTTTCCTCGTATTCGTATTGAAAAGCCCAGTGCTTACCCCGGGATAAAGACTTATTTAGTCCCTTGAACTATTGGAGCCCTAGGGTAACAATGTACAAATAGTACATTATTACTTAAGGCGCGCCGCGGCCGGATGGTAAGTAGTAACTGTCGTTCATGGGCCCTACTATATGGTCAAGCACCATTTTATTTCAAGGATGGTAAATGAAAGGATTGGCCGTGTGGGGCCGGCTTTAGAATTGTCCCACCCCTCTCCACCCATGGGAGTCGTAAGAGCCGACTGAGGGAACTCACTCGAGTATTAACAACATCCACTGCGATCGCCAACCCGCCTGCCAAGCGTGGCGATTACGGCACTATACCCCTAATTTGGGGAGGCCTATGTCCAGCAGTGGATGTCGAAAGGCTGATGGATGGATGGATGGAAATGAAAGGATAAACGGCTATAGCTACAACCAGAATACACCGAGGTGCTTACGGTTGGTCACAAGGGAAATGGTGCGTTCGGGCCGACGACAAGCGCTCTTAGTATCGAACCCAACCACCATAAAATAAATTTGTAAGAAAATATTTGTGAAAGTGGAAAAAGGGAACTACTGCAAGCAGGATTCGAATTTTTTTTGTTAAGGCGGGAAAAATGTTCCTAACCGCACACTCCGTCGTTCGGGGCAACGAACAGGGTAGTGTGGGGCCTTCACCCACTAAAGAAATCCGCCGTGTGTCGTCTCTCCGCCTTTATTGGCGGGCCACTGGAACTATGTTACATTCCTTCAGTGGTAAGCAGGATTCGAACCTGCGTCCCATCCAATCCGGGATGCTGCTTTAATGTAGCTGAGCATGTGAAGTGCTAAAAATACAGATGAAAATTTTAAATAAATTTGTGTTTTTAACCTCAGCTGTAGGTACATGAGTAACCTCCTAGATCCCGGTATAACGTATGCTTAATTTTAGATACATACTCTTTAAACAATTTCTCCTGGGTTTCGGGATAAGTTCCCAGAAGCATCATAATATAAGCGAGAAGACACGATGTGGTGTCGTAGGATGCTACAATGGCAGTGTCCACTTCTTCACGTATTTCTTTATCAGTCAAAGTATTCTCTTCTGATAGTTCTATAAGAAGATCCATGAGTGCTTTGCATTTTATACCTACGAAAAAATAACAGCATGGTATAAACTTATAGAAATTTCTCATTATTGTTGATCATGCCTATCTATTTTTCCACTATTTCAATTTAATAGTAAAAAAATCATAATTTATCGAAGAAAACACAAAACATAAAACATAGCATCACGCCTGTATATTTCTTATTGATCTTTCTTATCCACTTATAAATCCAAGATTAATATAAGTAATCTAATAACATTACTGTGTTTTAGGTATTCTATTCAATCAAATTGGTCATCTTTACAACATTATATGTTTACCTGTTGTGCTCCTTTGTCTTTCCCATTCTGATCTGGGCATGGTCCTTAACAGTTCTTTTTTTCTTTTTATAACCTGAAATATATATACGTGATATGATATAGGTAGTCATATATATAATCGATTTCATATAGTATCATAATCGTACAATAAACCAGTCAAAATATACGTAAATACATATGAAAGTAAAAGCCAATCTTTCTGATATTTATAAGCAAGATAAAATAAAAACATAGTAACTAACACTATTAGACATGGCATTCAGAACTTTGACGACCTCATCTTCACGTTTCTTCAGGTTTGTAAAGCTATAGATAAAATTATTTTGTAACCAGAAGTTCTGGAATCTCAGAGCTATTATGTTGAGGATCTGATCAACGGATTGCATATACAACTTGTTAAATTCTTTATCCTCATCTGCTGTTATACCGAAGGCAGTTACTGGAAATCAAATTTGCATCATCAGTTCATATCTGGACATAAGCATAAGTATTATATAGTTTAACCCCTGTACGTTGAACTTCAAGAGAGATACTACAAAATTCGAGTTATATTTTAAACTCAAGAAGGAAGGTGAGCAGATTTTGTAAGGAACTATTCAACTTGTAGAGGTTTATACTAAATCTTATCAATTTAATTTATCTTAAAGGTGTATACATAGATAATTCGTTTTAAAATATTGAGCTGTAAAGGTTATAAAATCGAACATTGCTATATTCGGAATATTGAGATCCAATATATTTTCTGAGACATGGAGGGAACTTATATGAAAATATAATATGAGTGGAGATTGCTGAAAGTGGCTGACTTTATTCTTCAATAAGTTGATGCACGAAGAAAGTATCTACAATAAATGGCACGACAATTTACTGGCGCATCAGTAAATTGTCGTGCCGCGAATGGGCGAAAGTGGTAGATAGACGTTTGAGAGATGAGAGTATAGCACAGAGCTAGTTCGGTTTTATACCGAACCCGGTCAGGGTACAACGGAAGCCATTTTCGCACTTTGCCAGTTGTGCGAAAAATATAGAAATATAGTTTATACATGGCATTTGTTGACTTCAGAAAGGCGTATGACCAAGTTTATCGGATGGTTATGTTAAAAAGAGAAAAGTGTTCCTGAGAAGAAGTGGTACCAAAAACAGACGATAATGGACCTAATATAAAAATAAGAGGAAGACCAAAAGTGGTCTATCTATAGTCTACATAGTCTACAAGTCAAGAACACCTAGCTTGGTATGGGCATATAATGCGGAAGAATGAAAGTCATGTTACAAAATGTGAGCGTGAGGGGTTGTAAGAGAAGAGGTAGGCTCAAAGAAAAGCTGAATGGATTGTGTAAGAGATGATATGAAAAGGAACGGAGTGAGTGATGAAATTGTGACTGATAGCGAGTTATGGAAGAAAAGCACATGATGCGCTGACCCCATATAAATGAGATAAGAGCAAGCTGTTAATGATGATGATGATGGAGGGCAAACAGATGACTTATAGGTACTCACTGATTATTTTGGTTTAAAGATGGTTTAAATTTAGGGTAATAAAGGTTTTGGGGCTTTAAAGGAAGTGGACTAAACATTTTTTCGGTTTGTTATGGTTTTCCAGTAATCGAGCTTAGACTTACATATGTTCTATTGTATTGACATGTTTTTGTCATAGATAAGACAAGAGACAATCTTCAAAAGTATATAGTGAGTCATTCAATCATTGAATTATATGAAGTTGGGTCGCAAAAAAATTAAAGAACTGTCTTAAGTGGTTTACATTATATCTACTCGTATGGAATTAGTACTGTTAATATACCTTATTAAAGTAAATAATCTACAGTGACTATTAAAAATGTTTTAGGGAGATATCATCTTCAGTTTTTCCACTAGTCTAACAATAATGCAGAGAAATAAGAGATAAATACTCACGACAGACCGTCTCCAAAGCAGTATGCTTTAGTGTTGCTAGATGATCGAATTCCCCTCTGCCGACTTCAGCGTCAAAATGTTTGACTTGTCTTTTAGCTTGTTCATTGAATACTCCTAAGAAACTATGGAGTACTTGAAGACTGAAAGCTGGATTCAAAAGTTTGCGATGACGTTTCCAAGTTGGGCCTAGCAAGTAAATAAACGAATTAGGAATATGGTTGAGATTATTTGAGAATTTTCTACGTTGGGTAATAGATACAGAGTCAGGTTATGTATGCATTAGCTTGTAATATAAGCAAACATTATCTTTTCATTCAAGATTCAGTAGTAGTATAATCTTAATCTACCTAATCGCTTTTTACTGCACAAATGGCAGAGTGGCTTAAGTGCTTTATACATACTTCGCGTCTTGAGGTTTTTTTTTTATACTATGTGGGTGGCAAACGAGCATACAGCCCACCTGATGGTAAGCGGTTACCGTAGCCTATAGACGCTAGCAACACCAAAGGCATCACTTGCGCGACACCATCTCCAAGGAAAGCGATAGGAGGTGGATATCTCCAGCGCTCTCACTCATCATACGAAACATAATGATAGGAACTCACAAGGACCGTTTTTTCACACTCATCTTATGTGAGAGGTTGGTACTTTCCCGATCGAGTCGGCCCATTCGTGCTGGGATAAGCAAGGCTCTACCACTAGTTTAACACTTTTAACAGAACAATATTTTTTGTAATTCACAAAAATGGTCGATTGAATGTAAAGGCCCCCGCGATACAGTGATTATTTAGTAGCACGCGTCGTTGTCTTTAAAAAAATGCCATTTGTCTTCCGAGTTCTTGATAATACTTTTTTTGTGAAAATAATTAAGCTATATTTCAAAATAAGGTTAATTTATTGTTTTACCTGAAGCTAACACTAATCCTTCGCCCATCCAAGGTTTTCCAAAATCATAAGCGTAATGTTTTTGTAAGCACGCATTTGCAGCTGTGACACTGTCTTCTGGATCTGATATTACTAAAAAAAGATTTAAATAATTTTATGATTATAATTAATTTTTGCATTTTTTTTTACTTCTTTCATTTCTTTTTTTTTTCTTTGACTATATTCACTCCTTTTTTTAAATTTTGTAATAGAACCTAAGTTTGTCTAAATAAAGAATCCACGTGACTATAAAAATGATATTATATTTTTTTGTTATTTTTAATAATTGCTTCACAATATTTATGATATACCTATACGACTGGTTGAATGTATTTAAAAGAGGTTAATAAAATAATATACTCACAATAATATATATCTGATCCAACAAACCCGCAAATAACTCCTCCGTGATCCAGTGATGCTCGTGTGAATTTTTTCAATAAGCTCCACAATTCTGTGGATAGTGACATTAGTTATGACAATATTCAGGTTTCATGGCATTCATTTATAAGTCTTATTTTAATCAAAATGAAATGCGTGTTCGTATGTGTACTCGAAAATCGGTTAAGGTATTGATCAGAAGCTAATATTTTTTTTTATTTGTATTTTAGCACTTGACATGCTTAGCTACTTTAAAGAACGAATTATTTGTGAAAATGTAGAAAAAGAGAACTTTAGTACGAGGGGAAATCGAACCTGCATCCTTTAAAATCCGGGGAAGTGCTCTAACCGCTAAGCTTCGCACTGATCAATGGCCATACCCAATCGTAAAGTCAAGGGTCGTAAAGACAAATGTGATTTTCACAAATAATTTTTTCTTTAGAAGCTAATAATGTTTTTGGCTTTTTATCATACATGTATTTACATTTATATTGACAACAGAGAGGAAAATTTCAATATATAAAATTCAAATAGGAAAATATTAAACTGTGAGCTTCAGTATAAAGTGATCTCTTTTACAAAATATATTTTATATTCATGTTCTTAACCGGTAAAAAAACATGCCAGGGTTAATTTTTTTTAATATTTTTTTTAGATTTTCTCTAGGGTTTTTGTTTTTCAACTCTTTACTGTTTCATTATTGGGCACGGATCTCCTCTGAGAGTGAGAGGGATTTAGGCTGTAGTGCGATGCCAGTTAGCAGACTTAACAAGCCTTCGAGAAAATCTCTCAGACATACATGTTTCCTAACAAAGTTTTCCTTCAGAGAACAGTGGTTAATTTGTAAACAAACACACAAATGATTTCAAAAAATCTCAAATAATCAGATATGTGTGTGCGAAGACGTCGGACTAGATATCAGACTCGATACCACAGTCTTAGCAGTTCTTGATTTTAACACTTGGCTAGTATAATATAGTAATATCACATAAAAATACAAAAAGAAACTTACGTGTGGTGTTTCCGATAAGCAAGTGTGCATGACCAAGAATTGGTAATAAACCAGGATAGATAGGAGGTAGCTTATGTCTTGTCTTCAACTGGCTGTATTTGGCTGACCATTGGCACCAATAATATAAAAAAAAAACCACAACACCAAGAATCAAAGCTAACATTTTATAAAGAATAAATTATTCGAAAAAGATATTTTTATTTGCAACAATAATTTTAACTATTGCGTATTCACAATAATATCTTCTATTGATTTAATTAATACTGCTTTAACTATTTGTTGCTTTATGGTATAATATGAAGAGTTTATATATTTGGTTTCGAACGCGCTTATATCGTATTAATGGTCAAATAGGAATGCAAAATTAGATATATCACTAATGACATCTGCCTTAAACATTAACGCACTTAAGTGTGTAAACAATGTACCGGCCTGTATTCTTTTTTACATCAAACTGGTCAACTAGTTGCTTAGGATTTTCTTGTATACTTACGAGTACATTGTTTTTTTCCTTATCATTGAATTTGAATTCTTCAAAGATGTTCAAATATTGACATTGTGGTTCTGATCATCAAGCCAGCAAGACACCAGACGCGTCATTGAGGATATTTTTGATCTTTATTAGAAGTGACTAACATGTACAGGATATATCCACTTTTTGAAAAGTTGTAGACCGTTGATCATGTGTTTAATGTTCTTTTTGGTAACATATTAAATGTTTAATAATTTTAATCAATAGCCTAAGCTAGGCTGTTGACCATCGATTACCGCTGTCTTCGGCTACAGTCCTCATAGTTTTCTAAATCATCCCGAAAAAAAATAATGAATACAATATTACAAAAAGAGGAGAAAACGATTCTTGAATATTTGTTTTTCTCTATTTATATATTATATAAATGATAAGTATTACAGCTTATTTGATTCTTTGTCTGACGGTATATTTTGTTCACACCCTCATCTCTTGAACTACGGGTTAATATTTACTTACTTATCATCACGCCATCTCCCTTGCGGGGTAGGCAGAGAGAACAGAGTGCCAAAAGGCTCTATTATTGCATACATCTCTCGCTTCCTCAACATTCATAATTCTTTTCATACATGCTCGCCGATTTCAGAGACTCCGGACCGACCATTATTTCAGAGGTCCGCTAACAGCTTCCCCTTTCAGGTACCCTTAACTGAGCGAATTTTCACACAACGGAGTCGGTCTGGTCTGCTGAAAGGTCTTCTTGACATAATTTTATATTATCACGGGTCATTACTACATAGAATATTTAAGCGGGTCTTAACGCATATGTAGGTATGTATATGGTGGATTTTTATTGAAAACTTGCCCGTGACCACGGCTGGTGCAACCCAATCGAAACGTGACGTTGGGAGTAAATAAGGTACTCCACATATACACGCGATAAGAATTGTTTAAATGTTTTATGTACCTTTGAAAATTATTATTTATACTAGATGAACCGATGAACTTCGTGTCACCTACAATTTATTTTTAGTGATCAATTCTAATCCATCTGCATCTTTTAAGGTTTTAATTTGGATAGGCTAGATAAATGAAACGTCCTTGAAAATAAAATGAATTAGAAAGAATAACAGTAGCTGTCAGTTTTTCATCTGTTAGCCAAGACAGTAGGTTCGTAAATTAAAGAGGCGATTCCTTTTCAAAAATATATAAATTATGATATTTTTGATTTTAATAACTTTTTATTGAATTTCCCAATTTTTTTCTCTTTTAAACCACTCCTGTATTTGAACGAACAATACAAAAGAAAAATTATTCATATCGGTCAAGCCGTTTTTGAGTCTTAGCGAGACTAATGAACAGCAATCAGCGATCAAAAATCGATTTTTATATAGTATTATTTATTTATAAAAAAATTAAGTAATAATCCTGTGGTTTACGCGAGCGGTGTTGCGGACACAGTTATCTATACAAATAAATAAAATTGAAGTGTCTGTTTATACGGTCTAAATAATAACTTTTTACTAAATGTATACGAGAGTATACATATGTTACCTTATAACAAGTTACCAATTTTTTTTAAGTTTTTGTCTGTCTGTCTGTTTGTTCCGGCTAATCTCCGGAACGGCTGGACCAAAAATCCCGTCCAAATGGACAGGATTTTCACTAGCAGATAGCTGTTGTTACAGCGTGTAACTTAGTATACTTTTATGAAAAACATGTAGGGTTCCGTGAAAAAACCCCATGAAATAATGAACAAATAAAATCTCGGGAATGGGTGAACCGTCGAAATCGACGGGACTTTCACTAGCAGATAGCTGTTGTTACAAGGAGTAACTTAAGTTACTTTAATTTTGGAAAAATAATTAGGGTTCCGCGCAAAAACAATAAAACCTATGAATGGGGGTACGCCCCAGGGTAGCGTTTTATCCCCGCTACTTGCAATTTTATGATGAAATTAGTGCGTGGAGTAAATCTCACGGCCTTACTGTGAATCCTTTAAAAACACAGGTGACAATTTTGTAGGCAGCTCTAGAATTATCTCAAGAATTGCTTGGGCACCGTTACCACAGGATATTTTTAAGTGGTAAATTTCCTATTAGTGACAGAGTTAAGAACTTGTGTGTAACAATTGACTCCAATTTTACTTGGAATGCGCAGCTGCAAGAGGTTAGTTAAAAATGATTTGCATCTGCAGGGTCTCTTAAGAGACTACGCAATTTTCTCCATACATCTACCAAAATTACGCTTGTAACTTCATTGTGTCTGCCTATCCTTGACTACGCTGATACCAGCTATCCTGATCTCACCGTAATCCAATTAGATAAACTTGAGCACCTCCTAAATTTCTATACGAGTACATATAAGGTTCATATTTGGTCTTCGCAAGTATGATCATGTTTCACAATTTCTATCTCTGCTTAAGTGGTTACCTATACGACTTCGCCGGAATACTGATATTCTCTCTTTACTATATAATGTACTGTTTAACCATCATCTCCTTCCTATCTCAAAGATCGTTTTGAATACCTACATGACACATAGCAGATGTTTAAGGTCATCGGAAAATATGAAGTTGAAAATATCTTTACATTTTAGGAACTTTTATGACAAATCTTTTACTGTCACTGCTACTAGTCTGTGGAATGCTCTGCCGTTGGAAATAACGCGAGCAAAGACTCTAGCTAAATTTAAATAATAAAGTTTAAAAAAAGATTTTTAACTAAATTTAAAATAAGGTTGCCTGGGAGAAATTACTTTTAGCAATAAGGCCGCCGATTGTACCACTTATAGGTTAACATTTTTTTTTCTCGCTTTTTACCTATTTATTATATTAACATAGGTTATATAACTATAGTGATAATATAATTACACCTAAAGTGTAAATAAATAAGAGATATATGAAATTATGAATGAATAGCGATTCAAATAGCTAATTATATACATCGAATATACATCCATTATACATAATATGGACTGGCCTCTGCCCGCGGTATTAGAGCACGTAATCTGCAGGCAATAAATGCCATTTTTTCTCAGAAAAAAAAATATATGTTAGTTAAACTTAGGTATTACTGATACACCAACAAATCTTACCTACTTACTAATAGGTTCCCTTGCCATGCGCTTAATGCGTGCGCTTATTGAAGAGCTAAAAAGAATCACAGAAAACTCAACCCTCCATTTCACTCAACTCTTTCTTAAATGGATACATTCTTTTTTGTTATTTTAGGTGGGCAAAAATGTCATCTTAAATGGATACCTACACTAAGTAAATAACACACTTTTTTTTGTTAGGGCGGGAGCAGTACCTAACCGCTAACCCCGTCGTTCGGGGCAACGAACAGGGAAGTGTGGGGCCTTCACTCACTAAATAAACCCGCCGTGTGCCGTCTCTCCGCCTGAACTGTATTACATTCAGTGGTAAGCAAAGAATACATCTACCAAACTTCTTAGATCAGTGGTTTAGGTTGTGCATTGATATATCATTCGAGTAAGGTACATTTTCATTTTATGAATACAGATAAGAATTCAATATAAACTATATAAATATACCTATACTAATTAATAATTCATTTGGATCTGTAGTTGTATCTGTAATACCTATATATAACTAACATAATATATAAGGTTTCTTTCTGAGAAAATATATTAATTCATAGTTGCGCAAAGGGCCATGGAGAGAGCCATTCTCGGAGTCTCCTTACGCGACCGAAAATTAAATGTGTGGATTAGCCGGAAAACACACGTGAGAGATGTGGTGGAAACCATCGCGCGGCAAAAATGGACATGGGCAGGTCATGTTACTCGGACGAGCACAGATAGATGGCCATGGAAAGTCACAGAGTAGAGGCCGTGAACGAACACCAGACAACGTGGTTTCCCACCTAAGCTATGGTTAGACGACCTCCAATGACATGCATGCCGTGACTGGATAAATCAAGCAGCAGATAGAGTGGCCTGGAAGAAATTGGGAGGGGCTTGCTGTAATGCACCAGGAGAGGCTGATGATGATGAATTAATTGAGTATCTCTTACCCACGCCTCTTTCCACGTGGTATTTACATTTGTCGCGGAATTCTAATTTATTTTCCAAAATAAAAGTATCCTAAGTTATTTTTTATAACATCAGCTATCTGCCCGGGTCTTCTCGCATAGTGCACAAACCACCGAGAAATTTTCACAAACTAGAAGCTAAGATTGACGTACCCATCACACTATTCCGTAATTTAAACCCACCGAAACTTTGCAATGGTACTAGATTTCGAGTAGTATTATTGCAAGGAAAAAAGGAAGTTCTAAACGGACTTTTAATGTCCGGATGTGGAATAAGTTAAACGGTATTTATACCATGAATTCACATAATACCGTCGATATTTTCCCCTTTTAATTCAAGACTTCAATTTCAAGCGTAGAAGTCGCGGGTAACATCTAGTTTTTCTAATAATTTGACATTATATAACAGACTGGTTATATTACTACATTTAGACTACATTTAAATCCTACTTATATAGTTTTTTAGTACTGAGACCTGTGTAATTTTATGTTCCAACGGACGACCTTCATGTTTAGTTACCACACAATACCTACTAGGGTATTGTGTAGTATTGTAACACTTAAGTAACATATACTTTAATATTTTACGACATTATATTATTTGTATAATTTGACCTTGCCTTTAAGTAAATCCTTTTGTCAATAAATATAACTTGATGTTTTTTTTTATAAAACGTGGGTGGCAAACAAGCATACTATAGACGCTAGCAACACCAGAGGCATCACTTGCGCGTCGCCATCTCCAAGGAAATGGATAGGAAGGATATTAAGGCGAGGATAAGAAGGATACTAAAGAGAGGATAGGGAGGAGTTTTGGGCCTCCAGCACTTTCACTCTCCTTACGGAGCACAACGGTAGGAGTATCTACCGTAGTTTCATGCTGATCTTTTGTTAGAGGGTGGTACTTCCCCTATCGAGCCAGCCCATTCAAGCTGTGATAAGCAATCTAACTTTAGAAAAAGGTGCACAACGAACATATGCCGTGCAAGTCAACTGCAATCTATTTAAAAATAACAACCATGGCCATGAATTTGTACGTCAGAATAGTAGAAAATTAAATAACCGCGATAGATTCGACTGCACAGATGGTGCAGTGGTTTAGATAGCGGCCTCTCGCCCTAGTGTTGTGGGTTCCATTCCCGCACAGGACAACTTTTGTGTGATCTACAAATGGTTGTTCTGAGTCTGGGTGTACGTTGTGTCCGTGAAATTGTATGTTTGTAAAGTCCTCCGCGATACAAGGATTATTCCTCTGTGCAGGGTGTTGTGTTTTATTGAAAAAAAAAGATTGCAAAAGTTTTTTTTTACAATTACATTAGCTTTAAAAAAAAATAAAGGCATCCGAAGCCGTGACTTGGGTTAATTTCGTTATAGTCCTCTTCTCTGCCACCAGCAGGGTTTGGTAACACATGGAACAACTCACTTGTTGTGAGACCGAGTGAGTAGGTACCACCGACGTCTTTGTTTTAATGGCTGTGGAGCATCTCGATATATTTAAGTTGCAGAAGGTAGCCAAGCTATTCCCACTTTTCCATTCCAACATTTCTATTCCCAAAACTTTTTCTTTGTTCAGGCTTAATGGTTATCGTTTAAAATACCGTGGAACCTTCCCTAAGCTGATGATGGTCCTCGTTTCCGATAACTGTCATAAGATTCAAGACAACAACAAGCCTAGAGCGTATGGGATTAAAATAAAGTGGTTAGTAGAACCGAGACTGAATGTATGTTCTGTAGCTGTAACCCCGATGCTACCTTCAGTGCAGATATCAAGCTTGACAATACAACCCTGCCAAGAGCAAAAACCTTTAAATATGTGGGCTCAATACTTTTTTTTTTATTGCATGTAGTGGAAGACGAGCCACGGCCCATCTGATGGTATATGGTAACTGTCGCTCATAGACTCAACTATACCGAGAGTATTGTCAAGCCGCTGCTCACCATTTCATTTCACAGATATGAAATGAAAGAATAAACGGCTGTCTCCTGCTACAGCTAAAACGCAACGATTTGCTTCATGGCCGGTCACACGGGAGATGGTTGTACCAACCCGCATGGGCCCGATACCAGGTGAGTACTCCTACTTGATACCCAGCCCTACCACTAGTCATGCAATGGATGTTAATTGCTTACTTTCCTTAGTCGCCTCATACGACACCCGTGGCAAAGAATGGGGTGGTGACACTTGTATTCTTAGTTCGTCACCACAAGGAAAACAACTTCTTTTGGAAGAAGGTTCAATTGATGTAGAAATAGGTCACAGAATAACGTCGGGATGGAACATGTGGCTTATGTTGACTGGGATCTTGTCTGATCTTCAAAGTAATAAAAGTCAAAGTCCACAAAAACAGCTGATAGACCACCGCTTCTATACAGCACCGACGTCTAGGCAATGAAAAAGACCTATGAAATAAAATTCCACAAGACTGAAATGCATATGCTACGATGAGCAGGAGGAGTCACACTCAGAGATAAGGTGGACAATGGAGCTTCAAAGTTGCAAAAATAAATGATAATCATGGGTGTGTGTGTATGTACTTCGACGAACAGATGGCCATTTCGTTAAAACGTATCTTGCATAACCACCAAGAAGAGGGGAAGAATAAAATCCAAAACGTGGATGACAAACGCCCAAAAGAACATGAGGCAGACGTCGCGTTATTAGGAAAGTCGACCCCGCGTAACAGTAAAGGCGAGACCAAAGAAGAAGTGGCGAAGCTTAACGTAGGTAGCGATTTTGCAGTATTCCTGATATTGCCGATTTCAAGAATGGTGGTTAAGTGGGCTGTGGCTCATCTGCCACCACAAAACGCCACAAGAAAACCTCTTTAACACTCTTAGGTATATTTTTGTCCCACGTTTTTATTTAAACATTTTCCTTGTACTGTATCTTTGTTCGTATTTTATTCATAGTAATTTCCTCGAACCTCAAATAACACTATGCAAATAATGTTTGTTAGTGTTAAGTTTCGCTCTCCTATAACGTTTCCATATAATAGAAGTATTGGCGTAATTCTATAACGTGGGCCCCATGGCATTTGCGCAATTCAAACGTAGTAATGTTGATCTTGGATTGTTAGTTTATTATAATAAGGCTAGTGCAAAGGTAATAATAAATTGTCAATATCCTAGTGATTTGACATTACCTTCTACGGAGGAGGTTTGTGTACTTTGATTTTAAACTATTTATTGTTCCAATGTCGTGCACGGCATAATTATGATTTACGTCAAGTACTAATTAATTGTGTCCGTAAGGATTGAGGAGCCACTTCAGATTTTCAAAGGAAAATCATCGGCATATTTAGTAGGAAAGCAAATAATTTTGTAGGCCAAATCCTGAAATTTGTAGTAAAATATATCCAAAGATATACCAATGTAAAAATCCAAACACCTGAATTGAGGAGCCACCTAGAACACGGAAAGTATTTACCTAATATTTTTGAAAATTTTCTATCATTTAGTAGTAATTGTGTATAGTGCCTACTAACAATCTGAGTCCAGTACTGTTGATATTCAAGAATATACAGTACTTTTAATGTGGCTCCTCAATCTATACATAGGAATGTAATTTTTTATAGAAGTAATGGTCAATTTATATTCCACACCAAAAAAACATTTGTAAAACTCAGTGAATTTAGTAAATGCATTATATTTGGCTCCTCAATCCTGACGTTCAGCTTAATAAATAGTTGACTGTAGCTACCTCAGATCACAACGTAATCAAAAACCAGAGACACTAACATTTAGTATAAATATCTACTAAATAAATATGTATATCAACATTGTATATAAACGGTATCTAAAAAAAAAATAACTTTTCGATATTCCTTAAGAATTTGCTGTTAAGGGTGACCGTGTTATATGAATGAAACCAATAGACTAGTTTTTGAAATTTAATTTTTAACAAATCGACATTATCGAAATCCTAAGCAACTATTGTAAAATTTTATATTTATTTTATCTATCTATGCCTACTATTATAAAGCTGTAACAAAGCAGTGTTTGTACATTTAAAATATTTGAAAAAAAATTACTGTACTTAATAGGCTATATAGGAGTGTCTAAACACATTTTTTTTTTAAATTGTTAGTTGTTTATCTGTTTGTTTGTTCGCGCATCACGCAAAAACTATTGCAGGGATTTTGATGCATTTTTTTTATTTGATAGCTCTTGGTTAGACTGAAAAACTGGTATACATTTTATCCCGCTACCATATCCGGAACCGATAACAAAAAAACTAGCTTTTGGCTGCGGCGAAGCCGCGGGTAAAGTCTTTATTTGAAGCATTAGTGACTAAAGCAACAAAATCCTTATTATTCGTTATTTTATGATTTTTCGTTATTTTTTTTTTATTTTTTTCCCCGTCTCTTCCTATGGGAGCCGTAAAAGTCGACTAAGGGATTACCGGGGGACCGGGCAGCAGCGTTCCTGTGTACTAAAAACATCCACTGCGATCGCCAACCCGCCTGCCAAGCGTGGTGATTGTGGTAAAACCCCCATTTTGGGGAAGCCTATGTCCAGCAGTGGACGATGAAAGGCTGATGGATGGATGGATGGATGTTTATGATTTTCTTCAGAATCAGCCAATATTATAAAAACAAGACGTCAATACTATTTTATAAGCCCTATTCTATACAACAGAGCTAATACAAAGCTTCAAATTTATTCTTTTACTGCTCGTAAATATAGATCAGTCTTGCATAAATGGCTTAGTTCCTTAAACTATGAAGAAATGAAAAATTTATTAAAACATAATCTCGGCCACCAGACCTTCACCTTTTAGACCTTCCAAAACCACATACACACACACAAACACACACACACACATACACACACAAACACATACACACACAAACACTCACACAAACACACACACACACGCTCACAGCATATTTCTTACACAAACAACAATTTTTATTGTTATATATTTTATTCATGGAGGATGTCCATTCAAAAAAATTTGTTAGGAAATTATAGGATAGCTAATAACTTCGTACATATTGAATTTTTTTATGGTACCTATAATTAAACGTGCAATTAATATAAATTTATACAAAACATAAATGTTTTTTGTTCCAAATTTCGTCACAAGTATATGTAGATAGAGGCAAATCTATTTACGGAAGCATCTCAATGAGGAGCCAGATGTGCCATATCTCCCAATTCATTAATTTTTAATTACTGGCTCTTGTCCTACAAATCTAATATACTTACCTGAATAACTGCTTCTTTGAAAAATGACGAGTCATATATGTATGGTCTGAGGAGCCACATATAGTGTATGGTAACTTTTTTAGTTTTGATACTACTGAGCTCAGATTTTATCTACTAATTACTCTCAAATGCTACAAAATCATACCGAATTTTGATAAATATTCATCTATCACATTCCTAGTTCTGACATGGCTCCTCAATCCAAACATTTAGATTGAGGTGCCACCTTTATGTTCTTATAACTTTTGAAGTATTATACTACAAAATCGAGGATCGATCCTACAATTTTTTTAAACTTACGACTAAATAAGTATAATAATTTCATTAAGATACTAAAAGTGGCTCCTTAATCCTTACGGACACCATTAATTATCGAATGAATTGAACCATTTTTTATTCTATTAATATTCCCCTATTAATTGCACCTTGTAGCGTAACGGTGAAGCCGTCACGCCACAATTATTTAGGACCTACCTAGGGGTCTAAAAAGAAATTAAATAGGAAACAGATCGAAATAAATTTTAATAAATAAGGTAATACGTTAATTAGGAACAAGTTTTGTATGCACTAAGTACTACTAGAGTTATTCTGTCTTTACCTAGAGATTTATTCACCGCAACACTTGGGATACCTCAAGAGATGTTCTTGTACAAGGATCCACTCCCTTTAGCATTCCGTACATGTACAAAGGTCCACTCTCTTTAGCGTTCAGTGCAATCCCTTCCGTTCTAGAAGGTCAGACCCGGTCTCAGAACCAGACCCTGAAGTCCAACAGATCACACCTGAAATCTTTGAAACGGCCTCCAGTGAAGAACCAATACTCAAGATAATCTTCAGAAAAGAAGAGAAGCCTTGACAACTTCTCAAGAAACTTTAAGATAATGGAGCTTTGACGGATATCTCAAAAGGACCACGTCCGAGTCTAGAATGAATCAGAATCTTCTGCTATATTTACAGGACCATGCCTGCGTCTAGAATGCTCAGCAACGCCTATGTTCCAGTTTATATAGCTTTTTCTTCGAACTTGACTGTTCGAGGTTCAGACTTTTTGAATTTCAAAATAAATGTTTCTTTTCTTATATATCATTTGTAATCTATTTAGAAAAGAAGGATTTAGGTAATATTAGAAAAGAGGATTTAGATAATATTACAACCTTTCTTCGCTAAGTGAGAGGAATTCGAGCCTTGCTTGAGCTATCTGACCTTATTTTCTTCTTACCTTATGACTAGCCTTTGCCCATGGCTTGACCGCATTTAATTGCAAGTGTTTAGGTTATAATTCCGGTCACGAGTAATAGCGAATTAAGATAATTTCTCAAACAAAAAAAGTTTAATTTAAATGCATTCTGTAGTTTTTGGATGATTCACGAGCAAATATTTAAAAAAACATAGCATCACGCCTGTATTCCCCGAAGGACATCCACGGTTCGCCAGCTATGTTGAAGTCCCACGTAATAGGTGGCGAACCTATTGCCAACTACCGGGCACATTTACAAAGTCCTGGCTGCTACTGAGAATGTATCTTTTTACGAAAAAGCTAAATAAATATTTAAAACATACAAATAAAAATTCTAAAAAAAGATGTAAGGACCACTCATATTAAAATTTGCTAAATATATCATAAGTACAGATATTTTACTTTTAATCAGGCTCTTGTAATGTAATAACATTTCATGTTTAGAATTTTATATATATAGTTAGCATTTGACATGTTTAGCCATATACATTAAATACAAAGTAGAAAATGTGAATTTGAAAATAACAGTCACGAGCAGGATTTGACCCTGCTTGCCAATTCAGCTGAATTAGCAAAACATCTGGACGGTATCCAAGAGATGCAGGTTAAAATCCTGCTCGTGACTGTTATTTTCGATTTTACATTTTCCACATGTTTAGTTACCCTTGTGTCAAAGGTGATAATCAAACTAGGCACTTAAATCCGGAAACAAATTCTAGGGCATGCAAATATCAACGAACAGTGTGTGTATATGATAAACTGACGTTATTATGAATTCATCATGATAATCTCAAGTTCAGTTTTATTTATTTATTTAAAACTTTTGCACTTATATTAGGTATAAGGCGGACTTAATGTACTGGGACTTTAACTTGAAAATAGATGACAAAAATGTAAGAGCGAATCGAGAAGTGGCAACGGCATTTGAAAATTATTTTACTAATATTCCTGTTTTAACAACAAAACATCTGGCGTTGTCTCCTACTGCAGCCGAATCGCTCCTTAGGCAATGTGTTCCGATATGTAATACTTCCTTTAAATTTTCGGATGTCAATGTAAACAGTGTTATAAATAACTTTAAAAGTCTCAATATTAAAAAAACGGCGGATTTATGGGGTATGTCTGTTAAGTTAGTTAACTCAATCATTCATATTATTGCTCCCCAATTGACATCTGTATTTAACGATTGTTTTGTTAATGGTGTATTTCCCGACCTTCTGAAGTTTAGTAGAGTAATTCCTTTGTTTAAATCTGGTAGTACCTCAGAACTTAATAATTTTCGTCCAATTTCTGTACTACCGACACTAAGTAAAGTATTTGAGAAGCTTATTCTCAAACAAATGATTAATCATTTTGACAATCATAAAATTTTCCATAAAAGTTCGGCTTCACAAAGAATCGCTCTACTACTGATGCAGGTATAGAATTGTTAAAAACCATATTTAGAGCCTGGGAAGATTCGCATGATGCGTTAGGCGTATTTTGCGATTTGTCTAAGGTATTTGACTGTGTACATCATGAAACCCTCATTAAAAAGTTATACCATTACGGAATCAGGAACAGGACTCCCGAACTTTTGAGTTCTTATTTGAGCAATAGAATTCAAAGGGTCGATGTTAATGGTACGTTATCGCTTGGGTCTGTCATGACAATGGGTGTGCCACAGGGGTCTATTTTAGGGCCATTTCTGTTTCTAGTCTATATTAATGACCTACCATACTACGTAGGAGATAATCGAAGTATTGTGTTGTTCGCAGATGATACATCTTTATTATTTAAACTAAGAAGGCAACTGCTTAATTATGACGATGTGAACAATGCACTATCTAAAGTTGTTCATTGGTTTAATACTAATAACCTAGTTTTAAGTGAAAATAAAACTAAATGTATAAAATTTACTACACCCAATGTAAGGCATGTAGAAACCAATGTACAATTGAATGGCGTTAAACTGGACCTTGTGGAGTCCACGGTTTTCCTAGGTATCACTATAGATAACAAACTCCAATGGGGCCCCCATATTAAAAAATTGTCAGCTAGGTTAAGCTCAGCGGCATATGCGGTAAAAAAATTATATTATTGACTAATGTTGAAACGGCTAGAATAGTTTATTTCAGTTATTTTCATAGTATTATGTCCTATGGCATACTGCTATGGGGATGTTCCGCCGATTTAAATTCCATATTTGTACTTCAGAAAAGGGCTGTTCGTGCAATCTATAATCTGGGCCCGAGAGTTTCCCTTAGACAGAAATTCAAAGAAATTAATATTCTAACTGTTGTGTCTCAATTTATATACGAAAATCTGTTGTATGTCAAGAAAAACTCGGATGTTTTGATGAGTATAGCGATGTTCATCACATTAATACTAGGAACAAAGGCAATCTTATTGCACACAGTACTCGTCTCCACAGAATTAGTAGATCTTTTATGGGACAATGTATATGCTTTTACAATAAGATTCCTGAAAGTGTCCGAAACATGCCACTAAATAAGTTTAAGAAAGCCATAAAAATTAGACTTTGTAATCAAGGTTATTACACTGTTTCGGATTATCTTGAGGACAAAACAAAATGGGCTTGAGCTGCTCCTCATTCATTAATTTTCAAAATTGTTTTGTATAATATAATGTAATTTTAGTTATAAAGATTATATTAAATTGTAATAAATTGGCAATTTAAAAAAGTGGCCCATGAGTTTCTTGCCGGGTTCTTCTCATGAAAGGCTTTACTTCGGAATCCGGCCGCTTGTGGCGATTGCAATCGCCACTTTGTTATTGCGGATGCACTCGCCTCAGGCGCTCGTGTTGATTATTAGTGTATTCTTGACGATTTTAAATGCTATTTAATAGGCCTATGAAATAAAGATATTTTTGAATTTGAATTTGAATGCCTTAGGCATTCTCTTACAGTCGGCCTGGGGTGAAGCAGAAATTAAAGATGGTAGGTGCAATAGACAAATAAATGTCAATACATAATAATTTATCGTCGTTGCGACTTTAAGGCCTCTTATGTGACACTTTTAGCAAAATCACTTTTTTATGCCATTCGATTCTTCATCTGGAAGCTCTATCGAATGCAAAAACTCTTATGTGTACCTATAAGACGTTTCAATCGTAATTTGTTTACCAATTTCAAGATCCAATGTGCTTGCTAATTAAAAGTTGATGCTTAAAATATCTTATGTGTCAATTCTACACATAAGAGTTTTAGTTATGGCATACTCGTGGTCTTTAGGCAATTATTGGAATAAAATGTCTTATGTGCATCATAACGAGAACAGCGGGTATTTAAAAAAATGCCTATAATTATGGTGGTAGTTGACGCTTATAGGTAATGCATTATTTTGTCAGTGCCTTACTTGATCGTTAGGTAATTGATTCGCGTTCTGCAAAACGTAGTTTATTAATTTGTAAGGGTAAAAGCATAAAAAATAATAAAGTAATTATTAAATTCGTAACTCCTCTTCCTTTTCCTCCATTCTTTCTTTCATGGGGTTATGTCGTTTTATATTGGAGTATAGGAACTCCACCTTCTAGCTCCATCATCAGATCCTGGATACTATTGAAAGACAAAGTACTCGTCACGACAAATCAAACGAGTACAAACTCGATAGTGTTACGCCATTTAATTATGAAGTTCCTATATCCACCTTCCAGCTCCATCATCAGATCAGATCCATGTCATCATAATATTGCATTATTACGCAATTTACATATGCTTGTAAAATTTCAGCTCAATAGAAAATCCGGAAGTGTGTCTAATTTAACTTGCAAGATTTGAACGGAATAAGTAAAAAAGCGTCGCCACGCTAACAGCCGATTTTAGCCTCCCTCCGCATTAGATGTTTCACATCAATAAACCGTCCAAGTGGTATTGGGTTATTAGTTAATCAGCAAAATACAGGTGACTTCGAATCAAGTACTTATTATGATTTTGGAGATCATCGCCATTTTAGCGGTTGTCTTATTACGCCACAAGACTTGGGCTTACAATCTTCGGGATTGAATTATCAAGATGAGATTACGGAAGAATTATAAGACAAAAACATAAGAATGATCCATGCCACTATAGACTAGGGTAGACCGAATAGTAGACCAGTACATTTGAAGATGACGTTACGGAAGCTTCATCTGGTCAAAGTATCAGTATACTTCATAACACAGAAGAACCGGGAACAGCATCTGAATCAAGGCTGGCGACATCACTAACACAATTTAGCGATAACAGTGATCATGATCCGGATTGGGTTTCAGTGATTTCACGGAGGAGGCGGGTTTGTTATCCATTGCGGAGCCAGGTTGAATAACATTTGGCCTAACTAACATATCATCACGCCATTTCCCTTGCGGGGTAGGTAGAGAGAACAGCAAGTAACATTTGGATATCCATGAAAATATCTGGTCATTATCTGTGTAAGATTTACGAAGAAACAGGAACTTATTTTTAAGAAGGCGGAGGATCTTGCCTCTTTTGGATAGTGATAATGGTGACAGTGATGGTGACGACAACGTTAGTGGGGTATCGTTATCGGAAAATATTCCATGAATCCCCTTCCAGACCTGAAATACCCCTGTGCCTCACACACTAATCCAGCAGACTTCATCTTCATTCTCCTTTCAATAATCTTACCATACACTTTGGCTGCCAAATTAGTCATGTTTATGGCTCTGTAGTTTGCACAGTCCTTACGTTTTAAACAAGAACATGATGGCTGCGCTTCTCCAGTCCTTGAAAACTATTCCTGAGCTCCAACATAAAATGAGAAGCACCAGGAAAGATTCCCAGACATATAAGCCCCAAAGCTTGATCATCTTAGCAGAAACCATATCAATATCCGCTGCCTTACTTTTTTACAAACTTCTAATCGCCTATTCAACTTCGTCGATACTGATGTTGTGTGAAGTGTTTTATCAGCCTATCTGCTGCAATCATATTTGCTCTGTCATGCTTCTCTTTCACTTAAAGGCTAAGGTAGTAAAGCTAAGGTGAGGCTTTGGTGTCATTCTTATATTGTCTATATAGTTATTTGTTCTATTTAGTCATACTTTCATTCAGATTCAAAGAAGAAGCATAGTCCAGCCACGCTTTCTTCTTTTGCTTTACGGACGCTGCTACTTCCGTATCCCACCATGCATCACCTTTCACTTTCCTATGGATCTTTCAATACTCTCTAGCATTAATACATTTTAAATTCACGGGTTTCATATTCATTATAATACATTTAATGGGTCTATATGCGCATTAAACTTCTCAAAATACTATTAAAACTTATGATGCGGTTACGGGATGAAGCCGCAGTCGATTGTAATAAAAGCAAGTGTAAAAAAGAGTACTATAAGAGTCTAAAATCTGTAGTTAATAAGGCACTCTTCTTTGAAAAGGCTGCTTATTTCAATTATAATATTAATAATAAAATAAGCAATCCGCATTTATTATGGAAAAATTTAAAATCTATTCTGGTACCTAAGAATAACATAGAATTGCCCTTTTTTCTTAACAATTCTGGAGCTATTAATATGCATTTTTTAAATATACCAGGTATCTCAGATGTTAGTATCTCGCTATTGACATTTTTTGAGTACCATCAATTTAGCAATAATACTTTTCGTTTAAAGGAGGTCGGCTTGGATTGTCTAGTAAAAATAATAAACAACTTAAAATCAAATGCTGAGGGCACTGATCTTATTAGTCTAGATATGCTAATTATGACTTTTCCTCATACTATATTGACGTCATACAAGATCTGATAAATATGTCAATTACCTCATCTATATTTCCTGAAGTTTGGAAAATTGCGATTGTTTGTCATATGCCTAAGTTACCAAATCCCACTCAAATGAAAGACTTGAGACCTGTCAGTATCTTGCCTTGTTTATCAAAAGTTCTTGAGAAAGCAGTTTGTAATCAGTTGGTTGATTACTTAGAAACTCATAACATTTTACCTGAGACAACCTGGCTTCCGAAAAAATCGTAGCACTGTAACAGCTATGTTGGATGTCAAAGATAATACTGTGCGCTCAGGATGTAGGGTTATGCACCTTACTGGTATTGTTAGATTTTTCACGAGCATTTGATTCAATAAATATTGATCTACTATCCAAGCTACGCTATTATGGATTTGATCCTTTTTTTTTTTTTATTATTTTAGGGGGCAAAAATGTCCTACCGCACACCCCGCTGCCCGGGGAGACAACGGGGTAATGTGGGGCTCTCACCCACTAAAAACCCACCGTGCGCCCTCACCCGCCTTTGCTACGGCGGATCACGGGAACCGCGTCGTTTCTCCGCGATCCGCAGGCGGCAGCCCCTTCGGGCACCCTCTCTTGTGCGACGCTCCGCGCACTTGGGCGTCACACCTTCGCGGTAGGCTTCCGCGGACGGCAGGGTACTCCCCGACCCCACCGTTCGCAGCCTCGGCTAGGGCGGCATCAGGTGCAGGTAAGCGCGCGCACGCCGCCCCGCGCGCCGGCGGCGAATCGGGTCCGTGAAGAAGGATTCCTCCCGGGCCCTCTCCGCCGCCTCCTTCCGTGAGATGACAGCCTCGCAGAAGGCGGCGACCGCGGTCCAGGCCCTGTCACTGCCAACCATCGCTCGCGCAACGGCCGGCAGCGACAGGTCCACGCCTATGACTGCAGCGAGTTCCCGGCGCTGCACATCCCAGGCCGGGCACGACTCGAGCGTGTGCTGCGCCGAGTCCTCGCCGCAGTCGTAGTGGTGACAGCCTGGGGTCGTCTCCCTCCTAGCGATCGTGTGCAGGTATTTGCCGAACCGTGCCCCGACAAAACCTGCACCAACCGGAAGGTGAGGACCCCGTGCTGCCGCCCTGCCCATTCTTCCAAGATCAGCTGGAGCGCCCCCACGGTCCAGAGACCAGCCCGGGGCGTCTCCAGCCGAGACCTCCACTTTAGGACGGTGGTGTGGCGGGCATCTTCCCGCCACGCTGAGATTGCGCTTGGCGAGGGGCGGCTGCCCCCCGCCCGCGCCGTCGGCGCCCGCCGATAAACGTCGGCGAGCACTTCCGCCTCCAGATCCCACGGGGGGGTTCCGGCCAACGCGCAGGCTGCATCGCACGAGACCGTGCGGTACCCGCGTATTGCCCTGACCGCTACGACCCTCTGTGGACGCCACAGAAGGGCCCTATTGCGAGCGGCCAGGGACTCCGCCCACACGGGCGCGCCGTACAGTGCCATTGACCGTACTACCCCCGCGTAGAGTCGTCGACACGCGAGACTCGGTCCGCCCAAATTCGGCATCAGTCGCCCGAGGGCGGACGCCGTGCCGACGAGCTTTGGCGCAAGACGGCGGAAGTGCTCGTCAAAGTGCCACCGTCCATCCAATACCAGGCCCAGGTACTTGATGTGGGCCTGGATTGGAAAGCCCACAGCGTTGACCGTTATCGAGGCGCCGGCGGGTGGGCCGTGTCGGGGCCCATGGAAGAGTAGGGCCTCCGACTTTTCAAGGGCCACCCTAAGCCCCAGCGCCTCGATCCGCCTGACCACCTCCGCGGTTCCTGAGGTGGCCAGCGTTGCCGCCTCCTCGAGGGTCCCGCCCCGGGTTGTGACGAGCGTATCGTCTGCGTAGCAAATTACGCCCAGCCCGGGGGGGAGCCGGCCACGGAGGACCCAGTCGTAGCCGATGTCCCACAGGAGCGGCCCTAGAACCGAACCCTGCGGGACGCCGCACGACATAGCCCTCCTTACAACGTCCCCTTCCCGGTCCACGAAGAGGACGTTGCGACCGTCGAGGTAGTCCGCCACCAGCCGCCTTAGGTAGAGGGGCACTCCATGGTACCGGAGTGCCTCCTTGATGCAGCCGAATGGCAGACTATTGAAGGCGTTGGCGATGTCGAGCGACACCGCCAACAGCACTTCCCTCGAGGTGACGGCCTCCGCAGCTGCGGCCTTCAAGCGCAGGATGGCGTCGACCGTAGACCGACCCGCCCGAAATCCGAACTGGGCATCGGACAGGTCGGGGCCGACCGCAGCTAGGTGCCGGACGATGCGGGCAGCGACTACCCGCTCGAGCAGTTTGCCCGCCTCGTCCAGCAACACGATGGGCCTGAGGGCCGCGACTGTATTCGGAGACCGTCCCGGCTTCGGCAGGAGCACGAGCTTCCCCTCCTTCCAGCAGTCAGGGAACCGTCCGGACACCAGGCAAGCGTTGAACAGTCCCCTGAGGCGGGGCTCTAGGTGGTCGAGGACCAGGGCCAGCACTCGGGCGGGAACCCCGTCCGGCCCGGGGGCGGCGCTTCTCCGCATACGCGCTGCCGCCGCCCCCATTTTCGTCGTCGTCACGGGCGGTACCTTCCCGTCGTCGGCCTCCCGGTCGTCATCTGGCGGAGCCATGACCGGGGGCGTGTGCACCGCCCGTGAAGGGAATAGTCCCTCAACCACTTCAGAGAGGAAGCCCGGCTGGTGGGTCTCCGTAAGGAGGGGGGCCCTAGGCGCGGAGCTTGTTGAGCGCCGCGCGGTACGGGCGTCCCCAGGGGTCACGCTCGAGACCCTCCAGCATCTCCTGCCTTTTCGCGTCTTTGGCGCGACAGATGGCCAGCTTAAACGCGGCGCGCGCCCTGTTATACGCCGCATACAGCCGGCCCTCCCGCTCCTCGTCGCGGATTCGGCGACGTCGGCTGCGGGTGTAGGACCTCCGGGCACGAATACAGGCCGCACGGAGGTCCGCCAGCTCCGGGGACCACCAGTAGACCCCTTCCGTCGGGGCGGGCGCCACACGCGGGGCATGGCCGCATCGAAGATCTGCGTAAGCATGCCGCGAATGCGGCCAGCCTCGGCGCCCACGTCTTCCGTCAGGGGGGGAGGCAGCCAAGATTGAAAGATGGCCGCCTCCACCAGCAGCTCCCGGTCGAGCCTACCCACAGCCCAACGCGGAAAAGCGGGAGTTCTGTCCGCCACGTGACCCCTGCTGGCACCCTGAAGGGTCCGGGAGACCTCTATCTGAATGTATCTGTGGTCAGGTAGGGTCTCGACCTCCTCCAGGACTCGCCAGCTCCTTACGCGTGCGGCGACACCGGGGCTAGCGAACGAAAGGTCCACTATCGACCCGCCCCCGCGCCGCACGCACGTTAGGGCGGACCCTCGGTTTAGCAACACGAGGTCCGCCGCTGCCGCCCACTCTTGGACCGCCGCACCTCGGGCGTCCGTCCTGGGGGACCCCCACGCCGTTGATTTGGCGTTGAAGTCCCCCAGCACCAGCACAGGGCTCGGTGCCATACGCCGTATCGAGGTCTCCAGGCTGTGCAGGAAGACCTCGAAAGCCGCCAGACTACGATTGGGGGAGAAGTACACGCCATACAGCGTGACCCCTCCCCATTCAGCCGCCACATATCCCGTGCCCTTGTCTTTGACTGACAAGGGCGGGGAATGCGGCGCCACCAACCCGACGACCGCCACGGAGCCATCCCCGCTACCCGCCCAATTGTGGCGATCGGGGACTATATAGGGCTCCGCGGCTACGGCAACACCGATCGACCGCTCCGTCATGGATTGCAGGAAGAGGTCCTGCGCCCTGGCGGAGCGGCCGAGGTTCCCTTGGAGGAGGATAGAGTCGTGGTCCATAAACTAGACCACGACATCCTCCTCCATGCGCTGCGGCGGTCCAGCCGCACTGGGTTGGGCAGCAGGGGCCGATTGGCTGCCCACCACCCTCTTAGGGCCTGACTTGGCCGGAGGCCTACATCCCAGCCGCCCCATGCAGTGGTTGGCGGGGCGGTTGCCCGCCGCGCATGCGGGACAGTGTGGAGTGGCAGTACAGGTCGCCGCCTGGTGCCCTGCCTGACCGCAGCGGAAGTAAAGCCCGCTGCAGTCGAAGCAGTTGGTGCACAGCGGCCGGGTGTGACCAACCGCCATGCACTTGTAGCACCTGGCAGGCCGGGGCTCCAATGCGGTTACCCGCGCGGCGCTCCAGCCCACCAGAAGTCTACCGGCGGCGACCAAATCTATGGCCGCCGCGACAGGGCACGATACCCAGACGGTACCCACACCACCTGGACCTGGGCGAATGGTGCCCACCCGGACGGCGCTGCTGGGAGACCCGGTTTTCGAGGCGATTGCTTCCCGGATCTTTTCCGCCGTCACGGAATCGTCCAGCCCGGAAATGCGCAGTTCGGCGCACTTCACGGGTCTGGCGACCCGGACACCACTCTCAACCGGGAACAGGCCCAGCAGCCTCGCGGCCATCGCGTCGGCCGTCTTGGCGCCCTCTGGCCCCAGGTACTCGAAAATCCGAACACCTGTCCGGGCTTGGCGGGAGCGAGCGGAGACGTCCCCGAGATCGGAGACGTTTATCTCCCGCCGGGCACGCTTCAAGACGGCCTCGTACGTCAGGCCCTTTTCCTTGGCCTCAGGCAGCAGCGTGATGACAACTGCTGCTGTCTTCGGCACCTTGAGTTTGCGCGACCTCTTTTTTCGCGGTTTTGGAGCTTCTCTCTGGCAAATTGGTGCCGCCTCACGCCCCGCGGCGGCGCCGCGATCCTTGGCCCGGGATCGCCGGGGTCCAACCACCTGCCAGTCCCCATCTGAGGAGGTATTAGTGGCAGGAACGGGGGCAGGAGCCGGGGCTGTGACCACCGTGGCCCGTGTGGATGCGGCAGTTTATCGCGGCGCAGAACGTGTAGGTGCAGCGGTGCTCGGCAGAGGCGGGAACTCCTCTCGGGGCTGACCCCTCGGGGCTTGTCCCGCCTTGCCCTTTTTCTTGGCCTTTTTCTTTTGGCCCTTTTCTTGGACCACAGGAGCCGTAGGTGGTTTGGCCGCTGGTGCTTTGGCCGCCCCTGGTTTGGCGGCCGTCGCGGCAAAGGACACATGGCCCTCCTGGCACTGCAGGGCTGTCGGCGCTGAGGACGTTGCGCCATTCCTTTTGTCTGCTGCTAGCGGCGGCCGCAGTCGTGGCTCCGGTGGCAGCCTCGCGGCCAAAGCGTCGAACCGCGGACCAAAGACCGCAGCAATGCGGTCAATGATCACGCGGAGTGCTTCATCTTCCGGCTCCGGTCCAGGGCCTGACTGGGCAGTGGACGAAGCCGGGGCAGCCGCGGGGAGCCCAAGCTCAACCCGTAAACCGGCCTGACCCTGCTCCAACTCTGCCATCCGTGCCTCGAGACAGCGGTTAGCCTCGTCGAGGCGCTGGTTCTGCGCCTCCAGACGAGCGTTCTGAGCCTCGAGGCGCTTGTTCTGCTCCGCCAAGCGCCGGACCGACAGCGAGATCTCGTGCGCAGCGTCTTTAAGGCCACGCACGAAGTTCCCCTTGAGGTTCCGCGAACCAGTCGCCACTGTGTCCACTATAGCCACACTGTTCAGGGCCCTCTCCTCAGCCTGGGCCGTCCCAATATGGCCCTCGTCTGGGAGGCGGAGTTTTTCCGTTAAAAGCGCCAGACGCTCCTCGGCGTTTTGTTCCGCCTCCAGCCTTTTTAGGCTTAGGGTTTCTGCCCTACTGGCAGATGTGGCACGAGGCGCAGGTGCCACAGGACGGCTCATGCCTCGACCCCTAACGCTATACTGCGCTTTCGGGGGAGGCGTCTCAGTAGGGCAGTCCTCTGATTCGGGTGCCCCACCACCCTGGGACATGGTGCGCTTCCGCGACGGATTTTCAACATCCATCTGCCCCGCACTCACGTCCGCCGCAGCTATAGTGCTGCCCGCCCTTCTGATATTTGCCCTTAGGGCGCAATCACTTTCTTCAGCAGCGGACATCTCGGAAGCCGAATTAGCGGCCGAGCTGTCCGTTGCCAAAGCTCCTCCTTTTCTTTTTCCGCGTCCCTTACGGGACCGAAACTTGCCTTTCGCGTCACGTAGTAACGCTTGTGGCGCGACTGACGTTGATGTGGGGGCCGTATTTACAGCCGGTCCCCCATCGACTGAGGCATCGGGTGTTGCACCCGACTCCTTCGATTGTGAATTATTTTTAGAGATTTCCATTCTGTTCACGAGTATGGGAGAAAGGAGGTCCACCCGGGCAGAGCTCCCAATACCCGGGCAAGCGTACATTTGTAACCCAACACAGGGGGTCTGCAGGTACCCTGGCTGGGGGTGCGCTAGAAACTGAACTACCCATCAGCCATGCATCTCCTCGCCGCGCGCCAGAGCTTGAGATTCGGAGTAATTTTTTATAGAGGTTGTCTTCCTCGCGGTCCGGGCGATTAAGCCAAGACCCTCGTTCCTGTATGCCCGCGAGACGTAACCACAGGCACGCGCTCAGGTTTACGATTTGGGACGGGGGGGGCCGCTGTGGCCCCACTGTCCCCCCTCTCCAGAGTCCGGTGAGCCAGTCTGGCCCCACCGACTCCGACGCCTGGTCTACTCACGCGGAGACCCGTCCTGTCCGGAATTTTAGCCGCCGGCGCCAGCCGGCGTTGCCCAGGGTGCACCACTAGGAGGTAAACCGGACAAATTAGCACCCCAATGGATTTGATCCTAAAACAATATAATGGTTTGAGAGTTATTTGTGCAACCGTTTCCAGTGTGTTAAGATCAATAACAATGATGGAACAACTATAATATCTGAAAGGGTGGCTGTAACCAGGAGTGTTCCCCAGGGTTCGATACTAGGACCAATCCTCTTTATTTTTGTACACTGCGGATATAATAACACACATCAGACATTGCAAATTTCATATTTATGCTGACGACATACAGATATATATTTCCTCCAAACCATCTGATATTGACAGTGCTGTACTACAGTTGAACGAGGATCTCGCTAGTATAGCCACATGGTCTGCTAACAATTGTCTACTACTTAACCCGGATAAAACAAAATATTTGCTCCTTGGTAGTAAACACCAACTCCTTAATGTACATCCATCGGTAAGGGTCACAATTTTGGGACAATGTATTGAGTGTGTTTATGAAGCACGCAATTTGGGTCTGCACATGGATAGTGGCCTACGTTATGAGAAGCATGTGGCTGACTCAGTGAAACATTGTTTTTACAAGTTGAAAGTTCTATATAAAATTAGAAATTATATAAAGGAGGACTTGCGTAAACAGTTGGTGGAGTCTTTAGTACTTTCCAAGTTAAATTATATGGACATAGTCTTTGGCCCACGTTTGCTTGCCCGTACTCAAAGAATTATTCAGCGGGTTCAAAATGCATGTGCCCACTTTTGCTTCAATATTCCGTTAAGGGCTCATGTTACCCCATATTTAAATAAACACACCATCTTAAAAATGAGACATAGGCGCAAACTCCACCTAGCATGTCTTCTTTTTGGAGTTTTGAAATATAATACACCGAGCTACCTTCATGATAAATTGTCCTGGATATCTATGGTACAAACAGGTCCTGTGGGCCACGGAGGTGTGCCGAACAGCTTTCCATTCGTTGTTATCGCTCTGCAACATTTAGGGGCAGCTTCCGGTATGCTGCGACAAAATGCTGGAACAATATCCTACCCCCTCTGAGAAGTCTGCAAAATAAACAAAATTTTAAATTTAAATTGAAAATGTTCATATTTGAGCACCAAAAAACAAGAACATCTGAGGCACGATACTAGTGCAATTTAGGATGACATACTTGTGTATTAAGTGTGTACCTTTATGTGTATGTGTATATAAATATATATTTAAATATTAATAATGTTATTGTGTTCCATAATATAATATATACCTAAATATGTAATGGAATTACATTCATTCTTTATTATCTTCTTCATATTACTCGAAATATTTGTGAATAGTTGACTTACCTTAAGGTCTTGCTCTTTCAGCAAAAACGGGTGTGATATTTCATGCGCCCGGTATGGTAACCATTCAGTGTGATGGTCTTTAGTTATTTAACTATTCATAATTTAGGTCACTAAGAAATTATTTACATTGATGTTGATGGTTAGTTTGAACCTTCATAACCTAAATTATGTATGCAGGGGTACAAAGTAAAACACTTTCGTTCTCTGCTTCTTTGACTCTCGATAGAGAGTAATAGGTATTATAATAGATGCTCGAACAAAAACAATGTTTTCATAAGCTTTGTCGCTTTGTGCACATTTTATGGTTCTTTTAAATCTTATAACCTCGGCTTATAGCCTAAAGATCGTATGACGTGTCATTGCGCACGTCATGTCACACAGTCCATAAATCCATAGTACTTCGGCACGTGTTCTTCACAGACAAATAATCAATATAATACTTGGACAATGTATGATAATTATAGACTCGCTACTATTTTGACACTAAGGATGAAGAAAAGTATGCACATATTAGGTTTTAGCAAGAGTGAGAGAGACACATGTATAAGTATTTTATCATTTTCGCGTATGCGTTATTTTTATTTGGACCCAATTATTGTAGTGCTTAGTTTAGTTGTAATTATTGTTATTGTGTATTTACCATATAGGTAATTGTTAATTATCGTCATCTGTGACGCCATCGTAACCTACGCACCAACGGAAGATCAGCGCAAGTTTATTTAATCTGCATCATGCTGAGTTGGTGGCGTTTTGTGACGAAACAATTTTATAATTTATTTAGTTTATAAAAGCCTTATTTTGTTTCTTTTTTCTGTGCTGTTTTGTCGCAGTAAACGTTTTTTCTTTCTTCCTTCTTTCTTTCTTTCTTTCTGTTGACGATGCCATGAAATGTCAAACTATCAATTACATTAACAGCTTACCACATCCTGACATTAATTCTTTTAATTTTTCTCCAGTAGCATTTGATGAGATTAAAAAAAATTACCCTATCTATTTAATCAAAAGTGGTTGGCTGTGACGAAGTCAGTCGTCGCATGATTACATTAATCCTTGACTATTTGTTACTTCCTATGTCACATATTATAATTTTTTCTCTAACATATGGGGTATTTCCTTCCCTCTGGCGCAGGGCCTACGTCCGCCTCTTGCCCAAACTCTCTAATCCTTGTCTTCCTAATCACTATCGACCTATTTCTATTCTCCCTTTCCTTTCCAAAGTGCTCGAGACTTGTGTTCACAAACAGTTGTTTAAGTTTATTTATAATAACAATCTCTTGAGTAAATTTCAGTCTGGATTTAGGCCTGGACATAGCACTATTTCTACTCTTTTGAAGGTAACCACTGACATTAGGACAGGCATGGAGGACACCTGCATCACAGTGCTAGTTTTGGTGGACTTTAAAAATGCCTTTAATGCCATCGACCCTGAAATCCTCCTATTTATCCTTTCCCATCTCATGATCTCATCTGAAGCTCTGGAATGGTTCTTATCTTATCTTCAGGGACGCCAGAAATCGGTACGTGTGGACGACAAAACGTCTAGGTGCCATTTGAGAGCTAGTGTCCCACAAGGCGGTATACTTTCTCCTCTTCTCTTTTCTCTTGTTATTAATCTCGTTACTCATGAACTTTGATGTGCGTATCATTTGTATGCTGATGATTTGCAGATTTACATACAAGTTAAGGTATCTGACCTTCAATCGCGAATCGCTGACTTTGCTTACGTGATATCACTTTATTGAAATTAAAATATTAACTATTTTTAATTATTTTACAAATAAAAATTTGTTTTGAAAATTTTAATGAAATGGTGCTAAGAAATAAATGAAAGAAAACGACGAAATAAGAAACATTATTAAGAATTTATTACGGAATTGTTTTTATTTAGTACAAGATGTCTCCTCCCTTAGCTCGAACACAAGCAGCAATCCTCCAGGGTATGCTGAGAATCAAGTTATTCAGGATTTCTTGCGGTAACCTGTCCCATTCTTCAATAGCAGCTTCCCTGATATCTGGCACAGTTTGGGGCGGTGGCTGACGATTCCAAACCGCTCGCTTTAGAGCATCCCAAACGTGCTTGATCGGGTTCAAGTCAGGCGAACCGGCAGGCCAGTCTAAAATATATTTAAATATAATAATTTTTCATCTGTTTTCTATTTCTTTTTCTTTTGAACCACCCCTCTGTATTAGAGCGAACAAAACGAAAATAATTATTCAAATAGGTTAAACCGTTTTTGAGTTTTAGCCAGACTAACGAACAGCGATTTACATGTTGACTACACGAAGTTTGTTTTCTTTTACGTAGAATGACTTTTCAAAAGGGGCAAGTAAATATCTATAATTTTTATTTATTTAGGTAAATTAGCCATTGTTCAAATAGAGTAACTTACATCAACATACACTTTACGAAACAAGTTTTGTTGTACATAGATCACAGAAACAAGCTTCTGTCATCTGTGGTTGTACGGATAGAATCTATTTAAACACACGTGATGAGATTCTATGGCCACGAGTGTATTTGCGTGCTATATAACCATGGTTTTCTATTTCTACGTATATTTTCTATACCTAGTCTTGCCATAAATATTGTTACAAGGAAAATATTTTTTTTTTTCTATTGCAAAAAACATTTATTACTGTAGTGTGTGTTAGCTTGTTAGCTTATACGTTTAATGTAATAGTATTAAATAAATATGCAGCTCATTCAAAATGATCTCCTTGATACAATTCTTTAAACGTTGAGGCCAGTTATCAATTGAAAAGAAAGTGTTTCTTCATGGGAAAACTCTTTACTTCAAATCTTATTGATTGCTTTAGGGACATTTTTTTAAAACAACACCCCGCACTACGTTATAATCTTGGTATTGCGGGGGATTTTACAACTTCACGGACACAAAATACACCCAGACTCAGAACAACCATTTGTGGGTCACACAAAGAGTTGCCCTTTGTGGTGATCGAACCCATAACACTTGGACACGGCAGGCCGGTATCTAAACCACTCCGTCATCTGTGCAGTCAATTTTTCACAAAAATATGGTTCACTCACTCCTTGATAGCTAACAGTCCACTAAACCATTATTGTTATCGGATTATGCTCACGTTGTACTCTGCTGACTGGAATGGAGAAGATTTAATCGACAAATTATTTGTGAATAAGAAAAAAGAGATTTTTTGTACTAGCGGGAATCGAACCCGCATCTTTTCCTACCCGGGGAAGTGCTCTAAGCCACTGAGCTATAGTACAAATCTTTCGATAATCCCAATCTCCTTATCACATTTGTTTTTACGACCAACGCCATCTATCGGCAAGCATTTACATGCATTAAACCAATATAGTATGAGATGAGATCAAAAAATGAGAACAAAAAATCTCTTTTTCCTTATTCACAAATAATTTGTTCTTTAAAAAGTGGCGGAGCATGTCAAATGCTAAAAAATATAGATCAAAAAAGGTTTAATAGAGTTTATGCTCCACATAAACCCGGTTATTCTGCTTGTTAAAATTATGTTCTATAGTAAAAATTTTCTTGTCACTAAATATATTTTTACTGTGACCCTTTGCGTATCACTTAGGAAGTTGTTTTGATTTTATCACTCCCTTGTATTTTTTTTTCTTAAGGCGAGAAAAAATATAGCTAACCACACACCGGTTGTCTAGAGACACGAACAAAGTGGTGTGGGGCCCTCACCCACTAAATAAACTGTGCCACTGGAACTGAAAGACATTACTTTAATGGTCCGCTGGCGGCTTGCAACGCTTAAATCCTCGTCGCAGCTGCAATGGCAACACCACGGAATTGCGGAAGCGACTAGAAGAAGAAAAAGGGAACTCCTTGCAACTATGTGCAAGTATCTGCCAAAGCCACCGTGTCTCGACAGCACCTGCATCAGTCCGAAGGTAAGGACTACGTACCGTTACCCTGCTGATTTTATCACCATATTCATTTTTAAATTCTCATATAAGCTGAAAGTTCCAAGTCATCTTTTATGGTCCTATGTGCTATATATCTTTTGCTTTCGAACTGGATGTTATAGAATTATTTAATTAAGTGCTTTGATTGGTTTATAACAACTTACACTTTTTGCTATCACAAACAGAGAATGTTTCGTTGTATCTACCAATAGCCCGGTACACAAACATTAGACTACCAAGCGGGTGGAGTTAGTTTCCAAAAATTCATTTGTCTTCATAACTACTTGTGTAAAGCTATACGAATTCGGATTTCTTTGTCAAGCAAGCAATTCGGATTTCTTTGTCAGTAATATTCATTTAAGAATAATAGGTTCCAAATTCAAACGTAATATTATTGGTTTTTTAATTGTTACGGTATTTATGGCCAGTGGCCAGACTATGTGTATTATTAATTTTGTACTAGCTTCTGCCCGCGCTTGTATACTTGGACTTTAAAATTACAATACATTATAAATACCATAGAACAATGCCAAGTTTTTACCTGAATGTTTTGAATGACCTCTTAGAATAAGACATAATGTAAAACTTAACTATTTAATTTTCTTATTTTTTACGGCGTTAGTAGTTGGCATGTCAAAGCTACAAAAAAATGTTTATATTATTATGTACTAATTGTCTCAGTAGCCATTCGTAATAGAGGATGATATAAAATCTGTTGCCATAAAAGAAAATACTTTGGAAAATCTAAAAGTGCACGCCTCATAATCTTCATTTTTCACAATAAAATTGATTATTTGATAAGTAACTAATAATGTATTGGTCTTACTAAGTAGTTTTCAATAAATCACATATATAGCGCTAATTTCAAAAAGTGCCTGCATACGTTTTATACGCCATCTAGCACTAATTTTAAGAAGTACTTCTGCATTGGTCTATAGAAATAGTTCTCACGAAATAAGGATAGCACTGATTCTAGTGTCGCGTCGAGCGTAAATATTCACTATTTTTTTGTTTATTTAATAAAAATTAAACCAAATCGAATCAGACCGTGAAAAGTGATAGGGTAGAGCCCTATTCGTAATAATAATTCGTAAACGAAAAAAAAGACTCGATTAGTAAAGTATTTTGGTCGTTATCGTGTTAACATACATTACCTACAACAACCGGACGTCCAAGACATAACTTTTTTAAACAGTTTTTTAACTAGTTTAAATAACAAAAATGGCACAAAAAATATCATGAGTGTTAAAAATAATGTTTTTTTCTTGATATGTGTGTGTATATATTATTTTATAAGTGCAATATGATAAATAGAGAAGTTTAAGTTTGAAAAATCAGTTGTTCTACGTAAAACGAGAGCAGTACCCACCTCAACGCTTCGCTTATGAGGCGTGCAATAAAATGCGGTGTTTAGAGATATTTTTGTTAAAAATCTTAAAAATAATTAATGATATGAGAACTATCAGTAGATAATTAAATAATGTTTTTTTTTCCATTACATGTTAAGCTGTAAGATTAATTGAGTACGGTAATTAAAATAAATAATAGTAATTCCTTTTCACTGACTGTGCTCTTTGAATAGTAATGACAACGCAACAGATGGCAATGAGCTTGACAAATAACCACAAATAACATCCTTACTATTATTATAAATGCGAAAGTTTGTATATATGGATGTTTGTTACTCTTTCGTGCAAAAACTACTGAATAGATTTTAATGAAACTTTATAATAATATACATCAGAATAACACATAGGCTATCATTTATAAAGATATTGTGTGAATTGTCCAAAATATAATGATACGCGTCAAGTAATTAGGAAAAAATTCTGCCATCTGCGAGCTATTCTGGTGTGAGCATTACTAAAATACTCCTTTTCCTTATTCACAAATTATAATTTGTACTTTAAGAGTAGCTGAGCATGTCAAGTGCTAAAATATAGATCAAAATGTTTAAAGAAATCACGCCATCAAATAGTATGAATTTTAATTGAAAAATTAAACTTACTATAATGGATTAATGCATGTAAATGCGTTCTGATAGAGGGCGTTGGTCGTTAAGACAAATGTGATAAGGAGATTGGGTATGTCTAAAAGATAGTACTATAGCTCAGTGGATTAGAGCACTTCCCCGGATAGGAAGGGACGCAGGTTCGATTCCCGCCTGTACTAAAATACTCTTTTTCCTTATTCACAAATTATAATTTGTACTTCAGTCAATAAATAATTGATTAGGTACGATAAAGAGGAAAATCTGTTTACAATTTATCACTGCTCACTGAAGGAAAACATCGTGAGGAAACCTGCATGCCTGAGAGATTTTCTTAACAGCTTGTAAAGTCTGCCAACCCTCATTAGGCCAGCATGGTGGACTATTGCCTAATCCCTCTCACTCCGATAGGAGACCCGTGGCCAATAGTGAGACAGATGGAGGATTGCAAAAAAAAATATCATAGAAAAGTTAACGGTTACTATAGAATATAATAGAATAGAATAGAATATTTATTTGCTTAAGATATGGTACAGAAGTTGTTCAATCAAATAATTCAGCACATCCGCCTTTTACAAAGCATGCAAATATTTTTAAAAATTAAGTTAACAATTTTACACACAACGTTATTAATACAAAATAATTTAAATTCATTGTCATGTTTATGTCAGAATACATTGGAGTTAAATTTTAAGTCTTCAATTTTATACATAATATAAGTAATAATAAATTAATCAATAATAATAACAAATTAATCCATAACATTAACAATAATTAAAACATATTTTAAGAATAACATTCATAAACATTTATAAGAAATTACTTAGTAAAAAAATCATTAATTGTGTAAAAACTCTTCTCAAGCAGCCAGGATTTTAATTTGAGCTTAAATAAATTTGTAGCTCTCTAATTTTTTGGGGGATGTGGTTAAAAACTTTTATACACATCAGATAACTATTATTCTGATGAAGAGAACTTTTACAAAACACACATCGTAATCTGGTGGGGTCTCTCTTGATGAATCTACTATTTTCGTCAACTTTCATGAATATATGTGAGTTATTTTTTACAAACATGCCGATTTCAAAGATATATAGCGACACCAAAGTCAAAATTTTAGTATTATTAAAAATGGGCCTACTACTTTCGTATGGTGCCGTACCAGTTAATGCTCTCAAGCACTTCTTTTACACTAAGAAAACTCTGTGAATGTGTACAGAGTTTCCCCATAAAAGAATACCATATCTTAAAATAGATCCCATATATCCATGGTAAGCACATAAAGCCGCTTTTTCATTAGCTGTATTACGTAGTTGTCTCAAAGCATAAAGAAATCTATTCAATTTTTTACAAATTTCGTCAATGTGTTGTTCCCAACTACAATTTTTATCAAGTGTAAGCCCTAAAATTATATCTTACTATTTTCACAGATTCTTTCGTTTTTGTAAATGATGCAATTTTTTGAGGTTTTTGTTTATAGTTCAAAAACTGTATGTATTTATTTAGTCTTTGTTAAATTGACTGTAAGATTATTTTTATTAGCCAGCCTATTATGTTATGAATCGTGTTATTTACTTCTTGATCATGTGTTAATTTATTAAATCCTGGTATGACTACTGATATATCATCTGCAAATAACACACATTTATAATCTGTAATGCATGGTAAGTCATTAATATACAACAAAATCAGAAGAGGCCCCAAGATACTTCCTTGGGGCACTCCTGATCTATTATATCGTGAAGGTGATTTGTACGCTATGTTAATTAATTTCTCGTTGATCTGCTCAATTACAACAGTTTGTTTCCTATCGCTAAGATAGCTTTTTAGCCATTCTAAAGCTGGACCTCTAATGCCATATAGGATAGACACTTTTCAATACTATTATTATTTTTTGTCTGTCTATCTGTTTGTCTATTTGTTTGTTCGCGGATCACGTAAGAACTACTGAACAAAGTTTGATAGCTCTTGATTAGACTTTAACAACTGGTATACATTTTATCCCGCTACTATATTGGGGACCTGAGATATTACCTAAAAACTAGCTTTTGGCTGCGGCGGAGCCGCGGGCAAAGGCTAGTAGCTTAGAAATGTAGAGTTTACTACTTCGTTGCTGTGTACAAAAATGACAAACCAATATACATACAGTAAAACACACTTTAGTATTTATAATATTAGTAAAGATAGCTTCCGTCCATTGTATAGGTAGAGTTAAACTTACGTAATGTCTAAAGTATGATGTTTACGTACCCGGCTTTATTCAAACTAAAACGACAGGTTGACTCTATTCATTAGTATTAAGTAAATATTAACTATCTTGACATTTAAACAATACTTGATTAAGTATCAGCGTTTTAAATTACTTATAATTCAGGATGTGCTAAGTACATGCACAGTGCACGAAAAGAACAGAAGAACATCTTTGTACGACTGCCGAAAATAATTACCTACGCCGCCCGCTCAGTATATAAACGCGCGATAGGGCTGCCTACTGACTATCACTATTGGGTTATGGTGTTTATAACGTTACATGAAATTTAAAATGGGATAGGATTAGGGGCTATAGGAAATTATGGGGGCAATGGACTAACAAATGCTAAACAAAAATGCATTTTATGTTATTTTAATAAACCACGAAACGTTTTATGTTCTTAAACGGTTTCTTTTAACTTCATCTATAGTATTATAAAGAGCTGTGTCTGTACATTTAAGATACCTATTTAAGAAAAAAAAATACTGTAATAAGGCTATATAAATATAAAACAATTTTTTTTAGAATTTTGTTCGTTCGCGCATCACGCAAAAACTATTGAACGGATTCGATGCAACTTTTTTTATTTGACAGCTCCTGATTAGACTTAAAACTGGTATACATTTTATCCCGCTACTATATCGGGAACCTGAGATATTACCTAAAAAGCAGCTTTTGGCTGAGCCGCAGGCAAAAGCATGCTGAGAATTCGAGGCACTTAGGTATAATTCGCATTTCGGCCATTAGTATGAAGACGTTCTACTGTTTTTTCGTTTAGTGTGGTATATGTTAATAGAGTTCAATATCCTGATACCGAACTCATCCAACACCGGGTTTAAAATAACCCGTAGTTTCATTATACATACACACCTACATTGACTCACACCTGTTTTCTAGAGGGGTAGACAGAGACGATGGATTGCCACTTGTCCCTCTTCCGCTGCCCACTTTGCGCTCCCTTGGAAACAAGACGTGACGGGCTAGTTTTTAGTTTACATCTCCAATCCATCAGCCTTTCAACATCCACTGCTGGACATAGGCCTCCCAAAGAGAACGCCATAACGAGCGGTCCTGCGCCGAACGCATCGAACGGCTCCTCACGGCTTTGGCCAGATAGTCGGTCCATCTAGTTGGGCGTCCTACTAGCTTACATCTCAGGATCCCGATATAGTTGGGAGATAAAATGTAATTGTTTTTTTTAGGTCTAATCAAGAGTTATCAAACAAAAAGTTTTATCAATATCCGTTTTGTAGTTTTTGTGTAAAACCCGATATAACCCATTTAAGAAAATAAAATGGTGAACAGTGACTTGGTAGTATATTTAGTATTTTCAGAGTCCATTAGCGGCGGTTACCACTTTATAACCAACGGTATGGCCCTGGTTTGTTTGCCAGAATATCTAATATATAAAATTCTCGTGTCATAGTGTTGGTCGCCATTCTCCTCCGAAACGCCTTGACCGATTCTTATGAAATTTTGTATGTATATTTAGTGGGTTTGAGAATAGGATGTAAACTATTTTTCATACCCCTGAGTGATAGGGTGGTCCACCACAAAAAATATTTTTTATTTTTAGGGCAACATTTTTATTTTAATATTTTTATGATTCGGCATTAATTTAAATACAACCCTAAATTTTCACCCTCCTACTGCCAACCCCTATTTTTTAAAAGCGATATTAGGATTGTTATTTTTATAATCTGTCATCGATGACAGCACTCCATGCCTCTTTCACTCATATGCCACATCCTCACACACAATAAGTTAGTTATTTTTTTCTACGCTAGAAATTCCCTAAAAATTCTGTAGAAATAATTTATATGGCAAAACAACGTTTGCCGGGTCAGCTAGTAGTACTATTATAAAAATGTTGTGGGATTGCGCAGGTACCAACTAATGGTAAGTTTTTTCCGTGTGGTGACGGTCTAAGAATACAAGTGTCACCACCCCATTCTTTCCCACGGGTGTCGTATGAGGCGACTAAGGGAAGCAAGCAATTATCATCCATTGCATGACTGGTGGTAGGGCTGGGTACCGAGTGGGTGTACTCACTTGGTATCAGGCCCGAGCGGGTTGGTACCACCATCTCCAGTGTGACCGGCCATGAAGCACATCGTTGCATTTTGGCTGTAGCAGGAGATAGCTGATTATTCTTTTTCTTTCATTTCATATTGGTGAAATGAAATAGCGAGCAGCGGCTTGACAATACCCTCAGTGTAGTTGAGTCCATGAGCGACGGTTACCATTTACCATCAGATGGGCCGTGGCTCGTGTGCCACTACAAGCAATAAAAAGAAAACTAACTTGTGTTTGTTCAAAAAATATGACAAACCTGAAAAAGGTTTATTACTTCAATTATTTATTTTACAGACACCGACGTGATTGAAATCGTAAATTGAATTCTAGAGCCTAAAATAAATTAAATAAAAATACGTTACCATGTCTACGCGAAGCGCATATAACAATTTTTCACCGAAGCTTTTCGAATAAATAAGTATGATGAACTAATGTCTGGTTGTGATTGATTTACAGCCCTTTAATTAATAAATATATACACACGTAATATCGCACTTTAGCAGGTGGCAGTACAAAAATATATGTTGGTACGAGTACCTACCTAAAGAAGTCAGATTCTTGTAAACTATCTTTTATTTTAGGAATCGGTTTTACTTTATTTGCCACAGACTTATAACTGTATCAAAAATAAATAAACAGGGATATAAGAATGATAGGTACTACTGTCTAGCAGCTTAAAATGTTCAAGTTATGAGCACTAGAGATCTCTTCTTTCACTTTCAATGCTTTATATTTATAGAAAGAGCAAAAAACATTGAAGGTTAATAGGTCAAATGAATATGGCATAAATGAGGCAGTTTTTTGAATGATGTTTTCATTCGAAACGACTCATCTAGCAAAAGTATGTGCAGCAACTTTATTGTGATTCCTGCGGATATGCCCAATTCCTCAATTCTTTTGTCACCAAGACTTTCAGGGTACAAATCGTAACTTGCCTTTTGAAGTGAGCTCTCATTCGTCTTCGCAGGGCTATAGGATAGCCATGGAACATGTATAGAACATTATAGGACCATGAGGATAGCTTAAAACTAGTGCCATCTGTTGCGGGCTTAAGTTAATATTAAGAAAGGCTAAACATTTTAAGCAACATGTTTAGTTGCTTACAGTTTGCGGTAGAGGGCAATATAATGATTCCAAAGAGCATATAACACTATGGATCTTTCCTCGGACAATTATACTTAGTCTATGGGTTTTTCTAAAACACCGGTTCATTTACTTTTATATAAAAGACTGCGTTTGTATAATATTTTTTTTTGATAATGAGATACATTTGTAAGTAAAACAAGCAAGTTGTAGAGTATTAATATGAGGTGGTGATACTATAGGTACCGGTAGGTACATTTTTATGAAGGTACAATCAATTTATTAGTGTGCAAATGTTAATAATAGACAGTAAATTTAATCTAGGTGCAATTTCTACACAATTTCAATATTACATTAGTGATGTAACAATTCCTTAGCATAATTTTCCTTATTGATCTAGAGCAGTTATAGAACCTTTTTATTTAGGCGTTACTTTAAGTATATTTAAGTTTTAACTTAATGCTCTAATTATATATCCCAGGCACAAATAAATCGCAACTTACAATACTTGGGCGAGCTGCTGGTCAAATATGGCTGGTTTAAATAAATAAGTCTGAAAGAGAGTATTAATTAAAAGATGCGAAAGAGAATGTTCCAATGCGCAGAGCTAATTATTCTGCCATAGCGTAACGTGTTTATATTCTGAAGTCCATGAGAGTGAAGTCGTGGGCTCAACCTATCTCTACTTACCTTGTTACAAATTTCTATCGTACATAAAGTAATATATCTACTTTACAATATATATATATTATATATTTCAAAACGAGAAAATCAGATTTTTATTTGATGATAAATCTTTAAGATTATGGAGAAATATTGAGGGCCGCTAGATACACATCGCCGTGACCTATAATATTTTTCTCATATTGGATGACAAATCAACGGCAGCATTGAAATAGCGCATTGCGAGGGTCCCTATAAAAGCGAGAATCTGATGGCAAGGACCAAGAGATCAATGGTTATTGGAAATTGGTCTACTGACTTACTTTCTCATAGATTATGCAACGCTGACAGAAGGTAACCATGCTTTTATAAGTAGGTAATTATTATGATAATTTTATATGATTTTTTTAGCATTTGACATGCTTAGCCATATAAATTAACACAAAATGGGAAAATGTGTAATAGAATATAACAGTCACGAGCACGATTTGAATCTACATCTCCTGGATAGTGTCCAGATACTTTGCAAATTCAGCCAACGTGAAAATTGCTTGGGACTGCTAATTTCGATAACACTTTCATTCTTAAAGTCATGGGTGACGGTGAGTAGGTAATTAACTAAGACCCGAACTTAATATTTCGTTGATAATCCTATAAGAATAATATATGAGTTGCTCGTAAAATCATCTAAAACAAATGTGAAGTGGAGATTTCGTCGTTAGATGACTGCGATAGCTTAGCAGTCCAGAGCACTTCCCCGAACTGGATGGGACGCAGGTTTGAATCCTGTTTGTAGTACAGCTTTCTTTTTCCACTTTCATAATTAATTTTTTCTTTGAAGTAGCTGAGCATGTCAAGTGCTAAAATGTTGTCAAGTAAGTTCATTCGTACGAATTTTAATACAAATATGTCATGTTTGCGATTCAGATTATGTGCTGATTCGGCAAAAAACAAATGATTGCGTCTTTGACACGTCATGGTACGAAATCGCGATTCAGTTCAGTTTGAGTCCTAAACTGGATCGCAATAAGAGTTCGTGGTAAGCCTGTTTTAAAATAATAAGCCACATCTGAAACTATTCTATGTCAAAACACAGAGTAGGTAACATATTCATGTCTCCACGAAACACGACTAACAGATAATATAAAAGGAATAGGAGTTCTACGGGTTTTGCGAATACAATTTTCTGCCGCAATTCAAATGTTTTATCTTTTCTGTGAACATTGTATATGTAGGCGTTTTGTGGAATTTGGATATTGTGTCAGTCAGTACCTACTTGGATCATAGTGCGACCTTTAGGAAAAATACCTCATAGCATAGTTTATTTATTTACTTCGATAACCAGTTGTTATATTATTTTTAACTCTGCCAACCCCTTATTCCCCATACAGGCGTGATGCTATGTTTTTTTTTTACTAAATATCTATATATTAATGCGTGAAGAAAAAACTTTATACCCGTTTTTTAGTACACTGCGCGCACCGGGAAGTGTGAGATTTGGCACAGTTAAAGTTTAAATCGAGGAGTGCAGAAACATAATATTTTTATATAATATGCATTAGAAATAATATTTTTGTATAACATGTATTAGAAATAAATTAATTCAATAAAAATACATTGTATGTACGGTCGTGTATGGTCGAATGTTGAGGACCACTACTAAAAATAAATGCACAATATTTTAAGGTATCACCACATGCATTGAAAGTGATATCGCTAAAAGTTCAATAAATTATAGTTTTGGAGACATAATAACCCTTTCATTTGGAGCATGTATAAATCAATCTGCAGTATCTATACCCTTATTAATTTTATAAGTGTGAAAGCGAGATTTTATTGTTTATTAGTTACGTTTTGACGGCGAAACTAATGTACTAATTTTGCACACATAATAGTTTGGGGTAGACCCCAGAAATGTATATAGGCTACATTTTGTCTCTGAAAAATAGATCGTTCCTATAGGATAGCTACTTTTGTATTTTTTTATTGCATATAATGACAGACGACCCACGGCCCACCAGATGGTAAATAGTAACCGTCGCTCATGGACTCAACTATACCGAGAGTATTGTCAAGCCGCTGCTGACCATTTCATTTCACCGATATGAAATGAAAGAATAAACGGCTATCTCCTGCTACAGCCAAAACGCAACGATGTGCTTCATGGCCGGTCACACGGGAGATGGTGGTACCAACCCACTCGGGCCCGATACCAAGTGAGTACTCCCACTTGGTACCCAGCCCTACCACCAGTCACGCAATGGATGATAATTGCTTACTTCCCTTAGTCGACCCCCGTGGGAAAGAATAGGGTCGTGACATTTGTATTTTTAGTCCGTCACCACACGGAACATTTGTATTTATAGATTTATTTAGATATTTTTATATATATTTTTAGCATTGGACATGCTTAGTACTATACATTAAACACAAAGTGAAAAATGTGAAATCGAAAATAACAGTCACGCCTCCTCCTGCTCGTGACTGTTATTTTCGATTTCACATTTTTCACTTTGTGTTTAATTTATAGATTTTATAGATATGTATGTATATAGACTCGGGATTATTTTCCGCATTTTGACGTCATAGGTGCTTATTTTTCGTGATTTTTATAGAGATAATTAAAGTGCATGAAGTGAGGTATTTGCATACTAAAGTCCACGCACGCGCCTGGCAGTATCTATTAGTACCTATATAAAAAGGATCAATAACAAATGTAACTAAATAGTAACTTTCGTTCGGGTTCGATCCCCGGGTCAGGGGGTGCTATTGAGTTTTTTCGTAGAAGAAAGCCCGAAGTTGGGAAATGTGCCCAGTAGACGGCAGTAGGCTCGCCCGTGGGACTTAAACATAGTTGGCGAACCATGGGTGTTTAATACACCTCTGCCTACCCCTTCCGGGATACAGGCGTAATGCTATGTTTATATGTTTATGTTTTATTTACTGGACTTCTTATTAATTCTGATAATTTGCTGTGATTGGTGCATTACTGTTTCAATCTTGCTGCGTCTGAGAGGAATCCATGTTCCAGAGTGGGAGGGTAATTAATAAACTCCAAGTACTCCAAGAAAGTAAGCAATTATCATCCATTGCATGACTGGTGGTAGGGCTGGGTACCAAGTGGGACTACTCACTTGGTATACGGGCACGAGCGGGTTGGTACCACCATCTCCCGTGTGACCGGCCATGAAGCACATCGTTGCATTTTGGCTGTAGCAGGAGATAGCCGTTTATTCTTTCATTTCGTATCTGTGAAATGAAATGGTGATCAGCGCCTTGACAATACTCTCGGTATAGTTGAGTCCATGAACAACGGTTACCATTTACCATCAGAAGGGCCGTGGCTCGTCTGTTACTATATGCAATAAAAAAAATACAAAAGTAGCGATCCTATTGGAACCATCCATTTTTCAGAGACAAAATGTAGCCTATAATCTTTTCTGGGGTTTACCCCCTTTGCCATGTGGGGCCGGCTTTAGAATTGTCCCACCCAGTGTGTGTTGTTGTGGGTGGAGAGACCCATGGGAGTCGTAAGAGCCGACTGAGGGAATATCGGGGAAGTGGGCAGCAGCACTCCTTCAAGTATTAACAACATCCAATGCGATCGCCAACCCGCCTGCCAAGCGTGGCGATTACGGCACTATCTCCCATTCTTGGGGAGGCCTATGTCCAGCAGTGGACGTTAAAAGGCTGATGGATGGATGGATGGACTCCAAGAATGTCGCTTACATCAAAAGGATTTTCGTTTTATCATATGTCGCTTAAATATCAGAAATATCATACATTAATGTAAATAATATTAGTTTTGACTGCTTCTGTGGTGCATCGGTAGTGTAAGCGACTGCTGATCATGAGGTCTCAGGTTCGATCCCCGGGTCGGGCAGTGTTATTGAGATTTTTCGGAAAAAATAAAAAGAAAAAATTCTCAAAAGCAGCTCGGAGTTTGGAAATGTGCCTGGTAGACGTCGATAGGTTCGCCCCCTATTACTTGGGACTTAAACATAGCTGGCGAGTCTTGGGTGTGTAATACACCTCTGCCTACCCCTCCGGGGAATACAGGCGTGATGCTATGTTGTTTTTGTGTAAAATTAGTTTTGTAAGTTGTGTAATTCAGACTTGTGAACTAATTATTGTTATTGCTTTCTTTTGAATCTACATACCTACTATAAAATAAGTACTTTTACTTTAAAGTATGTACTTTTAACTCGGTGTCACACCACCATCTAGCATTTTTTGTGGATACAACTCAACCTATTTAACATTATGACACGTAGTTAGCTCCTTACAAAGGATTCCGTTTAAAATGAAAGCTAAATCCACCCACAAACTTTGAAGAAACAAATAATATTTTTCTAAGAGAATTGGCATTTGAAATTAATTTGTATGAACAAAAGATAAAGAATTAGGCCTTAAGGCGAATAAAGGAGCTATCATTAGGGGCGTAGAAAACCATCGAGCTAGGGGAATTTTAACAGAAGGCTGTATTAAATTACTAATTAGAAGAGAGATCTTTGTGAGAAACGACGGGAACGCAGGGTTGTGCTTTTAAGATTAAAACATTTAGTAAATAATTATTTTACGCTGTTTAATTAAATTATAAAATAGAGAAAGATTAATAAGTTTAAGGGATATATAAACCTTTGAAACTCTGCTTCTAATAGTTTCAGAAGGCCGTAGAGCCTTCTGTAACACGTGGAAAGCGAACAGATTCCCACAAATGGATGTTCTGAGCCTGTGTGTGTACTTTATGTCTTGTAAAGGTAATTGCATTACTTTTTGTCAAAAAAGAAAAGGCAAAAAATCTACTAGGTGTTTCCCGTGACTCCGTCCGCATAGAATTTAGTTTCTTTTTTCTATGCGGAACCCAAATCTTTTTATTTATATTAAAGTAGCTAAGTTCATTCCTTATAATGCTATATAGATATTTGCCAGTCTCGTTCAAATCGGTCCACTCATTTCGGAAATTAGCTGGAACAACGACAAAAACTTTAAAAATTGGTATTTAAATGAACACAAAATGAAAAATGTGAAATCGAAAGTAACAGTCACGAGCAGGATTTGAAACTGCATCTCTTGAAAAACCATCCCAAATGATTTGCTAATTCAAACATCGTGACAATTGCTTGGGACTGTGAATTTCGATAACACATTGCTTCTTAATGTCTTGGGTGACGCCTGCGCTATCTATGAGATGTATTTGCATAAATTATTCTGACCAGGTAAGCTTAATTATTACAATTAAGATTCATGCCAATTATTGACGTAGCAGATTACAGATAAAAGATAGATAATTTTGGAAGGGTTAATACCATATTCTTTGTTTTAAACAGCGATAAGCACCTCTTTATGGTGCTGAACATGGAAAACGAGTTGTTATATAAAGTTAAGATTTGTCAGTGACTTATATTGATAGATCTTTTAATGATAACAGTTTTTGACTAACGTACAAAGAGGAAATATCAGTTCATAGCAAGAGCGAGCGAGACACATATTTAAGTATTTTATCCTTTTCGCGTATAAGTTATTTGTATTTGGACTCTTTTCAACTGGATCCCAATAATAAGGTGGCCAACCGTCCCGATCATCGGTATGCAAGCTTGTTTGTGTATTTGCGTAAAAAAACGTTAATTATATAAAATATAACTACATATAAATGCAATTTCTTTCGTAGTTCTTTATCCGGCTAAAACAGGTAATGCATTTTTAGTCTACAAAGTTATAATCATAGTAGTAAATTATTCCGGTTATCATATGTCAAACTATTGCTATCTCGACACTGCATACGCTGAGAACGTGTCTATAATATCCTCTGTCTAAGTTGACAAATAATTATTTTTTATATATTTACTTTTTTTCATCGTAGTGACAGCCCTACTAACCAAGACCCAAGAGAAGGTTTTAATCAGTTTAAATAAAACGTTATTCATTGCACGTCTCCGATAAAGCTTAAATTTAATATGCTTAGTATTTATAAGGTAATGCATATTTTTACTACTAAATACATCTAACAATCTGTGAAAAACAATCGGTATTTATTTAATACTACGTGGGTGGCAAACAACCATACGGCCCACTTGATAGTAAGCGGTTACCGTAGTCTACAGACGCTAGCAACACCAGAAACGTCACTTGCATCTCATTTCATTTTTCACCACCACCTTCCAAAAACACACACAGGCATTCACACACTCTCTCTCTCTCACACACATACACACACACGCGCCACGCATACACAACATATTTCTAATTATTTATTATCCTACTTGTATTTAAATAATATTTTCCCATTGTGATTTAAGATTTTTTTGTTTCATTAAAATTGGAAGTCTATCGTCTCCTTTATAGGTTAGAGTTAATAGCTACGACACAGTTTTTTTTTTCTTAACTAATGTAGCTATTAACAAATACAAAGCTTGTAAACTTTTTATTGTGTTTTCCAATAAAGTTCTCTTATCTTAACTTACCTCACCAACTCCAAGGAAAGGGATAGGAGGTGTAGAGGAAGGATAGTATTGAGAGGATGGATGATAAGGAGGGAGTTTGGGCCTCAGAGAGTGAGAGCGCAGGGGGCCCATGCTCTCTCCTTTCCCTATACCCTCTTTATTATCCTTCTCATCATCTCTTTATTATCCTTCCTATCCTCTCCTTATTATCCTTCCTTTCCACCTTCTATCCCTTTTCTTGGAAATGATGACGCGCGAGCGATGCCTCTGGTGTTGCTAGCGTCTATAGGCTACGGTGACCACTTGTTTCTCACCCACGTAGTATATATAAATATTTAATAAAAAAAATTGTACGTGTGGTGACGGACTAAAAATACAAGTGTCACCACCCTATTCTTTACCACGGGTGTCGTATGAGGCGACTAAGGGAAGTAAGCAATTGTCATCCATTGCATGACTGGTGGTAGGGCTGGGTACCAAGTGGGAGTACTCACTTGGTATCAGGCCCGAGCGGGTTGGTACCACCATCTCCCGTGTGACCGGCCATGAAGCACATCGTTGCGTTTTGGCTGTAGCAGGAGATAGCCGTTTATTCTTTCATTTCATATCGGTGAAATGAAATGGTGAGCAGCGGCTTGACAAATACTCTCGGTATAGTTGAGTCTATGAGCGACGGTAATCATTTACCATCAATGGGCCGTAGCTCGTTTGCCACTATATGCAATAAAAAAAAAATAATAAAAAAGGTTGTGAAAAACCTAAATCTCACCAATAAACGAGTTATTTATTTTATATGTTTCCATCCATTCATCAGCCTTTCAACGTCCACTGCTGGACATAGGCCTCCCCAAGAGAACGCCACAACGAGTGGTCCTGTGCCGACCGCATCCAACGGCTCCCTGCAGCTTTGACCAGATCGTCAATCCATCTGGTGAGGGGCCGTCCTACGCTGCGCCGTCCGATACGTGGTCGCCACTCGAGAACCTTTCTTCCCCAACGGTTGTCGGTTGTGACCTGCCCATTGCCACTTCAGCATGGCAACCCGGCGGGCTATGTCGGTCACTTTCGTTCTCCTACGGATCTCCGTATTACGGATATCCGGTACGGATCACGTAGGGAAATACCAAGCATAGCCCGCTCCATGGCCCGCTGAACGACTTTGAGCCTTGATACGAGGCCAACATACAGAGACCACATCTCTGTTCCATATGTCATCACTGGTAACATACACTGGTCGTAGACCTTCGTTTTCAGACACTGCGGAATATTGGACGAGAAGATCTTCCTTAGTTTCCCGAACGCTGCCCATCCGAGTTGTATTCGTCGATTGGCCTCTTTCTCGAAGTTGTGCCTACCTAACTGGACTGTTTGTCCCGGACTGTTTGTCCCAGGTAGACATAGTGGTCGACAATTTTGAGAAGCGCACTCCCAACTAGGACCGGTGCTGAAATGACATGGACATTAGACATGACTTTCGTCTTGTCCATGTTCATTTTGAGACCCACTAGTCGGGAAACCCTGCTGAGATCATTGAGCATGGTGCCAAGGTCCTCCAGCGATTCTGCCATGATTACGATGTCGTCGGCATATCGAAGGTGAGTGATGTATTCGCCATTGATGTTGATACCGAATCCGGTCCAGTCCAAGAGCTTGAAGACATCTTCCAAAGAAGAAGAGAAGAGTTTCGGGGAGATATGCTTATAGATTTTATTTATTTCCTTTTCCAACCATCGCTGTTATATAATAAGATGCCAGTGACGTCAGTAAGTTTAATCGTACTCTCTCAACCATAACATTATACTTTTATTTAGACTAAATCGCTTGAAGGTAACGATTTTCAGTAATAGAAATACCTTTGCTCTTTAATTTGTCGTTATTTTTAGAAGCTGTTTCCATGTGCTGGAATTTAAATAAAATAAGTGTATACCAATTAATTTTGTATGAATGTTTCTTTATTTGCTTTATAAGTTACCATTAATCTGACTTATTAACTGCCTCGGTGGTGCAGCGGTAGTATTGCTGATCATGAGGTCTCGGGTTTGATTCTCGGTTCGGGCGGTGCTATTAAGCTTCTTCGTAAAAAAAGAAATTCTCAGTAGCAGACTGGAGTTTGAAAATGTGCCCGGCATCTGGCAATAGGCTCGCCTCCTATATTGTGGAACTTAAACATAGTTGGCGAACCGTGGGTGTGTTATACACCTCTGCTTACTCCTTCGAGTGTTATAGGCGTGATCCTATGTTTTTTTAATCTGACTTAGTGGTGACATATTTGCTCACACATGAGTTTTGATCTTCAATCATCCTTATCAAGCTAAAAATATTTTGTGTTTATCCTGTTATAATACAACAATTTACATTTATAATAGGCACTTGATCGACAAATTGATTAAAAGAAAACAGTCCAGCATAGTAAAACAACTGTTGTATCCTGTTGTAGTAGAACAAACTAATTTTACGTGTACTTTGTCTTACTTTGGTGGCATATCAGACAGGTTAGCAAAGACACTAAGGGTTCACGGTATCTATCCCACATTTAAAAAATTTAAAGTAATTATACAGTAAATAAATACTGCAAAGTTTTAAATGGAGTTACAAGTATTACTTTTATCCTTATCTGAGAATATTGGCTACGTAACTCCTAATTTATTTTAAGCTAGTAATAAATGCACTTAAAGACATAGCGAATATTACTCTGTGTTTAAAAAATCTGGCAGTATATACGCCTGGAACAATTCTGATTCCATTATGACTATAATGGAATTCGCCTATATTCATGAAGACGAAGCTTATCTAACACACAAAATCATGAAAATATTTTAAAAGTAGCTTCAGGATGATGCAGTTTATACTTGGTTCTTACATAAAAATAAAATTAAAAAAGAACCCCTACGCAAAAAATTACTTATAGTTGAAGAAACAACCCTTAAAAAGTAAAAAATAATTATAATACTTTCTGATATTTACGCGAATGTTACACATTTTGAAATAAAACTACGTTTACGGAATCTATCGCGTTTACTTGATTTTACTCCTATCCCGACGTTTCGAATACTTTACAGTGATCATGAATGCTGTGAAATATTAAACAAGCCGTCTCTAAACATTATATTTTCTGATGAAACTTAACAATAAGCTATATACTCAATTTAACGATATTTGTTATTTAACATTCCAAAATATACCTAGATTTTTTGTAGTGATTTAAAGTCACCGCGGGGTATCGCTATGTAACAAACTTTAAATATCAATTCTTCTTCTATCGTATCGGCGGCATATCACTTGTCAAATTAGTCCAGTACGCAATATTGACTACGTAACTCCTAATTTATTTTAAGCTAGTAATAAATGCACTTAAAGACATAGCGAATATTACTCTGTGTTTAAAAAATCTGGCAGTATATACGCCTGGAACAATTCTGATTCCATTATGACTATAATGGAATTCGCCTATATTCATGAAGACGAAGCTTATCTAACACACAAAATCATGAAAATATTTTAAAAGTAGCTTCAGGATGATGCAGTTTATACTTGGTTCTTACATAAAAATAAAATTAAAAAAGAACCCCTACGCAAAAAATTACTTATAGTTGAAGAAACAACCCTTAAAAAGTAAAAAATAATTGTTCTTTATCAGTCGCTAGAAACCAAATAAACAAATGTTTATCGCAATGTGAATTAAAAAATATTAAACAAGCCGCCTCTAAACATTATATTTTCTGATGAAACTTAACAATAAGCTATATACTCAATTTAACGATATTTGTTATTTAACATTCCAAAATATACCTAGATTTTTTGTAGTGATTTAAAGTCACCGCGGGGTATCGCTATGTAACAAACTTTAAATATCAATTCTTCTTCTATCGTATCGGCGGCATATCACTTGTCAAATTAGTCCAGTACGCTGCCACCTTGATTGCGTTCTCAGAGGCGCTCATGAGCTCCTCTGGTGTACATGTTTGTGGACAAGCAGCAATATCAATTCTGGACTAGCTACTTTTGATGTAAAACATCTAATGCGGAGGGAGGGTAAAATCGGCTGTTAGCGTGGCGACGCTTTTATTGTACTTGTCCCGTTCAAATCTTGCAAGTTAAATTTGACACACTTCCCGGTTTCCGATTGCGCTGAAATTTTACACGCACGTGTATATCACGTGACAATGCAATATTATGATGACATGGAGCTGATCTGATGATGGAGCTGGAAGGTGGACATAGGAACTCTATAATGAAACTGTGCAACCGCATCGAGTTTGGGTTCGTATGATTCGTCTTGCCAAGTACTTTTTCTTTAGATGGTATCCAGGGTCTGATTATGGAGCTAGAAGGTGGCCATAGGAACTCCGTTATAAAACGACATAACTCCATCGAGTTTGGGCTCGTATGATTTGTCTTGACGAGTACTTTGTCTCTAGATGGTATCCAGGGTCTGACGATGGAGCTGGAAGGTGGCCACCTGGCCACAGTAACTCTGTAATGAAACTACGCAACCCTATCGGTTTATACTTGTTTGATTCGTCTTGAAAAGTAAGTACTCCACTTTTTCAAGTTATGATAATTTTATTTCCACAAAATAATTTCTATGTTTTCACATCTGCTAGATGTCCCGCGACGTTTAGTTTTTTTATTTTAAGCTTTTTAAACTGAACTAACCTATATGGCAATACAATAAATATAGAAACCTAAGCGAAACTAATCTATTGAACCCAGAAATACGATATGTCTGCTGTGAGTTTTCGAAGAGTTGGGTTCTCTGGAGACCATTCTGGTTGCAGCATCAGGTCGAAGTTATCAATTAATTGTCATTTAACGATTATAATGGCACGCGTGAAGCACTTAATCGAGTTATCATACGCCATTACATCATTTTGGAAAAGAGCTGATACTCTTACACTGCTGGACCGATATTAACTAAACATAGCTAAGAACCACCGCAGGGAAACTTGCCTTTCAAATGAAAAAAACCGCATCTAAATCGGTCGGTAGTAATTGGTAGTTTATGGTAGAATTTTTGAGCACTAAATAAAAACAAAAAATTTTAGTTTAAAGAGGAGTATTATACTCATTTTAATATACTAACTTAGTCTCATACATTGTAGGTAAGCATAAAAAATTTGAAGTAAATATTTTAATTGTGTTTCTAAACGAATATTAGGTGGGTTAAAATAAATAAACCAAAAATTTTGTAAAATCATATACTGTGGGTAGATGAGACCGTTGAAATAACATATCAGCCTTGGACGTCTATCATCTAAGTCCACCCGTGATCATGAATGCTGTAAAGTATTCGAAACGTCGGGATAGTAGTAAAATCAAGTAAACGCGATAGATTCCGTAAACGAAGTTTTATTTCAAAATAAAAATCAATAATTTAGTCTTTAATTGGCACACCAATATTATGATTACATAAACATAAATCACGATTGTTTATTGATTTTTGTGTTCATCACTACACTATTAATATGTGGTATCATTATTTTACAAAATGACAGTAGCTAATGTCAAATGTGGAATCAAATTATAATTCCGACTATAGTATTAATAATTCGTTGGTATATTGCAGTCGCGAAAAGAAATAATTTAACAAGGTTATTAAAAACAAAGATATATGTTTCTAAACGTTTTTACGGGATTTATACCATGTAAATTTTTTTACTTACGAGTTTCCGATATTTCGGCACTGTCGCAAGCGCCATGATCACGGAGCAACTGAAGTCCTTGCGGGTGGGAATAGTTTTTATTATTCTGCGGTTAGAAATATCTGTCTACCCGCTTTCTCACTCGTTTATGATACGCAACACTATCTATGGAACCACTACCACTGGTCTCACTCACGTATCGAGCTCGATCACGACACACAACACTTACGGTGTCGACCCTGGTTTTTGAGGTGTTTTTCTTCTTCTTTGTACATAGACGAATCACGGGACGCCAGGTGCTAGATAATTGAAAACCATCTTCACGGTTGAAATTTTTGTATTTCGTGATTTCAATGGCTTCTCTCACCAATCTGGGTATATAGTGGCGTTCTGTCGAAAGTATCTGAGGATTATGTAAATTCTCGATGTAGTGACTCGTTCCTGCCTCCAAAAGGTGTTGTGCTATCGCCGATTTTCCTGGGTCATTGTTTTTATAAGCCCTAATGTGTTCTTTCATTCGACATGCTACAGTACGCTTAGTTTGGCCAATGTATGAACTTCCACAGCTACAGTCCACTTTGTACACGCCTGGTCTTTCCAATGGGAAATAATCTTTCGGTGTGCGCAATAGCTGGGAAATCTTTTTTAAAGGAGTGAAAATCGTTTTTACTGAATACTTATTTAAAATATTTGCGACCTTATCTGTCACTCCTTTAACATATGGTAAATAAGCCGGCTGTCGTTCTACCTGAATGGGTCTTGCCTTCGTTTTTTGTCGTGGTGGAGGGAGCTGTCCTTTGTAACCATTCCTCCGTAGAACTGCGCTTACATGTTGTAGTTCATCCGTGACCTGTTCCTTGTCACACAAATTATATGCGCGGTTGGTGAGAGACGTCACTACAGAGTTTAGGTGTCGAGGGTGGTGATGCGAGTCAGCGTGCAAATAGCGGTCTGTGTGAGTTGGTTTCCTAAATACTGAGTGACTGAATGAACCGTCCTCTCGGACTCCTACTTTGATATCGAGAAATGCTATGCTGCGGTTATTCTCTATTTCAAACTCGTAAGTAAAAATTTACATGGTATAAATCCCGTAAAAATGTTTAGAATTATAAGTGACCATGAAAGTTTGAAATTCTATAAAGATATATGTTGTTATATAACAACAATTTGGTTATACAATATACTAACAAACTCTTTAGTAATAACAGATTACACAAAGCTATGAGATGCCTACATAATACTGAATGGTTTCGCTTCAAATAGGATTAGTCGCTCGTGTAAGGATTTCACCGAATTTTGTGTCAGTATTATATCTTAATGTTGGGTGTTTTTGTAAATTTCACTTATGATTACTGAGTGAAACCACTTGTTGCGTGACTTGAATGGGTAAGTACTGTCGTCTGATTCGTTTAAAGCAGCTATGATCATCACCATCTTGCTGTGTTTCGGCTGTGGAGGATGATTAAGTCATTCATGGTGAGAGTCAGGGTCTTCGTGGTGGAAGTCTCGGCTGTACTAACGCTATTGCAGAACTCAAGAAAGCGGTTACCACCTATTATCAGGTGGACAATGGTTCGTTTGCAATAAATATTTTAGTCTTCGTTAGCAATAAATATTATACCCGCCATGCGCCGTCTCTCCGTCTGTACTGGCAGACCACTGGAAATGGAATACTTACTTCAATGGTTCAGTAAGTAACTTTTTTTTTGTTAAGGTGGTAAAAAATGTTCCTAACCGCACACCCTGTCGTTCGGGGCAACGAACAGGGTAGTGTGGGGCCCTCACCCACTAAAGAAACCCGCCGTGTGCCGTCTCTCCGCCTTTATTACCGGAACTATATTACATTGTTCAGTAAGTAACCTAACAATATTAAAGATATTTAATATAGTATAACAGTGTGTTAGTCCAGACAAAGTTTACCACTTGACCACTTGGTAAGCTTATTAATAATTAACTTTGGAAAGGAACCCAAGCAACTAATAAGTAATGTTTGCTGAAACTGCTCTAGTGTGAGTTAGAGTTGCAATAATTAATTTCAATGTTTAATTTTAGATAGATATTTATAGTAGATAGGCGCTTTTCACTTTTGGCTGTGTGGGGCCGGCTTTAGAATTGTCCCACCCCCTTCTACCAACGGGAGTCGTAAGAGCCGACTGAGGGAATGCCGGGGGAATGGGCAGCAGCACTCCCTCAAGTATTAACAACATCCACTGCGATCGCCAACCCGCCTGCCAAGCGTGGCGATTACGGCATTATCCCCCATGACGGGACCGCTCGTTGTGGCGTTCTCTTAGGGAGGCCTATGTCCAACAGTGGATGATGAAAGGCTGATGGATGGATGGATGGATTTATAGTAGAAATTCCTAAAGAGTTTTAATATTTTTATTCCATACCATACTCAAGGACATTTCTTATAAATAAGTGTATTGTTCTTAGTAATAGCCCAACGATAAAACAAGACTGCAAGGTGCAAGGTGCAAGAATTCGATCCCCGGTCCAAACCGACTCCAACTTTTCGAGATTTTTTAAAAATATATTGATATATCGTGACAAACCCTGTTTGTTGGAGAGATTGTGTGTTTGCTTAACACTATGAGAGGAGACCCATGCCCAATAGTGGTACAGTAAAAAGGTTGAAAAAAAATGTTACAAATGGTAATCCGCGTAGAAAAAACACTCTTCAAATATTTGAATTGGTATGAATAACAATAAGTAAGGGGCATTTATTATTCAGTTTATTAAACGTATAAATTCTATGCAATCTCAGATTTAGACGGAACTCACTCGAAAGGCCTTGTGCGTACAAGCACAATGTCGACTGAAAGTTTCTACACTTCATCGAAGAGAAAGGGGGACATATCGACAACCATCGACTTCAACACAACACATAACGTTTGATTACATAGATAGAGAATAAATTATTTGTGAATGTGGAAAAAGATAGATTTAGTGCAAGCGGGATACGAACCGATACCGGGGGCCAAACGGTTAGAATATATCTCACTAAATCGTATCGACATAACATCATGTCATTTTGATTGATTGAGAGATCTACGTGATTGGCCGAGGGATTATTGCGACATCACGCGCCGATTTATCTACCAATCACAGGCGACACGATACGGTTTCGACGATTTAGTGAGTTACAATCTACGGGCCCTTCCAATCCGGGGAAGTACTGTAGACCGCTAAGCCATCGCACTGGCCGCGGCCATCTCCAATCTCCACATATCATTTGTCTTTACTCCGCTCGCACTAAACGTCTCTTTTTCCACATTCACAAATAATTTGTTCTTTAAAAGTAGCTGAGCATGTCAAGTGCTAAAGTACAGATCAAAATGTACATAGCGTACAGGCGAAACTAATAAAAAGTTTTGTCAACAACAATTCTCCACTACTAAAATAACGCAGCTGGAATATATTCAGTTCATTTAACCTAGATGTGTACTTTATCTTGGGTCATCAACAAATGGTAGTTTTCCCAAAATTTTTCACATTTTAAGTCTGAAAAATGTCCTCTCTACCATGAATAAAGCAATGAAATATAATTCTTAAAGCTATAATTTTACCCTTCTCATTTTCTGAGGGGTTGACTAAGGAAATCTTTTTTACACTGCTGTAAAAGGTGTTAAGGCTCCGGAAGAGATTTATTATTATTTGAAGTTTAAGATTGTTTTTATTTTAAGTTTCTGAAGTATTTTGATGTTTTTATATATTTCTTTAGCATTTGACATGCTTAGCCATATAAATTAACACAAAGTGTGAAAATGTGAAATCGTAAATAACAGTTACGAGCAGGATTTGAACCTACATCTCCTGGATAACCGTCCCAGTTGCTTTGCCAACTCAGTTATCGTGACAATTGCTCGGTACGATAACACATTCATTATAAAGAAGTATTTGCGTACATTAAACTTAATTTTACAATTAGGATTTTAGATGACACTCTGTACTAAAGAATAATCCTATATCGCAGGGAACTCCACAAACATGCTTTGCCAATTCAGCCATCGTGACATTTTCAATTTCACATTTTCACTTTTATGTTGATTTAATATGGCTAAGCATGTCAAATGGTAGAAATATATATATAAATATCTAAATATTTAAAGGGTATGCGTCATCCTATTAGGCAAAAATCTTGAAGTAGTAAATGATTACATTAGTGTATTATAGGTTTAAGTGGCAGGTATCTACTGTACTTGTTGGAGGGCGCGGTTGAAGGCGCCCTGGGCCGGTCTGTGGACCGTGGGGGCGCTCCAGCAGGTGCTGGAGGAGTGGGCAGGGTGACGGCACGGAGTCCTTACCTTCCGACTGATGCAGGTGCTGTCGGGGCACGGTTGCTTCGGCAGATATCTGCACATAGTCGCAAGGGGGTAAGGGATTCCGGGCTGTCACCACTGCGGATGCGACGAGAACACGGCGCGGCCCACGCTCGAGTCGTGCCCGGCTTGGGCCGAGCAGCGCCGTGAACTCATCGCCGAATAGGGGGGGGGACCTCTCGCTGCCGAGCGTCGTCAGAGCGATGCTTGGCAGTGACAGGAATTGGGCCGCGGTCGCTGCCTTCTGCGAGGAGGTCATCTCACAGAAGAAAGCGGTGGAGAGGGCTGCGGAGGCTGATCCTTCCGCTGACCCGAATCACCGCCAGTGACTGGGGCGGCACAGGTGTGAATACTAGCGCCTGACGCCACCCTAGCTGAGGCTACAGGTGGATGGACCGGGGAACGTCCGCCACCCGCAAAGCTTTCCGCGAAGGTGCGACACTCCGCGTCGCTCAATAGAGGTTACCCGAAAGGGCAACTGAAGGAATGTAACGTACCTAGTTCCAGTGGCCCGCCAACACAGGCGGAGAGACGGCATACGGCGGGTTTCTTTAGTGGGTGAGGGCCCTACACTACCCTGTTCGTTGCGCCGAACGACCGGGTGTGCGGTTAGGTACATTTTTTCCCGCCTTAACAAAAAAAATGGTATCTACTGTACTGTTAAGGCACAGAAATTTTCTGTATTTTAATAAGTAATTACTTAGTTATTTAAATTAAGAAGGTTGGCACCCTGAAGTGCGCAGGTCACATTGCTCGACGAGCCGACAACCACTGGGGAAAAAGAGTTCTCGAGTGGCAACCACGTGTTGGACGGTGCAGCGTAGAACGGCATCTTACCAATTGGACCGAATGAGTCGGCATAGGATCGTCCATTGTGGCGCTCTCTTGGGAAGGTCTTAGTCCAACAGTGGACGTCAAAAGCCTATTGGATGGATGATGGATGAATTTAAATCAAGAGTAAAATGACATACAAACTAAAAGTGATTTTCCTCCTTATATGTAGTACAGATTATAAGCCCTGTAAGGTATAAAAATCTATCATAATATAGTCATGTAATAAGTACCTGATTTATTCTTAATTTTCATTTGAAGGCGCCACGACGCATCCGAAGGGCCAATATCTCGTGGAGTCTTCCAAGTAATGTAATTACGTCGAAGCAGATTTCGGGTTCGTATAATCTTTGATAAATATCATTTATTACTGTAATATTATCAGATGGCTGCGTATTAGGTACTTAGCTTTGATTGTAATATTGGTGAGTAATATTGGAAGCATTTGGTGAGATTCCTTTTATTTGAATGTACGTATTAATTGATTTGGAATTTCTATATATATATATAAATCAATTGCTGTTCGTTAGTCTTGCTAAAACTCAAAAATGCTGGACTGATTCGAATAGTTGTTATTTTGTTTTATTCGCTTTAACACAAGGGTGGTTTAGAAGAAAAAAAAACAGGGATAACCCGTAAAAAAAATATCAAATTGGTAATTTTTGTCTGTGTAGTCTACTGTCTCCTGGCTAACAGTGACAGCTACTGTTATTCTTTCTTATTCATTTTATGCAAGTTTCATTTAATAATCTCTGCATTTAAACCTTAGACGATGCAAGTTGATTAGGATTGACAATTGCTGATAAAATAAACTTGTAGGTGGTACGAAGTTGACCGGGTCATCTAGTTATTTTTTTTTAATAACACCTTCTGCTACGCAATAATCCTTGTATCGCGGGGGACTGTGTGGGAAGTGAACCCACAACACTCGGGCGGAAGGCCGGTATCTAAACCACACCGCCATCTGTGCATATCATACTTACTAATATTATAAATGTGACTTTGTTTGTTTATTTGTTTGTTGCGCCTTCATGCCGTTACTACTGAACCAGTCATTATTAAATTTTGCAATACCCATGCATAGTCTAGCCTTGAAAAGGAGGCTACTACTATTTATTCCGGAAAAATGGGTGGTTCCTGATAGCCATTTTCGCATAAAAATAACTTTAAATAAAATCCACAAGGAAGAACTCGCGGGCAGATCTAAATATTTTTAAGAGTTTTTATTTTTTATTCAGAAAAACGTTATTGTAGATATATTAATTATACATATATGTAACTAAATACGGACTTGTCAAGACGTTGACAAAATGTGCTAAAGTCAGTTTGAATACACGGCCCTTTTTTTCTATCATTTAGTATATTTCCTACTGTTGGGCATATGCATCTATCATAACTTTAAAGAAATTGATCGTTTATACCACACTGGCTAGTAGGATTCTTTATTGAAACACATCAAGAAGTTGATTGTTTAAACCTGAGGTAGCTACACACTCGGGCTCAGAAACAGTGAAATTTCTTAGCTTCATTAAAATATTAAAAAGCAAATGATTGATGAAAATGAAAAGTGACAAACAATTCAGTAATATTACATCAAAGTTTCACACATCGCTCTGCGCACTCGATCGTGTTTTATTGGATTTGATAATTTAATTGCGTTAGAACGGGAACATCAAGATTAAGGCTGTATGTTACACAGATTTTCTACCTAAAATATTAGGAAGAGTTTTTTTTTAAGTCTTAATCCTAAGATGTACACAGGAACACAGCCACATTTTATCTTTCTTTTTTGTTTGACACTTTTAACAAATGGTTACAGCACAGTTTACTAACATTAAATGCGAACAAATCGAACTAAATAAAGTTTGCAATGTGTAGGCAGAATATAAGTCAGAATAACACAACACTATTTGTATCATAATATTAAAATGCACAATATTATTATTGGCGAAACATGTACAACAAAATTTCTGAAAGCGCATATAGAATCGTTAAATAAAAGAATAAGTGTTTCAGTTTATACCCTAAGCAAACTGTCATCGATGTTAAATACCAATGCTCTTCTAACAGCCTACTATGGCCTAGTAGACTCACTTCTCAGATATGGTATAATTTTCTGGGGGAATAGCACCGATAATCAAAGCACATCAAAGCTTATTTGTGCGCATATCTCGGAACAGACGAAATAATTGTAAACTCTGTCTACATGAGTCGAAAACAACTCTTATGCGCAAAAATATATTTTGTATGGCTCTGACTATTTATAATAAGTTGCCTAACTTATGGAAGGACATGAATATTAATGCATTTAAAAAAAAATGAGATTATTTCTAGCTGGGAGAGCCTATTATAACATTATAGATTTTATTAATGAAAAATTGTGAAGTAGATAAATTTACCTTTAACGACATTTATTTTATTTTTATTTTGTGACATGATTTAGTTAAGTATATAATTTAATAGTCATTATAATATTAATTTATATGCATGAATGTATTTAATTATTATTTTGAGGAATTAATAGTTGCTATGTTTAAATTATGAAACTAGTTCCTATTGACAAAATTTGTGTGCCCAACGTTGGGCTGAACATGACGGAATCGATAACCATTTACATCTTGTACTTTGTGCATACCATGTTTCAGACAAATAAAGTTTTATCTTATCTTACCTATACCAATCTAAAGATACCGACGATTGCACATGCAAATGCGCCAACATTCAAATTACGAATAAAATTAAATATTGGTAGTTATACTGGATGAAACTTTAACATTAAACACAAAGTGAAAACTGTGAATTCGAAATTAGTAGTCAGGAGCAAGGGTCACGATGGCTGAATTGGCAAAGCATCTGGACGGTATCCAGGAGATGCAGGTTCGAATCCTGTTCGTGACTGTTATTTTCGATTTCAAATTTTTCACTTTGTGTTTAATGTATGTTGCTAAGCATGTCAAATGCTAAAAATATATATAAAAATATCTAAATATGAAACTTTAACCTTTACATATCACATCCAAGCCTTGACTAACAGAATAAAATCTGATTTGTTTTTAAAAAGCTACGTCATATTCAAAATTTAAAAATAATTACGCAAGTTTGTTTCGCTCTCTACCATTCTTTTCGGACTTAATGCATAAGTACTGGGGTATTGTGGGTAAAACATTCTTACTAACACTCGAAAGGGTTCAGAGAGCGATCCTTAAAGTATTAACATTTCACCCTTTTCGTTTTCCTACTAATCTCCTATACAGATATTGTCGAGTATTAACAGTTCAGCAGATGTTTATAATGAGTACAATACTAAGACAGTACGCTGCCCTCCCCTACAACACTAACAATAAGCGTTAATTATTTTAATATTTTTAATTTTTATATATTTTTTGACCATTTGACATGCATAACTATTTAAATTAACACAAAGTGTGAAAATGTGAAATCGAAAATAACAGTCAAGAGCAGAATTGGCAAAGCATCTGAGACGGTACCTATTCCAAGAGATGCAGGTTCAAATCATGCTCGTGACTGTTATTTTAGATTTCACATTTTCACACTTTGTGTTAATGAAAAGCGATAATGTATAGTTTGCCAGCAACATACAAGCAAATGCACAGATGGCGGAGTGGTTTAGATACGTCGGCGTCTTGCCCGAGTGTTGCGAGTTCGATTCCCAAATAAGAGACAACTCTTTGTGTGATCCACTAATGGTTGTTCTAGGTTGGGTGTACTTTATGTCCGTGAATTGTATGTTTTTAAAGGCCCCCGCAATAGAAGGAATATTTCTTAGTGCCGTTTCTTTAAAAAAAATCATGTGCTTGCATGTTGCACTCATAACAAAATTCTTCGTGAGCTTAGGTTCTCTCCTCTACAGTTGAATTAATGCATTGTTTTATTGCATATGGTGGCAAACCAGCCACGGTAATGGTAAATGGTAACCATCGCTCATGGACTCAACTATACTGAGAATATTGTCAAGCCACTGCACACCATTTCATATTTATATGTGAAATGAAAGAATTAACGGCTACCTCCTGCTACAACCAAAACACACCGAGATGATGGTACCTACCCGCTCGGGTCGGATAACAAGTGAGTATTCCCACTTGGTACCCAGCCCTACTACCAGTAATGCAATGGGTTATAATTGCTTACTTCCCTTAGTCGCCTCGTACGACACGGGGTGGTGACTCTTGTATTCTTAGTCCGTCACCACACGGACAAATTGTATTTATTATTATTCCATGAATTACCAACAATGTGAAAGCAAAGTCACATGTATACTTCAAGATATGCCCTTTTTTTTGTTAAAGCGGGAAAAAATTTACCTAACCGCACACCCCGTCGTTTGGGGCAACAAACAGGGTAGTGTGGGGCCCTCACCCACTGAATAAATCCGCTGTATGCCGTCTCTCCGCCTGTATTGGCGGGCCACTGGAACGTTCAAGATATGCCCTACGAAGACAGAGAAATTATTATGTCTATTAAGGTGATGGTATGAGTAGATAATCATTTCATCACTATATTATATAGTCAACTAAAGATATTGTGGTTCTTTATTCAAATTAAATTCTACAAAAATAAATAATAAAAATTAATATTTATAATAAATAAGTAAGTAGGTAATTTACAAATTATATGATCCAATACACCTTTGTGCTACTTCCATAAATTTGTGCTACTTGCAGTTGTGTTATATCAACTTCTAATGCTATCAAATTTATAAGTTTTATAGCTCTAGAGACGGGAGCAAACTTGAGTAAGTTGGTCCTCGCCATATAGGTATAGATATACCACTTTTAAGAATGCCTGATAGTTTTATCTGATTCTACAACCACATTTCAGCCCGAAACACAGCACAAAATTGTTGTTCTTAACTAGCATTAAAGAATTTACCTACTGTAAGAAACGAAATAAATTTATTCAAATTTGATTAAGTTTTATATGAGGCAACCCCGGTGTAATAGACATCCACATTTTAAGCTACGTCGGAAATTGTGCTGAATGACATTATTCCTTATTATCGCCATTTCCCTAGAGAGACACTTCACGTCTGTCCTGAGATCATCCGCTCTCAGCGATTCGTATCCGATGAAGGATTATCACATATTTCTACGGAGAAATGTTGTCATAAATCTACTGTAATAACACAATTTCGGGGTATTCAGGTCAGGAGTTTATAAATATTTCAATAACTGTGGAATAATGAGGATAGTTTGCTACAAAGATATCACAGATTGCTAAAGCTTTAATAGTCAAACTAAGTATTCCACTACGTGGAAGGCACGTCAATAATCAATTATAGTTACTTCCTTTCAGTGAATTCGAGATGATAGTTTGACATAAATTGGTAGGTATAAGTATAATATTTAATTGAAAACTATGGACATTCCAATAATAAATTGAAATCAGGTTAGCCGTCAGAGGGCTACGCAATCACATGGTAATAATATCGTTTGTTCGTGGCTAATACGCAAACCGCGTTAGCCAAAAGAGAAAAAAAAAAATAATGTCGTTTAATGAGTTTTCCATACCTTAAACTTGATTTACTATGTTGTTGTATTTTTAGAGCGTTATAAAATGGCAAGCAGAAATACTAATGAGTTTTTTAAACACATAGCATCACGCCTGTATTCCCCGAAGGGGTAAGCAGAGGTGTATTACACACCCACGACTCGCCAGCTATGTTTAAGTCCCACGTAATAGGGAGCGAGCCTATTGACGTCTACCGGGCACATTTCCAAACTCCGAGCTGCTACTGAGAATTTTTCTTTTTAGGAAAAAGCTCAATAATATTGCCCGCCCCGGGGATCGAACCCGAGACCTCATGATTAGCAGTCGCATACACTACCGCTACACCACCGAGGCAGTTTACGAGTTTTTTAAATAGAGAGACCTTAGATGTTCAAATAGTAAAAATAATTCTGCGTATCTAATAAATAGATACAAAATAAATTTGATCTGATATAAATGCCAAGTGCTTAGAAAAATAAACGTTACGGGAATAGAATTAAGGTTTTTAGAAATCGCATTAACTCTCCAGTGAAATATCAATTTAACTTATCTCTTTTGGAAATAAAAACTTTCAATCCCGTCGCAAACTTGGATTTCGATCACTTGCAGGGTTGTCGCGTATATCTAATTTGATGATAAAGCTTTTAAAACAGTTATTAAATACGAGTATAGCTACTATATTAGAAACGCAATATATGTGGCTAGAAACATAATTTATTGAAATTTATAAAATATTTTTCATTTCACTGCGTTTTTGGGGCTTTTTTCATCTAAAACAAATAAGAGAATAGCAGAATAAATTAGTACCTACTCAAATTTGACACAGAGATTAATATTTTGCTTGATAGATTTATCTAAAGCTTCTTTAAGGTAGCTTTAATATAATTAATTTTCTTGACCTTCATTATCTAATATATAAAATTCCCGTGTTACAGTGTTTGTGGACATTCTCCTCCGAAAGGGCTTGACCGATTCTTATGAAATTTTTAGTGTATATTTAGTAGGTCTGAGTCTATTTTTCCTACCCCTAAGTGATAAGGGTGGTCCAACCACACTTTTTTTATTGATTTATTGAATAAAAAATAATTACAACCCTACATTTTCACCCTTCTACTGACAAACCCTATTTTTTAATAGCAATATTAGTACTTTCATAATTTTCTACTCTCGGCGGTCGATAATTGATCAGTTATTCGCGCTAGGCGGCTACCGGTGGCATTTCTCACCCCGTAAATAGTAAATTCTCGAGAAATAATTTTCAATGGCAAAATAACATTTCCCGGATCAGCTAGTAATTTACTCGCATAATATTATCTTGTTCGCAATAATAATAGGTACGAGTTCTACGAAAAAATATAGGTATTTTACTTCTAATACGTATCCATGGTCTATGGATTAAAATATATTTGGTTAAAAATATTTTAAACTTATTATATAGACAAAATGACAATCACTTCTTAAAAAAATGATATGCTGCTAAATATATAACACAGGAATTTAATTTAGTGACCTTCATATTCAGGAAATTTTACCTGGGAAAAAGTGTTCTATTTCTTGGCCCAAAAACTGCTAGTAGCAGCAATGTAATCTGTAATTGTGTTCAATGACGTGCTCCTTATTAAATTCGGATTAAGTCACACAGGTGACATGGATGTTTTACATCTTTGTAGCATTTTGTGCATGAGGTTACAAAAATTGTGTGTTTACAATCATTTAATTCAAGTGTAAATATTAGGTGGTAGCCCTACTCAATTCTCGAACTCCATTTGATTCCAGACTTTAACTTTGTTGAATTAAAATCCTGTTTATTTGCTGAGGACATTTATTTTGAATTTCTTTAGCAATCAAACTTCTAAGGTACTTTTCTCGTTAACAAGTTATAGATACCAAAAATACGGAAATCTTTATTCATATAAAACTATTTTATGTTAATACAACATTCATAAAGAAAAAAATATGAAACCTTTTTGCGCCTAAATAAGATTAATGACGGGCCTCGTGGCGTGGTCGGTAGTGTAACCGACTTGTATGCACGAGGTCGTGGGTTCGATTCCCACTCGGGAGAATTATATGTGTGATGAACACAGATAGTTGTACTGCGTCTGGGTGTTTTCTATCTATTATATGTTTGTATTAAAAAAAAAAAGTAATATATCTATTATATCAGTAATCTGGTACCCATAGCGCAAGCGTTAAGCTTAGTTTTGGACCAGAGGACGTTGTGTGAAATGTCCGTGTACCTATATTTATTTATTTAATTGTATGGTTACCACAAAATATGTTGCTTAAAAGAGCCTAACAGTAGTGCGATTCAGTCTTTCCCTACGAAAGAGCGGAATGATGGTGTACGCCAGGTTGTTTAGTGAGTGAGGGCACTGCCTTCAGAGAATAGAATTTACACTAGGACATCTTATTGCCATTGATCAAAAAATCATTTTAATTATAACTACTCATCCCTTTGTCGCGGTATTTATCTTTATTTTGTCTGATTTTATTACCTTAGTTAATTATTTCGATACGAGCAGAATGATGTAATGAAAATCTATACAATTATAATAAAAATGAAGTGTCTGTTTGTAATGCCTAAATAAAGGCTTTTTACTAAATGTATACGAGAGTATGTTCGCTACCTATAACAAAACACATATTTTTCAAGGTTTTGTCTGTCTGTTCCGGCTAATCTCTAGAACGACTAGACCGATTTGAACGAGACTTTTACTAGCAGATAGCTGCTGTTAATGGGCGAAACTAAGGCTAATTTTATTTTGGAAAAATAAGTAGGGTTCCGCGTAAAAAAATAAAACCCATGAAATTTTGAATGAATAACGAAACGGCTGGATCGATTTGGACGGGTCTTTCACAAGCAGATAGCTGTTTTTACAAAGAGTAAGTTAGGCTACTTTTATTTTGGAAAAATATTAGAGTTCCGCGTAAGAAAAATAAAACCCATGAAATTGTGAATGAAAACCGATTCAAAATCGAATATACATCCACGGCTAATCTCCTGAACAGCTGCACTGATTTGGACGGGCCTCACAGGACGGGGATCATTATATTTATTTTGGGAAAATAATTAGGATTCTGAACTAAAAAAGAAAATAAATAAATTCCACGCGGACGAAGTTGCGGGAATCAGTTAGTATAATATATATTCTTGCGTTGATAGGCGAGTGTGACGAACATAGTGCTAAATGATGTGTCGCTTCTAAAAATTCCATCAGAAGCCTGATAACATATTTTCCAGATCAAGGAATCAAACCCAACCTTGCGGTTAGAATTTCCACGCTTATGCCATTAGACAAATGACACAAACATATTCTGTACACAGTATAAAGGGCGTATAACTAATAACATGGATTGTTTTGTTCTAACGCAAATGAAGGCTAACCACAATCGCGCCATGTTTGCGTTATCTGCAAGTGATTGATGGTGGGTTAGACAAGGAACTAAAGTGTTCTGAATGGGTACATTTTAGTTAAAACAAACGGTTGCTAGTTTTTGTCGCAATTTAAAGGCACTTTCAAACTATATGGCTGCAGTGCTACGTAGCTTTGTAAGACGGCTGATGAGTAGGTATGTATTTCGTTTACTTCTTCAACGAAGACTGTAAAAGTCTGAAAGACTATAAAATTTTTAACATTTATTCTTACTATTTTTTTAGTAGTTTGAAGGTTTTAGTTTGCAAGAACCATCAGCCTAACAGAAGCTTAAAACCAATATCGGTATTCTCTTACCGAAGGTAAGTTTAATTTATCTAACAAGTCGTTGTCGAAGTCAAAATCATATAAAATAAGTACTTAATTGTCAAGTCAAAGTCTTGCCTCAGTAAAGTGATGGCTACCTCAGTTGAAGCTTCTATGCAGAATTGGAGGCAACACGAAAAACAAGTTATGTCGTATTACATTACTTGCAAACACTTATTCATATACACAAATAGTTATCAAGTAAAAAGCCATCACTTTTACACATTAATGCTTGAATTAACATAAGTTTTGCAAAATAATGCAGAGCGACGACATGATCTTATTTATGTTCTCGCCAAAAATCATCTAATATTATACCTGTTTTTTTCTTACGGCGGGAAAAAATGTTGCTAACCGCACACCTCGTCGTTCGGGGCAACGAACAGGGTAGTGTGGGGCCTTCACTCACTAAAGAAACCCGCCGTGTGCCGTCTCTCCGCCTTTATTGGTGGGCCACCGGAACCATATTACATTACTTCAGTGGTCTGCCTCTAATATTATACCTACCTAAATGAGAAAATGCGTTTGCTTGTTTTACACTTTAATGTCGTAATTACTCAATTGATCATCGTGAAGTTTAGCTTAAATCAAGAGCCAAAAAATAATGGTATCTGGGAATCGTTGCTCATGCACTCAAATTATACTAAGGAATTGTTAAGCCGCTGCTCACCATTTAAAATATAAAATAATGAACAGTAAGCTCCCGCCACACTTACGAAGTGGTGTGGTGGGAGCTTACTGTTCATTATCACCTCATGCCGCCCTAACTGAGGCTACAGGTGGATGGATCGGGGAACGTCCACCACCCGCAAGGCCTCTTGCGAAGCTGCGATGCTCCGTGTGCGGATGCGTTGCTCAGTAGAGAGTACCCGAAAGGGTAAGCCGCCGGCGAAACTGAAGTAATTCAACATAGTACCAGTGGTTCGTCAACACAGGTGGAGAGACGGCACACGGTGGGTTTTTTTAGTGGTCGAGGGCCCCACACTAACCTGTTGGTAGGCCCAAACGACGGGGTGTGCGGTTAGGTACATATTTTCCCGCCTAAACAAAAACCAAAAGGTCCAAACATGAATGGGCCATCTTGACCGGGGAAGTACCACGTAAGTGAGTCCAAGACTTTTTTATTTTTTTATTGCATGTAGTGGCAGACGAGCCACGGCCCATCTGATGGTAAATGGTAACCGTCGGTCATGGACTCAACTATACCGAGAGATATTGTCAAGCCGCTGCTCACCATTTCATTTCACCAATATGAAATGAAAGAATACATGGCTATCTCCTTTTTTTTTGTTAAGACGGGATAAAAGGTTCCTAATCGCACACACTATCGATCGGGGCAAAGACCAGGTTAGTGTGGGGCCTGCACCCACTAAAGAAACCCACCGTGTGCCATCTCTCCACCTTTGTTGGCGGGACACTGGAACTATGTTACATTCCTTCGGTGGTCTGCCAGCGGCTTACCCTTTCGGGTACCCTCTACTGAGCGACGCATCCGTAGACGGAGCGTCGCACCTCCGCGGGAGGCCTTGCGGATGGCGGAAGTTCCCCGGCCCATCCACCCGCAGCCTTAGCTAGGGCGGCATGAGGCGCAAGTATCTGCGCCTGCGCCGCCCTGGTCGCTGGCGTCGGTTTGGGTCAGCGGAAGAAACCTCCACCCTGGCCCTCCCCGCCGCTTCCTTCTGCGAGATAACCTCCTCGCAGAAGGCAGCAACTGCGGCCCAATTCCTGTCGCTGCCGAGCATCGCTCTGGCGACGCTCGGCATCGAGAGGTCCCCCCTATTTCCGCGACGAGTTCACGGCGGTGCTCGGCCCAAGCCGGGCACGACTCGAGCGCCGTGTCCTCGTCACAGCCGCAGTGGTGACAGCCCGGAGTCGCTTCCCTCCTCGCGACTATGTGCAGATATCTGCCAAAGCAACCGTGCCCCGACAGCACCTGCACCAGTCGGAAGGTAAGGACTCCGTGCCGTCGCCCCGCCCACTCCTCCAGCATCGGCTAGAGCGCCCCTACGGTCCAAAGACCGGGCATGGCTGTCTCCTGCTACAGCCAAAACGCAACGATGTGCTTCATGGCCGGTCACACGGGAGATGATTGAGTACTCCCACTTGGGACCCAGCCCTACCACCAGTCATTCAATGGATGATAATTGCTTACTTCCCTTAGTAACCTCATAGGACACCCGCGGAAATGAATGAGGTAGCGATACTTGTATTATTAGTCCGTTACAGTTCATATAAGATTTTTTTGCATGGACTTATTTGAATATCCTGTAGAGTGACGTATTTATATTATTTCACTTAATTCTGAAGTCCGCGCAGGCGAAGTCGCGGGCAGAATTTAGCTTATAATATTTTTTTTATTTAAAATCATCTTCAAACCATTAGGTACTGATAATATTAAATATAAATATACGCCTAGATTAAGAGGGTAGGTACTAAAGTTCACAGTAAGTTCATAATGCATAAAGGTGTATGAATAACTAAAATCCTAAACTTCCAATTAAAAAACATCTCAGGGGGCTGTTATTGTATCTGGAGCGGATTTTTCATCCCCATGTAAACTGTGTACGTCAGTCGAATATTTACTTCATTAGCCTTATATATTTTTGTAATTTTTAAGTAAATTAATAAATTTACTGGAGTATGCTGCAGGATTTCAAGCACTCCCCATGACGTCCTGCCAAAAACTCATCTCTTTGTGTTAAGATTGCCCTTTGTTATTTTTTCAAGCTCACAGCTGTATAATTAAGTCTAATTTTCTTGTTACTACGAAAAAACTTGCCTCTTCTAGTTTTTTACTTAAGATTATAATATCACATTGTATGATTGATGGAAATAGCTTTTACTAAAAATATATAAAAATCGCGTTAGGGATGCCAAGAAAACGGATGGCTAGCAGAATTGCGAAGAAAATTAGCATAATAATATGATAATTTAAGGCAGCCTTCAATTTTTATCTTCAAAGTTGTTTTGAGTACTTATACTACTATTACGTGCTATGCAATGCACTGTATGTATGTAGAACCAAAACAAATAACATAATTAAACGAGTACACATTGAGCTGTACTCATGATTGTGACGTGGTTTCTAATCTAACCCTTTTTAGTCTTAGCCTTATAACCTGTTAACTTTTTTATGCTATGTAGGTGGCACACAAGCATATGGCAAACAGCCTAGCCTAAAGACGCTAGCAACACTAGAGGCATTACTCGCGAGTTGGTACTCCAAGGAAAGGGATAGGAGTTGGAGAGGAAGGATGATAAGGAGAGGATGGAGGATAAAGAGGGGCTTGGGACTCCGGTGCTCTCACTCACCATACGAAACACAACTGTAGGATTAACTACCGTTGCTTTACGCTGATCTTCTGTGAGAGACTGGCACGGCTCTAGCACAAAATATACAATACACACTGAGCTGATTTTAATATGTTTTTGAACATGTGATATGCCGTATAAATGAACACAAAGTGCGAAAATGTGAAATCATAAAAATACCTATTTTCAATATCACACGAGCAGGATTTAAACCTGCATCTCCTGAAAAACAGTTCCAGATGATGTTTGCTAAGTCAGCTGAATATTGAGATTCAGCGGAATCTGAATTTGAATCCTGCTCGTGACTATTATTTTCGATTTCACATTCTTGCATTTTGTGTTAATTTAAACTGATTTTATCCAACTAGTTATGACGAAACTCTAGGCGTAACGTATACTTTTCGCGCACTTCTGCGACTAGGCCAAGTACCACGCATAATATTAATTTTACGGCCAGATGTTCAAATCTAAAGCATTCATCGAAATTTCAGACAATGTAAGCTGTGTGAATTTAGTTTTAGGTATGTAGCAGGGGCTAAAGCTATAACCATTAACCAGCATCGCATGCTGCAATTTCCTTGATAGAAAAAGCCAATCATATGACCTTTTTTTTTTGTTAAGACGGACAAAAAATTTACCTAATCGCACACTCGTTTGGGGCAATGAACAGGGTAGTGTGGGGCCCTCACCCACTAAATAAACCCGCCGTGTGCCGTCTCTCCGCCTGTACTGGCGGGCCTCTGGAACTATGTGACATTACTTCAGCTAATTATATGACCTAGGATTCAAACATGTGACATCAATTCATATATTGATATATTGCCGGAACATAAGAGGGTCCAATAAAACTTTGTCTCCGCTGCAAGCAAAATCTAGTTTTTAGGTTATATACAGGTTTCTGATATAGTAGCAGGATAAAATGTATACCAATTTTTAAGTTTATTCAAAAGCTAGCAAACAAAATAAGTTGCATAAAAATCCGTTCAGTAGTTTAAGCGTGATGTGCGTACAAACAAACAGACAAACGGACAAAAAAAATATCTTATTATCACGCCATCTCCCTTGTGGGATAGGCAGGGGGAACAACCGCGAGCGCCTCTCGACGAGGGAGGGCTAGGCCCTCCAAACCAGACGGGGCCACCAGCACTGGAGGCCCAGACCTGCCAGGGGTGGAGGAAATCATGCGTAGAGCGTATACCTCGCCCCTGGCCACAGGAAGTTTGAAGGAACACCGCGGGGTTTTAGCAGTTATATCGATTGGGAAAATTGGGACTCCGGCATAACCTCACTGCCCGCCCGGCAGGGGCGTATCCATAAAAAATAAAAAAAAGGCAGAGGGAACAGAGCGCCAAAAGGCTCTATTCTTGCATAGTTACATCTCTCGCTTCCTCAACATTCATAATTCTCTTCAAATACGCTCGTCAGTTTCGAAGACTCCTAACTCCACATTTCTTCAATACATGACTGATTTGATTAATGTAGGTTAGTCTCGGTCTCCCCCCTGTACCTGTACCTACATCCTTCCTTTTGTGGTTAGAGTCACCTAAATAGCCTAATACAGTGTTTTTTTTCCCAAATATCTTAAATGCACAACTTATCATAGCTCTTTTACGTACACGATGATATAAATTAAATAAATGTAGTTGTTATAAATATATGGACAGTTTGACCAAGGCAGCAACAAAAGGTATCAGAATATTATATTGATAATCAAATTCTAAAAAAACATATTGCGATTAAAATGGATCAAAATTTCATGTACGATTAAATATATAATGAGTACAATGCTCACAAGACTGGATAAGAATGGATTGAACGAAACGAACATATTTAGAGGGTCGTTAAAGAATTATGAGAACCATTAAGGCAATGGCGGGAACTTCCACGGTAAAGGGTGGTCGGTACTAAATGAACGTCAACATTTTAATGGCGAGGCAGTGTGTGTGTAATGTCTACTCATTCATTCTTTGAGATCACTTGACTTTGCTTAGAGCGTATCTAAAGATTTCTGATATTCAAATGAATATTAAATATTAGCACATAATAGTAGGTACCGTGTGGTGACGGACTAAGAATACCACATTCTTTTCCACGGGTGTCGTACGAGGCGACTAAGGGAAGTAAGCAACTATCACCCATTGCATGACTGGTGGTAGGGCTGGGTACCAAGTGGAAGTACTCATTTGATATCGGGCCCGAGGGGGTTGATACCACCATCTACCATGTGGCCGGCCATGAAGCATATCGGTTTGTTTTGGTTGTAATAGGAGATAGCCGTTAATTCTTTTATTTCATATCTGTGAAATGAAATGGTGAGCAGCGGCTTGACAATACTCTTGGTATAGTTGAGTCCATGAGCAATAAAAAAACGTACGTTGTTTACCAAGTGAAAGTGGAGGGGTACCAACAAGAGGATTTTGTATAGTCAAACTCCTCCTACATACGAGTTAATTTCTGAGTACTCCACTTACGAAGAACGTAAAAGGCTTGCTTGCTCCGGCATGAATGGGGTCGGCCCGGTCGAGGCAGTACTAGTTACCCTCTCACGGAAGATCAGAATGAAACAACGGTAGATAATCCTACAGTTGTGTTTACTATGGCGAGTGAGATTAACGGAAGCCTAAGTCTTCTTATCATTCGTTCTCTACTTATTATCCTTCCTCTACACCGCCTATCCCTTTTTTTTAACTTGGCGACGCGCTTGTGATGCCTCTGGTATTGCTAGCGTCTATAAACTACGGTAACCACTTATTATTAGGTGGGCCGTGTGTTTGATTGCCATGAGCAAAAGTTGAAAAAGGATTCGAACCTCCGTCCAACCTAATCCAGGAAAGTGGTTTTTAGAGTGGTTTGGATATGTGTTCGATGATTGGATGGGACGCAGCTACGAATCATGCTTGCAGTAAAGTTCCCTTTTTCCATTTTCACAAATAATTTGTTCTTTAAAGAATCTGAACATGTCAAGCGCTAAAATACAGATCAAAATAATTGAAGATTAGTTTGAAATTGTTTTTTGTTATCAATAATTTGTAATTACATGTATGTACACCAATAGTTTACAATAACAGTTCATAGATTGTAGAAACACTTTTACATATTTGCGAGTGTGAAACCTGAAACAGCTTGTCTCAAAGTTGTATTCATTGATGTCATACAGTCGCAGTTGTCGCACTACAAATATTTGCACCAATATGAAGGGGGAAATTGTTACATTAATATTAAAACTTTTTGATGTAAAACTGCTCGAGGCGAGCAACTTAGATTATTGTGGTTTAATGTAACGTTACGCACATCGTTTCCTGCATTTGGAAAACATTGGATTATATAGAGTTTCGTGAGTTTATTCAAGTTTGATAGTGTCCGTAGAACCTGTCACGAACATTCAAGAAGTTGTATTTAAATCGCACGTAAATTTTACACGCAATCATTTTTTTTTAATAGTATGTATACAGAAAAGGCGTAAAGGAATATTAATATTTTGGTACGCAAAAGGCCAGTAATTTTTGTCTTCATCAATATTTGATAAAAATAGGCACGTATATTATCATAAAAAACGCGAAATATGACGTTATCAATATTATAAATTTTTGTATATTGCTTGTCCGTAATCAATATTCCATCTCATGTTTTTTAATTACGAATATTTCTTCCTAGTAACTACCTCTGTGGAGCAGCCGTAGTGTGAGCGACTGCTGATCATGAGTTCTCGGGTTCAATCCCCGGGTCGGGCAGTGTTATTGAGCATTTTCGTAAAAAGAAAAATGATGCGGAGTTTGGAAATGTGCCCGGTAGACGGCAAATAGGTTCTCCCCCTATTACGTGGGACTTAAACATAGCTGGCGAATCATGGGTGTGTATATAATACACCACTGCCTACCCCTTAGGGGAATACCGGCGTGATGCTATGTTTTTTAGTAAGTGTAGATCAAATTATTGTTTACAAGATTTTTTGCTATTATCTATGTAGTTTTATATAGCATTATAGTTACGGCACATCCTATGTTGGATATCTGAATGTAACGAACCAATTGTTACACACGCTTGAATGATGCAATTCGAATTAATAACGTCATAACCATCATTTAAATGATATTCTTTAAAGAGAGCAAGAAGAGCTAGCACCTTTTAGAGAGAGCCTTGTAGTGTGAATGTTTTACTTGATTAATATGCAATCATTCTGAAAAATCAAATGGTAGAATTGGATATAGAAAGGACATTGCTCTGCGTCCATACATAGTTCGCCCTGAAACCAACCGCAAAGCAAAATTATGTGTTGTATTAAAACATATTACTGAATTTCCATACATTCATCATTTTATTGCGGACTAACTTGAGAATTGTATTATTACAACAAATGTCTCCGATTTTGAGGTTAAAAGCAGGGTGTTTTAAACTTAAAATAATGACGCTGGAATATAAATTAACCAGTTTATGTATAGCAGTTGATTGGTGTTTCTTCTCCTTTATTTATTTATTTATTTATTAATTAACTATTAATTTTATATATACAATAAAGATTAGATTGCTTTGTTATTTTAATTCAAAATGACAATTTAAGTTTATCTAATATTGATAATAAAAGTACGTTTAATAAATCAGTGACATCTATTAACAAAATCTATTAACTATACCAATTGCAAGACAAACAGCTTTCTGATTTTTGTTTAGATTTATTTTAATGTAACTAATAATATTAGAACCGATCTAGATTTTTCATTGTGACAATATAAACACAATTTCTAAATCAATTCCTAAACTGTAACTCAGATTTTAAAAAACAAAAGATCAATTATATTATACACAAATATTAATGTATCGGGTCTTAATCGCGTATATAATGTTGAGGTTGAATACCTTAATTTCCCGACGTTTCGACCGTATTGCATCGGCCGTGGTCACGGGTTGACTGGTGTAGTTCAGCGTTGCCTCCGTAAAGCGCGAGTGTCTGTAACTACCCTCGCCTCGTTTATATTTTGATCTCCGAAACTGTCGGTACTTCGACACACAAACGACATCCTCACACTGGCTCTTAATGTTTGTTCGGCAAACTTAAGGTATTAAGGTATTCAACCTCAACATAATATACGATAGATAATAGATTTAAGAACAAAACACACCCAGATGTTTTACTGAAGGAGGAAACAGGACTGCGGAACTTTTTTTTTGTTAAGGTGGGGAAAAATGTACCTACTTAACCGCACACCTTGTCGTTCGCGGCAACGAACAGGGTAGTGTGGGGGCCCTCACCAACTAAATAAACTCGCCGTGTGCCGTCTCTCCGCCTGTATTGGCAGACCACTGGAACTATGTGACATTACTTCAGTGGCAGGACTGTAGTACGTACCTACTCTTTAGAGTAAACAATAGTATCTAATAATAAAATCTATATAATATTTTGATCTGTATTTTAGCACTTGACATGCTCAGGTACTTAACAAGCTCGTTACAAGCAATCCCGCTTGCAGTAGATAAAGCTCTCTTTTTCCAGTATCACAAATAATTTGTTCTTTAATCTATACAACTTTTCCGGTATGTATTTATACGATTTAGTTCAACCCTCTGAAGTGTTATCCAAAATGTACTTTTCTAGATTAATGAGTTACAAAACTAAACTTGTGAGTCCTACGTGGCTTGTTTACGGCTATAGTTAGCGCCTGTGATTAGATTGAGAGCAAAACTTTTGGAAACTGTAATTAAGATAGGATTGGGATGGACGGAATGTACTATGTTGGGTTTCCTTTGACTCTCTGCTCAGTATTCAAGATTACTTGCGACGAAATAGATTTTAAATTTTCTTAGAATCTAAACATCATTATAACAACTAGCTTTTGCTAGCGGCTCCACCGCAGCCAACAACTGGTTTGTAGGTTATATCACAGGTTCTCAAAATAGTATCGGGATGCAATTATATCAGTTTTAAGTCTAATCAAGAGCTAACAGTCAAAAGTTTTGATCAAAATTCGTTCAGTTTTTGCGCGATGCCCGAACAAACAAACAGAAAAACCGACAAACAGACAAAGATTCTAAAAAAAATAATATTTTGTGATGAGAGGCGCCTAAATAGACTAATACGAGTACATTAATTTTTTCTCATTATCTTAAATTTACAGACATAACTCTGTTACAACTCCGCCGCAGCCAAAAGCTAGTTTTTAGGTATATCACAGGTTCCCGATTTAGTAGCGGGACAAAATGCATACCAGTTTTTAAGTCTAATAAAGAACAATATCAATATCTAATAAAGAGTAAAAAAATGGATTAAAATAAGTTCAGTAGTTTATGCATGGTGCGCAAACGAACAAACATATAAACAAACAAAAAATCTAAAAAAAATGTTTTGCGTTAGACACGCTTATAATAAAAGTCTTTTTATCTCAAATATCAATGTACAGACACAGCTCTGTTACAGCTTTATAATTGTTAAGATTATAACATTATTTGTGGCCATTTTTATGCACTGAGAAGTGTGTCAAAGAATATTTCTGTATCTCATTTAATATATAGATTATAAGGGTTTACGTATTACATACCACGAAGAATTGGTATGCAAAAGTGACAATGAACAGACCACATCGCTCGATGTTCCGCTAACCATTGGGGAAGAAAGCTTTGGAATAATGACCACATATCAGACGCCGCAGTGTAGGACAGCTTCTTACCACAAGAATTTGCGAAATGATCAAAGCGGCAGTAAACCACACAAGAATGCTTGTTACGAGATTCGCCTTCTCCCAAATTTCATGTATCTATCGTGATATAGATTATATAGATATTATATAGATACTATATCTATATCACGATAAATAGGTACATGAAATTTTAATATTATAATCAGTTATATTTTGTTTTTTTTATACTATATGGGTGGCAAAAAAGCATACGGCCACCTGATGATAAGCGGTTACCACAGCCTATAGACGCTAGCAACACCAGAGGCATCACTCGCGCGTCGCCATCTCCAAGGAAAGGGGAATAGGAGGTGGATAGGACGTATATTAAGGAGAGGATAGGTAGGATACTACGGAGAGGTTAGGAAGGATAACAAGGAGATCCTCTCCTTCACCATATGAAACACAACGGTAGGTTACTACTGTTCATTCACGCTGATCTTATGTGAGAGGGTGGTACTTCCACGATCGAGTCGGCTCATTCATGCTGGGATAAGCAACTCTATCACTATACATAATAATGTTTTTCTAACCTAATTTTTGGTTAGGTCATTGGCCAGTGGTAGAACTCATAGAGATGGCAACTTGACACGACACTTAATTTGCAGATCAAACCGGATTTATATGCTCCTAAGTGAGCGGGTTGGTAGCGGGTTGGTAACGGCCATGAAGCACATCGGTGTGTTTTGGTTGTAGCAGGAGATAGCTGTTAATTCTTTCATTTCATATCTGTGAAATTAAATGGTAAGCAGCGGCTTGACAATACTGTAGGTATAGTTGAGTTAATTAGCGACGGTTAAACTGCCACTTACCATCAGGTGGGCCATCACACCTCTGCCACCAAATACAATAAAATAAATAGGAAATTCTTACAAACATTTTATTTTTATTAGTTATTAAATATACTTATAAATAAAGTCTATGCGCTTACCATTAATATATAATTATGCTATCCTGTTACCTACGTAGTTAGAAAAAATAAAATTAAGGCTAGAGAGAGATTGCTATTTTATTTCTGTAGAAAAATAGCTTCAATTTTTCGCTCGATTCATTTTGGCTCTCACCCATTGAATGAACTACGCTTAGTCGGAAGCCCTTGCCAAAGTTAGCAGAATATGCGGAATCAGTGAGAATAGGATCCTATTCAAAAGGCAGACGATATTTTAAAGTAATCTGATTAAGGAAAAGGATTTCTGGAACACTTTATGAAATACAAAGCCTAAAACTTTTACCTTAGAGAGATACAATAATGGTCTTACTTGTATATCTATACCATTTAAGATATTTGAGAAAATAAGAACGTATTAGACTATTTAGGCTTTCTGAAAGCTAAACAACGTTTTTTTTTGAAATTTTGAATGTTAGATTGTTCGGGTTTCACGCAAAATCTACTGAACGGAAACATGTAGTGGTAAGACCAGCTGTTAGCTAGACAATTAACGGGGACGCGTTACCACGCCTATTTATTTAATCGTTTTTAATGTCATCTGTTGACAAAATCATGTAACAAGGAAGCATAACGTCCATCAATAAACCAATAACAGTTTTAATTCGTCTATGGATAGCGCTTACCAAGAATTATATAATACTCAAACAAAATTCTCATTTACTATAATATATTATAATAATAGTTACTTATGAATTCATTGCCTTTATGTCCAATTTCGTTATTTTACATATTATTATGTCATAATTTTATGCAAGCAAACATTGAAAATCATTTTATAACTACAAAATATTTTTTTATTACGTTGCGTTGGAAGGTGTACAATAAAGAATATAATAAATAAATAATTTCGATGTTTTAATATCTGCCAGACGTCCCGAGAAGGCAATGCTTTTTTTGGTGTTCATAACTCTTTATTAGACTTAAAAATAAATCAAAAACTATTTTAGCTGCGGTGGGTGGGTGTATATTTTAGCCTCCGCTAAATATGTAAAAGCCACACTCCACACATACTTAGTGACTACTAGTGATACGAATACACCCAAGAGCTATTTTTAAATTACCCTAATTATAATATATACCCTAAAAATAATTATATTGGAAAGTCAAACCCAAAAATTCAATAGATAATAGAGAACATACACACGTAGAATCTATGTCTTTTTCCTAGAGGAGTTAGGCCGAGACTACGGATTGTGACTTGTTATATAACGGACGTGAAGGGTGCAAACTACGTCAGAACCATTCGGATGACTACTACTAAAAATCCCTATTACATTCTTACCTAATTACTAAATAATAATAATTATTAGGTAATTTGCAGGTTTTAAATGTAAATTGATTGAAACCAACATTTGTTTACAAAACCTTGGACTTTTTATAATGACGTTCGTTTTTGATAATACTTTTGCACGCTTAAAATGTCTGTATTTATCATATATTGCACTTGTAAAATAATATACACACACATATCAAGAGAAAATACTATTTTTAACACTCATGATATTTTTGATGGCATTTTTGTTAGGTATTTAAACTAGTTAAAAAACTATTTAAAAAAAATCTGTCTTGGACGTCCGTTTGTTGTAGGTAATGTATGTTAACACGATAACAACCGACATACTTTACTAATCGAGTATTTTTTTTCCTTTACGATTTAGTACAAATACGAATAGAACCCTATCACTTTTCACGGTCTAATTCGATGTGGTTTAATTGTTATTAAATAAACAAAACATAGATCTCGATAGTCAACGAGCCGGTAGTGGGACAGTAATGGCGTATGAAAAAAAATTATTACATTTTTTTATACTACGTGGGTAACGAACAAGTATACCGCCCACCATTGTAAGCGGTTACCGTAGCCTATAGACGCTAGCAACAGTAGAGGCATCACTCGCGCGTCGCCTTCTCCAATGAAAGGGATAGGAGGTAGATAGGGTGGATACTAAGGGTAATAAGGAGAGGATAGGGAGGGGGTTTGGGCCTCCGGCGCTCTAACTCACCATATGAAACACAATGGTAACATTAACTACCGTTGTTACACGTTGATCTTTTGTGAGAGGGTGGTACTTCGCCGTTCGAGCTGGCCTGAGCTGGCTGGGATAAGCAAGGCTCTAGTAGAATAGATAGATTCTAATTTATATCTGGATCACCTCATTTCCTGGCGCCGGTACTCTATGCAGTTATCTGCAATAGATATGGAGGTCAAGGCCCCGCTCTCAGACTAAACAAACAGACTTTAAGACAGCAATTGCTCGGATGATACAGACTATTAAAATTGTTGTTATTATTGTTCTGTTATCTTTTAACACTATATTAGAAATTAATGGTCTTGTTATTTTTATCGAGACTCACCTACCTAGACCAAATCGGTCATGTATTAAAGGAAGGTGAAGTCAGGAGTCTCCGAAACCCAAATTTGATAATTAAAATGCTGGTACACCATTCTCGGATCCAGTCATACACACGAGCAAAATCAGTTTAGCTGTTTTCGGGTTTTGTGAGAGTAACGCAAGGAAATTGATTTTTATGTAACATACTAAAGTCACTACTACTCACTACTACACTATGGGCAAGTTAGTAGAGGTCGACCTAGGCGAACGTATTTTGACCAGATCGGAAACGTTCTTACGGAAGGCCGGGTTAAGAGTACTCGTAACCAACGAGCATGCACGAAATCACTGATGAAATTAGATGAAGCGAAAGATGTGTGTCAGGATCGTAGCAAGTGGAGAGAAGTGGTCTCTGCCTACCCCTACGGGAAAAAGGTGTGACAATATGTATGTATGGGTGTATACCTAAGTAGATGGATGACAAACGAATCTAAGCCGACCCCCTCCCCCCTTACTCTTCTTTTATTAAATAGTGCATTTATTTCATAGTGCGGTAATGTAAAAAGTTATATAGACAAGCTGAGATTAAGTCAATTAGATAGCAAAACAGGAACCATGTTTTTATGCAAATTAACTAGATTTCCCTATAGAGGATTAAGTAAACTGTTAATATTAAGTATTGTTAATGTTAAAAAAACATGCAATGCAGTCAGTCAGACAAAAAAAACATTCTTGGCATAGAACCATAAAATGTTACTCCTTTTGTAACAAATACAATGAAGGTTTCCAATATCCAACAGGGTAATATTCTGAAACTTTAAATACAATTTTTGTATAACGAACATAAATTTAACCAATAAAGAATGCAGGCACCTTGTGAGCACATAAAACTTTATTATTGTTACCGCAGTGCAGCATAACTTTTCAGCGCTATGCTTTAAGTGCAATTCATTCTTCTTGATTGAGCTTTTTCCTAAAAAGAAAAATTCTCAGTAGCAGCTCGGAGTTTGGAAATGTGCCCGGTAGACGTCAATAGGTTCGCCCCCTATTACGTGGGACTTAAACATAGCTGGCGAGTCGTGAGTGTGTAATACACCTCTGCCTACCCCTTCGGGGAATACAGGCGTGATGCTATGTTCATTCTTCTTCCTAATGAATAACTGGCTGATCCGGCATAATTTGTGCTGCCTTAAATGTATGACAAATTTAATTTACTTCATATTTTATTAATTTTCTATTGTTTAACCTAATGGTTATTTGCACTATAAAAATACAATTGTTTACCTATATCGAAGTATTGGTAGTAATTTGCATAATTTGTGCGTTAAACCAATAGTATTATTAGTATTGTATACTGTGATGTGTCATACCATTATAGAGTACAACAGTACGTCTAAGATATAGGCTCGACCTAGTTTAGGCGTTAGATATTATTATTAAATATACGGAGAAAAAAATCTACAGTACTAAATAGTATTAGAAGTAAGTGATTTATGTATTTATTTCAATAAAGAGTTTTTATTGTCGCTTTCACTATGATAATATCTAAATAAAGTGCATTAATCCGATTATATGGATGAACTATACAAAAGTTACGGCTATGGCTGCCGGCTACCTGCTGTCTATACCCTAAAGCTAAAAAGTTCTAAAGATCCAAGTAAAACTCCTCAAGAATCGCTTAAATATTTAAGAAAACTTTCGCAGAGTTTTCTCAAATCCTCAAAGGAGACCATGTATATAGCTTGTAGTTCTCAATTTTTCTTTTGATAAAAACTTATTTTGCAGAATTCGGCTTAGAATGTAGAAGTTTTTGTAAATTAACATCGATGCGTAATCTCCTTGAAGATTCTTAATGAATGTTTATAGTATCAATTAAAAGAGGAAATTCCACGGAGGATTATATCAAATTTTATAAACTATATTAGAACTACGCAACGGAGGCCTAAACCATCTCCCTTTCTACACCTTAGTGTCCTTCATAACCCCTACTTATTATTGTTCCTGTACACTTTCAATCCCTTTCTTTGGAAGTGGCGCCGCGCGAATGATACATCTGGTGTTGCTAGTGTCTATAGGCTATTGTAACCGCTTAACATCAGGTAGGCCGTATGCTTGTTGGTCATCCAAGTAGTAAATAAAAAATAACATGCGGAGCAGTCTTTGGGGACTGCCGATAAAAGTGAAAACTAAGTATCTTGTTACGACGGGGTGACGGGCCTCGTGGTGTAGTCGGTATTGTAACCGACTTCCTTGCACGAGGTCGTGGGTTTGATTCCCTCTCATGACAATTATTTGTGTGATAAATGGTAGAATATGACTCGGACAAATAATTTGTATATACATCAAATTTATGTACTCATATTCATGCAAATAAAATTTTCTTATTCTTATTCTTAGATGAACACAGATATTTGTACTACGTCTGGGTGTTTTCTATCCGTTATATGTATGTATTTACAAAAAAAAAAGTAATATATGTATTATATCCGTAATCTGGTACCCATAGCACAAGCGTTAAGCTTAGTTTGGGACCAGAGGACTTTATGTGAAGATGTCCGTGAATTATGAGGCGTGTACTACTGTCACGTCACGAAAAACAACTGATTTTTCAAATATAAAATGTCTCTATTTATCATTATATTGATGCACTTATAAAACAATATATACACACAAATATCAAGAAAAAACACTATTTTTAACACTCATGATATTTTTGATGTCATTTTTGTTATTTAAACTAGTTAAAAAACTGTTTAAAAACGTACTGTCTTAGATGTCCGTGTGTTTGTATGTGTGGATCCTGTATGTTATCACGATAACGACCGAAATTCCCCGGATTGGAAAAGACGCGGGTTCGATTCCCGCTAGTAAAAAACATCTCTTTTTCCTTATTCGCAAATAATTTGTACTTTAAAAAATGGCGTAGCATGTCAAATGCTAAAAAATATAGTTCAAAAATGTTTAAAAATCGCGTCATCAAATAGTATGAATTTTAATTGCAAAATTAAAGTTACTATATCGGTTTAATGCATGTAAATGCTTCCGATAGATGGCGTTGGTCGTAAAGACAAATGTGATAAGGAGATTGGGATGGTCGAAAGACCTGTACTATGGCTCAGTGGCTTAGAGCACTTCCCCGATTGGAAAAGACGCGGGTTCGATTCCCGCTAGTACAAAAAATCTCTTTTTCCTTATTCGCAAATAATTTGTACTTTAAAAAGTGGCGTAGCATGTCAGATGCTAAAAAATATAGTTCAAAAATAGTAGTACTTCTTAAAATTAGCACCATCTATAAAAGACATGAGAACCACATTAAGTACTTTTTGAAATTAGTGCTATGTATGTGATTTATTGAAAACTACTTAGTAAGACCATTACATTATTAGTTACTTATTTAAGTTAAATTACCACCCAATTCAACAGTAGTGACACCTTGAAAGATCTTGAGACAGTACAAGAAGAGCTTTGGCACATGAGAACGAGTGTATCTACATACTTATATTATTATACACTTTTACAAATAATAAATTTTATTATAAAAGAGAAATTATGAGACGTACACTTTAGGATTTTCCAAAATTTTTATTATTATTGTATCGTCGAGCTATTATTAGATTATTATTTTTGAATTATTTTTGGTTTGTAAAGAAGTATTAATGACCGGTCATTAACATACAATTTACAAGTTACTTAGTTTTCGCTTCTATCGGAGCGTGAGTTCGGCGACGACTTCCATAATTTCTATTCAACCAAAAAGTACTCAACGCACCTAAAGATCGGAGCGTTCGGTGACGATGACGCGAGTTCCATGATTTTTGTTCACCCAAAAAATGCTCAACGCGCCTATAGAAGTTTTCACTTCAAAAATTGTAAAGATATCGTTAGTGTGCCGTAGACGGGTATATTTATTCTTAATGTCGCGTGGTCGAAGTCGCACGCGGAATCTAGTCAGTATGATCAAAAAACGTTTATATCACTGTATTAAGTACTACGCGATTGTATAGTTGCATAGAATTTTTTTACCAGCGACAACGGCAACTACAACTCTCTGATAGGTATACTATATATAATATCTACAAATTTTTTGGCGTAGGCGTCTCAAATTTTTATAAAAATTTACTAGAAAATAATTATAATTAAAAAAAAGTTTTTGATTGAAAAGAAAAAATGTAGGTACGTAGAAAAATAAAACGTATAAAAAACTTTTTAAATACTATTTAGAGATACACTTATCATTATCAGTATATTCTTATGTGCATTCATTTACATATAGCAACATATTAAATAAATATAACCTTTTGGCCTTTACAACCCATTTAATATTTTCAGATAATCTGTGTGTACTACATGACAGTTTTTATAAACAACCACAACGTTATACATCATACATAGCATTAGGTAATGCAAATGGATCAAAACAAATAAATTTCTTTTCCACAATACTAATCAAGAGGTCAGTTCTTGTAACATGAAGGCGTGATAAAGATGACGCGTCACTCTGCATGTCACATTACCTCGCAATGACCAGAGATTAATGTGTTTGCGAGCAAATTCTCTTTTATTACGTGGTTGGCAAACAGCCATACGGCTCACCTGATGGTAAGCGGCTACCGTAGCCCATAGACGCTAGCAACACCAGAGGTATCTCTCACGTGTTGCAGTATCCAAGGAAAGGGATAGGTGATAAATAGGAAGGATATTAAGGAGAGCACTCTCACTCACAATACGAAACACAACAGTACTGCTGTTGTATCACGCCGATCTTTTGTGAGAGGAGAGGGTGGTATTTCCCCGATCGAGCCGGCCCATTCATGCTGGAATAAGCAAGACTCGACCACTAGACTTTACATCATACATCAACGTCGCATCTCTAACAAGGCTTTAATTATTGGCGCGATTATTTAGACAATCTAAATATCAAATTAACATTTCATAGATACATAAACGTATATTTTAAAAATAAAAGATAATCGCGTTTCAAACTAATAAGTTGTACAACATTACACAACAACGGTGGTGTAAACATTGTAATCACGTTCTTGAACAATCTAGAAGGATGGTAGTAAGTCATACGCTGTTATTGATTTGTTAAATAAAAAAGTAAAAGTATTTTGCAGACTACTGATAACATTTATATATTAATAAAAAATATACCAGTTTCTATCAAATAAAAAGTTGCATCAAACCCGTTCAGTAGTTTTTGTGCGATGCGCGAACGAACAAACAGACAAAATATCTAAAAAAAATGTTATGTGGCCAGAGTTGTTCAGGCGGGAAAAATGTTCCTGTCCACACACCCCGTCGTTCAGGGCAACGAACAGTGGTAGTGTGGGGCCCTCACCCACTAAATAAACCCGCCGTGTGCCGTCTCTCCGCCTTTATTGGCGGGCCACCGGAACCATATAACATTCCTCCAGGGGTCAGGCGTACCACCAGCCTACAGTCATTTTTTTTCAAATATCTTAAATGTACAAACACAGCACTGTTACAGCTTTGTAATAGTTAGGATACATAGTTCGATATTCACAAACTAAAAGTTTTAAACACTTATTTTTTGTGTGAGTGCGTGAATGTAAAATAAACTCTGTGCATTCCATTTAAAATTGGTATTTGACATTAATTATGTAACTTTTTGAGAAGAGCGCGGGACCGCTAATTCTATAGTTTATTTCTATTATATTGTCTTTTATTAGTTTCTCCTGTATCTATCTATCTATCTTTGTAACAGAATCTTTGAACGTGATGTTCGCCCACTTCAAAACGTCGGAATAAATTTAAATGTACAATGCAAATTTGTCAAGGACCGATGACAATAAAATTATTTAAAAATTTAACCGTTTTTAGGGTTCTGTAGTCACGAACTCTTAGTTTCATCATGTCCGTCAGTCCGCCTTTATTTATTTTTTGAATATATAAATTAGACACGCCGACACAATGTTTAAATAAAATCCTGAAAAAAAGCTTTACTTAGGTTACCTCCGGTGCCTGTAAATTATAAATATAAATATCGTTAGATAGGTCTTTTAAAAATATTGTGGGTTTTTAAAATATATTTTTAATTCAAGGGATTCGTTTGTGAAATATTAAGCTTAAAATTACTATTTTTTGTTAGAGTCATGTGTCCTACCATCCCTGCCAGCTAAATGGTTGGCAGCTAAAAGTTGAAAGGAAAACTATCACAACTAACCCTTTACGTTTTATTTTAAATAACAACAACTTTTGATGTTGTTTTGAGAATAAAATAAATTGTAGGATAAAATACTAAAAACATACAATAATTAATTATTTAATACTAGCAGTGCCCGCGGACTCCGTTCCGCGTTAGAAATATTTTTGTTCCGCGTAATACCTCAGGTTATAAGTTCGGTATAAATAAAAATTATGATGAAGATTTTTTTTTTATTTTGTTTTTTTTTTTATTGTTTTTTGTATGTTTTGTTTATTTTATGATAATGTTTTTTTGTTGTTATTTTTATTACTTGATGTTAATATGCACTATTTACATTATTTATATTATGTTTACTTATTTTAATTATTCAAAACTTCTCGATATACTATGTTAGTAGTAACGTTATCATTTGGTACTAAAATATATTGTCTTTCAGGAGTTCCAACCTGAGGTAAGCCAACATATAACTGCCCACGGGAAAAACAGTGCTTTCTCAGGTCAATTCCCACCAGAGAAAATGTTTGACCCTGGGACTTGAGAGTTTCAACGGAACTCCATAAGCATGATGATTTTAAGCATGCCCTGATGACATCGGCGCGTGTTCCTTTTGTTATTACTGGCAGCGTTTGCCGAAAATCGCCCGCAAAAACAAAAGTAACACCACCCATATCAGCGTCTGAGTTTCTGGTGTCTTTTAGCGTACGGTTCACGGCTTCAATATGAGCTCTATGACTCATGGTACATTCGTCCCATATAATTAGGGATGTATCTTGTAAACGGCCGGAGCGGCGCGCATCGCACGTTTTTATTTTGCTAATATCTTTGAAGATATTTGTTTAAACTGTATAGAGTAAAGGGCACAAATATTCTACATTGAATTTACGTTCTAAAAATAAATTTATAAATATATAAATTAATACCAGATGGGCTAAATAAGCTTTACAAAAATTATTTTTAATCCACAATTTTACCAATAAAAGCAGTTATTGTGAGTTATTTGTAGGAGATAGGTCTATGCTATTGCGGACTTTTTTTACAGATTTTGATATAATATCAATATATAATAATGATATAATCCTCAATAGTTTCCGCAGCGCACGCGATGAAGCCAATTTTATTAGCAACTTGTTTTACATTATTCAAGTTTAAGTAAAGATGCGTAATTAATTTTGGAAATTATTATAGCATATAACACTCCACAATAACGTAGCTTTCTATTGGTGAAATAATTTTGAAAATCGGTTCAGTAGATCCAGAGATTACCCCTTACAACGTCACAAACTCACAAACGTTATCTCTTTATTATAATAAGTATAGATTATTTTCTACGTTTTAGTTCAACTAGCTATTAAAGCGTGTTTCTTTTTAGTTTTATAAGTTTAACATTTTATTTTTTGCAGTGAAAAAAAAAACTCTATTTTTGTTGAGTTTGAGGCCGCAAACATGTTCCTCCGAACCGGAAAAATTTGTCAAAAGTTCTTTAAAATAAACAACAATCTAGTACATTTCCTTTGCTGAACTAAAAAGGAATAGCTTTAATTAGCTGCATCGGTAATTATTGCTATTTATACGTAATTATCAGCAAACATTATATAGCATACGAGGATCAATATTATTATTATTTTCTTAGACTGTAACTAGTACCGTACTATTGCAGTTTATCTTGCGTTCCTGTTTATGAATGCAAAACGATGATCTAAGCCAATTAAAATTATCTACACAAGACTATACTGCTGATAATACTATAATATTATGTACTGATAGCCTAACCATAAAACCAAGGACTATGGACGTGTGGTATTGAGTTCAATCCCCAGGTCGAGGCCCCGCAAAGCACACACCTCTGTCAACAGATGTACATATGACTTCGATATTTTCTAAGCCATTGGTTGAACTGAATGAAGACGGTCCATTGTGCCATAGCAGCATCGTAGCCATTGGTTGAATGAAAACGGCGCATTGTAGCACCATTTTGTAGTGAAATATTAAAATGATCATATGCTTAGAATAATGTGGCTAAGGAGGAATCGTACCCATAAAGGATCACTGATTAGAATACCTTACGTTACAATTTTTTTATATGTTACAGGAAAAATATTTTTCCTTAACATACCTACTGGAAAAGACTGAAAAGTTCTTTTTTTAATACTAATGATGGCAGACGAGCCACGGCCCACCTGATGGTAAGTGTTAACCGTCGCTCATGGACTCAACCATACCGAGAGTATTGTCAATCCGCTGCGCACCACCGGACTACGAGACGTCGCGGTAGGGTTCATCCACACCACGATTTCGTGAAAGACAGTTCGTTTTTAGCGTTCTTTTCTACCACGTACGTGTAAGCTCTGGAATGGCCTACCTGCTACGGTGTTTCCCCGGCGCTACAACATGTCCCTCTTTAAACGAGCTTGACTGTGCCCCTGGTGTTGCTAAAGTCCATGACCGGCGGTTACCGATTACCATCAGGTATGCCGCTTGCTCGTCTGCCACCGTTGGCAATAAAAAAAAACATTTAATTTATCAGATATGAAATGAAAGAATACACGGCTATCTTCTGCTACAGCCAAAACACACTGACGTGCTTCATGACCGGTCACACAGGAGACGGTGGTACCGACCCGTTCGGGCCCAATAGCAAGTACTCTCGCTTGGTATCCAGCCCTACCACCAGTAGGTAATGCATTGGGTGATAATTGGTTACTTTCCTTAGTCGCCCTGTACGACACCCGCGGAAAAGAATGGGGCGATGATGTATTCTTAGTCTGTCACCACACGGACAAAAATTCATATTGAATTTACAAGTGGCCTGCCCGAACTAGTGTGTAGTGTAGAAGTTTTAATATTATTTATTATAATAATATGCGAAGGTAAAACTACGTTTACGGAATCGCGTTTACTTGATTAAGATCAAGTAAACGCGATAGATTCCGTAAACGTAGTTTTATTTCAAAATGTGTAACATTCGCGTAAATATCAGAAAGTATTATATAAACCAGTACGGACTGGAAATATCGGAATCAAGTAAACGCGATAGATTCCGTAAACGTAGTTTTATTTCAAAATGTGTAACATTCGCGTAAATATCAGAAAGTATTATATAAACCAGTACGGACTGGAAATATCGGAATCAAGTAAACGCGATAGATTCCGTAAACGTAGTTTTATTTCAAAATGTGTAACATTCGCGTAAATATCAGAAAGTATTATATAAACCAGTACGGACTGGAAATATCGGAATCAAGTAAACGCGATAGATTCCGTAAACGTAGTTTTATTTCAAAATGTGTAACATTCGCGTAAATATCAGAAAGTATTATATAAACCAGTACGGACTGGAAATATCGGAATCAAGTAAACGCGATAGATTCCGTAAACGTAGTTTTATTTCAAAATGTGTAACATTCGCGTAAATATCAGAAAGTATAATATGCGAAGGTGTTGATCTCATAATTGTATTCATACTTAGCATACAGGTATGATTATACTTATGAACTGAAAGTACCTGCATAACTGGTTGATTTTATTATTTTATCCTAACTATTATAAAGCTGTAACAGAGCCGTGTCTGTATAATTAAACTATTTGAGAAAATTACTATGTTATGCTATATAGGCGTTTCTTTGCCACGGGTAAATGCTACTTCTTTAACCCATTAGATACCAATGTTCCCATTTGGGACGTCTCACAGTTTATCGATTAATTCATAGTTACCAGCAATAATTTACTAATTATTGGCGCCACTAGTTTCTATACTTTGTGGTGCTGAATATCAAGCTCATCATTCACTTGACATTGTTGTCATTTGTGTCTTTTTAGCCAAAGAAAGTGGTTTTTACGAGTTTTGAAAATTGCAAATGTTTCTATTTTGATTATTTTATAATTCGATGTAAGTATTTCATAATTCTGCCGTGTGGTGCCAGCACCAAGAATAGCTCCACCTCGTCTCTTCCTATGGGAGTCGTAAAAGCCGACTAAGGGATTACCGGGGGAACGGGCAGCAGCGTTCCTCTGTGCACTAAAAAAATCCACTGCGATCGCCAACCCGCCTGCCATTTTTATTTTTTATTTTATTTTAGGTGGGAAAAAATGTCCTACCGCACACCCCGCTGCCCGGGGAGACAACGGGGTGAATGGGGCTCTCACCCACTAAAAACCCACCGTGCGCCTACACCCGCCCTTGCTACGGCGGATCACGGGTACCGCGTCGTTACGACCGCGATCCGCAGGCGGCAGCCCCTACGGGCACCCTCTCTTGAGCGACGCCTCGCGCACTTGGGCGTCGCACCTTCGCGGTAGGCTTCCGCGGACGGCAGGGTACTCCCCGACCCCACCGTCCGCAGCCTCGGCTAGGGCGGCATAAGGCGCAAGTAAGCGCGCGCACGCCGCCCCTCGCGCCGGCGGCGAATCGGGTCCGCGAAGGAGGATTCCTCACGGGCCCTCTCCGCCACCTCCTTCCGCGAGATGACAGCCTCGCAGAAGGCGGCGACCGCGGTCCAGGCCCTGTCACTGCCAACCATCGCTCGCGCAACGGCCGGCAGCGACAGGTCCACGCCTATGACTGCAACGAGTTCCCGGCGCTGCACATCCCAGGCCGGGCACGACTCGAGCGTGTGCTGCGCCGAGTCCTCGTCGCAGTCGCAGTGGTGACAGCCTGGGGTCGTCTCCCTCCTTGCGATCGTGTGCAGGTATTTGCCGAAGCAACCATGCCTCGACAAAACCTGCACCAACCGGAAGCTGAGGACCCCGTGCTGCCGCCCTGCCCATTCTTCCAAGATCGGCCGGAGCGCCCCCACGGTCCAGAGACCGGCTCGGGGCGTCTCCAGCCGAGACTTCCACTTTAGGACGGTGGCGCGGCGGGCATCTTCCCGCCACGGTGACATTGCGCTCGGCGAGGGGCGGCTGCCCCCCGCCCGCGCCGTCGACGCCCGCCGATAGACGTCGGCGAGCACCTCCGCCTCCAGATCCCACGGGGGGGTTCCGGCCAACGCGCAGGCTGCATCGGTCGAGACCGTGCGGTACCCGCGTATTGCCCTGACCGCTACGACCCTCTGTGGACGCCACAGAAGGGCCCTATTGCGAGCGGCCAGGGACTCCGCCCACACGGGCGCGCCGTACAGCGCCATCGACCGTACTACCCCCGCGTAGAGTCGTCGACACGCAAGACTCGGTCCGCCCAAATTCGGCATAAGTCGCCCGAGGGCGGACGCCGTGTTGACGAGCCTTGGCGCAAGACGGCGGAAGTGCTCGTCAAAGTGCCACCGTCCATCCAATACCAGGCCCAGATATTTGATGTGGGCCTGGATTGGCAAGCCCACCCCATTGACCGTTATCGAGGCGCTGGAGGGCGGGCCCCGTCGGCGCCCATGGAACAGTAGGGCCTCCGACTTTTCAAGGGCCACCCTAAGCCCCAGCGCCTCAATCCGCCTGACCACCTCCGCGGTACCTGAGGTGGCCAGCGTTGCCGCCTCCTCGGGGTCCAGCCCCGGGCTGTGACGAGCGTGTCGTCTGCGTTGCAAATTACGCTCAGCCCGGGGGGGAGCCGGCCACGGAGGACCCAGTCGTAGCCGATGTCCCACAGGAGCGGCCCAAGAACCGAACCCTGCGGGACGCCGCACGACATAGCCCTCCTTACAACGTCCCCTTCCCGGTCCACGAAGAGGACGCTGCGGCCGTCGAGGTAGTCCGCCACCAGCCGCCTTAGGTAGAGGGGCACTCCATGGTACCGGAGTGCCTCCTTGATGCAGCCGAATGGCAGACTATTGAAGGCGTTGGCGATGTCAAGCGACACCGCCAACAGCACATCCCTCGAGGTGACGGCCTCCGCAGCCGCGGCCTTCAGGCGCAGAATGGCGTCGACCGTAGACCGACCTGCCCGAAATCCAAACTGGGCGTCGGACAGGTCGGGGCCGACCGCTCCTAGGTGCCGGACGATGCGGGCAGCGACTACCCGCTCGAGGAGTTTGCCCACCTCGTCCAGCAACACAATGGGCCTGAAGGCCGAGACTGTGTTCGGAGGCCGTCCCGGCTTCGGCAGGAGCACGAGCTTCCCCTCCTTCCAGCAGTCAGGGAACCGTCCGGACACCAGGCAAGCGCCGAACAGTCCCCCGAGGCGGGGCTCGAGATGGTCGAGGACCAGGGCCAGCACTCGGGCGGGAACCCCGTCCGGCCCGGGGGCGGCGCCTCTCCGCATACGCGCTACCGCCGCCCCCATTTCCGTCGTCGTCACGGGCGGTACCTCCACGTCGTCGGCCTCCCGGTCATCATCTGGCGGAGCCATGACCGGGGGCGTGTGCACCGCCCGTGAAGGAAAAAGTCCCTCGACCACCTCAGAGAGGAAGCCCGGCTGGAGGGTCTCCGTAAGGGGGGGGCCCTGGGCGCGGAGCTTGTTAAGCGCCGCGCGGTACGGGCGTCCCCAGGGGTCACGCTCGAGACCCTCCAGCATCTCCTGCCTTTTCGCATCTTTGGCGCGACAGATGGCCAGCTTTAACGCGGCGCGCGCACTGCTGTACGCCGCATACAGCCGGCCCTCCCGCTCTTCGTCGCGGATTTGGCGACGGCGGCTGCGGGTGTAGGACCTCCGGGCACGAATACAGGCCGCACGGAGGTCCGCCAGCTCCGGGGACCACCAGTAGACCCCCTTCCGTCGAGGCGGGCGCCGCACACGGGGCATGGCCGCATCGCAGATCTGCGTAAGCATGCCGCGAATGCGGCCAGCCTCGGCGCCCACGTCTTCCGTCAGGGGGGGAGACAGCCAAGATTGAAAAATGGCCGCCTCCACTAGCAGGTCCCGGTCGAGCCTACCCACAGCCCATCGCGGAAAAGCGGGAGTTCTGTCCGCCGCGTGACCCCTGCTGGCGCCCTGAAGGTTCCGGGAGACCTCTATCTGAATATATCTGTGGTCAGATAGGGTCTCGACCTCCTCCAGGACTCGCCAGCTCCTTACGCGTGCGGCGACACCAGGGCTAGCGAACGAAAGGTCCACTATCGACCCGCCCCAGGGCCGCACGCACGTTTGGGCGGATCCTCGGTTGAGTAACACGAGGTCCGCCGCTGCCGCCCACTCTTGGACCGCCGCACCTCGGGGGTCCGTCCTGGGGGACCCCCACGCCGTTGATTTGGCGTTGAAGTCCCCCAGCACGAGCACAGGGCTCGGTGCTATACGCCGTATCGAGGTCTCCAGGTTGTGCAGGAAGACCTCGAAAGCCGCCAGACTACGACTAGGGGAGAAGTACACGCCATACAGCGTGACCCCTCCCCATTCGGCCGCCACATATCCCGTGCCCTGGTCTTTGAGTGACAAGGGCGGGGAATGCGGCGCCGCCGAGCCGACGACCGCCACGGAGCCATCCCCGCTACCCGCCCAATTGGGGCGATCCGGGACTATGTAGGGCTCCGCGGCTACGGCAACACCGATCGACCGCTCCGCCATGGATTGCAGGAAGAGGTCCTGTGCCCTGGCGGAATGGCCGAGATTCCCCTGGAGGAGGATAGCGTCGTGATCCGTTATTGGACCACGATATCCTCCTCCATGCGCTGCGGCGGTCCAGCCGCGCCGGGTTTGGCAGCCGGGGCCGATTGGCTGCCCACCCCCCTCTTAGGGCCTGACTTGGCCGGAGGCCAGCACCCCACCCGCCCCATACAGTGGTTGGCGGGGCGATTGCCCGTCGCGCACGCGGGGCAGTGTGGGGCGGCAGAACAGGCAGCCGCCTGGTGCCCTGCCTGACCGCAGCGGAAACAAAGCCCGCTGCAGTCAAAGCAGTTTGTGCACAGCGGCCGGGTGTGACCGACCGCCATGCACTTGTAACACCTGGCAGGCCGGGGCTCCAGCGCGATTACTCGCACGGCGCTCCAGCCCACCAGAAGTCTACCGGCGGCGACCAAATCCTTGGCCGCCGCGACAGGGCACGAGACCCAGACGGCACCCACACCACCTGGACCTGGCCGAATGGTGCCCACCCGGACGGCACTGCTAGGAGACCCGGTTTTTGAGACGATTGCCTCCCGGATCTCTTCCGCCGTAACGGAATCGTCCAGCCCGGAAACGCGCAGTTCGGCGCACTTCACGGGTCTGGCGACCCGGACACCACTCTCCTCTGGGAACAGGCCCAGCAGCCTCGCGGCCATTGCGTCGGCCGTCTTGGTGCCCTCTGGCCCCAGGTACTCGAAAATCCGAGCACCTGTCCGGGCTTGGCGGGAGCGAGCGGAAACGTCCCCGAGATCAGAGACGTTTATCTCCCGCCGGGCACGCTTCAAGACGGCCTCGTAGGTCAGGCCCTTTTCTTTTCCCTCAGGCAGCACGGTGATCACCACCGCAGCTGCCTTCGGGACCTTCAGTTTGCGCGACTTCCTTTTCCGCGGCTTCGGGGCTTCCCTTCTCGTAGTAGTTGGCGCCGCTTCGCGCCCCGAGGCAGCGCCGCGATCCCTGGCCCGGGATCGCCGGGGCCCAACCACCTGACAATCCCCGTCTGAGGACGTAGCCAAGGCAGGGGCGGGGGCAGGAGCACGGGGCGCGACCGCCGCAGCCCGTGAGGGTGCGACCGTTCGTCTCGGCGCAGTGGGACGCGGAGGCGCAGCGGCGCTTGGCAGAGGCGGGAACTCCTCTCGGGGCTGACCCCTCGGGGCTTGTCCCGCCTTTTCCTTCTTTTTGGCCTTGTTTTGGCCCTTTCCCTGCACAGGAGCCGGCGAAGCTTTTGCCGCTGGTGGTTTGGCCGCCGGTGGTTTAGCCGCCGTCGTGGCAAAAGACACATGTCCTCCCTGGCACGGCAGAGGTGTCGATGCCGAGGACGCTGCAGCCCTTCTTTTATCAGCCGCAAGCGGCGGCCGAAGTCGGGGCTCCGGCGGCAATCTTGCGGCTAGGGCCTCGAATCTCGGGCCAAAGACCGCATCCATGCGGTCGATAACCGCGCGGAGCATTTCGTCCTCCAGCGCAGTTACAGGGCCCGACTGAGCTGCCGACGGAGCCGAGGCGGTCGCCGAGGCAGGGCGGGGTCGCGGCGGCGGCGGCGAGGCGGTCGCGGGGAGACCAGGCTCGACCCGCATTACAGTGTCCGAGGCACTCGGGATGGCCTCAGGGAGCCCAAGTTCGGCTCTCATGTTGGCCATCCCTCGGTGCAGCTCCTCGACCGTTGTCTCCAGGCGCTCATTACGCGCCCCAAGGTCGGCTACCTCCGCCACAAGCCGCTCCACCACGTTTGACAGTTCCGTGGCGGCGATTTTAAGACCCCGGACGAAACTGCTTTTGAGGTTTCTCGAGCCCAGGGCCACCGTCGAAATTATGGCCACGCTGTCCGCGGCTCTCTCAGCAAATTTGGCCGCAGTAGGCGGCCCATTGTTGTCAATGGGTAGACGGAGCTTCTCAGACAGGAGCGCCAAGCGCTCCTCTGCGTGTTGCACCGTCTCCGCTCGTTTCAGGCACCGCGTCTCGGCCTCTTGCGCTGAGGCGGCACGCGGTATCGGCGTCCCGGGTCGGCTGATACCTCGACCCCTAGCCGCTGCGGGTATTTTTGGGGGAGGCATCTCTGTCGAGCTCAGGTCCGACTCCGAGGCAGCGCCCCCCTGAGACAGGGTGCGCTTGCGCCAGAAACGCGACTCCGACACCACCTCTGCCGGCCGCGATGGCTGACCTTCGGCAGCCTCAGACAGGCCACCCTCCTCAGCAGACGCCTCGGCAGCTGATGTGCAGGCCGAGCTGCCCGTCATCGAGCCGTTCCTTGACGACTGGGACGCTCCCTTGGTCGTCTTCTTGCCCTTGCGGGACTTCTTGCCGCCGCGCGTTTTACGCGCAGCTGCACTAGTAGGGGCCGCATTTACAGCCGGACCCCTTACGGCTGAGGCGTCAGTTGCATTACCCGACTCCGTCGAACTTATTTTTAAATTTTTTGAACAATCCATATGATTCCCACGAGTATGGGAGAAAGGAGGTCCACCCGGGCAGAGCTCCCTGTACCCGGGTAAGCGTACATTTGTAACCCAACACAGGGGGTCCGCAGGTACCCTGGCTGGGGCCGCGCTCGAGACTGAACTACCCATCAGCCATGCATCTCCTCGCCGCGCGCCAGAGCTTGAGATTCGGGGTAATTTTTTATAGAGCTTGTCTTCCTCGCGGTCCGGGCGATTAAGCCAAGACCCTCGTTCCTGTATGCCCGCGAGACGTAACCACAGACACGCGCTCAGGTTTACGATTTGGGACGGGGGGGGCCGCTGTGGCCCCACTGTCCCCCCTCTCCAGAGCCCGGTGAGCCAGTCTGGCCCCACCGACTCCGACGCCTGGTCTGTCCGCTGTGCCCTCTGCTCAGTCAGAGGGACACGCGGAGACCCGTCCTGTCCGGAATTTTAGCCGCCGGCGACTGCCGACGTTGCCAGGGGTGCACCACTAGGAGGTAAACCGGACAAATTAGCACCCCTCCAACCCGCCTGCCAAGCGTGGCGATTATAGTAAAACCCCCATTGTGGGGAGGCCTATGTCCAGCAGTGGACGATAAAAGGCTGATGGATGGATGGATTTCATAATGATTATAAAATAATATTAAAATTAATTAAAAAAAATAAAATTTATTTATTCAAACATTTAAATTACACAAAAAAGATGCTTACATAAGAACATTTTATAAATCATAGGCCAAAGAGATATCCTGTGGTACCCACACTAAGTGTACAAACACTTGTGTCGTAGGCACCGATATGGTTACTGGTTTACAATGTAATATTGGGCCTCCGTAGGCTGGCAACATCATATTTATGCACAATACACAGAAAAAAAAGAAATCTAAATGAAATAAGTATATATTATACGTGTGTACAATATCCAGATATTACATACACACATACACATAAACATATACATACATATACACTACACATGCTTACATTACATATTATAATAAATATTTAAATAACTAGTTACATGTATATGAAAAACATCTCACTCGACCACTCATTTTCGTTGGAAGCATCTTTTAACGCAATGACTATTATGATGCATACAACTCCACAAGTACATTCAATAAGGATTCTGTATGGTAATAATCAAGTTTGGTCAGCCAAATGAAAATAACTTACTTTACTTCTCGAGTTTTACAATTTTTTATAATATTGCAATTTTTTATTGCTTTATTGTAAATGAAGTATTTTATGTGTGGGCAGAAACGATGACCGAATGCAGTTTTGACAGGAGGCACAGGGACTTTGAAGATTCAACGTTTTAACATATCATTAAGGTCAGCAGAACACAGTACCTCTTTATGAATATCAAGTACCAATTTTGCTATAAACAGATGACGAACAGTCAACACATTAGTGTCCCTGTAAACGTCTACGACTTCGTCTTTTTAAGCATAGTTTTGAGAACTGCTACAGATTTTAGGGTTTCAAAACTTGCAACGTCTCTTAAGTTTTTCATTATATTTATGATTTTACGAGTCCGGGCCGCTAGTTTTTCTATATGTAGTTTAAAGTTTAAGTTTTCGTCAACCACGACTCCTAGATATTTTATGGCCTGTACTTTGGAGATCTGCTTCTGAATGCCTTCGATAGGTCCAGAAACACACCAATACAGGCTTTTTCATTGTCGAGATAATTTGCAATTTTAGATACCAGAAGTGTAACAGCTTCATCAGTGGATTTGCCGCGTCTAAACCCGAATTGTTTATCTGAGAGAATATTATTAGCCTTCAACTAATTAATTACCCAATGGTTAACAATTTTTTCTAAAATTTTTGACGCCTCGTAATGAAATAGGACGATAGTTGTCAGGAATATCGCGTGCGCTGTCTTTATAGATTGGACATACAACCGCCAGTTTCCAGGCGTTTGGGAAAATTCCTGTACTCAGACTCAAGTTGAAAAGAAAGGTAAGTGGCCAAGTTATCAGGTCTTTTATTTCTTTTATAAGGGAGTTTCTTAATCCATCAATACCTGGCGCTTTATCTTTATCTAGTTTTGATATAATATCGTCAATTTCATATATATCGGTTAGCTGCATAAAAAAGGAATTTTTATACTGTTTTAAAGGTTTTATTTGTGAAGCAAGAGTCTCCTGTGAGACTTTTAAACTGTTAAGTGTTGTGTCTGCTAGTTTTTCTCCTATAGTTGAAAAATAGTCATTACAGATGTTCAAAGACGCAGTGGCATCACATCCTCCTTTTGCAGAAAGCAGTTCCACTGGGTCATTGGTCACTTTTGATATATTACAAATTTCTTTTATTGCCTTCAACATTTTTTTCGGGTTACTTTTACTTTCAGTAAGCTGTCTATTTTCATACTCTCTCTTAAGTTTTCTCAATAAACCATTACAGAAATTCCTATATCTAGTATATATCGCACGTTTTATTTTATCTCCTAGACTACGCCTTGTCTGCATGTGCAGGCGGTCACGATTTCACATGCAACGAATTAAGCCAGGCGTAATCCAGGGCTTTATAATGTGAGATGATCGACTAACAGTATTTTTTTTGTATGATTATTTATAGCTCCTAGAAGAACATCTGAAAATACTGAAACTGCCTCGTTTATATTTTTGTTTGCCAAGAGCTGAGACCAGTTTGTACCTGCCAATTCTCTTCTAATTGATTCAATATCTCTTTTCAGTTTAGTACGAGAAGTGTGATTATTTTCTCTTTTAGTTGTAGTCATGTTCATACCGATCAATGCAATTGCGTGGTCAGTTACATCAGAATTGCAAACGACGCCTTTAACCAAACTAAGCGATTTAAGGGATTTAACAAGAATGTGATCTATACAACTACGACCATGCGTTGGTAACGTAATCACAGGTATCATGTCATGTTCCGCAATAGTATACAAGTATTCTTATGAAGGGTCACTGGGATTGTTATTAGTAGATAGTAAATCAATATTAATGTCTCCTGCGAGAAGCAAATAATGCAGTCACATTGGAAATTTAAACGTTTCAGAATAACAAGAAATCTATCAAAATTTTTATTGAGGCTACGTATATTAAATGTCAGTACTTTAAAATTAAATTCACTTGTTAGAATATTTTTGCAATGCTCAGCTTCTTCTATATGGTAGCAGTTTATATGTAACGAGTCGAAGTTCTGAACTATGTAAACATGGGCCATATATAAATTTATTTAATATGAAATAGTATCTTAATAATAGCTTGATAAATTCAAAATATTAATATGAAATAATATCTTAATAATAGCTTGTAACTAGTAATGTGATTCAATGGATTGCAGTACTTATTGAATTTGCTTACTTAAATATGTTCCCAAATGGGAACATTAGACTGATAACTTAAAATTGATACACTAAAAGTCCATCACATTCCCTGGTCACTTTTGATATATTACAAATTTCTTTTATTGCCTTCAACATTTTTTTCGGGTTACTTTTACTTTCAGTAAGCTGTCTAATTTCATACTCTCTCTTAAGTTTTCTCAATAAACCATTACAGAAATTCCTATATCTAGTATATATCGCACGTTTTATTTTATCTCCTAGACTACGCCTTGTCTGCATGTGCAGGCGGTCACGATTTCACATGCAACGAATTAAGCCAGGCGTAATCCAGGGCTTTATAATGTGAGATGATCGACTAACAGTATTTTTTTTGTATGATTATTTATAGCTCCTAGAAGAACATCTGAAAATACTGAAACTGCCTCGTTTATATTTTTGTTTGCCAAGAGCTGAGACCAGTTTGTACCTGCCAATTCTCTTCTAATTGATTCAATATCTCTTTTCAGTTTAGTACGAGAAGTGTGATTTTTTTCTCTTTTAGTTGTAGTCATGTTCATACCGATCAATGCAATTGCGTGGTCAGTTACATCAGAATTGCAAACGACACCTTTAACCAAACTAAGCGATTTAAGGGATTTAACAAGAATGTGATCTATACAACTACGACCATGCGTTGGTAACGTAATCACAGGTATCATGTCATGTTCCGCAATAGTATACAAGTGTTCTAATGAAGGGTCACTGGGATTGTTATTAGTAGATAGTAAATCAATATTAATGTCTCCTGCGAGAAGCAAATAATGCAATCACATTGGAAATTTAAACGTTTCAGAATAACAAGAAATCTATAAAAAATTTTATTGAGGCTACGTATATTAAATGTCAGTACTTTAAAATTAAATTCACTTGTTAGAATATTTTTGCAATGCTCAGCTTCTTCTATATGGTAGCAGTTTATAAGTAACGAGTCGATGTTCTGAACTATGTAAACATGGGCCATATATAAATTTATTTAATATGAAATAGTATCTTAATAATAGCTTGATAAATTCAAAATATTAATATGAAATAATATCTTAATAATAGCTTGTAACTAGTAATGCGATTCAATGGATTGCAGTACTTATTGAATTTGCTTACTTAAATATGTTCCCAAATGGGAACATTAGACTGATAACTTAAAATTGATACACTAAAAGTCCATCACATTCCCTGAAAGACACTAGAATTATAACCGGCCACGTCTTAGAACGGACTCTGGATGGTTAGCAGAGCAAGTGTGCTGTTTGTAAAAAAAAAAACGCTAGAAAACCGTGTGTCCTTTGCCAACGAGTCATGCATATGGATTGTTTTACCGAATATCATAACTCAACTATGTAGATTTTTATGTTGTAAGTCCCAATGTTCCCATTTGAGAACAAATATAAAAACTAAATACTTGCAGTTTTATTTGGTTAAATATTTTTTATATTATTAGGAACACATAAAATGTGTTCCGTATTTGTATACATTCTGTAAAAAATATGTCTAACAATACAGAAAAAAGTTGGTACTTAAGGGGTTAAATACGAATTTTTGTATATATGTTACATAATCACGCAAAAACGACTGGATGGATTCGAATCGACACTCAGACTGTAGGTAGTTTATAATTGGATTAAAACATTTTTATTGCGAAAAATAATATAGTTTGCAGACTGTAATAAATTTAACTTATATATGTATAAAAATTTAGTTCTTAATTTTATCAGTAGTTGACGCTGCCTTATACTGCAATTATTATATATATTATATTGCCTTATAATGTCGGTTATACTTAATCAAACTGCAACTGGCCCAACTTTTGTCAGGGGCCTGACATTTTCATATTTTTATTTATATTTTTTTTAAAGACCCTGCACTAAGGAATAATCCTCGCATCGCGGGGGACTCTCAAACATACAATTTCACGGACACAAAGTACACCCAGGCCCATAACAGCCATTTGTGGATCACACAAAGAGTTCTCCTGTGTGGGAATCGAACCCACAACACTCAGGCGAGACGCCGGTATTCTAAATCACTCCGCCATTTGTGCAGTCCATGAATAAAGCATTAAATTTACACCACGAGTAGTATTAGTAGTTCATAGTATAGAATACAAAGAAAGTTTATGTCGCCGCAGGCCTTAAAGTGTTAAAAACGTACACGAATAGTAATTTTAATACTTCAGGCCTGCGGCGGGATAAACTTTCTTTGTGCTATACACTACAAACATTATTGTGTTAATTTACAGTGATGGTTATCCGAGTAAATAATTAAGAAGATAAATTAAATACTTTGGAAAATCCAAAAGTGCACGCCTAATCTTCATTTTTCACAATAAAATTGATTATTTGATAAGTAACTAATAATGTATTGGTCTTACTAAGTAGTTTTCAATAACTCACATAGATAATAGCGCGTTTTCATGTCTTATACGCCATCTAGCGCTAATTTGAAGAAGTACTTGTATATTGGTCTTTAGAAGTAGTTCTCACGAAATAAGGATAGCGCTGGTTTTAGTGTCGAGTCGAGCGTAAATATTCACTATTTTTTTGTTTATTTAATAACAATTAAACCACATCGAATCAGACCGTGAAAAGTGATAGGGCTCTATTCGTAATTATACTAAATCATAAAAGAAAAAAAAAATACTCGATTAGTAAAGTATTTCGGTCGTTATCGTGTTAACATACATTATCCGAACATACCTACAACACACGTCCAAGACTGAACTTTTTTAAACAGTTTTTTAACTAGTTTAAATAACAAAAATGGCATCAAAAATATCATGAGTGTTAAAAATAGTGTTTTTTCTTGATATGTGTGTATATATATTATTTTACAAGTGCAATATATGATAAATATAGACATTATAAGTTTGAAAAATCAGTGGTTCTGTGTAAAGCGAGAGTAATACCCACCTCAACGCTTCGCTTATGAGGCGTGCAATAGCTACTTAAAATACCTTTTAGAGTTTTGTTAGAGTGGGGAAAAATGTAGCTAACCGTACACCCCATCGTTCGAACAGGGTAATTACACATCTAAATAAACCCACCGTGTGCTCTGTCTCTGCTTGTATTAGCTGCAAAGACGTCTAATGTACCTACGGTTGTAAATTAGGCGAGTTTAATTGGACATTTCTCTTAACTTCGTTAAGTTATTCACTATAGTAACTTAGATACATGCACAATAACAAAACGCGCAGCCAAACTTATAAATAAAGGTATTGCCATACCTCATAATTGTTTACGTTCGCCATCGAAATGAATAACAACGTGTTGACAATGGTTCACTGAGTTCGAACAATATATGGAGCACAGCGGGTTACTTTAGCGTGTAAGGGCCGCCATTACATTTTTCTCAATATGACATAGTAGGTAATTAGTGATATTTACGAGTATGTTCCCCTAATGAAAAAAAAAATCAGTTGTGCATATAAATATTTATAGGGTTTGCGTCATTATTAGGTAAAAATCTTAATTGTAAAATTAAGTTTACCTGGTCGGTATAATGTATGAAAATACCTCCGACAGATGGCGCAGGCGCCACCCAAAGACGTTAAGTATGAATGTGTTATCGAAATTAGCAGTCAGGAGCAATTGTCACGATGGCTGAATTGGCAAAGCATCTGGACGGTATCCAGGAGATGCAGGTTCAAATCCTGCTTGTGACTGTTATTTTCGATTTCACATTTTTCACTTTGTGTTTAATGCTACTGAGAATTTTTCTTTTTAGGAAAAAGCTCAATAACATTGTCCGACCCTGGGATCGAACCCGAGACCTCATGATTAGCAGTCGCATACACTACCGCTACACTACCGAGGCAGTTAATTTTATATATCAATTAATCTTAATTGTAAAATTAAGTTTACCTTGTGTTGAAAAAAATATTGAAGCAGAAATATGTTTTAGTATTTTTATGACACTCATACGCTGTATCTGGGTTTGCTGTCACGACGGCGACCACATGCCAGTGTGTTGTAATGTAGTGCTTTGAAATCCCGGCCCTAGAAGTACTTGTGAAGTACTTTTGGTATGTTTCGGATACTGAAGTAAGATAGCCGATTCAATCCGCAAATTAATAATGGAATTCTTTTTGGGGGTAGCTTGAATCCTGCATTTTGATTTGCTATAGATAGGGTGTGATTCGTTTGTCACTGTAAGCAATAAAATAATGTACGTGTTTAAGTAAGCGTTACTGATAATAAAAAAATCACGTCGCAGCTGATATAGTACAGTTTATCTCAAATGTTTATGGGCGTTAAGCTAAGAAAGATAGGCGTGGGGTTACGGGACGAACTGAGGGTATCAGTTGCAGGGGTACTAAACTCGTAAACGTTTTTACTTAAGCTGTGTAGGAATAAATTTATTACATGGATGTTTGCTTGAATGTTGAAATTTACTGAAATGATATAACAAATTAAATAAAACGTGATTAAATCTATTTAAAACAATACACAAATAAATAATGCAATTGTAATAATAACATTATTATTTTAATTACCTATTTAAATCAATTATTTATACTAACTAAAGGTAAATTATACAATTTAATGCTAATAAGGTAATATTATGAGCACAGAAAGGTCAGACTATGTTGTAACCAGCTTTGCCAATATAAACTTTTAAGGAGGTTTCGTTCATCAAGAAGATCCCCCTAGTAAACTTATAAGGCACTTTTTGTATTAGGATAACTTAGGAACTGACGACGTACAGGTTCAATATTTTCATATTAATCCGTCGCATGCAATAAGGAAATAATATTATTATGTGGTAAGGAGTCATGCCAGTCTGTTCGCAAGTTTGGAAAAAAGTAAGGCACTAACGACTTCTATTATATTAAATTTCTCCTGTCTGTACAATTTATCATAAAAAGAATGAAAGGAAAACATACTAATAGACAAATGCAGATAAGTTTAGTTCATGTGGTGACGGACTGGGAATACAAGTGACACCCCTACTACACACTAAATCCTGTCCCGCGGGTGCTGTACAACGTGAATAAGGGAAGATGCAATTATCACCCATTACATTACTGGTGGTAGAGCTGGGTAACAAGTGAGAGTACTCACTTGCTATCGGGCTCGAACGGGTCGGTACCACCGTCTTCTGTGTGACCGGTCATGAAGCACGTCAATGTGTTTTGGCTGTAGCAGAATATAGCCGTCTATTCTTTCATTTCATATCTGAGAAATGAAATGAAAGAATTGACAATACTCTTGGTATAGTTGAGCCCACGAGCGATGGTTGCCACTTACCATCAGTGGGGCCATGGCTCGTCTGCCATCGTTAGTAATAAAAAAATCTGGAAAACGGTTGACCCTAAAGGCCATTCCTGCAACTTCCCGCTAATTTGATACTTAAGCGCTGAAAATTATTACGTTTTTGAGCTCTTCGAGCTCGTCGAGCCCAAAAAGGACTTTTGAGCTCGTTGAGTTCGAAAGTATAATTTTTGTGTCATTTTGAGCTCTCCTAGCTCAAAGAGATAGCTGTTCTATGCTTTTGAGCTCTTGGGACTCAAAAGTATAAATTTTGTGTCATTTTGAGCTCTCCTAGCTCAAAGAGATAGCTGTTCAATGCTTTTGAGCTCTTGGAGCTCAAAAGTCTGATAGAGATTTAATAAAACACTATTCGTTGAATTTTCAAATCGCAATAACTTTTGAATGAATAAACCGATTTTCTCGTAGTTCGCAGCTTATTGAGCTCTTTGAAGGATCTTAAAGCTCGAACTAGTCAGACTGAAAATTTCATAGAAATTCTGAAAAGCATTTTTTTTTAATTTTTTTCGGCAACGATGTCTCACGATCGAATCAACCGATTTTGACCGGACTGGCGGCGATCGACGTTGTTTTTTGATGTTAAGCTGATTAGTTGTCGGAATCGATCGGTAAAACCACTTAAAGGTTATTAAAAAAAAACATTTGAGATTTCTAAAGATCTACCTATCTCGGTCTATCGGTCCTAATTATATTCAAAGTTTGGTCAAGCCCTTTGAAATGACGCCAACCCCGATGAAATCGGTCAAGCAGTGCAAAAGTTATGAAAGGTTTACATACGGCCACACACACACACACACACACACACACACACACACGCACACACTAACGCACACATACATACATACAGACATCATCGCGGAAACATTCGGGGAAGCTTCCTAGTAACTCAAAACGTTGACATTCGTTGAAAACTCGATTTTCGAAAAACGGGGTAAAACCAATAACTTCCCAACTTTTGAAAATTTTCAATTTTCTTAGCGGGAAGTTAAAAAGTATCATTTCCAAAAAATATTGAGGGTTTGTTGGATCAAATAATAATAAATGTAATATCAATGAAATGAAAAGTGACAATAAAAACTAAACACCTAGGTATTTAACTAGCGCCTCCAGCGAAGGGGCAACGCTCCGTGTGCGGATGCGTCGTTCAGTAAAGGGTACCCGAAAGGGTAAGCCTCCGGCGGACCACTGAAATAACCAACATAGTACCAGTGGCCCGCTAACACAGGCGGACAGACGGCACACAGCGGGTTTCATTAGTGGGTGAGGGCCCTGTTCGTTGCCCCGAACGACGGGGTGTGCGGTTAGGAACACTTTCCCCCGCCTTAATAAAAAAAAGGCATTTAATTTGTGAGAGAATCAGTTAGACTACAGATATACAGTGTTTTCTAAAACCTTCATCACATATTTCTTGAGTTTTTTTCTAAATGCTTCCAACCATCAGCCTTACAACGTCCACTGCTGGACATAGGCCTCCCCAAGAGAACGCCACTACTAGTGGTCCTACGCCAACCGCCTCCAACAGATTCCCGTGGCTTTGACCAGATCGTCGGTCCATCTGGTGGGGGGCCGTCCTACGCTGCGTCGTTCGATACGTGGTCACCACTCTAAATGTTTACCTTACTTTTAAGTTTATCTAAATGTTTACCGCATGTGAATTGCACACATTTTTTATTCACCTAGATTCAAGATATATTAAACTCGTCCATATAAACCGCAGTGCTCTTCTGTAAAAATCATTCTCGAACTCGAATTCACATGTCGAATTCACTATCACTTCGACAGTAACTTTCAGTGCGAAAATTTTGGTATTCTGTAACTTGACACAACGTCGCGTGAAGTGAAGTGAGTATCGAAATCTCTAATGAGATCTTCTGATTACACTAGTATCGGCCTCTCTAAGTTACGATTTTGATCAATATTTACGATTGCATTTTTCTAATAATTACGACACAGTAAAATTCCACCTGGAGACGATCTCGTCCAAGACGGTTCGTTGTCAGCATTCCTTTCTACCACGTACGTCCAGCATGAACTTCCTGCTGCAGTGTGTTCCCAGCGTTACGACTTGTTGCAAAGACAAGGTTAATAATGAGGAGGCTGATACTGCATTGTTTTATACCAAATTTCTTTTGATTTAGATATTTCTTCAAATTGATCATTCCATTTTTGATGACAAATCTTCTCTAATTTATTAATTATTTTCGAACTCCAACGACAAAAGAGTGAGATCTAAATGGGGGCCAGTTTTCTTCTTATAACTTAGACTAATATACTGAAGCTTAAGGTCTGTATTTTAAATAAAGCAAAAAAATTATTAAGAAATAAAAGCACAAGTTTTTAAATTCATGACGCATGTTGATCAAAGAATACCAGTGTGATCAATATTTTATAGAATGTCAAATGCTCTGTTCAATTTAAAAATTAGAAGCTTATAGAATAAGTAAGGGGCATTATCCTTAAGATGCTAAAATCTTATTTACTCGGACATCATCACAAACGACTCACTGAAATTAAATATAAATATAATTACTAAAAGAGAGCAAATATTTCCATTTCAAGAACAGGAAGTTTTATATAGGGCACCGTAAATTTAATTCCAACACACCTTATTATTTACGCTTTATATAAATGATTTGTCAAAAGTGACAAAAAATTCCATGACCTCAAAAAAGATGACAAAGTATTCTCTAATATTTTTCTCTATACTATTTAAAATAATAACTGACTAACATATCAACGCACAACCCAAACTCCTGGAGCTTGGACCGTGAAAATTTACAAATGGGTTTCTTTGGTACTCTAAGTGAGCACTAAGAGAAACATGTTTTCATATTGTGTGCACGATGGCAAGCGGTTACCGTAGCCTATAGACGTTAGCAACATCAGAGGCATCCTTCGCGTGTCGCTATCTACAAGAAAAGTGATAGGAGGCGGATAGGAAGGATAATAAGGAGAGAACGAGGAGGAGGTTAGGGCCTCCAGCGCTCTCACTCACCATTCAAAACAAAAAAAAAGGTAGGTGTCCATCCATCCATCCAGCAGCCCATAAACGTCCACTGCTGGACATGGGCCTCCTTACGAAGGGGCGAAAATGCCATAATCGCCACGCTTGGCAGGCGGGTTGGCGATCGCAGAATGGTGTTAAACGTTCCCCAGGAGTATGCTGCTGCCCATTCGCCTGGTGCTCCCTTAATTGGTTTTTCCGACACCCGCGGGCAAGTATGGGTGTGTAATATACCTCTGCCTACCCCTTTGGGGAATAAAGGCGTGATGCTATTTTTTTTTATTGCATGTAGTGGCAGGCGAGCTGCGGCCCATCTGATGGTAAATGGTAACCGTCGCTCATGGACTCAACTATAACGAGAGTATTGTCAAGCCGCTGCTCACCATTTCATTTCACCGATATGAAATGAAAGAATAAACGGCTACCTCCTGCTACAGCCAAAACGCAGCGATGTGCTTCATGGCCGGTCACACGGGAGATGGTGGTACTAACCCGCCCGGGCCCGATACCAAGTGAATGCTCCCACTTAGCACCCAGCCCTACCATCAGTCATTCAATGGATGATAATTGTTTACTTCCCTTAGTCGCCTCAAACGACACTCGTGGGGAAGAATGGGGTGGTGACACTTGTATTCTAAGTCCCTCACTACACGGAAAATGCTATGTTTGTTGTTTTATCTAGTTGATCAACTAACATACTTCATAGCATCACGCCTGTATTCCCGAAGGGGTAGGCAGAGGTGTATTACACACCCACGACTCGCCAGCTATGTTTAAGTCCCACGTAATAGGGGGTGAGCCTATTGACGTCTACCGGGCACTTTTCCAAACTCCGGGCTGCTACTGAGAATTTTTCTTTTTAGGAAAAAGCTCAGTAACATTGCCCGACCCGGGGATCGAACCCGAGACCACATGATTAGCAGTCGCATACACTACCGCTACACCACCGAGGCAGTAACCTACTTCATCGTTCGCGTTTTATCAATGTTTCCAAATGTAATAAGTTGTCACACGCGCTAGATTTTTAATAACATGAAATCTTGCCAAGAACGATTTTTCCTCCCATTTATTGAACCTAACGATTCTAGGAACATAAACTTTTCTTTTTATACGACGTATGTTATTTAAATACTCCTTTTCAGTTTCGTCGTCGGTAGAACTAATTTCCCACAAGATGTCTATTAATAGAACCATTATTAATATATTATATGCGACACAATCAACACCTACTTAAACTTTATCTAAAAAAAGAAAGATTTAAGCACTTTTCAAAGCATCAGAGAACAATATTCGTTATGATTAACTTATGTTGATGATATGCTACTATTTAACTTTAGCTTTTACGAGTCAGTAATGGGCGGTAATAGTTAACGTCAAATAATGACGTCATTTTAACTATAGTTAAATGGTGCATCCCGTTTGTAGCAAAACCGTTGAATTAACAGTAACTTAAACGATAACGGTGAATCGTGCAATCCACCCCTAGTGTGTATTGCGAATTTCATAATGGACAAAAACATCGAACAAAGAGTTTGCCTTAAATTTTGCATCGCCTCTTTATCAAAAACACGTGCTTATGAGTGGTACAAAACGTTTAAAATCGGTCGAGATGTGATGGAAGATTTGCCTCGCTCTGGTAGGCCATCAACGTCTGCAACTGAAGTTAACATTGCAAAAGTGAAGGAAATAGTGACTGAAAATCCTCATTCAACTTTGAGATAGATAGCCGCCGAACTTTCTGTATCTCGCGAGTCGATCAGTACCATTTTAAATAATCACTTGGGTATGAAACATGTTTCCGCTCGGCTAGTCCCAAAAGCCTTGAATTTTCTCCAAAAACTCAATCGCATGAGAGTCGCTGAGGAGATGCTAGAACGAGTCAATTCCGACCCAACATTCATGAAACGCATTGTTACTGGTGACGAGACGTGGGTTTACGAGTTTGACATGCAAACTAGTCAACAAGCTTCGGAGTGGCGACTTTCAACTGAACCGAAACCGAAAAAACCACGCCCAAGGCGATCAAAAGGCAAAGTCATGTTGACTGTTTTCTTTGACTATCGCGTTGTTGTGCACTCGGAATTCTTGCCAGAAGGTCAAACAGTAAATAAAGAATATTATTTGAGCGTTATGCGGCGTTTAAGAGAGCAAATTCGACGAAAAAGGTCAGATTAGTGGAAAGGAAATTCTTGGATTTTGCACCACGATAATGCGCCTTCGCACAAGGCCATCATTGTGAATGAATTTGTGTCCAAACACTCAAGAAATACCATCAAGCAACCACCATATTCACCAGATATGGCTCCAGCCGACTTCTTTTTTTTTCCTAAACTCACATTATCACTTCGTGGCACCCGTTTTCAATCGATAGAAGACATATAGGAGAATTCGCGGCGTGAACTGAACTCAATTCAGGAAACAGTGTTTAAAAAATGTTTTGATGATTGGATTATTCGTTGGCGTAAGTCTATCGTTTCCGAAGGAGCATACTTTGAAGGTGATAAAATAAATTTGGATGAATAACAAAAATTTTGTGTATTCTTGATCTTTACCCGTTACTTTCTTGACAGATTAGTAAAGCTGTAACAGAGCTGTATCTGTATATTTAAGATATTTGAGAAAAAAATACTGTATTAGGCTATATGGCGCGCATATACGCGTCTAAATACAAAAAGTTGTTTTTTTAGATTTTTTTTCTGTTTATCTCTTTGTTCGTTCGCTCATCACGCATAAACTACTGAATGGATTTCGATGCAACTACTATAACTATTATTTGATAGCTCTCGATTAGACTTAAAAACTGGTATAAATTTATCCCACTACTAAGAAGGGAATCAGAGATATAAACTATAAACTAGCTTTTAACAAAACATGGAAACACTTGGTTTCTACTTAACGGTCACAAATCTTCGATCAGCAATATTTTTGATGGAAGTCACAAATATAATAAATTGATTTAAATACAAATAGCTAAAAGTATAGATAATTAAGAAACTAACAAAGCTACCCGCGTTGTCAATCCCTGTTTTATCATTTTTAACATGGCCGACGTCCGGTGTTATCAAGATTGTGTTATTGAGCCACCAGTCGTTGCAACAACCCTAACGTATTAAATCAGTAACTTTTTATTTTTAAAAGTGCAGTTTTGGCGAAGGAATTTTGTAGCAAAGTAGGTGGTCCTTTTTTAATTTATTGCTTAGGGTTGCAACATTTTTTATGCAAAATTAATTTCATTTTAGAATATCAGGTGTGTGTGTTCTTCTGTGTTATGTGAAAACTTAAAAGTTAACTTAATAGCAACTTTAAAGCTATTTTCGAATTATATTGTGTTATATTTTGATTTTATTGCAATATAACCTAGTTGATATATTCAATCTATAAGAATATTTTGTTTAATATACTACAATAACAACTATAAATAGCTTGTGGCCATCGAACATGTGAGTGTATACACGGTCGAGGCGGATTCCTAATTTTCAAGTCGTGTGTGTTTAGTGTTAAGATACGTATTAAATTTAAATATAAAAGTTAAATAGTAGTTTTCAGAAAAGTAAATGCGGGAAATAGAGTAAACGGAGCATTGGGACAACTTCTCGGCAGCCACCACCTCAGCCAGATGGCACGGGTTGCAATACACAAGGCAGTGCTTGTCCCAACGTTACTATATGGAAGCGAGAGTTGGGTATGCAAAAAGGAGTATGAGAGTAAAATCAATGCAGTCGAAATGCGATCTCTGCGAAGAATCTGCGGAGTGAGGCTGACTGACTGCATTCGTAACAACGACGTAAGAGAGCGAGTAGGTATGAAAGAGAGTACTATTGGTGTAAAAATGCGAAAGGGAATGCTCCGATGGTTCAGACATGTGGAAATAATGCCGGACGAGCGAGTGGTTAAGAAGATATACAATTTGAAAGTGGAAGGATGTAGGTACAGGGGGAGACCAAGACTCACCTACCTAGACCAAATTGGTCATGTATTGAAGGAAGGTGGAGTCAGGGGTCTCCGAAACCGGCGAGCGTGTATGAAGAGAATTATGAATATTGAGGAAGCGAGCGATGTATACAAGAAAAGAGCCTCTTGGCACTCTGTTCTCTCTGCCTACCCCGCAAGGGAAATGGCGTGATGATAAGTTAGTTAAATAGTGGATTGTTTTTTTTAAATGTATATTATTTTTAAATATTATCGCTAGTAGTAGAGCATTGCATCGTACTTCTCCGATTGAGCCGGCCCAATCATGCTGTGGATTTTTAAGTACCACGACGAAAATATAATTATATAATCAGGACGTTCTTAATAAGATGTGTTTATTGTTAAAAATAATCATTTATTTTTAGTGGACGAGCAAACTACTTCCTCTCCTGATACTGAAGCAGCCAGAGTGCAAAATGGAGAAGCCACAGAACGGGCGGATATCAGGTTCAATGGTCACCCGAAGATATTGCAGCGACTTGAGACAGTACCAGATATTAAGAGAGATACTTCTGGAATCACTACTCAATATATTGCTTCGGGGATAGGTAAGGACAGTAAGACAAAGATATCTGCCACCAGGGTCGGACTGGGCTGGAAGGGCTCCCGTCAGGGCCCGAGACTGGATAAGATGAATATTATCGGAAAATAATGGAATATGCAAATTATTAATTATCAACGATATATATTATTAGGTACCTAAAGTACAGTTTCAGCTAAGCTGTTAATAACTCGATCGTAAAAGTTGCTGTTCTCGTCATCCTTGATTAGATCCGATTCTGTGCTAGCCTGCGCGGGCTCCCTATCCTACCTATCGTCTGGCTTGCGGCAAGCCCCTCAAAGTACGCCCGTGGGGAGCCCACGTAAGCTGGGACCCGGCTGGCAAACGCCACCTTGACTATATGGCCAGTCCGACGCTGTCTGCCACCACTCCATTTAACCCCAAGAAAGTTCCAAATGCAATGGGTGAAGAAATCGAGTCGATAGGTCGTGTGGTGACGGAGTAAGAATATAAATATCACCACTGCTGCTATGGTTATCGTACGAAGCGTTTAAGGGAACTAAGCAATTATCACCCATTTCATTGCTGATGGCCTGATGGGTACCAAGCGGGAGTAGTAGTGCGATTCTTCCGTGTGATCGATCGTGGACCACCACGGTGTGTTTTGATTGCAGCGTAAGATAGCCATGCATTTTTTCATTAAATGAAAAATACTCTTAGTATAGTTGAGTCAACGAGCAGGGGTTACCACTTATCATCGTCTGCTTTCAAAAGCAATAAAAAGTAGAAAGCCCAAAATCCTACATTAAACTATATTGGAATCAAAATTAAAATTCCCGTTTTTATACTGATATAATTTCAGTTTATTTTAGAATTATTAAAACTGATTCGTAAGGCTAGGTACGTTAAAAATACCTTTCCTTTTAATAGCTATAGTTAGTTAAGTATAATTTGGTGTCAATTTAAAAGCAGTTATCATTGGAAAATAATAAATTGCTACCCACTCTTAGAGATATCCAAATACTTAGCGGTTGGATGTTACGGCGATGAAGTCTTTCTTTGTCATTTTAACCTCCAATCTACAGATCTGTGTTTAAAGAAGTTGCAGTTCATATAGACTCCCCTTAGATAAAGCGTACCAGTTCTATTAATAAAAAATATAGTCTCACGCCTGTATCCCCGAAGGTATCAGGTGTATTACACACCCACGGTTCGCTAACTATGTTTAAGTCCCACGTAATAAGGGGCGAACCTATTGTCGTCTACCGCGCACATTTCCAAACCCCGGGCTGCTACTGAATTTTTTTCTTTCTACGAAAAAGCTCAATAACATTGCCCGACCCGGGGATCGCACCCGAGACCTCATGATCAGTAAATCCCTATAATAGAGATGATATCAAATCTACCTGTGTATGATATTAATAAACTGACCGGAATTGCAAGCTCAAGTTAATAGACCATTCTAATTTGCACTTCAATACAATTTCACTGAATACTAAGCCCGATTTGATTGAGCGATTTCAATTTCATCAATTGTGTTCAGGTTTCTGTTATGTGATATGCTAGCTAATTCATTAAAATGTTAAACAATTTTGTTTTAGATGAGTGCAATTAGCTGGGTATATTGACCTTAAAATTGATCGCAAATTTCTAAAAGTCATTATAATAATAAATAAATTACGTTATAATTATTAACGTTTGAAACTCATGAAATTATTACTTTCAGTTGATGTTGATTGGTTGATTGCATTTCATCATCACGCTGCGTAAGAAATTGGGTAGAATTATTTTGATTGGTATTTTAGCACTTGACATGCAGCTACTTTAAAGAGCAAATAGTTTGAAAGCGGAACAAGAGAGAGTGGCGCGATTTTTAAATATTTTGACTATAGGTATTAAATCTATGATAGCACTTGACATGGGTAGTAGTTGTGTCCGTTTTATCCTACTACGGCAAAATCAAAAGGAGGGTTATGATTATAATCACTAATAATATACTAGATCATTATTTAAGACTTCATCTCTCACGGGTTATCTGCATAAAATATTTGTATTAGAAAACATTGTGAAACAAAAGATTTTTTTTGCTGCGGCTGGCAAGTAAGCCACGGCCTACCTGACAGTAAGGGGTAAAAAACAACTCTTTAACTCGGCAATACCAAAAGCCTAACAGCCTAGCCACTACCCATCATGAGTTTCAACACTACGCTCCATAGAAATTTGCAAAAGAGGGGCTGAAGAGTTTGCATTCAAAAGCAGATAATGAGGAGATAGTTCTTCTTCAATCTTTTTGCATTACTCTGATTTAATAATGAAAATATAAACCTCTGTAGATATACTTTTCATGCAGTGAATCTTGGCGCGTTTGCGGCCGGCGTCTGTGTAGCCTGGTCTTCTTCAGCTTTACCGTTAATGACTTCAGAACATATGGAAGTAAGTTATTATCTTTTTATATTTATACCTACTAGTCAATCAATGCGCAATTCCGCATCCATTAAAGAACCTTTTTTAGATGATTTTAAACTGCCTCGATGGTGCAGCGGTAGTGTGAGCAAATGCTGATCATGAGCAATAAAAAAAAGCATGTGCCCGGTAGACGTCAATAGGCTCACCCCCTATTACGTGGGACTTAAACATAGCTGGCGAACCGTGGGTGTGTCATACAGCTCTGCTCACTCCTTCGCGGATATAGGCGTGATGCTATGTTATGTGATTTAAAATCTCAAATTTATGAGAAGCGGTATATTTTTAGGTCGTGGGTCGGTATATTTTTAGTCGTCATTAGCTGGCATGACAAGCTTTAAAATTGGGGGTAAATCATGGAATTTGATTAAGGGATAAGGAAAATCTCTCGGACCGACAGAAAAAACAGGCTAGAGAAATAATATATAAGATATTAAGTAATGCCCTCGATTTCATCCGCGTGGACTTCTAGATATAAATACGCTCTACGGCACATTCACGATCTATATGCAAAGATAACTGCCTCTGTGGTGCAGCGGTAGTGTAAGCGACTGCTGATCATGAGGTCTCGGGTTCGATCCCCGGGTCGAGCAGCGATATTGAGATTTATCGTAAAAAAAAAATTCTCAGTAGCGCCCGGAGTTGGAAATGTGCCCGGTAGACGTCAATAGGCTCGCCCCCTATTACGTCGGACTTAAACATAGCTGGCGAGTCGTGGGTGTGTAATACACCTCTACCTACCCCTTCGGGGAATACAGGCGTGATACTATGTTTTATGCAAAGATTGGTATCTTACAGGAACTATCTATTGCACCGGGTCAAAATCAGAACGCGTCCATTTTTGTATTCTGGACTTTATGTTTTCTTAATTTGTTCCGTGTGGTGACGGACTAAGAATATAAGTGTCACCACCCCATTCTTTCCCACGGGTGTCGTTTGAGGCGACTAAGGGAATTAGTAATTATCATCCATTGCATTACTGGTGGTAGGGCTGGGTACCAAGTGGGAGTACTCACTTGGTAGCGGGCCCGAACGGGTTGGTACCACCATCTCCCGTGTGACCGGCCATGAAGCACATCGTTGCGTTTTGGATGTAGCAGGAGATAGCCCTTTATTCTTTCATTTCATATCGGTGAAATGAAATGGTGCAAGCCGCTGGTGGCTTGACAATACTCTCGGTATAGTTGAGTCCATGAGCGATGACCCCATTTACCATTAGATGGGCCACGGCTCGGCTGTCACTATATGAAAAAAAAAAAAAAATTACTGTCAATTGAGTAGTTGCGGCGTGAAAGCGTAACAAAGAAGCAAACGCATTTTCATCTATAATATTCAGTCATCACTATCTTGTTACCCTTTATTATTAATTGACATTATAAGAATGTCAAGTATGTAATCTACTTTCTAGGAACAATTATAACATTTTCTATAGAGAAATATTGTCGTTTGACGTCTACAACGGGTTGAAATTCTATGACTAAAAGGCTGTAAATAATCTTAAATATTTGAGGGTAACTAATGTCTCCATCTCTCTACTATCATAGATGTGTCACACATCATCACGTTTGTTCAATGCCGTACCTCGCTAGCTCATGATGCGCAGTGGAAGGAAATGCCAAGGCAGTGAGGGTATCAAAGGGCATCTTCGATCAACAATACAATGTTGATCAACAGGTGAACAGAGGCTTGTGAGACGCTAGGCTAAAATATAATTTAAACTTATTGGTGTTACTGTTCAGGGGAAACTGAACTAAAGTGGTTACTTTAGTTTCAGACTACCTCTGGGTTCAGAGGATCCCGGTCTGACCAGATGAAAGGGATAGGTACCTAAACTGGGTGCTACCTAGCCTGTGCTGGTGGTGCATACAACAGCAGCTCTTAAAACAGCAGGCAACCGACACTTCTAACTTGACAACCTCCCACAATTATTTACGTATGGTCATAAGCGTTCATACGTTAACTATTATCCATACTATTATTATAAAGAGGTAACGTTTGTGAGTTTGTGACGTTGTAAGGGGTAATCTCTGGATCTACTGAACCGATTTTCAAAATTATTTCGCCAATAGAAAGCTACGTTATTGTGGAGTGTCATAGGCTATTATAATTTCCAAAATTAATTACGCATCTTTACTTAAACTTGAATAATGTAAAACAAGTTGTTAAAAAAATTGTTTTCATCGCGTGCGCTGCGGAAACTATTGAGGGTAGAACAAAACAATGTACTACAATATTAAAGAACGTATCAAAATCTGTAAAAAAAGTCCGCAATAGCATAGACCTATCTCCTACAAATAACTCACAATAACTGCTTTTATTGGTAAAATTGTGGATTAAAAATAATTTTTATGAAGCTTATTTAGCCCATATGGTATTAATTTATAAATATGTTTTTTAGAACGAAAATTAAATGTAGAATATTTGTGCCCTTTACTCTATACAGTTTAAACAAATATCTTCAAAGATATTAGCATAGTAAAAACGTACGATGCGCGCCGCCCCGGCCGGTTACAAGATACATCCTTAATTATATGGGACGAATGTACCATGAGTCATAGAGCTCATATTGAAGCCGTGAATCGTACGCTAAAAGACACCAGAAACTCAGACGCTGATATGGGTGGTGTTACTTTTGTTTTTGCGGGCGATTTTCGGCAAACGCTGCCAGTAATAACAAAAGGAACACGCGCCGATGTCATCAGGGCATGCTTAAAATCATCATGCTTATGTAGTTCCGTTGAAACTCTCAATTTACGAACAAACATGAGAGCCCACCTGAGCAACAACTACGATAACGACTTTCCGCATCAACTACTGAATCTTGGATAACGAAAAATTAGCTGTCCTAACACCAACAGTAGGGATGACATTAAACTTGACAATCGGTTAGGTCACATTTTACACATGCTAGAAGATCTGATAGACGCTTACCTGCCCACGACCTTATGCTATATGTTGGCATTCCTATCATGCTTTTAAGGAACTTGAGACCCCCCCAACATGTGTAATCGCACAAGGCTGCTCATAAAAGAGTTGCGGGAGAATATAATCGCGGCGATCATTCTCACAGGGCCAGCAGTAGGACAACTTGCTTATTATCCGCGGGCACCCATAATTCCGCCGTATCGTATGCGTATCATATTTACAAGTCATATAAACATCATATTCAATGCTTTACTACTTACCTTACAGTTTTTTTTTTATATTTATTTCTGTATCCAGGACACTTAAAATATGTCATTATTTGCGTCTCCCAGCTATATGTACGTAGGTATATAAACATCACCTAGAACCTTTACTGAACTTATTACCACTTATTACATAAAAAACAATTCGTCTTTGCGAGATTTACCATTTCTTCATTTCAAATTACTTCAATCAAAGAGTACGTTAAAGTACGTTTTTTTAATGACGTGTCAACACGTGTATTTTAGGTTTAAATTTGTTTTTTTTTTGTGTTTGGCTTCTTGCAGGCTTTAGTAGGACCATCAGCCTAACATTTATATAATACTCATAGATTAGTCGATTTTTTTTTCTCTGTAGTAGCCATAGCACAGTCAACTTTGTTTAGGTTAGTTATCTAGGTTCGTTTGTTATTTTTTATTATAATTTTTTGCATATCAACGTCCGTGCCATCACTAAGACGCCCCAACGGAAGACCAGCGCAGGTCTTTTGACCTGCTTTTTTGCTGAGTTGGGGTCGTTTTGTAACGAATGTTAATTTTTTCTAAGTTTATTTATATGTATATTCTTTTAATAATTCGTTGCAATAAATATTTTCTTTCTTTCTTTCTTTCTTTCTAATATATATTTCTATAACGGCACTATAACTTGTACTGTAGGTTATATTTCAGCATAGTATATTAACATATAAATCATAGCTCCCATAGCTACGTGACGGGTTTTAAACTGTTGCATTTTCATTAAATCAATATACTAGTTTTATGTTATTCGTTTAGTTTTAAAATTATATTGCCAACAACGGTAAAAGTCTATCCCAAAATTTCAATATGTGCAGTTATTTACAAAATGATGTGCTCAGGGTTACCCAAGTGAATTTACACTTGTAGAGTAAGTAAGGTGGGTGGGGCTCATAAATAATGTTTTCATTAGCGGTCACCTATAAATTAAAGTCCGGTAAAGCACCGAGTTGTTGTTGAATTAAACTTACGAGCGGTTTAAACGTGTTGTTTAGAAGACAAAATGTGAAACAGTAAATAACTAGCAAAAAGCTGAGCTTTGCGAGGGCTCGCGAAGTTTTCTACTTAATTTATAATTTTCGACAGATGGCGTAAGAAATACAATAAAATTCTAATTAATAAAAATGGTTATATTTTTCATGTATATAAAATACTATGTTTTATGATAGATAACACATCAAGAAATAAATTGAAGTTACTATGTCAAAGCCCAAATCCGAAAGTGTAATAGTTTCTCAGTAAAGTGTACCACAATATGCATAGATTGTAGAATAGTAATAGGGCTCGCTTCGCTCGCTCTAATAATTACAAACCAATCAATATATTGAACAAATATTATAGTTTTAACTAATTTTACCCAAATGTTTTAAAAAACCACCAACTATGAGATTTTATATTACTTTTAATCGTGTCAAAGATTAATAATAAATTATGACTGTTTAGTTATTATGTACACATGTAGTGGAACTACTTTAATTTCTATAATATAATATAGATGTACAAACTTAACATAAACTGAATTACTTAAACTAAAACTTAATCTAACCTAAAATATGTAATTGTTAATGTACAATGTGACAAACGTATTCACTTTTATTATTAGAGATTCGCATGTTGTGTATCTATGTGCGCTGTACTTCTTCTGCTATTCTATTCCTTCTGTTCTTTGCATATATATATATATATATATATATATATATATATATATATATATATATATATATATATATATATGTGTGACAAGTGTAATCAATAAACTTTTGTAGGTAAAAAAAGCAAAAAAAAAAAGCTATCAGATACCAATCCACGCAGACGACATCCCGAAGACCGCAATAACCACAAATTTGATTTATTTTAGAACTAAAAGAGATTGAACACATTGAAATAGTTCTAAAATGTACCTAATTTCGAGTAACAATTTGTGTCAATCGAAATAACGTGAGTTTTTAGTTATGAACGGATAATTAATTGAATGAGGCGACACTTGGCGGAAGTCCATTGTTACTATTATAGAATGGATTTTAGGAGGAAAGCCCACCACTCACCAACGGATTGTCAATCCCGGTTATCTTTGGACAGAATAACCTAAGATTAACAATCCGCACTCTCACAGATAGAGGAGAATATGATAATAGCAAAGTAGCATGCACGATAATGACAAAAAACTCACCAACGCGACACAACCATGCGATACGGTAGAACTCTCAGAACCACAATATTGCAATATTCCACAAAAAACCGAACATAAATTCGACACGTGTTTCACCTCTAAACGAGGCATTCTCAAGAACGCTCGGCAACAAATGAGCGAAGCTTACTCGTGCAACTTGCTTTTATACCCCTTCCACTATACAACAGTTATGACGTATCGCTCGAACGATATGAAAACAAGTTTAGTAGTGGGGAACTACAGCTAGTTTGTTCATTCAACAACATGTTACTATTGACTTTAATTATTTCTAATTGTTCTAATACGGACAGTCTAATATTTTTATCACAAATATGCAAGGGCTCGAATGTATGACTATTATCTAATGAATGGTTAAAATCTAATAAATGTTTCGCAAAATGTAACTTTTCGGGGTAATTGTGCCTATACGCAGCTATATGTTTTTTATAACGAGTCTCAAAATTACGGCTCGTTTGTATATAAACATTATTACATATTTGACATTCCAATTTATATACACCAGACTTTTTACATTTATCAATACTATCTTTACCGTTACAAAGATTTTTAAGCGAACAGCCTTTTCAGAACATCCCAATATATCCACGAAAGTTTACCAATTACCTATATCTAATTGTAAATTCTCTGTATCGGTGTTATCCCAGTTGCTTGTATATGTCTGCGCTCTGGGGCTTGAAGTAGTTTCTAATTTCTGGCCGTTTCGCCTTCATAGTGGGTGTCAGTAGCCCGTTTTGCTCTGAGAATGGATCTGGACGTAGATAGATATCCTTTACCTGTTCAAATGTCTTTAGTCCAGCAGTCTTTCCTCATGGCAACATATCATCCAAGATGTTTTTCTTGACACGTGGATCTTCACAAAGAGCTGTGAATGTACCCTAGATGCCATTCTCTAACGCCCAGCATTTTATAACATAGACATCGGGAACTACCACCGCTACTACACATGACTTGAGAGATTCGCCATTAACGAACCCCTGTTCGACGTACTGACTTCTAATATAAATATTTTCTATTTTGTCAGGAACTATGTATTTGCCTTGTGAAAGCTTGAAAATGTGTTTTCTTCTATCTATGATATTCAGAGTACCATTCGGAAACCATTTGCCGACGTCTACGGTATGATGCCAACCGTCCTGATCAATGGCTTCTCGGGTTTTCTCTGACTCCTTGAAGTATCCCTTGAACACATACAATAGTAACAAAAAATGTTAATATATATGGCCTTGTTAATTATAACTGCAATATATTTGTTATTTTTTTAATAATTATATTATTTAAAAACGCGACGTCCGAAAATCTCTACACATTATCCTTATATACTACTTATGTGTAAATCTTTAAGATTTTTTTTGTAGGTAATAATATCTTTCCTTCATTTGGACGGATGTCGAGCTCGTCAATTCGATTATGTAAATTCGCGAAGCCTATAATCAAAGAACAAACTTTGGACAGAATTGAAACACAAAGAGAAATTCTTGAAACTGCCTCTGGTTTGCACCTTCAAAGTGTTCGTTAAGACATTATGCTAAATACATACTTCGTAGATTATTTTTATGTTTTAGGCTATTGAGGCGACTCTGAACACAAAATATTTTTTCATAGAATTTTCGTCTGTTTGTTCGGGCATCATAGACATACGACTGAATGGATTTTGAACAACTTTTTATGATTAATAGCTCCTTATTAGACTTATCATAACATAGCAACGTCTGTATTCTTTTATATTATCTTAGCATTTGCAATTTTTTTTTTCAATCTTAGATAGTTTTCTGTTCTTTAGGTGGTAGGCAATAGTAGGTACTCTATTTTCGTTGATTGTATTTTTTATGATACGACCCAGAGACGACGCGTACCAACCCGCCCCCGTCGGTACTAACAATAGCAGATGCGGCGATGGGGGCCACCACCCATCACGCCTTGCCCAGTTTGGCGAGTCGAGGGGAGCAGAGTGTCGAGTAGGCACGTGGAATGTAAGAGGTGGTGTGGAAGGTAAGTTACACGAGCTGGTAACCGTCATGTTGGACAGACAGCTTGATGTGCTCTGTGTAACAGAGACCAAGCGAAAGGGCAGTGACACCTGTGATCTTCCTGGTGGAGGGGTAGCTCTGTGGTCTGGTGTACTGCAGAGCGATCGGGCCAGTATGGGAGTGGGGGTGTTGCTGTCCGCTCGCTTAGCCTCAGGTGTGAAAGACTACGGAATTTTTGATCCCAGACTTTTATGGGTCCGAATACAACTAGGTGACACCGGGGTCTTCATGGTCGCAGCTTATGCTCCCGTAGGCTCTTTGGTGACATCGGATCTAGAGAAGTTATGGGATAGTGTTAGGGAAGTTCTGGATTTGGCAGAAGCTAGTGAACGTATGGTAGTATGCGGAGACTTGAATGGATGGGTTGGAACCAAGTATCCAGACTTCGAGGACGTGCTTGGTTCATTTGGTGATAAGAGAGTGAACGATGCAGGTAGGCTCATTGCGGATGTATGTATGGAGAGAAAGTGTTCAGAAAGTGGAGACACTGACGAGAGCGTGTCCACTTCGGAGGGCTTGATAGAATAAAGATTGAAAAGTTATAAGAAGAGAGTGTAGAGGGTGTCCGTGAACGGCTGACAATGGCAAGTCAGCCGGAATCTGACATAGAAGAATGCTGGAGAGTATTGAAAGATAGTATGGTAGATACAGCGAAAGAAGTATGTGGATGCTCAAAGAAGCATAGGAAAGTGAAAGGTGATGCATGGTGGGATACGGAAGTAGCAGCTTCCGTAGACCAAAAGAAGAAATCGTGGCTGGACTATGTATCTTCTTTGAACCTGAGTGCAAGTATAAAATAATAGAAGAAAGAAATATACCGGCAACGTAAGAATGACACCAAAGCCTTAGTGAAAGAGAAGCGTGATAGAGCAAATATGATTGCAGAAGAAAGGCTGACCAAAAACTTCGAGAGCAACACCAAACTTTTCTGGAGGGAGGTGAAGAAATCTTGGAGTGGTTGGTCAGCTTTCAGAATGAATAAAATAAGGTCTAAAAGTGGAGACATTCTTACGCAAACACAAGATGTGTTAAGCCGATGGAGTGAATATTTTAGAGATATGTATGCAGATGTTCAGGGTGATGTCGGTGCCACATGTGGTCTAACAGATCAGCATTCGTAACCGGCATCCTCTCATGACATTAGTATGGATGAAGTTGAATGGGCGATTAGAAGTTTGAAAAATGGTAAGGCGGTGTGGGTTGATATGGTGTCTGCTGAGATGATCAAGCTTGGAGGCTCATGTGTCTGGGAATTCTTCCTGATGCTTCTTAATTTATGTTGGAGCTCAGGAATGGTTCCCAAGGACTGGAGAAGCGCAGTCATCGTGCCCTTGTTTAAAAACAAGGGTTCACGTTATGACTGTGCACACTGCAGAGCCTTAAGCTTGACCAGTTTGGCAGCCAAAGTGTATGGTAAAATTATTGAAAGGAGAATGAGGATGGTGTCTGATGAATTTTTGTGTGAGGCACAAGGAGGTTTCAGGTGTGGAAGGGGATGCATGGATCAAGTGTTTTCTCTGCGCAACATTTTGGAGAAGCATCTGACTGTAGGCCAGAGGGTTTTCTGCAGTTTTGTGGATTCGGAGAAAGCATTTGACACTGTTTTACAAAAGGAACTTTGTGATATTTTGCCGGAGTATGGTATTAACGGTAGACTGCTACAAGCGGTGCAGTCCTACTACATGGACTGCAGAGCTTGTGTGCGGCTGGATGATGGAATGTCACCCTGGTTTGATGTCAATATCCGCGTTAAACAGGGCTGCGTTCTATCAGCCAGACTGTTTATCATATATCTAGATAAATGTCTACAAAGGTTGAATGAAATGAATGTGGGAGTTCGGATGGGTGACTCAGTGGTTAGGTCTCTGCTAAATGCAGATGATGCGGTTTTATTAGGGCAGTCCACGGCTGACCAGCAGGCGTATACTTAACTATATTAAATCCACTCAATTTCCATGCAATTCACTTCTCGACTCAGTTGAAATTCGTATTCTGAATGCTGAATTACTCAATGGTTTATAAACAGCAAAACATTATGTCAAATACGTCAAATGTGAGTTCGTTATACGGTTAAATCCAGTCAATATCCGTTTTGCAACCACGTGACCACTGGCTGGCTGGATTAGTGAGATATGATGCGATAAGAAATTGCAAGGCGGTTCACTTTACGGCGTAAACTGCCTGGAAATAAGAGCTTGTAATACGCCTGCTGCAAACCCTATTTGACGTAATGGCAGAAGATTGTAAGAAAAGGGGCCTACGTGTGAATGTGAGCAAAACCAAAATAATGGTTTTTGAAAGAGAAGAAGCCAGAACGGATGTTAGAGTAGCAATAGGAAATGGTGTGCTAGAACAAGTGGATGAATTTGTATATCTTGGATGTGGATTCAGTCGGGATGGAAGCCACTGATGTAGAGAGAAGAGTGAATGCGGGAAATAGAGTGAACGGAGCATTGGGACAACTTCTCGGCAGTCATCACCTCAGCCAGAGGGCACGTGTCGCAATACACAACGCAGTGCTTGTGCCAACGTTATTGTATGGAAGCGAGAGTTGGGTGTGCAAAAAGGAGCATGAGAGTATGCTGTCGAAACGCGATCTCTGCGGAGAATCTGTGGAGTGAGGCTGACTGACCGCATTTGTAACGACGACGTAAGAGAGCGAGTAGGTATGAAAGAGAGTATTGGTGTAAAGATGCGAGAGCGAATGCTCCGATGGTTCGGACATGTGGAAAGAATGCCGGACGAGCGACTGGTTAAGAAGATATACAATACGGAAGTGGAAGGATGTATGTACTGGGGGAGACCGAGACTCACCTACCTAGACCAAATCGGTCATGTATTGAAGGAAGATGGAGTCAGGAGTCTCCGAAATGAGCGTGTATGAAGAGAGTTATGAATTAAACACAAAGTGAAAAATGTGAAATCGAAAATAACAGTCAGGAGCAGGATTTGAACCTGCATCTTCTGGATACCGTCCCGATGCTTTACCAATTCAGCCATTCTGACAATTGCTCCTGACTGCTTATTTCGATAACACATCTTACTTAACGTCTTTGGGTGACGCCTGCGCCATCTGTCGGAAGCATTTTCATACATTATACCGACCAGGTAAACTTAATTTTACAATTAAGATTTTACCTAATAATGACGCAAACCCTTTAAATATTTAGATATATATAAAAATATCTAAATAAGAGAGTTATGAATGTTGAGGAAGCGAGAGATGTATGCAAGAATAGAACCTCTCGGTAATCTGTTCACTCTGCCTACCCCGCAAGGGAAATGGCGTGATGATAAGTAGTAGTAGTAGTAGTAGTAGTATTTTTTATGTTCTTGTATATTTTAATATTATTTCACTGTAATTAATGCCGATTGTGGATAATGGTTGGTATTCTGTTTTTTATTGTATATGATTTATATATAATAGGGGTTAAAGTATGAAATTGTCTTTTTATTGTAATAGGTACTTCGAATTGACATAGAACCTTCATGATTTGAGATTTTTGAGTGAAACTTTTTTCAAATGGTACCTATGAGGTTCTTTTTTTAAAAAATGTAAAACGTTCGATTATCGACTTTCAGTTCTTTTTTTATTCAGCTTAGACAAGAAAGATCTTAGAGTATATAAACTATAGAGCGCGCCTTACTGAGTATGAATCGTAAGCACAAGTATGAACAGTATCGCACGTCGTTGAAACACTCAATCAGTAGCAAAACAATACGGTTGACGGTCGGATAGCAATCTTTCATTTATTTTTTGATAAAAATGGTGAATTAATGTACAGTGCCAGGTTGTAAAAACGATTTCCGACAGCAAAATAAAAGGATTAGTAACATTTCTTTTCTTCAATAAGTAGAATTTAGTTACTAAATCACTTGTTTTAGCAAAATTCAGAAGGGTCTTAGAGGGGTACGCGGGACACGCGGGGCGGGTCGTCCCGGCACGCTATCATTTTTTCGTCATTTTTTCTTCATGATGATATTGTGTTGTACCGTAATTAATTTTATACGATATTTTTTAATAGTGTAATTTTATTTAAAAATATGTTTTCTGTCTAATAAATAATCTGGGGATTAAATAATATAAATATAGGTACATGTATGCTATTATATTATTAATTTGATACGTGCAGTAGTGGAAAAATATATAGACGTAACAAAAAATACTTATATAAATATAATATAATAATTAACGCTCTTTAAGTGTCAATAATGGTCTACTTATGATCGGAGTTTGTTAATTCAGAAAAAAGTGAAGGTTTATAATTTTAAAATTTAATAAATTATACCTACTTTTTTAAATTATTTGTATTAATTATACTTACCTATCATAGCAAACCGACCAATTTATTCTTCCAACCCTATGTACTCAGATTGAGAGTGATTTAGGCCGTAGTTCACATTGCTGGCCCAGTGCGAGTTAGCAGACTTTACAAGCACGTAGCCATGGAGTAAATCTCAGCCGTGCAGGTCTCCTCAAGATGTTTTCCCTCACCGAGCAGTAATAACTTCGGAAAGTCAGAGGAGTATGCCGTACAAAACCTCGGGCTGGAGAATGAACTCGATAAAACTGTCTTTGCAGTGCTTGGTTTTACCGCTTCGCTATTTATTGTAATATTGAACATATAATTAATTAATTCATAACTTAAGTATATTCCCGGCAAACAATCGATATATTTGCAGAAATTATGTCACGCATGGAACGTCACTATAAAACCGCTATACCATAGTTAAGTACCTATAACACATTTGCCTACAATTGGCACAACTGGACTGAAGCGATACGCGTGCTCTATAGTTTTTATACTCTAAGAGAAAGATGGATACTTCGAAAATTCGAGTGATTTTTGAATACGAGTTCCGACGCGGAACTAACGCTGCAGAAACAGCTCGCAATATCAATGTTGCGTTTGGAGAGGGGACTGCTAATGAACTCACCGTGCGATTTTGGTTTAAACGCTTTCGTGATGGCAATTTTGATTTGAAGAACGAACCAAGTGGAAGACTGCCTACACATGTGAAAAACAATGAATTGAAAGAGATGGTGGAAGCCGATCCGAGCCAAATACCCAGGAATTAGCGGCATGGTTTAACGTTACTTTACCAACAATATTGACTCATTTGCGTCAAATCAATAAAACAAAAAAATATGAAAATGGCTGCCTCATGATTTGACTGATCTTCAGAAAGAAACGCGTGTTGAAACTTGTGTTGCCTTGTTGAATCGATACAGAAATGAAGGAATATTGGATTGAAGTGTGACATATTGTGATGAAAAGTGGATTCTTTACGATAACTGTAAGCGAAAAATGCAATGGCTGACCCCAGGTCAAACGCCGCAACAGTATCCTAAAGCAAAGTTTACCAATAAGAAGGTAATGGTAACTGTTTGGTGGTCTCAGCATGGTGTTATTCACTATAGCTTTCTCCGATCTAGTCAAGTAATAACGGCAGATGTCTAGTGTGCCGAACTCCGAACAATGATAGCAAAACTTGCAGTGAAACAGCCCCGACTCATGAATCGATCTTCACCATTATTGCTCCGTGATAACGCGATACCTCATAACACGAGAAACCGTTATAACTCTACAGGAACTGCAATTAGAAACCATTCGTCACCCTCCGTATTTGCCAGACCTTGCTCCAACGGACTACCGCTTTTTTCGTGATTGGGACAATTTTCTACTTGATAAAAAGTTTTCTTTCCAGGAGGCAGTACAAAATTCTTTCACACAGTTTGTAGAATCTTGATCACCAGAGTTCTATCGCAAAGGCATAAATTACCTTCCTATTAGATGGCAGCAATGTTAAGATAATAATCGTAGATATTTTGATTAAATAAATATGTTAAATGAGAATAAAAACGAATTTCAATTTTTTAGTACTAATCGGCAATTTAAATAATATTTTAAATAAGTACTGCTTATTTGACGTCCATACGTCACTAACGCAGACTGCATTGAAAATTAGCGTTGCAGTGTGTTTTAATATGATGCACTGTGACATAGTTGCTGAATGCGGGCCTTGTTGTCACCTCGACATTAAGTATGTGTCTAATTTTTGTTTTATACTTATTATATTAGTGGCAATAAAATTATTTTCTTTCTTTCTTTCTTCCTTATTCCCCAAAGGGGTTGGCAGAGGTGTATTACACAGCCGCGATTCGCCAGCTATATTTAAGTTCCACGTAATAGGGGGCGAGCCTATTGCCGTCTACCGGGCACATTTCCAAACTCCGGGCTGCTACTGAGAATTTTCTTTTACGAAAAAGCTTAATTGCACCCGGGGATCGAACCCGAGACCTCCTGATCAGCAGTCGCTCACACTACCGTTGCACCACAGAGGCAGTTAGACTTAGCTGGTATAGTAATTTTATCCTTTTAGTATATCGGGAACCTGACATATAACTTAAAAACTAGCGATTCTATTTAAGTTGTTGCAAAAACTGATTGTCGGTAAGAAATATACCATTTCATAAACTCCAACCATTCGAAACATTTGGTATTTAAATATTAACGGGAACTATTTCCGCAACACGATTAAAAGCTGCATTCCATTGTCCGTAAAATTAAAGAAATTTATACAACGTAAGTATGACGGGCCTCGTGGCGTATTCGGTAGTGTAAACGACTTCCGCGCACGAGGTCGTGGGTTCGATTCCCACTCAGGACGATTATTTGTGTGATGAACATAGATATTTGTACTGCGTCTGGGTATTTTCTATCTATTTATGTATGTACCTATTTACAAAAAAAATAGTATGTATGTATTATATCCGTAATGTGGTAGCCATAGCACAAGCATTTAGTTTAGTTTGGGACCAGAGGACGTTGTGTGAAAAATGTCCATGAATATTTATATTTATATAGCTATTTATTTAACTAAATATTTTTTTAAAGAATGTTCAAAACATGTGCAATTAACTAGCTGCTGAACTAATCATCATACAAATTTGCACACATTATAGCATGTAGCGCAGAAAAGGACATAGGTTATTTTTTGTTTTGGAAAACTTGGTAGTATGGGATAGATATACTATTTATAAACATTTTCATTTTTGTGCCATAGAGTGATTCCGCGTGACGGAGTCGCGGACAGCGTTTTTATTTAATTTTTTTTTATTGCCTGTAGTGGCACACGAGCCACGTTCCATCTGATGGTAAATGGTAATCGTTGCTCATGGACTCAACTATACCGAGAGTATTGTCAAGCCGCTGTTCACCATTTCATTTCACCGATATGAAATGAAAGAATAAGCGCCTATCTCTTGCTATAGCCAAAACGCAACGATGTGCTTCATGGCCGGTCATACGGGAGATGGTGGTACCAACCTGCTCAGGCCCGATACCAAGTGAGTACTCCCACTTGGTACCAGTCAATCAAATATTTGCAACTAGCTAAAGAACTACTGAACTAATCATCATGAAATTTTGCACACATTGTAGCGTGTAGCGCAGAAAAGGACATAGTCTAGTAATAATATAGTAAGGATGAGAAAATGTGTTAGGTTGTTTGTAATGCTTTAACACTAATTTACTGAACCGATCACCATGAAATTTCGCATGTATTCTGAAACCCAGGACATAGGTAGGTTATTTTGAAATAAAACTTCGTTTACGGAATCTATCGCGTTGATATATGATAGACGTCCAAGGCTGATTCAAGGCTGTCTATCATCTAAGTCCACCCGTGATCATGAATGCTGTAAAGTATTCGAAACGTCGGGATAGTAGTAAAATCAAGTAAACGCGATAGATTCCGTAAACGAAGTTTTATTTCAAAATGTGTAACATTCGCGTAAATATTAGAAAGTATTATAGGTAGGTTACTTTTTATCCAGGAAAAGCGGATGGTTCTTATGGGATAGAAATTTCACAAAGAGATAGTTAGTGTGCCGTGGAGTAACGCATTTATATTCTGAGGTCCAATGTTGTGGGCAGAAAATAGTTTTGTTATAAAATGTATCTACCTACCTATTTGAAAAAAGTGTATGTTTACGCGCTTCTTTGGCGTAACAAGACAAAAATCTTTTCAAAAATTTTATCTTTCGCCTTATTCTACGTTTGTAGAAAAAACGACACTAACAATAGAAAAAATGTATTTAATACATTGAAAGTTTTATTATAACGCATTATCTAGTTGAATAAAGTTTATTTAAATATCACAAAAAAAACTAAAATGTTGACTATAGCTAACTTCAGGGTGTCTAACTTCAGAGTGTCAGTTTTTCGTGACGGTTGCACGCGCATCGTAAAAATTTACTCTCATCATTTTTCCCTAACGCTCCAAAATAAGTATAACTTCAAAAAATAAAACACATTAAGTAAATGACTTCACATCGTATTTTGGAAGTAAATAAGCAATAAATAGTTTTTGTGTGTAATGATTGCCGCCTGAACATATGGATGTGTTCTTAAATAAATAATAACAATTTTCGCTATTATATGGAAGCGAGAGTTGGGTATGCAAAAAGGAGCGTAAGAGTAAAATTAATACGTCAAAATGCTATCTTTGCGGAAAATCTGTGGAGGGAGGCTCACTGACCGCATTCGTAAAGACAACGTACTCGCAAGAGAGTAAGTAGGTATGAAAGAGAGTATTGTCCGTAGGATTAGTATCTATTCTTTGTTATTGGTGTAAAGATGCGTAAGGGAATGCTGCCATGGTTCGAACATGTGCAAAGAATGCCAGACAAGTGACTGGTTAAGAAGATATACAATACGAAAAAGGAAAGGATGTGGGTATAGGGGGAGACCGAGACTCACCTACCTAGACCAAATCGGTTATGTATTGAAGAAAGGTGGAGTCAGGAGTTTCCGAAACCGACGAGCGTGAATGAAGAGAATTATGAATATTGAGGAAGCGAGAGATGTATGCAAGAATAGAGCCTTTTGGCACTCTGTTCTCTTTGCCTAACCCGCAAGGGAGATGGCATGATGATAAGTAAGTAAGTAAGTTCGTATGATCCATCCTTAAAACTAGCTTCAATGTAATTTTGCGCTAAATTTTGAAACTTTATGAATCTTAACGGGTTTACTGTGTAAAGTAGCAGCCAGTTTAAATTTAATTTCATAAATTTTTGTTCTAGGATCGGTGGCGGTTTGTGTGCTTTCCCCATAATGTTGTTTTATTGGGCTGAGTAGCTTTATAATTTATTATTATTCTTTGAAAATAAAATTTGTTGAATATAACCGTACTGTTTCGATGATGTTGTGGTTGTTGTATTTTATAGGCCAATATTTATTTATGTAGATATCCATTCGGTATAAAAAGCGGTACTGTCTTAATCTTTTAGGTGAAAGGGAAAAGTTAGTTTCGGTTGAGAGGACATTTTTTGTATAAATAGACATTTACATGATGGATACTGTGTAGCATTATGAGTTTCGACGTCGCCTTTCAATTAGTGTAATAGTTTGTTTATTAAATTGTTCTTTTGCTCATCATACTGTATCTTTTTACAATACTATAAACATTTATAAGAGTCCAGTCTATAAATCTCCTAACTAGTTCTATTCACAATAGCTATTCAGTAAACTCTCATTATGTGTAGTGTCTGCAATAATAGTTTGCATCTGTTAATATACTTACTAATGTTATAAATGCGAAATTGTGTTTGTTTGTTTGTTATGCTTTCACACTGTAACAGCTTAGCCGACCATCATGGAATTTTGCATATACGTAGTCCGAAATCCAGAAACGGATACACGCTAAGTAGTATCCTGGAAAAATTAATAGTTCCTTTGGGATAGCAGTTTTTGAGAGAGAGTTAGATTAAAGAGATTAGACTTAGGTTAGATTAGAGTGCTATAGATTAAAGATTTTTTTTATACTACCTGGGTGGCAAACAATCATACGGCCATACTTGATAGTAGGCGATTACCGTAGCCTATAGACGCTAGCAACACCAGAAGCATCACTGGAAAGGGATAGCAAGTGGAGAGGAGGGATGATATAGAGAGGTTAGGAAGGATACCGAGGAGAGTACAGGAAGGATAATAGGGAGAATATAGTAAGGATAACAAAGAAAGGATAGGGAGGGGGCTTAGGCCTATTTTGAAGGCCAAAAGGAGTCATAACGTCAGGACACTGAGGACTGACGAGAGGATCACCGCGCTGGAGGAGGAACTGAGCAAGATCCGATGGGACGTTGTAGGATTATCAGAAGTGCGAAGACAGGGTGGGGGCACGATAATCCTCCAGTCCGGAAACTTGCTCTTCCACCGGGAAGGCAACCAACAGTCCCAGGGTGGTGTCGGCTTTATCGTTCGCAAGTCTCTCATAGGTAGCGTGGAGAAAATGGAGAGTGTGTCGAGTAGGGTAGCGTACCTTATACTCAGAATAACCAAAAGGTATTCGCAGAAGGTCATACAGGTTTACGCACCGACCTCGACACATTCCGACGACGAAGTGGAGGCCCTTTACGCGGACATCTCGAAAGCCATTCACACGTCTAAAAGTCACTCTAAACTATTAATTTTCCATATACAATAAACATTAGATTACTTTATTATTTTAATTCAGAATTTCATTTTAAGTTTGTCTTATATAAATAATAAAAATAAGGCATCTATTAACAAAATCTGTTGACAACACCAATTGTGAGATCAAAAAGCTTTTAATAAAACAAAACCTGATTTTTGTCTAGATTTATTATAATATAACTAATAATATTAGAACTGATCTTGATTTTTCACTGTGATTTTTTTTTACACACAATTTCTAATATCAATTGCAAAAGTGTAATTCAGATTTAAAAATAACCTAGCAATGCTTAAAAATAACAAAAGATCGATTGTATTGACTTCAGGTAAACATGGCAGGCGCATCGGATGTACCTTAGAATACTTTTTTTCTTCATTATGACATGGAGCTAGTCCATGTTAAACGGAAATATGCAATTTGTATTATAAAAAATAGTAATAGTTATCATAGCGCCGATGCTACTATCGTACATGGCAAAAAATGGCAATGTCCTTTGACATGTCTAAATTTAAGAAGCGTTATGGAAATCGTTAAAGATGTCAAATTTCCATACATTTTAATAGTTTTCTATAGCGTTAGTGATCCTAGAATGCAACTTGGCTAAGCTTGCTCTTGGTATCACATTATTTTGTTCACCTCTCTCTAAATAGTTATGACAAACCAATAATTATGTTCAGTAGAACGTTGATCGACCCCATTCATTCGAGACTCGTCTGGCGATAATGCCGAGACAATTTATTAGTAAAGGGCTATTTAATCAATGAAATAGTGTCGGCATTAACTGCGTATCATTAGGAAAGTTCTGTATTGGTACTTAATCAAATTATCTGCTGTCAAGTCGGTTTGATTCATGTTTGGACATAATAATATGTACAGTTGCTGTGTTAAGACCGGCGCCATTTTACGAGATGGCGCGGGATGGCCAAGCAAAGGATTTTTGTGAGAGGAAATGATTTTGAATCTTATTAGAATATTATTGCCACACAAATTTCGTTGATATCGATACAAGCAGACCGAGCATACCGCGGGATGCCGCGGCATGCCGCGGGACGCCTCAGCATGCCACCGGACGCCACGGCATGCCAGAGTTCGTATTTGTGTTTTTGGCATATCAAATGTGCAGTATCCCCTGGGATCCTTTGGCCTGCCACGGCATCCTTTGCCATGCCACGGGGCGCCTCGGCATGCTGAAGCGTCCCTCGGCATTGAAATGATACTTTGCCGTACCATCCCGTGTCATACCGTCAAGTGTTCGCTGACCTTTACCTACTCTCGCGGAAATAATTGAATCTACTATTGAAAATATGTACTCGTGAATTGAATAAGTAAAAAATATGTCACCATTTCGTTAATTTAACTTTAAGCTTAAAGCTTTAGCTTTGTAATTTAGGCTTGATCGACAGAGAAACATCCAAACATGTTCACAAACTTTCACATTTATAATATCAATAGGACAGAATTAAACTCTAAGAAACCTGTCTCTGTATGTTGAAGATATTCGAAAAAACACTGTAATAGCTATTATATCCAATTATTTTAACATTCTTGTTTATCCCGCCAAATATATAGAACCGATTTCGATGGAACTTTATGTGATAGCTCTTGATTAGATTTAAAAACTGGTAGGTATACACTGTACCAATACTGTACTTACTGAAGTAATATAACACAGTTCCAGTGGTCCACCAATACAGGCGGAGAGACGACACACGGTGGGTTTATTTAGTGGGTAAGTTCTTTGCCTCAAATGACGGGGTGTGCGATTAGGTAAATTTTTTCCCGCCTTAACAAAAACAAAAAAAAGGTATACCTTGCAACTGTATCGTAAACTTGAGATTTAACCAAAAAGCTTTTGCCTGCGACGGAGCATAAAAATAAATAAGTATACCGAAATGTTTGAAAACAATTATTATACTCGTACTTATTAAATTATAAAATTGTAACAGAGCTGTGTCTGTACATTTAAGATATTTGAGAAAAAAATACTGTATAAGGCTATATAGACGTGTCTGACCACAAAACAATTTTATTTAGTTTTTTGTCTGTTTATCTGTTTGTTTGCGCAATATCGCGAATCACGCAAAAACTATCGAACGGATTTAAATGCAACTTTTTTTATTTGATAGATCTAGATTAGACTTAAAAACTGGTATACATTTTATCCCGCTAATATATCGGGAACTTGAGATACAACCTATAAACTAGCTTTTGGTTTAAGCAAAGGCTAGTACTTATTATATTCGATTCAGTAAACTTAATTACCTACTTTCAAAAATATTTTTTTACTACGACCGCTATCTTCAATTTCTGTTTCCTTAAAGTATTTTGATGTAATATCTTGAAAGTGATTTCCTTGAGATGTCCGATGCGGTTTTCTCTTTGAATGTTACGAAAATAATTAGCTCGTCTGCTGGACGAATTACTAACAACAGCGCTAACTCCTTAAAACTGTACTACTTACCTTCCTTGTTAGTTATGTTTCCTAAACAGAAAGTTTAAAGTATGTATTTGAACTTTATCAAAGTCTGTTAAGCAACAAACACGTGTTGAAACTGTGATATATATTATAGTTATGACATTGGAACTTTACCAAAAATTTTGATATTTCTGTCGATAAAACCTTAGCTCAAAGACTTTCTAGTCTATTTTTGCATGTCTATATGTATAAACCTTTGAATGCGCAATGCAGGTAGCCTGAAAGCATTTCATATAGTAAAAAATATATTACTGTTATAAGATTTAGTTATTTGGATTCGGGTGAAATTATGTTTATATTTAGGTATTAAAAAAAAACATTTCTGCCCACTAGAGGCACATATCCATAGGTTTAAACCATTAACGTGTATATAGGTTTCAACCATTAACGGGTACTCACGCCTGTATCCCAAGAAATAGGGGACCATTACCGTCTACCGGGCACACAAATTCAAATTCGAAAATAACTTTATTTCATAGGCTTATTATATATGTAGCACTTAAAATCGTCAAAGTTACTTACTAATAACTAACACGAGCGCTTGAGGCAAGTGCATTCGCAATGGTGCGATTGCAATCGCCACAAGCGGCCGTATTCCGTAGTAAGGCTTTTCATGAGAAGAACCCACACAATCAAAAGCTATCAAATAAAAAGAGATACATCAAAAACCGTTCAGTAGATTTGGCGTACACACATCACAAATAAAAAGACAAACAGGCATCATTTAAAAAAAATAATACTGAGTTCAGACGCGCATAAATACGTGCTTAAAAGTGTTGACTATTTCCAAGCGGAATCTGTCCTTTATCATAATATGATCTAAGCTAAGTAATAACAATATTTAATATACTTATTATTACTTTTCCATATCCAAATATCAATAAGTAACTTCCAAGTAACGAACTAGCTTTATGGAGTCTATATCAACAAGAAAGTTCAGTATCGTTGACAGGAGCGTAAATGTCGCTCGAGTTCCGTTGTGCGCGGAAACTTTGGAATTTATGATGCGGAGGAAGCAAAACTTAGCGGTGGTTTTACTTGCGCTATAATTTTGATACTTTCAGTAGTGCAGTTCTAGTTGGAACTTATTTGTGCTCAGATAAAATAACCTTTCGGGAGGCTTGTGTACTCTATGGAATGAGTCTTGAGTAATTTGTTTTCTATTCGTGCAAAAGTTTTTTTGACATAATAACGTCTTATATTATTGAGAGTATTGAAAGATAGTATGGTAAAAGAAGCATAGGAAAGTGAAAGGTGATGCATGGTGTGATACGGAACTAGCAGCTTCCATAGACCAAAAAAAGAAAGCGTGGCTTCTTTGAATCTGAGTGAAAGTACTTTGAATCTGAGAAATATGCCGGCAACATAAGAATGACGCCAAGGCCTTAGTGAAAGAGAAGCGTGATAGAGCAAATATGATTGCAGAAGAAAGGCTGACCAAAAACTTCGAGAGTAACACCAAACTTTTCTGGAGGGAGGTGAAGAAATCTCGGAGTGGTTGGTCAGCTTTCAGAATGAATAAAATAAGGTCTAAAGGTGGAGACATTCTTACGCAAACACAAGATGTGTCCGATGCCGATGGAGTGAATATTTTGGAGACATATATGCGGATGTTCAGGGTGATGCCGGTGCCACATGTGGTCTAACAGATAAGCAATTTTAATTATTCAGTACCGGCATCTTTTGATGACATTAGTATGGATGAAGTTGAATGGGCGATTAGAAGTTTGAAAAATGGTAAGGCAGCGGGTATTGATATGGTGCCTGCTGAGATGATCAAGCTTGGAGGCTCGTGTCTCTGGGAATCCTTCCTGATGCTTTTTAATTTATGTTGGGGCTCAGGAATGGTTTCCAAGGACTGGAGAAGCGCAGCCATCGTGCCTTTGTTTAAAAACAAGGGTTCACGTTATGACTGTGCAAACTACAGAGCCATAAGCTTGACCAGTTTGGCAGCCAAAGTGTATGGTAAGATTATTGAAAGGAGAATGAGGATGGTGTCTGATGAATTTTTGTGTGAGGCACAAGGAGGTTTCAAGTGTGGATAGATCAAGTGTTTTCTCTGCGCAACATTGTGGAGAAGCATCTGGTTGTAGGCCAGAGGGTTTTCTGCAGTTTTGTGGATTTGGAGAAAACATTTGACACGGTTGTACGAAAGGAACTTTGGGACATTTTACCGGAGTATGGTATTAACGGTAGACTGCTACAAGCGGTGCAGTCCAACTGCATGGACTGCAGAGCTTGTGTGCGGCTGGATGATGGAATGTCACCCTGGTTTGATGTCAATATCGGCGTTGCATTCTATCAGCCAGACTGTTTATCATATATCTGGATAAATGTCTATAAAGGTTGAAAGAAATGAATGTGGGAGTTTAGATGGGTGACTCAGTGGTTAACTGTCTGCTATATGCAGACGATGCGGTTTTATTAGCGCAGTCCGCGACCGACCTGCAAACCATAGTCGACGTAATGGCAGAAGATTGTAAGAAAAGGGGCCTACGTCTGAATGTGAGCATAACCAAAATAATGTTTTTTGAAACAGAAGAAGCCAGAACAGATGTTAGAGTAGCAATAGGAAATGGTGTGCTAGAACAAATGGATGAATTTGTATATCTTGGATGTGTATTAAGTCGGGATGGAAGGTACACCACTAATGTAGAGAGAAGAGTGAATGCGGGAAATAGAGCGAAAGGAGTATTGGGACAACTTCTCAGCAGTCAACACCTCAGCCAGAGGGAACGTGTCGCACACAAAGCAGTGCTTGTCCCATCGTTATTATATGGAAGCGAGAGTTGGGTATGCAAAAAGCGATCTCTGCGGAGAATCTGTGGTGTGAGACTGACTGACCGCATTCGTGACGACGACTTAAGAGAGCGAGTAGGTATGAAAGAGTGAATTGGTGTAAAGGTGCGAAAGGGAATGCTCCGATGGTTCGGACATGTGGAAAGAATGCCGGACGAGCGACTGCTTAAGAAGATATACAATGCGAAATTGGAAGGATGTAGGTATAGGGGGAGACCGAGACACACCTACCTAGACCAAATCGGTCATGTTTTGAAGGAAGGTGGAGTCAGGAGTATCCGAAACCGGCGAGCGTGTATGAAGAGAGTTATGAATGTTGAGGAAGCGCGAGATGTATGCAAGAATAGAGCCTCTTGGCACTCTGTTCTCTCCGCCTACCCTGCAAGGGAAATGGTGTGATGATAAGTAAGTAAGTAACGTCTTATAAATCGATGACCGCCGGCTGCGCACACGAAAAAGTGTCACGTTCCGAAAAATGTATGGCGACCGATGCATTGTTTGTGAAACTCTCAGAAAACATATATGACGTTATCACGTAAAATTATCGACCGTAAACCGACTTTACAGACAACCATAGTGTTCTTTTTTATTGCTTATTATCGCAGACGAGCCACGGCCCACCTGATGGTAAGTGGTAACCGTCACTCATGGACTCAACTATACCAAGAGTATTTTCTAGCCGCTGCGCACCGTTTCATATCACAGATATCCATGAAATGAAAGAATTAACGACTACAACTAAAACACACCGATGTGCTTCATGACCGGTCACACAGGAGATAGTGGTACCGACCCGTTCGGGCCCAATAGCAAGTGATTACATTCACTTGGTACCCAACCCTACCACCAGTAATGCAAAAGGTGTTAATTGCTGTCGCCTTGTACGAGCCGCGGGGGAGGATGGGGTGGTGACATTTGTATTCTTAGTCCATCACCACAATACATGTTATCGTTAAAATAAAGCAAAATATATTAAATAACAAATTCTTATATATTACAGCCATCGCCCACTCGAGACGTACTAATTGCCGTGAATACTACACCTAGCTTGCTCAGTACTTCCCACAACAAACTCGAAGTAAGTATATTTTGCCTTGTTAAAGTTACTACTTAAGCTTTTAAGTTAGCCAGGATTTATTTTAGATCGCTTTTGTTCAGACTTATTACAGTTTAAAACTGGGATAATAAGTTTTTTGAATTTAATAGTTTGAAGAAATTAACAATTTGTATTTGGATAATAAACAGTGATTCCATCCATCCATCAGCCTTTCAACGTCCACTGCTGGACATAGGCCTCCCCAAGAGAACGCTACAACGTGCGGTCCCGTCATGGGGGATAATGCCGTAATCGCCACTCTTGGCAGGCGGGTTGGCGATTGCAATGGATGTTGTTAATACTCGAGGGAGTGCTGCTGCGCACTCCCCCGGTATTCCCTCAGTCGGCTCCTACGACTACCGTGGTTAGAGAGAGGTGGGACAATTCTAAAGCCGGCCCCATACGGCCAAACAGTGATTATTGGATTGTTATTGTGAACTTAGTGACAGTTAACTTTATTTTGTTATTTTTATTTTTTTTGAGCATTTGGCATGCTTAGCTATTTAATGCAAAGTGCGAAAATGTGAAATCGAAAATAACAGTATCCAGCAGGGTTTGAACTTGCATCTCCTGGAATACCGTCCCAGATGCTTTGCCAATTCAGCCATAATTGCTCGCAACTTCGAATTTCGATAACACATTCCTTTTTAATGTCTTGGGTGACGCCTGCACCATCTTTATTTCATTATTTCGACCAGACTATCTTAATTATTAAAATTAAAGTTCATACCAAACAATGACACATCCCTATAAATATTTACTTACAATGTCTATTGTGTTGCTAGCGTCTATAGATTACGGTAACTCTTACCATATATACTTGTTTGCCACCCACGTACTATAGGTATAAAATATAACTTGAAATAGCAGTGACGTCATCATATTTTTTTTAGCTTTCGGCAGTAGAAGGATCATGGGCAGCGTCTTTACTCTGTCTCGGAGCAGTCTGGGGAGCGGTGCCCGCTGGACTCATCTCTGAATACTTTGGAAGAAAGAAAACGTTATTGTATTTAGCGCTACCACTCGTTGTTTCTTGGATAATGGTTGCATCAAGGTATTATTATTATTTAAATTTACTATCTACAGGGTTCATTTATATACGGCTCGCTTTACACCCAAACTCCCGCGGAACCCGAGCGGTTGCGTAGCCACTGATGCTAGCAGTACCAGCCAGGAGAAAGCGTTAGGTGATGTAAAGGGGGCATGAAGGGGTTGGAGCCTCCGAAGTCATCCAATTACCAAATAAAACACCTCAGTGGAATTATGTTACAATCTAAAAAATTGTATACATCGATGATATTTTTTCGAAAAACCAAACCTGAAACCTCATTGAAGGAAATAACGTTAAAAACATTTTGACAGCGACTTCAAATACATCAGCATTGAGGTGTCTAGCACGGAAGTCGTATGGTAAATACCAACAATTTTTTGCTTTTTAGTTCCTGGGTGCTTTTTGCAGGCGATTTTCTTTTTTTTTCAAATAATTTCTAGTATTTAAATACCGAAAAACTAGATAAAGTAATATTGCAATAATAAATGTTTTCAATTTCAGTCCGAATGTCTACGGCCTTTATGTGGGACGTTTTGTTGGAGGAATTGCATTGGGGGCTTTCAGTGTTGGCATACCACCTTACATTGAAGATATAGCAGAGAAGCAAACACTATCTACGTTGGCTAATTTCTATCACGTTCATTTTAGCTGCGGTGTATTATTTGGATATATTATTGGTAAGATATGAGCCAGATACGGCAATTATGACTATTGACTGCACAAATGACGGAGTGGTTTAGACAACGGCCTCCCGCCCGAGTGTTGTGGGTTCGATTCCCACACAGGACAACTCTTTGTGTGATTTTTGTTGTTCTGAGACTGGGTGTACTTTGTGTCCGTGAAATTGTATGTTAGTAAAGTCCCCCGCAATACAAAGATCATGGGTGTTGTCTTTAAAAAAAAACATATAATATTAACTTTAAACTGCCCGTTCTGTTCCCATGGAATACTAAACATACATTTCTCTACGGCACACTAATTTTCCACATGTAAAGATACTCGTTTTTCTAAGATAAAATTAGCTTGTCCTTTTCTGGGCTCCATACTATATACTATATGCAATATTTCATAGTGATTGGTTCAGTAGTTACTGCGTGAAAGCGTAACAAACATACAAACTACAACAACTCATACGTTTATAATATTAGTAAGGATTGAATGGCGGTGACGTGGTTCGCCACGTGCGGCGTCACGTCTTGTTCCCATGAGAGTGAAAAGTGCGTAACGGAGGGCCGACGTGTACGCCAAGTGGCAATCCTACCCGTCTGGGAATGAACGAATATTTATCAAAGCAAATACTGATAAAATACACAGCGAAATAATTGTCATTGTACGAAGTCAGTTTATTTTCTTTAAAAACAAAAACCTTTGCTAAGGAATAATTCTTTTTTATTAATTTGATAAACACAAAGTTAACCCACTGAAGAACTATTTGTGAGAAGAGGAACTTGTCCTGTGTGGAAATCAAACCCACACCACTCGGCACAGGAGATCATCAGTATTTAAACCACTTCGCCATCTATATCAGATGAAAAAAAAATAAACAATCTCTATAATATCTATAAATATATCTATAAAGGTAAAGAGGGAATGCGAATTTTGTGAGTTTACTTTTATGTGGAGGCAAGTAGAAGTTGCTTCTTGAGCTCGATTCCCGTAATCGTGGGACAATATCGAATAAAAAAAAAATTAATATAAATTGAATTTCTTATACATAACTCAAACATTTGTTTCATTAGCAAATTGAGCTCCAGCGAAGCAAGTGCAGGCCACTAGGAATATAATAAATCTGAAGAGGTTATTTTTTTGTATATGCGTACTAATCTCTGGAAGTACCAGTTGGATGGGAACATTCTTTTCCTTATGTTTGATTTTGATTAATGTTGGAGAAAGCAAAAAATATAGGCTATTTAATATCATGACCCTTAGAATCAACTTCAGGTGAAACCCACACAGCTAGTTGACACATAAAAGAGCTTTTTACAATTATTTTTTTATTTCAGGATTGATAGAAAGCACAGCATGGTTATCGTTACTCTGCGCAGCTGTGCCGGCGGCATTCTTCGTTGGATTCATCTTCCTACCCGAATCACCAGCATACCTGATGTCTCAAGGCAAATTTCATCTGGCAAAAGCAGCTCTACAATACTTTAGGGGCATAGACAACGATATCGACTCAGAACTTAAGGCTTTGAAAGAGTACCTCAGGAATTCTGCTAAAAACAGAGTGACTTTTAGACAGCTTTTTTGTACTAGACCTACACTAAAAGCCCTTATAGTTTCCTTTGGACTTATGATATTTCAACAAATGAGCGGGATATATCCAGTACTATTCTACGCTAGGAAGATTTTTGAAAAGTTTGCCATATCTTTAAGCCCGTCTGGAGCTGCGATCATCTTAGGATTTTGTTTCGTCTCATCGACATATTTTTCTACGATGCTTCTGAAAGCAATAAGAAGGCGTGTTCTCCTAATGATATCCTTTACTGCAATGGGTATAAGTTTGATGTGTTTAGGTATTTATTACCAATTAAAAGTTTCGAACATGTCATTAGATCAAACTTGGGTGCCGCTTTTCACTCTGTGTCTTTTTGTGAGCTTCTATGCTGCTGGTGTTGGACCAATACCGTGGTTGATGTTAAGAGAAATATTCCCGCCTAATGTGACCAGACGAGCAACAGCTATAACGGCAGGATTTCACTGGTTTCTGGCCTTTGGTGTAATAAAGTTATACCACAATTTAGAAATAGTTGTAAAACCTGGATGGACGTTACTGCATTTCGCTGTAACTTGTCTGGTCGGCACAGTATTTGTCTATTTTTTCGTCCCGGAGACTAAAGGAAGAACTCTTCAAGAGATACAAAATGAGTTTGAAGGTATTCATAAGAAGAGAAAACATAGACATGTTATAGAAGTTGAAAGTCTTTCTGAAGCTTAGGCAAAGACGGCTGGAATTTGGACTTTAATTATTGATTTATTTAGAGTCACAGGTTATTAGACGTAAATTCTTATGTGCTCATGGACTTATAAAAAATTTGGAACAATTTAATCTTGATGGTATTTCCAAGGTAATTGTTTTTCGTAATATTAAAAATAAATTATTCTGTTTAAAATATAGGGGTTATGCAATTGTTAGTGTTTATTGAAGTTGTAGATTTGTATGTATGTAGGTATTTATTGCAATAAATTAAAAGATAAATTTATTGTCTGGTTTTAATTAACAATATTTCTTAAAAATAACGCGTTAATAGCATATTGGTGAAAAGAAAAAATATTACAAAAACTTCGTACTCGCTTACCTCTGACATTTGATATTTATTTGCATAATTGAAGCAACAATTAGAGGAGGTTGTAGCCAAGGTCCTCGTGGCGTAGTCGGTAGTGTAACCGACTTTCGTGCACGAGGTCGTGGGTTCGATTCCCACTCAGGACAAGTATTTGTGTAATAAACACAGATAGGTATTTGTACTCCTTCTGGGTGTTTTCTATGTATTATATGTACGTATTTACAAAAAAAAGTAATATATGTTTTATATCCATAATCTGGTACCCATAGCACAAGCGTTAAGCTTAGTTTGGGACTAGAGGACGTTGTGTAAAAATGTCCGTGAATATTTATTTATTTATATTTAAGTTGTGCACTTACGAGCTCTGGATTGATCAGAGCAGAAAAAAAAATGCTTACAATGAGAATCTATTATATACCTACAGCCCAATGATTGTTTTATTTTAGTGCTTGTAGTGTTGGCAGACAAGCCACAACCCATCTGATGGTTACTGGTAACTACTGCTCATGGACTAAGCAGCAATAAGAATACTGCCAAGCCACTGCGCACTCTTTTATTTGTCAGATGGGAAGGAATCAAATTTTATTCCAGCTGTAACTAATTGAAGAAATGGCCTTCTATTTCCCACTACTAATTCCTTACATCCCTTGGTCGGCTCGTATGACACCCGCGTAAAAGAATATGGTGATGTATTCTAAGTTCGTCGCCACACGGGTTATGGTAAAAATTATTTAAGGAACGCCGTCAATTAAAAAACTTTGATGCCTAATAATAATTATTTCAAGAACAAATTATTTTTGAAAGTGGAAAAGGAGAGTTTTACTGCGAGCAGAACGTCTTTTTTTCTCAAAACTTCGCTTTCACAAATAAAGTGGTCTTCAAAGTGGCAAACATGTCAAATGCTAAAATATAGATCAAAATATTTCTTTACTAAATTTTCTCACTTTTAAACATATACTATACTAAAAACTCGTAACATTTACATACAAAACTGTAACGCTGCTTGTCTTTGCACATAACTGGAAGTTGGCGGTTTACTTACTGACAAGATTTTTTCTTGCAATTCGACGACGCCTACCTGAACAACATATACGGTCACAAAGGTACGACAGCAAAAAGTACTAATACTAAAAATATTATATCTAAATAAATAATAATGCGCAAAAAAACCATTGCCAATTTATTAGCTAACAAGCTAAAAACTTACCGGTTAAGCTAACTAGCTAAAAAACATAAATATCTATAGTAGCGGGATAAAATGTATGCCAGTTTTTAAGTCTAATCAAGAGCTATCAAACAAAAAAAGTTGCATCCAAATCTATCTAGTAGTTTTTCCGTGATGTGCCAACAAACAAACCGACAAATATTCTAAAAAAAATATAGTATTCAGACACGCCTAATAGCCTGCCTGATACAATATATTTTCCTTAAATATCTTAATTGTACAGACACAGCTCTATTACATCTTTAAACACTACTGCTTTTAGTCATTACGCGAAAGAATGATTAAAACTATAAATTACCAAAATTCGAGTACAATTACAACAATATTACAGAAACATAACGAAATCAAGTTAATGCGTGTGGTAAAATAATACTTACTTACTTATCATCACGCCATTGCCCTGGCAGGGTAGGCAGAGAGAACAGAGTTCCAAAAGGCTCTAGTCTTGCATACATCTTGCTTTCACAACATTCATAATTTTTTTCATACACGCTCGCCGGTTTCGAAGACTCCTGACTCTACGTTCTTTCAATACATGACCGCTTTGGTCTAGGTAGGTGAGTCTCGGTCTCCTTCTGTACCTACACACCTTCCACTTTCAAATTGTAAATCTTCTTTACCAGTCGCTAATACGGCTCTCTTTTCACATTTGGAACCATCGGAGCATTCCATTTTGCATAAAATTATATAATATACTTTCTTAAAATAATACCCATGGTGTAATCGCCAAAAAGTTGTTTGATACATATATACATAGTTAGTAGTCATAGTTAGCAAGTTTAGAGAGTTGTTATTTTATTGCCAACGGTGACAGATGAACTAGGGGCCCACCTGATGGTAAATGGGAAACCCTTTTCTTTTTTTTCGTTCGGGGTACGACGAACGAACAGGGTAGTGTGGGGCACTCACCCACTAAAGAAACCCGCCGTGTGCCGTCTCTCCGCCTTTATTGGCGGGCCACCGGAACCTTATTATATTCCTTCAGATGGTAACCCCTGCCGCTTAAGAACTTCAATCAAAACAAGCATAAAAATATCTCGCCACCTACCGTCACCTACGTGTCAGCTTAAAAAACTTCGCTTTGTAAAAAATAAATATGAATGAATGATCGTTACCAATCCCTGATAGCCATGTGTGTTAAGTCGCGTACATTCTCATAAGATGTTATGAAATCTCTTCCACCATCCTTAGTATTATACCACCAAATCTTTCACTGAGACTTATAACATTTACGTTGAAAAAACGTAAAAAGCAGGTACTTTTTCTCTTATTTATATTTTAAGCGGCATATATTCTCAGATGTAGGGCATTACGAATGTGTGCAGAAAGAACGATTGTATTGTTATTTTTATCTGGTCAATGGTGCTAAAATAAAATAGATTTGACGGGCCTCGTGGCGTAATCGGTGGTGTAACCGACTTCCGCGCACGAGGTCGCGTGTTCGATTCCCACTCAGGACAATTATTTGTGTGATGAACACAAATATTTGTACTGCGTCTGGGTGTCGTCTATCTATTATATGTATGTATTTACAAAACAAAAGTAATATATGTATTGTATCCGTAATCTACCCACGGGAGTCGTAAGAGCAGACTGAGGAATACGGGGGCAGTGGGCAGCAGCACTCCCTCGAGTATTAACAACATCAAACTGCGATCGCCAACCCGCCTGCCAAGCGTGGCGATTACGGCATTATCCCCCGTGACGGGACCGTTCGTTGTGGCGTTCTCTTGCGGAGGCCTATGTCCAGCAGTGGACGTTGAAAGGCTGATGGATGGAGGGATGGATGGATGATCCGTAATCTGATACCCATAGCACAAGCGTTAAGCTTAGTTTGGGACCAAAGGACTTGTGTGAGAATGTCCGTGTCACGACAGCTCATACTACTAACTAGCAAAAACTAGGCTACCTCTAATCTAAATACGTCGCCCTTGGGTACAAATATAATTTCTACGCAAAAATAGCCTTATTACAGAAACTCTAATTTATTCCGAGACAAATAGTAACTTACATGTTTCTTCGTTGAAGTACGAAGAAACATGTACGAAGAAAATATATAATATTTATGAAAAAAATCGTAACTATCAGTTAAGTATTTACGGTGCAAGCAAACAAAGAAACTAGCTTTTGCTTACCCGGCGAACTTCGTACTGCCATATTTTTTTTTCGTGAATATTTTGCAATGAAAATTCGCTATTAAAAAATAAGGGTTGGCAGTAGAAGGATGAAAATTTAGGGTTGTATGTATTATTTAATGACGAATAAAAAAAAATAAAAAAAAAAATATAAAGGCAGAGAGACGGCACACGGCGGGTTTCTTTAGTGGGTGAGGGCCCCACACTATCCTGTTCGTTGCCCCGAACGGCGGGGTGTGCGGTTAGGAACATTTTTTCCCGCCTTAACAAAAAAAATGGCAGAATGCGTGGATCTACACGGATTTCAGAATATAAATACAAATTTGACTGCACAGATGGCGGAGTGGCTTACATACTGGCCTCCCGCCCGAGTGTTGGGGGTTCGATTCCCACACAGAACAACTCTTCGTGCAATCCACCATGTTCTGAGTCTGGATGTAGTTTGTGCTCGTGAAATTGTATGTTTGTAAAGTCTCGCCTTCTGCGATACAAGGACGAAACGAACGTGGTACCTACTAGATGAAAGAAAAGAAAGTTAATATTAATTCGAATTGTAAATTTAATAATTTCGAATTGTATTGAAATTGAACATTTTGTCTGTGTGGTGATGGACTAAGAATACAATTGTCACTATCCCATTCTTTTCCTCGGGTGTCGTATGAGGCGACTAAGGGAAGTAAGCAATTATCATCAATTGCATGACTGGTGGTAGGGCTGGGTCCCAAGTGGGAGTACTCACTTGGTATCGGGCGCGAGCGGGTTGGTACCACCATCTCCCGTGTGACCGGCCATGAAGCACATCGTTGCGTTTTGGCTGTAGCAGGAGATAGCCGTTTATATTTCATTTCATATCTGTGAAATGAATTGGTGGGCAGCGGCTTGACAATGCTCTCAGTATAGTTGAGTCCATGGGCGACGGTTACCATTTACCATCAGATGGACCGTAGCTCGTCTGCCACTATATGCAAAAAAAAAAAAAATTGAATAGGAGGCTCTAATAAGATCTCTAAGCATAGTTATGTGATTCAACTATACGCTTCGTCTTACACGTGGAAACTTGTTCAAAGTTGCGTAGATAATTGCGTAAGTGTTAAAGCAATTCTGCAAGTTTAATAGCGCAGCGATGTTTGGATAGCGCAGATTTTTGTTAGACTGTGCAACCAAAAACTGCAATTTATAATGAATATTGACCGAGACTACCCCTCGAGCGTCATATTATGTAGGAAGAAGTACTCGTACCACGGTACTAAATTGGATGCAGGACGCTCTAAGATTTAAGTACATAGTTATTACCTGTGACTGTATAAAATTTCTAACCAAAAATGTTACTATTTTTGCGCATTTATCAATTCATTCGATAAATTTTAATTATGTACTGTAATTATTATAAAATACTAGTTGACCCGACAGGCGTTGTCCTGTCTTATATTGCAAGATCCCAGAGCGATCAGACATTACTTATTTTCACATAGATGAAACCTTAGGTTCTCAATAGTTATGAACATTCATGTACTTGCGTACTGCCAAACGTGCTAATTTGATTAGTAGTTTTTTAAAATTTTTCAATTATATGCGTAATTTTCTTATTTTTTCTTTCATAAGAACCTTCTCCTGACAATAATAAACACAACAAAAAAAGAATTAGCGAAGTTGTTCCATCCGTTCACGCGTGATGCGATGACCAAGGGAAATAGAGATTCATTTATATATATATATATATGTGCTTTCCGTTCACTAATAATTATTTTATTCGTGCGCGTGTGGTAAACTATAGTATACGACACTACTGATGCTAATCGAAAACCGTAGCCTATAGAGATTATCAGTGAAAGGGATAGTAGGTGCAGAGGAAGGATAATAAGGCGACAAGATGGAGGGAGTTTTACCCCTCCAGTACTCTCACTCATTATACGAAACACAACAGAAGAAGTACCTACCTAGCGATATTTTACGCTGATCTAGAAAAGGATGATACTTCATCGGTCTATCCGGCCCATTCATCAATCAAGGCTATAATTATTAGAATTAGATTATGATAATACTTCATTGTACATCAATTTTAAATTAAATGGACATTACAAATGGCGGGCACAAATGGAAGTCTTAATTACAATTTCTGCTGGGTTAAGTATTTAAAAAGATCCGACATCATTATTGTTTATTTAAACTTCAGTTATTCTTAAAATATGTTGTTTTCAGAGGTCCATTAAGACTTTACACAGACAGTTTTAAACTAATTATTATTGCTTCATTATCTGGATGTCTATTGGATAAACAAATTATCCTAGAATTTCTACTTAAAAATATGCTATTAAAGTCCCAAGAAATCTCAACTTGGATTATTTTATCGTAAAGTTCATCTTGGTTTGGGGTTGAAAAGTTTGTTTTGGCGTAGAATCTCTGAAACTGGTTTCATGTTTGCTTTAGTACAAGGGCTTGGGCGATCGATGAAGTGCTAGTACTGATTTGGTATTTGAACTCGCTAAACCGTGCGTTTACATTGCTTCTAGTTCTATTTGTATAACCTGTTTGTAATTTGTATAAATATTATGCAATCAACTATATTGTTTTTATTATTATGTTCGTATTTAAACTACTATACTGTTTTAATACGTCTAACCAAAACCATAAATAGTATCTTTGGATGACTCATAATCTAATAAATATAATGATATAATAAATATTTATTTTAGTCATAGGAAAAAAATGTAAAGATTTTCCCTTAACTTGCGTAACCCAAAACCCTTTATGAGTAGTTTCTTATTCCAACAGTCATTTAATAATGGACGAGTCTAGCAGTTACAAAAGCCTTCCCGAAAGCTTCACTTTTGAAATTCTGGAACAGGCACCTGAACACACGTACAAACTAAGTAAAACTGGCAGAATTAACTGATTTATATTCGTCCCGCATCCATCCGTCTCTGTTCAGTCTGTTCAACTAAGACACGTCCAAAATTTTATTTATTTTCTTACGCAATGGTGTGTTCTTGAATCTTGAGACGTAACAGTTACACCCTTACTAATAAACATTGTATAAGCTCCGAATAGTTATTCAATGTTTTGTTCCGTTCTGTCAACGTCAAACCATCATATTAGTGACAAAGACAAAGCACTGAATAACTATTCAGAGGTTATACAACGTTTATTAGTAAGGCAGTTACTGTTCAATGCATTGTAACATTCGCTAGAATAAATTGTGCTTTCTGGACTTATAGTATAGAAATTAATGACGTCAGAAATAAAATTATCTTGGATATCAGAATACATTACAGAAAGAAACCAGCCAACCAGCCAGATTACAAAAACGTCTTCAGTCTTCATGTGTTTAGAGCATGGGTCGGCAACCGGCAGGGGCCACGGGGGGGTTATATAAAGGAAAGCGGGCCACATTTGTCATATTATTTCAAATTTAAAGACATTTTATTTTAATTTTATTAAGAGAAATGACGAAGAATAAAAAAAAAACTTATCAATAAAAAAAAAATTGCACATTTACCTTTATGCTCGGGATCATAATGGCGCTTGATGTTATACTCTTTTTGTATAGCAAGGGTTTTTTGGCATATTAAACGGTTTCCCATTACAATTAAGGACCATAATTATTTACGTTATAATTACTTATTATGATTATTTATTTAGGTATATAAATTAAAATGTTAAAAAATACAATCCCGAGCCGCAAGAGGGCAGCTCGCGGGCCGCGGGTTGCCGACCGCTGGTTTAGAGCATTATTTCGGCACTCTCCCGGTACTGTAGCGCATCAGACATGTTTGTTGATGACTTTTACGCGTTGATGTGCAAAAGCGTCTTTACTCACACTTGCCCGGGGGAGTGATATTATAATGTTGCGAGTTATAGGGAAAGACTAGACACCGCTCTGCTTCGTAGGATAATTCAGCTTCTTGTGAAGAGGGTTCTATGAACCTAGGGAGCAGACAGTATGTCATACCACATTTTTATTTAGTTAATTTATATTTCTTGTAAACTAACATAGTTTTAAGCTTCAATATGAAACCAATATGGAAAAGTTTGTCTTAAAAAAATATAAAAAAGCACAAATTATTTGAGAATAAGGAAAAAGAGATTTTTTGTACTAGCGGGAATCGAACCCGCGTCTTTTCCAATCCGGGGAAGTGCTCTAAGCCACTGAGCTATAGTACAGGTCCTTAAACCATCCCAATCTCCTTATTACATTTGTCTTTACGACCAGAGCCATCTATCGGAAGCATTTACATGCATTAAACCGGTATAGTAAGTTTAATTTTGCAATTAAAATTCATACTATTTGATGGCGTGAGCTTAGAGCACTTCCCCGGATTGGAAAAGACGCGGGTTCGATTCCCGCTAGTACAAAAAATCTCTTTTTCCTTATTCTCAAATAATTTGTACTTTAAAAAGTGGCGGAGCATGTCAAATGCTAAAAAATATAGATTAAAAATATATAAAAAAAGGATAAAATAGATGTAATAAATGTCGGTGGCAAATATTGGTACGTTACATGACAGGATTTTTAGCACAGAACTAAATATAAGCATTATCTTAGTTAGTCCAGGATTACCTGGACTCTGTTCTCTGTAGATTACTTCTAGATTCTGTCCTCGACTTTGTCCGGGTGGAGTTCAGGATATAAGCGGATAGGATGTACGGCACTCTCTGGCAGACTAATGATGAAAAATTGTTATTCACAGGAACTATTGATTTTTCCAGGCTAAAAAGTAAGCTTGTGTCCTTTTCTGGACTTTTTTTATTGCTTGTAGTCGCAGACGATCCACGGCCCATCTAATGGTAAATGGTAACCGTCGCTCATGGACTCAACTATACCGAGAGTATTGTCAAGCCGCTGCTCACTATTTCATTCCACAGATATGAAATGAAAGAATAAACGGCTATCTGCTGCTACAGCCAAAACGCAACGACGTGCTTCATTGCCGATCACACGGGAGATGGTGGTACCAACCCGCTCGAGCCCGATACTAAGTGAATACTCCCACTTGGTACCCAGCCCTACCACCAGTCATGCAATGGATTATAATTGCTTACTTCCCTTAATCGCCTCATACGACACCCGTGTAAAAGAATAGGTTGGTGACACTTGTATTCTTAGTCCGTCACCAAACGACATGTATGCAAAATGATGAATTCATGACAATTAGTTCAGTAGTTATATACAAACTAACTTTCGCATTTACATAATATTATCTTATAATACTTCTTTACTAAGGAAGTAAGAATTAATGTCAAAATTAGTAGTTTAGATTCATGTGCAAGTGTGTTGAATCCAAAACACAAATGCTCATGGACCCAAAGCAAGTGATTACGTACTTGGATATATACTGACAACGTTTCGTCGTATTCAAACACAAAATACATGCTTACACTATGCAAATACTGCGCACGTCACTTTACTACCAAGGGCCGAATATTAAAACCTCGTTTAGAGGCTACACCTCCGGGAAATCAATTTCGCGTGACGCGAAACTTTTCTGCGGAAACTATTTTATGAAAGCTATATTGGAATCTTAAGCAGTACGCGAGCAATGTTGGATTTTAAGTCTTATGTTTATATAGAGCTTGTGAAATATTCATGAGTAAATTGGTAAGCATTTTCCGGTAATAAGCACGAGACAGTTGGCTTACTGCTCGTTATATTAGAAAAGTGATAACTGTGAAGTATTTAGTATTGATAGTCTTTATTACACGCTTTTTATTAGCTGCACTTGTATGTTTGTAACCGACTCCTTTGGGCGCGATTTTGACCCACTTTAAACGGCTTGATTTCGTTCAAACTTTATAGATTTATCGAGGACCGATGACAATACACTAATTTGATAAAATTATTCCATTTTTCAACTTGCAAAATAAGATTTGTTAATTTATATAACTTTAAAAAACACACTACGGAATCTTCAAACGTGATTTTCAACCAACGTCGGATTGATTTGAAACTTTGCACACTTATCAAGGACCGATGACAATACAATAATTTGAGTTATCGAGTTTATCGGTTTTTAGGGTTCCGTAGCCAATAAAGAACCCTTATAGTTTAGCCATGTCCGTCCTTCGGATGAAGTTTAAAGGCAAATTATCACGGCATAAGTAGGTTTTATTTCTTTTCAATAACAGTACTTTTGATACTATTTTGAGACTAAATTATAACTAACTAACTAACTTATCATCACGCCATTTCCCTTGCGGGGTAAGCAGAGAGAACAGAGTGCCAAGAGGCTCTATTCTTGCATACATCTCTTTCTTCCTCAACATTCATAACTCTCTTCATACACGCTCGCCGGTTTCGGAGACTCCTGACTCGACCCTCCTTCAAAACATGACCGATTTGGTCTAGGTAGGTGAGTCTCGGTCTCCCCCTGTACCTATATCCTTCCACTTTCGCATTATATAATATCTTCTTAACCAGTCGCTCGTCCGGCATTCTTTCCACATGTCGGAACCATCGGAGCATTCCCTTTCGCATTTTACACCAATGCTCTCTTTCATACCTCTCTCACGTCGTAAATTATAGTAGTAAATAATATTACCTACAATAAATAATGATTGAAAAAGCGTGAGGTGCATCAAATGTTACAAATATTTAGTTCACCTTATAGTAAAAAGCACCCCACGCTTTTTTACAATCATTATTTATTGTAATATTATTTACTAGTTTTTAGTTCAACTAGCTATTTAAAGCGTATTATTTTAGTTTTTTAAACTGTAATTTATTTTTAAATGTACCTAACCACATACCTCGACATTCTGGGCATGGAACAAGGTAGGGGCCTTACGCACTAAATAAACCTGCCGTGTGCCGTCTCTCCGCCTGTACTGGCGGACCACAGGAACTGGTAGATACTTCAGTGGTCCACTGGAGTAGCAGTATATAATTTTTTTTTGTTAAGGCAGGAAAAAATGTCTTTATCGGCGGGCCACTGGAACCATGTTACATTCCTTCGGTGGTAGTAGTAGATAAGATAAGAAAGTGGTAACAGAGGAATGCGAAGATATCAACATCACCGTCTGATAGCTTAAGACATCTAAAATACACATACCTCAGTCTATTTAAAGTTTTTACTACACTACGCGGCTGGCAAATTAGTATACGGCCCACCTGATGGTAAGCAGTAACGATAACCTATAGACGCTAGCAACACCAGAGAGAACTCCAAGCAAAGGGAGTAGAGAGGACTGATTATAAGGTGGGAGTTTGGGCTTGCGGCACTCTCACTCACCATAAGAAACACTCACCATACAGCAGAAAAAGTAACTCCATTGTTTCGCTGATCTTCTATATAAAGAGGATAGTAGTTCCCCGATTGAGCCGACCCATTCATAATGAATTAATTACTGTTGAGAGAGAGACTATTCCAATGGCTTGTAAAGGCTGTTAGTTCACATTGGGCCTGTGTAACAACAGGCGTCTAAATGGTTTTTATCGCGAGAGCCCATTTCCCGATAGTGCATACTAAAACGTTGATTAAAACAGTAGAAATATATTATACCCCTTACTAATAAATATTGTATAAGCTCCGAATAGTTATTCAGTGTTCTGTTCTGTTCTTTCAACGTCAAACTGTCATATTAGTGAACGAAACGACAAAATACTGAATAACTATTCAGAGGTTATTCAACGTTTATTAGTAATGCAGAATGTTTTTAAAGCTTTCATAGTTGTTATTTTTGACGTAGCAAATAGAGGGAAGATTTTTCTATGATAAATATGACGATGATCAGGTCATTCTTAGCATATTAACTGAATAGTTTGACCAAAATAACCTTAATATAGAACAATTTAACTGCCTCGGTGGTGCGGCAGTAGTGTGTGTGACTGCTGATCATGAGATCTCGGGTTCGATCTCCGGATCCGACAATGTTCTTGAGGTTTATCGTAAAATGAAAAAAAAATCAGTAACATCCCGGAGTTTGGAAATGTGCCCAGTAGACGGCAATAGGCTCGCCCCCTATTACGTAGGACTTAACCATAACTGGCGAACCGTGGGTGTGTAAATAATACACCTCTGCCTACTCCTTCTGGGATAAAGGCGTGATGCTATGTCTATGTATAAAACACGATAAACTGTATATAATATTGCCTTTATTTGCTCCTAACCGCACACTTACCTAATAGTTCCAGCAGTAGGTATGTTTGAGTACGCACCAAACTTTGAATGTAGATGCATAGTTTAGGTACTGTTGTTGCTATTAAAAAAGTTTTCTACATAAGTTTTAGGTTAACAATCCCATCATAAGTAGAATAAATAGCAGTCAGTTTTGGCTAGTTCCACTTGCCATAAGATTGACCAACTTTCAGCCGATCAGCATCAGATAGACTTAATGTGATGTCTTTATGAACAAAAATTGGAAGTATCTCAGATGGGTCGAATAATACCCTTTTTTTTTGTTAAAGCAGAAAAAGAAACCCGCCTTATGCCGTCTCTCCGCCTGTACTGGTGGGCCACTGGAACCATGTTACATTACTTCAGTGGTGGATTAAATAATACCCTGACAGTCGTTACTGGTTGTCAGCATCTATAGGCTACGATAACCACTTGCCATCAGGTAAGCTTGTTTGCCACCCGCATAGTATAGATAAAAAATATCAGTAAGGATGAAACGAAATATTTTAAAAACAAAAACAAAACCTAATTTGCATGACGTTAAAATGCACTTTGAAAAACCGAAAAATCTGTACAACGCGCTATCGGGTATATTTTGTTGTAGCAAATCTATTTCCTTTGTAGTCGAGTCCTTAGTAGGTATATTATACAAAACATTAGCGACATTTTATTCTCGCTCACCGCATTAGCTGTTATGTTACACCGAGTTGGGTTCATTTGCTACACAATAAGGCATCTTATAAGGTGTTTATTTTGGGGTAAGATCATAAATATTATTGTACACATGTCATGTTTTTCATTAGGATCCATGTTAAAATGCACATGTTGGCAACTTATCAATATTTATCGATACTAAGAAAACATAAACAAATTAACAGGTTATATTTAAGTGTTTATGTATAAATCTGTAATGGGTCTGTGTCTGTTTAAGAAATTTAAGAAAAAAAAACTGTATTAGGCGCAGATTACTTCCTAATAGATACAGCTTAGTGGGCAGTCGACGCGAATAATACATAATAATATGTGTTTTAGGTCATATGCAAAACTATGTCAGCATTCGCAACATCAGCAACGACCAAGTCTGTGATCTGTAGACGCATGCGGATATTTAAACAATATTAAGAGTTATTTGGTGCCCAAAATATATTTCACATAAAATACAATGACTTCCTGTCTTGTTAATTGATGTAGAAAGTCTCTCTACATCATTTCACAGCTGTATTTCATAGGACCTGATCAAGCGCAGGAGCTCTTTCTTGCCTTCGCTGGCCCAGTTGCTTGCGGCGTTTCAGGTCAACGGAAGGATCGTTCTCCCTGCTCCTCTCCTCACATTTTAACAATTTCAAATACTAAAACAAAATGATGCGGGCTTACTTGTGATTATATCATTTTTTTAATAATTAAAAAAAAATGCACGTGGCCATTATCATTCTGTCAATTTATACATATTATCCTTTTCTCTTAGTATGCGACCGTGATATTCTTAGATAAAGGACATTGTACTCGAAACTAAGCTCAACCGTTAACAAACCATTAAACAAACAAACCTCACAAAACAAGTCATTGGCGGATTCAATGAGATCGCCATAAAGAAGAAAAAGAAGAAGACCGTGCTAATAGCGTTGGCAACGTCGTACGTTATCAAAAAAATAAAAAGATAAAGCACGTTAATAATGGATTTTCATACACTTTTTCCTCCCCCATATTCGTGTGACAGTAATGACGTACTTTCTGCACTATGCATCTTTTTCAAATAAGAAAGAAGGTATTTTTCGAGCATGTGTATAAACTTAATTTTTAGTATTATAGCTAAATGATGCGTACGTCGATAACAGTCATGCTCATTCCCTTTAATGGCCTATGAAAATTATTGTAATCAACACTGGACATTATTTTCCTATACCAAAATGTTGTCGTTGGTTTCATGTAAAAATGTGACTGTATTGATTGTATTTTAAACATTGAGCTTATAAGCTTTTGATTGAAGGTATTTTGAGCAGGCGGCCATCTTGATTACGCCTGTTTTCAAAATGGCCTTCGTTTTTAATATGACACTGATAGTATTAGTGACTAACTGACTAGCGAAGTGGATCAAGTAGGTTGGGTAGCACATGACCGCACTTTATGGCAGGTACTGTGAGAATAGATGACTGAATGGAACGTTAAATCACTGATGCATAGATGGATGATGATGATATATTTGACGCTAGCAGAATAGTTATTTAGTGACCATGGGACTCCATATGTATGGCAATGACCACTATTATTATAAAAATCAGACTCATTAATCCAGTATCTATATTATAATTAGGTAGGGTAAACTATATTGCTGGCACCCCCTTAGTCATTGGCACTTTGGAATTTAAATGCAAATATTAAGTACGTTACCAGTTGTATAGCAAAAAACATTTGTTCTACTTTTTTTCATAATCTGCAATAGTAACACTGTTTGCAGAAAAAAGTAGGTTTTATAATATTATAGCTGGCAGCACTAAAGAAAATAAATATATACCGGCGCCATGCAGAAATGTTAAAACATCACTTTCTAATAAGAGTCATCAATTAACGACTGTAACATAGATTATTTATTGTTATGCTTAGTTTTTAGGTAAATAATGTCTACGAGCGCTTTTTTTGACCAATTTTCTGTTATAATCTTACTTTATTAGGTGCCAATGACTGTAATTTCAAATATATTTTTTGTTTTTATTTGTTTTTCTATTAAACATCTCTAATTACATTGACTAATGCATTTTCATTTGAAAATATACATACCAGAGAAGCCTTTATCAATGTTAAGTGACTTTTTAAACACCTATCAATTAAAAAAATATATATCAATCTTAAATATGCTTAGAGTGCCAATCATTATACAGTTTACCCTATATATATGTTATACATTACATTAGGCCTCAATACATAGTATGCAATATTATATATCTTTATCTTTTAACAATATTCTTTACTTCTACATTTTTCTATCTGTATTTATCAGACAATATAAAAAGTCCTTAGTATATACTCTTTGATAAAAAGTAAATTATATAAAAATAAAAAAGTAGGTAGATCAACGGGTCACGAAGGTCCGACACTCGATATAAATCTTCGTGGTACGCTACAGTTAAATTATTAAAAGCTTACGGAATGAAATTATCTTGTGTGGCTTATTGTGTGGTATAAGTTCTTTCTCGTTCTTTTAATATCTATTTTAAAAACTCTTGAAGGAAAATCAGCATACTATCACACCTGCTCTACGGGTTGGCATGGGTACTTTTTAGAGAGCTGTTCCTATTTCCACTCTTCTTAAGCGTAGTGGTTGACCTTCATGGTGGTCTGGGGCTTGGCTGCGTGTGTGTTTTGAATCCATGACCAGTGGTTCCATCCATCCATCCATCAGCCTTTCATCGTCCATTGCTGGACAAAGGCCTCCCCAAAATGGGGGTTTTACCATAATCGCCACGCTTGGCAGGCGGATTGGCGATTGCAGTGGATGTTTTTAGTACACAGGGGAACGCTGCTGCCCGGTTCCCCGGTAATCCCTTAGTCGGCTTTTACGAATCCCATAGGAAGAGACGGGGTGGAGCTATTCTTGGTGCCGGCCCCACACACATGACTAGTGGTTACTACTTACTATTAGATGACCCTCGATTTTTTTTTAACCCTTTTTTTGTCTCACTATTGGGCACGGATCTTCTCTCAGGGTGAGAAGGATTAGGCCAAAGTCCACCACGCCCAATACGGGTTGGCAGACTTCAGAGTCCGTCGTGTAAACCTCTCGGGTATGCAGGTTTCTTCACGATGTTTTCCTTCACCGAGCTGTGATAAATTGTAAACAACACACATAATATCGAAAAATCTCGAAAAATCAGAGGTGTGTGCCCTACGAGGTCTGTACCTTGGACTGGGGATCGAATTCGATACCACTGTCTTTGCAGTCCTTGGTTTTACCGCTCGGCTATCACAATACCACCGAAGGAATGTAGCATAGTTCCAGTGGCCCACCAATAAAGGCGGAGAGACGGCACACGGCGGGTTTCTTTAGTGGGTGAAGGCCCCACACTACCCTGTTCGTTGCCCCGAACGACAGGGTGTGCGGTTAGGAACATTTTTTCCCGCCATAACTAAAAAAAAGGCTTTCACTACAATACTTGATAGGAAGAAGACCCTTGATATTTTCTACCTAATTTTACTTCTGGCCCCTCAGGGTATCCATGGAGTTAAATGAATTGATGGCACAAAGAAACCCTAGTCTATCATCTCACCAAAGAATACTTAATACAAAAATATGTATATTCTAGTCATTCGTATTTGCCGTGTATATAAACTATACTTATGACGATTATTACTGACGTTTCGGGTAGGCTATAAAATTATATAATGTCAACTGCGAAAAAATGTCGTCTCCCCAAATGCATATAGCATCTCTGTCACACGCTGTAAATCTCTCAGTTTTATGGAGGTATGAGGTATAAGCTCTTAGAAAAACTGAAAAAGTATGTCTACCTATTACATCAGGCTTTGTACAAGTTTGCAATATACAATGTCTGCCTGAGCGGTCCGTCAAGTTCGAATCCTGAATACCTGGTAGACGGCCCATTTAGTGATAGCCTGGTGGTATAACCAAGAATTGCTAAACATAATTTCGGTTCCTTATTTAGCTTATGAACTTCTAAATTGAGTTTGTGTAAATCTGTTAAAACTGCCCTGCAGCGGTAGTGTGAGCGATTGCTGACCATGAGGTCTCGGATTCATTTCCCGGATCGGGCAGTATTATTGAGCTTTTTCGTAAAAAGAAAAATTCTCAGAAGCAGCCTGGAGTTTAGAAATGTGCCCGGTAGACGGCAATAGGCTCGCCCCCTATTACGTGGGACTTAAACATAGCTGGCGAACAGTGGGTATGTAATACACCTTTTATGCTATGCTTCGTTTTAACACGACATGGTATACTAACTAACAAGTTTGCCATAAAATAACATTTCAATGACAATTGCCCACCTTTTGGTAATTAGATGGTTTTTAAGAAATTGAAAACATGCTTAGTCTAAGCTATATTTATGGAAAAATCCTTCACTGTGGACGCCTTTGACATGAATTGAAATGACCAGAAAAATATTATAACCTTAACTTATTTAGATATTTTTATATATATTTTTAGCATTTGACATGCTTAGCAACATACATTAAACACAAAGTGAAAAATGTGAAATCGAAAATATCAGTCACGAGCAGGATTCGAACCTGCATCTCCTGGATACCGTCCAGATGCTTTGCCAATTCAGCCAATGTGACCCTTGCTCCCGACTGCTAATTTCGATAACACATTCATACTTAACGTCTTTGGGTGACGCCTGCACCATCTGTCGGAAGTATTTTCATACATTATACCGACCAGGTAAACGTAATTTTACAATTAAGATTTTACCTAATAATGACGCAAACCCTATAAATATTTAGATATTTTTATATATATTTTTAGCATTTGACATGCTTAGCAACATACATTAAACACAAAGCGAAAAATGTGAAATCGAAAATATCAGTGACGAGCAGGATTCGAACCTGCATCTCCTGGATACCGTCCAGATGCTTTGCCAATTCAGCCATCGTGACCCTTGCTCCCGACTGCTGCATCTGGACGGTATCCAGGAGATGCAGGTTCGAATCCTGCTCGTGACTGATATTTTCGATTTCACATTTTTCACTTTGTGTTTAACCTTAACTTACTTCCAATAAAAACTGCATAAAGTTTATTTGTTTATTTATTCTCCAAAGTTAAGCATATATAGAACGTATGAAAAATATACTTTGAGTTAGACGTTCAAAGAGTATAAGGTTTCTATTCGTGTCACGTTGGCGAGTCCAGCGCCTATAGACAGAGGCCAAGTGTACTATGAGGCTCCCCCAAGTGTGGAGTCGACTTTTTTGCGATAGTTTAGGTTTTTAAATCCTTTACGTCTAAAATAAATAGGGCTTTGACTATTTTAGACTACGACTGTGCGGTGTGACTGACAGATTCAGATATCAAATTTCTGTACCGAGGGTCGTGGGATCGATTCTCAGAAAGGATAATTTATCAAAATTATTTTTTCGCCTCTTGTTTTCTAATGAAAATGTATCTACCTCCTATTATCTCTGCATCAGCCATGGTTGACTGGTAGAGAATGCCTCAGGCATTAAGTCCGCCATTGTAAAATTGAAAATGTTCTTTTGTTTTCTGTTTACAAAAAGTTAAATAAATAAACACAAAGTGAAAAATGTGAAATCGAAAATAACAGTCAGGAGCAGATCCTGCTCCTGACTGTTATTTTCGATTTCATATTTTTCACTTTGTGTTTAATGTATAGTGCTAAGCATGTCAAATGCTAAAAATATATATAAAATATCTAAATATTAAATAAATAAATTGACATAAAGTTAAATAAATAATTTACCATGTGGGGCCGGTTTTAGAATTGTCCCACCCCTCTCCACCCATGGGAGTCGTAAGAGCCGACTGCAGGAATACCGGGGGAGTGGGCAGCAGCACTCCCTCGAGTATTAACAACATCCACTGCGATCGCCAACCCGCCTGCCAAACGTGGCGATTACGGCACTATCCCCTCTTAAGGAGGCCTATGTCTAGCGGTGGACGTCGAAGGGCTGATGGATGGAAATAAATAAATAATTATATGTGTGATATATACCCTATATATTGGTTGGTTGGTTGTAAAGTAGTAACATTTTCTCACATTACTGGATAAAGAAAATACTACCGCAAAAAAAATTGGTTATTATTTATTTTAGAAACAATCTCATTTGGTACTTGAGTACAATCGTGATACTTTGCAAACAAAGATAAAGTAGGTAGCTCAACTTGTGCGGGAGGGGGAGGACATAGTCACGGTCTGTCACGGACCGTGACACCGTCCTCCTCCAGGCGAATCTCGGCCGCTCCGCTGCAGCGCAGGATCTTTTCCTGCAGTCCATGGTGGAGCGGTCGATCGGTGTAGCCGTAGCCGCGGAGCCCTATCGCGTTCCTGACTGTCACAATTGGGCAGGCAGCCGCGATGGCTCCGTGGCGGTAGTCGGATCTACGGCGCTTCATTCCCCGCCCTTGTCGGTCAGGGACAAGGGCATGGGATATGTCGCGGCCGATTGGGGGGGTGTCACGCTCTACGGCGTCTACTTCTCCCCCAATCGGAGTCTGGCTGCCTTTGAGGTCTTCCTTTACAACCTGGAGACCTCGATACGGCGACTAGCACCTAGCCACGTCTTGGTGCTGGGGGACTTTAACGCCAAATCTGTGGCGTGGGGGTCCCCTAGGACGGACGCCCGCGGAATGGCGGTCGAGGAATGGGCGGCAGCGGCGGATCTCTGTTTGCTTAACAGGGGATCCGCCAATACGTGCGTGCGGCAGTGGGGCGGGTCGATAGTGGACCTTTCGTTCGCTAGCCCCACTGTCGCAGCACGGGTAAGGGACTGGTGTGTCCTGGAGGAGGTTGAGACCCTATCCGATCACCGGTATATACGGATTGGGGTCTCCCGGTCCCTCCGGGGCCCCAGTAGGGGTCACGTGGCGGACAGAGCTCCCGTTTTCCCGCGGTGGGCTGTGGGTAAGCTGAACCGGGAACTACTGGTGGAGGCGGCCATCGTGTCTTCCTGGCTGTCTTCACCCCCCCCTGACCGAGGACGTGGACGCCGAGGCTGGCCACTGGCAGGAGGCAGTATCACAAATCTGCGACGCGGCCATGCCCCGCGTGCGGCGTCCGCCCCAAAGGAAGGGGGTCTATTGGTGGTCCCGCGAGCTGGCGGACCTCCGTGTGGCTTGCATTCGTGCCCGGAGGTCCTACACCCGCAGCCGGCGGCGTAACCACGATCCAGAGCGGGAGGGCCGGCTATACGAGGCGTATCGCAACGTGCGCGCAGAGTTCAAGCTGGCCATCTGTCGCGCCAAAGAGATGAAGGGGCAGGAGATGTTGGAGGGTCTCGACCGTGACCCCTGGGGACGCCCGTACCGTGCGGCGCTAAACAAGCTCCGCACTAGGGGTCCCCCCCTTACGGAGACGCTCCAGCCGAGTTTCCTCACCGAGGTGGTCGAGGGTCTTTTCCCACGGCGGACGACGCACATGCCCCCGGTCATGGCTCCACCAGATGACGACCGGGAGGCCGAGGAGGAGAGTGTGCCGCCCGTCTCCGAAATGGAAATGGGGGTGGCGGTGTCCCGCATGCGGAAGAACACCGCCCCCGGGCCGGATGGGGTTCCCGCCCGAGTTCTGGCCCTGGTCCTCGACCATCTGGAGCCCCGCCTCAGGAGACTGTTCGACGCGAGCCTGGCGTCCGGACGGTTTCCTGACTGCTGGAAGGAGGGGAAGCTCGTGCTCCTGCCAAAACCGGGACGGCCCCCGGATTCGGTCGCGGCCTTTAGACCCATCGTGCTGTTGGATGATGCGGGTAAGCTACTCGAGAGGATTATCGCTGCCCGTATCATCCGGCACCTTGTGGAGGTGGGCCCCGACCTGTCGGACGCTCAGTTCGGTTTTCGTTCGGGGCGTTCGACGGTCAACGCCATTCTGCGGCTGAAGGCTGTGGCCATGGAGGCCGTCGCCCAGCGAGGGGTGCTGTTGGCGGTGTCGTTGGACATCGCCAACGCATTTAACAGTCTGCCATTCGGCTGCATCAGGGAGGCACTCCGATTCCACGGGGTGCCCGCCTACCTGAGGCGGCTGGTGGCAGACTACCTCGAAGGCCGCAGCGTCCTCTTCGTAAGCCGGGAAGGGGACGCTGTGAGGAGGGCCATGTCGTGCGGTGTCCCACAGGGATCTGTCTTGGGACCGCTCCTGTGGGACATCGGGTACGACTGGGTCCTACGTGGCCGGCTTCCCCCCGGGCTGGGCGTAATTTGTTATGCCGACGATACCCTTGTTACGGCCCGGGGAGGGAACTTCGAGGAGGCGGTGCAGCTGGCCACCTCGGGTACCGCGGAGGTGGTCAGACGTATCGAGGCGCTGGGGCTTAGGGTGGCCCTCAACAAGTCAGAGGCCCTACTATTTCACGGGCCTCGGCGCAGACCACCCGCTGGCGCCTCGATAACAATAAATGGTGTAGGGGTCAGTATACAGGGCCATATAAAATATCTGGGCCTGGTCCTCGACGGGCGGTGGCATTTCGACGAGCACTTCCGCCAGCTCGCTCCGAGACTCGTCGGCACGGCGTCCGCCCTTGGACGTCTGTTACCGAACCTGGGCGGACCCAGCATCGCGTGCCGACGGCTGTACGCGGGGGTGGTTCGGTCGATGGCGCTTTACGGCGCACCCGTGTGGGCGGAGTCTCTGACCGCCCGCAATAGGGCTCTTCTGTGGAGACCACAGAGAGTCGTGGCGGTCAGAGCAATCCGCGGCTACCACACGGTGTCGTGCGAGGCCGCGTGCGCATTGGCCGGAACCCCCCCGTGGGACTGAAGTTTATCGGCGGGCGTCAGCAGCGCGTGCGGGAGGCGCTCGCCTCCCGCCTAGTCAAATCAGCGCATGGCGGAGCGACGCTCGCTGCGCCATCATCGCCCGTTGGAGGGTTCGACTGGAAACGCCTCGGGCCGGTCTTCGAACCGTAGGGGCGCTCCAGCCGATTTTAGAGGAATGGGTGGCTCGGCGGCATGGGGTCCTCACCTTCCGGCTGGTGCTGTCGGGGCATGGTTGCTTCGGCAAGTACCTGTACACGGTCGCTAGGAGGGAGGAGACTCCCTGCTGCCACCACTGCGACTGCAGCGAGGACTCGGCGCAGCACACGCTTGAGTCGTGCCCGGCTTGGGCTGAGCAGCGCCGGGATCTCGTTGCAGTCATCGGAGAGGACCTGTCGCTGCCGGCTGTCGTTCGATCGATGGTCGGCGGCGATAGGTACTGGACCGCGGTCGCCATCTTCTGCGAGAATGTCATCTTGCGGAAGGAGGTGGCGGAGAGGGCTAGAAGAGGCTGACCTCTCCCCTGGCCCGACTCGCCGCCGGCGCGCGGGGCGGCGTGGGCGCGAATATCTGCGCCTAATGCCGCCCTAGCCGAGGCTGCGGGCGGTCGGACCGGGGATTGTCCTCCGCCCGCATAGAGCCTGCCGCGAAGGTGCGACACCCCAGGTGCGTGGGGACGTCGCTCAGAGAGGAAGCCCAACAGGGCTAGCCACCGCGCGGACCACTGAAGTGAATATACGCGGTACCAGTGGTCCGCCAAGTATGGGCGGGTGACGGTGCACGGTGGGTTTTTAGTGGGTGAGAGCCCCACACTATCCCGCTGTCTCCCCGGGCAGCGGGGTGTGCGGTAGGTACATTTTTGCCCACCTTAAAAAAAAAAAAAAAAAAAATTAAGGTAGCTCAACTTAGAATAATACTTGGCATTGTATAGGGTTTTTCAACAAGAACTTTGTTTTTTAAATAAAAATAAAACAATACATTTAAATGATAATGATTAAAATTTTTATTGTACAATCCTGTTACAATCCTGTCTTACGAAAAAATAATTTTTCGTAAGACAGGATAAAATGTGCCTCACCCCTGTCGTTTGGGACAATGAACAGAGTAGTACTTTAGCCCTTACCCACTAAATATGCACGCAGTGTGCCGTCTCTCCACCTGTATTGGCGGACCACTGGAAATTACTTTAAGAGACCTCGTAACCTACGTAAGCTAACAAAAATTAAAATATTGAAGTAAGGAACTTATATAAAAAATTCATATCATCTATTAATGATCGTCCTACCACCGATGTTCGTTACTTTACTTTTTTAACGAACCACAATTTTATCATAGTACCAATTAAAAACTTATTTAGACGCTCTGCCATACTATGAAGCACTCCGATGAATGAAAATGAGGTTTTAATGATGGGCTGAAAGAGCTCAATCTCGGGTTATACGCCTTGATATTTGGGTCAAATAATTACGAGAAAATTGCCTTTTGTTTTGTAATGCTTTGGTTTCATAAACGAGTTCTCAGTTTTCATTAGCTAGTGAATTTCGGTACTTTTTGGTAGTATAAGAACCTAGTTGTGTACTTGCCGACAAATTTAAGCAACTTACACTCGGCCAGCATCAGATGGGTTACTTGAAACCTATTTGCTACATGCTTCGGAAGGCATATTCAGTAGTGTATCTTAGCTGAAATATAACACCTTAGCAATTGTTGCAAATAGTCAGTGGCGCCATAAATAAAAAATTTACTCTGGTTTTGTTCTGAGGTCTGTAGTTGCTCCTCTAGTAACCTGAGGTCTCTAATTGTTCCTCTAGTAACCTCGTAGAGGTCAGATAGGTGGTCATTAGATATTGGTGATCAGCTAAAACTGAACACATCCGAAACAAATTGATGGGCCTCGTGGCGTAGTCGGTAGTGTAACGGACTTCCGTGCACGAGGTCGTGGGTTCGATTCCCACTCAGGACAAATATTTGTGTGATGAACACAGATATTTGTACTGCGTCTGGGTGTTTTGCTATCTACTATATGTATGTATTTATAAAAAAAAAGTAATATATGTATTATATGTAATCTGAAGGGTTAGACGGAATCTCATATCTCACAATCGACATCGCTTGTGATTGGTAGATAAACCGACACGTGATATCGCAATAATCCGTTGGCCAATCACGGTGATCTCTCAACCAATCATGGTGATCACGATACGATCAACATGTGAGATATGAGATTCCATCTAACCTCCCCTGATACCCATAGTACAAGCATTAAGCTTAGTTTGGGACCAGAGGATGTTGTGTGAAAATGTCCGTGAATATTTATTTATTTAAATTGATTCGTCATTGATTACTAGGTACATAAGTAATTCAATTTTATTGCATGTAGTGGCAGACGAGCCACGGTCCATCTGATGGTAAATGGTAACCGTCGCCCATGGACTCGACTATACTGAGAGTATTGTCAAGCCGCTGCTCACCAATTCATTTCACAGATGAAATGAAATATAAACGGCTATCTCCTGCTTCAGCCAAAACGCAACGATGTGCTTCATGGCTGGTCACACGGGAGATGGTGGTACCAACCCGTTCGGGCCGGATACCAAGTGAGTACTCCCACTTGGTACCCAGCCCTACCACCAGTCATGCAATGGATGATAATTGCTTACTTCCCTTAGTCGCCTCATACGACACCCGTGGGAAAGAATGGGGTGGTGACACTTGTATTCTTAATCCGTCACCACACGGGAGAACTACCATAAACTGTATGTGTATGACTGTGTATGATTCTCGTATTTAATGGCTTGCGGTAGTAGAAGAACGGAATCAGGAACAAGGCTCTCGAGCTTTTGATTTCTTATTTAAGTAATAGAATTCTAAGGGTCGATGTTAATGGCACGTTATCACTTGGGTCTGTCATGACAATGGGTGTGCCGCAGTGGTCCATTTTAGAGCCATTTCTGTTCCTAGTCTATATTAATGACCTACCATACTACGTAGGAGATAATCGAAATATTGTGTTGTTCACACATGATACATCGTTATTATTTAAAATAAAAAGGCAACTACTTAATTATGACGATGTGAACAACGCACTATATAAAGTTGTTCATTGGTTCAATACTTAACCTAGTTTTAAGTGAAAATAAAACGAAATGTATAAAATTTACTACACCCAATATAAGGCATGTAGAAACCAATGTATAATTGAATGGCGTTGAACTGGACCTTGTGGAGTCCACGGTTTTCCTAGGTATCACTATAGATATTAAACTTCAATGGGGCCCCCATATTAAAAAATTGTCAGGTAGGCTTAGCTCAGCGGCATATGCGGTAAAAAAAATTAGATTATTGACTGATGTTGAAACGGCTAGAATAGTTTATTTCAGTTACTTTCATAGTATTATGTCCTATGGCATACTGCTATGGGGATGCTCCGCCGATATAAATTCTATATTTGTACTCCAAAAAAGAGCCGTTTGTGCAATCTATAATCTGGGCCTGAGAGTTTCCCTTAGACAGAAATTTAAAGAAATAAATATTCTAACTGTTGCGTCTCAATTTATAATATCTGTTGTATGTCAAGAAAAACATCAGAAGTTTCTATAAGTATAGCGACGTTCATCACATTAATACAAGGAACAAAGGCAATCTTGTTTGCTCACAGTACTCGTCTCCACAGAATTATTAGATCTTTCATGGGGCAATGTATATGCTTCTACAATAAAATTCTTGAAAATGTCCGAAACATGCCACTAAATAAGTTTAAGAAAGCCATAAACATTAGAATTTGTCCATCCATCCATCAGCATTTTAACGTCCACTGCTGGACATAGGCCTCCCCAAGAGAACGCCACAACGAGCGGTCCCGACATGGGGGATAATGCCGTAATCGCCACGCTTGGCAGGCGAGTTAGCGATCGCAGTGGATGTTGTTAATACTCGAGGGAGTGCTGCTGCCCACTCCCCCGGTATTCCCTCAGTCTGCTCTTACGACTCCCGTGGGTAGAGAGGGGAGGGACAATTCTAAAGCCGGCCCCACACGGCCTAGACCTAGACTTAGACCTAAACTTTGTAATCAAGGTTATTACACTGTTTCGGATTATCTTGAGGATAAAACTAAATGGGCTTGAGCTGCTCCTCATTCATTAATTTTCAAAATTGTTTTATAAGATATAATGTAATTTTAGTTATAACGATTATATTAAATTGTAATAAATTGGCAATTTAAAAAGTGGCCTATGAGTTTCTTGCCGGGTTCTTCTCATGAAAGGCTTTACTACGGACTCCGGCCGCTTGTGGCGATTGCAATCGCCACTTTATTATTGCGGATGCACTCGCCTCAGGCGCTCGTGTTAATTATTTTAATGATTAGTGTATTATTGACGATTTTAAGTGCTACTTAATAGGCCTATGAAATAAAGATATTTTTGAATTTGAATTTGAAGAGATCGTGGTTAGTGTAGTGGTAGGGGCTACATAATTATGTATTCAGCAATATCAGAAGCATAGGTAAGGTACCGCTTACCGGAAAGACAAAACACTAGGGTCTATGGAAATGAGACGTATCTTCTCCTGTAATTTAAGCACTATCTTCTCCTGTAATTTAAACACTCCTGTAATCTAGCTTTAAGGCCATCTGGAAGTAGATGGTATCACGGTAATGGGTTCGAGAACTAATAAGCCCTTGAACTAAGCCTGTAATTAATTTAATTAAAAAAATATCATGGCATCATGCCTGTATTCCTCGAAGGGGTAGGCAGAGTTGTATTACACATCCGCGGATTGCCAGCTATGTTTTAATCCCACGTAATAGGGGGCGAGCCTATTGCCGTTACCGGGCATATTTCCAAACTCCGGGCTGCTACTGAGAATTTTTCTTTTTACGAAAAAGCTCAAAAACGCTGCCCGACCCGGGGATCGAACCCGAGACCTCATGATGAGCAGTCGCGCACACTACCGCTGCACCACAGAGGTAGTTAAATCCTTGAACTTAGTACTAAACCCTATCATTCATTTAATTTAATTTTAGTGATTGCTTAACTGGTATATAGGGTACCGTGATCAAGAAGACTTTCTATCTAGTACCTCGTTCGAACGCAAGTTGGAAGAAAGATTTTTAGTGATAATCATCTAAATGGCTGTGACGTGGTTCATTACTCGTCACGTCTTGTATCCACGGGAGTGAAAAGTGGGTAGCGGAAAATCGTTTTATGACTTAGCAATCCATTTTCTCCCCAAATGATTATTCTGAATCTGGGTGTACTTTGTGTCCGTATTGTATGTTTGTAAAGTCTCCCGCGATACAAAGCTTATTCCTTAGTGCAGGATGTAGTATTTAAAAAAAGTTGCATACAACGACATGTATATAATCTAAGCATGCATCAAAGCTACTCAAGTGTCATGATTTCGTTTACGTTGTAAATGATCTTACTAACGACTTATAAGCTGATGGCATAATGCCATCATTAAATTTAATTCAGTTAGAATAAGTCTCTATAATAATTTATATGTGCACACAATTGTGTTCATTATAGTGGAGTGTGCGTCGGGAGACACACACATTACTGGATGGCCGAATGTCATGATTTTGGTAATTAATCTATACTATTATAAAGTTGTAACAGAGCTCTGTTCTGTAACTCTAGTCTCTACTGCTATGTCTGTACATTCAAGATATTTGAGAAAAAATGACTGTAGTAGGATATATAAACGTGTCTGAACACAAAACAATTTTTTTTAGATTTTTTGTCTGTTTGTTTGTTCGCGCATCACAACCTACTGAACTGATTTTGATGCAACTTTTTTTATTTGATAGATCTTGATTAGACTTAAAAACTGGCATATATATTATCCCGCTACTATATCGGAAACCTGAGATACAACCTAAAAACTAGCTTTTGGTTGCGGCGGAGCCGCAAGCAAAGGCTAGTATAAAAATAAAATGGCAGTTGTGACTGACTGTTTCTAAAAGTGGTTACCGTGAGACGAACTGACCACTTGGTAAAGTGTAGACGTGTGTTAATCTAGTTGATACATAAGTATAATTATATCTGGTTATTTGTTAAGTTGTAGGAATGTTGGAAATATTCTAGCGTTATTGTAGGAGTGGTTTTATTTCATTGCACAAGTAATCTTTACTGATATTATAAATATGAAAGTCAGTTTGTTTATTTGTTATGAAATAACTGCCGAAATAATCATCATGAAATTTTGCATAAACATATTCTCTAAGTGAATTGTTATTGTGGGATAGCTATGTTTGTACAGAAACATTTAATTTGCCGTAGTATATTCTGAAGTCCACGAGTAGATACCAAGTCGCAGGGAGAATCTAATATGGAAATAATTTCTAAATAACAAGATAATATTTTGTATATTTAACAGAAGTAAAATATATGTCACAAAACATTTGTCAACAAGCTTATGAATTGTAAATGTTGACGGAAAAGGAGGCACAGATGTTATGCATTCAGGCCGTCTATTTGCAACATACGTTGCGCATTTATGTACATATTTTCGCATAATGTAGCATAATATTCTAAGAAACTTGTTTATGGTCGATACGCAGAAATGTGAATCCTTAAATTTAAAAACCTATGAATTATCATTTGTACATAAAATTTCGAATGATACATTCGAATTCTGAACATTCACGTTCATGAAATTATGAATTACCTACACAGATTTTCTCAACGAATCGCAATAATAGACGAGTAAGCACGTGTATATAACGCTACTTTACGTCAAAATATTTTGCGAGGGTACTTTTTTTTATTGCGTATGGTGGCAGACGAGCCCACCTGACGAAAAATGGTAACTGCCGCTCATAGACTCAACTATACCAAGAGTATTGTCAAGCCGCTGCTCACCATTTCATTTCACAGATATATATGAAATGAACGAATTAACGGCTATCTCCTGCTACAATCAAAACACACCGATTTACTATTTGCTTCATGGCCGGTCACAAGGGAGATGGTGGTACCAACCTGCTTGGGCCAGATAGCAAGTGAGTACTCCCACTTGGTACTCAGTCCTATCACCAGTAATGCAATGGGTGATAATTGATTACTTCCCTCAGTCGCCTCGTACGACCTCCGTAGGAAAAAATGGGGTGGTGACACTTGTATTCTTAGTCCGTCACCATACGGATCAAACTTTTCAGTTGAGCCATTCATGCTTGATATTTTAGCATAAAAATAACATAACATTGTGACAAATAAATCCATATTACTGCCGCGAAATTATCTGAGATATTACATCTGACTGTCGTTAAAGCTGAATATGAAAAATAAGCAAACCAGATCACATCTAAAAAGAAAGAATTAGAACAAAAAAACTGAATAGGTTAATGAGTGAGAATATTTTTTATATGTTGCCAGCCTATTATATAGTCACCATTCATAACACACACATACACACTTTTTCACCATATTTACAGGACTCCCCAGTCCTGCAAAATGGATGGATGGGGTCCTTTTCCTTACCATGTACATGATTGATTCATTGCGATTAAAATAAATTATACTAAGCTGCGATTGTCATTTTTTGTCTCTAGTTCTTAATCACTCTCCCCGACTCCTCCCGTCATATATTGTCATACCAAACCTCCCCTCTCCCGTTGTTTACAAAACTTATACCAAATAACAGGCAAAAAATAAAAAGTAAGTTTTTTTATACAAAACGTAGATCATACTTCTCATTCTCAATAGGTATATTGCTCTAATATTTCGCTTATTTCTTTGTAACCTTTAGACCACAATTACGCTTTATTTTATAAGAAAGAAGATACGGAAGTCTTTGAAAATTTTCTGCATTCAAAATTCTTTTGTAGTTCTGGCACGGCACTGCGCATGGTTGTACGTTTTATTTGACTTTAATTATTTGCCTACTGACCCTGAACAAAGGGGTTTATATTAAATCTATATCGATACTAGCTGACCCGGCAAACATTTGTTTTGCAATGTATATTATTTCTAGGAAACATTTTTTTAGTTCAATAAAAATAACTATCTACTATAAGTGTGCGGGGATTTACTTATAATCGAAAGCATTGTAGACAATGAAAGTATGCTTTAATTACGATGTACTTTATTCCCAAATAATTTTTTTATGAATGTAAAAAAATATTTATTGAAATTGTCTTCAAATAAATTAAATTATTAATAATTAATAAATCCTTCTATCAGTGTATGGGTGAAAGACAGTGAATTAATTTTGCTTATTATTTGACTTACTTTTCACAATAATAAAACAGGTATATTTATTAAACACGTACACGTTTTCGTTTTGATTTAAAACTATTTCCAATAAAATGTTAAGTACAATATATACAGGTACGGTAATGGCCGTTGTTGGCGGGAGCTCACAACACGTGTTTATTTACATGAGATCACTTAATTAACTAATAGTTAAAACTGTCTTTATCAGTTATTAATAAATTGCGAATAAATACTTATTGCACTGGAAATTAATAATAAATTTACGATGAGAGTAAAATTAACATGAGAGTTGTACAGAAAAATTTAAATAATACGTATAACAGTTACTGCTACGATCGATACACAAACAAAAATAAAAAAAAATGTTCGAGAACTGTATAGTGAGTAAGACAGGAGAGCGGCTTCATTCTCATCCTTACTCCGTGATGTTTTCTGAATGAGAGGTGACAACGGTAGACATCTGGCGAGGATAACTGATCGATTGATAGTTGATCAGTTATCGACCGGTGAAGGCGGAAGATCAAATTGAAATGAGAAAAAAATCACAATTAAAGGAAATAATAATAAAAAAAAAAATCGTGATGGAAAAAGAGGGATCGTAGAGGGGTGGAAAATCGAGAGTATTATAATTTTTTTTATTCTAAGTCATGACAAAATAAGAATAAAAATCTTGCCAAAAAAATTAAAGTTTATTATTAACAAATAAAAAATAGGGGTTGATCGTAGAAGGGTGAAAAATTTAGAGTAATATAAAATTTAATATAATATTGTTTATTCTAAGTTATGACAAAATAAAAATAAAAATCTTGCCAAAAAAAATTAAAGTTTATAATTAACCAATCAAAAAAATAAGGGTTGAAAATTTAGGGTTGTATGTATTTTTTAATGCTGTACCATAAAAAAATAAAAAAAATAAAAATTATACAAAAATTAAAAAAAAATAGGGGTGGACTATCCTTAACATTTAGAGGGATGAAAAATAGATGTTGTCCGATTCTAAGACCTACCCAATATGCACACAAAATTTCATGAGAATCGGTTAAACCGTTTCAGAGGAGTTTAACTACAAACACCGCGACACGAGAATTTTATTATTTTTCGCATATGATTTAATATTCATTTAAGAGGAGTACCTACATATACTCCTCTTAAATAAATATTAAACCGATATTATTATACAACATAGCAATATACTATAATATAATAGATGGACAATTAAAAACAATATAGTACTTATCACTAAAGTCCAACCAAGGAAAAAGCACTCCCGCGGGAAGTCCTACGATGGAAATCGGTACTGCCACAGCAGAGACATCGGACGACGGTAACGCCCTTGCTGTGGTCGCAGATGCTTACCTGCTGAAGCCATCAGGTACCCAGCGCAGCCAATAAAGAGAGGCACCCTTCGCGGGCGCAGCCAATATAGAGAGGTAGCCTTCGCGGCTCTTGAAGCTGTCGATCACTCTGACCCCACTGTCCCCCTGCCAGGGCTACTATGGCCCCGCCGACCTTTGACAGCTGACGTCCAGCTCACTGCAGGTAGTGAGCCCGTCACTACTCGGGCGGAAAGCCCCGCCTCCGCGAACGGAAGCCGACTTTGTCCCCACCCCAGGGTCGAGGGGGCCATTGTAGCCCCGGTGTCCCTCCACGGCGGACGTCTGGTCTATCCACGGTGTCCTCTGCTTATCATAGGGAAATCATGTTAAATAATTAATAAGAAAACAATATGTTTGAAAACCATACCACTCTGTTACAAGGATAGTTTAACTGTTTATTTTTGTAGGGATGTGCCGAAAATAATCGTTAAAAGTACAGTAAACATTATAAAATAAGTCCGGAGTATACAGAAGGTAAGGGTAAGGGCAACGGCTTGTTGGAGGTTTCTGTGGGATAGCCATATTTGTTTACATATTATTTTTGTGACACATCTATATAAGAGGTGGCTACAGGCACTCGACTTTATGACATTCATACAATCCATTCCATTTATCATATCAATAAACGTAAAGTAAATTTTTAACTAACCAAATGGTTGCAGAAATTAACTTATGAACAAACTGAAAATCTTATTACTGTTATCTTCTTATTGCAGAAAATAGGTCAATTTTAATTATTTTAATTATTTTTTAATGTTGCATGACAGTGTACTTCTGTTGTTGGACACTATGTCTAGAAGTTCATTGTCTCCTAAAACACAGGCTTCTGGTCTAGTTTAGGAGGCAACAGTTCACTTTTTAGACGCTTCTGTACCTTTATAGACTCTTCAGTTTCTTCACTAATGTTATTTTGAAAGTGTACAAATAAAGTTTATTATTTATTTATTATACAGAGGTGGCTAGCCGAATAACATGATATGCTAGTAACTATAAATGCTATTTACGGGGTTGCGTTGCTTTCAATCCGGGGAAGTGTTCTAGACCGCTCGCAAAATTCTCTTTTTCCACATTATCACAAATCATTTGTTCTTTAGTTAAACATTTATTATATTCATTGTCCAAATATTTTCTTTTTGTCTGAATCAAGTGTTGTCATAGTTGGCACCAGATTGTATTTTATAAATCATTGCTGTGTATTTGATGAACTTAATTTGCTACCGTTATTAAAATTAGAAAGCAATTTTGATTGTACCGACCATTCTAATTAATTAGCTCAAAATAGTCCACGGTAAAGGAGCGTATTTAATAACAGTTACGTTCCCACATTCATTACTTATACTGCTTCGCTTAGCTTTAGCTTTTATGTTACAACAAAATTGTAAGTATTCCTAGGAAAATTAACCAGAAATATATAAAATATAGGATTTCAAACTGTTAAGTTATACTAGGTTTGTTAACAGGGTTTTACTTACGAGGTTTCTGATATTTCGGCGCAATTGCAAGCGCCGAATAATAAAAACTATTCCACCTGCAAGTACTTCAGTTGCTCCGTGGCACTTGCAACAGTGCCGAAATATCGGAAACTCGTAAATAAAATATATGATAGAAATCCTATCAACAAATCTAGTAGTTTATAAAATATTGAATTACTAGATGACACGGTGAACTTCGTATCACCTACAATTTATTTTATCAGCGATTTATCAATCCTAATGAATCTGAATCGTCTAAGATTTTATATTTTGATATCCCAGTATATTAATCTATGATTTTGATAGGTTTAATGAAACTTGCTTGTAATGCAAATTAATTAGAAAGAATGACAGTAGCTGGCATTTTGTCGTCAGTTAGCCAAATACCCATATAAAGTTACCAATTTCAATTTTCCTACATTTTTATAGTGTTCCCCTTTTTTTTTGCTTTAGGACCACCCCCCACCGCCTATTAGAGTGAACAAAACACAAAATACAATTATTCAAATCTGTCAAGCCAATTTTGAGTTTTAGCGAGACTAACGAACAGCGATCGATATTTATATATACTTATTAGAAGATTTTTAGATATCCCTTTGTAAGTTTTTATATTTCTGTAAGGCATATTCTCTATTGAACTGCCTGTATAATGCTATTGTATTAGCAGGCAGTTCAATAAAATTGAAGTAAAATCAACATCTTCATGCTTTGAAAGGAGGAATTCAAAATATCGCTTTCTATCTCTGATCTTAAAAAGCAGCCTACCTGCCAGCTTAAATGCTTTTTTTACTAATGCTAGGGTTGGATACCAAACCACTGAAGTAATGTAACATAGTTCCAGTGGCCCGCCAACACAGACGGAGAGACGGCACACGGTGGGTGTGAGGGCCCCACTTTATTCTGTTCGTTGCCCCGAATGATGGGGTGTGTGGTTAGGAACATTTTTTCCCGCCTTCACAAAAAAAGGCTGACTGTAAAGTATATTGGTGTGTTTTGTTTGTAGTCAGAGAGCCGTTCATTCTTTCATTTCACATTTGCGAGATGAAATGGTGAGCAGCAGCTTGACAATAGTCACTTACTATCAGTTGGACAGTGGCTCGTCTGTCGCTATTGGCAATAAAACAAAAATAACTTCTTATCAGGTTAATTAGTAATATGATTTAAAAAAATAAAAGATTTTTAATTCCTACATTCTTTTCCACTTAAAATAAATTTTGATCTGTATTTTAGCACTTGACATGCTCAGCTACTTTAAAAGAACAAATAACTTCGTGACCTCACTTCCCCGGATTTGAAGGGACGCAGGTTCAAATCCCGCTCGCAGTAAAGCGCCCTTTTTTCCACTTTCACAAATAATTTGTTCTTTTATAACAAATTGTGTTAGCGTAGCGCAAATGTCTTCATACATTTTCCCTAACATTTGTAGGGAGTCTTGTTGCCATAACGCAAAAGTACATTTGATGGCGCATATGATGCCTCGCGTCAGTTAAGATTAATGGTAGAATAATATAAAATCCGTGAGAGGAACTTCGTACACACATTGTGATAATGATGTTAGATACATCACAGCGTGAATGGCTCTAGCTTCATAGAGTATATAGTTACATTGAGGTTAATATAAGTACATTTCTAAATTAGTAGTAATTTTGGTGTAGCGGTAGTGTATGCGACTGCTAATCATGAGGTCTTGGGTTCAATCCCCGGGTCGGACAATGTTATTGAGATTTTCCTAAAAAGAAAAAATCTCAGTAGTAGCCCAGAGTTTGGAAATGTGCCCGGTAGACGGCAATGGGCTCGCCCCCTATTACGTGGGACTTAAACATAGCTAGCGAATCGTGGGTGTGTAATATACTTCTGCCTATCCCTTCGGGGAATACAGGCGTGATGCTATACTTAGATATTAGTACATTTCTAAAGAAATTTTTCCGGTCTAACAATGTAATTTTCATTATTTTTAAGACAGTGTCGATTTCGGTTTCCAATTTCAGGTCAAAACTTCTAAACCACTCAAGTAATGTAACACAGTTCTAATAGTCCGCCAAAACAGGCGGAGAGACGGCACACGGTGGACTAATTTAGTGGGTGAGGGCCCTACTTTACCCTGTTTGTCGCCTCAAACGACGGGGTGTGTGGTTAGGTACATTTATTCCTGCCTTAATAAAAAAAAGGTTAAAGCTTTGAGAGCCTTACACTTCTAACTTTTCCAAATTATTAATTGTTCAAATCATTATCTGTGAAGCAAAGTATCACGAAGAAGTCTGCATGGCTGAGAAATTTCCTCTAGGTTTGCAAGGTCTGCTGACGGGCATTGAATTATCTTGATGGATTATACTTTAAAACCCACTCATTCTGAGAGAAGACGTATACCGAACATTGGAAAAACAAAGTATTGGAATAATATTTACCTACCTAATTGCACATCCCGTCATTCGGGGCGACAAACGGGGTAGTGTGGGGCCCTCGCCCACTGAATTAATCCAACGTGTGCCGTTTCTCCACCTGTACTGCCGGACCGCTAGAACTAATACCTATACATTGTTTCAGTGACCCGCCGACAGCTTACTCTTTCGTGTACGTTCTTTGAGGGACGTTACCGAGCACTGGAGTCGCACCTTCGCGGGTTGTAGCTAAGTGTACCAGCAATGTGCTAGAAATATAGCCACCTGGTCTGTTTGTATCTTTTTCAACTTTTTTAATATATGTAGCTTGACTAGACCAGTAATCATTGTTATTTTATCTATCCTAATTAGGAAATTACGAAAAAGCTGTGGAGAATTATTACCTGTCGAACTTCCTCTGCAATTGGATTTTATACCTAAAAATTCAAAGTAACTATTTGACAAAATTAACCTAGAAAGTACGCATTCATTTTAAGAACAGAGTAACAAACTTATCTAATTACTTAGAAGAAACTCAACCCCACTTGACTTAAAGGTATTTTCGTACGTACTTTGTCGTTTAATGTAGAGCCTTGCGGGTTGGCATTTCTAAGCAACGTAAATTAAAGCGGTCTCTAGTAGTTAATGGCTTGTCTCCTTAGTGACACCACGATCTTATCACTCTTGTACTGTTGGGTAATATTTTGTGAAAGTATTGGGATGAATATAAAAACAAACGAATACTAGAGTTGGTACAAAGTAAGGGCCTTAGTTATTATTAGTCTCAACCTGATAGGTACTACTCCTTTTACCTCTCACCACCGAAGGAATGTAACATGGTTTCGGTGGCCCGCCAATAAAGGCGGAGAGACGGCACACGGCGGGTTTCTTTGGTGGGTGAGCACCCCACACTACCCTGGTCGTTCCCCGAACGACAAGGTGTGCGGTTAGGAACATTTTTTCCCGCCTTAACAAAAAAAAGGGGGGGGGGACTTCTCGCTACCAAGCGTCATCAGAGCGATGCTTGGCAGCGACAGGAATTGGGCCGCGGTCGCTGCCTTCTGTGAGGAGGTCATCTCGCGGAAAGAAGCGGCAGAGAGGGCCAGGGAGGCTGATCCCTTCGCAGACCCGAACCACCGACAGCAATTACATAGCTGGCGAGTCGTGGGTGTGTAATACACCTCTGCCTAACCCTTCGGGGAATACAGGCGTGATGCTACGTTTATGTTTGTGTACTCCTTTAAACACAAAGTGAAAAATGTGAAATCGAAAATAACAGTCACGAGCCGGATTTGAACCTGCATCTCCGGGATACCGTCCAGAAGCTATGCAATTGAACGGTTCGGTATCTGGGCGGTATAACAGATAATAGACGTCCAAGGCTGATATCTAAGTCCACCCGTGATCATGAATGCTGTAAAGTATTCGAAACGTCGGGATAGTAGTAAAATCAAGTAAACGCGATAGATTCCTTAAACGAAGTTTTATTTCAAAATGTGTAACATTCGCGTAAATATCGGAAACGTTAGGCGGTTGTTTTAATATTTTGAGGGGACTCAGTACTTGTACTGGCGGTCCTAGGGCGGTGCTAGCGTTGCGCCGTACACGCGTCGACGTAGCCGACGATCATATAGGTGCACAAACGGGATAAGCAACTGCATGCTATAGGAACACTATTTAAATAATGTATTTGAAGGGAAGGCACCTTAAATATCGTACCTCCTAAAAATTTTGCTAGTGCCGCCACCTAGTGAGTATTTGAACTTGACTTTGATTGGATAGTATTAATAATTGGGCCCACATTCCCAGACTACTTTGGTATCTACATCGTAAAATAATTAAATAACTACGTTCTAATAATAGGTTATTATTTATATGTATAACCCAGCGCCTCTGGGACCGAGCAATTTTGTACGAGCAAGATTGACAGGACACCAGTATAATTACATAAAACATGTTGGAAAGTAAACAATTATAAATATAATGCTAATATAACAACAATTAAAATTGTAATTTTACATAATAATGTGCGAAGTTTGTTCATTCATCAACCCTTTGCTATTTTGAGTGGGCAGGGATTTTCAATGATAAGGGTTGCAAACATAGTCCCTCAGGTGATTACGTTTACGTTGCTTGTCTCAGCAACTCTCAAGAGTAGTGTATTTATACGAGGTTCGTGTAAATTTAGAAACGTAACTATCAAACTTAGTACTGAGAACGTTTATTCGACCTTTTTAGAATACCATTAATTAGTATTTTGGCACTTGACATGCTTAGCTACATAAAGAACAAGTAATTTATGAATGCGGAAAAAGAGAGATTTACTGCAATACACAATGCAGTGCTTGTCCCAACGTTATTATATGGAAGCGAGAGTTAAATCAATGCGGTCAAAATACGATCTCTGCGGAGAATCTGTGGAGTGAGGCTGACTGACGGCATCGTAACGACGATGTAAGAGAGCGAGTAGGTATGAAAGAGAGTATTGGTGTAAAGATGCGAAAGAAAATGCTCTAATGGTTCGGACTTGTTGAAAGAATTCCGGACGAGTGACTGGTTAAGAAGATATACAATGCGAAAGTAGAAGGATGTAAGTACAGGGGGAGACCGAGACTCACCTACCTAGACCAAATCGGTCATGTATTGAAAGAAGGTGGAGTCTGGAGTCTCCGCAACCGGCGAGTGTGTACGGAGAGAATTATGAATCTTGAGGAAGCGTGAGATGTATGCAAGAACAGAGCCTTTTGGCACTGTTCTCTCTGCCTACCTCGCAAGAGACATGGCGTGATGATAAGTAAGTAAGATATTGAAAATGTGAAATTCATTACAAATAACGCAAATGTCCAAAACAAACAAGAACTGTTTGTCGATCGCTATTTGTATTATTTTATTCTAAATCTGATAACGAAGAAAACATTTAATTTCCTTTGTGTTGATTGAAGTTATTTTTATTGAATGAATGCTTTATGGTTGCAAAACAAAACTTATACAACTGTCTCTGTGGTGCAACGGTAGTGCGAGCGACTGCTGATCATGAGGTCTGGGGTTCGATCCCGGGGTCGGGCAGTATTATTGAAATTTTTCGTAAAAAAAAAATTCTCAGTAGCAGCACGGAATTTGGAAATGTGCCCGATAGATGGCAATAGGCTCGTCCCCTATTACGTGGGACTTAACATAGCTTGCGAACTGTGGGTGTATAATACACCTCTGCCTACCCCTTTGGAGAATACAGGCGTGATGCTATGTATGTTATGTTTAAACTTATATTTTATATAAATGCCTCAAATATTATTTGACAAGTTGTGAGTGAAGAGTAATTTAAAAAATACGTGGCCACTACTAAATGTCACTGAAAGGCTGCAGTGATAAATAATTGTGTTTTCACGAACTTTTGTCTCTTTTAAATTGAGTATACATTGCGTAATTTAATGTTGTTTTGTGATTTTTTTTATTACGTTTGGTGGCAGACGAGCCAGCTCATCTGATAGGAAATGGTAACCGTTGCTCATGGACTCAACTATACCAAGAGTATTGTCAAGCCGCTGCTCACCAATCTCCTGCTACTACCAAAACACACCGATGCGCTTCATGGCCGGTCACACGAGAGATGGTGGTACCAACCCGCTCGGGCCTGATAGCAGGTGACCGCTCCCACTTGGCACGCAGTCCTACCACCAGTAGGTAATGCAATGGATATGGATAATGGATTTTTTTTCTCAATATTGTATGTTCTTGGTTAGCACCTACATTAGTTAAGTGTATAAATTTACACACTGTAAGAAATTATATTTAAAAAAGTGGCTCATGTGTTTCTTGCCGGGTTCATCTTTACTACGGAATCTTGCCGCTTGTAGCGATTGCAAACGCGACACTGTGGATGTACTTGCCTCAAGCGATCATGTTACACTATCGGCAAGCTATGATGGCCGTTTTGACGTTTGTCCACTCATGAAGTTTCGTATTAATTAATAATTACATTTGAAGGAGCAATTTGCTGTTCTTTATTGTCAGTAGTGACATGCAGTTAGTCATAAAATTTATCAAATGTATAATTTTAGGACACAAAATTTATTTATTACATTGATTTCTAAAATATATATATTAGGGTCACGCGAACATTTATTTTTTATTTTTATTAGATTATAATTATTGGTGTACTTATTTACCACACAACTCAGCATTTGTTTTTCGAAATTCATTTATTTTTTAAATGAAATCTAATAATTATGATCGTCACTAGGATCGCTGGCCAGCACAACTAACTACCTCCGGCAAACTCACGTCAATGCTCAATGCAAAACACTTGACGTTGCTTCGAAAAGTACAAACTGTGAGTGCACTGCGATTGTGATATAGTTTTGACCCGGCTTTGGATTTCGAATATTGATAGTGCATTACTGTTGACCCTTGCTCGTTAATTTGGACTCTGTTTACGCCTTTTGTTGTGGATATCATCGATATGGCTGAACGTACGCACATCACCATTGTAATATGTTAAAACAGCCATCATAGCGTGCCGCAACTATAGTTATGACGATTTTAAGTGCTATTAATAAGCCTATGAAATAAATATATTTTTGAATTTGAATTTGGTGACAATTGCTTACTTTCCTTAGTCGCCTCGTACGAAATCCGTGGGAAAAATGGGGTGCTGACACTTGTATCCTTAGTCCGTCGCCACACGGACATAGCATCACGCCTGTATTCCCCGAAGAGAACATGTTTATATTATGATAATAAAAATGAGTATCCTAATGTTATTAAACACGACGTGTGCTACAACTTATTTAATTTAAAGATTAGGCAGATTACAACAAAGGCCTCGTGATTTAAGTGACTCCCCGAAGTTAAGTTTGTTTTTATATAATTGAAAATTTAAAAATAGAATAGAATACATTCTAACGTTGTTGTTTTTCAATTATTGTGAATACAGTTTGTGCTATTGAATCGCAATCAGGCCATCAACCAAATGGAATTGCGAATGCGATTGGGAGGATTGATAATAACAGATTCGTAATACTCTCTGATATTTTTTTATTTACAGTAGTAGAGATATTCTACCAGGATCGGTGTCGTTAACATATTATGCACGGCCCAGGGTTCGAAGTGGGACTTTGGTTATTGGAATTAGAAACATCAACAAAAATCAACAAGTATGTCCCAGAGATGATAACTTTAAAATGAACATTGTACTAAATCTAGTCAGGACGTTAATGCGTGAGCCTACCAGTGAAGTAATGTAAGATGGTTCCAGTAGCCCGTCAAAATTGGCGGAGAGACTGCACACGGGTTTATTTTGTGGGTGAGGACCCCACACTACCCTGTTTATTGCCCCGAATGACGGGGTGTGCGGTTAGGTACAAGGTAGTCAAGCCGAGCCGTTGTATGTAGACAGCTTCTTCATAATATTATTAACTCACACTCTATAATTTACTAGCTCACCCGGCGAACTTCGTACCCCCATAATATTTCTTTTTTGTGAATATTTTGCAATGAAAATTCGTCAAGTACTAATATCGCTATTAAAAAATAGGGGTAAGCCGTACAAGGGTGAAAATTTGGGGTTGTGGGTATTTTGAATGCCGAATTATAAAAAGAATAAAAAAAAAATTGTGTACAAAATAAAAAGAAAATATTTGGGGTGGACCACCCTTACTACTAAGGGGTATGAAAAATAGTTTACATCCTAATTCTTAGACCTACTGAATATACACACGAAATTTCATAAGAATCGGTTAAGCTGTTTCGGAGGTGAATGGCGACAAACACTGTGACAAGGATTTTATATATTAGATATGTGACTTCAAACACATCAGTAGGTGTTTAGTACGTAAATCCATAAGAAAATACCAATTATTTTTTGCTTTTCAGTTCCTGGGTATCTTTTGTATTCGTTTTTTTTTTAATTTAGTAATTTATGATTAGAACTATATTTGCCGTGTGGCCGGCTTTAGAATTGTCCCGCCCCTCTCCACCCATGGGAGTCGTAAGAGTCGACTGAGGGACTACCGGGGGAGTGGGCAGCAGCATTCCTTCGACTATTAACAACATCCATGGCGATCGCCAACCCGCCTGCCAAGCGTGGCGATTACGGCACTATCCCCCATTCTTGGGGAGGCTTATGTCCAGCAGTGGACGTTAAAAGGCTGATGGATGGATGGATGGTTAGAACTAACGTTGTTTTATATTTTTGTTCAATTAGTGATAATTTATTGATTTACTGTTATTTTATTGAATTACCTACGTATTTTATTTTCATAATAAAGAAATCAAGTGTTTGTACAACAGATGTTCTATTTTTAATTCTATTTCGCTTCTAACGCTAAAAGTAGATACATCAAAATACTAGGCATCTTAACGACTATGAACACTAACCATCAGATGGTTTTAATAGCTCATCTACCACCAACTGCTTTATGAAAAGTGTTCAGAACAACCACGATCATAACTTTTTATCTAGACAGTTACTTACTTAGACTCATTAGTTATATTAGAATACTGGATTAGACTAGATTTTTCCCACGACGTCGTCCACGTGAACTATAGAATATAAATACGCCACTCTAGTAAGTAATCATATACATAATATTACTTATAAGTAAGTATTATAAGTTATTTTACACATGTCATAATTGTATATAAGGACACATTGAAAAAGTTATGATTATTTTATTGTATTCATTATTTTTACAAAATAATTTCAACGTTTTCACATCTGGCAGCCGTCCCGAGACTCTATTTAATTTTTAAATATATCAGTCACGAGGAGGTTATTTTGGGTTTCACATTTTCGCAATTTGTGTTAATTTGTAAGGCTGCATGTCAAATGTTAAAAAAAATATGTAATAATATCAAAATATTTACTGGGCTGCGTCATTATTTGGTATATGAATCTTAATTGTAAAATTAAGCTTACCTGGTCGGAATAATGTATGCAAACCTGTGAGTTCGATTCCCACTCAGGACAATTATTTGTGATGAACACTTATTTGTACTGCTTCTGGGTGTTTTCTATCTATTATTAGTATGTATTTACAAAAAATATGGTAGTTATGTATTATATCCGTAATCTGGTACCCATAGCACAAGCGTTAAGCTTAGTTTGGGACCAGAGGACGTTGTGTGAAAATGTCCGTGAATATTTATTTATTTACCTACTTCCGACAGATGGCGCAGGCGTCACCTAAGATATTAAGAATGAATGTGTTATCGAAATTCGCAATCCTGAGTAATTGTCACGATGACTGAATCGGCAAAGCATCTGGAGATACAGGTATATATCCTGCGCGTGACTGTTATTTTCAATAGGTATCACATTTTCGCACTTTTTGTTAAACAATTTTTTTTATTACTTGAGTTTTAATTTAAACAAAATTTCCTAACTGTTTATTATAAAGAAATCGTCATATCGAACGTCATACCGCCCACATACACTTGGATTTATGACGTCAAATATAGTCACGAGACGCCATTGTGATATCAGTTCGTGCTTTTTTTCAAATTGAGGTTATTAAAGTCTTGTTATATCTCCTTCAAGCTTTTCTTAATAGAGATCCACAGAACCAAAATCTTGTTAGTTTGACAGAGTGAATTGTATTATTTGATAATATGATTTATACTGTATTAAAAATGCCTAACAAAAGTACTTAGCATGAATAAATAAAATTTGATATAAGCCACTCAAATACACGTGAATATAAGCATCCATTTAATACAGACTTCGTAGATCTTATTATATGGGCTCATAATACTCTTTACGAATGTATCAGACTAACTAAAAAATATTGACGGAGCACTACGAACAATCCAGTGAAGCCATATAAAACCATGCTAATCTTGTAATTACACGCGCTCATGCACACAAATACAAACAAAACCATGCCACTATGAAGTGTCATAAACCACGAGTGTTATTAGAGTATGATTTATAATTTCTATGTAAACATCACGATAAAAACGACTTCAAGGTAAGGCTTATATGATTTTCTCATGGATGCCATTGTCAGAACTGGACCACATTGAAGTGGGACCACATAGATCAACAAAATCGGTTCACCCAGTCGAAAAAATTGAGATAACAAACATAAAAAAATTCAGTCGAATTGAGCCTATTTTGAAGTCAGTTGAAAATAAATAAAATTGCTATAAATAAATGTGCTTCATAATTTTTATAGATATTATGATGACTTATTATTCCAAAAACGTATAGTATAAATATTATTTATGATAATTAGTTGTTTGTGCTTTTTCTAGTGCTAACTTTGGTAAATATATCTTGCTAGACAGAAAATTATTTGGCGCCGTTTCTATCTGATGTGGAAAATACACATTTTTGTGTTTTTGTATCTTCAAATATGATTTTGTTATGTGTCTATGTATATATTGTTACGCTAATATATTGTGCGGCACGATATTCTCCAATTTAATACTACCCGTATTAAAGAGGCGATAGAGCGGAACCAAGGCTCGAAAGTGTTCGCAAGAGATCTGTCTGTTGGCCGAAGTCAGTTGACTAAACTGAGGACCAATAACGGCACTATGATTTCTTCTCGAGATGAGATCTTGGGAGAGGTCCAGCAGTTCTATGGACAGTTGTACAGATCCCAGAGCCCTGCTGTTGGCTTGGTCCAAGACCCCAGATCCAAGCTAACTCGGCACTTTACCGTAGATATCCCGGACGTCAGCATGTACGAGATCAGAATGGCTCTCAAACAACTAAAGAACGGAAAGGCACCGGGAGACGACGGAATCACCACAGAGCTTCTGAGAGCAGGCGGAAAGCCGGTCTTAAAAGCTCTTCAGAGGCTGTTCAATTCCATCGTTCTCGGGGGCGACGTTCCAGAGTCGTGGACCAGAAGCGTGGTGGTGCTGTTCTTCAAGAAAGGTGACAGAACCCTCTTGAAGAACTATAGACCCATCTCGCTCTTGAACCACGTCTATAAGTTGTTTTCGAGGGTCATTACAAACCGACTCACGCGCAGGCTTGACGACTTCCAGCCTCCCGAACAAGCCGGTTTCCGATAAGGCTATAGTACCATAGACCACATTCACACGCTACGCCAGATTATACAGAAAACCGAGGAATACAATCGGCCTCTGTGTCTGGCGTTTGTGGACTATGAGAAAGCCTTCGATTTGATTGAAACTTGGGCGGTGCTGCAGTCCCTTCAGCGGTGCCAAATTGACAATCGGTACATCGAAGTGCTGAAGTGCTTGTATAGAACCGCCACCATGTCAGTCCGTGTTCAGGACAAGAGTACGGGACCGATCCAACTGCAGAAAGGTGTTAGACAGGGAGACGTTATGTCCCCGAAACTCTTCACCGCTGCATTGGAAGATGTCTTCAAGCTCTTGGACTGGATTCGGCATCAACATCAATGGCGAATACATCACTCACCTTCGATATGCCGACGACAGCGTAGTCATGGCAGAATCTCTGGAGGACCTTGGCACCATGCTCAATGATCTCAGCAGGGTTTCCCGATTAGTGGGTCTCAAAATGAACATGGACAAGACGAAAGTCATGTCTAATGTCCATGTAATTTCAGCACCGGTCCTAGTCGGGAGTGCGCTTCTCGAAGTTGTCGACCATTATGTCTACCTGGGACAAACAGTCCAGTTAGGTAGGCACAACTTCGAGAAAGAGGTCAATCGACGAATCCAACTCGGCTGGGCAGCGTTCGGGAAGCTAAGGAAGATCTTCTCGTCCAATATTCCGCAGGGTCTGAAAACGAAGGTCTACGACCAGTGTGTGTTACCAGTGATGACATACGGAACAGAGTCGTGGTCTCTGAATGTTGGCCTCATATCAAGGCTCAAAGTCGCTCAGCGGGCCATGGAGCGGGCTATGCTTGGTATTTCCCTACGTGATCGAATCCAAAATACGGAGATCCGTAGGAGAACGAGAGTGACCGACATAGCCCGCCGGGTTGCCATGCTGAAGTGGCAATGGGCAGGCCACATCGCTCGACGAACCGATAATCGTTGGGGACGAAAGGTTCTCGAGTGGCAACCACGTATCGGACGGCGCAGCGTAGGACGGCCCCCCACCAGATGGACCGATGATCTGGTCAAAGCTGCGGGGAGCCGTTGGATGCGGTCGTCACAGGACCGCTCGTTGTGGCGTTCTCTTGGGGAGGCCTATGTCCAGCAGTGGATGTTAAAAGGCTGATGGATGGATGGATGGATTAAAGGCTGGGTTTCTTTTATTCCATGTTCATGCCAAATTTGCTTCAAAGTCTTCTTATATTAAATTGGGCTAGGGATAGATTCTTTGGAATTCACAGAAAAGTCAAATATATTTTATAAATAACGCTATGTGTAAAGAGTAAATAGTATTTTTAATAAATGTTTTTATAGTTTTCGTATCACTTGTAAATGACGCTAATATAAATATTATATACCTATATGTTTATGCGACTACGGATCATAAGGTTCGAATGCTGGGTTGGGCCTACAAAAAGTTTATGAATTTTTCCATTATTAAGTACTCAATAGCAGCTCAAAGTTAGGAAGTCACTGGGGTAGCAAGCCAAGCGTTCATTTTTAAATTATCACGCATTTATTTATTTTGTACTATATCATAACCTATTGCGGCAATTGACGCAAGACTTGAACATTATTAATTTCAAGTCGGTGGACCATTGAAGTAATGTAAAAAAAGGTAGTAAAGTTTGTTCCGTGTGGTGACGGACTAAGAATACAAACGTCACCACCCCATCCTTTCCCGCAGGTGTCGTACAAGGCAAATAAGGGAATTAAGCTAATTTTTTTTTATTTTTTTTATTGGATGTTTTGGCAGACGAGCCACGGTCCATCTGATGCTAAATGGTAACCATCGCCCATGGACTCGACTATACCGAGAGTATTGTCAAGCCGCTGCTCACCAATTCATTTCACAGATGAAATGAAATATAAACGGCTATCTCCTGCTACAGCCAAAACGCAACGATGTGCTTCATGGCCGGTCACACGGGAGATGGTGATACCAACCCGCTCGGGCCGGATACCAAGTGAGTATGTAAACAGTAATGTAAACAGTGTTATAAATAACTTTAAAAGTCTCAATATTAAAAAAACGGCGGATTTATGGGGTATGTCTGTTAAGTTAGTTTCGCTCAACAAGCTCCGCGCCCAGGGCCCCCCCCCCTTACGGAGACCCTCCAGCCGGGCTTCCTCTCTGAGGTGGTTGAGGGACTATTCCCTTCACGGGCGGTGCACACGCCCCCGGTCATGGCTCCGCCAGATGACGACCGGGAGGCCGACGACGGGGAGGTACCGCCCGTGACGACGACGGAAATGGGGGCGGCGGCGGCGCGTATGCGGAGAAGCGCCGCCCCCGGGCCGGACGGGGTTCCCGCCCGAGTGCTGGCCCTGGTCCTCGACCACCTAGAGCCCCGCCTCAGGGGACTGTTCGACGCTTGCCTGGTGTCCGGACGGTTCCCTGACTGCTGGAAGGAGGGGAAGCTCGTGCTCCTGCCGAAGCCGGGACGGTCTCCGAATACAGTCGCGGCCTTCAGGCCCATCGTGTTGCTGGACGAGGCGGGCAAACTGCTCGAGCGGGTTGTCGCTGCCCGCATCGTCCGGCACCTAGGTGCGGTCGGCCCCGACCTGTCCGATGCCCAGTTCGGATTTCGGGCGGGTCGGTCTACGGTCGACGCCATCCTGCGCTTGAAGGCTGCGGCTGCGGAGGCCGTCACCTCGAGGGAAGTGCTGTTGGCGGTGTCGCTCGACATCGCCAACGCCTTCAATAGTCTGCCATTCGGCTGCATCAAGGAGGCACTCCGGTACCATGGAGTGCCCCTCTACCTAAGGCGGCTGGTGGCGGACTACCTCGACGGCCGCAGCGTCCTCTTCGTGGACCGGGAAGGGGACGTTGTAAGGAGGGCTATGTCGTGCGGCGTCCCGCAGGGTTCGGTTCTAGGGCCGCTCCTGTGGGACATCGGCTACGACTGGGTCCTCCGTGGCCGGCTCCCCCCCGGGCTGGGCGTAATTTGCTACGCAGACGATACGCTCGTCACAGCCCGGGGCGGGACCCTCGAGGAGGCGGCAACGCTGGCCACCTCAGGAACCGCGGAGGTGGTCAGGCGGATCGAGGCGCTGGGGCTTAGGGTGGCCCTTGAAAAGTCGGAGGCCCTACTCTTCCATGGGCCCCGACGCGGCCCACCCGCCGGCGCCTCGATAACGGTCAACGGTGTGGGCTTTCCAATCCAGGCCCACATCAAGTACCTGGGCCTGGTATTGGATGGACAGTGGCACTTTGACGAGCACTTCCGCCGTCTTGCGCCAAAGCTCGTCGGCACGGCGTCCGCCCTCGGGCGACTGATGCCGAATTTGGGCGGACCGAGTCTCGCGTGTCGACGACTCTACGCGGGGGTAGTACGGTCAATGGCACTGTACGGCGCGCCCGTGTGGGCGGAGTCCCTGGCCGCTCGCAATAGGGCCCTTCTGTGGCGTCCACAGAGGGTCGTAGCGGTCAGGGCAATACGCGGGTACCGCACGGTCTCGTGCGATGCAGCCTGCGCGTTGGCTGGAACCCCCCCGTGGGATCTGGAGGCGGAAGTGCTCGCCGACGTTTATCGGCGGGCGTCGACGGCGCGGGCGGGGGGCAGCCGCCCCTCGCCAAGCGCAATCTCAGCGTGGCGGGAAGATGCCCGCCGCGCCACCGTCCTAAAGTGGAGGTCTCGGCTGGAGACGCCCCGGGCTGGTCTCTGGACCGTGGGGGCGCTCCAGCCGATATTGGAAGAATGGGCAGGGCGGCAGCACGGGGTCCTCACCTTCCGGTTGGTGCAGGTTTTGTCGGGGCACGGTTGCTTCGGCAAATACCTGCACACGATCGCTAGGAGGGAGACGACCCCAGGCTGTCACCACTGCGACTGCGGCGAGGACTCGGCGCAGCACACGCTCGAGTCGTGCCCGGCCTGGGATGTGCAGCGCCGGGAACTCGCTGCAGTCATAGGCGTGGACCTGTCGCTGCCGGCCGTTGCGCGAGCGATGGTTGGCAGTGACAGGGCCTGGACCGCGGTCGCCGCCTTCTGCGAGGCTGTCATCTCGCGGAAGGAGGCGGCGGAGAGGGCCCGGGAGGAATCCTCCTTCGCGGACCCGATTCGCCGCCGGCGCGCGGGGCGGCGTGCGCGCGCTTACCTGCGCCTGATGCCGCCCTAGCCGAGGCTGCGGACGGTGGGGTCGGGGAGTACCCTGCCGTCCGCGGAAGCCTACCGCGAAGGTGTGACGCCCAAGTGCGCGGGGCGTCGCACAAGAGAGGGTGCCCGAAGGGGCTGCCGCCTGCGGATCGCGGAGAAACGACGCGGTTCCCGTGATCCGCCGTAGCAAGGGCGGGTGAGGGCGCACGGTGGGTTTTTAGTGGGTGAGAGCCCCACACTACCCCGTTGTCTCCCCGGGCAGCGGGGTGTGCGGTAGGACATTTTTGCCCACCTAAAATAAAAAAAAAAAAAAAAAAGTTAACTCAATCATTCATATTATTGCTCCCCAATTGACATCTGTATTTAACGGTTGTTTTGTTAATGGTGTATTCCCCGACCTTCTGAAGTTTAGTAGAGTAATTCCTTTGTTTAAATCTGGTAGTACCACAGAACTTAATAATTTTCGTCCAATTTCTGTACTACCGACTCTAAGTAAAGTATTTGAGAAGCTTATTCTCAAACAAATGATTAATCATTTTGACAATCATAAAATTTTCCATAAAAACCAGTTCGGCTTCACAAAGAATCGCTCTACTACTGATGCAGGTATAGAATTGTTAAAAACCATATTTAGAGCCTGGGAAGATTCGCATGATGCGTAAGGCGTATTTTGCGATTTGTCTAAGGCATTTGACTGTGTACATCATGAAACCCTCATTAAAAAGTTATACCATTACGGAATCAGGAACAGGGCTCTCGAGCTTTTGACTTCTTATTTGAGCAATAGAATTAAAAGGGTCGATGTTAATGGTACGTTATCGCTTGGGTCTGTCATGACAATGGGTGTGCCACAGGGGTCTATTTTAGGGCCATTTCTGTTTCTAGTCTATATTAATGACCTACCATACTACGTAGGAGATAATTGAAGTATTGTGTTGTTCGCAGATGATACATCTTTATTATTTAAACTAAGAAGGCAACTGCTTAATTACGACGATGTGAACAACGCACTATCTAAAGTTGTTCATTGGTTCAATACTAATAACCTAGTTTTAAGTGAAAATAAAACTAAATGTATAAAATTTACTACACCCAATGTAAGGCATGTAGAAACCAATGTACAATTGAATGGCGTTAAACTGGACCTTGTGGAGTCCACGGTTTTCCTAGGTATCACTATAGATAACAAACTCCAATGGGGAAAAAATATTAAAAAATTGTCAGGTAGGTTAAGCTCAGCGGCATATGCGGTAAAAAAAATTAGATTATTGACTGATGTGAACGGCTAGAATAGTTTATTTCAGTTATTTTCATAGTATTATGTCCTATGGCATACTGCTATGGGGATGTTCCGCCGATTTAAATTCCATATTTGTACTTCAGAAAAGGGCTGTTCGTGCAATCTATAATCTGGGCCCGAGAGTTTCCCTTAGACAGAAATTCAAAGAGATGAATATTCTAACTGTTGTGTCTCAATTTATATATGAAAATCTGTTGTATGTCAAGAAAAACATCGGATGTTTTGATAAGTATAGCGATGTTCATCACATTAATACTAGGAACAAAGGCAATCTTATTGCACACAGTACTCGTCTCCACAGAATTAGTAGATCTTTTATGGGGCAATGTATATGCTTTTACAATAAGATTCCTGAAAATGTCCGAAACATGCCACTAAATAAGTTTAAGAAAGCCATAAAAATTAGACTTTGTAATCAAGGTTATTACACTGTTTCGGATTATCTTGAGGACAAAACAAAATGAGCTTGAGCTGCTCCTCATTCATTATTTTTCAAAATTGTTTTGTATGATATAATGTCATTTTAGTTATAAAGATTATATTAAATTGTAATAAATTGGCAATTTAAAAAAGTCGCCCATGAGTTTCTTGCCGGGTTCTTCTCGTGAAAGGCTTTACTTCGGAATCCGGCCGCTTGTGGCGATTGCAATCGCCACTTTGTTATTGCGGATGCACTCGCCTCAGGCGCTCGTGTTGATTATTAGTGTATTCTTGACGATTTTAAGTGCTATTTAATAGGCCTATGAAATAAAGATATTTTTGAATTTGAATTTGAATTACTCCCACTTGGTACCCAGCCCTACCCCCAGTCATGCAATGGATGATAATTGCTTACTTCCCTTAGTCGCCTCATACGACACCCGTGGGAAAGAATGGGGTGGTGACACTTGTATTCTTAATCCATCACCACACGGACACAAATTATCATCCATTGCATTACGGGTGCTAGGGCTGGGTACCAAGTGAGAGTACACACTTGCTATCGGGGCTTGCGAACGGGTTGGTACCACCGTCTCCCGTGTGACCGGTCATGAAACACGTCAGTATGTTTTGGCTGCAGCAAAAGATAGCCTTTTATTCTTTCATTTCATATCTGAGAAATGAAATTAATGTGAGCAACTGCTTGACAATTATATAGTTGAGTCCATGAGCGACGGTTACCACTTATAATCAGGTGGGCCGTGGCTCGTCTGCCATCATTAGCAATAATAATAATAAAAAAACTACTAAATAGTTGCTTAATGTTAATAATTGTTCATAGTTACATTGTAAAGCTAGCTTTGATAAGTATGCCTTGGAAAATTAATGTCAAACATATCAGTAGGTGTCTAGCACGGAAATCGTATGTAAATACTAAATTATTTTTTGGTTTTTAGTTCAAGGTGTCTTTTGAAGGCGGTTTTTTTTTATATAAAAATAATCTATTTTTGCTTTTTAGTAACTAACTAAGTTATCATCACGCCATTTCCCTTGCGGGGTAGGCAGAGAGAACAGAGTGCCAGAGAGGCTCTATTCTTGCATACATCTCTTGCTTCCTCAACATTCATAACTCTCTTCATACACGCTCGCCGGTTTCGGAGACTCCTGACTGGTGGAGTCATTCATCATCATTTTCAGACTCCTGTGCTCCGAGGAAGGCCTCCCCATCATGTATCATCTACTCTAACCTACGCACCTGTTTTATAAATAACCACTAAAAAGCAATGGGCCTACGTGTGAATGTGAGCAAAACCAAAGTAATGGTTTTTGAAAGAGAAGAAGCCAGAATAGATGTTAGAGTAGCAATAGGAAATGGTGTGCTAGAACAAGTGGATGAATTTGTATATCTTGGATGTGAATTCAGTCGGGATGGAAGGTACACCACTGACGTAGAAAGAAGAGTGAATGCGGGAAATAGAGTGAACGGAGCATTGGGACAACTTCTCGGCAGCTACCACCTCAGCCAGAAGGCACGTGTCGCAATACACAACGCAGTTCTTGTCCCAACATTATTATATGGAAGCGAGAGTTGGGTATGTAAAAAGGAGCATGAGAGTAAAATCAATGCGGTCGAAATGCGATCTCTGCGGAGAATCTGTGGAGTGAGGCTGACTGATCGCATTCGTAACAATGACGTAAGAGAGCGAGTAGGTATGAAAGAGAGTATTGGTGTAAAGATGCGAAAGGGAATGCTCCGATGGTTCGGACATGTGGAAAGAATGCCGGACGAGCGACTGGCTAAGAAGATATACAATGCGAAAATGGAAGGATGTAGGTACAGGGGGAGACCGAGACTTACCTACCTAGACCAAATTGGTCATGTATTGAAGGAAGGTGCAGTCAGGAGTCTCTGAAACCGGCGAGCGCGTATGAAGAGAGTTATGAATGTTGAGGAAGCGGGAGATGTATGCAAGAATAGAGCCTCTTGGCACTCTGTTCTCTCTGCCTACCCCGCAAGGAAAATGGTGTGGTGATAAGTAATTAAGTATATGATAAATAAAGAACAAACACACAAAAAAAAACATACAGCCGAATTGAGAACCTCTGCCTTTTTCGGAAGTCGGTTGATTAGTTAATATAAGACAATTTTGTTCCTCCCGTGTGTGTGTTTTTTTATTAATTACCTACAGTACTTACAATAAAAAGAAGACAATAATTATCAAACAGTTACAAGATAAAAATATGTGATATCGACTGGGGCAATACAGACTAGCTGATAAGTATTCTACCAATCAGTCCTAAGTACTTTCACACTCACTGACGTTTCCCTCACTGTTATGGCAGGGTCACCTGCAATCTCGCCACAGTTAGTCCCTTGAGGCTGGCCGCCATGCCGCAAAATCAGTCTATTATTTGCAATACAGATTTCTATTTATAATATTTTGTGAAAGTTTGTGAAGATATTTTGGATTTTTGTCCGTCAAACACGCCTAAGCAGTTGACGATGACCGATTACCTGGTCGGTATAATGTATGAAAATACTTCCGACAGATGGCGCAGGCGTCACCCAAAGACGTTAAGTATGATGTGTTACCGAAATTAGCAGTCAGGAGCAATTGTCAGGATGGCTGAATTGGTAAAGCATCTGGACGGTATCCAGAAGATGCAGGTTCAAATCCTGCTCCTGACTGTTATTTTCGATTTCACATTTTTCACTTTGTGTTTAATGTATAGTGCTAAGCATGTCAAATGCTAAAAACATATATAAAAATATCTAAAAAAGGCTCTATTACTAGAAAATCTACCTATTTGTGTATTGCAAAATATTTATTTTGTGTGAGAGATACATAGGTCTACAGCGTACATTTACAAATGGCTTCATTCATTAAATTGTTTGCCGACTCAACCTACTTCAATCAAGAACATTAAGAAAATTTTCTGTTTATGTCTGTTACACTTTCTTGTTCTGCGTAATTTCCAAAGTGGACTGTTCAAAATGTTTGTAAATATTGACTTACATCTTTCTCATCAAGTAAATGGAAGTGAAAGGACTCATTTAATACCAAATGCTCAAAGTAGTAGAGATTTTATGACGTATAGATGAATTGTACGATGGTATGTCTACCTGGGACAAACAGTCTAGTTAATAGGTAGGCACAACTTCGAAAATAAGGTCAATCGACGAATCCAACTCGGCTGGGCAGCGTTCAGGAAGCTAAGGAGGATCTTCTCGTCCAATATTCCGCAGTGCCTGAAAACGAAGGTCTACGACCATTGTGTGTTACCAGTGATGATATATGGAACAGAGACGTGGTCTCTGAATGTTGGCCTCGTATCAAGGCTTAAAGTCGCTCAGCGGGCCATGGAGCGAGCTATGCTTGTATTTCCCTACGTGATCGAATCCGTAAAATGGAGAACGAGAGTGACCGATATAGCCCGCCGGGTTGCCATGCTGAAGTGGCAATGGGCAGGCCACATCGCTCGATGAACCGACAACTGTTGGGGAAGAAAGGTTCTCGAGTGGCGACCACCAGATGGACCGACGATCTGGTCAAAGCTGCGGGGAGCCGTTGGATGCGGTCGGCACAGGACCGCTCGTTGTGGCGTTCTCTTGGGGAGGCCTATGTCCAGCAGTGGACGTTGAAAGGCTGATGGATGGATGGATGATAGGCGTTCAGGATATATCTCACGGGAACTATAATTATTTCCAGAACGAACATCAACCATATTTTGTATCAAATAGATCCGTTCCAGTAGCTAATAAGGAGACTCACATTTATAACATTGCTCCAAAACATGTAAAATAAGGTTAGTTATATTATCTTCGTTATCTTATATGAAATAAAAAAAGGGTATAATTGTACGAACGTTCTAAAAGAAAAATTCTGAATACATTTTGTGTTGGTAACTCGTAGCGCTTCAGTGAAATGGATTTGCGAATGTGATAGGGCAGCTAGATAGCGTATCTGTTTTAGCTAGCTTGGGATTGATATACCTTTTAGAATACTGTGTATAATTCTTTTTAAGAAACGTTAACATCTCGTATTGGAAAATAGGTTCTGTCTCGGAGGGCTTTACGAACATGCTATTAATGAACACAAAGTATATCCAGACTCAGAATACTAAAATTGTTTCGGGACAAAAATTTTTTTTTACTACATGGGTGATGAACAAGCATACGACCACCTGATGGTAAGCGGTTACCGTAGCCTTTAGACGGTAGCAATACCAAAGGTATCACTCGCGCTTCGCCATCTCCATTGAAAAGGATAGAAGGTGGATAAGAAGGATAATAAAGGAGAGGAAAGGCAGGATAATAAGAAGAGGATAGGAAGGATAATAAGGAGAGGATAGGGAAGGGATTTGGGCCTCCGGCGCTCTCACTCACTATACGAAATACAACGGTAAGCGTAACTATCGTTGTTACCCGCTGATCTTTTGTGAGAGGGTGGTATTTCCCTGATCGAACCAACCCATTCGTATACATAATAAAAGTGTAGTGTAAAAAAGTTGCTGATGTTGACGTTTATATCATTTTTTAATAAAATTTGTGCGGGTACATGGTGACAAAGGATTTTGCAGAATAATTGAAAGGGTATTGATTTAGAAAAGTAAATATATATAAATATTCTCAAAATCATCCAAATATTTTTTTTTTCTTAATACGCATATAATATTAATTCTTCTTATCTCTGCAGTAGGTACTATGCAAAAGGATAATAAAAATATTAATTTTGAGCCCGTCGAAGCCGCTAAAATGTAATATTTGCTGTCAAGACCTATGCATGCTTTCTTAAATTTACAAATTTGAAATAGTATACGCATTACAAACATACATACTAGTCCATTGAAATGTTACATTTTTTAGGCCTTACCTTGCGTTTTTTAGAGGACGCAATTTTATTTTTTTAATGTGTAGGGGGGGTCAGCGTAAAGCTAAAATCAAGTTTGTGGGGTCGCCACCCTTGTCCCACGGCCGCCATCTTGAAAATAGGGGTTGAAACGGTTTTTACGATATATCTCTTAAACTATTTATCTGATTAAAAAATTTGTTAACATTTTTTGTTGCAAATTAAATTTTTTATAACTTTGGTCCAGTAACTTTTTGTCGTAGAACTATAAATAAAAAAGTTATAAGCGAAAATGTTCAGAAATTCGAGAAAAAAAATCATTTAACGAAAATATGATATCAGACCATTTTTGTAGATCGTTTTTTAAGGAACAACTTTTATAGGCAACATTTTTTCATTAAGTCAATAGCTAAGGTTTTACAGCGCTCCGAAGTGAGTACTATTTTTCAGTACTCTTAACTATACATATATTATACGTGGGTACTAATAATGTGTCATCAGTTATTTTTTATTTTTTTTATTTTGTTATTATATCTGACTACTGACACTGTATGAACTACTCCGTCCTCAGTCTTTTCGATGGACCAGGCTGCGGATCAGCATCTGATCGGCTTTCTAAATTAAATATCAGTGGGAGAACTGGAGAAGGAAGGGGTGTCAATGTCGGCGGTTCATCATCAAAGTCATTTTCATTTATTATTTTGAGAGCTCCATTACGTTGCTGCAAGTCTCTCCAGAACAATGGAAGCACACTGCGGAACATTTTAGCCCTGCTTTTCGACATCCACACATCGCTCCACAGTCCATAGATCTACAAAAATGGTCTGATATCATTTTTTCGTTAAATGATAAAAAAAAAGTTATATCGAAAAATATAATTTTTTTCTAGAATTTCTGAACATTTTCGCTTATAACTTTTTATTTATAGTCCTACGACAAAAAATTACTGGACCAAAGTTATAGAGAATTTAATTTGCAACAAAAAATGCTAACAATTTTTTTTTATTAGATAAATAGTTTAAGAGATATATCGTAAAAACCGTTTCAACCCCTATTTTCAAGATGGCGGCCGTGGGACAAGGGTGGCGACCCCACAAACTTGGTTTTAGCTTTACACTTACCCCCCCTACACATCAAAAAAATAAAATTGCGTCCTCTAAGAAATGCAACCCCAAATGTAACTTTTCAATGGACTATACGTAAATACAAACATACATGTACACATCAAAAAAAGTTTGAAATCACTAGCAAAAAATGCTGTATTTTTTAAATTTCACTCCATAAAAGAAAAGTGCTTACGTGATATATTTTTTAAAAAGGAAATCACTTTATTGAAACTAAAATATTAACTATTTTTAATTATTATACAAATAAAAATTTGATTTTAAAATTTTAATGCAATTGTGACTAAGAAATAAATTAAAGAAAACGACGAAATAAGAAACATTATTAAGAATTTATTACGGAATTGTTTTTATTTAGTACAAGATAACTCCTCCCCTAGCTCGAACACAAGCAGCAATCCTCCAGGGTATGCTGAGAATCAAGTTATTCAGGATTTCTTGCGGTAGCTTGTCCCATTCTTCAAAAGCAGCTTCCCTGATCTCTGGCACTGGCTGGAGGACGGTGAAGCGTGCTCGATCGGCGAGCCGGCAGGCTAGTCTAACCTGGCAATGTTGTGATCACGGAGAGCAGCATTGACTCGTTGAGTTCGATGTGCGGGTGCATTATCATCAACCAATACGAATTGGTGACCATGATTTATTCTAAATAGTCTGACGATTCCTTCGATAACAACATTTTGGTACAAAGCTGCAGTCATCGAGCCCCGATACGGGATTAACGGCGCTCAAGCTCCAATCATTATTCCGCTCCAAAAGGACACCAATTTCCCGCCTTGTTGAACAGTACCAGTGGCAGTGGTTTTTTGTCTCTCTGCATCCGCACGTCTTCTCCAGACACAGACACGTCGGTTGTCTGGATGAGTGCTTATTCTTGTTTCGTCAACGAAGAAGCAATTTTGCCAAATGTTTTCCTCGTCACTATCTTCATTTTTGCGGAGCCTAGCCCACTGCAATCTGCGTTGCTTTCGTTGGCGTGAGTTCAGAGGTGCTCGCCAGGATTTCCTTGCTCGTAATTCAGCCTGGTGTAAGCAATTCCTGATGGTGTGAGTGCTTACTACTAGTCCAGTAGCAGCTGGCAACTCAGCTCTTATTTTAGTGGCATTGATTGTTGGGTCGTGGGCAGTCAGCAGTCTGATGTAACGTTTCTGGGCAGCAGTAAGAACAGTTGGGTGACCACTGCGAGGTTGATCAGCCAAGTTATCCATGCCGCGATACCTCCGCAACGTGTTCACGATACAGAATTGGGATACAGCAACTCGGTGAGCTATTTCTTTCATAGAATATCCTTCTTCCCCCAAAGGAATAATTTTTGCTCGTAAAGCTTCAGGCAATCCTTTTGGCATCTTTCCAAATCAACTTTTTACAGATCAGATTTCTGAATAAGCGTAATTAAAGATTGGATTTCTTTTTATAGGAAAAAACAATTGTTTTTGACATGATTTGATATTGTTTTTTGATCAAATATCATTCACTCAATTCATCATCATTCATCATTCTATCAATATCACATTTTTAAATGAAGAATCATATATATAAAATAAAAATGTTTCACCATACTGCCAACAAAAATATTTCATATTTTCAAAGTGATCTCAAACTTTTTTTGATGAGTGTACGTAAATTCAAACATACAACATACATAAATATACTTACATAGACTTAAATCATAACCCTTTTAGCTGCGCCATAGTCGGGTAAAAAATGACAATTTGGATACATACCTATAAAGAACCTCTCTTGAAAATGTCTCTAAACGACAGTGACAATCAATTCATAATTCATTGGGTGGTTTAGAAGAATATAATGAACACACTGACATGGACAGCGATTTCATACTATTTATATAGGTATGTATAGTGAGCCACTGAAGTAATCCAACACGGTACCAGTGGTCCGTCAACACAGGCGCTAGGCGGAGAGACGGCACACGGCCGGGTTCTTTAGTGGGTGAGGGCCCCACACTACCCTGTTCGTTGCCCCGAATGACAGAGTGTGCGGATAGGTACATCATTCCCGCCTAAACAAAAAAAAAAAAGGTATGTTTAGTGAGTGGAGCATTGGGATATCTTCTCGGCAGCCACCACCTTAGCCACATTCATGCTGACCATATTCGTAATGGAGCAAGTAGGTATGAAAGAGATTATTGGATTAAAGATGCCAAAGATAATGTTTCAATGATTCGGATATGTGAAAAGAATGCCGAACGAGCGAGTGGTTAAGAAGATATACAATACGAAAGTGCCGCCGCCGACTAAGGGATATACCGGGGGACCGGGCAGCAGCGTTCCCCTGTGTACTAAAAACATTCACTGCGATCGCCAACCCGCGTACCAAGCGTGGCGATTATGGTAAAACCCCCATTTTGGGGAGGCCTATGTCCAGCAGTGGACGATGAAAGGCTGATGGATGGATGGATGGATTCTGTTGTCTCTGTCCTCTCTGCCACCATATCTGGTTCTTCCACTATAGTTAATCTATACTATATAAGTATGTATAGACAAAGAAAAGTTCATAGTATACCAGAATGTGTTCCAATATTTTTCCTCTACATTGTCAGAAATAATTACACGGCTTTTATCGGTATTACACTCATTTACTAGTGCGGACGTAATATAGAAAAAGGGCAAGTTCATTAGCGTTATGTACACGAGGGCTCTTGAGTTATTAAACAATCTATCCATTCATTAGTCTTTCCCGCTTGTGATGCTCAATCGCAAATAGAACTCATTACTTTATTAATAATTCTATCATGGGGCTTAAATTTAAATATAATCACTTGTGTTACTTTATAATAATAAAGCTGTAGCAGAGCTGTATCTGTACATTTAGGATATTTAAAAAAAAAATGTAGAAGGCAGGCAGGTTTTTGTAGATTTTTTTGTCTGTTTGTTTGTTCGAGCTTCACGCAAAAATTACTTAACTAATTTTGATGAAAGTTTTTTGTTTGAAAACTGTTGATTAGAATAAAAAATTGATATACATTTTATACCGGTTACCGACCCGCTCGAGTCTGATAAGAAATGAGTATTCCCAGTTTGGCCGTGTGGGGCCGGCTTTAGAATTGTCCCACCCCTCTCTACCCATGGGAGTCGTAGGAGCCGACTGAGGGAATACCGAGGGAGTGGGCAGCAGTAATACCTCGAGTTAATACTCGTGATCGTATTAACATTATCAACTGCGATCGCCAACCTGCCTGCCAAGCGTGGCGATTACGGCATTATCCCCTATGATGGAACCGTTCGTTGTGGCGTTCTCATGGGGAGGCCTATGTCCAGCAGTGGACGTAGAAAGGCTGATGGATGGATGTATGGATGGATTCCCACTTGGTTCCAAATCCTATTACCAGTGATGCTATAAATGATAAGTACTTACTTCCCTTAGTCGCCTCGTACGACACCTACGGGCAAGAATGGGATGGTGACACTTGTATTTTTCATTTTCATCGCAAACTTTTACATTTACTATTATTATTGTGTTATATATATATAATATATATATATATATATATATATATATATAGGTAATTTATTATTATTGAGTCTTAAAATTCAATAAATCGTTAAAATTACATGCATAGCATCACGCCTGTATTCCCCGAAGGGGTAGGGAGAACTGTATTACACACCCACTGTTTGCCGTCCCACCTAATAGGGGGCGAGCCTATTGCCATCTACCGGGCACATTTCCAAACACCGGGCTGCTACTAAGAATTTTTTTTTTTACGAAAAAGCTCAATGATACTGTCCGACACGGGGGTTGAACCCGAGACCTCATGATCAGTAGTTGCTTATACTACCGCTGCACCACAGAGGCAGTTAAAATTATATAGGATTTTTTGGCGTGATAACGTCTTATAAATCGATAAACGCCGGCTGCACGCACGAAAAAGTCTCATATTCCGAAAAATGTATGGCGACCGATGCATTGTTTGTGAATCTCTCAGAAAACATATACTACTCTGTCACGAAAGTACCGGGAAAAGATCAATAATACACAAAATTTTTGTTATTCCTCCAAATTTATTTTATCACCTTCAAAGTATGCTCCTTCAAAAACGATAGACTTACGCCAACGAATAATCCAAAAATCCAAGAATTTTCTTTCCAGAAATTTGGCCTTTTTCGTCGAATTTGCTCTCTTAAACGCCGCATAATGCTCAAATAATATTCTTTATTTACCGTTTGACCTTCTGGCAAGAATTCCGAGTACACAACACCGCGATAGTCAAAGAAAACGGTCAACATGACTTTGACTTTTGATCAACTTTGACGTGGTTTTTTCGGTTTCGGTTCAGTTGGAAGCCGCCACTCCGAAGCTTATTTGCATGGTAAACTCGTAAACCCACGTCTTGTCACCAGTAACAATGCGTTTCATGAATGTTGGGTTGGAATTGACTCGTTCTAGCATGTCCTCAGCGACTCTCATGCGATTGAGTTTTTTAAGAAAATTCAGGTCTTTTGGGACTAGCCGAGCGAAAACGTGTTTCATACCCAAGTGATTATTTAAAATGGTGCTGATCGACTTGTGAGACACAGAAAGTTCGGCGGCTATCTCTCTTAAAGTTGAATGAGGATTTTCAGTCACTATTTCCTTCACTTTAGCAATGTTAACTTCTGTTGCAGACGTTGATGGCCTACCAGAGCGAGGCAAATCTTCCATCACATCTCGACCGCTTTTAAACGCTTTGTACTACTCATAAGCACGTGTTTTTGATAAAGTCGATTCACCGTAAGCTTTCTATAACATTTTCTGTGACTCGGAACACGAAATTCCAAAGGCGATGCAAAATTTAAGACAAGCCCTTTGTTCGATGTTTTTGTCCATTATGAAATTCGCAATACACACTAGATATGATATAACTAAAAACAGCACTGTATTTAATATAAATAACAGATGCAACTCAAACTCCGCGGCAAAATTGATAACAGTTGTGCCAATCTAACGACAACAAAAATACAAAAATTTTAATTTGGAACCATAAACAAATCATCCATTCCCAATACTTTCTTGACTGAATGTATGACGTTATGAAGTAAAATTATCGTCCGTAAACCGTCTTTACAGACAACCATAGTGTTTTTTTTCGATAATTAACTATCAAACTTTTATTCCGACTTGTTAAATTGTTATATAACAATTTCAAAATCAGTATATTAATTTAAATATACTATAATGCTTTTTAAATTGATTTTTTTTCTTACGAACATCATATTGCAGATAACATGTTGTATTTTTCAATGCTTTTATCCAACTGAAATGGTATTTTACATTAAAACGCGTATGTCCCCATATTCCAACTGAGAAAAAGTGTTTCAAAAGCTTTGGAAATGTTATCGTGAAAGCGTTCACAACGTTTGTGTACATATACGAGGTATTCTTTTGTGTATTATGAGTGCAGAAATAGCCTTACGTCTACAAGACTGACGTATTCACACATTTTGCGGATATGCGATAACACGAGTGTTTCATATAACGAAATAAAAAATATATGGTACTTTTTATCCCGACGTTTCGACTGGGTTGCATCAGCCTTGGTCATGGGCGGACTGGCAGTGCGTAGCGTTACCTGCTACGCTCAGAGGTATTAGGTTAGACTATTCTCACTTCGTTTATTTGATATAGTCACTACACAACATTAATACTGTTCACGATAGATGGTAAATCTCGGGTATTGAACCTTTTTAAAGCTGGTTTCTATGCAGGTAATTGTTTTATTGTAACATGTTTACGTAAAGTAACAAACAAAAATGTAGCCCTGTTAAAGACAGAGTCTAATCGATCGCAGCCTTAAAATTCAGAATTCGTGATTAACGATATAGACCCGCCATTACACATTTGTCAAAAGTAATGAAAAACTTTGACGAAAAATTCGTCATCTGTAACCGTGGTCGTGGTGGTCATTTATCAGATATAATTTTTCCTTCATAATTGCCAAACCTTACTTTTTGAATACAATAAAAATTTGAATCATTATTATCTAAATTTATTATTTTACTGAAAAACCCTATATTACAGCGGAATATAGGTACCATGGAAATTTTCCATATTTTATTCTAGCCCAACACTTTTGCCGCCGATTGTTCAGTGCACCGGTTGTTTAGGTTCACAAAGCATTTGTCTGCACGCTCTCATAGCCAAATCTGCCTCAAAAAGCTGTTAGTGGGTACTAACCCTTCAATTTATAAGCCTCATTTATAAACTCAGCACCTCACTGGCTTATCTGGAGTTCCAGTTTGTGTAAAGTTTTACTACAATGCACACAAAATACGGCTAGATTAGAAAAACATGATTGCAATATTTTCTTTATAAATTTCAATTCATTAAATATTACTACTAAATAGCATCACAGTTGAACGTATACATCAAGCTGATGGTTGTTTTCCTTAAAACAATAAATTATGCTTTTGTAAAAAAATCTTGTTCAGGTTTCCTCACGATTTTTCTTTCACACACTAATGATAATTTGTAAATAAATAGGTGACATATAGTTTTTACTGTCCTTGGTTTTACCACGAAGCAAGACTAAGAGTACCTAAAAAATCACTAACGGAAATTTGCTTGATATAATTTGAATATCGGTACTAATTTGATCAACTTGAAATGAAACTAAAACAAGCGTTTCAAAAGTTAACAAATCCTTTGCCATCTGTTGATCGGAACCAAACCGATATACCAAAACCATTTGCCGACAAATTACTCAATATGACATGGGTGACCCCAATAACTCTTCCAATCTTCCTTTTGATGTACAATACCCAAAATACCCGATCATTTTCAGAGCTTTTACGTAAGTTTAATAGGTTTTTTGTTTGTCATGCGAACATTCTATTATTTATTTTACTTTTAGCCTTTGTACAATTCGTATATTTTATACATTACCTTGATTGTAAGATATCTCTATATAATACTGGTTTACATTGTTTGGCGATCAATACACAGTCAAAACTACTAGACTACAGAGCTAAAGTTGGGAATGTAGGTTTATTCTGTAACGTAAGCATCCGCTAAGAGAGGATTTTTGGAATTTTCAACTATAAGGGGAGCAAACAGAAGGAAGTTTGTATGAAAGCCTTTGTTCTTTGTAGATAGACATATGTATATATATTTCAAATACCTACAGTTACTGAGTATAAATAAATAACCAAACCATTCAGATGTTTTGCATATTCACATATTGAATTGGGAAAATGGGCGGGATCAATTTTGAATGGGAGTATTGGTTTTATTATAGGTAGGAACTCGAAAATTAGAATTATCTACGTAATAACAAATCGCATTGGGGGGAAATGAGTGGTAAAAGATTCGGTATTCGCCTAAAAAAAGTTATAAATATATATATATTTTTTTAAATTTAATATTATTTAGTTTGTGATGATATCTATCCGATCAAAGCTGCTGGCATCAGCTAGTTAAAATATTTAAATGACAAAGTTTGATTGCTTGATATTGAAATAAACATAGCGTGCCGTTATATAAAGTTTACGAATGTTACAATATAACTTCATGAATACTTTTTGATGTTTGAGAAGTGTTTTCAAAACATTGCAAATTATGAACTCTAACTTTATAGTTACAATTAAAATCACAACTCACATACACTGTCACATGTCTAAAACATTTTCTGAAATATAACTTACTAAACAATAGTTAACAATAATAAGTAATAATAAATAAATATTCACGGACACACACAATATTCTCTGTTCCCAAACTAAGCTTAACGCTTGTGCTATGGGTACAAGATTACGGATATAATACATACTTATATTACTTTTTTTTTTGTAAATACATACATATAATAGATAGAAAACACCCAGACGCAGTACAAATATCTGTGTTCATCACACAGATAATTGTCCTGAGTGGGAATCAAACCCACAACCTCGTGCACAGAAGTCGGTTACACTACCGACTACGCCACGAGGCTCGCCGAATAGCCATACTCAATGTAATCTAATAGATATGAGAGCTTAAAACGAATGATAATATATTATCTCAGCTTTTAACAGAGCTAACCCTTCACTGGCATCCCATGAATTATTAATATTATCCTTCAATACACTTGACCGACAATTGCATTTAAAGGTTTCATTATATAAAAAAAACACGAGAAATGCAGATATAATTTTAGATACGAGATAAAATAATTAATTCACAGAAAAGGTTACAGAAAGGTTAGAATGAATAATGACTGTCTTTGCAGGTTTTTCAGTTAAATGGATTATAATGATGAGTAAGACAGATTCTAATTCGATTCCTTTAGGGACTTGATATTTAATTGTAATTATTAAGAACTAGTTTATTACCTTACCTTACCATTAGTTTATTACTAGTTTATTTTTTTAATAAAGCCTCTTGGCACTCTGTTCTCTCTGCCTACCCCGCAAGGGAAATGGCGTGATATAAGTAAGTAAGTTTATTACCCGTGACTACGTTTGTGTGAAATTCATAACTGAAATCAATTGTGTCGTTTATATATAAATAAGGCACTATAATGTTGTTATAAATGATATTTATTTTGAGAATAAATTGTCGAAAATAACAATTATTATGTTTTATGAAATGACCTGAAACACAAATTGGAAAAATGTTACGTTGAAAATTATTACTACGAGTGGAGACCACATCACATGTTTACATTTTGTGTTGTAGTTAATAATGTAATATATAAAAAATGTTTAAAAATAATAACACAGTATACTGTTCTGCTACATAAAACCGATATCATACATCAGATTACAATTTAAAAATAGCTTTATCGTATCACCGTTTTCTCTTAATCATACCTATTCGTCTTTGTTTCAATCGAAAATTCGTATTGGTTGACCAGTGGAACTGTGTCTTTCTTACTTCAGTGGATATTTTTAATAACTTGATTATAATTAATATACACTAAAATCACTTACTTATAAAGTAAATTCTTTCTTATTATTTTGTTTTAGCATTTGCAATTTTTCTAATTTTTTTTCGATCTTAGATAGTTTTCTGTTCTTTAGGTGGTAGGCAATAGTAGGTACTCTATTTTCGTTAATTGTATTTTTTATGTTTTTGTATATTTTAATATTATTTCACTGTAATTAATGCCGATTGTAGATAATGCTTGGTATTATGTTTTTTATTGTATATAATTTATACATAATTACTGCTTATTTGACGTCCGTACGTCACTAACGCAGGCTGCATTGAAAATCAGCGTTGCAGTGTGTTTTAATATGATGCACTGTGACATAGTTGCTGAATGCGGGCATTATTGTCACCTCAATATTATGTGTCTCATTTTTGTTTTATCCTTTATTACCTGACAATGTGTGCAAAGTGGCAATAAAATTATTTTCTTTCTTTCTTAAATCTTCTCTATGTTTTGCAACTCTTACGGCATATACCTACCCATGTTTGAAGCTTCATATCCATTTCAAATTGCCAGACCCTTGCTCATTGATGTTACGTTACCTTAAAATGTAATTACTAAATTTACAAAAATCCATTTGTACAGATGAGAGTAAAAAGTGGTGAAATGCCTAATGTTAAATATATACGGTACTAGCCTTTACCCGCGCCTCCGCCGCAGCCTAAAGTTAGTTTTATGGTCATAATTATCTCAGGTTACCGATATAGTAACGGGATAAATGTATACCAGTTTTTATGTCTAATTAAGAGCTATCAAATAAAAAAGTTGCATCAAAATCCGTTTTGTGTGATCCGCGAACGAACAAACAGAAAAAAGCCTTAAAAAATTTTTTTTTGTGTTTAAACACGCTACAAAATATCTTAAATTTACAGCCACAGCTTAGTTACAGCTTTATAATAGTATAGATTAGAGATCTAGTTTTATGTGTTAAAGTATTTGATGTCTATTTTCTACATCCATTTGCGTAATGCTATCTTAAGAGCTCTAAGCTAAAGTGAGCTCTAAGTAAGTGTGTCGTGCGTTAGCTACACTCTAACTGATATTTATGGATGTACTACATATAAAGTATCTAGGCCAAGGTCTGGCTATTAACGAGACTGGCGCTGCTACTAACGAGACTGGCGCTGCTACTAACTAGTCAATCAGTCCTGACCTGGCACTGTGTTTTTTTTTGTGCCCAAAAATTAAAATGCCAATCGTCGGTCGTCGATTTTCATCACCAAAAGGGGTTGTCGAAGAGTATGAAATATATGTTTCCGAGGTCATCACGGTGGAGTGGCATAAATGTTTTAAAACTTGGATAATTAGTAAGAAAAAGATTGATGCTTCTGTTCCCGCCAAAAGGCAGGACGAATGAATGAAAGAGTGACGTATGTACAGCACCACATTTCATACAAAGACGGTTGAACATTACAGTTGAAAAATCGTACTGCGTACGGGTCGGAGATAGTAGTCTCCCGATAAATAATTAAATCATCCCTAGTGTCCACGCCCCCTTAAAGTTATTTAGTGTGTGTGTGTGTGTATGTACCTATCGCCCTAGTGTTGTATGTGTAAATCCACTCATAAGATATTTGTGTAAGGCAATATCGAACACTGAACTCAACCCTTGGCCAGGGTATCTGTGTGTCTTACACCCGCATCAGCTCAAGGGAATTGGTGGTAATTATTTGCCATCAATTCAGCGTACGTCAATGTTGTAGGCGCCTCTGGTGAACCGCCGGGAAGTTAGGTGAGTTCTCTATCCTATCCTTCTTGCCAAACCCAGGAGCACCACAACAGCTTCATCAATTCAGTAATTTGTAGTCCCGAGCAGTTGTCATGATTGCTGAATTGGCTAAGCATCTCTGTCTATTTACCAGCAGATGCAGGTTCAAATTCTGTGGTTCATATACATATAATTACTTGTACCGACTGACTAACGATCAACGCAGAGCCTAAATCGCTGGGCCTGCAAACTTGAAATTTTAGTAGTTGATGCTTTTTTTGTTGTAGAGATACAATACGAAAGGATTTTTGAAAATTTTACCCCTAAGAGGGTAAAATAAGGTATAAGCGATTGTATGGAACTTTGTCATATTAAAAGTAAGAATCACGAAATTGCAAATACCTGTTTCTGGTCAGAAATAAATGTATATTTATATACATATAGTGGGATAATAAAAAAATATTGCCTATGATGGTAAATGAGGGGTTGAAAGTATATATGGGAGTTTCGTCACTTTTAAAGTAAGAAGCACAAAATTCAAATACTTGTTTCTGGTTAAAAATAAATAAACAAGTATATCAGCGATTTTATATTTTTTACCCCTAAGAGGGTGAATTAGGGGTCGAAAGTTTTCATTAAAAGGTTGTTATTTTTACAAGAAAAAGCATGAAATTCAATATTGAAGCATCTTATATAATGTTTAAGTAACAAACTTTATTAACTAAGTGCAACCCGCGACTTAATTCACGTGGAATTTAGTTTTTAATTTTTTTGCAGTAACCTAATTATTTTTCTAAAATAATAGTATCATAAGTTACTCCTTGTAACACCTGCTATACGCCAGTGAAAGTTCCGTCCAAATTGGTCCAGCTGTTATGGATATTAGCAAAACAAACAGTCAGACAAAAACTTTAAAATGTTTATTTTGTTACTCTCATATGCTTTTAGTAAAAAACTGTTATTTAAACATTACAAACAGACATTTCAAATGTATTTATTTGTATAAATAAGTTTTTGATTGCTTTAATTCATAGTTTGCATTATAAATAAGTTTACGCTCGATAGATGGCATTATACACGTTTTATGATTCGGGCTATTGTTTCATTATGCCGCTTAAAATATTATTATACGACGAGATAATGTTCAACACACCGTAGGTTGTAGGTACGTAAGCGACCACTGAAGGAATGTCACACAGTTCCAGTGGTCTGCCAATACAGACAGAGAGACGGCACACGGCGGGTTTATTTAGTGGATGAGGGTCCGACACTACCCTGTTCGTTGCCCCGAACGATGGGGTGTGCGGTTAGGTACCCGCCTTTACAAAAAAAGTTTTGCACGTAAGTGTCCTCCTTCGGCCTCCGATGGAAATGCTAAATATAGATATTTTCCTTTATTGATGATGGAGCTTGCCAGAAAAAGGGCAGTACTATCTTTTATATGACGCTCAAGTCTTGGCTGGACAGGTGCGGGAAGAGATAGTTGTTCATGTAGCCACTTACTGGGATAATTTTTATATGATGTATATTTGCCTTAGTATGGATCTGTTACATCCTATCTTCAATCAGACATTTCTGATATAGGTAGGTACATATTTTTAAGGAGAATCCTACAAAACTTCTCACAAGATTTACAAATGCTACTGGAAAGATACCGCTAAAAAACTAATCCCATCCATCCATCCATCAGCCTTTTAACGTCCACTGCTGGACATTGGCCTCCCCAAGAATGGGGGATAGTGCCATAATCGCCACGCTTGGCAGGCGGGTTGGCGATCGCAGTGGATGTTGTTAATACTCGAGAGAGTGCTGCTGCCCACTCCCGCGGTATTCCCTCAGTCGGCTCTTACAACTCCCATGGGTGAAAAGGGGTGGGACAATTCTAAAGCCGGCCCCACACGACGGGAAAAAAAAACTAATACTAAATATAAAAAAGGAGTTCGAAGAGCTGAGCTGCAGTAATTAATTATCAAGAAAATCATCTACAGAGGTACACAGAAAAACTGTAATTAGTTACCTGAATAACCACCCGGATGTTCACAAAGCAGCCGTTTGTAGGTACGAAGAGAATCAAACGTCGTTTACAAAGAGGTGCTCACTATAGTAATTAAACCTAAAATTTTGATGAATACTAATAGTTTAATTTCATTAAGAGATAGTATTTTTTAACAAAATCGTTTCTATTTCAATATTCATTTATTTGCGCGAGCGAAGCCGCGGGAAACAGCTAGTTATCTATATATATAAATCAATTTCTGTTAGTTAGTCTAGCTTTTGTTTTTGATTTTGTTCACTCCATTACAGGGGTGGTTTAGAAGTAAAAAAAGGGGGGAAAGTAGATAATTCAAAAATTCAATATTTGGTAACTTTATATGGGTATTTGGCTAACAGACGACAAAATGACAAATACTGACATTCTTTCTAATTCCTTTGCATTACAGGCGAGTTTCTTTTAATAACTTATCAAAATCCAAGTCTGATGCACAATGATTAGGATTGATAAGCGCTGATAAAACAAATAAAACTGTAGGTGATACAAAGTTTACCAGGTCATCTAGTTTAATTAATTAATAAATTCCACGTGGACGCAGTCTCGGGTAGCAAGTAATTTAATGATTAGACACCAAATTATTTTGTGTACTTTTGCAGTTTCACAATAAAATGTTTGTAACATAATTTATTACAGTCATAAAAATTTGCTTATATAAAAACTTTCTTGCAAGAAGAATAACTCCAGCCATTGATAAACTAGATTATATGTTATCATGGCCTTTACCCTCCCCCCTCCCCCTACAAACAGCAGCATAAATGCAATCAGGATGTGTCATACATATTTTTACAACGTAAACAAATTTTATTGAACAAACTTATTGTAGGAGACTATCTCAGGACTAGAATATAAATATAGTTAGATAATCATTAACTCTTATTTGTATTTAATTATAATTAATTATGTATTCTGTTGAATTTGTTTACACTAGAAAGCCAGTATAAATAATTATATAAAAAAAATACAGTTTCTATACCTCAATCAACACCCGGTCTGAATAATATTTTGTACATGTGAGATCTCTACCTAAAATAACGGTTGTAGTTATTAACATAATTTTATTTTGAAGCTTCAAAGAGCGCTCTGTATCTAGTTTGAGCTAAAAATACGGTGACAAAGACTTCTCCAAGCTTTATCGTCGCGTTCACGAATCCATTCGACTGATGGACGATGTTATATCGCTACTAAAATTAACACAGACTTGTTAGTATTTAAAAATACTAGCATTATCTTATGATTTTTGTAAAAAGTTACTTCAGATTCACTGGAGCCTGGCATACTCTACACAACACATGTTGTCTATAACGAACAACATACTTATTATATATTATATTTAAATAAGAAAAAACTGCCTTCAAAAGACGCCCAGGTATCAAAAAGCAAAAAATAATTGGTATTTACACACGATTTCCGTGCTAGACACAGACATACTAATGTGTTTGAATTCGGTGCCAAAAATAGTGTTAATGTTATTATTATATAAGTACCTATTGTTTTTGTTATAACATGAATCTATGTATTGTTTTTAACCGCTCGACCGATTTCGATTAACTTTAAATGGTACCACCTCTGAAATAGAACCTACCAAACAAAAACAAATCAGTGAAATAAAATCATAATGGCGGAATAATCGCTTAAAAACATACAGTTGAATTGAGAACCTCCTCTTTTTTGAAGTCGGTTGAAAATACCATTATTTTGACTAATGGTACGTTTTGATTGAATCGATTCAGCTAATAAAAACAATTTTATAACATGTTGCGCGTAATGTAGATAAATTATAAGAACACACATGACGTACATATTGTACACTGAACGCATTCAATGTCGCAAAATGGCGCCATCTATAGATAAAAGCTATAACAGAGCTGTGTCTGTACATTTAATATATTTGAGAAAAAATAACTTTATTAGGTTATATAGGTGAGTCTAAACACAAAACAATTTCTTTTAGATTTTTTGTCTATTCTCTGTTTGTTCGTTCGCGCATCACGCAAAAACTAATTAACAGATTTTGATGATTTTTTTTTATTTGATAGCTCTTAATTAGACTTAAAAACTCGTATACATTTATTCCCGCTACTATATCGGGAACCTGAGATATAACCTAAAATCTAGCTTTAAGCTGCAGCGGAGCCGCAGGCAAAGTCTAATAATACATAAGAAACAAACATATAATCATTAAGTAGTATAGACGGGCCTCGTGGCGTGGTCGGTAGTGTAACCGACTTCCGTGCACGAGGTCTTGGGTTCGATTCCCACTCAGTACAATTATTTGTGTGATGAACACAGATACTTGTACTGCGTCTGGGTGTTTTCTATCTATAATATGTATGTATTTACAAAAAAAAAAAAGTAATGTATGTATTATATCCGTAATCTGGTACCCATAGCACAAGCGTTAAGCTTAGTTTGGGATCAGAGGACGTTGTGTGAAAAATGTCTGTGATCATATTTTTCTCATCCGAATTCTATTTAGCCATGTAAGCATGATGTAATATATATCTACTACATCGTTGATAATATACACGTAACCTTCTCTTTTGACGACGGTGGCGGCGCCTAAGAGTCTGGGAGAAGTCATTTGCCAAATCTTATCGCTTTGTAAAAAAGGGGACCTAGTTGGCTCAATGTCGATGATAAAAGTGTTTGTATCATGTTTCTTTAAGTGTATTATAAATATGAACATAATAACCATTTATTAAATACGGTAGTAGTATCTACTTTTTCTCATTTTTACCCAGCGACTAGATGACCCGGTGAACTTCGTATCACCTACAATTTATTTTATCAGCGATTATGAATCCTAAACAATCTGCATCGTCTAAGATTTATGGATAGGTTCCATCCATCCATCCCATCCATCAACCTTTCAATGTCCACTGCTGGATACAGGCCACCCCAAGAGAACGCCACAACGAGCGGTCCCATCATGGGGGATAATGCCGTAATCGCCACGCTTGGCAGGTGGGTTGGCGATCGCAGTGGATGTTGTTAATACTCGAGGGAGTGCTGCTGACCACTCCCCCGGCTCTCTCTCCGTCGGCTCTTACGACTCCCGTGGGTAGAAAGGGGTGGGACAATTCTAAAGCCGGCCCCACACGGCCATTTGATAGGTTAGTAAATGAAAATTGCTTGATACAAATTAATAGAAAGAATGACAGTAGCTGTCATTTTGCTGTCTGTTAGCCAAATACCCATACAAATTTACCAATATTTAAATTTTAAATTTTTCTCCTTAGTTTACAGGGTTCTCTTTTTTTTACTTTTAAACAACCCCTGCATTACAGTTAATAAAACAAAAAAAAACAATTATTCAAATCAGTCAAGTCAGTTTTGAGTTTTAGCGAGACTAAACAAGTGATTTTTATATATAAGAAAATTATATATTATTTGCCACTGAACAAGCAGTGATGTCGAGTTTGAACGACACTGACTCCTCGCATGCACACATTTAACTTTTTAAAATTTTCAGAGTATTTAATTGTTGACAAAACAACAACGCCAAGTGAATGTACACATCGGGAGGTAACCTGAGAAGCAAGCTTTATTTTTGTTAAGGCGGGAAAAAAGTTACCTAATCACACACCCTGTCGTTTGAGGAAACCAACTGGGTTTATTTTATTTTATTTTACTATATTTGGGAAAATAAACGTTATTACGTTGTATAATATATGCTTAAACAATGATATGCTTTTATATAATGTTAGTAAATGCAATAACCACAACATTTTCCACAGATTAGTTAGCTGTGTACAGGTCATGGTATGACAGGGCCTGGACCGCGGTCGCCGCCTTCTGCGAGGCTGTCATCTCGCTGAAGGAGGTGGCGGAGAGGGCCCGTGAGGAATCCTCCTTCGCGGACTCGATTCGCCGCCGGCGGGAGGGGCGGCGTGCGCGCGCTTACTTGAGCCTGATGCCGCCCTAGCCGAGGCTGCGGACGGTGGGGTCGGGGAGTACCCTGCCGTCCGCGGAAGCCTACCGCGAAGGTGCGACGCCCAAGTGCGCGAGGCGTCGCTCAAGAGAGGGTGCCCGTAGGGGCTGCCGCCTGCGGATCGCGGTCGTAACGACGCGGTACCCGTGATCCGCCGTAGCAAGGGCGGATGGAGGCGCACGGTGGGTTTTTAGTGGGTGAGAGCCCCATTCACCCCGTTGTCTCCCCGGGCAGCGGGGTGTGCGGTAGGACATTTTTGCCCACCTAAAAATAAAAAAAAAGGGACCAGAGGACGTTGTATGAAATGTCCGTGAATATTTATTTATATGTTTTTATTTATTTCTTAATAACGTAATTTTTGGAAAGATTCACTCCTATTTTTTTGTTAAGGCGGGAATAAATGTTCTTAACCGCACACCCCGTCGTTCGGGGCAATGAACAGGGTAGTGTGAGGCCCTCACCCACTAAATAAACCCGCCATGTACCATCTCTCCGCCTTTATTGGCGGGCCACCGTAACTATATTACATTCCTTCAGTGGTCCGCCGGCGGCTTAACTTTTCGGGTACGGTTCAATTTAGCAACGCATCCGCATACGGAGCGTCGCACATTCGTGGGAGGCCTTGCGTGTGGCGGACGTTCCCCGGTCCCTCCACCCGCAGCCTCAGCTAGAGCGGCATGAGGCGCAAATATCTGCGCCTGCACCGCCCCAGTCGCTGGCGGCGGTTTGGATCTGCGTAAGGATCAGCCTCCCTGGCCCTCTCCGCCGCTTCCTTCCGCGAGATAACCTCCTCGCAGAAGGCAGTGTCCGCGGCCCAATTCCTGTCGCTGCCAAGCATCGCTCTGATAACGCTCGGCAGCGAGAGGTCCCCCCCTATTGCCACGACGAGTTCACGGCGCTGCTCGGCCCAAGTCGGGCACGACTCGAGCGTGTCCTGCGCCGTGTCCTCGTCGCAGCCGCAATGGTGACAGCCCAGAGTTGCTTCCCTCCTTGCGACTATGTGCAGGTATCTGCCGAAGAAGCCGTGCCCCGACAGCACCTGCGGAAAGATTCACTCCTAGTACAACTATCTACCGCCTACTGGGGTAAGAAGACAAATTATTGGTATCAAAATAACTTAAAAACTTTCTATAAGTTATATCATATTCAGCGGGAAATTTCCATTAATGAGCAGTTTGGAAATTGCTTAGAGATCTAATTTTAACTTCGGCAGTTTAAGTTGGTGGATGAAATGATTTATGTCAGTTTTGATTAGTGAGCGAGTTATTTGAGTTGTGATTGTTCTTGTGCTAGAAACTTTTATTAGTACGAGTAGATATTACGTTTTAAAATAGTCATCCATCCATCCATCCATCAGCCTTTCGAAGTCCACTGCTGGATGTAAGCCTCCCCAAGAGAACATCACAACATGTGTTTCGCTCATATGGGGGATAGTGCCGTAATCGCCACGCTTGGCAGGCGGGTTGGCGATCGCAGTGGATGTTGTTAATACTCGAGGGAGTGCTGCTGCCCACTCCCCCGATATTCCCTCAGTCGGCTCTTACAACTCTCATGGGTGGAGAGGGGTGGGACAATTCTAAAGCCGGCCCCACACGGCACTTTAATATTTAAAATAGTATGGGATATATTTATGATAAAATCAAGAATTGTAAATTGGTTTTGATAAAGTTCGATCTTCAGTTAGTTTGAGAACTTTTTTTATTGGTTAGGCGGGAAAAAATGTACCCAACCGCACACCCCATCGTTCGGGGCAACGAATAGGGTAGTGTGGGGCCCTCACCCACTAAATAAACCCGCCGTGTGCCGTCTCTCCGCCTTTATTGGCGGGCCACCGGGACCATATTACTTTCCATCAGTGGTAGTTAGTTTGAGACCTAGTTGGTAACCAGAACACCCCTAATACTTGTCAAAATTATGTGTGTTCAATGTGAAACCTGTGTCCTAAGAGATTTTCTTTTCAGGTCTCCTCAGCCGTAGTGGGGTGAATTATGGTCTAAACCCTTCTTATTACAAAAGCAGAGAGAGAGGTTTAGGTACCGGTCTCCCGCTCGAGTGTTGTGGGTTCGATTCCCACACATTACAACAAGTATTTAATGCTTTTGTAATACGGAAATGTTGATAAACCGCCTGATTAGACAAAGACAAAGGAGAGACATTGTGGGCCTACGGAAGAGAAGAAACTTCATCAAGATCGGTGCGTTTACATTAAACCTATATTTTCCATATCATATAAAATGTTGCTACAAAAATTGCGTTTTCAACACTAATTAGGCTGATTGTTTAGGAAATACCATTACCACGCGCGGTATAATTACGTTTTATTTGTCTTTTAATTAATTGAAATATTAATTCAATCCACAAAATCTGATGAATCAACGAATGGTGAATGAGTTTGGGCATCAATAGAGGCATTGTATGAACGCTGTCTCTTGTCGTGTTGTGATATAAATGAACGGCTCAATTAATTACGAACACTTTAATATTGAATGAAAGAATGAACAATTGGAAATAATTTTATGTCAAAGCAAACATTAATCTATTTTTAACATTGCATAAGATTGGAGGATTTTTTAAACGTTTAAGCTGGAATAAAACTACGTTTACGGAATCTATCGCGTTTACTTGATTTTTATGCTATCCCGACGTTTCGAATACTTTACAGCATTCATGATCACGGGTGGACTTAGATGGTAGATGTCCAAAGCTTATATGTTGTTTCAACGTTTTCATCTACCCACAGTAATATGATTTTACAAAATTCAAATTGGTTTATTTATTTCAACCCACATAATATTCGTTTAGAAACACAATTAAAAATATCTACTCTAAGTTTTATGCTTACAATGTATGAGATCTTAAGCTAGTATAATAAAATAAGTTTAATATTTAGATATTTTTATATATATTTTTAGCATTTGACATGCTTAGCAACATACATTAAACACAAAGTGAAAAATGTGAAATCGAAAATAACAGTCACGAGCAGGATTCGAACCTGCATCTCCTGGATACCGTCCAGATGCTTCGCCAATTCAGCCATCGTGACCCTTGCTCCTGACTGCTAATCTTGACAACACATTCATACTTAACGTCTTTGGGTGACGCCTGCACCATCTGTCGGAAGTATTTTCATACATTATACCGACCAGGTAAACTTAATTTTACAATTAAGATTTTACCTAATAATTGGATGGTATTGACTGTTATTTTCGATTTCACATTTTTCACTTTGTGTTTAATGTATGTTGCTAAGCATGTCAAATGCTAAAAATATATATAAAAATATCTAAATATTTATAGAGTTTGCATCATTATTAGGTAAAATCTTAATTGTAAAATTAAGTTTACCTGGTCGGTATAATGTATGAAAATACTTCCGACAGATGGTGCAGGCGTCACCCAAAGACGTTAAGTATGAATGTGTTGTCGAAATTAGCAGTCAGGAGCAAGGGTCACGATGGCTGAATTGGCAAAGCATCTGGACGGTATCCAGGAGATGCAGGTTCGAATCCTGCTCGTGACTGTTATTTTCAATTTCACAGTTTTCACTTTGTGTTTAATATAAGTTTAATACTACTTTAAGTTTTAAAATTTTGTTTATATTTAGTGCTTAATAATAATTATACCACAAACTACCAATTAAAATTTTTAAGTAATCAAAAACTACCATTAAGAAAGACAATATTGATTATTAGTTTCTATTATTAAATATATTGGTTTTAATAGAAGTTAAGACTAAAAAGCTACCACCGGATCGGAACGCGGCCTGACTGAGAAAAATCCGGCCAGAAAACTCAGTAGGCAACAACATGTTATGGATTATTAAATTTATTTAATTTGGACGTGACTTTTACTTCCAGATTGCTGTTGTTACAAGGAGTAACTTAGGATACTTTTATTTTAGAAAAATAATTAGGGTTCCACGTGAAAAATAAAACACATGAAATTATGAATGATAATACTATCTTTGGAACGGATGGACCGATTTAGACAGAACTTCCACTAGCAGATAGCTGTTGCTATAAGGAGTAACTTAGACTACTTTTATTTTGGAAAAATATTTAGGGTTCCGTGCAAAAATAATAAACTCCTTGAAATTGTTAATGAATACCAATTCAGATAGATAAGTTTATACATCGAATATACATCCATACTTCATATATTGTAACTAGCTTCTGTCTGCGGCTTCACCCACATGGCCTGGCAATAAATGACATATTTTTATCAGAAATAAACATTATATATTAGTTACATAGGTAGGTATCACAGATACACCTTTGAAAAATCCTACCTACTTATTAATAGGTAAATACTCCCGCACGTGGTAGGCATGATCCCTGCTCACCCCCGCAAGCACTGCTACTCTGCGTGCCATATCCCCTCTACCATGCAGTGTAGAATTTTTAAAGCTATATTTTAATGATTTTGGAAAAACTGTGCAATACAAGTACCTAGGCAGTAGGTAGGCTAAAGAGTATCAAAGAAAATTTAACCTTCGATTTCACCTTCTTAACAGAGGAATTTCGATAAACTATTTCTTAGTGAATACCTGTACTATGCAAAGAACACACCCTCCAAACTTCATATCTCTAAGAGGAGCGGCTTGGGTTGTGTGTTGTTATATCATTCAGTCAGTGAGTCAGTTAGGGCTTGGAATACAAATCAATAATTAATTGACTAGCTACTACCCCTGCGACTCTATCCGCGTGACCTTTAGACTATATGGAATTCTAATTTGTTTTTCAAAATGAAAGTAACCTAAGTTATTTTTCATAACATCAGTTATCTGCCAGTTCCATTTAAATCAGTCCAGGCGTTTCGGAGAATAGGGAAACAAACAGACAGACAAAAAATATTAGTTTTTTGTTATAATTACTTACCGTACTTATATATATTTTATAGGTATGCATTTCCTAAAAAGCTGTTATTTAAACATTATAAACAGACACTTAAGTTTTATTTATTTACTTAAATTGATTGATGAAGGTAGGTTACGAAAGTAGTGTCCATTAAGGTAAGTTACTAAAGAGTATCACAAAGGTTGCCTGTCGCGCGGACTCAGAACGCGCGAGCGGGCTATTGCCGATGGTTGTCTTCAACGCACGTCTTTGTATTGTATTGTATTGTAAACGCGGGCTATTTTTCCGCAACTCGACGTCGTATGTGCGCCTATTTTGCGTGACGGGTTGCTGGCACTACTCTTGCCAACCCAGCATCACCAGAAAGCCTAGCAGACCCTTAACGTTGCCGACGACCTCTGGGAGCGACCTCGGAGAGCCGAGGTATAGTGCCCGGTATTCCGCCACCCCCGGACATTCAAGGATGACGTGGGCGGCCGTTTCGTCTGCCTCCATGCAAGCTCTGCAAAGAGAACTATCAGTAACACCTAGAAAAAATAAGTGTTTATTCCATAAAGCATGTCCAGTAATGGCTCCCATTAGGAGCCGGAGCTGAGGCCTCTTCAAACGCCGCAGCTTTAGTGACAATCCGGGGTAGATTGTCGGAAGGGCCTCTCTGGCTTGCCTGCATGTACCTAAGTTAGACCAGTATTCTTGGTGTTCTACCTTGGTGTTTCGTCGTAGTGTGTTTCGGAGCCAAGCGAACGGCAGGGGTAGAATGGGCTCAGGTCCTTCCACTATCATCTCCGAACCCCCCCTTGCCAATTCATCGGCAGCGTCATTACCGCGTGAGTTGCTGTGTCCTTTGATCCACTGTAGGGTTATATCGTTGTCGATACATACCTGTGACAGGGCTCGATGGCACTCGTATATAAGACCCGAGGTTATAGTATACCTTTGAAGGGCCTGTAGGACTGATCGGCTATCAGAGAGTATACGGATTTGTTGGTTCTTTACCTTTCTAGAGTCGATTGCATACGCTGCCATTAAGATGCCCACACTTTCTGCCTGGAAGACCGTGTTATGAGCTCCTAATGGTGTAGATATCTGAATGTTCAGGTCCTCGGAGAATACACCCACACCAGTACCTGACCTTGTTTTAGATCCATCTGTGAATATACTCATCTCTCTTGGGTTAAGACCTTCACCCGGTTGTTCTTGCAATTGTATCTTATACTTCTTGTCAAATACAAACTGCTTGGGTATCCTGTCGGTTACCGCTGCCATGAGCGGCTCCTTACCTATTACCTCACTGAGGATTTCGGTGTGCGGTACCCTTGCTAGTCTCCAGAGACTCAGGTTTTTAAGCCTTACCGCTGTAGCTGCTGCCTCTTGTTTTATGAACAGATGCAGTGGCGGCAGGCCAAGAATAGCTTCCAGAGCAGCAGTTGGAGTTGTCCTCATTCATCCCGTGGCCGCCATACAGGCCAATCTCTGGAGTCGTTGTAGTTTAGCTATGACAGTGGATAATTCGGTCCGTGGCCACCACACCACCGCACCGTAGCTAATCATTGGTCGGATTACTACCTGGTATAGCCATAGAATGATTTTAGGGTCTAGGCCCCATCTTTTACCTATCATTCTGCGGCATTGCCAAAATACGACCGTAGCTTTATCTATTTTACTATTTAAATGATTACTCCAGTTTAAATTACAGTCAAGAATTACCCCTAGGTACTTAACCTGTGTTGATAACTGGAGTTCTGTTTTGAATAATTTGGGCAGTCAAAGGCCCCCTCGATGTCTATGAAGGTGCCTAGACATATAGACTTGCTTGAAATCGCTTCTTCAATTTTGCATACCACTGCATGAAGTGCCGATTCTGTAGATTTACCTTGACAGTAGGCGTGTTGATGCGGGTGCAGGGGGGCGCCTAGTAGAACCCCCTCCCTCAGGTTCCTATCGCACAACCTCTCCAGTGTCTTCAACAGAAAAGAGGTCAAGCTGATAGGTCTGTAGGATTTGGGGTCCGAGTAATCGCTCTTACCTGGCTTGGGTATGAAGATCACCTTGACTTCTCTCCAACTTTTCGGCACGTACCTGTGAGCAAGACAGGCGGCCAGAATAGTGGTGAGTATTTGAATGAGTTCCTCCCCGCCCCACTTCAGCAAGACAGGGAAAATTCCATCCAGGCCAGGTGATTTGTATGAATTAAAGCTGTTAATGGCCCACCGTACTTTCTGTGGGCTAACTACATCAAGTGTTTGGTGCCATTCTGCTTCAGATGGGATGACCTCCTCATCTGTCCAGCGGACTGTCTGCACCATCTCGCAGTCGGGGAAGTGCGTCTGTACTAAGATTTATTCCGCTTCCTCCCATGATCTAGTGAGGGTATCGTCTGGCTTGCGTAGGGATCCCAACGTAACCGTGGGCTGGTTACAAAGAACCTTACTTACCCTGTTAGCCTGTGCTCCATTCTCTATTTCGGAACAGAAGTTGCGCCATGAGCACCTGCTTCTGTACCTGAGACGCTTTTTGTACCTAGACTTAGTTGACTTATAATTATCCCAGTCCTGGTCAGTACCTGTGTTCATTGCTCTGTTGAGTTGTCGCCTCATCCTTTTCCTGAGTCTATCCAGCTCGGGTCCCCACCAGTCGGCTTTTTTGCCTCTACTGGGCGGTGGAGTGGACAAGGGACACGCCTGGTGATAGCAATCCAGCATGGTATTTGTGAGGACGCTTACCTGCCTCTCTATTTCTGCAGCCCCTTCCAGTTTTGTGGGAACCTCTGTCTGCACCAGGGCTAGGCACATTTGTTCCGCGTACCGGATACGATCCGTTCTGCGGGGGTTCCTCCACGGGGTTGCTGCGATTGTCTTTACTTGAATATCGAATCGAATTCACCTATGGTCTGAGCATGATAGATCTTTTGATACATGCCAGTTCGAGATGTTATTCGAAACCTCTTCGGTTGCCAACGTCAAGTCAATGATTGTCTTGCTACGTCTGTTTACAAATGTCGGTTCTGAGCCTGTATTAAGTATATTAAGGTCAGTTGTGAAAAGGTACTCAACAAGTTTCTTACCTCTTTCGTTACTTGTCTTCATCCCCCATAGGGGGTGGGGTGCATTTGCGTCAGTGGCCACGATAATTTCGAGCCCGGTCTCTTCGCAGTAGGTGATTAGCCGTGTCAGCTCGTGGGGTGGCGGATCATCAGCCTCCGGCATGTACACGGATGCAATAACCGCCTCCTGAAGGCTTGAATCCGGCGCCCCGTGCACTACAATGGCGCACAGGTCTCTAGAACAGAAACTCGTTAAGGGTTGCGCGTGTATATTTCTAGACATGTAAATACAGGCTCGGAGATTGTCCAGTCCTGTTTGTGCAATAAGCTTACCTCCGATGTTCCGGAGTCCGCAGACGGTGCCATTCCTGACCCGTGGCTCCTGGATCAGGACTATGGCCGTGTCGTTGACCTCCAACCATTTCCGTATCTGAGCCGTCGCGGTTTCGCTGTGGTGGAGGTTGGCTTGGAGGATATTACAAAGCGGAGAAGGGGGTAACACTGTTAATGTCATCCTCCTCCGCCGATCCTTCCTCCGCCTCCTCCTCACCTATGGCCAGCTTCTCCAGACCCCGGGCGCAGTCCCCCCCAGCCTCCGAGGGATCACGAAGAAGTTCTTCCTCGTCCCCCTCAGAAGCAGGAGCAGTCCGCGCCGACGTCTGAGACCCGGGCAACACCTCCACTCCTACAGTGCTTGCCCTGGTCCCCACGGAAGTGTCCATAGCTTCGGATTCAGCAGGTGCCGTGTTTTCCCGAGAGACGGTGTCGCTGCGTGGTGGGTATTCCACGTACCTGCCACGCGGTCCTTGGAACTTTACGTACACCGAGTCTAGCAGGAAGCCAAGCCGGCGTTCGCGCTCTACAAGGACCGCCACGACCGTCTCCGGTACACTAACAACAGCAAACGTGTCCGTCTCCTGTCGCTCCGTCTTGTGGAGTAACCACTGGTTGATCTGCGCCCAGGGGTTCTGGTACCGAAGTGTTCGCGCTACGGCGCGGAAATCTTCCCAGATCCCCGGGAACAGTACGCCACAGCGTACTCTACGCTGTAGCTCACTCTGGCGTTTCACGGTGACCTTGTCCCCTGTAGACAGGGTCATAGTCACTGTGCACCGCCTGAGCCATGCCAACGTAGCCTGATCCTCACACCATAGCCGTAGGGCACCGTTGGATAACAACGGCTTTCCCCGGAATAGTGGGCCAGAGGATTGGCTATTGCTAGGCTGCATTGCTTCCTGCATCAGCAGTGCCTGCAGCTGTTTCTGCACCTCCTCAGACAGCTGCGGAGTGAGGTTACCTGAGGTCACTGTGGTAACAGCAACCAGCAGGTCCGCCTTCAAAGCATCCGCATACGCCATCTTCGGAGTATCCCCCGTAGGCTCGAGTCTCAGCCTCTTGGTCTCACCTCGCGGAGAGATGGTCTCATCCGGGCGATTCCTTTTGGCCGAAGCTCGAGATTCCGGGATTGCGGTCGTTGCAGGCCTGTTCCTAGCCCTTTTCCTTGCACGGCCGGCGCGGCGTGCTACTGGGGTTCCAGCAGCTGCCTTCGCCGGCTCTTGCTTGGAAGCACCTGGTTGTTGTTTAGGCGCTGGGGCTGTTGTGTTGTCCAATGCAGCTCGCCTCTGCCTGGACTTGCGACGCTGTTTTTTATTCTTGTGCGTCTTCCACTTAAAGTCCGGCACTGTCCAACCTGCATCGAGCAGCGCGGATGTAGCGTCCGTTAGGGGTACCGCTGGTGTCCGCTCCGGTTCAACGGATTTCTCCATTGACGGAGCGTCCTCCTTAACGGCTCCCTCGGCACTAAGTGTTGGCTGGGTTCGGTCATGAACCTGCCCCGAGCCCGTCGGTGTCGTCAACGTGCCGGGTGTTCGAGGCGCCGGGATCTCAGCAGCCTTTTTACCCAGCACGGACTGGTTTTTACGGGGGGGCGCTGTGGAAACAGCACCGCCACTCTGCTTGGTGTATCGAGGCACTGTGGAAACAGCACCTTCTTTGTGAGCAGTGTTAGTGAGTGCAGTGTTAGTGAGTGCAGTATTTGTGTGTGTCTTGTTTGTGTGTGTCTTGTTTGTGTTATGTGATATGTTCGCGCCTTTCCGGGCCACTTTCGCGTCCCTCAAGGCATGTGTGGGTGGGGTAGGCACTGTGGGAACAGCACCTCCCATTTGTATGGGGAAAGTGGAGGTGTCGGGCACAGCGTGAGCCGCACCGTCTCCTCCGTGTGTTTGGGTGCCTGTGGGGTTAACCTCAGGCGCCCGTGGGGTTTGGGATCTGGTTTTATCCATACCACGTGATTGTTTATATTTCGTCTCTCGAGCTTCCCACCCTCCACGGAGCCCGCACCTTTGGGGATGTCACTTTGGACACCAGGACTACCCGAGAGATATAGACACGGTTGGTTGGGATTCATGCGCGACATCGGGAGCTGCAGACATATGGCCGGGGGCACCGATCCTAGTACCCCCAGTGGTTCCACACGCCCTTGCCCCGTCAGCATGGCCGAACCCCATGTCCCCCCAGAGGACCCCCCCGTGTCTCGCCTGCGGCCCGTACCCTCCTCAACCATACGGGACGCGTGTCCATTCCCCTATAGTGGCTAGCTACAGGGGTACCGTTTAGCCAGAAATCCGGACCAAAGAGGGCGTGTTGTCTCCCGGAAGTATCAACCCCGACCCCGTTCGACTCAGCCCTCCAGGACTCCATCTTCCTCGCGTACGGCGATCAACTGCGCAGGACCAACGCAGGTGGGTGCTGTGTGCTTGTGCGAGCGTAGTAACTATATAAACTGCATAGATAAAGGGGCAATATTTGTGGTTGGTGCCTGCCCTTAGCACATTAAACATATAAAATATATACCTAAAGATATACTATATCTGTATAAATACCATAATAAACCGTCTTCGCACCCACACAAAGGCGGCTTTCTCTATACATAACGGAAGAAATAGAAAAGAAGGGACCATGTATACAGAGATATAATACTAATGAGTAAACTACATGAATATGATACATATAAAGACCCTCCCTATTTACCCGGGCTTGGGACCGGCGAGGCTTCGCAAACGGACCGTCTCTGTGGTCTGTCTGAAAAGCCCCGGCTAGGTTAACGCACGTCTTAAAAATTTGATGTTATCTTTTGTTCTTTTTTTCATGGAAATTCGTTTATCTAAATTAGTTATTTTTTTTAATTAGATTGCATTCAAATTAATAGATATAATATTGATATATATATATGTACTTATAATATGTAGTATTATAGGTATATAATATAGATAAGTATTATAGTTTATTCTATTTAGTACGGATTCTTATGGTATCTATTTATTATTTATTTATTTATTTATCTTATTATATTATTGGGTATGCAAAAAGGAGTATGAGAGTAAAATTAATGCGGTCGAAATGCGATCTCTGCGAAGAATCTGTGGAGTGAGGCTGACTGACCGCATTCGTAACGACGACGTAAGAGAGCGAGTAGGTATGAAAGAGAGTATTAGTGTAAAGATACGACAGGGAATACTCCAATGGTTCGGACATGTGGAAAGAATGCCGGACGAGCGACTGGCTAAGAAGATATACAATGCGAAAGTGGAAGGATGTAGGTACAGGGGGAGACCGAGACTAGAGGTGGAGTCAAGGGTCTCCGAAACCGGCGAGCGTGTATGAAGAGAATTATAAATATTGAGAAAGCGAGGGATGTATGCAAGAATAGAGCCTCTTGGCACTCTGTTCTCTCTGCCTACCCCGCAAGGGAAATGGCGTGATGATAAGTAAGTAAGTAAGTATTCTATTTAGTTAAATACCTAGGTTTTAAACTTTTAGTTTTCCTATTTAAAAAGTGCACATAGTCCTATTACTCATGCCTAAAAGAAAATCCAATCTTTCTAAAAACACGAGAAAGGCTAAAAGTGAAAGATATAAATATGAAAATGAATCTCAACAGGAGGGTCAGAGGCCCAAGCACGAAAAACTATCGAATTCGTATCGTAAACTTATCGAATCCACGATAATATAACAAATATTGTATGGTTTTCGAACAACTATAGGTACATGACATTGTCGAAGGCAAGCTTGTTTGTTTATGTTTTCCGAGTGACAGTGACAGTTAGGTATTCTTATGCCGTATTTTAATTTTAATGCATTTTATTGTATTATAGATAAAATGAGAACAAAATATATATGCTGGCTCATTATAACATCTTTTATATTGAGTCAATATTTTTATTAGTTAACAAATCATCTATTTTAATTATTTATTTACACCTTTATGAACACTAAAGTATATATTATTCGTAGGTAATTATAAAGTAAGAGCAAAATATGTGAGACTAATACAAATATGCAAGGTTTTACATCTATATTATCCACAAATAAGCTACTTCCAAAACAGCCCGGTTTGTTATGTGAACATTGCTATTACTAGGTAGGTACGAACGGCATATTTTTATACAAATTTATTTTATTGTATCTATCATCTATATCTACTTTTTCATCATCATATATTACTGTGGGATTCATTAGCTTTCGAAGTTTAGTAATTTTAAAACATAACATACTCAAAAACCTAAGATTTAATATGTTTCGAATCTTTTCTCACCTTCTTTAGGTAGTGGTTGATAGATCATTGTGATTGGCCGAGGGATTATTGCGGCATCACGCGTTGGTTTCTTTACCAATCACAAGTGAGACGATACGATGTCGATACGATTTAGTGAAATACATTCTACAGGCCCTGGATAAAGAAACTCGTCTTATAAATTGTCGATTAAGGCGATCCATGTCTAGGTCAAATGAAAGTAGTTCCCAAAGAAACGGATGATTACAGTTAGATTGAACCCGTCATTCATTATTAAGAAAACAACCGTCTCAGGAGTCTAGAGAAGAGCGTCTAGAAAACGATCGTATTCGACACGCTGTCTCGCCAAGACTAAAATCGGACGATTCTGGAGTGCAGCGATTCGAAAATGACAGCATTCGACAAAACTGTCTCGCCAAATCTAGAATCAGGTGATTGTAGAGAGCAGCGATAAGAAAGTGATCGCATACGACATACTGACATGCGAAATCTAGAATCGGAAGATTCTTGAGAGCAGCGATTAGAGAATGATCGCATTCGACACTCTGTCGCGCAAAATCTAGAATCGGACGATTCTAGAGAGCAGCGATTACAAAATGACCGCATTCGACACTGAGATACGATACCTAGAATCAGACGATTTTATAGTGCAGCGACTGGAAAATGATCGTCACTATCACCAAAATCAACGTACCCTTGAAAGTCAATAACAACATGACATCCGTGTTGCAGAATAATGTGATCGATATTTTGAGCCCAAAGGACAGAGATTCGAGCGTTTAGCACAGCTCCGTGAACGTGTGAGTACTAGCCTGACACAAATTTTGATCGAGAATCAGACAGACTAAAAGTACTACGAGGGAGATTGAAAGTGAAGAAAACCAGATACAACGACTGAATAATGACCAAATAAGAAGAACTAATAGACGTCATATTGCATGGCGAGAATAACACAATAGTGGGTTCAATTATGATGCCCAAATAAATTATTCTGTTGCATCAGAGATAGGCTCTATGAATGAAGGTAAGTTGCAACTACTGTAAAGCTTTAAGGTGGAAAGATGAGTCAAAATGGATCTGTTGTTCTTCTGGAAAAGTGTGCTTGAACTCTATTCAGCAGCCACTTGAGCCAATTAATACTTTGTTATGTGGCAAACATGACCAATCTCACCATTTTTTAAATAATATTAGACTTTATAATTCGGTTTTTCAAATGACTTATTTCCGGTCAAAAGAAGTTCACGAAGGAAGTTATATGTGTGGGGATTCTGCGAATTGCATATTGTAATGTCGCAATCACATATGTATATATATAAGCAGGCTAGTACGTAAGGAGGTCAGTCGGATAGAATGCAATGTAGTTAATATACGAATATAACCAGTGCTCACCGACGTTTCATTATCATCCCCACAAGGAGCACCCACACTGGTCAACCCGATGTGATCGTGAATGTCACTCAAATTTTTTATTGTTCGGTGACGGTGAGCTGATTGTGGTTTCGCGTATTTTTTTTTATATTTTTTGCAACAGGTGAGCGACCTGTTGACGTCGCCAACAGAGGAGAACAAAAGTACCCCACGCTGAAGAACAGACTGCTGCAGGATGACGAGAGAGCTACGAGGAGAGCACCGAGCGCCAGTTCCAGAAGCTAGTATCAGAGCTGGAACTGGGCGCCCAGAAGCCTACACATCGACTGCGGCAGATGAGAGAGTTAGGGCGTAAGGCACAGGTCTCGAACCAGACGCTAAAGAGCCTGTGGCTGTCGGGGATGCCCTCATGTGTTTGGGCAGTCATCACCGTGTGCCAGGACCAGCCGCTGAACAGCATAGCGGCGATAACCGACAAGATCGTGGAGAGCACAGGGTCCAGTGACGTAGCGGCTATAGCCGATGGCTCAGCGCAGGTCACGCTAGGACCGAAACCGAGCTGGTCGACAAGATGAGCAGGCTGGCTATGGAAGTGGCATCGCTGCGCAACGAAGTGAGAGATCGGGGGCGCGCGCGTTGCAGGAGTCGGTAGGAGTACGGGAGTCGTCCGTCGTCGAGGAAGAGAAGGTGGGTGACCTGCGACGCAGACGGGTGTACCCAAAGACAGGTAGCGGAAAACCATCGTATTAGTTAAGGATAGTGTAACTAGGTATAATTTTTTAATAGATACTGGCGCGAACATCTCTGTCATTCCTAAAAGTTGCCTTAGGAGACACAGTATGCAGAGGTGTGATTTTAAGTTGTACGCCGCTAATAATAGTGTAAAATAGGATGTCACACGGTGTCTAGGCTTAGCCATTTTGAGATAGGCGACCGTTTCGAGCACTTACATGTAGGTTAAGAAATAATGTAGATTGGTTCACGGAATTGCCCACAGTAATGTTAGGATTGAGAGCTGCGTGTCTAGCGGATAGCGATTTTATAAGCGCCGCGGAATTTACGTTGGGACATTGTTTAAGGTTACCTGGTGAGTTTTGTAGCGAGAATAGCACTACGATAGATAATCCACAAGCGTACATACTTAGGCTTAAGGATACGTTAGATAGAATAAGACCTAAAAGTAGGGACGCCAGTCGTAGTAATAATAATAAATATGTTTGTACATGCTGATTTAAAGTCCTGTTCACATGTATTCCTGAGAATAGACGCTGTGAGAAAACCCTTGACGCCGCCATATAGTGTTCCTTACAAAGTTGTACAAAGAGACAAAAAGGTGTTCACCATTTTGGAGTGTAAGGTCTCTATCGACAGGGTTAAGCCAGCATACATTCTGGAGGATTCCGACAGCACGTGTAATAGCGATTTGAATCAGCATAAGAATGTTAATGTAAACACGCCCTTAGTAAAAAAACGCAATGTGGCAGAATTGTTAAAAGGCCCGTCAGGTTTATTGATTTGCAATAAGTTAATAAGTAGGTAAATGGAAAGTTAGCAAATAATATTATTGTGTATAAATTGTGTTAGTAGTAATAAGTTCATGGCATTTTATTGTTTTTTTGGTTTTGTTATATTTTGTGATGGTTAATGATAGTAAACATTTTTTTTTTTTAGAAGGAGGTGTATGTGGGGATTCTGCGAATTGCATATTGTAATGTCGCAATCACATATGTATATAAGCAGGCTAGTATGTAAGGAGGTCAGTCGGACAGAACGCAATGTAGTTAATATACGAATATAACCAGTGCTCACCAACGTTTCATTATCATCCCCACAAGGAGCACCCATATATGCTTACATTTAAAATACAGGGAAAGGTTTATCACTTTATTGGTTCCCTTTTTCCAGTAGATAATTTGAGAGAATCGTTTGTACAAATATATTTCATAAGTGATTATGTACTACAAAGGGATGCAAGATTACGATGTTTTCCAAATCTAAACCCTTTGTTAGTGGAAAGCTTGCAAATTATGCTTATTGAAACAAATAATTATATTAGCAATTTCGAAACTGCTCTTCAATCTTTTCCACAAAATTCAAACGAAAATGACTATAAAATAGTTATAAATGCTGATCGACGACCTTCAGCAGAGCACAGAGGCCGCCATAATAAACCGACAACAAACGAAGAATCTGTATTACTGGTAAATCAATATTGTGATAAACAGGACATAGTACTTCGCAAACATGATAATAGATTGCAGAGAATCGCTGAAACTAATAGAGCATATGACGCTCTACAGTATCCTCTAATGTTTGTTTATGGGGAAGATGGATATAACTTTGCAGTCTACCAAGTCGACCCAAACACAGGCCAAATAAAATTCAAAAAAAAAGTTTCCGTGCTACAATACTATTGTTACCGCTTAATGATTAGAGAAAATAAATATAATCATTTGCATTATTATAAACAATTATTTAATAAATACTTAGTTGATGTATGCGCTAAAATCGAAACAGAAAGATTGATTTTTAAACAAACTAATCAAAAAAAGCCTCGTGTGGAGAAGTATATTCACCTCCAAGATGCAATCAATCAGAATGAGAATGTAGAGAACTTGGGTCAGTTAGTTATAACCTACCTTAATCGTTTACGGCAGGGCCTAAATATATGCACCAACATACATAGAATGCATTTTGTTATGTTAGGAAATATGGATGTCCTGATCTTTTCATAAAGTTCACTACTAACCCTAAATAGGATGAAATCGCAAACGAACTTTTTACTGGACAGTTGGCTTCTGATCGTCATAATGTTGTGGCAAGAGTTTTAAAATGAAAACTATAACAAATGATGGATCTCCTGGTGAAAGGAAATAGTTTCGGTTCCGTTCGCTGTTTTATGTATAGTGTAGAATGGCAGAAGCGTAGTTTGTCTCATGCCCACATTTGATATGGTTGGCAACGAAAATTAGAGCTGAGTAAATCGATAATGTTATTAGAGCAGCATTACCATACCAAGAAGTTGATCAAGAGTTATTTGATGTTATAAAAACCATAAAAATATGGTGCATGGTCCATGTGGCCCTTACAATCTTCAATCTCCATGTATGAAGAACGGTATTTGCAGTAAAAGATTTCCTCAATCATTTACTACAGAAACTCTTATGGTGAGATTGGTTATCCATTTTATAGACGTCGTTCACCTGAAAACGGTAGTGTAAAAACAAAAATTCGATCACGAAATAACTTTATTGATATCGTCAATCGCTGGATTGTTCCGTTTTCACTAATACTGTCGCGGACTTTTAGAACACAATCATATCAACGTTGAATTTTGTAGCAGTGTAAAATCAATTAAATATATTTGCAAGTATGTCAACAAATAATAATAATAATAACTTTATTTGACCATGAAAATATATTTATGTTAATACAAGTTTGCTTAAAATGAATTCTAGATTAGCTAACATAATATCAGATCTCGCCAAAGAAACTTATCGTCGTCTTGGCTTTGTGTTAAGAAATATAAAACATTTTAAAGACCCACTAGTAGCACGGACTCTCTATAACACGCTTATTTGAAGCAAACTCGGGGCTAGTGCATGTGTTACACAAGATTATTAGAAAAGGTCCAAAAAAAAAGGAATCCTCCTTAGCGGACCCGATTCGCCGCCTGCGCGCGGGGCGGCGTGCGCGCGCTTACCTGCGCCTGATGCCGCCCTAGCCGAGGCTGCGGACGATGGGGTCGGGGAGTACCCTGCCGTCCGCGGAAGCCTACCGCGAAGGTCTGATGCCCAAGTGCGCGAGGCGTCGCTCAAGAGAGGGTGCCCGAAGGGGCTGCCGCCTGCGGATCGCGGTCGTAACAACGTCGTTCTCGTGATCTGCCGTAGCAAGGGCGGGTGAGGGCGCACGGTGAGTTTTAAGTGGATGAGAGCCCCACACTACCCCGTTGTCTCCCCGGGCAGCGAGGTGTGCGAGGTGGTAGGACATTTTTGCCCACCTAAAATAAAATAAAAAATAAGGTTGGAAACCTGCGTTTTAGCACACAGGTTCAGACTTGGCAGTATTTGGTGTACAAAATGCTAGCGATGAAGTGACACCATATCAAAATGGAAGATATATTAGTATATCCGAAGCATTCTGGTGCATTTTATCATTTTCAATTCACGAACGTTTCCCCGTAGTAATACATCTGGATATCCATTTAGAAAATGGTCAGATAATTTATTTTGATCCAAATAATGTTCAGGGAGTGGTAGAAAATCCGAGAAATACGACTTTGGTGGCGTTTTTCTATCTATGCTATAACGATGAATTCGCAGCCAGTTTATTATATGAAAAAGTAACAGGTTATTACACATTTAATAAACAAAATGAAACATTCCAACGGCGACGCCGAGGTACTCCTGTGGAGGGTCATCCTGGCATATTTCACGAGCATACTCTTGGTAGAATTTATACCATTCATTCTAACGGGAATGCTATCATTTAAGGATGTTATTAAATGTTGTTAAGGGACCAACTTCTTTCGAAAACTTCAAAAGCGTGAATGGCATTTTACATCCCACATATCAAGCAGCATGCCTTGCACTTGGTTTACTTGAAGCGGATGATCACTGGTGTGACACAATAATAGAAGCCAGTATAAGCCACAGCGCAAATAAATTAAGAGAACTTTTTACCATTATACTGGTATTCTGCAATGTTTCTTATCCCTCAGAGTTATGGGATAAGTTTATGGATTTTTTTTATGGAAGATTATTTAAGATTATTTGACAGAATTGCTTATTTAGAAAACTTCACCAATCGTACTCTGTATACGTTAAAAGACATTCTTCTCTCCATAGGTGGCAATACTCTCTTCCATTACGGTTTACAATCTCCACAAGCGACTGCACCACAGACCACCACACATAAACTTTGACCCAGTTGAACTTCAACGTACCTACGATAGTACATAATGAACCAAGACTGAACAACGAACAAAATCAAGTTTATCGACTTATCATTGACAGTATTAATGCTGCTCATGCCGGTGGTGTATATTTTTTAGAAGCTCCAGGTGCTACAGGCAACACATTTTTAGTAAATCTTTTGTTGGCCAAAATTCGCTCTAAAAAAGATTGCCATAGCAGTTGCATCTTCAGGAATAGCTGCAACCTTTACTTTCTGTAGGAAAAACAGCACATTCCATGTATAAAATACCAATAGAAGCAGAGAATATGGAAAATCCAGTTCGCAGTATATCGAAAAATAGTCATAAAGCCAAAGTATTACAATATTGTGTCTTTGTAGTGTGGGGCGAATGCATTATGGCAGACAAAACTTCAATTGAAGCCGTAAATAGAACAATGCAAGACCTAAGAGGTAAAACTCAACTATTTGGAGGAGTAACATTTTTATTTGCTGGAGATTTTAGACAAATATTACAAGTTGTGACTAAAGGTACATGAGCGAATGAAATGAATGTCTGTTTAAGACAATCAATACTTTGGAGACATTGTAAAAAACTTTACTTTTTTAAGTAAAGTTTTCTTTTGAAAACATGAGAGCACATTCAGCAGATTCAGAATTTAGCAACGTCCTTCTTGATGTTGGAGAGAGGAAGTGTACAGAAGTGAATGATACTCATCATATAGTTCTACCTACCAGTCTTTTTCAGGTAATAGCGGACCTTGAGACTTTAATACATAGTATTTATAACGATGTTCACAATCTCATTATAAAAGAAGATTGGTGATATGAAAGATCAATTTCAGCACCAAAGGACGACCGAGATTAGTGCACTTAATCAGCGTATTTAAGATAAACTTCCTGGTGAATCACAAATATATCTTTCCGTCAATATAGTTTGCAATCTGGATGAAGCTGTAAATTATCCAATGGAATTAAGCAGTATAAATGTGCCTGGTCTACCCCCTCACAAACTAGAACTTAAGAGTGTGCCCATTATACTACTGCGTAATTTGAACCCACAGAAATTTTGCAATAGTACTAGATTGCGAGTAGTATCATTGCAAAGAAACTTAATAAAAGGACTTCCTTCGGGATGCGGTAAAGGTGAGACGGTATTTATATACCACGAATTCCCATAATACCGTCGAATTTTCCCTCTGCATTTAAAAGACTGCAATTTACTCTCAATGTCAGCTTTGCTATGACAATAAACAAGTCACAAGGGCAAACGTTTAGCAAAGCTGGCATAGATTTAACTAAGAGTTGCTTTACTCATGGGCAACTATACGTGGCATGTTCACGTGCAAAGCAAAACTAGCGTTGTTGTTTTGGCCCAAAAAGATCAAACTACAGATATCGCATATAAAGAGATTTTTAAATAGAGTTAGTACGAAAAGCCAAAAAAAAGAACAAAAAAGAATAAGAAGCATTGACTCGCAAAGAAGATGAAAGCGATTACTCTTAGTATAGGTATATTTCTTTACAAGGATTCTGTAATAATAACTTTTTAAAATTCTTCATTTCGTTAAATTCCTCGCGGACGAAGTCGCGGGTAACAGCTAGTTAATCATAAAAATTATGCAAGGATACCAATTTATAGTACCGACTAAATTGCATCCAAAGCCGCTAAGTCGTTTAGGCGCGGTTACGGACCAAGAACTACACATTCAAACATCTTCAGAAACCATTTTGATCTATATTTTAGCATTTGACATGCTCAGCTACTCTTAAAGTACAAATTATAATTTGTGAATAAGGAAAAAGAGTATTTTAGTACTGAAATACTCTTTTTCCTTATTCACAAATTATAATTTGTAATCTTCAGAAACCTTCAAATTTATAATAGTAAGTAGATTTTTTTGTAAATCTTCTTGGTTGTTAAAAAATAATAGAAAAACATAGCTACCTACTAGCATTCTGACAATGCTTTGAGGCAATGTTTCAATTTAAACTTTTAAAGTATATTGTTGGCGGAATTTAGCGGAAACTTTCTTGTGAAAGAGAAAGCTGGAAATTTTCCGCCAATCCAATTTTAAGTTACACAGTATAAGTTTGCAGGTAGAATGATTTAGCTCGTTTTGATTAGAGAGTAAATTATTCGAAGGATTACTTAGGGTTGTAAGAAAGTTTTTCTTAAAATGAAAATCTTTTATAAAGTTTCGTATTTTTGTGGCAAGGTGAAAAACATATAATTTGATTTATCGCCTACATATTTTTTAAAATGCATCAATAATGAAATTATCTTTATACAAATTAAATATTATTTTGTATTCTACCTATACATTTTACATATACACGAAGGATTTCCAGCTTGAGCAAGTAAACTTATTCAAATCGCTTTATGTAGCAAAAATTAATCTTATAGAAAGAAAGAAAGAAAATAAAGTCACAAATGGTTGTTCTGAGTATGGGTGTACTTTGTGTCCGTGAAATTATATGTTTGTAAATTCCCCCACGATACAAAGATTATTCCTTAGTGCACGGTGTTCAGGTTCCGGTGCAGATTTCATTTCATAAAATAAAAATAAAAAATCAAGGTAGTCATGAGGACTGCCGACGGAAGTAAAAACTTAAAACTATAAACATACAGTTGTTAGTTTTGGATATCCAAGTGAATTGTTTGATTTTAAATTAAAACTTGTAAATCAAAATGATTCATTCATTCATAATATATATATATATATATATATATATATATATATATATATATATATCATTTAAATTATCCATTTCTTCATTCACGGCTGGTCCAGCGCAATAAGTTATACTAATAGGAACATATATATAGTGTTATCGTTAACACGTCACATGACCAAAGTGTTCGGTGACGATGACGCGAGTTCCATGATTTTCGTTCACCCAAAAAGTGCTCAACGCGCCTAAAGAAGTTTACACTTCAAACATTTTAAAAACAAAAACAAAAATTACCGTAATGTATTTTGATATTTTTTTAGCATTTGACATGCTTTTGATGTGAAGGTACCATATAAATTAACACAAAGTGTGAAAATGTGAAATCGATAATAAGAGTCACGAGCAGGATTTGAATCTGCATCTCCTGGAATACCGTCCTAAATGCTTTGCCAATTCAGCCATCGTGACAATTGCTCGGGACTGTGAATTGGATACTTAACACATTCATTTTTAACGTCTTTGGGTGACGCCTACGCCATCTGTCGGAAGTATTTGCATACATTATACCAACCAGGTAAACTTAATTTTACAATTAAGATTTTTACAAATTAATGACACAGCCCTCTAAATATTTTTATATTTAATTTATGCAAAAAAAATATTGAATGTACTTTTGTGAAGCTTTTTCGTTTAATAGCTCTTGAATAAACTTAAAATAGCAATTGTGTGTGGCAAAGTTGCGAGTATACATATTAATACATGTTACAACTATTAGGTAAAACACATCCTTGCATTAAGCCTTGGTGGAAACAAAGAAATGATCTAGCTCCAAAATGCATACTTCCAAAATAGATATTCCATCCATCCATCCATCAGCCTTTCAACGTCCACTGCTGGACATAGGCCTCCCCAAGAGAACGCCACAACGAGCGGTCCCGTCATGGCGGATAATGCCGTAATCGCCACGCTTGGCAGGCGGGTTGGCGATCGTAGTGGATGTTGTTAATAGTCCATTCACGACCTTGTTATGTTTCACGTAATAGAGTCTCACCGAAAATATAACCTTCAGTTGGCACATATACTGTTATGTGTTTATAATAAATCATTCTCTATTTATGTCGTGATCTTCCAAAATAACGTTTTGTATTCTCAGCCTTATTATTAATATGTTAATAAACTTGCTTGTCATTGTAACATGATGTCATAACTCAACACAAAAGTTTATGTTGCGGATAATATTATTGAAATGGTTTTCTACGTGTATATATTGTATATATTATCTATTTAACACGACTGAACTTTTTAAAAGTGTAGTGTAGTGGTTCAAGTAAGTATTTATGATGAGTTGAATTCCACCATATTTTTTAAATGCCTGAACAAATTTTTTGTATAGTGTATTGTAAGAATCCTCACATTATCACGAGTGATTTTTTCTATTATAATGTAAAAAAAATACATAATAAAAATTTTCGCGGTTTAATATGTACTAAATAGTATAAAAAATGTGAGTCAGGTCACTTAGGCATAAATATTCAGCTTTATATTCAATCAAAATAATATTATCCCCTGACAGATATTCACATGTCAAAATTTGGTGTATACTTATATATTACGAGCTTAGATAAATAACCTATTGATGTAGCCATGATAAATTAGGAAGTGTAGAAGTGAGACGCGCATATACGAAATATGCTAAGAAAAATGAGACAAGTATCGTATCTTCCTGTCTCATATAAGGTGCAGGTTTTTTAGCTGGCGAACTTTCAAATAGTTCGCCATACAACTTAATCACCATGACTACCAGGAATGCCATTAAAAGGAAAATTAGGTGCCGTATTTAGTGTTCGAAAAAATGCCGTGTCTCAAACAAATTTATTAAAAGCAGACTTCCACGCCTGATTATAATAATAAATAATAATAATAATTACATATTGTTCCTATAGTTACAGTGATTAAAAAGAAGGTTTCCGTACAAAATCTATAAAAATATATCAGATAAACAAACTTTATTTGAATTTCACTAAATTCGTCCCATGGGAAAGGATGGGATGGTGACACTTGTATTCTTAGCCCGTCACCACACGGACGTTGCAAGAAAAGTATAATGGTTGGCATACAATATTTATTGATGGGTCAAAGAGTACTAATGGTCTAGGAGCTGCATTTTATAATCCTTCTCTTAAAAATAGTGGCAGTTTTAATGTAAATGGCAACGTTTGTATAATGTCAGTGGAGTTGATTACAGCCTCGGAGGCACTAACTTATAAATGTTCTCATAGATTAGACAATGCAGTTATACTTACAGACAGTAAAAGTTCTCTACAACATATGGCTCGTTGCATCTCTGGAGACAGAGGCGTACCGATAGCCTATGAAATATTGAAAAATATCTACGACTTGCAACCGAGGGGGGTATCTTTGAGACTTCAATGGATCCCAGGATATATAGAAATTAGGGATAATGCAAAGGCAGACCAACTTGCTAAATCAGCATCTTCGAGTGGGACATACTATGAAATATTTCCTCATTACAGCGAAGTAATCCCTAGATACAAAAGGAAATGCTGGGATATATGGCCGGAATATTTTGATTTAAGATCAATAGAGAAGGGAATTTGGTATAAAACTATGCAATGCTCAATCTTGCGTAGCCCCTGGTCCGGATATGTCATAATTAACAGGCAATATTTAAAAATTTCTTTCAAACTCCGTTCCGGTCACTACCCATCGGCAAAGTATGCATTTCTGTTAAAAAAATGCACCTCACCCATATGTGAGATATGTTATGTGGTGGAGGACGTGCATCATTTGTTAGTGGAGTGTGATAGGAACCGGAGTCATAGGGAAGCGTTGTTTGGGCTGATTAGAAGCAATGTGGGTATTTTTCAATCCAATCTAGCAGAACCTGCTTCAGTTGCTGCCAGAAGGGTATATGAGATAGTGGTTGCTTCTCAGCAGCTCCTCCCTGCTGCTTAGATTAGATTAGGTTAAGATTGTTATTAGTTAAGAGTACAATGGGACTGGCATATCCATGTTCGATAAAAGTCCCCAAACTAAATAAAGAATAAAAAAAATTATACATTTTATTTATCACAATATCCGATGTGAAATCTCTACAATACATTTACTAATGCTACGTGATGTTGCAGAATTTTAGTGTTGAACATATGAAATAAAACCTCTTTTAAATGTTTACGTTAAAATTGTGTGAGAGTTTATTATCTCTAAACTCTCACCTAATTTTGCATTCACAGTATTAATCAGGATAATAAGTGATCGATATTAATGTATTAATCAATTAGTTTGTGTGAGGCACAAGGAGGTTTCAGGTGTGGACGAGGATGCATGGATCAAGTGTATTCTCTGCGCAACATTGTGGAGAAGCATCTGGCTGTAGCCCAGAGGGTTTTCTGCAGTTTTGTGGATTTGGAGAAAGCATTTGACACTGTTGTACGAAAGGAACTTTGAGACATTTTGCCGGAGTATGGTATTAGCGGTAGACTGCTACAAGCGGTGCAGTCCAACTACATGGACTGCAGAGCTTGTGTGCGGCTGGATGATGGAATGTCACCCTGGTTTGACGTCAATATCGGCGCTAAACAGGGCTGCATTCTATCAGCCAGACTGTTTATCATATATCTGGATAAATGTCTACAAAGGTTGGATGACATGAATGTGGGAGTTCAGATGGGCGACTCAGTGGTTAACTCGCTGCTATATGCAGATGATGCGGTCCTATTAGCGCAGTCTGCGACTGACCTGCAAAAGACCTGTTTTTTATCTAAGATTACGAGTATCTTGTAAACAACATTTTATATAGGTTCATTTGTGCTAGAGAACTGTCGTCGTATATCTATCACCCAATTATATTCATGAATGAGATAGTGCAGCTTTGAAACAGTTCTATTCCGCTTTTAGTTTAGACTAGCCGCTGAAATTCTCCTTTGAGAACAGAAAATTTACAGAATGAATATGTATTATAAATAAATGTAAGCATAATATTGTAATATGCTAACAAACAAATAGGTGAAATTCCAAATAAAATGGTTTGTGTTCAGAGACATCGCCATATAAAATATTTGAAATAAAAAAAATAAAAATAAAAAATTCACTGTTTTAATTAAAAAATACTGGTTAGAAGATTTACAGATAAAAAAAATCAGTCTTCATATTGTTTTGGCTATAATAGAGAGAAGCCATGTCATTTATGTGTTCCGGGTTATGAACTGTCTATGTAACAAATTTCAATCAAATCCGTTCAGCCGTATTTGCGTGCACAAGGACAGGAGCAAAGCCACATCAAACTGTCTTAAACGAGATCGTCACCAGGTGGTATGCAAGAACCCTGCTGCGACGTCTCGTAAGTCGGTGATTTTTCCGAATATCCAAAAGTACTAATTAAAGTATTAATCATATTCATAATTGTAGTAGAATTCTGTACGCTTCTATGCTAATCCATTGCTGTTGCGTAAGGTGATTGGCTCAATTTAACAATCGATAGAGCCATATAATGGAATAATAACGTGGTATTAATGGTTGCTGAGACTTGAGGTTTGGCTACACGCGCCGGCGTCAAAGACTCTAGTGACAATCAAAGTTGTTTGCCAAATATTATTGAAAGAGGGTCAGACTGCTGACTTAACGCTTTTAATATCTACCCTTGTAATTCCATTGCGGTTTGGCAGACTTTACAAACCGTCGAGAAAATCTCTCAGGCCTGCAGGCTCCCACACGGTGTTTTTCCTTCACAGAACAGTGATCATCTAAAAACAAATACACACGTAGTTTTGAAAAATCTCAATAAATTTGGGGATCCTAGTGTCGTGCGTGGTATGGACCTTTTTTTTTGTTTAGGCGGGAAAAATGTACCAAACCGCACACCCCGTCGTTCGGGGTAACAAAAAGGGTAGTGTGGGGCCCTTACCCACTAAAGAAACCCGCCGTTTGCCGTCTTTCCGCCTTTATTGGCGGGCCACCGGAACCATATTACATTCCTTCAGTGGCAGCAGGCTTGGTATGGACTTAGGACTGGAAATTTAACACAACACCACTGTGATCGTAGTCCTTGGCTTTTTCACTAAAATCACTAGCTTACTTACAACTTAAATGGCTTGATCGGTGGTAAACAGTTATCGTATAGATGCTTGTATCACTCAATCACTCAGGAGCATCACTGCTTACCCCCAAGAAAGATGCCAGAGGTGAATAGCGATTATGATAATGAGGGAATAGGGAGCAGAGAAAGGCCGATGCGGAGATGAAAGCAACTCAAATGTAGCACGAGGAATTGGAGAGGATGTATGAGGATGTGGCTAAGAAGTATGATAGAGGGAATGAAGAAAGGATGTGGTTATTAAACTATCCCTAATTAGATTATTAAGTAAGAGTGACAAATGATACACACTTCTATCTATTTTATGTACATGTTTCAAGAAATAGCTCTTTGCTTTTTATATTACTCCAATTAGATAAGTTTAAGAATGACATAATATTATTATTATCGTGAAAAACTCCATCAATTACAACTTAAACTTTTCACTTATTGCACGCCTCATAAGCGAAGCGTTGAGGTGTGTATTACTCTCGTTTCACGCAGAACAACTGATTTTTCAAACTTAAAATGTCTCTATTTATCATATATTGCACTTGTAAAATAATATATACACACACATATCAAGAAAAAACACTATTTTTAACTCATGATATTTTTGATGCCATTTTTGTTATTTAAACTAGTTAAAAAACTGTTTAAAAAAGTTCTGTCTTGGACGTCCGTTTGTTGTAGGCAATGTATGTTAACACGATAACGACCGAAATACTTTACTAATCGAGTATTTTTTTTTCTTTTATGATACAGTACAACTACAAATAGAGCCCTATCACTTTTCACGGTCTGATTCGATGTGGGTTAATTGTTATTAAATAAACATAAAAATTGTGAATATTTACGCTCGACGCGACACTAAAACCATTGCTATCCTTATTTCGTGAGAACTACTTCTATAGACCAATATAGAAGTACATCTTAAAATTAGCGCTAGATGGCGTATAAGACATGAAAACCACAGTTGTTTTTGAAATTAGCGCCATCTATGCGATTAATTGAAAACTACTTAGTAAGTTCCAAAGTATTTACTTCAATTCCAACGAAAAATAACTTTTTTTAAGATAAATTTACCAATTATTTTAAATATTTCAAATTGTTATTCCAATGGTACATTAAGTTGTTTTGTGAAGTTAAAATAAAATAATTTCGTTAATACTCCATTGAACCGTCAGGGGTTTTTATCAGAACTCTTCTTGGACTAATAACGTTTCATTGAAAATGTATTATTTAGGCTGCACTATTTTTTCTCCCCTTTTCAACCTCTTTAGATTTTTTGACGTGATAACGTCTTATAAATAAAATTGATGAACGCCGGCTGCGCGCACGAAAAAGTTTCACGTTCCGAAAAATGTATGGCGACCGATACATTGTTTGTGAAACACTCAGAAAACATACATGACGTTATCACGTAAAATTATCGTCCGTAAACAGACTTTACAGATAACTATATCGTTTTTTTATGTAAAAATCTTCGCATGTGTAAACTTAATAATTAACAAGTTTATTCACAAAGGGCATCATTTGATTTCTGAGTTTTTATTTTAATAATAATTGAATGTCTGCCAAATTCCTCTTACATTACAGATACATCTTTATTTTATTTACAACTAGCTGACCTAAAAGATGTTGTCCTGTCTTAGTCTTATGAATATTCAATTCCTTGTGAACTGTCAAATGCGTGAAGTTAAAATGGCTGTTAAGTTTTCTGACTTTTTTTAATTATCTGCGCAATAATCAGATTTTTTTCCGTAAGAAACTTGTATAAAGTATTAGAAAACTTAAAAAAAATGAATAAAATAAGTATAGTCGTTCTCTTATGGCGTGACCAATTCATTTTTATAATATATCTATACTAATATTATAAAGAGGAAAGATTTGATTGTTTGTTTGCATTGAACAAACTGCGAAACTATTAAACCGATTTGAAAAATACTGTCACTATTAGAATCCCACATTATTCCTGATGAAAATAGGCGACAAAATATTTTCGAAAAGGTAGAGATCCGTATGAAAATGAATGCTTCGATAATGCAAACCAGCGTGTGAAAAAAATACAAAAAAAAATCCGTATATCACGTACGTTGCGTAAATTATTGACAATAGAGCAAAGTGATATACTTCAGTTTTATAGAGAACATCAATATCTACAAGAAAAGTGCGTGATACAATACGTCTAACTAATAGTTATGCCACAATCTATATCTATACTAAAGAGTACTAATAAGGAGGAAAAATTTGATTGTTTGTTTGCATTGAATAGGCTCCGAAACTACTAAACTGCTTTGAAAAATTATTTCACTATTAAAATTCTACATTATCCCTGATGAACATAGGCGATATAATATTTTCAAAAAGTTAGGGATCCGTATGAAAATTAAAACTTCGATAATGTTATCTAACGTGTGAATAAAATACCAAAAAAACCTTATATCGCGTACGCTGCGTAAATTATTGACAATAGAGCAAAATGATGTACTATAGTTTTATAAAGCATATCAATATCTACAAAAAATCCGTAATACAATACGTCTAACTATAACAGTCATGTCACAATAACTATTTTTGCATGTTAAAATATGCAAAACTAACACCAGTACAAACTAATATTATAAAGAGGAAAGATTTATATTTGAGTATGTATACAAATGACATAGGCTATATTTATTTCTATTTAGATGTCTTGCATAAAAATACATTTACTCTACGTTTATCCCAAAATGTTTAAATAAATAGCTACCCATGCGAAGCCGGGACTTGCAGCTAGTTTACAATAAAACCCATCTTGTTTCAGAGGCTATCGCTTAATAAAAGCCTTTTGGTTGAGGTGATTTATATTTACATCAGAATTAAATGTAATTTGGATTTTAAAATGAATTGTCTGAAAGCGTTATAACTGATTGTAAATAAATAGAAAATAATAAAATAGCTACAAATTATAATGAATTAGATTCAGCCCGCGGCTTTGTCCACATGCACTTAGACCTTAGAACATAGCTACATTCATTAATTCACATGAACCATATATAATATAAAGCGACCATGCGCAGCAGGCCGCCCTCCAGGTGGAGGTGTGGTTGTCGTCCTGAATTTTCATAATTGTGCGTCACCCGCAGTAGACCATGTCGCAGAGTTGACATCTAAAAAGCCATCGAACAAAAGACCCTCTCTCGCGATGGAAGAATCCACAACACCGACACGTTTTTCTGTGAATGACAACGTGATATCGGTTATATGCCAAGTATGGGCTGAAGAACGTCATAAAGCGAAATATTTCGTGACTGAGGGTTCCACATAACCCTGTAGTCTTCCTAGGTTGCAGAGTGGGTAGTCGGGTACATTGTGGCAATGTAGTGGAACTACTTTAAATTCTATAATATAATATAGATGTACAAACTTAACATAAACTTAAATTTAATTACTTAAACTAAAACTTAAAATTATATACAAACTTAATCTAACCTAAAATATGTAATTGTTAATGTACAATGTGACAAACGTATTCACTTTTATTATTAGAGATTCGCATGTTGTGTATAATAGCCAAGCCCACCCGATCACGACCGAATGGCGTTCGGCAAGCCTGCGCGCGCGCCGCGGCCGTTCGGGACACTTCGGGAATGACTAGGCAGTCCGCTCAAATTAGCTATCGACGCGAGACGTATGACGCTTTATGCTCCGTTGCTTACTATCGTATTTCGCTATCGCTAATATTCTATTATTTCTATGTGCGCTGTATTTCAACTGCTATTCTATTCCTTCTGTTCTTTGCCTATATATATGTGACAAGTGTAATAAATAAACTTTAGTAGGTAAAATAGTGGTTTTTATTGGACTGATTAATCGTATCCTGTAAGTATAGACCGGCAACCACAAATTCTTACTAAACTGGTGACTTCCGAACGAGCACAATGAGTGACAGTAGCAGCGATTCAACACATACCGCCGGCTCGCAAAGTAAAATTACTACGCGGCCTGTGAAGAAAACTCGCCCATCCCCAACGATAGTTCATGACATACCACCAGCAGATTCCAGGAGGAGATACAAGGTGAAAGTGCCGCCGTTCTCCCCTGAGGAGCCAGAACTTTGGTTCGCACTTTTGCAGGGTCAATTTGAAATCTACGGCATACGGGATGACATAGAAAAATTTACACAGGTCACCACCAACCTGGATATGATACACGCGAAAGAAGTGAAGGATATAATCCTTAACCCTCCTGAACGTCATCGGTACCTCAAGATCAAGACGGAGTTAATACGTCGGCTCTCAGCATCCCACGAAAAGAAGGTCAGGCAACTGCTGACCCACGAGGAGCTGGGAGACCGGAAGCCATCGCAGTTCCTACGGCACCTACAGGACTTGGCTGGTCCAGCCGTTCCAACTGACTTCGTCAAGACTATTTGGAGTCAGCGTCTACCAAATAGCATCCAGACGTTGCTGGCCTCGCAACCAACGCTCTCAGTGGAGCAATTGGCTGACCTAGCTGACCACGTCAACGACATCGTCACACCACGCAATATAGCGGCGGCATCGACGAGTCACCACAGCGCTATCACCAGCGAGATAGCGGAATTGAAAATGATGGTGGAGCGTCTGGCGCTAAAGGTCGACGAGCAAGCTCGTTTATCAGAACGCACGTATTTCCACGAGAATCCTCGGCGGGACACAGCACGCCACAACTCCAGAGCCCGTCCAAGATCTAGGTCGGCCTCGGAGCATAAAAAGTACCCAGTATGCTGGTACCATCACACGTTTGGGAGTAAGGCAAGTAGGTGCATAAAACCGTGTGACTATTCGGTAAACACCGCGGGCAGTCGATAATGGCGGCTGACGACTGTCCAGGCACGGGTCGCTTAATTATAACGGACAAGCATACCAAAATACAATTTTTAATTGATACCGGCAGTGACCTTTGTGTATTTCCCCGTTCTGCTTTAAATGGACCACGCCGTAAAACTAATTTCGAATTGTGTGCAGCGAATGGGTCGACAATTCACACGTATGGTTTTATACACTTAGTTGTAAACTTGGGCTTGCGCCGTGACTTTGCTTGGCAATTTGTAGTGGCGGACGTCACTAAGGCTATTATTGGTGTAGATTTTTTGTCAAAGTACAATCTTACTGTTGACATCCGCGGTCAACGCCTGATTGACGCTAGCACTACTCTTTTTGCCGTGGGTTTGCCTGCACATTTTACTGAGGGCATTTCTTCGGTAAAAATTGGTATGGATAACTCAGTATATCATAGCATACTATCTCAATACCCTGACATAGTGAATCCATCTGGTTTGCATCATACTATAAAACACAACACTGTACACCACATTCGCACTACATCAGGGCCACCGGTATCGTCAACACCACGTAGGTTAGCACCGGACAAACTGAAAATTGCGAGAAGTGAATTTGAAGCTATGTTACAGATTGGCACTTGTCGACCATCGGAGTCTCCATGGTCTTCACCCCTTCACCTCGCTCCAAAGAAGGACAACAGTTGGCGTCCGTGCGGAGATTACCGTATGCTCAACGCCCGCACCGTGCCTGATCAATATCCAATCAGGCACATTCATGATTTCGCCCACAGCCTTGCAGGATGCAGTATATTTTCTACAATAGACCTCGTAAAGAGCTTCAATCAGATACCAATCCACGCAGACGACATCCCGAAGACCGCAATAACTACACCGTTTGGTCTATTCGAATTCCCATTCATGACGTTTGGCCTTCGAAATGCGGGACAAACGTTTCAACGGTTCGTGGACGAAATGCTTCGGGGATTGGACTTCGTCTACTCGTACATTGATGATTTTTTGGTCTTCTCCCAGGATCCGCAGACCCATCAGCAACACCTGCACCAGTTATTCACCAGGCTGCAGAAATATGGTATGGTAATCAACGTTGGTAAGTGCGTCTTTGGGGTTCCCGAGGTAGCATTTCTTGGCTACAGTATCTCAGCTCAGGGCACCAAACCCCTACCAACTAAGGTTGAAGCCATACAGAGTTTTCCTCCTCCGAAGACCGTAAAAGAACTGCGTCGGTTCCTCGGGATGATAAACTTTTATCGTCGTTTTATTCCAGGAGCTGCGGTTCACCAGACCAAGCTTAATGCACTCCTCACGGGCTCCGTGAAGGGCTCCCATCCAGTCAACTTCTCGGCTGAGGAACTGGAGGCCTTCAACGCCTGCAAACACAGCTTATGTAGTGCAGCCTTGCTGGCGCACCCCGTCTGCGACGCAAAGCTGGCTTTAGTTACAGATGCTTCCGATAAAGCAATGGGTTCCGTTCTTCAGCAGTTGAAGGGGACTTCTTGGGAGCCTCTTGCATTCTTCTCTCGTAAATTGAGCCTTTCCCAGCAAAAATATTCTCCTTACGATCGAGAACTCCTCGCCATTTATGAGAGTGTAAAGCACTTCCGCCACATGTTAGAGGCTAGAGCGTTTACGATCTTTACTGATCACAAGCCTCTGTCTTTCGCCTTCAATACTCACAAGGAGAATTGTTCTCCTAGGCAGTTTCGTCACCTGGACTTCATTTCGCAGTTCACCACTGATATCAGACACATCTCAGGTAAAGATAATATTGTAGCCGATACTTTATCTCGTATCTGGGCAGTAGGGCAACCTGTCGACCTACAGATATTAGCCGAAGCTCAGAACGTGGACTGTGAAATGAAATCCCTTTTAAACGGCACCACATCCCTACACCTCAAAATGGTGAGGCTGCCTGGTCTTCAAGGAGAACTATGTTGTGATGAAAGGGACGGTAAGTTACGGCCGTTCATTCCGACACAGTTAAGACACCAAATCATCAGCAGTTTGCACTCATTGAGTCATGCGGGTGCAAACGCAACTGCTACGCTGGTGTCGGCCCGCTATGTGTGGCCTGGCGTAAAGCGTGACTGTCGTGAGTGGGTGCGCAATTGCCTCGAATGTCAACGCTCAAAGATCACTAGACACGTCGCCGCCCCCTTAAGCTCTTTCAAGCTTCCGAAAGCTAGATTTTCTTTTGTTCATATAGACCTGATTGGACCTCTGCCAGTTTCACAAAATTTTAAATACTGCCTCACGGCGGTGGATCGCTTTACGCGATGGCCTGAGGTAATACCTGTACCAGATATTAGCGCAGAGACTGTGGCTAAGGCATTACTTCACGGTTGGATCTCACGCTTCGGTTGTCCAATGGACATTATAACCGACCGTGGGGGACAATTTGAGTCCGCCTTATTTAAAAGCCTGGCACAACTAGTCGGTTTCCAGCATCGTAGGACTACGGCCTATCATCCACAATGCAATGGATTAGTCGAGAGGTTTCACAGACAGCTGAAAGCAGCAATCGTATGCCACAACAGTACTTCTTGGGTGGATGCATTACCACTCGTGCTGCTAGGTATCCGCAGTGCCATTAAAGAAGACCTCAATTCATCCTCAGCTGAGCTACTGTATGGGGAACCTCTCCGACTTCCAGGTGACATTTTTGAACCCACCGAAGAGCATGTTCCTGACGTATCCGATTACATGAAACGGCTACGAAAGTTAGTAAGGGGCCTCCGGCCGGTACCCACTAACCAACACGGTGGGAGACGTGCGTCTTTTATTTTTAAGCAGCTTGCTACATCGTCGCACGTATTTCTCAGAGACGACAGCACAACAGGGTCCCTTAAACCGGCTTATACTGGTCCTCACGAGGTGGTGGAGCGGGGTGATAAATTGTTTAAAATACTGTACAAAGGAAATAAGGTGACAGTTTCCATAGATCGACTGAAACCGGCCTACATACTGCGTGATCCAAACAATACTCATACACCTATCACACAACATACCTCAGAAACATCTCAACAATCACTCAGAACAAACCCGCAACGCAAAACAACAACCACTTCAAACACTTCATTCACACCACATACAAACCCACAAACGAACATACCAGATGATCACCCTAGTACTGATGATCATGTCAGAAGAACTAGGTCGGGGCGTAAGGTTACTTTTCCTAATTATTATCGCCCGTAGGACGGTCTCTGGAGGGGGGTGATGTAGTGGAACTACTTTAAATTCTATAATATAATATAGATGTACAAACTTAACATAAACTTAAATTTAATTACTTAAACTAAAACTTAAAATTATATACAAACTTAATCTAACCTAAAATATGTAATTGTTAATGTACAATGTGACAAACGTATTCACTTTTATTATTAGAGATTCGCATGTTGTGTATAATAGCCAAGCCCACCCGATCACGACCGAATGGCGTTCGGCAAGCCTGCGCGCGCGCCGCGGCCGTTCGGGACACTTCGGGAATGACTAGGCAGTCCGCTCAAATTAGCTATCGACGCGAGACGTATGACGCTTTATGCTCCGTTGCTTACTATCGTATTTCGCTATCGCTAATATTCTATTATTTCTATGTGCGCTGTATTTCAACTGCTATTCTATTCCTTCTGTTCTTTGCCTATATATATGTGACAAGTGTAATAAATAAACTTTAGTAGGTAAAATAGTGGTTTTTATTGGACTGATTAATCGTATCCTGTAAGTATAGACCGGCAACCACAAATTCTTACTAAAGCAATACGTTTACTCAAGCTAAATAGCAACTGTTGTTCATTTTTGTCCAAACTAACCAAAAGTTAGCTGAATTCGCTAATATACTAGAACCATGGTGAAATTCCGCGGTGACGGCGCCAAATAGTCTGATAAATATTTAGAGGGTTACGTTTTGCCAAATACTGTAGCCATTTCAAGAACTTTTTTTGGCTCTGTAAAAGGAAACAGCTGGCTCAGTATCAATTTCGGAATTGCATGAAAAAACCATTGTAGGGAAATACTAGTAAGTATCACATCGCTTGAGGACGATGACGACAATCAATGCATGGGCAAGAAAGGTTCTCGAGTTCACCTATTTTTGTATAAAAGATATTGATTACTACTATACCTTGACATAAAATTATATTAATTAACAGCGTAAAAAATATCACTATTTATTAACGCGAATATGCACACACAGAACCTGCGTCACTTGCCCCGTACAATTGTAAAAGTCATTACTTTTTCATGAGTATTTTATTTTATTTCTGTCCCACTATTGGGCGTATTTTATATTAGTATATTATCATTTTCATAGATAACATACTATATGTAGAGAGAGAGAGACTAATAAAATATGACTTTTTTCTATATACGAGTACATAAATGGAGAGGCGACGTTAGCGAGCGTTCAGACTTGTTTTTTTAAACATTTAAATCATTTTTTTATAATTTGTTTTTTTTTTATTGCTAATTATCGCAGCCGAGGTACGGCCCACCTAATGGTAAGTGGTAACCGTCGCTCATGTACTGAACTATACCAAGAGTACTGTCAAGCCGCTGCGCAACATTTAATTTCTCAGATATGAAATGATAGAATAAATGGCAAAACGATGGGGTGGTAACACTTGTATTATTACATTAAACACAAAGTGAAAAATGTGAAATCGAAAATAACGGTCATGAGCAGGATTTGAACCTGCATCTCCTGGATACCGTCCAGATGCTTTGCCAATTCAGCCATCATGACAATTGCTCCTGACTGCTAATTTCGATAACACATTCATACAACGTCTTTGGGTGACGCGAAGTACTTAACTTTATACCTAAGAGCCCACTTTTCAATAGACTCCTCTCTGAAAAATAATTTGTCAGTATAATTAATTAACGCAATATGTCTGTAGAAATGATTTCGCTTAGAAACTGTGAACTTAGCGGAAGTTAGAAAGTAATTAACTATAATAAAGTTGTAATAATGATTATTTCTAATGCTCGGACCACACTAATGGGAAATGATGTTAATTGTTGCGATGATGGACGTTTAAAGATGTTGTAGTCACGACTTATCGCAAGAATTCGACTACAATATTCACATTGCCGTTTGACGTTAGCGATATTTCCAGTGGCGGTAAATCGAAAAGATTGAATGTTTAAAGAGTGGCCACCCAATTTATCGCGTTATCGCAATGACGATGGGCGTTGACGTTGCTCGGTAGTGAGTGTGGCCTGAGCATAAAATTCTTTATTACCATAAAACATATTATGTATGGTCTTATAAATATTTGAACCCTAGGTCAGGCAATATGTGGCCACTGAAGCAATTTAACATAGTACCAGTGGCCCGCCAATAAAGGCGGAGAGACGGCACACGGCGGGTTTAAGAAGGCCCCACGCTACCCTGTATGTTGCCCCGAAAGACGGGGTGTGTGGTTGCGGTTTGGTACACTTTTTCCCACCTAAACAAAAAAAGGGACATGCAATATGTGCGTATCTATCTGAAAATTAAGTATGTAATGTTATTATGCCAAATACAAAAACAATGTTGTTAGAATAAATTAAATAATATATCATTATTTTTTATAAATCGCTGGGAATAAGACGAAGCAAATATAGAGATATTACTGAGAATCACGATTGATATTTAGGTATAAACTGGAAGTCTTTATCGAGATCAAAAATATCCTAACCATTTATTTATAATACCGTTTCTATCACTTTGTCTTTAGTATTCGATTCCAAAAAGATTTTAGGGATTCTACGGGAACAATTTTTTCGGTATAACAAGTATTCCAAATGTTTTTCACTGTCTCATTTACACGTTACGAGTACCAAGCAAACTCTACAGTAAAGTTGATGAGCTTCAAAGAATATTTAGTAGTTTGAAAGGTTTACATCATTTTTTTTTTATATGTCACATACTTTGTTTGTATGCATAAGTTATATAACAGGTGTCCAAACTTTTCATAACTTTACCAACTCTCTAAACCTCACAGAATGTTTGCGGAAAACATTGTAATAAAAAAAAGAAAAAGCGGAAAAGATTGTTGTAATATTAAAATTCACATACTTACCTAATGGAAATATTCGCACCTTTTCGCATATTGCTTAGATGAGTCACCTATTATTTCTATTCTTCGTCTTCAACACCATTATAGCATCATAGCATCACGCTTGTTTACCCTGAAGGGGTAGGCAGAGGTGTATTACACACCCACGATTCGCCAGCTATGTTTAAGTCCCACGTAATAGGGGGCGAGCCTTTTGCTGTCTACCGGGCACATTTCCAAACTCCGGGCTGTTACTGAGAATTTTTCTTTTTACGAAAAAGCTCAGTAACACTGTCCGACCCGGGGATCGAACCCGAGACCTCATGATCAGCAGTCGCATACACTACCGCTGCACCACCATTATATTATTATGACTTTCGTATTGGGGACTTTGTTAGCTTTTAAGGTCAATATAATTTTAAAATTTGCAGTCATGTCGAGGTCATTGTAGCACTGATTTTTAACCGACTTCCAAAAAGGAGGTTGTTCTCAATTCGGATGTTTATATTTTTTTTTATGTATGTTCGGGCATAACTCCGTCATTTATAGACGGATGTGCTAAACCACTGGGACCGGCTTCAAACACATCAATCAGTAGGTGTCTAGCACGGAAATCGTATGTAAATACAAATTATTTATTGCTTTTTAGTTCTTGGGTGTTTCCTGAAGGCGGTTTCCTATTTTTTTTTAATACTTTATTAATGGATATTGTTAACATACACATACTAATAAAGAATCACAATACAGGTGTTTACCAACTGTGTACTTACATAATGTGTAAGCAGTGTAAAAGCGTTACACACCTCTCTTACTAATAAATGATGTAAAGTGACACAACAGAAACACTGGCAACTTTAACTGATAGCGTTTAAATACCTCTTTCCAGTAATTTTTGATTCGTTTGATGTTGGAGCAGAGACTCATCAATGTATTTATTTTATACTAGAAAACGTAATTTTATGTTTATTAATATTTTACTCGTTTATAATATTATGATACTTGTGTTTTTATTAAAAAAATAAATTAATGTATTACTTTTTATGAAAAAAGTTTTCATACTCAAGATAGCCATTATAGTATTTTATGGCTTTGAACGTATCTTTCAAACTTGAGTGACATAAGAAAACAAACATCAGCGTAGCAGTTATGTAAATAACCGACTTCCAAAAAGGAGGTTGGGAAAGGGTAACCTTTGAAATTTAAATAAACGGAAAATAATGTTGTAAATCTAATTTTAACCAATTCTTATCTTTTCTGCATCTAATTCACGTGTTTACATTGAATAGCTGATATTGTTATGATGAAATAATGACCAGTGATTTGATAAATAATATATGAAGAAAAAGAAATGCTGTTAAGTGCTGAAGAACGTGAGCTAAAAGGTTCAAAAATATTATTGAAGATCATCGTTTTGCTACAGAGGAGCATAATTTAAAAATAAATCAATGTTAGAAGTACTTACACGACCTTTTATCAAAGAAGAAGAGTAACTAAAAATTGAAAATATATTAATTTATAAATATTAATATCTCCTAAAATCAAAATAGTAATAATTAAAGGATCATTTGTACTATTACCTATTATTGTTTTTCTCTGAAATCCTCACATTGTATAGTAGCGGCAATTGCCTTTTAGTTATTAATAATTATAGATACTTCACGTTCAGAAAGCCATAGATGTCAAGAAGACTATTTAAAATGTGTTTCAATAAAAAGACTTCTCGAAGTTTGTACAGAATGAAAACTAAATAATATATATTTAGTTTCCATCCGTGTCGTAACGGACTAAGAATACAAGTGTCACCACCCTATCCTTTCCTGCGGGTGTCGTACAAGGGGACTATGGGAAGTAAGCAATTATCACACATTGCATTGGCCAGCCCTACCAGGCTAGGTACCAAGTGAGAGTTTTCACTTGCTATTGGTCCCGAAGCGGTTGGTACCACCGTCTCCTGTGTGACCGGTCATGAAGCACGTCAGTGTGTTTTGGCTGTAGCAGAAAATAGCCGTTTATTCTTTCATTACATATCTGAGAAATGAAATGGCGCGCAGCGGCTTTATAATACTCTCGGTATAGTTGAGTCCTTGAGCGACGGTTACCATTTACCATCAGTCCCCCGTCACCATCTCCTGCTAGAGCCAAAACGCAATGATAAGCTTCATGGCCGGTCACACGGGAGATGGTGGTACCAACCCGCTCGGGCCCGATACCAAGTGAGTACCCCCACTTGGTACCCAGTCCTACCACCAGTCATGAAATAGATGATAATTGCTTAATTCCCTTAGTCGCCTCATATGACACCCGTGGGAAAGATTGAGGTGGTGTTCTTAGTCCGTCACCACACGGATAATACCATCAGGTGGGCCGTGGCTCGTCTGCCATCATTAGCAATACTTTCTTTGACATTAGACATGACTTTCATCTTGTTCGTGTTAATTTTTAGACCCACCTATCGAGAACCTTTGCTGAAATCATTGAGCATGGTGGTTACAGTTACAGTGTGAAAGCGTAAGAAAGAAACAAGGAAACAAACATACTCACTTTTTTATATATATATAATTATAGTGAGGATAACAGGCTCTCCAAAATCAATATCTTCCTTCATGTCAATGGCGATATTGAGCAATACGAGACTAGGGCCACAATGTATAATTTAATATTTTCTAAATATGCTTTCAGACTCTAAAACACCTTTAAATTATAAGTTTTCTCATTCTCAATATGGGGAATCAGAACTAGAGTAAATCAATAATTTGTTAAGCCATAGCCAGAATCCCATAATAATAATAATAATATCCAACCAACAATTAGAAGTAATTTTGTACAAATATCATTTTCTTTGTACTTATTTAATATTTCATCAAACACTTCGAAATTACACATATACAACGTAGACAATTCATTCTCATTTTAAGTTACACTTTGCAGAACACTTTTATTATAAAGGATTACAAAATAGACATTTCAACTGTGTTCTTATACAATGTGTAAGCACTGAATAGGAGTTACACACCTTCCTTACTAATAAACGATGTTAAATCATTGTATAGTTACAACACTGGTTATAACAAAAAATACTGGCAACATTCATTAAAAGGGTTTTAAAACTTATATCAAGTAAATTTCGGTTAGATTGATGTTTGGGCTGAGACTTATGAATGTATTTATGTTATACTTGAAAAGATGATTTTTATGTTGATTAATGTTTGTCTTGTTTATAATGTTACGATAATTGTGTTTTAATAAACAAAGAAATTAATGGTTTACTTTTTTATGAAAAAATATTTCATATGCAAGATAGGTAACTATTATTTTATGGGTTGGAACGTTCCCTTCAAACTTGAACGTCATGAGAATGTAAACTTCAAAGTTGCAGATATCTGAAATCTGATCTCCGCTTTGAAATCGAAATAAACGGAATTGAAATAATGTAGAAAACCTAATTTTATCTAATTTTAAAATTGTCTACCTCTACCCCTAGACTCCCGGGAGTCTAATACCTACAGATTTATTTTTAAAAAAATTGTCTTTTTTAATCCAGGGGCCCGGAAAAGCAGGCCGGATTTTTTTTATTTCTAGGTAAACTGGTATAAAAAAATAACTAGACCACTTATCTTAGTTCTGTATAAGGTATCGGCTTTATGAATTGTTCCTTTATGTATAGACGTAAAGTGTCTGCACTTTACGCCTATATAAAATAAACAATAAGAAGTACGTACGTACGACGTAAATACTCGTGCAATGACCTTGACCACAAGAATTGTCAAAGCAATATTCTATAAATGTTATATAGATATTATATTAAAAATTGGTTCAAATGCATAAGCAGTCTAGTTTCCATATTTCAATATTAATCTTGCATATTACAATGAAAAAATAAAATAATTACTTGAATTTGGCATATTTTTTTTTTATTTCCGAAAGCGGGTATATGTTACTAATATAATGTATAGAAATACCCACATACAGCCTTATATCATATTTGTACCTAATACATTATGTGGGTATAACTATAACAGATTCTAATTAGAATATAATTATACATTACTTACCGAAATGTTGAATTGTTTGGTACATTGGACAAAAATGGCGCCAATCCGTGACAAATCCATTACACTTCACAACAACTAAAACTATAATCACAAATCCACTTATGTAAACACCTTTATCGTATCGTTTATATTAAACAAAACACTATTACAATACAATCACAAAACTTTTAGAAAGATAAACAAACCTTTTTACGGCACTTGAGTCGACCCACACGCATGCGCAAAAAAATTACGTCAAAACTAAGGAAGAGGAAGAGGCAGAGCTTACTTTGTACAATTTTTTTTTCTGTGTTTACATCGGAACCATAGAGGTGTAAGAGTTGCAATACCATAAACAATTGTTTTTCTTTTTTAGGAAAAAACCTTGACTATGTAAGTTTCTCCAAAAAAATATGAAAAATAAAATAAAATATGGGTTTTGCGTGCCGAGCTCGGCACGCTGGGAGCGAGGAGAATGGCGTGAAATATCGGCGGCCATCTTGAGCGTGCCAAGCTCGGTACGCAAGGGATTGGAAGGGTATTGAATACCTGATATTGTTATTGCGAAATATTGGCCAGTGATTTGATAAATATAAAGAAATAGACATGCTGTTAAGTGCCGAAGAACGTGAGCTAAAAAGCTCAAAAATATTAATAAAGATCATGGTTTAGCTACAGAAGAATACAATATTCCAAAATCAAACATAACATAACATAACATATGTTTGATTTTGGAAAGAAGTAGTAGTTAGAAGTACACAAAATTTTAAAGAAGAAATGTCGACTAAAAATTGAGAAAATATTCAATTAGATAACATATATCCACTAAAATCGATAATAATAATTAAAGGGTCATTATATTATAACCATTGTTTTTCTCTCAAATCCTCACATACTACCTACATAGTAGCGACAATTTCTTTAATTTTAATTATTTATAATGATAGCTAGGAAATTCACATTCAAAAAGCCATAGATGATAAGAAGACGGTTTATTCAAAATATGTTTTAATAAAAAGTCTTCTCGAAGTTTGTCCAGATTATACTATTTAAAGTAAGTCTATGTCCTGGTGCATTTTTTTTTTGTCCGCGTGGACTGCTGTATATAAATGCCACTCTCATCCATCCATCCATTCATCAGCCTTTCAACATCCAGGACATGGCCTCCCCAAGAGAGCACTACAACGAGCAGTCTTATGCTGACTGCATCCAACGGCTCCCTGTGGCTTTGACTAGATCGTCGGTTCATCTGGTGGAACCAACGATCTAGTGCTACGCTGTCCGAAACCACTCACCACTCGAGAACCTTTTTTCTCCAACTGTCGTCAGTTTGTCGAGCGATGTGGCCTGCTCATTAACACTTTAGCATGCCAACCCGGCGGGCAGACAGACTCACTTTTATATCTGTTTCATATATAAAATAAGGATATCAGGCTCTCCAAAATCAATATCTTACATCATGTCAATGGCGAAATTGTACAATAGGAGACTAGGGCAACATACTGAAAACATAAAGCAAATACCTAAATCTCTGTGTATCTCAGTATGGGGATTCAGAACCGGAGTAAATAATTTGTTAAGTCATATCATCAAGAATGCCACAATAATAACAATCCCATGTTGAATCTACTACCATTAGAGGTAATTTTGTATAAATAATTTTTTCTTGGTACTTGTTACAATAGGAAATGGTGTGGCTAGAACAAGTGGATGAATTTGTATATCTTGGATGTGGATTCAGTCGGGATGGAAGGTACACCACTGATGTAGAGAGAAGAGTGAATGCGGGAAATAGAGTGAACGGAGCATTGGGACAACTTCTCCGCAACCACCGCCTCAGCCAGAAGGCACGTGTCGCAATACGAGTACACAACGCAGTGCTTGTCCCAACGTTATGGAAGCGAGAGTTGGGCATGTAAAAAGGAGCATGAGAGTAAAATCAATGCGGTCGAAATGCGATCTCTGCGGAGAATCTGTGGAGTGAGGCTGACTGACCGCATTCGTAACAATGACGTAAGAGAGCGAGTAGGTATGAAAGAGAGTATTGGTGTAAAGATGCGAAAGGGAATGCTCCGATGGTTCGGAAATGTGGAAAGAATGCCGGACGAGCGACTGGATAAGAAGATATACAATGCGAAAGTGGAAGGATGTAGGTACCTACAGGGGGAGACCGAAACTTACGTACCTAGACCAAATTGGTCATGTATTGAAGGAAGGTGGAGTCAGGAGTCTCCGAAACCGGCGAGCGTGTATGAAGAGAGTTATGAATGTTGAGGAAGCGAGAGATGTATGCAAGAATAGAGCCTCTTGGCACTCTGTTCTCTATGCCTACCCCTCAAGGGAAATGGCGTGATGATAAGTAAGTAAGTAAGTACTTGTTACATCAAAAACTTCGAAATGATCTAAATAATTCATTCTCATTTGAATTTAATGAATACAATTTTAAGTTACACGCTAGATAAACTAGGCTCACGGAGTGTTTAGTGGTTTTGTAAATTGTCATACAATTTATTAATTCGTTTTAACAGATGTATACAACAGAACTGTCAAAATATTGTTTATTAGTAACATTAATGTTAAATATCTCGTATACGCCGTGTGTAAAATTGTATTAGTAAGACGGTAAATAAAGAGCGGTCGCGAGGTGTTTAGCGGTTGGGTAAATGTCATAGAGTTATGCATGCGTTATAACAGATGTATACAACAGAACTGTCAAAATATTGTTTATTAGTAACATTGATGTTATACATCGTGTATACGCCGTGTATAAAAGTTTATTAGTAAGACGGTATATTTATATCTCAAAAAAAACAATTCAATTAAAATGGTTCTCTCTACACACGGGAGCCGTAAGAGCCGACTGAGGGAATACCGGGGGAGTGGGCAGCAGCACTCCGTCGAGTATTAACAACATCCACTGCGATCGCCAACCTGCCTGCTAAGCGTAGCGATTACGACATTATCACCCATGACGGAACCGCTCTTGTGGCGTTCTCTTGGGGAGGCCTATGTCCAGCAGTGGACGTTGAAAGGCTGATGGATGGATGGATGGTTGATCCTTGCTTGTCACAGCATGAGTGAACCGACTCGATCGGGGAAGTACCCCACTCTTACAAAAGTTTAACATGATACAACGGTATGAACTCCTGCTGTTGTATATCATATGATAACTGAAGGCGCCGGAGGACCAAACCCCCTCCCTATACTCTCCTTATTATCTGTTGTATCCTCTCGTTATTATCATTCCTATCCATCTTCTATAGGAAAGGGTCCTTGGATATGGCGATGCACGAGTGATACCTCTGGTATTGCTAGCATCTATACTTCAGTAACCGCTTACCATCAGCTGAGCCATATCCTTGTTTGCCACCCAAGTAGTATTAATAATAAAGTCTCAATATAAATAACGCGAAATATTCTGTTTTAATCGTGAAGACACCTAAAATGATTTGAGCAATTAAATTGATTCAAGTCAAAATCATGAATTATCATATTCACTTTCCAAAATGATAATGAAATTTACAGAATTAAACGTAAGCTTTTATCTCTGCTTTTAACTGAGGAAACCTTTCGTAGGCGTTCCATGAATTATTAATAGTAGCCTTCAATACACTTATCCGACATTGAATTAAACGTTCACACTTTTAAAACTGGAGAAGTAAATGCCCGTATATTTTTGCTATAAATAAGTTTTTTTTATTACTTATGGTGTCAGACAAGTCACGGCCTGATTGTAACTCAACTATACACATACTCACTCAACTATACAGAGAGTACTGTCAAGTTGCTGCTCACCATTTCATTTCACATATATGAAATGAACAAATTAACGGCCTGCTCTCCTGCTACAACCAAAACACACCAATTTGCATCATGGCCGGTCACACAGGAGATGGTGGTACTAACCCGCTCGGGCCTGATAGCAAGTGAGTACTCCCACTTGGTACCCAGCCCTACCACTAGTAATGCAATGGGTGATAATTGTTTACTTCCCTTAGTAATTTTGACATAACAAACTTTCCTTAAAGGTACGTATCCGTGTGTTGACGGACTAAGAATACAACCATCCTTTACAGCGGGTGTCGTAATAAGCATATAAGGGAATTAAGCAATTATCACCCATTCCATTACTGGTGGTAGGGCTGGGTGCTAAGTGAAAGTACTCACTTGCTATAGGGCCCCACGGGTCGGTACCACCGTTTCCTGTGTGACCGGTATTGAAGCACGTCAGTCCGTTCTGGCTGTAGCAGAAGATATCCGTGTATTCTTTCATTTCACATCTGAGAAATGAAATGGTGCGCAGCGGCTTGACTATATTCTCGGTATAGTTGAGTCCATGAGCCACGGTTACCACTTACCATCAGACAGACTGCTGGCTCGCTGCCATCATAAACATTAAAAAAATAGCAATTTACTAAACCTGTTGACATAAATATAAGCGTATAATTTGTTAAGGTATAAAAATACACATTTTTTTTTCTCAGAACAGGTATTCAATTCGCTGAATATAAATTATCCTCACAAAAGAAACATATTCCCTGTGCTATCTTAAATTTTTCTTTGCAAGGGTAAACAAAGCAATGCCATAAATCCAGGACACAAAGCTGCAGGAAACTAACACTCATGTTTGATTAATATGTTACCCTTGGTGCGTGTGGTGTGCTAAATAAAGTGTATTCCACACTTATATTTGCAAATTTTTTATTTTTAACTCCTGATAGTCCTCCGGTAGCTTATAGGCTACGGTAGCCGTTTACTATCAGGTGGGCCCGTATGCTCGTTCGCCACCCACGTATGATAAAAAAGAAAATATCAGTGAACAACAGATGGCGGAGTGGTTTAGATACAGGTCTCCCGCCCGAGTGGTGTGGATTCGATTCCCACACAGGACAACTCTTTGTGTAGCCCACAACTGGTAGTTCTGAGTCGGGGTGTACTTTTTGTCTGTGAAATTGTATGCTTGTAAAGTCCCCGCGATATTATTATGGATTATTCCTTAGTGCTGACCGGAACCCCCCGTGGGACTTGGAGGCGGAGGTTCTCGCTAAGGTGTATTGGCGGGCGTCGCAAAAGCGGGCTAGGGGCGGTCGTCGCCTGCCCAGCGAGGTGGCCAGGTGGCAGAGCGACGCCCGCGGAGCCACCATGGCCAGCTGGAGGGTGCGGCTGGAGACGCCCCGGACCGGTCTATGGAACGTAGGGGCGCTTCCGCCTGTGCTGGAGGAGTGGGCCGGGCAATAGCACGGAGTCCTTACCTTCCGACTGGTGCAGGTGCTGTTGGGGCACGGTTGCTTCGGCAGATATCTGCACACATCGCAAGGATGGAAGCGACTCCGGGCTGTCACCACTGCGGCTGCGACGAGGACACGGTGCAGCACACGCACTAGTCGTGCCCGGCTTGGGCCGAGCAGCGCCGTGAACTCCTCGCGGCAATAGGGGGAGACCTCTCGCTGTCGAGGTTCGTCAGAGCGAAAGGGTAAGCGGCCGGCGGGCCACTGAAGTAATCCAACACAGTACCAGTGGTCCGTCAACACAGGCTCTGAGACGGCACACGGCGGGTTTCTTTACTGAGTGAGGGCCCCACACTACCCTGTTCGTTGCCCTGACCGACGGGGTGTGCGGTTAGGTAGATTTATTCCCGCCTAAACAAAAAAAGGGAGTTGTATTTAAAGAGAAAGAAGATAGATATTATAGCTAGTTTATCCCCGCGACTTCGTTCACGTGAAGTTCAGAATTGCATAATAGAAATACCTACTAATACGGCTCACTACTGCGTATAAGTAATCTCTATAAAAAGAATTATCTCATAGAAATCGTGCAGCGACTGATTAACAATACAAGTGTTACCACTCCATTCTTTTCCATGACAGTCGTACGATAGGCGACTAAGGCCGCGTTCATACTATGTCGTGACGACAGATAGTCGTGCAGCTTAAAGTGTTGTAGTTTCTATATTTAAATAGAGGTGTCAACATGCAGGACGGCATAATTAACTGTCGTCCACGACTTGTTTTTGCTGTGACGAGATATTGCTACGGAACGGCAAGCACGACAGTAGAAAAACGATAAAATAATATCACGATCTGACGTGACAAAAAATCTTATGTTGCAACTATTATATAGCCACGATAAAAATATCGTCACAGCCAATAGGAATGGGTAGAAACAACAGTCTTTCAACGATAAAAATAACAAGAGTATCTGGACCAACTAGAACATCTAGAGACGACAGTCGTCCGACGAGAAATTTATGGTCCCGACATAGAGGGAACACAGCCTAAGGGAAGTAAGCAATTATCCTCATTGCTTTACTGGTAGTAGGATTGAGCAACAAGTGGGAGTACTCACATGTTATCTGCCTCGAGTGGGTCACAGACCAAAAACCAAATAGACCATGGTATCTTAAAAGTTTACGTAAAAATCACAATGTCGAGGAGAGCAGTAAGGATTTAACTAACTATATTTCCCTATAACTAAAACACTTGTGGATGTCTCATGCTTGTAGTTCCCGGTAGGTGTCAACTGAATTGGGTATGTAAATGAAAATAAACTCACTTAGTACCAGACCCTACAAATAGTAGTTCCCAAAAACCTAAATAGTAATGATTAACATAATATATTAATATGGAATTTCTGTGTCTGGTAAAGATAGCCAAGGTTTTGTTATTTTTATTGTATTATATTTTAAGCACTTGTATGTGTGGCATGTGTTCGGCCTGTCACTAGAACACAAAGTGCGAAAATGTAAAATGTAAAATAGCAGGCGTCACCAAAGACATTAAGAGGGAATGCCTCATTGAAATTGATAGTCACAATCGATCGTCACGACAGCTTATTTGGCAGCACCTGGAAAAATAATCCAGAAGACAGAGGTTCAAACCTTTTTCCACTTAGTATTCTGGTAAATTATTAATATTCCTGCCTTCCTATCTACGCAGTCAACAAGGTACCATTATACTATAAAATTCAAAAGAAAGTACTCACAAAATTCAATAATATTTTGTCCATTCCTCGTCTAGTGTACAAAGTACTTAAGTTCACTTGTCTGGAAACTCGTCCCGTTTAAAGGTACAACTTTCACGACACATCACAAAAGGGTTTTAAATAACTTCTGTAGGTCACGTAAATGAAGAAGATTCACGCGACCCTTTGTTATTAATAACAGAATATTTGCGAATCTAATGAATATTTTTGTATACGACGGGGGTGGCAAACATGCCGCCGACCTGATGGTAAGCGTTTACCGTAACGTATAGACGCTAGCAACACCAGAGGCATCACTCGCGCGGCGCTATCTCTACGGAAAGGGATAGGAGGTGGATAGGAAGAATAATAAGGAGAGGATAGGAGGGATAGTAAGAAGAGGATAGGGAGGGGGGCGCTCTAGCAATACCAGCCTCTTGGTATTGACCATAGGACGTGGAGAGGAAATATAACAAGAATGAGGAAGGGACTAAACGCCACCGGCGCTCTCATTTACCGTATGAAATATAATAGCAGGAGTACCTGCAGCTGTTTCACGCTGATCTTCTATCAGAGTGGTGCTTCCGCGATTGAACAGCCCCATCATGCCGGGACAAGCCACTACACGAATGTTTAAATGTGGGCGAGGTTTGTGGGTTCGCTCGTCGCAGTAGAATCCCATAATAACCGATATTCGATAAAATTGATTATATATTGTTATAAGGCTATGCTCATTATATAGCCCTTAAACTCTAATAAGCTCGCGCAAGTGTCGAGTACAATAACGCCCCTACATTTAGTTAACATTAAAAATCGTTCAGACTGCACGTTTCGCCTCCATTCGCAATTACCCCCTCGATTTAATTTCTTTGCTCAGGCCAACGGGTAGAATATTCTTCATTATATAGAATTTAAGAAATATTAAACACAAAGTGAAACCGACAGATGGCGCATGCGTCACCCAAAGACGTTAAGTATGATGTGTTATCGAAATTAGCAGTCAGGAGCAATTGTCAGGATGGCTGAATTGGTAAAGCATCTGGACGGTATCCAGAAGCTGCAGGTTCAAATCCTGCTCCTGACTGTTATTTTCGATTTCACATTTTTCACTTTGTGTTTAATGTATAGTGCTAAGCATGTCAAATGCTAAAAATATATATAAAAATATCTAAATATTTAAGAAACAATTATATTGCTAAATAATCGTATGTGTCAAATGCCTTCGGTAGTATGTGACTAAAAGAAGCAAGCCTTAAAGATAATTTTTATTGTTTACGAAAAAAAATTTCGTTATTCAGAATGTATACCTATCTAGATAAATTGAATAAGTAAAATTATACTAAAACAAAAAATTTGATATTTGTATCGTTAGATGTATTTACAAAAAAAAAATACTATATATATTATATTCGTAATCTGCCCACAGCAGAAGCGTTAAGCTTAGTTTGGAACCAGAGGACGTTGTGTGAAATGTCCGTGAATATTTAATTTGTTTAATTTCAATTTATTTAAAATGTATACTTTGTTTTATTGTTAAGGTGGGAAAATATACCTAATCACACACAACGAACAGGGTACTGTGGGGCCCTCACCCACTAAAGAAACCCGCTGTGATCCGCCTCTCCACCTGGGTTGGCCACTGGTACTATATTTCATTACTTCAGTGGTAAATAAATATGGCAACGAATGATGTTATGACACCTTTATCACAAAAATATGGCTCAGTCACTCCTTGATAACTAGCATCCCATCAAACCATCACTGAAGTCGGATAATGCCCACATTGTACTCCGCTCACTAATTGAGAAGCAACTTTAAAGTTTTGAGCATAAGCTCATTCTGCTTGTTAACATGTTGCTCGAAAGTGATATTTTTCTTGACAGTAATTATTTTTTTGCTGTGAACTCCCTTTGCATAAAAAGAAAGAAAATAATGAAATATTTTATACGCCGAAAGTCCTAAGTTATCTTTTAAAATACGCGACATGGTTCTAAGTGTTATATTTAATTCCCGATATAAAATCTTTTCCTTTCGGACAGGATTTCTTTGTTAACGTAACTCGTTATGCGCAAAAACATTAAAACCCGTGAAATTGTGAATGAATACCGATTCAAATAGATAAGTAGATCCATGCTAATCTCCTGAATGGCTGGACCGATTTAGACGGGACACGCGGGACGGGGATCACTAATTTTATTATGGAAAAATAATTAGGATTCTGTACTAAAAAATAAAATAACTAATTTTCACGTGCACGAAGTTACGGGTAGCAGCTAGTATAAGATAAAATTATCAACGGACACAAAGTTACATTCAAATTAAGAATAATTATTTGAGGATTATATTGCGTATTTACTGCGTCTAACTCAATAATGCGGGACCGCCTGCGCGGAACAACTACAAACTATGTTATGTTGTTATATAACTATTAGTGGCTGTGTGTTGTGAAGGAAATTTGGAATTACAAAAGCCGATAATAATAACTATTATATGTATACTTTTTGGAGTTATTTACTATTATTACACTAAGTATAGACTTTAGAGTTTGTATTTTTGAAGGTACATGTTTTTTTCTTAACAAATAAACTAGCCTTAGCCAGCCAAAAACTAGTTTTTTGGATTATATCTCTTCCCGGTATAGTAGCGGGATAAAATGAATACCAGTTTATAAGCCTAATCGAGAGCTGTCAAATAAAAAAAGGTGTATCAAAATCCGTATAGTAGTTTTTGCGTGATGCGCGAACAAACAAACAGACAAAAAATCTGAAAAATTGTTTTGTGTTTAGACACGCCTATATAGCCTAATAAAGACATTTATCTCAAATATCTTAAATGTACAGACATAGCTATGTTACAGCTTTATAATAGTATAGATAGATTATGATCTGAATAAAGTTAAGTAATTCAGTATTTTTTTTTATTTATATTAAAATAATGCAATTAAAACCAAATAACTACAGCAACTTCGTTCATATCACTTTGTATCAATAGATGTCATTTCATGATATTAGCATACATTTTCAATAGAAAAAGAAATAAAATTCTTCCTTTTCTGGATAGGCTGATTGCTATGAAACAAAAACTAAATGTTATTATGACTTACGCACAATATTTGAGTATAGAAGGAATCAACATTGATATGATAACATTTTTACGTTATTCGTGCAAAATCAAAAAGAAATTCCCAATATTATAGAAGGTATTTTTATTTAAATATTTTCATGAAGGTAAGTACCTTTTTTTGAAGCAACTACTTCTTTAGCCGCGACTTGAAAGTAATTCATTCTAAAGGGGCTCCCTTGATTTACAAAAAAGTGTCAACATCGTATCGTCTTATTTGTGATTGGTAGATACATCGACGCGTGATGTCGCAATAATTACTTACCGAATCACGATGATCTCTCAACCAAAGAAAATGGCGATACATTCCATTTGGTACTCAGTCCTACCACCAGTTATGCAATAGGTGAATTGCTTACTTCCCTTAGTCGCCTGGTACGACAGCCGTGGGAACAAATGGGGTGGTGACACTTGTATTCTCAGTCCATCACCACCCGGAATAATAATTAGTGTAAAAATGTGGTTTAAATTTATTGATAGTGTGGTGTGTTGATAAAAAAAACTACTAAAGTGATTGGTAATATGATCCTACTGGTAGTATAAGAGTTCAAAGTGCGATATTCCATTTATTTTACGATTAATCTTTTTAGTAATATCTACTATAAGATTTAAAAAGTTTCAATGCATACGCGCGTAAAACACGCATGCAATCATATTTTTTTTTGTTTTGCAAATGTAACCCATTATAATAATATGTAGGTACGTATACTTAAATAACAGAAAGTCTCTAGAAAATATTTTTAACTCCCATAGCTCACTATTCTGAGTCACCTTTTTATATTTTAAGTCTTAAAATAAATAAAATAATAAATATTCACGGACATTTTTAACACACCGTCCTCTGGTCCCAAACTAAGCTTAACGCTTGTGCTATGGGTACCAGATTGCGGATATAATACATATACTACTTTTTTTGTAAATACATGCATATAATAAATAGAAAACACCCAGATGCAGTACAAATATATGTGTTCATCACACAAATAATTGTCCTGAGTGGGAATCGAACCCACGACCTCGTCCACGGAAGTCGGTTACACTACCGACTACGCCACGAGGCCCGTCAAAAATAGTCAAAAATCAAAAAGTATAGGAAGGATAATAAGGATATGTAGGAGAATTTTGGCCTCTCGCGTTCTTACTCACCATAAGAAACACAACATAATCGTACGGTACTCCTAGTACCTACCGTTGTTTCACGCTAATCATCTGTGAAAGGGTGGTACTTCCCCGATAGAGTCTGTGGGACTTTTTTAAATTTGTGCTGATATAAGCAAGGCTAGTGCATTTACTTGAAATGTAAAAGCAATGAAAACTGACTATATTTTATGACCTACCACTTATCTGATGTTCCAAAGAGTATAAATCATTGACCAGCCAGTATTACGAGTACTGGGTCACAAGAGTTCTTTTTTGGAAGAAAAAAAAATAATCTATAGTATTTTTTTTTTTTCAACTTATTGCTGTCCCACAATTGGGCAAGGGTTTCTCTCGTATCACAGTGAGATGGCTTTATTCCCAGTCCAATTCGTTAGTCCAGTGCGGGTTGGAATAAATCTAATATATAAAATTCTCGTGTCACAGTGTTTGTCGCCATTCTCCTCCAAAACGGTTCAACCGATTCTTATCAAATTTTGTATGTATATATTCAGTAGGTTTGAGAATAGGATGTAAACTATTTTCATGCCCCTAAGTGATAAGGGTGGTCCAACCCAAAAATTTATTTTTATTTTTTGTACCAAATATTTTTTATGATTCGGTATATAAGTTAGTTATTTTTTTCTACACTAGAAATTCATTAAAAAATCTCTAGAAATAATTTATATGGCAAAACAATGTTTGCCTGGTCAGCTAGTTTTATATAAAAATAATAAAAGAATGGCTTATTACTAAAATAATTCTACCCTATTTTCTAATCAATTTTGAATAGCTCCACACCCTAGGCTAGCGCAAATCGAGTCAGTTTTATATAATTTGATTGTGTCTCGATCGGACGTGAGTTGATTTGTAAGGTAGGAAGCGGCTCGTCTTTTACGACTAGAAAAAGTATGTACGTGCTGCAAAGAGGTGAATTGAAGGATTTTCTTGCAGAGAAATCAGGAAAATGTGGCAGTATCTACGTTTATTAGCCTGCATCGTTTAGTTTATATAAAACATAAAATACTATTTAGTTCGAGAGTTTAGGAGACCTCGAGGTCGCTCAACAACTTGCTGGACCAACCTAATTAAAACAGATACGAAGGCGTCTATAGTCCAGTGGTCTCGCAACGCCGACCCCACCTGATGGTAAATGGTAATCGTCGCTCATGGACTCGACTATACCGAGAGTATTGTCAAGCCGCTGCTCACCATTTCATTTCACCGATATGAAATGAAAGAATAAACTGCTATCTCCTGCACCGATATGCTCTATGGCTGGTCACACGGGAGTTGCTGATAGCACTTGGTACTCAGCCCTACCATCAGTAATGGATAAAAATTGCTTACTTCCCTTAATCGCCTCGTACGACACCCGTGGGAAAGAATGGGGAAGTGACACTTGTATTCTTAGTCCGTCACCACACGGACATAATATAGCGAAGAATACTGTTCATATCAATTCCAACTTTTGTCATTTATCCTTGAAGATATATATCAGGATAGGCAGAGTCATGAAACGTACGTATGAAATACTAAAACAACTTCAACTGCCTCGGTGGTGCAGCGGTAGTTTAATAGACTGCTGAACATGAGGTTTCGGGTCGGGGCTCCCTCCCTATTACGTGGGACTTTAACATGGCTGGCGAATCGCGAGTGTGTAATACACTCCCTACACCTCTGCCTACCCCTTCGGGGATAACATGCGTGATGCTATGTGTGTGTGTGTGTGTGTTACTAAATAGGTAAGTACCTTGTTTTGTATGATGTGAAGATATTGAGCATATTTTTCCTCCTACATATATATTTCGTTTTGATTTCGACATTATTTAAGGACGAATCAACCGCACTTTTATCTCTTTACCAGAAATGAGCAAATAAAGAAAAAATATCGCGCCGAGTCACGTACGTATCTTGTTTTATGTCAGTCTGCTTTATCTTAACACGTCGAATGAGTTGAATACGTCTAAAACGTTCAATGTGTTTTGACACGATCAGATTACCGTAAATACGCTCTTTTCATTCCTTTGAGTCATTTATAAAATTATCCTTATCTACGAACAATGTTGCCCTTTTTTACTGTCCTTTAGGTAGGACTTATACGTGCTTTGAATATGACGTGTGTATATTATATTATTTGCTAACGTTTACCTAAATATACATAGGTATTTCATCCGTGTGGTGACGGACTAAGAATACAAGTGTCACCACCCCATCCTTTCCCACGGGTGTCGTATAAGGCGACTGAGGGAAGTAAGCAATTATCACCCATTGCACTACAGGCGGTAAGGCTGGGTACCAAGTGAGAGTACTTACTTGGTATCGGGCCCGAACGGGTCGGTACCACCGTCTTCTGTGTGACCGGTCGTGAAGCACGTCAGTGTGTTTTGGCTGTAGCAGAAGGTAGCCGTTTATTCTTTCATTTAATAACAGAGAAATGAAATGGTGCGCAGTGGCTTGACAATACTCTTGGTTTAGTTGAGTCGATGAGCGACGGTTTCCACTTACCATCAGGTGGGCCGTAACTCGTCTGCCATCATAACTAACTATTATAAAGCTACAACAGAGCTGTGTCTGTACATTTAAGGTCTTTGAGAAAAAAACACTGTATTAGGCTATATAGGCGTGTCTGAACACACCGCTTTTTATTTTTTTATTTTTGAAGTAAATTCTTTTTAGTGACGACATGAAAGGAACTACTACTAATAGTATAATTAATAGTTCAAAATGCGATATTCCATTAATTTAAGATTGATATTTTTAGTTATATCTACTATATTATTCAGTTTTATTTCAGCGGCCTGTAAAGGTTACACGCACTTACTTAATTTTTTTGTCTGTTTGTTCGTTTGCGCATCACGTAAAAACTACTAAGCCGATTTTAATGCAACTCTGTTATTGATAGCTCTTCATTACACTTAAAAACTGGTATATATCTTATACCGCTACTATATCGGGAACCTGAGATATAACTGAAAAACTGCTGGCTGGTGGAGCCGCGGGCAAAGGCATATCTCACTAGTGATGTGGGCATATTGAGTAGATTTGTTTTCGTTGAAACTAGTGTTTTTCTTACACCCTTTACTACTCTAATCTCGTTTGATCGTCGTAATTTGTTGCTTTAATGGCAGGAGAGTTTCCAACCTATGGTTAGTGTCATGGTTAGTCCGCTACCGCTCATCGACTCAACAATATGTGGCACCCAATAATTTGTTTAGAATGTATCACTGTCCCGTGAAGGAGATGCCTTTATAGTCTACCAACTGCAGTGGGCCAGGGTGGTGGATTGAACCACTGAAGGACTGTAATATGGTTCCAGTGGCCCGCCAATAAAGGCGGAGAGACGGCACACGGCGGGTTTATTTAGTGGGTGAGGGCTCCACACTATCCTGTTCGTTGCACCGAACGACCGGGTGTGCGGTTAGGTACATTCTTTTCCGCCTAAACAAAAAAAAGGTGGACTAAGACTTGAATTATTTCACTCTAAGAGGAACCACTAGCACAAAAGTAGGACTGTAAGAAGTTGTAATAAACTGTGATTTTTTATTTCTGTGTATAGAAAACTAATTTCTATTTAAATGTTTCGATTAAACAAAAACACTGCTCATAAAAAGAGCGAACCTCTGGCCCCCCGTAAACACAATAAAATTTGCAAAATTTTATTTATCTACTATTCCATAATCAAAATTAAAAATTCTTGTACGCACAAATTTCTAATTTACACATTTGAATAAAAAAAATTATGAGTAATGAATGTACCTAAATGTTAGGTAAAATGTGCCTAACCGCACACCCCGTCGTTCGGGGCAACGAACAGGGTAGTGTCTGCCTTACCCACTAAATAAACCCGTCGTGTACCGTCTCTCCGCCTGTATTGGCGGACCACTGGAACTGTGTTACATTACTTTAGTGGTAATCACTGCATATCCTGCCTTATGTTTTTTTATGGCGAAGTATACGAACTGAAGGTTACCCAACGTACCCTATGGATCCCCTTTGAGAATAGCAGAAAGCTGTATATCCTTTGTCAAGAGTGCAGCATTATAAGGAAGTTGTTAAAATAATTATTACGAAATGTTAAAACAACCGAAATTAAAACCAGCCTGCGTCGAAATTAATAGGTATCTACACTAAAATTCCTCACAAAATACAAGGAAAATAAATATTACAAATAATTCTCTGAGCCCCGGTCGTAGAACGCAAAGCAATTATACAAGGTTTTAGCGTCACTTTATTTATATACTCCTACGGACACAAGTTCCTTTTCAGAAGTATTAATATTTTCTTTCGCTTTATTTTAAGTACTAATTAACTTTTTACTAACTACTAATAAACTTTTTTTACATACGCAGATGGCAGACAAGTTTACGGAGTAGGTATCTAATGGTAAACGATTACTGCAGCCTGTAGACGCTAGCAGCACCAGAGGCATCACTCGTACATTACCAACTATAGATAGATAGAAAGCAAAAGATAAGATTAATAAGGAGAGGCGGAGGGCTTTTTTTTATAAATAATAGAATTTTAATATACAGATAGCTTACTCTTGTTTTACTTGTGTTTGACTTTTATTAATTTGGTGTTTACGATGTATTGTGATATCGATGTGATAATTTAGATAGATAGACAAACTATTTATCGTTGAACATACAATTTTAGGTAGAAAAATATTGTAAGAAATAATTATTTTGATATTTTTTTTTAGCATTTGAGTCGCTTAGCCATATAAATTAACACAAAGTGGGAAAATGTGAAATCTAAAAAAACAGTTACGAGCAGGATTTGAACCTGCATCTCCTGGATACCGTCTAGATGCTTTGCCAATTCAGCCATTGTGACTCTTGCTTGGGACTACGATCTTCGATAACACATTCATTCTTAACGTCTTGGGTGACGCCTGCGCCATCTGTCGGTAGTATTTGCATACATTATACCGACCAAGTAAACTTAATTTTAATTTGAAATAATTAAACTGATGTTTATTCGGCGGCTTTATCGTGGATAGGCAGGTGTTACCTATAGAAACCATTTGATGCAAAGTGAAATATGTAATTTTATAAATACGACATAATTGGCAATTTATATATGTATTTACAACTAAATTAAATATGATCTAAGAATATTATATATATGCTCATTATTGTTAATCTACAAAATACTTTATGAATATTTAACAAACTAACCTAAATAAATATTTTTAATAATTATTAAGATACAATTTAAACAGAAAGTTTTTTAAGGTTGTTTATATGAATCAATAACGCAAAAATATATTTACTTACCTAGTTTGAACACAAATGCACAAAATCCTGTACAATATCGATATCCATGCGTTTTATATAAATATTGGAGTTATTTATTAAAATGTTAACATTACACAATTTTTTTTTGTTTTACTTTGTATGTATATATTTATAATAAACTAGCTGACCCACAGAGTACGGAAAAATAGCGGAGGTGTTTCAAGGCACAATCTCTTTAGAACGAAGCGTCGCTAAATGCGAGTGTTCGGGGGTCGGGGTACAACTATAGCTCCACCCCTAGATCCAAATCCATCTAGCGGTAAAAAGTATTTTACAGCGTAATAGAGCAAATTTTTCTTTAATTTAGTTTGTCTTTTTACCACTACGGCGTTACAAGCAAAACAGTTTGTTCCAGAACATTCTATATGCGTTAGAATGGCTGGACCACATCTATACTAATATTATAAACAGGAAAGATTTGATTATTGGTTTGCATTGAATAGGCTCCGAAACTACTGGACCGATTTAAAAAATTCTAGTCTAAAAAAACTACAAATTCTATATATAAAACCGACGCCGCAGGCGCGCACTGTCCGCAGAGGGCGAGGAATTACGCGGCCTCTTACACCGGGGCCAATTGTATCGGAGGCTACCACTCGTAGAGCGAAGCGCGCTGAAGGTGAGCTGCAAGCCGAAGAGGAAGTCAAGCAGCTCTAAGTCCCTGTGAGTTACGGATCTGAAAAAGAGAGCCTGGGACCACGCGGCCATCCCTAACAGGGTGGCCACAAAGTCCACAAACATCAACGGAATCTTCGTGCGCACCGCAAAGGAGGTGGTCGCCGACAACAAGAAGGTGGGGCGCTGGCCAGGTGCTCCACCAATGAGGAGACACAGCGTCTACAGGCGGCTAACGACCACCTCGCGGCAGAAGTAACAGAAATGCGGGCAAAAAATTGCCGCCTCATTTCTCAGGTGATTGAGCTGGAGGCCAAGCTCACGCGGCTTGAAGTGGCTTTGCTGCTGGCGGGGATCGACCAACTGAACCAGCCCGTATGAAAGCGGCTGCACGGTCCACTGTGGCTGTCCCGGTCGTTGTACAGACCTCTGCTGGCCTGCCGGAGGAGACAGCGTGCGTCACTACGCTCGCCTCCTCCCACCGCCTTGATGACACCAGCGCATGGCTAGTAGGCCATCCGCCAGGGGCGTTTGAGTAGAATGTCGAAAGATGACCCTCCGGCGCCCCGCTTATAGGCGTGTACAGGGCCGCTGTGGTTTTAATGGGCATTCCGGGCGCAACTAAGATCCGAGCGCTCGGCGAACTCTACATACCTCTCACCGGAGGGGATGCGTAAATGCATATCCATAGTGAAAACTAAAAAAAAGGGACGACTACCACCGCTGACGGGCATCTTGGGATAAATTAATCCATCCCTATTAGCACAATTTCCGTCATGCAGTCCTAACGTATTCATGCATTTCTAATTTCTGTATAAACCGGGAATCTAAAATGATAACAAATAACAAGAAAAAAAGAGAAATTTAACAAATAACATGACTTTAATATATTCGATGATGGGTTCGCTGGTACGACGTAAACTCTTTTGTTATCAATTATTTTCGAATACTCACCGACAGACACATAATTTTCCATTATTATTTTTTCAAATTTCTAGTAACTAAGCAATCAATCTTTGAAATAATTAATATTTTAATAAAGAAATTAAACTAAATTTACTTATTTGTGCCGAATTCTTATAATATGCTTTTGTAATATTAAAATGACGATACCGGTGAGTTGTGGTCAGAACGCAACATTCCGGCGACAGATGATGTCTCTATGTAATGAAACAAGAAAATATGTTTTAAAATGCATATATTTACAAATTTTAACTACTGACACATAAAATGTTATGCCATTTTTTTTTAAGTTTGATCCTGAGCCATTTCTACACCCATCAAGAGCGCACTTCATGGTTAAAAGAATTTAATACTTATTTAAACATAAGATGCGTCCGAACCGAACGCAATGACGGTTCACTCGAAACTGCGGTTTGAGGCCCCGCCCACTGTGACGTCACTGACCTACTTGAAGGTGACATGACCTAGTCGGCTTGCGGCATCTTCGCTATTTTTCCGTACTCCGTGAGCTGACCCTATAGATGTTGTCCTGTCTTAGCTATGAACATTCAATTACTTACGAACTGTCAAACGTGCTAAGTCAAAATAGTTGTTAAGTTTTCTGAAATTTTCCAATTATATGCGAAATTTTCTTAATTTTTCTTTCATAAGAATCTTCTTCTGGCAATAATTGACACAACAAAAAAATATTTAGCGAAATTGTTACATCAGTTCACGCGTAATGCGATAACCAAGGGAAATAGAGATTCAGTTTTATGTAAAGGATTTTTCAACAAGAACTTTGTTTTTTAAATCAAAATAAAACATTTTATCAGATATTATTTATCATTCATAATTGCCAAACCTTACTTATTGTAATACAATAAAAAATTTAATCATTATCATCTAAATTTGTTGTTTTATTTTGATTACATATACTCGTAGAGAATTTGATTTTGCATTTAATTCAGCTTTGTTATGTTATACTCGACATACACATTGTTATTTTCGTCCTGCCCTCGGGGTTAAGAGTAACAATCGGTATCTTTATTCAAGCCTTTGTAACTCATTATAAAAAAACGAATATTAAAGTTTATTTGGGTATATATATTTGTAAAACATTAACGAAATTGATATATGGCTATATCTATTTCGTAGCTAGTGGTAGAGCTTTACTTACCCCAGAATGAATGGGCTGGCTTGATCAGGGAAGTACCACCCTCTCAAAAAGATCAGAGCGAAACAACTGTAGGGTTACCATTTTGTATGATGAGTGACAGTGCCGAGACCCAAACTCCCTCCCTATTCTGTCCTTATTATCTTTCCAATCCACCTCTCAACCCTTTCCTTGGAAATGGTGACACGTGGGTGGTGTATCTGCTATTGCTGGCGTGTATAGGCAACGGTAACCCCTAAGTACCAGGTGGGCCGTGTGCTAGTTTATTACCCACGTAGTATAAAAAAATAATAATCAATAAATTATGGTAGCTAGCCAGAATCTAGTGAAAATTTTTACTTTTGTACCCAGACTTTATATCCCGGCAAGTATCATGACCAGCTATTGTCAATTTACATTTAAACTGCCGTTTTAATACTGAATTTTATTACTAGTTTAAATGTAAATTGACAATAGCTGGCCATGATACTTGCCGGGCGAACGCAGCCAAAAGCTTTTGAGGATATATCTCAGGTTCCCGATATAGTAGTAGGATAAAATGCATCAAAATCCTTTCATGAATCCGTACGTGATACGCGAATGAACAAACAGATAAACAGACAAACAGACAAAAATCATAAAAAAATGTGTTGTGTTTAAACACGCCTCCATCCATCCATCAGCCTTTTAAAGTCCACTGCTGGACATAGGCCTCCCCAAGAATGGGGGATAGTGCCGTAATCGCCACTCTTGGCTGGCGGGTTAGCGATCGCAGTGGATGTTGTTAGTACTCGAAGGAGTGCTGCTGCCCACTCCCTCAGTATTCCCTCAGTCGGCTCTTACGACTCCCATGGGTGGAGAGGGGAGGGACAATTCTAAATTCGGCCCCACACGGCAATAAACACGCCTATATATAGACTAATATAGTATTTTTTTCTCAAATATCTTAAATGTACAGACACAGCTCTGTTACAGCTTTATAATAGTAAAGATACTGATACAATCTTCTTATAATATATTGTGTAATACATAGGTACATCTGCGTCGTAAGGTAACGAAAGCGCCTCTGATTTCACCTAAGACAGGTGGAGCCTACGTGTTTTGATTTTATTACTTCTCACATTGTTTGAACATGATTATAAATTTAAATCGAGTCAATGTATATTGACAGATAGTAAAGATACGAGTTTTACGCTTATGATTTTCGTGTATTGCGTATAATGAAGTTAAGCTAAGATTTTGATATTTTTATATATATATTTGACATGTTTAACCATACCTATATATTAAAACCAAGTGTGTAAATATGAAAACAAAAATAATAACAAATAATTTGTTATTTAAAGCTGAGCATACCAAATGCTAAAATACAGATCAAAATATCGAAAATAACAGTCACAAGTAAAATTTGAACCTGCATCTCCTGAAAGACCGTCACCCAAGACGTTACGAATTAAGCAGTCCCGAGCAATGTCTGAATTGGCTGAAATTGAATGAAATGAAAAATTGCCTGGAATGGCAAAGCATCTAGGATGATATTACACAAGATGCAGGTCAAATCTTGCTGGTGACTGTCATTTTCGATTTCAAATTTTCACAGTTTGTGTTAATTAAACCAAGATATTATAGTATCACGCTTTATGTCTTGAAGTGTAAGCAGAGGTCAACGACGAGACGATGGCAGCAATCAGTTTTGGATCCTACCAAAAGTGGGAATTCTCCCTCTATGGTAAACTCGACCTTTAATAATGATTTTGTTTGGGATTAAATGACTTTTTTTATTCACTACTCCTATGGTAATAATATATGTTATGCATGTAATAACTTAGTACCACTGACATAAAACTATGACATATAATTTAAGATTCATATTAAGAACTAATAATTAAGGCGGTAATTTCTAACAATTAATGAAAACAATATTTTTAGTTTAAGAAAACATTAGTCTCTTTTTCCTTATTCACAAATAATTTGTACTTTAAAAAGTGGCGGATCATGTCAAATGCTAAAAAATATAGATCAAAAATGTTTAAAAATCGCGCCATCTAATAGTATGAATTTTAATTGCAACATTAAACTTACTATATTGGTTTAATGCATGTAAATGCATTCCGATAGATGGCGTTGGTCGTATAAGACAAATGTGATAAGGATATTGGGATGATCGAAACATCTGTACAGTTCAGTGGCTTAGAGCACTTCTCCGGATTGGAAAAGACGCGGGTTCGTTTCCCGCTCGTGCAAAAAATCTCTTTTTCCTTATTCACAAATAATTTGTACTTTAAACATTAGTGTGTTCTTCTACAGTAATACTAATTTCAGAAGTGTTACTAATGGTTTTCTATGTAACAAAACATTGTACTAAGATGTTGTGTGCGCGTTTCTCAAAGCCATTAACAAGAGTAAGCCTTAATGTAGTGGAAACGAGATCGCACTTAAGTTTTATCATTCAGAAAGAATGTCCATTTTTAATTTGTTGCAGGAACCAGGAACCAATTTTATGTGATTGTGTTATATACGAATCTTTATTTAATATTCAAAAGACGAAAGCCGGTGTATGTGTTTGTTATGCATACACGCCGTAACTACTTAACCAATCATTTTGACTGCACAGATGACGGAGTGGTTTAAATTAGATACCGGCCTCCCGCCTAAGTGTTATAGGTTCGTTCCCCACACAGGACAACTCTTTGTGTGATCCACAAATGTTTGTTCCGAGTCTGGGTGTAATGATACAATTTCATGGACACAAAGTCCATGAAATTGTATGTTTTTAAAGTTCCCCGGGATGCAAGGATTATTACATAGTGCATGGTGGCGTCTATGCATATTTTTTTTGTAGTCTAGAATCCTGAAAAAATGTTGAACCTTTTATCCTGAAAACACAGGATAATATATGGGATAGATATTGTCACGACTCAATAATTGTCACATAAAGATAATAATGAGCCATAGAGTGACTTATTTGTATACTAAACTCCACGCGGACAAAGTACGAGCAAAAAACTAGTCTTACAAGCGACATTAAAAAAAACTTGTAACTAAAATGGTTGTAAATAAATTAAACTTGATATAAACTTAAAATTAGTTTTATGTCAATATAAGTTTCTTGTAAACAAAGTACTTAATATCCGAATCTTTTAATATAAATGCTATTACAAAATTTACAGAGAAATTAAGGCAAGCCTACCAAATTTGCACGAGCCTTATTACATCAATTCCGTAACGACAGTCTTGGACGTAATTATAGCTCTGAGACAATGTTTGTATTAAACAGTAGAAATTTGAAATTCCAAATGAACTTGTACAACAGAATTTGCTGTCTTATTAATTTTTGCAACATTTTATATCCATTACACGTTTCTTTCCCTGTTTTAACCATAACTATTGTGCAAAAGTACCGATGGATTTAAATTTAATATTAATTACTAGCTTGTTGTTTTGGAAAAGCGGTGCCATTACGAAATGAGTTTCAGATTTTGCTATTTAATTTATTATGTAGATGTATATTTACAACTATAATTATATCCATCGATAGACCAAAATACATATTGCAACCACCACATTATATCAGAGGTAATTAAAAAAGTAAATACCCGGTAATATGGATACGATGCCAACAACATTTAAAAAAATAATCTGTCATTCTTATTATCCATGTGATTAATGTGGTCTGGCCTGGATCTACACGGCATTGTACTATTAAGTTAAAGTATATTTGAACACCAACTACATTCCAAAAAGGATGAGGCGTAGTTCTATGAGACATATATAGGTATTATCGAAACACATGAAAATGTTTTATCGCTATTTGAAACAAAAATTACAGTAACGAAAACATTGACTTGAGTATAAGCTACACACACTTAAGAAAACTATCCATCCATCCATCCATCAGCCTTTTAAAGTCCACTGCTGGACATAGGCCTCCCCAAGAATGGGGGATAGTGCCGTAATCGCCATGCTTGGCAGGCGGGTTGGCGATCGCAGTGGATGTTGTTAATACTCGAAGGAGTGCTGCTGCCCGCTCCCGCCGTATTCCTTCAGTCGGCTCTTACGACTCCCATGGATGTAGAGGGGTGGGACAATTCTAAAGCCGGCCCCACACGGCTATAAAAGAAAACTATAAGATCTTAATATTCTGTTCAACTTAGCTGAGAACGTACTTGATTAAGCTAAATTAAATCTAGAGCACACGTGCACACGTAAGTTGGATGTATACTCGTACTGCCTCTGTTACAGCAGTTACGATAAGCTTAGAGAAAGCTCTTGAGAGAAAACATGATGCAAATCGTCATTACTTCCTCAAAGTACCTTAATTGGTTATTTAACTTTTTTATACCACAATTGTCAAACAAGCTTAAGGTTCAACTGATGGTAAACGGTTACCGTAGCTGAATTCATAATTACAACTAGGTAACATGATTACATTTTCATTCCATTTTGCGCTACACGGTCGGTGGACTAAGAATACAAGTGTCACCACCCCATCCTTTCCCGCGGGTGTCGTACAAGGCGACTAAGGGAAGTAAGCAATTATTACCCATTGAATTACTGGTGATACGGCTGGGTCAAGTGAGAGTACTCACTTGCTATCGAGCCCGAACGGGTCGGTACCACCGTCTCCTGTGTGACCGGTCTTGAAGCACGTCAGCGTGTTTTGGCTGTAGCAGAAGATAGCCGTTTATTCATTCTTTTCATATCTGAGAAATGAAATTATGCGCTGCGGCTCGACATTACCACTCACAATCAGGGTGGGCCGTGGCCCGTCTTCCATAATTAGCAATAAAAAAAACATCGCCGATCGCTGTCTCGGCTCTGTGCAGCGTGCATACGAGCCGGGCTGCACTAAGGCGAGGTAAACCTTTTCTTTCCTAAGGAAAATCGTTATTTATGTAATCGTTCAATAAAAATAGTATCATTTTCTTAAGTAGACACCATATATAGCCACAAAATGTCAATATAAATTATAACAATAAAAGAAAATCTTTTAAGTTGTGAACAAGTGTCTAAGTCCAATATTATAGAAGATTGAGTCCTGAATATAATGGCTCGTTATTTTAAACAGATCCCGAAAATCCATAAACTGCTTACAGTAAAACTTACCGGCGAGCGGATGACCCTAAAGTTTTCATAATGGTCTTTTGTACTGCTTTTTTATACATTATAATATCAATAAATGTTTTTTTTTCATAGGAGATGCTTTAAAGGAATGTAAACAGAAATATCATTGACGTTTCATAAAATTAAGTAACTATAAACCTACACATACTGATGGATGGATGGTAGAAATTCCGTCGAAAAATCCAGTACTATACATTCTACTGGACGGGCCTCGTGGCGCAGGTAGTGTAACCGACTGCCGTGCACAAGGTCGTGGGTTCGATTCCCACTCAGGACAATTATATGTGTGATGAACACAGATATTTGTACTGCGTCTAGGTGTTTTCTATATGTATGTATGTATTTATAGAAAAATAAAAAATATATGTATTATATCCGCAATCTGGTACCCATAGCACATGCGTTAAGCTTAGCTTGGGACCAGAGGACGATGTGTGAAATGTCCGTATATATATATTTTATTTATTTAATTTTTACCACTGGTTCCACAAATACGGTCATAAAGTTACACATTTCCATCAGCCATATTCAAACTTTTCGGTAACTAGAAAAGCTGTGAAATAATATCGCAAGATTGTTATCTATAAAACAAGTAGATAGTATTTAAATGGAAGTGAACGTTTACCTATTGCGATAAGGTTCATCATTGTTTGTAGTGCAGATTGCCTAAAAACACTTCAAATAGACTGAAATAACGTACAACGTGCCTTCATTAGAATTTCAGCATATCCGCATTCAATATTGGCGCAGAGAAGGAGTTCTTTTTTTGTTATTTTCTATGTTTGCAATTTAGTTCCTATAGGTATTGGCAAAGAAATTTTATTCTAGTTGGTGGCTTAGCTATGCCTTTTGTATTGCTAAAGTTCACGAGCAATGGTTAGTACTTATTATCGGGACCGACGTTTGCTCGTCTGCCATTGTCGGCAATAAACTAACTTACTTATCATCACGCCATTTTCTTTGCGGGTTAGGCAGAGAGAACAGAGTGCCAAGAGGCTCTATTCTTGCATACATCTAAAAAGTAAAAAAGTTAACTATTTTTTTAAACTTATTAGTCTAAATTAAATGCGGAATAAGGGTTTGCTCGACAAAAGCTAGTATTTAGATTATATCTCAGATTACTACCACTATAACACTGCCCAACTCGGCGGTCGAACCGAGGACCTCATGTTCAGCATCGTTCACACTACTGCTGTACTACAGAGGTAGTTAAAAAGGAATGTATTCGGTTATTTAGGCGTCTATGAACACATACAATCTATGAACATATAACTATTATTTAGTAATTTTTGTCCGTTTTCCGGTTTGTCTGTTTGTTTGTTCGCACACGCAAAAACTAATAAACAGATTTTGACGAAACTTTCTTGTTTGATAGGTCTTGATTGGTCTTAAAAATTGGTATACATTTTATCCCTCTACTATATGGGGAACCTGAGATAGGTATAACCTAAAAATTTAATAAAAGTACTTGCGAAAGAGATACGCATGCTTAACTACCGTATCTTTAAAGTATAAATTATTTGTGAATAAGGAAAAAGAGATTTTTAGTAGGAGCGGGAATCAAACCCGCGTCTTTTCCAATCCGGGGAAGTGCTCTAAGCCACTGAGCTATCCTACTGATCTTTCGATTATCCCAATTTCCTAATCACATTTGTCTTACGACCACCGTATCTTTCTCATAAATAAGCGTTTTCCTCAGTTGTGTCTAAATCATCGTGATAGTATTACCAGGCTATTCGTGGAATGTAGAGTTGAGACTGAAATGGTCTCAAAAGGGTTATTATTTCAAAAGAAGAAACACTCCTTTTTGAGTAGATACCCTTCATTATTGTTTCCTTACTCTTCAGTATGATAGACTACATCATAACTGAGATGACATGTAGCAGCAATAAACTGGTCTTGGGGTGCCCACAATCTACATGTCTTAAATAACACATAAACGGATATACATAATTATAATTCCTGATTACATTTCCATTAGCTAATAAAGGATATTGAGGGCTGATATGTTGAATAAAAACGGAATACCTTTCTTTTGTAAGTGGACCGGACATCTGGTATCGACGTATTAGTCTAAGGGATTGAAATGTAGGTAAACGTCAGGTTTATAAGATAAATATCTATACTTCTATAAAGCTGTAACAGACATAACATGTCTGTACATTTAAAATGTTTTGAGAAAAAACTTCGATCAATAGGTATTCTTGATCGATGAGAAAAAAGAAACATATTACGCTACTTAGAACTCAGAATACAAAACAATTTATTTGTTGTCTGTTTATTTAGTCGCACATCACGCAAAAACTATTGAATTAATTCACCCCATTCTTTCCCACGGGTGTCGTATGAGGCGACTAAGGGAAGTAAGCAATTATCATCCATTGCATGACTGGGCTGTGTACCAAGTGCGAGTACTCACTTGGTATCGGGCCCGAGCGGGTTGGTACCGGGTTGTGACCGTCCATAAACCACATCGTTGCGTATTGGCTGTAGCAAGAGATAGCCCTTTGATTCTTCCATTTCATATCGGTGAAATGAAATGGTGAGCAGCGGCTTGACAATACTTTCGGTATAGTTGTGTCCATGAGCGACGGTTACTATTTAGCATGAGATGGGCCGTGGCTCGTCTGCCACAACATGAAAAAAAAAACATATCCTGAGTAGCGCAAACCGCCTTCTTCATCTTCTAAGTCGGACACTCTTGTCTACTAATTGTAGCCCCGAGTAGCCAACTTATTTAGTTCGTAAAGCTAACAAGAGCACAGGCTGCAGGTATCCAATCCATCCAATCCATCAGCCTTTCAACGCCCACTGCTGGACATAGGCCTCCCCAAGAGAACGCCACAAAAAGCGGTCCCGCGCCGACCGCATCCAACGCCCCCTGCGACTTTGACCAGATCATCGGTCCCATTTTTTGTTGTTTTTGAATGCCGTTATCGTCACGCATGGCAGGCGGGTTGGCGATCGCAGTGGATGTTGTTAATAATCGATGGAGTGCTGCTGCCCTCTTTCAGAGAGGGGTGGGACAATTCTAAAGCCGGCCCCACACGGCGGCAGGTATACATAATATATAAATATATTTAAATCCAATAAAATCCTGAAATATAAAGGGCTCAGTCTAATAAGGAATCAGTTGCTGACAATTTGGACCAATTCTTGTAAATCCGACACGATATAGGGTTGAAAGAGTATCGAGATTTAAGAGGATCATCGCTTCGAAACATGGGTACTACGCTATGTGCCTTAAATTGAATCTTTAAAGCTATCACTTCGCCGCAGGTATAAGCTCGTACTATAGCGACAAGAATATGTATCTTCGTCATGGTTAAAATTTGGCTCGTAGATAATTTATTTCCTTAGTTAATATAAAAGATACTTACTTTTTATACCTATGATTTTTTATAAGACACATCTAGGTAGGTGTATGGAATTTTTCCGGAGAATACCAGAACGCTGGCCGCGTGGACTTCTGAAGTGAAAATTCGCGATTCCAGTGGGTGACGAGGGGTTTTTAGTATATTTACTACTACTACTTAACATCACGCCATTTCCCTTGCGGGGTAGGCAGAGAGAACAGAGTGCCATGAGGTTCTATTCTTTCTTGCATATATTTCTCGCTTCCTCAAGATTCATAATTCTCTTCATTCACGCTCTCCGGTTTCGGAGACTCCTGACTCCACCTTCCTTCAGTACATGACCGATCTGGTCTAGGTAGGTGAGTCTCGATCTCCCCCTGCACCTTCATCCTTCCACTTTCGCATTGTATATCTTCTTAAACAGTCGCTCGTCTGGCATTCTTTCCACATTTCTGAACCATCGGAGCATTCCTTTTCGCATTATCAGCAAGAATTTTTGTCATCCACCACCTTCTCCATTCTATTCGTCGTGGATTATTTTTTTTTTCCCAATAAAAATAAGTGAGACCGGCAATAATAGCTGCCACAATATTAACGTCTGCATTGTCCGCCATGCTTGCACTGATTGACGTGTCGCGAGCGTGTGAACAGCTCGCTTGGGCTGGCACCGCACGACAAGCTACGCGTCAAGGTGCATTCCGCGCTGCTTGCCGGGCTGAGCGGCATGCGTGTACACGCTCTTTGTGTAAAAATCCTTTGAACTTTGCCCAAAAACCGACACTCATTCCGTTCAACGCCGAGCGCGTGCAAAAGCAGCCGGGCAGCCACGGGCAGCCATTCACATGCTTGTGCTCGTGCGCGTGCCCGTTGAATGTCGCTTTGAATGCAAGCATGTGAAAGGACAATTGTGGTGAACGGCGGGCTGCGCGCCGAGCTGCTTCCCGAGCTGCTTGCCGGGCTGTGCGGCGCGCGTGTAAACGCGCCATTACGAATGCGGTCAGTCAGTATATTTACGCAAAACAAAACACTATAAAATACAGTAATAAAGAGTTGTGGTTCTTCGAAAATCCTAAAAACTTTTCATTAGACAATTAGTCAACTGCATTAGGGAAAATTCGAGCGGGTCACTAGTACTATATAATATATATCCATGAGCTTAAGCACAAAGAAGTAATTCCAGGACATCCAATTGTTGAGCAAGACCATGTTATTAGTAGCAATGAGTCGTCATTAATCGTAACAGCGCTTCGAAGGACCGGCTTGACTGACCAAATCCTATCCTCTCACAAAAATATTGGCATTAATAACGGTAGATATATTGACACCATTAGTCGTCGCGTCACTTTTTGGTAAGAAAAAACCTTCAAAATCTTAGACAAAGAATATTATAGACTCGCTACTATTTTGACACTAAGGATGAAGAGAAGGATGCACATATTAAGTTTTAGCAAGAGTGAGAGAGACACATATATAAGTATTTTATGCTTTTCACGTATGCGTTATTTGTATTTGGACCCAATCAACTGGGTCCCAACAATAAGGTGGCCAACCGTCCCCATCATCGGTATGTATAATAGTTATCTATTAAAATTATTCCATTTATCATATGTCAAACTTTTTTTTTTTGCTATCTTGACAATGCATATCCTGATAGCGTGTCTATAATATTCTTTGTCTAAGTTCAAAATACTTAAAGTCAATTAATTAATTTATCGGACGATGACATGTTACAATGATGATGGCCAAGAGAGGAGCATGGATAATAAAGTGAAAAGTGACTCTTAGATAATTTAAGCATAGATTCAAAAGATGATGTGTAACAGCGGAGGTTTATACCTTCTTACCCTTTCCCATTGTTCTTCTTCTTCATTTTATCATCCCTTGTTATTATCTTCATACTTCATTTTTATTTATGTTATGATTTATTTATTTTCCATATTTATTGATTCAAAGACAATATTACTTGTAACGCATCCTCTATCAACAATTTATATCACTTTCAATATCGAGACTGCCGCCACACATCAATATCGTGCTCATAATATGTTGTTACTTTTAACGTTACTATACAAATCTCAGACTAAGAACTACTACAAATAAATAATACTTTGGAAAATCCATAACTGCACGCCTCATAATCTTCATTTTTCACAATAAAATTGATCATTTGATAAGTAATTAATAATGTAGTGGTTTTACTAAGTAGTTTTCAATAAATCACATAGATAGCGCTAATTTCAAAAAGTACTAATGTGGGTTTCATGTCTTATACGCCATCTAGCGCTAATTTTAAAAAGTACTTCTATATTGGTCTACCTCTGTCATTTTGCAAGGCGCCATCTGGCAATTAGTAAGAACAACAATCCATGAGTTTACATATATACCTGCATAAGTGCATAAAATATATATAAACATGTAAAATTGAATAATTTAAACATAGCATCACGCCTGTATTCCCCGAAGGGGTAGGCAGAGGTGTATTACACACCCACGACTCGCCAGCTGTTTGAGTGCCACGTAATAGGGGGCGAGCCTATTGACGTCTACCGGGCACATTTCCAAACTCCGGGCTGCTACTGAGATTTTTTCTTTTTAGGAAATACCCGATACCTCAAGATTAGCAGTCGCATACACTACCGCTACACCACCGAGGCAGTTAATAATTTATTAAACTGTAAACAAAAACAATTTAAGAAAACAAAAAGACATCGCTAGTTTCCTTACAAAAAAAAGCAATATTGTGGTTCTATATATACAACAGCAACTGAATACATCTAAAATTGCTACTTGCGACATCTAGGGCTGCATTTGTCAATATCTCTTGTACTTTAAAATAGGCGACATCTATTAATAGAAAATTGCAACTTTGGACAATATTATACGAATTATTTAAAAATCAATGAGAACAAGAAATCTCTAAACCATTATTTATCTTCCTAACTTGCCGGTTGCCTTATAATTTTATACTTTGTTCTAAGTGAAAACATCGGGACGCCAAGGCCACGCAAATTAAATTTTGGAATGTAAAATATGTTTCTTTTGTGTTTTATAACGTTGGTGCGTTATTATTTACGTGTGTTTAGTGTTTTTAATTATTATTATATCATCAGTTCGTCAAGCAAAGGTAAAAACTTTCTTTTAACAAAAAATAATGTACCGGCCGGGCGAACGGCGTTCTGTTCTGTTGACGATAATAAAACCACCGGTGGCTATGCGTACGTAAAAATGTAGGTAGTTCTCATTTTAGTGTCGCGTCGAGCGTAAATGCCGTAAATATTCAGTATTTTTTTGTTTATTTAATAACAATTAAACCACATCGAATCAGAACGTGAAAAGTAATAGGGCTCTATTCCTAGTCATAATAAATAGTGTTTGTTCTTTATATGTGTATGTAGATTTATTTTACAAGTGCAATATATGATAAATAGAGACATTTTAAGTTTCAAAAATCAGCTGTGCCGTGTCAACTGGGAGTAGAACACGCCTCAACGCTTCGCTTATGAGGCGTGCAAAATTGAAGTGTCTATTTGTAATGTCTAAATAACACCTTTCACTAAATGCATATAAAAATTTAAAAGTTACATATAATAAAATAGCAATTTTTAAATTGTTTGTTTGTCTGTTTATTACTGAAACGGTTGGATTGATTTATACGGAACAATAACAAGCAAATATCTGATGTTATAATTAGTAACTTAGGCTACTTTTATTTTGAAAAATAATTTGGGTTCCTCACAAAGAAAATGACTTAAATAATTATATTACACGTGGACGAAGTGTAAAATAAAGTCACTGCCCATATCTGTCTCTCTTTCTATCTACCTAGATATTTATTCAGTGAATCTGTAAGAGTATAAACGTTTTTAAGATAACTTCAACGTTTTAATCCGTGCGAAGTGCATAACTAAATACTTTATACAATAAAAAGGCTTAATGATACTGAAACACAGCTTTATCACTGTCATCACGGTATATGTTTACATATCCCACATGTGAGCTTTCCGGGTTAACATGGCAACTTATTATTGACTGGAACTAACTCATCCTGCCTTAATTATAACTGGCAGATAAAACAACGTCGCAAATTTAAATTGGCTGAATATTTAAAGCACGTTGTGAGTTTGCCCTTTGCCTTTAATTTATAATGGACTTGATTCTGCCCGCGACTTCGTGCGCTTGGATTTTAAATATAACTGCGTCATTCTAGGTTTTTTTTTATGACTTCTAAGGGCGGCATCAGGCACAAGTAGTCGCAGCAGCGCTGCCCCAGTCACTGGTAGTGGTTTCGATCTGCTAAGCCAGACATGACTTGAGCATCTACCATGCCGTATCCTGGTAAAGCTGCAATGGTGAGCACGGAGCCAATTCCTCTTGGAAACTATGTTCAGGTACCTGCCGAAGCTAATGTGTCCCAACAACACCTGTCAGCCGGAAGGTATGGACTCCGTGCCATCGCCCTATCAACCCCTCCCCGTAGGCAAAAACCGGCCGCCTCCGCCTCGAGGTAAATGTATGTACTATGTCACGTTTGGTAGATGGGTTTGCATAGGTAAATACGAAAGTTAATACATGGCACCAGTAATCCACGGAGTATTGGTGGGTGACAGCTCTTGACTGGTTGTTTAATGGGTGAAAGCTCTCTCTACGCCGTTGTCTCCCCGGAAAGCGGGGCGTATGATGTATGACATTTTTCTCGTCTGAACCAAAAAAATAATTTGTTGTTTTGATTTTTATGCGACGTGATGCCACTGTAACTTCTCAGTCCGTCCTACATAATTATATTATCGCATATAATAATTGGCTGCATAGATGGCGGAGTGGTTTAGATACCGGCATCCAGTCCGTGTTTTGTGGGTTCGATTCCCACACAGGACAACTCTTTGTCTGATCCACAAATGGTTGTTCTGAGTCTGGGTGTACTTTGTGTCCGTGAAATTATATGTTTGTAAAGTCCCAAAGATACAAGGATTGTTCCTTAGCAGGGTGTTGTGTAACATAGAAAAAAAATTAACTTCCAATCAGCGTTCGCTTAAGCATGTGATGATGGCAATGAGAACACTTGTTACTGGGCCCTAGGAGGTTGGTACCACAGTCTCCTATGTGACCCATCGTGAAACACCTTAGTGTGTTTTGGTTGTAGTAGCAGATAAGCATCCATTCATTAATTTCCCATCCGGGAATTGAAATGGTGAGCAGCGGCTTGACCATGTTCACTTTCTACCACGTACGTGTAAGATCTGGAATGAACTTCCTGCTGCGGTGCTACCCTCATCTCTATTGTCCTTCTTTAAACGAGGTTTGAGAAGAGCACTTTACTTATGGCTTGGCTGTGCCCCTGGTACTACCAAAGCCTATGAGCAGTGGTTGCAACTACAAGATGCAACGTGGCTCGTCTGCCAAGCAAAAAAAAATACCTGTATGAGTGGTTGAGTGGTGATGGTTCTAGAAAGTGATGATGACACTCTGTGACACAGTGACTGAAGAAACGAATATACATGGACTAAGTAAAGGAGTTTGTATTTACGGAAAGGTTTTTACGAGAAAGAAACTATAAAAAGGATATTAAAAGGAGAGTCTTCAAGTGAATGTGAAAAAAATCTACAGCTCAAAATATATTTGTTTACGAGTAGACAGGAAGGCATAAAAAGGTTCAGGTATTGTACACGGGGGAGTGTTTGTTTGAATTTTAAAGTACGGAGATGTAGTTGCAAGAAATAATGATGAACCTACTTCACCTAAACATAGTAAGATGTTGTGGTTATAATTATAACATAAAAAGGCTTTTATACCAAACAAGAATTCAATTATGGTATAGTCTAGCCCAATTTCAGGAAAAAATCACTCCAAGAAATAATCAGAGCTTGTCCTTCAGTGAACGTGATTTGTTTCCAAAGCAACTATTGTCTCGTAAAGGAATTCATTAAATATTCAAATCTAATTATTTCATTAATAACTAATAAGTTAGTTAGAATATTGAAATCAAATAATTTCAATAATTCTGCAAATACTATTAAATCTATCAACTGATATTTATATCAAGCTAATTTTGGGGACATACAGTCATACAGCTCTGTGGTGCAGCGGTGTGTGAGTGACTACTGATCATGAGGTCTCGAGTTCGATCCCCGGGTCGGGCCCGGGGTGGTTTAGCACTTGACATGCTGAGTTTGGGAAAATGCGGAAAATGAGTACTTTAGTGCGAGCGGGAATTCCCGCTCGCATTAAAGTTATCTTTTTCACATTTTCACAAATAATATTTTATTTTTATTTTACTTGGATGGCAAACAAGGATACAACAGGTAGGCGGTAGGTGGCCCACCATAGGCCGCGATTACCGTAGCTAGCAACACCAGATGCATCACTGGCGCGTCGCCGTCTCCAAGGGCAGCGATATGAGGTGGCGAGTAATGAAGGGATAGGAAGTATACTAAAAAAGTATACACACGAAAGATAATAAGGATAGGATAGGAAGGATAATAAGGAAAAGAGAGGGAGGGGGACTGGGCCTCCGGCACTCTCACTTACTTATCTTCACGCCATCTCCCTTGTGGGACAGGCAGAGAGAACAGAGTGCCAAAAGGCTCTATCCTTGCATACATCGCTCGCTTCCTCAACATTAATAATTCTCTTCATAGACGCTCGCCGGTTTTGAGACTCCTGACTCCATCTTTCTTAAATACATGACTGATTTGGTCAAGGTAGGTGAGTCTCGGTCTCCCCCTGTACCTACCTCCTATCCACTTTCGCATTGTATATCTTCTTAACCGGTCGCTTGTCCGGCGTTCTTTCCACATGTCCCTACTATCGGAGCATTCCCTTTCGCATCTTTACACTACTCTCTCTTTCATACCTACTTGCTCTCTTACGTCGTCGTTACGAATGCGGTCAGTCAGCCTCACTCACCACACTTACAAAACACAATGGTAGGTAGATACCTACCGTTGTTTCATAGAGCATAAATTGAACAAGCGCTTATTATGGCTTCATTGACCTAATTCAATGCAACCTTCTAACAAAAAAATATCAGTGAGTAGGTACCTCTTGACAACAGCTGCACCCCAGATTTCTTAGATTGGATGAATTATATTTTCCTTCTGAATTACTGTTTTTCCGTGTTGTTTCATGATTATTTGAGTCGGAATCGCGGCTATTACTTACATTGTAATATTATGTATCTCTTCTGTTGGATCAACGCCAGAAATATAGGTGGATCCTGGGTTAACGAAGTGTTAATTCTATAGTAAAACTCAAATATTAACGTGTTAGCACTCACCACTAAGAATTATCATTAAAGTCTAGTTGTAAATGGTTTTTGTAAACAAACGACCATTAATAAATGGGGCAAGGTGAAACGGTGACTAAATTTTATTAACCGACGAAAAAAACGGAGGAGGTTTTCAATTCGATACGTATATTTTTTTTTGTTAGACCACGAATAACTTTTTACACAGTAGACCAATTTTGATAAATATTTTTCTGGATAGTGTTGGTCCGAAGTTGATCTCATAAAAATTTTGAATAAATATTCTAAAATTCTTTTTTTGTTAAAAGTTATAAATAAAATCTGTTTTCTTAGTCACACGTTATCCCCCGGGACAATGCATTGCATGTAAAGTAACCAACCTATTGTAGTAGTAAAAACTATTTAGTGCAGCGGTAGTGTGAGCGACTGCTGATCATGAGGTCTCGGGTTCAATCCTCGGATTGGGCAGTGTTATTGAACTTTTTCGTATAACGAAAAAATCAGTAGCTGCCCGGAGATTGGGAATGTGCCCGGTAGACGGTAATAAGCTCGCCCTCTATTACATGGTACTTAGAAATAGCTGGTGAATCGTGAGTGTGTAATATACCACTACTTACCTCTTAGGGGAATACAGGCGTAAAGCTATGACACAGCTACAGCTACAACACAGAGGCAGTTCATGGGTTATTATATAGCACTTAAAATCGAATAAGCTTACTAAGAACTAACACGAGTGCTTGAGGCAACTGCATCCGCAACTAATGTCGCGATTGCAATCACCACAAGCAGCCAGATTCCGTAGTAAGCTTTTTATGAGAAGAATCCGGCAAGAAACTCATGAGCCTCTTTTGTATCGCAAATTTGTTAGTGTTACATTTTTATACTAATCTTACTATAGATTTGACAATTTTAAATAATTATATTAGTTGTTACACCTACTGCAGGCGTATGATTTTTTCGCTGTACAATCTACGTCTATGGTTACACCTAAAACTGATTTAATTAAAGATAATTCAGTGTGACATTCTGAAATATCAATAATTTGAAATTGTGTTCAACAAATACCACGAGCAAGTTCGACTATCACCGTAATGGATTAATTTACAACTGGAGATGGTACCGTTCACTGATAAAATGCAAATTTGCTAGTTACAGCTCCGCTAGAGCCGAACGTCTTGAACACGCCTCGCTTCGTTATACAAATGAACTAATAAAATTATATATCTTTCATTTAAATTATTCTTGAGGGAACGCTGATTGGTAGTTAATTGTTATATGCTGTATATATAATTATGTTAGTGTGATGGACTAAGAAGGCGTAGTGTCATCACGACATTTAATAATCGAAATACACACACACACACACCATATGCTTTTTTTTTAGTTTTTTTTTATTCGACGTGGGTGGTAAATAAGTTATGGCCCACTATGGTAAGCGTAACTGCCGTAGCATATAGACGCTAGCCATACTAGAGATATCACTCACGTGTCGCCATCTCCAAGGAAAGGTATAGGAGGTGAAGTAGAATGATAATAAGGAGAGGACAGGGCGGAAATTAAGGATAGGATAGGCAGGATAATAAAGAGAGAATGGGGAGGATAATAAGGAGAGATAGGCAGGGGTTTAGGCCCCTGGTGTTCTCACTCATCATACGAAAAACAACGGTAGGAATACTTACTATTGTATCACGCTAATCATCTGCGAGAAAGTGGTACTTCCCCGATCTCGCCAGCCCATTCGTGCTGGGTGCTGGGATAAGCAACGCTCCAAAAGTAGAGATAGTCTTCTTTTAAATTATATTTTCATTTTTTTTTATTTATTTTTTTATTCTGCGTAGGAATCGAACCACAATACTTGGAATGGGAGATCGGTACAAAAGAAAACCCGCTCGCACTAAAGTTCTCTTTTTCTATGATCTTCTATTTCAATATACTTGTACAGTTAACTGCGTCATCTTAAAATAAAATGCGCAGGTGTTTCCCACTACGTTAATGTTTGCATGGCGTCCCACGTGTGACCTTTCAAGGTTCCTAAACAAACACGCTGGGTTTTAAAAGGAAACACGAGTATACATAACTCTTTATACCTTTACGCAGCTTCTAATGTTATATTAAGTACCTAACTATAATATCTCTACTAATACTATTATAAAGCTGTAACAGAGCTGTGTCTGTATATTTAAGATATTTGAGAAAAAAATACTGTATTAGGCTATATAAACGTGTCTAAACACAAAACATTTTTTTTAGATTTTTTGTCTGTTTATCTGTTTGTCTGTTTGATCGTTCGTGCACGCAAAATCTACTAAAGGGATTTTGATGCAACTTTTTTATTGTGTAGTCTTGATTAGACTTAAAAACTGGTATACATTTTATCTCGCTAGTATATCGGGAACCTGAGATACAACCTAAAAACTAGCTTTTGCAGTTGCGGAGCTGCGGGCAAAGGCTAGTTAAGACGGGCCTCGTGGCGTAGTCGGTAGTGTAACCGACTTCCGTGCACGAGGTCGTGGGTTTGATTCCCACTCAGGACAATTATTTGTGTGATGAACACAGATATTTGTACTGCGTCTGGGTGTTTCTATCTATTATATGTATTTATTTACAAAAACAGTAGTATATGTATTATATTAGTAATCTGGTACCCATAGCACAAGCGTTAAGCTTAGTTTGGGACCAGAGCAGGTTGTGTGAAAATGTCCGTGAATATTTATTTATTTATTTGTATGAAATGTAATATACATGTGTATATTACATTTCATAAAAATGTACCTACTTGCTATGAATTTATTAAAACATGGTGTGTATCTTTCAATTTAATTATTCATATGGTAATTAGATATTTTTAATGTGAAAAATGTAAAATCGAAAATAACAGTCACGAGCAGGATTTGAACCTGCATCTCCTGGATACCGTCCAGATGCTTTGCCAATTCAGCCATCGTGACAATTGCTCCTGACTGCTAATTTCAATAACACATTCATACTTAACGTCTTTGGGTGACGCCTGCGCCATCTATCGGAAGTATTTTCATACATTACCCCAGGCTTTGCACTGTTTACCACTGAAGTAATGTCTTCCAGTTCCAGTCTTCCGCCAATACAGGCGAAAAGACAGCACATAGTGGTTTTATTTAGTTGTTGAGGATCCCACATTACCCTGTTTGATGACCCGAACGACGGTATATGTGGGTAGGAACATTTTTGCCCACCCTACCAATAAAAACTTTGCACTAGTATCAAAATTTCGTAATAAAGCCCTTTTATGTTTAGGCGTGAAAAATATACTCGACTACAGTAAGCAGCAGGGCAAAGTGGGATCCTTTTCCACTAAATTAGCGACCGTGCATCGTCTCTTAGATCGTCCTTCTCGGGTTCATTTACCAATTTGTCATTTACTTGCAAATACTCATGTATTATCGTCGAGACTACCCTCGAGCCTATAAAAATACTAGGTTATAGAAGTAATAAGCCCTACCTCTAGAAAGGCACCTTTGTTGTCAACTTTAAGAACCTCTGTGCAAAGTTATTTCAGTAAATAACATCTCTAAGCAATGAATATTATTAGGTATGCCATCTATTAACAAAGGGTAAATTTCTTTACTATGTACACATAAAATTCAACAGGATCTAGTTGTTTTGTTTACCCTACCCCAGAGGGCAACAGCTTAATTAGTGTTCAGTCAGAAACGCCTCGGCTCAGCTTAATTGTCAGGCTAAATTACAAACGAGCGTGTGCTACAGTGTTCTCAGCTGTGAGACTCAGCTGCGGAATTTTGTGTGCGAAAACTACTTATTAAAGTGACGACTATAAACATGTCTGTCATTCTTTTATGTCTTTATACAAAAGATATTTAATTTTATTTGTGAAAATAATCCTACTAAAATTATAAATGTATAATATTAGTAGGATTATCTTCACAAATATGAATAGTTACCGTAGGAAAACTATTTTCGGGTGTCCTTTTTAAATTAAGAACAGATGTTGTTTTTAACCACGGAAGAGGGTATACTGCCTCTGTGGTGCAGCGGTCGTGTAGGCAACTGCTGCACCACAGAGGCAAATCCCCAGATAGGACAGTATTTATTGAATTTTGTCGTAAAAAGAAAAATTCTCAGTAGCAGCCCGGAGTTTGGAAATGTGTCCGGTAGACAGCAATAGGCTCGCTCCCTATTACGTGAGACTTAAACATAGCTGGCAAATCGTGGGTATGTAATACATCTCTGCCTACGCCTTCGGAGAATATAGGCGTGATATTCACATACAGACCTTTTTTTTTGTTTAGGCGGGAAAAAATGTTCCTGATCGCACACCCCGTCGTTCGGGGCAACAAACAGGGTAGTGTGGAGCCTTCACCCACTAAAGAAACTCACCGTGTGCCATCTCTCCGCCTGTGTTGACGGACCACTGGTACTGTGTTGGATTACTTCAGTGGCTCGCCGGTGGCTTACCCTTTCAGGTACCTTCTACTGAGCGTCGCATCCGGTGCACACGGAGCGTCGCACCTGCGCGGGAGGGCTTGCGGGTGGCGGACGTTCCCCGGTCCATCTGCCCGCAGCCTCGGCTAGAGCAAGTACTCGCGCCTGCGCCGCCCCAGTCGCTGGCAGCGGTTTGGGTCAGCGGCAGAATCCTCACCCCTGGCCCACTCCGCCGCTTCCTTCCGCGAGATATCCTCCTCGCAGAAGGCAACGACCGCGGCCCAATTCCTGTCTGTCTGGCTGCCGAGTATCGCTCTGACAATGCTCGGCAGCTATTTCTGCGACGAGTTCACGGCGCTGCTCAGCCCAAGCCGGGAACAGCCCAGAGTCGCTTCCCTCTTTGCGACTATGTGCAGATATCTGCCGAAGCAACAGCGCCCCGACAGCACCTGCACTAGTCGGAAGGTAAGGACTCCATGCTGTGGCCCTACCCACTCCTACAGCATAGGCTGGAGCGCCCCTACGGTCCAGAGACCGGCCTGGGGCGTCTCCAACCACACCCTCCAGCTGGCTATGACGGCCCGGCGGGCGTCGCCCTGCCGCCTGGCCACCTCGCTGGGCAGGAGCCCCTAGCCCGCACTTGTGACGCCCGCCAAAACACCTCGGCGGGTACCTCCACCTCCAAGTCCCATGGGGGGGTTCCGGCCAATGCGCAAGCCACCTCGGTCGACACCGTGCGGTATCCGCGTATGAGCCTGGACGCGACGACTGTTTGTAGTCTTCACAGGAGAGCCCTGTTCGGCGCACCCAGGGACTCCGCCCACATAAGTGCGCCATACAGTGCCATCGACCAGGCCACCCTCGCGTAAAGTCGTCGGCACGCATTGTTGGATCCGTTCATATTCGGCATGAGCCGTGCAAGGGTGGACGCCGCGCCGACGAGCCTCGGGAACAGTTGGCGGAAGTGCTTGCGTAAGCGCAACCGCCCGTCCAGCACCAGGCCCAGATACTTGATCTAGACCTTCACCTCAATTTGGACCCCGTCCACCGTGATCGAGGCACCAGCAGGTGGCCGACGTCAGGGCTCATGGAAAAATAGGGCCTTAAACAACTTATTCCTCCTGACCACCGCCGAGGTCCCTAAGGTGGCCAGGAACGCCGCTTCCTCGATGTTTCCGCCCCGGGCCACGACCAGCGTGTCATCCACATAGCAGATTACTGCCAGCCCGGAGGGAAGCCGACAGCGTAGCACCCAGTCAGGTCCGACGTCGCGCAGGTGCTGGACAGCGAGGATTCTCTCCAGCAACTTACCCGCCTCAAGCACCACGATGGGCCTGAAGGACCCGACCGAATCCGGAGTTCACCCCAGCTTCGGCAAGATTACCAGCCTCTCCTCCTTCCAGCAATCAGGGAACCATCCGGACGCCAGGCTCGCGTCGAACAGTCTCCTGAGGCGTGGCTCCAGGAGGTCCAGAGCCAGAGCGACTACCCGGGCAGGTATCCCGTCTGTTCACAAACAGACCTAACAAATAAACGCATTTCTACGAAATTTGGTTTACGAATAAAATAGAGACCTCAATATTTTGACCTGTGGAATATTTTAAACCGAAAGTCTGGACAAAGTTTTAAGTCCTGGCTTACAAATGATGGCCACAAATTAGTATTTAAATATATTAAGTTTGTTTTTGTACTTAGGTAAACTTATTTATTTTCAAGTAACTTTCTTTTAGTCGGGCGTAAGTTTCTGTTCAGAAATACAAGTATAAATATATATCAGGTTGAGACCCAGGAAGAGATACCTAATATAATCTCTATAGCTACATTGCACGCCTCTACTACTACTACTGGTACTATTCTCGTTTTATACAGAACAACCGATTTTTTAAACTTCAAATGTCTCTATTTATCATATATTGCACTTGTAAAACAATATATACACACACATATCAAGAAAAAACACTATTTTGACACTCATGATATTTTTTATGCCATTTTTGTTATTTAAACTAGTTAAAAAACTGTTTAATAAGTTCTGTCTTGGACGTCCGTTTGTTGTAGGTAATGTATGTTAACACGATAACAACCGAAATACTAATCGAGTCTTTTTTTTTTCTTTTTAACTTGAGTATAACTACGAATAGAGCCCTATTACTTTTCACGCTGATTTGATGTGGTTTAATTGTTATTGAATAAGCAAAAAAATACTGAATATTTACGCTTGACGTGACACTAAAACCAGCGCTATACCTTTCATGAGAACTATTTCTATAGACCAATATAGAAGTACTTCTTAAAAATAGCGCTAGATGGCGTATAAGACATAAAACCCACATTAGTACTTTTTGAAATTAACGCTAGGTATCTATGTGATTTATTGAAAACTACTTAGTAAGACCAATACATTATTAGTCACATATCATAATCACATACAAATAATCAATTTTATTGTGAAAAATGAAGATTATGAGGCATGCAGTTTTGGATTTTCCAAAGTATTTTATGATCTGTATTCATGCTCAGCTAGTTTTACTGCGAGCAGGATAGACTCTGTTTTTCCACATTCACAAATAATTTGTTCCTTAAAGTAAGATCAAAATCTTAAAAATCGCGCCATGAAATAGTAAGTATGAATTTTAATTGTAAAATTAAACTTACTATATTGAAATAATGTTTGTAAATGCATCCCATAGCTGGGCATGGGTCGTAAAGACAGCTAAAACAAATGTTAAGTGTAGATAGACGTGACACTGTTAGATGACTGCGATAGCTTAGCGGTCCGGAGTAATTCACAAGATTGGATGGGACGCAGTAAAACTCTCTTTTTCCACTTTCACAAATAATTTGTTCGTTAAGATCTCTATTGCTTTCCCAAGGAGGAGAAATGTGGACAGCGGAAGGCCGATTCGTGATAAATGGCAATCCATTATCTCCGCCTCTTATTTGTTTTTTTTTAAGGCGGAAAAAATTTTTTCATACCGCACACCCCGTCGTTTGGGGCATCGAACAGAGTAGTGTGGGGCCCACACCCACTAAATAAATCCGCCGTGTGCCGTCTCTCCGCCTATATTGGCGAGCCACTGGAACTATGTTACATTACTTCAGTAGTCTATTATCTCTGCCTACCCCTCTGGAAAACAAGCCTGTGAGATATGTATATATGGAGAGAAACGAGAAAGTAGAAACAGAATGATGCGCGGTAAGATTTTTATTAATATGTGTAATATTTTAAATTTAGAAATGTATAGGTGAAGATTTTTAGTAATCATCATCCGAATAGCAGCAACGGAGTTTGCCCATCATCATGTCTTGCTACCATGGGGGCCAAGTGTAGGTGGTATAAGGCAGTTTTATATAAGTGGTCATCCGTTGTCTCTGTCTACCCCTCTAGCAAACAGGCTTTAGCCTATATATGTGTGTAATGTATGAAATACGTTCAAATTCAAATTCATTTATTGTGGGCATAGGTAAAATTGATAAAGGTGTACAAGATAATATATAAAGAACGTGTTTGTTGTTGTGAGTATCTGTTCGCAGAAAATGGGGCTATATTATCTGAATACTCATATTGTATTATAGTATCTAAAGTGGTATCTTATATTCATACAGAATTTATTAAATGTTGGTTTTCAGCCTTGCCTACAAGCCTCTTTCATAATTGAATTTTGTAGCAAAGGCTTCCATAACCTATGCATCTTCTAACCCAAAACAAAGGCGCGAATATAGGATGAAAGTAGTTTTGAAACCTTTGTTAAGATATACACATATATGTACGAATGTATATTACTATATACATTCGTACATATTGGTATTCCCTCAGTCGGCTCTTAGGACTCCCGTGAGTAGAGAGGAGTAGGAAAATTCTAAAGCCGGCTTCAAACGGCCTGTATGAAGCTATATAGGCGTATTTAAATACAAAACTATTTTTTTTAGATTTTTTGAGTGTTTGTTTGTTCGCGTATCACGCAAAAACTACTGAACGGATTTCGATACAACTTTTTTGATAGCTTTTAAATAGCCTTAACAACTAACTTACTAACTTATAATCACGCCATTTCCCTTGCGGGGTAGGCAGAGAGTACAGATGCCAAGAGGCTCTATTCTTGCATACATCTCTCGCTTCCTCAACATTCATAACTCTCTTCATACACGCTCGCCGGTTTCGGAGACTACTGACTCCACTTTCCTTCAAAACATGACCGATTCGGTCTAGCTAGGTAAGTCTCGGTCTCCCCCTGTAACTACATCCTTCCACTTTCGCATTGTATATCTTCTTAGCCAGTCGCCCGTCCGGCATTCTTTCCACATGTCCGAACCATCGGAGCATTCCCTTTCGCATCATTACACCAATACTCTCTTTCACACCTACTGGCTCTCTTACGTCATTGTTACGAATGCTGACTGCATCCTCACTCCACAGATTCTCCGCAGAGATCGCATTTCGGCCGCATTGATTTTACTCTTATGCTCCTTTTTGCATACCCAACTCTCGCTTTCATATAATAACGTTGGGACAAGCACTGCGTTGTATATTGCGACATGTGCCTTCTGGCTGAGCTGGTGGCTGCCGAGAAGTTGTCCCAATGCTCCGTTCACTCAATTGCCGCATTCACTCTTCTCTCTACATCAGTGGTGTACCTTCCATTCCGACTGAATCTACATCCAAGATATACAAATTCATTCTCTTGTTCTAGCACACCATTTCCTATTGCTACTCTAACATATGTTCTGGCTTCTTCTCTTTCAAAAACCATTACTTTGGTTTTGCTCACATTCACACGTAGGCCCCTTTTCTTACAATTTTCTGCCATTACGACGAATAGGGTTTGCAGGTCAGTCGCAGACTGCGCTAATAGGACCGCATCGTCTGCATATATCAGAGAGCTGAGACGCCCATCTGAACTCCCACATTAATTTCATTCAACCTTTGTAGACATTTATCCAGATATATGATAAACAGTCTGGCTGATAGAACGCAGCCCTGTTTAACGCTGATATTGACATCAAACCAGGGTGACATTCCATCATCCAGCCGCACACAAGTTCTGCAGTCCATGTAGTTGGACTACACCGCTTGTAGCAGTCTACCGTTAATACCATACTCCGGCAAAATGTCTCAAAGTTCCTTTCGTACAACAGTGTCAAATGCTTTCTACAAAACTACAAAAACAAAATCCACAAAACTGCAGAAAACCTCTGACCTACAGCCAGATGCTTCTCTACAATGTTGCGCAGAGAAAACACTTGATCTATGCATCCTCTTCCTTACCTGAAACCTCCTTGTGCCTCACACAAAAATTCATCAGACACCATCCTCATTCTCCTTTCAATAATCTTACCATACACTTTGGCTACCAAACTGGTCAAGCTTATGGCTCTGTAGTTTGCACAATCATAACGTGAACCCTCAAGAAAAGTGTAGCAGTGAAGTATCAAGAAGGATTCCCAGACACATGAGCCTCCAAGCTTGATCATCTCAGCTGACACCATATCAATACCCGCTGCCTTACCATTTTTCAAACTTCTAATCGCCCATTCAACTTCATCCATACTAATGTCATCAGAGGATGCCGGTACCGAATGCTGATCTAATAGACCACATGTGGCACCGGCATCACCCTGAACATCCACAAACATATCTCCAAAATATTCACTCCATCGGCTTAACACATCTTGTGTTTGCGTAAGAATGTCTCCACCTTTGAACCTTATTTTATTGATTCTGAAAGCTGACTAACCACTCCGAGATTTCTTCACCTCTCTCCAGAAAAGTTTGGTGTTGCTCTTGAAGTTTTTGGTCAGCCTTTCCTCTGCAATCATATTTGCTCTATCACGCTTCTCTTTCACTAAGGCTTTGTTGTCATTCTTCCGTTGCCGGTATATTTCTTTCTTCTGTTCTTTCATACTTGCACTCAGGTTCAAAGAAGATACATAGTCCAGCCACGCGTTTTTCTTTTGGTCTACGGAAGCTGCTACCTCCGTATCCCACCATGCATCACCTTACACTTCCTATGCTTCTTTGAGCATCCACATACTTCTTTCGCTGTATCTACCATACTATCTTTCAATACTCTCCAGCATTCTTCTATGTCAGATCCCGGCTGACTTGACACTGTCAGCCGTTCACGGACACCCTCTGCATACTTTGCTTTAACACTCTTTTCTTGCAACTTTTCAATCTTTATTCTTTCAAGCCCTCCGAAGTGGACACACTCTCGCCAGTGTCTCCACTTTCTGAACAGACCACTAAATCTCGCAATAACGAGATAGTGGTCCGTGTTGACAGTGGGACCCCTGTAGGCTCTTGTATCTAGAAATTTACTTCGGAGGTGACTGTCTACCAGAATTAAATCTATCATACTTCTCTGTTCATTCCTTCTCCATGTATATATATGGATGTTCTTATGTTGAAAAAATGTGTTTGACACAATAAGGTTTCTCTCCATACATACATTCGCAATGAGCCTACCTGCATCATTCACTCTCTTATTACCAAATGAACCAAGCACGTCCTCGAAGTCTGGACGCTTGGTTCCAACCCATCCATTCAAATCTCCGCATACGATCATGCGTTCACTAGCTTCTGCCAAATCCAGAACTTCCCTAACATTATCCCAGAACTTCTCTAGATACGATGCCACCGAAGAACCTACGGGAGCATAAGCTGCGACCATGAAGACACTGGTGACACCTAGTTTTATTCGGACCCATAGAAGTCTGGGATAGAACATTCCGTAGTCTTTCACACCTGCGGCCAAGCGAGCGGACAGCAACATCCCCACTACCATGCTGGCCCGATCGCTCTGCGGTACACCAAACCACAGAGATATCCCGCTACCAGGAAGGTTACAGGCGTTCCTACCCTTTTGCTTGGTCTCTGTTACACAGAGCACATCAAGCTGTCTGTCCGACATGACGGTTACCAGCTCGTGTCACTTACCTTCCACACCACCTCTTCCTACTCGACACTCTGCTCCCCTCGACTCGCCAAACTAGGCAAGGCGTGATGGGTGGCGGCCCCCATCGCCGCATTTGCCGTTGTTCGTACCGACAGGTGCGGGAGGGTACGCGTCGCCTCTAGGGCACGCCCTAACCCGCACTGCTGTACGCATTCGAGCCGGATTGCAGCCTGTGGATTACAGGCTGGCAGGGATCGCGACGAGCACGCTCCGGACTATGATCACCCAACAACTGGTACAACTGGTATACATTTTGTCCAGCTACTATATCGGGAATTTGAGATATTACCTAAAAACTAGCTTTTGGTTGCGGCGGAGCCGCGGACAAAGGCTAGTCTATACTGTTATAGAGCTGTAATATATATGAGAAAAAATTACTTTCTTAGGCTATATAGGTATGTCTAAACACAAAAAGATTTTTTTGTTTGACTGTTTGTTTGTTCGCACATCACGCGAAAACCACTAAACGGATTTTAAAACAACTTTTATTATTTGGTAGCTCTTGATTGGACTTAAAAACTGGTAAATATTTTATCCCACTAATATTTCTGGAACCTGAGATGTAGCCCAAAAACTAGCTTTTGGCTGCGGCGAAGCCGCCGGCAAAGGCTGTGTGTGTGTTCTGTGCTTGTGTACCTGCCCTGTATGCGAGAATAAATGGTCCTAACCGCACACCCTGAGCCCACAAACCCTGCCAATCAGCTATTGAGCATGATTCCATGATCTTTCAGCGGTACTGCCATGACTATGATTGGATTTGAACACTCTCAGTGTTGTATTCTCCATTGATGTTGATTGATTGAATTCCGATCCAGTCCAAGAACTTAACAATATCTTCAAATGCAGCGGTGAAGACTTTCGGGGACATAACGTCTCCCTATCCAACACTTCACTGCAGTTAGGTCTAAGAAAGTATATTTTGGTGCTAAACACCGCTTTAATGAATAGACATGCCTCGTACATTTTGCCGTGCATCAAACTTTTACTTATATGCGCTAATATTATGTATGCCAGTTTGACTCATAGACGCATAATCTGTGGGCCAAGTTGCCAAAGATTTCTAATGATCGCTAACGCTATAGAAAACTATTAAAATGTATGGGAATAGATAAATTTATATGTATAACGCTAAGTCACAACACAAGAGATTTCAAATTTCCATACATTTTAATAGTTTTCTTAAGCGTTAGTGACCATAGAATGCAACTTGACTAGGCTTCACTGTCACCCCGAACGGTACCATCGCGTCTCCTGTGTGACCAGTCATGAAGCACGTCAGTGTGTTTTGCCTGTAGCAGAAGATAGCCGTTTATTCTTTTATTTCATATCTGAGAAATGAAATGGTGCGCAGCGGCTTTATAATACTCTCAGTATAGTTGAGTCCATCAGCGACGGTTACCATTTACCATCAGGTGGGCCATGTCTCGTCTGCCATCATTAGCAATAAAAAAATATTACAAGTTTAAACTTCAATTTTATTTATTTTTATCTAAATGGGCATTTTAGTGATTTAATGTGGTGGAAACATTCACATAATGTCGGATCGTCTTACTGATTATGTATATTATATGTATATTTAATATAGTTTGAAATGAATTTGGTCTGCCTAGCACATGATAAGTGTTTTTTCAATCTTGAAGCAGTGAGGGGATAAAAGTATTCGTAAATTGATAGCAAGGATTTTGGAAGGTAAATTTTCTAGCGCTGTGTTTTTTGGAAGTATTTACTTTAATAATGTGCTTATGATTAAATACTGCACTTACTTTGATTTCATATGCAAAGCTAATTTGTAGTAAACAAGCACTTTTATTTTATCACTAGTTGAACACGCGGGTTCTGCAATACCCACGTTCCTTTAAGGAAATATCAACACAATACATTTTCAACAATTAAAATAGAAAACATTCAAGTAAACTACGTAATTTCCTTAAAAAAGTAGTGTATGTCTTGTCTTAAAAAAATACAACGTATCAAAAACAATTGATTTTGATAAAGCAATTTAGCCGTGAAAGCGCTACCAACCTATAAACCGACTTTCATATTTTAATTATTGGTATGGATGCTAAAAGCTGAAATACCTAGTGACAACTTCCCGAAATTACATATAAATTATTCAAAAAGTAACCATCATTATTTTTCTCTATTTTTCTACTCAAACACTATTTAATATTTACATAAAAAAAACATCAACAATAACAAAATAATACGTAATTTGTTCCTGATTTAAAAATAAGTGAAAAATCTTTGTCGAGGATAAAATCAAGTACGATACTGTTTCCGCTACATTAAAGTATTAGGTTTAATGACTTTGAAAAGATCACACAACAAGAGCATTAGGTGTTTTTTGTCTTGAAAATAAAGCGAAAATGACCGGACTTAAACAATTATCTCTGATAAAACAATTATGCATTATTTAAATAAAGTAAAATAAATTCACGGATATGTATGACGCTTACACAGTAAACGGTCACAATCCACAACTACCTAGACGTGTAGGTATTAGTCTGTATCGAGCGAACAAAAAATGCTTCAGAGTCAGATTGTAGCTCCACGGAGATATCACCGACTCCAACGCGAGGAAGACTGCCGGTAAAGAGAGGCCATGGCGCCAACAGCCGCACATTGCTGCGAGCCTTGGACAACGCATATGAGGTGGTGAACGACTATTTAGGAGGATAACCGGCTTATGCTAAAACTCCACTGTCTCTGTCACCCTACGGGAGACTAGATTGCCTCAGGCGGTCATCTTTATGGTGGCAACTGGGACACGAAGCTTACGGGGGCCTTCCGATGGTCCTCAAAGTGGCCACCGAAGTAGTGTAGTATAGAGCTATGGAATCTGTCCGGTGCCACTTGGCGTCGGAGGAGAGCAGAAAGCTGGAGGGGGGCACTGCAAGTTCCTCGATGGCGAAGGGGCAGAGTTTTACAAGGAGTTCAGTGGCCAGTGAGCCAAGAACACTTGCCAAGAAAGCGCTGAGAGCCTTTACCTTAAAGGCGAATGTGTAGCTCCTCACAGAGGGGCAGATGCACCACATCATTGATCGCATCAGTGCGATCTGTGACCCGCGCCCTAAGCACCAGAGTGCCACCGGAGCCGAGAATCCGACCGCCGTTGAAAGAAAGAAGGTCACGCCGCCTTCAGGCAAAACTCAGGTGCCTTGCCGGGGCGGCTGCGGTACCTACTCCGCGGCTGCAGTCACCATCATGCACATAACATATATTATCATATATATAATACGATTTCTTTACCAAACATGTCCCTAAAATAAAAGTAGAAATAAAAGAAAAAAATGTATTCCCTAAGCACCAATGAAGTCGCAAAGCAATTATAAAAGATTTTAGAGGCACTTGTACAGTTCTGGGTAACAAATTCGAATTTTATGAGGTATCAGTTTTTTCTGCGTTGCTTAAGAACATAATTTAATTTTCTTATTTCTTTGTAGTCCTCATTGTGTTCCCCAATTACTTAATCTTTTTGTGCTTGTAAATAATCAGCGGTACAATTTTAATGTATTTTTAGTATAAAATTCTGCCGTAATTGTATCGCTATGAGAATCAGGACAAAAGTTTTATTCTCTGTAATCTCAAGTATATATTTTGATATGTTTTTTAAGCATTTGAGATGCTCAGCCATATAAATTAAATTAACACAAAGTGCGAAAATGTAAAATTATAAATAATAGTCAATCCGATAGATAGCGCAGGCATCACCCAAGACATTAAGAAGGAATGTGTAGTCGAAATTTGCAGTCCCAAACAATTGTCACGATGGCTGAAGTGGAAAATCCTGCTAGTGTAGAAAGTAGTAAAATAACAGTTATTTTCGATTTCACATTTTCACACCTTGTGTTAACTCAAGAATATAGTTATTGGTTTCAGGTGAGCGCGGTATTTGATGCGTATTTGTGTAACTTTTTAGAGGTGGGTTTAATGATTGTACTTTACATTAAGTCAACAGTTTATTTAGTATTCAATGAAGTGACAAGCTAAAATTACATAAGATTAAGAAAGGTAAGAAATACGCATAAAATATATCTACAAGAGAAGGAAATGTCGACGCAAAACGGCATTATATTTTGTAGGTACCTATTCAATAATCCCCACGGGCAAAAAAGGTCTGCCCGTGACCACGGCTGGTGCCACCCAGTCGAAAAGTCGTCATAAGTAAGGTATACATACTAATATATGTAAACGTTAAGGCCCCTTTCATTGTTTCATGTAGTTATTACATGCGATATTTTAACATTTTATAAATATAAATAGCTAACCCGGCAAGCGTTGTTTTGCCACATAAATTATATCTCTAGAGATTTTTTAGAGAATTTCTATGGTAGAAAAAATAACTAACATATCATCAAAAAATAAAAATAAAATATTTGGTCCAAAAATAAATACAAAATTGGGGTGGACCACCCTTATCACTTTGGTGTATGAAAAATAGTTTACATCCTATTCTCAGACCTACTGAATATACACACATATTTTCATAAGAATCGGTTAAACCGTTCCGGAGGAGAATGGCGACAAACACTATGACACGAGAATTTTATATATTAGATATTATATTGTAGTATAATATTATCTTTGTGATATTTTACTTTGCCTATAATTTTTTCATGTCATTGTCTTAACCAAAAGATTCAACAAATGGCAATACTTGCTATTTATACACCAGATATTTGAGTTATAATACCGTCCTGAAAACCTAGGGCGCAAATGAAATACTAGCCGGTCGTACGTAGGTTCTGTGCAGATTGATTCAGCCTAATTTGACCGCAATCGAGTTGATGGTTATGTAACGAAATTTACAAGCACTGGAGGTCAAGAATTCTCGAGTCAATCAAATTTTCTTGTGTTTTATGATTACTTCTTAGTATAACCCAGTACACTGTTGCAAAAGAACATAAATGTTTAAACACACACGATTTGAACTTGCATCTCCTGGAATACCATCCCAGATGATTTGCCAATTCAACCATCGTGACAATTGCTCGGGACTGCGAATTTCGATAATACATTCTTTCTAAACGTTTGGGATGACGCCTGTGCCATCTAACTCAGAAACCGTCGAGAAAATCCCTCAGGCATGCAGGTTTCCTCTCGATGTTGATTTTAAACATCAATCTTTTAATTATCTTATTGTCTCTAGAAATTTATTTAGTAACTAATTAATTGTATGTTCTGTATATATTTTACTATATGTATTTATTATATTTAGAACTAAGTGTGACTTTAAAATATCCCAAATAGACTCGTATGAATACAGCAAAGATGTTCAATTTAATCAAATTATACTTTATGTTTTACTTATTATTTAGTCAGCCTATAATCTAAAACAAATGCTTATGTAAAACAAATATATTGACTCTGTAAATTGGTTGTATTAGGTGCTTTAAATATGACTTTTGGCTAAACAACTACTTTACTTAAAGTATACTACTTTCTATGCTTACGTCTCTTACGCGCAGAAGTCTGTGTCTACAAATTTCTATAGGCCTTTACTTTGTATTTAGATAAATAAAAAGAAGCCGTAGCTAAAAGTAAAAGGATTTCTCTAAATAAATCGCATGGTTTTAATAATAAGAACCCGTTCAACATTGTTGGTTTTCGAGGGAATTATTAGAACACTCAGTGAAATTAACTTCCATTTTGGCAGTCCCTGTAATATTCGTTTATCGTCTGCCTTTGATATTTCTCATTAATGAAATTTATTGTATTTCCATATTGTTTTCTTATTATCTTTTTGTGGTTTCAATAAACATGTTAGTAGGTTAGTTTGGCGCCAAATATATTATTATACAATCTCGTGTCACGCCTGATGGGATGGCCATTGGAATGGGCCAATGGATGACAAGAGTGTGCGTGTACCTTTATACATAGGGCTTATTGTGACTTTCTTACATGGCATACTTAAATTTTGGCATAAGCAAATATCGGTCGAAAATTAATATGTTTGGATGCTTGTTCTTATAACACGTGATCTCCAAAAATTACATAGCTTAGTGATTGTTATCAATTTATGTTCATATTATTTCCCGTTTAGATGTCTACTCTATTTTTTTCTCAAATTGTTAGCAATATAGCGAAGGAGTTTTACTTAAAGCAGTTTTATCATTTTAATGTCTGTCTTAAAACATACCTAAGAACACTTGATTATGAGTCAATTTTCATACACAAAAACTAAACCAAAATTTGTGAACAGCCATTTTTAAATGTATGACGCCAAAAAATCAAGTCGCATACGCAAAGTAACAGTTTGTTTGTAAACCGTTACGTTTACAATTGCTGCTTACAACACTGTAAAACTTAGCACTCAGGATGATTGACTGACTCGATTTATTTTTGTAATAACTCGGAGCTTACATATTCAAATTGATATCCATATTTGTGCTGGGATCAACTTCATGTAGAGTTTCTTCACTGATATATCGACGCTTGAAAGGCAATAATTACCAAGCGACATTTTGGGCGATATTGAGTTATATACATCATTGAATTCAGAAAAAAAATCTGCGTCGATTAGTCCTACACGCATGCCGCTAAGACGAATTTTAATGTCGCTTGGTAACTTAAAAAATATCACATTTTCGTAGTTTTCGGCGACCAAGCGACTAAAATTTTACCGATTTTTGATTAACTTTCACTTAGTAAATATTTGATTTTAACTTTTTACATTTAGTAATTTTTGCCTTGACTCGAATTAATGCGTTTAAACATAAAGTATTTTCTTCCTTACGGTATTTGGGCTAAGAATATTGCTTAAGAAAAGTTACTCGATTGAAAATTGTTATTATTCGTCATTTAAGACTTTTTAACACGCCTTAAATATTCATTTTCATTTAGTATTTTTTTCCTGAATGCAATGTACTTAAAAACGTAATATAGTAATGTTATTCCTACCTAAAAAGTATATTATTTTGTCGCTTGGTAATATTTTCCCTGCCGTTTTTTTTACTGTTTTTATTACTTAGATAAATGTTAGTGATATCAAATTAGTATAAAAATTAGCTTTTTACTGTTGCACTTATTCTGTTTTGTCGCTTATACGCGCTGTAAAGCAGAATTTGAGTGGCTATTGGTAACAAAAATTACGATTCGCCTTCACCAAACTGTCGCTTAGGTAACTCGTGTGCTCGCGCGAATTGCACTTAGTATCATCGCGTAGCTTAATAAAAAGTACTCGGTAAGCGTTTTCATGATTATAAAAAAAATATGAGTGTGTTATTTAACACGCATATTACATTGATTTAAATTTATTATTTTAGGTACTCAATGAATAGCAATAAGTGAGTAGATAGATGTACAAATTCTACCTTTGTGAGTTGCTCTCAATTTGGTGAATCAAAAATTATAAAACATCAGAAAGGTCTTAAACCTTAGTGCTAAGCTGATAAAATGTACATTGATTATTTAGATAAAGATTCCATCCATCAGTCTTTTAAAGTCCACTAATGGACATAAGCCTCCCTAAGAATGGGGGATAGTGCCGTAATCGCCACGCTTGACAGGTGGATTGGCGATCGCAGTGGATGTTGTTAATACTCGAAGGAGTGCTGCTGCCCACTCCCCCGGTATTCCCTCAGTCGGCGTTTACGACTCCCATGGGTGGAGAGGGGTGGGACAATTCTAAGACAATTCAATTTAGATAAAGATTACTCAACCATTATCGATTGTGATGAAGGTGTAATTTATGATGAATGGTTAGTATCTACTTCTTCTTCTAATGGCGATGAAGTAGTTTAAGATTTAGCAAAAACAAAAAGTTAAAACATAAATAATCTAAAAGAAAAATACAAATATAAATAACATTAATGAAAATATAATTGGGGAAATAAAAAAGGCTTGATAAATAAACTTATTAAAGGAACGGCCACAAAAAAGAATTGCTGTACAAGAATATGTGCAAAGCGATTATCGAATCTAAATCTGTTCCACTGGAACATCATCGAATCATTAGTAAAAAAAAACGAAAAAGGCCGAAGATATTTAAAAATTTCTGGGGACTATTTGGAAATCTTCAAAGAGATTGATTCAAATTCAAATTCAAAAATATCTTTATTTCATAGGCTTATAAAATAGCACTGAAAATCGTCAATAATAAACTACAAATTAACACGAGCGCCTGAGGCGAGTGCATCTGCAATAACAAAGTGGCAATTGCAATCGCCACAAGCGGCTGGATAAATTGCCAATTTATTACAATTTAATATAATCTTTATTGATTAGCAAGTATAACATAAAAAGAAGAGGTAAAGTGGAAGCGGCTTGATTCGAGAAATCGCTCTGCTAGTTCTAAGTATCATATTAATGAAGGGGAGGGCAGAAGACCAGTATGTTTAAAATTATAAGAAAATCTTATGTCTTCTTCTTTACCTGGCCCTATCCTATTTTATTTGGGGTCGGCCCTCCGTATCATGCGTCTCCAGGCAGCTCGGTCCTAGGTCGTCACTTTGTTGACTTGGGCTTCTTTGAGGTTCTTATTTACTACGTACATCCATGTGATTCGGGGTCTTCCTCGTCCTCGGGGTTTAATTCCGATATCTAGCACTTTTCTGGTCATGTGGTCGGATGGTCGCCTCATAACGTGTCCGTACCACTGCAGACGGCTCTCCTGTAGTTTATCTGGGATAGGTCTCACTATGAAGGTGCCTCTTATGTGTGTGTTTCTGACATGATCCAGCCTAGTAACACCACCTGCCCACCTGACCATATTCATCTCTGCGCAGTGTAATTGATTTTCATGCTACTTTTTGAGTGACCAGCATTGGGCTCCGTGTGTCATGGCTGGTCTGACGGCTGCTCTATATACTCGTTCCCTTTATGCGCAAGGGCATTCGAAAATCTAATTATGTGATTTCTAAAGTCGATAAAAATCCCAATTTGTAAAGTTCTCAACCTAAATTTACCTCGTTCATTAATACTTTGCTTTGAATTTAGTATTACTACGTTAATAAATATTTTATTATGATAATATAGTACAAAATACTTTGGAAAATCCAAAACTGCACGCTTCATAATCTTCATTTTTCACAATAAAATTGATTATTTGATAAGTAACTAATAATGTATTGGTCTTACTAAGTAGTTTTCAATAAATCACATAGATAGCGCTAATTTCAAAAAGTACTAATGTGGGTTTCTATATTATCTAGCGCTAATTTTAAGAAGTACTTGGTCTACCTCTCAGTTCAGGGCCGCGCGCACACCAAGGCCACGCAAAATAGGGCCTACGCGCCGCTAAAAATATTCCGTTGTGTTATTATTTACGTGTGTTTAGTGTTTTTAATTATTGTTATGGATAAAATATACTTGACAAATATCATCAGTTCGTCAAGCAAAGGTAAGAACTTTCTTTTAACAAAAAATAATGTACCGGCTGGGTGAACGGCGTTCTGTTGACGATAGTAAAACCACCGGTGGCTATGCGTACGTAAAAAGGTAGTTCTCATGAAAGGCGCTGGTTTTAGTGTCGCGTCGAACGTAAATGCCGTAAATATTCAGTATTTTTTTGTTTATTTAATAACAATTAAATCACATCAAATCAGACCGTGAAAAGTAATAGGGCTCTATTCCTAATCATAATAATTCGTAAACGAAAAAAAAGACTCGATTAGTAAAGTATTTTGGTCGTTATCGTGTTAACATACATTACCTACTACTCACGGACGTCCAAACCAGATTTTTTTCAAATAGTTTTTTAACTAGTTTAAATAACAAAAATGGCATCAAAAATATCACGAGTGTTAAAAATAGTGTTTGTTATTTATATGTGTGTGTAGATATTATTTTACAAGTGCAATATATGATAAGAACACATTTAATTTTTGTCTCTACATTTTAAGTTTGAAAAATCAGTTGTTCCGTGTAAAGCGGGAGTAGAACCCACCTCAACGCTTTACTTATGAGGCGTGCAAAAGGAATGTCAGTGAATGTGAGCAAGACGAAAGTAATGGTTTTTGAAAGGGAAGATAGTATGACAAATTGCGAGATTCTGTTTGCAAGATAAAAAAGTGGAACTAGTGAAAGAATTTATATACCTTTACCTGGGTTCAAAGTTTACGAGAAATGTAAAGTATGACTGTGATATTGAGAAGAGAGCAAAAGCTGGAAATAAAGTGAATGGGGCACTGCATGGCTTTATGAACAACCAGAAAGTGTCAAAAAAGGCACGACTGGCTGTGCATAGCGGAGTGCTGGTCCCTACACTTATGTATGGTAGTGAATATTGCATGGCAGAAGAATCATGAGAGTATGATAAATGCTGTGGAGAAGAGAAGTCTGAGAAGCATAGCCGGAGTGACCCTGATGGACAAAGTGAGAAATAGTGTGATACGAGAAAGCTGTGGCGAGAAAAAAGATGTAGTGGCAAAAATGAAGAAAGGAATGATTAGTTGGTTCGGACACCTAGAGAGGATAAATAAAAGAAGATTAACGAAACAGATATACAAGGCGACAGTGAATGGGCAAGTTGGTAGAGGTGGATCTAGGCGAACGTATATTGACCAGATATGAGAAGTTTTTAAGGCCAGGTTAAGAGTTCTTGTAATCAACGAGCATGCATGAAAGCGCTGATGAAAGTAGATGGAGCGAAATATGTGTGCCAGGATCGTAGCAAGAGAGAGAGAAGTGGTCTCTGCCTAACGCTACGAGAAAAAAGGCATGTCAATATGTATGTATGTAATATAGTACAAAGTTTCTTATGTGCTATTACATTGTGTTGTGTTAAAATGTTATTGATAAGCTTACCTAATATACCTTATAAGTAATAGTAATGTAAGACTGCTGAAAATGGCTGATCTGAAACATAGACTTAATGTTAATAGGTTGATTTAAATTTGGTTCATTATCTTCTTAGTTGAAATTGTGTGCTACCTGTTTGTACTGATTTTGAAATAACTAATAAATGTCTAAAAAAAATCAATGCTTTATTTGTTAAAATTTATAAAATAACGACAGTCCACATTCTTTGTAAGATCAGCTATCCACGTTGTGAGAGACTTGACTACAATATTCCTATAATAGAGGTCTAGAGACGTCCTTAATATAGGGTTAGTCACTGGTCTAAAACCCCCAACAACCCACAGCATGGTCGAGTATGCTAAATTACTACAAAAGCATTAATAATGCTGATGATGACGGTATTCGTCGACAACCTTTATCCGAAAGTCTTTGATTTTTTGTACCAAACATAAAGTTTATTGCTACTTGTTCAAAACAATCAAACATTGATTTAATTTAATTTGAGCTATGTTAAAAATTGGCTGGTAGAAAAGATTTTTTGTTTATATTTAGATCATTTTACACATGTGTGAAAAATGCGCTCCTTCCGGAAGCGTCATTTTTCTTCATACATAATTATAAAATAATGAGGTTTAGTTAATATTACTTGTTTTATAATTAAATTTTGTTGTCGGTAAGGAACTTCTACCTGTTTGTGTTTTAATGAAATTATTACTAACCGACACTATTTCATAAGATATAAAAAACACATAATTTTAAATTCCATGTTATTAGCCCTTAAAATTGCATTTAAAATTCGTTAGAATCAAGTAGTTATGACAATTAATAGACTTTTTACGATTTTTTTTCCAAAAAATGAAACTTTAAAATGCTCTAGTGTAAAGTGCACTATATGTCGCTTGGTAATTATTGCCTTTCAAGCGTCGATATGTATATCCCTGTCGTGCGGGGCTGGGGTGCCGTGTACTATTCCCCATTTCTTGGGGAGGCCTATGTCCAGCAGTTGACGTTAAAAGGCTGATGGATGGATGGATTTTAAAAAGGAGATTTTAATGTAGTGTAAACATCTGGTCAAGCGTTCATGGGAAAAGTAAAGGTTCAAATTCCTTGATGATGATGAAAATTCGTATTTGTATTTAAGCAGTAAAAATCAAAATATTAACAACAAAAACGATTGTCAAATATCGACACCGATCAGTATTAATTATTTATAAGTAAAAGAGGAAAATAATTTGAAAATAGAAACATGGATACATAATTATATCAGTGGGCCTAGCCAAGTTGCGTTCTATGACCGCTAACACTATAGAAAACTATTAAAATGTATGGGAATTTGACATTTTTAACGTTAAGTCACGTGACTTAGCGTTATAGATATAGAAAGAAAGAAAGAAAAGTTTATTTCTACACAATCGTGACACACAATATAACTTAAGTTTAAACAGTTTAACAAATTAAATAATTAAAGACACATTAAAATATATACCTAATTAATTAGTGCATTTAATTAATTTTAATTTTATTTGACATCGTTAAAGATATCAAATTCCCATATTTTTTAATAGTTTTCTATAGCGTTAGCGATCATAGAACGCAACTTCGCTAGGCCCACGGGTTAATCCAATAAAGGCGGAGAGACTGCACACGGCGGGTTTTTAGTGGGTGAGGGCCCCAACCTACCCTGTTCGTTGCCCCGAACGACGAGGTGTGCGGTAAGGAATATTTTTTCCCGCCTTAACAAAAAAAAACAAGGTCACGTCGCTCGACGAACCGAATATGTCCAGCAGTGGACTACAAGAGGCTGATTCGATGGGTAATTATCATATTATATTAACAGTTTTAAAATTTTATAGATACCTAAATACGGTACGGTAAGTACTTAGATAATTATTGGTATAATTTTAATGCATTTGATTATAATAATCAATGAACACTAATATTTCAAACAACAAAACTACTTTTATCATATCATTGTGATTTAAGCCACCTTGGGTTCATGCACACTTTGTTTTTTAAGTACGAAAAGTACACCAAAAATAATGCTGGTGCCTGGAGTACGAAATAATGAATGAATCTGTTACTAAAAGCGCAGGTAAAAGTGACAAACTAAAAATAAATCATTTTATCGTTTCTACCCGTGTCCTAATGCGCAAGCGTGAGGAAACTTCGTCTTCAGTGGCGGTAAGCGAGTGTCACGCATTGCGCGCGTTGCAACTCACACCAGAATAATATCGCGGACGAAGAAACTTTTCTGTAACTAATTCAAAATTATAAAATTTTATTTTGACTTTTTAGTGCGTGGTGTTATATTATTTGAGTTATTTAATACTGTGTATTATTCTTCAATTTGTTATTATTTTGTTTCTGTGTGAAAGTGATTCGTTCAACAAATCTTTGCAGTTGCTTAAAGGTAATTATATAAAATAAATACCACATCTAGAAAAATAAATAACAAGATATATTTTCATGTTAATACAATTACTTTCAGAGCTCGGTTTTTTTTACATTTTTAGAACACAAGGAATTGTTAAATTAAAATTAAAACCTTAGTCCTAATTTAATAAGCCAAAACGTTGGTTGTAAATAAAAAAATAATATGCTCATTTAAATGGAGACTATTTCCACTGGAGATGCTAGTTGGTCGTAAACTAATTAGCTTAGAAATTTAAGTGCGGTTTAGTTGCCTGTTTGTTAAGTAGGATGACTCATACTAAAGTTTGATTCCCTTGGCGAACTACTTTGAATAAAACCATGGAGGTACTATTTTTTTTTAATTATCGCTTGCACTGTACCTTTCGTTACAGTCTTGAACATCCACAAAAATTTTTATATAACAATTTCGTGGATATTCAAGATGGTAGAAATAGGTACATGCAAGTACGCTGATTAATACCTTTAGAATGATGCTATTTTCTTGGATCACAAAAGCAAGATGGCAGACGCTCTGTACAAAAATATTTCGGTTGGCTTTTTATTTTATCTTCGTGCTAGACCTATCTCCAATTTATAACTTATTTACATACCAAAAAATTAAGTAATTTCTTATGTTGAGTGTAGATATTAAAAAATGGTATCACGCTTAATTAATTGTACGGTTTCATTAAACCAATTCTTAATGTTTAGGAGCCGACGTTTAATTGCTCTAATTTTTTTATCGCATTCCTTAATTAAGGAAAAATATTGACAATAAAAAACAAACACAGCTGTGTTTTATGAATTTCATAACAACCATAATTCTTTTGATCTGTATTTTAGTACTTTACATGCTCAGCTACTTTTAGGGTGAATTTTAATTGAAAAATTAAACTTACTATATTGGAATAATGCATGTTAATGCATCCAATAGATGGCGTGGGTTGTAAGGACAAATGTGATGTGGAGATTGGGAAAGGCTGTGGGTCACTGCGATGGGTTTAGTGGTCTAGACCACTTCCCCGGATTGGAAGGGACATTCTAGCGCAATGTAGACTACACCAATAAGGTCATGTCAAGCATTTCTCTGTGTGTGCATTAAATATTTCTTAAGGTCAAAGTGCGCTCTAACTGACGCGGCTAAACATATAATATTTTTTATGCCGTATCATTGCCCTTTTTTTGTAAGGCGAGAAAAAATTTAACTAGCCACACACCCAGTCGTCTAGGATAACGAACAAGGTCTTCACCTACTAAATAAGCCCACCTGTATTGACAGAACATTAGAACTGTATGATATCACGTCAGCGGTACATCTTTGTTCCCCTGCCGTTACGCCCGTGATTGGCGTCGTAATTTTTTTTCTGACACGTAGCCACATTTTCTCCCCTCTAGACTAAGTATATATGAGGCCGCATCATGTTTTTGATTACTACGAACAAATAGGTTAAATTTGTAAGGATTCTGGAAGTCTACAATAAATAAATATTGACGGATATTTCACACAACATCCTCTGGTACCAAACTAAGCTTAACGCTTGTGCTATGGATACCAGATTACAGATATAATACATATATTACAACCATAATATATGTGTTCATCACACAAATAAATGTTCTGAGTGGGAATCGAACCCACGACCTCGTGCACGGAAGTCGGTTGCACTACCGACTACGAGGCCTTCAAGTACACAACAATATATTTAAACCGTCTGTTTAGTCAGATCGAATGAGTTGCAGTTCATCATATCCTATGGTACATAAAAGTTCCAGAAGTTTAGCACGTCATGTCATAATCATGTCATAATAACTTACCGTCATAAGTACCTTCAGCGGGCGGACCTTAAATTTATTTTAGTGCTCGTAATTAAACTAGAGGTCAGCTTCAAGTTCGCACGCATGATTTAATTGCGCGGTTCTCCTCTTGAAATGACCTATTTTTTCGGATGTAAATAAATATGTAGGTACATCATATTGAAATACGATATATACCGGTATATATTTTGCCGTATGGTGATGGACCAAGAATACAAGTGTCATCACCCTTTCCCGCGGGTGTCGTACCTGCAAGACGACTAAGGAAAGTGAGCAATTATCACCCATTGCATTACTGGTGGTAGAGCTGGCAACCAAGTGAGAGTACTCACTTGCTATCAGGCCCGAATGGGTCGATACCACCGTCACCTGTGTCATGAAGCATGTCAGTGTGTTTTGCCTGTAGCAGAAGGTAGCCGTTTATTCTTTCATCTCATATCTGAGAAATGAAATAGTGCGTAGGGGCTTGACAATCTCGGTATAGTTGAGTCCATGAGTGACAGTTACCACTTACCATCAAGTGGGCCGTGGCTTATCTGCCATCATTAGCATTAAAAAAAATATATTTCATTGGATTTGCTGGGTTCATCATTATCTTATTAGCCTTAAATACGGTCGATTTCGTATCTGTTTGGTTTCAACTGATTTAGCAGTATTTATATGGAGCGACTGTCTATCTGACTCTCACGACCCAACTAAGCATACAATGGGTGAGCTTAGAACAAAACAGGATTCAGATTTTTGAAGTGAACACTTCTTTAGGCACGTTGAGTACTTTTTGGGTGAACAAAAATCATGGAACTCGCGTCGTCGTCACTGAACGCTCCGATAGAAGTGAAACCTAAGTAACTTGTGGATTGTATCGTCGAACTATTAGATTATTATTTTTTTAATTATTTTGTAAGTAAGAAGTGTTAATGACCAATTAATTAGTCATTAACACTTCTTTACAAAGCTCGACGATACAATTTACAAGTTACTTCTGCAAGTGCACAATTAGGTTACGAGCTCCTCGATGAGATGCATGCTTTGCTCATTGTGGAATTTTATAAAAGACAGTTGTTTACTTATGTACTTACTTTAGCTTTTTTAAGTCTAAATATTGAGTGATTTTTTGGCTTTTGGACAGAAAGTCTTTATATAGTATCTAATGGTTAAACTTTTAGATGCTATATCTAAATATAACTATTGTAATCAAGAGAATATAAGACATAAATTAAAGTAAATTGCATTACTAAAAATCATTTATGGTTTCTTTAATACAACGCGAGTGGAAAGCAAGCATACGGCCTAGCTGGTGGTAAGCAGTTACCGCCTACAAACGACAGCTATACCATAGGCATCACTCACGCATCACCAACTCCAAGGAAAGGGATAGGAGGTGGAAAGGAAGGATACTAAGGGGGATGAAGAAAAGCTTTTTCTTTTTCAATATTTTTCTATTAATATGCACACTTTTTTTCTGAGAATGAGAGAAAACTTCGAAAAATATTCTAAATAAAATAAACAATGTGCCATGATTATAATTCCTTTGGATATGATGTAAATATCGCATCATTCTTAGTCTGTCACACGTAGGTAGGTATGATTGATAACCACGGTTATCATATTTATTCTCGTAAAAATATTTTGTAATCGAACCTGGGATGCTAACAAGTTTTTTAAGAGCTTCGCCTATATCTATATAATCTACCTATGTAACTTAATTTTTGAACGTGAGTTTCACCCACTTTAAAACGTCGGATTAAATTGAAACATTGCACACTTATCCAGGACTGATGACAATATATTAATTAAGGAAGTTTGTCAGTTTTTAGTATTATTGTTTTATTAGATACATCGTCACAACTAGGTATTATAAAAAAAAGAAATAGGATCTTTTAATTAGAAGTAGATAAAATTGATTTCGTTTTGAGACTAATAAAAGAAAATAAAGTATAATTAAAAAAAATCTAAGAAAAGCAAGCTTTGGTTGCTAGTTAACCTAAGAAGTAGAAAATATTATTATAATAAATAATAATTGTAAAAAATCGTAAGGTACTCTTTACTGACCATAGAAGTAATGTCACACAGTTCCAGTAGTCCGCCAATACAGGCGGCACATGACGGGTTTATATAGTTGGTGAGAGCCCCACACTACCCTGTTCGTTGCCCCAAACGACGGGATGTGAGGTTAGGCACATTTCTTCCCAAAAAAAGTGCTTTTTACTATATTACGATCAAAGATTGAGATATATACCTAGATTTATAGATATAGAATCCGTATGGTGTCGGATTAAGAATACAAGTGTCACCACCCCATTCTTTCCCAGGGGTGTCGTATGAGGCGACTAAGGGAAGTAAGCAATTATCATCCATTGCATGACTGGTGGTAGGGCTGGGTACGAAGTGGGAGTACTCACTTGGTATCCGGTCCGAGCGGGTTGGTACCACCATCTCCCGCGTGACCGGCCATGAAGCACATCGTTGCGTTTTGGCTGTAGCAGGAGATAGCCGTTTATATTTCATTTCATCTGTGAAATAAATTGGTGAGCAGCGGCTTGACAATACTCTCAGTATAGTCAAGTCCATGGGCGCCGGTTACCATTTACCATCAGATGGACCGTGGCTCGTCTGCCACTACATGCAATAAAAAATATATATATAGGTGAAGCCCATAAAAAGGTTGTTAAAAACAACCAACCAGTCCAACTTTGAACGGAAAACATAGCATATTATTATATAACTATAATTTTCCTATCGCAGTAAACTGATATCTACAAGCTTGCCCTGGGTACTCTGTCCATCAGTGTCATTTCATTACCTAATGTATATACATAGGCAAATTTACCTACCTATGCATACAAACGCACACACAATGAGCTAATGGCTGTTCGTATTTGTTTGTAACGCTATGACGTCGATTGTTTTCCAAGCGCCTTTTAATAGGTCTGAATAACAGCGCTAAATTATATTGAGAAAATTATAGCACGCTACTGCATTAACTCTATGTAGGAAGTGGCTTCTTACCTTCTTAAATATTTGAAATAATTCTCTACTGTAATTGCAAACGACGGCTAATGTCAAAGAATATTAGTCAGTAAAGATAATATTGATATTCAAGTGCTAAATTAATACAAGAGAGTAAGTCTAAATCATAGGCGGAATGTGAGTGATATTTTCTCTATGAGAGGCAAATGTATTGCGTCTACAGAATGTATCTTTAAGGCATTTGCCATTAAAAATACGTTTTTCTACGTATAAAACGTACATGTTAGAATTTGTAAGTATAGTTATGCATCTAGATCAACGTTAGAAACAAACCTATGGCAGATAGTAAATGATATTTGTCTTTCGTAGAACGTGACTACGTGAATATAGTAAGCGGTTCCCATAGACTATAGACGCTAGTAACGTCAGAAGCATCACTTGTGCGTCGCCATCTCCAAAGAAAGGGATTGGAGATGGATAGGCAGAGGATAATAAGGAGTAGATAGGTAGGATACTAAGGAGAGGATAGGGAGGGGATTAGGGCCTCTGGCGCTCTCACTTACCATAGTCACTACATCAGTAGGAGCACCTCCGTTGTTTCACGCTGATCTTTTGTGAGAGGGTGGTACTTCCCTGATTGAGCCAGCCCATTCATGCTGGGATAAGCTCTACAGTGGTTCTAGTGAGAAAGAATTTTGACGCATAAACTACTGAAGCGATGTTGATAAAAATTGTTTATGTCATAGCTCTTGATACGACTTTAAATGCTGCTATACACACATCAAAAAAAGTCTGTGATCACTTAGAAAATACTAAATATTTTTGTTGGCAGTATGGTGAAACTTTTTTTATTTTATGTATGTGATTCTTCATTTAAAAATGTGATATTTGTTTAAAAACAATATCAAAAACATGTCATAAACAATTGCTTTTCCCTATAAAGTAAATCCAATTTTTGATTACGCTTGTTCAGAAAGCTGGCCGACAAGATTCAATCATATTTTTTCAATTTTTCGTGTAAAAAGTTGATTTGGAAAGATGCCGAAAGAATCGCCTGAAGCTTTACGAGCAAGAATTGTTACTTTGGGAGAAGAAGGATATTCTATGAGAGAAATAGCTCGCCGAGTTGCTGAATCCCAATCCTGTGTCGTTAACGCGTTGCGGAGGTATCGTGGTATGGATAACTTTGCTGATCAACCTCGCAGTGGTCGCCCAACTGTTCTTACTGCTGCCCAGAAACGATACATCAGACTGCTGACTGCCCGCGGTCCAACAATCAAAGCCACTAAAATAAGACCTGAGTTGCGGGCTGCCACTGAACTAGAAGTAAGCACTCAGACCATCAGGAATTGCATACACCAGGCTGGATTATGAGCAAGTAGATCCTGGCAAGCACCTCTGAACTCACGGCAAAGACAGTAACGCAGATTGCAGTGGGTTAGGCTCCGCCAAAATGTAGATGATGACGAGGAAAACATTTGACAAAATTGCTTCTTCGTTGACGCAACAAGAATAAGCACTCATCCAGACAACCAACGTGTCCGTATCTAGAGAAGACGTGGGGATGCAGAGATACAAAGAGCTGCCACTGGTACTGTTCAACAAGGCGGGAAATCGGTGTCCTTTTGGAGCGGAATAATGATTGGAGCTAGAGCGCCGTTAATCCCGTATTGGGGCTCGATAACTGCAGCTTTGTACCAAGATCTTGTTATCGAAGGAATCGTCCGACCATTTAGAATAAATCATGGCCACCAATTCGTATTGGTTGATGATAATGCACCCGCACATCAAGCTCAACGAGTCAAAGCTTATTGTTACCCTTATTAGTAAACTAAATTATTGATTGATTGATTGAATGCTGCTCTCCGTGATCACATTGCCAGGTCAGACTGGCCTGCCGGTTCGCCTGACTTGAACCTGATCGAGCACGCTTGGAATGCTCTAAAGCGAGCTGTTTGGAACCGTCAGCCACCCCCACAGACAGTGCCAGAGATCAGGGAATCTGCTATTGAAGAATGGGACAGGTTAGCGCAAGAAATCCTGAATAACTTGATTCTTAGCATGCCCAGGAGAATTGCTGCTTGTGTTCGAGCTAGGGGAGGCTAGGGCTATCTTGTGCTACCACCGAAGGAATGTAACATAGTTCCAGTGGCCCGCCAATAAAGGCGGAGAGACGGCACACGGCGGGTTTCTTTAGTGGGTGAGGGCCCCACACTACCCTGTTCGTTGCCCCGAACGACGGGGTGTGCGGTTAGGTAAATTTTATCCCGCCTAAACAAAACAAAAAAAAAGGGCTATCTTGTGCTAAATAAAAACAATTCCGTAATAAATTCTTAATAATGTTTCTTATTTCGTCGTTTTATTTAATGTATTTCTTAGTCACAATTGCATTAAAATTACTATTATAGAATGAATTTTAGGACCACCACTCACCCACGGATTGTCAATCCCGGTTATCTTTGGACAGAATAACCTAAGATTGCCAATCCGCACTCTCACAGATAGAGGAGAATGTGATAATAGCAAAGTAGCATGCACGATAATGACAAAAAACTCACCAACGCGACACAAACATGCGATACGGTAGTACTCTCAGAACCACAATATTCAATATATTGAATATTGTATTATAAGACTATTTTTTATTATTTTACAGATAAAATTTTGATTTAAAAATTTTAATATTTTCAAATCAAAATTTTATCTGTAAAATAATTAAAAATAGTTAATATTTTAGTTTCAATAAAGTTATTTTCTTTTTAAAAAAGATATCACGTAAGCATTTTTCTTTTATAGGGTGAAATTTATAAAATACAGCATTTTTTTGCTAGTGATCTCAAACTTTTTTTGATGTGTATACGTACATAATATTATTATCTCACTTCTACCTATTTCGGGAACTAAAAAACTAGCCTTTGTCGAGCAGAAGCTCTATTGTAAGAATTAAATATCATCCTTATATTAAAGTATGCAGCTAAATTAAAATCATGACAAACCTGATATGACCTCATTTTATCAGCTCATAAATTCACTCCGGATAAGATAAGAGTAACTATAATGATCTGTATTATTTAAAGTTCACAACAAACGACTAACTATATTGTTGATTGCATCCAATTATGTGAGACTAGCTTCTGCCCGCTACTTCGTCTGTGAGCAATTTGAAATTGGGTCCAGACAGAAAAATAATAACAATAAGTAATCTGTTTTAAACACTAATACAAAGTTTAGGTACGTCAAAGGGCTTCCACTATAAGCTATAGTATAACACAGTGACATCTAGTAATGGAGTTCAGTATCAAAGTGCAAATTCACTTTTAACTAGTAGTAACTAGTTTTTAGGCTATTTTTCAGGTTCCCGATATAGTAGCGGGATAAAATGTACTAACACTACCAGTTTTTAAGTCCAATCAAGAGCTATCAAATAAAAAAGTTGCATCAAAATTCGTTCAGTAGTTTTTGCGTGATGCGTGAGCAAACAAACAGACAAAAATTCTAAAAAAGTAGTTTTGTGTTTAGACACGCCTATATAGTCTATTACACTATTTTTTTTTTTCTCAAATATCTTAAATGTACAGACACAGCTTTATAATAGTACCTATAGATTAAAAACAGTTGGTAAGTAAGGTCATATACTGGGATAAAAACATAAGTCAAAAACTGTCCATATGCCAAATATCAGCCAAATATATTCAGCTTTTTTGCGTAATTGCATAATGAAAATCGAAACATGTTTATATTTTACTTGTACACTTATAATATTACTATAATTATAGGATTACGAGCTCTTCCTCGCCCCTTCTTTATCATACTGCGTATCCATTTTTTTGACACCCCTGCAGATATTACGTCACAAAAGCTAAACCTCTTTCCCCTTTCTCCCATTGCATATGATCATTACAATTTTAAAAATGATGTAGGTACCTATGGATGAACGTCACGTTACCGCCCGAGCCACTACTAACATTTTGTTACATCCCGCGATGCCCGCCTTTTTGTATGCCAAATTATTTTTGAACGCCTCATAATGATAAAAAACATAACATTATTAGTTCAACTCATCCTTATTTGCCAAAGCTTCAAAAATTCATAGCATAGAATAGGTATTCGAGATCAGATCTATCATGGCAGAAGCACCATAGTAGATCAGTGGCTGAGCATCAGGACCGTCACTCTAGAATATTCAGATTCAATATCCACTTGTAGTTTCTGACAATTTTATTATAGTTTTTATATTTCGTAGCATGAAATTAAATATCGTTTAATATGTTTAAATATGAAATGCCAATTTTTGATACGGCTTATAACTTTCAGTGATTAGTATGTTAAAATAAAAACAAGATCATGAATCATGAACTGATTAAACTTAAGAAAATATCTCCCAAAACAAAAAGGTTCGCCATTCCCAGCTCATAACAATTTCGTTACAAACACTTAATAACACAAGCTATAAAATCTTTAGTAAGTTGTACGGACCCTCATTTCTCATGTTATTTTGAATGCACTAAAAGTTTCCGGAATGACTAAGAAAAAAATACTATGATGAGTCAAAAACGAAATCATTGTTTCTCAAAATATTCTCAGTTAGCGTAAGTAAATGCATTCAAACAAATAAACTTATTTTGAAAACCTTGATGCCACTCCTCCATGGTGACCTCGGAAAAATGTTTTTCATAATGTTGGACAGCCTCATTTGCTGATGAAAAACGTTGACCGTGTATATGGTATTTATTTTTTTGGGAATAAGAAATATCTCAATTAGCGGAAATTCATGTTTTCATACAAATGAACTTATTTTGAAAAGCTTTATGACACTCCTCCGCGGTGACCTCGGAAACATGTTTTTCATACTCTTCGACAGTGGTTACAGTATGGCTCAGAAGGTTTCTGTCTTTCACCTTAAAAAATAATTTGTCTGTTTGGCCTTGTGAGAACTGACATTCCCGTGGTGCAAGATGATACTTTTCCGTGTGGTGACGGATTAAGAATACAAGTGTCACCACCCCATTCTTTCCCACGGGTGTCGTATGAGGCGACTAAGGGAAGTAAGCAATTATCATCCATTGCATGACTGGTGGTAGGGCTGGGTACCAAGTGAGTACTCCCACTCAACTCCCACACAGATCCGGCCCGAGCGGGTTGGTACCACCATCTCCCGTGTGACCGGCCATGAAGCACATCGTTGCGTTTTGGCTGTAGCAGGAGATAGCCGTTTATATTTCATTTCATCTGTGACATGAATTGGTGAGCAGCGGTTTGACAATACTCTCGGTATAGTCGAGTCCATGGGCGACGGTTACTATTTACTATCAGATGGACCGTGACTCGTCTGCCAATACATGCAATAAAAAAAAAAAGTACGGTATTTGTACGTCAATAACTTCCGGTGAACAAATGGCTGTGTAGCGATCAATATTCACGGTACGTACACAGCAGTGCTAATCGTGGTGCTGCTAATGGTAGAGAAAGACCTTAGAAAGCACACACCTTACACTATGAAATTATAATATGTGTTTTTTAGAGAAAGAAAGAAAACTATTTTGTGTCCACAGTCAGTCACAAAACTTAATTAGGTACATTAACATGTTATGATTAGATCGAATATGTATATCGTAGCTGCGTCAACGAGATCCGCACTCAGCTTAATGCTATGTTCACAATTGACCACTGTTCAGTGAAGGCAAACATCGTGCTTAAGAATCTGTAGAAATCATAGTATTTCTGTTCAACCTTCTTAAATAAGCGTATAATAGGAAACTCTTTGGGGATACAACTTTCATTATAATATTCTTGAACATTGAAAATATATATGTTACTATGTAAAAATATTGTCATTAAGGTGCCCGCGGCCCCGCTGCAGCCAAATGCTAGTTTTAGGTTAGATCTCAGGTTCCCGATATAGTAGCGGGATAAAATGTGTGTACCCGTTTATAAGTCTGATCAAGAGCTATCAAATAAAAAATATTTGCATCAAAATCTGTTCAGTAGTTTTTACATGATACGCGAATAAACACACGGATAAACAGACAGGCAAAAAATTTAAAAATTATTTGAAATAAATAAATAAAATTTCACGGACATTTTCACACAACGTCCTCTGGTCTCAAACTAAGCTTAACGCTTGTGCTATGGATACCAGATTACGGATATAATACAAATACTTCTTTTTTTATAAATACTTACATATAATAGATAGAAAGCACCCAGACGCAGTACAAATATCTGTGTTCATCATACAAATATTTGTCCTGAGTGGGAATCGAACCCACGACCTCGTGCACGGAAGTCGGTTACACTAACGACTACGCCATGAAGCCAGTCAAGTTAGTGTTCAGAAACGCCTATATAGCCTATATTCATTTTCAGAAGAAATAAATAATTAATTTTGCTATGCGTCCAATGTTAAACTCTACGCAGAAGAAGAAGTGGGCTTAAACTAATTTAGAACTACAAATATTATATATGGCATAATAGGGCACTTAAAGAAAATTGTATTCTTAAGTTTAAGTAGACTACGATACTCTAAATTCCCTATGGACATTCCTTGCGCGGATCTTAATACCAACAATAATTTTGAAATAGAGATCCTGTAAAAACAATATCCGAAACCAAATGGGAATAAAATTTGAAGTACTATATTGCCTACTTTATCTGGAACTCTGTCAAGATGAAAATGAGTAACTACTAGTCTTACAGCTACTTTACTAATACCCTATTCACATTGGCCAATGTTTCTCAAACAGTCCAGGTTCACTCATATTTTAAACCACGAAAACATCCATAATAACAATAATTAATATTACTAAATAACTAAACACCTAGTACTTTTTAAACTTTCGCGTTTTATGTTTATTATTAATTAATTGTATAAAATTATAAATTACATAGAGTTGAAATGCAAGTAAACCTAAGACACTATTCTCAAAATTGGAATGCATTCTAGTACATTAAACACAAAGTGAAAAATATGAAATCTAAAATAACAGTCACGAGCAGGATTTGAACCTGCATCTCCTGGATACCGTCCAGATGCTTTGCCAATTCAGCAATCGTGACAATTACTCCTGACAGCTAATTTCGATATCACATCATACTTAACGACTTTGGGTGACACCTGCGCCATCTGTCGGAAGTATTTACATACATTATACTTAATTTTACAATTAAGATTTTTACCTAATAATGCAAAACCCTAAACCACTACTACTGTGATCTGAATTGGCAAAGCATCTGGACGGTATCCAGGAGATGCAGGTTCAAATCCTGCTCGTGACTGTTATTTTCGATTTCACATTTTTCACTTTGTGTTTAATATATAGTGCTAAGCATGTCAAATGCTAAAAATATATATAAAAATATCTAAATATGCATTCTAATGCTACGAAATTATAGAGTACAGATAATGCTAACATTATACATTGAAAAGTGATATCTCATCTTCGATCGGGTTATATCCACCTAGTGCTATATCTAAATATTTTCGATTATTTTATTTGTTAAGTTTCATAGTTCTGTTTCGTGTTTAATTATTTGTTAATTGTTTTATTGACGTGTTCGTGGTTTACAAAATTTACCTTTGAGAAACATAGGTTGTTTTGTTGTTGTTTACATGTTGTGTTACGCTAAAGTGAATAGGTAAAAGACACATCATTGTTAAATCACAAATAATCTACAGTAAACCGTATCTAAGTTGGTAAAACCTTATTTGAGATAAATTGGGACTTTCATTTTGCCTTTAACTTCTCGATTACGTAGCGGGTAAAAAGTACATGTCAGACTCAGAGAACAAAAAAAATCGAATAAATATAAAGTCTTCCCGAACGATCTTACGATAAAGTTTTTAAGAATAGAAAATACATGTTTTTTTTTTATTGCATGTGTAACCGTCGCTCATGGACACAACTATACCGTATTGTCAAGCCGCTGCTCGTCATTTCATTTCACAGATATGAAATGAAAGAATAAACGGCTATCTCCTGCTACAACCAAAACGCAACGATGTGCTTTATGGCCGGTCAATGGGTGATCATTGCTTACTTTCCTTGGTCGCCTCACACGACACCCGTGGGAACGAATGGGGTGGTGACACTTGTATTCTTAGTCCGTCACCACACAGATGGAATTGGCGAGCATACGTTTAGAATCGATTACGGGGACTTGAGTTTCGATTGTATCCGATGCACGTAGACTCGACAGACGTTTCTGTACTGAAAGTTCTTTCCTGAAGATCAAGAAGACAACTAATCGTCCCGAAAGAATTGCTTTTTTGTGTACGTTGATTGATATACTTTAACCCCTCAGCGCATATAATAAATAAATAAATAATAAATATTCACGGACATTTCACACAACGTCCTCTGGTCCCAAACTAAGCTTAACGCTTATGCTATGGGTACCAGATTACGGATATAAAACATTTTTTTTTGTAAATACATACATATAATAGACAGAAAACACCCAGGCGCAGTACAAATATCTGTGTTCATCACACAAATAGTTGTCCTAAGTGGGAATCGAACCCACGACCTTGTGCACGGAAGTCGGTTACACTACCGACTACGCCACGAGGCCCGTCAGACAAGAGACATAGGTACAAGAGACAGACAAGAGACTATGATTGATACTTATACATCTCAGTGTGAAAAGTTCTTTAGTCAATTAACCAGCTCACAGTACTAACTGGATAGGTCCCTTCTAACTTGCAGAACAATATTCAATTGATCGCTGGCTGCAACTAGTTTATTCGCCGATTTTGTCAAGGATATGTCCGAAAAATTTCTAAATATTATTATAGAAAATAAGTTTGAATATATTTTTTTCACGACACATTATTTTCCATTATTGAGCAGGGGTTTAGCCACACAATGAGAGAGATTTACGCCACAGTCCAACCTTTCAGATCCATGCGGATTGACGGACTTCGCAAGTCTATACCTCAGGCATGTCTGTATTTTTTTTCAGTTTGCACTTATTTCTATAAAAGATAGGCATTATGGTGGATACGATGATGTAATCGTTCTTTCCACGTTAGAGTAAATTTTTCAAGTTCCATACTTGCGTGATTATAATAATCTTAGCCGCGTTTATCATATTGATCGACCACTTGGGCCTATTTAAAAAGTAATTTTTAAATTACATAAATTGACCAGTAGCTATTATGTATCGTAGCTCTTTCTATAATATTCGTTTTCAATTCTGCATACTATGTTATCTATTAACACTATTATAAAGTTGTAACATTGCTATGTCTGTACATTTAAGATATTTGAGAAAAAATTACTGTAATAGGCTATATAGGCGTGTCTAAACACAAAACGACTTTTTTTAGATTTTTGTCTGTTTGTCTGTTTGTTTGTTCGCGCATCACGTAAAAACTACTGAACGGATTTTGTTGCAATTTTTTCTATTTGATAGATCTTGATTAGACTTAACAACTGGTATACATTTTATCCCGCTACTTTATCGGGAACCTGAGATACAACCTAAAAGCTAGCTCTTGGTTGCGGCGGAGCCTGTAATAGGCTATATATGCGTGTCTAAACACAAAACGACTTTTTTTAGATTTTTGTCTGTTTATCTGTTTGTTTGTTCGCGCATCACGCAAATACTACTTAACGGATATTGATTTAACTTTTTTGTGTGATAGCTCTCAATTAGACTTAACAACTGTATACATTTTATCCCGCTACTATAACGGGAACCTGAGATATAAGCCAAAATGGCTGTGGCGGAGCTGCGGGCAAAGGCTAGTTCATTTTAAAGATAGATAGCTGGTATATACTTTTTTTATTGCTTACCAGCAAACCCGGCCATGGGTTTCTGTGGCTCAGTTATTGTGGGCTATCCCACGGGAACCATCATTTTTTTTTTTTAATTCGCGTTTTATCCTTTTCTGTATACAGGTTTATATGTATATATTTTTCATGATAGTGAACAGTATGGCAGAGCACAAGATACGAACAAACAAACATTGATTTTAATATAGATGGTGGCAGCTTTACAATGCCCAATTTGATAATAAGTGCTCATTGCCGCTCATAGACTCAATGTAAGAATACTGCCAAGCTCCGTTCACATACTAGCCATTCGCGGATGGCAAATAAATGAGTGAAAGGCTATCTTCTTTTACAACCCGAACACGGAACACACCGAGGTACTTCACGATCGATTACACTGCATACGATGGTAATGATCCGCTCGGGCCAGATAAGTAAGTAAGTACTCCTATTTAGTATCTGTAATGCAATGGGTGATAACTACTCGTACTTACTTAAAGAATGGGTTGTACTACCTAATATAATATTGTATTTATGAAAATGTGGATAAAAGACATGTGAAGGAAATATGCATTTAAAGTTAATTGTAGCCATTTTATGTTGCCTAAGGTGCTAGCTAATTAGTGCATTCTGATCACCAGGAGAACATAGAAATTAAATCGAATCATAGACTAAAATCATCGTACGAATTTTTGAATGTTGCATCTCTAGTGTTCATGACAACACAATGACGGATAGTCGCATTACCCGTAGTCACGAGAGAATTTAACAAACCCCGTGTAATGTGCACTAGATATTATAAACATGAAATACATTTACTATGCCTTAGTTTCTTTAATATAGGCATCTAATTAACGATCGTATACGTCATGTAGCAGTTCTGGTGTTGTACACACAGGAAGGAAACAAATAATTATGGCTCACCAACTATAAAATATCATCAAAATATTAATGTGTTTAAAAAGCAAGTTTAGTAATTTATATTTATACGTCAACGGAAATGATTCAGAACTCCACAAAATATATATTTAGGTCAGTTACGGCAGAGTAATGAACTTTTGGCATGGTAGGCATTCACCAGCTGTGGGTTGCCAATCACATAAATGCTATGTTTTGGTAAAACCTCACTGATCTCTATTAAATTTTTTTAGGTAAGTTGATTTGATGTGTTTACTAAGTGGGAGTGGTACTCAGCCTATTATTTAATACACACAACTCACACATCTAGTTCAAGTTCAGTAGGTACCACCGTCTCCCGTGTTACCGTGAACCTCAGTGTGTTTTGTTCGTAGCGGAAGAAAGCTGTTTATTCTTTCATTTCATATCCGGGAAATTAAATGATAAGTTATGACTTGACAGTAAATCTAGTATACCTAGTTGAGTCCAAGAACGACAGTTACCTCTTACCATCGGGTGGGCCGTGACTCGTCTATCACCATAAGCGATAACAGAACCTACTTGGCAACAAACTTTTAAACAGTAGCCACTGAAAGTCGAGATCTTAATATTTTTTATTTTTAATATTTATAAATCATGCCAGTGACTAGGAATAATTAAGAAGACTACATCATTTAAATTACAATTCTTAAATTTATATTCAGAGTGGCAGTACCTGGTAGGAGGCAGAAATAACCACACAAATTTGATAGCACAGGAAAGTATAATACCCACAACACAAACACAATCACAGTTTAGATTCACAGAGAATAAGAAAAGAAGGAGAAAGGCAGAGGGATAGTGTGATATACAGACACAAATGAATTGGTCCAGGAGCCGCCGCCTATTTTTTTTAGTGATTAATAACAGGCTGAATATTTGTGAGTAGGTTCCGTTCGATGAGATACGCAAGTTTTTCTCAGTGAAAAATCTCCATAGAGGTAGCTAATAACTAAGCTAGCTAGGTAGCTAAGAATTCGCGTCATCGTCACTGAACGCTCCGATAGAAGTGAAAACTAAGTAGCTTGTGAATTGTATCGTCGAGCTATTAGATTATTATTAAGAAGTGTTAATGACCAATTAATTGGCCATAATATCATTAATAATCTAATAGCTCAACGATACAATTCACAAGTTACTTAGTTTTCACTTCTATCGGCAGTCCCCAAATACTGCCCCGCATGTTTTGTTTCAAATTTCGAATCTGTATATGTATCTGTCTACTCATAATAGAATATTGATAAGCTCATATATGCTAGGCTATTCTGTAAGTTTTCACTAGCGAATTCACTTCTGAATTCGCAGCGTATAGATATAACGTAACTAATGAAGGTTTTTTGTTACGTAAATACAAAAATAAGCTTACATACCGATGACGGGGACGGTTGGTCGCTTTATTGTTGGGACCCAGTTGATTGGGTCCAAATAAAAATAACGCATACGCGAAAAGGATGTAATACTTATACATGTGTCTCTCTCACTTTTGCTAAAACCTAATATGTGCATCCTTTTCTTCATCCTTAGTGTCAAAATCGTAGCGTGTCTATATTATACTTTGTCTTAGTTTAGACAAAAGACTACAACTGACATTGACACTTATTTCTGAAGCGTCAGTTTACTGAGAACAACTGCACTTACAAGACCCTCTCAATCTCCTTGGTTAACAGACAGCAGACATTATCAGCCACAACAATTATTCGAATTGACTAATTTACTTTTCGCAAATCAGCAGGGGTCCATTTGTGGTACAATCTCAAAATACGGTGACTGACAGCCCTTACCTTCCATAAATGTAAATTGCTTTAATTCGATCCGTCCGGACCCCTTTTACAACGTAATAGAGTTTATTTTAAATTTAGCAAGTCCCAATTTCTAGACCCAAATTTGGTTCAATTTGTTGTAACCATAAACGGGTAACGCTTTTACGTTTTATAATGTTTTCGTGACATTCTTGAAGTTCAACACTAAAAGCTTTCCAGAGAACACTAGTTTATTAGTGGAAACCAACTTGATTTATAAAAAAAAATGTCTACTTATATAAAAAATGTATTTTTACAAGGAGCTGGGTCAAACATAATTTCTTACAAAAACTTTGCTATAATATTATGATACCTCTCATTCTTTTGAGAAAACGTTACGGTTTTGCCAGCTATGATTTTGAATAGGGCATAATGACCCAAGATAAGCATATGATTGAAGTGTTCCCTTTGTGTTCTATCACCATTAAAGTTACATTTACGCCCATAATGCATTGAAACCTTTTCAGGCTTTGATTTGTTAGGTAGAAACAGGCTATCAACAACGATTTTTATTGGTTTAGATTTTAAAGTACAAATTATTATTTGTGAATAAGGAAAAAAAATATTTTAGTACAGGCGGGAATCGAACCTGCGTCCCTTCCTATCCGGGGAAGTGCTCTAATCCACTGAGCTACAGTACTATCTTTTAGATATACCCAATCTCCTTATCACATTTGTCTTTTGTTTTGGTTTAGATTTTATTCATCAATGCCTTGATGGCAGAGCAGTTCTTAGAAATACGTAACGTGCCAAAATATATGTGATTAAATATACGATGTTCTCCACATAAATGTTCTGAGAAACCTCCGAAAGCCTTTGGTTAGGTCTATATTATATTTAGGAGTACACTTCAATAAGAGTAACTGCCTCTGTGGTGCAGTGGTAGTGTGATGACTGCTGATCTCGGTCGATGGAGGTCTCGGGTTTGATCCCCGGGGCGGGCAGGGTTATTGAGCTTTTTCGTAAAAAGATCAATTCTCAGTAGCAGCTTAGAGTTTGGAAATGTGCCGGGTAGATGGCAATAAGCTTGCCCCCTATTACGTGGGACTTAAACATAATACACCTCTGCCTACCACTTCGGGGAATACAGGCTTGATGATATGTTTCTTTTTTTCAATAAGATTCACATGCACAATTTTAATTTGGTGATATGAAAACACCATTATATAGTGCATTTTGAATTAATTCCTATGCTAAAAATCACAGTCCTTTTTTTATAGTGGCAGAAGAGTCACGGCCCATCTGATGATGATAAATGGTGATCGTCGCTTATGGATTCAACTAACCGGTATAGTTGAGTCCATGAGCAACGGACATTATTGTCCAGCCACTGCTCACCATTTCATTTCACAGATATGCAATGAATGAATAAACGGCTATCTCCTGCTACAACCAAAACACACCGATATGCTTTCATGGCCAATCACACGGGAGATGGTGGTACGAACCCGCTCGGGCTCGATAACAAGTGAGCACCCAGCCCTACGACCAGTAACGCAATGGGTGATGATTGTATACTTGCCTTAGTCACCTTGTACGACACCCGTGGGAAAGAATGGGGTGGTGACATTTGTATTCTTAGTCCGTCACCACACGGATTAATATCACAGTTGAACTTCCGATCGACTATCGCATTTTAAAATCCTATGCTATTTCTTAGGCTTCCTGTAGGGGTTAAAAAATATATTGCTATATACAATAATAATTGGTCTGTACTATAATATAGTTTAAAAAAAAGTACAGATGGCTGAGTTAACGACGTCAGCTAACAGTCAGTCGCAGCAATATTGGATACTTTGTGGCAAATCAGCAAATAAAAAGCTTGACAAATAAGTATCTCTCGTATTGAACAAATGACTTCCGAGCCTGCAATAGATTGCTGACTCGACTTAGTAAATAGTGAGATTCTAAACGAGTTTCTTTCTGATCAAAGAGGAGTTTGTTGCATTGCATAAGCGAATTTATTGGTTGTTTGACAAAATATATTTATTTTATTACTTCATAAATTTATTATTTTTTGTCTACAATAATAACATACTTCTAAAATGAATACTAGCTTCCATAAACAGCTAGAGCTTAGTTTAAATAAATTATACTTACTTACTTATCAGCCATTTCCCTTGCGGGGTAGGCAGAGAGAACAGAGTGCCAAGAGGCTCTATTCTTGCATACATCTCTTGCTTCCTCAACATTCATAACTCTCTTCATACACGTTCGCCGGTTTCGGAGACTCCTGACTCCACCTTCCTTCAACACATGACAAATTCGGTCTAGGTAGGTAAGTCTCGGTCTCCCCCTGTACATACATCCTTCCACTTTTGCATTGTATATCTTCTTAGCCAGTCGTCCGGCATTCTTTCCACATGTCCGAACCATCGGAGCATTCCCTTTCGCATCTTTACACCAATACTCTCTTTCATACCTACTCGCTCTCTTACGTCATTGTTACGAATGCGGTCAGTCAGCCTCACTCCACAGATTCTCCGCAGAGATCGCATTTCGACCGCATTGATTTTGCTCTCATGCTCCTTTTTACATACCCAACTCTCACTTCCATATAATAACCTTGGGACAAGCACTGCGTTGTGTATTGCGACACGTGCCTTCTGGCTAAGGTGATGACTGCCGAGAAGTTGTCCCAATGCTCCGTTCACTCTATTTCCCGCATTTACTCTTCTTTCTACATCAGTGGTGTACCTTCCATCCCGACTGAATCCACATCCAAGATATACAAATTCATCCACTTGTTCTAGCACACCATTTACTATTGCTACTCTAACATCTGTTCTGGCTTCTTCTCTTTCAAAAACCATTACTTTGGTTTTGCTCACATTCACACGTAGGCCCCTTTTCTTACAATCTTCTGCCATAACGTCGACTAAGATTTGTAGGTCAGTCGCACACTGCGCTAATAGGACCGCATACCCACTCCCCCATCCCCCATCACCCATCTGAACTCCCACATTAATTTCATTCAACCTTTGTAGACATTTATCCAGATATATGATAAACAGTCTGGCTGATAGAACGCAGCTCTGTTTGACGCCGATATTGATGTCAAAACAGGGTGACATTCCATCATCCAGCCGCACACAAGCTCTGCAGTCCATGTAGTTGGACTGCACCGCTTGTAGGAGTCTACCGCTAATATCATATTCCGGCAAAATGTCCCAAAATTCCTTTTGTACAACAGTGTCAAATGCTTTCTCCAAATCCACAAAAGTGCAGAAAATCCTTTGGCCTACAGCCAGATGCTTCTCCACAATGTTGCGCAGAGAAAACACTTGATCCATGCATCCTCGTCCACACCTGAAACCTCCCTGTGCCTCACACAAAAATTCATCAGACACCATCCTCATTCTCCTTTCAATAATCTTACCATACACTTTGGCTGCCAAACTGGTGAAGCTTATGGCTCTGTAGTTTTCACAGTCATAACGTGAACCCTTGTTTTTAAACAAGGGCACGATGACTGCACTTCTCCAGTCCTTGGGAACCATTCCTGAGCTCTAACATAAATTGAGAAGCATCAGGAAGGATTCCCAGACACATGAGCCTCCAAGCTTGATCATCTCAGCAGACACCCTATCAATACCCGCTGCCTTACCATTTTTCAAACTTCTAATCGCCCATTCAACTTCATCCATACTAATGTCATCAGAGGATGCCGGTACCGAATGCTGATCTGTTAGATCACATGTGGCACCAGCATCACCCTGAACATCCGCATACATATCTCCAAAATATTCACTCCATCGGCTTAACATATCTTGTGTTTGCGTAAGAATATCTCCACCTTGTCCTTATTTTATTCATTCTGAAAGCTGACCAACCACTCCGAGATTTCTTCACCTCCCTCCAGAAAAGTTTGGTGTTGCTCTCGAAGTTTTTGGTCAGCCTTTCTTCTGCAATTATATTTGCTCTATCACGCTTCTCTTTCACTAAGGCTTTGGTGTCATTCTTACGTTGTCGGTATATTTCTTTCTTCTGTTCTTTCATACTTGCACTCAGGTTCAAAGAAGATACATAGTCCAGCCACGATTTCTTCTTTTGGTCTACGGAAGCTGCTACTTCCGTATCCCACCATGAATCACCTTTCACTTTCCTATGCTTCTTTGAGCATCCACATACTTCTTTCGCTGTATCTACCATACTATCTTTCAATACTCTCCAGCATTCTTCTATGTCAGATCCCGGCTGACTTGCCATTGTCAGCCGTTCACGGACACCCTCTACATACTCTGCTCTTACACTCTCTTCTTATAACTTTTCAATCTTTATTCTTTCAAGCCCTCCGAAGTGGACACGCTCTCGCCAGTGTCTCCACTTTCTGAACAGACCACTAAATCTCGCAATAACGAGATAGTGGTCCGTGTTGACAGTGGGACCCCTGTAGGCTCTTGTATCCAGAAATTTACTTCGGAGGCGACTGTCTACCAGAATTAAATCTATCATACTTCTATGTTCATTCCTTCTCCATGTATACATATGGATGTCCTTATGTTGAAAAAATGTGTTTGACACAATAAGGTTTCTCTCCATACATACATCCGCAATGAGCCTACCTGCATCATTCACTCTCTTATCACCAAATGAACCAAGCACGTCCTCGAAGTCTGGACGCTTGGTCCCAAACCATCCATTCAAATCTCCGCATACGATCATGCGTTCACTAGCTTCTGCCAAATCCAGAACTTCCCTAACATTATCTCAGAACTTCTCTAAATCCACCGAAGAGCCTCCGGGAGCATAAGCTGCGACCATGAATACACTGGTGACACCTAGTTTTATTCGGACCCATAGAAGTCTGGGATCGAACATTCCGTAGTCTTTCACACCTGAGGCCAAGCGAGCGGACAGCAACAACCCCGCTCCCATGCTGGCCCGATCGCTCTGCGTTACACCAGACCACAGAGCTAACCCGCCACCAGGAAGATCACAAGCGTCGTTGTCACAACCCTTTCGCTTGGTCTCTGTTACACAGAGCACCTCAAGCTATCTGTCCGACATGACGGTTACCAGCTCGTGTAACTTATCTTCCACACCACCTCTTACATTCCACGTGCCTACTCGACACTCTGCTCCCCTCGACTCGCCAAACTGGGCAAGGCGTGATGGGTGGCGGCCCCCATCGCCGCATCTGCCGTTGTTCGTACCGACGGGGGCGGGTCGGTATGCGTCGCCTCTGGGGCACGCCCCAACCCGCACTGCGGTATGCATTCGAGCCGGATTGCAGCCTGTGGATTACAGGCTGGCAGAGATCGCGACGAGCACGCTCCGGACTATGATCACCCTAAACCTAAATTATAGTTTAAAAAATTAAAATAACACGCTTTAAATAGCTAGTTGAACTAAAAAGTAGTAAATAATATTACAATAAATAATGATTGTAAAAAAGCGTGGGGTGCTTTTTTACTATATAGGTGAACTATTTGTAGCATTTGATTGTGCACCTCACGCTTTTTACACGTTTTTTTACACGCTTTTATTAGCTTTACCTGTATTTTTGTTTGTATGTTTGTAACCGACTCTCTTGGGCGCGATTTTGAACCACTTTAAACGGTCAGATATTTACGGTCAGATGTTTTTTTTTTTTTGTTTTTTTTTATTAGTTTCACTTCTATGTTTGTTTGTTTGTAAAAGCTTCTTTGACTTCGATTTTGACTCATTTTCAACTATCAGATGTTGAGCCAACTTTGTAAACTTATCGAGGGTCGATGGCAAATTAACAACTCAATGAGATTATCTCATTATGCTAATTAGGATCGTCAGGATTAATTATAACGAAATCTTCAAACGTGATTTTCAACCACTTCAAATCGTCGGATTAATTTGTAATTTTGCAAACATATCACGGCATAAGTAGGTTTTATTTTTTTTTAAATAACAGTACTTTTGATACTATTTTGAGACTTAAAAATAAATTATAGTTTCAAAAACTAAAATAACACGCTTTTAATAGCTAGTTGCACTAACGCGGGGTGTGCAGAAGGATATTTTGGCCCACCAAAAAAAAAAGGCGCCAATGGAATGTTTCAGGGAGTAAAATACATTAGCTAGATGTATTAATATATATAGCTTAGCTAGATGTATTAATATATATAGCTTAGCTAGATGTATTAATATATATTTGCCGTGTGGGGCCGGCTTTAGAATTGTCCCACCCCTCTCTACCCATGGGAGTCGTAAGAGCCGACTGAGGGAATACCCGCAGTACTCCCTCGAGTATTAACAATATCCACTGCGATCGCCAACCCGCCTGCGCCAAGCGTGGCGATTACGGCATTATCCCCCATAATGAGCACATAGTTCTCTTGGGGAGGCCTATGTCCAGCAGTGGACGTCAAAAGGCTGATGGATGGATGGATGGATGGATTAATATATACTCATATTTCACTTATGACCCCAATAGAAATTAATTAGATCATCTTGCGCTGGGTTTTACTTGATAAATGGTAACTGACTCATACTGCAGGACAGTCGTAAGCTCCTCTTACTTAATCATCCAGAATGTGGAGAAAGATGCGTAGATCATACTGAAAAATAACTACGTAAGTCATAGTAACCCGTTAACTAATAATTTGTGAAAAAAAAGAATCTATACTTAACAGAGCTGTGTCTGTGCTTTTAAGATATTTGAGAAAAAATGTATAAGGCTATTTTCGATAACTCTTGATTAGACTTAAAAACTGGTATACATTTTATCCCGCAACTATATCGGGAACCTGAGATATAACCGATAAACTAGCTTTAGGCTGCGGCGGAGCCGCTAGCAAAGACTAGTGTTTCATAAAATCTTACATTAAATATTATAATTAATTTTAAATTATAAACCAACCTAGTTAGCTTGCATAATTTGGTACTATGTATTTGAAAATTAACATGATTTTAAATCACTGGATTCGAATAATTTAATGTACCATAAGTTGAAGTTGCTGTATTTATCGTTCTTTATTTATCGGTGTTGCTTAAGTAGAGCTTAACAGTAAGTATAATAATAATCTGACTATTCAATTCCAGTAGCGTTATCAAGCTTATTAGCCAAACAGCTCGAGGCAATAATTACACAGCCATGGAATTATGTATTTGGCGATACAGATCCGCTACGTCGCTAATCTAAAAAATAACACAGACTACAATCGCACAATAACTTCGCAACACCCGCGCGTCTTTTATTTATATTAATTTATGAATTTTTAAAGAAGCTTCAGTTACGGAAACAACGAGTGCTTTTTAGAACACGACAAAAAATAAAAGTTGGTTTATCTTTTTATAAAACACTTTACCTGCAAAACGGCTTCTTAATGGTTAATTATTTCGAAATATTATATTATTGTTTTATTCTTGTTGTTTTAATTTCATTGCCATATTGATCCTTTAAGTTTATTTTTATTGCCAATGGAGGCAGACGAGCAAGCGGCCCAACTGATGGTGAGTGGTAACAGTCACTCATGGATTTTAGCAACACCAGGACAGCCAATCCGCCGCCTACCGCAAGTTAAGTGTCTTCAAACCTCGTTTAAAGAAGGACGTGTTGTCTCTGAGGAAACACTGTAACAGGTAGGTCATTCCAGAACATACACGTATGTTGTAGTAAAGAACGCTGAAATCGTAGGTACTGTCTTGGACAAAATCGTTTCCAGATGGGGCAGATGAACCGAACCGCGATGTCTCGTGGTTCGCTGGTAAAAAAGAGATGTCGGTACCACCTCAAACATCTATGAGCGCTGCCCTTTATAGAGCCGATAGAGCACACAGAGAGAAGAAATACGAAGCCTCTTCGCCGCTCCAACGACTCTAGACTCTGGACCCAGAAGTTGAAAATAATTAATTTCATTCAGGACGTAGTTTAGTAAGCTGGCCGGTTGGTGGACTTCATAAGCCGTTGAAAAAATCTTTCGGGCATGTTAGTTTCCTCTCGATGTTTTCCTTCACCAAGCAGATAATTTGTAAACAAATACCCACATATTCTCGAACAATCTCGTTGAGGTGGTCGTAGTAGGTCCTAGTAGTTTAAGGATAATCCATATTATCTCTTTCCACATAAACTCTTACTCTTTAACCAAAATGCTCTAGCGGTAGAACCTTATCCCAGCACGAATGGGCCGGCTCGATCGGGGAAGTATCACCCTCTCACAAAAGATCAGCATGTAACAACGGTACGCCTACCATTGTGTTTCACATGGTGAGTGAGAGCGCCAGAGGCCCAAACCCCCTCCCTATCCGCTCCTTATTATCCTTCCTATCCTCTCCTTAGTATCCTGCCTATCATCTCCTTGTTATTCTTCCTGTCAACCTCCTATCCCTTTCCTTGGTGATGGCGACGCGCGTGTGATACCTCTGGTATTGCTAGCGTCTATAGGCTACGGTAACTGCTTACCATTAATTAGGTGGGCCGGGCCGTATGCTTATTCGCCTACCATGTAGTTTAAAAAAAAAAAAATTTAAGTTTGTTCATGAGCCTCCCTTAAATGTGAGTTGTGACAAGATTATCTCCTCTTGTAGTTTTATTTGCTTAATTTTACTTCTATAACAGATTTTTATGATGAGAAATTAATAATGATGCTGATACCATACATTATTGTATACGATATTTTTGAGATACGGACACAAAACACTTCCAACACGGACTAAGTAATAAAAAGACAAGTTGTTCCGCGGTTATAGGTAACGATATAACAATTCTGCATAGGGCTAAAATTTCCAGAAGATAATTACAACGCACCAGCAAACAGTTCCAATAACGTTACTGAAACTACTTATATCATTTGATCTTGGAAGTAGATTATACGTAGTAGTTTGTAACAGCGTTACTATTGCATATTTTAACATGAAAAAGTAGTTAGTGTGACATAACTGTTATAGTTAAACGTATGGTATCTAGAAATTTTTTGTAGATATCGATATCCCCTATAAAACTGTAGTACATCACTTTGCTCTATTGTCAATCATTTCCGCAGCGTACGCGTTATAAGGATTTTTATTTTGTATTTTTTCACACGTTGGATTACGTTATTAAAGTTTTCATACGGATCCCTAAGTTTTTTCAAAATATTCTATAGCCTCTATTCATGGAATTATGTAGGATTCTAATTGTGAAAGTCGGTCCAGTAGTTTTGGAACCTATTCAATGCAAACATACAATCAAATCTTTCCTCTTTATAATATTAGTATAGATTAGTTTAAATGTACAATAGTTCATGGAGTAAAGCGTTCTTGTCTAGCGAATTAGCTATAACATACACCATTGTTCCATATACAAAAGATTTATGCTCATATTTATTGCCGATTTATTTTACCACAGTGTAATAGAGTAGCTCTTTTAGGCTGTGGCAATCGATCTGCAAGGTTCGATTGCGTGTTCTAATGTATTACTACCGATTTCTATTTAGCAAAGTAGTTTGTATGTTTGAGGTTAATCTTAGATTGGTATAGCTTAGTCTAGACAGTGACCTTACAACTTTTACTTTGAGAGACAATAAAATTTGCATAAGTCTATAACAATTTGTAAGTGTTTACGCTAATAATACATTCATTGAGACTTAGAGATAGTACTGAGTTATTTTTTTGATGTGATAATTAAACAAATTTTCAAACTAATTGATTATATTGACGTGAATATTTTAACCACTCTCTTGGAGCTATTTATTGGACAACATTTAGTGAGCCAAATTTTCGAAACGCGAATTCAATTAACTTTTTTTAAACAATTTTCGATAACAGGTAGAGTTTAAACACTTAAATCTATTCCAAATGCTTCCCATATTAATCTATCGTAAATAGTAAGTATTTCCAATAATCAATTTTATAATTATGATGACGTGGACCTATATTCTAAGTCATTTGGGTGCTCCGAAAATAAGAACACTTTTCACAATTAGATAGTTTATTATAATATTGCAAAAACTTCACAAATCTAATACAACTTCCAATCACTCCACTTTACGTCCGCACGGCTTGAAAGTTGTACAGCCACTACCCGCTGTACGCGCGCTACTTCCCTCTAACCGTTTTAAAGCCGGAACAAACAAGTAAAGAAACTGTCAGCCGGAAGTAGTGCGCGCGTTACTTTAATATTTGAAAATATTAATTAAATCTAAAATTGGAATAATAATATATTTAAACAATAATGAATTTATAATCAACACAAATATTGTTAAAAGGTTACAGATGATTGCGTAATTTAGGGAATGACGCTAACAGTCATTATTAATAATTTATGCTCTTGACATGCTGAACTATTTTTAATAGCATAAATTTTCATCATATTGAAAAAGGTTTCAACTTTCAAGGTCGATATACTACTAACAGAGTAAACAACCATGACACGTGCTTAAAAAAATAAAACACGTAAACAATTGCTAACTATTTTATTACTAGGATCAACATCGTAACAGATCAACAACGCCGCCAATGGAGACGGCTATCAACTAATAAAACATAATGTGCTTACTCATAAAATGTTTATTGTGAACGTTTACTATAATATATATACAAACAACTGTTGAATTATATAATTATGTTGTTTTTTAATTAGTCGTTCTTTAAGATCAACTGTACTATCATACTTATACAAAAAGGCATATTATCTACGCAAATAAAACTTCATTTGTGGAATCTACCGCGATTTATTCATTTATTATGATTCGCATTCATGATCACGAAAGAGCTGTCCTCTCGTCACCGTTATCATCTCGTCTTTAGTGACGGTGTCCTTGTTTTTTAATTTTTTATAAGGTTGATAAATGTACCTAACCGCACACCCTGTCGTTCACGGCAACGAACAGATTAGTACGGGGTCCTCAATCATTAAATAAACCCGCCGTGTGCCATTTATCCGCCTGTATTGGCCGACCACTGGAACTGTGTTACATTACTTCAGTGGTCCGCAGGCGGATTACCCTTTTTTTTTGTTAAGCCGGGAAAAAATGTATCTAACCGCACACCCCATCGTTCGGGGCAACAAACAGGGTAATGTGGCGCCCTCGCCCAGTATATAAACCTCCCGTGTGCCGTCTATCCGCCTATATTGGCAGACCACTGCAACTGTAATACATTACTTCAGTGGTCCGTCAGCGGCTTACCCTAAGCTGTTGCATCGGAAGTGTGGGCTACACTTCCGCTTATTTTTTTTGGGCCATCTCGTAAAAGTTGTTTTATTGTATATTTTAATGTGATAGAAGATTCTTCTGTGTCAGTTATGTCTAGCTTGATATTTACTGTATACCGCAATGTACACGCACGATGCATGAATATGTCGTCGTCACCCATGAGAAAAAATACGGTAATGACATCACGAGTATAGTATTATGTGTGTATTAGTTACAATCACAGACTTAACTACCGTATAAATACTATAGGTTACAATCGTAGACAGAGGATAATCAATAGCACTATCTTTCATCACATTATAAAAAAGGATACATTATAATGTTTATTGCTAGTATTTTACTAAAATATTTTTTAATAACGGAAAAAGAGAATCTGCGGGCAGTATTCGAAGCTTCTACAATATCCTTTTCTTTCATTTTTGATCTGTATTTTAGCATTTGATATGCTCAGTTACTTTAAAGAACAAATTATTTTGTGAAATATGGAAAAAGAGAACTTTAGTGTGAGCGGGAATCGAACCTGTGTGCTTAGCGGTTAGAGAACTTCCCCGAATTGGAAGGGACGCTGGTTCGTTTCCCGCTCGCAAAAGTTCTCTTTTTCCACATTTCACAATATAATGTATCCTTTTCTTTGTCTTATTAAGAGACACTCGTCTTCTGGATTATGATAATCAATCATCAGACTCTAAAATGTTTAGAGAATCTATAATACATTTGGGTGATAATTTTTTTTTTCATGCCATCTAAGTTTAACAATATGCATTTTGATCTGTATTTTAGCACTTGACATGCTCAGCTACTTTAAAGTACTAATTATTTGTAAATGAGGAAAAAGAGAACTTTAGTGCGAGCGGGATTCGAACCCGCGTCCCCTCCAATCGTAGGAAGTACGAGTGTGGTCTTGAAGACAAATGTGATGAGGAGATTAAATGTGGCTGAGGGTCGGTGCGATAGCTCAGCGGCTTAGAGCACTTCCCTTGATTGGAGCTGACGTGGGTTCGATTTCCACTCGCACTTAAGTTCTCCTTTTTTTCATTCAAAAATAATTTGTACTTTAAAATAGGTATGCATTTTGTTATATGATGAAATGATACAATAATCAAATTCTTAGCAAAAATTGCTGTAAGTCATTTTTGAAAAGTTATCATTCTTTTCGTTCAGAGATGCATAATCGGCAACGTAGAGTGAGTCTGTCAATGAATAGATAGTACGTAGTGCTACGCTGTACTAAATTAAGGCTAGGTGGGCACAGTTTATTCATATCCGAAGCAATAATAATCCAAACTGACGTACTGCGACCCGACAGTTTACAGATATTGAAAGCTTCAGGTTAGATATTTTATATATAATAAATACAAGTATAAAATTTTAATAAAGAACTGCAACATTGCATTTATTGTTTACAAAGATTAGCACCTACTCAGTTTTAGTATTTAGACGTCGATCTGAGACTAACTAAAAATATAGACGGAGAATTACAAACAATCTAGTCAAGCCGTATAAAACCATGCCAAAGTTGTAATTACAAGCGAAGTGTCTTAAACCACGAATGTTACCAGAGAATGATTTAAAATGACCCCAAATGACTCGACGATTTCGTACATACGTTACGTACCTACATGAATACGTCGTCAGTGCCGTAATATTCCCTATATGATTTGCTGTAATATTACTTCTTTTGTGTTTTAAACATTTATCATAAATCGATAAGCTCGGCAGCACACACGAAAAAGTCTCACGTTCTAAAAAAATGTATGGCAACCGATGCATTGTTTGATGTTCGCGCCCACAAGAGAGCCGCGGGCTGAAGAGCATACAGAACAATTTTACTCTACGAGGAAGAGCATCTGCTGGGAGGGCGGTGGCCGGCTGCGCTGGCACCGACCGAAATCACAATCACATAATCACATTCTTCGCCTGAACGCGTCCCGGGCAACACGCGTATTTCAATTATTGTATAGCAGCACGAGCGATCGTACCATTTTATATGTACCATTCGATTTCTATCACTATTACATTTTGTGAATCTCTCAGAAAACATATATTATATAAATATGACGTTATCACGTAAAATTATCGTCCGTAAACCGACTTTACAGACAACCATATACCTAGTTTTTTTTTTAAATTACCCTAATTATTTGTTTGTTTCCGGCGACAACACTTTCACGCACACAACTTTCAAAAAGTGGCTTAATTTTTTAGTTAGTCTGAGGCGTCGATATATGTATATTCCAGTATTTATTGTTGGAAAGTATTTTGATGTCATGATAATGGTAAATCAAGTAAACGAGAAAGATTCCGTCAATATGTTTGTAATGTATAGTTGTTATATGGAAGCGAGAGTTGGGTATGCAAAAAGGAGCATGAGAGTAAAATCAATGCGGTCGAAATGCTATCTCTGCGGAGAATCTGTGGAGTGAGGCTGACTGAGCGCATTCGTAACTACGACGTAAGAGAGCGAGTAGGTATGAAAGAGAGTATTGGTGTAAAGATGCGAAAGGGAATGCTCCGATGGTTCGGACATGTGGAAAGAATGCCGGACGAGCGACTGGTAAAGAAGATATACAATGCGAAAGTGGAAGAATGTAGGTACAGGGGGAGACCGAGACTCACCTACCTAGACCAAATCGGTCATGTATTGAAGGAAGGTGGAGTCAGGAGTCTCCGAAACCGGCGAGCGTGTATGAAGAGAGTTATGAATGTTGAGGATGCGAGAGATGTATGCAAGAATAGAGCTTCTTGGCACTCTGTTCTCTCTGCCTATCCCGCAAGGGAAGTGGCGTGATGATAAGTTAGTTAGTTAGTTAGTTATTCCGTCAATTTAATTTTATTTCATAATGTGTTATTCGCGTAAATATCATAAAATATTACATTTATAAAGTAGTATTTCTGCCTGCGACTCCATTTACGTGAACTTGGAGTTGAGTCCAAGAAGCAAGAAAAAATTTTAATTTATCATTTGACACAGGTACAGCCATATATTTCTAAAAGTTTTAAATTTAAATCCGTAAAGCTAGACCGGCAAAAATACTTATAATAATAATATTTTTTTATTGTTTCAAATATTACAAGGTTCTTAAGACTAAAATTCACTGGTCTCCACACTAGTATAACCTGTGTCGTGGAGACCAGTTTACTTCCCCTTTAAACAAATAAAAATAATATACAAATACAAAAGAAAAAAAATACATATTAACTAACAGAAAACGTGGCTGGTGTGCCTTAGTAAGTGTATGTATGTGTGTGCACGCACGCGCGTATGTTTGTGTGTGTGTGTGTGTAAGTATGAGTGCGCGTGTGTGTGTGTGTGTGTGCATTGTTGTGCCATTTCATACAAAAACAGTAAGTAACCCCTCCGTTTCACTATAGGTCTGAGGTTGTAGCCAGTTATCAATAGTTTTTCGACAGTTGTATTTATTCATAAGAATAATCTTATTATCAAATAAATAGATTTTTGTGTACAGGTACGGTCCAAAGAAACTAAAACATCTGCGTGCAAAAGATGTACGTACTCTTGGACAGTCCCATTTAAGTTTTCTATATGATGATTTGGTAAAATTTTTTGCTACTTTATGAAATTTCAAGATTGTTGATGCTATAAATAATTGTCTTACTCTTAAAAATTTGCACTGAGCATATAATAGATCAGTTAGGTATCGCCATGGCATTTTATACGCAATTTTAAGGATAGCTCGCTGGACCCTTTCTACTATTAGTAAATGCTCCCCACGCAACTACACAATATTTAAGAATTCACTGACATAAACTCAAGTAAACTATTCTAAGGATCTTGGTCTTAGCAATGGAGCTCAACTTCTTCAATACTTATAGCAGATTTTTTGTTTTCCGGAAAGGTATCCTTGTTTTTTTATTTTTTTTATTGCATGTAATGGCAGACGATCCACGGCCCTCTTGATGGTAAGTGGTAACCGTCACCCATGGACTCAACTATACCGAGAGTATTGTCAAGCCGCTGCGCACCATTTTATTTCGCAGTTATGAAATGAAAGAATAAACTTCTATCTTCTTCTTTTCTTCTTCTGTATTCTTAGTCTGTCACCACACGGACCGAGGCCTCCCGCAAAGGTGCATCGCTCGGATGTATATATAAATAGAGAACCCAACAGGGTAGGGCATCGGCAGACCACTGGAGTAACGCAAACAGTTCCAGTAGTTTACCAATAGAGGCACACGGCGGGTACACTGATTGCGTCACAGTACCCTGTTCGTTGCCCCTAAAATCGGAGTAAGAGGTTAGGTACATACCATCCAAAATCCATCAGCCTTTTATCGTCCACTGCTGGACATAGGCCTCCCCAAGAGAACGCCACAGTGAACGGTCCTGTGCCGCCTGCATCTAACGGCTGCCTGCGACTTTGACCAGGTCATCGGTCCACCTGGTGGGAGGCCGTCCTACACTGCGCCGTCCGTTACGCGGTCGCCACTCGAGAACCTTTCTTCCCCAACGGTTGTCGGTTCGTCGAGCGATGTGGCCTGCCCATTGCCACTTCAGCATGCTGACCCGGCGGGCTATGTCGGTCACTCCCGTTCTCCTATGGATTTCCGTATTACGGATCTTATCACGTAGAGAGATCCCAAGCATAGCCCGCTCCATAGCACGCTGAGCGACTTTAAGTCTTGACATAAGGCCAACATTCAGAGACCACGCCTCTGTGCCGTAAGTCATCACTGGTAACACACACTGGTCGTAGACCTTCGTCTTCAGACACTGTGGAATATTGGACAAGAAGATCTCCCTCAGCTTCCCGAACGCTGCCCAGCCGAGCTGGATTCGTCGATCGACCTCTTTCTCGAAGTTGTGCCTACCTAACTGGACAGTTTGTCCCAGGTATACATAGTGGTCGACAACTTCGAGAAGCGAGCTCCCGACCAGAACCGGTGCTGAAATGACATGGATATTAGACATGACTTTCGTCTTGTCCATGTTCATTTTTAGACCCACTAGTCGGGAGACACGGCTGAGGTCGTTGAGCATGGTACCAAGGTCCTCCAGCGATTCTGCCATGACCACGATATCATCTGCAAATCGAAGGTGAGTGATGTATTCGCCATTTATGTTGATGCCTAATCCGGTCCAGTCCAAGAGCTTGAAAACATCTTCCAATGCAGTGGTGAAGAGTTTCGGGGACATGACGTCTCCCTGTCTAACACCTTTCTGCAGTTGGATCGGTTTCGTGCTCTTGTCCTGAACTCGGACAGACATAGTGGCGTTTCTATACAAACACTTCAACACTTCGATGTATCGATAGTCAATTTGGCACCGCTGAAGGGATTGCAGCACCGCCCAAGTTTCGATCGAATCGAAGGCTTTCTCGTAGTCCACAAACGCTAGACACAGAGGCCGATTATACTCCTCGGTCTTCTGTATAATCTGGCGCAGCGTATGTATGTGGTCTACGGTACTATAGCCTTTTCGGAAACCGGCTTGTTCGGAAGGCTGGAAGTCGTCAAGCCTGCGCGTGAGTCGATTTGTAATGACCCTCGAGAACAACTTATAGACATGGCTCAAGAGCGAGATGGGTCTGTAATTCTTCAAGAGGGTTCTGTCACCTTTCTTGAAGAACAGCACCACCAAGCTCCTGGTCCACGATTCTGGAACGTCGCCCCCGAGAACGACGGAATTGAATAGCCTCTGAAGGGCTTTCAGGACCGGCTTTCCGCCTGCCCTCAGAAGCTCTATAGTAATTCCGTCGTCTCCCGGTGCCTTGTCGTCCTTTAGTTGTTTGAGAGCCATTCTGATCTCGTACAGGCTGACGTCCGGGATATCTTCGGTATAGTGCCGAGTTAGCTTGGATCTGGGCTCATGGACCAAGCTGACAACAGGGTTCTGGGATCTGTATAACTGTCCATAGAACTCGTGGACCTCTCTTAATAACTCATCTTTGGAAGAAACAACAGTACCATCATTGGTCTTCAGCTTGGTCAACTGGCTTTTCCCAACAGACAGATCTCTTGCGAACACTTTGGAACCTTGGTTCCGCTCTATCGCCTCTTTAATACGCAAGGTATTAAATCGGCGAATGTCTCGTCGCATAGACTTGGAGATCTGTCTGTTTAGTCGCCTCTGATTGGACCAATCAGCCGAAGACTGCACCGTCATTTCTGTCCGTGTCGCTATGAGCTTAAGAGTTTGGTCCGAAAGCTTTTGAGTCCTATTGACGCGACTGGTCTTAAAAAGGGTCGACCCGACCGCTTGGACAGTTTCCACGAACCTGTTGTTCATATCGTTCACTGAATCGCACTCGTCTAGGCATTGAAAGCGATTTTGTAGTTCGAGCTGAAAGTTTTCGGGGTTCTGGTATTGAGCACGTGTTGGTCGGAGCGTAGACCTCATCAAGCGTGACCTCTCGACTTTCATATTTAGATTCAATATGCCTCTAACTAAGCGGTGATCACTCCCAGTTTTAATCCTGCTGATCACTGAGACATCATTGAATATCTGTCGTTTGTCCGTTAAGATGAAGTCGATCTCATTTTTCACTGAACCATCAGGGCTAATCCAGGTCCATTTTCGCTGGGGCTGTTTCCTGAAGAAGGAATTCATCATAAAGAGGCCTTCTTTCTCCAGAAAATCAGACAGCATCTGGCCCCTGTGGTTCCCCTGCCCAAATCCATATTGCCCCACCTTCAGCTCATCGTCTCTCCTTATGCCTAGTTTTGCGTTGAAATATCGCATAACCACCGTGAAGTGACTTTTAGACGCGTGAATGGCTTTCGAGATGTCCTCGTAAAGGGCCTCCACTTCGTCGTCGGAATGTGTCGAGGTCGGTGCGTAAACCTGTATGACCTTCAGCGAATACCTTTTGGTTATTCTGAGTATAAGGTACGCTACCCTACTCGACACACTCTCAATCTTCTCCACGTTACCTATGAGAGACTTGCGAACGATAAACCCGACACCACCCTGAGACTGTTGGTCGCCCTCCCGGTGGAAGAGCAAGTTACCCGACTGGAGGATTATCGTGCCCTCACCCTGTCTTCGCACTTCTGATAATCCTACAACGTCCCATCGGATCTTGCTCAGCTCCTCTTCCAGCGCGGTGATCCTCTCGTCAGTCCTCAGTGTCCTGACGTTGTGTGTTACCAGGGCCAGAAGTCGTTTCTGGTAGCCGGATCGCGACCGGAGATTCTTAGCACCCCCTGCTCCGCCGTTACCGGGCCCGCTACCGTTAGGCCACGGAATAGCGGAGCTGGCGTGACTGGGGGCCGATGTGTGTGTGTGTGCACTCATATGGGGGGGTATTGCCATAATCGCCACGCTTGGCAGGCGGGTTGGCGATCGCAGTGGATGTTTTTAGTACACAGGGGAACGCTGCTGCCCGGTCCCCCGGTAATCCTTTAGTCGGCTTTTACGACTCCCATAGGAAGAGACGGGGTGGAACTATTCTTGGTGCCGGCCCCACACGGTAGGTACATACATTCCCGCCTAAAAAAAAAAAATATTTAAATGATACGTCTCTTGAATGCTGTATACATGAAAGTCTCCCACGACAGAGATTACAACTCATTACTTTTCCGTGTCGTCATTTTCATGTATACTTACATTAAAAGTCATTCGGAAGTAAGTAATATGTACTAACAACAAACTGGAATCATAAACCTACACAAACTTAATAATACCAGAAACCGTATAATTTGTATGTTTATACCAACAACACATAAAGCTGTTGTCTCGTTGTGACAACATAGCGGGAACTAGACTGCGCTCATTCAAAAACTAAAACTACGGATTGAATGTAATTTTAATATGAATGTAGAGATTCTGTAATAATATATATGTAAATAGTGGTACCTATATATAAGTATAAGAGCACCTGTGGGTTTATTTCCTAAATTATTTATTAAACCAGACTATACTAAGTGACGTTATGTCAAATATGTAGACTATGACACAAAGTGATGTATAAGCTATATACGAAAAGCAAATCCGTGTGGTGACGGAATAAGAATACAAGTGTCACCACCTTATTTTTTCCCATGGGTGTCGTATGTGGCGACTAAGGGAAGTAAGCAATTATCATCCATTGCATGACTGGTGGTAGGGCTGGGTACCAAGTGGGAGTACTCACTTGGTATCGGGCCCGAGCGGGTTGGCACCACCATCTCCCGTGTGACCAGCCATGAAGCATATCGTTTCGTTTTGGCTGTAGCAGGAGATAGCCGTTTATTCTTTCATTTTATATCGGTGAAATGAAATGATAAGCAGCGGCTTGACAATACTCTCGGTATAGTTGAGTCCATGAGTGACGGTTACCATTTACCATCAGATGGTCTGCCACTACAGGCAATAAAAAAAAACAGATTAGTAGTATATATGAGTGCCACATACTTAGTCAGTGTAATATATACTTTAACACATTTTTATAAAACTATAAAATCAGAATATAAAAATGTGGATTTTTGCCTCTAATATTATAATTATCATAATTTATGATTCAGTTTTAATGAAATGGCAACTAACGTTTGTATAATCATAAATATAATTACTTATAAATATAAAATTGAGGATAATAATGCTTGTTGTTGTCAATAATTATATGTTCACTAACTGTAATTACAAAACATTATATACACTGTATGTTAAATAAAACTCAGTTATTAGCTAGCTCAATTTATAGTTACATCGTTGAAATAATAAAAATAGTTACGTCAGTATATACTACATTATCTATGATTGAAACGAATGTAAGCGAGTGCAGATTCCCATTAAACGCTACTCATTGACAGTGAGACAGATTCTCTTTACATTATGACGTAATTACATAGGTGTGAAAAGATAACTTTGACGCAGGATGGTGGGAGACTTAGCGTGATTTCATTTAGTTAATTACTTTTCGCGTTTATTTTACCAGTAATATGTATATTTATTCTCAGTGGATTCGCCGGGGCAAAATATACATCATAATGTAGGTAGGGCATTATTATCTTTTAGCCTTTCGAATAATAACAAATTTTATTGAACTGAGTGATTTCGCAATATGAAAGAAAATAGACGTTGACATCTGCTTGGCGTAATTTATATGATAACTCTATGGTGCAACGGTGGTCTGCGACTGCTGATCATGAGCTTTTGGTTTCGATCCCCAGGTCGGACAGTGTTATTGAACTTTTTCGTAAAACGTGTACAGCTCGGAGCATGTTTTATGTTCAATTATATAGGTATACTTTTTAGCTACTTTTTTGAAATTAGTGTTTGTTAGTGTTTGTTAAAAGAAAAATATATTGATAGTATATATTTGCTATCATCATGAATGGGCTTGCTCAATCAGGAAAGTACCACTTTCTCATAGATTATCAGCGTAAAACGTCCATGAATATTTCAACTGCATGCCAGCGGCTCTGCCGCAGCCAAAAGCTAGTTTTTAAGTTATATCGCAGGTTCCCGATATAGTAGCGGGATAAAGCGCACCAGTTTTTAAGTCTAATCAAGAGCTATCAAATAAAAAAAGTTTCATCAAAATCCGTTCAGTAGTGTTTGCGTGTTGCGCGAACGAACAAACAGATAAACAGACAAAAAATCTAAAAGAATGTTTTGTGTTCAGACACGCCTATATAGCCTATTATAATACAGTCACTATTCTCAAATATCTTAAATGTACAGATATAGCTCTGTTACAGTTTTTATGCAAAGATAAAGATTTATTCAAAATTCGTAATGTCATAAAGTCCCTGGAAATGAAAAGCTCCCTATTAATTTGATTTATTTCATCCAAATCAATACTTCGACAGAACTCAAAGAAATATTAATTTATGTTATCTTGCCAGCACCGTGAGCTGCACAAAAATAAAGATTATCAATTTTAAATGAAATATTGCCCACACTTTTCTTATTTAAATACTTTCAACATCATTTTATCGCAACTCCCGGAAATAACGAATAATAATCCGTATTTCCATAATGATTGGGCACGAATTTCCTCTCAGAGACAGGGATTTAGAATCCTGTCCGAGTGCTGATTGATAAATATGAAAGCTATAAAAAAAATCAAATGTGATATGACGATAATAATTTATTTAATTTAAAAAAAAATAGTGGCGGAGCTTTGCTTATCCCAACATGAATGGTCCGGTTCGATCGGAGAAGCACCTTCTCACAAAAGACCAGCGTGAAACAATGGTAGGTAGGTACTTCTACCGTTATATTTCGTATGGTAAGTGAGAGCACCGCAGGCTCACACATCCTCCCTATCCTCTCATTATTATCCTTCCTATCCTTTGCTTAGTATCCTACTTATCCTCTCCTTAATATCCTTCCCATCCACCTCCTATCCCTTTCCTTGGAGATGGCGACGCAAATGTTGTTTTACTAGCGTCTTTAGGCTGCGGTAACCACCCTACCATCCGGTGGGTCGTATGCTTGTTTGCCACCCATGTAGTATATAAAAAAGTCACCACCTGTATGCATTACTCATTTTTAATGTCATACCAGTGGTAGTTACCTATCACTTTATCAGACACTATTGAAGGTAGGTTTGAAGTTCTTCACTCATAGTAGGTTCGCATAGTAATGGGTATTATATCTGCTTTTAGCTGTTAATTCCTGCTATTCTAAACATCCGTCATGACTCGTTATGAATATTCAATACCCTTGAATATATTCATCTGGTGAAAACTTAGTACTCGTATAACGTTATCTTTTAGTATATTTATCAGATACCAGTTCTTCCACAGGAAAAATATGTTATACCAATCCCAGTAAGACTAAGAAACTAGCGTTGTTAAAAATAAAATTGGTTGTAAGAAATATATTTTCTACTATGCCGACGTTTCGAATACCTTACAGCATTCATGATCAGGGATGGACTGAGATTAGACCATGGTCATGGATGCTGTATTCGAAACGACAGTATAGTAGAAAATTAATAAATAGATTCCGTAAACGAAATTTTATAATACGACAGTTATAAATATTAAAAAGCATTCATTGCTCATATGTTACCGAGCGGTCTTGAGGATGCCTCATGTGGAAGCGATACACGTGTTGAGTTTGTGTTCGGATTATTGCGGTATATTGTAACGTTGTGATTCTGGGAGTACTGCCTAATCGTATGGTTGTATCGCGTTGGTGAGATAGATATCCGGGATTTTTTTTAGGTATATTTCACGAGTGTATGCGCAAACACAAGGGCACTCTCCGTTCCCTCACGCTCATAGTCCAATGGGACCAGAGGACACACCGGAGATGACACGACCGGAGAGATCAGGCGCAGGACCAACGGCTTTACGTGCTTGTCGAGGCACGGAGGTGAAACACCGTCAACTTCCTAGTCCGGGCTGCTTTTGAGAATTTTTTGACAGAAAATCTCAATAACTTTTTGTTGGCCCTGGAATCGAATTCGAGACTTCATGATCCACAGTCACATATATTACCACAAGACCAGAGAGGCAGTTAAACATATCAAGATTACTTGTGACCATGCATCACGAAAGACAATATATATTTTTTTTATTGCGTATGCTGGCAGTCGATCCACGGCCCCCCTGATTGTAAAGTATAACCGTCGCTCATGGACTCAACTATAGTATTGTCAAGCCACTACTCACCATTTCATCTCACAGATACCTATGAAATGAAAGAATAAACGGCTGTCTCCTGCTACAACCAAAACACATCAATGCATTGTTCATGGCCGGTCACACGGGAGATGGTGGTAGCAACCCGCTCGGGCCCGATACCAAGTGAGTACTCCGACTTGGTCTAGCCTTAGCCCTACCACCAGGAATGCAATGGGTGGAAATGATTACTTCCCCTTCGCCTCGTACGACATCCTTGGGAAATAGTGGGGTGGTGACACTTGTATTCTTAGTTCATCACCACATGGACAAATGGATACAACATCGAGACTTAAAAAACTTCCATAATCATTCTTAACAGAAATTGTAATACCATAAAATCTGGTACCGTTAATAACTGAAATCCCACGTTCGGTCAAGTTAGTTATAGGTACTTATAAAATACAACGACGTAAAAATTGAACGCGAGTGAACGTTTATTGAAAAATTTTGCTTTAGAGACTATGAGTAATTTAGAGCAAAGTTTTCTTTATGCCTATAAAATCGACTGGCACTTATAGAAATAAGATAATTTGCCGCTTTGACATGTTATGAGTGTTAGTTACGACGTATGGGCGGAACAAACAACCAAACGAGCATTTAAAGTGTTAGAATTAAGTAGAGAACAAATTATTTGCGAATGTGGAAAGAGAGAAGTTTAGTGCGAGCGTTATCCGAACCTGCGTCCCTTCCAATCCGGGGAAGTGTTCTAGATCGCTAAGCCATCGCACTGACCGACGGCCATTTCCAATCTCCACATCACATTTGTATTTACGACCCCGCTTGCACTAAACTTCTCTTTTTCCACATTCACTAACAATTTGTTCTTTAAAGTAGCTGAGCACGTCAAGCGCTAAAATACAGATCGAAATGTAGAATTAAGTAATTTAATATGAAATGAAATCATCATAATATTATTATACGAATATTATCATCTGGCAAGTTTTCAAAGAGATATCAGTATCGATCTTTGCTAATGCATAAAATTACTTTACATCATATATTGAAATTGTTATTATTTCCGCAATGATTATAATCTCAATCTCAAGTACATAAACAGTTATATTAATAAATATAATAACATAACCTACTATATTTAACCCTAGAAAACAAACTTCAAAAATGTTTTTAAGTGAAAGCGCGAGTTATAGGCATTGTTAAAAAAAACTATTAGAAACTAATTGCCCCGGCGAACTTCGTACCGCCATTTCTTTTAATTGTTATTATTTTCTAACATCCTGAAAGACGTATTATACTATTTATGCCTCGGCTTCCTACGGGTGGTGTACAGTCGCGGACTACGGAAATGTAACACTTTCGTTAAATTCAAATCAGTAGAATTATCAATAATGCCAGACACGTTTGGTGTATCGAAATTAAATCACAGTCTTCTGTCTCATACAGTCACTCACTTTTTATATTATTAGATTTAAAAAAAATATTCATCCTTTTATTGCACGCCTCATAATCGAAGCGTTGAGGTGTGTACTATTCTCGTTTCACGAAGATAAACTGTTAAAATGTCTCTATTTATCATATATTGCACTTATAAAATAATATATACACACACATATCAAGAATAAACACTATTTTTAACATTAAAAAGTTATACCATTACGGAATCAGGAACAGGGCTCTCGAGCTTTTGACTTCTTATTTGAGCAATAGAATTCAAAAGGTCGATGTTAATGGTACGTTATCGCTTGGGTCTGTCATGGGTGTGCCACAGGGGTTTATTTTAGGGCCATTTCTGTTTCTAGTCTATATTAATGACCTACCATACTACGTAGGAGATAATCGAAGTATTGTGTTGTTCGCAGATGATACATCTTTATTATTTAAACTAAGAAGGCAACTGCTTAATTATGACGATGTGAACAATGCACTATCTAAAGTTGTTCATTGGTTTAATACTAATAACCTAGTTTTAAGTGAAAATAAAACTAAATGTATAAAATTTACTACACCCAATGTAAGGCATGTAGAAACCAATGTACAATTGAATGGCGTTAAACTGGACCTTGTGGAGTCCACGGTTTTCCTAGGTATCACTATAGATAACAAGCTCCAATGGGGCCCCCATATTAAAAAATTGCCAGGTAGGTTAAGCTCAGCGGCATATGCGGTAAAAAAAATTTGATTATTGACTTATGTTGAAACGGCTAGAATAGTTTATTTCAGTTATTTTCATAGTATTATGTCCTAGGGCATACTGCTACGGGGATGTTCCGCCGATTTAAATTCCATATTTGTACTTCAGAAAAGGGCTGTTCGTGCAATCTATAATCTGGGCCCGAGAGTTTCCCTTAGACAGAAATTCAAAGAAATTAATATTCTAACTGTTGTGTCTCAATTTATATACGAAAATCTGTTGTATGTTAAGAAAAACATGAGGATGTTTTGATAAGTATAGCGATGTTCATCACATTAATACTAGGAACAAAGGCAATCTTATTGCACACAGTACTCGTCTCCACAGAATTAGTAGATCTTTTATGGGACAATGTATATGCTTTTACAATAAGATTCCTGAAAGTGTCCGAAACATGCCACTAAATAAGTTTAAGAAAGCCATAAAAATTAGACTTTGTAATCAAGGTTATAACACTGTTTCGGATTATCTTGAGGACAAAACAAAATGGGCTTGAGCTGCTCCTCATTCATTAATTTTCAAAATTGTTTTGTATAATATAATGTCATTTTAGTTATAAAGATTATATTAAATTGTAATAAATTGGCAATTTAAAAAAGTGGCCCATGAGTTTCTTGCCGGGTTCTTCTCATGAAAGGCTTTACTTCGGAATCCGGCCGCTTGTGGCGATTGCAATCGCCACCTTGTTATTGCGGATGCACTCGCCTCAGGCGCTCGTGTTGATTATTAGTGTATTCTTGACGATTTTAAGTGCTATTTAATAGGCCTATGAAATAAAGATATTTTTGAATTTGAATTTGAATTGAATTTGAACACTGTTATGATTATTCATCCCCAACACCAAAGTACCGGTCGGCGGTCGCAGCCGTCCATGGCTTAACAAAGCCTGCAGGAAGGCTGCATGCCAGAAGCAGTCCGCATACCTAGCCTGGAATAGGGCCAGGAAAAGTCGGGATCCGAACGCCAAAGAGGAGAAGTGTAAATTTAATGCTGCTTCCAGGTCCAACAAGAGGGCTATTGCCGAAGCCAAGGCAGAACACGTTGCCAGACTTGGCGAGCGGCTCGGAAGCTATCCCGCCGGGAGTCGTGCTTTCTGGTCGCTCGCCAAGGCAGCACAGGGCAACTTCTGCCAGTCTAGACTCCCACTACTGCAGAAACAGGATGGCAATTTAGCCCACAGTGCCAAGGAGAAGGCCGATCTTTTGGGCCAACTCTTTGCCTCTAACTCGACTTTGGACGCCGGAGCAGCCACACTGCCTACCATCCCGCGGTGTGAAAGCTCCTTGCCTGAAATCCGCATTACGCAACGTGCGGTCAGGAGGGAGCTGCGGCTGCTGGACGTCCATAAGTCGAGCGGGCCGGATGTCATCCCTGCAGTGGTTCTTCAAATGTGCGCCCCTGAGTTGACCCCCGTCCTAACGCACCTGTACCGTCTCTCATACAGTACCGGCAGGGTTCCTACTTCGTGGAAGGTAGCCCATGTTCACCCATTTCCCAAAAGGGGTGATAGGTCGGACCCGTCGAATTACAGGCCAATCGCGATGACATCTCTGCTCTCCAAGGTTCTTGAGAAAGTCATAAACTTTTGCAGTACCTAGAGGATCACCAGCTGATCAATGATCGCCAATACGGCTTTCGTCACGGTCGGTCTGCTGGTGATCTTCTCGTGTATCTTACCCACCGTTGGGCGGAGGCCTTGGAGGGTGGAGGTGAAGCTTTGGCATTCAGCCTGGATATAGCGAAGGCGTTCGACAGGGTCTGGCATAGGGCCCTTCTATCGAAGTTACCATCTCATGGAATCCCCGAGGGACTCTGCAAATCGATCGCCAGCTTCCTAGATGGTCGGAGCATCAAAGTCGTTGTAGACGGCTGCTGCTCCGATACCATGGGGGTTAATGCTGGCGTACCACAAGGCTCGGTGCTGTCCCCAACACTGTTCATCCTGCATATCAATGGCTTGCTCTCAATAGAGAATATACATTGCTATGCGGATGACAGTACGTTTGATGCGCGATATACCAGCCGTCAGAAAGTCCCTCGGAACATGCTGGAAGAGAGACGGACCGAACTTGTGTCTGAAGTCGAGTGCTCTCTTGGGCGGGCCTCGGAATGGGGTGAAAAGAACATAGTTCAATTCAACCCCACGAAGACACAGGTTTGCGCGTTCACTGCAAAGAAGGACGCATTTATCGTGGCGCCCCAGTTCCAAGGGGTAACTCTCCCGGTCTCCAAGAGTATTGGGATCCTCGGCATCGACATCTCTAGCAAAGTCCAGTTCGGGAGTCATTTGGAGGACAAAGCCAAATTGGCGAGTAAAAAACTAGGCGTCCTGAACAGAACCTAGCGGTACTTCACGCCGAGGCAACGACTTGTGCTATATAAAGCACAGGTCCGCCCTCATATGGAGTACTGCTCACATCTCTGGACAAGTGCGCCTAAGTACCAACTCGACCCACTTGACTCACTGAAAAGGCGTGCTATTCGAATTGTCGATGATCGCGATCTCACCGAGGGTCTGGAGCCGTTGGAGTGGCAGAGAGACTTCGGGTCCCTCTGTGTGCTCTATCGGCTCTACAATGGGGAGTGCTCGGAGGAGCTGTTTGAGGTGGTACCAACATCACCATTTTACCACCGAACCACGAGACGTCGCGCTAGGGTTCATCCACACCACCTGGAAACGATTTCGTCAAAGACGGTTCGTTTTCAGCGTTTTTTTTTACCACGTACGTGTAAGCTCTGGAATGAACTACCTGTTACGGTGTTTTCCCGGTGCTACGACATGTCCCTCTTTAAACGAGGTTTGAAAGGAGCACTTAAGTTGCGGTAGGCGGCGGCTTGGCTGTGCCCCTGGTGTTGCTAAAGTCCATGAGCGGCGGTTACCACTTACCATAAGGTGGGTCACTTGCTCGTCTGCCACCGTTGGCAATAAAAAAAAAAAAACTTGATATTTTTGATGCCATTTTTGTTTCTTTCATCGTCCACTGCTGGACATAGGCCTCCCCAAGAGAACGCCACAACGAGCAGTCCCGTCATGGGGGATAATGCCGTAATCGCCACGCTTGGCAGGCGGGTTGGCGATCGCAGTGGATGTTGTTATTACTCGAGGGAGTGCTGCTCGCCACTCTCCCGGTATTCCCTCAGTCGGCTCTTACGACTCCCGTGGGTAGAGAGGGGTGGGACAATTCTAAAGCCGGCCCCACACGGCCACTGTTATTTAAACTAGTTAACAAACTATTTCAAAATCTTCTGTCTTGGACGTCCGCTTGTTGTAGGTAATTTATGTTAACACGATAACGACCAAAATACTTTACTAATCGAGTCTTTTTTTCTTATACAAATTAATACGATTACCAATAGAGCCCTATCACTTTTCACGGTCTGATTCGATGTGGTTTAATTGTTATTAAATAAACAAAAAAAAATAGTGAATATTTAAGCTCGATTGAACACTAAAACCAGCGCCTCCTTATTTCGTGAGAACTATTTCTATATACCAATATAGAAGTACTTCTTATAATTAGCGCTAGATGGCGTATAAGACATGAGATGTACTTTTTAAAATTAGCGCTATTCATGTGATTTATTGAAAACTACTTAGTAAGAACAATACATTATTAGTTACTTATCAAATAATCAATTTTATTGTGAAAAACTAAGATTATGAGGCGTGCACTTTTGGATTTTTCAAAGTATTTTAATTTGATTTTATAAAAACCTTGTCCTGACAATAACGACCACAAAAGAAAGAATTATCCAATTTGGTGCAGTCGTTCAGAAGTTATGAGCGTACATACATTTCGGAGATTAATTTTTGTCTACTTATATGCCTTTGCCCACAGCGACACCGCAGCCAAAAGCTAGTTTTATGTAATATCTCAGGTTCCCGATATAGTAGCGAGTTAAAATGTATACCAGTTCTTAAGTCTAATCAAGAGCTATCAAATAAAAAGTTGCATTAAAATCCGTTCAGTAATTTTTGCGTGATGCGTGAACAAACAAACAGATAAACAGACAAACAGACAAAAAATATAAAATAAAAATGTTTTTTGTTTAGACACGCCTATATAGCCTAATTCAGTAATTTTTTCACAAATATCTTAAATTTACAGACATAGCTCTGTTACAACTTTATAATAGTACCTATAGATAAGATATATGAATTATGTATAGATACCTATATTATAGAATAGCTTATTAAACGTAGTGTAAATACTTTATTTAATTATACATAAATATAGTTAAGCTTACACTTATTTTATTTTTTAAATGACAAGCTACCAGATTTTCTCTAGAAACGTGTCCAATCACACAAATGTGGCGCAACTTCTCTTTGAAACTTCTCTTTGAACTTATTTATTTGAAAATATATTTCTGTCAATCCTAAAAGCAATTTATCTTTTAACTTATTATATTTAAGTATATTTCGTTCCGAGTTTCTATGATCAACAAATCGATCTTGTAATGATTGATAATAAGCTTCTTTACTGGCTTTCGCCGACTTATATGTCGTTGGTTTTTAAAAGTAGGCTATGGAAAGTTACTTTATTTATATAGTGCCGTAAAGAGGTTTTGGGTTCATGCTTCGTATTCGCGACTGTTACGTCCATCCATCCATCAGCCTTTCAGTCCACTGCTGGACATAGGCCTCCCCAAGAATGGGGGATAGTGGCGTAATCGCCACGCTTGGCAGGCGGGTTGGCGATCGCAGTGGATGTTGTTAATACTCGAGGGAGTGCTGCTGCCCACTCCCTCGGTATTCCCTCAGTCAGCTCTTACGACTCCCATGGGTGGAGAGGGGTGGGACAATTCTAAAGCCAACCTTCCTATAGAAGTTTTCACTTAAAAAATATGCGAGACACGCGTGCTTTGCATTGTTAATACTGCACGAATTATCAATTAAACCATTATAAGGGGCCATATATAACTACGCTAGTATATTCAAGTCTATGTTTACAACTAATTACTGCAATAATGGTATATTGATGCTTTAATATCAATTGTTATGCTAGCGAGATCTCAGCGGGGTCAGTCAATTCGCTTGAATTATAATGAATGTGTACTAATAAAACACGTTGCAATATAATTATAAAGATATTTACGTATGTGATTATATTGTTATGCTTGTTTAAAATTAATTAGCTCTTTGACTTACACTGGTATCGTTTGTACAATAAATTAATATATTGTGTTATAAAGATTTAACAGAGCTGTGTCTGTACATTTAAGATCACGCATTGCATGACAGGTGGCAGGGCTGGATACCAAGTGGGAGAACTCACTTGGTATCTGGCTCGAGCGATTTGGTACCACCATCTTCCGTATGACCGGCCATAAAGTACATCAGTGTATTAAACACAAAGTGAAAAATGTGAAATCGAAAATAACAGTCACGAGCAGGATTCGAACATGCACCTCCTGGATACCGTCCAGATGCTTTGCCAATTCAGCCATCGTGACCCTCGCTCCTGACTGCTACTTTGTGTTTAATGTATGTTGCTAAGCATGTCAAATGCTAAAAATATATATAAAAATATCTAAACACATCAGTGTATTTTGGTTGTAGCAGAAGAAAGCCGTTGTTTTTTTTATTTATTTATTTATTTATTAGGCAACTACAACAGGTAACAATCAGAAAAGACACAGACTTACTTAGATATAGGATACGTACAGACTGATACCCTAGCGTAATCGCACATAGTGAAAATAAACATCAAAGAATTACAAAGATACAGCGAAGGCATCATCACTGTTTACGTTTTTAAGTCCAAATTTACTTTGTGATAAGTATTTCAATTGTTTTCCTGAAAACGGTAACACGCGAATCGAAGATATCAATATCCGTGGTACCCACCCTAGAGATTTCATTATAAAGACGGCGGTCTGATGATTGGATTGTAATAAGAGGTATTATTCTTGTATATTTGGAGTGCAAATGTTTTCACCATTCGAGTGTTATAAGTACTGACGTTCAGGTTAATAGTACAAATTAACGTGGGAGAGTCCAGCACTGAGTGTAGAATTTTGTGTAAATTTATGAGGTCTTGCTGCTTGCACCGTACACTCAGCGGTATTAAACCAAATTTTGTGAGTCGTTCAGAATAAGATGGCAGCAACCGAGTCAAACCGTGTCTGTAGCATATCCACTTTAGGCACTTTCTTTGGACACTTTAAATCCTGTCAGAGTGTACTAAATAACAGGGTGACCATACCACCGAACAATATTCCAAAATACTCCTAACAAGACTTTTGTACAAAAGTAGAAAACTCGAGGGGCTCCTAAAACTTTTTGTTGTCCGAGCTATAAAACCCAGTAGTTTAAATGCTCTGTTGGTTATGTCGTTATAATGATCACGAATAGATAATTGACGATCAAATACTACGCCCAGGTCTATAATTACCTCTCTACGGTCCAGTAAATGATCCTCGAGTGTGTAGTTAAAATTAATCATATTGTGTTTTCTTGTAAAAGTTATAACAAAACATTTATTTATATTTAAGTACATTCTATTGTTGGTGCACCAATTTGAAATAGTGTGTAGATCGTGCTGAAGTAATTCGCAATCGCTGTAATCTCTAATTGAAGCAAAGACTTTAAGATCATCGGCGTATAAGAGATATGGACAATTCAGCGGTTTTACGAGGTCATTTATGAATATAATTAAGAACAATGGGCCCAAATGCGATCCTTGTGGTATACCCGAGGTAGCGATAACAGGTGACGATGTATAATCCTTGACAGACACCAATTGACTTCTATTCAACAAATACGACCGAATCCAGCGAAGCAAGCAGCCTTTAATACCATAAGAAGACAGTTTTTTTAGAAGTAAGTTATGGTTAAGCCTTCTGGAAGTCCGTGTAGATGGAGTCTAATTGAACCCTCGACGCAAAAGCAGTGCCTACAAAGTTTTTATATTCTAAGAGGTTAGTAAGTGTAGATTTTTTTCGCACAAAACCATGTTGAAACTCAGTAATATATGGACATACTTGACTATAGAGATAATCCTATAAAATACTCTAAGACTTTTGGTATACTGGACAATATGCTAATAGGTCTATAATTAGCGCGCTATGAACGATCACCTGATTTAAAGATGGGCATAATATGTGCCGTTTTCCAAGCCTTTGGAAAAATCCCCGTGCTGATTGACTTATTAAATAAAATTAATAAAGGAAAGGACAGTTCTTCAGCACAGATTTTTAAAAAGAGCGGTGCAAATCCTTCCGGACCAGCACCTTTATTGCCGTCAAGGTGTTTTAATGCAGTCAATAAGTCTTTTTGATTAATATAAACAGTTGATAGACTGGAATTGCAGTCAATGTGATGCCACGTTGTGTCATCAACTGTGGCAGCGGTACCCTCAAAGACAGAACTAAAATGTATTTAGATATTTTTATATATATTTTTAGCATTTGACATGCTTAGCACTATACATTAAACACAAATACTATACATTAATTCAAATTTTTCACTTTGTGTTTAATGTATAAGAACTAAAATGTGTTGAAAATAGTTCACAAATTTTATTACTATCGCAAGACACAACGCTACCAAGACTCATAGTTTGAGGTACGCCGCTAGAGCTTTTTCTAGAGTTCACAAATCTCCAGAATGACTTAATATTACCCTTTATGGACTCTTCAGTTAAATACACATAGTGCCTATAGCATTCTTTTGTTAAATGTTTACATCTAGATCGAAGCATTGAAAAGGTGTCATAGTCACGTGGATTATTATATTTTTTAAAGCGACTGTTATACTTTCTTTTTTCTATTAAGCACCTTTTCAAGGCAGGTGAGTACCAATTGGGCAACCTGGAGTACTTTTGTTTGTAAAATGAGGTAAAGTTACCAATTATATAATATAGGACATCGTAGAACCGATTCAAGGCAACGTCTATATCACTTACCTCCAATAATTCAACCCAATCGACATCCCTTAAAGCTGCTTTGACACTAATATAATCACACTTACGGAAATTAAATCTTTTAGAGACATTATATTTCATCGACTTAGATGGAGCTGTACCCCTAATGTCAACACAAATAGGTGGATGGTGATCATCCATTCAAACCAATGATTCCTCCGCTCTAGTTACACTAACATCATTTGTACTTAGTACGAGATCAACAAATCTATCATTTTTATTCGCGACCTTATTATACTGATTTAAATTACAAGTAGCCAGCCAATCACAGTGATCACTATACGATCGACATGTGACATATGAGATTCTGCCTAACCCCCCTGGCCTAGTAATGATGATCGCCAGATTAAGCAAGCTGTTGAAAAAATCTTAGAAGCAATTCTAACAAGTTAAAGAACAAATTATTTATGAATGTGGAAAAAGAGAACTTTACTGCGAGCGGGATTTGAACGTGCGTCCTTTCCAATCCGGGGAAGTGCTCTAGACCACTAAGCCATCGCAGGGACCGATGGCACAAATAATTTGTTCTTTACAGTATCTGAGTATGTCAGGTGTCAAAATATTTCTAACAAGTTTTTTTTCACCTTGCTGTGGTCATTTGTGACCAAATTTTAAAAACATTTTGATACGCTCAGCTACATGCTTTAATTTTTATTTTTTTATTTAAAGGCAAACTAATTTAGTAGACAATACTGTCGAAAAAAATATACTGTATTCAGGTAACTATAATTTAATGTACCAATTTTAACTTGATTCTAGTTTCCATTAATAGTGAAAGTTTTAATGGAAATAATAATAAGCTATCATACATTTTTAAGATCTATTTAAGTTGGTCGTTTTTGGGTGTTTTGTGTCGATGAAATTTAAACGTAAAAGTTAATATTTTGTACTGTGCAATAGGTAACAAAAAAAAGTTTGGTAGGTAGTGGGTTTTTTTAGTAATTTTGGACCCGAGACCATTCTGTTTAGATTACTGCGCTGATCAGTTCGAAAATAGAGCCACTTTACTATTGAATTTCGTTGAATTACATAGCATCACGCCTGTAGGTATTCCCCGAAAGGGTAGGCAGAAGTAGGGTATTGCTCATGTCGACGAGGAGAGTGTGCCACCCGTCTCTGAAACGGAAATGGGGGCGGCGGTGTCCCGCATGCGGAAAAACACCACCCCCGGGCCGGATGGGGTTCCCGCCCAAGTTCTGGCCTTGGTTCTCGACCATCTGGAGCCCCGCCTCAGGAGACTGTTCGACGCGAGCCTGGCGTCCGGACGATTTCCTAACTGCTGGAAGGAAGCTCGTGCCCCGGATTCGGTTGCGGCCATTAGGCCCATCGTGCTGTTGGACGATGCGGGTAAGCTACTCGAGAGGATTATCGCTACCCGTATCGTCCGGCACCTTGTGGAGGTGGGCCTCGACCTGTCGGACGCTCAGTTTGGTTTTCGTTCGGGGCGTTCGACGGTCGACGCCATTCTGCCAGGTCGTGGCCACGGAGGCTGTCGCTCAGCGAGGGGTGCTGTTAGCGGTGTCGTTGGACATCGCCAACGCATTTAACAGTCTGCCATTCTGCTGCATCAGTGAGGTACTCCGATTCCACGGGGTGCCCGCTTACCCGAGGTGGCTGGTGGCAGACTACCTCGAAGGCCGCAGCGTCCTCTTCGTAAGCCGGGAAGGGGACGCTGTGAGGAGGGCCATGTCGTGCGGTGTCCCACAGGGATCTGTCCTGGGGCCGCTCCTGTGGGACATCGGGTACGACTGGGTCCTACGTGGCCGGCTTCCCCCGGGCTGGGCGTAATTTGTTACGCCGATGATACCCTTGTCACAGCCTGGGGAGGGAACTTCGAGGAGGCGGTGGGCCATCTCGGGTACCGCGGAGGTGGTCAGACGTATCGAGTCGCTGGGGCTTAGGGTGGCCCTTAACAAGTCAGAGGCTCTGCTATTTCACGGTCCTCGGCGCGGACCACCCGCCGGCGCCTCGATTACGGTAAATGGTGTATGGTTCAGTATCCAGGCCCACGTAAAATATCTGGGCCTGGTCCTCGACGGGCGATGGCATTTCGACGAGCACTTCCGCCAGCTCGCACTGAGACTCGTCGGCACGGCGTCCGCCCTTGGGCGTGTTTTACCGAACCTGGGCGGACCCAGCATCGCGTGCCGATAGCTGTACGCGGAGGTGGTTGTTCGATGGCGCTTTACCACCCGTGTGGGCGGAGTCTCTGACCACTGCGATAGGGCTCTTCTGTGGAGACCGTAGAGAGTCGTGGCGGTCAGAGCAATCCGCGGCTACCGCATGGTGTCGCGCGAGGCCGCATGCGCATTGGCCGGGACCCCGTGGGACCTGGAGTCAAACCCGCGTATGGCGAAGTGACGCTCGCTGCGCCATCATCGTCCGTTGGAGGGTTCGGCTGGAAACACCTCGGGCCGGTCTTCGGACCGTAGGGGCGCTCCAGCCGATTTTAGAGGAATGGGTGGCTTGGCGGCATGGGGTTCTCACCTTCCGGCTGGTGCAGGTGCTGTCGGGGCATGGTTGCTTCGGCAAGTACCTGTACACAGTCGCTAGGAGGGAGGAGACTCCCTGCTGCCACCATTGTGACTGCAGCGAGGACTCGGCGCAGCACACGCTCGAGTCGTGCCCGGCCTGGGCTGAGCAGCACCGGGATCTCGCTGCAGTCATCGGAGAGGATCTGTCGCTGCCGGCTGTCGTTCGATCGATGGTTGGCGGTGATAGGTATTGGACCGCGGTCGCCAACATCTGCGAGAATGTCATCTTGCGGAAGGAGGTGGCGGAGAGGGCCAGGGAGGCTGATATCTGCGCCTAACCTCCTAGCCGAAGCTGCGGGCGGTTGGACCGGGGATTGTCCTCCACCCGCGTAGAGCCTACCGCAAACGTGCGACGCCCCAGGTGCGTGGGGACGTCGCTCAGAGCGGTAGCCCAACAGGGCTAGCCGTCATGTGGACCACTGAAGTGAATATACGCGGCACCAGTCGTCCACCGAGTATGAGCGGGTGACGGTGCACGGTGGGTTTTTAGTGGGTGAGAGCGCCACACTACCCCGCTGTCTCCCCGGGCAGTGGGGTGTGCGGTAGGTACATTTTTGCTAACTAAAAAAAGAAAAAAAATAGGGGCTCATGTAGCCACTTACTGGGTATATCATGGTTCATGATACTGCGAGTTAATAGCAGCGGACAAATACAGCCAATATTGTAAGTCTATCACAATTATGAGAAATCAATAGGCTCCTATTACGTGGGACTTAAGCATAGCTGGCGAGTCGTGAGTGTGTAATACACCTCTGCCTACCCCTTCGGGGAATAGTCGGTAGTGTAACCGACTTCCGTGCACGAGGTCGGGGGTTCGATTCCCACTCAGGACAATTATTTGTGTGATGCACACAGATATTTGTTCTGCGATTACAAGAAAAAAGTAATATATGTATTATAATATAATCCGTAATCTGGTACCCATAGCACAAACGTTAAGCTTAGTTTGGGACCAGAGTACGTTGTGTGAAAATGTCCGTGAATATTTATTTATTATTTAACTATTTGTAGTTCACACAAACAATTCTCCCTGCTTGGGAAATGAACTCACAACACACGCACACGGTCAGATTCTAAACAATTTCGCCATTTGTGCACAAAAATATCTCTTCAGGTTTGGTTTCTTAGTGTAGATAACGCAAGACTAAATATAAAACTACTCGCATATTTTAGACCTAGAAGTGGAGCAGAAAATTATGTAGAGTGCTCCATTTACTACATTATAATATTAGCACTTGACTAGATAAAACAGGACAAGGTTAATAAATAACACATGCAGCGTTTAATTCTTATCTCTATTATCGAGTAACACATTATACTTTTATGTGTCGAAGCATCGATGCAATCGACAATATTAATTATTTAATGTAACGAGTTTCCGTTACTTACGTTCTTGGCCTTTACAGTACTTACTGTACTTGAGCGAACAAAAAAGAAAAAACACAATTTTTTCAAGTGAAAATTCTATAGGAAGATTTGGATAGGGAGTAAATTCATGTAAGTCATCATCAACATGGTCACGTGACGTGTTAACCATAACACTATATATGTTCCTATTAGTATTAATACGAGTAGATATATTGCACAACGCCAGCACATTCATAGTTCTGTTCAAGATGTAGATCCAGCAAAAGTCTGGAAATTTCTCAAAACACTGGGAGTGGGAAAATCAAAAGAAACAAATCCCAAAGACTTCGACATTGATTTGCTTAATCAACATTTCTCTGGTTCGTCAAATTTTGATAGGCGTATCAAGGTTGATACAATTAATCGTCTTACATCTCTTCCTACTCCCAGCTATCCACCGTTTGTCTTTAATCTTTTTACTGCTTGTGATGTTAAGAAGAGCATTATGTCGATCACATCCAATGCAGTTGGATCTGACTGTATCAGCCGTAATATGATCCTTCCTATCCTCGATGAAATCCTTTCAATAATTTGTCACATCCTTAATTTTTCCTTGCCAAGCGGCGTCTTTCCATCTACGTGGAAAGATGCCGAAATTGTCCCTTTACCTAAAAAAAATAACCCTAAATTGTTTTCCGATTATCGTCCCATATCCATATTGCCTTTCATTTCCAAAATCCTTGAACGGCTCATTCATGGTCAGCTAAACAGTTTCCTTTACAAATATAATCTCCTTAATCCACTACAATCCGGTTTCCGTCCAGGCCATAGTACTACTACAGCCCTCGTCAATATTACGGAGGACATCAGATCAGGTATGGAATGTGGTAAGCTGACTGTACTAGCTCTGCTAGACTTCAGTAACGCATTTAACACGGTAGATTTTGAGATATTACTCTCTCTACTTTGCTCTCTTAACATATCTCCAACGGTAATAGATTGGTTTCGCAGTTACCTGTGTGGCCGCCGGCAACGTATTCGTATTAAAAATATATACTCTTCCCTGCGTAATACATCAGTCGGTGTGTCCCAGGGTGGCGTTTTATCCCCTCTACTTTTCGCTATTTTTATCAATTCTATTTCTAATAACTTACGTTCTTCCTACCACCTTTATGCAGATGATCTTCAAATTTACTTGCAGACTCCATTAGCTCAATTGTCGCTTACTATACGAATACTAAATGACGATTTAAATAAAATTAGTGCTTGGAGCGTATCTCATGGGCTTACTATGAATGCTTTAAAAACACAGCTAACAATTGTAGGTAGCTTAAAACTGATCAAAAAGATAGATTGGACACAATTACCTGATGTAATTTTTGAAGGTGTTACAATATTTTTGATCTATATTTTTTAGCATTTGACATGCTCTGCTACTTTTTAAAGTACAAATTATTTGTGAATAAGGAAAAAGAGATTTTTTGTACTAGCGGGAATCGAACCCACGCCTCTTCCAATCCGGGGAAGTGCTCTGAACCACTGAGCTACAGTACAGATCTTTCGATCACCCGAATCTACTTACCACATTTTTGTCTTTACGACCAACGCCATCTATCGGAAGCATTTACATGCATTAAACCAATATAGTAAGTTTAATTTTGCAATTAAAATTCATAATATTTGATGGCGCGATTTTCTAAACATTTTTGATCTATATTTTTTAGCATTTGACATGCTCCGCCACTTTTTAAAGTACAAATTATTTGTGAATAAGGAAAAATACAAAGGTAAAAGGAAAAAGACAAAGGTAAGTTACACACACAAAGACACACAACAAGTAGTACACGTGAAACAGTCAAGAACCTGGGCCTGACAATTAATTCAAAATTTACTTGGGATCCACAACTCCAAGAAGTAAGTCGGAAAATGTTTGCATCTGCAGGATCTCTTAGACGATTGCGAAACTTTCTTCCCACTTCCGCCAAAATTACGCTTGCAACTTCTTTACTTCCTTAACCTATCCTGGACTACGCAGATGTCAGCTATCCAGATCTCGCCGAAAACCAATTAGATAAACATGAGCGCCTCCAAAATTTCTATATAAGATTCATATTTGGTCTTCGCAAGTATTATCATGCTTCACAATTTCGAACACAGCTTAAGTGGTTACCAATACGACATCGCCGGAATACTCATATTCTTTCTATACTATATAATGTATTGTTTAACCCTTCAACACCTTCCTATCTCCAAAGTCGTTTTGAATACCTCCATGATACACATTCAAAGTTTCTAAGGTCATCGCATAACCTGACGCTAAAAATGTCACCACATCACACAAATTTTATTGCCAAATCTTTTACGGTCAGGGCTATTACTTTGTGGATTGCTCTGCCGGGGGAAGTTAGACGAGCAGAGACCCATGCTAAATTTAAATCTTAGATTAAAAAACATTATTTAAACCTTTAAAATAATTGCTACTGGTATTATATATTCAACACTATCATTTTATATTCGTTTCTTAACTATTATGACGAAGGATTTTATTTTATAGTATTTATGATTGTATATATACCTCTCTTTACCTAACATGTCATATCCATCCTAAGGTTGCCTGGTAGAGATTAAGGCCGCCCATTGTACTCTTCTAAGTTAATTATTTTTATTTTTTACTTTGTTTTTACTGGTGTACAATAAAGAATATAATAATAATAATATATTGCGCTGGGTCAGCTGTGAATTAAGAAATGAATAATTTTAAATAATCCATGTGGTGACGGACGGATAAAATGTTAGTTTGATCTGCATTGATATTGCAGAAAAGGTTACGAGCAGTCGTTGCCACAAGCTGCAGAACTCATTTTATTTCATAGTTTTACAATTTGTCTGTGATATTGCAAACCGTCACAAGTTTCTGAATTTGAAATCGGCATATATATGCATAAAAATCGATGTTTGTTTGTTTGAGCTTACTGTTTATCCAAGTGTGATAAAACTTTGTGAACTATTTGCGCGAAACTTATATTGACAGCATAAGTGACGCGCATGTCTTACCGGTATATGTATTTGAAAGAGCAAGAAGTAAGATGTTTGAATTTGGCAGGAATAAACAGATCAGTATTTTTCGTGTTTTTTATAAAATGAAAGAAAGAAAACGTGTTCACAAGACCTCGACAAACATTTTGATTTGAATATTGCTGCATCTCAATATGATGTAAAAGTATCCCGAGTATAAGTTCATGAAACACGGACATCTCCACAATAAATGTATCTGTGTGGTGACGGACTAAGAATACAAGTGTCCACCCTATTCTTTCCCACGGGTGTCGTACGAGGCGACTAAGGGAAGTAAGCAATTATCACCCATTGCATTGCTGGTGGTAGGGCTGGGTACCAAGTGGGAGTACTCACTTGCTATCCCGAGCGGGTTGGTACCACCATCTCCTGTGTGACCGGCCATGAAGCACATCGATATGTTTTGGTTGTAGCAGGAGAGAGAGAGAGGAGCCGTTAATTCTTTCATTTCGTATTTGTGAAAGGAAATGGTGAGCAGCGTCTTGACAATACTCTCGGTATAGTTGAGTCCATGAGCGACGGTTACCATTTACCACCCGGTTGGCCGTGGTTCGTCTGCCACTATAAGCAATAAAAAAAACATACAGATGCAGAATAAGACGATGGAAGTTATGCGAAAACATGCAAAATGAGAAACGTTGACGTTGAAATCGACAATATATGGATTGTTCTATGTTCTAACTATGTAAATATTTTGATCTATATTGAGCACTTAACATGCTCAGCTACTTAAAGAAAAACTATTGTGAAAGTAGAAAAAGGAAGCTTCCCGCTTGCAGTAAAACTCTCTTTTTCCACTTTCACAATAATTTGTTCTACTATCTGATTAAAAACATTTAAAGCTTATATCAACATTGGATATGAATATCCATATTGAAAACATAGAGTTGCATAATTATATGTTCAACATTGGATATGAATATCCAATGTTGAATATATAATGCAACTCTATGTTTTCATATCAGTGTTTATCTTAAAACTGGACAAAGAGACTAATTCACGGCAAACACTACATGAAATGTTGGTGCTGATTTATCGCACATAACAATAACAACATTTTCAGAGCTAGTAAAATATATATTTGCTAAGGAATTTCAAATTGTACATATTCCAACGAAATAAGCATCCCAGAAGTTTATTATCTCATTTTACTAACGAAAAATATATCGCTAACTCTAAAGCAATCAATAAAAAAAAAAAACATAGCATCACTCGTGGCGTAGTCGGTAGTGTAACCGACTTCCGTGCACGAGGTCGTGGGTTCGATTCCCACTCAGGTCAATTATTTGTGTGATGAACATAGATATTTGTACTGCGTCTGGATGTTTTCTATCTATTATACAGCGTGTAATTTAAACTACGTTTGATATCGTAGCTACGTTATCGCTATCGATATCCAAATGTAACAGCACAAGTAATTTTGGGAAATATTCAATAAAAATCATATTAAATATTAATTAATTAATATTTGTAAAATTAAATCGATTTATTACATCTGACATTCTGCGTGCAACGTTGTATACCTAGAGCGCGGCTCCTTAGTGTTCGGGACGAAAGAGCGCCGCTCGTATTTCAGCGAACCAACTATGCTTTTTATTTTTTATTTTTTTATTTTAGGTGGGCAAAAATGTCCTACCGCACACCCCGCTGCCCGGGGAGACAACGGGGTAGTGTGGGGCTCTCACCCACTAAAAACCCACCGTGCGCCCTCACACGCCCTTGCTATCACGGGAACCGCGTCGTTTCTCCGCGATCCGCAGGCGGCAGCCCCTTCGGGCACCCTCTCTTGTGCGACGCCCCGAACCAACTATGCCTACACCAAGGGTCATGACCTTGTCACGTGTAACTAGATTTTTTAAATTTTATCACCTTACTAGACGATTGTTTGTAACTTTTAATTTGGTTTGTCTGATAATACCACACACAATAATACTAATTTATTATCACATCAACTTGACGGTTACGGGCGATGTTGTTCAATATGTCCGCCTTGTAAGTCTACGCATTTTTCGCATCGTTTACGAATGTTTTCACAAACACGTTGTAGCACTGATGTATCGGATTTAATTTGGACAAACGCCGAGACTATCCGTAAACGCATTTCGTCTTCGGTATCGCATGCTTTTCTAAATACAGACTGTTTGATGGTTCCCCAGAGAAAAAAATCCAATGGAGTGAGATCAGATGACCGTGCTGGCCAATTAACTGGTCCACCACGGCCAATCCACCTTTCCCCATATTCTGTATTTAAATAATCTCTCACAGTCCGGGAAAAGTGCGGTGGCGCGCCGTCGTATTGAAACCACATACGACGCACAAGATCGAGATTTAACTCATCAAGTTCTTCACTGAGTTCTTCTCACAAGAAACGAAGGTAGTTGCTACCACTCATGGTCCTTTCTAGAAAATAAGGGCCGATAACCTTATTACCCATAATTCCCGCCCAAACATTTATCTTCCATCGATATTGGAAGTGACTGGGTTTTATGCGATGAGGGTTAATGGTAGACCATATGTGTTCATTGTGTGCATTAAAGATTCCTGTTTTAACGAAGGAGCGCTCATCAGTGAACAGTATGTGGTTCAAAAAATCTCTATCTTCTTAAACTTTACCTAAGACCCATCTGCTGTACTCCATTCTAGGCTCGTAGTCGGTAGGAAGTAAAGACTGAACTCGAAGATAGTGATATGGATGCTGGCCATCATCTTTGACTGCTCGCTAAACGCGCATATGGTTTACACCGAGCTGGCGTCCTACTGAACGCGTGCTTCGCGTGGGATCTTCCCCAAACATATCTAACGTTTGTTCTTCGACATTGTCATGCAGTCTTGGCCTTCCTGCGTCAATACGCTGGTGTTCATGACCGTGCACACTGCCAGTATTGTACATGCGTACATGTAAACGCTGAAATGCCATCGCTGATGGCAATGCAATGTTCCGTGGAACACTGAAGAGTTCCTCGTAAATTCTGCGCGCCTCTGCATAATTGCAGTCACATTTTCCAAGACACATCAACATATTAAAATACTCCTTGTTTGAATACGACATTTCATAAAACACAAGTCACTCACGGTAGATATTACGTGAAAATACAGATGTCCGTTCGAAAGAAACCTGCGCGGGAGACTAAGGGGCAAGGGTTTACGTTAAAGCCTGTATGTATGTTTTTACAAAAAAAGTGATATATGTATTAAATCCGTAATCTGGTACCCATAGCACAAGCGTTAAGCTTAGTTTGGGACCAGAGGGAGGTGTGTGAAAAATGTCCGTCCGTGAAGGATGATAAGGAGAGAATAGGTTTTTAGCTTCCAGCGCTCTTACCCCCCACACAACGGAAGAAGTACCTACCGTTGTTTCACGCCGATCTTCTATGAAAATGTGGTACATCCCTCGATTGAGCCGGCCCATTCATGCTGCGATAAGCAAGGCTCTATCACAAGGCAAATAAAATATTATTTTATACGAGCACCTGTTAAAATGAATTTAAAAGCCACTATAATAGTGAGTCAGGCGAATATTTTATCTAAACGTTGCCATATCCCATATAAGTTAGCAAAAATTCAAGTAATTTTTAAATCACGACGCTATGGAAAAGTATTTTCTAAAGTAAAATGATGAGCGTGCATTTTCCGGACAGAAAATGTATTTTAAATCTTTACTTTCCTCTAGGTAGGTATATATTAGTAGGAGGTATTCAGTAGTTTCTGACCTTTTTTTTTTTTTGTTATGGCGGGAAAAAATGTTCCTAACCGCACACCCCGTCGTTCGGGGCAACGAACAGGGTAGTGTGGGGCCCTTACCCACTAAAGAAACCCGCCGTGTGCCATCTCTCCGCCTTTATTGGCGGGCCACCGGAACTATATTACATTCCTTCAGTGGAGTAGTTTCTGACCTACCTAGATAAATCGGTCATGTATTAAAGGAAGGTGGAGTCAGGCATCTCCAAAACTGGCGAGTGTGTATGAAGATATATATATGCCCTCTGTTCTGTCTGCCTTCTCTGCAAAGGAGATGGTGTGACGATAAGTAATTAAGTACTTGTCTCTGACAATAGAAACCTGATAAAACTCCCAATTTCCTACTTCCATTTTCCAATGCATTCTTAAGACCAGTACTGGAATGACATGAACATTATACATGACTTTAGTCTAGTATGAGAGTAAGAAGGGACAACCATTTCTTTTCGCCATTACGAGAATAATGTGTTTCTATACGAGCACTTGGGCGATGTACTGATAGTCAATTTGGCATTGCTGGAGAGGCTGCAACTTCAGTAGTCATTTCTCCCGTAATTTAAAAAAAAAATACAAAAAGCACGCAAAAAGTTCTTCACTTATCTGTCTTCCAAAGGTCAGGTGTGTAAAAAGATGCCCCATTTGGTCACCCATCTAATACCAGTCGAGCATAAGTTGCTTAAGCTTTCTGATTTGAGCAGCAAATACATGATAAGAGCCTTGCTTATCCCAGCATGAATGGACCTGCCTGATCGGGAAAGTACCACCCTCTAACAGAAGATTGTCGTGAAACAACGGTAGGTAAGTACTCCTGCCGTCATGTATCGTATTGTGAGTGAGAGCTCCGGAGGCCCAAGCCCCCTTCCTATCCTCTCCTTATTATCCTTCCTTTTCACCTCTTATCCCTTTCCTTGGAGATGGTGTGACGAGCGAGTGATGACCACGTAGTAAACAACAATTAATCTTCTAGCGGTAGAGCCTTGCTTATTCTAGCATGAATGGGCCGGCTCGATCGGGGAAGTACCACCCTCTCACATAAGATCAGCGTGTAACAACGGTACCTACCGTTGTGTTTCGTATGGTGAGTGAGAGCGCCGGAGGCACAAGCCCCCCCTCCCTATCCTCTCCCTATTATCATACATATCCTCTCCTTATTATTCCTCCTATCCCTTTCCATAGAGAAGGGCGACGCGCGAGTGATGCTTCTAGTGTTGTTGGCTTCTATAGGCTACGGTAACCGCTTACCTGATTGTAAACACCTGATGGTGGGCCGTATGCTTGTTCACCATCCATGTAGTATAAAAAAAAATATCTCACCCGGAGTAATAATATTCTATTTTCACAACATTTTTGTCTTAAATTTATTATTTGCTGTTTTCAAGAATCTTATAAAATTCTTTGATTTCATTCATATCTTCAAAGATTTACAGAGTGAGAAATCTAATCAGAATTCTTCTCGAATTAAATTAAATAATAACTCAGAATAAATTCATCCGCTATGTAAATAAACATCGTCAAGTAATCTTACTACCGCAGAATCGGAACGCCTCAACGTGTAATAATGATGACATATTTAATAGACTTATGAAAACTTATCAAACGAAATTTTCGGCGTCTTCGCTAAGTAAGTTAATTAAGAATGAACCAGGAGTTACGTCGCGTCTTTAATAAATCTGATTTATCGAGAGACAAATACGAAAACTCCATAAAATATTGGCCTTTTGTACATTTTTGCATAGGCAGATCTTGTGTTTTTGTCCCCTGTGGTACCTATACTGCCTATGTATCAGGCAAAATATGTGTAAATTACACCTTACACTTTCAGGGGTATAGTCAAGAACCTAGCCGTGTGGGGCTGGCTATAGAATTCTCCCACCCCTCTCTACCCACGGGAGTCATAAGAGCCGACTGAGGGAATACCGGGGAAGTGGGCAGCAGTACTCCCTCGAGTATTAACAACATCCACTGCGATCGCCAACCCGTGGCGTGGACTGAAGAATGGGGGATAATGCCGTAATCCGTGGCGATTACGACATTATCCCCCATTCTTGGGGAGGCCTATGTCTAGCAGTGGACGTTTAAAGGCTGATGGATGGATGGATGGAGTAAAGAACCTATAGTATAAGACAACTGCCTTGGAGGAGCAGCGGTAGTATGAGCGGACTGCTGATCATGAGGTCTCGGGCTCGATCCCCGTGTCAGGCAATGATATTGAGCTTTTTCGTAAGAGATTCTCAGTAGCAGCTCTGAGTTCGAAAATGTGCCCGATAGACGGCAATAGGCTCGCCCCCTATAACGTCTAACTTAAAACATAGTTGGCCCCATGGCTGCATTCTCAAAAAAGCTTCAATTAAAACCTACTATAAGCCACTCGCCCGCCGTAACACCTCGGCGAGCACCTCCGCCTCAAAGTCCCACGGAGGGGTTCCAGCCAACACGCAGGCCGCCTCCGTCAACACCGTGCGGTATCCACGTATGACCCTGGACGCGACGACTCTCTGTGGCCTCCACAGAAGAGCCCTGTTTAGTGCGTCCAGGGACTCCGCCCACACATTTGCGCCGTACAGAGCCATCGACCGGACCACCCCCGCGTAAAGCCGTCGACACGCATTGTTGGGTCCGCCCATATTCGGCATTAGCCGTGCAAGGGCGGACGCCGCACCGACGAGCCTCGGTGACAGTTGACGGAAGTGCTCGCGAAAGCGCCACCGCCCGTCTAGCACCAGACGCAGATACCTCGAAGTTTCCGCCCCGGGCCACGACCAGCGTATCATCCGCATAGCAGATGACCGCCAGCCCGGGGGGGAGCCGACAGCGTGGCACCCAGTCGTAACCGATGTCCCACAGGAGCAGCCCTAGAACCGAACCCTGCGGGACACCGCACGACATAGGTCTCCTCACAACGTCCCCTATGCGGCTCTCATAGAGAACGCTGCGGCCCTCAAGATAGTCTAACAGCCGCCTCAGGTATGCAGGCACCCCATGATACCGGAGCGCCTCCCTGATTTCTTTTTTCCCGCACGATTGCGCCGACCGTCGAACGACCAGTCCGAAAACCGAATCCGGCGTTCGCCCCGGTTTCGGCAAGAGTACCAGCCTCCCCTCCTTCCAGCAGTCAGGGAACCGTTCAGACGCCAGGCACGCGTCGAACAGTATCCTGAGGCGGGGCTCCATGTGGTCCAGAGCCAGGGCCAGTACCCGGGCGGGTATCCCGTCTGGGCCGGGGGCGGTGTTCTTGGAACGAATCTGCGAAACTGCCGCCCCCATTTCCTACGCGGTTACGGGCGGTACACTGAGATCAGCCTCCCGGTCGCTACCTGGCGGTGCCATGACCGGGGGCGTGTGCTCCGCCCGTCGTGGGAAGAGCCCCTCGACCACCTCGGTGAGGAGGCTGGGCTGAAGGGCCTGTGAGGGGGGGGGCCTGAGTGCGGAGCTTGTTAAGTGCCGCACGGTATGAGCGACCCCAGGGATCACGGTTGAGACCGTCCAGCGTCTCCTGCCTTTTCCCAGCATTGGCGCGGCAGATGGCCAACTTGAACGCGGCCCGCGAGTTGCTTTACGCCTCGTACAGCTGGCCCTCCCGCTCCCCATTGCGGTTGCGCCGCCGACTGCGGGTGTAGGACCTCCGGGCACGAATGCACGCCGCACGGAGGTCTGCCAGCTCCTGGGACCACCAGTAGAGCCCCTTCCTCGGAGGAGGAAGTCGCACACGGGGCATGGCCGAGTCGCACACCTGCGTAATCGCAGCGCGAAAACGGCCAGCCTCAACGTCCACCCCCTCGGTCAGGGCTGGTGAGGACAGCCACGATTCAACGATAGCTGACTCCACCAGTAGGTCCCTATCCAGACTGCCCACAGCCCACCGCGGGAACGCGGGTGTTCTGCGCGCTGCGTGACCCCTACTGGGGCCCTGAAGGGACCGGGAGACCTCAATCCGGATATACCGATGATCGAACAAGGTCTCAACCTCCTCCAGGGCACACCAGTTCCTCACTCGTGCTGCGACGTCGGGGCTAGCGAACGAAAGTTCCACTATCGACCCGCCACGTTGCCGCTCGCACGTGTTGACGGAGCCTCTATTTAGCAAACAGAGGCCCGTTAAAGCCGCCCACTCTACCACCACCGCTCCACGGGCGTCTGTCGCAGCGGACCCCCACGCCGTGGATTTGGCATTGAAGTCCCCCACGACTAGGACGTGGCTAGGTGACAGACGCCGTATCGAGGTCTCCAGGCTATTAAGCCAGACCTCGAAATCAGCCAGACTCCGATTGGGGGAGAAATACACGCCATACAGCGTGACTCCCCCCCAATCAGCCGAGACTTATCCCATGCCCTTGTCTCTGACGGACAAGGCCGGAGAACGAAGCGCCGCAGAGCTGACGATTGCCACGGAGCCATCGCGGCTGCCCGCCTAATGTGGGCGGTCAGGAGCTACACCAATCAACCGCTCCACCATAGTTTGCAGGAGAAGATTCTGCGCCCTGGCGGAGTGGTTGAGGTTCGCCTGAAGGAGGATAGTGTCACGATTGAATTTTAAGCCGTAACCATATCCTCCTCCACCCGAGATGGTGGTGAAGCCACGCTAGGGGGACAGCCGATTGGTTGACCTCTCCCCCCTTTTTTGGGCCTGTCGTCGGGGGTCTGCATCCCTCCCGCCCTATGCAGTGCTTGGCAGGCCTGTTGCCTGCCGCGCACGCGGGGCAGTGAGGGGCGGCGGTGCAGGTAGCCGCCCGGTGCCCTGCCTGACCGCAGCGAAACAAAGACCGGTGCAGTCAAAACAGTTAGTAGACGTCGGCCGGGTGTGTCCGACGGCCATGCACTTAAAGCACCTCGCGGGCCGAGGCTCCAGCACGGTGAACCGTGCGGAACTCCAGCCCACGAGGATCCTGCCTGCGTCGGCCAAGGTTTTGGCTGAATGGAGCCCTCTCTGACAGCATTCGAGCATCCGGTTTTCGAGGCAATAGCCTCCCGGACGTCGTCCGCCGTCACCGAGGCATCCAAACCGGAAATGCGCAGCTCAGCGCACTTTACCGGTCTGGTGACGCGGACTCCACTCCCCTTACCAAACAGACCCTTGAGCCTTTCGGCCACCGTGTCGGCCATCCTAGGGCCCTCCGCCCCAGGGAACTCAAGAATTCGAGCCCCTATGCGGGTTAGGCGGGTCCGGGCGGCGACGACTCCGATATTGGAGACGTCGATTTTCTCCCGGGCCTTCCTCAAGATGGCCTGGTAAGACAGGCCTTTTTACTGGTGGTAATAATTGGTAGTTTGTGGTAGAATTTTTGAGCACTAAATAAAAACAAAATTTTACAGTTTAAAGAGGAGTATTATACTCATTTTAATATACTAACTTAAAGTCTCATAAAAAAATTGAAGTAGATATTTTCACTGTGTTTCTAAACGAATATTAGGTGGGTTAAAATAAGTAAACCAAATTAATAACATATCAGCCTTAGACGTCTATCATCTAAGCCCACCCGTGATCATGAATGCTGTAAAGTATTCGAAACGTCGGGATAGTAGTAAAATCAAGTAAACGCGATAGATTCCGTAAACGTAGTTTTATTTCAAAATGTGTAACATTCGCGTAAATATCAGAAAGTATTATACTTTGTTTTTGTTAAGGTAGGAAAAAATGTACCTAACCGCACACTCCGTCGTTTGGGGCAATAAACAGGGTAGTATGGGGCCCTCACCCACTAAATAAACTCGCCGTGTGCCGTCTCGTATCGTGATAGATATTCAGGTAGATAGTTGTCACGATGGCTGAATTTGCAAAGCATATGAAACTTCGAGGAGATGTTGGTTCAAGTCGTGCTCGCAACTAAGTATTGTTCATATATTAGACTTTTCTTCCATTCCTGAATGTCGGTTTTCCAAGCAGAAAAGACCTGCTAAAATCTATTCTCTCTATAGCGATACTATTCTACTGGTAGTAGTGACATATTGCTTTTAGTTAGTTGATAACTAGTCAATAACAACAAATTCAGTAGATTCGATCCGCGAATAACTGCCTTATTAATAAACGTTGTATAACCTATGAATAGATATTTAATGTTTTGTCTTTGTCACTACTATGACAGTTTGATGTTGAAAGAACGGAACAAAACACTGAATAACTATTCGGAGCTTATACAATGTTTATTAGTAAGGGGGTAAAACTTTAAACACACCACAAATATTTCACTTTACGTTTTTGTAATCTCTTGGGGGTAAATTCGTTTTCTGTACTGCGGGAATCACGTAATGGAAATTTATTTTGCACAAAACTATGCTATCTGAAAAATTTCGCTAGCTTCGAAACAACGCGCCAAAAAGCTGTCTTTGTAAGTAGGCTAACGTAACATAAGACTTACTCACTGTCCTAAAATCACTTAGAATATTGCATGCATACGGTAAGTGCATTTGCAATGCTAATGGCTTCAGTGCTTGCCTGCTTCTTTCACTAAATACTTTTTAGTCTTGCACAACGCTTTATATAGCATCTTATATTTTATATCATAGCGTTAATGGATTATAACATAATTATGTACTGTTACTATTGCACGCCTCATAAGCGAAGCGTTGAGGTGGGTACTATTCTCGTATTGCGCAGAAAAACGGATTTTTCAAACTTAAAATGTCGCTATTTATCATATATTGCACTTTTAAAACAATATATTTACACACATATCAAGGAAAAACACTATTTTTGACATTCATGATATTTTTTATGACATTTTTATTATTTAAACTAGTTAAAAAACTGTTTCAAAAAGTTCTGTCTTGGACGTCCGTTTGTTGTAGGTAATGTATGTTAACACGATAACAACTGAAATACTTTACTAATCGAGTCCTTTTTTTTTTCTTATTAACTTCAGTACAACTACGAATAGAGCCCTATTACTTTTCACGGTCTGATTCGATATGGTTTAATTGTTATTACAAAAAAATAGTGAATATTTACGTCGGATACGACACTAAAACCAGCGATATCCCTATTTCGTGAGAAGTGTGAGAACTATTTCTATAGACCAATATAGAAGTACTTCTTAAAATTAGCGCTAGATGACGTATAAGACATGAAAACCATGAAATTAGCGCTATCTATTTGATTGATTGAAAACTACTTAGTAAGACCAATACATTATTAGTTGCTTATCAAATAATCAATTTTATTGTGAAAAATGAAGATTATAAGGCATGCACTTTTGGATTTCCTAAAGTATTTGAGTTATTTATATTTATCTTAACTATTATATAGCTGTAATAGAGCTGTGTCTGTTGAACATTTAAGATATTTAAGAAAACAATACTGGCATGTCTGAACATAATACAATTCTTTTTAGATTTTTTTTGTGTGTTTGTTTACCTTTATGTTTGTTTGCGCATCAAACAAAAACTACTAACATATATTGATACAACTTTTTTGTTTGATAGCTTTTGATTAGACTTAAAAACTGGTATACATTTTATCCCGTAACTAAATCGGGATCCTTAGATATTACCTAAAAAGTTTTTATATATATTTCAGCACTTGAGTCATTTAATAGAACATAAAGTGCATAAATGTGAAATTTAAAATGATTACGCAAGCGGGGCTCGAACCCGCTTCTTCTGTATATCTTTCAGACGCTCTGCTAACCGAGCTATCGCTACACTTTCCAATTTTGTGTTATTATTTAGTTTTTGTATGCAATGAATTGTTCAATTTCCCCAACATTGACACTCCAAACAATTGCTCCAAGATTATGTTTACTTAATACTCTGTCTAGAAAGTACCGGGAAAAGATCAATAATACACAAAATTTGTGTTATTCATCAAAATTTATTTTATTACCTTCAAAGTATGCTCCTTCAGAAACGATAGACTTACACCAACGAATAATCCAATCATCAAAACATTTTTTAAACGCTGTTTCCGGAATTGAGTTCAGTTCTCGCCGCGAATTCTCCTTTATGTATTCTACCGATTGAAAACGGGTGCCACGAAGTGGTAATTTGAGTTTAGGAAAAAGAAAGAAGTCGGCTGGAGCCATATCTGGAAAATATGGTGGTTACTCGATGGTATTTGTTGAGTATTTGGACAAAAATTCATTCACAATAATGGCCTTGGGCGAAGGCGCTTTATCTTGGTGCAAAATCCAAGAGTTTTCTTTCCACACATCTGGTCTTTTTCGTCGAATTTGCTTTGTTAAACGCCGCATAACGCTCAAATAATATTCTTTATTTACCGTTTGACCTGGCAAGAATTCCGAGTGCACAACACCGCAATAGTCAAAGAAAACAGTCAACATGACTTTGACTTTTGATCGACTTTGGCGTGGTTATTTCGGTTTCGGTTCAGTTGGAAGTCGCCACTCCGAAGCTTGTTGACTAGATTGCATGTCAATCTCATAAACCCACGTATCGTCACCAGTAACAATGTGTTTCATGAATGTTGGGTCGAAATTGACTCGTTCTAGCATGTCCTCAGCGACTCTCATGCAATTGAGGTATTGGAGAAAATTCAGGTCTTTTGGGACTAGCCGAGTGGAAACATGTTTTACACCCAAGTGATTATTTAAAATGGTACGGATCGACTCGTGAGACACAGAAAGTTCGGCGGCTATCTCTCTCAAAGTTCAATGAGGATTTTCAGTCACTATTTCCTTCACTTTTGCAATGTTAACTTCAGTTGCAGACGTTGATGGCCTACCAGAGCGAGGCAAATCTTCCATCACATCTCGACCACTTTTAAACGCTTTGTACCACTCTTCAGCACGTGTTTTTAATAAAGTCGATTCACCGTAAGCGTTCTGTAACATTTTCAGTGACTCCGAACACGAAATTCCACTGGCGATACAAAATTTAAGACAAACTCTTTGTTTGATGTTATTATTCATTATGAAATTCGCAATACACACTAGATATGATAAAACTAAAAACAGCACTGTATTTAATATAAATAACAGATGCAACTCAAACTCCGCGCCGAAATGGATAACAGATTGGCACACAATCTAACAACAACAAAAAAAACAAAAATTTTAATTTGGAGCCATAAACGAATTATCAATTCCCAATACTTTCTTGACTGTATGTATATATCTTCTGATTAACACAAGTGAACCACTACACAAAAGCAGAATGCACTAGAAATAAGTTTATACGAGTAGGGCGTATCTAAAACGATTAGAAAAGAATTGGCCACAATTTTCTTTGTGTTGCTAATTGGAATTGGAGAAGACAAAGCGCTATTCTACCACGTTTAAAGAAAGTAAAAGTCGGGATTATATAGAAACTAAGAATTTGTACACTCCGTGTGATAAATATAAGTGCTTCTTATTTTTATCACTAGAATAACGAAGGAAATTAGCACTAACTAAATATACCTAATGCAGATTCTATACGCATATCTTTAAAACGTAATTAGGGTATAGCAGCGTTTAGCTATGTAGTAATTAGTGTGTAAGCAATGGGTAACACTTACCATCAGTTAAACTACCATCCTAACTTACAGTACTTATATGAAACAATAATTTAAACTTGATAAATTTATTCATAAAAAAACTATTGCACGCCTCATAAGCGAAACGTTGAGGTGTGTCCCGGTTTACACGGCACAACTGATTTTTCAAACTTAAAATGTCTCTATTTATCATATATTGCACTTGTTAAATAATATCTACACACACATATAAAGGACAAACACTATTTTTAACACTAATGATATTTTTGATGCCATTTTCGTTATTTAAACTAGTTAAAAAACTATTTGAAAAAAATCTGGCTTGGACGTCCGTGAGTTATAGGTAATGTATCTTAACACGATAACGACCAAAATACTTTACTAATCGAGTCTTTTTTTTCGTTTACGAATTATTATGACTAGGAATAGAGCCCTATTACTTTTCACGTTCTGATTCGATGTGGTTTAATTGTTATTAAATAAACAAAAAACTGAATATTTACGGCATTTACGCTCGCGACGCGACACTAAAACCAGCGCCTTTCATGAGAACTACCTTTACCGTACGCATAAGCACCGGTGGTTTTACTATCGTCAACAGAACGCCGTTTGCCCGGCCGGTACATTGTTTTTTGTTAAAAGAAAGTTCTTACCTTTGCTTGACGAACTGATGATATTTGTCAAGTATAATTACTATTTTATCCATAACAATAATTAAAAACACTAAACACACGTAAATAATAACACACCAACGTTATAAAACACGAAAAAAACATATTTTACATTCGACAAATTTTTTTGGGTGGCCTTGGCGTCACGGTGTTTTCACTTAGAACAAAGTATAAAATTATAAGGCAACCAAGTTAGGAAGATAAATGGTTTAGAGATTTCTTGTTGAACTCATTGATTTTTAAATAAGTCGTATAATATTGTCCAAAGTTGCAATTTTTTATTGATAGATGTCGCTGTTTTAAAGTAAAAGAGATATTGACAAATGCAGCCCTAGATGTCGCTAGTGGCAATTTTAGATGTCGATATCATTGTATTCAGTTGCTGTTGTTTATATAGAGCCACAGTATTGCTTTTTTTGTAAGGAAAATAGCGATGTCTTTTTGTTTTCTTAAATTGAATTTGTTTACAGTTTAATAAATTATTCAATTTTACATGTTTATATATATGCACTTATGCAGGTATATATGTAAACTCATGGATTGTTGTTATTACTAATTGCCAGATGGCGCCTTTCAAAATGACTGAGAGGTAGACCAATATAGAAGTACTTCTTAAAATAAGCGCTAGATGGCGTATAAGACATGAAACCCACATTAGTACTTTTTGAAATTAGCGCTATCTATGTGATTTATTGAAAACTACTTAGTAAGACCAATACATTATTAGTTACTTATCAAATAATCAATTTTATTGTGAAAAATGAAGATTATGAGGCGTGCAGTTTTGGATTTTCCAAAGTATTTTACAATTTTAATTGCTTGTATTTAAGCAACTGGGCATCGCATACTTTCATAGTAGCGCACGAAAAATGTTAATTTCCGAATAGCAATGGGCAGATTAAATTTTTCTCCGCGGTAGTATTTACTATGAACTACTGTTTGTGGTGAGGTTCTATTGTAATTTTTATTGAAGTGGAAAATTCTATAGGAGGGTTTGGATAGGGAGTAGTTTCATGTATAAAAAAAATATTCATGGACACTTTCACACAACGTCCTCTGGTCCCAAACTAAGCTTAACGCTTGTGCTATGGTACTAGGTTTTTTTGTAAATACATAATACATACATAATAATAGATAGAAAACATGAAATGAACAGTGCGCTTCTTCTAAGACAAAAATGGTCCTTTTCACTCGCAGAGAGGGCTGTTTGTTGTCGTGTTTGTCCATTTTTATATTAGTTACTATGTTGTATCCTTTAGAATTTGGAACACCTAGTGTTTTGATTGAAAATTTTGAAATTTTGTTTGTCCGTGTGGTGACGGACTAAGAATACAAGTGTCACCACCCCATTCTTTCCCACGGGCGTCGTATGAGGCGACTAAGGGAAATAAGCAATTATCATCCATTGCATGACTGGTGGTAGGGCTGGGTACCAAGTGGAAGTACTCACTTGGTATCGGGCCCGAGCGGGTTGGTACCACCATCTCCCGTGTACCATTTACCATCAGATGGACCGTGGCTCTTCTGCCACTACATGCAATCAAAAAAATTAAAAAAAAATCTATTACTTGCTAGTAGCATGCAATATAAAACTATGAAAATAAAAACATTCTGTGGTACAGTTAAAGGTTAAATTGTCAATTTAGTGATAAAATAGTGGATTCTTATTGAATAAAATCTTATTAGGAGCCTAAATCATTGTGATTTGACACATTTCTTGAAATAAACACAAAGTGAAAAATTTGAAATCGAAAATAACAGTCACGAGCAGGATTTGAACCTGCATCTCCTGGATACCGTTCAGATGCTTTGCCACCTCAGCCATCGTGACAATTGCTCCTGACTGCTAATTTCGATAACACATTCATACTTAACGTCTTTAGGTGACGCCAACACCATCTGTCGGAAGTATTAGTGACTGCTTATAATTTTTTTTTTATCTAAGATCATTTTTATATCATTACAAAGTTGTGTAACGAACGATGCAAGGCTTTTGAATGTATGATTGTGAATTGGTGAGTTACATATAACGTGGCTGTGTTTTATGATGACTAAAACCTATTATCTTACTAAGACTGTCTTAACTTAGAAATAATATGATCATCAATATGATCAGAGTTGCATGTCCTGATACCATATAAATGTTGAGAGACAAGCACTTGGACTAGCCAATGGTAGGTTATTAGTATTACAACCAATCCGCTGCCTTGCATAACTTCCTTCAAGACTGGCAGTAATGAAAATCATCAACACAAAATAAAATTAAAGGAATTGTGAAAATTTTATGAAAAAGAAAAAGTTTTCTCAAAGTTTAGCCTTAAACAACTGGATTAGTCTGGTTAATAGGATTAGCGTGGAACATAACAAAAATAACAAGATTACAGCAGTATTAAAACCTAGTCTTATTTTCATTTTATTTAGGCCGTGTGGGGCCGGCTTAAATGCAAAAGTGCATTCGTTTGTTTGTTACGCTTTAGCACCGTAACTACTCGATCGATCACCATGAAATTTTGTATACATATAGTCTGGAACATAGACATAGCCCTTTTATCTAGAAATGGTTAGCAATTGTTGTAAAAAGATAATTAACGTATAATAGAGTGACGTATTTATATTCCGAAATCCTCGCGGATGAAGTCGCCGGCATAATCCAAAGACTAATCATTATTTTAAATAGTAAAAATAAAACAGCATCACGCCTGTATTAGCCGAAGGGGTAGGCAGAGGTGTATCACACACCCACGATTCGCCAGCTATGTTAAGTCCCACGTAATAGGGGGCGAGACTATTGCCGCCTACCGGGCACATTTCCAAACTTGTTTTAAATAGTTGTAAAGCATATTACCTTGTTAGCTGTAAATAGCTATGATGATAAGCCACCTTAATACAAATTGGTTTATTGTATCTGATTCTGATCTTTTGCCATTAATGCCTATTGAGCTGTGACATAAGAAGAGTCAAAATAGTATGAATTTTAATTGCAAAATTAAACTTACTATATTGGATTAAGGCCGTGTGGGGCCGGCTTTAGAATTGTCCCACCCCTCTCCACCCATGGGAGTCGTAAGAGCCGACTGAGGGAATATCGGAGGGAGTGGGCAGCAGCACTTCCTAGAATAACGTATTAACAACATCCACTGCGATCGCCAACCCGCCTGCCAAGCGTGGCGATTACGGCACTATACCCCCAATTTGGGGAGGCCTATGTCCAGCAGTGGACATCGTAAGGCTGATGGATGGATGATATTGGATTAATGCATGTAAATGCGTCCGATAGGTGACTTGGGTCGTAAAGGCAAATGTGAAGTGGAGATCAGGAACGGCCGTTGGTCAGTGCGATGGCTTAGCTAACTAGAGCACTTTCCCGGATTGGAAGCGACGCAGGTTCGAATCCCGCTCGCACTTAACTTCTCTTTTTCCACATTCACAACTAAAAAAAATTGTACTCACCTACCTAGACCAAATCGGTCATGTATTGAAAGAAGGTGGAGTCAGGAGTCTCCGAACCTGGCGTGCGTGTATGAAGAGATTTATGAATGTTGAGGAAGCGAGGGATGTATGTAGAATAGAGTATTTTAGCACTCTGTTCTCTCTGCCTATCCCACAAGGAAAATAGCGTGATGATAAGTAAAAAACTTAAGTACTAAGTTTAATTTACTGGTGGTAAGGTTGGGTTACTGATTGTGAGTACTCACTTGGGCTCAAGCGGATCAATACCACCATTTACTGTGTAACCGAATGTAAAGCATCTCGCTGTGTTTTGGTAGTAGAGCGATAGCCGTTAATTTATTCATTATGCTAAACGAATTGGTGAATAGCGGTTTCGCAACATTCTTAGTATTCTTAAGACCCTGAGCAGCGTTTTCCACTTACCATTAGGTGGACAGTGACTTGTCTGCTATGAGCTATAAAAATTAACAAACTATCGAAATAATTCATAAAATTGTGTCTAAACAATCTTTGTGACTACAATGGCTCATAATTTAAGTTAAATAATTAAACAACAATGTATTTGAATCCAGCAAATTGAGTGTCCTGTAATAGGCTATTGTTCACGTCGCGTTTACGACCAATAAATCAGCCGAACAGGGAAACGGATTGGTATTTTACCATCAAACTTTTCATGTGTTCAACAATGAACGTACAAATTTATTTGGCCCACAATGCTGATAAAGTTCATACAATATCTTTTTTAACGATTACTGCCTTAGTACGTAGCGTACATGTGCCAACAGACTAATAGCACCGCGCGCCTTGCAAGTCGAGGATGAGATAGGGGCGAGGAGAATCGCACCACTTCACGCGATAATTTAAGAGGTAATACATTGCCATAATTATTGCGCTAAGAGGCGGTAGACGGTAAAGGTAGAGTAACCACAAAAGCGTGTACACCTCTCATAACGAGGTTTCAAGAGAAGCCTCTCAGGAACACGGTTCACCTACAATTAATCGCATTACCCAGAAGGATTTTTATTTACTTTATATTCAAAGCATGTTATATAATTCCCAAAACACTTAGACAATTCAATTCAATACTTATTATACACAAAATAAGCTAATATATACATAATATTGTGTATAATAATACACACACACAGGATTTTATTCAAATTTTGAGAGAACCCACAATCTTCACACGGGTAACGTCTAATAGTTTTATATTCTGTATTTTAATGAACTCATAATATTTTTTGATCTGTATTTTTTTAGCACTTGATATGCTCAAATACTTTAAAGAACGAATTATTTGTGAAAATGTGGAAAAACAAAACTTCCCACACGCACTATAGTTCTCTTTTCCCACATTTTCACAAATAATTTGTTCTTTAAAGAATTCGTAATATACTAGCAGGATGGCGAGATGGGCTGATGATGATGCATGCAGCACAGGACTGTTCATTGTGGCGTTTTTTTGGGGAGGCTTAAGTCTAGTAGTGGGCGTCAAAATACTAATGGTGGAATGTACAAATCACAAAATACACTAAGAAGTCATAAAAGTTTTTATTCCAGTAATCAGAATACATTCAGACTGACTTAACGATATATATAATCCCGTAAAAAGGTTTATTTTGGACAATTTATATTTATAACACAGTTTACACTTTATTTGGATTCATGATAACAAAGCAACTTCGTTAAAATTTCAATCCCCCATTACATCTAATCTATTTTCCTACCTTAATTCCAAAGTAAAAAACAAATTTAATGCTGTAAATAAATTCCTTTACAAGTAATTAATTCTATAAAAAATCGAGAAAAATAACGATAAAAGCAACCCTACGTTTCCTTTCCTAACGAAATTAGAAAATCACTTGCCGAGTGGCTTTTCGCACAAATTAACGATTCAATATATCATGGAGGTCGTTAAGCTGTCGCGAATGATAAAATGACCCTTTAAAATACTTTACTAATTACGGACTTTATATATCAACTGTATATATGTGCTATAATTATATAAAATTGCTATATTCTCATATTTTAAATTAGCTTGGATATATTATATGGTGACTTAAATTATGTGTTATTAATTTATTTTTGATATATTAACCATGTAGTACTTAGTTTTGTGATTATCAAGTATAAGAGATTTCTCCCAGACTTAAGATAATACTGAATTCACAGTAAAGCCGAGAGATAAATTTGTTGGGGCTGGTTGACACGATCCCTACTAAAACTTGTTATAAGGTTTTTTTTTTCTTATTTTCAGGCTTTTATTTTTATATATTTGAGTGTTTGGGACGGCAATAAAGGAGACGCGGGTTCAACCTCTGCTGCAGCCTATGGCTATCATTTTCTATTTCACATTTACAGTTTATGTTCAGTTAAATGACCAGGCATGTCAAGTACAAAAATATCGTAATATTTATAAGGCCTTATCATTGTTTTATATGATTCTTAATTTATAATAATTAAAAGTTTAGCTAGTTGAAACGATGTGTACATTCGACAAATGGTGCGGGCGTCACCTAAGAAGGTAAGAAAAAATGTGCTATAGAAATTAATTAATATCACGATAGCTCATTTGGCAATACGTCTAGAACGGTATTCCAAAACACGTAGAATCAAATCCTGCTCATGGCTATCATTTTCTATTTTACTTTACTTTGTGTTCACGTAATATAGTAATACATTTTACTAACTACTATTCAGGTAAAGGACACATTCCAGTGTCATAGAAGGGTATATCTTGGTTTCTATTTCACACTTGAATCATTTTTATACCGCACCCGCGTGCTGGTAATGATAAATCTCTACAATGCGGTGGAGTGGATTCAGTACAAAACGTAAAATACAGCGATTTAATATTTATACTGCCGTGTGGGGCTTTAGAATTGTTCCACCCCTCTCCACCCATGGCAGTCATAAGAGCCGACTGAGGGAATTCCGGGGGAGTGGGCAGCAGCACTCCCTCGAGTATTAATAACATCCACTGCGATCGCTAACCCGCCTGCCAAGCGTGGCGATTACGGCACTATCCCCCATATGAGCGAAACACATGTTGTGGCGTTCTCTTGGGGAGGCCTATGTCCAGCAGTGGACTTCGAAAGGCTGATGGATGGATGGAATATTTATATTATTACTTTGTTATCATTATTATAGGTAGGTATACTTTTTATAATTATTGATTTCTTATATATTTGTATAGTCATACACCGAGTTCCTGGAAGAAAACATGGACTAAAACCATCATTTTATTGTAAAGGCTAGCTCAAAGCTACCTCTGTTTTTCTTTCACTAAGAATCTCCTATGGATATCTCTTCGTTATATCCTATACCCAATACTATATATATACGCTTTTTGCATGACTGTATTCGTCTCAAAAGGTTTTGGCCACCATTTGGAGGACCCTTCTTCAGTGATAGACGCTCGAGAAAAACATGCAGTCCTGCTTCGGTCAGGGTTACAGATGTTTTTCCGTGAGGTGGCCAGATGAAAGGGCGACGCCCGCCGAGCTGCCATGGCCAACTGGAGGGCGCGGCTGGAGGCGCCCCGGGCCGGTCTTTGGACCGTGGGGGCGCTCCAGCCAGTGCTGGAAGAGTGGGCAGGGCGACGGCACGGAGTCCTCACCTTCCGACTGGTGCAGGTGCTGTCGGGGCACGGTTGCTTCGGCAGATATCTGCATATTGTCGCAAGGAGGGAAACGACTCTGGGCTGTCACCATTGCGGCTGCGACGAGTCGTGCCCGGCTTGGACCGAGCAGCGCCGTGAACTCGTCGTGCAATAGGGGGGGACCTCTCGCTGCCGAGCGTCGTCAGAGCGATGCTTAGTAGCGACAGGAATTGGGCCGCGGTCGCTGCCTTCTGCGAGGAGGTCATCTCGCGGAAGGAAGCGGCGGAGAGGGCCAGGGAGGCTGATCCTTCCGCAGACCCGAACCGCCGCCAGCGACCAGGGCGGCGCAGGCGTGAATATTTGCGCCTAATGCCGCCCTAGCTGGGGCTGCGAGTGGATGGACCGGGGAACGTCCGCCACCGACGAGGGCCCCGCACTACCCTGTTTGTTGCCCCGAGCGACGGGGTGTGCGGTTAGGAACATTTTTTCCCACCTAAACAAAAAAAAATGGGTTACAGATGTTTTTATAAATTGAAATTAGTCAAAGTGTAAAAATAATATATATTGATTACTATTTCCCTTGATATATCTTAGAAATGAATTAATCACGTAATAAGTTCTTGAGTCATTTTTCTCAGTTCCATATACTTCTGTGTAATATCACAATCAAATTGAGATGACTTCATTGGCATAAAAAGAAGATGCTTTATCTAAATTATATATTAATTAGTTTTATGTACCTATAACATCACACTAAAATGAAAGAAAAAAATATATCATTTCATATTATGTGAAATGAAATGGTGAACAGCGGCTTGACAATACTCTCGATATATGACAATACTCTCGGCTATAGTTGAGTGTCTACGAGCGACGCTTACCATTTACGATGAGGTGGGCTGTGGCTTGTCTGCCACAATACGCAATAAAAAAAAATATCCAGAAAAATATCTTCTATTTTTTTTTCATCCCTTTTACTCACTAACGGGCACGAGTCTCCTCTCATAGTGAGTATTATATACTCTGGCCCAGTGCCTTCACAAGCCGTCAAGAAATTCTCTCAAGCATACAGGTTTCCTCGTTATATTTACCTTCACTGAGTAGCGATAAGTAAATAAAATACAAAAATAATTTCGAAAAATACCCAAAAATCGGAGGTGTGTGCTGTGCAAGGTATTAATTTCAGACTGGGAATGTAGGTAATTCGAAACCATTGTCTTTGCGGTCATAGGGCTTAAATACGTATACGTACATGCAATTTTTCAAAATTCTATCCTTGTGGTGACGGACTAAGAATACAAGTATCACCACCCCATCCTTTCCCGCGGGTGTCGTACAAGGCGACTAAGGGAAGTAAGTAATTATCACCCATTGCATTACTGGTGGTAGGGCTATATACGAAGCGAGAGTAGGTACTCATTTGCTATCGGGCTCGAATGGGTCGGTACCACCGTCTCCTGTGTGACCGGTCATGAAGGATGCCAGTGTGTTTTGACTCTAGCAGAAGATAGCTGTTTATTCTTTCATTTCATATCTGAGAATTGAAATGGTGCGCAGTGGTTTAACATTACTCTCGGTATAGTTGAGTCCATGGGCGACTGTTACCACTTACCTTCAGGTGGGCCGATGCCAGACTGCCATACTTAGCAATAAAAAAAGTATTAAATAAACGCTAACAGCTTATAAATTGGACCATGTCGACAACAATTTCACATCAATTTAAATAAATGGTGACCACATAACGTACTCAAGTTATTTAAATATAAGCGGTTTTAATAATTATTGAGTCGACATCTGTCGCCGAGCTTCATATACGTAAAATAGGCTAACGTAATTACCGCTGTTGATTTTAAACTGATAGATACAAAACCAGATTATTTTAATATCTTGGAACATTAATGTTTATAATGTACAGAAATTAGTGATGCTATTACTGGGAACCAAGTGGGAGTACTCATCGGGCCCGAGCGAGTCGAAACCAACGTCTCCCGTGTGACCAGCCATGAAGCTTAGCAGTGGTGTGTTTTGGTTGAAGCTGGATATAGCCATTCATTGTTACATTTAATATCCGAGAACGATATGAAATGTAACGGTGAGCAGCGGCTTGACACTATTGTTAGTAGAGTCCCTGAGCGATGGATACAACTTCACTAGATAGTAATTAGAAATTTAACCCTTAATTGCGCGCGCCTTAAAACTAGCATAAGTGGTCGCGTGGAGTGTGCTACTAGTTTATTAAAATAAAATACGAAATCAATGCAAAACTAGAATTTAGTTAATGAAAATATTCGAATTGTATATTAATCAACGTTTGAACTTCTTTTTAAAATAATTACTATTTTTTTAAACAAATAAAAATATATTCCTTATATTTTATAAATACAGTAGGTATATATACCTTATATTTTATAAATACAGTAGTATAGTTTAGATTCATTCTAGTTAACGTAAAACGTTATAATTTTGGCAGACTACGATCATATGATCATTACACACGTGTTTATGGTACTTAGAGCATTCAGTTTTAAAGACATCTAAAACAAATGTGAAGTGGATATTGGGTGTCACTATTACGTGACTGCGATAGCTTAGCGGTTCAAAGCACCTCCTCGGATTGAATGGAATGCAGTTTTGAATCCTGCTTGCAGAAAAGCTCTCTTTTTCCACTTTCACAAATAAATTATCCATCCAGTCTTGGTTTTAGACCATAAGTAATAAAATTAACAATTATTCACCTACCCGGAATTTAGTCTACACAAACAGTCACCTGGGGTGTCGTGCACCCCAAACGTGCTCTTCAAGCCCAACTGTTCACGATCTAACACCGTTCGCGACTAAATTGTAAACATCAACGTGCTTACGAAACTACATAGAAGACCAGCGCGCTAAATTAAAATTTTAAGAAGTTATTAGCCTGGAAACTGTACGACACCTCACACGCCCAATTAAGGGTTAATATTAAAAGTATATTATTATTGCTTAACAAATACAAATAAATTAATTACTAGCGTCTGAGAGCAATTAAATGAACTGCAGAAATAACTAATTAATTAAAGGAATGGTAGGAAACTTCGTAAATAAAATACTTTTTCGAGTTGTCAAAATAAACATGTTTTGTACATCATTCATAAACTTCATCAGTACATTCTCCATCTGTACATTTAATCTTAGTAATAATTGGTTTGTGGTAACTAAAGTAGGATACATTATATTTGAGATTGGCTATAAACAAATAAGAGAGTCGTAATATAAGAATTTTAAGTTAAAAAAAAATATTAAGTTATTGTTGCACTTTAGCTCTGACACTTACCTAAAGTAATTGTTAATATCTTCTAAGCCATTATCACAGTGCATTATTCATGTATATTAACCAATAACAAGAGTTATTATTAACCAACAAAAGTGTTTACAAACAATTCGCAAAGAGGTTACGCAGCACGTGTTTTGTTGAAAATAAACATAACAATACGAAACAGAACCAATAATTGAACTAATAAGCGCGCACCTATGACTCTATGACTGGGCACGTGGACAGCCAATAGCATACGCGTCGACACTATAGAAAGGGTCGTGACGGAAAATTCTTACACTTTTTTCGCCTTGCCCCCATTCGTCAATCCCGTACCGTGCGATAAGGAACTTTGTTCCAATAATGCAGGTCGCTATATTAGTAAGAATTTAGTCTTTCTTATTTAAAGCCAATTCCCTACACTAAAGAATAATCCTTGCATCGCGGGGGACTTTACAAACATACCATTTCATGGACATAACCTAAGTAGCAGTACACCTATACTCAGAACAACCATGTAAGGATCACACAAAGAGTTATCCAGTGTGGGAATCAAACCCATAACATTCGGGCTGGAGGCCGGTGTCTAAACCACTCCGCTATTTGTGCATCCTAAGATTACACGCCGTATTGTAACACAGAAATTATTACAACAAAAAGCTGTGCTTACAAAAAATACATTATCTACGATATATCTCATAGAAATGAATGTATATTCTGAAGTACAAGCGGACAAAGATACAGGCAGTCTAGAAAACCATAAATCGCTCATACGAAATCCATTTGAAGATAAACCAAGCACTACGTCGTTTAACACCCAAATGCGTTCCCAATTACGAAGGACACTAGCTACATGGGCTTCAGTATTCACGACATAGACAACTGGTTACACATATATGCGTAGTATGTTATGCAGATGTATGCAGATTTAGTGCGACAGACAAACGTCAGCAGCTTTGTCGGCAGATGGCTGCAAACAACTTAATATGGCACTAGCTATCGCTACTAGTTTTGGTTTAGTGACTGCGTTTTGTCGGATTATATAGTTCGTATATAAACATTATAATACGTGTTCGTTTTTAAAATCAAAATAAGTAAAGTTTCTTGAAAGGTTTTCGAAATATTAAAAGATACGGTCTTGAAATATGAAAATAAATAAAAATGCAATAAAAATGTATTTATTATAATCAAATATCAAAATATTATGATTATAAAAAAACATAGCATCATTGTATTCCCCGAAAGGGTATGCAGAGGTGTACTATACGCATACCCACGCTTCGCCAGCTATGTGTCCCACGTAATAGGGGCGAGCCTATTGCCGTCTACCGGACACATTTCGAAACGCCGGGCTGCTACAGAGAATATTTCTTTTTACAAAAAATCTCAATAACTCTGCCCAACCCGGGGATCGGACGCGAGACCTCACGATCAGCAGTCGCTCACACTACGGCTGCACCACCGAGGTAGTTATGTTTATAAACATATTAATTCCAATATTATATAGGCCACGTTACGCAAAAACGTACACAAAATAATACTTACTAAACACAATAATACCTCTATGGTATCTAATCCAAAGTAGTAATGAAAGTCGAATATGGGAATAGGTAACATGTAGGAAAAATTTAATCAAAACCATATGCTTACCCAAATCGGCAATATATCAATGTAGCTCAATTTCCATTCTATTGCGGTAGAAATTCTTACTTATCGGTAAATAATCGAGAATCTAGATCGAAATACTTTGAGTAGGTACTAAGAGAATCAAAACTAAGGATGAATCGAATTTACGAGATTTTTGAAATTACGTAGGTATATATTTGTTTACAAAACATTATTGTTCAGTAAAACAGATAATGTTCAAACATGCATGCCTTTTTTTTGTTAAGGCGGGAAAAAATGTACCTATCCGCACACCCCGTCGTTCGGGGCAACGAACAGGGTAGTGTGGGCCCTCACCCACTAACTAAACCCGCCGTGTGCCGTCTCTCCGCCTGTATTGGCGGGGCATTGGAACTGTGTTGCTTCAGTGGTAAAACTTGTGAAATCTGTCAACAGCGCCGGCATGGTGGGCTATGGTTTAAATCTCCCTCTCACTCTGTGAGAACACCCGTGCCCAACAGGGGCTAGTAAGGAGTTGAAAAAAAAAAAATATAGATTAAAAATGTTTATAAAATCGCGCCATTAAATAGTATGAATTTTAATTGCAAAATTAAACTGACTATATTTGGTTTAATGCATGCAAATGCATTCCGATAGATGGCTTTGGTCGTAAAGACAAATTAGATAAGGAGATTGGGATTATCGAAAGAATGGTACGATAGTTCAGTGGTTTAGAGCACTTCCCCGGATTGGATAAGACGCGGGTTCGATTCCCGCTCGTACTAAAATCTCTTTTTCCTTATTTCACAAGTAACTTGTAATTAAAAAGTAGTGGAGCATGTCAAATGCTAAAAAATATAGATTAAAAATGTTTAAAAAATCGCGGCATTAAATAGTATGAATTTTAATTGCAAAATTAAACTTACTATATTTGGTTTATTGCATGCAAATGCATTCCGATAGATAGCGTTGGTCGTAAAGATAAATGGGATAAAGAGATTGGGATTATCGAAAGAATGGTACGATAGCTCAGTGGTTTAGAGCACTTCCCCGGATTGGAAAAGACGTGGGTTCGATTCCCGCTCGTACTAAAAATCTCTTTTTCCTTATTTCACAAATAACTTGTACTTAAAAAGTAGTGGAGCATGTCAAATGCTAAAAAATATAGATTGAAAATGTTTAAAAATCGCGGCGTTAAATAGTATAAATTTTAATTGCAAAATTAAAATTACTATATTTGGTTTATTGCATGCAAATGTATTCCGATAGATGGCGTTGGTCGTAAAGATAAATGGGATAAGGAGATTGGGATTATCGAAAGAATGGTACGATAGCTCAGTGGTTTAGAGCACTTCCCCGGATTGGAAAAGACGCGGGTTCGATTCCCGCTCGTACTAAAAATCTCTTTTTCCTTATTTCACAAATAACTTGTACTTAAAAAGTAGCGGAGCATGTCAAATGCTAAAAAGTATAGATTAAAAATATTTAAAAAATCGCGCCATTAAATAGTATGAATTTTAATTGCAAAATCAAACTTACTATATTTGGTTTAATGCATGCAAATGCATTCCGATAGATGGCGTTGGTCGTAAAGACAAATGGGATAAGGAGATTGGAATTATCGAAAGAATGGTACGATAGCTCAGTGGTTTAGAGCACTTCCCCGGATTGGAAAAGACGCGGGTTCGATTAAAAAATCGCGCCATTAAATAGTATGAATTTTAATTGCAAAATTAAACTTACTATATTTGGTTTAATGCATGCAAATGCATTCCGATAGATGGCGTCAGTCGTAAAGACAAATGAGATAAGGAGATTGGGATTATCGAAAGAATGGTACAATAGGTTTAGAGCACTTCCCCGGATTGCAAAAGACGCGGGTTTGATTCCCGCTCGTACTAAAAATCTATTTTTCCTTATTTCACAAATAACTTGTACTTAAAAAAAACATTATGTAAATAGCTTCATTATTTATCTATTAATTAGTCATCTAATTCTTGTCCTAAGACAAAAAAGGATAGTAAAAAGCGGTATTATACCGTCCATTGCTATTCATTTCTCTTGCAATAATTTAATTTAAATGTAGTATTAATGCCTTTAAAAGTACTTAGGCTATTATTTTTTCAAGACATTTTGGCCGTGTGGGGCCGGCTTTAGAATTGTCCCACCCCTCTCTACCCACGGGAGTCGTAAGAGCCGACTGAGGGAATACCGGGGGAGTGAGCAGCAGCACTCCCTCGAGTATTAACAACATCCACTGCGATCGCCAACCCACCTGCCAAACGTGGCGATTATGGCATTATCCCCCATGACGGGACCGCTCGTTGTGGCGTTCTCTTGGGGAGGCCTATGTCCAGCAGTGGACGTTGAAAGGATGGATGGATGGATGGATTTGGGTGGCAATCGATGTACTAGCAGGCAAAACAAATACATTCAATTTAACATTTAAATTGGCAATCACTACAAGTTTTAAGCAATTTTTAGAAGCTGCAACGTGTATTGAAATAAATTGAATACAAATAAATGCGCCAAACGGACCGAGTCATTTTGCTTCGCAGTTCGATGAAACGAGATTTTAGTTCTTTTAGTTATGCTTCAGTTGTGGCTGTAAATGATCCAATAGTTTTCGTTACTTTTTGTTCGGACCTAGAAATACATACGGTTATTATATTGTTGTCTAGGGGGTTGAGCCAATACGTCTAAGACACTAAAAGCATTATAGAGATAATTAAGGCATATTGTCATAGCTTTATACAGGAAGTTTATGGGCCAATCATATCAAAAGAACGTTAGATATTCTGCGCATCCCGTATAATAATAAGTTCTGAATGATTTTGAGCCTGCCTCGTCTCTATAGTGCATCAGGGATCAGATTATATAATAAATTAAATTATAGGATACTGAGAAAGTTTCTATATTCCTGTGGCATTATCAAAAACTAAACTAATTACAGCACGCACTTATTTGCTATAGATGTGTCTAGTATGTAGTAATCTTCAAATGTTCTTTTATAACTACCTCTATGGAGCAGCAGTAGTGTGTGTGTGAGAGACTGATAATCATGAGGTCTCGGGTCCGATACCCGGATCGAGCAGTGTGAGCTTTTTCGTAAAAAGAAAAATTATTAGTAGCGGCCCGTAGTTTGGAATTGTGCCCGGTAGACGGCAACAGGCTCGCCGTCTATTACATTGGACTTAAACATAGCTGCCAAACCGTGGGTGTGTAATACACCTCTGCCTACCCCTTCGGGGAATACAGGCGAGACGCTATGTTTTATATATATATATCCATTTATCTTAGTTTAGGCATTAGTTGTATATCAAAAATACATACTTTATTACCTATAAGCCTATGTGTATTACCAAAATTATGTGTAAATTTTGAATGGTGCAAATAAACTTATTTTTATTATATTGTCAGAAATTTGCAATGTTAGTAGCAAGTGTAGGTATTTGTTTTAGATTTATCATTAAAAAGTTAGAACATAAATCCAACTTTTCTTATGAGTTCCAACAAATAAACAAGCTTCAGTGTGAGGTGAATGAACAGCTATTGACGTAAGAGGAAAATTGAATTTGAAACTAAATTATCATTTTTACGAAATGTGACTAACACAAAGAGGTTTCAGGTGTGGAATCTGCATGAATCAAGTGTTTTCTCTGCGCAACATTGTAGAGAAGCATCTGGCTGTAGGCCAAAGGGTTTTCTGCAGTTTTGTGGATTTGGAGAAAGCGTTTGACACGGTTGTACGAAAGGAACTTTGGGACATTTTGCCGGAGTATAGTATTAACGGTAGACTGCTGCAAGCAGTGCAGTTCAACTACATGGACAGCATGCAGAGCTTATGTGCGGCTGGATGATGGAATGTCACCCTGGTTTAATGTCAATATAGGCGTCAAACAGAGCTGCGTTCTATCAGCCAGACTGTTTATCATATATCTGGATAAATGTCTATCCATCCATCCATCAGCCTTTCAAAGTCCACTGCTGGACATAGGCCTCCCCAAGAGAACGCCACAACGAGCGGTCCCGTCATGGGGGACAATGCCGTAATCGCCACGCTTGGCAGGCGGGTTGGCGATCGCAGTGGATGTTGTTAATACTTAAGGGAGTGCTGCTACCCACTCCCCGGTATTCCCTCAGTTGGCTCTTACGACTCCCGTGGGTAGAGAGGGGTGGGACAATTCTAAAGCCAGCCCCACACGGCCAGATAAGATAAATGTCTACAAAGGTTGAATGAAATGAAGGTGGAAGTTCAGATGGGCGACTTAGTGGTTAACTCTCTGCTATATGCAGAGATTTATTAGCACAGTCCGCGACTGACTTGCAAACCCTTGTCGACGTAATGGCAGAAGATTGTAAGAAAAGGGGCCTACGTGTGAATGTGAGTAAAACCAAAATAATGGTTTTTGAAAGAGCAGAAGCCAGAGCAGATGTTACTATAGCAATAGGAAATGGTGTGCTAAAACAAGTGGATGAATTTATATATCATCCAAGGATGTGGATTCAGTCGGGATGGAAGGTACACCACTGATGTAGAGAGAAGAGTGAATGCGGGAAATAGAGTGAACGGAGCATTGGGACAACTTCTCGGCAGTCAGCACTTTAGCTAGAGGGCACCTGTCGTAATACACAACGCAGTGCTTATCCCAACATTATTATATGGAAGCGAGAGTTGGGTATGCAAAAAGGAGCATGAGAGTAAAATCAATGCGGTCGAAATGCGATCTTTGCGGAGAATCTGTGGAGTGAGGCTGACTAACCGCATTCGTAACGACGACGTAAGAAAGCGAGTAGGTATGAAAAACTATCTCTTGCTGGCGAAGTAGTGTCACGCGTGGTCACATTGCGATTCTTGCGATCTTTTGTATCTCTATTTTGAAAAGATTTTAAATATGCATTGTAGTTTCAAGTCTCAAAAATCTGTTGTTTGTGAAACTATTGTTTCAAATCCTATCATCTGTCTGTATAAAGTACACAGTGTATGGTACATATCATTCAAATTCCTTAAATATTTGCACTCCTGAGATCCTCCTCTTTTCATAGAAAGAAAATATTTGTTACACTCGTATACTATTTGTTATGTAAACATATCTCACTATTATTTAAAGATGCTCATTTTTTAAAGTATCACGAAAGTATGCTTTTTATTGTAATCACCAATTGTATCTCTCTTCGTACTCGTCGTACTTCGTCTCTTCCTATGGGAGTCGTAAAAGCCGACTAAGGGATTACCGGGAGACCGGGCAGCAGCGTTACCCTGTGTACTAAAAACATCCACTGCGATCGCCAACCCGCCTGCCAAGCGAAAAACCCCCATTTTGAGGAGGACTATGTCCGGCAGTGGACGATGAAAGGCTGATGGATGGATGGATTCTTGTTTTTACTGTCGTCTTTAGGCGTATTAGCCATCAACCCGTGGTCTAATAATCAGGTGATATATTGTTGCCACCACTTTCTAAAATAAAGAGCACAGAAAAACGGATGTTTACCATCTAATTGGCTATAGATTTTTTTCTCAAACTTTAGTAGTTATCGATTGTGAATAATAAACGAGTTTAAGCATCAAATATCCTCTATAACCGACGCGGTAAGCAAGCTGTGGTTACAACTTTTGAGTGAAAAGTGATGAAACTGAAACAATGATAAATATATTACACTAGATCCAGCTCGGGACTCCATCTGCGTGGACTTCGAATATAAATCTATTACTCTACAGCACACTAATTACCTCTATGTAAAAATAATGATCCCACGGGAACCATAATTTATCGGGATAAAAAAGTGTAGTTAGAGCATGAAAGCGTAACAATCAAGCAAAATCCACTTTCACATTCATAATATTAGTAAGGATTTGTACTTATTTAGGTACTATTGCAATTTGAGGGTACCCGAAAGGGTATGCCACCGGCGAACCACTAAAGGAAAATGTAATATAGTTGCGATGGCCCGCCAATAAAGGCGTAGAGACGGCACACGGCGGGTTTCTTTAGTGAGTGAGGGCCTCACAGTACCCTGTTCGTTGCCCCGTACGACGGGGAGTGCGGTTAGGTACATTTTTTGTTTTCTTAAAAAAAAAATGTAAAGATAAAGAAAATATTGAGAGAAGAGTGAATGCTGGAAATAAACCAAACGAGACACTACACAACTTATTGAGCAGCATCAGTGTCTCCAGCAGCATGCCGTGTGGGGACGGCTTTAGAATTGTCCCTCCCCTCTCTACCCACGGAAGTGGCAAGAGCCGACTGAGGGAATACCGGGGGAGTGGGCAGCAGCTCTCGAGCGAGTATTAACAACATCCACTGCGATCGCCAACCCGCCTGCCAAGCGTGGCGATTACGGCATTATCCCCCATGACGGGACCGCTCATTGTGGTGTTCTCTTGGGGAGGCCTATGTCCAGCAGTGGACGTTGAAAGGCTGATAGATGGATGGATGGAGTGTCTCCAAAGTAGTCCGCAAATGGTAGTAACAAGTGATATGGTTGAAAAAGCATAAAAACGGTATCCAATTAGCAAAGCATGGAACGGTATCCAATTAGCAAAGCTGGGATGGTATTCCAGGAGTTGCAGGTTCAAATCCTGCTCGTGACTGTTAAATGCTCCAGAAAATATATAAAAATATCAATTTCATAAAGTTGACATCTCTACGAAGTACATTTGGTGTAGATATGGATGGGAAAATAAAGAAAACTGAGAAAATGAGGATCGTATTTTACAGAGTAGTGATAAATTGTAAAAAAATAAATAATACTGTGTGGGGCCGGCTTTAGAATTGTCCCACCCCTCTCCACCCGTGGGAGTCGTAAGAGCCGACTGAGGGAACACCGGGGGAGTGGGCAGCAGCACTCTTTGGAGTATTAACAACATCCACTGCAATCGCCAACCCGCCTGCAAAGCGTGGCGATTACGGCACTATCCCCCATTCTTGGGGAGGCCTATGTCCAGCAGTGGACTTTAAAAGGCTGATGGATGGATGGATGGACCTAAATATTCACGGACATTTTCACACGACGTCCTCTGGTCCCAAACTAAGCTTAACGCTTGTGCTATGGATACCAGATTACGGATATAATACATATACTACTTTTTTTTTGTAAATACATACATATAATAGATAGAAAACACCCAGACGCAGTACAAATATCTGTGTTCATCACACAAATAATTGTCCTGAGTGGGAATCGAACCCACGACCTCGCGCACGAAAATCAGTTACACTACCGACTATGCCACGAGGCCCGTCAAAATACACATCATTTCGAAAAATATCAATAATTCAGAGGCTTGTGCCGTACGAGGTCTGAACCTTGAGCTGGGGATCGAACTCGATACCGATATACTCGATCTTTGCAGTGCTTAGTTTTTCCGCTAGGCTATTACTGCTTATGGATTGTATCAGTTAAGAAAAAAAATAGAAAACATGTGTACAAAATAAGTGTGAACGAGAAGATACGGCCAAAAGAAACAACCTTATGTAGGCATAGAGATAGGTCTCTACGAGAAATAGGCGGAGTCTATGTACGTAAATATGTAAATTGTTTTCAAACTTTTACAAGGTTATATTAAAGGGGAAAATTATTCCAAGTTCTCAATTATAATTAAGCTACCACTTTACTTTTATTTTATTAAAAATCATTATTATTCTAATGCGGAGGGGTGAAATAAAAAGATTCTTAGCGTCTCATCTCCACAAAAAATTATGAATCAAGTTGAAATATTTTGTAACGCGTTTTCTAGAGAAAGCTTTTGTTTTTTGTTCATGTTAATTGTGCAAATTTATTAAAGACCACCAAATAAATTATACAAAGTCATTTGAAAATTAAATTATACAAATCCACGGGTTTATTATGCTTTTTTAAAATGGAAAAAGAAATTTTGTGATATAAGTGCTGAAGATGACAATATACTTCCTTATGACAATGAAATGAGTGTTTATAAATCTTAAATTTTATTTAAAAAAAACCAGTGAATTAAATATTAATTACAAAATTATACTTTAGTTTTATTGAATTATTGTTACCGATGGACAAACTCCAAAATGAATATGTGTATCGAAAGATAGTTAACTGAAATGAGAACAGGCTAGCCAAATCGTTAACAGCAGCTAGTTACTACAAAAAGCTAGTGAATGTCACAAATTAGTATTAGAGATTTATAGTCAATATTATATTTTGTATGAATTACTTCCGTGCTTCGAGTACAAATCTGTGTAAATACGTCCACGTCGAGACCAGTCAATAAAGTTCAATGCACTGGCACCAATACCGTGGCAGCTAATACATCACTGCGTATTATAATACATATTTTTTTTTTAAATACATATAAGTGTTTCAGAAAGAAATAACTTATTTGTTGCAACGATAAACAGGTTTTACACAATACTAAGATGAAAAAGAAAGAAAAATAAAAATCAATTTTTCTTTGCTAAACGACCCCACCCCAGCACAAAACAGGCCACAAGACCTGCGCTGGTCTTCCGGTAGATCATTTTGATCATGTCATGGACATGTGTGTGTCTGTTCTCCGTATGTATGTATGTGTGTGATCTTGTATCAAAGAACATAATTTTAAACTAGGTACACAACAGCGTTTATAATTTTAAAAACCTTGTTTAGAAATAATTCAGGCTATAAATATTTTATTCATATTGCTTCTTTTTATATTATATTATAAAGAATAAATTTTAACCTTTTAATGCATAATGATACTATCAATATTCTTTACGCTCCATGTGATCTCAGCGTTCAAAGGAACGTAATTATGGAAAGTTCGCAACGGAGGCTGAATGTCGGAGTTCCTTTGCTTCAAGTTGAAAGCTATATAAATGTTATAAGTAAATGTGGTTATTGGATTCCCGAAGCTAATGATATAAATGAATTGTGTTACAAATTTCATATTAGTTTTATTACTAACATACTTACTTATCATCATTTCCCTTGCGAGGTAGGCAGAGAGAACGTTATTATTAGCATTATTTTATAACCTTACATAGTCTTAATTGGTGTGTTGTATTGAATTATCATTTATTATGAATTAATTTTGTCCGTGTGTTGACGGACTAAGAATGCAAGTGTGACCACCCCAGTCTTTCCCCCGGGTGTCGTACGAGGTGACTAAGGGAAGTAAGCAATTATCACCCATTGCAATACTGGTACTTGACTTCCTCGGTGGTGTAGCGGTAGGGTATGCGACTCCTAATCATGAGGTCTCGGGTTCAATCCCCGGGTCGGGCAAGGTAATTAAGCTTTTTCCTAAAAATAAAAATTCTCAGTAACAGTCTGGAGTTTGGAAATGTGCCCGGTAGACGTCAATAGGCTCGTCCCCTATTACGTGGGACCTAAACATAGATGGCGAGTCGTGGGTGTGTAATACACCTCTGCCTACCCCTTCGGGGAATACAGGCGTGATGCTATACTATGCAATACTGGTGGTAGGGCTAAGTACCAACTGGGAATACTCACTTGCTATCAGGCCGTAGCGGGTCGGTACCACCATCTCCCGCGTGACCGGCAATGAAGCATATCGGTGCGTTTTGGCTGTAGCTGGAGATAGCCGTTAATTTGTTAATTTCATATATATGTTAAATGAAATGATGAGCAGCGGCTTTACAATACTCTTGGTATAGTTTAATCCATGATGGGCCGTGGATAGTCTGCCACCAAATGCAATAAAAAAAAATGATTAGAAAGATCTTGTGCAGATATTTAACAAAATATATTAAATTGGATGATTCCGTATTTAGGACCACCGCCACGATAATACAGCGATGTTTTATGAGACTGGACAATAGTAATTTTGCAGTGCCAGTTTCAAAAACCTCTCTCTTATTCTGTTCTGAATTCTGCAGTGGTAGAAGCCTTGCTTGTCCCAACGCGAATGGGTTGGCTTGATCGGGGAAGTACCATAGAAGACCAGCGTGAAACAATAATAGGTACTCCTACTATTGTGTTTTGTATGGTAAGTGAGAGCGCCGCAGGCTCAAAGCACGTTCTTATCCTTCATCTTTTCGTTATTATTCTTTCTCTCCAATTATTGAACCTAGGCCTTTTCCTGGAGTCGGCGTGAATGATGCCTCTGGTATTACAAGGCGCCTATAGGATACGGTAACTGCACTATCAGGTATGCTTGTTATCCACTCTAGTAGTATAAAAAGAACGACCTCCCCTTTCGATTTATCAATGTATTTCAAACTGATACCCACGACTTTTTCGGCGTTACTTATTATGTACTTACATATTTTTGTTTCTTAAAACTTTAATAACTTTATATTAAACAAGCCTATGCCCGCGGCTCCGCCGCAGCAAAAAGCTACGTTTTAGGTCGTATCTTAGGTTAGGTAGTAGCGGGATAGAATGTATACGTAGTACGTAGTAGCGGGATAGTTTTTAAGACTAATCAAGAGCTATCAAATAAAAAAAGTTGCATTAAAATCCATTCAGTAGTTTTTGCGTGATGCGCGAACGAACAAACAGACAAAAGATCTAAAAAAAACTCGTTTTGTATTTAGACAGGCCTATCTATACTATTATAAAGCTGTAACAGAGCTGTGTCTGTACATTTAAGATATTTGAGAAAAAATGACTGTAATAAGCTATAGGCGTGTCTAAACACAAAACATTTTTTTTAGAATTTCTGTTTGTTTATCTGTTTGTCTGTTTATCTGTTTGTCTGTTTGTTTGTTCGCATATCACACAAAAACTACTGAACGGATTTTGATGCAACTTTTTTTATTTGAAAGGCCTTGATTAGACATAAAAACTGGTATACATTTTACCCTGCTACTATATCGGAAACCTGAGATATAACCGAAAAACTAGAAAATTATTTAAACTAGATTTTTTTGTAGAATTTATTTAAAAGAACTACTCAATGGATTTTGATGCGACTTTTTTTATTTGTAAGGCCTTGATTTGTCTTAAAAACTGGTAGACATTTTATCCCGCTGTTTTGTTGCTGTTTGTTTTGTGTTTAGACATGCCTATATAGCCTATTACTGTCATTCCTTCTCAAATATCTTAAATGTACAGACACAGCTCTATTACAGCTTTATAATAGTAATATAGATATAGACTAGCCTTTGCCCACACCTAGCCGCAGCCAAAAGCTAGTTTCTAGGTTATATATCAGGTTCCCAATATAGTAGCGGTATAAAATGCACCAGTTTTTAAGTCTAATAGAGCTATCAAATAAAAAAGTTGCATCAAAATCCGTTTAGTAGTTTTTGCGTGATGCGTGAACGAACAAACAGATAAACAGACAAAAAATCTAAAAAAGAATAGTTTTATGTTCTGACACACCTATATAGCCTAATACAGTCATTTTTTTCTCAAATACCTTAAATGTACATACAGTTCTGTTACAGCTTTATAAAAGTATAGATGAAGATATTGAAATATTTTTTTAAGGCGAGTGCCGAAAGCTTGTAAGACACGTGTAAATTTCCTCACGAAGTTTTCCTTTACCGAGCTTAATAATTTATAAACAAATACCGAATCAAGTTCGAAAAGTAAGAGGTGTTTGCTAACATTTTTGATCTGTATTTTAGCACTTGACATGCTCAGCTACTTTTAAAGTGGGTCGTAAAGACAAATGTGATGTGAAGATTGGGAATAGCCGTAGGTCAGTGCGATGATTTAGCAGTCTAGAGCACTTCCACGGATTGGAAGGGACGCAGGTTCGAATCCCGCTCACACTAAACTTCTCTTTTTCCACATTCACAAATAATTTATTCTTTAAAGGTCGAAAAGTTAGAGGCGTGTGCTCCTGTATCGTGCATTTCGGACAGGGGATCGAATTCGATACAACTATCTGTGTAGTCTTTGGTTTTACCACTAGGCCGTTATTGCGCAATTAATTATTATAAAGATCTAAAAGCTATGTACCGATGGCACAGTGAGTATTATTTTAAATCAATTAAATTAATCTTAATTAATATGTCACCCCATTCTCACTCGCGGGAGACGTAATAGAGTACTGCTGTATTAAATTACACAGGCCTACCGTGCAGAAAAATAAAAGGCGGGCAGAGTGCTACGCCGTAAAAGGGATATTATGAAAGATGGATGAAGTTATTAAATATTTCATTGTGCCTAAGATTTATTTGGTCGTATTTCAATTAGCTAAAGCTTAAAAGTTTATAAAAATCGCACGTTAGGTACACATGCAACGGATACAATTAAAACCACTTCCCCAGCTGCGTAAACGAAATTAATAAAATCTAATAAATAAATCAATTTGATATGTATTTATAGATTTTTTTTTTGTATTATTCTATGGCTTTTTCCATCTGGAGATATGAATAAAACCACAAATCACCCCAAACGCCACCACGGTACTTATCGAAACCTTCAGTAATCGAACGAATTGCAGGTAAACCAATGTTCGGGTAGCACAAAGTCTGCCATGTTCAGCTAGTGAAGATATAATAATTGAATGGCACTTACTGTTTAGACATTCACAAAGGCAAAGCAATTTTCGGAACATGTTAGCGTTGTTATTTTCTCAAATAATGTAAACTGACTATATTTGTAGCAACAAACATTACAACTTATTTGCATAATTGTATGGAGAAATTCAAAGAAAACATACATGTTTATATTATACTCAACTTAGAGCAACAGATTCAGCAACAGGTTGTACGATCGAGACATCGACCGCACTCGTTAGTAAGTCCTTTAAGAAGTGCTGTGTCAGATCGTATTTTACTGACAGATTTCCGATATCGCTATGTGACTTATAAGCAATGATTTTGTTACAATAATGTAAAAGGAAGTTTGGTACGACTTGGACATTTATATGAGAGTACTGTAAAATTATTTTTTAAAACCATTACTGTGTGTATCGGGTTCGAGTCTGCTCTCAAAGCAAGCTCTACCACGCTAGCCCAATGCGAGTTAGCAGTAGCCAAAAGTCACTCAGGCATACAGATTTCCTTACGTTGTTTCCTACACCGAGCGATGATAATCTTTACTATTATAAAGCTGTAACATAGCCTATGTCTGTACATTTAAGATATTTCAGAAAAATTACTGTAATAGGCTATATAGGTGTGTCTAAACACAAAAACGATTTTTTTTAGATTTTTTGTCTGTTTATCTGTTTACTCTTATAGAATGGATATTTTTAGGAGAGCCCACCACTCACCCACGGATTGTCAATCCCGGTTATCTTTGGAGAGAATAACCTAAGATTGCCAATCCGCACTCTCACAGATAGAGGAGAATGTGATAATAGCAAAGTAGCATGCACGATAATGACAAAAAACTCACCAACGCGACACAAACATGCGATACGGTAGAACTCTCAGAACCACAATATTGCAATATTCCGCAAAAATCCGAACATAAATTCGACACGTGTTTCGCCTCTAAACGAGGCATTCTCAAGAACGCTCGGCAACAAATCCTTTTATCCCGCTCCTTTATCGGGAACCTGAGATATAAGCAAAAAACTAGCTTTTGGCTGCAGCGGAGCCGCTGGCAAAGGCTAATTCCTACATAAAACACAAACACATATTTAAACAAATTTTTACTTAAAAAAATATTTTATTACTGGGTCTGACTGGTAATTTGGTTTCAATTATTTTATTCAAAGTCAAATTCAAAACTATCTTTATCATAGGCTTATTACCTATATAGCACTTAAAATCGTCAAAGTTACTTATAACTAACTTTTCTAATTATAATTCTATTTATTTATAAAGTTCATAAAAGAGAACGTTAGTGCGAGCGGGAATTGAACCCGCGTCCCTTCCGATCCGGGGAAGTCAATTAAAATTAAACTATTTGAAAAATTAAACTTAATATATTGGATTAATGCATGTAAATGCATTCCGATAGATGCCGTTGGTCGTACAGACAAATGTGATGAGGAGATTGGGATGGCCGAAAGATCGGTGCGGTAGCTCAGTGGCTTCGCGCTAAAGTTCTCTTTTTCCTCGTTCACAAATTATTTGTACTTTAAAAGTAGCTGAGCATGTCAAATGCCAAAAAATATACAACAAAAAAGTTCATAAAATACCAAATTTTCTTCAAATCCGTTTAGTGTGTACTACACGGCAAATATATATATTCTATAGAATTTATTCATTTTTGGGTATAAAAGGTAATGTATATGTTAATTTACTGTCTCATTTACCAAAGTGCATCCAAATCCGTTCAGTTTCTTTGCCAACGGTGGCAGATGAGCAAACGGCCCACCTTATGGTAAGTGGTAACCACCATGGACTTGAGCAACACCAGGGCCACAAACCAAGAACAAGTCAAGCCACCGCCAACCGTGAGTAAAGTGCTTTTCTCAAACGATGTCGTAGCGCTGACGAAATATCACAGCAGGGTTCATTCCAGAGCGTACGTAGTAGAAAAGAGCGCTGAAGATGAACTGTCTTGGACGAGAACGTTTCCAGGTAGTGTGGATAAGCCCTACTACGACGTCTCGTGGTTCGGTGGTAATAAAGGGATGTTGATACTGCCTCAAAGTTCAAACAGTTCCTAAGAGCACTGCCCATTGAAGAGGGCACTCAGAGAGACCCGAACTCTTTCCGCCACCCTAACGACTCCAGTCCATCCGTGAGATTGGGATCATCGAATTTTCGAACAGCACGCTTTTGCAGAGAGCCAAGTAGGTCGAGCTGGTATTAGCCAAGTAGGTGTGAGCAGTGCTCCACGTGAGAGTGGACTTGTACTTTATAATACAGCACAAGTTCCTGCCTTGGTGTGAAGTATCGTTTGGCTTTGAACTGAGTTATTTTATTCCTTGTGCAGAACCCTAATTATTTTTCTAAATTAAAAGTAGCCTAAAGTCTCTCCTTATAATATCAGTGATCAAATGAATCGAAACTGACACTTTAATTTTATTTATTTGTATAGATGGAAAATTTAACACATCTTGCAAGTAATAAAATAATTAAACACAGTAATCAGGACTGACATTTTTTTCTCAGTTAATCGAATAATTAGCTATTACTTAAGCAAAGGGAAAATTCGATCGATATTGTGCAAAGCAAAATTATTTTGGATATACGAAGCTCCACATAATCTCTTTGATTGTAATTGGAGTATTTAAACTTATCCTTTTGTTCGATATTCACAGGAAAACGACTGTTAATAAATGATTTTAAAACCTCATAAGAGTAGGAGTCCTGTTTCCTGTAGATCAAATGATTTTTTGAAGAAAGAAATATTAAGTTAATTTTGTTTATTCATCGTTCAAGCAAACTTAAAATAAACTAGTGGTTTTACTTTAAACACAAAATGAAAAATGTGAAATCAAAAATAACAGTCACGAGCAGGATTTGAACCTGCATCTCCTGGATACCGTCCAGATGCTTTGCCAATTCAGCCATCGTGACAATTGCTCCTGACTGTCATTTCGAAATTAGCAATCAGAAGCCATTGTGACAATTTCTCCTGACTGTAATTTCGAAATTAGCAATCAAGAGCCATAGTGACTGTGAGCAATAATACTACTTGTTTTATTGCTTATGGTGGTTGAAGAGCCTGGTGGTAAAACTCAGTACGAAATTCCAAGCCACTGACCATCATGATGCTTGACAGAATCGAGATGCTTCATGGCAATTTATAACAAAAAAGATGATGGTAACCTAGCCTAATCTGCCCCTTCGACTCTTACCACAAGTGAGAGCTCACATCTGGTACCAAACTCTACATCCAGTGAAATTTATTATTCGTTTACCCTTATCCCATTATTTGGGGTCAACATATATGTTTCATTCAACATTAACTTTCAACGTGTATGTAATCATTCTTTACACATTACATCCATATTTTCATCGTACGTCCTCTCCTCCATATTTCACCACGTATAGAATTCATCACTATTACCTATTTTATTTCCATAAAGTTCAAATTAACACCAGCGAAATAAAATAATACGTATTTGTCCGTGTAGTGACGGACTAAGAATACAAGTGTCACCTTCTTTCCCACGGGTGTCGTACGAGGTGACTAAGGGAAGTAAGCAATTATCACCCACTGCATTACTGGTGGTAGGGCTGGGTACTAATTGGAAGAACTCACTCGCTATCTGGCCCGAGCGGGTTGGTACCACAATCTCCTGTGTGACCGGCCATGAAGCACATCGGCATGTTTTGGTTGTAGCAAGAGATAGCCGTTGATTCTTTAATTTCATATATGTGAAATGAAATGGTCAGCAGCGACTTGACAATAATCTCGGTATAGTTGAGTCCATAAGCGACGGTTACAATTTACCATCAGGTGGGCCATGGCTCTTCTGCCACCATGTGCAATAAAAAAATCATAACTCAATCTAAAAAAATACATTTAATTTTCAAGATCATTATCCAAATGGAGTTAGAAATATCTCACGATTTCCCATTCAAGAGGAACATTTTGTTCATAGCTAAATTACAATCTTCAGTCACAAGTGTTTCTCGGCCAAGTACCTAAATGAAATGATAAAGTTAATGGAAGCTCTAGTCTCTTTTCAGTGCGTAATCTGGTTGGAAACGACGATGACGTCAGCGCCCCCGTTACTCCGATAGAGTAATCCTAAATGAAAATGTTAGAGAGATTACCGCGTATTGTATGAATGAACTAGCTTTGGAATTTCGTGTATGTTTTCTTCGAAACGAATTATATTAGTTATTTACTTGCGTTACTTACCAGCTAATATATGGTGATCCTAAATTATTTATGATGCGTATGTAGTAGTTGATAAGCCTTGGATTAGTTATCCCAGATGAATATATATGGCTAGTTCGGCGAAGTACCGCCTTCTTACAGGAAATCAGCGTGAAATAACGTAAGTACTCCCGCTGTTATTTTTCATACAGTGAGTGAAAGTGCCAAAGGCATAAAACCCCAATCTAATCCCCCTCTTAATCTCTCCTTATTATCCTCCTATCCGAATTGGCAGGATTGGAACCTGCGTTCCATCCAATACGGAGAAGTGTTCTGGACCACTAAGCTATCGTAGTCGCCCAAGGGCCACTTTACATTTGTTTTAGATGTTTACGACCTACCCTTTTTTTTTTATTTTTTCTTTTAGGTGGGCAAAAATGTCCTACCGCACACTCCGCTGCCCGGGGAGACAACGGGGTAAATGGGGCTCTCACCCACTAAAAACCCACCGTGCGCCTCCACCCGCCCTTGCTACGGCGGATCACGGGTACCGCGTCGTTACGACCGCGATCCGCAGGCGGCAGCCCCTTCGGGCACCCTCTCTTGAGCGACGCCTCGCGCACTTGGGCGTCGCACCTTCGCGGTAGGCTTCCGCGGACGGCAGGGTACTCCCCGATCCCACCGTCCGCAGCCTCGGCTAGGGCGGCATCAGGCGCAGATAAGCGCGCGCACGCCGCCCCTCGCGCCGGCGGCGAATCGGGTCCGCAAAGAAGGATTCCTCACGGGCCCTCTCCGCCACCTCCTTCCGCGAGATGACAGCCTCGCAGAAGGCGGCGACCGCAGTCCAGGCAGTGTCACTGCCAACCATCGCTCGCGCAACGGCCGGCAGCGACAGGTCCACGCCTATGACTGCAACGAGTTCCCGGCGCTGCACATCCCAGGCCGGGCACGACTCGAGCGTGTGCTGCGCCGAGTCCTCGTCACACCCGCAGTGGTGACAGCCTGGGGTCGTCTCCCTCCTTGCGATTGTGTGCAGGTATTTGCCGAAGCAACCATGCCCCGACAAAACCTGCACCAACCGGAAGGTGAGGACCCCGTGCTGCCGCCCTGCCCATTCTTCCAAGATCGGCCGGAGCGCCCCCACGGTCCAGAGACCGGCTCGGGGCGTCTCCAGCCGAGACTTCCACTTTAGGACGGTGGCGCGGCGGGCATCTTCCCGCCACGATGACATTGCGCTCGGCGAGGGGCGGCTGCCCCCCGCCCGCGCCGTCGACGCCCGCCGATAGACGTCGGCGAGCACCTCCGCCTCCAGATCCCACGGGGGGGTTCCGGCCAACGCGCAGGCTGCATCGGTCGAGACCGTGCGGTACCCGCGTATTGCCCTGACCGCTACGACCCTCTGTGGACGCCACAGAAGGGCCCTATTGCGAGCGGCCAGGGACTCCGCCCACACGGGCGCGCCGTACAGTGCCATCGACCGTACTACCCCCGCGTAGAGTCGTCGACACGCAAGACTTGGTCCGCCCAAATTCGGCATAAGTCGCCCGAGGGCGGAAGCCGTGTTGACGAGCCTTGGCGCAAGACGGCGGAATGCTCGTCAAAGTGCCACCGTCCATCCAATACCAGGCCCAGATATTTGATGTGGGACTGGATTGGGAAGCCCACACCGTTGAACGTTATCGAGGCGCTGGCGGGCGGGCCCCGTCGGCGCCCATGGAAGAGTAGGGCCTCCGACTTTTCAAGGGCCACCCTAAGCCCCAGCGCCTCGATCCGCCTGACCACCTCCGCGGTACCTGAGGTGGCTAGCGTTGCCGCCTCGTAGAGGGTCCTGCCCCGGGCTGTGACGAGCGTATCGTCTGCGTAGCAAATTACGCCCAGCCCGGGGAGGAGCCGGCCACGGAGGACCCAGTCGTAGCCGATGTCCCACAGGAGCGGCCCAAGAACCGAACCCTGCGGGACGCCGCACGACATAGCCCTCCTTACAACGTCCCCTTCCCGGTCCACGAAGAGGACGCTGCGGCCGTCCAGGGGTTTACGACCTACCCCACTTATCTTATGCATTTACATACATTATTGTATTTCGAATCCTGCTTGCAGTACAGCTTTCTTTTTCCGTTTTTGCAAATAATGTGTTCTTTAAAGTATCTGAGCATATTAAGTGTTAAATACGGATCAAAATATTTAAAAACAGCTGCAAGAGAAACAAGAAATAAGAATTGTATCTAAAGTTTCCCGCAATACATCGATATTGATTATTCCCAAGTGCTAGTGTGTTATCTTATCTTGATAAATCCAACTGGTGGTTATATTTAGTACTACGTAACAGCTCTCAATGTTATCTGACACAAAAAACAACATCCAACAACAAACATGTCCTGTAATGGATATCCGAAAAATATTACAATAAAGCATATTACATCAACTTTTTTTTGTTAAGGCGGGAAAAAGTTACCTAACTACACATCCCGTTATTCAGGGCAACAAACAGGGTAGTGTGGGGCTTTCACCTACTAAATAAACCTGGCGTGACCGTCTGTACTTTCGGCCTGCTGGAATTGCGTGACATTACATTGACGGGACTCGTGGCGTAGCCGGTATTGTAACCGAATTCTGTGTACGAGGTCGTGAGTTAGATTCCCACTCAGGACAATTATTTGTGAATACAGATATTGAAATTTGTACTGCATCTGGGTGTTTTCTATCTATTATATGTATGTATTAACAAAAAAAAAAGTAATATATGTTGTGTATTATATCCGAAATCTGGTACCCATAGCACAAGCGTTAAGCTTAGTTAGAGGACGTTGTGTGAAATGTCCATGAATATTATTATTATTACTTCAGTGGTCCGTCGGCAGCTTTCCCTGTCCTTGCATTGCAGGTGGTGGATGTTCACATTACCCTACCCTTAATGATTTAAGGGCAAACAATCATATATGACCCACTTGATTATTAGCAGTTTACGGAGCTTACAAATGTTCGCAATAACAGCGGCATCACCATGGGCATCACCAACGCCAAGGAAAGCGATAGGAGGTGGAGTGGAAGTATAATATGAGTTGGGTTATTTTTGCATAAAAACCATCAATGTGCTGCAAAGTGACGTATTTATATTCTTAAGTACACGCAAACGAATTAGAATCAAGTATTTTTACACAGTAGTTAACTAATCATCTTCAGAACGAACCTTCTTGTCTATGTTACCGATAATAACAGTAAAATTTTATCTTATCGGAACTAGCAATTTCGTCCGACTTCCACCTATAATTTTTTTTACACGAGAAAAAACACAGAGTGAGGAAAGGTATAACTCGATCAGGGATATATTAAATTATACTGGAGAAATAGGATTTCGTCGACAGACAACGCCCTTGTTGACTAAGTTTGTTTCAGCGAGCTCATATTTATACGCGTTTGATGCATTACTTATTTTCTTAATCCAACACATTTGTTGCTTTACTTAATATTATAGTATTCTGTTTTTATAAAATACTGTGCCTCCAGTTCCTTCCGCCTTTCAATTTAAAAGAAACATAAATATTTACATATCATGTAAATATTTATGTTTCTTTTACATAAGACTTACATACTTACATAAGACTAAATACGACCTAGACAGAGCGAAGAAAATTCTTTGACATGTATGAGCGAGAACGTAAGATACAATTTACTAGTGTAAAAAACAAAGTCATAGATTTTTGTCTTTGTCGCCGTGGCCAGTTTTTGGTATTGTCACGATGTCAAAATGCTTTGTCTGTCACGATTCAACTGACATAATCGAATATTTGTATAAAAATTCGGGTTTTAATAAAAATTCAATATTAATTTGTGTTAATGAGTGTTTTGAGAAAAAGTCTACGTGATAATAGTGGTTGTAAAATAGTTTACTATGATACAAAAGCTACAGAGAGCGAAAAAAATACAGGTATAACATTTCATTCATATGTAGTCGAAAATGAAAAAAAATAATGATTGAATGCTATAAAGTGATATAAAATGGGCTTTTTTACTCAAAATTAATAATTGCTATTTAGATATATATCTTCTGGATACCGTCCAGATGCTTCACCAATTCAGCCATCCTGACAATTGCTCCTGACTGCTAATTTCGATAACACATCATACTTAACGTCTTTAGGTGACGCCTGCGCCATCTGTCGGAAGTATTTTCATACATTATACCGACCAGGTAAACTTAATTTTACAATTAAGATTTTACCTAATAATGACGCAAACCCTTTAAATATTTAGATATTTTCATATATATTTTTAGCATTTGACATGCTTAGCACTATACATTAAACACAAAGTGAAAAATGTGAAATCGAAAATAACAGTCAGGAGCAGGATTTGAACCTGCATCTTCTGGATACCGTCCAGATGCTTTACCAATTCAGCCATCCTGACAATTGCTCCTGACTGCTAATTTTGATAACACATCATACTTAACGTCTTTGGGTGACGCCTGCGCCATCTGTCGGAAGTATTTTCATACATTATACCGACCAGGTAAACTTAATTTTACAATTAATATTTTACCTAATAATGACGCAAACCCTTTAAATATTTAGATATTTTTATATATATTTTTAGCATTTGACATGCTTAGCACTATACATTAAACACAAAGTGAAAAATGTGAGATCGAAAATAACAGTCACGAGCAGCATTTGAACCTGCATCTCCTGGATACCGTCCAGATCCTTTGCCAGTTCAGCCATCGTGACAATTGCTCCTGACTGCTAATCTCGATAACACATTCATACTTAACGTCTTTGGGTGACGCCCTGCTCGTGACTGTTATTTTCGATCTCACATTTTTCACTTTGTGTTTAATGTATAGTATTAAGAATGTCAAATGCTAAAAATATATCTAAATATGGGGGTGGTAGATTTACTTTTAAATAATTATTTTGATAAACGCTTTGATTTTCAATTAAATATTTGTTACGAAGAGTTTCTTATTTACGATCAAGTTACAGATCTCATTCTAACTATCGTTTATTTTGCCCAAATATGGTAAATATTTGTCAACGTGGCAACATTTAAAAAAATATTGCTGTTTCAAGTGCGGCCACGCCGTGGCTCCGTCTAGTTAGTCTGAGCCCACTACTCTTTGGTTTGATGTCAGATCCGGTTTATTTGCTAGTAGTTGTCAAAAATTAGACTATCAAATTCAAAAAGATATCTATATAAATATACAATTTGTCCTGAGCAAGAATTAAACCTGCAACACTTGGGTGTCAGTAACGCGTTGTCCGCGTGGTGACGGACTAAGAATACAAGTGTCACCACCCCATTCTTTCCCAAGGGTGTCGTACGAGGCGACTAAGGGAAGTAAGCAATTATCATCCATTGCATGACTGGTGGTAGGGCTGGGTACCAAGTGGGAGTACTCACTTGGTATTTGGCCCGAGCGGGTTGGTACCACCATCTCCCGTGTGACCAGCCATGAAGCACATCGTTGCGTTTAGCAGGAGATAGCCGTTTATACTGCAGCTTTCAGAGGAAGTAGAAATATGCCGCATCACACTGCTGGAACGTCTTATTGCCACCACTGCGCCAGCTAAAAACAAAGCAGTAATTTGTGTTCAATTTAAAAAAGACATGTATATACAGCATCAATCTAATCAATAAAGAATAAGTATAAGGATTAAATATTTAAGAATTATACAAAAGATTAAAAGTTTTTTATTAGGTTTATACAATAGATATTAAGCAATGTGATTATTTGGAGATATATTGATTGGTTTGATAGTAGATCATGCCAACCTTTTACATTTCTACAAAATGCTGTATAGGCCTGTACGCTAGACTTACCAGTTGGGGATCTGGAGCTCTGAGACTTCTCAGTTTCTGCATGGCGTTAGCGGATATAGGGATTTCTGTCGCTGTCAGAACTTAAACAAAACTTTATCTCTCCTGTCGCATGTCCCGTAATAATAAAATCAGATTTATACACTTTTTCTATACATTCCAGTCACGATTCGCACAAACATTGTCAGATTGTCTTATCACTGATATGTGTCTGGTTATACGTATTACACTTTGCTGATATGATATCATCTCATAGTAGTGCAAGTCTGCAAGTGCACTGACACTTGACTGGCGTACAGTAGTATGAGTAGTGAGCTAGTGAGTAGTAGATGGATTGATAGGTACATACACTAGTGCGAGTGAAATAGCATCACGCCATTCGCTGGACACAGATATAGTAAGTATACGAAACCATGCCACAGATTAAAAAGAAGTTTTTCAAGCTTTAAATTTATAATAGACACTATAATTGTATATGTTATACGTATATTTTTGAAAGAGAGGGAGTTCCGTTTCGTATTAGGGGGCAAGAGAGAGAGGTGCGAGCACACATGTTCTCTCTTTTTCATTATTTATTATCATCCATCCATCCATCAGCCTTTTAACGTCCACTGCTGGACATAGGCCTTCCCAAGAATGGGGGATAGTGCCGTAATTGCCACGCTTGGCAGGTGGGTAGCGATCGCAGTAGATGTTGTTAATACTTGAAGGAGTGCTGCTGCCCACTCCCCTGGTAATTCCTCAGTCGGCTCTTACGACTCCCATGGGTGGAGAGGGGTGGGACAATTCTAAAGCCGACCCCACACAGCAAAATTGCTAATATAATAAATATAATAATATATTTGTTATATATATAATATATTTGTTATATATTATTATATTTATTTATGCTTTCAATATTAAATTTTTCGGAAAAAACATTGCATTCAATGTTGATTAAATATTTCTCAAAAACTCAACTGGTGCGAACTCGGGATCGATCTTGATGTTACTGAAGTGAAGCCAGATGTTTATGCTCCAAGACCAACAATACGATAAGTAAATTGCGACGTTTTCATTACTGCGGCTGTACACATTCGTCGAGACAACCCGAGACAGGCCGAGGGCGAGTGTGTACATGGTAGCCTCGTCTCGTCTCGGGGCTCTCGCTATGTCTCGGAAGAGTGTCGGTTTTTTGTGCTTGAGTCAAAGGGTCTTGGTGAGTCTCGCGATAAAACGAGACCGCGCCTGTACACACTCGTTTGCTTAGCTGCCAGCCAACTGCGTTCGCGTAAAGACGTGCTTTCTGCGTGCGACAACGATGTGTTCTAACGCTTTTTAGAAGCCTACTAAAGGCAATCACTATTATGGAATCCTAAGAATGTCAGGCACAAGGATAAGCAACTATTACACGACGCTTGGTTGCGGATAAGCAACGATTTTGATATCCCCGTGGAAGATTTAAAACATATATATATTCCTGTTGAATAGTTAAAAAGTTCTTTTTCGCCATGGTTTAATATATTTTTTTTATGGTAAATGATTAAAAAATTACAATAACTAATAAAAAAAATAAACGCCGCAATTGTTTTTTCCACGTCCATCGCAACGGGTATCCGAAGTTCAATTGATACAACGAGCGTGTACATGATGTGCTCTCGTGTCGAGCTTCTACGAGACGAGATTGGACGAGAGATTCGCGAGACAAATAGACGAGTGTGTACAGCCACTGTTAGTCGTACGTCGATTGTCACACAATTTTAAATAAAATTAACGAAATAGTTTTTTTACATAACTGTATTCACTTGTTAATAGATATTAAGATTGTATTAATAATACCTATATATATTTATTGTTAAGTTTTACTTCAGTCGTGTGGTCCTAAGTAAACTCTTTTTTTAGATTTTGTGCTGACCCTACATGATGTGAGAAAAGGGCTGGAAAGATATGATAGCTATATTGGAAACCTGACATATAACCTAAATCCAGCGTTTTGCTGCTATGGCTTAATTTTTTTTAATAGGAATTCATTAAGAACAATAAAACTTTACAGCGCAATACCAGTGTGGAAGAGCATTCTTCACTATTTAGGATACGGATACAGGATTTCATACATAGTAGGCAAACATAATAATATACTGATCGGCTTGTCAGAACACTGAAGTGAATACCATCTCGATACTGACAGCACATTATAGTACATGCATATAGTGGTTAGCGATTAATTAAACTGCCTTTGTGGTGCAGCGATTGTGTGAGCGATTGCTGATCCTGAGGTCCCGGTTGCAATCCCCGAGTCGGGCAGTGCAATTGAGTTTTTTTGTAAAAAGGAAAATTCTCAGTAGCAACCCGGAGTTTGGAAATGTGCCCGGTAGGCGGCAACATGCTCGCCCTTATTACGTGGGACTTAAACATAGCTGACGAACCGTGGATGTGTAATACACCTCTGCCTACCCGTTCGGGGAATGAAGGGAGAGACGCTTTTTTTTTATTGCATGTAGTGGCAGACGGGCCACGGTCCATCTGATGGTAAATGGTAACCGTCGCCCATGGACTCGACTATACCGAGAGTATTGTCAAGCCGCTGCTCACCAATTCATTTCACAGATATGAAATAAAATATAAACGACTATCTCCTGCTACAGCCAAAACGCAACGATGTGCTTCATGGCCGGTCACACGGGAGATGATGGTACCAACCCGCTCGGGCCCGATACCAAGTGAGTACTCCCACTTGGTACCGAGCCCTACCACCAGTCATGCAATGGATAATAATTGCTTACTTCCCTTAGTCGCCTCATATGACACCCGTGGGAAAGAATGGGGTGGTGACACTTGTATTCTTAGTCCGTCACCACACGGACAAATGCTATGTTGGTATAATGCTCTGTTAGTATATAGCGATTAAGAGTCCCACACTCCATATCTCCTAGGTAGCCATTCTCAAAGTGTTATACGTAAAATCAGTCTCAAAACAAACCATAAATCCTGGAGTCTTTATCTTCCTATATTCAGTACGATGGCTAATTAGCGATATGACGTCATAAAGATTCAGTCAACTATGACGTCAGATAGAAGCGAACGGAATGCCCATAGAGGTCTTTATGTTTATATCGGGTGCTAATAAGTACCCTGATTTACTTTTAGCGGCTTCGGATAAGAAATTTATCGTATGTACGTCAATTTATGAAGCATATTTTGGAAACACACGTAGGAAAATATTAGCTATAGGGTGTGATAAGGTGACTGGAATTTTAATGTACAACTAGACTCTACCTTTTTTTTTTGTTAAGGTGGGAAAAAATGTTTCTAACCGCACACCCCGTCGTTTGGGGCAACGAACAGGGTAGTGTGGGGCCCTCACCCACTAAAGAAACCCGCCGTGTGCCGTCTCTCCGCCTTTGTTGACGGGCCACTGGAACTATGTTACATTCCTTCGGTGGTCAACTAGACTCTACCTGCGAATTCATCCACGTGGACTTCAGAATATAATAAATAATAATAATAATTAATGATCTCCAGATCTTTCTAATTTCGGTCCCCGGCAGCTAGCGTCAACAGTAGCCATTATTGGTATTGGTTCGGCGGGCCGTTCGCCGCAACTCCACGCCTCTCCGTTTTGGTGCGAGTCCTTCACTCGATTCACCCCAGCTCCCGAAAGAATGCCAACAGCCCCTTGGTGTTGCTGGTAATCTCCCGAAGAGAACTTGAGCTACTGAAGCATTTGGTTCCTATATGTGGCAACCTCCGAGCAGTACTGCAACACATGGTCCTCGTCTTGCAGACACTATCCATGTATACAGAAGATATTATACTTCACGAATGCGTGCGCGTACATAAAAGCTCTCTTTTTTCCCTCACTCTCATAGTCCGATGCTAACTCCGGGCTGCTAATGAAAATTTATTGACGAAAAAATAATAATATAACTCCTTGTTGACCCGACTCGGAAATACCCGACACCTTAGGATCCGCAGTCGCATACACGTACACTTCAGAATATTAATACGTCACTATGGCACATTAATTATCTCTATGCAAAATATCCATTTTTCTGCAAAAAAAAAGCAGCTCTCTTTCTGGTGAATTTCACAATTGTTGATTTAGTAGTAAAAGCGTAAAAAATAGACATTTCATTCATTATACCTAACTAAGATTTTAAGTACTTTCGAATTTAAAATCTTAGTAAGGTATAATTCATAATTTTAATCCAATCGTAGTACCTAATATTTTCCGTAATCAAAAAAATATAAACACGTTTCGGGTTTGTCTACATTATGTATTTGATTATTATTACTTAATCTATACTATTATAAAGCTGTAACAGAGCTATCTGTACATTTAAGATATTTGAGAAATAATGACTGTATATTAGGCGTGCCAACAGACAAAAACTCTAAAAATAATGGTTTTGTGTTTAGAAACGCCTATTACAGTATTTTTTTCTCAAATATCTTAAATGTAGAGATATAGATGTGTAACATATGAGTAAATATCAGGAAGTATTTTATTATTACATTTTTGTATTTCAGCACATTTTTAATTTTGTTATACATATATAGACGAATTCTCTGAGGAATTTGTATCACGTACATTTTATAAATCGACAATGAAAGTATAAAGAATGTAAATACAATAAGATCATAGCAGTCGTTATATGTTGTAAGCTGTCAGAGGTTAAGGCGTCAGGAATCATTCTGACCCTAGATGAGTCGCGTCAGCTAGGCAGTGGCATATTGTAAATACTAGTAGATCAGCCACCGAAAAGATCTCAGCAAAGCTTAGAATAGTTCTAGTAAGTTGATGATGATTATATCTTGTTCTCCATGTAGTTTATCATTATACCAGTTTTGAACAGAAAACTTTCATCAAAATCAGTTCAATAGTTTTACATAAAGGGCGAAGTTATATAGAAATTTAAAAATAAATGTTTTAGGTTCATAGAATAGGTCTTCTTTAAATCTCCAAGTACTACATACAATCATCTTGTCTTAAATACAAGTATATTTAACATTATATTACATTGACATAGCTTTGTTACAAATTTATAAAAGTAAGTTTTTGGGTTATATCTCAGGTTCCCGATATAGTAGCGGGATAAAATGTATACCAGTTTATAAGTCAATTTGAGCCTCCGGCACTCTCATGCACCACACGACCTACAATGGTGGGAGTACACACCGTTGTTTCACGCCAATCTTCTGTGAGAGGGTGGTACTTTTCCGATCGAGCCGGCCCTTTCAAGCTGAGATAAGCAAGGCTCCACAACTATATAGAATAATCAATCACAGTGAGCATTTTGACAACTTTCCTATAATTTCTTCCAAGTTCATTACATAAAACTAAATTCCCTTTTTTTTGTTTACAGAACTGGTGAATCTCTTCCCTGATATAAAATAGCTACATGTTCTGAAGTTACTCTGGGATATTAAGGAACTGCTAACGACCTACAGGTACTAATTTGTTTGTTCATCCATTAGTTTCACGCAATCAATTAGCAAACTATTTTCGGAACCATTCACCCGCTAGCTTAACTCTGCAAAATAGGTATAACATAATATTCGAAATACACACACAAGTTTTGTCACATTCACGTCAATATCTCACAATATACATCATGAGAAGTCTACACGAATCTTTGTGTAGGATTTCATGCTTCTCATACAACAATGGCCCAATAATACCCACCAAATTACATCCACTGTGGAAGATAAGCTTTGTCCCACACAGACGGGCTTTAAGGAAAGGTCCCGGGAAACCGTCATGTTTGTATTGCGCTTTGTATATACTCGGACTCTATGGTACTCAGACGATTACACTCCATTACGCCTATATACTTCTGAAAGACTTATTGCGATTGATTTTTCTGTATAGTACATTCCTTTAAATGGTATAAAAAAGTCACTGCCTGCCTCTGCCATTTTAGGCATTTATTCTTATACTTTCACGGCGTAAATATAAAAGTCTCTGTGGTGAAGCGGTACTGTGATTGACTGCTAATCATGAGATCTCGGGTTCGATCCCCGGGTTGGGCAGTGTTATTGAGCTGTTTCGTAAAAAGAAAAATTCTCAGTAGCAGTCTGGAAATGTGCCCGGTAGACGGCAATAGGCTCGCCCCCTATTACTTGGGACTTAAACATAGCTGGGGAACCGTGGGTCTGTAATACACCTGTGCCTACCAGTTAGGGGAATACAGGCGTGATGCTATAAATATCATGCCATCCGTGGCCATGAATGCTGTAAAATAACTACTTGAAACATCGGATTAGTAGCAAATCAAGTAAACATAATAGATTCCGCAGAATTAGTTTTATTTCATAACATTTATTTTATCATGCAATGGATTTTGATACGATTTTCAATGCCATTTTGATATTTTTGTAAGAAAGAATATATATTTAAACTGGCAGACCCGACCACGAGTTGCCATCACATATAATTCGTTCGTTAATTTTGAAATAAATACGAAAATAATTGGGACAAAAATTATCCCATGTCTCAAGTTGGATGTGATTTTTTTTTATTAAAATTGGTTCATTGGTGTAGGAGCTCTAAGCCACTGAGATATTATACAGATCTTTCGATCATCCCAATCTCCTTATCACATTTGTCTTTACGACCAACGCCATCTATCGAAAGCATTTACATGCATTTAGCACTTCCCCGGATTGGAAAAGACGCGGGTTCGATTCCCGCTAGTACAAACAATCTCTTTCTCCTTATTCACAAATAATTTGTACTTTAAAAAATGGCGGTGCGTGTCAGTTTCTAAAAAATATAGATCATAAATGTTTAAAAAATCGCGCCATCAAATAGTATGAATTTTAATTGCAAAATTAAACTTACTATATTGGTTTAGTGCATGTAAATGCTTCCGATAGATGGCGTTGGTCGTAAAGACAAATGTGATAAGGAGATTGGGATGATTGAAAGATCTGTACTATAGCTCAGCGGCTTAGAGCACTTCCCCGGATTGGAAAAGACGCGGGTTTGATTCCCGCTAGTACCAAAAATCTCTTTTTCCTTATTCACAAATAATTTGTACTTCAAACAATTCATTTGGATATCCAAAAATAACAACTGTTTGTTTATAGTTTTAAGTTTTCACATTTGTCGGCAGTCCTCATAGATGCTTTGATTTTTTTTATATAGAGATTATTTCATCGAATTTACTTACATACAGTAAGTAAATTTGATGTTTGTTCGTGAAGCCGGGGCGAATTATTAGTTCAAATACAAAATTTAATTATTACGTAACGTAATTATTATTGTAAGAATGGAATAATCCTTAGCCTTTCTAAAGTCACAACAAAGGGTCTTTGGCGTATGCATCTAACGAGTCGCAGCGGCTTGCTATAATCAACACAGAAGGAGATTTAATTGTGTTGTCCATTTTTGTAGTCGCCATATGAGAACCTTTCTTCTCGAACGTTCGTTAATCAAAATGGCGAGTCTGTTCATTAGCTAATAACGGTTTTGTTTATATCTTATAGTCTTGTCATTTTATAAATATTATTTTTTAGGATTTTGTGTTTAATCTGTTTCCGTATTTTAAAAATACTGCGTGATTTAGCGGTTAATATATCAAATTATACTGCTGAGTGTTATGAGTGCAATTCCCACAAAGAACAATACGGAGGTTGACACTAGCTATAATTTCATGTAAATTTTAGCGATTAATATTAGAGTAATATTTAGATATGTTTATTTGATTACAGACAAACTTTTTTAAGATAACTAAATAAAATTTTGTAAATAATGCACGTTATCTCGTGCCTACGAACGCCTTATGAGGTTATGGTCCACAACCTCATAAGGCGTTCTTGCATGAAACTGACTGAAACAGCAGCTGTGTTTGCACGAAACGGAGACCGAAACAGCCGGGTTTGCATGAAACAAACAAAATACTAAAGACCACGCACGCACGATCATGAAACACCGGTTTGTGATGTAATTGAGCGTTTTAGCGGGCAATTAAAATATTCTTATTTATCATTTTTTTCTGCAAATTTATAATTTATTTATAAACTCTTTTTGTGGTGTTTACCATGGATTGTTTTTGGATGTGTTAAATCTGAACTATTTATGCGATCCAAAAACAATTGATTTTTCTCTGGATGCCCGTTTGTACAAGTATGTTTGTAAAGTTCTCGAAAAATAGAAAATATTTCCTAGTGCCCACTGTTATAATAAAAAGAAATTAAAGTCTTAAGAATGATTATCGGTTATTCAGACATTCTAGAGTAAAAATCTAGACAAATGATCCAGCTAAATGTTGACTGTCAATGCAGTGGATAAATGATGGTAATCGATTGTTTAACAAAGTAATGACAGCACAGTGCCAAGAAATGCCTGGCGGTCGGCCAGTGACTCATTTTCCATTAGGCCATGTGCCCATTTGAGAACATCATCCTATGAACTTATAGATAAAATAACGTAACATCACATATTATATAAGCGTAAGCCGCTATATAGATTATATCATCACACCAATCCATCGCATGTGTTGACTAAGAAAAAATTTAAGTATTAAACGGTTCTTACCGTTGCCGAAGATGAAGAGTCGAAAAAACACGTTGCTAACTGCTCTGGCTAGCTTACTTACAATAATGGGGCCGTTTTGGTTCTGTTCTTGAGCAAGCTCAATCTGAGAGATTTGTTCAGTAACTTGTGAAGTCTGTCAACCCACACCAGGCTGGTACACGCACAAACTGGTATACGCTTTATCCCGCTACTATAATTATGGAACCTGAGATATAATATAAAGACTAAATAATATAAATATCGCTTATATATACGCATAATATTCCGCAGTGTCTGAAAACGAAGGTCTACGACCAATGAGTATTACCAGTAATGACATATGGAACAGAGACGTGGTCTCTGAATGTTAGCCTTGTATCAAGGCTCAATGTTGCTCAGCCATGAAGCGGGCTATGCTCGGTATTTCCCTACGTGATCGAATTCATAATACGGAGATCCGTAGGAGAACAGGCGTTGACCAACATAGCCCGCCGAGTTGGCATCCTGAAGTGGCAATGCCACATCGCTCGACGAACCGATAACCTTTGGAGAAAAAAGGTCGAGTGGCACCCACATATCAGACGGTGTAGCATAGGACAGCCCCCCACCAGATGGACCGACGATCTGGTCAAAGTCGCAGGGAGCCGTTGGATGCGGTCGGCGCAGGACCGCTCGTTCTGGTGTTTTCTTGGGGAGGCCTATGTCCAGCAGTGGACATAGAAAGGCTGATGGATGGATGGAGTAACATAATACTAATATGTAAAAAGTGAAGAAATATCTAAATGATTATAATTTAATTACTACATAGTGATATGATAATTCCTTTAGTTCAATTAGATAAATTAATAAAACGTGCCTGCGTGGATTTACCTATTATATAAATATACATTATAAGCATCTACTAACTTTGCTTGATGTTTTGTCATCATAATAATATGCAATAAAAAACTTAATAATAACCCGACGAGAGTGTCATTATACTATATTAGGGTTATATGACATCATTTGCCTCTGTTCCAAATCTCGAGAACGCCATTTACCAAGTCTCGGTATTCAGAAACAACATCTTAGCAGGAGTGGGTCGAAATAATGATCATACTTTATTAAACACATTAAATTTGTGATTCCTTTGTATGTACACATGTTGTGGTCACATATACAATTGGTCACTTCATGTAGTGCCAACCATTTCATGAAATTAGGTTAGATTAGGAATTGTTAGATTAGGTTTTATAACCACTGAAGTTTTAATGGTAGAGCCTTCCACCAGTATGAATGGGCCGGCTCGATCAGGGAAGTAGTACCCTCTCACAAAAGATTAGCGTGAACCAACAGTAGTGGAACCTATCGCTGTGTTTCGCATGGTGAGTGAGAGTGCCGGAGGCCCGAACCCCCTCTCTATCCTCTCCTTTTTACCCTTATAAATAAATAAATAAAATAAATCCCTTTCATTGAAGACGACGCGCGAATAATGCCTCTGTTGTTGCTAGCGTCTATAGGCTAAGGTAACCGCTTACCATCAGGTGGGCCGTAAGCTTGTTTGTCACTCACGTAGTATAAAAAAAATGCCACACAGTTCCTGTGGTCTGCCAATACAGGAGGAGAGACAGCACACGGCGGGTTTATTTAGTTGGTGAGGGCCCTACACTACCCTGTTCGTTGGCAGTGGGGTGTGCGGTTAGGTACATTTTTTCCCGCCTTGCAAAAAAAAAAAAGGTTGGGTTTCATGAAATGCCAGCCACATCATTAAATGGCCAATTTTATGACCTGGCTACTACATATATAGATAATATATATTTATTTCATTATGTACTTTGATTAGCTATCAACTGCAAGATAACCTTACTGCATGGCCTGAGATTTTTGCACAAGTGTTTTGTGACTGAAAACGCAATAATAATATTTTTTGTTATTGAGCGTCTGAGACGGTATTCTAGAAGGCACAGATTCACATCCTGATCATGGTCATAATTTTATATTTAGTATTTTCGCACCAGCATGAATGGGCCGGCTCGATCAGGTAAGTACTACCCTCTCACAAAAGATTAGCGTGAACCTACAGTAGTGGAACCTATCGCTGTGTTTCGCATGGTGAGTGAGAGTGCCGGAGGCCCGAACCTCGGCCTCTCTATCCTCTCCTTTATACCCTTATAAATAAATAAATAAAATAAATCCCTTTCATTGAAGACGACGCGCGAGTAATGCCTCTGTTGTTGCTAGCGTCTATAGGCTAAGGTAACCGCTTACCATCAGGTGGGCCGTAAGCTTGTTTGTCACTCACGTAGTATAAAAAAAATGCCACACAGTTCCTGTGGTCTGCCAATACAGGAGGAGAGACAGCACACGGCGGGTTTATTTAGTGGGTGAGGGCCCTACACTACCCTGTTCGTTGGCAGTGGGGTGTGCGGTTAGGTACATTTTTTCCCGCCTTGTAAAAAAAAAAAGGTTGGGTTTCATAAAATGCCAGCCACATCATTAAATGGCCAATTTTATGACCTGGCTACTACATATATAGATAATATATATTTATTTCATTATGTACTTTGATTAGCTATCAACTGCAAGATAACCTTACTGCATGGCCTGAGATTTTTGCACAAGTGTTTTGTGACTGAAAACGCAATAATAATATTTTTTGTTATCGAGCGTCTGAGACGGTATTCTAGAAGGCACAGATTCACATCCTGATCATGGTCATAATTTTATATTTAGTATTTTCGCACTCTGTGTTTTGGCCGAGCATGTCAAGTGAAAAAAAATAAAAACTAGCTGCTACCAACGACTTCTTTGACGTGGAATTCTTTAGTTATTTTTATGTACGGAACCCTAATAAATTTCCAAAATAAAAGTAGCCTGTCTGCTTATAACACCAGCTATCTGGCAGTGAAAGTTCCGTCCAAATTGGTTCAGCCGGAGATTAGCTGGAACAAAAAGAGAGGCAGAAAGACCGACAGACAGACAAACAAAAACTTTAAAATTTTATATTTTGTTATAGGTAATGTTATAGTGACGTATATAATTTTATATGCATTTAATGAAACTCTATTATATAGAAATTACAAATAGATACTTCAATATCTATATTATTTGTATAACATGGCCCACGTAACGACTTTATTATCTTTTGTATATGGAAAAATGACCTCCCCTCAAAATGTGATTCACAAAATCGTATCGAAATCGTATCGTCTTATTTGTGATTGGTTGAAACATACACGCAAGATATTACAATAATCGCTCACCCAAACACGATGATCTTTCAACCAATGAACAATACGATGCGATGTCGATACGATTTAGTGAGTTACATTCTACAAGCCCAATCATGCTAGTGCCGCTACACTATAACGCTGTATGTACTGTGAGTATTGACGTTAAACAGCCGTTAGAGTTTCATTCTATTAAAAATACATACTAATAATGATGCCTGTAAACAGATATAAGTTGAAAAATATAACATTTTAACTTTTATGAATTGTAAAGTGGAATGCCCGCGCGTACCTCACACTCCGTGATAAACCACAGGATATTTATAATTTTATAGGCCGCCCATCCGATACACATAATTAGCTATGTAGGTGAGTATTAAACCTATATTTTTCTAAAAAATGTGTTAGTTAAAAGAGTTCGATGTTTTTCTTCCATTTTTCGCATATTAAATTGATATATTTAGCCTATAAATCGGATCTAGAACCTTGGAATGGTAGGTACACTCTCCCGCGAAGGTGCTCCGTTTGCGGATGCATCGCTCAGTGGAGGGCACCCGTAAGGGTAAGCCGCCGACGGACCACTGAAGTAATCGACGGGGTGTGCTGTTAGGTATATTTTTTCCCACCACTGAAGGAATGTAATATGGTTCCAGTGGCCCGCCAACAAAGGCGGAGAGACGGCACACGGCGGGTTTATTTAGAGGGTGAGGGCCCCACACTACCCTGTTCATTGCCCTGAACGACGGGTGTGCGGTTAGGTATATTCTTTCCCGCCTTAACAAAAAAAGGTATCGTTTATTCTGAATATAAGTTCATTTTACTCTAAGGTCAACGTTCTAACGACGAAAAGCCTCGGTTGAGAGGCTCGTTTAAGTGTCAGGTCAAGAGTGCGGTATAAAAGGCAGTTCTGCTCGTCCCTACTCGTACTTTTGAAAATTCCCGTTTCTGTAACAATCTGAAATTAATTTTTACATATGAGTGTTTATTAAAATTATGTTTTAACTATAGCATTAAAATGCTTGTCTTCAATTCTGCGAAAAGCCTAAGCGTAAGTGTGTTTGATTGCTTGTTTCGCTTTCAAGCTATATCTACTGAACCAATAATCATAAAATTTTGCTCACATATAGTCGCCGATCTGGCCAAAATACGTTCGGTTAAGTTGGTAGAGGTCGATCTAGGCGAAGGTATTTTCGCCAGATCGGTGAACTATTTAAGAAAGGCCAGGTTAAGAGACGTGGTCTCTGAATGTTGGCCTCATATCAAGGCTCAAAGTCGCTCAGCGGGCCATGGAGCGGGCTATGCTTGGTATTTCACTACGTGATCGAATCCGTAATACGGAGATCCGTAGGAGAACGAGAGTGACCGACATAGCCCGCCGAGTTGCCATGCTGAAGTGGCAATGGGCAGGCCACATCGCTCAACGAACCGATAACCGTTGAGGACGAAAGGTTCTCGAGTGGCGACCACGTATCGGACGGCGCAGCGTAGGACGGCCCCCCACCAGATGGACCGATGATCTGGTCAAAGCTGCGGGGAGCCGTTGGATGCGGTCAGCACAGGACCGCTCGTTGTGGCGTTCTCTTGGGGAGGCCTATGTCCAGCAGTGGACGTTAAAAGGCTGATGGGTGGATGGATGGAGGTTAAGAGTACTCATATCCAACGAGCATGCATGAAAGCGCTGATGAAAGGAGAGACGTGGGTACGGGAAAATGGCATGACAATATGTATGTATGTAGGTATAGTCTGGAGCGTAGAAAAGAACATTTGCATAGGTATTTTATCCCGGGAAAAGGTATAGCCCCTGTGGGATAGCTAATTTTAAAAATATATATTTAATATGTCATGGAGTTACGTATTCATGTACGGAAACCAACGAGGCTGGAGTCTAGTATGAGTATGTTATAGGTACATTAAACACAAAGTGAAAAATGTGAAATCGAAAATAACAGTCACGAGCAGGATTCGAACCTGCATCTCCTGGATACCGTCCAGATGCTTTGCCAATTCAGCCATCGTGACCCTTGCTCCCGACTGCTCACTTTGTGTTTAATGTATGTTGCTAAGCATGTCAAATGCTAAAAATATATATAAAAATATCTAAATATGTTATAGGTACTTTAGAATTTATAAAGTTATCGTAGGTAAACCATAGATATAGTAACGTATATACGAGTACTATATCTATGAGGTAAACTAATAGATATTAATAATTAATAAATGTGGGGCCGTGTGGGGCCTGCTTTAGAATTGTCCCGCGGGAGTCGTAAGAGCCGACTGATGAAACACCGGGGGAGTGGGCAGCAGCACTCCATCGAGTATTAATAACACCCACTGCGATCGCCAAGCCGCCTGCCAAGCGTGGCGATTATGGCGTTATTCCCCTTTGCAGGAGCGCTCGTTGTGGCGTTCTCTTGGGGAGGCCTATGTCCAGCAGGGGTCTTCGAAAGGCTGATGGATGGATGGATGGAAACTAATAGACAAGTATGTAGTTATTATATAAACAAGCTATTTTGGTTATATATAAATGTGATATATATACGGTTAAATAAGCCGATTTTTCCTGCTGAATAAAAAACATGGTATGTACTTATTAGTCTGAATTATATCTACCACCGTCGTAAATACATATTAGTTCAACAGAGATGGTATTACTTTGGTTTACTTCGACAGTTGATCAAAGTTAAGAAAAGGGTGTTCACCTCTTTAATGACACGTCCACACTAAATTTATTCCTAATATAGTTACCACAATAGCCTGTAATATACGCCCATTAAAGCGCACTTTTTTAGCATTACGAGGATAATATTTAAATCCATAATGATTCAAAAGGCTTGCCCGTATACCCCAAACAAGGGAAACCAGCCAAGCATGAAGACCCGCAATGAATAATTTCGTACAAAAGATTAAGCGGCCCATTTGGCTATAATAAAAGTCACCAGTTATGACAGCCGTTTTCATTAACTAATCGTTTCAATGTTTTAATTATAAACTATGACTGCAGTGGTAAAACCAAGGACTGCGAACGCTGGTATCGAATTCGATGCCCGGTCCGAGGTCCAGGACTCACATGACACACATCAATTACATTATGCATGTATTTGTTTACGTAATCACTGTTCGACAAAGAAAAACTGCCTCTAGTGCAGCGGTAGTGTGAGCGACTGCTGATCATGAGGTCTCAGGTTCGATCCCCGGGTCGGGAAAAGTTATTGAGCTTTTTCGTAAAAAGAAAAAGATAAGAGATAGTAAGAAGAATAATAAGGAGAGGATAGGAAGGATAATAAGAAGAGGATAGGGAGGGGAGTTGGGCCTCCGGCGCTCTCACTGCCCATACGAAATACAACAGAAGGTACTTTAATATATTTCACGCTGGTCTTCTGTGAGAGGGTGGTACTTCCCTGATCAAGCCGGCCCATTCATGCTGGGATAAGCAAGGCAAGAAATTGGTGCATTTCTTAGTTTCAGATAATAAACATTTCGAAAAATTTTAGAATTCCATTTAAATTTGAAATAATTTTTCAAAACCTTTTAATCTAATTATATATACAACTAGCTGGTGCCAGGTGCGCTTCGCTTCAGCTAAAATAATCTACCATTTTTAATACGTAAAAAATTTCATATCAATTCGACCTATGGTTCAAAAGATAAAAATCACCGCCACCAGCGCCACCTATCCGGTACTGACGTCATTATGTTCGCCTGAGTGGTCATGTCGCCCTTTATATGAGTGCAAGGTTTCATATCAATTGGGCTAACGGTTCTCGAGTTTTAGATGAACATACATTCTCTTTTATATAAATATTCGTAGGTATATATATACAATAATAATATTTACAAAAAACTAATTCTAGGCACCGAAAAATTCCTCCGCGTCGCCGTCATTGGGTAACGTGCACAGAAGGCTGGCAGCATTGCCAAGTTGTATGGCAATGGGCAATGCTTAATCTAAAAATTCCATTTAAATAGATTACTTTAGTTACCCTCCCTGCTCATCGCGATAACGTTTTGACGAACATTTCCTCAAGCTTTTTGTTTTTAATTAAAACAAAACTTAAATTTAAGATAATACATTTCGTAAAGGTTAACGCCTACGGCGGGCGTTTCGATCATGATTCAATTACCATCTTGGGTGAAAGAAGAAATTTCTTAAATAAATAAGAAACATCCACAATAACGTAAAAACAACTGCCAGAAGATATCACAATCGAGAGAAAATATATTTTACTTGTCTTCTTCCATCAGAAGCTGACAGCCTCACAGTATTGACGTCGTATCCAATCAACTTTCAAACTCAATTTGTATTGGCCAGCGAAAAAACGCGATCTCATCGTAACAACTTGTTACTAGTGATGATTGCTTTCCATTGAATCGGTTTTCATCTGTTATGTCTTAGCTATTAATATCCATCCATCCATCCATCAGCCTTTCATCGTCTACTGCTGGACATAGGCCTCCCTAAAATGGGGGTTTTACCATAATTGCTACGCTTGGCAGGTGGGTTGGCGATCGCATTGATTGTTTTTAGTACACAGGGGAACGCTGCTGCCCGGTCCCCTGGTAGGTAATCTCTTAATCGGCTTTTACGACTCCCATAGGAAGAGACGGGGTGGAGCTATTCTTGGTGCCGGCCCCACACGGCAAAGCTATTAAGACACCAAAATTATATTCTTTTTTTTAATAAATAGGTGCAGTTCCATTATTACGCATGGATCTGCCATTTTTTGTTTGACAGCTTTCGACTTAAAACTACTAAATGATTTCCTGCTACAATTCGCGTCAGGAACCTAAGATATAACCTAAAGTCTAAAAAAAATAAGTACATATATTATTTTTCTTATTTTAAAAATCAAAACAGCTAGTAACCTTAAATTGGTTCTATAAAAAAATATCCATCCATCCATCCATCCATCAGCCTTTCGAAGTCCACTGCTGGACATGGCCTCCCCAAGAGAACGCCACAACATGTGTTTCGCTCATATGGGGTATAGTGCCGTAATCGCCACGCTTGGCAGGCGGGTTGGCGATCGCAGTGGATGTTGTTAATACTCGAAGGAATGCTGCTGCCCACTCCCCCGTTATTCCCTCAGTCGGCTCTTACAACTCCCATGGGTGGAGAGGGGTGGGACAATTCTAAAGCCGGCCCCACACGGCAATAAAAAAATATGTGCTCAACTATTCGTAAAACAATTGTTCTGAATCGAATTTTGAACACAAAACAGCACTTTAGGCTTATCGAAGTTTTAGCGAAACTTCGAATAAATCTTACGTAAACAATTAATGTTGTTATTGAAGACAACGCGAAAGTCTTTGCAACATTTAGGAAAAAGAAGTAAAAAAGGAAAATGTAACACGTTTCTCCAATTATATAACTGTGAACAACTACGAAGATATATCACGTCTTGAAAAGTTGTTGAGTTTATTATTTGTGGCCAAAATGTTGTGGTTATAATAGTATAACGTATTAATATTACTAGGAGTGTGATTATTCCGACTATTTTTATTTATTTCATGTAATTTGATAATTATACTATTTATTTATTTAACTTTATGTAAACATTTTTGATCTATATTTTTTAGCATTTGACATGCTCCGCCACTTTTAAAGTACAAATTATTTGTGAATAAGGAAAAAGAGATTTTTTGTACTAGCGGGAATCGAACCCGCGCCTTTTCCAATCCGGGGAAGTGCTCTGAACCACTGAGCTATAGTACAGATCTTTCGATCATCCCAATCTACTTATCACATTTTGTATTTACGACCAACGCCATCTATCGGAAGCATTTACATGCATTAAACCAACTTTATGTAATCAGAAAACAAAGTACATTTTCAATGTTACAATGATTTAATGCCTGAGGTATTATCTACCAGTCAACCATGGGTGGCACAGAGATAATGTGAGGTACGTAGGTACACCTTCATGAGAAAACAAGCGAGTTAAAAAAAATATATAATTAATTTAAGGAAGAGTTATATATGCGACTATACGATAATTTATAAATACAATATATAACTATATATATATATATATATATACATACATACATAATATAAATACATAATAATGAATAAATAAAAATAATATTCAAGAGTGTTGTAACTATTCCTCTAGCTCGGCCAAAAAGCGCTGTCGGACCTTAGTCTTAAATTCGTAGCGGTTCTTAAACATCCTGATATTGAGCGTGGAGCTTAGCAGCTTAGTGTGGAGTGAATATGTAGACCAAGATTTATGACTGTGGTACTTAGTGGTATAGTCACACCATTAATGATGACAGGTGGAAGACATTGAAGATCCAGTCTACTCATCACTCGCTGACTATACCTACAACAATTGCCTTACAGCTATATTTAAACTTTATTCATTGGTTGTTTGGTTAAGACTTTGTAGACCTTAAGCGTGTGGATTACCTGTGTTATATGTGGTGTATATATTGAATTATTTCATACATTTCATAGTCTATTCTTGAACAAAAACTTGTTGCAATGCCCTTTAGGGTATACAGTGCTAGAAGATCGAGAAGGGCCGGAACGTAACTGTTTACAATATTAGCTTATTTGTTGAAACTCTAGTAGAACTAATCGATATTATTTATTACGTTTCCAAGCTTCACATAGACAATAAACACGAATATAAACACAAGCTCAAAGCCAACATTGGCAGGCCTTCGGCATTCATTATTTGAAATCCAATCGGTATAAGTGACTAGGAGTTAATTGTATTGATCGCTCGGTGTAAGTGACCGACAGGGTCGCTAATAGCTTGTCTCGTGACGCGTTGATACGATGCGATTAATGCGTACGCTTCAAGCTTGGATAGACAGAGGGACAGTTGATTAATTGCAAATAGTTAATAATAGCAGGATTAGTGCAAACACGCGAAAAAAATAACGGTGTTATAGATGAAATAGATGGCGATGTAAAAGATGACAAACCTATTGTCACCTAGCGGCCAAAATCCAGATTCCATAATTTTGCGCGCTTGAAAACTTACGTCAGTTCTAATTTATTTTCCTTTTTTTATGTTGAAGTTATCTTCTATATACATATAATTGCTTGTACCAACTGACTGACGATCAACGCAGAGCCTAAACCGCTGGGGCTGCAAACTTGAAATTTTGGTAGACGATGCCTTTTTTGTTGTAGGAATCCACTAAGAAAGGATATTTGAAAATTTCACCTTTAAGAGGGTAAATTAAGGTATAAACGGTTGTATGGAACTCAGTCATATTATAATAAGAATATCATAATATAAGAATATCATAATATAAGAATATCATAATAAGAAGATCATATCATAGTAAGAAGCACGAAATTTAAAATACCTGTTTCTGGTTAGAAATAAATGTACATGTATAGTGGGATATTAAAAAAAAATATGACTGAGATGGCAAATGAGGGGTTGAAAGTTTATATGGGAGATTCGCCACTTTTAAAGTAAGAAGCACGAAATTTCATATACCTATTTCTGGTTAAAAATAAATGAATACGTATATTATTATCATTATTTATTTATTTTATCAGTGATTTTATATTTTTTACGCCTAAGAGGGTGAATTAGGGGTCGAAGGTTTGCATAAAAAGTTTGTTATTTTTAAAAGAATCAGCATAAAATTCAATATTGAAGCATCTTATATAAAGTTTAAGTAACAAACATTATAAACTAGGTGCAACCCGCGACTTCGTCCACGTGGAATTGAGTTTGTATATTTTTTTGTACCCTTATTATTTTTCTAAAATAATAGTATCCAAAGCTACTACTTGTAATATCTGCTATACGCCAATGGAAGTCCCGTACAAATTATTCCAGCCGTTATGGATGTTAGTCAAAACAAACAGTCAGACAAAAATTTTAAAAATTGTATTTTGTTACTCTTATATGCATTTAGTAAAAAGCTGTTATTTAAACATTACAAACAGACATTCTAATATCAATTATTTGTATACATAAGCTTTTTGTTGCTTAAATTCATAGTTTGCATTATAAGTAACTTTACGCTCGATAGATGGCGTTATACACGTTTTTTGATTCAGGCTATTGTTTCGTTATGCCGCTTATAATTATTATATGATATGACGAGATATTAACGTTAAACACACCGTAGGTTGTACGTAAGTGACCACTGAAGGAATGTCACATAGTTCCAGTAGTCTGCCAAAACAGGTGGAGAGACGGCACACGGCGGGTTTATTTAGTGGATGATGATGGGCCCACACTACCCTGTTCGTTGCCCCGAACGACGGGGTGTGCGGTTAGATACCCGCCTTTACAAAAAAAGTATTGTATGTAAGTGTGTACCACCTTCGACCTCCGATTGAAATGTTAAATATAAATCTTTTCCTTCATTGGTGAGCCATAGTAATTACCAAACGTGGTGAAGGAAATGTTTTCATTCCACGAATACCGTTAATTCCATCAGAGTATCCTGAACAAATTAAAATAATATACAATAATACAGATCCCGCTTAATATGTGATTTGCCATAACAATTAACAAGTCTAAGTCAAGGCCTAGGCAGTCACTGAAAATGACTGGCATCGATTTAAGTAAGGATTGCTTTTCACATGTAGACATTTATGTTGCATGCTCCAGAGTGAGTTTTAGACGAAAACGGAAACATTGCAAACGTCGTTTACAAAGAGGTACTTACTATAGTAATTAGACCTAAAATGTTGGTGAATACTTTAATTTCATTTAAAGACAGATCGTTCCTATTTCAATATTCATTTATTTGCGCGAGAAAAGCCGCGGGAATCAGCTAGTATACGTATATGTATGATTGCCAGTTGCTTTTGCTCAATGAAATAAAGTAATTACTCTTATATACAGCAGTAATAGCCTATAGCGGTGAAACCAAGGACTACAAAGTAAGTCGTATCGAGTACTATCCCGTGTCTTAGGCCCAGTGCTAGCACTGCAAACACCTATGACTTTTGAAAATTATGTATTTGTTTACAAATTGTCATTGTTTGGTGGAGGAAAACATCGTGAAGAAACCTGCATGCTTAAAAAGACACTATGAGAAGAAGTAAGAAAGTAAGGTAAGAAATTAAAAAAATATAATACATAAGTATGATTTCCAGTTTCTTTTACTCAATGAGATGGAACAAGAATTTGTAGAACTTTATCAAGAAGATATACAATGATATACAGATACATGTAAATATATTTAATTAAATTAGGTATATCGTTCCTACGTAGAAAACTTTTGCTAGGTACGTACTATAGGTATCTAATTCTAAACCTTGGATAAAGCCTGTGAAGATTAAGCTCATTTACATAGGCCTGATTCAAGTTCAAATTTAGATAACTTTAAACATGTATTGGGTCGTACAAATTAAACGATATAATGGGCTTACTTTAGATTTAATTAGAAGATTGTATACAATATATTTGACGCCTTTGTAGATGTACTGGTGTAAGTAGTACTACACATTGCGAGATGTGAACTGCCCCCTTAGAATGAAAAACGAAACGTTAGACGAACTTTCCTTTCACTTCATTGTGATTGGTCGCCTGAATCACGCGTCAAAATCTAAACTAATCAGGAATCACGCGTCGGAAAATTTATCAATCACAACGACTCGAAACGAAAGTTCGTCTAACGTTTCGTTTTTCATTCTAACGGGGCTGTAGTTTCTTTTCATTGCCGAAATGCCTCATAATTTTTAGTTAAATAAATTGTGAGTCATATCAAAATAATACTGCCACATAGCGCAAATTTTTTTAGAAATATTTATGATTTATCGTATCAATCATGCAATATAAGCTATTAGTTACATAGTTGAATTAGCACAGCAATTAAAGACTAGTGGTCGTCCAGTGGTCAACATTCGATCATACACCGACCGTACATACAATCAATCCTATAAAATATATTTTTATTGAATTAATTTATTTCTAATGTAGGTTATACAAAAATATTATTTCTAACGCATATTATATAAAAATATTATGTTTCTGTACTCCTTCTCCACTTAAACTTAAACTGTGCCAAATCTCACACTTCCCAGTGCGCACAAAAATGGTAACCGTCGCTCATGGACTCAACTATACCGAAAGTATTGTCAAGCCAGTACTCACCGTTTCATTTCATCAATATGAAATGAAAGAATAAACGGCTATCTCCTGCTACAGCCAAAACGCAACGATGTGCTTCATGGCTGGTCACACGGGAGATGGTGGTACCAACCCGCTCGGGCCCGATACCAAGTGAGTACTCCCACTTGGTACCCAGCCCTACCACCAGTCATGCAATGGATGATAATTGCTCACTTCCCTTAGTCGCCTCATACGACACCCGTGGGAAAGAATGGGGTGGTGGCATTTGTATTCTTAGTCCGTCACCACACGGACAAAAGGTAGATAAGTATAGATAATTCAGTTATATGTACATAATTTGTTCTTTAACCTCACCTACTGGCCTTTTCTATAGTCTAGGAAACATGCGATTATATATGCATGCGATATTCTCCCGGTGTTGCTAGCGTCTATACGCTATTGTAATTTTTTTTTGTTAAGGTGGGAAAAAAATTTACTAACCGCACACCCCGTCGTTCCTTCTCGCAGAAGGCAGTGACCGCGGCCCAGTTCCTGTCGCTGCCAAGCACCGCTCTGACGACGCTCGGCAGCGAGAGGTCCCCCCCTATTTCCGCGACGAGTTCACGGCCCTGTTCGGCCCAAGCCGGGCACGACTCGAGCGTGTGCCGCGCCGTGTCCTCGTTGCTTTTGCCACCCTTGTACCAAAAATACTGTAACAGAGCTGCGTCTGTACATTTAAGATATTTGAGAAAAAAATACTGTATTAGGCTATATCAATAGGCGTGTCTGAACACTAATATATTTTTTTGTCTGTTTGTTCTTTCGCGCATCACGCAAAAACTATTGAATGGATTTTTATGCAATTCTTTTTATTGGATAGTTATCGATTAGACTTTAAATCTGGTATATATTATAACCCGCTACTGTATGAGGAACCCTAGATATAACCTAAAAACTAGCTTTTGGCTGCGGCTGAGTCGCGGGCAAAGGCTAGTGAGTTTATAAATATTCTTCTTATCTCTAAATATTTTAATGCGCTCCGCTATTGTGCCATCTTCTCAATAGGAGGGTAACGGACCAGATAAGTTGGTACACACGATAATTTAACTCTCGCATTTGGCTCTTACTATAGGTACCTGTGGTCTTGGCTGGATGCCAAATTACATAAAGCATAATTACGTGTACACGTAGGTATGTGTGAATTTTTACTCTATAAAATGGATCCATCCATCATCCATCAGCCTTTCAACGTCCACTGCTGGACATAGGCCTCCCCAAGAGAACGCCACAACGACGTCCCGTCATGGGGGATAATGCCGTAATCGCCACGCTTGGCAGGCGGGTCGGCGATCGCAGTGGATGTTGTTAATACTCGAGGGAGTGCTGCTGCCCACTCCGCCGGTATTTCCTCAGTCGGCTCTTACGACTCTCGTGGGTGGAGAGGGGTGGAACAATTTTTTTAAATCTAATCAAGAGCTATCAAATAAAAAAAGTTTCATCAAAATCCGTTCTGTAGTTTTTGCGTGATGCACGAACGAACGAACAAACAAACAAACATACATAAAATCTAAAAAAAATGTTTTGTGTTTAGACACGCCTATATAGCTAATACAGTAAATTTTTCTCAAATATCTTATAGTAGTAGTAGTTAGGATATAGATTATCTGGTTGCGTTTAAGTTAACCTATTTTGTGGTATTTAATTGTGTGATTGTAAAACTTAGCTTGCTTTCTTAAAACAAATTATTTAGATATTTTTTATGTACTTTTTTAGCATTTGTTATGTTAGACTTGTGTTGATTTATATATCAACGAAAAGTGTGAAAATGCGAAATCGAAAATAACAGTCACGAGCGGGATTTGAACCTGCATCTCATATATACCGTCCAGATGCTTTGCCAATTCAGCCATCGTGACAATTGCTCGGGACTGCTAATTTCGATAACACATTCATACTTAACGTCTTGGGTGACACAATTTAGGCAATTACCTAACATAAAAAATTGTATAGTGCGGATGTACCTAATAAGATTGTAAAAAGGATGTGACATAGATATGTTGAAGGCAGGAACAAACTACGACGGCTTAGGAGCAAAGCGTAACGGCATTCAAAGAAAGGGGGTAAAATCCGCTGGCTGTTATTTCTTCCAATTTCAAAAGCTCCCGCAGAGCACAGACTTTCTATCAGCCAATATTTTGGTCGTTTTCTTAATCAGTATGAAGCTGTATATTAGTGCGCACATTATAACGATTCGTTATCGTCCGATAAAAGACTTTGATGGGCTACAGGATTGCCTTCAAACTATTCTATCGATGACCTATCGGCCGATTGCTAACCCGTTGTCCTGGGTGAACGACAAACGCGTCAATACTACGCGACGCGACGCGACACAAAGATATCAAATAGAGGTTGTATGTACTTATGGTGTACGTTGTCGCCTAATTTGACAACGTAGGCCAGGTACATACAATCTCTATTTGATCGCGTAGCAACGCGTAGCATCGCGTCGCGTCGATCACCTAGGACAACGGGTCAATCAGTATGGCGCTCTTCCATGCGCGCACACTTCCGATTGTTTAATCGGCTGACTCGGCCGATAGTTCAATTTGCTTCGAGCTTTGATTTTGATATGATGTGGCGTGTAAGGATAATAACAAGGGTAAGGAAGAAGTTTAGGTCTATAACGCTCTCACTCTCCATAAGAAACATAAATATAGAAGTAGTAGGTACTTGCTTTATGCCGATCTTTTGTGAGAGGGTGGTACTTCCCTGGTTAAGCCAGCTCATTCATGGAGGAGAAAGACTATCGTTTCGATAAATGAGTTAAATAAAAACTTTATTAAGTCTAATACAACTTAATCTACGAGATGTCAAGTCCAGATTTTATCGTGACCACATCATTACTTTAAAAATATGTCGGCTGGCCCGCTTGTATTGATCGTTTGCCAGCCTAGCTCTCAAGCCAATTATTTAAAGCTTTGTGTAGATATTAGAATGATAATAAAAGCCATTTATAGTTTAATTAACTGACAAGAAAGTCCTGTCACGTCTATAAACAGGCTATGAAATGTTATGTTTGTGTGACAGTGAAAGATAAGCGATATAAAGTATCTAACATTATTATATTAGTAAATAAGTAGTACAATATTACTAATATTATAAACTAGATTCTGCATACGACGAGTGCACTTCAGAATATAAATACATTACTCTAAGGCACATGTGGCCACTGTGATCAATTACTATGTTATATTGTTTTTCATTAACACAAATGACAAATGTATCTATTTATCATATATTGCACTTGTAAAATAATATCTACACACACAGATAAAGAACAAACACTATTTTTAACACTCATGATATTTTTGATGCCATTTTTGTTATTTAAACTAGTTAAAAAACTGTATGTGTTCTTTATATGTGTGTGTAGATATTATTTTACAAGTGCAATATATGATAAATAGAGACATTTTAAGTTTGAAAAATCAGCTGTGCCGTGTCAACCGGGAGTAGAACAGACCTCAACGCTTCGCTTATGAGGCGTGCAACACTAAACACACGTAAATAATAACACACCAACGTTATAAAACACGAAAAAAACATATTTTGCATTTTACCATTTTTACGACACTGAAATGTCAACCTTGACGTAATGACGTTTCGGTTCATTTTGACACATTGACGACATTGACCTCTAACAAAATTTCACGTTTTGGCGTGCGCGCGGCCTGGAACCGAGAGGAGAGGTAGACCAATATAGAAGTACTTCTTAAAATTAGCGCTAGAAGGCGTATAAGACATGAAACCCACATTAGTACTTTTTGAAATTAGCGTTATCTATGTGATTTATTGAAAACTACTTAGTAAGACCAATACATTATTAGTTACTTATCAAATAATCAATTTTATTGTGAAAAATGAAGATTATGAGGCGTGCAGTTTTGGATTTTCCAAAGTATTTCTCTTTGCTTTGATTAAAAGCAAAAAATTAAATTCGACAGAAACAATATAATTTCAATGTTATTAATTAAAGTCAATTAAATTAATATTAGCTGTATACAATACCGGAATTGTATAATAAAATATTATACTCACAAAGTGCTAAAATGCAAAAGTTTGAATGGATGTTTGTTATTCAATCACGCCAGAACTGCCGAACGGATTTGGGTGAAATTTAATTTAAAATTGACATAGAGATAATTGTATAGTCAGCACATAGGCTACAATTTGTTCCGAAAAAATGTATGGATGCAATGGGACATACCTACTTGGTGACATGATTTTTTGCATAGTGTAGTTTAGGGGTCTCTTTGACCCCTGATAACATAGCCTATATGCTTTTACCCCAGGAAAATCAATAGTATATGTGGTATACCTCTTTTTATATACAATATCATTGGTAGTATAGCAATATTTGTATAGACAACTTTAGTGTGCTGTAACATTAATATCAATTTTATTAAACTATATAAACATACTTAGCAAGTTCACGTTTAAAGTTTAGAAACTTTTAACTTAATACATTTTTTTAACTTTTTTCTAAGAAATCTCTTCTGTGTCTCGGATTCTCCTCAAAAATTTCCCTTTTATGAAGTCATAATATTATTACCATAAAAACTTCTTTATAAACGTCGTTCTTACCTTCCTAACTCGCATATTGCATTACATTACACGATAACGTTACAGCTTATACATATCGTAAGACCACTTTCATTTTTATGACAATACCTTTATGAGCTATAAAAGTGAAAATGAACTCTATGACAGTAAAATTTTAATTGAAATAATGACAGAAATAACGAGTTTATGAGCTGACAAATGTCATCTATATTTTAATCAGCTCGTGGAAATTTTTAATTAAAATTTATGAACAATCTTTTGTCGTGGTAAGTTACTAGCACTTCGCTACGCTACGCTTCTTACTTACTCACCATCACACCATCTCCCTTGCGGGGTAGGCAGAGAGAACAGAACGCCAAAAGGCTCTATTCTAGCATACATCTCTCGCTTCTTCAACATTCATAATAACTCTTCAAACACGCTCGCCGGTTTTGGAAACTCCTGACTCCACCTTTCTTCAATACTTGAGGGATTTGTCTAGATAGGTGCGTCTCGGTCTCCCCTTGTACCTTGTAACTTTGCATCTCTCAGACATGAATGGGCCGGCTCGATCGAGGAACTACTACCCTCTCACAGAAGATCAGCCAGGAACAACGATAGGTATTCCTACCATTGTGTTTCGTATGGTAACTGGAGAGGAGAGCACTGGAGAGCCCAAACCACCTTCCTATTTTTATTATTAATCTCATCCTCTCCTTATTATCCTTCCTCTCCACCTCCTATCCCTTTCCTTGGAGATGGCGACATGTGAATGATGCTTCTGGTGTTACTAGCGTCTACAGGCTACGGTAACCGCTTACCATCAGGTGGGCCGTATGCTTGTTTGCCACGTAATAAAAAAAGTATTAGGAAATGAATTAATGTACTACTATATCTTTCTACAACCAAAATACACCAAGGTCGGGAAAAGGTGGTACTGGTCCGTTCGAGCCCCATAACAAGTTAATCCCACTTCCACCACCCAACCACCAGCAATGCAATATAATTGCTTACTCCCCCCAGTCGTCTAGTACAACACCCGTAGGAAATAATGAGAGGGTAACATTTGTATTATAAGTCCCGTTTCTACATGGAAATAAACAACGTGATTGACTCGTATAATCTGTGCTGCAAAAAAAAAAAAGATAATAGTTAATTTATTTGGATTACAATACTATAATTAGCTATGTTAAGTTAGCTATCTGTGTAAGCATAAGGTGTTCCAAGGAAATAATTTTCTTTTACTAAATACTCTATTAAACAAGTATTACATCTAATATATAAAATTCTCGTGTCACAGTGTTGACACCATTCTCCTCCGAAACGGCTTGACCGATTCTTATGAAATTTTGTGTGTATATTAAGTAGGTCTGAGAATAGGATGTACACTATTTTTCATACCCCTAAGTGATAAGGGTGGTCCATCCTAATTTTTTTTTATTTTGTGTACAAAATACCAACAGAAGAAGTGAAATGGTGAGAAGCGATTTGGCAATACGCTTAGTATAGTGCTACACTAATTACCCTCAGGTGGGCCATGGCTTGTATCAAAGGTAATAAAAATAATCGTTTATGTTAGAATAAGAAAATAGATATTTTTCAAATATACTTTAAAATTTAGGTACCTACCACTAAAGTAATGTCACACAGTTCCAGTGGTCCGCCATTACAGGCGGAGAGACGGCACACGGCGGGTTTATTTTGTGTGTAAAAGCCCTACACTACACTGTTCGTTGCCTTGAACGACGGGGTATGCGATTAGGTACATTATTTCCAGCATTAACAAAAAAAGCCATAATTTTTTTGTTATTTTTGTCAACAACTCTAAAAATAAATGTTTGAAAACACTTCAAAATGTGCACATACAAAATGAAATGTCAGGTGTCTAACCCTTTTCTGCTGACACGCTTGTATAAAGTTTATATGGCGTAGATTTCACAATTAGTGTTGTTTGTTTACGAACAAAAGTAACTTTTCTGGTCGTATGTCAGCTTTTACAGTTGAATACTATATAAATTAGGAGCCCAAAAGCTAAATATATTTTATTTGATTACCTCAATTATTTATTGACTCATTAAATAATAATAATATTATAATACATTCTGATAACGCGAATATTATAAATGCGAATGTGAGTTTATCTGTTTGTTTTGCGCTTTCAAGCCGTAATTACGGAAGCCTATTTTCATGCATATTATGTACATAGCCTGGACTCTAGGACATCGACTTTTTATCCCAAAAAATGTATGGTTCTGATAGGATATTTATTTTTACATAGAAATTCATTAATGTGCCTTAGAGTACCTATGTATATTCTGAAGCCCACACGGACGAAGTCGCGGGCAGAATGTAGTTAATAAATAAAATTGTTTTTATAGAATCTATTGCGTTTACTTGATTTTCTGTTGTACAAACGTTACAAATGAACTATGAATACTGTTATCGAAATATCGTTATAGTAGAAAATCAAGTGGATTCGATATATTATGTAATGCTTTAAGTTCTAAACTAAGAAATCCATGTTCTCTTTTTTTTATTTTAAGTTCTGGGTATAGTAATCATGTCTTTTCTTTTTTTTATTCATAAGCATGTTGTGTTCATCTGTAATTAGTTGTAAAATTAGCTAAGTAATAGCTTGAATATGGTTACATTATAAGAGTTTCGTTATAAGACCTGTTGATGAACCTAATAAATAAATAAATAAATATTAGTAAAAGTATTTTGATCTGTATTTTAGCATTTGACATGCTCAGCTTTATAGAACAAATTATTTGTGAAGATGGAAAAAGATAGGTTTAGGGCGAGCAGCGTGGGTTGTAAAGACAAATATGATGTGGAGAATGGGAATGGCCGTCAGCCGGTGCGATGGCTTAGCGGTCTAGAGCACTTCCCGAGAAGGTAAGGGACGCAGGTTCGTATGTAGTTTTATAATTATCTAAAAAAAATATAATTCTATTTAAATGTTTCTGCCAGTGAAAGATGATAGGCTGATGGAGTAACAGTATACGGATACTGACCTCCATATCGAGTAATCTAGGTTCAATACCTAAATCTATTTTTAAAAGGTTTTTAAGATTAATATACGTTTTTCAAGTATGTTAATGAAATATGAATAAAAAATTAAAATATTGATAGATGTATTACATAAATATTAATCAAGTTATACAACATAACAATGATATTATTTATCTAAAATATCTATACTTATAATAAAACTGTAGAGAGGTCAATTCTGTACATTGAATATATATTCAAAATTAATATTGGAGGATGAATGGTGATCGATACTGATGGCAAAAATGTAATCAGTAAATTTTTTGTCTGTCTGTCTGTCCGTCTGTATATGCACGCATGGGTCAAAAACTACTGAAGGGATTTTAACCAAACTGAGTACAATTGTAGTCCATACTTCCGGGCAGGTTATAAGCTATATAACATAACGCTAAGACACATAGGAGCTGAGCAGTGACGATAAATTTGAAGCAAGTCGGATGAAAATGCGCTTTCGAGCTCTTATCCTCGCATACGTTGATCATACACCAAAAGTATGTATTACAAAGATAATGGTCTTCAAAAGATCTACAAAAAAGTTCTAAATAGTATATATCTATCTTTTATAAATTAGCCACAATAACGTGTTTAATCATTAGGCATTTCTTCAGTGTATTATTAAATACATAAATATATTGTATTTCACATAGATATATCTTTATCAAACTCCCATATTCAAAAAGTACACTTTAATATCTATTTTATAAAAAAAATATATAGAAATCGGTTTATAAACACAAGATATAGATGAAATAAAACTTCCGAATCTCGCCGTGCCAGCATCGGTACGGCTATACGGTTGATTTTTGTTTAACGCGCGAAACGGCCATCCGTGGCATCTATAAAGAAAAAGGCGAGGGCGCTCACGCGCCGACTTCAAATCATAAACGTGGGAAATCCCACTTTGCCAGCAACAGCCCGAGCCGAGGTCCTTACCCCACAGGGGGTGCCCTCGGGTAGCGTTGCCTAAATGTTGGTTTGAGAGCCCTCTGCGGTCACCAATTATCCGGGTAAGGTTGCCATAGCCATCTGAGGCTAACAACAAACGTCACACACATAAAAAAAATAACGCGCTCACTTCACTCACATTGTCACTCTTAATGCGAACGGACGTGGTTCTTATTGACTTTTCTCGGAATAAGCGCGTTCTAGATTTTAAAAATACATAGTTAGGTACGTAGTTTTTAGATAAGTTTAAAGTAGGTATTAGATAATAATAAAATTAGTTTGTTTAGTGTTTTTTTTGTTTCTCCTTCTTTTCTTTATATAATACTAGCTGACCCAGCAAACGTTGTTTTGCCATATAAATTATTTCTACATCGGCAGTAGAAGGGTGAAAATTTAGGGTTGTATGTATTTTTTAATGCTGAATCATACTAAAATAAAAATAGAAAATGTTGTCCAAAAAATAAAATAAAATATTTAGGGGTGGGTCACCCTTATCATTTAAGGGTATGAAAATAGATTTTGGCCGATTCTCAGACCTATCCAATACGCACACAAAATTTCATACAAATCGGTCCCGCCGTTTCGGAGGAGTGCGATAACTAACATTGTGACATGGAAATTTTATATATTAGATAGTTGTCAAGTTAAACGTTGTAAAGTTAAGTATAGATTTCAATTAAGTAAGTATACATTTTTTCTTTTTGTGTTTTTATCTTATTAGGTTCTTTTTATTCCGTAGATATATAGGAGGTTATCAATTCGGATGTTTATATATTTTTTTTGTGTATGTTCGGGCATAACTCCGTCATATGTTGACGGATTTGCAAATATATTTTTTGTTTGAAAGGGGTTTATTCCGAAATGGTCCATTTAAATTTTATCGAAATCAGTGCAGTAGTTTTTATAATATCAACAAAAATCTAAAAAAAATGTATGCATCGATGATATTTTTTCGTTGTCTGATTTTTTTTCGTTTAGGGAGGCCTGCCTATCATGTACGACCTACTCTAACCTATTTTATAAAAAATCACTAAAAAGCACAAAATAAAACATTTTTTGATTAAAAAAAAAACCGCCTTCAGCCGGTGCCAAGTCCAAAAGTAACAAAAACAATTCATAATAAATACTTAGATAACATTAAAAACATTTTTGGCACTGGCTTCAAACACATCAGTAGGTATCTAGCACGGAAATCGTATTTAAATACCAATTATTTATTGCTTTTTAGTTTCTGGGTGCACTTGAAGGCGGTTTTCTTTTTTTTATCAAAAAATGTATTATTTTTTTTGTGTATTTATCTTATTAGGTTCTTTTTATTCCACCTACGATGCCACCTAAGAAATGGTGTTCCTTATCTCGAAATTCGAGAAATGCAAAAAGAATGAGAGATGCGCGTTCTCAGGAATCGTCAGAGGAAAGAGCGCATCGTTTAACCTCTATGAGAGTTAATAATGCAACTGCACGAGCACATGAAAGCAGTTCTGAGAGAGAGATGCGATTAACTTCTGATAGGGAAAGAAGAGCTAGACAGTCAATGAGTTTTTAAGAAGAGATTTTGGTATTATTAGGCATATTGATACGTTGCAGAAAACAATACTAAATGAAATGAGTGCAGGAAAGCGTAATCTGCACTAATTTATAGTGTACACTTTTAGTGCCTAATTGTGGATTTTCTCTGTTTTATACTTCAACTGCCTCTATAGTGCAGAGGTAGTGTAAGTGACTGCTGATCATGAGGTCTCGGGTTCGATTCCCGGGTCGGGCAGTGTTATTGAGCTTTATCGTATATAGAAAAATTCTCAGTAGCCGCCCGGAGTTCGTAAATGTGCCTGGTATACGTCAATAGACTCGCCCCCTATTACATGGGACTTAAACATAGCTGGTGAATCGTGGGTGTGTAATACACCTCTGCCTACCCTTTTGGGGAATACAGGCGTGTTGCTATGTTTTTGTTTATACATCAATGTTTATAACATATAATTATACTAGGCTCTACGGCTTGATGGTGAGTAAGACGGTAAATTTGCCACCCCATGAGTGGTTGGCGTGGTAGCCTATAGACCAAAAGCAACCTTCGCGAGTAATCCACCCCAAGAGCTATAGGACATGAAGAGGAATGATGATATAGAGCAGATGAGGAAGTGGTCAGATAAAATAATAAGAAGGAAATGTGGGGGTGGTTTGGTAGGTTTCTAATTGGGAGATAGAAACACACATATTTGACCTTTTTTGAATTAAGAATGTTAAATTTCATTTTATATTTGATACTAGCTGACCCGGCGAACTTTGTACCACAATATATGTATTAGCCTATGACGGTAGACGTCAATAGGCTCGCCCCCTATTACGTAGGACTTTAACATAGCTGGCGAGTCGTGGGTGTGTAATACACCTCTGCCTACCCCTTCGGGGAATACAGGCGTGATGCTATGTTTTTTTTTTATATGTATTTTATATTGCAATTATAAATTGAGATATAAAGTATCCTATCTCTTAAGTTGGAACAAAACACACATTTTAAAAAAAGAAAAGTTAAAATCGGTTCATTAGTTTCGAAGTTCATCCCGGACAAACATCGTGACACTGGAATTGTATATAATAGATAGGATACACAGACATTTCAATAGTTTTATAAAATCGCGGGTAAAATAGGGGTCGAATTTAGAAAGTAAAACTTTAACGCTGACGAAGTCGCGGGTATCAGATAGTAGATAAATAAATATTCACAGACATTTCACACAACTTCCTCTGGTCCCAAACTAAGCTTAACGCTAGTGCTATGGGTACCAGATTACGGAAATAATACATATATTACACTTTTTTTTATAAATACATACATATAATAGATAGAAAACACCCAGACGCAGTACAAATATCTGTGTTCATTACACAAATAATTCCTGAGTGAGTCTAAGGGCGAACCCACGACCTCGTGCAAGCAAGTCGGTTACACAACCGACTATGCCACGAGACCCGTCAAAATATACTATTCAAATATAGTTATATCCAATATTGTTACGCTCCGGTAGTACATTGAACTACAGTTTGTTGAGACAACGAGAAACCTTATTTCAAGCAAAGCTACAAGTACATACAACGTGTATCTATAATTGAAATAACGAGTCCAATAAATAATTACTCTGAAACATTCTATTTTGTTTTACTGGGATTTCAGACTTATATTTTGTTCAGCTTTAATTTAAGGATTTAATATATAAATATCTATACATTTCACCCCAATTAATGAAGAATAAAATGTAAAAGGACAAAAATGTTTTATGCCAACCCTTTCCGTTTCGACTTAACTAGGCGTAAACTCGTCCGACCATAGCTAAAACATTGCATAACGTTAAAATTGAATTGTTTAATTAAACGTTTGATATTAATTTATTAAGGTGAACCCCAGCTGCGTCTTGGTTAACGAAGTGACATAATCGAGAACGGGGTCAAGCACCAGCCCGGCCGAGATACAGAGACGTTACTTATTTCCGTGCCCTTGTAATACATGGACCGTATACCTTAGCTTTGTGGTTTAAGTTACAAAATATATGTGATAATAAAAATATAATCTTCTATACTATTATAAAGCTGTAGCAGAGCTGTGTCTGTACATTTAAGATATTTGAGAAAAAAATGACTGTATTGGGCTATATAGGCGGCGTGTCTAAGCGCTAAAACAATTTTTTTAGATTTTTTGTCTGTTTATCTGTTTGTTCGTTCACGCATCACGCAAAAACTACTAAACAGATTTTGATGCAACTTATTTTATTTGGGAGCCCTTAATTAGACTTAAAAACTGTTATACATTTTATCCCGCTACTATATCGGAAACCTGAGATATAACCTTAAAACTAGCTTTTGGCTGTGGCTAGTAATATTTAGTTTTAGATAGATAGGTTTTAGATATTTATTGTGTTTAATAGACAGGTTTTAATTTTAAAATTTTACTAGTCATTGCCAGCGGCTTCGCCGCAGCCAATGGTAATAGTATGGATGTATCTAAAATACAGGATAGATAAATAGGCAGAACATAATAGGTACAGAATTTTTTGTTATTTTTGTTGGTCTGTTTATTACAGCACGTCTCTAAAAGCTACTGCTACTGATTTTAATGCGGTTTTATGCGTGTAGTACCTTAGCTTGAACAAAAATATGGGCTTTATTTCATTGAAATCTGATGCTGGAAAATATAATATTTTCATTTATAGGTCCACGCAGACGAAGTCACAAGAGAAAGCTAGTTTATTAATAATATTAAGATATTTTCTAATAAAAATGTCACTTGTATTAATTAAATTATTAAACAAAGTTTTAAATATAGCCAAATTTTGGTAATTATTAATTTTAGAATAATAATAAAATGTTTTACTTACAAACATTTTCACGATAAGTTGTCTGAAAGCTCAAATCTTAGTCTATAACATATACGACCAATATTACCCCAACGCGGAGCAAGTCACTGGTTAAAATTGGGGTTGGAAAAGGTCTCGCTTTACGCATGACCATCCCAAAGATGATTTGCAACCGAAAGTTTTATGATTACAAAGTTGCAAACGTCGATTATGGGATTACAAGAAAGTTGGATTCATTTAATAGTGACCAGATTTGATCGCTTTTTAGTAAAAGTGGCCTTATTTTTGGAGTTGATAATGGTTTTTGTCAATTATTAGATTTTTGATATGTCAATTATAAAATTTTTGATGTGCCATATAAATTCAGTTATAATAATAACAGTTTACTAAGTCGCCCATCTGAACTCCCAAATTAATTTCATGCAACCTTTGACCCTTGACCTTTCCAGATATATGATAAACAGTCTGGCTTATAGAACGCGGCCTTGTTTAACGATATTTACATGAAACCAGGGTGAAATGCTATCATCCACCCGCACACAAGCTCTTCAGTGCATGTACCTAATTGGACTATAAACCTCGTAGCAGTCTACGACGAGCACGATCCGGGCTATGACCATTTTTCAACAAATATAGACTTGCGGCCATATATCTTAGCTACAGCATAATTTCGATGAGTTTCAAGATTGTTGCGGTTAAATAGGAAAAAATTATGTACTCATTATCAGAATAGTGTTCAAAATATTATTATTTGATGTTCGGTTTAGTATTTTATACCGTAAAATTGTAGCAAACTAACAGTCTAATACTCACATTTATCTCATATTGACTCCTTTAGTTTGACTTTAAATTTATGCCTAGTTCTCTTTTGATATAAAAAATAAACATATTATATATTTAAAAAAAATAAAAATATTATATTGAAGTTATACTTCTTTTGGCGCGTTAGGGAAAAATGATGAGAGTAAATTTTTACGATGCGCGCGTACACCGTCACGCAAAACCGACACCCTGAAGTTAGGTTAGACACCCTGAAGTTAGCTATGGTCAACATTTTAGTTTTTTTTGTGATATTTAAATAAACTTTATTTAACTAGATAATGCGTTATAATAAAACGTTCAATGTATTAAATACCTTTTTTCTATTGTTAGTGTCGTTTATTCTACAAACGTAGAATAAGGCGAAAGATAAAAAATTTGAAAAGATTTTTATCTTGTTACGCTAAAGAAGTATAACTTCTAATGCGTGTACAGAAGTACACAAACACACTTTTTTTATATATTTTATGTCATACTCGTATTTGCAAAATTTCTTATAATATTTTTTTTCAAAATGAGACAGTGAAAGACTTCCCTAATTCCCGTTGACAAAAGTATTTATATTCTTTATACAAGAATCCTGATACAAAATTGTTCAAAAAGTTTTACGCGAAATTCGCGTTGGGAGTCTTAAATATATAAACATAACAAGCTCTTAACGAGGGTTTAAACTTGGTATACGAGATACGCTACTGCGTACCTAAGTTTGCTTTTTTTGGCAAATTATATTTTAGTTACGGGCGACTGAGCTTTTCTTCACCTTTTATTTTTAATATTTTAACCAAACAACTGCCTCGGTGGTGCAGCGGTAGTGTAAGCGACTGCTGATCGTGAGGTCTCGGGTTCGATCCCCGGATCAGAAGGCACCTTCCGATCCGGGGATCGAGTTGAGAGATTGAGATTTTTCGTAAAAAGAAAAATTCTCAGTAGCAGCCCGGAGTTTGGAAATGTTGTCGGTAGAGGGCAACAGGCTCGGCCCCTATTAAAAATCATATAGGTACCTCTCACTGCCCTCTAGGTTGCACTTACTCTTTAGACAACAGAAACTAGAGACATTATGTGAATGGAATTTTTTTTATACTACATGGATGGTGAACAAGCATGCGGCCTACCTGATGGTAAGCTGTTACCGTAGCCTATAGACGCTAGTAACACCAGAGGCATCACTTGCGCGTCACCATCTCCAGAGAAAGGGGTAGGAGATGGATAGGAAGAATAATAAGAAGAGGATAGGGAGGGGGTTCGGGCCTCCAGCGCTTTTACTCACCATACGAAACACAATGGTAGGAGTAACTACCGTTGTTATACGCTGATCTTATGTGAGAGAGTAGTACTTTCCCCCGACCACCGAAGGAATGTAACATAGTTCCAGTGGCCCGCATTTAATACCACCCTAACAAAAAAAAAAAAAGGGTGGTACTTCCCCGATAGAGCCGGCCCATTGGTGCTGGTATAAGCAAGGCTCTACCACTACTAAAAAGTAGTCTTCCAAAACGCAAAGTGAGAAATGTGAAATTCTCTGCTGAATTGGCAAAGCATCTGGACGGTATCCAGGAGATGCAGGTTCAAATCCTGCTCGTGACTGCTATTTTCGATTTCACATTTTTCACTTTGTGTTTAATGTATAGTTCTAAGCATGTAAAATGCTAAAAATATATATAAAAATATCTAAATAGTCTTCCAAACTCTTGTATTGCTGTCTCAGCTTTTCTCCCTTGCAAATAAATTAATAGGGAAAAAAATATTTTTGTGTAGTTGTGTAAAAATAAATAACTTTATGTGTTTTGAACTGTAGTCACCATCAATGAAAGCTAACTCGTATAATATTGTTATTATTTCTATATAATTTTAAGCATGATACATGCTTAGTCATATAAATTAACACTAGGTGCGAAAGCAATAACATATTTATAGGACTGTGTCACCATTGGTATGATTCTAAATTGTATTAATGAAGATTATACCAGGGCCCGTAGAATGTAAATCGAATCGACATCGTATCGTCTCGCTTGTGATTGATAGAAAAACCGACCCGTGATGACGCAATAATCCCTCGGCCAGTCACGGTGATCTTTCAACTAATCACAATGACAATGCGATGTCGATACGATTTAGTGAGATACATTCTAACCCCCCTGGTCAGAAGAATGTATGCAAATACATCCGACAGTATCACAAGCGTCACGCACGTGAAGCGATAACACATTAAGAAAAAATGTGTTATCGTTTCGTTCGGCTTAGTTGGCAAAACGTCTGGAATGGTCATCCAGCAGACGCAGCTATAATTTTCTATTTCACGTTTTCACACTTTGTGCTCATTCATACATTATTCTTAATAAAAAATAAAGCTCTATAATACTAAGATGTTCAAATCCATACTCAATAAATTTTGTGCCCCTGGCTATCTATAACGATGGCCGTAAACGCTCACATGATATGAATAAAAATGCTCAAAGTGCTCTTTTATAGTGTAAGTGGGTGAGCAACCGAAAGGGTCCTTGGGGACCGTACATATATTTACTGACCAAATCTGTGAAGCGCTTCAAAAAGGGTCAGGTGTGTAGTACTTGTAGAATGTATAATAATAATTTTGAACCAGTCTTAAATATAATAGAAGACGATAAATATTCTAGTGTTCTGTGGCTTTGTTTCTAGTAATGTATATACCTATCACAATAACTAGAAATAAATAATTCTCAGGTCTGGTATATATGACTACCTTCTGTCCGCGACTTCAGAGTTGTGTTCAGAGAGATATGACACATTTTCTAATGGTAGAGTCATGATTATCCTAGCCCGAATGGACCGGCTCGATTGGGGAAGTACCACCCTCTTACAAAACATCACCGTGTAACAACGGTAGTTACGCCTAGCGTTGTGTTTCACATGGCGCGAGAGAGTGCTGGAGGACTAAACCCCCTCCCTATCCTCCTCTTAGTATCTTACCTATCCTCTCCTTATGCTTCCTATCCACCTCCTATCCTTTCCCTTGGAGATGGCGGCTCGCCAGTGATACTTTTGGTGTTGCTAGCGTCTATAGGCTAAGGTAACCGCTTACCATCAGGTGGGCCGTATGCTTGTGTTGCTACCCAAGTAGTATAAAAAAATGAAAAAAAAAAATCATTTTATTGTCATCCCTTTTTCTATCCCACTATTGGGCAGGGGTCTCCTGTCATGGTGAGGAAGATTAGGCCACATTCTACCATGCTGACTAAGAACATCTCAGGCATGCAGGGTTCCTCCTCCAAAAAAATACGCTGTAGTTATGCATTTTTTATCCCACTACAAAAATTCAAAATATGATAATAATCAAAATAGCATCGAATCGTTGAAATTATGAAATCAATTGCATTACCGTTGATTCTTAATACGTTTTCAAATTATTACAACTTTTGAAAATGGATAAAACTTAATTTTAAAGTCTCATACGCATACCAAGATACATGAAGACATTGTGTAAGCAAGATAAATAAATACGTAATTAATCAAAATCCAATACTCGATATTCGACGCTCAAAATGATGAATGATTTTCTGAAATTGAAACTATAGATTCATCTAGTAATGTGATTTAAATTATCGAGGCGGAAAACCTTTGATGATATTATTATGCAAGATCTTATTGGCTTGCTCTTTGTTAAAGAGATGATAAGCCTTTTTAATTTTTTAAGCAGAGACAATTGATTTGGCAAGGGTAACTCTTCTGATATTTTGAAATTAATTGCGTATTTCATCACATTTTTTTTTATGAGTGAGAACATAAATGTAATTGCTAGAAATCACATTGAAAATGTTATATAGGTTCAATGAAAATGTTATATATTACGTTTACTAGAAAAATACAGCACTAATAATATCACTATATTAATAGTTAGTATTAACTAATACGCTTTTTATCTACGAGTACAGTATCGCGATGATTTATGAGGCTCCCAAAGATAAACAAAATCTAAAAGATTGAAGTTATACACAGGAATTTATTCAAGATCCCAAAGTTATTTGCCTGTTAATAACTTTATAAATTGCTTCTATTTTTCCAGAAAATTATATTTGATCCTTAGGTACGGGCTACTAGTACATACTAAGTACCTATATCATCTATACAAATAAATAAAATATTGAAATGTCTGTTTGTAATGTCTAAATATAAATAACAACTTTTTACTAAATTTATAGCTACAACAAATTAGTAATTATTAAAGTTTTTGTCCGTCTGTCTGTCGGTCTGTCTGTCCGTCTGTTTGTTCCAGATAATAAGACCGATTTGGACTGGACTTTCACTAGCAGATAGGTGTTGTTAAAAGGAGTAACTTAGGCTATTATTATTTTGGAAATATAATTAGAGTACCGCGTATAATAAAAAAGAACCTTAAAATTGAGAATGAATACCACTCCACGGCTGGACCGATTAGAACAGGGCTCATGGGACGGGGATTACTACTTTTATTTTGGAAAAATAATTAGGATTCTGCACTAAAAAGGAAAATAAATAAATTCCACGCGGACGAAGTTGCGGGGATCAGCTAGTAATAATATTATTGTTAGAAAGGACAAGGCTAAACGACTGCCCTAAGCATGTAAAGAAATTTCTCACTAGCTTGTCAAATTTAAATTATTAATTAATGTTTACGGTTTTATTATTCTTCTAGAACATGTGCAAAATAATTAAATAATTAATAGTTGTTTACATGTTTTTTTTTTTTAACAAGGGGAATATAAGACTCTATGACGTTCCATTCACGAAGATGTGGACAATAAACCTACTTTTAAAGATATTTTCGTAAGCTAAAATTATCAGTATTAATTATTATATTATATATACTATTATCCATCCATCAGCCTTTCAACGTCCACTGCTGGACATAGGCCTCCCCAAGAGAACGCCACAACAAGCGGTCCCGTCATGGGGGATAATGCCGTAATCGCCACGCTTGGCAGGCAGGTTGGCGATCGCAGTTGATGTTGTTAATACTCGAGGGAGTGCTGCTGCCTACCCTCCCGGTCTCTATCTATACTATTATAAAGCTGTAATAGAGCTGTGTCTGTACATTTAAGACATTTGAGAAAAACATACTATTTTAAGGTATATAGGCATGTTAAATACAAAATATTTTTTTTAGATTATTTGTTTGTTTGTCTGTTTGTTCGTATACGCATCACTCAAAAACTACTGAACGGATTTTGATGCAACTTCTTTTAACTTTTTTATTCGAAAGCTCTTAACTAGACTTAAAAACTGGTATTCATTTTATCCCGCTATTATATCGGGAACCTGAGACATAACCTAAAACGCGCGCACCTAAACGGCAGAGCCGCGGGCAAAGCTAGTTGTATGATAGTAGACTCACAAAAGATTTCAACCTGGTTGTTATACAAATAGAACTACTACAATTGAACTGCAATACACTTCTAATACAATAATTGTAATTGTATAACAATGTAAGCTTGTTATCAATTTAACTAAAAACAAGGATCGTGATTTCTAAATATGATATAGGTAGACTATGTGATCTCCAAACATTATAAACGGCTGAACGTAATGCCTACAACCCACCACAGCCTAACTCCATGTGTGTATGTCACTAATGTCATTTCCCACCCAAAACTGTGGCCCCAGCCAAGTTGCATTCCATGATCGCTAACGCAATTGGAAACTATTAAAATATATAGGAATTTGACATCTCTAAAGTTAAGTAACGTAAGTTAGCGTTAGTGATAATGCTAAGTCACGTGACTTAACGTTAGAGAGATAAGAATATCAAATTCCCATACATTTTAATAGTTTTCTATAGCGTTAGCGATCATAGAATGCAACTTTGCTAGGCCCGCTGGTTTCTAAGTCCTGTCAGTTATTAGAATCACGAGCCCTTCACACCAACAACAGTTGTAGTTACAATAAAGTAAGTATGTAAAAAAGAGCTATGAAAAATTACCTACTCTATTTTAGTGAACATTTTCGTGACTGATACCGATCGGGCAACACCTCATTTATCAAAATGTATGTATTTACGTACAAATTATGTTCATTTCGTTTGATAATTATTTGACATTAGCATTATCGTCTACATGTAATGACCCGTGGTCGTATGTCATTTGGTTATTGGGATTGGTTAAAGTGACTTTCCAATGAGTATGTCCTATATCTATCATAAGTCATTTTATGAGTGACAACTTAATTGTATGATGATAAGTATCTATAGTTAATGTATTACATCATTAGACAGAAGTAAAAAGGGTCCTTTTTGATAAACACTTTGTTATAAAGACAATTAGGGCAACAATCAATATCTATAAAGATGAACGAATATGAAAAGTGTTATAGCTACGAATAAAAATTTATGAATTATTGTCGTACGAATTTACAAAACTTCCAGGACATTATAAATAAACTAAGTGAAGCAGGAGTAAAAAACATTGGGGAGGTTTTTATTTCACCATAATACGAGTAGATATTTATGTAGTTTGCCGTGTGGGGCTGGCTTTAGAATTGTCCCACTCCTCTCCACCCATGGGAGTCGCAAAAGCCGACTGAGGGAATACCGGGAGAGTGGGCAGCAGCACTCCCTCGACTATACCAACCAACCCGCCTTCCAAGCGTGGCGATTACGGCACTATCCCCCTTTGGGGAAAGTCTATGTCCAGCAGTGGACGTCGAAAGGCTGATGGATGGATGGATTTATGTAGTTTATTCACAACATTATTGAAAAAAATATGATGATTTAAAACTTAACCAGAAAATAAATTGGTTTTATACCTCTGCTACTACAAGCAAGTTTTTTCGAATGGAAAAATAAATGGACTAGACCTATTGACAATTTTGGGTTTAAATATTTTTTTTGGAATCTCTTGATTATACTTAACAAAAGGGAAATGCATTTTATCTTCCTACTGTAAATTAAAGCTGTCTCCCAATCATTTTGGTCTGTATTTTAGCACTTGACACGCTCAGCTACTTTAAAATACAAATTATTTGTGAATGAGAAAAAAGAGCACTTTAGTGCGAGCGGGAATTAAACCTGCGTTCCTTCCTGTCCGGGGGAAGTGCTCTAAGCCGCTGAGATATCGCACTGACCTTAGGCCATACCCATTATCCTCATCACATTGGTCGTAAGTGACGCAGGTTCGATTCCCGCTCACACTAAAGTTATCTTTTTCTTCATTCATAAATAATTTGTACTGTCTTACAATTTTACATATTATTAACCAGGAGAGAAAATATCTACAACGCTTAAATACTGCTTCACTTTTTTGAAGACTAAAATTATCAATAGCCGAAGCGAATGTGAATAGAATAAATGAAAGCTAATCCAATAAACCGAATTCAAATTCGAGCTGGGTCAGTTCAAATTACCATAAATGTACTGAACTGTTTACATTTCTAGAGACCTTCAAACAAAGGCCAATTTATATTGTTATCTTTATATACGTTAATATTACATACAATACTTAAACTGCCATTAACATCCCATTCATCTATCCATCAGCCTTTCATCGTCCACTGCTGGACATAGGCCTCCCCAAGAGAACGCCACAGTGAACGGTCCTGTGCCGCCTGCATCCAACGACTGCCTGCGACTTTGACCAGGTCATCGGTCCACCTGGTGACTGAAGGTGCGCAGGAACGATGAGGATTGGATGGATGATTAAATGAGAATAAGGAGGACCTTCGGCACTCTCATTCACCAAACAAATAAGTACAATAGAAATACCTACTTGCTATTTTACACAGATATTCTGTGAAAGGATGGGGCTTCAACGGTTGAACCGACAAAATCATGCTGTATTTAGTAAGGATCCATCAAGATTTTTTTTAGTAAGGATCCATCAAGCTTTCGACATGAACTGGTTAATAAACCAGGCACCTCTGATTTTGCAGTTAATTAGGCTATCACTGCTTGATATTATAATATACTAGCCTTTGCCCGCGATTCCGCCGCAGCCAAAATATAGTTTTTAGATTATATCACAGGTTTCCTATATAGTAGCGGGATAAAATGCATACCAGTTTTTAAGTCTAATTAAGAGCTATACAATTTAAAAAAGTTGCATTAATATCCGTTCAGTAGTTTTGGCGTGATGCGTGAATGAACAAAGAGACAAACATACAAACAGATTAAAAAAAAACCTAACAAAAAAATGTTGTGTGTTTAGACACGCCTAGCCTAATACAGTATTTTTTTCTGAAAATATCTTAAATATACAGACACGGCTCTTTTACAGCATTATAATAGTTATTAGGATAATTAAACGAAAAAATAACATAATTAAATATTACACGTAATTCATAATAACGTAATCTGAATTATCTTTGTATGTAATAATAAGTAGATAGAGAGTAAGTAGGTAGGAGCAATCAGCCCTGGTTAATTTGGGCTGCCCTACTTTGCTTTGTATATCGAGTAGTGTGCAAATTCTGTAATTGGCTCTCAATAACCACTAATTGAACGCATCACATAGCGCTGGCTAAATATAAAAAGATTAATAGAGGTACCGGATCGCTTTTTATAACACAGCTTATGTTTTTTGTTTTTATATTTAATTAACAAACATTTTTGGAATCTTGATCGTCTTATTGTCTAATAAAAATGAGGAACGGAAATAAATTAAGCGAAAGTTATTTTAATTAAGCTTTATTTTAACAACAAAGTAACTATTAACATTTCTATCAAATTCGTTTTAAAGCTTAGACGGAGGATATAATAGACTCGCTACTATTTAAATACTAAGGATGAAGAAAAGGGTGCACATATTATTAGGTCATAGCAAAAGTAAGCGAGACACATGTATAAGTTTTTATCCTGTTCTCGTATGAGTTAATTTTGTTTGGACACATTTTTTTTTCCTTAAACCTAACCTTCCCTTCCTTACTTTCCTTATTCACAAATAATTTGTACTTTAAAAAGTGGCGAAGCATGTCAAATGCTACAAAATATAGATCAAAAACAATCTATTGTGTCCAAATTTACATGAATATGTAAAAAATAACATAGGCAGTCATGAGGACTTAAGACAGAAATGAAATGCTACAAGAAAAAAAAATATTCCCAAGTCATAATAGTTTTTAGGTATCTAAACAAGAATTCTAAGATGGCGTTGGTCGTAAAGACAAATGTGATAAGGAGATTGGGATGATCGAGAGATCTGTACGATAGCTCAGTGGCTTAGAGCACTTCCCCGGATTGGAAAAGACGCGGGTTCGATTCCCGCTCGTACAAAAATGTCTTTTTCCTTATTCACAAATAATTTGTACTTTAAACAATAGATTGTTTTCACGCGTCTGGTAACATACCAATAATATGTAATTATTCTGTAGAAAGAAGATATGCACAAATATTTTTAGAACACTTCTATATAGCATTATCCTACTAATACCATAAATGTGAAAGTTTGTTTTTGAATATTTGTTACTCAATCACGCTGGAACCGCTGAATAGATTTGGACATAGATAGTTACTTGGTTTAATATCTGTATTAACACATCATAATAATAGCGCTATCACACTGTACTCGGATCGATCAATCATCACAGACAGAACTGTTGTAGCCAACAAACCTGATATTGTGTTGGTTGATCGATCTGAGCGCCGAGCAATGATTGTTGATATCACCATCCCACATGACGAGAATCTCATGAAGGCCGAGAAGGAGAAACAGATGAAATATCTGGACTTGGCGCACGAGATTTGTGACATGTGGAATGTGGATTCGGCGATCATTGTACCGATAGTCGTTTCAGTCAATGGACTGATAGCCAAGAGCCTCGACCAACATCTTAAGAGGCTCACGTTGGATGGCTGGGTCAAGGGTCTGATGCAGAAAGCGGTACTTCTGGACACGGCACGCATTATTCGGAAGTTCCTGTCTCTGGGACCCTAGCCACTGGCAGTTTGGCCCCTGTACTCATTACCAGTGGGTCTAGACACTTTTTATATTTTTTCATTACTCATACTCTGAAAGTAGGCCCGAAGTTGCCTGAGGAGCGGGTTGAAAGTAATACTCTTCAAGCCCTAGGGAGAATGATTTTCAACTGACAGCTGAGTAATTATAAAAAAAAACAGTTCTATTTTCTGTACAGCCAGTCGATTACAGCGCGATGTAAAATTGAAATAACATAAAGTTAAGTATTTATTAAAGAATTTGTTTTTTATATGACTTTATTTTAATATAGTTGCAACTATATCTTTAAAATACCGAAGATTTATATTTTTTCAATGATTAAAATGAAAAATAATGGCTGAATAGCTGACAGGCCACAGAAAAAAAAAACAATATCGGCGGGAAAACGGCGTTTCCAAATTAAATTTTTTTAAGTCTCCCATTTTTTCTTTAGCTAATTCATGATTTTTATTTTTAGTTTCCTCGTATTCGTAATGAAAAGCACAGTGTTTACCTCGGGATAAAGACTTATTTAGTCCCGAGAGGGGGTTTGGCGCCCGAGCGTAGCGAGGGCTCCAATAGTTCGAGTTGCTTTCATCCCTAGGGTAACAATGTACTATTAAATTTTGTGTTATGTTTTATAATGTATTATTTAAAAATGTATTTAGTGATAATATGTGAATAAATGATGATAATAATAGCCTTTATTAACAATCAAGTGATATGTCAGCATGTGCGACAATATTATATTAAAATTAGTTAACCTTTATGTAAATTAATTTGACACCGGTAATATTATTTAATAATCACTTATTGATTGTCTTTTCAGCATAGGCTTCCCCAAGATTTTTTCACACAGATACCCTTACCATCCTCATCCATATTGACACTGCTATCTTCTTGATGTCGTCATGCCATCTGCGACGCTGCCTACCCTCCTATTAACACACAGGATACTTTTTATCCCGAAAAAAACTTTCCTGTGGAATAGCAATTTTTACAAACGAGATAATGTACTATGGAGTGAAGTAGGTACTAATATCATAGTGACCCAATTCTGAGGTCCTCACAAATGAAGTTGTGACCAGCAGCTAGTATTTTATTGCGTATTTCGCTCGACAGTAACACTTTAATTCTAAACTGTAGCTTATCTACAGCACTGTGGAAGTACTATCTACTCATATCGTGTCAGTAATTCAGTATAGGCTTCATGATACCAATCAACATGACACGCGATCTGGTTTCACTTATAATCGATACTTATACGCCCGCGCCACATTTTGTGGCACTTTATCGTTGACATCTTGGGTCGGAACATCAGTGTGTTTTGTTACGTGTAATGGAACTTTTTCCTTTATCTATGTCTAGTAGTAAGCGGTTTTTAATCGTTTAAATCCTAGATTGTACAATAATGTTTTCAAACAATGCAATTCTGGCCGACAGACGGCAATTAAGTGGCAATTTTTTTAAGGTAGATTCTATTAACTGTCTCTGTGGTTCAGTGGTAGCGACTGCTGATCATGAGATCTTGGGTTCGATCCCCGGGTCGGGCAGTGTTATGGAGCTTTTTCGTATAAAGAAATATTCTCAGAGCAGCCCGGTGTTTGAAAATGTGGCCTGGTAGACGGCGATAAGCTCATCCCCTTACGTGGGGCTTAAACAAGGTGAATCGTGGGTGTGTAATAGACCTCTGCGTACCTACTTTTCGGGGAATACACGCGTGATACAATTGTACGTTCGAAAAAGACTGATAATAAAATTGCAACATCACCGATCTGAAGCCGAGGGAAGATTAGCACGTGTATGATCAAATAATTAGTAGTCGACAAAATTGATTCGCCGATAGAATAATCGGGTAATCGATTATTTAACGATAGCGATAAATATTAGTTTAGATTTCTACTTTCAGGTTTCAGGCCTATATCCGAATATATTAATATCTTATACAATGTATGTTGATATTTACTTCCAATTAGGTACACATAAACTGCAAAACGTAATCAAAAAAATAAACAAGAAAATTAACTAAAATACAGCCTTTTAGGTTTTATTTCAGGTTCCTTATAAATTAACGTTAATCAATTCTAATCAAAAGCTATCAAACAGAAAAGCTGCATTAAAATCTGTTTGGTAGTTTAAGCGTGGTGTGCGAACAAAGAAACAGACAACCAGACAAAACTCTAAAAAGGTTGTTTTCTGTTCAGACATGCCTAAATATTTTTTTTTCGAATATCTTATACCTATGTAAAGATATAGTTCTGTTACAGCTTTATATAGTTAGAATTCTAGTAAAATCTTTTGTATGAACAGCATGTATATAGCTAACATAAGCATAATGTATTAAATTACTCATTATCAATGAAAAAGCAAATTGCTATGTCGTTAATAATCTTCAACATTGTTACAGATGATTAATTGCTGCTTAATTCAGCGCCATTTTGGCATACTTGACTATCAAATAATTTCTTTCTCCTTTCTAATGAAATATTCTTAAGGGCTTTCTACGCTTAATAACCGTCTGTACCTAATAGCTATTGGTAAGTATAAAGACACGGTTATATAACAAAATTAATTAAATTAAGTATTGCTGCCCAATTAAATGAAGCACAGAAACTGTATTCTGAGAATAATATTATGGTAAATAAATAAATTAATATTCACGGACATTTCGCACAACTTTCTCTGGTCCCAAACGAAGCTTAGCGCTTGTGCTATGTGTACCAGATTACGAATTTTTTTTGTAAATACATACATATAATAGATAGAAAACACCCAGACGCAGTACAAATATCTATGTTCATCACACAAATAATTGTCCTGAGTGCGAATCGAACCCACGACCTGGTGCACGGAAGTTGGTTACACTATCGACTACGCTACAAGCCTCGTTAAGTGGTAGTTCTTTTTTGGACGTTAAGCATCTGTCTTTCCTTACTCGCTCTCTTTAAAGAACTTCTTCTTCTTTCTTTTTTTTCTTTCTCTATAAAGAGGGGGGCACGATAAACATGCTATTTTATTAAAAAGTTATAATCAGAGAAGTTTTATGAGCTTATCAAAGTAGTAAATATGCGTGCAGTAAAGTCGAACCAAGTGAAAGAAACCGAAACAATAAATCTGTTTTTAATAGCCTGACCTACTTTTTTGGTAGTTATTATACTGTGAATGCTCTACTAATGACTACTACGCCATCTCCCTTGCAGAGTAGAGGGTAGGCAGAGAGAACAGAGTGCCAAAAGGCTCTGTTCTGTGTTCTGTGCTCTCTCTCTTCTTTCATATCTCTCACTTTCTCAACATACATAGTTCTCTTCATACATGCATCGTCGCCGGTTTTGGAGAATCCTGACTCCACCTTCGTGCAATACATAACCAATTTGGTCTAGTAAGTTAGTCTCGATCTCCTCCTGTACCTACATCCTTTTTATATATCTAGTAAGTAGAGATAGACAAAAAAGTATCTGATGTTTTAGTAGCTTACATAATTGGGAGCAGGAATTGGCTATCCCACACCCGTACCCGGGCCATATGCTTGTTCGACAACCACGTACTTACATTATAAAAAAAAAATTGCTGCTCAAAAGATAACAAAATTAATAGTAGCTCCACAAAATTCTTTTTCTTCTCAAAAGCCTCAGATAATTCGAAAAAATCTTATTAAAATAATAAACCTTTACATAACGTATGTTCACGATAAATCAGAGCTGTCAGTACCTCGACCATGAGTTTATGCTATAAAGATACGATAGGTAATTAGAGTCGCTAGCGTTCATACGTGTATAGGATAGATTTCCATAGCACTCGTACCACGAGTTAAATTGCCGCTTACGTCACTTGCTAAAGTAAGCTCGAGTGTAGATTTACGTAGCATGTCGTTATGTTCGCACAGTGTAAACTTATAGCTAGCTTCAGGCTTGTTATTGCTCTCCTTTTCTGTCTTGGTATAAACAAAAGAGAAAAATGCTAAAGTTCAATTCCGTGCTGTTATCCGACTAATTAGATGGGTCGCTTTTGTTTAAGTGTAATTCGATTTCGAATTTTGTCTCTTTAATGTAAACAAATGTTAGTGGCTAATGTCAACAAAATATTGCCAAGTCAATCAATCTCACATAGATCCCTATTGTATTTATTTATTGTAGATCGCGATCGATAACGCGCGGGGTATTGTTGTTGTGAAACTTTTTTGTATTAATATTAGGAGAACCAGTGCCTCTATTACTAGTGGAGTGTATGATGGTGGTCGCCGGCGAGTTGTAACATACCCAACCCAACAATATTTTATTGTGACATCATAATTTACCTTTGATTCTAATGAAACCCTTTGTGAAGTTTCCTTTATTTATGTAAACAGGTAAAACTGCACAAATAGTCTTTAAAAAACTTCTTTGTTAAGCCTGTAAAGTTTTGTAAACGTATTCTCACTAATATTTTCTAATGAACATCCAACTAGAATTCTTATATTAACTTGAGTTTTTCTTTATTCCCGGCGATTATCCTCATATTCAGCCACCGCTAACATATTCCATGCTAAATATGCTCTCTTTCAGACATTTACACCATAACTTTAGTAAGTATTATAGATAAACTCAGTCTTTCACCACACAATAATGCAGTGAGTTACGTAACTACAATCGAAACAGTTTTGTTCGATAGCGTAAGACAAATTCATAACTCATGGTACCAAATTTGTATACAAACTATACAAATGCTGTCGCTATCGAATTATTTTGATAGGTATTTTACGCATCGAAATATTAAGTTACTCATACTACCGAATTTAATTCCCTACGTAACCGCCAGAGGTGCTGTAAGGTTTTTCATACAAATATTTTACGTAGTCGCTAGCGAGTCTACGTGAGCAAAACTCATGGTTGAGCTACAGTTTGCAATTCGATACTACGCGAATATTCTATATACACAGTAAATGACGATAAATTAAATTCATCCCACACGTTACGTATTGGTTAGGGATTTTACCTTTTTGTTTCCTGCTCGGTTAAAAAGACTCGTAATACATCAACTATGTTTGCTGAAGAAAGTGCGTTTCCTTTCAATGAAAATACTAAATCAACGTTATTTTCTTGGGCGCAAACTTTGTAGGGTTCACTAGAACAACATCAGAGGTAAGTAAATATACCCTTAGCTTTTCTTGTAATGCCAATATATATAAGTTGTATTAATGATACATTTGTGCCAATTTCATATTTATTATGTTTTTGCGGCGTAGAGAACTTTTTGGTATACACTCGGTAACTTGGCAACCCTACAGGTGTGCGCTGAATAGCTAATGCTTGCGAGTTATTTTTACAACGTTGGCACAAAACTTCTAAAGATTGAAATGCCAAATTTCCATATTTTGTGAAAAAACTTGCTTGTTTTTGTAACTCTTAAAAAAACCCGAACAAGGATTTGCTCGTATATCAATTTAGACATAACTAAAATCTACTGCGTGGGGCCGGCTCCAAGAATAGCTAAACCCCGTCTCTTCCTATGGGAGCCGTAAAAGCCGACTAAGGGATTACCGGAGGACCGGGCAGCAGCGTTCCCCTGTGTACTAAAAACATCCACTGCGATCGCCAACCTGCCTACCAAGCGTGGCGATTATGGTAAAACCCCCATTTTAGGGAGGCCTATGTCCAGCAGTGGACGATGAAAGGCTGATGGATGGATGGATGGATGAAAATTTACTGTTTAGATAAGTTCTATACCCCCTCCCCCCTCCTGTGGGATAGCTTTTTCTCCTTAGAGATAATTAATGTGCCGAAGACTGATGATATATATTCTGAAGCATAATTTAATAAATTCCCAAGCATAATTTATTTAAAAAAGCCTTAAAAAAATAAACTAAGTTAAAATAACCCAGTCTCACCATATAATACTAATGCAGTGAAGTACTCATACCAAGTGCCAAGCTTTGTGTAGACGAACGCTCTCAAGCGATACTCACGCCGCCATTGTTGCTTGCGCTGGACAATATTCCTAATTATTTTCATATTCTTATGGTGCTTCATTTTAATGAATTATTCTTATTATATTAAATTGGCATGATCATTTTCAAAGAGAGATCAATTTAATAATACTTTTAGAGAGTGAAACACCTTTCTTGTACTCACCACCTCCCAAACCTAAACATGCTGTCCTACCACTTGAAATGCTCAGCTACTTTAAAGTACAAAAAAGGGAGCTTTAGTGCGAGCGGGATTCGAACCTGCATCCCTTCCAATCCGGGGAAGTATTGTAAGCCGCTAAGCTATTGCACTGGCCAATGGCCATACCCAATCTCCACATTACATTTGTCTTTACGACCCACGCCACCTATCAGATGCATTTACATGTATTAATCCAATATAGTAAGTTTGATTTTGTAATTGATGATCAAAAAGTGAAATACCTTACTATGCTTCTCCACCTCCTACATCTTTCCTTAGAGTTGGCAATGCAAGAGCAATGCTCATTGTGTTTAGCGATATAGCAGATTTCCCATCAAATATGGAGGAATTTGATAGTGACAAGAAGATGCGGTCCTGAACTAAAATAACTTCCAGGGTAGGAAGTTTTTTTTATTAGCTGTTTTAATTGATTTTGGAAAAATAAAATTCTCCTGTTATAATTCCGTCCATCCATCCATCCATCAGCCTTTCAACGTCCTTTGCTGGACATAGGCCTCCCCAAGAGAACGCCACGACGAGCGCTCCCGTCATGGGGGATAATGCCGTAATCGCCACGCTTGGCAGGCGGGTTGGCGATCGCAGTGGATGTTGTTAATACTCTAGGGAGCGCTGCTGCCCACTCTCCTAGTATTCCCTCAGTCGGCTCTTACGACTCCCGTGGGTAGAGAGGGGTGGAACAATTATAAAGCCGGCCCCACATGGCCTGATATATAATTATATCTTACTTAATGTAAACCAATAATATCCTATTTAAACATACATATCAGAGCTAGATAGGACTTCATTAAATCGACTTGTTCTCAAGGACAGTTTCTAAACATATACTGACAGCAATATCAGCTAATCTTTGCAATAAAATCAAATGGAGGTCCTGTGCGGTGTACACATTATTATGTCTCCAGCCATTCAATTTTATTGTAAATACTTTCGTTTTTATTATTGTTTTAGAATGCCTTGAATTGTTCTCTATCTCAAAAAAAACATATTATTTAGAGTAAAATAGGTTGATGTAAATTTAAGTTTCTTCAATAGATTTAATTAATTCAATAGAATTGCACCCAAAAAAAAGTGAAGGGCCTCGTGGCGTAGTCGGTAGTGTAACCGACTTCCATGCGAGGTTGTGGGTTCGATTCCCACTCAAGACAAATATTTGTGTGATGAACACAGATATTTCTACTGCGTCTGGGGTGTTTTCTATCTATTATTATGTATGTATTTACAAAAAAAAGTAATATATATATATCTATTATATCCGTAATATGGTACCCATAGCACAAGCATTAAGCTTAGTTTGGGACCAGAGGACGTTGTGTGAAAATGTCCGTGAATATTTTACCTTCATCCTATAGTACCAACGACTTCACTTACTTTCTAGATTAATTGCCCCTATTTCATTAGCTTAAGGAGAAAATCTATAATGCCTAATAACATGATAATATTTGTTGTCGTCGTCATTATTGTACCATCCGGTGAACGAAAAAAACACATCACATATTTCGAAATCACTAGATTTCTAGAATCTGTGAAGTACGTTTCCATAGCTTTTTTCTCCCAGAAACTTGTACAGTTTGTACGCTTAGCATAATCTCCCTCCTATAGTATTATTCGAAGTTTAAGACACATCATGATGTTTAAATCGTGAAAGAGTACCTCTTCTTAAACTTCTCTCTGAATTGTTGTTATCTGTAAGTCAAATGAGCCATTGATTGATCTACCACCATATAAATGAAAAATTATTCTCAAGATAATTGGAATCATGATTGGAAAATCATTATAATGGAAAAACAACGCCGGAAACTCCCGTTTCTTTAAAATAATCTAAATAATATGTGATTAAAAAGCTCTTTCAAACTTAGAGAAGTAATATAATAAGCAACACTCTTACCAAATAATTTATCCAGAATCATAATGCATTCGTATATAGAATTAAGTGCTACGACACGCAAATGATAGTCGGTAAACATTATTATCGAGATCAAAGTATTATTTCTCATTAGAACACAATGCGAGTAAAGTTTTAAGCAAATATTATTTCACAGTATAGAAGAATTTCATTTGGATTACAACAATAACGCAGAATTACATACTCAATGCATTTATAACTTTTCTTAATATGTGTGAATATATTAAAAGAGGGTCCTTCAATGCCAGTAAAAGACTTGAAGAACAGACAATAAACTGATAACGATATTATAAACTTACTACTAATTAATATAAAGTATTTAGAACAATTAAGACCTGAAAGATATAATCAATTATTAATTTTTATTTGTGATTCTTAAATCAAACAAACAATTTATTTATTTTATTCACAAATAAAATTAATCTAATTATAAAATGTGTCACAATATATATATGAAAATTTGTTATATGTCAAGAAAACTATCGATAACTTTGATAAGTACAGTGACGTTCATGATATTAATACTAGGAACAAAGGCAATCTTATTGCACACAGTACTCGTCTCCACAGAATTAGTAGATCCTTCATGGGCCAATGTATACACTTCTTCAATAAAATTCCCGAAAATATCCGAAACATGCCTTTAAATAAGTTGTCCGTGTGGTGACGGACTAAGAATACAAGTGTCACCACCCCATTCTTTCCTACGGGTGTCGTATGATGCGACTAAGGGAAGTAAGCAATTATCATCCATTGCATGACTGGTGGTAGGGCTGGGTTCCAAGTGGGAGTACTCACTTGGTATCGGGCCCGAGCGGGTTGGTACCACCATCTCGTGTGTGACCGGCCATGAAGCACATCGTTGGGTTTTGGCTGTAGCAAGAGATAGCGTTTATTCGTTCATTTCATATCGGTAAAATGAAATGGTGAGCAGCGGCTTGACAATACTCTCGGTATAGTTAAGTCCATGAACGACGGTTACCATTTACCATCAGATGGGCCGTGGCTCGTCTGCCACTACATGCAATAAAAAAAAATTCAAAAACAGTAAAAATCAGACTAATTATAATAAAGGTTATTATACAATTTCGGATTATCTTGAAGATAAAACAAAATGGCTTTGAACTGCTCCTCGTTTTAAAATATTGTTTTAAATAAGCACATACCCCTTCTTATTTTATTATATTGTTTTTTTTTCCACAATATTGTGTGTTCTGGTGAGCACTTACTTTAGTTAAGTATAAATTTAAACATTGTAAGAATTTGAGATTTAAATAAGTGGCTCATGAGTTTCTTGCCAGGTTCTTCTTATGAAAAGCCTTACTATGAAAACCGGCCGCTTGTGGCGATTGCAGTCGCGACATTGTGGACGCAATTGCCTTAAGCGCTCGTGTTAGTTATTAGTAAGTAACTTTAATGATTTTAAGTGATATTAATAAGCCTATGAAATAAAGTTATTTTTGAATTTTAATTTGAATTACATTAATATCAAACAAGATAAAATTATAATTTAAGTGGGTGTGTATATCGATCGGAACATATTCCAATTCATGTTATGTTTTACGCATGGCATTTAATAATCAGCGTGGATTTCTCTTAAATTATCTAGATGCGCTGTTAATAGCTACTGAAGATTATAACATTGTGAGAAGTCTGTTATTTTTATTACCGAACCCTTCCATAATGTGCAAAGTTCTTGGCACTAACACTGACATGCCTAACATATCACAATTACCAAGATCTGTTACATACGCACATAGCTCCCCAAACTCCAATAAAACTCTTAAGTGGTCTATAAAAGTTGACAAGTGAACACAATGACCCATTTTCATGGGAACGACTTCGATAGCAATTTCACATTCAAAATTCTTTGCAATTTAAATAATAGGCAACTTGCCTATTACTTAAATAAATCTAGCTATAAGTTTTAGTGACTCTTTGGCCTTGCATAAGTGTATTACTCGTAAATTTTCGAGTTCGAATCGTAGCATATACGAGTATGTGTGACTTCTAACCATCTCGAGTTCTTAGTGTGTGACTTCTAACGGTCTGGATTACAAATCGTAGTATACTTTTGTAACTTTTAACCTTCTCAAGTTTGCGAAAAATACTCCGTAGCAGCACTGACCCAGAAACTATGTCTGGAGACAGCAATCCCGGTCAAAAATCTGGAGTCAAAATGAGGTACACCGCTTTCACCACCAATATTTCAGCGATAAAAAATATCTCAAGTAAAAACATCTTGAGTATAGTCTATAAAAATGTGTCTGTGAAATAACGGGAAATAAACCAAAAAACAATGTTACGAAAGCAATGAGTCACACGGATTGCTTGTAAAACGATCGATGTGGGATAAGTATATAACAAACGATGGTATTTGAAATGACAACCCGTTTGCAACATGGCATAGTAGACTATTATCCTTTCCTTAGAGGCTTATGTCGGGACATCTGGCATCAGGACTCGGTTGGCATCAAATGGGTGACTTACATTTGTGGACACCCTCTTCGTGCATAAAGGACAGGAATAAATATCAAACAGTGTTACTCGGCTGATCAATAACGTCCTGACAGTCGTCAGGTTGTCAGTCTTGAATAAATTTTTGACTTCGATCTTGTTCCGAGGTTGGGAATACAAGAATTACTCCTTTACAGTACTCGATAAATTAAAATCTCTTAAATATTTTTTTACTGTTTTTAGCTATCCTACAGGAAACATTTATTTTTAGGGATAATAATTATTCTATGTTTATCCAGTGCTTGTTCGACCTACCCAAAAAAATCATTTGAATTCATTATGTTACTTAGGCGTAATTTACGGACAAACATTAAATAATCGAAAACATATTCACAAAATAATCATTTCAAAGAGACGCGGCGGAAACACTTTATTTTAAGAAATTTAATACTGTAAATTCTGATTGAGGTACGGCAGACACCAGAGAACTGATTTACGACTGATAAAATAATGAGATTACTTTATATAACACGAAGCCAGTAAAACGTTTAGTTCCTTTCTAATATTAATTTTTTTTATCACGAAAAATTGAGAAAAGCAAAATCCGCTTGATGGATTCGCATTTTATGAATTATTAATTTAATCAAATCAAAAAAAATCTATTCATCAGCCTTAGCTTGGTAATATAATGCCAAGGGCGAGAGGGAGTAAACAAAATTGGCATAATCTTAAAGCTCAACAACGCGTCACAGAAAATAAATGACAAATAGAGCTATGTCAAGCAAAGAACAAATTAAATATTCATGCCTTGATTTATTAGTTTTGTTTCTTATCATTTGAACATATTCTTAATCACATAAACTTGCTCCTCATCTTCTCCTTGTTAGTCTACCTATTTATCTCCTATTCCTTTCCTTGAAATTGGGGACGCGTGAGTGAGGCGCAATTAAGAGTTTTAACAAGATACAGATTCAACTATCTGATTTGCCTGGATAAATAAATAAACAAACATTCACGGACATTTCACGCAACGTCCTCTGACCAAACTAAGCTTTTAGTAACGCTTGTGCTGTACCAGATTACGGATATAATATATATTATTATTGGCCGTGTGGGGCCGGCATCAAGAATAGCTCCACCCCGTCTCTTCTTATGGGAGTCGTAAAAGCCGACTAAGGGATTACTGGGGGACCGGGCAGCAGCGTTCCCCTGTGTACTAAAAACATCCACTGCAATCGCCAACCCGCCTGCCAAGCATGGCGATTATGGCAATACCCCCCTAGGGGAGGCCTATGTCCAGCAGTGGACGATCAAAGGCTGATGGATGGATGGACATATATATATTACTTTTTTTTTGTAAATACATACATATAATAGATAGAAAACACCCAGACGCAGTACAAATATCTGTGTTCGTCACACAAATAATTTTCCTGAGAGGGAATTGAACCCACGACCTCATGCACGGAAGTCGGTTACACTACCGAGTACACCACGAGGCCCGTCAAATTTTTCGTTTGTTCCCAGGAGAACGAGAACAAATTACCTTGATAGGTCCTGGCAGTCTTCTGTATTCAATGCGGATGAGATACATTGTTTCAGGGACGAAATTTTTACAACGACGATAGTATTGTAAATTCTTTCATCTACAGTAAGCTACGTAGTGATTGGAGCCTTAATAGGGCCCAGTATTAATAAACACATTAATGACTATAATTTTTTTTTAAAGACAACACCGATAGTAGGGCATATTACCTGTATCACACTTATAAACAAAGGTGTATTACACACCCACGATTGGCCAGCTATGTTTAAGTCCCACGTAATAATAGGGGGCTAGCCTATTGCCATCTAACGGGCACATTTCCAAACTCCGGGCTGCTACTGAGAATTTTTCTTTTTAGAAAAATCTCAATAACATTGCCCGACCCGTGGATCGAACCCGAGACCTCATGATCAGCAGTCGCTTACACTACCGCTGCACCACAGAGGCAGTTAAAGTACACCCTCAGAACAATAATTTTCAACTACGTGGGAATCGAAGCCACAACACTTGGTATGGGAGGTCAGTCAGCCATTTCGCTATATCTGTCGTTATTACTTCTACTCGGAACTCTGTGGTGTTAGAACTAAACGAACATTTTTATTATGCAAATAAATGTAAATATAAAAACGAAATCGGAAATAACATTTTTACATTTATTAGCCTATTTATTAAAAAAAAAAGTATAAAAAACCGTGTAAAAACATTCTACGAGTTTTAGGGAAGAAGCAATTAGGGAGCAAGTCAGTCTGATGGAATAGCGAAATTTTATCTTTTTTAAGGTGAACGCACACTTATCCGAGCCGAACGCGTCGAACGAGTCGAACGAAATGAATTCTAAAATTCTGTATATGAAATCTCATGAAACCTCGCAGACATCCCCGCGTCGAATAGTCCGAATCTGGAAGAGGTTTCATGAGATTTTATATGCAGAATTCTAAAATTCGTTTCGTTCGACTCGTTTGAGCGTTCGGCTCGGATAAGTGTGCGTTCACCTTAACACGCATTTATTATTATAATCATACTAGCTTCGTCTATATCTATCTATTATTTTTTTTATTAGAAATCGGTGCTATCGTCACGCCTACCTACGATAGAAAAGTAATAGGGACTATTAAAGAAATACTTAAAATAAATGATGGCTCAAAAAACTAAAAAAACATGCTTTAATATCGAGTTAAAATAAAAAGAAGAAAATAATATATATAATATAAAATAATATATAAACAATTATGATTATAGAAAAGCGTGGGGTGCTTTATACTACAACTTAATAATCATACAAAAATAATCTTTTAAACAGCTACCAATGACGTATTTGTAAGATTTGAACACATTGCAACACTTTTTTATAATCATTATAATTTATTATAATATATTATTATTTTCTACTTTTTAGTTCAACTAGCTATAAAAGCGTCATTTTTTTAAATATAATTTATTTTTTTAATAACGAAAGCGTTTGTAGTATTTAAGTAGTTTTTTACTACTACATTCCTCACGTATTTTGTATCAATATTATGTAAAGCATATTTCTTATAGTCGGATATATATTAGCCCGAGAGTATTTTATTTCAATCAAAACTAAGAGGTTTCTGTCGAGGTAATCGGATGAAATTGAATTTACCAAAGTAAATATCCGAATACATATAAACCTCAAGATAGAAAACTAACTGTATAGATTTTATTGTAAGAACTATAGACTACACACTAAGCCATTGGTCTTGGATACCAGAACATCTATGACTATCGTTATTTGAAGTATCTTCATTAAATTACTTGACGTCTGGACAAAATTTAGGATATAGGTTAGTTTTTGGATAATGGAGTAGTAATTTGGTTTTATTATAACGACAGTTTCGATAATTTACAACTGTTATGGTCTGAGAACATTTCTTTTTTTGGCTTACGCGCAACATAATGCGTTTAAGTTTTCCTACTAAGCTACTGGAATGTGAGGATGTGATTGGCAAAGCAGCCCACTTCCATCTCTAAATGCCTACTAAAGACCAAATGCGAAACTTTAAAGTTATTTTCCAGATATTCGTTTATTTCGCAGATCAGTGAGACTGACGTGTTACAAAACTGTAACTAAAGAGTTTTGTAGTCCTTTTGTGAACGATGAAATGTTTTGGCCATGCAGTCCTGTCTGCTTGGAAGTTGTTTCACCACGGTAACTTAAAATTTAATTTTACTCTATAATATTTATTAAAACTACAAAAATGATCACTATTTATTTTTAATTTAATTGTATTCCCGACAATATTTTAATATATATAGTTATGAACACTAAGAATATAATAGAATATCTCAAATGTCATCTTCGTTCTTCGTCACAACCCTATTTTCATTGTTCAAAGAGGGTAGCGAGAGAAATCCCAATTCTCGAAGAAATTTTCGAGTTAATCACTGACGGGAGACGGGTTATCGTATTATCCGTGAACAACAAAATCCGTGACGTCCTCGTTAAGCTTAATTTATAACTGATTTATGACAGATAAAGATTATGACACGAATAGTTGATGTTGTATAAATAATTAAAAAATGCTTATAATTATTTTTTACAAAACGAAACAGAAGCATATGCGTTTGGGGATAAAGGTTGTTTATTTATAGTTTTGTATATAGCTTGTAACAGCTTGGGACGGCCTCCCACGATCTGGTCCGTGACATGGGACCGTTGTGGGCCTCTATTGGCATATAATATATTATGTATTCTTAGTTCTTATAATGTATCTAACAACACGAAATATTTTTGTTATACTTCTAGAATGGAAAATAGTGATATGTCCCGACAGATGATTAGAGGCTACTGTAACCTATAGACGATAGCAATCCTGAGGATATCACTCGCACGTATCTATTTTGACGTGACAACGTCTTATAAATTGGTTTGCCGGGTGACACTTCAAGAAACTGCGTTACGCTCCGCTCACGTTATGCGCTCACAATGAGAGCGAGTGAGAGGCACGCGTCCCTTCCACTCGGGCATGGTTAGCCCGCCTAAGAGCGAGAGAGACGAAGAAATAAAATTTTGTTAATATGAAATTCAGTGCGAGATTCTTTGTATAAATTAATGTTTTAAATATAATTCTTTGTATAAATAAATGTTTTAAATTGTTACTATTATTTCATCCTTCTTCCTACTATACGAATGAATATTCACATTAAAATTATTTTACCACTCAAAGTCGTTGTCACGTAAAACTTTCGCCCGTATACCGACTTTACAGGCAACCAATTTTTTTTAGATAAAGGAACAACACGTGAATGGGAGAAAAATGGTAAACAGAGAATAATGATCTCCATCCGGAGGGGAAGTATGTTAAAGAGGTGATGAGCTAGTGGAGAACAAGGCTGGTTTGGCCTTCGGTGATCTCACTTACCGAATGACACATGTGTAGGAACTGTTGCTTCTCGTCGACTTTATGTGAGAGGGCGGTACTTCAGAGGTCACTCAAGCCCATTCATGCTGAGATTAGCTAGGCTCTAACCCCGGGAAAAAAACTAAAATATGCATAGATTTTGATTCCAATAGTAGACGTTTCCATTCCAAATTCTATAGAATATATATGGCCGTGAGCTTTAGACACCGGCTTAATGTACCTAGTGTGTGTGTTTGTGTTCAGTTGACTGCACAGATGGCAGAATGGTTTAGATACCGGCCACCGGCCTAGTGTTGTGGGTTCGATATCCACACAGAACAACTCTTTGTGTGATTAACAAATGGTTTTTCTGAGTCTGGGTGTACTTTGTGTCCGTGGAATTGTATGTCAGTAAAGTCCCCCAGGATACAAAGATTATTACTAAATGCAGGGTGCTGTATTTAAAAAAAATAAAGAATGAATCCTACAGGGGGCAATTATTAAAAGCATTAAAAGCTAGCACCTCAGCCAGAAGGCACGTGTGGCAGTGTATGCTCCAACATTATTATATGGAAACGAGAGTTGGGTATGCAAAATGGAGCATGAGAGTAAAATCAATGAGTTCGAAATGCGAACTCTGGGGAAAATCTGTGGAGTTAGGCTGGCTGATCGTGGGGTGCGGGTCGGGATACCTCCGCGTTGGTGCACCCCGGGCAATGTCAGCACACTAGTGGCGGCGGCTGAATCCCGGCAGGGGACGGGTCTCCGCGTGTCCCTCTGATCAGCAGAGGGCACAGCGGATAGGCCGGACGTCCGCCGTGGAGGGTCAGCAGGGCCATAGTGGCCCCCCCAACTCTGGGAGGGGACAGCGGGGACACAGTGACCCCCTCGTCCGGGGATTTCAGCCCAAGTGGCAACGGAATCACTGCTTGCAGTGGGCCGAACGTCTGCCGTGGAGGGCCAGCGGGGCCACAGTGGCCCTCTCAACCCTGGTAGACGGAGATGGGGCTTTTAACCTTAGGGGCGACGGGCTCACCGCTTGCTTCGCGAGCCGCGGGCACGGTCTTATGCAGACCACCGTTCGGCCTGACCCGTAATCCTGAATGGACAGGACGGGGGGTCTTCGGACCACGGGGAAGAAAACTCCTATAAAAAATTACCCCAATCCCGTGCTCTGCCACCCGGCCAGGGGGTGCATGGCTGAGGGGAGCTTAGTCGCGGGGGTGGCACGTCAGAGGACGTAAAACTTAAACATAATGGTGAAGGTCAAAAACGCAAAAATTCTCCAAGAGGGTACCGGGTGCGATGCGCCCGGAGAATCCCTCACAAGGCCAAGTAGCAATACCGGCCCTGTCAGCTCCACGTATTTGGGGGGAGCAACTAACATCAAGGAGAAAGGAGAGGTGGAGGAGAGGAAGAGGACGAAGAGGAAGACTACCCGTGAGAGGAAACCCACACCCGCGGGCAGTCCAACGGAGAGTACTGCCAGCTCAGCTGTGGAGGGTGCCGGTACGGACGGAGTTGGCAATGGTGCCGCGATCGCGGGCGCTGTCTCTGTGGGGCCCACAGGGTCTCAGCGGGATGCTTCCGGTGCATTGGGGCAACCTTCGCGGCTCCTGAAGCGCTCAATTGCGCAGGAGAGCAACGCCTCGGAGTCTGAGGGCAGCTCGACGTCGATGCCCCCACCGGCAAGGCCGGGAAGATCGGCCAAAAGGGGCCGAAGCACGAGTAGGTCGTGCGCAGGTGTGGTGCCGCGCTCGTTGTTCCTACTGGAAAGAGTCGGCGACTTAGAGGGAGAGCTCACAGTGGAGGAGAGGGTGACTCTCCTTACATTGCGGCTCCGAGAGGTGCCTCCGGATGAAGAAGGTTCACCACCAAATTGCCCGGAAGGCCTCCGACGCCCTGGCCATCGTTTCCACGGTGGCTAATGGGTCTCGGAGCCTTTACGGCAACTTCACAGAGGCCCTCAGGAAAGCCTCCGAGACACTTAACAGTTCTCTGGAGTCACTACGGCGGGTGCAGGTGCTGTCGGGGCACCGTTGCTTCGGCAGATATCTGCACATAGTCGCAAGGAATCAAATTATATTTTTATTATTGTTCTAATAATTATACATAATTATTATTTATGTATAATTATTAGAACAATAATAAAAAATAATTTTATAATATTAAACTAAGTAATACATAACAATATACACAATAATAATATTTACAAATAACTAGCTAATTCTAGGCATCGAAAAATTCCCCCGCGTCACCGTCATTGGGTAACGTGCCCAGAAGGCTGGCAGCATTGTCACGATATTTGGCAATGCATTATTCTTTGTGCATTTATTTAGGATTAGCTAGTTATCTATACTATTATAAAGCTGTAACAGAGCTGTGTCTGTACATTCAAGATTTTTGATAAAAAAATGGCTGTAATAGGCTATATAGGCGTGTCTAAGCCCAAAACATTTTTTTTTAGAATTTTTGTCTGTTTGTCTGTTTATCTGTTTGTCTGTTTGTTTGTTTGCGCATCACACAAAAACTACTAGACGGATTTTGATGCAACTTTTTTATTTTAAAGGCCTTGATTAGACTTAAAAACTGGTATACATTTTATCCCGCTAATATATCGGGAACCTGAGATATAACCGAAAAACACTGTACAAGGTGTCTGATTGGCTTTATCGTAATAACTTGCAAATCAATATAAATAAAACAAAAATGATACAATTCCAGACTTACAATAGTGTACCCATAGAATTAAATATAAAGTGTAACGATGATAAAGTTGAAGAAGTAGACACAATACCATTTCTAGGCATTATTATAGATAAACACTGTAACTGGAAACAATATATATATATATATATATATATATATATATATATATATATATATATAGAATAGATAAGGTTTGTAAAAATCTGGACGGATTTGTTTACGCACTGTATCGTTTAAGACAAGTAGCAACTTTAAAAACTGGTTTAAGTGCATACCCCATGGTATGCATATATAATAACATAACATATATACATATATAATAACCATTTATGTCTCGTCAAAATTGAGATACGGTCTTATAATTTGGGGTAATTCGGTAGAAACCCACACAGCATTCGTTGCACAAAAAAAATGTATACGTGCATTATTTGGACTACAAAGAACTGATAGCTGTAAAGAATATTTTAAAAGATATAAAATGTTACCACTACCTAGTATGTATATTTTTGAAATTTGTATCTTTGTACGTACACATTCCCATCTATTTTGTAAGCATAATGATGTAGTGACTAGGCCAGGTAGACATACTCACAAACTGTTAATACCCAGAAAAAGAGTTAATGTATTTAGTGGGAATGTGTATTGCATGGCAATATATATACATAACAAGTTACCAACTAGTTTTAAGGAATTAAGTTCTATAAATGTTTTTAAAAGACAAAAAATGTCAGCACCTACAACTCTGTACCAACCCATATTCTGACAAATAAATGTTATTATTATTTTCTTTATTTACATGTTTTATACTACTAAATACATTTTTAAATATATATATTATAAAAAATAACAAAATATTTAAAAATATAAATAGTTTACAGGCCCACCGGCAGCGGGCACAAGGGCCAAACTGCCAGTGGTTAGGGTTCCAAAGACAGGAACTTCCTCACGATGCGTGCCGTATCCAGAGGTAACGTTTTCTGTATCAAACCCTTGATCCAACCACCCAACGTGAGCCTCTCAAGGTGTTGATCGAGGCTCTTGGCTATGAGTCCGTTAACTGAAACTACTATCGGCACAATGATCGCCGAATTCACATCCCACATGTCAACAATCTCGTGGGCCAAGTCCAGATACTTCATCTGTTTATCTTTCTCGGCCTTCACAAGATTCTCGTCATGTGGGATAGTGATATCAACGATCATTGCTCGGCGCTCAGATCGATCAACCAACACAATATCAGGTTTGGTGGCGACAACAGTCCTGTCCGTGATAATTGATCGATCCCAGTACAGTGTAATACGACCGTTTTCGAGAACTGGCTCAGCTACATACCTGTAGTAAGGCACTTCTACGTCCAAAAGTGATTATTATTATTATTATTAAAACTAGAAAATAATTTAAACTAGATTTTCTATGAAATATTAAAAAAATTTACTGCACAGATTCTGATGAAACTTTTTTATTTGAAAGATCTTGATTAGACTTAAAAAGTGGTATACATTTTATCCCGTTACTATATCGGTAACTTGAGATATAACCGAAAAACTAGCTTTAGGCTGCGGCAAAGCCGCGGCGCAATGGCTAGTTTGTAAATATTATTATTGTATATATTATTTTGTAAATAATTTAGTACTTATATTTATTACGCAATAATTGTATAGGATAAATAGGCTTACTTATTTATTTATTTTTTATAATTTAATGCTGTTAGAACTAAGATTCTTTGCAAATACAAAAACTTTGGAAAATTCAAAAGTGCACGCCTCATTATCTTCATTTTTCACAATAAAATTGATTATTTGATAAGTAACTAATAATGTATTGGTTTTACTAAGTAGTTTTCAATAAATCACATAGATAGCGCCAATTTCAAAAAGTACTAATGTGGGTTACATGTCTTATACCCCATCTAGCGCTAATTTTAAGAAGTACTTCTATATTGGTCTACCTCTGTCATTTTGCAAGGCGCCATCTGGCAATTAGTAAGAACAACAATCCATGAGTTTAATAAGTGCATATAATATATATAAACATGTAAAATTGAATAATTTATTAAACTGAAAACAAAAACAATTAAAGAAAACAAAAAGACATCGCTAGTTTCCTTACAAAAAAAGCAATATTGTGGTGCTATATATACAACAGCAACTGAATACATCTAAAATTGCCAATTGCAACATCTAGGGCTGCATTTGTCAATATCTCTTTTACTTTAAATAGCGACATCTATCAATAGAAAATTGCAAATTTGACAATATCATACGACTTACTTAAAAATCAATGAGTTCCACAATAAATCTCTAAACCATTTATCTTCCTAACTTGGTTGCCTTATAATTTTATACTTTGTTCTAAGTGAAAACACAGTGACGCCAAGGTCACGCAAAAAAAATTGTGGAATGTAAAATATTTAGATATTTTTATATATATTTTTAGCATTTGACATGCTTAGCAACATACATTAAACACAAAGTGAAAAATGTGAAATCGAAAATAACAGTCACGAGCAGGATTTGAACCTGCATCTCCTGGATACCGTGCAGATGCTTTGCCAATTCAGCCATCGTGACCCTTGCTCCTGACTTCTAATTTCGATAACACATTCATACTTAACGTCTTTGGTGACGCCTGCACCATCTGTCGGAAGTATTTTCATACATTATACCGACCAGGTAAACTTAATTTTACAATTAAGATTTTACCTAATAATGACGCAAACCCTATAAATATTTAGATATTTTTATATATATTTTAAGCATTTGACATGCTTAGCAACATACATTAAACACAAAGTGAAAAATGTGAAATAGAAAATAACAGTCACGAGCAGGATTTGAACCTGCATCTCCTGGATACCATCCAGATGCTTTTCCAATTCAGTCATCGTGATCCTTGCTCCTGACTGCTAATTTTGATAACATATTCATACTTAAAGTCTTTGGGTGACGCCTGCACCATCTGTTGGAAGTATTTTCATACATTATACCGACCAGGTAAACTTAATTTTACAATTAAGTTTTTACCTACCTACTACCGACTTACTACTACGAACTACTTCCGACAGATGGTGCAAGCGTCACCCAAAGACGTTAAGTGTGAATGTGTTATTGAAATTAGCAGTCAGGAGCAAGGGTCACGATGGCTGAATTGGCAAAGCATCTGGACGGTAACCAGGAGATGCAGGTTCAAATCCTGCTCGTGACTGTTATTTTCGATTTCACATTTATCACTTTGTGTTTAATGTATGTTGCTAAGCATGTCAAATGCTAAAAATATATATAAAAATATCTAAATATTTATAGGGTTTGCGTCATTATTACGTAAACTCTTAATTGTAAAATTAAGTTTACCTGGTCGGTATAATGTATGAAGATACTTCCGACAGATGGTGCAGGCGTCACCCAAAGACGTTAAGTATGAATGTGTTATCAAAATTAGCAGTCAGGAGCAAGGGTCACGATCGCTAAATTAGCAAAGCATCTGGACGGTATCTAGGAGATGTAGGTTGAAATCCTGCTCCTGACTGTTATTTTCGATTTCACATTTTTTACTTTGTGTTTAATGTATGTTGCTAAGCATGACAAATGCTAAAAATATATATAAAAATATCTAAATATTTATAGGGTTTGCGTCATTATTAGGCAAAATCTTAATTGTAAAATTAAGTTTACCTGGTAGGTATAATGTATGAAGATACTTCCGACAGATGGTACAGGCGTCACCCAAAGACGTTAAGTATGAATGTGTTATCGAAATTAGCATTCAGGAGCAAGGGTCACGATGGCTGAATTGGCAAAGCATCTGGACGGTATCCAGGAGATGCAGGTTCAAATCCTGCTCGTGTCGGTTATTTTAGATTTCACATTTTTCACTTTGTGTTTAATGTATGTTGCTAAGCATGTCAAATGCTAAAAATATATATAAAAATATCTAAATATTTATAGGGTTTGCGTCATTATTAGGTAAAATCTTAAATGTAAAATTAAGTTTACCTGGTCGGTATAATGTATGAAAATACTTCCGACAGATGGTGCTGGCGTCACCCAAAGACGTTAAGTATGAATGTGTTATCGAAATTAGCAGTCAGGAGCAAGGGTCACGATGGCTGAATTGGCAAAGCATCTGCACGGTATCCAGGAGATGCAGGTTCAAATCCTGCTCGTGACTGTTATTTTCGATTTCACATTTTTCACTTTGTGTTTAATGAATGTAATATATGTTTTTTTCGTGTTTTATAACGTTGGTGTGTTATTATTTACGTGTGTTTAGTGTTTTAATTATTGTTATGGATAAAATAGTTATTATACTTGACAAATATCCACAGTTCGTCAAGCAAAATGTTGTAATCTAAAAAAAATCTCAATTTACAACAATAGCTTATAGACGTGGCATGCTAAGGCCTTCCTCGATCGATACCAATGAAGCCAGGTGGACATCACCTATGAATTATATATATGATACACTTTCAATTTAACTACCGGCTTGCTCGATAAGAATAGTGTAATTTTTTATGTGTATTTTTACGTAATGTAGCTATTTAAATACAATGACTTGTTCTATTTTGATAGTTGTTATATAATACTCATTATGTGAGACGATGACGCATAATACACCTATGGTGATATTGCTTTGAGAAGGTGCCCATAATCGTAACAGCCACCGGTAGATCAGAAATGTCACAAAGTATGTATGGAAACAAAGCAATACTTAGTTTAGGATTGTTTGTAATGTATATGATAGTAACTTTTAAAGATTCGCGAATTGTAATTATATTTTACGCGAAAAAAGTCCTGTTTATGTTATTTAGATATTTTTATATATACATTTTACATGCTTAGCAATATACATTAAACACAAAGTGAAAAATGTGAAATCGAAAATAACAGTCACGAGCAGGATACCATTTATGTTACTTTAAATACTTAGATGATATTCAGGGTTTGTTGAAAAAACTAGCAAGTGTCAATGGTAAAATAAAAAAATATAAAAATAATTGAACGTGTTTTCTATGTTTGATAGCAGAAGATAAAAAATAGAGTAACACGTTGTTATTATAGTTTATTATTAACTTTTTAGTTCCTTAAAAAACAATATAGATATATAGTTATTCAAAGTTACGTTTTTAAATAAAAAACACGCTTTAATAGCTAGTTAGCTAAAAAGTAGAAAATAATATTATAATAAATAATAATTGCAAAAAAGCGTTGGGTACTTGACATCAAATATTACAAGTAGTACAGTAGTAAAGTTTACTCCACTGCTTGCTGCGTAGCTCTGTTACAGATTTATATTAATACTAGCCTTTGCCCGCGGCTCCGCCGCAGCCAAAAGCTAGTTTTTGGATTATATCACAAGTCCCTATTTATTAGCGGGATAAAATGTATACCAGTTGTTAAGTCTAATCAAAAGCTATCAAATAAAAAAAGTTTCATCAAAATCCGTTCAGTAGTTTTTGCGTGATGCGCGAACAAACAAACAGATAAACAGACAAACGCACAAAAAATCTAAAAAAAACGTTTTGTGTTTAGACACGCCTATATAGCCTATTACAGCCGCAAGCAGGATGTTATTTTCAATTTCACATTTCACACTTTGTGTTTATTTATATGGCTTAAGCATGTCAAATGCTAAAAAAGTATATAAAAATGTATAAATGCAAAAGATTTCTTTTTATGCTACACGAGTGGCAAACAAGCATACGCTCCACCAGATGATGAGCGGGTACGTAGCCTATAGAAGCTAGCAACACCAGATGCAACTCTCGCGCGTCACTAACTCCGAGAAAGGGATAGGAGGTAGATAGGAAGGATAAAAATGAGAGGATGGAGGATAAGGATGGGGTTTCGGCCTCTGGTACTCTAACTCACTATATAAAATTTACTTTTCTTCACGCTGATATTTTGTAAGAGGGTGGTACTTCTTTGATCGATCTGGCCCATTCATGCTGAGACAATCAAGGCTCTGCCACTAGAAAATATGTATATTGTATGATGCAGTATAAGTAGTTTCTTTTATCCGTGTGGTGACGGACTAAGAATACAAGTGTCACCACCCCATTCTTTCCCACGGGTGTCGTATGAGGCGACTAAGGGAAGTAAGCAATTATCATCCATTACATCAGTGGTGGTAGGGCTGGGCACCAAGTGGGAGTACGCACTTGTTATCGGGCCTGAGCGGGTTGGTACCACCATCTCCCTTGTGACTGGCCATGAAGCACATCGTTGCGTTTTGGCTGTAACGGGAGAAGCTGTTTATTCTTTCATTTTATATCGGTGAAATGAAATGGTGAGCAGCGGCTTGACAATACTTTCGGTATAGTTGTTTCAATGAGCGACGGTTACCATTTACCATCAGTTGGGCCGTGGCTCGACTGCCACTACATGAAATAAAAAAAAGAAGAAGATATTATATTTCAAACACTTAAATCTTCACTTCTCTTACCCTTTAAATCATATGGATAATGACGGGACACTTTTTTCGCTCAGTTTATAATTAAAGTGACTTTTGTGATGTTATATTGCAGACCCCGCTTGGGATAATGAGATAAATTACAAAAATATGTTTCTTGGTTGCTTTTAAATCTGGTTTCATGACCCCAAGGAATTTAATTATGTTTACAAAAGGCTATAACAAACATTTTAGGTGGAGAATTATACTTAAAATGAAAATTAACAAAGTTTGCTCTAAATTACAATATTTAACAGTATTTTTCTTAAACAGGAGTCCATACTATTAGATGAGAGTGAGAGGGTTCTCAAGGAGAATCGGCGTGAAGCAAGGGTAGGTTCTCTTGCTGTTTTGTTTAATACAGTGAGTGAGAGAGCTGGAGGCCCAAATCCCTTCCTGACCCCATCCTTATTGTCATATCTTCTCCTACTTTTCCTTCACGTCTGGTTATTTGGAAAATAAAACAAAAAGACCTTGAACTGCTCATTATTTTAAAATACTGTTTTAAATAAGCACATACGCCATTTTAATTTATTATAGGTGCAGCGCAGACGACTCACTTTTTGTGTGATCGAATCTACGGAGCACAAAAAGTCTGCATGGCGCGCAAAAAGTCCATCGCGGATTTTTCGCAGACTTAAAGCACACGACGGACATCTACGATCATTCTGTCGGCAGAACTGTAGGGACGTATACGCTGTAGAAATGCAGAGATCGCGATGTATTAATTTATACTTGAAGTTGTGGGGATAATAGTATTTTCCATTCAACCTCCTCACATAGATATATTTACTGTCATGTATCGATTTTATATAATAATCGTGCGATCTGCCTAATTGTATACTCTTATTATGTGGTAGATACAAAACATTGTAATCATTGAGCAAGGTATCGTGTATCATACCACTAAGGCACGCATTCGAGTTATGGAAACTTGTCGGTGAGATTAACATCCTGATGGTATTCCCATAAATTATAGTATAAGTCCAAACAGGAGCGGAATAAATATTACAGCACACTTTTTCCAACATTTTTCTCTTTAAATGTCTATCGTGATATTCCCTTTTTTCCTTTAACGGGAGTGACCGACATAGCCCGCCGGGTCAGCATGCTGAAGTGGCAATGGGCAGGCCACATCGCTCGACGAACCGACAACCGTTGGGGAAGAAAGGTTCTTGATTGGCGACCGCGTAACGGACGGCGCAGTGTAGGACGGCCTCCCACCAGGTGGACCGATGACCTGGTCAAAGTCGCAGGCAGTCGTTGGATGCAGGTGGCACAGGACCGTTCGCTGTGGCGTTCTCTTGGGGAGGCCTACGTCCAGCAGTGAACGATGAAAGGCTGATGGATGGGATGGATGGATGGATCATGATATTCTGGCTTAGAAGTATTTATCATAAATAAATTGCTGGGCTGTTTTGTACTTCTTGTATTAACATCGATACATTGATCTCTGGCGCCATACTTTACATCCAACCACTTAACGAGTGCAGATTGCAGATTAAAGTGTGCGCCGTCTGCGTTAACGCTCGTTGACGTTCTATTTTTTTAGCGCACTTTTTGTGCGGCGCGGTCTGCAAGAATTACGCGGATTTTTTATCTCCCGGACTTTTTGTGCGTCGTATACGTTACTGCATATAATTACATAGGTTCTATTTTTACAGACTAAAAAGTGCGCTACGGATTATATGTAGTCTGCGCCGCACCATAATGTTTGTTTATTTTTACCACAATATTAGATTTTTAATATTGGTGAGCATCTATGTTAGTTAATACTTATATAAATTTAAATATTGTAAGTAATTTGGGATTTAAAAATGTGGCTTATGAGTTTCTTGCCGAGTTCTTCTCATGAAAAGCCTTACTACGGAATCCCGCTGCTTGTGGCTAATGCAATCGCGACATTGCGTGTGCACTTGCCTCAAGCGCTCTTGTGTCGCGTAACTTTGACGATTTTAAGTGCTGTATAATGAGCCATGAATAAAAATAATTTTTGAATTTGAATTTGTATGATTTTTCCTGATTAGAGAGAAAAATAATCCTGAATATGGCACAATTTTGATAGGTACAGTGTCAAAGGAACTATTTCATACCATTTAATATAATGATGCCTTTGGACTGCACAGACGGAGAGTTGTTTAAATACCGATCTCCCGATTATTGTGGGTTCGACTTTCACACTTTTTGTGTGATACACATACAGTTGTTCTGAGTCTGGTAGTATTTTGTGTTGTTAAGTCCGCCAGATTACAAGGATTATTCCTAAGTGCAGGAAAATATTTAAAATACTTTGGAAAATCCAAAAGTGCACGCCTCATAATCTGCATTTTTTACAATAAAATTGATTATTTGATAAGTAATAATGTATTGGTCTTACTAAGTAGTTTTCAATAAATTACATAGATAGCGCTAATTTCAAAAAGTACCTTCTCATGTCTTATACGCCATCTAGCTAATTTTAAGTACTTCTACATTGGTCTATAGAAATAGTTCTCACGAAATAAGGATAGCACTGATTTTAGTGTCACGTCGAGCGTAAATATTCACTATGTTTTTGTTTATTTAATAACAATTAAACCACATCGAATCAGACCGTGAAAAGTTATAGGGCTCTATTCGTAAACGAAACAAAAAGGCTCGATTGGTAAAGTATTTTGGTCGTTATTGTGTTAACATACATTACCTACAACAAACGGACGTCCAAGACATAACAAACAGTTTTTAACTAGTTTAAATAACAAAAATGGCATCAAAAATATCATGAGTGTTAAAAATAGTGTTTGTTTTTTATATGTGTGTGTAGATATTATTTTACAAGTGCAATATATGATAAATAGAGACATTTTAAGTTAGAAAAATCTGTTTTTCTGCGCCAAACGAGAATAGTACACACCTCAACGCTTCGTTTATGAGGCGTGCAAAAATATATAGAGTTAGCCCGTGTGGTGACAGATTAACAATACAAGTGTCAACACCCCATTCTTTCCGACAAATGGCGTATGTATTAAGGTAATTTAGCAGTTATCTCCTATCGAATTACTGGTGGTTGTTGGGTATCAACAAAGTGAGTACTCCCAGTACTCACTTTGTTATCAGGCCTGTGGACCTAGCCAAGTTTCATTCTATGATCGCTAACGCTATAGAAAACTATTAAAATGTATGTGAATTTGGCATCTTTAACGATATCTATAACGCTAGATTTAGCGATTTAACGTTAGAGATGTCAATTGATGCAACTTGGCTAGGCCCACCGTGCCGGTTGATAACATCGTCAGTGACCGACGGCGAAGCACAGTATGTGATTTGGTTGTAGCTATAGATAGCCGTTAATTCATATCCTAGTCACTCCAAAAGCTAAGTAATAGAAACAACTACAAACTATTAGTGTTGTACAAATCATGTTACAGGTGTCGATATCGATAATACATAGCTTCGTCGGGTCGAACCCGTCGAACCGTTTCTTTCATTTACAGCCAAGTTAATTGAAAAAGCCCACGCTCACTCGCCGAGACCTGTCCGATTATAACAACAAAATGTAAGAGCGCTATTGTTTATATGCCATGTGTGAATTATGGATTAAAATTTAATATTGATAAGTAGAAACCTTAAACACAAAGTGGAAAATGTGAAATCGAAAATAACAGTCACGAGCAGGATTTGAACCTGCATCTCCTGGATACCGTCCAGATGCTCTGTCAATTCAGTAATCGTGACAACTGCTCTCGACTGCTAATCTCGATCATTCTGGGTGATTTCACATTTTCCACTTTGTGTTTAATGTAGGTATATGGCTAAGGATGTCTAATGCTAAAGTTATATATAAACATTTCGAAGTAGATACCTTTCAATACTAACAGTAAGTACCACCAAGCCTTTGCCTATTATGAGACCACTTTTGTCAAAGAGTGCTTTTTATATCTTTTTATTATTGATTATGGTGGCAGCCAGCCACGGCGCACCTGGTGGTAATCGTCGCTCATGGACTCAACAATACCGAAAATATTGTCAAGCCGCTGCTCACCCCTTCATTTCACATAATAACAATGTATAAATATGATATGAAAGAATCAATGGCTATCTCCTGCTACAACCAAAACACACCGATGTGATTCATGGCCGGTCACACAGAAATGGGATGGGATGGTGGTACCAACCCGCTCGGGCCCGATAATAAGTAAGTAAAACTTGATTTGGGTACGCATTTATTAAAAAATTGATGATATATAGTAGTGTCTACCACTACTTCCCTTGCTACTTGCAACATTACACTTTATTGGCGAAGTGGTTTAGATGCCACCCGCCCGAGTGTTGTGAGCTCGATTCCCACACAGGACAACTCTATGTGTGATCCACAAAGGTTTGTTCTGAGTCTGGGTGTACTTTATGTCTGTGAAATCGTATGTTTGTAAAGTCCTCCGTGATATGTACAAGGATTATTACCTAGTGCAGGGTGTCGTCTTTAAAAAAAAATAATAAGCAGTCTCAACATACGTAGTGCCAGCCTCTCATAGAATATTATCTTGAAGCGACGTTAAAATAATATATTTCATCTGTTGCATTTCATTCTGTGAGCAAGAACGCCGAATAGGTCCAGGCGCCATCCTCATCTTGCTATAATTTCGTTGACGTTCTTCTTTGGTTGTAATACTTCTAGTGTTACAAGCATCTAACAACGAAAACATAAACGATAATGTTATGAATTCGTAATTCATCATGCTTAAGGCAGCCTCCGCTAAGCTCTCACCGATTTCTGCTACCATTCAATACGAATATATATTTGTTATTTCAGTAATTTTCACTGAAAATGTTTAGTATCAATATCTTTGAAATCAATTCCTAATTGTTTACGTTCTATTCTATAGATTTCTATCAATTCTTAAAATTAATTAGAGAAATTGATAAAACTCCTTTCACAAACGTTTAATTTGTTGAGCTAGCTAACCTCAAGCACAAAATCAAAATACCCTTAATATTTGGAAGAGAAAAGATGCTGAAGCGAGGATGAGGTGGTAAAAAGAAAGGTTGCTGTGGTGACGTAGGCTCAGGCAGTCTTACTCGCCATATGAAAAAGAGAGATGGTACTGCTCCGGTCGAGCTTGCGCATTTATTCTACAAGCTTCTTATGCTGCATGATATTCATATCAAAAAGATTTTTGAAATAGAATATTAGAAAAAAAATATTATTTCACATATGATTTACACTGAAATATCTCGTAGAGTAGATGACAAAAAATATATACATGGCAAGTGTAAATGGTGCTGTTGCAAGGGAAGGCCTCGTTGAACGTTCTTTGGCGATAGTGGAGACGTTGTCGAGAAAAGCCTGGTCAAACGTACCACTGATCGACGTACTTGTATGATAAGTGTAATGAGAGTGAAAGAGGCAAAAGAGATGAGCAAGTATCATAACAAAAACATAGCATCACGCTTGTATTCCCCGAAGGGCTAAGCAGAGATGTATTACACACCTACGTTGGGGGCGAGCCTATCGCCGTTTACTGGGCAGTTCTAAATTCCGGACTCTTTTTACGAAAAAGCTCAATAACATTGCTTGACCCGGGGATCGAATCCGAGACCTCATGATCAGCAGGATCATAACAAGAGGAAATCCGTTGTCTCTGCCTACCCTTTTGGGAGAGAGGTATGAGGCTATGTACCTATGTTTGTAAGTATGTAAGACTAAAAAAAACAATTTTTCAACTTCATCTTGAATTGTTTTCCTACCGATATTGATGATCGTAATCTAATTACGATCATCGATATTCATAAACGATTTGACTTTTGTTTTGACTTTCAATACTGTTTTATTGCCGGTGCCTTAAAATATTTTATGTCCTCAATAGATATTGAATATCAATACAATGCAGATGGTACAAATATTTCGTTGTTTCTTGGTACAAACTCAATAAGGTTACAACGTATTTTTGCGAAAGACATATTTTATTAAGGTTTTTTTTGCCAGTGTAATAAAATCATGTTGCTTTTAGTATTAAAATTAGTCTCATGAAATTTTACCTTTAGGTTTATTTTTAGAATCAATTCAAATAAACATTTCATCGATCGTTTTGTTTAATACCTAAATTAAAAAAACTAAATTCTTTAACACAGATTGGACACAGACACAAAACTTTGGCATAAAGTTAGAAAGATAATTATGAATAAACAAAAAGATTTAAAATAACTTACTTACTTATCATCACGCCATCTGCCTTTCGGGGTAGGCATTACCGTGTGGTGAAATATTTACTACTGTGGGCTGTTTATACATATTTTTATTATTTTATATACAATTTCATTTTTAAACATATATTTACACTTTCTATATTTACATTATATAATCGATATACAAATATATAACTATTTACACATATTATATACACATTTTCAGTAACACATTTCTGCTGGTCAATGTATCGATATATTATTCATCGATATGTTAGATATCGACGTACGGCCCGCCGAACGATCGATATGGCACGATCATACGATGCCTGCGAACGCGCAGGAGAGGTCAAACAAGTCGAATCCTCGATACGACGTAAGACGCTCTCGCTATATGCTTACGCGAATAGTATTGATATTGCTTACTCTCGAATATTTCTATTTCTATCTTCCTAATAACTGTCTGCCTGTTACTATAAACTATCTGTGCTTGTGCTACTCAAATTCTTACTATATATAAACAACCCGCGTCTACAACAACCTGCATCTCCTGGGTACCGTCCAGATGCTTTGCCAATTCAGCAATCGTGACACTTGCTCCTGACTGCTAATTTCGATAACAAATTCATACTTAATGACTTTAGGTGACGCCTGTGCCATCTGTCGGAAGTATTTTCATCCATTATACCGACCAGGTAAACTTAATATTACAATTAAGATTTTTATTTAATAATGACGCAAACCCTATAAATATTTAGATATTTTTATATATATGCTTAGCATTTGACATGCTTAGCACTATACATTAAACACAAAGTGAAAAATGTGAAATCGAAAATAACAGTCACGAGCAGGATTTGAACCTGCATCTCCTGGATACCGTTCAGATGCTTTGCCAATTCAGCATTTTCGATTTCAAATGTACAGCATATTGAGTCAAGTCAGTCGACCAAACGAGACTGGCGCGCGATTGATTTTCTTTTTGCGTTTTCTTTCTCTTTTGGTTCGGATACTTTTGAGCGTGGAGACGAGGCCCATTTGTTAGTAGATCAATGAGCATGGGTAATTAAGTATTGGACGCCTAGCTGCTACCGACTCCAAAACATAGCTAGGTGCATTACAGTCGATCACATAGCAGACGATGGTCCTGACTCACTCGGGCCTGATATAAAGTGAGTACTCCCACTTGCCTGACCTGTCATATCATGATAAGATATTTTGGTAATTGCATTTATGTTTTTGAAGTGAAAACTTATTTTAGCGCGGTACGCATATTTTTAGATGATATAAAATCTTTGGACTCGCGACACCGTTACGATACGCAGCTATAGTGTGTGCATTGGAAATTAAATTTGACATACTTCACGGTTTCCGATTGCTGAAATTTTACACCCATATATATATATATAGCGTCACAATGTAACATTATGATGACATGGAGCTGATCTGATGATGGAGCTGGAAGGTGGACCTAGGAACTCTATAATGAAACGGCGGAACCCCATCGAGTTTGGGCTTGTATGATTCGTCTTGATGAGTACTTTGTCTCTAGATGGTATCCAGGGTTGAGGATGAAGCTGGAAGGTGGCCACAGTAACTCTTATAATGAAACGACGCAACCCCATCGAGTTTGGAATCGTTTGATTCGTCTTGATGAGTACTTTGTCTTTAGATGGTATCCAGGGTCTGATGATGGAGCTAGAAGGTGGCCATGCGAAACTGTAATTAAATAGCGTAACTCCGTCGAGTTAGGGCTCGATTGAAATGTCTTGACTAGTACTCCAGCCCTAGATGATATCCAGGGTCTGATGATGGAGCAAGAAGGTGGCCACAGTAACTCTGTAATGAAATGACGCAACCCCATCGAGTTTGGAATCGTTTGTTTCGTCTTGACGAGTACTTTGTCTTCAGATGGTATCCAGGGTCTGATGATGGTTCTAGAAGGTGGCCATAGGAACTCCCTTATAAAACGATATAACACCATCGAGTTTGGGTTTGTATGATTCGTCTTGACGAGTACTTTGTGTCTAGATGGTATCCAGGATCTGATATGGAGCTGGAAGGAGGCCACAGTAACTATGTAATAAAACTACCCGAACCCATCAAGTTTATATTCGTTTAATTCGTCTTAAGGAGTACTTTGTCAAGTTATGATCATTTTATTTCTACAAAATAATTTCTATGTCTTCACATCTGGTAGACGTCCCGCGACGTCTAGTTTTTTTTTTTATTGCGTATGGTTGCAATCGTGCCGTGGCCCACCTGATGGAGCTGACGGACTCAACTATACCGGGAATATTATCAAGCCGCTGCTCACCATTTCAGATCACAGTGATATGAAATGGAAGAATAAACGTTTATCTCCCGCTACAACAAAACAGACCGAAGTGCTCCATGCCTGGTCACACGGGAGATGGTGGTACTAACCCGCTCGGGCCTGATAGCAAGTGAGTACTCCCGCTTGGTACCCAACCGTGCCACCAGTAATGCAATGGATAATAATTGCTTACTTCCGTTAGTCGCCTCGTACGACCCCCGTGGAAAATAATGGGGTGGTGACATTTGTATTCTTAGTCCGTCACCACACGGACCAAATATTTATCAATCCGTAAATACCCAAACTATAAATGACTCACTGCCTAATAAATATATATATGTAAAACAACATTATTTCCCTGCCTAATTCGTATCAGGGTAATTTTAACCACACTAAATCTAACGATATCCATTGACGCAAGTATAAAAAAAAGTAGATAAGTATCAAAACAAATGAAAGCTAACGGCCGTCTGATGGCATTTTAGTGTTAAAAGTTAATGCGGGGACAGAGGGTGGTCTCAAATAAATTAAAATAGACATGAATACGAATGAGGCAGTTCAGTATAGGTAATAGGTTATCAACATGCACATAAAAATTATAAATAATGGCTTAATTAGTGCAGTATCATACAAATTTATTCTTATTTGTTTCGCTCACATAACTCTGAATTATGTTTATTAGAGAATTGAAATGATAACTAATTTATTTGAATTAATTATACAAACACAAAAACATACCATCACGCCTGTATTCCCCGAAGGGGTAGGCAGAGGAGTATTACACACCCACGACTCGCCAGCTATGTTTAAGTTCCACGTAATAGGGGGCGAGCCTATTGACGTCTACCGGGCACATTTCCAAACTCCGGACTGTTACTGAGAATTTTTCTTTTTAGGAAAAAGCTCAATAACATTGCCCGACCCGGGAATTGAACCCGAGACCTCATGAATAGCAGTAGCATACACTACCGCTACATCACCGAGGCAGTTTATAATTATAAATCAGATATTTTGGTGATAGAGATTGAAGTCAGAACTTATCATAACTTCGTCTTGACAGGAGAAGTACTACCCTCTTACAGAATATAAATTATAAAGTAACAGAAAAGATTCCTACTATTGTAAGGAGGTTTAAACTCCCTTCCTATCATCCAAAGGGATAGACTTATTTTAAAGAAAAATAAAGAAAAAAAAAAGACACTTTAACCACATCCTTGTCCTTCTTGATGGTGTAGCGGTAGCGTATGTGACTGTGTATCAGAATGTCTCAGGTACGAATCTCGATTTGGGCCATCAAAATGTTATTAAGTTTTTCGCCAAGAAGTTCTCAATAACAGCTCGAAGCTAGGAAGTTAACGGTGCTTCACCCCGTACCTAGGAGAACATGTAAAGCCGTTAGTTCTATGCCTGATTTGTCTCCGGTCGTGTCGAAATACCGTCCCATCGGGCTACAAGAGTGAGTGAACAGAGAGTGCACTTTTGTTTGTATGCACACTAAAATATCTGCTGGGTAGTCGGCTCGTGTTTTCAAGCCGCTGTTCACCATTTCATTTCACTGATCATACCAATATTATAAATCTTATCTTATCTTATACTATTATAAAGCTGTAACAGAGCTATGTCTGTACATTTAAGATATTTGAGAAAAAATTACTGTAATAGGCTATATAGGTGTGTTTAAACACAAACCGATATTTTTTAGATTGTTTGTCTGTTTATCTGTTTGTTTGTTCGCGCATCACGCAAAAACTACTGAACGTATTTTTATGCAACTTTTTGAAGTTATACTTCTTTTGGCGCATTAGGGAAAAATGATGAGAGTAAATTTTTACGATGCGCGCGCACACCGTTGCGAAAAACCGACACCCTGAAGTTAGACACCCTGAAGTTGGGCACCCTGAAGTTAGCTGTAGTCAACGTTTTAGTTTAATTGTGATATTTAAATAAACTTTATTTAACTAGATAATGCGTTATAATAAAACTTTCAATCTATTAAATACCTTTTTCTATTGTTAGTGTCGTTTTTTCTACAAACGTAGAATAAGGCGAAAGATAAAATTATCTTGTTACACCAAAGAAATATAACTACACACACACTTTTTTATTTGATAGCTCTCAATTAGACTTAATAACTGGTATACATTTTATCCCGCTAATATATCGGGAACCTGATATATAACCCAAAAACTAGCCTTTGGCTGCGGCGGAGCGGCGGGCTAGTATATATATATATATATAATATTATAAATGTGAATGTAAGTTTGTTTGTTACACTTTCACGCAAAAACTACTTGACCGATCATCATGAAACTTTGTACACATATTCTTGGAGGTTTTCGAAGTAACATCATAGGATACTTTTTATTAAAAAAAAAAAATTGTGTGTACTTATGTACACGCGTTAGAAGTTATACTTCTTATTATTCTTTATTTAAATATCACGAAAAAACTAAAATGTTGACTATAGCTAACTTCAGGGTGTCTATCTTCAGGGTGTCGGTTTTTCGTGACGGTGTGCGTGAGCATCGTAAAAATTTACTCTAATCATTTTTCCCTGACGCGCCAAAAGAAGTATAATTTAGAAAATATATTTTTTACGAAAGATTTATCAAGAAAAAAAAAGTGTATGTGTACTTAAGTACATGCGTTAGAAGTTATACTTCTTTGGCGTAACAAGATAAAAATCTTTTCAAAAATTTTATCTTTCGCCATATTCTACGTTTGTAAAAAAAACGACACTAACAATAGAAAAAAAGTATTTAATACATTAAAAGTTTTATTATAACGCATTACCTAGTTAAATAAAGTTTATTTAAATATCACAAAAAAACTAAAATGTTGACTATAGCTAACTTCAGGGTGTCTGACTTCAGGGTGTCGGTTTTTCGTAACGGTGTGCGCGCGCATCGTAAAAATTTATTCTCATCATTTTTCCCTAACGCGTCAAAAGAAGTATAACTTCAAAAATTGTTTATCATTTCAAGGGTTGCTTTATTTATTTTTATGAAATTCCTTGCGGACGAAATCGCGGGTAACAGCTAGTATGCAATAAAAGAATAAACGGTTATCTCCTGCTACAACCAAAAAACACCGATGTGCTTCATGGCCGTTCATACGGGAGATGGTGGTACAAACCCGCTCGGGCCCGAGAGCAAGTGAGTACTCCCACTTGGTACCAAGCCATACCACCAGTAATGCAATAGATGATAACTGCTTACTTCCCTTAGTCGCCTCGTACGACACTCGTGGGAAAAAATGGGGTGGTGACACCTGGTCCGTCACCTCACGTACAAATTGACACTAGCCATGTGACTTAAATATATGGATACCATTGTTAATATACTTTATATTATAGTCTTAAAGCTTGCATGCCTTTTGTGTTTTGCTTCACCATAAGATGGACCCTATATATTTATTTACTACCCTTTTCATCCATCCATCCATGAGCCTTTCAACGTCCACTGCTGGACATAGGCCTCCCCAAGAGAACGCCACAACGAGCGGTCCCGTCATGGGGGATAATGCCGTAATCGCCACGCTTGGCAGGCGGTTTGGCGATCGCAGTGGATGTTGTTAATACTCGAGGGATTGCTGCTGCCCACTTCCCTGGTATTCCCTCAGTCGGCTCTTACGAATACCATGGGTAGAGAGGGGTGGGACAATTCTAAAGCTGGCCCCACACAGCCACTACTACTACCCTTTTAGTAAAATTTAAATAAAACATTAGTAAATATAGTGACTCGAACTACATACATGCATATTACAGTCATGCTCGGTACAAATATCCGGTAGTAATACAGATATTTGTTTGGGGCTATAATCAACGCCATTAATTCAGCGTTATTAAGGTTATGCAAATATACTTTAACACGCAGCAAAAACTACTACTAAGTCAATAATAATAGTACATAATACTGTTTAGTTTAGGGATAGACAAAAGTTAAAAGCTTTCAATAGCGTAAATATATATAAGTACCCGCCCAGTGGTTTGAAATAACATATATATTATGCCATTGAGATTATTTGTAAACGCTGCTAGACTACTTATATTATTTTGTCCGTGTGCTGATGGACTAATAATACAAGTGTCACCACCCCATCCTTTCCCAAGGGTGTCGTACGAGCCGACAAAAGGAAGTAAGCAATTATCACCCATTGCATTACTAAGGTTAGGGTTGGGTACCAAGTGAGAGTACTGACTTGCTATCGGGCTCGAACGAGTCGGTACCACAGTCTCCTGTGTGACCGGTCATGAAGCACGTCAGTGTGTTTTGCCTGTAGCAGAAGATAGCCGTTAATTCTATCATTTCATATCTGCGAAATGAAATGGTGAGCAGCTGCTTGACAATACTCTCGGTATAATTAAGTACATGAGCACCAGTAACCATTTAAAATCAGGTGGACCGTGGCCCGTCTGTCACCACACGCAATAAAAAAAATGTAGTGATTGAGTAGTTTTGGAGTGCACTCTTAGAGTGCGCTCCGCGTAGAGAGTAAGAGATAGTCTTACTCTCTACTTTCCATCCCTTTCTCCGAGGTTCAGACCGCCACCGTTCTAAACTGTACGTTCGTTTACATTCTAGTACCTAGTATTTTACATTCTTACTATAAAAAATGATTCCTTAGCTTCTATAATTATTCTGTTGGCATCATCATAAAATATGTTAAATCGTAAAAGAAAAGATAAATCTTGTTGCTATTCACTAATCTCATATCGAGGTATCATAAAATTATTGGATATAAAAACCTTACCTCTTCCATGAAAACGTATGTGAAGCGATTCATATAAACTCATGAATACAAATGTAGAATTTTGAACATGCAATATCATTTGTAGCTCCAATGCTCAATATAGATGGAATAAATATATATAACTAGATTATGCCCGCGACTTCGTCCGCATAGACTTTATTATTAATGGTTTAGTATTTTGGCGCTAACGGCTCACACATAAAAGATAGATATATGTTGTCCCAGGCTTTTTTGTAGAACTATTTAAGATAAACATTTCCATTATACATTATTTAACTCTTAACGGTTTTTGCAGCGCATGCCATAATAGCTCACAGATAGCAGAATTTTTTCGTTATATTTTGGACAATTCACACCATACTTTTATAAATTATAGCCTATGTGTTATTCTGATGTATAAGCTATATTATTGTGAAGTTTAATTAAAATACATTCAATAGTTTTTGCGCGAAGTAGTTACAAAACATTCATACATACTAACTTTCGCGTTTATAATATTATTATGTTGTAAAGACTATAAAAGTACCTACAAGTAATTTTCCGTACATATTAATAATACATTTCTGTGACATATTTAATAATGTGGGTTATATTACGCAAAAAGTGCTTTCTGGTCGATCAAATCCTTACTCATAAATGCAAAAGATCATTTGATTGTTACTCATTCACGCTACAACTATTTAACAGATTACCATAAAAAAAAATTATAACCCGGAAAAGAGCAGATTTTTATCCTAGTAAATTTACATGGTTCCTGTGGAACAGATATTTTTGCATAGTGTGCCATAGGGTGATGTATCTATAACTCATATTCACCAAGAAAAAGTCAAAAAAATATATTGTGGATTTTAAATTGCAATTTTTTAATAATTTAATATTTTCTCTTATTAAAAAACTAGCGGACCATCCCGGCTACCTATACGGGTGGACATTTATTTTTTTAAACATTTTGGGATAAGCATAGAGTAAATATAGCTTTAGGCAGGACATAAGTAGATCTTTTTATAAATTACTATTTACGAGTATAGTAATAAATATCTCTCTAGTAATAGATATAGCCTATGTTACTCAAGGATAATGTAGCATTGTAATATTGAAAAAAAAATTAAAATCAGTGCAGTAGTATTTGCGTATATTCGTTACAAACATACAAAAATACAAAACTTTCCACTTTATAATAATTATTTTACTTGCCGTGTGGGGCCGGCTTTAGAATTGTCCCTCCCCTCTCCACCCATGGGAGTCGTAAGAGCCGACTGAGGGCATACCAAAGGAGTGGGCAGCAGCAATCCTTCGAGTATTAACAACATCCACTGCGATCGCCAACCCTCTTGCCAAGCGTGGCGATTACGGCACTATCTCCCATTCTTGGGGAGGCCTAGGTCCAGCAGTGGACTTTAAAAGGCTGATGGATGGATGGATGGAAAATTAGTGTAGATAACGTTTAGCTGTGGCTTCTCTAGCCTATTATGATGAAAAATAACCTTCAGAAGTATCTCCGACTGTTTCGATATTAATATAGTTTTTGGAGAAGTATTAAACTATTTAGGTAATCAATTTCATAACGATTCTGTCTGTCTTTTCGTTTAGCATATATTGCACGAGAACTGTGTCTTTACATAAAAACAAAAAGCCACATTGTACAATACAATATTATGTAAGAAATCAATTCTATCTGTTACTCCGTTGTTGCGTGAAAAAGAAACCAACACGAGTATATTTTATTTATTTATTTACACACATAGTTCTTAAGCACAATATAAAAAGGGAAAACGTATATTAATAATAATAATTACTTTATTTCAATAAAAGTGTACATAAAATACCATCCAAACGAGTACAATTCTTTCGATAGCATCGTCGTTACAAACCCATATCGAGATCTCACTCTCTCGCTAGGAATTAACCTGTAATACAAGTAGTATAATCCGTAATGCTTATTATTGGCATTGCTTATCTCTAATAGAATTCTCTTCCAGCAGACCACATAGAGGATAGTGTGAGAATTATAAATATGATTGTGTGTAGAATAGACATACATGCATATATTATATCATTATATACAGTTTATCTGGTTTAGATACAGAATAAAGCCTGCACGATTATAGTAAAATTGAACAAATAAACAGTCCCAAATCGTATTACAAACCTACTAATACCTAAACGTTAATCAAAATATTTGTACACTTAGTTCAAAGGTTACCCCTACAATTAGAGGGTTAATCTAAAACGATAGCCTGACCAGAAACATAGTTTTGTGGAGCGATTAGAAAGTCAAACAAAAGCCTCCAACACGGGTAGGGTTAATTACTGAACGGGTACGTCCAATTGACCTTCGCTAAATTATTGTACAATGTGTTATATTTATACCTACTAACTTTATTTATTTTTATACTACAAGTATAAAATGGATATTTTAGAAGCAGAGTCTACCACATCCATCTATTATTCCCGGCTATCGTAGCATACACACAAAAACCAAAGTTTATTTAGTAGATAATGTGCAAATTATTTGTGAATAAGGAAAAAGAGATTTTTTGTACTAGCGGGAAACGAACCCGCGTCTTTTCCAATCCAGGGAAGTGCCCTAAGCCATTGAGCTATAGTACAGATCTTTCGATCATCCGAATCTCCTTATCACATTTGTCTTAACGACCAACGCCATCTATCGGAAACGCATTTACATGCAATTATCCCATATAGTAAGTTTAATTTTGCAATTAAAATTCATACTATTTGATGGCGTGATTTTTTAAACATTTTTGATCTATATTTCTTAGCACTTGACATGCTCCGCCACTTTTTAAAGGGTAAATTATTTGTGAATAAGGAAAAAGAGATTTTTTGTACTAGCGGGAAGTTTTTTGAAGTGTTTAGTGAGCATGTCAAATGCTAAGAAATATAGATCAAAAATAGTAGATAATGTGTTTAATAAGATAACATGATTAAGATAGCATGCACAACAACGAAAAAGCTTACCAAATGCGATGCAACCATACCATATGCGATGTGGCAGGCACCCCAAAAACTACAACTTGCAATATTCCGCAAAATGTTAAACAAATTCGACTCTCCAACTCTCCTCGCGACCACTTGATAACGAAGAAATAAATAAGTGACTACGAGCGACTACAAGGGTGTCCACCTTATGGTAAGCGGTTACCGTAGCCTATAGACGCTAGCAACACCAGCGGCATCACTCGCGCGTCGCCGTCTGTAGTAAAAGGAAAGGAGGGAACAGGAAAGATAATAATATAATGAGGAGAGAGTAGAGCGATTAGGTATGAAAGAGAGTATTGGTGTAAAGATGCGAAAAGGAATGCTCCGATGGTTCGGACATGTGGGAAGAATACCGGACGAGCGACTGGCTAAGAAGATATACAATGCGAAAGTGAAGAATGTAGGTACAGGGGGAGACCGAGACTTACCTACCTAGACCAAATTGGTCATGTGTTGAAGGAAGGTGGAGTCAGGAGTCTCCGAAACCGGCGAGCGTATATGAAGAGAGCTATGAATGTTGAGGAAGCGAGATATGTATGCAAGAATAGAGCCTCTTGGCACTCTGTTCTCTCTGCCTACCCCGCAAGGGAAATGGCGATATGATAAGTTAGTTAGTATAATAAAACGTTTTTTTTATACTTTGAATGTGTAAGAATGTTTTGAGTGTTGCTAATTTGGTTTACTGGGGTTTTCCAACATTGCTCAGTAAAAATTTGAAATATAATACCCAGATGAATGTATCAAGTTCAGCCCTAGAACTCACTTTGTCATTCAGAGGCCGTGACTTTATTAGTAAGAAAGTACTTACTTGCTAAAGTACCAATATGTCACTTCGTGAACAATGGCTATAAAGCCTAAAGAGTTGTCTCACTACTAATTCAGCAATCCTATCCAACCTTATCATCCTTACATAGTGTAATCAGATCAAAACTGAGAACAATTGTAGTAAATAAAATTAAGTCGACTAATTTAATAGCGTTCTCGAAATAGCCAATGCTGAAAGGAAGTTGGTCTAAATCGGTACGAATCTTAATTGTCTATTTGGTGTTTTAATTATAATAATTGAGCTTACCTGGTCGGAATAATGTATGCAAATACATACGATAGAGCAGGACGCAGGCGTCACCCAAGATATTAAGAAGCAATGTATTATCGAAATTCGCAGTCCCGGCAATCGTCACGATGGCTGAATTGGCAATGGATTGTCTAGGAGATTTCAAATTCTGCTCGTAACTGTTATTTTCGCTTTCACATTTTCGCACTTTGTGTTAATTTATATGACTAAGCATGACAAATACTTAAAAATATATATAAAAAATAACAATATTAGTCTAAAATTTTGTTAAAGAGCAAGGCATCCATATTTATATTATAAAAGCAAAAGTGAATTTGTTTGTTTGTTTATTTGTACGTTAGTTACGTTTTCACACCGTAACTACTGAACCGAATGTAATGAAATTGTGTGTATTATATAGTCTGGGTTAAGAAAAAATAGATGGTTCATATGGGATATCTATTTATACATAGAGCTAATTAATATACCGTAGAATGACTCATGACAGAATGTAATAGTTAAATATATTGTGAAATATTAAAAAAATATAAGTATTTAATCAATAAAGTGTTAATTTAGACGGTGAAAAAAATGTGACCACATATAATTAGATCACGTTCACGACACCAGCAATTAATTTAATTACTTGTATAAATTATTTAATACAGGTATCTATTTAGATACCTGTATTAAATCTTTTAATTTATACCACACTTAATCCTTTCGTACCAGATAGTTCGGATACTTATTTACCGATTTCAGTTTAGTTTAATTAAGAACCTTTATCGTATTTCACATACTTAGGCCTTTGAACGGATACAATTCAAACATATATACCTACTATATTGTACTATTGAGAAGGTTACCGTTGTACGTAAGGCATACCATCAATGAGTTTTCTGTATAAAAAATTGGTTTGTTTTAGGTATTCGGATGATTGTAGTAATTGCAGGAGATAAAAATAGCTTCAAATGTTTATTTATGGTATTAAAGTAAAAAATATTACAGTCATTTTTTTTCATATATCTTAAATGTACAGATACAGCTCTGTTACAGTTTTATAATAGTACAGATTACTAGCTGTTGCGGCGAATATCGTACCGCCCTATTTTATTTTCGTGAATATTTAAAAAAAACGTGAAAATCGGTTTGATAGTTTTGGAGTTCATCGTGAGCAACAACGTTACACGAGAATATATCATTATAAGCGAAGCATAGTTAGCTTGTATAATTGTATACATTTTTAGTCGAAAACCTTTTAAATGTACTTTTTGCTTCTTAACTATAGTATTTACTGATATAATCGTGACAGCCTATCTATCTGTACTGATGTAAATTGGTAAAAACAGTTAAGTGTAGTATTAGATCGTTTGATGATCTAGTAATGTTTATGTCTGATAATCATGGCACTCGAAAGATCAGATGTTTCAGAAAAAGAAATTTTATTTTAAAAAGTGCAATTTTTTTAAGTAATTTTCCTCACCCTTATTGATTGATTACGTTTTTTTCAAGCTAATTTTTACGTAATAAACCATCAGCTTTTCGACATCCACTGCGGGACATAATAATATGCCTCCCCGAGATAGAGCCACAAAAAGCAGTCCTATGATATCTTTGGCGTGTGACCCAATCCATTAACTAATATAGGATATAGTAGCAACTATCGCTACGCTCCGCACCAGCCAAAAGCTAGTTTTAGGTTATATCTCAAGTCCCCGCGACATAGTTCTGTTTCAACTTAATAGTATAGAAGCCATTTGTCAAGAGTATCATTGCAACTGTATCTAAACATATACATAGGTATAAATTAACACAAAGCATGAAAATATGAAATTGAAAATGACAGTCACGAACAGGATTTGAACCTGCATCTCCTGGAATACCGCCCCAGTTGCTTTACCAATTCAGCAATCGTGACAATTGCTCGGGACTGTAAAATTTCGATAACACATTCATTCTTAACGTTTTGGGTGACGGCAAAATTGGCAAAGCATCTGAGACAGTATTCCAGGAGATGCAGTTTCAAATCCTTCGCGTGACTGCTATTTTCGATTACACATTTTCACACTTTGTGTTAATTTGTATGGCTAAGCATGTCCTAAAGAAACATAAAAATATCAAAATATATACATAGGTACATATATCATCACAGAAAAGGCTTACTCCCAATTGGACAACATTATGAAGATCTGTTTATAAAGAAACAAAAATAAAAAAACTAGACGTCGCAGGACGTCTAGCAGATGTGAAAACATCAAAATTATTTTGTAGAAATAAAATGATCATAACTTGATAAAGTACCCCTCAAGAGGAATCAAACGAGTATAAACTCGATAGGGTTGCGTCGTTTCATTACAGAGTTACCGTGGCCACCTTCCAGCTCCAACGTCAGACCCCGGATATCATCTAGAGACAAAGTACTCGTCAAGACAAATCATACGAGCCTAAACTCGATGAAGTTTTGTTGTTTTATAACGGAGTTCCTATGGCCACCTTCTAGTTCCATCATCAGACCCTGGACACCATCTAGACACAAAGTACTCGGCAAGACGAATCATACGAGCCCAAACTCAATGAGGTTGCGCCGTTTTATTATAGAAATCCTATGTCCACCTTCCAGCTCCATCATGAGATCAGCTCCATGTCATCATAATATTGCATTGTCACGTGATATACACATGCGTGTAAAATTTCGGCTTTATCGGAATCTGGGAAGTGTGTCAAATTTAACTTGCAAGATTTGAACGGGACAAGTAAAATTAAAGCGTCGCCACGCTAACAGCCGATTTTACCTACCCTCCGCATTAGATGTTTCACATCAAAAGCTAAAAGCTAAAATTAAACTACGTGGGCCGCTTACAAGCGTAAACAGTAAAAAAATATATAAATCTTTAAAAAAACGTGACCCACCCGCGCATCTTACATCGTATTCCTCTAAACTGTTATATTCCGCATTCTATTATTCTATGACGCAGAAGGGAATCAATATCACAATATGACGTCAACGAACAATGTTTGTCATCATCAGTCGTTTCAAAACAATATGTTTAAATAACTGCGCAGATTGCGGAGTGCTTTAGGTACCGACCTCCTGCTCGAGTATGCGTGGGTCCGTTTCCCACATAGGAACACTCTTTGTGATCCACTAATGTTTATTCTGAGTCTGGGTGTATTTTGTGTTCGTGAAATTTTATGTTTATAAAGTCCCCCGCAATGCAAGAGGATTTATTCGTTGGTGCAGAGTGGTGACTTAAAAAAACTATCAATAACTTCATTACTTTATCAGTGATAGCCTAGCAATAAAACCAAGGCCTGCAAAGATGTATTTATTAGAAGTAGTATCGAGTTCGATCCCCAATCCAAGGTCCAGAACTCGTAGGGCACGCAACTCTGACAGTTCCAGATTTTTAGAAATCATGTATGTATTTGTTTACAATCGTGAGGAAACCTACATGTTTGAGAGATTTTCCCGGGGTAATTTTAAGTCTGCCAAACCGCACCGGGCGACGGTGGTGTACTATAAACTAATCCCTCTCACCAGGAGAGGAGACTCGTGCCCAATAGTGGGACAGAGAAATTGTTGAAATAAAAATTGCTTTTTAAATTTAAATAAACAATTGCGCACATTGCTTGACTGTTGCTAGATATTTTTCTTTATAGCTTACTAGCCCTTGTCGTTCACTCCAGCGCAGGCAAATGCTAGTTTTTTTGTTACATCTTCTATTCCTGGTATAGTAATGAAATAAAATATACAACTAGTTTTTAAGTCTAATCAAGAACTATCAAACAAAAATGTTGCCTTCGAAATCCATTAAATAGTTTTTGCGTGATGCACTAACAAACATACAGACAGTTAAATAACAAAACTGTTAAAATTATTGGTATGGCTTCTGCTAGTGTTATAAAAACCCCATCCATCCATCCATCCATCCATCCATCAGCCTTTCAACGTCCACTGCTGGACTTAGGCTTCCCCAAGAGAACACCACGACGAGCGGTTCCGTCATGGGGGATAATGCCGTAATCGCCACGCTTGGCAGGCGGGTTGGCGATCGCAGTGGATGTTGTTAATACTCGAGGGAGTGCTGCTGCCCTCTCCCCCGATATTCCCTCAGTCGGCTCTTACGACTCCCGTGGGTAGAGAGGGGTAGTACATATCAAAATTACCTGTAGGTATATCTAATGAGTTTAGACTTTGGTCCCTTACAACATTATTGTAGTATAGATAGCGGAAGACGAGCCTTACCCTCTCGATGGTAAGTGGTAACTGCCACTCCTGGACTTGGTGGATAACCCCTTAGCAGCGAATACAATTTTGAGTTTTTTTTAATCTACAACGTAGCAAACAACGACTTAAATATGAAAAAGGTGGGGTTCGTATACTTACAACCTCAACGCCAACTCCAAGAAAAGGGACAGGAAATGGGCAGGGAGGATAATAATTCAAATTAAAAAATATCTTTATTTCATGGGTTTATAATATAGCACTTAAAATAAGGAGGGAATGTACTGGGGCTTAGGGCGCCCGGCACTCCCACTCGCCATATGAACTTCAATAGTAGGAGCACCTACCCCGGCCGAGCCAGCCCCTTCATGGAAGAAGCAAGGTTCTGCCACTAAAAATAGCATAATTTTCAGGCGAGCAGAATGTCGGTGACTACCTAAAGGCGAGCGGGCGATGCGCCGCGCGGCGAGACGCGCGCTGCGCCGAGCGACGCGCGTAATATGCGCTCGCTGAATGTGACAGCGTGCGCGGCGCTGCTCGACGACGTACGTTGGGACGAGCCGACCAGCCTTGTGAGCCTTGCCGTGCTTGCACTCATTGACGTTTTAGTCATTGCAGGTGAGCTATTACCAACCAATAAAGAAATATAAACAATTAAATATACAAGGAAATAAATATACGCATACAATGTACTTAAGGTCATCGGACAGTTTGATATTAAAAATCCCAGCGCACGAATCGCATCCACGAATTTTTTCGATAAATCTTTTAGTACGCTGACAGCACGGTTTTGGAATGCGCTGCCTGAGCCAGTAAAGCAGTCGAAAACATTGCCAACTTTCAAAAATCTTCTCAAAATTATTATCTGTCACTTTGATCAATACTATTCTAAAGTTTATATAGGTATTCTATATGTTTATGTAGGTATATATAATTATATATGTAGTTTATATGTATTATGATATCGATAGTTGTAATAAAATTGTCATTAGAATTATATCAATTATATACTAAAATTCCTCTTCCTGTTGTGACATGTACATCACAAGTGCCTTTTTAAATAATTTTACTTTAATCTATCCATGCCAGTTTGTCTGGAAGAAATTGCAGCATGCAATAAGACCGCCAAATTGTACATTGTTTTATTTGTCTTTATTTTTTATTGTTTGGTGTATAATGTGCAATAAAGAGTATTTGATTTGATTTGAAATATTCACGGACATTTTCACACAAAGTCCTTTGGTCCCAAACTAAACTTGACGCTTGTGCTATGGGTAACAGATTACGGATATAATACATATATTACTTTTTTTTGTAAATATATACAATAGATAGAAAACACCCAGACGCAGAACAAATATCTGTGTTCATCACACAAATAATTGTCCTGAGTGGGAATCGAACCCACGACCTCGAGCACGGAAATCGGTTACACTACCGACTACGCCAGGCCCGTCAAAAACACGTTTCAGTGTCTCTTATTTTATTGATGGAGGCTAATGGATGGGATATAAGCGGAGAGACGGCACACAATGAGTGTTTTAATGGGTGAGGGCTACACTACCCTGCTTCTTATCCCGAGATGACAGGGTGTAAATTAGAAATATTTGTTTTCGCCTTACTTTTCAGTAGTACTACTTTATTATACCACAATTTTAATCGGAGTAAATTTTTTTTTATAAAAAATACCGCCTTCAAAAGACACCTTGAACTAAAAACCAAAAAATAATTTAGTATTTACATACGATTTCCGTGCTAGACACCTTTTTTTTTATTGCAGTTAGTGGCAGACGAGCCACGGTCCATCCGATGGTAAATGGCAACCGTCGCCCATGGACTCGACCATACCAAGAGTATTGTCAAGCCGCCGCTCACCAATTCATTTCACAGATATGAAACGAAATATAAACGGTTGTCTCCCGCCACAGCCAAAACGCAACGATGTGCCTCATGGCCGGTCACACGGGAGATGGTGGTACAAACCCGCTCGGGCCCGATACCAAGTGAGTACTACCACTCGGTACCCAGCCCTACCACCAGTAATGCAATAAATGACAATTACCTACTTCCCTTAGTCGCCCCATACGACACCCGTGGGAAAGAATGGGGCGGTGACACTTGTATTCTTAGTCCGTCACCACACGTGTCGGTGGCCTAAATTTATTATATTTAGCTGATTGTATTTTTTGTTTGTGTGAGTGTTTGTGTATTTTTTTTTATAATATTTTTAAAAATGTATAAATATGTTGTAAAATTATTATAGAGAATAATAATGATAACTAACTTTAACATTCTTGGGAAGCATTCTTTTGGTACAACACTTGAGTGACCTGTCGTTAGTGTTTTTCCATTTTTTTAAGAATTTGACGCCATGTTTTTTCATAGATCGGACAATGCAACATCTAATGGTTTCGTGAGATGTGTTGAATTGGTCGGTAATAAAACGAAATGGATGTCGTGACTCTTGCATAGTGGAATCAAATCTATTGATAAATGAGACGATCGATTATCTTCCAATAAGACTTCCTTTTCTTTCTTTTTTTCGAAAAACGGAGTGACCACTTTTTTTATTTAATTTTTATTTTACTTGTATTTGGGATACTTACAGCTAGTTAGTATATTAAAACAGTCAATAAATTTTTAAGGGCCATTTACAAGTTTCCACTAATAGATTTTTTTTAAAACTGTAAATAAGGAAGTTATGAGTAGAAACCTTTCATTAACCATTTTTAAGCTAAGACTTCAAGTCTACGTCATATAGTACTAGTACTATATATATAGTACTAGATGTGTTTGCAGTCAGCGCGATTTTTTATTATGAATTTTATTTTTATTTTGTTTTTTTTTATGGCTTTTGATGGCATACGAGCCACGGCCCACCTGATGGTAAGTGGTAACCGTCGTTCATGGACTCAACTATACCTAGAGTATTGTCAAGCCGTTGCACACCATTAATTAATAAACGGCTATCTTCTGCTACAGCCAAAAGACACTGACGTGCTTCATGATTAGTCACACAGAAGACGGTGGTACCGACCCGTTCGGGCCTGATAGCAAGTGACTACTGTCACTTAGTACCCAGCCCTACCACCAGTAATGCAGTGGGTGATAATTGCTTACTTCCCTTAGTCGCCTTGTACGATACCCGTGGGAAAGGATTGGGTAGTGACACTTGTATTCTTTGTCCGTCACCACACGGACATCACACACACACACACATATTGCTAAAATTTAACAAACTATATTGGAACAAAATGTATGTAAATGCATTCGATAGGTGGCGTGGGTTTTAAGGACCAGCGATAGCTTAGTGGTCCAGAGCATTTTTCCGGATTAGATGGGACACAAGTTCGAATCCTACACGCAGTAAAGCTTTTGTTTTCTACCTTCACAAATAATTTGTTCTTTGATGAGGGACTTGAAATTAAATTAAATTTGGGAGTAAATTCATTATAACAAAATTCACTATAAAATACGCAAAGCGCACTTCAAAACCACAAAAGTTTAAAGCAACCTCCAACGAAATTGCTTACACAGCTGCTTCTGAGTTACTAAAATAACATAGATCTTAAGCAGATAAAATGTAATACACAAAGCAAAACACATACGCGTAATTATAATTAAAGCCTGCTAACAAGATTACAAATTAAATGCTTTAATGCATTACGCTTCCTTAAACTTTATCACCTGTGCTTTAATTTTAACCTGTTTAAATCCTTTCATCTAAAACAATGATTTTGCACCATTAAAGTTTATTTTACTTGCCTTTGTATTATAACAGCCTTAATCCGCGGCTCTACCGCAGCCAAAAGCTAGTATTTTTGGTTATCTCAGGTTCACGATATAGTAGTCAGTAGTTTTTACGTGAAGCAAACAAACAAACAGAAAACCGAAATACTAAACAAATGTAACGTATTCGCCTATATTTTATAGTCTAATACAGTAATTTCTTCTCAAATATATTAAACCCGCTACTTAGTCCACATGGAATTCAAAATTTGGCTAATAGAATTTAACTAGCTGTTACCCGTGACTTCGTCCACGTGGAATTTCATAAAAATAAATAAATCAACCTTTGAAATTGAAGTCTTTTGAATTTAAAGGGAAAATTCAACGACATCATGGGAATTCGTGGTATAGATACTGTCTCACCTTTTCCAAAGTTCTCGCAATCTAGTACCATTGTAAAGTTTCGGTGGGTTTAAATTAGGAAGTAGTGTGATGGGTACCTACACCAATCTTAAGTTCTAGTTTGTGAGGGGGAAGATCAGGCACATTTATAGTGTTTAAAACTTCTATTGGATACCTAATTAACAGCTTCATCCACATCGCAATGCAGTTCATTGATGGAAATGGAAAGATATGTTTGTGATTCATAAGGAAGTTTATACACTACTTTAGTTACCTACGTTAAATAATTTAAGCAAATAAATAAAAATTAAGTGTCTGTTTATAATGTTTAAATAGTTGAAAAAAAGTTGTAACAGAGCTGTGTCTGTACATTTAAGATATTTGAGAAAAAATGTCTGTAATAGGCTATATAGGTGTGTCTACACACAAAACAATTTTTTTTAGAAATTTTGTCTGGTTGTCTGTTTGTTTGTTCGCGCATCACACAAAAACTTCTGAACGGATTTTGATGCAACTTTTTATTTGAAAGGTCTTGGTTAGACTTAAAAACTGGTATACATTTTATCCCGCTACTATATCGGGAACCTGAGATATAACCGAAAAACTAGCTTTTGGCTGCGGCGAAGCTGCTGGTAAAGGCTAGTTTATCACTAAATTTGGAAAACACCCTCTTGCTTGTTAGGTCATTTGCAAAATAAAAAACGTTTTTTTTTACTACTACTTATCATCATACCATTTCCCTTGCGGTGTGGGCAGTAAGAACAGAGTGCCAGAAGGCTCTATTCTTGCATACATCTCTCGCTTCCTCAACATTCATAATTCTCTACATACACGCTCGCCTGTTTCGGAGACTCCTGAGTCCTGACTCCACCTTCCTTTAACATGACCGATTTGGTCTATTTAGATGAGTCGCAGTCTCACTCTGTGCCTATACCCTTCCACTTTCGCATTGTATATCTTTTTAACAAGTCGCTCGTCCGGCATTCTTTCCCCATGTCTGAACCATCATAGCATTTCCTTTCGCATCTTTACACCAATCCTCTCTTTCATGCCTACTCGCTCTCCTACGTCGGCATATTTTTTTTTAGATAGAACTTATTCTATAGGTATGTTAATTCAGTGTCATATACCCAATTTCACCCAAATCAGTCGTTTAGGCGTGATTAACGGGCAAGCATCTGAATATCCATACATCTTCACAACCTTCACATTTATAATATTTTGAAAATATTTATTTAGGACAGTTTCTTTTCATACAAATTATTTAGATCCACAGAGTACTTTTTAATATGGGGAATATTTTAATTTTGTTTAGATCTTTACGAAGCGGCATGTCAGTTGTGTTTGACATACGACTATCTCGATAGAATTACTAATATTGCAAATGGATACCAATTAATGACAGTGATATAAGCTTTGTCCATAATTTCAGATATCTGATAATATAACTACACTACTATATAGACAACCTGTTTCTGTTCGTGACTTCGCCTCCGTGCACCTTCAAAATTCAAACCCATTATGTCGTGTAGCGTATCTCTCAGGAAGTCCTTATGCCATAATTTTTATATGGATAAAATAATTTGTGTGTTTATTCAAAAACATAGCATCATGCTTGTATTCCTCGAAGGGGTAGGTAAAGGTGTATTATACACCCACGGTTCACCAACTATGTTTAAGTCCAACGTAATAGGGGACGAGCCTATTGCCGTCTACCGGTCACACTTCCAAACACCGGGCTGTTACTGACGATTTTTCTTGTTACGAAATTGCTCAATAACACGGGGATTAAACCCGAGACCTCATGATCAGCAGTCGCTCACACTATCACTGCACTAAAGTGGCAGTTAAATATTACTTTATTATATAATTTACTGAAGCTACAATTTATCTGTGTACTAGATGTCGTTTAAATCAAATTTAGTTTTTAGGTCTGTATGCTAAAAGTAGCTTTCCTACGGACTCCGATGTTATTTTGGGATAAAAATGTATTTGTTTCCTATATGTATCTATCTATGAGATTTCATCCAAAGCCCTTTTGTCGTTTAGGTTTGATTCACAGACAAATAACCGATCAGATAAATATCTAAACATCTTGACAAACTCCACGATCTTTGACCCTGTAAGACCTGTAAAATAATCTAATATTATTGTAATTTAGGTATAGTATAATTACTTACTTTTTATTTATTTATATTTTATATTACTTCCATCCATCCATCAGCCTTTCAACGTATACTGCTGGACACAGGCCTCCCCAAGAGTACGCCACAACGAGCGGTCCTGTCATGGGGGATAATGCCGTAATCGCCACGCTTGGTAGGCGGGTTGGCGATCGCAGTGGACGTTGTTAATACTCGAGGGAGTGCTGCTGCCCACTCCCACGGTATTCCCTCAGTCGGTTCTTACGACTCCCGTGGGTAGAGAGGGATGGGACAATTCTAGCCGGCCCCACACTATTACTTATTACTATGATTTTATTAACTCGCTTTCTTGTATGTTTGTCCGGGTGCAATTTTGTAATTGATTTTAAACTAACTTCCCGATGAGCTTGCTTGCTTGATACTTGAAATTCGGACCACAGCTCAGAAGTGGATGACAATGCATGAAAATGTAAAAGATAAAAGAAGAAAGATATAACCCTAAAAAGCAGAAAATAAAAATAAAATATATTTTTTAATGTACCATGTTTTGGACAAAAAAGTAAAAAATAATTAAAATACTTGTAAGATTGGGAACGAAGAACATGGGGCACGCTATTAATGCACCAATATCTGCTGCATGCCAAAAGTTAGTTTCCAATCTTACAAATTTTATAATTATTTTATAGTTTTTGGTCCGTTATAACATACATTAAAAAAATTGTTTTATATATAATTTTCTAGTAGGCCTTGCTTATCCCAGCATGAAAGGGCCGGCTCGATCGGGTAAGTACTGTCATCTCCTTGTTATCTCATCTCTCCTTCGTACCCTATCATGCCTCTCCTTAATATACTTCCTATCCACCTCCTATCCCTTTTCTTGGAGATGAGATGGTGACGCTTTAATGATGCTTCTTGTGTTACTAGCATCTATAGGCTATGTTAACACTTACATCAGGTGCGCGATATGGTTACTTGCTGCCCACATAGTATATAAAAAAAGAAATATTCTTTTTATAAATTGTTGAAAAATATGTGTAGAATTACATTAGTGTTACTACTAAGCTGTACTAAATTCCATCACCAAAATAGCAAAATTTATTGGAATGTCAAAACAAATTGTAAACATTTTCAGTTTAACTAGAAAATCCGATGTCTACCTTTTATATCTACGCTTCTACACCGTAGCGCATATCGTCGTAGCAATCACGACGAGGCCACTGTTGCTACGTGATTTATGGAGCGAACGTGCATTTTAGTGATTTTCTTTTTTATACTTTCATGCTCATGCCATTATCATCGAAAGGCTAAATAGCGATACAATGTACCCATTACTTCACCTATGTAACTTAGTCCCAAGATAACAGAAGCCGCAATTAATCTACATACAAGCCACAGTTCCAGACTCCATGATACTATTGACGAAGAATAAAGTTTTTAATGAGCGTTGGAACATGAGACTTTTTAGTTATGTATTGTAATTTAAAGTACATAGTTATGCTACTTAACCAAGAAAGCACATGGAAGGCAATTTAAAACAAAAAAATATATTATTTTATTTCTTGAAGAATACTTACTTGACAAACTCTTTTGTGAATTCCACACACACACAACTTTCTTTGTCGATAAGTATGCGATAGGTACATCCGACGTGCTCTGTGTTGTTAGACCATAATTCGAAATTCAAATTTTGTTCTTCCTTCTACGAAAGTTTCTTTCGAACAAATTGGCTATCTCCTATCTATAATTTCAGTGTCAATATTAATAGCTATGTTAGGAGATGTATGTTTTCAAAACATGAATGTATATATGGGTTATTATTTTCTAAAAAGCTAGTGCTTCAAAACTAAGATCATATCAGTTCCACTATCAGAATGGCAAGCACTTGCTTTTTAATTAAAAAAGATTCAACGTGTTTTTATCTGGCTCGCGTATTCATTAAATCGAGAGGTGAGAGGCACAGAGCGGACGGCGAGGCTCCATTAGGCGATTAGTTCTGGGACGATACGTTTCAATCACTGAATAAACAGAGGCTGGTTTGTTAAAGTGGTTGAATTTATAGTTGGGAGTGCATTATTTTATCAACCTCGTGTTCCGTATCTTACGATTTTGAATTCTTTGAAAATCGTGCAAAAACAATAGCGAAATAATTTTGGGTGAAATTTGGCACATAGATAGTTTATATGTTGGATTAATACAGAATACAATAGTAGTACATTGTTATGCCTGGAAATCATATGGTTTAGCGACTGTTAATATTAGATTACCGATTTGATTTGGTTAAGATTTGGCGAAGCTTCAAGCTCAAAGCCTGCTCGTGACTGTTATTTTTTGCTTTTTCACATTTTTCACACTGTGTGTTCATACATATTATTATTATTAATTACAAAAACATATAACCGCAAACAAAAATACACATACATATCACAATCTATTCGCAAAACAAAGCATTTATATCGTTTCACACGAAGGTTCCACACGACTGACGGTAATACAAAAATACATAAAACATCACAATACCACAAAAGCCGACCAAACAAATTCAACAAATCAATCGATTTATATAATACGTCCATATTGGTCTCTTGGTTACTTTGAATAACTGTTATCAACAATCGAATCTACAAGTAACAAGGCACAGTAAAATTTTGAATAAAAGCTTTTTTTACATCTAAAGGTGACATTAAGATAATAATAGATTTCAACAAAATAATAATATAAATTGTTATATGTTATATATTGTCCTCTAAAGGTACAACAAAGGTTAGGCCATGTGAGGCCGGTTTTAGAATTCTCCCACCCCTCTCCACCCATGGGAGTCGTAAAACCCGACTCAGGAATACCGGGGGAGTGGGCAGCAGCACTCTTTCGAGTATTAACAACATCCACTGCGATCGCCAACCCGCCTGCCAGGGGGGGGGATTACGGCACTATGCCGTAAACGCCACGCTTTCCCGTGCTCCCCGTCTCGGCCATTCTTGGGGAGGCCTATGTCCAGCAGTGGACTTTAAAAGGCTGATGGATGGAAGGATGGATAGAAAGGTACAAAGGTTACTTCAAACATAACATACTACTTCTACTATTTACTACTTATCATCATGCCATTTCCCTTGCGGGGTAGACAGAGAGAACAGAGTGCCAAGAGGCTCTATTCTTGCATACATCTCTCGCTTCCGCAACATCCATAATACTCTTCATACATGCTCGCCGGTTTTGGTTACTCCTGACTCCACCTTCCTTCAATGGCTTCAATACATGACCTATTTGATCTGGGTAGTTGAGTCTCGGTCTCCCATGTACCTACATCCTACCACTTTCGCATTGTATATCTTCTTAACCAGTCGCTCGTCCGGCATGCTTTCCAAATGTCCGAACCATCGAAGCATTCCCTTTCGCATCTTTACACCAATAGGTACTCTCTTTCATACCTACTTGCTCTCCTAGATCTTCGTTCATAATGCATTATTTCTAAGAAGAGCTGGAGTCTGTACTAAGTTTTCAAGACCTGTATTGCAAATCGAAGCCTCCTTACTTTTACAATTTAAAGCAATAGACGTCCTAATAGTAGTTTATTTGCAGTTAATATTATTTCCAGATCGATCAGTTATTAAAAGAACTAGGTTTTGTTTACACCACGAGGATGGCAAATCTGCATACGGACCTGATGGTAAGCAGTTATAGTAGCCTATAGACGCTAGCACCAGAGGCATTCTTCGCGCTTAGCCAATTGTAAGAAATGGTGTAGTAGATGGAGTTGAAGGATAAAAGGAGAAGAATGAGGAGATGTTTAGGCTATCAGTGTTCTCACTCACACGCGAATAGATGGTACTTCCCAGTTGAGTGAGCCCAATAATTCTGGGACACGCAAAGCACTACCACTACAAACAAGCCTTTGAAATATGACCAATTAAAACCTTTTGTTCCTAACAATCAAAAAAATTTATAATTATCTCTGAAAAACTAAATAGTACTGTATAAGAGATACAATTTGAATAATCGTGTTAATTATCATCATCATCTTTATAAGAAAATCCCTCTTTAAGACTAAGCACACATCCTTCAACGCATGATAAATTAGTTAATTTCAGGTCAGAACTAGGCCGGGCACCACCGAAGGAATGTAACATAGTTCCAGTGGCCCGCCAATAAAGGCGGAGAGACGGCACACGGCGGGTTTCTTTAGTGGGTGAGAGCCCCACACTACCCTGTTCGTTACCCCGATCGACGAGGTGTGCGGTTAGGAACATTTTTTCCCTCCTTAACCAAAAAAAGGTCAGAACTAGGGCAAAGACACAATTGACAAACTTTGAATATTTATTCCAAACGCGGGATGAAAGGGTACTCTAAGCAATCCAAACTGACCCTCCCCTATCACACGATCTGACCACTAAAAGCTCATGTCATTCATAATTTAAAAGTACTCTTGGCCGTACAAAAGAATCCGTAATAAAACCTTTGATAGGTAACAAGGGTTTTATCGAACCATTCAGCGACCAAACGTTCATTTATTCTAAAGTTTTCCAATATTTCTCTTTGGTTGTCACTAGCATTTGTTTAGGTTTGTTACTATGAAAAAAAAAACAATAAGTTGTCAAAGGCAGGTCTCCAAAGTATTGCGGCAAAGAGCTTCGATGCGCAAATAAATGATTGACAAAGAACGTTTCATAGGCTACTCCTGGAATATTATCAAAATATTCCCAATGGTAACTTATTATATTCTGTTGAGTTTTTATATAGAACCGTGACGGCCTATACAAAACTCGTCATTCTTCTGACCCGTGCATTGCTGGTGGCGCTTAGTCAGTCACATTGTTATATACATGACTGATCTATAATATTAGAAATATACTAATATCATTAAAATAGTGACTACACAGATGGCGGAGTGATTTCGATACTGGCCTGAGTATTGTGGGCTCGATACCCGCACAGGACAACTCTTTGTGTGATCCACAAATGGTTGTTCTTAGTCAGAGTGTACTTTGTGTCCGTGCAATTGTATTTTTGTAAAGTTCCCTGCAATACAAGGATTATTCCTTAATGCAGGGTGTGTTTTTTAAAATACATCTAAGTAAATACGATATCTACTAGTCACGTATTGTGACTACTGATTGTGTTTTTCTTTCCGCCTCAGTAGTACATTGACAACCATGAATGACTCAACTTATCTTACCCTAAATTTTCAAATTATGTTCCTTTAGCGGTAAATCCAAAAGCCTCTTTTCCGTGCGAACGACTCCTAAAATACCAACATTCACTAAGTTTAATAGAGTATATCAAATCGAAATCTGATATTATTTGACTTTGTAGAGCGGTCTTAATATTTCAACTTTAAATGTTACTTTCAATTTCGTATAACTAGCCCATTTTGTTTTAAATAACAGATTTTTTCGTATCTCTAGAAGCACGCTAAACTATTGGTGTTAAAATCTGTGAGATTCATCATAAGGAGTCAGTACCCCTAAATATTCCAAACTTAGGATAAGGTCATTAGAGATTCATATAAGTATACAGAATATTGTTAGGTTTCTCTTTGAGTTGTTAAGATCAGATGACAGGGGGCTACAAAAAAATAATTCTGCAGAATCTGATTAGATTAGAAAACCAAACCTAATATGTTGGCGATAATAAGGGAATGAAGGATGACATATAGTATGTCCCCATTTAAAGCCATTGTCATAATTATATACCTAGTAACAGATACATATTGGATTAGTTTACTTTTAAGCTTATTTCTCTCTCAATGATTATGATAGCAAACGAGCAACTTGATGGTAAATGGTAACTGTTACTAATTGACGAAACAATACTAAGAATACAGTTAAACCGCTGCTTGCCTTTTTATTTTGCCGAAGGAATAAACGGCATCACCCGCTAGAATTAAAACTACACTTTATTAGTGATAGAGTTTTACCTACCTCAGCATAAATGGGCCGGCTCGATTGGTTAAGTGCCACCCTCTCACACAAGATCAGCATGAAACTATAGTAGGTACTACTGCTGTTGTGTTTCGTATAGTGAGTGAGAGTACTTGAGGCCCAAATCCTCTCCCTATCCTCTCCTTAGTATCTTTTATAAACATTTTTTTATTATCTTTCCTAACCTATCCTTAATATCCTCCCTATTTTGCCTATCGTCTTCTTATTATCCTTTCAAATTACAAGTTTGTAGACAGCGGTTTATGCTCTACGTTATTGAATCAGTCAGTCGAGATAATCAATTCTATATGTATAGATATTAAGGAAAACATTGTATACTCAAACATTTTTGGAATTAGAGAAGTTTAGTGTGAGCGGATTCAAACCTGCATCCCTTCCAATAAACGGCCAGAGGCCGTGGGTCGTAAAGACAAGTATGATGTGATGATTGGGAATGGCCTGATTCTAATCCCACTCACACAGAAGTTCTCTATTGCCACAATCACAAATAATTTGTTCTTTAAAGTAGCTGAGCATGTTAAGTGCTAAAATACAGATCAACATTTATAGATATTAGAGAATAATGCAGTGATAGCTTAGTGGTAAAGCCAAGATACGCAAAGATCCATCCATCCATCAGCCTTTCATCGTCCACTGCTGGACATAGGCCTCCCCAAAATGGGGGTTTTACCATAATCGCCACGCTTGGCAGGCGGGTTGGCGATCGCAGTGGATATTTTTAGTACACAGGGGAACGCTTAGATAATCCAAGTCAACCATGCGGGACCACACGGTGGACTACGGCCTGACTGGACCACTGAATAGTTATTCAGTGTTTTGTCTTTGTCACTAACATGACAGTTTGACGTTGATTTGATTCGGAACTTAAACAATGTTTAGGGGTAATATGCAATGTATATAAGTATAAACTATATATACGTATTACTTATTTATTTTATTGTTTATGACGCGAATGACAACACTTTGAATTATTCCTTTATTATTAGTTGTGAATTGTGACAATATTATTAGGTAAAATAAGCTATTCATGCAGAATTCAATGCCGGTGGAGACCAACCGAGAACTTCACGTCTGTTAAAGTTTGATTTGAAATCTAGCTATATTATAGAAGTCAGTTGCAACAGCCAATTTTTCTTCTTCGTTACATGGAATGTTTATGTAATGAGGACGTAATTTATCGATAACCCGAATCACTCGATGAATAATATGACACTGTTGATTTCTGCAAACCTGACTCATCCCCAACACATCTAATAAAGCGATCCTGAACCATAACATTGTAGAGTAGCAAGTACCTGACCTATAGATAGGCTAGGTTTTACAGACAAGTTTCTGAAATATTGTAGACAAATAAATTTTAAATCAAAGTATTCTTATGAGAAATTCTACTTTTCTGTAACAAATTTTATATCGTCTTCGATACGACGTGTCAACAATAGAACTACTTCCTTTATTAGGTACACGATAGTCTCACGATACCTTGCAATGAATGAATTCCAACATATATGAATTCCTGCTCATCCCAAAAATTTTGGTTGTTAACAGGTGTTTTAAAGACTTTTTTCTTCCTTTCTACTATATTTGTATTATCGCCAGATGAACAACTCTCGTAGAATAAAGACGAATACAAAAGAGTCTCCATAATGTTGTAGGACCTACTGTTTGTTAGACGCATCCATATTAGTACTTATATGCTGACAGTATATACTACGAGTATATCTATGGCTAGAAGCACCTAAAGTGATGTTAACCAGTTGGCGGGACACCTGTTACCGTAATCGTTATTATTTAACGTACGTTAAGGACCTCATTTCGTGAAACACGTTTAACGATGGTTAACTCCATTTTTGACGTTTATGTGTGCGTCAAGTATAGCTTTTTTTTTTTTTTTTTTTTTTTTTTATTGTCAGGAAACCTTTTATAGGTATCCCCCCGCCGGGGCGACGGGGAGATTATGTCGGAATCCGGACGCGGTGATTGGCAAATGGAGATGCCTAGTGCAATGCCACGCCGTATACCGACTAAAACCTGACAGTGTTCCTTCAGACTACCTGTAGCCCAGGGAGGAGGGTCACACTCATCGTATTCCTCATTCCCCCCCGAGCAGGTCTTGGCCGCCTTGCTCCATTCCTAGGCGTCCCCGCCTGTTTTGGAGGGACTAGCCCTCCCTCCTTTGAGAGGCGCACGCGGAACACGGGCGCGCCACCTTCTCGGGCCTGCTTCTGCTAGGGCAACGGACGGCCCTACGTCCATTGCCCTCAGGCCAGCGCTCATGGGGGCCGGAGATCGTTCAGCGCCCTCCGGCGCCCGGTGCGTCTTCTGCGGGTCGGGAGGTTGGTGGAAGCCTCCCGTTCCCTTTCCGCCGCCTCTTTGGCGTACATCACCTCCTCGCAAAATGAGGCGGCGGACTCCCATGCACTCTCGCTCCGGACCATGGACAGGAGCAAGGTCGGTAGCGAGAGCACTCCCACGTCTGTTGCCACGATCAGATCACGGCGCTGCACTGCCCACGCTGGGCACTCCACCAACGTATGCAGCGCCGTGTCCTCCGGGCAACCTCCGCAGTGATGGCACCGGGCCGACTCTTCCTTGCCTATTCGACACAGGTACTTCCCGAAGCAACCGTGTCCAGTTAGTACCTGTGTCAGCCGGTATGAAAGGACGCCATGACGCCTCTCCAGCCACTCTTCCATGATGGGACTTACCGCCGCGATCACGGCGTGCCCTGCGCTCGGTCGCACGAGTCGTGCACTCCAGTCCGCCAGTAGGATCCGGCGAAGTTCCAACCGGCGCGCCTCAAAGTCTCGAGGCGCCGGCCGTAATCCCCGCTCCAGCGCCTCCCCGCGCCACCGGTAAAGTGACGCGAGGGCCCTCGCCTCTAGATCCCACGGCGGAGTTCCAGCAAGGAGGCTCGCAGCTTCGTAGGAGACCGTACGGTATCCCCTGATGACCCTGACGGCCATCGCTCTCTGCGGTTGGTGCAATACAGCAGCATTTCTGGCCGTCAGGCCATCCGCCCACACTGGAGCCCCATAAAAGGCCATAGACCGCACGATCCCCACGTAGAGCCTCCTGCAGGAGGTGTCGGGTCCCCCCAGGTTGGGCAGTAATCGCGAGAGTGCAGCTGCCGCCCGCATCAATTTGGGGACCAACCCTCGGAAATGAGGCCCGAAGGTCCACCGGCTATCAAGGACCAGACCTAGATATTTCATGGTTGGCTTGATCCCGATGCGAACACCCCCCACCATCATGCCGGACCCAAGCGGTGGCCCCTTCCGAGGCCCATGAAAACAGAGAGCCTCGGTTTTGTCCAGAGCTACCTGAAGGCCCAGCAGCCGTATTTTCTCCACGACTCGTGCAACCCCGACCATGGCAAGCTCGGTTGCCTGCCGGTGCGTCATCCCCCGCGCCATGACTAACGTGTCGTCGGCGTAACACGTCACGGAGACACCGCAGGGGAGGTGCGTCAAGTATAGCTGAAGCAACCGGCCCTAAGTCTTAAGATTAGTTTGTTCAACTAAATTTAGCAACTTTTGTAACTAACTGTACATCGGGAGAGAGAAACGTTTTCTTAATGTTTTCGATGAAAATTTACCAGAATTTTCATTCCAACTTCGCTATGTAAATAGATAAGTTTTAAAATTTGCTATATGAGTACTTGAGTACAATATCTAAAGTTGACCTATAAGCAAATATTAAGTATCCCGCCGCAGGCGAGACCTACTTTAGGTTATATCTCAGGTTCCCAATATAGTTGAGGCCTAGATCGATTACACGTTTTTAAGTCTAATCAAAAGCGACGGGCCTCGTGGCGTAGTCGGTAGTGTATATATATTTGTACTGCGTCTGGGTGTTTTCTATCTATTATATGTCCATCCATCCATCAGCCTTTTAACGTCCACTGCTGGACATATGCCTCCCCAAGAATGGGGGATAGTGCCGTAATCGCCACGCTTGGCAGGCGGGTTGGCGATCGCAGTGGATGTTGTTAATACTCGAGGGAGTGCTGCTCTCTCCTGGTATTCCCTCAGTAAATCCTCAGGAAATTGGGATGATCGAAGTATCTGTACTATAGCTCAGTGGCTTAGAGCACTTCCCCGGATTGGAAAAGACGCGGGTTCGATTCCCGCTAGTACAAAAAATCTCTTTTTCCTTATTCACAAATAATTTGTAGTCTCATGCAGTCATCCCTTATCCTTAATTTTGCGTTAGGTAAATATACATTTATTATCTATAGGTACAGACGTAGATCTGTTTAACAGCCTTATAAAATGAATAAATCCGCTATTGTTACGATTTTTCGGAGTAATGTTCTTAAAACTAACAACATCGACCATATAAATTGTCAAGTAATTCAAGGAATACTTTCTCATAAAATAACCGACTTTTTTTTTGTTAAGGCGGGAAAAATATTCCTAACCGCACACCCCGTCTTTCGGGGCAACGAACAGGGTAGTGTGGGGCCTGCACCCACTAAAGAAACCCGCCGTGTGCCGTCTCTCCGCCTTTATTGGCGGGCCACTGGAACTATGTTACATTCCTTCTGTGGTAGTATTGCATGCTCCTTACCGATGAAATTAAACTTCTTGATGATACCATCATGTGTTACGGTTAGCACTCTGCTGTCAAGCGGTCATAAATATTTATGACGTTGTAAGTTAGTATAAAGAGGCAGCATCTGCCCCTAAACACCGGATTTATTAACAGAGAATTAACATCACTTGGCATTCGGATGAGAGTAGAAAGCAAAAGCTAATACAATCTTTAATTATCCTTATTAATATTGTAAATATGAAAGTGCGTTTGCTTGTCTGTAACGCTTTTACTTAACTACTAAGCCAATCATAACGATTTTGCATAAAATGGATGATTTAGGACTGGAGAGTCCAGAGAAGAGTTATCCGTGTGGCGACAGACTAAGAATACAAATGTCACCACCCCATTCTTTCCCACGGGTGTCGTATGAAGCGACTAAGGGAAGTAAGCAATTATCATCCATTGCATGACTGGTGGTAGGGCTGGGCACCAAGTGGGAGTACTCACTTGGTATCGGGCCCGAGCGCGTTGGTACCACCATCTCCCGCGTGACTGGCCATGAAACACGTCGTTGCGTTTTGGCTGTAGCAGGAGATAGCCGTTTATTCTTTCATTTCATATCTATGAAATGAAATGGTGAGAGCGGCTTGACAATACTCCCGGTATAGTTGAGTCCATGAGCGACGGTTACAATTTACCATCAGATGGGTCGTGGCTCGTCTGCAACTAATGAAAAAAATAAAAAAAGAGTATATCGAACACTGTGGGATAGCTGATCTTGTATATAGATAACTAAAGCGACGTAGAGTGACGTATTTATAGTTACATATTATAATAATAATTATATTGACCAATTCTGAAGAGGCAGGAACTACCTATCAATACATCCTTTACTTGCTAATATAATAAAAAATACGCTAGGATGTTTTGTTAGGTTTTTTATGCCGAATTAGAACGACGTTAATGATAACAACAGCAGTTCAAAATAATAAAACCCTGTAATTTTACTACATCTTAGTTCCTTTTAATATTATAAATGCGATAGTGAGTTTGTTTGTTACTCTATCAGCCGTAATTACTTAACCGATCGTCATTAAATATTATAGTCTGGAGGCCAGATAAGAATATATACCATTTATAAAATATGTGGTTTCTTTTGGATAGCTATTTTTACATAAAGAAGAAAGACCAATGTGCCAAAGACGAATTTATATTCAAAAATCCTCGCGGACGACGTTGTGAGCAGAACTTAGTAGGTACTTATTTATTATTAACACTGAAAGACAGATTTCCATCCATCCATCCATCAGCCTTTCAACGTCCAATGCTGGACATAGGCCTCCCCAAGAGAACGCCACAACGAGCGGTCCCGTCATGGGGGATAATGCCGTAATCGCCACGCTTGGCAGGCGGGTTGGCGATCGCAGTGGATGTTGTTATTACTCGAGGGAGTGCTGCTGCCCACTCCCCCGGTATTCCATCAGTCGGCTCTTACGACTCCCGTGGGTAGAGAGGGGTGGAACAATATTAAAGCCAGCCCCACGCGGCCAAAAGAAACACAGATTTGCTTGAATCTAACATATAAGCAATTAAAATTTGTAAGATTTTAATTACACGTCAAAGCGATATGACTTTTACTGCTTTTCTAAAGTTGTAACCATTACAAGTACTTTCAATGAGGTTTTTATGTTTAAAAAGCTTCGAATGCAAGTCTTTGTAGGGCTAGCTATTACACCTTAACAGCCTCATTAGCGGTTTGATAGTGCATTTTTACCTTAGAACCTTTCTGAATGTTTAAATATTTTTAAACTCTGCTTTTAAGTTCTTTTTTTTCTCTTCGCCTTTAACAGGAGTTCTAGTGAAAAGGAACTCTTCAGCTTTATTATCTAGCTTCTAAAAGTGCCTTTTCTTCAGAGTAATAGTACATTTTTGCTTTTTTTAAAAGAAGCTCTAACCATCTGCTTTTTCTTTTGTGATTTATACTTATATTATAAAGCTCACTCTGACAAAGTCGTAGGAAAATAAAAAATATTTATAAAAGATAGGAAACGCTGGGAAAAGCAAAGAAAAGCTAAATTTATTGAAAGATAAAATTAATATACCTACATAATGTTTATGCTGCCAACTCTAGTATAAACAAGTCCCTCTCTGGCACAAAAATAACCATCCCACAGCATCTTCCATTTTCCGCAATAAACTCAGTCTTATGTCTCAGTCTATGTCGTTTCTGTATTGGGCTATAAGTATGCCAAATTTCATGATAATCAGCTAAGTAGTTACGACGTAAATCATTAACAAACAACAAAATGCACGTTCACATTTATGGAGATTTTCTAAAACAAAAATTAAATACAAAACTTACTTTACTAGTACGTGTAGTTTAAGGGTTTTTTTTAAGTACTTGTAATCTGTGTATGTTTTTAGGTAATTGCCTCGTGATAGCGGCAGTGCTTTGCTCGTCAAAGTTGAGGAGTGTGACGAATTTGTTCATCGTGTCACTGGCAGTTGCTGACTTACTCGTAGGTGTTGCTGTGCTACCCTTCTCCGCTACTAGGGAAGTTTTTGAGGTAAGTCTTTAAAAAAATATATTGGCATTGCATAAGAATATATTTTAATGTAAAACCCAATTTGAGCCTTAATAAATTAATACTTTGTTGAAATAGATAAGGAAAACATCTAAATATACAGTTATGAGGTTTTTATACTATCGCGGACTCTCTCACACACGTACACATACCTACACATATACAAGATCGCTTATGATATATAAACACAACTCGAAGATTGTGGGTTTTGAAGCAATCAGTAGCCCTATCAATTAGTTATGGGATGCACCATGCGAGCGCTCTGCAGAATATATTTATATTACTGCTTTTTGTTAGATACCATCACAAAGTAGCTCTGTAATACAGATCCCGATCTAGTTCAGGCCCCACACCCTCACAAGGACCGTCTTTTATAAAGATCAAATGGCAAATATAATAATGTGATTTCATCCTTGGGAGATGTAAATAAATCAATATTATTAACGAGTCAGCGATGGGTTAGCGCATAGTGACACTTAAATCGGCGATATATTATTATTAAAAGAAGCAGTAGAGTAAAATTAATGCAATCGAAACAAAATCTCTGCCGAAAATCTGTGGAGTCAGGCTGACTCACCGGATTCGTTACGACGACGTAAGAGAACGAGTAGGTTTTGAAATAAAACTACGTTTACGGAATCCTTCGCGTTTACTTGATTTTTCTACTATCCCGACGTTTCGAATACTTTACAGCATTTATGATCACGGGTGGACTTAGATGATAGACGTCCAAGGCTGATATGTTATTTCAACGGTTTCATCTAACCACAGTATATAATTTTACAAAATTTTTGGTTTATTTATTTTAACCCACCTTATAATCGTTTAGAAACGCAATTAAAATATCTACTTCAAAATTTTTATGCTTACAATGTATGAGACTTTAAGTAAGTATATTAACAGGTTCCCTGTCCCATGAATCATATATGATACATAACAATTAAATTTCTATTGTGTCTACAAACGGACAGGGAATGGGTTAAAATTAGTATAATACGCCTCTTTAAACTGTAAAATTTTGTTTTTATTTAGTGCTCAAAAATTCTACCACAAACTACCAATTACTACCAGTAAAAAGACAATCTTGGTTATTAGTTTACTACCGACAGCAGTGATTAGTTTTTGCTTTTTTAAATTTTTTTAAACTTAATTAGCTTTCAGTAATTCCGTACAAAATTAGCTAGCCTAGGTTCGCTGATTAAACTTCATAGAAACCAACCAGATGACAATATAAAGATGAAGATAAAATGAATGACAAATAAACGGCGGGTTCTCTATAACAACAAAGGACGGTGCCCATTTTTGGGCCTGGAAAAACAACACTGTGCCTAAATAAATTACTTACCTAAATTCATACAATTTTTTTTTATTGTCAGGCAATTAATGTTATAAGTTTACGTACCGGACAAAAAAATATATAATTAATAGTCTTAAATTTGTTTATATAATATCATGTCCTATATTCATTTCATACAAAATATTGCCAGGATTTAATAATTTGTTATTATTAGAAAATATCAAATCGATTTCCATTCTATACTAATTAAACAAACAGCAAAGCTTCAAACATATAATATAACTCTGTAACTGCCTCGGTGGTGTAGCGGTAGTATATGCGGCTGCTAATCATGAGATCTCGGGTTCGATCCCCCAGTCGGGCAATGTTATTGCGCTTTTTCCTAAAAAGAAACATTCTCAGTAACAGCCCGGAGTTTAGAAATGTGCCCGGTAGACGTCAATAGGCTCGCCTCCTATTACGTGGGACTTAAACATAGCTGGCGAATCGTGAGTGTGTAATAGACCTCTGCCTACCCCTTCGGGGAATACAGGCATGAAGCTATAACTCTGTGGTAATGTATGGTTGAATGTATTATACCGTATATTTCGGGTGCGATACAATACGCAAACATACCTATATGTGTCGCAAAGCATAATATTTGAAGATGGCAATTAATGGAATGTCAAGCAATCACTAACTAACTTATCAGCATGCCATTTCCCTTGCGGGGTAGGCAGACAGAACAGAGTTTCAAGAGGCTCTATTCTTGCATACATCACTCGCTTCCTCAACATTCATAATTCTCTTCAAACACGATCGCTGGTTTCAGAGACTCCTGACTCCACCTTCCTTCAATACATTACCGATTTGGCCTAGGTAGGTGTCTCGGTCTCCCCACTTTTGTTATTTTCATTACTAGACTATTTGATGTGATTTTTGATTATTGTTTAGTTGTGATGCGATGACAGTCGTCAGGCGGTAGGTGACGTCTGAAAGCTGACAGCTGACGGATAGCAGTTAGTCAATTTAAAAGGAGGGCAGACGTTTCTACGATATTCATTCGATTGGCAGCGCGTACAGTTGGTCGTGGTCGCGATATAACTAACCTCACTGCATTCCGTGTGATTATTTTGAGAGTTGCATCCTAAAATATTGTGAGCATCACTTGTTATTTTGTTACCAAAACTAAGCTATCCATAAAGATCAGTGTATTGAACAATAACCCAGTATGATTTCAAGATGGGTAATCTTATTAATGACCATCGTAATTGGTTGGCAGACTTCACAAGCTGTTGAGAAAATCTCTCAGGCATGCAGGTTTTCTCAAGATATTTTCTTTCAACGCGCAAAAATAAATAGTAAAAAAAAATATGCCGTGTGGGGTCGGCATCAAGAATAGCTCCACCCCGCCTCTTCCTATGAGTCGTAAAAGCCGACTAAAGGATTACCGGGGGGCCGGGCAGCAGCGTTCCCCTGTGTACTAAAGACATCCACTACGATCGCCAACCCGCCTGCCAAGCGTGGCGATTATGGCAATACCCCCCTAGGGGAGGCCTATGTCCAGCAGTGGACAATGAAGGGCTGATGGATGGATGGATAGAAAAAAAAATACACACATAATTTCGGAAACTCTCAAAATGTCAGAGGTGTGTCTGTGAATAAATAGATAAATGGGCTGCCTAGCGCACAAGGATTTTTTTGAATTCGGAAGGATAGTTTCTGAGACTACTGCGTCTAAACATACACACTCTTCAGTTTTTAAAAAGTACTATAAGATAGCGCACATACTGCAAACATGCACGCGGTTATCAGCGCGCGTATTCTACTTAAAATGCAGCGAACGCTCTGTGATGACTAGGTACAGGTATCTAACATTATTCAGCACAAGGCTACTACAGGATTACCCCTATTTTTTTTAAGGCGCGATAAATTATTCCTAACCGCACACCCTGTTGTTTGGGGTAAAGAACAAGGAGGTAGTGTGGGGCTCCCACCCACTAAATAAACTTGTCATTTGACCGCCTGTATTGGTGGACCACTGGAACTGTATGCCATTAATTCAGTAGCCCGCCGGCAGCTTACCCTCAGGTACCCTCTCTGAGTGACGCATCTGCAGACCTAAGGTAGTATCTGCCGTAGCATCCATGCCTGGACTGCGCCTGCACCAGTTGGAATATAAAGACTTGCCCACTCCTTCAGCATCGGCTGAAGCGCTCCTATCGTCCACACTACAAGACCCCTACTCCCATTGATGAATATTCTAGCCATTCTAACTAGGCATAGACTAGTTTTCAGGATAATAATTCCCTATAAAACATAGGTAACTAGGGAACCAACTTAAGTAGTAGTTTAGTCGTGGTTTCAGTCAGACTTCGAACTATTATTGATTAGTTTCCTGATTGAAATTATTATTCTGAACAAATAAATCATAAATGCTAGATTTTTAAATAAATTCAATTTAAGGCATATTCATATAAATAAATTCAGTTTAAGGCGTATTATAACCTCACTTTATTAAATGAAAACATGAATTTCTCTTTAACTCGGGTAACGAAATGAAACTATTTATAGATTATGAAACTAGACGTTTTTTTCTATTAGATATATGAGAAATCAAGAAGGCACATGGATTATTGCACTGGGCCTAATCGCCTAACAAAATTGTCATTCTCCTTTGTCATTTCACATAACTTTCTGCAGCGCCTACAAATAAACGATACATATAACAAATGAGCATCATAAGCGTTATGATACATCTCTGGATATCATCCTTTCCAGTAATTAGAAGTCTTAAGAGTATCACCAGATGTTACAAGCATAACGCTCATTTTGGATCACTAATTCTGACTCCGTATTCTATCTGTAGTATTATAGAGTCCAGTTTCAAATGACATGAAATTTTGTATCATTTGGATAAATTTTAGACTTTGTTAGTATAGACAAAGATACGCATCTGCTATGCTATGTAACCTTGTGACAAGAAATTTACATTTTGATGATTGACAATAGGGTTCAATTTAGCCAGTAGTTTATTTAGGTGTTACCCCTTTAGACTGTGTCCTCAATGACGCGAATAGCGCAGTGAAGGCTATTTCTGGCCTATGCTTATTTAAGTATAGATATACCTCTTTGGTCTAGCGGTGTATGCGACTGTGGATCTTGAGGTTTCAGATTCAATTCCTGGTCCGGGCTTGCAAAGTACTATAAACCAACCACAAAGTACTATAAAATTATTAAACATTTGAACTAGCTAATACTTTCTGATATTTACGCGAATGTTACACATTTTGAAATAAAACTTCGTTTACGGAATCTATCGCGTTTACTTAATTTTACTACTATCCCGACGTTTCGAATACTTTACAGCATTCATGATCACGGGTGGACTTAGATGATAGACGTCCAAAGCTGATATGTTATTTCAACGGTCTCGTCTACCCACAGTATATGATTTTACAAAAATGATGTTTTTATTTTTACTATCCCGACGTTTCGAATACTTTACAGCATTCATGATCACGGGTGGACTTAGATGATAGACGTCCAAAGCTGATATGTTATTTCAACGGTCTCGTCTACCCACAGTATATGATTTTACAAAAATGTTTTTTTTTATTTTTACTATCCCGACGTTTCGAATACTTTACAGCATTCATGATCACGGGTGGACTTAGATGATAGACGTCCAAAGCTGATATGTTATTTCAACGGTCTCGTCTACCCACAGTATATGATTTTACAAAAATGAATGAATGCTGTAAAGTATTCGAAACGTCGGGATAGTAGTAAAATTAAGTAAACGCGATAGATTCCGTAAACGAAGTTTTATTTCAAAATTTTAACTAGCTGTTTGTTCTGGCTACTATCGAAAATTGTTAGACAGATTTGGATGGTACTTTCATTAGCAGATACCTAATATTATAAAGAGTAACTAGACTGCTGTTTTTTGGAAATGGAATTAGGATCCTGCGCAGAAAAAGTTAAAGACTAAATTTCACGCCGACAGAGTAGCTGGTAGCTAGTAATACTTATAAGCATTTATTCCTTGGTGAAGGCTACGGCTCAAGAGTAAATTATTAACATACATAACATATCATCACGCCTGTTTCCCCCAAGGGGTAGGCAGAGGTGCATTCACACACCCATGATTCGCCAGCTATGTTTAAGTCCCACGTAATAGGGGGCGAGCCTATTGCCGTCTACGGGGCACATTTCCAAACTCCGGACTGCTACTGAGAATTTTTCTTTTTACGAAAAAGCTTAATTACATATTGCCCGACCCGGGAATCGAACCCGAGACCTCATGATCAGCAGTCACATACACTACCTTGCGGTGCTGCAACTTGTGCTGCCTCAGTGGTGTTGCAACCACTGAGGCAGTTAAGAGTAAATTATATTAAACTAAGAGGTCGTTAAGACAAATGTGATAAGGAAATTGGGATGATCGAAGGATCTGTACTATAGCTCAGTGGCTTAGAGCATTTCCCCGGATTAGAAAAGACGCGGGTTCGTTTCCCGCTAGTAAAAAAAATATATTTTTCCTTATTCACAAATAATTTGTGCTTTAAAAAGTGGCGGAGCATGTCAAATGCTAAAAAATATAGATCAAAAATGTTTAAAAGCTATTATGTTCTGTAAATACACTGCTCAGGGGAGGTCATAGCTGACAGTTTTTTTATACTACTTGGGTGGTAAATAAACATACGGCCGACCTGATGGTAAGCGGTTACCGTAGCCTATAGACGCCATGTTACTTAGTCGTCACTATCTCCAAGGAAAGGGATAGGTGGTTGATAGGAAGGATAATAAAAAGAGGAGTTAGATAAGTAGGATACTAAGAAGATAAAAGGGTTGTCATATGAAACACAACGTTAGGAATAACAACAGTTTCATCCATCCATCCATCCAGCAGCCTTTTGAGGTCCACTGCTGGACATAGGCCTCCCCAAGAGAACGCCACAACGAGTGATTCTGTGCGCTCATATGGGGGATAGTGCCGTAATCGCTACGCTTGGCAGGCGGATTGGCGATCGCAGTGGATATTGTTAATACTCGAAAGAGTGCTGCTGCCCACTCCCTCGGCATTCCCTCAGTCGGCTCTTACGACTCCCATAGGTGGAGAGGGGTGGGACAATTCTAAAGCCACACACGGCGAACTACAGTTTGTTCCACGTTAATCTTTTTCGAGTCTTCCCTGATCGAGCCAGCCCATTTGACTCGTGCTGCCATGACAAATCTCTTTTCTACTCTGACTTCAAAATGATGTGTGTATTATCACAAATTATTTTTGCTAGGTGAAGAACCCTCATGAGGGAAATTCCATGCCCGAGTGATTCGCTCGAAGGGTTGGTGAAGTCTGAAGACCCGCTGGCGCGAATAGCTGTAGGGCAGTAATCGGTTGTAATAAAAAAATACCTAGCCTACAACAATTTTGTCTAACTATTATAAAGCTGTAACAGAGCCATATTACTTGGGGAAAAATACTGTCTTAGTCTATTTAGGTTTTTTTTGTTGGATTTTTGTTCGCATATCATGCAAACACACACGCTTCGCCGTGTGGGCTGGCTTTCGAATGGTCTCACCCCTCTCTACCCACAGGAGTCTTAAGAGCCGACTGAGGGAATACCGCGGGAGTGGGCAGCAGCACTCCCTCGAGTATTAACAACATCCACTGCAATCGTCAACCCGCCTGGCAAGCGTTACGGCGATTACGGCATTATCCCCCATACTTGGGGAGGCCTATGTCCAGCAGTGGACGTTGAAAGGCTGATGGATGAATGGATGGATGGATCACGCAAAAAGTACTGAATGAATTTTGATGAGACTTTTTTGTTTGATGACTCTTGATTAGTCTTAAACATTGGTACATTTTATCTCCCTTCTATATCGGAGACCCGAGATATAATAACGTAAAAACAAGCATTTTATCTACGTTGAAGAAGCGGAAAAAGTCTAGTATTTAATTAAAACTATGCCAGTCTATTTTTCGTATTGATCAATAGCTTGACGTCATCACAACTCACACGAAGGCTTCTGCCCTTGTCTTCAGCCTTGACACTCGAGTTAACCTTAAGAACATCTATCCATCTTATGCACTGAAACTCTAACCTTTTTTTGTTAAGGCGGAATAATGTACCTATCCGTACACCCCGCTGTTCGGGGCAACGAACAGGTTAGTGTGGGGTCCTCACCCACTAAATATACCCGCCATATGCAGTCTATCCGCCTGTAATGGCAGACTACTGGAACTTGGAACTATGTTATATTACTTCAGTGGTGCTGAGATTCTAAGTTAGCGACTCAACTAGCGAGATAACTGGCTACCTCAGAAGAAAAACAGTATCAGATATTTATTCAGTATTCTGACATCCTGTAAAAACTGTCAGAGTGTTATTTGACAATCAGAATTTGACAATCAGTTCTAGTGGTAAAGCCAAGAGCTTGCTTATCACAGCACGAATAGACTGGGTCGATCGGGGAAGTACCACCCCTGAGAAAATATCAGCGTGTAACGACCGGTAGTTACGCCTACCATTGAGTTTCGTATGGTGAGTGAGAGCGACCCTTATCCTCTCCTTATTATCCTCTCCTTAGTATTCTACCTAACCTGTCCTTATTATCCTTCCTATCCATCTCCTATCCCTTTCCTTGGAGATGGTGCCGCGTGATTGATAGTAGTAGACCTCTGATGTTGCTACCGTCTATCCATCCATCAGCTTTTCAACATCCACTGCTGGGCATAGGCCTCCCCAAGAGAACGCCACAACGAGCGGTCCCGTCATGGGGGATAATGCAGTAATCGCCACGCTTGGCAGGCGGGTTGGCAATTGCAGTGGATGTTGTTAATACTCGAGGGAGTGCTATTTCCCACTCCCCTGATATTTCCTCAGTCAGCTCTTACGGCTCCCGTGAGTAGAGAGGGGTGGGACAATTCTAAAGCGGGCCCCACACGGCCTATAGGCTACGATAACCACGACCATCAGGTGGGTCGTATGCTTGTTCGCCACCCATGTAGCAGAAAAATAAATCAGTACCCACTATTTAAAGCCGTCGTCACACAGAGGCGGGAGCCGCGGGAAAGCGACGATAGGAACGCGCCCGTTGCTATGTGACAGGTTGCATACAAATTCGAATATTACAAAAAAATCCCGTCCCGGATCGCGGACGCTTTCCCGCGGCTCCCGCCTCTGTGTGACGAGGGCTTAAGGTACCTTCTAAAGTGTGAAGGTCTTCAAATAGTTGACATCGATATGATGCCAAGTTGCTTGCCTATTTACCTTGCCAGAGGTTTCGGGGGCAAATGCACAACTAGGCTACTATGAGTAAACATTTGTGAGTTTGTTCTCAGTCTGCTTCAAGTCTAACTATCCGATTGCTATGAAAATATTAATATTGTTAGACTCTATTGCGTCTTTAACACGTCATCAATAAATCAATCAATCATTTATTTATTCATTACATTTTGGGTATGGTTTCACAGATGTTATTATTATGTTTAGTTTTGTATCACCAAAATCTGCCTAGAACGGCGTATGGATACATTATGTAGGTACAACAAAAAACATTAAATAGTAACTTAACATTAGCATTATTTGAACAAAAAAAATAATAAAAATAAACAATAAAAATTAAGTAAATGTCAATAGGTATTAAAGAAAAATAAAAGGTTAAAATTAATAATATAAATTAGATTAGAAAGTCAATTCAAGATGTCTATAAATGTCATTGAAAAAACACACTTATTAAACATTCAAAATTTCACATTCATTGCAAACACATGGCCAAATTAAATAACTTTTATTATCTAAAAAATCTTTCACGCTGTAATAATATTTACTTGCCGATATCTTTGATAAATTCGTTTTAAAGCGTGTTGTATTAAGACACTTTAAATCATTGGGTATTTTATTATATATTATTGGCGCCATACACAACAAGCTTTTGCTCATCAAGCTTGTTTTTGCACTATGTATACACAATCTGTTATCATTGCGCCTGTTTCTTTTAACAACGTCTGTCAAGCGCTGAAATAGTTGGGGATTATTTTGTACGAATAATGCTATTTCTAATAGGTATGACGACGGAAGTGTCAGGATTTTATACTTAACAAAGAACGGTCTACATCTTTCTGTCATTTTTAGACCAAACATAGCGCGCACACATCGTTTTTGAGCTTTAAACGCCCTTGGACTATTTGTAGAGTTGCCCCAAAATATCAGACCATATCGTAATACTGAGGCAGCCAGGCCGTAAGCTGTAAGGGCCGTATCAGTGTTTACTGCTGACGAAAGTTTATAAAGGGCATAAGCAGAACTACTTACCCTCTTACATACATCCGCTACATGCTCCTTCCAATTCAGCTGTCTATCTACTATTAGACCTAAAAATCTGGTAGAGGCTACATCTTGTACAATATTGTTGTTGTGGCTGACATTGACAACATTATGAAGCTGTGGTCTTTGGCTAAAGTGCATGCAAGTCATGCTTTTTTATTTGGTTTTAGCAAAATTTATTTGTTAGTTATAATTGTGTAACCAGCTAATTATCAATGACAAACATTTATTAATGTCCTCCTGATATTGATTGGCATCCCCACATTCAATGGAGGCAGTACTGTCGTGTGCAAATAGTGACATTGGATTATTTGTACATTTGGGCAGGTCATTTATGTACATTATAAATAAAAGTGGACCTAGTACACTGCCCTATGGTACACCATACTTGATTAATCGTGGCTCAGAAAGGTACGATTACTCATGTTTAGTACAAATATTTATTCTACAAATCTTGGTAATTTGATATCTACCAGTCAGATACGATATTATTAAGGTTAAGATATTTCCACGTATTCCGTAAGACTCCAGCTTTTTAAATAGTACTCGATGGTCTACATAATCAAAGGCCTGCGTCATGTCGCAGTATATAGCGCATATGGGGACCCTTTTATCGATCTGGGTAATTATTGTTTTATAAAATTCGTAAATTGCTTGATTTATGTTTTTATTTGGTCTAAATCCTTTTTGTTCCAGACATAATAGCTTATTATCTTCTAAATATTTATATATTTTCATGTGAATATACTTCTCAAATATTTTTGAAAATATTGGCAGCAATTCTTTAGGTCTATAACATTGCATCCGCTCTTTATCATCCTTTTTAAATAATGGAATTATAATTGATGTTTTTAATTTATCGGAAAATATTCCACTACTTCAATAAATAACTTAAATGTCCACTAATGTTCAGATTAACTATTTTAATTATTTTAGTTGATATATCGTCATTAACTATTTGTATTTTTATCCCATATATTATTTTTTGTATGTCACTGGGTATGCTAGCAGTCATAAATATTGACTTTGTCAGAGTTTGAATTTTCGAAGTCACATTTTTGTCATAGTCGTGGACAGGTTTAATTTTATCAATAAAATAATTGTTGAATGCATTTGCAATTTCATTGGGGTCTGAGATTGTACTATTATTATTTGTTTTAATTCGAGTAATGCTGTCACGGGGCATATTAAGCTTGGCTTTATTTATTACATTCCAATCCGCTTTGGGCTTATTTACGGCTGTTTTAATTTTATAATTGTTTTGTATACGTTGCGTGAGTTATATAATTTTTTTAAATGTTTTAGAGTATGTTCAGTAAATATATTTATTTTCAATCGAAGGTTTCAATCTAAATTTCCATAACAGCAGTTTTTTCTTAGCACTACATTTCTTCAAACCACGCGATATCCCTTTAGGTTTCTTATGAATACGTATAGTGTTGGTTTTATAGGGAAAACAAAGGTCGTAAAATAATTTAGTGTCAATAAAATAGTTATATGCTCTATTTGGATCTTTTTCATTATACATATCAGCAAAAGAAAATCTATTCAGAAAATCTCTAAACTTTTCAATATTTTCAACACAGAAGTCGCAAACACATCCGTCTTACATGATTTTCCTAAATTGTGAGCAAAATTATCTATACAAGAATTACTTACTAGTCTAGTTGGTTCCTTCAAAGCATATGGTAATTTCGCAATAAAATTTCAAAATCCAGTTACATTTTTTTTTTAAATATCTATATTAATATCACCAGCTATTATGACCTGTTTAAAGCGTCTTTTGGTTAGTAGTTGCAAAGTAGTTTCTAACCTACTGAAAAATATATTAATATTCTCTGCTTTAGGCACTCGATAAATACACACAATAGCAATTTTGTAACTAATGAGTTCAATCGCACAACATTCGTATACACCTAAAATCGACCACTTTCTCAGTTCCAGCAACTCCTGGCACTGATAACCGTTTTTCGCTAAAATGCAGGTTCCACCTCGTTTACTCTTGCTTCTACTGTAACATGCAGCTAAATAATAGTTTGGTATAAATAAATGGGCTTCATTACCAGTCATCATAAAATGTTCGGTTATACATAGTATATCTACATACATGTTTCTGTCTTTGAGTTCTGCAAGGCATATGGTTAAAGCATCCGATTTATTCAGTAGACCGGCTATATTCTGATGCAGTATATAGATAGTATTAAAGACGAAAAAAGTCACAATTATCCTCATGTTTTGGAGTTTGATTGTTTGAAACGCATTCACTTTGTGTTGTATTAAATGTATTTTGTTGTATAGTATTTTGTTCAGTTAAACTATAATCGAATAAGATGTTATCCATTATTCGATGGTATATATCTCTCATACCATATTTATTTATTCTGCCAGTTGTGCTAGAGAACATGTCAAGAGTTAAGTTGAAGTTACTGTCAAATAAATATGCGTAGTCATTGTTTTGTAGGTCTAGGTAAAGTAGATTATTAAACATTTCTACTTTGAAATTATATATTGGGGCTCCTGTTATATATATATAGGAAAACAGATTACTATATTGGTGTAGGTAATCATTTGCAAAGACTCTTTAATCATGTTTATCACGTTTATGTGTTTACTTACATCTATTACGTCATTTTTTCCAATAAATATTAGGCAGTAGTCGTTAAGCGTATAGCCTTTTAACTTTGACCCAATATCCTTTATTAATTCCCTTGTATTACCATGAGGTATTCTATAGTGGCAATAGTCTGAGAAAACTCTTTCAATTGCGAGTAAAGTGTCCTTGGTGCTATCGCCACTAATAATACATAATTTATTCTTTAGTTTAGTGATACTCATATATATGCCACTGTTTTTATTAAAGTTTTGTGTTACATTGTTTTGTTTAGATAAAGGTCGTTTGTTTAATTTATTTGGCGTGGGGATATACATGTCACTTGCCGTTTGAGTTGCCTTGTTGTTCATGTTGCTAGTAACTAATCCCATCTTTTCTCGATGCAATGTTTTAGTGTTGCGTTTTGGTGTCAAGGTATTTTTTTCAGGCGTTTGGCATATTTTTTGTATGTATTAAATTTTTTTATCATGTCTTGTAGATCACATTTTAAGCGGTAGTTCTCTGTATTTAAGTTTTCAATTTATTGATGTGCGCTCTGCAATTGCGTAGAAAGTAATTTGTTTTGTTCAATCAAGTTATTATTTATAGTGTCACTATTATCATGTAAACTATCAGGTATACTTAACATCGTAGTATCCAACATCGCTTTTTCGCCTGATAAGAGTGTTAAGTCACACAATGAACTCGTTCTGTGTGGTTTACGATAAGTTACATTGATATTGTCAAGATCCATATTGTATACTTGAAATTTAATACCTTCAAGTGCCTTCTATTAGGCAACTTTGAGGAAATTCTCTAAAGAAATTAAAATATAATTTGTACAATGCACAAAAAGACGATGTTATCCGTCATGATAACTACGAATTTGCGATTCAGTTCAGTATGGGTCCTAAACTGGATCGCAATAAGGGTTCGTGGTAAGCCTGCTGTACTAAAATTGGGAAATATATATAAAGTTGGGAGTGGTGAACTGGCTAAGTACCTTTTATTTTTAAGAAGAGACCCTACCGACTAAAAGATGACAAAATTCCCAACCAAAAACAATATAATAAATCTGCGTATGTGTGAGTAAATCATTCTTATAGCCACACAATGCTTTCAACCTAATTACAGAATGCCCTCAGTATCCCATTCAACTGTATTTTATCTGTCTAGACAGATGGCCGAAAACTACTACCGAAATTAACTAACAAACCTTGCTTATTGAAAAACTTTTGGCATTATTTCTCATATTACACTCTTGATATCGGAAGTTGGGAAATGCTCCCAAAATAAACTGAAAACAAAGTTGGTACTGTTGTTTCCAAGTACAAGTACCGTGATATTTTATTATATTTATACATTACTAGCTCACCCAGCGAACTTCGTACCACCATATTCTTTTTTTCGTGAATTATGTAAATTATGCATTGAAAATTATTAAAGTACTAATATCGCTGTAAAAAAATACATTGGCAGTAGAAAGGTGAAAATTTAGAGTTGTACGTATTTTTTAATGCTATCCTTATCATTTAGGGGTATGAATAATAGTTTACATCCTATTATCAGACCTACTGAATATACAAACAAATTTTCATAAGAATTGGTCATGCCATTTCGGAGGAGAATGGTGACAAACACTGTGACACGAGAATTTTATATATTAGATTAAACATACCTACACAATTCCAATTCCTATTTTTGGCTAAATTTCTAGCTTTGTTATACCAAATTTTCGAATACTACAGCGTCCATAATCATATTTTATTTGGTACTAGCCTTTGCCCGCGGCTTCGCCGCAACCAAAAGCTAGTTTTTGGTTATATCTCAGGTCCGCAATATAGTAGCGGGATAAAATGTATACCAGTTTGTAAGTCTAATCAAGAGCTCTCTAATAAAAAAAGTGCATCAAATTCCGTTCAGTAGTTTTTGCGTGATGCGCGAACAAACAAACAGACAAACAAACAAACAGATAAACGTACAAAATTCTAAAAAAAATTGTTTTGTATTCAGACACGCCTATATAGCCTAATACAGACATTTTTTCCTAAATATTTTAAATGTACAGACACAGCTCAGTTACAGCTTTAATAGTATAGATTAATTTAATTATTCACGGACATTTCACGATTTCACAAAACGCCCTCTGGTCCCAAACTAAGCTTAACGCTTGTGCTATGGGTACCAGATTACGGATATAATACATATATTACTTTTTTGTAAATACATAGTTACATACATATAATAGATAGAAACCCAGACTAATACGTGATATTTTTAATAGTCGCCCTGGGGGGTTAGGCAGAATCTCATATCTCACATGTCGATCGTATCGTGATCACTGTGATTGGTTGAGAGATCACCGTGAGTGGCCAACGGATTATTGCGACATCACGCGTCGGTTTCTCAACCAATCACAATGATCACGATACGATCGACATATTGTGAGATATGAGATTCTGCCTAACCTCCCTGGTCTTTTGTTCTTTAAAGCTATTTCCTCAGAATAAATATCACAAAAACAGGTTTGTCAATATCGCAGACTCATGGCGGGGTGCCAAGCTCACCACTGATTTATGTCAATATTTGTAGGATATATTCTAAATTTATATACAAAAAGTTATATAAATATCTTCGTAAAAGATTTACTAGTCTAGGTGTACTTTGTGTCCGTGAAATTGTATGTTTGTAAAAATAAACTGATGACATTATCTCTTATCCGCATATACTGCAAAATGGAAATACTTCATCCTACGGCACAATAACTATCTCAATATAAAAATAGATATCGCACAGGCACCTTCCATTTTTCCAGGATAAAGGAGCCTATACCCTTTTCTGAACTGCAGACTATATGTATGAAAACTTTCGTGATAATTAGTTTAGTAGTTACGGAGTGAAACCGTAAAAAACAAACAAAATCACTTTCACATGTTCATATTAATAAGGATTTATCTAGAAGCCTTGTTAATCCCAGTATTAAAGGGCTTGGCTTACCGGGGAAGTACCACCTGTAGGCTCTTCATATTGAATACTATATACACCCTCGCAGAATATTATATAAAGCAAAGGGATTTACGTTTACTGTTGAGTTTCATATGGTGAGTCAGTACAGATGTCTGTCTATCATCTTTCTTGCCCACCTCCTTATCCTTTCTTTGTTATCCAACTTCTTCTCATATCCTGTTTCCTGATGTTGCCAATGATGCCTTTGATGTTGCTAGCGTCTATACGAGTAGGCTAATAGCCGCTTACCATCAGGTAAGACGTAGGAAAAAAAGAATTTTACTACGAGTGGGATTCGAGCCTGCGTCCCTTCCAATCCGGGGAAGGGCTCTAGACCGCTAAGCCATCGCAGTGACCGACGGCCATACCCAATCTTCATATCACATTTATCTGTATGACCCTCTTCTTGCGTAGCTGAGCATGTCAAGGCCTGAAATACAGATTAAAAAATTAATTATCTCTTTATAAAAATAACTGTCAGGCCAGAGGCATCATCCATTTTTCCGAAATAAAAGTAGACGGGCCTTGTGGCGTAACCGGTAGTGTAACTGACTTCCGTGCACGAGGACGTGGGTTCGATCCCCACCCAGGGCAAGTATTTGTGTGATGAACACAGATATTTGTACTGCGCGTCTGGTTGTTTTCTATCTATTATATGTATGTATTTACAAAAAAAAGTAATATAATATGTATTATATCCGTAATCTGATACCCATAGCACAAGTGTTAAGCTTAGTTTGGGACCAGAGGGCGTTGTGTGAAATGTCCGAGAAGAAATAAATATTGCACACCTCAAGAGCGAAGCGTTGAGGTGGGTACTACTCTCGTTTTACGCCGAAAAACTGATTTTTCAAACTTAAAATGTCTCTATTTATCATATATTGCACTTGTAAAATAATATATAAACACATATCAAGAAAAAACACTATTTTTAACACTCATGATATTTTTGATGCCATTTTTGTTATTTAAACTAGTTAAAAAACTGTTTAAAAAGTTCTGTCTTGGACGTGTGTTGTAGGTATGTTCGGATAATGTATGTTAATACGATAACGACCGAAATACTTTACTAATCATGTCTTTTTTTCTCTTACGGTTCAGTATAATTACGAGTAGAGCCCTCACGGTCTGATTCGGTAGCATTAGAATTGTCCCACCCCTCTCTACCCACGGGAGTCATAAGAGCCGACTGAGGGAATACTGAGGGAGTGGGCAGCAGCACTCCCTCGAGTATTAACAACATCAACTGCGATTGCCAACCCGCCTGCCAAGCGTGGCGATTACGGCATTATCCCCCATGACGGGACCGCTCGTTATGGCGTTCTCTTGGGGAGGCCTATGTCCAGCAGTGGACGTTGAAAGGCTGATGGATGGATGGATACTTATCAAATAATCATTTTTATTGTGAAAAATGAAGATTATGAGGCGTGCACTTTTGGATTTTCCAAAGTATTTATCATATATTGCACTTTTAAAATAATATATACACACACATATCAAGAAAAAACACTATTTTTAACACTCATGATATTTTTGATGCCATTTTTTTATTTAAACTAGTTAAAAAACTGTTTAAAAAAGTTCTGTCTTGGACGTCCGTGTGTTGTAGGTATGTTCGGATAATGTATGTTAACACGATAACGACCGAAATACTTTACTAATCGTCTCTTTTTTTCTCTTACGGTTCAGTATAATTACGAATAGAGCCCTATCACTTTTCACGGTCTGATTCGGTGTGGTTTAATGTTATTAAATATTAAACACAAAGTGAAAATGTGAAATCGAAAATAACAGTCACGAGCAGGATATTTTCGATTTCGATTTCACATTTTTCACTTTGTGTTTAATGTATAGTGCTAAGCATGTCAAATGCTAAAAATATATATAAATATGTTATTAAATAAACACAAAAATAGTGAATATTTACGCTCGACTTGACACTAAAACCAGCGCTATACCTTATTTCGTGAGAACTACTTCTATAGACCGATATAGAAGTATTGCATGAATGCATTAAGTATCGCAATTTTTAAACAATCTAAATTTACAAATAAGCCGCAACAGTAAGTTTGTTCATTTGTCGAAAAGAATATCAATACGAATATTAGTCATGATGCTCAAATAATATTATATATAATTCCAATATATGAAATGTGAGATCAATTCACGTCTTTACAAAAGCTTCTTATTGATTTCAAAGCGACTTTTGTATGAAAAGGCTGACTTTGCTTATATATATTTTACAAAATATCGTACGCACATTATTGGTTTCATTAATATCAATCCCATCAAAAACATAAATGTGAAATGAGAGCTAAGTTCAATATATACCAAGGATGTTGACTTCAACGACAAAAGAAGTGGGATCTAAATGGGTGCGAAGTTCAATGGTAAGTCCTGAAATTTATTTATAACAACAATAAATATTTTATAACAACTTAAAATATCATATCTTCTTATAACTTAGGATAAAATATTGAACCCTAATGTCTAACTTGGCTAGCTCTCTTATACGAATCCGTGAAATTATGTGTTTGTAAGGTTCCCTGCGATAAAAGGATTATTTCTTAGTGAAGGATGTACCTAGTATTAAAAAAAAAAAAAAAATAGACGTATGTATTTATGGCCTACGTTGTCGCCTAATATGAATGCAACGAAACGCGACGAAGTGCGGGCTTGTTTTTTGCGCAATAAGACGCGACGCAGTGTGAAGTGAAAACTTCAAGACATGCATTTACATTACATGCCCATGGTTAAAAAATTATGAACTGAGATTGCCGCGTTTGTCACAAAGTGATTACAAAGTAGGATACACGTCGCGTAAAGTATTAGTCGCATTACGTCGCGTTGCGTTGGGTCACTACGTGTAATGTAAATGCATGTCAAAGATACATTTGTTCCCGCTTTAACAACAAAAAAGGAGTAAGTACCTATCACTGTTTCACGCTGATCTTCTGTAAGAGGATGGTACTTCTAGCCGGTCCATTCAAGCAAGGTTTCGATCCCAAAGTTTTGTATCAAAATACAAAGAAGTCGCTAAGATGTTTGGGTTAACACAGACCGTATTTGCACATACAAAATAGTCACGTATATGACCTCATCATTTTTCATCCTTTTGAATTTCCGTCAGGATACGTGCTCAATACGTCTTCTATTTCCTACCAATTGCAGGGAATGTTATGATTGTTTATACATTTTTTATCGGGACTTTATATATAAATTATAAAATACAGTAAGCAAATATTATATAATTCAATTAATTTATACCTATTTCTACAAAACTTTTCATTCCTGCTGAGCTGACATCAGTGACCACGATCGGTGTAACTAGGTCGAAACGTCGGGTTTTATACTAATAATACCTTATTAAAATCTTATCGTGATTAGGACCCGTTAGTCTTATATTATTGTATTATCTGTTTGCATCTTTGTTTGTTTGTAATATGTTCAATAATTACTGAACAGATTTTGATAAAACTTTTTTCTTTCATAGGTATTTTATTTTGCTACTATATCTTCAGTGCTCAGTAGCAGTCCGGAGTTTGGAAATGTACCCGGTGGATGGTAATAGGCTCGCCCCCTATTACGTGGGACTTAAACATAGCTGGCGAACCGCAGGTGTGTAATACACCTCTCCCTAACCTTTCGGGTATACAGGCGTGATGCTGTGTTTTTACACGCTTTTTATTAGCTTCACCTGTAAGTTTGTATGTTTGTAACCGACTCCTTTGGGCGCGATTTTGACCCACTTTAAACGTTCGTTCAAACTTTGTAGATTTATCGAGGACCGATGACAATACACTAATTTGATAAAATTATTCGGTATTTATCGGTTTTAGGCTTCCGTAGTTGTTCAATGTGTAAGTTTCTGAATCGCAATATTAAGATGTGCACCGGCGTCGTCCCATGTTTCTGAATCGCGATATTAAGATGTGCACCGGCGGCATATATATACTCCTGAGTGTTTGCGAAATAAGAATGTTTTAAAATCCTTTTGTTTCTATTTTAGTTTTTAGTATAGTTATTTATTTATGTTCTACTTCATGTAGTATTACTTTTCTCTTGTATCCATGCTTCGTACTTTTGAAGTTTTGATACTATTTTGAGACTACAAAGAAGAAAATAAATTATAGTTAAAAAAAACTAAAATAACACGCTTTAAATAGCTAGTTGAACTAAAAAGTAGTAAATAATATTACAATAAATAATGATTGTAAAAAGCGTGGGGTGCTTTTTATTACTATATACCTAGGTGAACTATTTGTAACATTTGATTATGCACCTCACGCTTTTTTACAATCATTATTTATTGTAATATTATTTACTACTTTTTAGTTCAACTAGCTATTTAAAGCGTGTTATTTCAAACATTTTGATCTATATTTTAGCACTTGACATGCTCCGCTACTCTTAAAGTACAAATCATAATTTGTGAATAAGGAAAAAGAGTATTTTAGTACAGGCGGGAATCGAACCTTATAGATCAAAATGTTTAAAAATCACGCCATCAAATAGTATGAATTTTAATTGCAAAATTAAACTTACTATATTGGATGCATGTAAATGCGTTCCGATAGAGGGCGTTGGTCGTTAAGACAAATGTGATAAGGAGATTGTGTATGTCTAAAAGATAGTACTGTAGCTCAGTGGATTAGAGCACTTCCCCGGATAGGAAGGGACGCAGGTTCGATTTCCGCCTGTACTATAATACTCTTTTTCCTTATTCACAAATTATGATTTGTACTTTACGTGTTATTTTAGTTTTTTAAACTATAATTTATTATGTTTATATTCTAAAGTCCACGCGGACAGAGTCTAGTATTATATACTAAATTGAAAATAATTTACAACATTTACACTCTAATTAGTAGTTTGTATTGACTAAATGATAATCTGACAGTTTAATTATTCGTGATTAGTTTTATGTTACTAATCATATATTAACTTAGCGGTCTAGATCCCAAAAAAAGTAAGTTCGAATCCCGCTCGCACTAAACTTCCTTTTTTCCATATTCACAAATATTTTTTTATTTAAAACAGACATAAATTTAAAAAAACTGTTTTCGGTTTAGAGAGACTCGTAATAATCGAATACAGTCATTTTCAATGTACAGACAAACCTCTGTTACAGCTTTAATAGTAGATACATAATGTCCTTGGCAGGCTGACTGGTTAGTGACAGAGTGACAGCACAGATCAGGCAGTATTGATCAAAGACTACTATTGTATACTGGAAAGTATTAATATTAATATGCCATGCGAACAGTTGTGGGTTTGATTCCCACACAGGATCATTACTTTCCAGTGATCTTCAAATTGTTGTTATGAGTCTGGGTGTACAGGGATTATTCTCTAATGTTGTCTAATGTTGACATTTAAGATATTTAAAAAAAATACTTTATTTGGCTATATAGGCGTGACTAAACTCAATGGTCTAAACACAAACAATTTTTTTTTAGATTTTTTATCTGTTTGTCTATTTTTTCGTTCGCGCATCACACAAAAACTACTAAACGGATTTTAATGCAACTTTTTTTATTTTTATAATTCTTGATTAGACCTAAAAACTGGTATACATTTTATCCCGCCACTAGGTATTTCGCGAACCTGAGCGGGACCCTAAAAACTAGCTATTGACTGCGGCGAAGCCGCGGGCAAAGGCTATTGAATGATAAAAATGTTTGGAGTATGATTATTTTTTATCTACATTCAGTTTCTTGAATTTATGATACTTTCAAAGAATAATATATGTAACGTAATAAGTACTAGTATTTAAATTCAAATCATTTTACTAGAATATTAAATCTGGTTTAAGAAAGCGCTGGAACACGAGGTAGTTACATAATTAAGTAGACTGCGAAATATAACCCTGCGTAGCATTTAACGAATTAAGACTTAAAAGTCGTGTAACCTGATAACCAGTCGTTCTAATAGGTAGCGTTTATTTAACAACTATAACAGTTTCAAAAGTTTTTAATTTTTAAAAGAACCTTACTAGGAAATTAAATGTATTTAGGAACCCCTAAATACATTATTTGTGAATGTGGATAAAGAACTTTACTGCGAGCGGGATTCGAACCTGCGTCCCGTCCAAACCGAAAAAGGACGGCACACAGTTTATTTAGTGGGTAAGAGCCCCACGCTACCCTGTTCGTTGCCCCGAATGACGGGTTGTGCAGTTACGTACATATTTTGCCGCCTTAACAAAACAAAAAAAAAGATAACTCATAAGTTTCACACTTTTGCGAAAATGTGAAATCGAAAATAACAGTCACAAGCAGGATTTGAACCTGCATCTCCTGGAATACCGTCCCCTATTCTTTGCCAATTCAGCTATCGTGACAATTGCTCAGGACTGTGAATTTCGTTAACTATTTCATTCTTCACGTCTTGAGTGACGCCTGCGCTATTTGTCGGAAGTATTTGCATACATTATACCGACCAGGTAAGCTTAATTTCACAATTAAAATTCATACCAAATGATGATGCAGCCCTACAAATATTTTTATATTTTTATATCGGCGTCACGTGAAGAATGAATGTGTTATCGAAATTCGCAGCTCATAATATATTTATATACATAGATACACAGTCTGGCCATAAATACTGTTACAATAAAAAATAATAATATTATTACATTTGAATTCGGAACCTTAAATGAATATTAATTGTATTTTCTCATTTTCGCGCCTATCTGTGTTAAATATTCTTGTGATATTAAAATGGAGTAGGGTGATAAAAAGAACCGAATTGCTTTTATAGCTTTACACAAAGTAGGTATGAAGCCAAATGTAATTTTTAAAACTCTCCGTCCTAGCTTGGTATTGGTCCAACGTTTCTTTACCGGGCTATCGATAGCTATACATTTAATAAGTATTAATAGTGTAAATAGATCTAGATCATCAAAATTATTAAATAAAAATCCATACATTTTTCTATTATATATAATTCCAGTGTCACGATGTTTGTCCGGGATAAACTCCGAAACTACTTACTTTAAATGTGTGTTTTGTTCCGAATTAAGAGATAGGATACTTTATATCTCAATTTATAATTGCAATATTTATTCATGAAAAAATATATGGCGGTAAAAAGTTCGCTGGGTCAGCTAGTCTATATACATATAATTGCTTGTACCGACTGACTGAAGATCAATGCACAGTCTAAACCGCTGGGGCTGCAAACTCGAAATTTTGGTAGTTGATGCCTTTTTTGTGATAGAAATCCACTAAGAACGGATTTTTGAAAATTTCACCCCTAACAGGGTAAAATAAGGTATAAACGGTTGTATGGAACTTTGTCATATTCAAAGTAAGAAGCAAGAAATTTCAAATACCTGTTTCCGGTAAGAAATAAATGTTCATGCATAGTAGGATATTAAAAAAAATACGCCTAAGATGGTAAATGGTGGCGGTGGGTTGAAAGTTTTTATGGGAGGTTCGTCGCTTTTGAAGTAAGACCACCTAAAATTATTATTATTATTGTGTTATTATTATTATTGTGTTACTTAAAAATTCATAATTTGCATTATAAATATGTGGATGGATGGCATTATGCACGTTTTCTGATTCGGTCTATTGTTTCGTTATGTCGCTTATAATTATTGTATGACGAGATAACGTTAAACACACTTAGATACTCGCCTTTACAAAAAAAAAGTGTTGTACGTAAGTGTGTACCATACCTCCTTCGACCGCAGATTGATGTACTAAATATTAATATTTTCCTTCATTGGTGACGGAGCTTGCCAGTAGAGGGCAATACTATCTATTATATGACGCTCAAGTCTTGGCTAGAGAGGTGCGGGTAGAAATAGTTGCTCATGAAGCCACTCACTAGGATGATTTTTCTATCATGTCCCATGATGTTGATGGTATTAACCATAATAGTTCCGATCAATACTTTGTTGATATGTCAGTATTTCATATATATGGAGGTTTATGTGAGTTAGTTAGCCGTACAAATATATCCGATATTGTAAGTCTATCACAATTATGAGAAATTTTGCATAGAAGGGAACCCCGTAAAAAGGCTTCGGTTTAGTTCAATACAAAATAATCCTAATGACATTTTACCTTAGTATGGATCTGTTACATCCTATTTTCAATCAGACATATAGCATACATTTTTAAGGAGAAACCTACAAAACTTCCCCCAAGATTTACAAATGTTACTGGAAAGACACATCTCAAAAAATCTAATCCATCAGCCTTTCAAAGGCCACTGTTGGACATAGGCCTCCCCAGAAGAACGCCACAACGAGCGGTCCCGTCATGGGGGATAATGCCGTAATCGCCACGCTTGGCAGGCGGGTTGGCGATCGCAGTGGATTTTGTTAATACTCGAGGGAGTGCTGCCCACTCCCCCGATATTCCCTCAGTCGGCTCTTATGACTCCCGTGGGTAGAGAGGGGTGGGACAATTCCAAAGCCGGCCCACACGGCCAAAAAATCTAATACTAAATATAAAAAAGAAATTCACAGAGCTGCAGTAATTAATTTTCAACAAAACCATCTACAGGTACACAGAATAGCTGTAATTAATTACCTGAATAACCACACGGATGTTCACAAAGCAGCATTATCCAGAAAGACGATCGAAAAGACGATTTCTTGCGTGGTAACATACAGCATTTTCTGGTATGAAGTATGATTCTAGGATACTTTACGAAACGTATAGACAAAGCAATTGAGCAAATGGTGGAGATTGGGAGTTGCCGTCGATGATTGCGATGGCTTAGCGCTCTAGAGCACTTTCCCAGATTGGAAGGGCCGCAGGTTCGAATTCCGCTCGCAGTAAAGTTCTCTTTTTCCACTTTCACTAATAATTTATTATATAAATTACCTAACTGAGCATGTCAAATTCAAGATCAAAATACTTTACGAAAATGATAAATCCGTTTTGTAGTGCACAATGAGTTAGCATTACGTAAATTGTAAAATCCTGTAATTTTAAAGAAGAAGCGCCTGCTATATATTAAGTTAATGGCTGTGTTTCTCACTGAAAACTCACTCTATTAATCACCTAAATTGTGCAATGGGACAAAGTTACAAATCAAAGCTCTTTATAAAAACGTCGTAGGAGCCACAGTAATTACCGAATGTGGTGAAGGAAAAGTTTTCCTTCCACGAATACCATTAATTCCATCAGATTATCCTTAACTAATTAAAATAATATAAAAGAATAAATAATGCTCCCTCTTAATGTGTGCTGTGCCATAACAATTAACCAAGTCCCTAGGCCAGTCACTGAACCACCGAAGGAATATAACATAGTTCCAGTGGCCCGCCATTAAAGGCGGAGAGACGGCACACAGCGGGTTTCTTTAGTGGGTGAGGGCCCGACACTACCCTGTTCTTTGCTCTGAACGACGGGGTGTGTGGTTAGGTACATTTTTTCTCACCAAACCAAAAAAAAAGCCAGTCACTGAAAATTACTGGCATCGATTTAAGTAAGGACTGCTTTTCACACGGAGAGATTTATGTTGCATGCGCCAGAGTGAGTTTTAGACGCAACAGGAAACACTGCAAACGTCGTTTACAATGAGCTACTTACTATAGTAATTAAACCTAGTTTATAATTTAATTTCATTAGTGTTAATAGTTTAATTTCATTTAGAGACAGTATTTTTTTAACAAAATCTTTCCTATTTCAATATTCACTTATTTGCGCGAGCGAAGCCGCGGGATACAGCTAGTATTATAAAGCTGAAACAGATATTTGAAAAAATACTGAATTTCTGTCTTTTTGTCTGTTTGTTCGTTCACGCATCACGCGCACACAAATTTTGATGCAACTTATTGTTTGATAGCTCTTGATTAGACTTAAAAACTGACACACTTTATCCCGCTACGATATCGGAAACCTGAGATATAACCTAAAATGTAGCTTTTGGCTGTGGCCAAGCTGCGGGCAAAAGCTAGTGTTTATAATAAAATAGTAGATCCCGGTGTGTTTGTACTATGAAGATTAGAGTAGGTAAAAATTTAGGTAAAGACTAAGTATAACATAAGATAACACATAAACACTTTTTCTGTTTACTTTTTGGAGCACTTCTCTGAAATTACTGAATAGATTTTAATACACTTTTCATTACTCATACTCTGAAAGTAGGCCTGAAGTTGCCTGAGGAGCGGGTTGAAAGTAATACTTTTCAGCCCTAGGGAGAATTACTTTCAACTGACAGCTGAGTAATTATAAAAAAAACAGTTCTATTTTCTGTACAGCCAGTCAATTACAGCGCGATGTAAAATTGAAATAACATAAAGTTAAGTATTTATTAAAAAATTTGTTTTTTATATGACAATATTTGAATATATGTAGTTGCAACTATATCTTTAAAATAACGAAGATTTATATTTTTTCAATGATTAAAATGAAAAATAATGGCTGAATAGCTGACAGGCCACAGAAAAAAAAAAACTTAATCGGCGGGAAAACGTCGATTCCAAATTCAATTTTTTAGTCTCCCATTTTTTCTTTAGCCAATTCATGATTTTTATTTTTAGTTTCCTCGTATTCGTAATGAAAAGCACAGTGGATAAAGACCAAGTGGGATAAAGACTTATTTAGTCCCTCGAACTTTTTTCAGTTGTTGTTGCTTTCATCCCTAGGGTAACAACGTACTATTTTACGGTTAGATAGAGCTTGTTTTCTATCCAAATATAAGCTTTATATCATGTTAAGCTTTATATACTGTGTGCGATTGCACAGATCGCGGAGTGGTTTAGATACCGACCTCCCGCCAGTGTTGTGGGTTCGATTCTCACACAGGACAACTCTTTGTGTGATTCACAAATGGTTGATCTGAGTCGGGGTGTACTTTGTGTCCGTGGAATCGTATGTAGGTTTATTATGTACAAGGATTATTCCTCAGTGCAGGGTATTGTCTAAGAAAATATCATCTAGATCGTATGTTATGAATTTCTAATAAAAGTCATCAAGTCAGATGAATTCGTGGGCGTCATGAAGTTGATAATAAAATACTAACTAAAATAATACTAAAAAGCATCATGTATTGAAAGAAGGTGGAGTCAGGAGTCTCCGAAACTGGCGAGCGTGTATAAGGAGAGTTATGAGAGGAAGCGAGAGATGTATGCAAGAATAGAGCCTTATAGCACTTTGTTCTATCTACCTACCCCGCAGTGGAGATGTAGTGATAATGAGTAAGTTTTTTATTGTGAATACTAAACTGCATAAGAGCCTTGTTAACAACATCACATTGTAATACTCGTATGTCTACTTCAATAAATCTGAAACTCCTCCAGTACAATATTTATTGACGGCCAAGTAACATTCAAGTGTTTACATACCCAACGAATTATTAGCAAAGTTAAGGCTGACTCAAATATCCTTTAGTCATCAACTTACTCGTATATGTTTGAGTTCCGTACTTACGTATGAAGATACCCTCGTTTATCATAGTCAATATTTAATTCAAATAATAATTCAGAGGTACGTCCTATAACGTGTTGCAAATATTTCTGTAAGCTTTTATATATAGCGTAACTCTATTTACTAATTCCAAGCTATAAATATATGAAATAAGGTAGCGTTTTAAGTCGTTTAGCTGATCTAAAAAATATTATAACGTGACTGACGCGAAATGAGTAGGTATTGATTTCTCTCTGCTTAGTTTTTTTCTTAGGAGTATCCCATCTGATGGCAAGCGGCTGAGGTTGTGGCTGATTTAGTATAAACCTAGAGTTAAGAAAAAAATAATCATTATAACACATTTAACGGGTCTATACGCGCATTAAACTTCTCAAAATATTATTATTATGACTAACCTCGACGTTTCAGCTGAGTTGCACCAGCCGTGGTCACAAGTAGACTCTCTCTCAGTCTATTCATAATCATGTACCTAATTCGTACATCTAAAGAGATCCCCTATAGAGTATTTAGAGGCTTGGGAGTGTAATTGAGCTTTTAAAGACAGTTGTTTATGAAAACAGAAACATTAATAAGCTATTTGTCATGTTTGTTGATAGTAGACAAGGTGTGCTTGTTCGCCACCCATGTAGTATAAAAAAATAACAGCTTTTTACTATATACATGATTATTATATATTATATATGCATGATTATTATATATAATTTTTTTAATTTTTATTTTTTTTGTAGTCATTCCTCCAGTCCTGAGGATATCCTTTCGGCCGAATCTCATACACGCCATAAATCATCATTCAATTTAACCAAAACCATCGAATCGAAATTCAGGATGGAGACTTGAGAAACGCAACTCGTCTCCTTTTTTCTGATGATACTCTTGCGCCCTCTAATAGCCTAAAGTTAGAAGCCCTCCGAGAAAAACATCCATCAAGCGTCCAATCTCCCTTACTTCCTCCTTTTGCTGTTCCTTCATTCCATTATATCACAGCCAAGGAAGAAGATGTCCTTATTGCCATTTCATCGTTTCCTAACGGATCTGCTGGTGGTATTGATGGTATTACTCCTCAACATCTCAAAGACCTGGTCAGTATATCTGCTGGAGATGGTGGTAAAGAACTTCTTGTAAGCATCAACAATTTATGCAATCTTATGCTTGCAGGAAACGTACCAGATTCCTTTTTACCTTATCTATATGGTGCTAGATTATGTGCTTTTAACAAAAAAGATGGTGCCATCCGTCCAATAGCTACTGGTTGTACTGTTAGACGTATTACAGCCAAAATAATTTGTAAGTACATTTCACCAATATTAAAAATCTAATTTCAACCTCTCCAGCTAGGTTTTAGAAGCAAGGGAGGTTGCGAAGCTGCCATACACGCCACGAGAACTTTCATTTCTTCTCGTGAGATGCAAGCTCTCTTGAAAGTAGATGTTAAAAATGCTTTCAACTGTTTAGACAGAGCTGCGCTCCTCCTTCAAGAAGTAGCCACACAGCTTCCTGAAATCTACCCATATATTTGTGCAATGTTACCACCCTGTATCAAAATTATTTTATGGTCAACATGTCATAGATTGCAGAATCTGCAGCAGTGCAGGTGTTCAATAAGGAGATCCTCTTGGACCAGCCCTCTTTAGTCTAGTTATTCACTCCATCATCTCATCTCTAAATTCAAAATTGAATGTGTGGTATCTCGATGACGGCACTCTGGGAGGCGATGTCGATGCAGTCATTTCCGACCTTTTCTTTTTTTTTTTTTATTTTAGGTGGGCAAGAATGTCCTACCGCACACCCCGCTGCCCGGGGAGACAACAGGGTAGTGTGGGGCTCTCACCCACTAAAAACCCACCGTGCGCCTCCACCCGCCCTTGCTACGGCGGATCACGAGTACCGCGTCGTTTCGACCGCGATCCGCAGGCGGCAGCCCCTTCGGGCACCCTCTCTTGAGCGACGCCTCGCGCACTTGGGCGTCGCACCTTCGCGGTAGGCTTCCGCGGACGGCAGGGTACTCCCCGACCCCACCGTCCGCAGCCTCGGCTAGGGCGGCATCAGGCGCAGGTAAGCGCGCGCACGCCGGCCCGCGCGCCGGTGGCGAATCAGGTCCGCGAAGAAGGATTCCTCCCGGGCCCTCTCCGCCACCTCCTTCCGCAAACAGCCTCGCAGAAGGCGGCGACCGCGGTCCAGGCCCTGTCACTGCCAACCACCACTCGCGCAACGGCCGGCAGCGACAGGTCCACGCCTATGACTGCAACGAGTTCCCGGCGCTGCACATCCCAGGCCGGGCACGACTCGAGCGTGTGCTGCGCCGAGTCCTCGTCGCAGCCGCAGTGGTGACAGCCTGGGGTCGTCTCCCTCCTAGCGATCATGTGCAGCTATTTGCCGAAGCAACCATGCCCCGACAAAACCTGCACCAACCGGAAGGTGAGGACCCCGTGCTGCCGCCCTACCCATTCTTCCAAGATCGGCTGGAGCGCCCCCACGGTCCAGAGACCAGCCCGGTGCGTCTCCAGCCGAGACTTCCACTTTAGGATGGTGGCGCGGCGGGCATATTCCCGCCACGATGACATTGCGCTCGGCGAGGGGCGGCTGCCCCCTGCCCGCGCCGATGACGCCCGCCGATAGACGTCGGCGAGCACCTCCGCCTCCAGATCCCACGGGGGGGTTCCGGCCAACGCGCAGGCTGCATCGGTCGAGACCGTGCGGTACCCGCGTATTGCCCTGACCGCTACGACCCTCTGTGGACGCCACAGGAGGGCCCTATTGCGAGCGGCCAGGGACTCCGCCCACACGGGCGCGCCGTACAGTGCCATTGACCGTACTACCCCCGCGTAGAGTCGTCGACACGCGAGACTCGGTCCGCCCAAATTCGGCATCAGTCGCCTGAGGGCGGACGCCGTGCCGACGAGCTTAGGCGCAAGACGGCGGAAGTGCTCGTCAAAGTGCCACCGTCTGTCCAATACCAGGCCCAGGTATTTGATGTGGGCCTGGATTGGAAAGCCCACACCGTTGACCGTTATCGAGGCGCTGGCGGGTGGGCCACGTCGGGACCCATGGAAGAGTAGGGCCTCCGACTTTTCAAGAGCCACCCTAAGCCCCAGCGCCTCGATCCGCCTGACCACCTCCGCGGTTCCTGAGGTGGCGGGCCAGCGTTGCCGCCTCCTCAAGGGTCCCGCCCCGGGCTGTGACGAGCGTATCGTCTGCGTAGCAAATTACGCCCAGCCCGGGGGGTAGCCGGCCACGGAGGACCCAGTCGTAGCCGATGTCCAACAGGAGCGGCCCTAGAACCAAACCCTGTGGGATGCCGCACGACATAGCCCTCCTTACAACGTCCCCTTTCCGGTCCACGAAGAGGACGCTGCGGCCGTCGAGGTAGTCCGCCACCTTAGGTAGAGGGGCACTCCATGGTACCGGAGTGCCTCCTTGATGCAGCCGAATGGCAGACTATTGAAGGCATTGGCGATGTCGTGCGACACCGCCAACAGCACTTCCCTCGAGGTGACGGCCTCCGCAGCCGCGGCCTTCAAGCGCAGGATGGCGTCGACCGTAGACCGACCCGCCCGAAATCCGAACTGGGCATCAGTCGGGGCCGACCGCACCTAGGTGCCGGACGATGCGGGCAGCGACTATCCGCTCGAGAAGTTTGCCTGCCTCGTCCAGCAACACGATGGGCCTGAAGGCCGCGACTGTATTCGGAGACCGTCCAGGCTTCGGCAGTAGCACGAGCTTCCCCTCCTTCCAGCAGTCAGGGAACCGTCCGGACACCAGGCAAGCGTCGAACAGACCCTGAGGCGGGGCTCTATTTGGTCGAGGACCAGGGCCAGCACTCGGGCGGGAACCCCGTCCGGCCCGGGGGCGGCGCTTCTCCGCATACGCGCTGCCGCTGCCCCCATTTCCGTCGTCGTCAAGAGCGGTACCTCCCCGTCGTCGGCCTCCCAGTCGTCATCTGGCGGAGCCATGACCGGGGGCGTGTGCACCGCCCGTGTAGGGAATAGTCCCTCAACCACCTCAGAGAGGAAGCCCGGCTGGAGGGTCTCCGCAAGGGGGGGGCCCTGGGCGCGGAGCTTGTTAAGCGCCGCGCGGTACGGGCGTCCCCAGGGGTCACGCTCGAGACCCTCCAGCATCTCCTGCCTTTTCGCGTCCTTGGCGCCACAGATGGCCAGCTTAAATGCGGAGCGCGCACTACTGTACGCCGCATACAGCCGGCCCTCCCGCTCTTCATCGTGGATTCGGCGACGTCGGCTGCGGTTGTAGGACCTCCGGGCACGAATACAGGCCGCACGGAGGTCCGCCAGCTCAGGGGACCACCAGTAGACCCCGAGGGGGGTCCTTGGTACCATGCTCAACGACCTCAGCCGTGTCTCCCGACTAGTGGGTCTAAAGATTAACACGGACAAACACGTAAAGTCATGTCTAATGTACATGTCATATCAGTACCGGTCCTGGTCGGGAGTGCGCTTCTCGAAGTTGTCAACCACTATGTATACCTGGGACAAGCTGTCCAGTTAGGTAGACACAACTTCGAGAAAGAGGTCGATCGACAAATCCAGTTCGGTTGGGCAGCGTTCGGGAAGCTGAGGGAGATCTTCTTGTCCAATATTCCACAGTGTCTGAAGACGAAGGTCTACGACCAGTGTGTGTTACCAGTGATGACTTTCGGCACAGAGGCGTGGTCTCTGAATGTTGGCCTTATATTAAGGCTTAAAGTCGCTCAGCGTGCTCTGATCGGATCGGATCTCTCTACGTGATAAGATCCGTACTACAGAAATCCGTAGGAGAACGGGAGTGAGCGACAGCCCGCTGGGTCAGCATGCTGAAGTTGCAATGGGCAGGCCATATCGCTCGACGAACCTACAACCGTTGGGGAAGAAAGGTTCTCGAGTGGCGACCGCGTAACGGACGGGGCAGTGTAGGACGGCCTCCCACCAGGTGGACCGATGACCTGGTCAAATTCGCAGGCAGTCTTTGGATGCAGGCGGCACAGGAACGTTCGCTGTGGTGTTCTCTTGGGGAGGCCTATGTCCAGCAGTGGACGATAAAAGGCTGATGGATGGATGAACATGCTCAGCTACTTTAAAGAATAAATTATTTGTAAAAGAAGAAAAAGAGAGTTTTACTGTGAGCAAGATTCGAACCTCCGACCCTTCTTATCCGGGGAAGTACTCTGGAGCACTAAGCTATCGCATTTGTTTTTACATGTTGCGATAGATGGCTTACTAGAACGGAACAAAAATGTATGCAAATACATCCGAAGGGTGGCCTGTGTCTACCACCGTCATTTCCGACCTTATTACGATAAGCCATGAATTTAAATTCAAAGGCTTAGAATTAAATTTTTCGAAATGTGAAGTTTTCATTTCAGACACTCTTTGTCCGTCTGAAATCGATAATACACTTTATCGCTTTAACCAAGTTGCTCCTAATATCAAAATTCTAAAACCTGAATCACTTTGCCTCCTAGGTGCCCCATTACTACATGAAGGTATAGAACCTTTTTTAGAAAATAAACTCAACCTTTTTTCTGATAATTGTCACAGATTGGGTAAACTAAATTCACACATTGCATTTACAATTTTAAAATACTGCCTTTTCGTACCAAAATTTACCTACGCTCTCCGCGCTTGTCCAATCTGGAAAAGTTCTGGCCTTATTAATCGAATGGATGACACTCTAAAAGAATCCTTAGAAAAAATTCTAAACATTTATTTGAATGAGAACTCTTGGATACAGGTTACTTTACCCATTGGAAAAGGTGGCATCGGCGTGAGAAAAATTTCGAGTGTCGCTCTTCCAGCTTTCTTATCCTCGGTACACAGTGTCCAAGCTTATCAAAATACTATTATTTTGACTAACCTCGACGTTTCGGCTGAGTTGCACCAGCCGTGGTCACGAGTAGACTGGCGAGAGCAGGTGTTCGTCGGTTATATTGTGTGAGAGTATCTTCAACTACCCTCACTTTCTGACCGCAAAGTATTAAGGTCCCTACACACAACACTAACGGTGTCGACCGGTTTTCTGTGACACAAATCGCGACGCGAACACTTGGCCACTACGGGGTTCCACGATGATGACAACCTAAAACCATCTCCTCGATTGAAATTTCGGTACTTTTTGATTTCTATCGCCTCACGGACCAGCCTTGGGTAGAAATGGCGTTCCGTGGAGAGGATTTTAGGGTCGTGAAATGCTATCCAGTGATTTGTACCGGATTCCAGTAGATGCTCCGCAATCGCTGACTTGCCGGGCTGACTATTCTTTACGGCTGCCATTTCTACCCAAGGCTGGTCCGTGAGGCGATAGAAATCAAAAAGTACCGAAATTTCAATCGAGGAGATGGTTTTAGGTTGTCATCATCGTGGAACCCCGTAGTGGCCAAGTGTTCGCGTCGCGATTTGTGTCACAGAAAACCGGTCGACACCGTTAGTGTTGTGTGTAGGGACCTTAATACTTTGCGGTCAGAAAGTGAGGGTAGTTGAAGATACTCTCACACAATATAACCGACGAACACCTGCTCTCGCCAGTCTACTCGTGACCACGGCTGGTGCAACTCAGCCGAAACGTCGAGGTTAGTCAAAATAATAGTATTTTGATAAGTTTTATGCGCGTATAGACCCGTTAAACGTGTTATAATGAATATAAAACGCGAAAGTTTAAAAAGTACTACAGTGTCCAAGATCTTTGTGGTCGTATACTTAAGAACAACAATTCCCATATTTTGGGCGTTGCCGAGGCACTAGAAAGTTGGAGTTTGATGTGTCCCAATGCGAAGATTCCAGAGGAAGCAAACGTACAAAAACTCTGGGACCTTCCATTGGTACTCTCTACCGCAGAAAATTTATTCCAAAATTATAACAAAAACCTTGATCGTGCTCGTCTTCTAGCGTTAGGTGTAAGTGAATCTGGACATTGGCTACAGGCATTGCCTTGTGCTTCTATAGGTACCCTCCTGGATTCAGAGAGTTTCCGTTTGGCTGTAGCAATTCGTTTGGGGGCTCCGGTGTGCCGCGAACATATATGCCCATGTGGGGTAGAGGTAGATCAGCTTGGTCTCCACGGACTTTCCTGCAAAAGAAGCGCGGGAAGGTTTTCACGTCACAGTTCCCTCAATGTCATCATAAAGAGGGCTCTTGCCTCCATAGACGTACCCGCCATTCTGGAACCAGGCGGAATTTTACGCGAGGACGGCAAGAGACCCGATGGCATGACGCTGATCCCTTGGGAGTGAGGGCGCGCACTTGTTTGGGATGCCACTTGTGTGGACACCCTTGCACCCTCACATATCAACGAGTCAGCGTCTGCAGTGGGAGCTGCGGCAGAACGCGCAGCCACTACGAAGCGGCGCAAATACGTGGCCATCTTGAGCCGCTTGCAGTGGAAACGTTAGGTCCGTGGAGTACATCCTTAAAAAAAATTATTAATAAAATAAGTCCTAGGCTGGTCTCGTCTTCAGGTGACAGGAGAGCTGGCACGTTCCTCGCTCAACGAATTGGAATAGCGATTCAGCGAGGTAACGCAGCCAGCATCTTAGCCACAATCCCACGCGGGTAACTAATAAAACTGTTCCAATCTCAACATTTTTAGTTATTTCTTAATATTTATTATCTTTACTTGTTTATACTAATTTGTTTATAACATTAAGTAAATTTCATTATATATTATATATGCATGGTTATTATATTTTATATATTATCGTGCCCTTGTTTAAAAACAAGGGTTCACGTTATGACTGTGCAAACTACAGAGCCATAAGCTTGACCAGTTTGGCAGCCAAAGTGTATGGTAAGATTATTGAAAGGAGGATGAGGATGGTGTCTGACAAATTTTTGTGTGAGGCACAAGGAGGTTTCAGGTGTGGAAGAGGATGCATGGATCAAGTGTTTTCTCTGCGCAACATTATGGAGAAGCATCTGGCTGTAGACCAGAGGGTTTTCTGCAGTTTTGTGGATTTGGAGAAAGCATTTGACACTGTTGTACGAAAGGAACTTTGGCACATTTTGCCAGAGTATGGTATTAACGGTAGACTGCTACAAGCGGTGCAGTCCAACTACATGGACTGCAGAGCTTGTGTGCGGCTGGATGATGGAATGTCACTCTGGTTTGATGTCAATATCGGCGTTAAACAGAGCTGCGTTCTATCTGCTGCGTTATATATATAATATTTACAAAGGTTGAATGAAATGAATGTGGGAGTTCAGATGGGCGACTCAGTGGTTAACTCTCTGCTATATGCAGACGATGCGGTCCTATTAGCGCAGTCTGCGACTGACCTGCAAAACCTAGTCGACGTAATGGCAGAAGATTGTAAGCAAAGGGTAGGCGTGTGAATGTGAGCAAAACCAAAATAATGGTTTTTGAAAGAGAAGAAGCCAGAACAGATGTTAGAGTAGCAATAGGAAATAAATGGTGTGCTAGAACAAGTGGATGAATTTGTATACCTTGGATGTGGATTCAGTCGGGATGGAAAGTACACCACTGATGTAGAGAGAAGAGTGAATGCGGGAAATAGAGTGAACGGAGAATTGGGACAACTTCTCGGCAGCCACCACCTCAGCCAGAAGGCATGTGTCGCAATACACAACGCAGTGCTTGTCCCAACGTTATTATATGGAAGCGAGAATTGAGTATTCAAAAAGGAGCATGAGAGTAAAATCAATGCGGTCGAAATGCGATCTCTGCGGAGAATCTGTGGAGTGAGGCTGACTGACTGCATTCATAACAACGACGTAAGAGAGCGAGTAGGTATGAAAGAGAGTATTGGTGTAAAGATGCGAAAGGGAATGCACCGATGGTTCGGACATGAGGAAAGAATGCCGGGCGAGCGACTGGTAAAGAAGATATACAATGCGAAAGTGGAAGGATGTAGGTACAGGGGGAGACCGAGACTCACCTACCTAGACCAAATCGGTCATGTATTGAAGGAGGGTGGAGTCAGGAGTCTCTGAAACCGGCGAGCGTGTATGAAGAGAGTTATGAATGTTGAGGAAGCGAGAGATGTATGCAAGAATATATGCAAGAATAGCCTCTTGGCACTCTGTTCTCTCTGCCTACCCCGCAAGGGAAATGGCGTGATGATAAGTTAGTTATTATATATTATTTACTATATGATAGATTACCGCATATAGTTACAACTATATGCGATAATCTCCGAAACGGCTGGGCCGATTTGGAGATTTGGACGGGACTTTCACTATAAGATAGCAGATGTTATAATTAGTATCTTAGGGTACTCATATTTCGAATGAGTCACGGGCAGCAGCTTGTGTTAATATCATTAATTCTTCTGATTTTCCTAACCGCACACCCCGTTCTTCGGGGCAACAAACAGGCTAGTGTGAGGCCCTCACCAACTAAATAAACCCGCCGTGTGCCGTATCTCTGCCTGTATTGAAGGGCCACAGGAACTAAGTTACATTACTTCAGTGGTCCGCCGGCGGGGACCTTTACAACCTGGCGTTGACATGTGGTCGTTCCAAATAACGAGATTTGTAATTAGCAGTTATTTTGGCTATTATTATTAACTATAGGATATAGGTACTATGGGACCTTATACTCGTATAGGTACGTTATACACAAACATCTATATACATTAAACACAAAGTGGAAAATGTGAAATCGAAAATAACAGTCACGAGCAGGATTTGAACCTGCATCTCCTGGATACCGGCCAGATGCTTTGCAAATTCAGCCATCGTGACAACTGCTCTCGACTGCTAATTTCGATAACACCCAGCGGCGTCACCCAGGACGTTAAGTATGAATGTGTTATCGAAATTAGCAGTCGAGAGCAGTTGTCAAGATGTATATGGCTAAGTATGCCAAATGCTATAAATATACATATATAAAAATTTCTAAATATATACATACCTACATCTATACAAACATATAACATTGAATTGTCTTTATTCAAGTCCATATAACAACTATTTACTAAATGCATATAATTATGATAGTATAAAACGTTCCCTAAAACAAAATGCAATTTTTTAAGGTTTTGACCCGTGTGGTGACGGGCTAACAATACAAGTGTCACCACCCCATTCTTTCCCACGGGTGTCGTAAGAGGCGACTAATGCCCGGTTCCTATATTCAACAAATCGTCATTGTTAACAGCTACCCATCCGTTAGTTGCAAAATGTCAGTCAATTCACGTACGACTCGCATTTTATAGAAACAGATTATACTTACGCCTGGTAGAATATTCTACCAATCGTAAGTAAAACGATCTGTTTTATTATTATAGGAACCGGGCATAAGAGGAGTAAGCAATTATCATCCAATGCATGTGTATGGATGGTCAAAAGACCTGTACTATAGCTCAGTGGCATAGACCACTTCCCCGGATTGGAAAAGACGCGGGTTCGATTTCCTTATTCGCAAATAATTTGTACTTTAAAAAGTGGCGGAGCATGTCAAATGCTAAAAAATATAGATCATAAATTATTTGTAATGAAGTAATACTTAGTCGTCTAAATAAAATACCCATACCTGGTACAAGGCGTCGGCCGTTGATAGCCGATTATATGTAGGGAATAAGGATGTGTAATCAAACGAGTATTGTAGTTATATATTGTACTAGATGGTCTATATGGGACTGCTGACAAGAGATCTAAGTTTCGAATCCCGGGTCAGGTAAACTAAATATAATATGGCTTTTCTTTTTTTTTTCAATTTTTTATACTACATGGGTGGCGAACAAACATACGGCCACCTGATGGTAAGCGGTTACCGTAGCCTACAGACGCTAGCAACACCAGAGGCATCACTCACGTGTCGCCATCTCCAAGGAAAGGGATAGGAAGTGGATAGGAATAATAATAAGGAGAGGATAGGCAGGGTACTAAAGAGAGGATAGGAATGATAATAAGTAGGAGTAGGAGATAGGTTTAGGCATCGGCGTTCTCACTCACCACACGAAACACAACGGTACGAGTAAATACCGTTGTTAGGTATACGCTGATCTTTTGTGAGAGGGTGGTACTTCCCCGATCGAGCCAGCCCATTCGTACTGGGATAAGCAAGGCTCTACCATTAGAAAGTTCTGTCTAAAAATACTCAATATCAACTCAGAATTAAGAAATTGGTGGTAAATCACTTGATTCTGCACCTGATATCGCTCCAGTTGTGTAGGAATACTATTCCATCGGACTATGAAAATAAAGGAATCCATCCATCCATCCATCCATCACCCTTTTAAAATCCCCTACTGGATATAGGCCTGCCCAAAAATGGGGGATAGCGCTGAAATCGCCACGCTTGGCAGGCGGGTTGGCGATCGCAGTGGATGTTGTTAATACTCGAAGGAGTGCTGCTGCCCCCTCCCTCGGTATTTCCTCAGTCTGCTCTAACGACTCCCATGGGTGGAGAGGGGTGGGACAATTCTAGAGCCCCACACGGCATAAATAAAAGAATAGAGAGTGCAAATGTGTTTAGGTACACACTCATATAATGTGCTATCTCAGCGTAATTGACTACTGTCAGTTCAAAATGGCCGCTGTGACCGACCCAGTTCGGAGATCATTACTATTGATGGTACTGAGTGCAATCTAGAACACTGTTTATGTCACATAAAATAATAATAAATACTTTGGAAAATCCAAAACTGCACGCCTCATAATCTTCATTTTTCACAATAAAATTGATTATTTGATAAGTAACTAATAATGTATTGGTTTTACTAAGTAGTTTTCAATAAATCACATAGATAGCGCTAATTTCAAAACGTACTAATGTGGGTCTCTTGTCTTATACGCCACCTAGTGCTAATTTTAAGAAGTACTTCTATATTGGTCTACCTCTGTCATTTTGCAAGGCGCCATCTGGCAATTAGTAAGAACAACAGTCCATGAGTTTACATATATACCTGCATAAGTGCATATAATATATATAAACATGTAAAATTGAATAATTTATTAAACTGTAAACAAAAACAATTTAAGAACACAAAAAGACATCGCTAGTTTCCTTACAAAAAAAGCAATATTGTGGTTCTATATATACAACAGCAACTGAAATCTAAATACATCTAAAATTGCCACTTGCGACATCTAGGGCTGCATTTGTAACTATCTCTTTTACTTTAAAACAGCGACATCTATCAATAGAAAATTGCAACTATGGACAATATTATACGACTTATTTAAAAATCAATGAGTTCAACGAGAAATCTCTAAACCATTTATCTTTCTACCTTGGTTGCCTTATAATTTTATACTTTGTTCTAAGTGAAAACACGTGGCCACGCAAAAAAATTGTGCAATGTAAAATATGTTTTTATCGTGTTTTATAACGTTGGTGTGTTATTATTTACGTGTGTTTAGTGTTTTTACTTATTGTTATGGATAAAATAGTTATTATACTTGACAAATATCATCAGTTCGTCAAGCAAAGGTATAAACTTTCTTTTAACAAAAAACAATGTACCGGCCGGGCGAACGGCGTTCTGTTCTGTTGACGATAGTAAAACCACCGGTGGCTATGCGTACGTAAAAAGGTAGGTAGTTCTCATGAAAGGCGCTGGTTTTAGTGTCGCGTCGAGCGTAAATGCCGTAAATATTCAGTATTTTTTTGTTTATTTAATAACAATTAAACCACATCGAATCAGAACGTGAAAAGTAATAGGGCTCTATTCCTAGTCATAATAATTCGTAAACGAAAAAAAAGACTCGATTAATAAAGTATTTTGGTCGTTATCGTGTTAACATATATTACCTGTAACTCACGGACGTCCAAGCCAGATTTTTTTCAAATAGTTTTTTAACTAGTTTAAATAACAAAAATAGCATCAAAAATATCATGAGTGTTAAAAATAGTGTTTGTTCTTTATATGTGTGTGTAGATATTATTTTACAAGTGCAATATATTATAAATAGAGACATTTTAAGTTTTAAAAATCAGCTGTGCCGTGTCAACCGGGAGTAGAACCCACCTCAACGCTTCGCTTATGAGGCGTGCAATATTCACGGTCATTTCACACAACGTCCTCTGGTCCCAAACTAAGCTTAACGCTTGTGCTATGGGTACCAGATTACGGATATAAGACATATATCACTTTTTTTGTAAATACATACATATAATAGATAGAAAACACCCAGACGCAGCATAAATATCTATGTTCATCACACAAATAATTGTCCTTAGTGGGAATCGAACCCACGACCTCGTGCGCGAAGTCGGTTACACTACCGACCACGCCACGAGGTCCGTCGACTTGCGAAAATATCATCACCACCTGATCGATATTGTCACGTTCAGCTTCAGAGTTGAGAAAATATGATGACTCACGTCGCATGAACATATTATAAGCCCAAGCTCCTGGGTCTAGGACCATAAAAATTTACATGTCTCTGATGCTGCAGGTGAGTACTAAAAACTTATTTTATGCAAAACGCAAATGCTTATCTTAAATAGGTTTTCACTATGAAGCCGCGGGTAATGGGCTAGTAATCCATAAACTTGTAGGTGCCCTCTTCCTGATGGGCAAACTTATTCCTCACAATGAGATGGAAATTGGCTTATTCCATACTGGATAGATCGTTTATCATCAATATGATTTTTTTTTAATTTCTTTAGGAACTCTTGTGAGGTTTTTGTTAATTTGGGGGAAATGTACCTAAACGCACACCCTGTCGTTCAGGGCAACGGACAGGGTAGTGTGAGGCCCTCACCCACTAAGTGTACTGAGGGATGATGGAGCCATGTGACGTCTCTCCGCACTGTACTGGGGGACCACTGGAACTGTGTGACATTCAGTGGTAACTCTTATCAACCTATTATTTGCTTTTTGTAACCGTCATGAAATGGAATCTGATGTTGGCTGTTATGTTTCTTTAGCCTTCGCAATACAAATAAAATATTCCTTATTTAATTAGGTAGGTACATTTGTTATTCTGGTAAAAATATCTAGGACAGTTAACAAATTATCAGCCAGTAACATAATCGACAAACAAATACTAACAGTTGGATCGATTTTGTGCTCTTGTACTGAACTCGGACAGACATTAGTGGTGTTTCTATACAAACACTTGAACACTTCGATGTATCGATAGTCAATTTGGCACCGCTGAAGGGACTGCAGCACCGCCCAAGTTTCGATCGAATCGAAGGCTTTCTCGTAGTCCACAAACGCTAGACACAGAGGCCGATTATACTCCTCGGTCTTCTGTATAATTTGGCGTATGTATGTGGTCTACGGTACTATAGCCTTTTCGGAAACCGGCTTGTTCGGGAGGCTGGAAGTCGTCGAGCCTGCGCGTGAGTCGGTTAGTAATGACCCTCGAGAACAACTTATAGACACGGCTCAAGAGCGAGATAGGTCTGTAATTCTTCAAGAGGGTTCTGTCACCTTTCTTGAAGAGCAGCACCACCACGCTCCTGGTCCACGACTCTGGAACGTCGCCCCCGAGAACGACGGAGTTGAATAGCCTCTGAAGGGCTTTGAGGACCGGCTTTCCGCCTGCCCTCGGAAGCTCTATAGTAATTCCGTCGTCTCCCGATGCCTTTCCGTCCTTTAGTTGCTTGAGAGCCATTCTGATCTCGTACAGGCTGACGTCCGGGATATCTTCGGTATAGTGTCGAGTTAGCTGGGATCTGGGCTCATGGACCAAGCTGACAACAGGGTTCTGGGATCTGTATAACTGTCCATAGAACTCGTGGACCTCTCTTAATATCTCATCTTTGGAAGAAACAGCCCATCCCATCATTGTCTTCAGCTTGGTCAGCTGGCTTTTCCCAACAGACAGATATCTTGCGAACACTTTGGAACCTTGGTTCCGCTCTATCGCCTCTTTAATACGCAAGGTATTAAATCGGCGAATGTCTCGTCGCATAGACTTGGAGATCTGCCTGTTTAGTCGTCTTTGATTAGACCAATCAGCCGAAGACTGCACCGTCATTTCTGTCCGTCTCGCCATGAGCTTAAGAGTTTGGTCCGAAAGCTTTTGAGTTCTATTGACGTGACTGGTCTTAAAAAAGTACGACCCGACCGCTTGGACAGTTTCCACGAACCTGTTGTTCATATCGTTCACTGAATCGCACTCGTCTAGGTTCAATGCCTGAGCGATTTTGTAGTTCGAGCTGAAAGTTTTCGGGGTTCTGGTATTGAGCAGGTGTTGGTCGGAGCGTAGACTTCATCAAGCGTGACCTCTCGACTTTCATATTTAGATTCAATATGCCTCTAACTAAGCGGTGATCACTCCCAGTTTTAATCCTGCTAATCACTGAGAGATCATTGAATATGTGTCGTTTGTCCGTTAAGATGAAGTCGGTCACATTTTTCACTGAACCATCTGGGCTAATCCATGTCCATTTTCGCTGGGCCTGTTTCCTGAAAAAGGAATTCATCGTAAAGAGGCCTTCCTTCTCCAGAAAATCAGACAGCATCTGGCCCCTGTGGTTCCTCTGCCCAAATCCATATTGCCCCACCTTCAGCTTATCGTCTCTCCTTATGCCTAGTTTTGCGTTGAAATCTCCCATAACCACCGTGAAGTGACTTTTAGACGCGTGAATGGCTTTCAAGATGTCCTCGTAAAGGGCCTCCACTTCGTCGTCGGGATGTGTCGAGGTCCCACTCATGCGACGCCCCCCGATACACCTCTGCGTGCCCCTCCGCCTCCAAGTCCCATGAACGCTACGACCCTCTGTGGTCTCCACAGAAGAGCCCTGTTCAGTGCGTCCAGGGACTCCGCCCACACGGGTGCGCCGTACAGCGCCAACGACCTGACCACCCCCGCGTAAAGCCGTCGGCACGCATTGTTCGGTCCACCCATATTCGGCATGAGCCGTGCAAGGGCGGACGCTGCGCCGACGAGCTTCGGGGACAGTTGGCGGAAGTGCTCGCGAAAGCGCCACCGCCCGTCCAGCACCAGATACTTGATCTGGGCCCGAACCTCAATTCGGACCCCGTCCACTGTGATCGAGGCGCCAGCAGGTGGTCGACGTCGGGGCCCATGGAAAAGTAGGGCCTCCGACTTATCCAGGGCTACCCTAAGCCCCAGCGCCCCGATCCTCCTGACCACCTCCGAGGTCCCTAAGGTGGCCAGGAATGCCGCTTCCTCGAAATTTCCGCCCCGAGCCGCGACTAGCGTGTCATTCGCATAGCAGATGACCGACAGCCCAGGGGGGAGCCGACAGTGCAGCACCCAGTCGTAACCGATGTCCCACAGGAGCGGCCCAAGAACCGAACCCGTCAGGTGTCCCACAGGACACCGCACGACATGGGTCTCCTCACAACGTCCCCTATGCGGCTCTCATAGAGAACGCTGCGGCCCTCTAGGTAGTCTGCCACTAGCCGCCTCAGGTATGTAGGCACCCCGTGATACCGGAGCGCCACCCTGATGCAGCTGAATGGCAGACTGTTGAATTTGTTGGCGATATCAAGCGACACCGCCAACAGCACTCCACCACCGGCGACGACCGCCGCGGCTGCGGCCCTCAGGCGCATAATCGCGACCACCTCGGTGAGGAGGCTGGGCTAAAGGGTCTCTGAGTGCGGAGCATGTTCAGGTCGCCGTACGGTATTGGCGACCCCAGGGGGGTCGCCCATACCGTACGGCACACCACACGTCACAGTCGGTCACGGTTGAGACCGTCCAGCATCTCCTGCCTTTTCTCTGTTTTGGCGCGGCAGATGGCCAGCTAGAACGCGGCCCGCGAAGTGCGGTACGCCTCGTAAAGCTGGCCCTCCCGCTCCCCATCGCGATTGCGCCGCCGACTGCGGGTGTAAGACCTCCGGGCACGAATGCACGCCGCACGGAGGTCCATTAGCTCCTGGGACTACCAGTAGAGCCCCTTCCTCGGAGGAGGACGTCGCACACGGGGCATGGCCGCGTCACAAACCTGCGTAATCACAGCGCGAAATCGGCCAGCCTCAACGTCCACCCCCTTGGATGGAGCTGGTGAGGACAACCACGATTGAACGATGGCTGCCTCCGCCAGTAGGTCCCTATCCAGCCTGCCCACAGCCCACCGCGGGAACGCGGGAGTTCTGCGCGCCGCGTGACTGGGGCCCTGAAGGGGCTGGGAGACCTCAATCCGGATGTACCGATGATCGGACAAGGTCTCAACCTTCTCCAGGACACACCAGTTCCTCACTCGTGCTGCGACGTCGGGGCTAGCGAACGAAAGGTCCACTATCGACCCGCCCCTTCGCCGCACGCACGTGTTGACGGAGCCTCTGTTCAGCAAACAGAGGCCCGTCGACGGCGCCCACTCTACCACCTCTGCTCCACGTACGTCCGTTGCAGGGGACCCCCACGCAGTGGATTTGGCGCTGAAGTCCCCCACAACTAGGACGTGGCTAGGTGCCAGTTGCCGTATCGAGGTCTCCAGGCTGTTAAGCCAGACCTCGAAATCAGCCAGACTCCGGTTGGGGGAGAAGTACGCGCCGTACAGCGTAACTCCCCCCCAGTCGGCTGCCACATATCCCGTGCCCCTGTCTCTGATTGACAATAGCCTCCCGGACGTCGTCCGCCGTCACCGAGTCATCCAAACCGGAAATGCGCAATTCGGCGCAATTAACCGGTCTGGTGACGTGGACTCCACTCCCCTCGCCAAACAGACCCTTTAGCCTTTCGGCCACGGTGTCAGCCATCTTGGTGCCCTCCGCCCCAGGGAACTCGAGAATTTGAGCCCCTGTGCGGGCTAGGCGGGTCCGGGCGGCAACGACTCCAAATTCGGAGACGTCGATTTCATCCCGGGCCTTCCTCAAGATGGCCTAGTACGACAGGCCCGCTTTCGCCTCCGGCAGCATGGTGATAACCACCGCTGCCGTTTTTGGCGTCTGAAGCTTGCGCGGCTTCTTGCGGCCGGGCTTGCTCCCTGGCGCCGTAGGTTCCTCAGTTACCGGGCAGCAGTCCCTGTCTCGGCTCCCTTCTTCCGTTTGCCCCGGGATTTTTTCCTCCCGCCGCCCAATGTCTGCCAACCCTCATGAGAGGGCTCAGGCCCAGACGGCACAGGAGGTGGGACTCGAGAATCCCGAGGCATGGTTACTGGGGCCCGCGAGAGCTGGCCAGCACGCAAAAGAGGAGGGAACTCCTCCCTGGGCTAGCCCTTAGAGCGCTGCCCAGCCTTCTGCGCTGATTTCGCCTTGGGGGCAGAGTGGCGCGGCCGCGGCCGCGGAATAATTGGCCACGCGGCCGCCCTGACAGGGCAGCGGCATTGGACCTGAAGGCGGCGCGACCTTCTCCTTATCTGCAGCCAGTGGCGGTCGGAGTCATGGTTCCGGCGGCATCCCGGCGCTCAAGGAGCTGATGCGCGGGTCATAGATCTCGCTAATGCGATCAATGACTTGGCGCATCTGCTCCTCCGTGAGAAGTCCAGGGGCCGGAGGCCCCGCGCACGCCGCTGAGTCCAAGACTCCCGGCACGACCTTGGCGAGCTCTGGTTTGTCTCGCGGGCCAGTGCGCTCCTTGCGGAGCTCTGCCACCTCAGCCTCGAGGCGCTTGCAACGCGCCTCCAGCCTCCTGCTCTCCTCTGACGCCGAGTGCCGCCCGAGTGACTCCACCGCTCCTAAGGCAACCTGTGATGCCTCGTTGAGAATCTCTGAGTAGGTGCCCCGAAGACTCCGTGACCCGCTGGCCTGTGGGGAGGCCACTATGGCCCCGCTGGCCCTCCACGGCAGACGTTCGGCCCACTACAGGCAGTGAGCCCGTCGCCACTTGGGCCGAAAGCCCCATCTCCGGGGACGGGAGGGTCACTGTGACCCCGCTGTCACCTTCCCAGAGTCAGGGGGGCCACTATGGTCCCGCTGACCCTCTACGGCGAACGTCCGGCCTATCCACTGTGCCCTCTGCTAATCAGAGGGACACGTGGAGACCCGTACCCTGCCGGCATTCAGCCGGTGGCACTAGAGTGCCGACGTTGCCCGGGGCGCACCACGCGGAGGTATAAGACACCACTCTGGGACTGTTGGTCGCCCTCACGGTGGAAGAGCAAGCTACCGGACTGGAGGATTATCGTGCCCTCACCCTGTCTTCGCACTTCTGATCATCCTACAACGTCCCATCGGATCTTGCTCAGTTCCTCTTCCAGCGCGGTGATCCTCTCGTCAGTCCTCAGTGTCCTGACGTTGTGCGTTACCAGGGCCAAAAGTCGTTTCTGGTAGCCGGATCGCGATCGGAGATTCTTAGCACCCCCTGCTCCGCCGTTACCGGGCCCGCTACCGTTAGGCCACGGAATAGCGGAGCTGCCGTGACTGGGGGCCGATGTGTGTGTGTGTGCACTCATATGGGGGGTATTACCATAATCGCCACGCTTGGCAGGCGGGTTGGCGATCGCAGTGGATGTTTTTAGTACACAGGGGAACGCTGCTGCCCGGTCCACCGGTAATCCTTTAGTCGGCTTTTACGACTCCCGTAGGAAGAGACGGGGTGGAGCTATTCTTGGTGCCGGCCCCACACGGCAATTGAGCATGTCAAGTGCTAAATAAAATGCAAATCACAAAAAGATTTTTCTTACATATTTTATTGGTTAATAGCGGGAGTACTCATTACCATTGACCCGCGCGGGTCGGTACTACTGTCAGACGTATGTGTACTTCTCTCGCAGTGGTGTTATTAATGTTATTTATTTAGTCAACGTATGTAGTATTCTCTGGAATGGGATGGGAAAAAATTCAAAACACTATGTAAGTAGTCTATGCCATGCCAGCAGTACCTACTAATGACTGCTAAAGAATTAAAAAAAAATCTGGAAATATTCTAAAAACATAATTCATACGCAATGTGCGTGAACTCAGGCGTAAAATGAATGAATAATTATAATAATTCTCTGTTCACGGTCCACAAAATTAATAGTAGGTACTTAATGGTCGTTATTTTATACGCTGATATCGATCTTACACGATGTTTATAGGTCGGGTAATGTAGTACATTGGGTGCGTGAACGTAGCTTGGCCTTTTCTGTAAGAGTTGAAAGAATTATTAAACGTTACAGTAGTATTGCATACGCAATGAAATTATACTTAATCATCATTTAGCACCGACAAATTAACCTTGTGTCCGCGCTCTAAAGTGTCCGAACCAAAAGAGAAACAATTGCGTGCCAGTCTTTGCAAAGAAAACTCAACACTAATATAATGTAATAAGGTTTTAAATTACGACGCTAAAGTTTGTGTCTATTAATCTAATGTACCTACGTTTCTATAGGTTGATTAAAGACACTTTATTCGTGAATTTTGTACTAGACCCGACGTCCATTTTTATAAGGTCAATGTTAGATTATCATCATCTTCTTAGCTTTATCCCAAAATTTTGTCAAGGTTATATTGCGGTCGGTTCAGTTTTGGTTGATCACCAGTATATCTTATTCAAGACTGACAGACAACCTTTAATGACTGCCAGGATGTTATTTGAAAGCCGGGACCCACTGTTTAACGTGCCTTCTAAAGCAGCTTTTTTTATCCCGCAGAATTCTACTAATATCATAAATGTTTGTGAAGACATTTAGATATTTTAATGTTTGTCCGTTAATCCTGCTCATGGACTTGAATGGAACTTGCTAGATAGATGAGATACTGAATGAACATAAAAGACACTTGTTATCCCAAATAAATAGTAGTTAACAAACCGATTAGAATGAAATTTGGTATACAGACAACATAATAGATTGGACGTACTCGTATTAGCGTGAATGTCCGATAGCCTCCTCAAGAATTGGGCTAGCAAATATAATATTTTTCTTAATAGGACTAGTATTTTATAAATTACTAGCTGTTACCCGCGACTTCATCCGCGAGTAATTTCATAAACATAAATAAAGCAACCCTTTAAATTGAAGTCTTGAATTTAAAAGGTAAAAATATTTTTTTTTAATAAATGTATCCTATGTTACTTCTAATACCTCCAAGAGTATGTGTACAAAGTTTCATGATGATCGGTTAAGTAGTTTTTGCGTGAAAGCGTAACAAACAAACTTACATTCACATTTATAATATTAGTAGGAAGAAAAGTGTAAAAATGTGAAATCGAAAATAACAGTCACGAGCAGGATTTGAACCTGCATCTCCTGGAATACCATCCCAAATGCTTTGCCAATATTGGCATGTAGAATGGTATATGGGTAATTTATATGGCTAAGCATGTAAAATGCTAAAAAAATATATAAAAATATCAAAATAGTATTTTATATTTAAAAAATCGCGCCTTCGAATCTTATGAATTTGTGTAAATGCATCCGATAGGTAGCGTGGGTCGTAAAGACATCTAAAACAAATGAGAAGTGGTTTGGATGTCACCTTTGGGTAACTACGATAGCTTAACGGTCTAGAGCACATCAAAAAAATTACCCAAAGCTGTAACAGAGCTATTAAGTCTGTACATTTAAGATATTTGAGAAAAAAATACTAAACATAAAACATTTTTTCGGAATTTAAGTCTATTTGTTTGTTCGCACGTCACGCAATAACAACAACACTTTGGAAAATCCAAAAGTGCACGCCTCATAATCTTCATTTTTCATAATAAAATTGATTATTTGATAAGTAACTAATAGTGTGTTGGTCTTACTAAGTAGTTTTCAATAAATCACATACATAGCGCTAATTTCAAAAAATACTAACGTGGTTCTCATGTGTTATACATACTACTAATATATTGGTCTATAGAAGTAGTTCTTTCGAAATAAGGTACAGCGCTGGTTTTAGTGTACCACTGTGCCATCGAGTCGAGCGTAAATATTCATTACTTTTTTGTTTATTTAATAACAATTAAAACACATCGAATCAGACCGTGAAAAGTGATAGAGCTCTATTCGTAATTATACTAAAGTTAAAAAGAATAAAAAAGACTCGATTAGTGAAGTATTCCGGTCGTTATCGTGTTAACATACATTACCTACAACACACGGACGTCCAAGACAGAACTTATTTAAAAAGTTTTTTAACTAGTTTAAATAACTTAAATGGCATAAAAAAATATCACGAGTGTTAAAAATTGTGTTTTTTCTGGATATGTGTGTGTATATATTATTTTACAAGTGCAATATATGATAAATAGCGACATTTTAAGTTTGAAAAATCATTTGTTCTGTGTAAAACGAGAGTAGTACCCACCTCAACGCTTCGCTTATGAGGCGTGCAAAGCAGATTTTGATGAAACATTTTTTCAGCTTTTGGCTAGACTTCTTTTATTTAGATATTTTATATACTTTTTTAGAATTTGACATGCTTTAGCCATATCATAATAGAAAGAGAGGGTTATCTTCATACAAACGCACCGCGCGCGGCTTGTATGTGTGCCCCATAGTATCGTAAGCATACTCTAAAAAAATCTCGACCCGTTTCTCAGTACGCCAGTCGGGGTCAACGCTGCACTATTTTATATTAGTATATTATCTATGCGCTGCACAAGGTTCGCGCGTCACGGCTTTTCGGCACCGCTAAATAATTGAAAAATGTGTGATAATCGCAGGAGAACTTATTGCTGTGTGTTTGGCTGTCTAAATGTCAAGTCATGTCGACCTCTCAGTATTGTAGGTATAGTGACTAAGTAATAATCGTAAGTAAAAATCGTAAGTTAAACACTTACTAACCCTGAACGTCTGGGTTCAGGGTTAGTGAGGTCGGTTTTACCTAAACGATTACAAGTAAAAAATACAACTTCCCGGCCCTTGCCAATTTATAGGCACTGAATTAAAATTTAGCTAAAAGTGACAACCCTGAGACAGGCAAGTATGGTAGGTAATTATATCGCGGAATGGGCCGGAGATAGCCTATTTCCCCACTCTTTCTACTATGGCATAAATAAACACAAAGTGTGAACATTTGAAATCGAAAATATAATCCTGCTCGTGACTGTTATTTTCGATTTAAAATTTCCACACTTTGTGTTTATTCAGACTTCTTTTTTGATTACTTGAAGACTTTGAAGGGGTACCTTCTCAGTTGAGGGATTACCGTGAATTGCACTGAAGTGTCTCAAGATATAGATTTGGAATCTCCTCTAAGATCAGAAGAAGAGAAGTCATCAGGTCAGGAACCTGAGATATAACCTAAAAAGTAGCTTTTGTCTGCGGTGGAGCCGAGGGGCAAAGGCTATATAGGTAATTATAGATTAATTAAAGTAAGTGTTTAAAATTAAATAACATATTTTCATCTTTTTCATTCACCTCATAATATACCAATTTGTCTTAATGCGGACGTAGTCTTTTTTTAAAACGTTAAATATACTTTTGAAATAAAACTACGTTTACGGAATCTATCGCGTTTACTTGATTTTTATGCTATCCCGACGTTTCGAATACTTTACAGCATTCATGATCACGGGTGGACTTAGATGGTAGACGTCCAAAGCTGATATGTTATTTTACAAATTTTTGGTTTATTTATTTCAACCCACATAATATTCGTTTAGAAACACAATTAAAAATATCTACTCTAAGTTTACAATGTATGAGATTTAAAGCTAGTATAATAAAATAAGTATAATACTCCTATAAGTTTAATTTTTTTTTTTTTATCTTTAGTGCTTAAATATCCTAACACAAACTACCAATTAAAATTTTTAAGTAATCAAAAACTACCATTAAGAAAGACAATATTGATTATTGGTATCTATTATTAAATATATTGATTTTAATAGAAGCTAAGACTAAAAAGCTACCACCGGATCGGAACGCGGCCTGACTGAGAAAGATCCGGCCAGAAAACTCAGTAGGCAACAACTTGTTATGGATTATTAAATTTTTTGCGGAAAATACTAACTAATCACTACTGTGGGTTTTATCTACACAATAAGCGCTAACTGTGTCTTGCAATCTTGTGGTGTGCCTTCTTGTATTATGTTTGGTGAGGCCTATCACAGGATTCCAGCTTGATGGTAAGACCCAGCCGTCTTCTCTATTGAAATTGGGATGTTTCTTAATTTCAATAGCCTCACGTATCATTCTAGGACGATATCGATGTTCTTTTGCGAGGACTTGAGGTTTGTACAAACCTGATGTAATGGTGGGTGTGGTCCTGTGTGTGCTCACAAATTGCAGACTTTGTATAGCGACGGTGCTTCACATCAGCTATGTGTTCTTTGATCCGAGTTCTTATGGATCTCTTTGTTTGCCCAATGTAGAAAGTATTACGTTAATATAAGTAATCTTCATCTATAGTAATATTTTAAAAATGTTCATTTTCTTTACACTTACCCACTACAGATATGTAATCTAATCTTATCAAGTCGACCATTTTATATTACAAAAAGGAAATAACAATTGTTCTAAATATATAATCAAGTCGAAATAAAATCAATGTGTAGGGTAGATTTGAGGTTTAAGGCTAAATATTGTAGCACGCAAATATAGGTACTTCCCTTATATTTCAACTGACACGAGTGTTAACGCCTCGCATATATGTCTCACACACATTTTGTTGAGTTGTTTTTTTTATTATACAGTTTCGGATTATATTGGGAATAAAACAAAATGGGCTTGAGCTATTCTTAATTAAATAATTTTCAATTTTTAATTCATTTTTATATTTTCATGTAGTTTTAGTTATAAGAATTGTATTAAACTGTAATAAATTGGCGACACCCTTGAGTTTCTTGCCGGGCTCTTCTCATGAATGGCTTTACTATGGAATCCGGCCGCTTGTGGCGATTGCAATCGCCACTTTTTGGATGCACTTGCCTCAGGCGCTCATGTTATTTATTTGTGAGTTCTTGACGATTTTAAGTGCTGTATAATAGGCCTATAAGAGATATTTTTTAATTTGAATTTACTTCACGAATGAGATATAACACTTCAACAACATTTGAATTATTTCCTTGAAGAGATACCTTCTTAGTTGAGGGATCGCCGTGAATTGCACTGCAGTGTCTCAACCTTTATTTGGAATCTCTTCTAAGATCATAATATATCATGAGGTACTATGAGACACCTATTTATATACAAAAATATAATTGTGATCACTTTACGTGGCTTAGAATTTTCTTGAGAATTTTTTTTTTTTTTAATAATTTATTTAAGTTTAATTGAATTTAATTTATATTTATTAATGGTATTTTTGGTACGGACCTTTACGTTCAAATTTAAAAAAAAAATGACAAATAAATTTTTAACTTTAGGAGAATTATTAAAAAATATTATAATCATTTTTGATCTGTATTTTAGCACTTGACATGCTCAGCAACTTTAAATAACATATTATTTGTAAAATGTGGAAAAAAGAGAACTTTTAGTGCGAGCGGAAATCGAACCTGCCTCCCTTCCAATCCGGGAAGTAGAGAACTTTTAGTGCGAGCGGGAATCGAACCTCCAATCTGGGAAAGCGTCTCCCTTCCAATCTGGGAAAGCTCTTTTTCCACATTTCACAAATAATTTGTTATTTAAAATATTATAATCTCAGTCAATTGCGAACTGTAGACTCATTAAATATAGCTCTTGCTATTTGGTGCTTTGGAACAATATATCCCAAAAACTAATTGAAATCGGATACTACCAACCCAATCACCGCACAAGAGTGGCGTTGACATCGATTAAGCTAGCGCAAAGTACTCTACTCGTAACATAAAATATAGCTTGCGGCTCGCTGTGCTTATTTCGTTTCGATAGTATTTTTATAATCGAGCATTTGCAACTTTTTATATAAGGGTAACTGACTGTCGTATCAATGCACAACCTAAACTCCTCGGGCTGGGGTCGTGAAGATTTACATATGGATTTATTTGAAGCTGTAGGTGAGCACTAAGAAGTGATTTAACGCAAAACCTATTTAAAATGGATTTGTCACTATGACGGGAGCGACCCCGAGGGCGATCCCCTAGTTTTTTTTAATTTGTAAGTAACTCTAACCTAAATTTTAGCCAGCTGTTCTGCATTTTTTTTTCGCTACTTGATTATAAGCTTTATTTACTGAAAAACGTTTAAGTAATTAGGATGTAGTTATTATTTAAATCAAACATGCCTTGAAAACAGCTAAACTACAGTAAGTCGTAAATAAAAACAATTAATTTTTATTACTGTTTTTTACTTTGATTTTACTCTCGCTTTCTTGTATGTCTGTCCGGAGCAGGAATTTAGTAGGTAGTTGATTTTAAACTAACTTCCCGATTAGCCAGATACTTGAAAGTGGGTAACAATGCATGAAAATGTGAAAAAAGAAGAATAAAATAATAATAAAATAAAAAATGTACTATGTTTTTGTGTACAAAAATCCCTAAATCAATAAAGAAAAAGAAAAAATATGAAATGGAAAATCCAAAACTGCACGCCTCATAATCTTCATTTTTCACAATAAAATTGATTATTTGATAAGTAACTAATAATGTATTAGTCTTACTAAGTAGTTTTAATTAATCACATAGATAGCACTAATTTCAAATGTTTAAATTTAATGTTTTTAATATTAAAGTACTAATGTGGGTTTCATGTCCTATACGCCATCTAGCGCAAATTTTAAAAGTACTTCTATATTGGTCTACCTCTGTCATTTTGCAAGTGGCGCCTGGCAATTAGTAAGAACGACAATCCATGAGTTTACATATATACCTGCATAAGCGCATATAATATATTATATAAACATGTAAAATTGAATAATTTATTAAACTGTAAACAAAAACGATTTAAGAAAACAAAAAGACATCGCTAGTTTCCTTACAAAAAAAGCAATATTATGGTTCTATATATACAACAGCAACTGAATTATTCTAAAATTGCCACTTGCGACATCTAGGGCTGCATTTGTCAATATCTCTTTTACTTTAAAACAGTGACATATATCAATAGAAAATTGCAACTTTGGACAATATTATATAATATTATTTAAAAATCAATGAGTTCAACAAGAAATCTCTAAACCATTTATCTTCCTAATTTGGTTGCCTTATAATTTTATACTTTGTTCTAATTGAAAACACCGTGACGCCAAGGCCACGCAAAAAAAATTGTGGAATGTAAAATATGTTTTTTTCGTGTTTTATAACGTTGGTGTGTTATTATTTACGTGTGTTTAGTGTTTTTAATTATTTTCATGGATAAAATAGTTATTATACTTGACAAATATCATCAGTTCGTCAAACAAAGGTAAAAACTTTCTTTTAACAAAAACAATGTACCGGCCGGGCGAACGGTGTTCTGTTCTGTTGACTATAGTAAAACTACCGGTGGCTATGCGTACGTAAAAAGGTAGGTAGTTCTCATGAAAGGCGCTGGTTTTAGTGTCGCGTCGAGCTTAAATGCCGTAAATATTCAGTATTTATTTGTTTATTTAATAACAATTAAACCACATCGAATCAGAACGTGGAAAGTAATAGGGCTCTATTCCTAGTCATAATAATTCGTAAACGAAAAAAAAGACTCGATAAGTAAAGTATGTTAGTCGTTATCGTGTTAACATACCTACATTACCTACAACTCACGGACGTCCAAGCCAGATCTTTTTCAAACAGTTTTTTAACGAGCATAAATAACAAAAATGACATCAAAAATATCATGAGTGTTAAAAATAGTGTTTGTTATTTATATGTGTGTGTAGATATTATTTTACAAGTGCAATATATGACAAAATAGAGACTTTTTAAGTTTGAAAAATCAGCTGTGCCGTGTCAACCGGGAGTAGAACACACCTCAACGTTTCGCTTATGAGGCGTGCAAAAGAAGTAAAAAATATAAAACAATTCAAATACTGGGCCACCAATGGGCCACGGTATTAATGCATCAATTATCTGCTCCATGTTTTTCGTTTCCAATCTTACAAGTATTTTAATTTTTTTATACTTTTAGTCCGTTATAAATACATGGTATCATTTTTTATCATTATTTTAGTATAAATTAGCCTTTGCCAACGGCTCCGCCACCGCCAAAAGCTAGTTTTCAAGTTATATCTCAGGTTTACGTTGTAGTAGTGGGATAAAATGTATACCAAAAAATAGTTTTACACAATCCGTTCAGTAGCTTTGGTGCCAATCCCGAACAAACACACAGACAAAAGTTCTAAAGAAATTGTTTTGTGTTCAGAGACGCCTACATACCTTAATACATATTTTTTTCTGAAATATACAGACTGTACAGACATGCTCTGTTATAGCTTTGTAATAGTATTAATAGTTTTTTTTAAGACTACACCCTGTACTGAGGAATAATCCTTGTATCGCGAAGGAGTTTACAAACATACAATTTCACAGAGTTCAAAGTACACCCAGACTCAGAACAATCATTTGTGGATCACACAAAGAGTTGTCCCGTGTGGGAATCGAAACCACAACCCATTAAGTAAGCCTGACGTATGCCGTCTCTTCGCCCCTATTGCTGGACCACTGGAACTATGTTACATTACTTCAGTGGTACCTAATTCGTTATCCTAAGGCCTGTGTGTAACACCACTGAAGTTATACCTAGAATAAAAGTCTTCCAGTTCCGGTGGCCCGCCAGTACAGGCGGAGCGACGGCACACGGCGGATTTATTTAGTAGGTGAGGGCCCCACACTACCCTGTTCGTTGCCCCAAAAGACGATGGTGCGGTAAGGCACATTTTTACCGTTTCAACAAAAAAAAAATTGTGTATGAGACAACTTGTAACTACGAGTATATATAAACTGTCTCTGTGGTGCAGCGGTAGTGTAAGCGACTGCTGATCATGAGGTCTCGGGTTCGATTCCCAGGTCGGGAAATTGTATTGAAATTTTTTCGTAAAAAAAATAGGAAATATTCTCAGTAGCAGCCCGGAGTGTGGAAATGTGCCCGGTAGACGTCAATAGGCTCGCCCCCTATTACGTGGGACTTAAACATAGCTGGCGAATCGTGGGTGTGTAATACACCTCTGCTTACCCCTTCGGGGAATACAGGCGTGATGCTATCTTATATAGAAACAAATAAGCATTTACTTGTTACTCTTCTCACGTCTTAGAAAGAGTGCGTAGATAATTCTCGTACATATTGAATGTACTGTGTGCGTGCAGCAATTGTCGCTGACAAATATCTATGATTTTTTCCTTATTCACAAATAATTTGTACTTTAAAAAGTGGCGGAGCATGTCAAATGCTAAAATATAGATCAAAAATATCTATGAGTCAATAATACGTATTATTAATTAGGAATCAATAACGGGGTGGCAAATAATGAAGAGATTATAATAGTTAAAAAAAACTGTATGGTTGTCTGTAAAGTCGGTTTACGAACGATAATTTTACGTGATAACGTCATATGTTTTCTGAGGGTTTCACAAACAATGCATCGGTTGCCACACATTTTTCGAAACGTGACACATTTCGTGTGTGCAACCGGCGTTCATCGATTTATAAGATGTTATCACGTCAAAAGTTGTCGTTTCCGAATTTCGAGCCCTATTGTTAATGACTGTTAATGAGTGATAAGATGAAAATTATTACAACGCAAATGCGTATGTAAGCACACGTAGATATGTTATCTTTTTTTGTTTAGGCGGAAAAAAGTCTACCTAACCGCACTCCCCGTCCTTTGGGGCAACGAACAGGGTAGTGTGAGGCCCTCACCCACTAAATAAACCCGCCCTGTGCCGTCTCTCCGCCTTTATTGGCGGGCCACTGGAACTACGTTACACTGCTTCACTCATAATCAGAAGGGATGATTACCCAATAAATAAGACATATCTAATATAACTACCATACGAGATCAAGCGCGGTACTAATAGCTTTAGGTAGTCTCCGAGACCTGAGTATATCATACCGCGCCACATTTCCTAACTTCAGGCTATTGAGACCAAAACCACAATAAGATTTCTTAGATTAACTTCGGATTTTACCACATATGTCCGTCAAACTTTCATAAAATATAAACATTATAGGTAATAAAATATTCTAGATAAAGAGAAAGCACTTAATAATATTCAATGCACGTTCGTAAGACAGAACCGAGGCAATTCTCGATGACAAAACGAATACGTGACAGCTTATTCATGATATTCAATGTACAAAACCAATACTTACAAGCGTAAATATTGCACCATGAATAACTTATGAGGGGTGATATAGGAGCTGTTTGATTCGGTTTATTTTAAGGCAAAACCGCACAGCGGGACATTTGGGACTTAGTAAGAAGACTTAGGAAGAAAAAGGTTTGATGTTCTTAAAGGTTCTTAAGTAAATAATACTAAAACAAAATAAAGTACCATGTTAATATTTAGAGATTTTTATATATATTTTTAGCATTTGACATGCTTAGCAACATACATTAAACACAAAGTGAAAAATGTGAAATCGAAAATAACAGTCACGAGCAGGATTCGAACCTGCATCTCCTGGATACCGTCCAGATGCTTTGCCAATTCAGCCACCGTGACCCTTGCTCCTGACTGCTAATCTCGATAACACATTCATACTTAACGTCTGGGTGACGCAGACGCCATCTGTCGGAAGTATTTTCATACATTATACCGACCAGGTAAACTTAATTTTACAATTAAGATTTTACCTAATAATGACGCAAACCCTATAAATATTTAGAGATTTTTATATATATTTTTAGTATTTGACATGCTTAGCAACATACATTAAACACAAAGTGAAAAATGTGAAATCGAAAATAACAGTCACGAGCAGGATTCGAACCTGCATCTCCTGGATACCGTCCAGATGCTTTACCAATTCAGCCATCGTGACCCTTGCTCCTGACTGCTAATCTCGATAACACATTCATACTTAACGTCTGGGTGACGCAGACGCCATCTGTCGGAAGTATTTTCATACATTATACCGACCAGGTAAACTTAATTTTACAATTAAGATTTTACCTAATAATGACGCAAACCCTATAAATATTTAGAGATTTTTATATATATTTTTAGTATTTGACATGCTTAGCAACATACATTAAACACCAAGTGAAAAATGTGAAATCGAAAATAACAGTCACGAGCAGGATTCGAACCTGCATCTCCTGGATACCGTCCAGATGCTTTACCAATTCAGCCATCGTGACCCTTGCTCCTGACTGCTAATCTCGATAACACATTCATACTTAACGTCTGGGTGACGCAGACGCCATCTGTCGGAAGTATTTTCATACATTATACCGACCAGGTAAACTTAATTTTACAATTAAGATTTTACCTAATAATGACGCAAACCCTATAAATATTTAGAGATTTTTATATATATTTTTAGCATTTGACATGCTTAGCAACATACATTAAACACAAAGTCACCCAGACGTTAAGTATGAATGTGTTATCGAGATTAGCAGTCAGGAGCAAGGGTCACGATGGCTGAATTGGCAAAGCATCTGGACGGTATCCAGGAGATGCAGGTTCGAATCTTGCTCGTGACTGTTATTTTCGATTTCACATTTTTCACTTTGTGTTTAAAGTACCATGTTTTTATAACTGACTAAAAGTATAAAATAAATAAAATACTTGTAATATTGAAACGAAAATCATGAGGCTATCAATGCGTCAAATATCTGCTGCATGCAAACAAACAAACAAACATATAATCACGCCTGTATTCCCCGAAGGGGTAGGCAGAGGTGTATTACACACCCACGACTCGCCAGCTATGTTTAAGTCCCACGTAATAGGGGGCGAGCCTATTGACGTCTACCGGGCACATTTCCAAACTCCGGGCTGCTACTGAGAATTTTTCTTGTTAGGAAAAAGCTCAATAACATTGCCCGACCCGGGGATCGAACCCGAGACCTCATGATTAGCAGTCGCATACACTACCGCTACACCACCGAGGCAGTCACAACTGATTTTTCAAACTTAAAATGTCTCTATTTATCATATATTGCACTTGTAAAATAATATATACACACACATATCAATAAAAACATTATTTTTAACACTCATGATATTTTTGATGCCAATTTTGTTATTTAAATTAGTTAAAAAACTGTTTAAAAAAGTTCTGTCTTGGACGTCCGTGTGTTGCAGGTAACTACCTACTTCTTAAAATTAGGGCTAGTTGGCGTATAAGACATGAAACCCACATTAGTACTTTTTGAAATTAGCGCTATCTATGTGATTTATTGAAAACTACTTAGTAAGACCAATGCATTATTAGTTACTTATATAATAATCAATTTTATTGTGAAAACTGAAGATTATGAGGCGTGCAGTTTTGGATTTTCCAAAGTATTTATCATATATTGCACTTGTAAAATAATATATACACACACATATCAATAAAAACATTATTTTTAACACTCATGATATTTTTGATGCCAATTTTGTTATTTAAATTAGTTAAAAAACTGTTTAAAAAAGTTCTGTCTTGGACGTCCGTGTGTTGCAGGTAACTACCTACTTCTTAAAATTAGGGCTAGTTGGCGTATAAGACATGAAACCCACATTAGTACTTTTTGAAATTAGCGCTATCTATGTGATTTATTGAAAACTACTTAGTAAGACCAATGCATTATTAGTTACTTATATAATAATCAATTTTATTGTGAAAACTGAAGATTATGAGGCGTGCAGTTTTGGATTTTCCAAAGTATTTATCATATATTGCACTTGTAAAACAATATATACACACACATATCAAGAAAAAACACTATTTTTGACACTCATGATATTTTTTATGCCATTTTTGTTATTTAAACATGATATTTTTTATGCCATTTTTGTTTTTTGTTAAAAAACTGTTTAAAAAAGTTCTGTCTTGAACGTCCGTTTGTTGTAGGTAATGTATGTCGTGTTACGATAACAACCGAAATACTTTACTAATCGAGTCTTTTTTTTCTTATTAACTTCAGTACTACTACGAATAGGCCTATTACTTTTCAGGGTCTGATTCGATGTGGTTTAATTATTATTTAAATAAACAAAAAAAAATAGTGAATATTTACGCTGGATTCGACACTAAAACCAGCGCTAAGGATAGCGATTTCGTGAGAAGTGTGAGAACTATTTCTATAGACCAATATAGAAGTACTTCTTAAAATTAGCGCTAGATGGCGTATAAGACATGAAAACCATGTAATTAGCTCTATATATGTGATTAATTGAAAATTACTTAGTAAGACCAATACATTATTAGTTACTTATTAAATAATCAATTTTATTGTGAAAAAATGAAGATAATGAGGCGTGCACTTTTGGATTTTCCAAATTATTTTATACTTTTTAGTCAGTTTTAAAAACATGGTACTTTATTTTTTTTCTGTTTATTAGGGTTATGTTCTTCATTTTTTAAATATTCATACATTGTCATCCACTTCAGAGCTATGGTCCAAATTTCAAGTATCTAGCTCATCGAGAAGTTAGTAGTACATTGTTACCCTAGGGGTGAAAGTAACTTATTTAGTCCCGAGACGGGGTTTGACGCCCGAGCGCAGCGAGGGCGCCTATAGTTCGACGGACTAAATAAGTCTTTAACCCGAGGTAAACACTGTGCTTTTCATTACGAATGCAAGGAAAGTAAAAATAAAACATGCAAAAATGAGTGAATTTTAATTTACATCAACTGCTGAGATAATTATTTATTTAAAGTGTATAGTAAAATTCGAGCAACTAGTTATAGTTAGTGAAAGGTTTCTTCCGGGTATATTGATATTTTCTGGGAAACTTGAGTTTCTAGGATACTGATCCAGGGGTTCTTGGGTGAATTCAGGTCAGCCTGTACGAGATCAGAATGGCTCTCAAACAACTAAAGGACGGAAAGGCACCGGGAGACGACGGAATTACTATAGAACTTCTGAGGGCAGGCGGAAAGCCGGTCCTCAAAGCCCTTCAGAGGCTATTCAATTCCGTCGTTATCGGGGGCGACGTTCCAGAGTCGTGGACCACGAGCGTCGTGGTGCTGTTCTTCAAGAAAGGTGACAGAACCCTCTTGAAGAATTACAGACCCATCTCGCTCTTGAGCCATATCTATAAGTTGTTCTCGAGGGTCATTACAAATCGACTCACACGCAGGCTCGACGACTTTCAGCCTCCCGAACAAGCCGGTTTCCGAAAAGGCTATAGTACGATAGACCACATACATACGCTGCGCCAGAATATACAGAAGACCGAGGAGTATAATCGGCCTCTGTGTCTAGCGTTTGTGGACTGCGAGAAAGCCTTCGATTCGATCAAAACTTGGGCGGTGCTGCAATCCCTTCAGCGGTGCCAAATTGACTATCGATACATCGAAGTATTGAAGTGTTATAGAAACGCCACTATGTCTGTCCGAGTTCAGGACAAGAGCACGAAACCGATCCAACTGCAGAAAGGTGTTAGACAGGGAGACGTCATGTCCCCGAAACTCTTCACCACTGCATTAGAAGATGTTTTCAAGCTCTTGGAATGGACCGGATTAGGCATCAACATAAATGGCGAATACGTGATGTATCACCTTCGATTTGCAGATGATATCGTGGTCATGGCAGAATCGCTGGAGGACCTTGGTACCATGCTCAACGACCTCAGCCGTGTCTCCCGACTAGTGGGTCTAAAAATGAACATAGACAAGACGAAAATCATGTCTAATATCCATGTCATTTCAGCACAGGTTCTGGTCGGGAGCTCGCTTCTCGAAGTTGTCGACCACTGTGTATACCTAGAACAAACTGTCCAGTTAGGTAGACACAACTTCGAGAAAGAGGTCGATTGACGAATCCAGCTCGGCTGGGCAGCGTTCGGGAAGCTGAGGGAGATCTTCTTATCCAATATTCCACAGTGTCTGAAGACGAAGGTCTACGACCAGTGTGTGTTACCAGTGATGACTTACGGCACAGAGGCGTGGTCTCTGAATGTTGGCCTTATGTCAAGGCTTAAAGTCGCTCAGCGTGCTATGGAGCGGGCTATGCTTGGGATCTCTCTACGTGATAAGATCTGTAATACGGAAATCCGTAGGAGAACGGGAGTGACCGACATAGCCCGCCGGGTCAGCATGCTGAAGTGGCAACGGGCAGGCCACATCGCTCGACGAATCGACAACCGTTGGGGAAGAAAGGTTCTCGAATGGCGACCGCGTAACGGACGGCGCAGTGTAGGACGGCCTCCCACCAGGTAGACCGATGACCTGGTCAAAGTCGCAGGCAGCCGTACGCAGGCGGCACAGGACCTAGGGCTATGTCGTCAGCAAAACGTATAAATTTTACTATTTCTCCATGCATTTTGACCCCTCCTTCCACTGACCCTGTTAATTTCCTTATTGCGCATTCTATGAATATGTTAAATATTATTGACGACAGTGGGCATCCTTGACGTACTCCTTGTCTGACCCGTGCTGAACCTTTTGCTTCTCCTATTTCCATTATTGTTTCCCGTTCCCTGTATAAATTATATATAATTCTTCTATCTCTGTAATCTAAACCTGCCTCTTATAATATTTCTAGCATTGTCTTCCAATTTACTTTATCAAATGCCTACTCTGAATCTACAAACGCTATATGGGTATCCATATCATAATCCAGTCGCCTGTCAACTATAAGTCGTAATGCAAATATAGCGTCTCTAGTTGCTTTCTTTTCTCTAAACCCATATTGGTCTGGTCCTAAATATCGTTCTGATAGTGGTTTTAATCTGTTCTGTAATATTTTTAATAGGATTTTACTAGCTTGTGAAATTAGGCTGAGTGTTCTGTATTCTTCGCATTTGAGTGTGTTAGGTTTTTTTGGTAGCGTTACGGTTCTACTCTTTTTAAAATCTTCCGGTAAGACACCAGTTAAGTACATTTTTTGAATAATTTGATACAATTCATCATGTAATATATAAGAGTTGGCATATTTGATCATTTCAATGTAGACATTATCAATTCCTGGAGCTTTTCCGTGTGCTATGCTCTTCAGTACTTTATCAAATTCATCTCTTAGTATTTCTGGCCCTAAGTCATCTAGCCCTACTTCATCTTCTTTTTCTATAATATTTTCTATTAACTCCTCACCTTCGTATAAGTCTTCTATATATCTCACCCATCTATCCACTATATCCCTATTGTCTATTAATTTTCTATATTCGACTTGACTATTAATATCAGTTTTATTTTTAACCCCTCTTCTTTTGAGCATTAAATCGATGATATCAGGAGTAAGCCACTTTTTCCTTGGTGTGATTTTATCTTTCTCGAAAAGTTCTGTAGCACATTTAGTTATTATATATATTGTATTATTCCATCTATCCTCTATATTTATATTTTCTATATTGTTTTTATATTCATCTCTGTATTCTTCTAACTTAGTATCTATATAATTACTATATTGCACATTTAAGTTGCTATCTTTATTCTTAAGTTTAGTGAGATCGATATGTTTAGGTTTTTGTTTTCTTCTAATTTTCTTTATTTCAAAATTGTGTAAACTAATAAGGAGGTTGTGGTCGGAATTCAAGTCTGCTCCGGGTAAGGTTTTACAATTCTTGAGTTGTTTGCGGAATTTGTTCTTTATTAATATAAAATCTATTTGACATCTACCTATATCCCCTGGCATTTTCCATGTTTGGTTATTCGTATAAGGTATTATATATCCTTTTTGGTTATTCGTATAAGGTATTTGTGATAATTAGGTCATGTTCATTACAAAACTATATCAGTCTTTCCCCTCTTGTGTTCCTATTACCTAGTCCAAAGTTACCTACTATATTTTCCACTTTGCCCGCCTCCACTACAGCATTAAAATCCCCCACACAATTAAATTATCAGAATCCTTGACTATATCTATTATGCTATGTCAATATAAAGTTCTTCCACTTCATCGTCGGAGTAACTGCTGGCATATACACTTGAATTATAACAATATTTGCTGGTGAAGATCGTATCTTTAGGGCAGTTATTCTGTCACTATGATGAATAGAGTTTTCGACCTGTGTACCCCATTTTTTAATAGATAGAAAAGAATTCAATAGAAGTTAAAACACTAAACAATATAAATGTGCCTGATCTACCCCCTCACAAACTAGAACTTAAGATTGGCGTACCCATCATCCATGCATCCATCAGCCTTTTGACGTCCACTGCTGGACATAGGCCAAGACAACGCTACAATGAGCGGTCCTGTGCCTTCCGCATCCAACGGCTCCCCGCGGCATACTGCTATTCCTTAATTTAAACTCACTGAAACTTTGCAATGGTACTAGATTCCGAGTAGTATCATTACAAGGAAACGTTCTAAAAGGACTTTTAATATCCGGATGCGGAAAAGGTGAGACGTTATTTATACCACGAATTCCCATAATACCGTCGAAATTTCTCTTTAAATTCAAGGGTTGCTTTATTTATTTTTATGATATTCCTCGCAGACGAAGTTGCAGGTAACAGCTAGTTATTAAATAAAATAAATAAATAATTATCTAGTGATACAATTTTCGCAAAGCAGAAAAAGTAGCGAGCACAAGTTAGTTAATCATTTTTATAGTCTCTCGCTTAGTTGCTGAAAGTGTTTGAAGAGATATAATAACGCATGCTTTTTTCAACCATTTTACTGTCCGCTTATTGAGCACGGGTATTCTCTGATAGTAAGAGAAATTTAGGCTGTAGTCTATCACGCTGATCCATTGCGGGTTGGCAGACTTTACAAGCCATTGGGAAATGCCCTCAGACATGCAGGTTTCCTCATGATATATTGATAATTTTTTAACTAATACACACATAATTTTAGAAAATCTCAAAATGTCAGGCAGCCCGGTAAAGTTTGGTCCTCGCACTGGGGATTAAACTTGATACCACTATCCAGTCCTTTGTTTTACCGCAAGGCCATCACCTCATTTGTTTAATTCATGACTGTTTTCACCAACAAACTCCAAATTTTAGGTAACACTTAACATAACACAACACTTCTTTCCAGAAGCGTTTATACTACATATAAAATAGATCTAACATTTCAGATTCGTGCAAATTCATTATTCTTTTCGCAATAACATTAAGTAAAGTCCATCTGAAAGGAACACTTACCAACACCAGCCCGTCTTATCTGCACTGACCAGTCAAGAAGCCTAATTACGAGTACATAACGACCTCTTTCAGTCTCAATATCAACACACATACTCATTAATTTAATAGGGGTGAAAACAGTTAACCTTAGGTATTTGGTCTTGCGCCGATCGTAAAGTGTGTCCTTTATACTTTGTCAGCCATAAAGACTAGGAAATAAGGTATCAACATGACAAGGGTTAATATGGTATATACTAGTGGCTAAGATTTATTCGACATCTTAACTCTATGCGTAAGATTAGTATATGGCGATTTTACAATATAAACAGTTGGCAACGCCTGTACAAAATGTAGAGCACCTTATCGCTGGTAAAATACGAATAATAGTAAAATGTTTTTATCTTATTATATCAATGTTTTGCCTAGAAGCCTTGCTTGTCCCAGCATGAATGGGCCGGCTCGATCGGGGAAGTACCACCCTCTCACAGAAGATTTGCACGAAACTACAATACGTTCTTCCACTTCACTGAAGTAATATAACACAACTCCAGTGGCCTGCCAATACAGGCGGAGAGACGGCACACAGCGGGTTTATTTAGTGGGTGAGGGCCCCACTACCCTGTTCGTTGCCCCGAACGATGGGGTGTGCGGTTAGGTACATTTTTTCCCGCCATAACAAAAATATTAGTTCTCCTACCTACCTACTTTTTATTCTTCATCTCCACCTCACTTTTCTTGAAGTTGGTCGTGCGAGTGATGCCTCTGGCATCTATCTGCTATCGTCTATACTTACATAGGCTACTAGCTGACCCGGCGAACTTCGTACCGCCATATATTTTTTCATGAATAAATATTGCAATTATAAATTGAGATAGGTATAAAGTATCCTATCTCTTAAGTTGGAACAAAACACACATTTACAAAAAGAAAAAGTTAAAATCGGTTCAGTAGTTTCGGAGTTCGTCCCGGACAAACATCGTGACTCTGGAATTATATATAATAGATGGTACGAGTACTGCACCAATAGATGGTACGACCAGCAGGTGGGTACGCTTATTTGCTGTAAAAAAAAATTAAACTACCTTCTGTCCTCTTGTCTATGTGGATTTCAGTATTAGGTCGTCGCTAAGCTATGTCATAGATGACAAAAATTCTATATTTTAATCCAGAATAACTGTGTACCAAATTTTAGCCAAATCCGTAAAACTGTAGTGGCTTACGTATAGGTTCCTATCCACAAAAGGTTGTTGTGTAGGTATGTTTTTTTTTATTGCGTTTGGTGGCAAACGAGCCACAGCCCACCTGATGGTAAATGGTAACCGTTGCTAATAGACTCAACTACACACATCAAAAAAAGTTTGAGATCACTCTGAAAATACAAAATATTTCTGTTGGCAGTATGGTGATACTTTTTTTATATTATTTCTATGATTCTTCATTTAAAAATGTGATATTTGATCAAAAAACAACATCAATAACATGTCCAAAACAATTATTTTTCCCTATAAAAAGAAATACAATCTTTGATTACGCTTATTTAGAAATCTAACCAACAAGATTCAAGCATATTTTTTCAATTTTTCGTGTAAAAAGTTGATTTGGAAAGATGCCGAAAGGATTGCCTGAAGCTTTACGAGCAAGAATTGTTACTTTGGGAGAAGAAGGATATTCTATGAGAGAAATAGCTCGCCAAGTTGCTATAGCCCAATCCTGTGTTGTAAACACGTTGCGGAGGTATCGTGGCATGGATAACTTTGCTGATCAACCTCGCAGTGGTCGCCCAACTGTGATTACTGCTGGCCAGAAACGTTACATCAGAATGCTGACTGCCCGCGACTATTAATGTAACTTAAATAAGAGCTGAGTTGCGGGCTGCCACTGGACTAGAAGTAAGCACTCAGACCATCAGGAATTGCTTACACCAGGCTGGATTACGAGCAAGGAGATCCTGGCGAGCACTTCTGAACTCACGGCAACGACAGCAATGTAGATTGCAGTGGGCAAAATTGCTTCTTCGTTGACGAAACAAGAATAAGCACTCATCCAGATAACCGACGTGTCCGTGTCTGGAGAAGACGTAGGGATGCAGAGAGACTTTGTCTCCCTGCATCTGGTACTATTCTACACGGCGGAAAATCGGTGTCCTTTTGGAGCGGAATAATGATTGGAGCTAGAGCGCCGTTAATCCCGCGTCGGGGCTCGATGTCTGCAGTTTTGTACCAAAATTTTGTTATCGAAGGAATCGTCAGACCAGTTAGAATAAATCATGGCCACCAATTCGTACTGGTTGATGATAATGCACTCGCACATTGAGCTCAACGAGTCAATGCTGCTCTCTGTGATCACAACATTGCCAGGTTAGACTGGCCTGCCGGTCCGCCTGACTTGAACTCGATCGAGCACGCTTGGGATGCTCTAAAGCGAGCTGTTTGGAACCGTCAACAGCCTTCCCAGACAGTGCCAGGGATCAGAGAAGCTGCTATTAAAGAATGGGACAGGTTACCGCAAGAAATCCTGAATAACTTGATTCTCAGCATGCTCAGGAGAATTGCTGCTTGTGTTTAAGCTAGGGGAGGAGTTATCTTGTACTAAATAAAACAATTCCGTAATAAATTCTTAATAATGTTTCTTATTTCGTCGTTTTCTTTTATTAATTTCTTAGTCACAATTGCATTACAATTTTCAAATCAAATGTTTCTTTGTAAAATAATTAAAAATAGTTAATATTTCAGTTTCAATAAAGTGATTTCCTTTTTAAAAAGATATCACGGAAGCACTTTTCTTTTATAGGGTGAAATTTAAAAAAAATACCTACAGATATTTTTGCTAGTGATCTCAAACTTTTTTTGATGTGTTTATATCGAGAGTATTGTCAAGCCGCTGCTCAATATTTCATTTCATAGATATAAAATAAAATAATTCACGGCTATCTCCTGCTATAACCAGAACACACTGATGTGCTTCATGTCCGGTCACACGGGAGACGGTTTGTAATTGCTTACTTCCCTTAGTCGCCTCGTACGACACCCGTTTTAAAGAATGGGGTAGTGGTACTTAATCCGTCACCACACGGACAGCACAGTTGATGTAATGGTTTGTTTGTTAAGTGATGTGATACAGAGATTGTTCATAGCATAGCTTACCTATAATATAAGTCTTATAAAAAATCCCATTGAAATCCCATTTTAAGCGTTATTTAATTTGATCTTGAAACCAATATCTTACTTTATTCCCAGCTCAAGGTCTACAAACTCCACACAAATTTTTAATGCGTTTTCATTTACCCTCCAACAATGTTGTTTGCTCACTGGAGTAATAATAATGCATAAAATATCAGAGTTCAAACATTAGTATTGCCTTTAGTGTTGCGGACTGAGCAAAACAGACCGCTTTAATATTGTTGGTGAAGAATATTAGTAAATTATAGTTTAAAAATCTCAAAAAAAAATAACAATAACTAGCTGAATTGAAAATTAGAAAATAATATTATCTAATATATAAAATTCTCGTATCACAGTGTTTGTCGCCATTCACCTACGAAACTTCTTGACCGATTCTTATGAAATTTTGTGTATATATTCAGTAGGTCTGAGAATAGGATGTAAACTATTTTTCATACCCCTAAATGACAAGGGTGGCCCACCCCAAAATTTTTGTTTAATTTCTTGGACCAATTTTTATTTTTATTTTTTTGTGTTTCGGCATTTAAGTTATCTATTTTTTCTACACTAGAAATTCCCTAAATATTCTCTAGAAATAATTTATATGGCAAAACAACGTTTGCCGGGTCAGCTAGTGATAAATAATAATGATTGTAAAAGGTATGGGGTGCTTGACATCAAATTGAAGATGCGAAGAGAGAGAATAATAAATAAAGCTTATTTTTAATTTTCTTTTAATTATCATCTATTGGCTTCTTTTTTAGTCTCAAGGGTCATTCTTCGAAACCGAGGATTTTTGACTCATTGGTATGGCTCAATTTTTTTTTTAATTCAGATTGATAGTGGTATGTCTAGTACATCCTGGTCTACACATATTACAACATATATCAAAGGCACTGAGTTCTACCCAGTAGTTCAGGATTAAAACTATGCAGATTAATTGATGAAGCAGATTAATGATGATCAAGGCAGAAGAATGAGATTATGCATCATATTAATTAGAATCAGGTACATAAATGAAAACAATATTATGTTTAATCAGCGTTATTTGGAAATATCTGGCAAATGTAAAAAAGTTGTCCCGTGACCACGGCTGCTGCAATGCAGTTGAAACGTCGGGTAAAAGGTAGTTAATAATTTCACCTATTTTATACGCGAATAATGACCCGTTTATGCTACTTTAAATAAATGTAAAAAAAGTGTACTTTTTGGTTCAAATAACGTAATCTTGTATTAGATTTTAATTACTTACAACGTTGACACACCTAACTAAATTGCGTAATACGAGTAAAGTAACTTTATTGCTATAAAATAAACATTCGTATAAGTAAACATATTAAAATTATAATATTTTATAGAATAGCTAAGATCACGTATTGGCACAGATAGTTTTCTAATAAAATTTAAAAAATCTTAAAACAATAACAGAAATCGAAAAAATTATAAAAATCTTAAACAATTTAAATTAAAAAATAAAACGTTAGCTAACTTTTTAATAAAAGAAGACAATCAGACTTAATTCTGCAATAGGGACTTTGAATATGAAATTGTAGAGTATAACTTAATGTCATAAAAGTATAAAAAAATTCAAAATGTTCAACTATTCATCACTAGAATCTATTAAATGTGGATTAACATTTTCTAAATCGACTCATAAATGGAGAATAGCCTGCCCTGATGGTTGCCTACCGAAGGATCCGTCCTCACAAAAGCAGTGGGACAAGCCACTTTCTGAGCTGGTATGGAATAATCTTTTATAAACGTGCAGTGGCCTTACATAATGTGATTGTCTCTTAGCTGTTTCGAGTTGGGAGTCTGGTCTTTGGTTAAAAGCTCTACCATCAAATGCATTAGGCACGCTTTTTAAGTATCAACACATTCCGTATAGCCATTTTACGTCGTATCGGTGCTCCGTGCATCGTTCCACACCCATGCACATGCAGCGATAATGTAGAAGCTTTACGGCCATTAGTATGAGTAGCTACCTGTGTGGATACCTTGTCTTCATGTCATCTTACAGAGTCTGCTCGGAGTGCTGCTGACAGTACTATAATAACTGAATCACACAAATAGCGCAAATATCTAACCTCGGCAGAGGTTACTTATTTATGCCGTTATGGGCAGAGAATAAGCCCCTGGGGACCTGGCCCTTTTGAAATTTATAAAGACTTAACCGAAAAGCTTGTAGAGTCTACTATGTGACCAAAATACTGGCTTGTAACTCTTGGTCTTGGTATATAAGAATCCTGTTCTCTGTCTAGAGGCTAGAATGTTGGCTGCAATAAAATTTTAGATAGTTTTTTCTATAGTAATACCTATACAACTTATAACTCTTTCTCCATATTTTTCTTTAATTTAGTTTATTGATAGTTGTTTTTTTATTTCTTTTTTCTGCGTATGTAAGTCAGTCGATATTTTTCTTGTTTTCCCTTCCATAATTTCTCATTATTTTAGATTTTTTTATATCTCTTTTTCTCCGCAAGTCTTGTCTTTACTAGCCTTTCTTCTTTTGCTTGTTTCTTTGAACTTGCCCTTTTTAAAATAGTAAAGCTGAAAGAACAATGTAACAAGAACCTAATTAGTATGTTATCTTCAAATTTATCTGATCTTAAGAGCCAGATAAACCCAGATTAATGCGACCCGGATGAATTAGAAATTTGAAGTTAAATAAGCCTAGCTTCGTTATTTATTAAAATTTGAAATAAAAGATATAATTACCATGAATACATATCAATATTATAGGCCCTGGTTAGTTTCAAAAAATTAAGTAAAACATATATGATTATCTATTGAAGTCAGATTAATTATGCAACTTACGTGACAAACACCAGGTGACAACTTTTGATCGTAACTTTTTACCAAATTAAACCATGTTTTGGAGCACTTCGTTTAACAGGACGATACTAACCACTAACCGACGCGGCCAATCACGAGTCGATATTATTTTATCGAATACTTCAAGTTTACATTAAAAAAACGGCTGATGAAATTGCGCCAGCTGAATTATCATTTTAGTTGGGGACATTTTTAAAAATAGTGTAATTACGAAAATGTACAATTATTTTTCATTTAAATCATATAATATCAAGGAAAACGTATTTGAATATCGATGGAACTTGCTTATGCCAGTATATTGCCGCAATTATATTACCAAAAAATAATAATGCTATAAAAATTGGGGATGGATTAATTAGTTTTGACTGCTGTCTGCTAACTTAATTTATTACTGTTTTAATTAAGGATAATTCGGTATACATGCCTCGATAAACATCATAATTTACTATAAAACCTGAAATTAATATCCAAATTGAAGATTATTTTCATATGTTCTTCAGCGAAAAACACTCTAAAACTACGTTCCGAAGAATCACCCTCAAAAGCAACTCTATTTATTAAAAGACTATACATATTTCTTTTTTATCGTAAATGAACGCTAGAACTGGTTTGTAATAAAAAAAAACTTTGGAAAATCCAAAAATGCACGCCTCATAATCTTCAGTTTTCACAATAAACTTGATTATTTGATAAGTAACTAATAATGTACTGGTCTTACTATGTAGTTTTCAATAAATTGCATAGATAGGGCTAATTTCAAAAAGTACTAATGAGGTTTTCATGTCTTATACGCCATCTTGCGCTAATTTTAAGAAGTACTTCTATATTGGTCTATAGAAATAGTTCGAGTAGTTCTCACGAAATAAGGTATAGCGCTGGCGCTGGTTTTGGTGTCGAGTCGAGTTCACTATTTTTTTGTTTTTTAATAACAATTAAACCACATCGAATCAGATCGTGAAAAGTGATAGGGCTCTATTCGTAATCACACAATTCGTAAAAGAGAAAAAAAGACTCGATTAGTAAAGTATTTTGGTCGTTATCGTGTTAACATATATTACCTACAACAAACGGACTTCCAAGGCAGAACTTTTTCAAACAGTTTTTTAACTAGTTTAAATAACAAAAATGGCATCAAAATATCATGAATGTTAAAATTAGTGTTTTTGTTTCTTTATATGTGTGTATATATCTTGTTACAAGTGCAATAATATATGATAAATAGAGACATTTTAAGTTAGAAAAATCAGTTTTTCTGCGTGAAGTGAGAATAGTACACACCTCAACGCTTTGCTTATGGCGCATGCAATAATAAGTATACAATTAAATTAAACACAAAGCCAAAAATGTAAAATCGAAAATAACAGTCACGAGCAGGATTTGAACCTGCATCTCCTGGATACCGTCCAGATGCTTTGCCAATTCAGCATTTGGACGGTATCCAGGAGCTGCAGGTTCAAATCCTGCTCGTGACTGTTATTTTCGATTTCACATTTTTCACTTTGTGTTTAATGTATAGTGCTAGGCATGTCAAATGCTAAAAATATATATAAAAAAATATCTAAATATTACAATTAAATTGTTTATCATCAGTCCTTGACAAGACAGTGTGCAAAGTTTTTTAATCTGAAGTTTTGAAGTGGGTGAAATTCACGTTCAAAGGTTCCGTTACAAAGATAGATACATAGACACAGGCAAAGCTAATATATAGTGTTAAAAACTGGCCTGTTAAGAGTTGTGGTCTTGTCTGAAACATATTGATAATATTTTAAAGCCACTTCTTAGATCTAGGGTTAATTATTCCCCCTCGGGGCGAGAGCGATGCAGACCCCCGACACAGGCCAAAAAAAAAGGGGGATCAGCCAATCGGCCCAGGCTGCCTCCCTAGCGTGGCTTCACCACCGTCTCGAGTGGAGGAGGATATGGTTACGGCTTAAAATTCAACCGTGACACTATCTTCCTTCAGGCGAATCTCAACTACTCCGCCAGAGCGCAGGATCTTCTCCTGCAAACCATGGTGGAGCGGTTGATTGGTGTAGCTGTAGCTGCGGAGCCTTATTGCGTTCCTGACCGCAGCCGCGATGGCTCCGTGGCAATCGTCAGTTCTGCGGCGCTTCGGTCTCCGCCCTTTTCGATCAGAGACAAGGGCATGGGATACGTCGCGGCCGATTGGGGGGGAGTCACGCTGTATGGCGTGTATTTCGCCCCCAACCGGAGTCCGGCTGATTTCGAGGTCTGGCTTAATAGCCTGGAGACCTCGATACGGCGACTGGCGCCTAGCCACGTCCTAGTCGTGGGGGACTTCAACGCCAAATCCACGGCGTGGGGATCCCTTGCGACAGACGCCCGTGGACCGGCGGTGGTAGAGTGGGTGGCGTTGACAGGCCTCTGTTTGCTAAATAGAGGCTCCGTCAACACATGCGTGCGGCGACGGGGCGGATCGATAGTGGACCTTTCGTTCGCTAGCCCCGACGTCGCAGCACGAGTGAGGAACTGGTGTGTCCTGGAGGAGGTTGAGACCATGTCCGATCATCGGTATATCCAGATTGAGGTCTCCCGGTCCCTTCAGGGCCTCAGTAGGGCAAACTAGTAGGGAAAACTTCGAGGAAGCGGCGTTTCTGGCCACCTTAGGGACCTCGGAGGTGGTCAGGAGGATCGGGGCGTTGGGGTTTAGGGTGGCCTTGGACAAGTCGGAGGCCCTTATTTTCCATGGGCCCCGACGTCGGCCACCTGCTGGCGGCTCGATCACGGTGGACAGGATCCAAATTGGAGTGCAGGCCCGGATTAAGTATCTGGGCCTGGTGCTAGACGGGCGGTGGCGCTTTCGCGAGCACTTCCGTCGACTGTCTCCGAGGCTCGTCGGTGTGGCGTCCGCTCTTGCAAGGCTCATGCCAAATATGGGCGGACCCAACAATGCGTGTCGACGGCTTTACGCCGGGGAACGTCCGCCACCCGCAAGGCCGCCTCCCGCGAAGGTGTGACGCTCCGTGTGCGGATGCGTTGCTCAGATGAGGGTACCCGAAAGGGTAAGCCGCCGGCGGACCACCGAAGGAATGTAACATAGTTCCAGTGGCCCGCCAATAAAGGCGGAGAGACAGCACACGGCGGGTTTCTTTAGTGGGTGAAGGCCCCACACTACCTTGTTCGTTGCCCCGAGCGACGGGGTGTGCGGTTAGAAAAAGGGATTAATTATTCCCAATCGTTCGTTATAATTATTTTAGAGTCAGCTAATCTATTTTTTATTGCCAATGGAGACCAGATCTGGATGCCAGAGGAGATGCAGGTTCAAATCCTGCTCGTGACTGTTATTTTCGATTTCACATTTTTCACTTTGTGTTTAATGTATAGTGCTAAGCATGTCGAGTGCTAAAAATATATTTATATAAAAATATCTAAATATTTATAGGGTTTGCGTCATTATTAGGTAAAAATCTTAATTGTAAAATTAAGTTTACCTGGTCGGTATAATGTATGAAAATACTCCGGACAGATGGCGCAGGCGTCACCCAAAGACGTTATGTATGAATATGTTATCGAAATTAGCATTCAGGAGCAATTTTCACGATGGCTGAATAGGCAAAGCATCTGGACGGTATCCAGGAGATGCAGGTTCAAATCCTGCTCGTGACTGTTATTTTCGATTTCACATTTTTCACTTTGTGTTTAATGTATAGCTAGTATCTGTTGACAATGGCCGCTGTGAACAAAATTTCGGTCTGGAGGTCAATATCTATAGATAAATATATTAAATAGATATTAGGTTGCCTTTCACATATGTTATGTTAGTATTAAACTATTTATACGTAGACTTTTTGTCCCCAGCCCTTGCAAATGACTTCAATGTGTCCAGTGTCCTGTAGAAACATGAGCTATTAGTTATGTTTAAGCTCATTTAGTGTAGGATGCGATGCTTGAATAACCCTTAATAGGACTATCTTCGTCTTAGTCGTATGTCGTATGTCGTATTAACTTTATCTAGAATCTAGACTTGGTGACTTTCAAAGTAATTTATTTAGATAATTAATTTGTATGTGCATTTGGATCTGTATAAAGGTAGAATATAGAAATGTGCAGTTTTACATTGATTAATTTTGTGATTTACTAGCTTATTTTTTACGTTATATCTCAGGTTCCCGATATAGTAGTGAGATAAAATGTATATATACCAGTTTTTAAGTCTAGTCAAGAGCTATCGAATATAAGTTGCATTAAAATCCGTTGAGTGAGTTTTGTGTGATGTGCGAACGAACAAACAGACAACGATCTAAAAAAAAACTTTTATGTTCTGACACGCCCATATGGCTATATATTTACTGTAATGTAAATAATGTTCACTAATATGTTGATCTGTATTTTAGCACTTGACATGCTCAGCTGGATCTCACTAGCAGTAAAGCTCTTTTTTTCTACGTTCACAATATTCGTATGTACAATGTACACTTACCTCCTTACTAATAAACATTGTATAAACTCCGAATAGTTATACAGTGTTTTGTCCCATTCTTTCAACTTCAAACTGTCATATTAGTGACAAAGACAAAACACTGAATAACTTATTCAGATGTTATACAACGTTTATTACTAAGGCAGTTAGTCAGCAATAAATTGTTTTAGTGGATCTGGGCCCTGATTTGCTATGGTTAAAGATGCACGTTACGTGGCGAGTTGACGATGTCTGTGTGGAAGTCGTCTAAAATTGTATTCACTATGCAAATTATCAAGTTTCATAACGCGGCTAGGTCAGTTTTGAAGCTGTTCTAAACTGTCAATCTAACGTATTTCATGCTAGCGTGTTTGTGGTTACGTTTACCATTGTTATTATACTTTCGTGGGTGAAATGACTACAAGTTTCTGTAACTGGCAAAATAAGCTAAAGTTCAGAAACCCAGTGATTTTAATGGTTTATAATACCATTAAAATCGCTACCCGCTAATACTTTACCTACTTATTATTTACTTTTTAGGCATACATTTTCAGAATCACTAAGATAATATTTAGGTATTAAAAGGTCATTTGTTATTTATCACGAGAACGACAGTAAATTCTGTCTTCTTAGTATTACAACTTACAATTTTATTATAGATTCTATACATTGTACATATAATATCAATAACTTTACAATGCACATACTTATTGATAAACTAGTGCTCGTTATGTTATTTGGAAGAAGCAAATAACTACGATTAATGTCTTAGATATAACCCGAACATTGTTACAAACTCTTACAAAGAGTCCAAGTAATATAATATTTATTAAACTATTCCATGTACCTATGACTTTATAAAATCTGTATTTAGATCAAGTATTAGACGTGTGTATAATAGTAAGAAACTCCTCTTGTGTTCTTATAAATAAAATTGATGAAATAAAGTACGCAGAAAAGTAATAATTATTTATTTGTTTGTATAAATAAGTATAACTTAATTAGTACCTATGAAGTCTCACAAACAAAAGTTAAGCAAGTCACTGATTGGAAACATCACACAGGCAGGAAGGCACTAATGCATTCACAACAAAATCTCACAACACGTCTACTAAAATTATATCCATTTTATGAAATTAAGTCCTTGTATTAAGCAATAGCCGCCGCAATTTTGCCGTATCGATGAAATATCGTGTATGTGAATTTTGCATTTGTTATTATATATAATGTGATAATTCAGTTCTTGATTAATAGTTATGATAGCCTTTTAAAAACAACGTTGCCAATGCCCCGTACTTAATTCAAATAGATTATCAAAGTAAGGAGCAATGTGTATTATTGTTATAACAATAAATTCTTCTGTGGCGATCTTATTGATTCCGACAATGAACAGTTTTCTGAATTTTTCTTCTGTTGATAAGTTTGTAGTGTTGAGGTTATTATTTTACATATTCCTTTCTTTTTTCTTGTTAGTTTGTGAAAGTAACTTACTTATATTCAATTAAATAAACAATTTCATTGATGGGTTATTATAAAGTAAAATTCACAACAATGTGCATAGACTACTAAGAAATACTACTTATACACTGTGACATATGACGTGCCATTAAAACAATGACAGATAAATTTTGGTTTTAAAACTATCTCCTCGTACGTAGAGATAGTACATAATTATCCAATAGTTGATCATATATTTATATCGAAACAAAAACAAAGTAATATTAATTGTCTATAATAGTAATTTCGATGCATAAATATCAACTAAAAATGAAGTTTAGAAAAAAATAAATGTAACATTTTTGATCTATATTTTTTAGCATTTGTCATGCTCCACCACTTTTTAAAGTACAAATTATTTGCGAATAAGGAAAAAGAGATTTTTTATACGTAAAGACAAATGTGATAAGGTGATTGGGATGGTCGAAAGACCTGTACTATAGCTCAGTGGCTTAGAGCACTTCCCCGGATTGGAAAAGACGCGGGTTCGATTCCCGCTAGTACAAAAAATCTCTTTTTCCTTATTCGCAAATAATATGTACTTTAAAATAAATGTAATTTAAAAAACCGGTTATTTTCCGATCGAAACGATTGTATGGTTTCTAGACGTACTGTGTGAAATCGAAATTTGACATAGACAACGTATCGTGCGGTATACAGAATATTTTTTTTGTAAAATATGTCGTGGTACGTTGCGTTCTCACGTTTGAGATTCGCGCTCGGTATGACGTCACTGGTTTTCGGCAAGTAATTTTACGTCTCATAGAGAATCAAGGCTTTTAGTATGATTACTTTACTCTATGATCAAGGCCCTGATTTGATATGACACGTGTTTTATGTTTTAAATAAAAGTGACAACGTAACGAAGGAACTTTGCATTAGCCCAACGTTATTTCACCTTGGTACACTGTAAAAACTTACTACAAAAAGTTACGAAAGTTAGGAATGACATTAACGTAAGTAAACCACTACAGTTTAAACATAAATATTTTTGTAGGAAGTCCGTTTGCCTATTAAAGTCTTATTAATGTTAGGAAAAATTAACTTATAAGAAAAAAAACTAAATTTTTCCCTAAAATAACTTTAGTTTCGTGTTTTATGGTCGATTTATAAATAACCTAGAGTTCGAAAGGTGTTCGCGTGCTAAATGTACCATATACAAAGTAATATCCGCTAATAAAAGTTCATTTCATTTAATACGTTGTTATTAAGGGGTGGTCGTGTTTAAGGCCTTTTCCTCGAATAATTCTTTCACTTTCGAGACAACAGAACACACTAACTCAAACATTTTTTATTCATCAACGCAGGAAAATATGAACCTAACTGCACATTCCGTTGGTCAGGGTAACGAACAGGGTAGTGTGGTGTAAGCCCACCGTGTGCCGTCTCTTCACCTGAATTAACAGATTAATGGAACTGTGTGACATTCCTTCAGTGGTAAAAGCGCTAACGAATGATCCTTGTATCGCGGGGGACTTTACAAACATACAATTTGGTTACAAAGTACACCCAGACTCAGAACAACCATTTGTGGATCACACAAAGAGCACAACACTCAAGCGGGAGGTATGTTATACGTATAAACCAGACAGCCATCTGTGCAGTCCGTCAGTTTGGCGAATCACTACTTGCCGAATGTTCGCCCCATGTTGTTTGCCAATAAACATCTCATATTAAAACCTTTTTTTCTCAACTCATAACTGTCCCACTATTAGGCACGGCTTTTTTCATTTTTTACACTACATGGGTGGCGATCAAGCATACGGCTCAACTGATGCGGCGGTTAGCCTATAGACGCTGGCCACACCAGAGGCATGACTCGCGCGTCGCTCCAAGGAAAGTGATGGGAGGTGGATAGGAAGAAAACTAGGAGAGGATAGGTAGGATACTAAGGAATGGATATGAAGCATAATAAGGAGCGGGAGGGGATTTGGGCCTCCGGCGCTGTCACTCACCATACGATACACAACGCAACTACCATTGTTACACGTTGATCTTTTGTGATGGGTGGTACTAATTATATGTGAATGAGCAAAAAGAGATTTTTTTTATTGCATGTAAATGTATTCCGATAGATGGCGTTGGTCGTAAAGACAAATGTGATGAGAAAATTGGGATGACCGTAACGTCGGTGCGGTAGCTCAGTGGCTGAGAGCACTTCCCCGGATAGGAAGGGACGCGGATTCGTTTCCCGCTCGTACTAAAGATCTCTTTTTCCTCATTCACAAATCACGTGTATTGTGTTCGTAAAATTGTATGTTTATAAAGACCCCAAGTAATACAGAGACTATTTCGTAGTGCAGGGTGTTAAAACTACCATTGAAGAGTAATGTCACATGTTCCACTGGTATCCCAATACAGGTGGAGAGACGGCACACGGCGGGTTTTTTTACTGGGTTAGAGCCCCACACTACCATGTTCGTTGCCCGAACCACGTCGTGTGTGATAAGGTACATTATTTCCTGGGGCAAAGAAGAAAGACTAAAAAAAACAAGCTTTTGCCTGCAACGAAACCACGGGCAAAGTTTAATGACTTATTACAAAGATGATTTTAAAAACTATACTTTTACAGGTGTGGATCTTCGGTAATGTTTGGTGTTCTGTATGGCTGGCAGTCGACGTGTGGATGTGCACAGCCTCAATACTCAACCTGTGCGCGATATCTCTAGATCGCTATGTAGCTGTCACAAGGCCTGTCAGCTATCCTAGCATCATGAGCAGGAAGAGGGCGAAAGCGTTGATAGCTGGCTTATGGGTGCTATCGTTCGTCATTTGTTTCCCTCCACTGGTCGGATGGAAAGATAAAAAGGTTCTCAACCAGTATTAATATCACATATATAATATACATACTAAGTACTTTTTCCGTGTGGTGACGGACTAAGTACAAGTGTCACCACTCCATTCTTTCCCACGGGTGTCGTATGAGGCGACTAAGGGAAGTAAGCAATTATCATGCACTGCATGACACGTGGTAGGGCTGGGTACCATGTAGGAGTACTCACGTGGTAGCGGACCCGAGCGGGTTTGTACCACCATCTCCCGTGTGACTGGCCATGAAGCACATCGTTGTGTTTTAGCTGTGGCAGGAGATAGCCGTTTATTCTTTTATTTCATATCGGTGAACTACGGCTTGACAATACTCTCGGTATAGTTGAGTCCATGAGTAACGGTTATCATTTACCATCAGATGGGCCGTGGCTCGTCTGCCACAATATGCAATAAAATAAAAAACTAGACGTCGCGGGACTTCTAACAGATGTGAAAACACCGACATTATTTTATAGAAATAAAATGATAACTTAACTATAACTTGACAAAGTAGTCCTTAAGACGAATCAAACTAGTATAAACTCGATGGGTTCGGGTCTTTTCATTACAGAGTTACTGTGGCCACTTTCCAGCTCCGTCATCAGACCCTGTATACCATCTAGAGATAAAGTACTCGTCAATACGAATCATACGAGCCCAAACTCGATGGAGCTATGTCGTTTTATAACGGAGTTACTATGGCCACCTTCTAGCTCCATCATCAGACCCTGGATACCATCTAAAGATAAAGTATTCGTCAAGACGAATCAAACTCGATGGGGTTGCGTCATTTCATTACAGAGCTACTGTGGCCACCTTCCAGCTCCATCAGACCCTAACTCGATGGAGTTGCGCCATTTAATTACAAAGTTTTTCCTATGGCCACCTTCCAGCTCCATCATCAGATCCTGGATACTATCTAGAGACAAAGTACTCGTCAAGATGAATCATACGAGCCCAAACTCGATGGGATTGTGAGTTTCCTTATATAGAGTTCCTATGTCCACCTTCCAGCTCCATCATCAGATCGGCTCCATGTCATCATAATATTGCATTATCACCTGATATACATAAATGCTTGTAAAATTTTAGATTTTTTTGATGTGAAACATCTAATGCGGAGGGATAGTAAAATCGGCTGTTAGCGTGGCGACGCTTTTATTTTACTTGTCCCGTTCAAATATTGCAAGTTAAATTTGACACACTTCACGGTTTCCGATTCAGCTGAAATTTTACACGCATCTGTATATCGCGTGACTTTGCAATATTATGATGACATGGAGCTAATCTGATGATGGAGCAGGAAGGTGGACATAGGAACTCTGTAATGAAACGGCGCAACCCCATCGAATTTGGACTCGTACGATTCGTCTTGACGAGTACTTTGCTTTTAGATGGTATTCAGGGGCTGATGGTGAAGCGGGAAGGTGGCCACAGTAACTTTATAATGAAACGACGCAACCCCATCGAGTTTGGAATCTTTTGATTCGTTTTGACGATTACTTTGTCTTTAGATGGTATCCAGGGTCTGACGATGGAGCTGGAAGGTGGTCGCAGTAACTCTGTAATGAAACGACACAACCCCATCGAGTTTGGCATCCTTTGATTCGTCTTGACGAGTACTTTGCCTTTACATGGTATCCAGGGTCTGATGATGGAGCTAGAAGGTGGCCATAGAAACTCCGTTATAAAACGACATAACTCCATCCAGTTTTTTAAATTATGTATTCAACTTATAAAGCTGTAACTGCTGTGTGTAAAATAAAGCTGTAACGGAGCTATGTTTGTACAACATATTGGAGAGAAATGAAAAGAGAATTTAATCATCTCTGAAGACAAAACAATTTTGTTTTAGAATTTTATCTGTTTGTCTGTTTGTTTATTCGGTCATCACGAAAAAGCTACTGAAGGGATTTTGATAAAACTTGTTTGTTTGATAGTTATTAAATAGACTTCAAAACTGGTGTACATTTTATGCCGGTACTATATCGGGAACTTGAGATATAACTTAGAAACTAGCTTAGTAAGTTTTTCATTTTCGAAGTGAAAACTTCTTTTAGCACGGTACACATATTGTTAGATGTGATAAAATCTCTGGACCCGTGACACCGTTACGAGACGCAGCTATAGTGTGTGCATATATGCATGTACATATAGCAGACCGTGAACGCGTCTAGATAAATAAAAAAAACCAGACGTCGCGGGACGTCTCCAGATGTGAAAACACCGAAATTATTTTATAGAAATAAAATGATCACTTAACTATAACTTGACAAAGTAGTCCTTAAGACGTTATATTCTCTTTTCATTTCTCTCCAATATGTTGTACAAACATAGCTCCGTTACAGCTTTAATTTGACACACAGCAGTTACAGCTTTATAAGTTGAATACATAATTTAAAAAAACTAGACGTCGCGGGACGTCTACCAGATGTGAAAACATCGAAATTATTTTGTAGAAATAAAATGGTCATAACTTGACAATGTACTTCTCAAGACGAATCAAACGAGTATAAACTCGATAGGGTTGCGTCGTTTCATTACAGAGTTACTGTGACCACCTTCCAGCTCCATCGTCAGACCCTGGATACCATCTAGAGACAAAGTACTCGTCAAGACAAATCATACGAGCCCAAACTCGATGGAGTTATGTCGTTTTATAACGGAGTTCCTATGGCCACCTTCTAGCTCCATCATCAGACCCTGGATACCATCTAAAGGCAAAGTACTCGTCAAGACGAATCGTACGAGCCCAAATTCGATGCGGTTGCGCCTTTTCATTATAGAGTTCCTATGTCCACCTTCCAGCTCCATCATCAGATTAGCTCCATGTCATCATAATATTGCAAAGTCACGCGATATACAGATGCGTGTAAAATTTCAGCTCAATCGGAAACCGCGAAGTGTGTCAAATTTAACTTGCAATATTTGAACGGGACAAGTAAAATAAAAGCGTCGCCACGCTAACAGACGATTTTACTCTCCCTCCGCATTAGATGTTTCACATCAAAAACAGCTCAGCAGTGCAGTATTTTCTTTAAATTAAACGCTTTATTCCGAAGTCAAACCAGTATAAACCTTACCAAAATTATCTTTCCCAGCCAGAGGAAACAGCTAAGGAAGGCTGGACACCAAATCCCCCATGCCCGTGGACATGCGAGCTGACCAACGACGCAGGTTATGTCGTGTACTCGGCACTTGGCTCCTTCTACATACCCATGTTTGTCATGTTATTCTTCTACTGGCGGATTTACAAGGCAGCAGTGAGGACCACGAAGGCTATCAACCAGGGGTTTAGAACTACAAAAGGTAAAATTTAATGCTTAGAATTAACATTTTTTTTTTTTTTTCATATACATATTGACGGGCCTCGTGGCGTAGTCGGTAGTGTAACCGACTTCCTTGGACGAGGTCGTGGGTTCGATTCCCACTCAGGACAATTATTTGTGTGATGAACACATATATTTGTACTGCGTCTGGGTGTTTACTATCTATTATATGTATGTATTTACAAAAAAAAAGTAATATATGTATTATATCCGTATTCTGGTACCCATAGCACAAGCGTTAAGCTTAGTTTGGGACAGAGGACTTTGTGTGAAATATCCGTTAATATTTATTTATTAAGGGACCTAAGGGACCACAATATATTATTTGATTTCCTGAAATTGAATAATTTTCATTCAACATTTTTACATTAAAGTTTGTTCCATTTTAAAAGTCTTAATCAAATGACGTCACTGTCAGGTATTTGTACGTGATTGACGACAATTGCTCCGGACTGCAAATTTCGAAAACACATTCATTCTTAACGTAGTACGTAGAGGGTATAATTGTCATGATGGCTGATTTGGCAAAGCATCTGGGAGGGTATTCCATGAGATGCAGGTTCAAATCCTGCTCGTGACTGTTATTTTCGATTTCACATTTTCACAGTTTGTTTAATATCTGATATTGTCAATTACTCAAAATATTACAATACAGCGCAGCGTACGACTCATGAAGTAAATGGCGGGCATTAGACTTACTAGGTAGGTATTAACATTTTTTTTATTTATCCGGTAAAGGCTTGGGCAACCGTTTTGACGACAACCGCCTAACACTTCGTATACATCGTGGGCGAGGTTCAAATCGACCACATGGTTCTCCACTGTCAACAGCGTCCAATCATTCCACTAGCACATCACTCAGCGCCTCCCCAGAGAGGTTGAGGAGGTAAGAGTATTGAAATTATAGTTATTATAATAAATATAAATAAAATAAGTAATAAGATGAAAGTTACTTTCTTCTAATTACAAAAAAACTATCGGTATTATAAAAATATATCTATATTCTCTATTAATTCTCATAAATAAAAGTAAGAAATTAAAATAATATCTACTTTTATAATAATTTTGCAAAAACAGTGGCAACTCTCACGCAAAATAAATTTAATACACAGATCACGAATTCTTAAGTGAAAGAGAATGTATCAGGCGGCGCCCGCTGTTTTAATGATCTCTATCTCAGAAGCAAATTATTCCCAATACGAATTCCAGAGGTTGTTTGGTCCAGGGGTACAATGGGCCTCATGTATATACTACGCCAGTTTATACTCCACATACATACACTACGCCAGATTATACGACACATACATACACTACGCCAGATTATACACCACTTACATACAATACGCCAGACATAGAGCAACGCGACCCGGAGGGGAGTAACAATACGCAGACGTTCCCCTCTGTCAAAGTATAAGTCCACGCGGACTTATGCGCACAATAAAACTAGTTGCAGCCGCACTGCACACTAGACCAAAGAGTATACACTAAAGACACTAGACTAAATATAGTTGTACGGTCGAGTCGACGCGTTACAAAAATATTAAAAATGCCCAATTGTTCAGTTTTTTGCTGCAAAAAGAGATCTTCCACATACAATTTACAAACTGATGGCGTTAGCTTTCATATGTAAGTAATTTTTAGTCACCTTTTTACTGTTTACATATATTTAAAATTAAAAAATACAATAATAATGGTCATGCTGTTTCGGATTTGTTTACCATCACAAGCCGCTCGCCCACATACAATATACAGATCGGTCGAGCGACTGATCCGAGATTGCATCGGATTTCGCGCCGCCACTGAGCAATAGTGTTGATACCACATTGTAAAAAGTTGTCGATAAAAATGACAAGGGCAAAGGAGTCCATACAGTAATGTATCTCGTACATATAATCATTTTTGAAATGATGTTTTCCGATTTATTTAATATATTATATATTGTGAACTTTATTACAATATGGTTTAATAATAAATTGCATCAACAATCAATTAAAATTACTTACAAAATGTGAACTTCAACCATATTGATTTTTTATTTTATTTATTTATTGCAGGCCTAAAGATCCGAGTTTATGGAATGAATGGAAGAAATTTTCTAATAACAAAGTTACCTAGATTCCCACAAGGAACTGGCATATGTTCAAACCATTTCAAGATAATATCATATTAACAAGTTTGTTTACTAATTTGTAAATAAACTCCTATTTGTATTATAATGGATATATTATTACATTTGTATAACTTTTGAAACCTTCATCCCTACCCTAACAGAGTTCTCGATTTTATCGATAATACCTATCGACAGTTGTTACAGCCATGGTTAAAGCAACTTGTCTATGTAGTTGTGTCACTCATTTTATAGTGTTGTGATAGATAATTTATCTATGTGTATGTGAAATTGCTAGTGTTTTGTTTTAAATGTTATGTGTGCGTTTCATAGTGATAGACTGATTGTTTTTGTGTGAAAGTGTGCGTGACGCAATTCCCCCCCGCAAAAAATGACAGACAATTTTGTATTGGAGTAAAACGTTATGGCTACTCCCCTCCGGTTCGCCGGGGATCCGCGTTGTTCTATGACGCCAGATTATTCGCCACGTACATACACTACGCCAGATTATACAGAAGGCGGAAGAGTATAATTAACTTCTATGTCTGGCGTTTGTTGGCTATGCGAATACCTTCAGAAATTCAATCGAAACTTGGGCGGTGCTTTTAGCGGTGCCAAATTGACTATTACATCCAACTTTTGAAGTGCTTATAAAGAAACGCCACCATGTCAGTGCGAGTTTAGGACAAGAGTAGGAAACCGATTCAACTGCAGACAAGACGTTATGTCCCTGAAACTATTCACTACTGCATTAGATAAGATTTATGCTGAGACGAACAAGTCTCTCCACTATGGTCATTTTTTTCTGTATTCCGGACTGTGTATAAAAATAGATATCGTAAGGAGTTACACATGTAAGCGTAACAAACAAGTTAAATCAATTTCACATTTAAAATATCAGTATGTAAGAATTGCTTATGTAGACAAATTAAATATTTACCCTCTCGTAGGGTCAGCAATACCAAATTCAAAGCCATACCGCAACTTAATACTACGATAGTAATCCTGCTATATAGGTATGTAATGGCCAGAATAAATTGGTCGCTTTATTATGTGGCCAACCATTTCATGAAATGGCTTTATTTCATGATATAGCCAGCTAATACTGGCCCTATCGTTTAATAGTTAACGTTTGATAAAATATCAATCCACGTTCGGCTATATATTGCAAGTTGGCTTGCAGTTGAATTGTCACAAAAATAAAAACGAGCGTCTCACGACAGTAACGTTTTTGGCTGTAGCAAGATGCAAAATATTTTTCATTTCAGGAAATTTAACCATTTCATGAAATGTTGCTCACATAATGAACTGACCAATTCTAAGATAAGGCCACAACCAATAACTTGATAGTAATGCCGCTGATACTTAGCTGGCAAAATTACACATAATCGTAGCGTTTATATGTAAACTATAATATATGTAAACTATAATATATTTTCCTTACTAACTTTTTAACTTAATTTGATAATAACAGGACAACATCTTGCAGACATTCAAGTGCTCGACGCCCTCATGAAAAAGTCAAGATATCAGTCTCATACCCATCTTCGGAACAAATATGTCCAGGTCATGAGAACTCCAGATCTTCAAGTCGATCACCAAGCCCGTCATTGTACGCTGTACATTACGAAAGAGATGGACGGGAATTAACTGAGAGTCGTTTGAGAGTGAGGCCTTCTCATCATTTGGCGCCTGGACCCTTTTATGATGAATACGATGATAAGCCTAGAACGACTAGAAGAATGGGAAAAAGAAATATTAAAGCACAGGTAATTTTGATTTTCTTTATTCTTCTTTTTTTTTTGTAACCCGCTATAGACGCATTTGTGGGCACTAGTCTTCTCTCAGAGAGAGAGAGGATATGCCAAAATCCACATAGGCCTAGTTCGAACACAGATTTGACTGCACAGATGGTGGAGTGGTTTAGATACCGGCTTCCCGCCTGAGTGTTGTGGGTTCGATTTCCGCACAGGACAACTCTTTGTGTGATCCACCAACGGTTGTTCAGAGTCTGGGTGTACTTTGTGTCCGTGAAATTATATTTTGTAAAGTCCCCCGCGATACAAGGATTATTCCTTAGTGCAGGGTGTTGTGTTAAAAAATATATATGAACGGGCAAAACTTCGCAAGCGAAAATCTCTCAGATGTTCAGGTCTTCTCACGATGTTTTTATCACCAAGCAGTCACAGTCTTAGCAACCTTTGGTATTTTCACTTTTCTCTTACAATTGTAATATTTCAAATATGTATAATTATGCTGTTTCCCGTCATGTGTACGCTGTCATTTGGGCACAAGTGTTTGTGCTCATCTTTGTTGTGGACACCTTTTCCATGACCATTTAATGCCGATTAAAAACCGCACACGCAATGTAGTAAAAAATAAGTGATTCATTGTGATATAATATAATCTATAAATATTAAAGAATAACTAACTAAGATATATGAACGCACACACCCGAACTCTTGGGGCTACGACCGTAAAAATTTACATATCAATTTCTTTGATACTGTAGATGAACGCTGAGAAAGGATTTTACGCAAATCCTATCTAAAATAGGTTTATTACTATGATGCGAGCGAAGTCTTTGATAATGCGCTAGTATAACAGATAGATAACACATACAAAATTTAATGATTTTCAAAAGTCTATGAAGTTCGTGGCTTAAAACTGTGGTATACTCATAATATGTCGTGTTCTGAAATAAATATATAAAATAGGACAAAGGTAAAAATTCTGCCAACTAATGTCGTTTGAATCTACGTTTTACAACTTGACATTACAATACTAAGCTTCCTTTTCATGTTTTTTTTTTTGCAGGTGAAACGATTCCGAATGGAGACGAAAGCAGCTAAAACTTTAGGCATTATTGTCGGCGGCTTCGTATTCTGCTGGCTACCTTTCTTCAGCGTGTACGTCGTGCGTGCCTTCTGTGGAGACTGCGTGACCCCTATCGTGTTCTCAGTGCTTTTCTGGCTTGGATACTGCAATTCAGCCATCAATCCTTTGATTTATGCACTGTTTTCTAAGGATTTCAGGTTGGCACTTTTATTAAGATCCTTACTAAAATTATAAATGCGAATAAATATTCACGGTCATTTCCCACAACGTCTTCTGGTCCCAAACTAAGCTTAACGCTTGTGCTATGGGTACCAGATTACGGATATAATACATATATTACTTTTTTTTGTAAATACATACATAATAATAGATAGAAAACACCCAAACGCAGTACAAATCAAAATATGAATGAGAATGTTAGGTTATGCTACGCTACCACTGTAGTAATGTAACATAGTTCCAGTGGCCCGTCAATAAATGCGCAGAGATGGCACACGGCCGGTTTACCTAATGGGTGAGGGCCCCACACTACCCTGTTCGTTGCTCCGAACGACGGGCTGCGCGGTTAGGAACATTTTTTCCAGCCTTAAAAAAAAGGTTTATGCTACGCTGTAAGTACTGAACCAATGATCAAATAAAGTCTTGAGTCCAGAAAAAGCACATGGACTTCATCCCGGGAAAATTAATAGTTTCCGTGGGATAGCTATTTTGACATACAGATAATTATTGTGCCGTTGAGTGATGAACATATTCTGAAGTCCACGCTGACGTAATCGCGAGCAGAACCTAGTATGAAATAAAATACCTAATACTCGATCTGTTTCAAGCCTGATACCTAATTATCTTTACAAAACTGTGAATTTTATATCTGGTTGGGTTTTATTGCTTATGGTGGCAGACGTGCCACAGCTCCCTGATGGTAAGAGGTAACCGCTACTCATGGACTCAACTGAGCAGCGCTGAGTAGCGGTTAACCGCTGCTCAGCTTTTCATGTCGCCGATGTAGGTAATATGGAAAGAATAAACGCATATCTCCTCTTACAACCAAAACACACTAAGGCTGTCACATGGGAGATGATGATACCGAGTCGGTACTAGCGTTAGATAAGAAATGAGTACTCCCACTTGGTGTCCAACACCAACAGTACCTAATACTCGTAGAATATTTTGGTATTTTTAGTGTGAAAAAGTGAATTCCAAAATAACAATCACGAGCAGGTGAACCTGCATCTCCAGGAATAGGTACCATCCCAGATGCTTTGCCAATTCAGGCGTCGTGAAAATTTCTCCAGATTGTTAATTTCAATAACACATTCATTCTTAACTTCTTGGGTGACGCCTGCGCCATCTGTCATATGTAGTTTCAAATCCTGCTCGAGTATTTTCGATATTTTCACACTTTTGTCCATGTGGTGACGTACTAAAGATACCAGTGTCACCACCCCATTCTTTCCCATGGGTGTCGTATGAGGCGACTAAGGGAAGTAAGCAATTATCACCTATTGCATTACTGGTGGTAGTGTTGGGTATCAAGTGGGAGTACCATCTCCGTGTGACCGGCCATGAAGCACATTGTTGTGTTTTGGTTGTAGCAGGAGATAGCCGTTTATTCTTTAATTTCGTATCTGTGAAATGAAATGGTGAGCAGCGGCTTGACAATACTCTCGGTATAGTTGAGTCTACCATGTACCATCAGATGGGCCGTGGCTCGTCTGCCACTAGCAGTGGCCCACTACAAGCAATTTTTTTTTGTAACTGTACCTATTCTTTATATTTAGGTTCGCATTCAAACGCATAATCTGCAAATGTTTCTGTGGAAATGGAGGAACTCGCCGTGAATCCGACGGTGACGGTTCGAGACGACAGAACCATCGACCGACACACTCCCACTCTTTAGAAGAACATGATGCTCTTAATCATAGCGCTGCGCCTGCAGCCACTGCCACAGACAGGTGATGTCTATGTTAATAATGTTGTACTAATTTATATCTAGAACCTGTGAGTTCCATTCATAGTATAGACCTCATGTTCCACGATAGTACATTGTTACACTTTAAAAAATTGAATTTGGCATCGCCGCTTTCCCGCCGATTTTGTTTTTTTTCTGTGGCCTGTCAGCTATTCAGCCATTATTTTTCATTATAATCATTGAACAAATATAAATCTTCGTTATTTTAAAGATATAGTTGCTACTATATTAAAATAAAGTCATATAAAAAACAAATTCTTTAATAAATAGGTACTTAACTTTATGTTACTTTAATTTTACATCGCGCTGTAATTGACTGGCTGTACAGAAAATAGAAATGATTTTTTTTTATAATTACTCAGCAGTCAGTTGAAACTAATTCTCCCTAGGGCTGAAAGTATTACTTTCAAGCCGCTCCTCAGGCAACTTCAAGCCTACTTTCAGAGTATGAGTAATGAAAAATATTTGTAAAAGTTGTTCGTCTCTACGTCACATACGTTCTTTTAAACAGTGCCCTCTAACAATTACGAACAATACTTATTTTAACATAATTGTTCCAAAAAAGTTCAATAGATGTCTCTGTAGTAAAATAAATGGAACTATACGACAAAAGTATGATGAGGTTGGTTGGTCCGTATATAATATATGGTGTATTATATAGTTCTTAAATTTCAGGTGACGTCTCGCTATGCGACGGCAAAATCCACAATTTCAGTCAACCGTCGCATGTGTTTAATTAACAACGTTTATTAAACATAATATTTAATTTAAAGATGTTAAAAATAACATTTAGATGTGTCCTACTTTTGTAATTAATGTGTTAGCAAAATCAATTAATGTTCTTATTTTACACGTGTGTACAAAAAAAAAATACTTAATATAATTAGAATTAAGTACTTCAGAGTCAGGTCGATCAAATATAGATCTATACTTATTATAAACCTTTATTATCTCGAGCTAATTAAATTTATATGATGTGTGGTATTTCAGTGAATGTTTAGATATAAGTAAATTTATTTATTGAAAAGACTGTCAAGTTTTATTGGTACTTAGGTGTAATGCATATAAAAATTATGAATTATTCGTTGTCTATGAGAACTTATATTACACACACAGCAGGCAGAATAAATTGGTCTATTTAAGAGCATTTTTATTCGTTTTTATGTTGTTGTTTACATTATTTTAACCATTATTCCCTTTTTATTATATTAATACGTAGGTGCAGGCAGTGGATCGCGGGTGGCAAACAAGCATACGATGCACCTGATGGTAAGCGGTTACCGTAGCCTATAGCTAGCAATACCAAAAGCATTACTCACGCGTTGCCAACTCTAAGAAAAGACAAGAGGTGGCAAGGAAGTATAATAGGGAGAGAATGCAGAATTCGGAAGAGGTTTGGGCCTCCGACGCTACAACGGTAGGATTACTTACTACCTTTTTTTTTGTTAAGGCGCGAAAAAATGTTCCTTTGGTAGTGGGGCCCTCACCCATTAAATAAACCCTCCGTGTGCCGTCTCTCAGCCTTTATTGCCGGCCACTGGAACTATGTTACATTGCTTCAGTGGTAGGAGTAGGGTCATTGAGCCGGTAGCGCGCACAGGTCCGGTACCCGGACATTTGCTCGACTACATACTTTAAAATCTTGACAATAGTATTCATAGCTGAAATAATACGTAGATATATGTCTTATACGGTTTTAACATAGTTGAGTGGTAATACTGCACCGATTTTAAAACAAAAGACTAAATCTATAGCTGGGGATTAGCCGCTCAATATATCCTGTTACTCAGAAGAGAGTGGAAGTGCGAAAAATGACAAAAAAAATTACGAGGGCCCTCGAGATTAATCGTATTTTTTTTTTTTTGTTATATTATATTAACTTTTAATATTTAGTTAGATTTAATATTAAATGTTAAAAGGTATTTTATAGAGTTTTTGTATTAGATTAACTTATTTGTAATAAAAATCGGGTGTACGCCAACCGGCATGCAAATTTGTCAATTACACCAATTGGCGAACAAGTGCTCGCCAACCAGCATGCAGTTGCGAATTTTGCTTTTTCATTTTGTCTCAGAGTACATAAAGTAGACCTTCAATAGTCAAAAATATGATGTGATAAACGGTTCAACAATGTATTATTCAGTTTACGAACACATGCTTTCTTTAAAAAACCTTGTAAATTTTAACTTCAAAATTGTGTTCGCTTATCGGTATAATGCTGTGAAAACTGTGTTTCAGTAAGCGAACATGTTGATTATTATGAAACAAAACTTAAGATAATTTAAAACATAGTTTTATAATTAAGAATTAAATATAGGTTACTTTACTTATCATCACGCTATCTCCCTTGATTCTCTTCTCTGGCTACCCCAGCCAGAGAAAACAGAGTGCCAAAAGGCTCTATTCTTGCATACAACTCTCGCTTACTCAATTCTCTTCATAAACGTTCGCCGGTTTCGGAGACCAGCTTCCTTGAATACATGATCAATTTGGACTAAGTGGGTTAGTCTCGGTCTACCCCAGTACCTACATCTTTCCACTTTCTCATTGCATATCTTCTTAACCAATCGCTCGTCTGGCATTCTTTCTTCATGTCCGAACCATCGGAACATTCTCTTTCGCATATTTACATCAATACTCTCTTTCAGACCTACTCGCCCACTTACGTCGTCATTACGAATGCAATCAGTCAGCCTAACTCCACAGATTTTCTGCAGTGATCAAGCGCATTTCAAACGCACTGATATTACTCCCATGCTCCTTTTTGCATATCCAACTCTCGCTTCCCTATATTAATGTTGGGACAAGCACTGCATTATGTATTGTAACACGTGCCTTCTGGCTGAGGTAGTGGCTGCCGAAAAGTTGTCCAAAAGCTCCATTTCATTCTGTTGTGTGTTGTCAATCTATTTCAGTGGTGTACCTTCCATCCCGACTGAATCCACATCCAAGATTAGCAACCCTCGGCAAGCAGCTTGCATAAGTAAGAATAACGAATGTAGAAGGCTGATAGATAGAATACATATTCTGAAGGGGCTTGATGTAGGCACTTCATCTAAGTGTTCGCCAATGACAGTTTGCGAACACTGGAGTACCTCCAGTGTTCGCAAACTGTCATTTTCAGTACATTTTCCTTTTTTTCTCATTTTATTCAAATCTACGTGCATAATAGCAAAATAGCATTACGTTTTCAGAAAAAGAGTATATTCTTAACGTATTAATATAATAATACACTATATCATTCTTAGATAGTATAAATTTTGAAAGGTTCAAAGAAGGCAACTCCGCTAATTGTTCGCCAACCGGCACAATGACCCTACCTACCTTCTACCTAAGCAAGGCTCTACCACTGTCTGCCGGCGGAGTGACCTAATACATATAAAAAATAGACCATACCTAACGTAATATGCATATTGTTTATGTTATCATGAATTGGCAATTATATTTGGGTATGTAATTGTTTGGTATTTTAAATTCATTTCTTAAGCATGCTATGCTGCTACAAAATAACAAAAATAAATTTCTTCTGTTTTATGACATACAAAAATAAAATTGTGCTTAGCGACGCTCTAGTCTAGAATTACATAAATGTTATTTCGTCATTATATTACGGTATACACTTAGGTTGGCGATATAATAACGGGACGAGACTTAACGATTTTTAACTTTAAGCAAGTGCTATCAAACTAACAAGTTTCACCAAAATCCGTAGTAGTTTTTGCGTGATACTAAAAAAATGTTCAGAGATGCCTAAATAGCCTAATACAGTAATTTTGTCTCAAATATCATAAATGTACAGACACAGCTCTATTACAGCTGTACGAGTATAATAGTATAAATTAATAAATCGAATCTTCTAGACTAATTCCTTAATAAATTCCGAACTCCATCGACTCTTGAAGAGTTACCTACATTAAATTAGTATAATATGGAATGCCTTTTGAAAAGGGCTTATTTCAACAAGTATTTTTAAATGTATTAGAATTAAACGGACAAAAACGATAAGATCGCTCTGTGATACGAAACAAAATTCTTTTTTGCAGAAAATTTTCTAGAGAAAGAATCTGTTCTATGCTACTATAATATCACAAGTCATTGAAAATGTTGAGTTAGGACAATTGCACTAAAATGAGCTGTCACGGAACGTCTCGCAGATGAGAAAACATCGATTTTCTTTCTTTCTTCAAATATTGTTCGAGTCCTACTTCGATCAACAATGCAATAGATATCGCGTCAGCCCAAAAAAATCCGTCTCGATAAATAAGAACGCACTTGAAAAGTGAGCTTCTATTTTGTTTATTTCAAAAAGTACTTTATTAGTTGAAATTTAAGCTTTATTTCACAGTGAATGTTATTTGTCTAGGGGCAGTAATAAATTATTGCTTTGCTCATTTTTTGTGTCGGATGTAAATGTAAGATAATATTTTAAAGATTTGTGACTTTATTATTAAGTGTCATGATTGTAATTACGTTGAACTTAAAACTGTTTTAAAACCTTTATCTCAGTTTGTTAGTAAACAGATAATTATAATGTAGCTGTATAAGTATTTCACACGGGCACTTTTTGGCTTGATTTTGTAAGTGATACTGTATCTTGTTGTAATTTATGATTGAAGGACTATTTTATAATTCTGGGTAAGCACCCTCTTGTTATCCATAGACGAATTAAAACTAAATATTGGTTTATTGATTAACATTATACTTCAGATGCATTTGTCAACAGATGGCGTTAAAAAGAATAAATAGCCGGTTTTACCCTCCCTCCGCATACAGTGCATATTAATCAAATAAAGTTCAAGGCAGGGAGTTACCTTTTTTATATTACATCGTACGAGCATGTAGCTGTGCTAACGTGCGGAAGTGGGTGGGTGGATTTCGAAACATGTAATTATATTTAGATAATTAGGTACATACAACCGTATACCTACATAAGGACCCATTTAACTTCCTAACCTACATAATAAAACTATTTTTACGGTGCTTGCTTATAATCGATTTGATTTTGTCGAGTTTTCGGATACTTTACATCGTGCATGGTCACAAGAGGAAAAGTAAATATTTATGATAAATAGATACATTTTAAGTTTCTGTTGTTTTTTTCTGAAGTGATAGTAGTATCCACCTCAACGCGTGCAACATTAAGGTGTTTGACATTAGGTACGTACGCCCTTACCTACTAATATTAGGTATAAATACGAAAGTAAGATTGTTTGTTACACTTTCACGCCGCAACTAGGTGCTGAGTCATCATGAAATTTTGTATACCTAGGTACTTATTGTCTGAAGTCCAGAAAACCACACTGGAAAAATTTATGGTTCCGAGGGATAGCTATTTTTACATAGAGATAATTTTATGTGCCGTAAACTCCTATTTATACATCAATGGCCGTAAACTGAAGTATTTATATTATTGTGACCCAATTCTGAGGTCCAACCAGACGAATTTTGCGAGCTCATTATTTCCCGTAGTAAGCAATTATCACTCATTGCAATACTGGTGGTAGGGTTGGGTGCCAAATTGGAATACTCACTTGTTATCGGGCCCAAGCTGGTACCTATCACTATCTTCCGTGTGACCGACCGTGGAAAACTACGGTGTGTCTGCATTGTACCGGGAGATAGCCATCCATTCATTTCATTTCTCATCCGCGAATCCGCAAGAAGTGGCTTAGCAGTATTATTAGCATTAATGAGTTCATGAGCGGCGGTTACCACTTACCATCAGGTGGGCCTTGGCTCTTTTGCCACCACATGCAATAAAAAATACATATTGCTGGCGAATCTATTCTCTTCTTCTATATATAAAAATCAATTACTGTTAGCGTTTGGTTGCGTTAGTCTCGCTAAAACTCAAAATTGACTAGACCGATTTGAATAATTGTTTTTATGTTTTGTTAAAAAAAAGTAGAAAAATTTAAAAAATCAATATTGGTAACATTGTATGGGTATTTGGCTAATAGACTACAAAATACAGACAGTCATTCTCTTTAGTTCATAACTTGCTTTACAAGCAAGTTTCATTTAGTAGCCTAACGCAAACCAAATCTTGCAGATTGATTAGAATTGATAAAGTCATCTAGTGTTTAATAAAATAGATACCTAATTTAATATTATAAGTACAATATACATAATTTTGACATAATTAAATTACTATGTTCAATTCAAAATGTATTATATCTATAATAGTAGATTTTCTACATGCCTATAATTAATAACTACTTACCTATAAAACGGGTATTTAGTCAATGGATAATGAAAGATCTCAACGTTCCTTAAATTTACTTGAATGTGTATTCGGTGTTTTAATATTATTATTCGTTAGTCAAGAAATGTACTAAGTATGTTTAAGTGTGGCTGATATCTATATTGCTATGATAATGATTAATATATGAGATGTTACCTATATGTTGTATTTTAATAATTTCATTTCCAATGAATTGTACCCTAACTTCTGAACCAATCATCATATAATTTTGCATTTTTTTTGTCAAAAGGAAAAGGACAACTTTTTGTCCCGGTAAAACGGATGCTTTGAGTGGATAACTATTTTTGAATAGATATTATGTGCCATAGAGTAACATATTTATGACCTTTTTTGTTGTTTAAGGCGGGAAAAAATGTTCCTAACCGCACACCCCGTCGTTCGGGGCAACGAACAGGGAAGTATGGGGCCCTCACCCACTAAATAATCCCGCCGTGTGCCGTCTCTCCACCTTTATTGGCGGGCCACTGGAACTATGTTACATTACTTCAATGGTAACATATTTATGACCTGAAGTCTTCTTGGCTTCTTAGTAGGTAAAAGTAGGTAAACTGCCTCGGTGGTGTAGCGGTAGTGTATGCGACTGCTAATCATGAGGTCTCGGGTTCGATCCCCGGGTCGGGCAATGTTATTGAGCTTTTTCCTAAAAAGAAAAATTCTCAGTAGCAGCCTGGGGTTTGGAAATGTGCCCGGTAGACGTCAATAGGCTCGCCACCTATTACGTGGGACTCAAACATAGCTGGCGAGTCGTGGGTGTGTAATACACCTCTGCTTACCTCTTTGGGGAATACAGGCGTGATGCTATGTTGTAAAAGTAGGTACGTAGGTACCTACCCCATTTTTTAGGGTTCCGTACCCGAAGGGTCAAAACGGGACCCTAACTAACACTTCGCTGTCTGTCTGTCTGACCGTCCGTCTGTCACCAGGCTGTATCTCAAGAACGGCGATAGCTAGACAGTTGAAATTTTCACAAATGATGTATTTCTGTTGCCGCTATTTGTTATAAATACTAAAAACAAGAAAAACAATATTTAAGGGGGGCTCCCATACAACAAACGTGTTTTTTTGGCCTTTTTTGCTCGCTATTGATAACGGCAACAGGTAGACGCTTGAAATATTCACAGAATATTTAGTTATATATTCACTTTAAAAATAAATAATTTAACATACAATAAAACAAATATTTAAGGGGGTATCCCATATACAAACGTGTTTTTTTTACTCGTTTTTGCTCTGTCTGTCCGTCCGTCTGTCACCAGGCTGTATCTCAAGAACGGCAATAGCTAGACAGTTGAAATTTTCACAAATGATGTATTTCTGTTGCCGCTATTTGTTATAAATACTAAAAACAAAAAAAATATATTTAAGGGGGCTCCCATACAACAAACGGGTATTTTTGCCCTTTTTGTTGTTTTATTCGTCCATAGATGATTGTACTTTTTTAACATATTTGGTAACAGCCAAACACCATGGTTACAGATTGAGAGAGAATTACAATAGTGTAATGTTATTTACCTAGTCAATGGTACGGAACCCTTCGTGCGCGAGTCCGACTCGCACCTGGCCGGTTTTTGTTTTCTTATTTTTGCCGATATCTCGAGAAGGGTCGATATTAGGTGAAAAAGTATAATATTAAATGTAAAAAAAACATAGCATCATGCCTTTATTCCCCGAAGGGGTAGGCAGAGGCGTATTACACACTCACGGTTCGCCAGCTATGTTTAAGTTTCTTGTAATAGGGAGCGAGCCTATTGCCACAATAGATACTACTATTGCTGTCTACCGGGCACATTTCCAAACTCCAGGCTGCTACTGAGATTTTTTCCTTTTAGGATAAAGCTCAATAACAATGCCCGACCCGGGGATCGAATGTAAGACTATGAGGAGCCGAGTTACAGCGGCAACAAAAATGCACCCTAATTTTCCAGACGGCGGAAAACATCATGGCGGATTTAGCCGAAATGCTGTCCGGACGCCAGATAAAATTTACCAAATTACAAGGTACACATTTTATGGAAATGACAGTTTTCAATGGCCATGTCGATAATACGCCATCTGCCGTTAAATAATAGCAATAAACATTCCCATTAATTCGATAAAGTACTTTGCCATTTGCTACAGTGAACGTGTGATTAGGATTAGTAGCATGATAAAACATTTACAGAAATATTCACAGATGGCGCTAATATACTCTAACGAACGAATGTAAATGTTGTCAGTCAGTCAAACGATATAAATAAAATAGCATAATGAATCAATGAAATACCAAATGATTAGCCATATAAATTAGTACAAAGTGCGAAAATGTGAAAACGGAGGTGATGGTGAGATGGCAAAAGTTTTTAAACTTGTCCACATAGGTACATAGTTTGTAGATAAACGCGAAACAACACACCACAATTGTTTTAGCATTCATTGATTAAATTATGCTATAATTAAATTGTTTGTTTCATGATAATACAACCTTATAATTATTAAAATTATTATTTGTACTTACTGTAAATCTACTAATGTATCTGGGGAATTCTACCGATTTTATAGGCTACATAATCGTCGAATGTGAGGTCGAATGGATGTCATTTCCATGTCTCTTGAGTAATATTGTTCTGTGGTCATTTCATGTGGAAATTCCAGAGTTTTGGCGGGAACACGAAAAAGATCATGTCGTCGCTCTGCATTATTTTCCTAAACTTGTGTTATTTCAAGTATTAATGTGTAAAAGTGGTGGCCTTTTGCTTATTAACTATTTGTGTATGTGCATAAGTGTTGGCAAGTGATGTAGTGCGACATAACGTGTTTTTTCCTGTTGTCTCCAAAACTCCATAGAAGCTTCAGTAAGGTTGCCATCGTCTAACTGGAGTGGGAATTTGACTTGACTGACTAATTTTATATGACTGACTTCGACTATGACTTGTTTTATGAACTAAACTTACGTGTGATGAGAGAATAACGATGTTTATAAGTTACTGTTAGGCAGATGGTTCTTCCAAAGCCTCAAACAAATTAAATTAAAAAAAATGTGGAAATTCCGTCTGTCAATCGAAATGTCAGTAATGTCAGTTTAGTTAAGCGCCCGCTTTCGTCTATAAAGGATGTGCGTTTTGTAATGTCTTAAGAGTGTTATTATCGAGAAAGTAATAATAAATATCATAATATAAAATTGCGATATACCTACCTCGGGCATATCTTTTCGTTTGGAAATATAATTGTTTGGTGACCACAAAATGTATTTCGGAGGCGTAGAAGGGTATGTGATTTGTTTATTATGAATTTCTTTTTATTATACAATACTTCGTACATATTGAAAGTTGAAAGGTTTGCCTTGAGAATTCCTAGATTTCGTAAGATTAAATAAAGGGTGTAATTGACCAAATGTTTACAATTTATAAACTAACCTATCTTACAAGAACTGAATAAAATTTTAACATTTTAATCCTGCTATTAAATAGGTACCTGATATAATTATGTATTCTTTATTTTAAAACCAATAAATAAATATAGCAAGCAGAGATCTAACCCACAATATATTTTGGCTACCTAGTACTTTTGTATTTTAGTATTGGTGTAGTTACTAAAATGAAAACAAAGCATTTCCTATAGTACCTACCTATCTAGTTGTCAATTTATTTTTCAGCTTTAAATCCCTGCTTGCTCTCAAAAAGAATTAATGGAAGGACATTAGGTCAAATGTATTAAAACTAAGTTACAAATTAAATTTAAAGCCATTATTTTACACTTGTTTGCATTAAAATACATAGTAAAATACCGACCTATTTATGGTTGAGTTAATTTCAGGAATCATATTATTTTGTATTGCATCATCGAATTCTTATATTAAGTACCTATTTGCCAGGCATTAGGGCTCTCTGACTCCTTTGCCTGTATTTGAAAAAATACAAACAAAACAATGCCTACATTGAATTCTCACTCCACATTCACATTCTTAATTGTATTTTCATCCAATCACCATCTAGTATTTGATCGGCTTGCCAGCCACGCCGACAAAATCGGAACGCTGTAAAATTTACCCTATCAAGCTTAAAATAAAGGCAGTATTTGACTGTGTGAAATAAAGAATTCTAGTTATTTCACAGCTGGTATCAGTGGACGGCCTTCAAATTTTTCAACGTTTACTTTTGATCGAATTGTAAATTGTTATACTAATATCAAAACTGGTTTTGGTGCAGTCTGTAGGTACTATACTATCATAGTTATGTAGTATGCAGTAATTATGGTTTATTATTAGTTAGCGTGCAATTTTCATTTTGTATCTACTTTTTAAATAGCTATGTACCTAGGTAGGTTCGACCGTGTGGTGACGGACTAAGAATACAAGTGTTACCACCCTATTCTTTCCCACGGGTGTCATATGAGGCGACTAAGGGAAGTAAGCAATTATCATCCATTGCATGACGGGTGGTAGGGCTGGGTACCAAGTGGGAGTACTCACTTGGGATCGAGCCCGAGCGGGTTGGTACCACCATCTCCTATGTGACTGGCCACGAAGCACATCATTGCGTTTTGGCTGTAGCAGGAGATAGCCGTTTATTCTTTCATTTCATATCGGTGAAATGAAATGTTGAGCAGCGACTTGACAATACTCTCGGTATAGTTGAGTCCTGAGTGACGGTTACCATTTACCATCGGATGTGCCGTGGCTCGTCTGCCACTACATGCAATAAAAAAAAGAGGTACGTTTTACCTACTACCTATTATAATTATAAAGCTGTTAGCAGAGCTATGTAGGTAGCACCTGATTGGGTTTAAAAACTTATCTAGGTAAGTACCTACCTACCTATCTACTTACATTTTATTCCGCGCTAAGTACTATATCGGGAACCCGAAATATAACGTAGGTAAAGTCTGAACCTGATAACTTCAACCTTTTCTAGTGAGTTAGTTGTGCCTACTACTATCCTACTGTGAAAGATTGTATGTTTGAAGGTCTGTCTATCCATCACCCAAAAACGTGTAAACAGATTTGGATGTTATTTGGCTCAGAGATAATTTATTACCTGGATTAATAGACAGAATAGTTACTTTTATTCTGAATAATGTTAGGTTCCTATGCAATAGCTATTTTTACATAAAGATAGTTTATGTAGGTAAGTACTATAAAGTGAAATACTCGTATCATAGTCACCCAACTCTGAGGTTTACGCAGACATAGTCACGTGCAGCAGCTAGTTAAAAAAAAACAAACAAAAATACAACACAATTAGCGTGATATAATACGCGATACTAGCGATATAGTTATGGTTTGTAAATTGTCAACACAAATGGAGTGTCTGCATTATCAATGTCTATGATAAATACCAAATACACACTAATGACGAAGTTACATAAATAAATTAGATATCTCTCGTGGCGGATGCAGTGTATTATATTTTACTCATGCTCCCTATGTTTGATTTTTTTTTAAAGACGAGTTTTGTCTAAGGCGCACTTACATATAGATCCTTACTAATATGTATTTTAAATGCGAAAGTTCATTTTTTTGTAACGAATCTTTTACGCGGTAACCACTGAATCGTGAAATTTAAGAAAAGGGCAGGCTTTTTATCCTGAAAAGAAGCATGCTCCCTGTGGGATAGCTATTTTTACACGCTTTTTATTAGCTTCACCTGTATGTTTGTATGTTTGTAACCAAACCCTTTGGGCGCGATTTTGACCCACTTTAAACGGCCAGATTTCGTTCAAACTTTGTAGATTTATCGAGGACAAAAGTACGGCTTGCAGATAGTTTTGATTTGCCTATACTTATAACTTACTTAGCATCATAACATCTCCCCTGCGGGACAGGTAGAGAGATCAGAGTGTCAAAAGGCTCTATTCTTGCATACATCTCTCGCTTCCTCAACATTCATAATTCTCTACACACACGCTCGCCGGTTTAGGTGAGTCCCGACTCCACCTGTCTTCAATACATGACCGATTTGATCTAGGCAGATGAGTGTCGGTCTCCCCCTGTACCTACATCCTTCCACTTTCGAATTGTATATCTTAACCAATTGCTTGTTTGGCATTCTTTCCACATGTTCAAACCGTCGTAGCATTCCCTTTCGCATCTTTACACCAATACTCTCTGTCATATCTACTCGCTCTCTTATGTCGTGGTTACGACGATTAATTTGCATAAATAGTATTTTTCCCTTCATTTAACTATATATACTAGATTTTGCCCTCGACTTCGTCCGATTGAAGTTCGTAATTGATATGTCATGGTACGGCGTAAAAACTGTTATCCCGTAGGAACCGTTCGTTTATCCGTGATACAAAGAATTATCCATGTACACAACCCTCAAAAATGATTTACATTTTATATGATAACGATTATTATCCGGTACGCCCATAATATGGGTTACGGAGGTTTTTACCCGCGACTTATTCCTATCGCCCGCATGATAACAAGATAAGAGGTGCATACGACGTCCTTGTTAACACTAATACCAGACTAATGTTTGATCTGATATCTTTTCGTATGTAAACGTACAGTGGAATGTTATTTTTTTTGAACACCGCCTTACTAGTCTGATTATCGAGTTTTGTTTTGGGCTATGCACCCCTTTTTTTGTAGGGTCGAAATGTAATAACTGCACACCGCGTCATTCGGGGCAACGAACAGGGTAATGTGGGGGCTCTCACCCACTAAATAAGCCCGCTGTGTGCCCTAGGGTTGCCAACATTTTTTGGAAAAAATAACGTATCATATTTTGATTTATATTTTTAGCACTTGACATGCTCAGCTACTTTTAGAGTACAAATTATTATTTGTGAATGAGGAAAAAGAGAACTTTAGTACGAGCGGGAAAGTCTTTTCCCTCATTCACAAATAATAATTTGTACTCTAAAAGTAGCTGAGCATCTCAAGTGCTAAAAATATAGATCAAAATGTTTAAAAAAATCACGCCATCAAATACTTAGTATGAATTTTAATTGCAAAATTAAACTTATTATATTGGATTAATGCATGTAAATGCGTTCCGATAGATGGCGTTGGTCTTTAAGACAAATGTGATGAGGAATTTGGGTATGACCGAAAGGTAGCATGGTAGCTCAGTGGATTAGAGCACTTCCCCGGATAGGAAGGGACGCAGGTTCGTTTCCCGCTCGTACTAAAGTTCTCTTTTTCCTCATTTACAAATAATAATTTGTACTCAACGTAATAAATAATAATAATAACTTGTAAAAAATAAAGAATTTGAAGAAGAAAATAGTATTTAAAAAAATATATTTACTATTTATTTATTCAGTTTTATTTACAGTTTTTATTGTCCTTAAATTTTTGGAAGCTATCTTCACAATCCCAATTTAAATAAACAAATAACTCTGATGAAATAAGAAACCATTTGTATATCGCTAGTAGTCCTTGTATAGCGCTAGTATTGAAATGTATAAGAAATGAGAATTAGGGATGGGCCGAAGTTCGTTTTACATTCGGTTTAACCGAATTTCGGTGGCTTGAACCGAACTTCGGCATTAGGCCGAAGTCGGTTTTAAATGCCGAACATTCGGTATAAGAAAAAGGTAAGGTTTTTACTCAAATTTAGAGAAATCACATCTGTCATAGCTGCAAAATAAGTCACATATACCACTACTCGAAAGCCATTTAAGCATGGTCAGTTGCTTCCTTAAACTATAATTATTATAGATAAATTAAAATGTATAAATGAATTAGTTTTTTTCACAATCCAGGGGTCATATGAATCAATACACCTAATAATTTGAAATAAGGTGTAACTCTTACACTGACTGTTTTTTTATTGCTTTACGGCGTTAACTTTTATAAAAAAATACATACAGAATATGACTTGTTACTCCCGAGAAAGCACACACGAATTTTGTTTATTTACCGAATGTTCGGCCGAAGTTTGTAGTCGGTAAAATCACATTCGGCCCATCTCTAATGAGAATTAAACTAATTTTTGTAAGAACTACTGACAGTGACCTTGTTTATTACGCCCCATAACTACTGAACTAATCATGAAATTTTGCACATATACATACATATATATATAAATATATATGTATATGTATGTAGTAATAGTAGTAGTAGTCATATATATATAAATATATATGTATAAGCACATAATATAGTCTGAAGTACAGAAAAGGACATAGGTTACCCTTTCCCCTTTTTTTTTGGCTGAGGCGGGAAAAAATGTTCCTAACCGCACAACCCGTCGTTCGGGGCAACGAACAGGGTAGTGTTCTTCAGGGCTTCACCCACTAAAGAAACCTTCCGTGTGCCGTCTCTCCGCCTTTATTGCCGGGCTAAACCTTTATTGCCGGGCTGGAACTACATTCCTTCGGAGGTTACCTTTTGCCCTGGCAAAATGGATTATTCCTGTGGGATTGATACTTTTATATATAGTAGGTAGGTAGGTATAAAGTAGTAATAAATAATGTGCCGTAGTGCGTCCACGCAGATGATTTCGCCGGCAGAATCTATTCCTAATCACTGAAGTCTTCCAGTTCCAATGGTCCATCAGTACTTGTTAACATTATAGTAAAATACACGCCACGCTTTTTTTAGTACACTAGGGTATGCGCGCACAGGTGTGCACACTATATCTCCTGTATAGTTGGCATGTGCTGAGGTGTGCCTGTTGGCTTTGTACCGCCGACGCCGTAACCGAAATCGCTCTGGAGATCATGTTAAATGCTAGCTTGTGAAGATGTTTGGATGTTTGTTCGTGAATCACGCCTAAACCAATAAATAGATTCGATTGAAATTTGGTAGAAGAGACTGGATTAACATAATTTTGTTATAGGATACTTTTTATCACCCCGAATATTCTTATCGCGATAAGGAGTTTCATAAACGACGCACTAACGACATTATAATGGATTGGAAAGACGAAGTCGGGGACAGCAGCTGACACCTTAAAGTATCTGATAAAATCGAGTTACATACATATCTACCACGCGTGATTCACCGTCACAGATTCAAAACGATCTCGACTGTGAACTGATAACTACTTAGCTAGAATGATAGATTAGGTACCTTTCTACTGAAACGAAAAACGCGGTTAATAAAATGCAATGCTCAGGCCATACTTATGGACAACGTCAATGCCCATCATCGTGATAATTATTGCGTTAACGCAATAAATTGGATGGCCGCACTAGAACGTTCAATTTATTTGACGTACGAGTTCCGCCAATGCAGTTATCGCCTAACGTCAAACGGCAATGTGAATGCCGCCGTTGTCGAATTATCGCGATAAGCCGTGCCTACACTAACGTTAACATCCATCATCGCGATATTTAAAGGCTTTTCTCATTAGTGTGGCCCGGGCATGCGCAATATGTATATTTAAACTATTAACGGTTCAATAGAATTTGACCTAGTTGCTTGAACCGGTCCTAGTGTCAATTGAAACTGCACTTTAAAACTACTGATAATTTAGGCCTAATGTGCGAAAACTGCAAGAAATCATATTAAGTGAAAGGCATGCCTATTACACTGAAGTACTAAAGTCGAGATAAAAGTAGTAACGAGTCAAGTCACGAATTTACTTTTAAACGTTCGTGCACTGACTCTCGAGTAGTTGTTTGTGAGGGCTATGACCGCTATGTGAATGCATCATCGATATGTTTCGGAATATTGTGCGAGTTTTGTGACCTTTTATTCAAATGAAAATGAATCCGATTGGCCCTAATCTGCCTGATTACTATTAAAATTTCGTAATTATCTATACTATTATAAAGCTGTAACAGAGCTGTGTCTGTAAGATATTTGAGAAAAAAATACTGTATTAGGCTATATTAGGGTTGCCAACCGTCCTGTTTTCCCAGGACATGTCCTGGTATTTTGAGTGTCCTGGGGTGTCCTGGATAGCTTTTAAGCAGCGTCCTGGGTTTTTAAAAACGTTCTGTTAAGGTCATGTATAATTAGTGGGGTTGAAAAATTTAATAAAAATACTTAAGTTTGTAATAGTAGAATGTAAAACGGGACGGGGATTGCTAGAATCCCCGTCCCGTGAGTCCCGTCCAAATCAGTGTAACCGTTCAGGAGATTAGCCGTGGATGTACACTGGACCGCAAAGAAAAAGGGTAGGTTAGAAAATCTTCAATATCTTCAAAATTATCTCAACCTAGCTTTATGAAATAAATACTAAAGAATATTTTAATGTCCTTAAATGAAAAAAAAAACCTTTTTATTTTTAATTAATGGTAAATAAATAAAAATACATAGTTTTTCCAGTATTTTCACAAATTTAGATTGGTTACAGATGTGCTGTTTTCACGCATTTGAATACTTTGTTTGCCTCCATGACCTCACAATACTGCTGTTACGCGATTTTGCATACTTTCTACTAGGTTTTTGTGGCGATGCTGCGGAATATTCTGCCATCCCTCTATTAGAGCTTCTTTCATTTCACGTAGCGTGATTGGCGGCGGATTTCGCTGACGTACACGTTGTTCCAGTTCGTCCCATACATGCTCAATGTGGTTTAAGTTGGGGCTGCGTGTGTGAAGCAATCCCAGCCCACACTTGAACAGACCGAGCCTCTGCTGCATGGTACTTTTTCTTCTATATAGGCTTGGTTATAGCGCTCTCCCGGTCTTCTGTACACTCTTTTCCTGCCATCGTGCTTGTATAAACAGAATCTAGACTTGTCTGAAAACATAATTCGTGACCAGTCATTCAGAGTCCAATTCTTGTGTTTCCTACTATAACTTAACCTTGAGTTTCTGTGGTGTCTTTCTTAATGGCTTTAAATTTGCTTCAACTAGACGCGGTCTTACTGTATCCGCACTCAGATTGTTTCCTGCAGCTCGTAAATGATGATTCTTTACTTTAACAGCCGTAACTTAACTAACTAACCTATCATCACGCCATTTCCCTTGCGGAGTAGGCAGAGAGAACAGAGTGCCAAGAGACTCTATTCTTGCATACATCTCTCGCTTCCTCAACATTCATAATTCTCTTCATACACGCTCGCCGATTTCGGAGACTCCTGACTCCACCTTCCAATCATTTTTCAAACAACAAACAATTTTCAATACATGACCGATTTGGTCTAGGTAGGTGAGTCTCGGTCTCCCCCTGTACCTACATCCCTCCACTTTCGCATTGTATATCTTCTTAACTAGTCGCTAGTCTGGCATTCTTTCCACATGTCCGAAACATCGGAGTATTCCCTTTCGCATATTTACACCAAAGTCATCGTTACGAATGCGGTCAGTCAGCCTCACTCCACAGATTCTCCGCAGAGATCTTATTTCGACAGCATTGATTTTACTATTATTTTTTTATTAGTCGTGGGTGTGTAATACACCTCTGCCTACCGCTTCGGAGAATACAGGCGTGATGCTGTTTTTTTTTTTTATTTTACTCTCATGCTCCTTTTTGCATACCCAACCCACGCTTCCATTATAACGTTGGGACAAGCACTGCGTTGTGTATTACGTCACGTGGCCTTTGGCTGAGGTGATGACTGCCGAGAAGTTATCCCAATGCTCCGTGCACTCAATTTCCCGCATTCACTCTCCACTCAACATCAGTGGTGTACCTTCCATCCTGACTGAATTCACATCCAAGATATATAAATTCATCTACTTGTTCTAGGACACCATTTCCTATTGCTACTCTAACATCTGTTCTGGCTTCTTCTCTTTTAAAAACCATTATTTTGGTTTTGCTCACATTCACACATAAGTCCCTTTTCTTACAAGCTTCCGCCATTACGTTGACTAGGGTTTGCAGGTTAGTCGCGGACTGCGCTAATAAAAGCGCATCGTCTGCATATAGCAGAGAGTTAACCACTAAATCACCCATCTGAACTCCCACATTCATTTCATTCAACCTTTGTAGACATTTATCCAGATATATGATAAACAGTCTGCCGATATTGACATTAAACCAGGATGACATTCCATCATCCAGCCGCACACAGGCTCTGCAGTCCATTTAGTTAGACTGCACCGCTTACAGCAGTTCACCGTTAATACCATACTCCGGCAAAATGTCCCAAAGTTCCTTTCGTACAACCGTGCCAAATGCTTTCTCCTAATCCACAAAACTGCAGAAAACCCTCTGCTGCTGATCTCTCATCATGCTTCTCCACAATGTTGCGCAGAGAAAACACTTGATCCATGAATCCCCTTCCGCATCTGCCTGCCTCACACAAAAATTCATCAGACACTATCCTCATTCTCCTTTCAATAATCTTACCATACACTTTGGCTGCCAAACTGGTCAAGCTTGTGGCTCTGTAGTTTGCACAGTCATAAAACGTGAACCCTTGTTTTTAAACAAGGGCACGATGACTGCGCTTCTCCAGTCCTTGGGAACGATTCCTGAGCTCCAACGTAAATTGAAAAGCATCAGGAAGGATTCCCAGACACATGAGCCTCCAAACTCGATCATCTCAGCACCATATCAATACCCGCTGTCTTACCATTTTTCAAACTTCTAATCGCCCATTGAACTTCGCCATACTAATGTCATCAGGGGATGCCGGTACCGAATGCTGATCTGTTAGACCACATGTGGCACCGACATCACCCTGAACATCCGCATACATATCATCAAAATATTCTCTCCATCGGCTTAACACATCTTGTGTTTGCTTAAGAATGTCTTCACCTTTCGACCTTATTTTATTCATTCTGAAAGCTGACCAACCACTCTGAGATTTTTTCATCTCTCTCCAGAAGTTTGGTGTTGCTCTCGAAGTTTTTGGTCAGCCCTTCTTCTGCAATCATATTTGCTCTATCACGCTTCTACGAACGCTTCACGCTTACGTTGCCGGTATATTTCTTTCTTCTGTTCGTTCATACTTGCGATCAGGTTCAAAGAAGATACATAGTCCAGCCACGCTTTCTTCTTTTGGTCTACGGAAGCTGCTACTTCCGTATCCCACCATGTCACCTTTCACTTTCCTATGCTTCTTTGAGCATCCACATACTTCTTTCGCTGTATCTACCATACTATCTTTCAATACTCTCCAGCATTCTTCTACGTCCGATTCCGGCTGACTTGCAATTGTCAGCCGTTCACGGACACTATCTGCATACTTTGCTCTTACACTCTCTTCTTGCAACTTTTCAATCTTTATTCTTTCAAGCCCTCCGAAGTGAACACGTTCTCGCCAGTGTTTCCACTTTCTGAACAAGCTACTAAATCTCCAATAACGAGATAGTGGTCCGTGTCGACAGTGGGACCCCTGTAGGCTCTTGTATCCCGAATTTTACTTCGGAGGCGACTGTCTACCAGAATTAGATCTATCATACTTCTCTTTTTACTCCTTCTCCATGTATACATATGGATGTCCTTATATTGAAAAAATGTGTTTGACACAATAAGGTTTCTCTCCATACATACATCCGCAATGAGCCTACCTGCATCGTTCACTTACTTATCACCAAATGAACCAAGCACGTCTTCGAAGTCTGGACGCTTGGTCCCAACCCATCCATTCAAGTCTCCGCATATGATCACGCGTTCACTAACTTCTGCCAAATCCAGAACTTCGCTAACATTATTCCAGAACTTCTCTAGTTACGATGCCACCGAAGAGCCTATGGGAGCATAAGCTGCGACCATGAAGACCCTGGTGATACCTAGTTTTATTCGGACCCATAGAAGTCTGGGATTGAATATTCCGTAGTCTTTCACACCTGAGGCAGCCGTAAGAAAGCGATTTCTCAAAATTATTGACACCATATAGCGATCCTCCCGCGTCGTCGTGCACCTTTTTTGGCCTGTTCAAGCATTGTCAGGAACCTGGTACATTCTTCAGGGGTTAACGACATGATGACTTTAGAATAACAAAATGTTATAAGGTAGAGACACCATATTTATAACTTTTTTATTGCAAAACTAAAACAAACGCGAAGCAATAGTTTTAAATTTTTTGGTACTAAATTCAAAAACGACCTTGATTTTACATTTTCAGTTTTTATACAATTCTCAAAAATAAATAAAAATGTTTTGCATATTATTTTATGTGGAATTAAATATTTTTAAATTTAGTCTTTATTTCATATAGCTATGTCAGGTACTTTTGAAGATATTGAAGATTTTTTAACCGACCCTTTTTCTTTGCGGTCGATCGTATAGGTATTCGATGTATTTACGAGTGAATCCGTCATTGACGATTTCGTGGGTTTTATTTTTTTGCGCGGGACACACATCTTTTCGAAAATAAAAAAGGCCTAAGTTACTCCTTATAACAACAGCTATCTGCTAGTAAAAGTCCCACCCAAATCGGCCCAGGCTTTCCGGAGTAGTATTCATTCGCAAATTCATGGGTTTTATATTTATTATGCAGTACCCTAATTATTTTTCCAAAATAAAAGTAACCTAAGTTACTCCTTGTAACAACAGTGATCTGCTAGTGACAGTCCCGTCCACATCGGTCCAGCCGTTCCCGAGATTAGCCGGACCAAACAGACAGACTGACTGCGAGATAAAATCTTTAAAAATTGGTAATTTGTTATAGGTAGCGTATATATTCAGTAAAAATTTGTTATTTAGACATTACAAACACATACTTAGATTTTATTTATTTGTATAGATTATTGCTACTCTATTACTGCGTCCTGGTTTTAAACTGAATTGTCCTGGTTTTTCCAACATGAACTCCTTGTTTTTGAAATTAGCGGTTGGCAACCCTAGGCTATATACGCGTGCGTGTCTATTATTGTTATTGAATATTTGTTATTGAATCACGCAAAAACGGCTGAACAGATTTGTTTGATATTAAGGATTTATTACCTGGATTAACATATATATTTTATGCCGGAGAAATGTTAGTTATGGATACCGACTAGCTATTTTTAGATAGATACAATTAATGTACTTACAGAGTGTAGTACCTACATATATTATTGTGACTCACTTGACCCAGTCTGTCCCAAGCGGACGAAGTTGTATGCAACTATGTAGTTTCTTCATAAATCACTCATGAAAGAAATTAAATCATTTGCCTCGTTATTCTGAGTACAATGACGGTCTATATGTAGCAAAATTAATTAATTTATAGGTAACTACCAAGTGAACCGAGATGACTTTTATCGTCATTATTGATGATGATTGGGATGATATATATAGCATGATTGATGATTATTACTAAGTAGATTCCAAATCTCCATTATTGATGTGAAACATCTAATGCGGAGGGAGGGTAAGATCGGCTGTTAATGTGGCGACGCTTTTAATTTACTTGTCCCGTTCAAATCTTGCAAGTTAAATTTGACACACTTCCCGGTTTCCTATTGAGCTGAAATTTTACACGCATGTGTATATCACGTGAAAATGCAATATTATGATGACATCGAGCTTATCTGATGATGGAGCTGGAAGGTGGACAGGAAGTCTATAATGAAATGGCGCCACCTCATCGAGTTTGAGCTCGTATGAAGCTGGAAGGTGGCCACAGTAACTCTATAATGAAACGACGCAACCTCGTCGAGTTTGGACACGTTTGATTCGTCTTGATGAGTAATTAAATGGTGCAACTCCATCGAGTTAGGGCTCGTTTGAAATGTCTTGACTAGAACTTCAATCCTACATGATATCCAGGGTCCGATGATGGAGCTGGAAGATTACCACATTAACTCTGTAATGAAACGACGCAACCCTATCGAGTTTGGAATCATTTGATTCGTCTTGACGAGTACTTTGTCTTTAGATGGTATCCAGGGTCTGATGATGGTGCTAGAATGTGGCCATAGGAACTCCGTTATAAAACGACATAACTCCATCGAGTTTGGACTCGTATGATTTGTCTTGACGAGTATTTGTCTCTAAGTGGTATCCAGGGTCTGACGATGGAGCTGGGAGGTGGCCACAGTAACTCTGTAATTAAACGACGCAACCCTATCGAGTTTATACTCGTTTGATTCGTATTGAGTACTTTGTCAAGTTATTAAATTTTATTTCTACAAAATAATTTCGATGTTTTCACATCTGCTAGACGTCCCGCGACGTCTAGATATTTTTTTTAAATAGCTGAATCTATGCGATTTGTTTTAATTGGCTTATGGAAAGTTGTATTAAGGTTTATTACTAAGAATAAGAATGTAAGAAATTAAGAAGTCACAATATAAAAATATTATTTAGATTCCCCGAATATCCGGTAGAAGTAGTAAATATATTGAATAGATTTGCCCGCGACTTCGACCAACCGTAATACACATTAATTATCTCTATGCAAACAAATTGTTATCCTACGGGAAGTATATTTTCTTCGGGATAAAAATAATGTTCTTTTTACACGCTATTTATTAGCTTCATTTATTTATTTATTTTAGCTGTATTTATATACAAACATACAGGTATGTTTGTATATTTGTATGTTTGTAACCGACTCCTATGGACGCGGTTTTGACCCCCTTTAAACGGCCAGATTTCGTTCAAACTTTGTAGATTTATCGAGGACCGATGACAATACACTAATTTGATAAATTATTCGGTATTTATCGGTTTTTAAGGTTACGTAGTTGTTGAATGTGCAAGTTTCGCGATATTAAGATGTGCACCGGCGTTGTCGATATGTTTGCGAAATAAGAATCTTTTTCAAACATTTTGATCTATATTTTAAGCACTTGACGTGCTCAGCTACTCTTAAAGCATTTGTACTCTTTTTCCTTATTCATAAATTATAATTTGTATTTTAAGAGTAGCTGAGCACGTCAAGTGCTAAAATATAGATCAAAATGTTTGAAAAATCACATCAAATAGTATGAATTTTAATTGCAAAATTAAACTTACTACATTGGATCAATGCATGTAAATGCATTGCCGATAGAGGGCGTTGGTCGTTAAGACAAATGTGATGTGATGAGGAAATTCGGTATTTCTAGAAATGGTACGATAGCTCAATGGATTAGAGCACTTCCCCGGAAAGGAAGGGACGCAGGTTCGATTACCGCTCGTACTAAAATACTCTTTTTCCTTATTCACTAATTATAATTTGTACTTTAAGAATCTTTTTGCTTCTATTTTAGTTTTTAGTATAGTTATTTATCTATGTTCTACTTTCATGTAGTATTACTTTTACTTTACTGTTGTCTCTTTGCTTCGTACCTTTGAAGTTTTGAAACTATTTTGAGACTAAAAAGAAGAAAATAAATTATAGTTTAAAAAACTAAAATAACACGCTTTAAATAGCTAGTTGAACTAAAAAGTAGTAAATAGCTAGTTGAACTAAAAAGTAATAAATAATGATTGTAAAAAAGCGTGGGGTGTTTTTTTACTAGGGTCCTTTAGCAGGTTTCCCGTCCAGGTCCTGTTTTCATCCACTAGTACGCGCCTCGTGAAACATTTACATAGATTGGAATCATAAAAATAATAAACCGCGCAATTTTGGACTCGTTGCGTACCTTAATATCAAATCTGCACGTCTAAAAACTATTCTAAGTTAGTTTTTAACAAGTCAAAACTCGAGTAAAAGCTTCTTCAATCTGGCGGCTTACTTCTAAGCTACGAAAACGTCACATTAAAGTTTGAAAAATAGTGGTGCAAGCTAACTGCGCGGATTTTTTTTTAATTGTTTTTAGAATGTATTTCTTATGTATATAATCTTTATGTTAGGGCATTATTGACTAAGTTGATACATAAAGAACACATTAAAATGTGTGTTTCTAAAATCTAGGCGGACAGTAACTGAATTATCTATTTCGCAAAACATTCAGTTGTCGTCCGCGTGGACGAAAACACACGTTTGACTAGTCGTTTAAAATAAGGAATGCGAAGAAATTCTGTTGAAATCTTTATGGAATGATCTTTTTTTTTTATTTAGTCTGATATTTAGTTTTCATCCGCTAATTTAGCAGTATTGCATGCGTAAAACATAAATGATATTGTGGACGAAAACTAAACAATGCGTTGAAAATTGCTTTGTGTTTCCGTCCATATACTATGTAAGTAGATGAAAAGTAATACTGGATAAGTATTTAGTTTACGTCTATTACAAATAAATATTATACTCGTACTTGTTTAAACTAACACAAAATCATTAATTCAGGTTTTCTAAAAAGAAGTTTTAAAAATAGATACTTAGTTTTAATTATTATCTTTAAATTTGCAGATAATATTTTTATAACTTTTTTATGTTATTCTATTAAAACGCATTGGGAAGTATTTGAAATTGATTAAAAAGCATTTTTAATTCAGCAAGTATATTACATGCCTCTTTAAACACCGTGGACGAAAACTAGCCTATACAAGGTCGAAAACTAAGATTTTTGGACGAAAACTAAAGAAATCGGCACTTTTCACTAAAACATTTTAAATAAAAAACATGTTGACTATAATTATTTGTTACTTAATATAAACTTAAAATAGACTATATTAGCTTCCAATATAAAATTGGTTTGTTAGAGCTGGGCAAGTAGAACATATAATTTATAAGCCCTTAAGCTGGCAACTCCGCTAAATGGACGAAAACCGGCTAAACTACCCTATATAGGTGAACTATTTGTAAATATGCACCTCACGATTTTTTACAATCATTATTTATTGTAATATTATTTACTACTTTTTAGTTCAACTAGCTATTTAATGCGTGTTATTTTAGTTTTTTAAACTATAATTTATTTCAGTTCTGGATTACAATCATGAATACTAAAGTCTATGATCAGTTGAATTCCTACTTAAGACGTGAAAGCGTAACAAATAAACAAACAAACGCACTTTCGCATTTATTATAAGTACTTACTATCTTATAAACCTACTTACATCACGGCTACTCACTTCTGGGGTAGGCAGAGAGAACAGGGTGCCAAAATACTTTTTCTTGCATACATCTCTCGCTTCCTCAACATTGATAATTCTGTTCGTACACGCTCGCCGGTTTCGAAGACTTCCTGACTCCACCTTCCTTCAATACATGACCTATCTGGTCCAGATAGTTTAGTCTCCTTGTGTAGTGTATGGTAGAAATTCCGTCAACAAATATTGTATTTATTAGTGATCAATTTTAAAAAACAAAATATGTATCATATTTCACTAACAACTATTCAGTTCTTATCGGCCGCATCTAGAGATAGCTCCTACGTATGTTAGTTAAATACCAGTACTTACTTATCAGCATATTTTGCAAAATAATTAAATATATTTTTATTATAAATTATTTGCTCATATTCGTCACAATACAGGATACGTTCTTCCTCTGTAAAAATATTACCAAAATAACTACGTGTATCTATTACTAGAATTATTCTTTTTGAAAGTGGAAAACGAGAAATTTTTTTATCAGCAGGATTCGAACTAGTCTCTACTCCTATACGGAGGACTGCTTTAGACCGCTAAGCTATCGTAGAAACCTACCGATATCCCATTCTCCACCTCACAATTTTATTTACTCTTATAAGACCGGCGCCATCTACCGGATGTGATTGCATACATTTTTGTTCCGATATCTTACTGAATGAAGGCGCGATTCACTAAATAATTTATTTATACTATGATTTGAGTTTGGCATAATCAGCTATTTTACTAGACCAAATTATTGTGAAAGAAAAACGTCTAAAACAGTCCCCTGATTATAGACGCATGAAAAATATTTTCGAAAAAAAAGGAAGAAAGAAATTTAAAGCAAATGTGAAGTAGATATTGGGTGTCCCTATTAGGTGACTGCGATAGCTTAGCGGTCTAGAACACTTCTCCGGATTGGTTGGACGCAGGTTCGAATGCTGCTCGCAGTAAAGCTCTCATTTTCGACTGTCACAAATAATTTGTTCTTTAAAACAGTTCTTTACAATTAGGTGCGCTTTTGTACACTATTGTGTTGTATTATTATACTAGCTGTTACCCGCGACTTCATCCGCGAGTAATTTCATAAACATAAATAAAGGAACCCTTGAAATTGAAGTCTTGAATTTAAAAGGTAAAAATATTTTTTTTTAATAAATGTATCCTATGTTACTTCTAATACCTCCAAGAGTATGTGTACAAAGTTTCATGATGATCGGTTAAGTAGTTTTTGCGTGAAAGCGTAACAAACAAACTTACATTCACATTTATAATATTAGTAGGATTACTACCTGTAACAGTATTTGAATACGTATGATATATCTACTTTGATAAAGCTTGTCTATTTTTAACATTGATAAGTATTGATTGATAACGGTACGGCGGCAGTCCTTTATCTTAACCTACGTTGAACTTGGCCATGTGTATTAGCGTATCTTCTTTTAATACCCATTTCTCTTCGTGGTGGGTTGGCCAAGGGGGGGAGTGACTTGGTAATGATCCATCATACAGGCCCAATGTGGGATGACCTTCACAAGTCAAGAAAATCTTTCAGACACGCCGGTTTTACCACGGTTTTGCCACCATTTCTTCATGACGATGATGCTGGTGGCAGATGAGTTATGGTCCACCTGACACTAAGTGGTAAGGACTACGTACAGTACGTACTACATAATTATTTTGCAAAGCTGCTGCTTACCATTTTTATTTCGCGAGTGGTGGCAATCTGGCAATGAATGGCTGGATGGCCGGCTACAACCAAAATACTCGCAAGATGTTTCATAGTCGTTCGCATGGCAATCTGTGATACTGACCCGCACGGCAAAGTGAGTACCTCCTCCTAATTGGTACTCAACCCTGCCACCATGTGAAGCTTACTTCCCCAATTCGCTGGTAGAACATGAAAGAATGGGATGTTGACATTTGTAATTCATCACCACATTGATAATTGCCTATTCTAAACTATAACAAAGCTATTTTTGATTTATTATTTTTTTAGCATTTGACATGCTCAGCTCTCCGGTTCGCCGGGGGTCCGCGGTGCTGTATGGCTCAGCTACTTTTAAAGTACTACAGCATCAGTGCGAGCGGGAATCGAGACATAGTAGATCAGCCCCCTGAGGCAGAATGTCATATTTCACGTGTCGTCCGTATCGAGATCATTGTGATTGGTTGAGAAACCGACGCGTGATGTAACAATAATCCGTTGGCCAATCACGGTGATCGTACAAGCGAGACGATACGATCGACATGTGAGATATGAGATTCTGCCTAACCCCCCTGGACATAGTCTACTATGATCATGATTCCCGCAAATTACGCCTCGCTCTTATTCCTCATTCACAAATAATTTGTACTACTTATTATAAAGCTGTAACATAGGTCTCTATGTCTGTACTGTAAAGATATTTAAGAAAAAAAAAAGTACTAATATTAGGCTATTAGTATTGTTCTAGGGTTATAGAAGTCCTTCAGTGCCTTATAAAGCGAAGTTGTTTGGTGATGTTTCACATGAATTATTCGAGTCACAAGTTTCGAGTTGTGTCACGCAATATATCGTATCCATCCATCCATCAGCCTTTCATCGTCCACTGCTGGACATAGGCCTCCCCAAGAGAACGCCACAGCGAACGGTCCTGTGCGCCGCTTGCATCCAACGAATGCCTGCGACCTTGACCAGGTCATCGGTCCACCTGGTGGGAGGCCGACATATCGTAAATCACTCGTAACTCAAGGTCCAAGTCAGGTGCTTATTACAACTTCGTTAGAAATTACAATATAATTATACAGGTAACGTATCGCAATTATGCAATTATAATAAAATTATAATTTAAATTTAAACGTATAGCTCAGAACACAGAAATATTTTTTTTTAATGTTTATTTAGTTTGTTTGGGCTTCACGCAAAAACTATGTATTAAACAGATTTTGATGAAGCTTTTATTGTTTTATAGCTCTTGATTAGGGTTAAAAAGTGGTAGGAACCTCTATAAGTATATTTCATCCCGTTACAACTTCGGGAATCTGAGATATCACTTAAAAATTATTGTTTGTGATCAATAATATTAGGTATTATAATATGCATTCGGGTAACGCCGAAAATCGGGTAATTCTAATAACTACAATTTTCTACCAAACGCTGCAAAATTTTGTGGTCGTAAATACGCTTCCCGCTATTCGTTGCCTCCGACTGCTACAAGTGACCATATGAGTGCAAGTGAAGTGCATTTTTGTAGAGAACTGCGATTTCGTGATTTTTTTGGACTATCAGATTTACCCGAAGATCTATAATTAAGAAACTTGGTACTTAAGTTATTATTTTTTTTTTATTTGTTACCTAGATATACGCTTTTTTGCAATTTTGGGTGGGCTTAAAACTGTCTAGCTCAAGATTTTCTGTTATTTTCTGATTTATCCGACTAGGGCAATTCCGAATCATAATTAGTCATTCGCATTTTGCTGTGTGGGGCCGGCACCAAGAATAGCTCCACCCCGTCTCTTGCTATGGGAGTCGTAAAAGCCGACTACGGGATTACCGGGGGACCGGGTAGCAGCGTTCCCCTGTGTACTAAAAACATCCACTGCGATCGCCAACCCGCCTGCCAAGCGTGCCGATTATGGTAAAACCCCCATTTTGGGGAGGCCTATGTCCAGCAGTGGACGATGAAAGGCTGATGGATGGATGGATGGATGGATGGATTTACCCAATGTTGATTTTTCATAGAGGTTGCCAGTGGTTCTTAAACTACTTTTAAAGTGCAATAAATGTTATGATTTAGGTACACTGGTTCCTATAGAAAATGTTGCCCATGACATATCTATGGTATAGTTGTTAAGTTCCTACATATAAAATTTATATTCCTTTTTTTGAAAAAAGGAAGGGGTCTCACTTGTTTCGTTATCCGTAACCACACGGACAACTTTTTGTTAGATTCATCTTAATAGTGGTATTCCTTAAAAAACAACTAAATATATTTAAGGTAATTTTATAAAGTTTCTGGTTTCTCAATAAAAAAAATACAAGTGACCAAAACATTTCATATTATATTATATTGTCGCAAAATTTTAATTACGGTACTTACAAAATATTATTCGCGAACTGCTAAGATAGTAGAACTAAATTAATTTACTGAGTTATGATTGTGCTCTTAAAATATTGTTAGCTACTTATAAGTAACCGATTATAAATAATGTTTGTAATCACCTTAGTTTATATATTTTTAAATTGTTTCAGAATCATGCCATACACAAATGTATACTAGAAGTATCAATTAACGTAAGGGACAAATCACGGTTTTTCAGGAGAGCCAATAAACAATTTAATTTTTTTTAATCTTTGTATAAAACTTTTTACTGTTTGCTCCAATTTTAGTTGTGTCTGGAGCAAAGTTTCTTAGAATTTCATCTTCTTTCATGATATAAACACAAGATTTAGGAATGCCCAGTGGTTTAGAATATAGCATGTCCCTTACATTACAAAAATATGTTTAGTTGTGCCTTACGTTACTAATATTTTATGCATAAACCGTCGAGTATAGTGTAAGCAGCAAGAGATATTTAGATATTTTCCTTTCCTGCTAAAAATATATATAAAAATATCTAAATATTTATAGGGTTTGCGTCATTATTAGGTAAAAATCTTAATTGTAAAATTAAGTTTACCTGGTCGGTATAGTGTATGAAAATACTTCCGACAGATGGCGCAGGCGTCACCCAAAGACGTTAAGTGTGATGTGTTGTCGAAATTAGCAGTCAGGAGCAATTGTCAGGATGGCTGAATTGGTAAAGCATCTGGACGGTATCCAGGAGATGCAGGTTCAAATCCTGCTCCTGACTGTTATTTTCGATTTCACATTTTTCACTTTGTGTTTAAAGCAGCAAGAGAAATAGAAAATTATACGTCTTTTTATGTAAAGGACTCTTACAGTGTTGCAATTTGATGTAACTATAGATTATATTAAATAGTAAGTAGTATAAAGTAGTATTTTAACACCATGGAAATAAATCCTTTGCATGATTAATGTTGGTATGAACCAATATTAATGATTCAAATCAAACGTTAGGTTCAGGTTCATCATCACGCCATGTCCCTTGCAGGGTAGGTAGAGAGAACAGAGTGCCAAAAGGCTCTATTCTTGCATACATCGCTCGCTTCCTCGACATTCATAATTCTCTTCATACACGCTCGCCGATTTCGGAAACTCCTGACCACCTTCCTTCAATACATGATTGATTTGGTCTAGGTAGACGAGTCCCGGTCTCCCCCTGTACCTACATCCTTCCACTTTCGCATTGTATATCTTCTTAACCAGTCACTCGTCCGGCATTCTTTCCACATGTCCGAACCATCGCAGTTTCCAAATAATAACGTTGGGGCAAGCACTGCGTTGTGTATTGCGACACGTGCCTTTTGGCTGAGGTGATGACTGCCGAGAAGTTGTCCCAATGCTCCGTTCACTCAATTTCCCACATTTACACATCCAAGATATACAAATTCATTCACTTGTGATACTAAACATCAGTTCTGGTTTCTCCGCTTTCAAAAACCATTATTTTGGTTTTGCCCATATGCAGCCGTAGGCCCCTTTTCTCACAATCTTCAGTGATTACGTCGACTAGGGTTTGTAGGTCAGTCGCGGACTGCCCTGATTGATAAGACCGCATCGTCTGCATATAGCAGTGAGCTAACCACTAAGTTTGCCGTCTGGGGCCGGCTTTAGAATTGTCACACCCCTCTCCACTCATGGGAGTCGTAAGAGCCGACTGAGGCAATACCGAGGGAGTGGGCAGCAGTACCTCGAGTATTAACAACATCCACTGCGATCGCCAACCCGCCTGCCAAGCGTGGCGATTACGGCAATATCCCCCATTCTTGGGGAGGCCTATGTCCAGCAGTGGACTTTAAAAAGGCTGATGGATGGATGGAACCACTAAGTCACCCATCTGAACTCCCACATTCATTTCATTCAAGTGTAGTACTCTGTAGACATATATCCAGATATATGATAAACAGTCTGGCTGATAGAATACAGCCCTGTTTAACGCCGATATTTACATTAAACCAGGGTGACATTCCATCATCCAGCCGCACACAAGCTCTGCAGTACGTGGACGGTGCAGTCCAACTACACGTAGTTGGACTGCACCGTCAAATGCTTTCTACAAATCCAGAAAATCCTCTGGCCTACAGCCAGATGCTACTCCGCAATGTTACACAAATAAAATACATGCATCCCCTTATACACCTGAAACTTTGTGCCTTAAAGAAATTCATCAGCCACCATCCTCATTCTCCTTTCAATAATCTTACCATACACTTTGGCTGCCAAACTGGTCAAGCTTATTGCTCTGTAGTTTGCACAGTCATAACGTGACCCTTTGTTTTTAAATCCTCCATCTTCTCCAATCCTTGGGAACCATTCCTGAGCTCCAACATAAATTGAGAAGCACCAGGAAAGATTCCCAGACACATGTGCGTCCAAGTTTGATCATTTCAGCAGACACCATATAAATACCCGCTGCTTTACCATTTTTCAAATTTTTAATCGCCTATTCAACTTCTTCCCTACATATTAATAAATAAATATACATGAACATTTCGTCCTCTGGTCCCAAACTAAGCTTAACGCTTTTGCTATGGGTAGCAGATTACGGATAAAATACATCAATATATTACTTTTTTGTAAATAAATACATATAATAGATAGAAAACACCCAGACGCAGTACTACCGTATCTGTGTTCTTCACACAAATAATTGCCCTGAGTGGGAATCGAACCCACGACTTCTACCGACTACGCCACGAGTCCCGTCTATATATAATAAAAATAGCTTAAAATAGCTTTGCGAGATCATAATGTAAGAGAATAATTCTTAAAAAAACTCTTATCATGCATTAAAGTAAGGAACATGGAAACAGGATTTGAACCTGCATCTCCTGGATACCGTCCAGATGCTTTGCCAATTCAGCCATCGTGACAATTGCTCCTGACTGCTAATTTCGATAACACATTCATACTTAACGTCAAATGCTAAAAATATTTATAAAAATATCTAAATATAAAAGAAAGTTCTTACCTTTGCTTGACGAACTGATGATATTTGTCAAGTATAATAACTATTTTATCCATAACAATAATTAAAAACTCTAAACACACGTAAATAATAACCATTTTTACGACACTGAGATAGCGGCGTGGGGGCCCTTTTTTTTCGTGGCCTTGACGTGCGCGCGGCCCGGAACTGAGAGGTAGATCAATATAGAAGTACTTCTTAAAATTAGCGCTAGATGGCGTATAAGACATGAAACCCACATTAGTACTTTTTGAAATTAGTGCTATCTATGTGATTTATTGAAAACTACTTAGTAAGACCAATATCAAAAATCTTTATTCTATTCTACACTATTTTATTATTATTTTTATCTATTTTATATTGTTTACAATTTTGTTGTGTTAATGTGGGATTTGTACCTGAATAAATAAACAATTATTATTATTAAAAATAATAAATTTTATTGTGAAAAATGATGATTATGAGGCGTGCAGTTTTGGATTTTCCAAAGTATTTTCGAATACTCACCGACAGATGACACATCATTTACCAACACACACACGTCACAGTAACTCTGTAATGAAACGATGCAACCCTATCGAGTTTATTCTCGTTTGATTCGTCTTGAGGAGTACTTTGTCAAGTTATGATCATTTTATGTCTACAAAATAATTTCGATGTTTTCACATCTGGTAGACGTCCCGCGACGTCTAGTTTTTTAAGTTTTATGTTTAAAACAAAGGAGGTAAAATATAAAGTACCAGCAAATCATATAGACCGTACATCGGGAATATTATGGCGCTGACGTATCATGTAGGATGTAGGTAGGTACTTTACGTACCTACTACCTTTTTTTTTTGTTTAGGCGGGAAAAAATGTACCTTACCGCACACCCCGTCCTTCGGGGCAACGAACAGGGTAGTGTGTACTATATCGGGAACCTGAAATATAATCTAAAAACTAGCTTTTGTCTGCAGCGGAGCCGCTGGCAAATGCTAGTTATAATTAATATAATCAATGCAGGAACCATATTACATTCTTTCAATGGTAGGTAGTAGGGCCACCGAAGGAATGTAACACAGTTCCAGTGGCCCGCCAATAAAGGCGGAAAGACGGCACACGGCGGGTTTCTTTAGTGGGTGCAGGCCCCCCACTACCCTGTTCGTTGCCCCGAACGACGGGGTGTGCGGTTAGGAAAATTTTTTCCCGCCTTAACAAAAAAAAATGTAGGTAGTAGGTACCTAACTACTTATTTTGTATTTTAGATATTTTTATATATATTTTTAGCATTTTACATGCTTAGCACTATACATTAAACACAAAGTGAAAAATGTGAAATCGAAAATAACAGTCAGGAGCAGGATTTGAACCTGCATCTTCTGGATACCGTCCAGATGCTTTACCAATTCAGCCATCCTGACAATTGCTCCTGACTGCTAATTTCGATAACACATCATACTTAACGTCTTTGGGTAACGCCTGCGCCATTTGTCGGAAGTATTTTCATACATTATACCGACCAGGTAAACTTAATTTTACAATTAAGATTTTACCTAATAATGACGCAAACCCTTTAAATATTTTAGATATTTTTATATATATTTTTAGCATTTTACATGCTTAGCTCTATACATTAAACACAAAGTGAAACTATATACTTATTTTGTTATGAAGGAAGTTATGTAAATATAATATTGTCAGTAGATAATAAAAATTACATTGTTATTTTGACTTTAACAATGTTCCTTCTAATACATATAATAAAGTTCTATCGCGATAACTGGATTATTATCAAACAAGATTATCGCTATTGGTTTTGCTTATCTATATATAATATCTAAGTAGGTAATACTTAATTGGAATTCAGGAATTATCTGACCAGTTTATTTCGTTTAATAACTAATTTATTAAGAAAAAATTATGTTCTGTTCTAATAACCTAGCATCACGCCTGTATTCCCCGAAGGGGTAGGCAGAGGTTGTATTACACACCCACGATTCGCCAGCTATGCTTAAGTCCCACGTAATAGGGGACGAGCCTTAGAATAATTACACATCTTTCACTTTATCTACTTTCATCAGCGCTTTCATGGATGCTCGTTGGTTACGAGTACTCTTAACCTGGCCTTCCTTAAGAACGTCTCCGATCTGGTCAAAATACGTTCGCCTAGGACGACCTCTACCAACTTGCCCATTCACAGTCGCCTTGTATATGTTTCCTTAATCTTCTTTTATCCATCCTCTCTACGTCTCCGAACCACCTAAGCATTCCTTTCTCTTTTTTTGTCACTACATCTTCTTTCACACCACAGCATTCTCGTATCATACTATTTCTCACTTTGTCCATCAGAGTCACTCCGGCTATGCTTCTCAGACTTCTCATCTCCACAGTATTTGTCATACTCTCGTGCTTCTTCGCCATGCCCAACATTCACTACCACACATAAGTGTAGGGATCATGTATGCACAGCCAGTCGTGCCTTTTTTGACACTTTCTGGCTGTTCATAAAGCCATGCAAAGCCCATTCATAAAAATTTTGTGTACTGCGAGCACAGACAGCTCATTAGGTTGAGTTCTCTGTGAATAGGAGGGAAGGTGTGTAAGTTTCGATCGATAACTGATATACTTTCTCGACCTACATGATTGAGAATGGTGTGAGCAAATATATGTTCATAAGATAAATATAGGTACCTACTTACCTATAAAATATACTTAAGTATGTAAAAATAACCATAGAAAACTAAATAATAATTGTTAGTGTTATATATTTAAACAGGGTGGCTTGTAAGTGACAGCAAAACTAGTTTTATGTATCCTCACAAAAGATAATACTATTAAGTAGGCAGGTATATAAGTCCTGAAGGAATGTAATATGGTTCCGGTGGCCCGCCAATACAGGCGGAGAGTCGGCACACGGCAGGTATATTTAGTGGGTGAGGGCCCCACACTACCCTGTTCGTTGCCCCGAACGACGGGGTGTGCGGTTAGGTACTTACATTTTTCCCGCCTAAACAAAAAATATAAATGTATATAGGTACTTTTCTTTATACTGTGGTATCGTATACTTACTGTATTTGATAATACATTTTATACTTCCTGATACTTCGAATATTTTGATGGACACACCTTTGTTTTTTTTTACATGTAAATAAGAACTTATATATCCATCAGCCTTTCACCGTCCACTGCTGGACTTAGGCCTCCCCAAGAGAACGCCACAACGAGCGGTCCTGTGCCAACCGCATCCAACGGCTTCCGAACGAGCGGTCCCGTCATGGGAGATAATGCCGTAATCGCCACGCTTGGCAGGCGGGTTGGCGATCGCAGTGGATGTTGTTAATACTCGAGGGAGTGCTGCTGCCCACTTCCTCGATATCCCTCAGTCGGCTCTTACGACTCCCGTGGGTAGAGAGGGGTGGGACAATTCTAAAGCCGGCCCCACACGGTAACTAATAATAAGAACTTATATATACGGGATTGAAATTTAAATATTTTAGTTTATGTACAATGAAACTTATGTTTGATGAAAACTATTTCGAAACAAATTACGAAGCTTTAATATTTAATTAATTTTCATATGTAACATTTTACTAGCTAGGTAGTTTATGCAGGAAAGTTCATTATACCCGAAATTTGCGCCTATAATCCTGCCCTACTACATAACCTATTTTTTTTATTCAGCATGGATCTACATTCAGCACTCGAGTGAATTAGGCCTAAGTTGACATGACATGCCGTCGAGAATAGATTTTCTCACGATACTTTTCTTCATACCTAACTACTTACGATTTGAAATGGTGTCCTGCCCCCTTAGAATGAAAAACGAAACGTTAGACGAACTTTCGGTTAGAGTCATTGTAATTGATCAACAGTCCGACGCGTGATTCCTTATTAGTAGAGATTTCGACGCGTGATTCAGCCGACCAATCACAAATAGTCACAATAAAATGAAACGAAAGTTCGTCTAACGTTTCTGCAGTCTTAAAACGCCACACGATAACAGTTTGAAGAGAAGTAGATATCTAATTAATTTTACACTATTTGTCAACAGAGGTGCTACTCACTCCAATCTCATAATATGCGATGAGACAGGGCGAGTGGTTAGTAGTGCCAAGGGTCCGGGTAGCAACCATTGGGTCCTCGGGATAGACGAGTGCTGCGACAGGATCATACGCATGCTGCATCAAGCTAAATCAGATGCCTGCATACCCAAAGATCAACCTTTGGAGTCATTAGTAAGTTTTACATGACTATTAAAGATATTACCTATGCTGGCCTGAAAACTCTTGCCAAAGATAGCTGTGTTTTGTCGTCGCTTATCCTGGACTGCAACGAGTAATAGCATCTTATTCGTTCTTACCGGGCCCGTAGAACGTAAATCACTAAAACGTATCGACATCTCATCGTGTCATTGTTATCGAGTGAGTGAGATGAGAGATCATCGTGATTAGGTGATCGAATATTGCGACATGAGGCGTCTATGACTCTACCAATCACAAATAAAACGATACGATATCGATACGATTTTGTGAATCACATTCTATGGGGCAGCTGTGAAGAATCTCGTTGTTTCGGGTTCCCACAACCCAAGATTACCGATTTGATCTCCTCTTGTTGCCTATAAACATACATGATCATAATTTTAACGTGCCCTGCTATCGCTTGATAAAATCTATTACTCTTGCACACATGCTCCGAACAATCTCGAAACGAAAATTACTTCAATTGATCTTAATTGTTAGCAATATAAGTAATTGTGTCCGCCAACATGTGGCAATCGGTTCTATAACGGCCACATGATTATCGATTTAACCTTGATTGTCATTCTCTGTGTCTAGGGGCTGACGTTGTCTGGGTGTGAACAGGAGAGCAGTAATGCTGAGATGGCGAGACGTATGACGGAAAAGGACGATTCATGTGCAAAGGCAATCTACGTTGCTTCGGATACAGCCGGGTCGTTGTTCACTGGAGCACCGAATGGAGGGATGGTGCTTATTGCTGGTAATTAATTTTTAATAAAAGTAACTTTTTTTTTACATTACTCCACCTTTTAGCCGAAGCAGCACATTAGCTTGTCTATATGCAATACACTAACGCTCAATGCGCACACTGAGAGTACTGCGTACTTGACATTAGTGCGGTACGCTGGGTAAATATCAAACAAGTGGTGCACTCGGTAAAGTTTAAAATAAAAATACTTTGGAAAATCCAAAACTGCACCTCATAATCTTCATTTTTCACAATAAAATTGATTATTTGATAAGTAACTAATAATGTATTGGTTTTACTAAGTAGTTTTCAATAAATCACATAGCGCTAATTTCAAAAAGTACTTATGTGGGTTTAATGTCTTATACGCCATCTAGCGCTAATTTTAAGAAGTACTTCTATATTGTTCTACCTCTGTCATTTTGCAAGGCGCCATCTGGCAATTAGTAAGAACAACAATTCATGAATTTACATATATGTATTATATACCTGCATAAGTGCATATAATATATATAAACATGTAAAATTGAATAATTTATTAAACTGTAAACAAAAACAATTTAAGAAAAAAAAATCAAAAAAAGCAATATTGTGTTTCTATATGTACAACAGCAACTGAATACATCTAAAATTGCCACTTGCGACATCTAGGGCTGCATTTGTCAATATCTCTTTTACTTTAAAACAGTGACATCTATCAATAGAAAATTGCAACTTTAGACAATATTATACGACTTATTTAAAAATCAATGAGTTCAACAAGAAATCTCTAAACCATTTATCTTCCTAACTTGGTTGCCTTATAATTTTATACTTTGTTCTAAGTGAAAACACCGTGACGCCAAGGCCACGCGTTAAAATTGTGGAATGTAAAATATGTTTTTTTCGTGTTTTATAACGTTGGTGTGTTATTATTTACGTGTGTTTAATGTTTTTAAACATTTTTATGGATAAAATAGTTATTATACTTGACAAATATCATCAGTTCGTCAAGCAAAGGCAAAAACTTTCTTTTAACAAAAAACAATGTACCGGCCGGGCGAACGGCGTTCTGTTCTGTTGACGATAGTAAAACCACCGGTGGCTATGCGTACGTAAAAAGGTAGGTAGTTCTCATGAAAGGCGCTGGTTTTAGTGTCGCGTCGAGCGTAAATGCCGTAAATATTCAGTATTTTTTTGTTTTTTAATAACAATTAAACCACATCGATCATCATCAATAGGGCTCTATTCCTAGTCATAATAATTCGTAAACGAAAAAAAAGACTCGATTAATTAAGTATTTTGGTCGTTATCGTGTTAACATACATTACCTACAACTCACAGACGTCCAAGCCAGATTTTTTTCAAACAGTTTTTAACTAATTTAAATAACAAAAATGGCATCAAAAATATCATGAGTGTTAAAAATAGTGTTTGTTCTTTATATGTGTGTGTAGATATTATTTTACAAGTGCAATATATGATAAATGAGACATTTTAAGTTTAAAAAATCAGCTGTGCCGTGTCAACCGGGAGTAGAACACACCTCAACGCTTCGCTTATGCAATAGTAAAATTTAAAACTAAATAATTTATAGTGCATAAAAGTGCATATAAACATAAGAACTAACTTGAACAGTGCTATTATGTTTCCCAAGACGTTTTTGATAAATATAAATACCGGGAAATAATTTAGAAAGGCCCTGACCTTAATTTGAAACCTGCCAGCTCAATGTCTATAGATTACCAATGCATTAAAGTTGACTTGTACGACCTATTGGCGCCAAAACAAACTACATACTAAAATTTATTGTTTGAACCAAATAAAATTATTTACTTAAGCTAAGAAGAAAGAGGTCGCATCTCTACTTTTGCGTTATATTAATTAAACTTCTTATCTTAAACGTGTTTCATGAAATAATTTAATTTAAAGAAGATACCTGATATACCTGTGCCGTTGGTTTGGATTTTTGCAAATATACCACGTATCTCCCAGATTCGAGGTTCCAGGCGTTAGTATGAAGTCTGAGAACGTGTGGTTAGACGGCAGTACACTTTTTTGTTTGTTACGGGCAAAAATGTATCTAGCAGCACACCCCGTTATTTGAGGTAACGAATGGCAGTGTAGGGCCCTCACCCACTTACTTAATAAACCTACCGAGTGCCGTTTGTCCGCCTGTATGGACCACAGACGGCAATTGACCTGGCGCTCTATTGCGCAAGATTGTTAGCTATCTTTTATAAAATAGTTGAAATATGGATGCATTACATCGTTTATTTTATCTTGAGAAATATCTAGGCGTAATAATTCTCATTCGAGTTACTAGACCTTGTCTAAAACATTCCACAACATTTTTTCTAGTAAAGCAAATTAAATAATTTCAAGGCTGGAAATGTTTATCAGATTACCTTGAAATCAACGGGTAGTAGCATGTGGAAAGTAATAACTATTTTAAGTTACGGCGGCTGTACACACTCGTCTATTTGTCTCGCGAACCTCTCGTCCACTCTCGTCTCGTAGAAGCTCGACACGATAGCACACCATGTACACGCTCGTTGTATCAATTGAACTTCGGATGCCCGTCGCGATGGACGTGGAAGAAACAATTGCGGCGTTTATTTTTTTATTAGTTATTATAATTTTATAATCATTTACCATAAAAAAAAAAATTAAACCATGGCGAAAAAGAACTTTTTGACTATTCAACAGGAATGTATATTTTTTTTAAATCTTCCACGGGGATATCAAAATCGTTGCTTATCCGCAACTAAACGTCGTGTAATAGTTGCTTATCCTTGTGCCTGACATTCTTAGTATTCCATAATAGTGATTGCCTTTAGTAGGCTTCTAAAAAGCGTTAGAACACATCGTTGTCGCACGCAGAAAGCACGTCTTTACGCGAACGCAGTTGGCGGGCAACTAAGCAAACGAGTCACAACGAGTGTGTACAGGCGCAGTCTCGTTATATCGCGAGACTCACCAAGACCCTTTGACTCGTGCACAAAAAACCGACACGATTCCGAAACATAGCGAGAACCGCGAGACTAGATGAGGCTACCATGTACACACTCGCCCTCGGCCTGTCTCGTTGTGTCTCGACGAGTGTCTACAGCCGCCTTTAGTTTTTATATCTCAGGTTCCCAATATCGTAGCGGGATAAACCTGTACCAGTTTTTAAGTCTAATCAAGAGCTTTTAAGGAAATAAGTTTTATTAATATCAGTTCTAATCTAGAGCTATCAAACAAAATGTTTTATCAAAATCAGATCAGTAGTTTTTGCGTGATGTGCGAACAAACATACAGATAAACAGACAAACAATAGACGTCTTGGGACGTCTGCCAGATGTGAAAACATCGAAATTATTTTGTAGTATTAATGAGTAAAGGTTCTCGAGTGGCGACCACGTATCGGACGGTGCAGCGTAGGACGGCCCCCAACCAGATGGACCGACGATCTGGTCAAGGCTGCGGGGAGCTGTAGGATGCGCTCGGCACAGGACCGCTCGTTGTGGCGTTCTCTTGGGGAGGCCTATGTCCAGCAGTGAACGTTGAAAGGCTGACGGATGGAATGAGTAGAAATAAAATGATCATAACTTTTTCAATGTGTACTTGTATAAAATTATGACATGTGTAAAATAACGGAAATGGACATAAATCATCATCATCAGGCCCTGGATATCATTTAGGACCGAAGTACTTGTCAAAACGAATCAAACTATTCCAAAATTGATGGGATTGCGGCGTTTTATAGCATAGTGCCCTTCACCATCCGGCTCCATCATCAGACCCTGGATATCATCTAGGACTATGGTACTATTCAAGATAACTCAAACTGGCCCTAAATCGATGGGTTGCGACGTTTAATTACCGAGTACCCATGGCCACCTTCCAGCTCTGTCATCAGACCCTGGATACCATACCACCGAGACAAAGTACTCGTCAAGACGAATCAAACGAGTCCAAACTAGATGGGGTTACTTCGCTTCATTACAGAGCTAATTTGGTCATCTTCCAGCTCCATCATCAGATCAGCTCCATGTCATCATAATATTGCATTGTCACGCGATAAACATACGTAAAATTTCAGCTCAATCGGAAACAGGGAAGTGTGTCAAATTTAACTTGCAAGGTTTGAACGGGACAAGTAAAATAAAGTCTTGAAAATTGGCGTGTCGACGCGTCGCCACGCTAACAGCCGGTTTTACCCTCCCTCCGCATTAGATGTTTTCACATTATTTTTTTCTCAAATGTATTGAACTACCGACTTACCCACGGAAACGCGGTCAGGTGCAACAAATCCAAGAAATAACCTTTATAGTATAGGTATATCTAAAATGATCTCAAAGAAACCCATAATTCACGGTTTTGAGGCTAGGAGGAGTTTAGGCTGGCGTTGATATCAGTCAGTCAGTCATTCTTTTATATAAGTATTATGTATATAGAAGATGTATAGACACAGCTTTATAACAGTATAGGTATAGAAATAAATTTTAGTGCGATTGAACATTTAGCAGTAAGCAGTAACCGTATCTACTCTTATGAACTAAATATTTAATGAAAAGTAATAATTATACGCGCGTATGCAAGGTCAATAACTTTATTGTAGGTACAGGTGCCGATCGCGTAGGCACACTTTTATTATAGGTATAGAGTGAGATACGACGTACTTACGTACCTACCTAAATAAATAAGTAAATCTTCTGACTCTTTACGAAATGAAATTAATTTACATTTACGAAATGGTGAGCAGAGTAGTATATAAGTTAAATTATGAAAAAAGGCAACATACGATCACTCTTCGTATCTGTAGAATGGCAATAAATTATTTCTAATTAAGAATGCTGTGTGACGGTGCAAATTCATTTTTGTTCAGACTGGGTTGAAGTCGTTTCGTCTTCGGCTTTTTTTTTTAGGGATTTCTGTTTCTTGCACTTGGTAGGTTTAATATCTTTACTACTTAGCCATAGGGTTGTGAGTTTTGTTCCTTAGTCCGTCAATACACGGTCATTTTTGTACCGACTTCGTAAAGTAGGAGGTTCTCAATTCGGCTGTATGTTTTTTTTTTTGTGTGTTTGTTACGTGATTTTTCCGCCAATTATTAAATTGATTTGAATTATGCTTTTTTTGTTTGGTAGGTGCTACTTGAGACGTGGTCCCATTTAAATTTTATCAAAATCGGTCAAACGGTTTTTAAGAAATAAACAAAAATTTAATCCTATTCATCGATGATATTTTTTCTTTTACTTCGAAACCTCTCTGGCTCATTAGAACAGTGTGCTTAGGTAACTTTTCTTCACGGTCTTCGATAAGATTCTCGCTGTGCTCTATTTCTTCCTCTAATGCGCTTTAGGCGCTCATCTTTGTCATTTTCAGCCTCCTGTGCTTGACGCTTTCTCATAAGAGTTGCACCCCTCAGAAGGCCTCCGCATCATGTACCACCTACTCTTAACCTACGCACCTATTTTATAAAAAACCACTAAAAAGCAAAAATTGTAATAAAAAGTATTGAATGAATTAAAGTAAGATCTTCATTTAGAATTACACCGTTTGTTACAATTAGAAGCAGTGATGTACTTACTTACTCATCATCACGCCATCTCCCTTGCGGTGTAGGCAGAGAGAACAGAGTGCCAAAAGGCTCTATTCTTGCATACATCGCTCGCTTCATACACGCTCGCCGGTTTCGGAGACTCCTGACTCTACCTTCCTTCAATATAATTATGATCGATTTAGTCTAGGTAGGTAGGTTAGCACTTTAGCAGTGATATAGTATAGTAATATTCAACACTAAAATAATATTCTTTGATCATTTATGTTGCAATGTAAAATGAATCTATGGTAAGTATACGCGGTACTTTCCCTTGCAATAATTACTGTTGACTGCAGTTAGGTCAGAAGGTTATCCGTGCCTTTGCTCTGGCCAAGTGCATAGATATGCATACGACCCATATTTTAATTAGATATATTACAATAACACTAGCAGATTGACAATCAAAGGTCATGATGTGAGCAGTATTCGCAATAATAACTCTGTTTGTATTTACGATTGTATGTAATTATGAGATAGTATCAAAGAAATGAGGGAGATTCATGAGCAAACACGTACCTAAGATAAGAAAATTCTTAGTGTGGTTTTGATATGTAAGTTTAGCACTTGACATGCTTCAGCTACTTTAAAGAACAAATTATTTGTGAAAGTGTCAAAAGAGAGCTTTACTGCGAGCAGGATTTGACCCTGCGTCCCATCCAATCCGGGGAAGTGCTCTGGACCGCTAAGTTATCGCAGTCACCTAATGGTGACCCCCAATCTCTAATTCACATTTGTTTTAGATGTCTTTAGGACCCACGCCACCTACCTATTGGTTGCATTTATATACATTTTATTCCAATATAGTAAGTATAATTTTGCAACTAAAATTCATATTAATTGATGGCGCGATTTTTTTATTATTCTGATCTGTATTTTAGCACTTGACATGCTTAGCTACTATAGAGAACAAATTATTTGTGAAAGTGGAAAAAGAGTGCTTTACTTTACTTTAAATAATTTGTTCTTTAATCCCTTAGTGCTTTTATTCTGCCTATCTTTGCGTCATTGAAATATTGAATACAATTTAGAACATAAAATTAATATGTGTGCGTCGAATTGATATCAGTAGTGATATTTGGCTTTGGAGCCTATAGGTAACCGAAATGCAAAACAATTATATAATTGGTGAACTATTACAACGAAATTATACTCATATGTAAATAGGTAAATCGTAACAACGTACCGAGTAGGTATCATCGCTGACATCAGGTACGCCCACTTTATGGTTATGTTTTTATCAACGTGGTAATTATATCTTGTACTAGCTACTACCAGCGATTCTGTCCGTGACTGCAGACATGGCGGAGTGGCTTGGATACCAGCCTCTCGCCCGAGTCTTGTGGGTGCAATGCCCACACAGGACAACTCTGTGTAATCCACAAATGGTTATTCTGAGTCTGGGTGTTACTTGGTGTCAGTGAAATTGTATTTTTGTAAAGTCCCCCGCGATGCAGGGAGTAATCCTTAGTGACGGGTTGTCTTTAAAAAAACCCTTTTTCACGCAGATCCCTCATTCTTTTTTTAATGCACACACCACACGCGAAGCAAGCTTAAGTTAAGCAATTACGAGAGTGTAGAGGAGTACTTCGCTTCGTCCAACCTCACCTCGTCTCGGTTGACTTCCGATCATTGTCACTTTTTGCGCCCAAGTCAAAGGACTCGAAGTGATGCGAAGTGCCTACACAAAATGCCACGAAAGCCGACTCGCTCCTGAGCGCATGTAGATGTGTCGTAGCTTAACAAAACATAGCAACAAGCCTGTATTCCCCGAAACCTACCCGGCAGATTGTATTACACACCCACCGTTCACCAGCTATGTTTAAGTCCCACGTAATAGGGAGCGAGCTTATTGCCGTCTACCGGGTACATTCCAAACTCCGGGCTGCTACTGAGAATTTATGAAAAAGCTCAATAACACCACCCGTGGATCGAACCCGAGACCTCATGATCAGCAGTCGCTCATATTTACCGCTGCACCACAGAGGCAGTTTACAAATACTATGAAAAAGTATGAATATTATGAGTTCAATGTTCTCGAAGAACAATCTTTTGTCCTAACTATCTGTACTTATATGTATAAGCTGAAACAGAGCTGTGTCGGTACATTTAAGATATTTGTGGAATAATGATTTAGGCTTTAGAGCCTGAACACAAATCAAAATATTTTTTTAAATATTTGTCTGTTTGTTTGTTCGTGAATCAAGCAAGCAAGCAACTACTAAACGGATTATAATGCAACTTTTTTATTTGATAATATAGGTAGCTCTTGATTAGACGTAAAAACTGGTACATTTTAAGTATCCCGCTACTATATCGGGAACTTGAGATAGTATTTTCATAAAGCACATCCACAATAAACGGTTTTCCTTGTTGAAGTAAAACTCTTTGATCATCATATGTGTCAACAATACCTGGGGCATATATAAGCGAAATAAATTATTACTTTTTCTGAGAAAGTTATGCAATGCATATCATTGTAATAACAGGAATATTATTGATATTTTAATCGATGGGCTTTCTTAACATTATTATCCATGCTACAAAGTGCGCGAGTTTATATAACTTTACTCGTTGGCGAGCACCGAGCGCCTTAGTTTCTCACGAGGTAGCACGACGAGTGTGTGGTCACGTAGGTACAGACCTACTTCGTATTGAGGCCAAATTCGGCGAGCACTTCGTCAAGGTAAATTCCCGAGTAGTGTAGTGGAGGCTTTAAATACCTAATTGTAGGATACTTACATATATTCTGCTACCTAGTGAAAGTCCCGTCCAAATTGGTCCAGCCGTTGTTTACACAAAAAATACGAGTGTGCTTTAAACCACACATCTGAAGTAAAACTTAACAATATTAATAATATTAATATCTATTAATAATGAGAAAGAGAGAAAGAAAATGTGTGGCACCTCTCTCTTGCCCCTACAGTAATATACAAATCGGAACTCTCTCTCTTTCTATCTTCACTAACTTATATCTCCCTCTCAACTTCCGTCCGCCTCGCCCGATCACACTTTTCGTAACGCTCACGTCACGCATTCACCAGCTTACTCCCCAAGTCAAGCGTGCGTAAAGAAGTAGGATTTACTTCAAAAACATTCCAAGGAAATATACACACAATAAACCATAATGAAAGCCTTTTCAAAATCTTTTGCGTGTTTTAGACTAAACCATAATATTATGTGAGATAGGTACATCAAAAGAATCTTTGTATGATACCGTGGTTTGAAAAATCATAATTATTATAAATTGTATTTTTTAGGTACTATTGCTTGGCGGGTCGCTAGTAAAAAAGAAATACTAACTTTCGGTACCTATTCGATATATTCCAAATATGCATACCTATTATACGTAAGCAATCACGTAATTCATGCATTTTAGGTAAAACTTCCATTTAATTATGTATAATACTATCTAGCGTGATGATAATCTGATAAAGAAGTGAAAGCGTGATAGAACTTCGCTATCTGTTTTGACCAAAAAGCGTTTTAATATAAAAGATAATACCTATTACGTTGAACACCTAATAACATTGCTTTGTACCTATCATATATTATAATAAGTACTAATATTCTGTATCTATTTACGGATCACCTAAAATAAAAATAACTTAATTTCTATATAATATGAGCTACGAGTATACACCCTGGTCAAATGCTTACCTCTGATTCTTCAAAATCATCTACTAATCGTGCAGATAAAGAATGGGATTATAAATGGCGGCAAATTGAGCCTGTACTGTCAGCATACTACGGCGTAACTATAAATTAACAATAGTTCACGCAACATGAATACCGTTATTTTTTTGCTGTCTATACTGTTATGTGTGAGTATAGACGGCGATAGTTTATGAGCGAGAAGTAAATAGTGGCGACGCTATTTATAATCCCATTCTTTATCTGCACAAGTAGTACGTAACTACATAGTGTAAACTGTATAATGATTTGATTTTGATTGAACGTCTTTGGGTGACGCCTGCGCCATCTGTCGGAAGTATTTTCATTCATTATACCGGCCAGGTAAACTTAATTTTACAATTAAGATTTTTACCTAATAATGACGCAAACCCTATAAATATTAAGTATGAATGTGTTATCGAAATTAGCAGTCAGGAGCAATTGTCACGATGGCTGAATTGGCAAAGCATCTGGAAGGTATCCAGGATGCAGGTTCAAATCCTGCTCGTGACTGTCATTTTCCATTTCACATTTTTCACTTTGTGTTTAATGTATAGTGCTAAGCATGTCAAATGCTAAAAATATATATAAATAATTATAGCTTTTTTTATGAAAACTTATTTTATTTGATTATTTTTTGAAAACTTATTTCGCATTTGTGAATAACAAACACATTTTTATTAGTGCAATGTGGTCCAAACTCTACATGGTCAATGAGCTTATTTACTCTAGAAAATTATCCACAAAGAAGCATTCTGTTGTGTGTGGAGTCAAGAGTACGAAACCGAAGAGTGTGTATGAAATGAATTACGAGTAGGTTGAGGAAGCGAGAGATATAGGTATTATGTCGTGGCTCCGTGCTGTGACCAACGAGGTTTTGTTAGGTTAAGTTTCATAAAATGGTCGGCCACATCATTGAGTGCCCATTTAGGTATATGATTAGGCTATGACATACATGCACATTTTTGGGATTCCGAAATAAGCCCATTCGAAAAGATACTTTATGATATTTTTGTTCCGAAAATCACCGCCTATTTATATCATACTTTCATATCCAAACAGAGGCCTTTATAGTTTTACAGGATAGGCATAGGTAGCTACTATGATTACGTAATTTTTAGGTGCGCCGTTTTGTCGTGACCTTTCTAGATCGTAATTTCGGCATTAGTAAATTTTCCAGAGGACAACAAATGTGTCTTTGACCTTTACTGTGATGACACCAGTTATAAATATTTATTTAGATATTGGCTCTGTTATCAAAAATGTTCTTCTAATGTTGTAGATGTAAATGTTTAGATACTCCTTACTCGGTTTCAAATTAATGTGCTGTTGTTAATGGTACCTAATGAAAACTGGATCATCGGCCGAGCATTACAATATGTATGTATAGGTAATAATAGATAACATATACGTCCCCAGGTACCTAAACCATAGCATTGTATGCGTCAACAAAAAGTACCTAATTTATATAGGCATTTGAGTCATGTAAGTAATTTAACAGGATAAAACGCCTATTATTTTAATATTTATTTCGCATTTGCCATAAAACGGCATACCGCGGTCCCCTTTTCGTCTCCGAAGGATCGGCGCGGCGAACCACTTGACGCCATTCGCATAATAAGTGTTACTTACTAGATTTTGTCCAAGTTCAATGCGTTTCCATGGGATCAAAATAATTAACTATACAATCCTCATCCTCACTTAATATTACAAATGTGAAAGTGAGTTTGTTTGTTTCGCTTTCACGCCGTAACTAATGAACCGATCACTATGAGATTTATAAACTTATTATCCCGGAAAAATAAATGGTTCCCGTGGCATAGCTATTTTAGCCGTAGATGTACAATTCCATCCATCCATCCATCAGCCTTTATGTATCTTTATTATCATCCACTGCTGGACATAGGCCTCCCCAACATGGGGGTTTTACCATAATCGCCACGCTTGGCAGGCGGGTTGTTAAGACTACTCTGCAGGCTGATAAATCATGGTTTCCTTTATTTTCAGGGACAGGATCCAACGCTCTTTTACTGACACCTGACGGCCAACAGCATGGTTGTGGAGGTTGGGGATATACTCTCGGAGACGAAGGCAGTGGTAAGTAGTATTACCCAGCTTACCCGTATTAAATTTTCCTGACCGTTCCTGAGGGTCGTAATTTAATCGTAGAAGATATACAATGCGAAAGTGGAAGGATGTAGGTACAGGGGGAGACCGAGATTCACTTACCTAGACCAAATCGGTCATGTATTGAAGGAAGGTGGAGTCAGGAGTCTCCGAAACCGGCGAGCGTGTATGAAGAGAGTTATGAATGTTGAGGAAGCGAGAGATGTATGCAAGAATAGAGCCTCTTGGCACTCTGTTCTCTCTGCCTACCCCGCAAGGGAAATGGCGTGATGGTAAGTAACGTATCGATCTTTATATTTTTATTTTATTGGGCGTCACCAGGGAATGTGTTGTCACGATTCATAGTCCCGAGCAGATGTCACGATGTCTAAATTGGGACAGCATCTGCAACGGCAGATTCAAATCCTGCACGTGACTATAATTTTCGATTTCACATTTTTGCACTTTGTGTTCTACTTCACGTTTCTATTTGAAATTGAATTTGAGAAGGAGCTTTCGTATTTACGAACGATTTTAGTATTTATAAACACTTCCCGACCCGGGGATCAAACTTGATAATATGCTCAGCCATTTACCGAACCCTAGCAGATGTCACGATGGTTTATCTGGCAAAACGTCTGAAACATTTATCAAGGAGACGCAGTTTCAAATCCTGCACGTGACCATAATTTTCGATTTCACATTTTCGCAATTCGTGTTCGTATTACAAGTGATAATAAAAACAACGAACAATGAAATGATTCATTTGTTAGCATTTCAATTGTAATGATGGAGCAAAATTATTTCCTCATATAAAAAAATATTAGCATATTAGACGAAATTTAATATTTAACTAAAAAATTATACATTTGCTTTTATTTCTAAATTTGTAGACAAAAATGAATGCTTAATTACGGGTACTAATACGAATAAATATAATATTATTTATAACTTTTTCGTACAAGGAAACTTGTTTAACTTTTAATGTGTATAAATTATATTTTTACGCGAATTTCTATTAGGTAGGTAAACAGTTTCCATCCGGTTTAGTTTATACGCACTGGCAGAAAACATAATTCATATTTTTTATGTAAGTAAGTACTTACGAGTATACGCGATCAAAATGTCTTTATTATTATAATACTAAGGATTTTAAATTATTGATAGATTTTGGATTTTTTCTTAGTATTTACGAAAGATCCTTCTCAAATTCAATTTCAAATAAAAACGCGAAGTAGAACACAAAGTGCGAAAATGTGAAATTAAGAATAACAATCACGAGCAGGCAAGTTGTAGTAGGCAGGAAGTATTTGCATACTTTATTCCAACCAGATAAGCTTAATCTTACAATAATAATTATGATTCATACCAAATACAGCGGATGACAGGTGGCGCAGGCGTCACTTGTTGAATTGACACGATGGCTGAATTGGCAAAGCATCTGGGACGGTACCTATTCCGGGAGATGCAGGTTCAAATCCTGCTCGTGACTGTTATTTTCGTTTTCACATTTTGGTACTTTGTGTTAATTTACATGGCTAAGCATGTCAAATGCTTAAAAAAATATCAAAATAAGAAGACAAAATATGTTGTGTTTTTGCCTGATAAAACTAAACAATATTTTTACAGCATACTGGATAGCTCTGAAAGCAATCAAGACTATATTTGATGACGTAGACGGCCTGGAGCCGTCACCCCATCCGACGGATCGTGTGTGGGAAGTGATCAAAGAACATTTCAATGCTGACACCAGAGCAGATCTTCTACCGCATGCTTACAAGCACTTCGATAAAAGTAACTTTGCTGGTATGTATCTATTTAAAAGATAACGTCCCCCATTCCTTAGTGCAGGAGAGAAAGATAGGCAGAGAGGATAGAAAGAATAATAAGAAGAGGAGAGGGAGGGGGGGGTTGAGCCTCCGGCGGGAGTACCGTAAAACCAAAGACTTCGAAACAGTGGTATCGAGTTCGATCCTCCAAGGTCGATCGCGGCACAAAGCTCGAATACTTTGAGATTTTCACAATTACGTGTGGTACCTATTTGTGTACAAATTATCAGTGCTCAGTGCAGAAAAATATAGTGTGGAAACATGCATGCCTTAAAAAATTAACCAAGTTCTGGTCAGTGAGTGCACTTCACACAAAGTAACCGTAATTCTTTTGTATAAATTTACTACGCCTTAAATAATTTATGTAATTGAATAATTCTTTATATCATACCTACTGCTGATTGGCCGTAGTTTCTGTGAAGTATAAAATATTATTATCATAGATTTTAACTGCCTCTGTGGTGCAGCGGTAGTGTAAGCGACTGCTTATCATGAGGTCTCGGGTTCGATCCCGGGTTGGGCAGTGTTATTGAGGTTTTTCGTAAAAAGAAAAAATCTCAGTAGCAGCCCGGAGTTTGGAAATGTGCCCGGTAGACGGTAATAGGCTCGTCCCCTATTACGTGGGACTTAAACATAGATGGCGAATCGTGGGTGTGTAATACGCCTCTGCCTACCCCTTCGGGGAAAACAGGCGTGGCTATGCTATCATAATATATAACTTAATATTAAATCTATTATTATTATCATACTTACCTATAGTTATCGATAAATTTTATATTTTTTCATCGTCTTTTTCAGTTACTGTTCCTTTATTTTAATGTAAAATTACATTCTCTGCACGCAGCAGTCCATTAATGTAAATAAAACAGCTAAAATTAAAAAAAACAGCAATGGATGTTGAACTCCTCTTACGAAGGCCGTACTAAATCAGATGTTAAATTTCTACCTAGCTACAGAGTTCATTGTACTCGCCGCATACCTACCCCTCGCAACGTACCTACCAGTGCGCTTCCGATCGGATAGTCTAGTCGGCGCGGCGTTTACCTAAAGTTATGTACCTACTTTGCAGTCTGTATGTTCGTCAAAAAGCGACGTAGGTATTATTACCGTGACGTAGGTACGTCTAAAAATCAAGTTTCGAAAAAATAATAAACTAGGTTGGTACTAGTAAACTTTTTTGTTTTGGTTCTACGACTAAAAGTTACAGTAGGTAGGTACTAAAATTGTAAAAAAATTCTATTACCTAGTTTATGCTACGAATAGGTAGGTAGTTTGCCCCTTAGAAAATTTTCTAAGAGTTTGCCGATGTAGCGGAAAATCCCTTCGCACCCCTTTTTATACCACGGCGGCCACGGGACAATGGTTGAGACCATAAAGATGGATTTAACTTATGAGTAACCCCATCTTGATATTAAATTGGTGAAAACAGAAAAATGACGAAAAAAATTACCGTTGGGGGCGGGAATCGAACCCGCGTCTTCAGAAATCCGGTCCGACTGCCTATCCGGTCGGCCACCCCACTAATTTTAATTTAGATTGCCTAGCATGTGAAATGCTTAAAAGTAGAAAAATCTTGATAACCCATCTTGATATTCAAAAACTTTTACAAGCTATAAAGCCAAAAAAATGTCATTTCAATGGACTTCAGTGTGCACAAAATAAAATGTAGTTATCATAAATAAACCATCAGGCTTGAATCAAGACGTAGGTATTTTATTTAAGAAACGAAAGATTTCATCTTACTTAAAACAACAGTTTCATGAATTTTTGTATGATACATTTATTTAAGTACCTACCTATGCGACTGGCCGACTAGATACGGTTATGATGATGATGTAGTAAGTAGGGGAATTTTTGGCGGCAAGGCAAGTCGCCCGCGGCGGTTGGCTTATTGTCACAATGTCCGTGTAGCCTACATGAAGAATTAACATAAAATAAGAGTACAGTTTACGCTCGTTTAGCATTGTCTCTTAGAAACCGCACGGTGTGCGGGTAAAACATTTGAGAAGTGGGCTTGATCCTAGAACTATGAAAAACCCGCCTAATAAAAAGAAATGATGTAAGTAGGTAAATCAATAGTTTAATTAAACGTAGAACACCGCGACGTTGCAGTTTTGTGCCAAATGTGTAGCCGCTCTTGTAGGTACTACATTTGCCACAGAACGGCAACCTGCGAATTGCGGGGGTCCGGGAGCGACGCGCGCGCGCTGCGCCACCGTGAGCCCGTGACTACGTTTAGGTACGTTACCTATTCTGTGGTAGTACTATTACCTATTCTGTGGCTTAGGTCTTATTATTATTATTATTGTTTAAATCGAGCTAAAGTACTGTCGTTTATAGGGTGATTTTTTTTGGTGTTGTTTTTTTTTGTTTATTTGTATGTACGTCACACCGGCTTCTCAAATCTGACGTAATAAATCACGTGGTATGAGCGCGTTCGACGCTAAGCATTGACGCTGAGGCGGGAAGGGCGGCCGTCCGCTACGTTAGTTTTGCAGCGTTAACGATACATTGCGTGTGAGCTAATAAAACAAATAAAGTTTATTGAATTTCCATAAGGTTCCTGAACTAATTTCATGTACCGGTCATCTTAGTATTATATACTGAAGTCACCCCATCAGTCTGCGTAGATCCGTGTCTTACACCGTGTATGTATATATATATATATATATGAGCTCCTCGTAAAGGCTCCTGGAGGTGGCTGTTAATGGACTATCCATTAACAGCCACCTCCAGTTACCAACACCGAACTGGAGTCAGTTATCAACCAACCTCCATACGAATAATACCTCCGGTCCGGACGGAATATCGAATAGGGTTATCAAGCTTTTGCCTTACTTACTTACTTATCATCACGCCATTTCCCTTGCGGGGTAGGCAGAGAGAACAGAGTGCCAAGAGGCTCTATTCTTGCATACATCTCTCGCTTCCTCAACATTCATAACTCTCTTCATACACGCTCACCGGTTTCGGAGACTCCTGACTGCACCTTCCTTCAATACATGACCAATTTGGTCTAGGTAGGTGTCTCGGTCTCCCCCTGTAACTACATCTTTCCACTTTCGCGTTGTATAATATCTTCTTAGCCAGTCGCTCGTCCGGCATTCTTTCCACATGTCCGAACCATCGAAGCATTCCCTTTCGCATCTTTGCACCAATACTCTCTTTCATACCTCAGTCATTATTAGTCCTTCTGACATGTATATATAACGCAGCGCTCAACAATAACATCTTTCCCCCTCAGTGGAAAGAGGCCGTGGTAATTGGAATCCACAAACCCGGCATAAAGCGATCCGAACCATCTACTTATAGACCCATAAGTATAGACCTATTAGTCTGCTTAAAGGTTTAGGTAAGATAGGTAAGCATACGTGATGCTAATAACCTCATCCCCCACCACCAATTCGGCTTTAGAGCCAAGCACTCTAGTGTGCGGCAAGTCCATCGCATCGTAGAGTACTCCTACTCGAAAATGCAACACAACCTTTTCATTGGTGCACTCTTCGATGTAGCTAAACCTTTCGATAGTCTGGCACAATGGCCTAGTATACAAGCTACTCCACTTAGGAGTACCTTACAGGCAACCATATAGTTTTTTTTAAACTATCCCACAGTAACCATTCATTTTTAAGGGTAATAGTCCATGTCTTTTTCTGAGCTTCAGACTACATGTCTGTAAAAAAGTCATGATGGTTCGTTTAGATCTTTACGATGCGGTGAAAGCTTACAAATAAACAAACAAACTCACTTTCGCGTTTATAAATATTAGTAAGGAAATAAGGATGATGTACAGACGTTGTGTCTTTCAGGTGTGTCTCTGTTTTATATTAGTATAATATTTGTATTATTCTGGTGCCGTTCTGCTCTTATTGCTATTTTATACTCTAGGCGTGACATTAAAACTCGCGGAGCTAGCGAACAATGGCGACGCGTTATCCCGACACTTATTCAGCCGCGCTGGTGCTGCGTTAGCTGATCACGCTGCGGCTCTAGCGGCTAGATGTAGCGAGCCGAAGCTGCGTGTAGTCTGCGTCGGCTCTGTCTGGAAGAGTTGGGATTTACTCAAATCTGGAATGCTTAAACAGCTTGCGAGGAGACAGGTAACTTTTTTTTTTTGTAGATTAACCTCGCACTAGAGATTCAATCCTGTATCTCAGGAATTTGTAAAATTAAATGAATACAAATTGCGAAAATATGAAATCGAAAATAATAGTGACGAGCAGGATTTGAACTTGCATTTCCTGGAAAATCCTTTTCAAATGCTTTGCCGATTCATACACCGTGACATCTGTTGATCATGAAATGAAACCAAGTTTTGAATATTTTTATCTTCCTTTTTTTCTGCCCCACTATGGAACCCTTTTTCGTTTGTTATCCGTCAAGCATTTCATCGACTTTTGACGTGAATCATCTAATGCGGTGGGAAGGGTAAAACCAGTTGCTAGCGTGGCGACGCGTCGCCACGTCAATTTATTTAGTTTTAACGTCATCTGTTGACACAAGTATGTACCTAACTAGAAAGTATAATATCAATCAATAAACCAATAATAGTTTTATTTCGTCTATGAATAGTAAGAGGGCGCTTACTATTAATTATATAAAACTCGAACAATATTCTCATTTATTATATTATAAGATATATTCACACTTATTTATAAGTTCACATATGTCCATTTCCGTTATTTTACACATTACATATTTTTTTACAAGCACACATTCAATTTTATTTCTACTCATTATCTCTACAAATTAAATTTCGATGTTATCTTCCAGACGTCCCGAGACGCCTAATTTTGTTATGTTTTGCTTTGATTTTACAGGTTAAAACAGCACTCGAGCTGGTAAAGCTGCGTATATCATCGGCAATGGGAGCAGCATGGCTGGCCGCCAGGCATGTCAACTACGAATTACCTCGAGACGACTCTGCCTTCTGCACAGTTTTTTATACTTACCACCCAGAATTTGCCGCCAACGGTGATGGGGTGACCAACGGTAAAATAGTGAATGGAAAACTTAACGGCAACGGCATTATGAATGGTGACGGCATTCATTATGTTTGCAGTTTGTGAAATTAGGATAGTCACATTTTATTTGTTAGTGTGCCAAATTTGTGTATTTTATTATAAATAAGGTTCGATTATTTTATTACATTCTCTACTAAGGAGACGTGCACAGTATGTATGTCTTGGTGTCTTCTTACTAGGCTGTAACACAAATCTAATATTTTTCTTAGTATGCCTTAGTGGGAAACCATAGTTATCTAAGGCAGTTTTTCTGTATCTGTTTTAGTAAGTACTAAGCCTTTTACTAGTGTATCAATCCCTTTTTTGATGTGAAACATCTAATGCGGAGGGAGGGTAAAATCGTTTGCTAGCGTGGCGACGCTTTTATTGTACTACCTACTTGTTCCGTTCAAATCTTGCAAGTTAAATTTGACACACTTCCCGGTTTCCGATTGAGCTGAAATTTTATACGCATGTGTATATCACGTGACAATGCAATATTATGATGACGTGGAGCTGATCTGATGATGGAGCTGGGAGGTGGCCATAGGAACTCCGCTATAAAACGACATAACTCCATCGAGTTTGGGCTCGTATGATTTGTCTTAACGAGTACTTTGTCTCTAGATGGTATCCAGGGTCTGACGATGGAGCTGGAAGGTGGCCACAGTAACTCTGAAATAATATAATGAAACTACGCAACCCTATTGAGTTTATACTCGTTTGTTTCGTCTTGAGGAGTACTTTGTGAATTTATGATCATTTTATTTCTACAAAATAATTTCGATGTTTCACATCTGCTAGACGTCCCGCGACATCTATTTTGTTAAGGCGAGAAACAAATGCACCTAATCACACACCCCGTCGTTCGGGGCAACGAACAGGGTAGTGTGGGGCCCTCACCCACTAAATAAACCCGCCGTGTGCCGTCTCTCCGCCTTTATTGGTGGGCCACTGGAACTATGTTACATTTCTTCGGTGGTGACTAGTGTACCAACCTACTATTAAAAATAAGACATTTTGTACCTACTAGTGCATTACAATTGTTATGGTGAACCCCTTTTTGTATAAATAACTTACACTGCTAGTTTTAGTTGATTTAATTGGTCTTATGTATGTATGCCCATACTATTGAATAGACTCCTTTCTTATCGATTTTTTTATTTGATCTAACAAGAATATATATGTATGTATGCAAGAATTGAGCCTCTTGGCACTCATTTCTCTCTGCCTACCCCGCAAGGGAGATGGCGTGACGATAAGTTAGTTTATCTAACAAGAAAAGCTATAGCATCTAGAGGCACGTCAATACGTTAGTCATGATATACTATAATGGATATAAATTATAAATATTGAAAGTTTTAAATATTCAGAAGTGTTACCATCGAGAAAGAAAAAATATATAATAATATTAATACGTCATTCAAATGGATCGATTACTATGCGCATTAAATATATTATTAAAAAAATATTAAATATTATTATTTAAAATTTTTAATAAATATTTAAAAAGTAATTTCTTGATACAACTACTATATAAGATATACAAATATTTTGGAAAGTATTAAAATTTATGTTGAAAATTTATAAGTATTAAAATTTCGTCCATAATAATCTAAGAATTCCTAAATACATCAAAAAATTAAATTTATGTTCTAAATACTATATGACAATATGATTTGTTATGTGTTTTTTTTTACAAAAAGCATTTAGGTACCTTATAATCATCATCATCATATATTGTGTTCTATCACCATCATCTTGATTGATGATGATGATAGACAAGGGTCACAACTGCTGATAATTTTCTTTTAATAATTTTATATTATTTTATAAATTACTTAATTTGGCGACATTTAAACTAATCTAGTCTAAAAAATCTGTTGCTGTATTTCGAGTGTATCTGGAGTGATTTTTATCACCATGTAAACTATGTACGTCATTGGAATACTTCATTTTAATCTTATACATTTTTGTAATTTTCAGTAAATTAATAAATTTAGTGGAATATGTGACAGCATTTCAACTGCTGGCGATGACATCCCGTCAAAATCCACAAAAAATCTGTAGAAAGTTTGTGTTGCTTGGTGTTGCTACATTTATACTACTTTGTGCCAAATCTTAAGATATTTTATGATCATAAATGTATTACGAATTTCTGCTAAAGAGCTGCCAATGTATAAACGCCTGAAACATATCGATCTGAATGCCTTGAAAATTTCAGAGCTTGTATTTTAATTTACTTATCTCTAATCTATGTAAATAGCTATAGTTCCTATTATTATTTAGCCATAATGAAATGTTTTTGAAACCAGAAATCAATAAATGCTAATATAGCTGTATATTCTATTTTAATTACTGATTTATCATTGTATATTTTAAATAATAGATGTTTATATTTTTAGAGAACTCGTTTTATTAGTACTATCCCACAATCTTTATGCATATTATGGTACATTTTTCCTGAGAAACTATCACACTTTCACATTTTGGCTTTGACATAGTAATTTCAATTTATTTCTAGACGTGTTATCTATCATAAAACAGTATTTTATACACATAAATAATATAACAATTTTTATTAAATAGAATTTTATTGTGATCCTAACGCCATCTGTCGACAATTATAAATTAAGTAGAAAAATTCGCGAGCCCTCCAAAAGCAGAGCTTTTTCCTATTTTAGTATGGGGCCATAACAAGCTCCACTTTCGTCCTTAGATCAATAGATCCTTTACCTTATCAGTAATTTTAACTTGCATATGCTTAATATTATGTATGTTTTTGTTTTGAACTTGAGTGTCCCTATCCGGTTTCTTATTGTGTCATGAGCACTTCTACCATACATATTACGCTCGAGGGGATATACGTTTTAGTTAATAATTAGGTATGATTTTCATCTAACATTTTTTTCTTGAATCCTAACTAGATATAATAATCCGTATTGCTCGCCTCATGAGCGAAGCGTTGAGGTGGGTGCTGCTCTCGTTTTACGCATAACAACTGATTTTTCAAACTTAAAATGTCTCTATTTAGTATTTATCATACTAGCAGTGCCCGCCGGACTCCGTTTCGCGTTAGAAATATTTTTGTCCCGGCCCGTTTGTCCTGCGTAATACTTCAGGTTAAAAGTTCGGGATAAATAAAAAATATGACGAAGTTATTTTTTGTTATTTTGTTTTCTTGTTTTTTTCTTATTGTTCTTTGTATGTTTTGTGTTTTTTATGTTACTGTTTTTTGTTGTTATTTTTATTACTTGATGTTAATATACAATATTTACATTATTTACATCATGTTTACTTATTTTAATTGTTCAACACTTCTCGATATATTAGTAGTAATGTTGTCATTTGGTACTAAAATATATTGTCTTTCAGGAGTTCCAACCCGAGATAAGCCAACATATTACTGCCCATGGGAAAACAGTGCTTCCTCAGGTCAATGCCCACCAGAGAAAATGTTTAACCCTGGGACTTATTAATAGTGAGGGCAAAAGAGACCTTGACGGGGGTAACCTTTTAAACGGTATAGGTAAATCAGTCGGAATCAGGGGTATCAGCGGAATATAAGCAAGTTATCCCACTGCTGGCCCTGTGAGAATGGTCGCCACGATTATATTCTCTCGCAACTCTTTTATGAGCAGTCTTGTGACATTACAATATTGGGGGGGTCTCAAGTTCCTTAAAAGCATGATAGGAATGCCGACTTTTAGCATAAGGTCGTGGGGAGGTAAAGGACTCAAAGAATTTAAAAATTCTTGAGGACAGTGCACTGTATCCTCAATATTACACACCGTGTCAATGGACTTATAGTGTTTGACTTGACCGGGAATTTTTCCTAAAATTATTTTATTAATCTCATTCACTGAATCGTTTCTGGGTGAGACTATTGCCCTAGAACAAAGCCAATGATAATCTCTTTCCATTAAACTTCCAAGACCGGGATATATTGCGTCTATCAGATCTTCTAACCTGTGTAATATGTGACCTAACCGATTGTCAAGTTTAATGTCATCCCTACTGTTAGTGTTAGGACAGCAAATTTTTCTCCAAGATTCAGTAGTTGATGCGGAAAGCGTTATCGTAGTTGTCGCTCAAGTGGGCTCTCATGTTTGTTCGTAAATTGAGAGTTTTAACGGAACTCCATAAGCATGATGATTTTAAGCATGCCCTGATGACATCGGCGCGTGTTCCTTTTGTTACTACTGGCAACGTTTGCCGAAAATCGCCCGCAAAAACAAAAGTAACACCACCCATATCAGCGTCTGAGTTTCTGATGTCTTTTAGCATACGGTTCACGGCTTCAATATGTGCTCTATGACTCATGGTACATTCGTCCCATATAATTAAGGAAGTATCTTGTAAACGGCCTGGGCGGCGCGCACCGCACGTTTTTATTTTGCTAATATCTTTGAAGATATTTGTTTAAACTGTATAGAGTAAAGGGCACAAATATTCTACATTGAATTTCCGTTCTAAAAACATATTTATAAAGATATATATTAACACCATATGGGCTAAATAAGCTTCACAAAAATTATTTTGAATCCATAATTTTAACAGTAAAAGCAGTTATTGTGAGTTATCCGTAGAAGATAGGCATATGGTATCACGGACTTTTTCACAGATTTTGATACGTTCTTTAATATTGTAGTACCTACATTGTTTTGTTCTATGCTCAATAGTTTCCGCAGCGCACGCGATGAAAGCAATTTTTTTTACAACTTGGATTACATTATTCAAGTTTAAGTAAAGATGAGTAATTAATTTTGGAAATTATTATAGCCTATGACACTCCACAATAACGTAGCTTTCTATTGGTGAAATAATTTTGATAATCGGTTCTGTAGATCCAGAGACCCCTTACAACGTCACAAACTCACAAACGTTACCTCTTTATAATAATTGCACTTGTAAAATAATATATACACACACATATCAAGAAAAAAACACTGTTTTTAATACTCATGATATTTTTTGTGCCATTTTTGTTAATTAGTACTATGTGGTTAAAAAACTGTTTAAAAAAGTTATGTCTTGGACGTCCGTGTGTTGTATTGTAAATCGTTGTAGGTAATGTATGTGTTAACACGATAAAGACCGAAATACTTTACTAATTGTCTCTTTTTTTCTTTTTAACTTCAGTATTATTACGAATAGAGCCCTATTACTTTTCAAGGTCTGATTCGATATGGTTTAATTGTTATTAAATAAACAAAAAATAGTGAATATTTACGCTCGACTCGACAATGTTACACCAGCGCTAAACCTCATTTCATGAGAATTATTTGAACTACTTCTATAGACCAAGCGCTTGATGGCGTATAAGACATGAGAGCCGCATTAGTATTTTTTGAAGTTAGCGCTATCTATGTGATTTCTTGAAAACTACTTAGTAAGACCAATACATTATTAGTTACTTATCGAATAATCAATTTTATTGTGAAAAATGAAGATTATGAGGCGTGCACTTTTGGATTTTCCAAAGTATTATAATATTAATATGGATTTTACAAAAAGTTGTCACATTGGTTGTAGTTGATGGATTAATTTATTCGGTAGGTACTCGTTTCCCGTCCACCACACCTTTTGATGTCCACTGCTGGATATAGGCTTTCCCAAGAGAGTGTTGAGCGACGTCCCTGCTGCTTTGACCAGATAGTTCGTCTATCTCGTAGGAGTCCGTCCTACGCTGCACCACCGATACGTGGTCGCAACTCAAGAACCTATTTTCCCCAACGGTTGTCAGTTCGTAGAGCGATGTGGCCTGCCCATTGCTACTTCAGCTTCAGCTGCTGACGGGTCTTTGTAGTCGTATTGGCGAGCAAAAACCTGGGCTTCCTGATCCTGTGATCATACCTCTCCACTGTTCAAGAGGTACTATTTCAGATTGAGGCAACGACTTGCGCCAAATAAAGCATAGTTCCGCTCTCACGTAAGTACAGCGCAGTTCGCACTTATGGGCAGGTGCGCCAAAATAGCACTTCGACCCACTTGAAACCCAAACGGTAAATTGCCCGCAAAGCCATACTACATATATACATACATTCGAATCAATGTAACCAATCTCACGGTAGTACAAAAATCAGCTGTGGTGAGTTTGGGTCCATCTGTGCTCTATCGACTTTTTAGTGGGCCAACATTGCCTTATTACTACCAGACGTTATCCACACCACATAGAAAAGATCCTAAAGGTTTAGCAAAGACCTTCCTGCTGGGATGTTTCTCCAGCGCATCAGATTAATCGCGGTTGGCAGAAGCTTGGATCTGTGCCTGGTGTAGCCAAAGTCCATGGGCTCGTCTTTCAAAGATGGCAATAAAAAAAATGTTTTTGATGTGAAAAATCTAATGCGGAGGGAGGGTAAAATCGGCTGTTAGCGTGGCGACGCTTTTACTTTACTTGCCCCGTTCAAATTTTGCAAGTTAAATTTGAAACTTCCCAGTTTCCGATTGAGTTGAAATTTTACACACATATGTATATCGCGTGACAATGCATTATTATGATGACATGGAGCTGATCTGATGATGGAGCTGGAAGGTGGACATAGGAACTCCATAATGAAACTGAGTTTGGACTCGTTTGCTCCGTCATGACGAGTACTTTGTCTTTAGATGGTATCCAGGGTCTGATGATGGAGCTAGAAGGTGGCCATAGGAACTCCATTATAAAACGACATAAGCCCATCGAGTTTGGGCTCGTATGATTTGTCTTGACGAGTAGTTTGTCTCTAGATGGTATCCAGCGTCTGATGATGGAGCTGGAAGTAGGCCACAGTAACTCTGTAATGAAAAGACGCAACCCTATCGAGTTTATACTCGTTTGATTCGTTTTGAGGAGTACTTTGTCAAGTTATGATCATTTTATTTCTACAAAATAATTTCGATTCGAACTCTGTAATGAAACGACGCAACCCATCGAGTTTGGAATCGTTTGATTCGTCTTGACGTGTACTTTGTCTTTACATGGTATCCAGGGTCTAATGATGGAGCTAGAAGGTGGCCATAGGAACTCCGCTATAATAAAACGACATAACTCCGTCTAGTTTGGGCTCGAATGATTTGTCTTGGCGAGTAATTTGTCTCTAGATGGTATCCAGGGTCTGACGATGGAGCTGGAAGGTGGTCACAGTAACTCTGTAATGAAAAGACGCAACCCTATCGAGTTAACTTCGAGATCGAGTTTCTAGACGAATCAAACGAATATATCGTTTGATTCGTCTTGAGGAGTACTTTGTCAAGTTATGATCATTTTATTTCTACAAAATAATTTTGATGTTTTCACATCTGGTAGACGTCCTGCGACGTCTAGTTTTTTTTTTATTTGGTGCGCGATGAAAAAAATATGACATTGGCATATTTGCAATTGACATATTTGGTAATGATTGAGTGACAGCGAGTTGACATTTGACAATTTCATCAACAATAATGAATATTTCGAAGTTTTGTCGATATATAACTCAGATAAAACCTGTGTTAAATATCAACTATAGATGTTCCTGTCGTGTGATTCAGGCTTATAACAATAATTACAGCAATGGCCATCATCATACGAACAGTTACTTATGTGGTGTTTTAGTGGCGGCTGTTGGTGTTATAGGTTATTTTAGTGCGAAAGAAAAATTATTAGCAGCGACTGCTTTTAATGATTTAAAGGGTAGAAGAGAGAAGTATAACTTTATTGCTGATGTTGTGGCTGTGTCTGCTCCATCCGTAGTGTATATAGAAATAAAAGATACCCGTAGACTAGATCTATTTTCCGGTCAACCTGTGACGTTATCGAATGGTTCAGGTTTCATAGTGAAGGAAGATGGCCTGATATTGACCAATGCTCATGTTGTAGTTAATAAGCCTAATGCTTTAGTCAATGTGCGGTTACTGGTAAGTGTTGCAATTCATTTTATTGTTGTGTAAGCTTGGTTTTTGGGATAAAAACTATTTTATAATCTCATATATTTACCTTCTAAGGAGTGTGTGTATGGCCTACATTTCGCCTATGTAACTATAATTCTATACATAACAATGAATTAACATGCAAACTTTTAAGTTAGAAGTTGCCATGAAATATATTGGTAAAACTATATTTATTATTGCTTATGATGGCAGACAATCAATGGCCTACTGATGGTAAGTACTAACCGTTGCTCAGGGGCTCATCTATACTGATAATATTGTCAATCCGCTACTTACTATTTCATTTTGCAAATATGAAATGAAAGAATGGTTATGTCCTGCTATTGCCCAAACAGTAGTACCAACCTGCTCGAATCCGATGGAAAGTGAGTACTCTCACTTGAAACCCAGCCCTATTACCAGTAATGCAATGAGTGCTGACTTCCCTTTGTCGCCTTGTACAAGGATAGAATGGGGTGGTGATACTTGTATTCTTAGTCTGTCACCACACGGAACATTTTCATAAGATGTAGTTAAACTGTTTATGTCATATGCCATAATAGTTGACTATGATTGTAAACTAAAATAAGTGCATCCCTTATTTTATTTCTACAATTATTACAGGATGGATCAATTCATACAGGATTTGTAGAAGATGTTGACATGAAATCTGATCTGGCTACTCTTCGTATACCTGTAAAGGGTTTACCAACAATGAAGCTTGGATCTTCAGCAGACCTTAAGCCTGGCGAGTGGGTTTGTATTTAAACTTAATTTTTTATAACCTTTACCTTGCTTTTGCATATCACAATAAGGAAAATACATATTATATCTAAAAGGTCCAAAAAAAAAATTATTTATTTGGTGAAATGTGGAAAAAGAGAAATTTTATGCAAGCGGGTGCAAAAGCAAGTGCTCTAACTGCTAAGCCATCACACTTACACAATACAAATGTGATGTGAAGATTGGGTATGGCCATTAGTCAGTGCGATAGCTTAGCGGTTATTGCAACAGTTATATTGCATCATTTACAGGTAGTAGCTATGGGAAGTCCTTTAGCTTTGAGTAACACAGTGACTGCAGGAGTAGTGAGTTCTACGCAGAGGGCTAGTGAGGAGCTTGGTTTACGAGGTAAGCATTTCATTGTGATTTTGCATATAAATTGAAAACCATAGTCGGAATTTTAATTTGATTCCAGATTTGACAATTTCAGTGTTGCAACGTTATGACAAGCACTAAATAGTGACGTTGCGAAATTATTCGATACGGAAATGGAATATTTCCGTATCGATTCCTCTCTTTTATATAGTATATCTAAACAACTACTACTTTAATAGAAACTAAGTATATCAGGAAATTAAATATTTCTGAACGGATAATTTAGTTATGACGATTAATTTTATTAAGGATCTGAGAGTTTTCTTTATAAATTGTGTGTGAAATAAATAAAAAAATCTGATTATGAAGGAACATGAGAAATAAAACAATTAGATATATTATGGTAATATTTTATTTTATAAATCGTTGCCGTCATCGCTATCGCTATCGCTGTCACTTTCTGTAACATTTATTATAAATGTGTCTGTGAATCTGTGATATTGTCAATTAACATATCTAGCCTACTCATTTTTTCCTCTTCTTTGACAACATGGGATACGCATTTAGACCATTCGGTAGCCGTAATTTTTTGAATGCCTTCCTCAAATAAATTTCTCACGTCTGTCAATTTGAAGGTTTTATTATTTTGAGCTACATGCCCTCATATCAATTCGATAGGGTTCAGCTCGCAATGTTAAGGGGGCAGTCTTAAAACGGTGATCCCATGTTGTGCTGCCATTTCGTATACAGCGTGCTTATTAAAAGACTCGTTATGTGGAATCAGTTCTAAAAGCGTAGCTTTAACCATATCTGGTTCGTAATGAATATTTTTATTTAAAAGCCAGTCTTGAATTGCAGCTTTTTTCCAGCTCATTTTTGGTGCCGTTTCCAATTTTCGGCAGTGGTAAGGTGCATTATCCATCACCACAATTGAGTTTGGTCTTAATTTTGGTAAGTCTCCAGCGAACCACTCCTCAAAACAAACTGCATTCATCTCATCATGGTAATCTTCACAATTTTTCTTTGCTTCAAATTTTTCTTTTCAATTTTTCTTTGCCCTCTTCCAGGAAGCCTTCTTCACTATCTAAATGGCTAATTATGAGACGTTTGCCTTTTCCAGATGGATTTTTGAATCCAGTGGTCAGTCCCTCCAAAAACGCTTGCCAAGATGATGTGACTTTCTTGTCCACCCAAGTTTTTTTTACAGTATGACCTAAAAATAAATATAGTATCATGCATCCATCCATCCATCAGCCTTTCATCGTCCACTGCTGGACATAGGTCTCCCCAAGGGAACGCCACAGCGAACGGTCCTGTGCCGCCTGCATCCAACGAATGCCTGCGACTTTGACCAGGTCATCGGTCCACCTGGTGGGAGGCCGTCTTACACTGCGCCGTCCAATACGCGGTCGCCACTCGAGAACCTTTCTTCCCCAACGGTTGTCGGTTCGTCGAGCGATGTGGCCTGCCCATTGCCACTTCAGCATGCTGACCCGGCGGGCTATGTCGGTTACTCCCGTTCTCCTACGGATTTCCGTATTACGGATCTTATCACGTAGAGAGATCCCAAGCATAGCCCGCTCCATGGCACGCTGAGTGACTTTGAGCCTTGATATAAGGCCAACATTTAGAGACCACGCCTCTGTTCCGTAAGTCATCACCGGTAACACACACTGGTCGTGGACCTTCGTCTTCAGACACTGTGGAATATTGGACAAGAAGATCTTCCTCAGCTTCCCGAACGCTGCCCAACCGAGCTGGATTCGTCGATTGACCTCTTTCTCGAAGTTGTGCCTACCTAACTGGACTGTTTGTCTCAGGTATACATAGTGATCGACAACTTCGAGATCCGCGTTCCCGACTAGGACCGGTGCTGAAATGACATGGTTATTGTGCATGACTTTCGTCTTGTCCATGTTCATTTTTAGACCCACTAGTCGGGAGACACTGTTGAGGTCATTAAGCATGGTACCAAGGTCCTCCAGCGATTCTGCTATGACCACGATATCATCTGCAAATCGAAGGTGAGTGATGTATTCGCCATTTATGTTGATGCCGAATCCAGTCCAGTCCAAGAGCTTGAAAACATCTTCCAATGCAGTGGTGAAGAGTTTCGGGGACATAACGTCTCCCTGTCTTACGCCTTTCTGCAGTTGGATAGGTTTTGTGCTATTGTCCTGAACTCGGACAGACATAGTGGCGTTTCTATACAAACACTTCAACACTTCGATGTACCGATAGTCAATTTGGCACCGCTGAAGGGACTGCAGCACCGCCCAAGTTTCGATCGAATCGAAGGCTTTCTTATAGTCCACAAACGCTTATACTCCTCGGTCTTCTGTATAATTTGGCGCAACGTATGTATGTGGTCTATGGTACTATAGCCTTTTCGGAAACCGGCTTGTTCGGGAGGCTGGAAGACGTCGAGCCTGCGCGTGAGTCGATTTATAATGACTCTCAAAAACAACTTATAGACGTGGCTCAAGAGCGAGATGGGTCTATAATTCTTCAAGAGGGTTCTGTCGCCTCTCTTGAAGAACAGCACCACCACACTCCTGGTCCACGATTCTGGAACGTCGCCCCCGAGAACGACAAAATTGAATAGCCTCTGGAGGGCTTTGAGGACCGGCTTTCCGCCTGCCCTCAGAAGCTCTATAGTAATTCCGTCTTCTCCCGGTGCCTTTCCGTTCTTTAGTTGTTTGAGAGCCATTCTGATCTCGTACAGGCTGACGTCCGGGATATCTTCGGTAAAATGCCGAGTTAACTTGGATCTGGGCTCATGGACCAAGCTGAAAACAGGGTTCTGGGATCTGTATAACTGTCCATAGAACTCATGGACCTCTCTTAATATCTCATCTTTGGATGAAACAACAGTGCCATCATTGGTCTCCAGCTTGGTCAGCTGGCTTTTCCCAACAGACAGATCTCTCGCGAACACTTTGGAACCTCGGTTCCGCTCTATCGCCTCTTTAATACGCAGGGTATTAAATTGGCGAATGTCTTGTCGCATAGATTTGGAGATCTGCCTGTTTAGTCCTCTTTGATTGGACCAATCAGCCGAAGACTGCACCGTCATTTCTGTCCGTCTTGCCATGAGCTTAAGAGTTTGGTCCGAAAATTTTTTAATCCTATTGACGTGACTGGTCTTAAAGAAGGTCGACCCGACCGCGTGGACAGTTTCCACGAACCTGTTGTTCATATCGCTCGCTGATTCGCACTCGTCTAGGCATTGAAAGCGATTTTGTAGTTCGAGCTGAAAGTTTTCGGGGTTCTGGTATTGAGCAGGTGTTGGTCGGAGCGTAGACTTCATCAAGCGTGACCTCTCGACTTTCATATTTAGATCCAATATGCCTCTAACTAAGCGGTGATCACTCCCAGTTTTAATCCTGCTGATCACTGAGACATCATTGAATATGTGCCGTTTGTCCGTTAAGATGTAGTCAATCTCATTTTCCACAGAACCATCAGGGCTAATCCAGGTCCATTTCCGCTGTGGCTGCTTCCTGAAGAAGGAATTCATCATAAAGAGGCCTTCCTTCTCCAGAAAATCAGACAGCATCTGACTCCTGTGGTTCCTCTGCCCAAATCCATATTGCCCCACCCTCAGCTCATCGTCTCTCCTTATGCCTAGTTTTGCGCTGAAGTCTCCCATAACCACCGTAAAGTGACATTTAGACGCGTGAATAGCTTCCGAGATGTCCTCGTAGAGAGCCTCCACTTCGTCGTCGGAATGTGTCGAGGTAGGTGCGTAAACCTGTATGACCTTCAGCGAATACCGTTTGGTTATTCTGAGTATAAGGTACGCTACCCTACTCGACACACTCTCAATCCTCTCCACGTTACCTATGAGAGACTTGCGAACGATAAACCCGACACCACCCTGGGACTGGTGGTCGCCCTCCCGGTGGAAGAGCAAATTTCCGGACTGGAGGATTATCGTGCCCTCGCCCTGTCTTCGCACTTCTGATAATCCTACAATGTCCCATCGGATCTTGCTCAATTCCTCTTCCAGCGCGGTGATCTTCTCGTCAGTCCTCAGTGTCCTGACGTTGTGTGTTACCAGGGCCAGAAGTCTTTTGTAGTATCCGGATCGCGACCGGGGATTCTTAGCACCCCCTGCTACGCCGTTACCGGGCCCGCTACCGTTAGGCCACGGGGTAGCGGAGCTGCCGTGACTGGGGGCCGATGTTTGTCTCTGTGCACTCATTTGGGGGTTTTTACCATAATCGCCACGCTTGGCAGGCGGGTTGGCGTTCGCAGTGGAAGTTTTTAGTACACAGGGAACCGTTGCTGCCCGGTCCCCCGGTAATCCCTTAGTCGGCCTTTACGACTCCCATAGGAAGAGAAGGGGTGGAGCTATTCTTGATGCCGGCCCCACACGGCGTATAAATAGTACATGAACATTCAATATTACTATTAAATTTAATGTAAAATGTATATAAATTCAAAATGTTAGCCTTACCTGCGTTAACCCAAGTTTCATCTTGATAATATATATGTCTCCCTTCTCGTCTAAACTGACATATAGATCGCAAGTAACGCTGGCCCTATGTTATTATATCATTTCGATCAATAAGTGTGCTCTTGCGTGACCGTGCGACAAAGTTAAAATTAAGATGCTTCAAAATTTTTCTGAGGGTGTCTTTGGAAACCTTGTGCATTTCTGGATCATCGTTCATCACTTGTAAAATCTAAAATAGTAAATTTGATAATAGTTTGGAATCATTAGCTATATATAAAAGATCTAGGTATAAAATAATACTGTCTGACTGATTGACTAACCTTTGCAACGGTTGGAGGTTCATTTCGGTAAAAGAACTGATGAACAATTCTTCGTATTGCGGAGAATGTAAATTCATCAATTTTATCTTTGAAACTTCGCTTTGGTCCAGTTTTTTTAGGAGGAGTTGGCGGCGCACCTTTATTTACTTCCTTCAAAACGTTACAAACAGAGCGTGAGGTTATTCCCAATATGTCAGCAACTTTGCTCATACATTCATTTTCTTCCACAACTTCAAAGGCCTCCAATTGCGCAGAAGTTTCATTTTTCACGTACTTGTAGACGTTGCGGATCATTACTGTTTCAGTAACAGTGAAAGCTTTTTGTGGACGTTTTTTTCTTGGGGACAAGAAAACATCCACGTCTTTTTGTGATGTACTTGGCTGAGGATCCATTTTGATGGAAAACCAAAACAAATAGATTCACTCAAAGTTCACAAAAAACTATAAACGTAACAACAAACACAACGTAACAAAACTTTAACAAAAACCCAACAAAATAACAAAATATTGATTCGCAGTGAAACAAGATATTCGTGCAGTTAGACTGGGAGAATGAAGCCGAATGACAATATAAACAAAATGGCGATAGCTGCACGAGCGCGCACGGGTTGCCAACACAAAAAACTATTTAGGCTCTTTAATTATAAGTTTTGTTTTTAATATAAAAAACAAAAATATTAACTTTTTATAAAATAAAGCAGCGGTTACTAATTAATAAATAATTATTATGAATAATTATGTGTTTATTTAAATAAAAATCAATAATTTAGTCTTTAATTGGCACACAGATATTATGATTACATAAACATAAATCACGATTGTTTATCGATTTTTGTGTTCATCACTGCACTATTAATATGTGGTATCATTATTTTACAAAATGACAGTAGCTAATGTCAAATGTGGAATCGAATTATAATTCCGACTATAGATAAAATTTATCGCCACCAAAAAAAAATAGTAGTAATATACATCGACAATTTGTCAAGCTTTCAAGTATCTATCATTGTAGAACGAAAGCTGTGCTTTCCGCCATTTAAACACAGCTTTGCTAGCTTAGGTGGTAAAATGTTCCTGCGAAGATGCGACGCTCATTGTACGGATGCGTCGCTCAGTGGAGGGTACCCGAAAGGGTAAGCCGCCGGCGGACCACTGAAGGAATGTAACATAGTTTCAGTGGCCCGCCAATAAAGGCGGAGAGACGGCACACGGCGGGTTTCTTTAGTGGGTGAGGGCCCCACACTACCCTTTGCGCAGTTTTTCGAGGGTAGGAACATTTTTTCCCGCCTTAACAAAAAAAAAGGTGGTAAAATGTTTCTGTCATGGTGACAGTAGTAGTAATTTAGACGTTACAACATAAGATAGCCAAAAGGCCTTTTATTTAAGTAGGCATAGGCATACGAACTCGAAAGTCCTTGCAATTACATTGTAATATTTTTTTAATTTGCAGGCAAAGACATGGTCTACATTCAGACAGATGCTCCTATCACATTTGGTAACAGTGGAGGTCCGCTAGTTAACCTAGATGGTGAAGCAATAGGAATAAATAGTATGAAAGTCACCTCCGGTATATCGTTTGCCATACCCATTGATTATGTTAAGGATTTCTTGGCTAAGAGTAAGTATTTTTTTTGTTATCTGTGTTTTGCTTTGCATGGAGGTTTGGTTTCTTTTTGGTGTCTATTGTATAATTTTTGCCTCGCATACTTCGACGATCATACTAAGGAAGGTTAAATACATTCTTACAAAAAATTTAAATATTGTATTATTTATATCTAATCGTTCGTGCATCAAGCAAAAACTACTGAATGGATTTTGATGCAACTTTTTTATTTGATAGCTCTTGATGAGTCTTAAAAACATAGGTACCTATACATTTTATCACGCTACTATATCGGAAATCTGAGATGTAACTTAAAAACTAGCTTTTGGCTGCGGGCAAAGGCTAGTAAGCTATAAAATCATAGATACCTAACACTATTCTATGCTTCCAATAACCACCGCCTATAAATTTGAAATCTGCAATACTTAGGGTAAGCATATGCTACCACTGAAGGCATGTAATATGGTTCCGGTGGCCCGCCAATAAAGGCGGAGAGACGGCACACGGCGGGTTTCTTTAGTGGGCGGGGGCCCCACACTACTCTGTTCGTTGCCCCGAACGACGGGGAGTGCGGTTAGGAACGTTTTTCCCGTCTTAACAAAAAAAAAGGGTAAGCGTATGCTGAGACGCAGGCAACGCCGATCCACGCAGCGTAGCGCAGGGCAGGGCAGATTTTGTAATGCTTTGAATATCCGTAGGCTGCATACGTTGCGGCGCACGTAGCAGGATAGAGACACATCTGCGTTGCCCTGCCCTGCGCTGCGTGGATCTGCGTCGCCTGCGTCCTAGCATAAGCTCAGCCTTACATTTGTGATTATGGTTATCTGTATTTTATACTAACAACATGTTCCAACTTATTATTTAATCCTGCCAGTACTAGCTGCTTCGGTAACGAAGAATTGCTTGAAGAATTAGAATTAGGTGAAATATTATTTGATTTTGTACAATATTTTAATGCTGCATTGTAATTAGATCGTTCCACAGGGAAAACGCAGCCGCCTCAAGTATCGAAACGGTATCTCGGTATCACTATGCTGTCACTTACACCTAATATATTATTGGAACTCCGCATGAGAAATCCAGAGGTCAGTATCAAAGAGTATTTTTTTAAATATAAATAGGATCGCAGGCAATTGTCTATTCCCCTTTTATTAAAGAAAAAACATGAAAATATTTAAGAGCAGTCATGAACAAACATGCCAACAGAAATGAAAAGTTAAAATTATAAAAAAAAACTTGCATTGCTGATTATATTATAATTATTATCTACATTATCAGCTGTCCCAGCGCAATAAGCTATACTAATAGGAACATATAGTGTAATCGTTAATACGTCACTTGACCATGTCGATGACGACTTACATAAATTTACTCCCTGTCCAAACCTTCCTAAAGAAGTTTTCACTTCAATAATTATAATCGGTATCCTGTCGTGTGCGTTAGGATTTTCCTTAAGATCTTAACTCCGTAGCAAAATCTGGTTCCGGTGAGTGCGACGGAATATTTTAATGATGAATGGCAAACAATCGTATTGTCCTCTTTACGTAAGAAAAAAAAAATCATTATCCCGTTGTGTGCGTTACGATTTACCGTAAGATCTTAACTGGTACTGGTTCCGTCGACTGGGACCTGATATTTAAATGAAGAATGTCAATAGTATATTATTTATTTTTATGGTTTCAGATGCCGTCGGACATTGAACATGGTATTTTAGTTTGGAAAGTTATAATTGGATCACCAGCTTACAAGTAAGTTTAATTTATAACTAATCATTTTCACACTTTGTGTTAATTATATAAATTAGCTTAGTAATTATATTAATTAGGCTAGCATGTCAAATGCTAAAAAAATGTATAAAAACATATCAAAATATAACTAATCGTTATAATGACTTGTGTATTATAAGCACTCTTCAGACGATTTTGTTTTCGTTACTAATTGATTGGCGCCATTTTGTCGTTGAGGACCGACACGGATATCGATGGAACTAGAAGTAGTGAATAAGGGCGAGCGATATACATATTATCTGGTCATTTTTATTTCATCACATAACTGTCCCTCTATTGGGAAAGGGTCTCCTCTCAGTGTAAGAGGGATTTGGGCTGTAGTACACCACGCTGGCAGACTTCACAAACCGTCGACAAAATCTCCCAGGCGTGCAGATTTCCTTACGATGTCTTTCACCGAACAATGATAGTTTGTAAACAAATAAACACATATTCCCGGAGAGTTCAGGGGTGTGTGCGACCTTGGATTGGGGATCGAGCTCAATACCATTATTTTTGCAGTCCTTGGTTCTACCACTAGGCTATTACTGCTATCTGGACTTACCAAAACAATAGTTTTACTTGAAAACTAAAACTTATTAAAACTGCCATACCAACCGATCAATATTTGTACTGGGGTACTTTATGCTCTTACGCTGTCACTACATAGAATCCTTACTAATATTATAAATGCTAATGTGAGTTTGTGTGTTACGCTTTCACGTCAAAACTACTCGACTGATCATAACGAAATTTTGCATACATATTAGTGAGAAACCCATAAAAAGACAAACTACTTTTTATCCCGGAAAAATGACATATATTTCTTGTTTTATTTTTATTAACAATCATCTGAATGACGGAGATGTGGTTCACCACCCATCACGTCTCGTTTCCACGGGACGAAAACTGGCATTGGAAAGTTTACAAGTGGCAATCTGGCGGTCTCTACCTACCACTCTGGGAAACAAGCGTGAGTCTGTGTATATATGTAGGTAATATAATTTATTTTACAGCGGCGGCCTGCAACCAGGTGACATAGTTGTCAGTATAAACACGAAACCAGTACACACAGCGACAGACATCTATCAAATATTGGAAAACACTTCTGGGCCGCTACTAATAGAAATTGTCAGAGGGCGCAACCGGCTCACTTTGAAAGTCTCACCCGAAATTCACTGACGAGAAATCGTGACACAGGAATACATAGTATGGAATGTATTCTTTGTGTTATAAAGATATAGTTTAATTAGAGAAGAATTGTGGATTTTTGGAGTGATGTTGGAATATTCTATAAATTAGTCATAGAAATTTCAAACTGGATACTAGAAATGGTACCTATAGCAAAAGGCTAATTTCTAGTCAGACTCACAGTCGGCTTATCAATCACCTTCAATTGATCGAAGCTAATAATTTAGATAAGTCAACCATTAAGCTGGAATGTACAGTGTACATTTTACTATGACAAGTATCTTCGAAAGTTGTAAGCAAATATTATTAACAAGTTATATATATATAAACAATATAAGTTACGAATACCACTTCTAGAGTCTATTATATTGAGATTTCTATGGTTAAATAGGTACAGTAATACTAACTATTCAGAGTAATTAAAGTTTATTTAGGAGTTAATATGTTATTGTTGATTCGGCGAATATTAAACTGTATTATGACTATGTCACTCATCCTCCTTTCATCGACCACTGCTGAACATTGGATTCGCTAAGAAAGCGTCATTACGAGTGGTACCGTGCCGCTTGCATCCAACAATATTAGAATCCAACATAGGAAAGGCCGTCTTATACTGCACCTTCCAATGTGTGGTCGCCACTCGAGAACCTTTCTTCCCCAACCTTTGTAGGTTCATCAAGCGATGTGGTACGCCTATTGCCACTTCAATGTTTCAAACCCGCGGTATATGATTTCCTTATTGCGGACTAACAGGCATAGCAATCCATTTTTTTTGTTAATGCGGGGAAAAATCTACCTAACCGCACACCTCGTCGTTCGGGGCAACAGACAGGGTAGGGTGGGACCCTCACCCACTAAATAAACCCGCCGTGTGCCGTCTCTCCGCTTGTATTGGCGGACCACTGGAACTGTGTTACATTAATTACTTCTGCATAGCAATCCTGAGATTAGCTCTACGATTTGCAGTTTGACGAGCTTTTTTGAGGGCAACGTTCAAGGATCCGTTACATATGGACTATTCCATGTGGCCCGCCCTCTAATCGCTTGGGTACAATATTGACTACTAAATATAGATTTAGCATTTTTAAAGATATTATAAAATATCTTTTAAGGTTTAGCCATCACTCGGACTCCCATAATGTTGGAGCAGATTCTATCTAATTAAATAATATTGCAAATACTACGTTCTATATTTTTATTTTCAGCAAATATAATTATATATGTGGTTATAATCAATAAATCTATATTATTATAAAGCTGTAACAGAGTTGTGTCTGTACATTTAATATATTTGAAAAAAAAAAAACTTTATTATATGTATGCTATATTGGTTAAGGAGCTAGTGCCATTTTGGTATATGATTAGTTCGTCTTTCATATTAATAGGGATGAAAGTTTATGCCAATACAAACCGATTTGGTTCTGTAAATGAAAGTCGTATGTCCCTGCGTTTTCAAGTTACAGCGCTTCAAAAATGTAAAAAAAAGTGATACTAAATCATTTGTTCGCGTCTGCCTCTTGGACTGATGGTCAAAATCATCCTTAAAACTATAAACATCGAAGAGGCAGATGTGCAGGGCTCTGTTTTATCACGGGACGTAAGTGCAAAAATGTAAAGTGTAGGTGACGGTTGACAGATAGCAGTTAGTCAATTTAAAAGAGGACAGACATCCTACGAGGGATTCGATTGGCAAGAGCGTGAATACGGTCAGTCGTGGTCGCCATACAACTAACCTGCACTCTTATGTGATTATTTTGAGAGTTACATCCTAAAATATTGTGAGCATCACTTGTTATTTTGTTACCAAAACTAAACTATCCATGAAGATTAGTGTACTAAACAATAACGTCGTGTGATTTCAAGACTACCCTCATGTCTGACCATCATTCTGATAAACCTGAAAATGAAGATAAGCCCTTGCCTTCGTTAAATATTTAGATATACATATATTGTACACCATAGTACATTATATATAAAAGAGAGGATCACCACATAAATACGTGTACGAGAGAGCAAGACAGTACTATTCGGAGCGAACGAAGCGAAATGATCGACAGTTCTCACAAGGTTGACCGCGTAAAACAGCCGTCTATATTCCACGTCAAATTAGGCGGTAAAATAATTACTATAGATCAAAAATGTTTAAAATATATACTATAGATCAAAAATCTTGTTTTTCCTCTATTTAATGTTTTTTTTAGCTTGGACAACCCCAATAAAAATAAAATAAACATTTCTAAACATTTGAAATAATATTTGGAGCCAAACGAAACCCACGATTCATTGGACATCAAAATCCGAGGGGTCAGGCCAATTACCTTGTGATTTGACGCGGAATGCCCCATAGGTAAACGCCAACTACCTGGGGAATTATACCGTTGTCACCCTCTTAGAAAGAAAGACAAAACTTTCGAAAAAAAAATTATATAAAAACGCTCTGCCCTTGGAAAATCAGAGGTCTGGACATCTGCCTCTTCGATGTTTGTCGTCTTGAGGACGATTCTGACCATCGGTCCAAAAGGCAAATACGAACAAATGACTTAGCAGACATTTTTTTTTACACTTAAGCGCTGTCGATTGAAAATGCAGCGCTATCATGGTGGCAGACTATTTTCTGTGGTTCTTTATATCGTCATTAATGGAACAATTCGGGTCTGCCAAGCGAACAATTCATATACAAATTTTTAAATCATAAAAGATTGTTTAAAAATTAATTACTTAAAAAGTCAGAGGGCTGGACGTCTGCCGCTTCGATGTGCCTCGTGTTGAAGGTGTTTCTGACCATCGGTTGAAGAGGCAGAGACGAACAAATGATTTAGCATACAGTTTTTTTTACATTTTTAAAGTGCTGTTAATTGATAACGCAGGCCTGTTATGGTGGCAGACGCGGTCCTTAATGCTTTTTATGGTACAATCATCGATATTAATCATGTCTGCCACACGAACAGATCATATAGAAATTTTGGCATCCAGCTCCCTAAACATATGTCCTCCTAAACATGTGTCTAAACACAAAACTATTTTTTTTAGATTTTTTGTCTGTTTGTTTGTTCGCGCATCACGCAAATACTACTGAACGGATTTTGATGCAAATTTTTATTTGGTTGCTCTTGATTAGACTTAAAAACTGAAAAACATTTTATGCCGCTACTATATCGGAAACCTGAGATATAAACTAGCTTTGGGCTGCGGCGAAGCCGCGGGCAAAGGCTAGTGCTTAAATAAAAATACGTAAGAGTTATCATGAATTGTTGTTTTTATTCTGTTAACTAACTTAGGTAATAATTTGCAAAATAGTTGAATTTATTTTTAAACGAGATTTAATTTTGTATATACCTACCTACTTAAGTAGTTTTGTTGTTTTGTATTTAGTATTAGTAAGAATTTATATTATAGAAAATTATAATTTTAATTATAGTTTTATTTACTTGCCCAAAGTAAAGTTACAAGAAGTTTGAACCTTTGAGTTGTATTAAACACAAAGTGAAAAATGTGAAATCGAAAATAACAGTCACGAGCAGGATTTGAACCTGCATCTCCTGGATGCCGTCCAGATGCTTTGCCAATTCAGCCATCGTGACAATTGCTCCTGACTGCTCCTGACTTTGTGTTTAATGTATAGTGTTAAGCATGTCAAATGCTAAAAATACATATAAAAATATCTAAATACCTTTGAGTTGTATTTGAAGCCTTTATCCAGACCGCTTTAGGTAACAAGCAGTTATGAGAATATTTTGAAGGGGCGTGATAATGTTACTGGTGGTAGGGTTACGCTTCCTACCCTCCCCTTATTATCCTTCATGTCCTCTCTTTAGTATCCTTCCTATCCTCTCTTATCATTCCTCCTTTCCAGCAACTATACCTTTGATACCAGGTAGGTCATAAGCTTGTTTGCCACCCAAGTAGTTTAAAAAAAATTAAAAGCAGTCATGAGGACTGCCGACAGAAGTGAAAACTTAAAACTATAAAAACTTGCGCCACTGTGTATATCTATACTATTATAAAGCTGTAACAGAGCTGTGTCTGTATATTTAAGATATTTGAGAAAAAATGACTGAATTAGGCTATATAGGCGTGTTTAAACACAAAACGATTTTTTTTTCAGATTTTTTGTCTGTTTGTCTCTTTGTTTGTTCGCGCATCACGCAAAAATTACTGAACGGATTTTGATGCAACTTTTTTTGTTTGATAGCTCTTGATTAGACTTAACAACTGGTAAACATTTTATCCAGCTACCATATCGGGAACTGAGATATTGCCTAAAAACTAGCTTTTGGCTGCGGCAGAGCCGCGGGCAAAGGCTAGTTATATATATATATATATCTATATTCACAGATGGCCCAGCGTAATAAATTATACTAATAGGAACAGATATATTATAGTGTTATCGTTAATACGTCACGTGGCCATGTCGATGACGACTTACATGAATTTACTCCCTATCCAAACCTTCCTATAGAAGTTTTCACTTCAAAAAATAATCACAGGTGACCTCAGGCTGATAATTAGACGTGATAATCTTAGTAGTTATCGGTGTTTGCTGACGGTTACCAAACACCATGTAGCCTTAAAAAAACGATTCCCGACATATATGGGTATCTATACATTCAAGCGTTAATGCAATTCAGATTTTAATCTCCAATTTCAACGATGCGTTTTATCGCCAATTTAATTTACAGTGAAATCGACTTTTAATCAGAGTTCTTTAATTATGCGAGTGATCTTGTATTTTGTATTTTAAATCAACATGATATTTACTATCGTTTTAATTTTGGTAAGTATTTTTTTAGCCCTTAATAGGAATAATCAATGACAATACCCTGCAATAGGAATAATCTATGTATCGTGGTAACTTCTCAAACGTACAATTTACCTAATGGACGAAGTATACCCAGATTCAGAACAACCACTTGTAGATCACAGAAAGAATTTATCCTGTGTGGAAATCGAACCCACGACACTAAGCTTTGGAGGTCCCTATCTAAACCACTCGGTCATCTATGCACTTAATATTAAGTTAAAGTGATAGTCTGAAAAATATTTTTTATGTGTTTTAACGCCAGACGAATCGTGGCACATGACGGGCCTCGTGGCGTAGTCGGTAGGGTAACCGACTTCCGTGCACGAGATCGTGGGTTCGATTCCCACTCAGGACAATTATTTGTGTGATGAGTACACATATTTGTACTGCGTCTGGGTATTTTCTATCTATTATATGTATATATTTACAACAAAAGAGTATTATATCTATTATATCCGTAATATGGGCCGTGTGGGGCCGGCTTTTAGAATTGTCCCACCCTTCTCCACCCATGGGAGTCGTAAGAGCCGACTAAGGGCATACCGGGGGAGTGGGCAGCAGCACTCCTTCGAGTATTAACAACATCCACTGCGATCGCCAACCCGCCTGCCAAGCGTGGCGATTACGGCACTATCCCCCATTCTTGGGGAGGCCTATGTCCAGCAGTGGACTTTAAAGGGCTGATGGATGGATGGATTCACATTCAGCTCAAATAGCTCACGGATACTCGAACCGTCTGGTGGATGTTCGATCAGTTCGTGCTTAAAGCCAGTGCGTAGTTGGGATTTGAAGAGTAGGTACAGATGAAATATTGATTCTGTAAAAAAATGTTCACTGGTATTTGGCAGCTATTGCGCTTTTAGCAGAAGAAGAAGAAAAGTGGGACAAGTAAATACATGATCGAGCAGTAGCGCGTAATGACGGCGTAAGAGAGCAAGCACGTATGAAAGAGATTATTGTTGTAAAGATGCGAAAGGGGATGCTCCTATGGTTCGGACATGTAGAAACAATTCCGGACGAGCGACTGGTTATGAGGATATTCAATGCAAAAGTGGAAGGATGTAGGTACAGGGGGAGACCGAGACTCACCTACCTAGACCAAATCGGTCATGTATTGAAGGAAGGTGGAGTCAGGAGTCTGTAAGGACGGAGCGAGGGCTGGCAGACTGTAGACGGCGGGAGGAAATAGTCCCGGGGTAAGAAGAAGAAGGGGGCTGCTACTGGGGCTGCTGCCCAAGCCGTAGAGCCTGTGACGCCAAGGGGCAAGCCCGGCTCTAAAAAGAAGCTGCGCAAACTCCAAACACCTAAAAAGGCAGCCGTGGTGATAAGCATGCTGCCGGGGGCGGAGGGCTTGAGCTACCAGGCTATCTTGAGGAGGGCCCGGGAGGAGATCGACGTCTCCGATATTGGAGTCATCGCCGCCCGGACCCGCCTAGCCCGGACAGAGGCTCGAATCCTAGAGTTCCCTGGGGCGGATGGTCACAAAATGGCCGACACGGTGGCTACAAGGCTGCGGGGTCTATTCGGGGAGGGGAGTGGAGTCCGAGTCACCAGACCGGTGAAGTGCGTAGAACTGCGCATTTCCGGTTTGGATGACTCCGTGACGGAAGAGGACGTCTGGGAGGCTATCGCCTCGAAAACCGGATGCTCAGATGCCGTCAGAGTGGGCTCCATTCGCACCGGTCCCGGAGGTGTGGGTGTCGTTTGGGCGAATTGCCCTGTCATGGCGGCCAAAACTCTGGCGGCCGCAGGCAGACTCCTTGTGGGTTGGAGTTTCGCACGGGTTACTGTCCTGGAGCCCCGGCCCGCGAGGTGCTTTAAGTGCATGGCGGTCGGTCATACCAGACCGACGTGCACTAACTGCTTTGACTGTAGCGGACTTTGTTTCCGTTGCGGTCAGGCAGGGCACAAGGCGGCGACCTGCACCACCGCCCCTCACTGCCCCGCATGCGCGGCGGGCAATAGGCCTGCCAAGCATTGCATGGGGCGGGAGGGTTGTAGACCCCCGGCGGCAGGCCCAAAAAGGGGGGGAACAACCAATCGACCCAAGTTTCCCCTCCAAGCGCGGCTTCGCTGCCGCTCCGGGAGGAGGAGGATATGGTTACGGCTTAAAATTCAACCGTGACACCATCCTCCTCCAGGCGAATCTCAACCACTCCGCCTGTGCGCAGGATCTTCTCCTGCAAACCATGGCGGAGCGGTTGATTGGTATAGCCGTAGCTGCGGAGCCTTATTGTGTCCCTGACCGTCCTCATTGGGAGGCAGCCGCGATGACTCCGTGGCAATCATCAGCTCCACGGCGCTTCGTTCCTCACCCTTGTCGATCAGAGACAAGGGCACGGGATACGTTGCGGCCGACTGGGGGGGAGTCACGTTGTACGGCGTTTACTTCTCCCCCAACCGGAGTCTGGCTGATTACGGGGTTTTCCTCAACAGCTTGGAGACTTCGTTACGGCGCTTAGCACCTAGCCATGTCTTAGTCGTGGGGGATTTTAAGGCCAATTCTACGGCGTGGGGGTCACCTGCGATGGACGCCCGCGGAGCGGCGGTTTTGGAGTGGGCGGCGACGACAGCGTGGGTCGATAGTGGACCTCTCGTTCGCTAGCCCCGACGTCGCAGCACAAATAAGGGACTGGAGTGTCCTGGAGGAGGTTGAGACCTTGTCCGACCACCGGTACATCCGGATGGAGGTCTCCCGGTCCCTTCGGGGCCCCAGTAGGGGTCCCGCGGCGCGCAGAACTCCCGCGGTGGGCTGTGGGCAGGCTAGATAGGGACCTACTGGCGGAGGCAGCCATTGTTCAATCGTGGCTGTCCTCACCAGCCCTGACCGAGGGGGTGGACGTTGAGGCTGGCCGATTTCGTGCTGCGATTACGCAGCTGTGCGACTCGGCCATGCCCCGTGTGCAGCGTCCTCCCCCAAGGAAGGGGCTCTACTGGTGGTCCCAGGAGCTGGCGGACCTCCGTGCGGCGTGCATTCGTGCTCGGAGGTCCTACACCCGCAGTCGGCGGCGCAACCGCGATTGGAAGCGGGAGGGCCAGCTGTACGAGGCGTACCGCACTTCGCGGGCCATGTTCAAGTTGGCCATCTGCCGCGCCAAAACGGAGAAAAGGTAGGAGATGCTGGACGGTCTCAACCGTGACCCCTGGGGTCGCCCGTACCGTGCGGCGCTGAACAAGCTCCGCACTCAGGCCCGCCCCCCCTCACAGAGACCCTTCAGCCCAGCCTCCTCACCGAGGTGGTCCAGGGTCTATTCCCACGACGGGTTGAGCACACTTCCCCCAGTCATGGCACAGCCAGGTAGAGACCGGGAGGCCGACCTCAGTGTACCGCCCGTTACCGCGTCGGAAATGGGGGCGGCTGTTTCGCGGATTCGTTCCAAGATCACCGCCCCCGGCCCGGACGGGATGCCCGCCCGGGTGCTGGCTCTGACTCTGGACCACCTGGAGCCCCGCCTCAGGGGACTGTTCAACGCGTGCCTGTCGTCTGGACGGTTCCCTGACTGTTGGAAGGAGGGGACGCTGGTACTCCTGCCGAAGCCGGGGCGAACGCCAATACGGTCGGGGCCTTTAGGCCCATCGTGCTGCTGGACGAGGCGGGTAAGCTGCTGGAGAAAATTCTCGCTGCCCGCATCGTCCAGTACCTGTGCGACGTCGGACCTGACTTGTCGGACGCCCAGCTCGGCTTTCGCGCTGGGCGTTCGACGGTCGGCGCGATTATGTGCCTAAAGGCTGCGGCCACGGCGGTCGTCGCCAGCGGTGGAGTGCTGTTGGTGGTGTCGCTTGACATCGCCAACGCATTCAATAGTCTGCCATTCAGCTGCATCAGGGAGGCGCTCCGGTAACACAGGGTGCCTGCATACCTGAGGCGGCTAGTGGCAGACTATCTTGAGGGCCGCAGCGTACTCTATGAGAGCCGCATAGGGGACGTTGTGAGGAGACCCATGTCGTACGGTGTCTCGCAGGGTTCGGTTCTAGGGCCGCTCCTGTGGGACATCGGTTACGACTGGGAGTTACGCTGTCGGCTCCCCCCCGGGCTTGCGGCTATCTGCTATGCGGATGACACGCTGGTCGTGGCCCGGGGTGGAAACTTCGAGGAAGCGAAGTTCCTGGCCACCTTAGGGACCTCGGAGGTGGTCAGGAGGATCGGGGCGCTGGGGCTTAGGGTGGCCCTGGACAAGTCGGAGGCTATACTTTTCCATGGGCCCCGACGTCGGCCGCCTGCTGGCGCCTCGATCACGGTGGACGGGGCCCAAATTGGGGTGCAGGCCCGGATTAAGTATCTAGGCCTGGTGCTGGACGGGCGGTTGCGCTTTCGCGAGCACTTCCGTCAACTGTCTCCGAGGCTCGTCGGTGTGGCGTCCGCCCTTGCATGGCTCATGCCGAATATGGGCGGACCCAACAATGCGTGCCGATGGCTTTACGCGGGGGTGGTCCGTCAATGGCGCTGTACGGCGCACCCGTGTGGGTGGAGTCCCTGGACGCACTGAACAGGGCTCTTCTGTGGAGGCCACAGAGAGTCGTCGCGCCCAGGGTCATACGTGGATACCGCACGGTGTCGACAGAGACGGCCTGCGCGTTGGCCGGAACCCCTCCGTGGGATTTGGAGGCGGAGGTGCTCGCCGAGGTGTATCGGCGGGCGTCGCAAGAGCGGGAGGGGGGTGCACGTCCCCCACCAAGCGTGGTGGCCAGATGGCAAGGTGACGTTCGTCGAGCTGCCATGGCCAGCTGGAGGGCGCGGCTGGTGGCGCCCCGGGCCGGTCTTCGGACCGTAGGGGCGCTCCAGCCGGTGTTGGAAGAGTGGGCGGGGCGACGGCACGGAGTCCTTACCTTCCGACTGGTGCAGGTGCTGTCGGGGCACGGCTGCTTCGGCAGATATCTGCACATAGTCGCAAGGAGGGAAGCGACTCCGGGCTGTCACCATTGTGGCTGCGACGAGGACACGGCGCAGCACACGCTCGAGTCGTGCCCGACTTGGGCCGAGCAGCGCCGTAAACTCGTCGCGGCAATAGGGGGGGAATTGGGCCGCGGTCGCTGCCTTCTGCGAGGAGGTTATCTCGCGGAAGGAAGCGGTGGAGAGAGCCAGGGAGGCTGATCCTTCCGCAGACCCAAACCGCCGCCAGCGACTGGGGTGGCGCAGGCGCGAGTATTTGCGCCTAATGCCGCCCTAGCTGGGGCTGCGGGTTGAGGGACCGGGGAACGTCCGCCACCCGCAAGGCCTCCCGCGAAGATGCGACGCTCCATGTGCGGATGTGTCGCTAAGTTGAGGGTGCCCGAAAAGGTAAGCCGCCGGCGGACCACTGAAGGAATGTAATATAGTTCTAGTGGCCCGCCAATAAAGGCGGAGAGATGGCGCACGGCGGGTTTCTTTGGTGGGTGAGGGCCCCACACTACCCTGTTAGTTGCCCCGAACGACGGGGTGTGCGGTTAGGAACATTTTTTCCCGCCTTTACCAAAAAAAAAAGGGTCTCCATGTAAGGACGGAGGTATTGTGGAGTGAAATGATAGTCACGACTGCCCAAATAATACTCTCTTTTATTATAAGATATTCATGATTATATAGTTTGGTTACATACGCATACATAGATATAGAGATACACACTACAAGTCTCTCAAACCGGCGAGCGAGTATGAAGAGAATTATGAATGTTGAGGAAGCGAGAGTAAGTAAGTAAACTAGCGTGTGCGCTCGCATATACGAGTACATGGTCGCGCAGACGCGGAGAGGATGTTCGAACACGCGCTACTGTCTTAATGGATAAGATTTTAATGTTGCATACTATTTGTCTAAATGGAAAAGGGTCATCATATTTAATTACCACGTAAAAAGTGCTTGAGCATTTTTCCGCCTGATCTGAATTGATTCTTAGTCGCCTCATACGATACATGCGTAAAAAGGGGGTGCTGACACTGTCTTGTATTGTTAGTCCATAACCACATGGATAAAATCATGCAGGCTTAGGTAACCGGCAGTTGCTAACCGCTTACCCTCAGGTAGGTCGTATGCTTGTTTGCTAAAAACTAGTTTTCATTACAGATACCTGTATGTATAAATGCAGCACGGGATGACGATGCGTTTAGTTATCGCTCAGGTAAGTCTAAACGGATAATTTTAACATACTGTATTTCAATCATTATACTTGCTTCTAGCATTGAGTGGGTTGGTAGTTTCCCTATGCGTATTGTCGAGAATATCTTCGAGTTATGATGATCATCTCATGTGTATATTAAATTAAATTACATTTATAATATGCATACTTAAAAGGTTATAAAAATAACCGATCATTGTACTAACTCAGTATTGTAAGCCCCTGTGGTTCTGTAAGACTGGCTGGAGTTTCAAGCCGTAATAATATGTAATACGCTATTATAGGCGTTCGTTTTCCGTTTAGTTCAAATTATTCATTTTTAATAAAACAAAGTACCTACCTAAAATGATGAATAAAACAAATAATAATAATAATTAAAACAACAATTAAAAATAATTAAAATTTAAAAATGAAGTTAAAAATAATAAAAAATAGAAAGAAAAGCTCAGCTGTCCGTGCACAAAAAATAATGAATGTAGAATAAATGCAGTGGAGATGAGAAGTGACATTGAAAGAGCGTAAGAAACCATGTAAGTAATTGAGAATGGTGTGGTGTGAAAGATGTAGTGAAAAAGATTGAAAAAGGAATTTCAAGATAAAGTATCTTAGACACGTAGAGAGGATGGATTAAAGAAGGTCAACGAAGAAATATACCTGAGGAAGATTTCGTCTTTTCTGACCTTATTGGAGATGTTTTCGGGAAAGGCCAGGCACGTCAATACCATACCGACGTGTAAAGGAATCAAATGAGAGTGAGCGAGAAGGATTGCTCGTATTCCTCATAAGAGCAATTCTGGTCTCTGCCTACCCCTCTGAGAAACAGGCTATGTTTGTATGTATGAAATTAAATTTGGAAAATATCTCTGATCTTGTAAAAGTACATAATTCCAAAAGTTATTAAGTAGCAATCATCATTTCTCATGAGGAATTTTGACAGTTACCTATGATTGTGAACACTGCATTAGGTAGGTATATCGACAATATTATTAGTTAAATAAGCAATAATATTATCATAATCTATTATAGAGGGTGGTAAACCGATTCTGCGTAGTGGAGGCTCAGAACCAGAAGAAAAAGACCTGAGTGCAGTTTCAGGTAGGTACCTAGGTACTTATTCCATATTTAAATACTGGCTATATTTTATTAGATTTTTGTATGTGTCTGCCAATTGGTTTATTTTAATTGCGGCAAACAATTTAGCGGACGAAATAATGGTGGAATCAAACCGATTCAATACTGCCCACCGTGACGGATTCGATTATGGATTCGATTCCCACACAGAACAATGCTTTGTGTAATCCAATCCACAAAGGGTTGTTATGAGTCTGAGCGTGTTTTATCACCGTTAAATTGTAGGCATGTTTGAAACCGTACTATGATACAAGTATTAAAAAATCTATTGGAAATATCTAATGCTACGAGTAGAGTATTCGCGAAATTAAATCAAAACGCTATTTAATTTTTCTTTTCTTCTATAAAATAAATAAATTCTAATGTATAATAATCAATAATGTAGTACCTACATAACGTGTGTTCGGTTTTACTAAATTGAAACAAAAAGAGAACTGTTTCCGCCCGGGATCGAACCGGGGACCTTGTGCGTGTGAAGCACACGTGATAACCGCTACACTACGGAAACATGCTGTGAGTTGGTGAATTTATTAATTAATATGATAAATAGGATAACGTCATCATACCGGTCATAGTGCATCCAATTCATTCGAAAGTATATTTATAGATAACTTACCGTCTACTTACCAACATACCTACTCGTATACTAATAGCTCGATCATGTATAACCCGCGCGTGATGAGAATGGGATGGAACCTTGTCAATCTAAATAAAAAACATAGATTTTAGTAGCGTAACCAAAACTTATTAATTATTTCTACGATCTACCTACCTATGTATGAAAATACAGAAAAATGTTTGATGGTTGTAATTAATAATGTAGGTAAGTACATACCTACCACCGAAGGAATGTAACATAGTTCCAGTGGCCCGCCAATAAAGGCGGAGAGACGGCACACGGCGGGTTTCTTTAGTGGGTGAGGGCCCCACACTACCCTGTTCGTTGCCCCGAACGAAGGGGTGTGCGGTTAGGTACATCTTTTCCCGCCTAAACAAAAAAAAAAGGTAAGTACATACCTATATTATTTTACAGTTATTCGTTATATGAGCTTCATCTTCGTGGCGTAGTCGGTAATGTAACCGACTTCCGTACACGAGGTCGTGGGTTCGATTCCCACCCAGGACAATTATTTGTGTGATGAACACAGATATTTGTACTGCGTCTGGGTGTTTTCTATCTATTATAGGTATGTATGTATTATAATTTGTGAATAAGGAAAAAGAGTATTTTAGTACGAGCGGGAATCGAACCTCTTTTTCCTTATTCACAAATTATAATTTGTACTTTAAGAGTAGCTGAGCATGTCAAATGCTAAAATATAGATCAAAATATGTATGTATTTCCAAAAAGAAGTAGTATATGTATTATATCCGTAATCTGGTACCCATAGCACAAGCGTTAAGCTTAGTTTGGGACCAGAGGACGTTTTGTGAAAATGTCTGTGAATATTTATTTTATATATAATGTCAGTTTCGATTTACGCTGACAAGGTTCCATCCCATTCTCATCGCGCGCGGGTTATACCTACCGAAGCGTACATGACCACACATCGTACTAATAAGTACCTAATCCTTGTTTTCAGGGGACTTTTTAATTATATTTTAACGGATACAGGATGGATTTAGAATGTATTTTTTTATACTACGTGGGTGGCAAGCAAGCATACGCCCCAGCTGATGGTAAATGGTAGCCGTAGCTTATAGATGCTAGCAACACAGAGGCATACCACATCGCCAACTTCAAGGAAAGAGATGATGAGAGAGCATTGACGTAGATGTATATTATATAGGTACCTGTGATTTACCGATAGCACTTGTGTGTAGGTTTGTGTGTATGTTAAACAATATGCGATATCGGACGGGAAATTCCTTAGGGTAGGCAAGAGGCAACCACCGAAGGAATGTAACATAGTTCCAGTGGCCCGCCAACAAAGGCGGAGAGACGGCACACGGCGGGTTTCTTTAGTGGGTGAGGGCCCCACACTACCCTGTTCGTTGCCCTGAACGACGGGGTTGTGCGGTTAGGAACAATTTTTCCCGCCTTAAAAAAAAGGTTTATGCTACGCTGTAAGTACTGAACCAATGATCAAATGTGCGGTTAGGAACATTTTTTCCCGCCTTAACAAAAAAAAAAAAAAAAAAAAGGGTAGGCAAGAGGCAACAAACAGGCATACCTAAATAAAATGAGTTATCAAAATTTGCAGTTCCAAGAAATTGTCACGGTGCCTACATTGGCAAAACATCTGGGACGGTATTCCAAGAGATGCAGGTTCAAATCCTGCTCGTGATCGTTATTTGTGGTTTCACATTTTCGCACTTTATGTTAATTTATATGGCTTAAGCATGTCAAATGGTTAAAAAATATATAAAATTTCAAAACAGGTAATTACTTTTTCTGTTTTCTTAGACATCAGCAGCGAAATCAATTACTTGAAGTTAAGGAAACCGGACCCGGAATCTGTTACAAGCCTTCGGCTACTGATAAAGTGGCTGATTAGTAATTATGGGTACAGAATTGCACACGCATCTAGAAGAATGGGTAAGAAGTATTTTTAACTCCTCGCCTCGTGGCGTAGTCAGTAGTGTAACCGACTTCCGTGCACGAGGTCGTGGGTTTGATTCCCACCCATGATAATTATTTGTGTGATGAACACAGATATTTGTACTGCGTCTGGGTGTTTTCTATCTATTATTATGTACGTATTTACAAAAAAAAAGTAATATAAGTATTATATCCGTAATCTGGTACCCATAGCACAAGCGTTAAGCTTAGTTTGGGACCAGAGGACGTTGTGTGAAATGTCCGTGAATATTTATTATTATTAGTGTTGCAAAACTTGCAATGATGTGTGGACGTAGAGAGAGTTCAAATAAAGCAAAATTTGGTATAACTTAATTTATGAATAGCCTCTTTGGAAAAAAGTTAAAAGTCTTTGGAAAACCCGTAATAAATTCTTCATTTTGACTAATCTATACTTACTCTGATTTTTACCTAGACGAAGATGATGACAGGCCTAACTCTACAGAAGACGGAATATTGCCGAGATCTCACCAAGGAAAGAGTATGTATATCTTGTTATATTTATTTTTTAAGACTCTCGACAACTTACTAGAATAATTGCTGTGAAAATTGATAATATTTACTGTAGTTGGGATTCGTCCTTGCCATTTATGATGTAGATACAAATCTATTTGGATACCTACTGCTAAACTACCAAATCAATTTAACGTTATACCCTTAATTTTCAGAGTAATTCAATATTTTTCTTTTCTTAATTTAAGTAGCCTCTTCAACGCATTAATCGAGAGAGAGTGATTAGATAAAGGATTTTATAATGTTTTGCTTGTCTGTTGTTTGTTTGTTAACATACACTGGAAATTACTGAACGGATTATAATGCAGGTCACGGGTAGATCAGCTGGTAGCTTGAAGCAATATGAAAAAAGTTATCCGCATTTAAATATGTTATGATAAAAGTAAGTGCAGCAGACGAAGTCGCGGGCGATAAAACAACAAATTATTTTGTAATGAAATAAAAAAAGTTAAACCAAGATTTATTTAAATCATTACAACAATTATCTTACCCTATATTAAAGATAATTTAAATTGGATATTGATATTGATGAAAAATATTTTAGAGAAAACTGTGAAGACATCTGGTAGATACAAAGAGAAAGATTACAAAAAAACAGACAATAATAATTATAAGAAAAAGCATAAAAAAGAAAAAATTGCCATAAAAGACAATTTAAAATCAGCTCCGAGGTCTATATTCCAAAATATTATTGGTGCGTTACGTGATAAAATTTCTGAATTTGGAGCGAATTTACGAATGGGATCTGATACAGATGGACTTCCAGATGGAAATTTTTCTGTTGCACTATCTCTTCAAGTTTAATAAAGTTTAATATTTGCTTATGAACTATTTGTAATATATATATCATTGAAGGTATAAGTTACCTGCTAATCAATAACTGGTATTATTTGTAAACCTTGAACGTCGTTTATTAGTCGCACTTAGCTAAATATGAATTCGCACTTATCACCAAGTGAAATGTTGAATGCATTCGTTGAATATAAAACTCAATGTTTTATAATTTCATTTGACAATGATCACCTGGACTATGTTTTGTGCAATATACTCGTACATTAATAACATTACTCTCTCTATTACTTTATATCAGATTAATTTATAGCATAACATTAATCCGAATATATATATTTTTACTTCATTGTAATCTTCAGCACCGTTAGAAAATCAAATGGGTTGACCTTAATTATTTCATCTTTAGTCAGAAAGTCGAGATCAGGTGCACCTATATCATTCTAACGGTGTAAATTTACTGTATTTATAAGAGTGTTAAATACGTTTTTACTTATTAATAGTTTTGTAAATGTAAAAGACCTTGTGAGATCAGTGAAGACATTTTCAATGTGATTAATGTTGCGAAAATCTAAGGTATGTTACGTATATAATTATTAATGTTGCTGTGAAAATAATCTATCACTTTGATTCGTCTTACTTTAATTTGTAAAGCTTGACTATTGTTTGTAATTTCGTATTGGTCATTGTAATACATTTTGAAAATGTGTTTACCATTTTATTTAGCAATTTCTCAAATATTTAAAAGGCTTAAAAATAAAGTCCATCTGTTATAAGTAATGGCTTATATTTTATCATTATATGAACAATTTTAAAGTATTCACGTCCCTAACAATATTTAATTGGCTCAGCTCGTTTAAAAAAATAAAACAAATAGTGTAGTATAATAAGTGTGCAAATTATGACTAGATTACTCATTAATATTTAATGTGCTGCATAGTTTAATTCCTCTGATAGATATTAAACTAATTTCGATAAAAAAATATTCAATACCTCCTGATATTTACGCGAATATTACCCGTGATCATGAATGCTGTAAAGTATTCGAAATGATATAGAAAACCAAGGAGACATGATAGATTCTGTAAACGTAGTAGTTTTATTTCATAAATATTTTATTATTAATGATAATGACGCTAATATTGCACCTAATTTAATTATTAATGAATTAATTATATTAGTAATGACGTTAATGTTGTTAACCTATTAAAATTCAATTTTGTTCTTTTCTTATGGTAAACAGTGTCGCAACTTGATGACAATTGACAACATTTTTTTTTTGTGCGTATCCATATAATAACTTCAAATGAAACTCGATGCAAAATTAAGGAACCCATACTTTTATTTTCCCGAAATTGAATAGTTTTCATTCAACATTATAAATATAATATAGTTTCACGCCTGTATTCCCCGAAGGGGTAGGCAGAGGTGTATTACACACCCACGACTCGCCAGCTATGTTTAAGTCCCATGTAATAGGGGGCGAGCCTATTGACGTCTACCGGGCACATTTCCAAACTCCGGGCTGCTACTGAGCATTTTTCTTTTTAGGAAAAAGCTCAATAACATTGCCCGACCCGGGAATCTAACCCGAGACCTCATGATTAGCAGTCGCATACACTACCGCTACACCACCGAGGCAGTTAATAGGTTAGAATATAATATAAATAAAAATATATAATATAATAATCACTAGTAGGTAGAACAGCACTGTTGCCTTCTATTCTATTTATATCTCAGACTAAGTACTTATTTATATTCTTCTTTTTCTTTCTTCTATCAAATAAAATGACACTGTCAGTTTGATAATTGTTTCTTTGTTGTTTGTACGTCTCCGCTTGCCATAAAGAAGAATGGAATATAATTGTTTGTACGTGGTTGACATAATGTTGAAAACCTTATTGTGACGTCATGCGGCATTTTTCAGTTTCAATTACATTTCTCTAAAATTTATCATTAAATAATATGTTGTCGAATAATTAAGAATGAGAATATAAAGAAACGGTATTTATATTATATATATATATATATATATATATATATATATATATATATATATATATATATATATATTCTTTTTTGTAAATGTTGTCCATTCTGCCAATGAGATTCGTAGTAGGTATAACTACACGTTTTTGTTTTCTTTTTTTATATAGCAAACCAAAGTAAAAATAAACGGCAACATTGCCATTATCTATGTTGACGCAATTCGAAATTGCGAACTGCGAATCGCGTCATTCATCTCCCTGTATAGTTATTTATCTATGAGCTCCCTTTTGCGCTTTCGACTGGTTGTACACATATCCCTTGCGGTTATACTTGTAAATTTTTTTTTTGTTAGGCAGGAAAAAATATACCTAACCGCACACCCGTGCACCGTACAGTGCCATTGACCGGACCACCCCCGCGTAAAGCCGTCGGCACGCATTGTTAGGTCAGCCCATATTCGGCACGAGCCGTGCAAGGGCGGACGCTGCGCCGACTAGCCTCGGGGACAGTTGGCGGAAGTGCTTGTGAAAGCGCCACCACCCGTCCAGCACCAGGCCCAGATACTTGATCTGGGCCTTCACCTCAATTTAGACCCCGTCCACCGTGACCGAGGCGCCAGCAGGTGGCCGACGTTGGGGCCCATGGAAAAGTAGGGCCTCCGATTTATCCACCACTAAGCCCCAGCGCCTCGATCCTCCTGACCACCTCCGAGGTCCCTAAGGTGGCCAGGAAGTGATACTTGTACCTACGCTAGCTTACGTTGTTACTCTTTTGCTGTTAAGTTTTTGTATAAAACAAAAGCTTTCCTTTGTTTTTTTGTTTTGCTATTTGGTTTTTGTGAAAAGACATGGAAGCCGTTGCACCGAGCACTCGGGGTGGACTAATGTCTCTTAGAAAAAGCATAGGTCCCGCTTCTCTGGTGATGATGACGGTGGTAGACAATGATGCATAACGTACTTAAAAACGTATTCAATAAAGAAAAAAATATTAACAGTATAATGTAATTATGAAAAATCAAATGTTATGTATTTAATCATAGTATATTTTTAATCAGAGTAAATAAATTGTTCTCTTTTCAACGTGTATTTTGAATCGTGATGTATGGGGACAGTTTTTGTAAAAGACGCATTAGCTACAAGACTTTTCAGCTGAACTTTACGAAATTAGAATTTTTCTAAAAAATTAATGGCAAAAATACAAAAAAAAATTTAATTTATTAATAAAAACCATTAAAAAAAGTTCTGGCATGAATACTAGTTCAGTTAAATAATAGTATTATTACTATATCTATGGTATTAAGTATCTGTCTTAATCTATTAAAAGAACCCCTCGAATTTTAACGTACAGCCCAGCTGTTATCTGTGGTAAAACTCTTTTTATGCGTATCCGTGTTTTATCTTTAAAATGTTTAATTAGTGATACGATCTAGGCCTTTAATAAAGCCTTTAAAAAAATAAGCTCTAATATATATTTTTAAAACTACGTTACCGTTCTATGAATGGAATGGGCTATTCAATTAAATACAAATCTCCTCAGCTTTTACTAATTAGAACAATTTTATTATCAAATTTTGGTTTTAATTAGTCAAATTTAAGTGTAGTTATAGACGAAGTTGCAAGCAAAAGTTTCGAATTGGTTCTATGCTAATAACAATCGTAACTAACTTTTGCCTTTATTATTCTTAAAAAATCATAGTTGATAATACTATAAGATTTAGATGTTTTTTCACATATCTCTTTCATATATCTGGCACATTGTTTGATATATTCTATGACATCGTATTCTATACCCACAGAACAGTCTTACACTTAATTCTATTCTTTTTTCTATTTCAGGCAAGGATATTGCAGAAAAGGGCTTGTTCAAAACTCGAGTAAAACAGCTCAATAACATACGTAGCTATATATTTTCATTCTTTCATAACATTTATATAATTGACATAAAACCTATAGTACTGCTTGTAGTACTTTCCACATTTACTCGATTTGATACTTAATTGGCCGCTAACCTTTGTATGTTTTATGCTTTTTTAGGTTTACTATATAAAAAACGCAAAGGTCAGTAAATTATATGCAAGTATTTCTATGTAGGTATATTTTAATTCTTTAATGAGACAGTCATCACAACATTAGTTAGTTTAATGGTAGGTACGGTTTGTAGGCTGATTTTTGTTAACTTCGATTCAGACTTTATTTGTGTAAGCACACGCACTTGTTTATCATTACAATTTTTTTTTTCGAAATTCATAATTGTCTCACTGCTGATCCAGGGTTTCCTCTCAGAGTAACAGTGATTTAGACTATAGTACAATACATTATACAATACATTATACATACACCAGAAAAAGGCTGTTGAGAAAATCTGTGATGCAGGCATACTTCCGTGTTAGGTGACGCTCGCTGGCTACTAATATATTTGTTGAATAAATCACACAATCAATACACAGATTATTAATAGCACTACGTCTTGATGTCAGGCTAGGGCAAAGAGTATAGTAATAAACCGGAAAGGCTAGGGATAGAAAATATCAATACCGAATTACGATTGATTACGAGAGTAATGAAAAAAAGGAGATACAAGTGTAGTAGTCAGTAGCACGCACTTATGCATAATTATATATACATAGTTCTATGCTATTTCATGTTAGTAAAACCTAGATTTTGTTACTAAGTATTTCAGATTTTTATTAATTTAGATTACGATCGCAAAATCAAGAAAGCTTATGAACGGGGTTTAGAGCGGTGAAATGAGATGTGTATGTCATTTATTTTTTTAATTTATAAAAATAATAAAAAACTTGACGTCATGAGACGTCTAGCAGATGTAAAAACATCGGAATTATTTTGTAGAAAAAAATGATCATAACTTGACAAAGGGAGTACTTTGTTCAAGACGAATCAGACGAGTATAAACTCGATATGGTTGCGTTGTTTCATTACACAGTTACTGTGGCCACCATCCAGCTCCATCGTCAGGCTCTGTATACCATCTAGAGACAAAGTACTCGTCAAGACAAATCATACGAGCCCAAACTCGATGGAGTTATGTTGTTTCATTATAGTGTTCCTATGTCCACCTTCCACCTCCATCATCAGATCAGCTTCATGTCATCATAATATTGGTTTGTCACGCGATCTGCACATGCTTGTAAAATTTCAGTTCAATCGGAAACCGGGAAGTGTGTCAAATTTAACTTGCAAAATTTGAACGGGACAAGTAAAATAAAAGCGTCGCTACGCTAACAGCCGATTTTACCCTCCCTCCGCATTAGATGTTTCACACCAAAAACATAGCATCACGCCTGTATTCCCCGAAGGGGTAGGTAGAGGTGTATTACACACCTACGATTCGCCAGCTATGTTGGAGTCCCACCTAATAGGGGCCAGCCTATTGCCGTCTACCGGGCACATTCCAAACTCCGGGCTGCTACTGACAATTTTTGCCCGTCCCGGGGATTGAACCCGAGACCTCATGATCAGCAGTCACTCACACTACCGCAGCACCACCGAGCCAGTCGGTGTTATATCGGCTAACTTTGTACCAGTTTTTTTTTTATTAATAATTAATTATTTATTTATTGTCAACTAAAAAGTGAAGCCACTTTTCTTTTAACCCCTCAACATACAGATAGAATCTCCCAGGTTTGCAATAGGGGTCAGCATCGCGTAGGCGAAAGCGGCGCGCCAAGCACAAAAAAAAATAAAAATTTGGCGCAAAAAATTGATCTCCTACTCCTTCACTTTCAATGCTATCTACTCTTGAATTTTTGCCTGATACAGTCTGTTCATTCTATAATCTGTGTATGATTTTTGCCTACGCCTATATGTACTGTATCAACGAGAAATAATTCCCAAACGTAAACGTCATCCGCGGTCATCCAGTTGCGCCAATGGATCGAGTCCATTGATTGAGTCCCGTGCGGTAATAAAGTCGAGTTTTCAACGGGAAAGTGAAATAAAATTAAAATTTGTGGAAAATTTTTGTTTTATAACGTCAGTGTTATTATAATAATTAGTGGATTGTGTTTTTAAGTATTTTAGTGCATAAAATAGTTATTATACTTGACAATAAACATGGATTTTTCAACATTGGGTAAGTAGTTCTTTTTTTATAATTTTTTTCATAAAAAGTGTCCACCCGGCGTTCGGCTCGCGGCCCCGCGCGGCCTCGCGAGGCCTTGGCACTGTATCGCTTGGCACGCATAAGACTCCCGGGAGTCGGAGCGATTTAATCGGAAATGTGTGCGTGCAAGTATTGTCACCGGAAAGAAAAAATCAGATGGGGCAGCAGCTCTACTACCACAAGCAATTAAAAAACGATCACTTGTCAATTGGTACATAACCTAATACACTAGGATAGTACCTATATGCCACCACCGAAGAAATGTAACGAACCCAGTGGCCCGCCAATAAAGGCATAGAGACGGTACACGGTGGGTTTCTTTAGTGGGTGAGGGCCCCACATTACCCTGTTCGTTGCCCCGAACGAGGGGGTGTGTGGTTAGGAACATTTTTTCCCGTCTTAACAATAAAAAGGGTAGTGTATACCAACCACTGAAGGAATGTAACATGGTTCCAGTGGCCCGCCAATATAGGCGGAGAGACGGCACACAGCGGGTTTATTTAGTGGGTAAGGGCCCTACACTACCCTATTCGTTGCCTCGAACGACGGGGTGTACGGTTAGGTAATTTTTTTCCCACCTTACCAAAAAAAGTTAGGTAGGTTAGGGTAGTATATACCATACTATAAGGTTTATTTTCTAAGTACTCGTATATGCTAGACTTTACCATTTCCTGCAGTGAATAGGATGGTGATATACTGTATTGCCTTCACCACAAGAATCAGAATCAGACTTTACGATAAAATTAAATTATGTAATGTGCTGCCAAAAATGTTCTCACATCCGGAGCGATATCCAGAACTTCACGATTATGAGCTGATGGATGAATCTGTAGACGGATGAAAACGTAAAACGGTTTCTTTACGTAATGCTGCTAGAGAGCTCTAATATTTTTCCAGATGGTACTCGACGCAATATTGTGCCTGTAGAAAGAGCTAAAAGTGGCCATAAGGAACATGGTGAGTGGTTTATGTAATTAAGTAGTTACTGTCAACGATATATGTATAATATATATGTTTCTTTTTACTACTCGTGACCACGGCTGGTGAGTCAAAATTGTATTTTGATAATTTTAATGCGCGTACAGACCCGTTAAATGTGTTATAATGAATATAATATGTTTCTTTACTATTATAAAGCTGTAACAGAGCTGTGTCTGTACATTTAATATATAAGAAAAAATACTGTATAGGCTATATATAGGCTGTGTCTAAACACAAAATTTATTTTTTAGTTTTTTTCTGATTGTTTGTATATTTCTTCGTTCGCGTATCACGCAAAAACTACTAAACGGATTTTAGAACGACTCTACGCGGGGGTAGTACGGTCAATGGCACGGCGCGCCCGTGAGGGCGCAGTCCCTGGCCGCTCGCAATAGGGCCCTTCTGTGGCGTCCACAGAGGGTCGTAGCGGTCAGGGCAATACGCGGGTACCGACGGTCTCGTGCGATGCAGCCTGCGCGTTGGCCGGAACCCCCCCGTGGGATCTGAAGGCGAAAGTGCTCGTCGACGTTTATAGGCGGGTATCGAAGTCGCGGGCGGAGACGCCCCGGGCTGGTCTCTGGGCCGTGGCTCCAGCCGATCTTGGAAAAATGGGCAGGGCGGCAGCACAGGGTCCTCACCTTCCGGTTGGTGCAGGTTTTGTCGGGACACGGTTGCTTCGGCAAATACCTGCAGACGATCGCTAGGAGGGAGACGACCCCAGGCTGTCACCACTGTGACTGCGGCGAGGACTCGGCGCAGCACACGCTCGAGTCGTGCCCGGCCTGGGATGTGCAGCGCCGGGAACTCGCTGCAGTCATAGGCGTGGACCTGTCGCTGCCGGCCGTTGCGCGAGCGATGGTTGGCAGTGACAGGGTCTGGACCGCGGTCACCGCCTTCTGCGAGGCTGTCATCTCGCGGAAGGAGGCGGCGGAGAGGGCCCGGGAGGAATCCTCCTTCGCGGACCCGATTCGCCGCCGGCGCGCGGGGCGTTGCACAAGAGAGGGTGCCCGAAGGGGCTGCCGCCTGCGGATCGTGGTGAAGCGACGCGGTTCCCGTAATCCACCGTAGCAAGGGCGGGTGAGGGCGTACGGCGGATTTTTAGTGGGTGAGAGTCCCACACTACCCCGTTGTCTCCCCGGGCAGCGGGGTGTGCGGTAGGACATTTTTGCCCACCTAAAATAAAAAAAGGGTGTTTATCTTTAAAGAAAAACCAAACAACTATAATTTATATTTCTATTGTAACGAATGTCGCGCTGTACAATCAAAAAATGTATATATCATATAACTCATGCGTGGCAGCCCCTCTTCAATTTAAAGGAAACAGTTGTTAAATGGATTCGGCAAAGTTTTCTTCAAGTCCGCTTCCAGAGCTACCTTCGGGAATTCGTTTATTGGTTTTGTTCTGTATCTCAAGTTAAAACTATAAGTGTTCCAAAAACATAGAAACCAATTCATATAGGTATACGAGTATACGTGCCGCTTGTTTTGTGGAAGGTTATAAGAAGCTTTAGAAATGCTCGCAAAATAAACAATGGAGCACACAGTTCTTGTATCTTATGGACATTGGAGTAAGAATATATTGGAAAAGATTATTCACTACCAGCAAGATTATACGGTAGATCTGAACTGCGTACAATACCGTTAGACGTAGCGCGCGAACCAAAACAGAATAATGTTTTTTAAATTTTTATTTTGGACATTGGGGTAAGAAAGATATATTGGGAAAGAGTATTCACCATGAGCAAGATAGATCTGAATTGTGTACAATACCGTTACACTTGGCACGCGAACCAAAACAGAAGTGTTTTTATTTTTTATTTTTTATTTGCCTTTGCCTGCTGCTCCGCCGCAGCTAGTTTTAAGGTCTCAGGTTGCCGATATAATAGGGGGATAAAATGTATACCAGTTTTTCTGTCTAATCAAGAGCTATCAAATAAAAAAAGCTGCATCGAAATCCGTTCAGTAGTTTTTGCGTGATGCTCGAACGAACAAACAGATAAACAGACAGAGAAAAAAACAAAAAACTAGACGTCGCGGGATGTCTAGCAGATGTGAAAACATCGAAATTATTTTGTAGAAATAAAATTATCATAACTTGTAGTACTCCTCAAGACTAATCAAACGAGTATTAACTCGAGGGTTGCGTCGCTTTATTACAGAGTTACTGTGGCCACCTTCCAGCTCCATGGTCAGACCCTGGATACCATGTAGAGACAAAGTACTCGTCAAGACAAATCATACGAGCCCAAACTCGATGGAGTTATGTCGTTTTAAAACGGAGTTCCTATGGCAACCTTCTAGTTCCATTATCAGACCCTGAATACCATCTAAAGGCAAAGTACTCGTCAAGACGAATCAAATGATTCCAAATTCGATGGGTTTGCGTCGTTTCATTGCAGAGTTACTGTGGTCACCTTCCAGCTCCATCATCAGACCCTGGATATCATCTAGGACTGAAGTTCTAGTCAAGACATTTCAAACGAGCCCTAACTCGATGGAGTTGCGCCATTTAATTACAGAGTTTCGCATGGCCACCTTCCAGCTCCATCATCAGACCCTGGATAACATTTAAAGACAAAGTACTAATCAAGACAAATCAAACGTGTCCAAACTCGACGGGGTTGTGTCGTTTCATTTTAGAGTTACTGTGGCCACCTTCCAGCTTCATCATCAACCCTGGATACCATCTAGACACAAAGTACTCGGCAAGACAAATCATACGAGCCCAAACTCGATGGGGTTGCGCCGTTTCATTATAGAGTTCCTATGTCCACCTTCCAGCTCCATTATCAGATCAGCTCCATGTCATCATAATACTACATTGCCACGTGATATACACATGCGTGTAAAATTTCCAATCGGAAAGCGGGAAGTGTTTTAAATTTAACTTGCAAGATTTGAACGAGACAAGTAAAATAAAAGCATCGCCACGCTAACAGCCGGTTTTACCCTCCCTCCGCATTAGATGTCTCACATCAATTTATTTTTATTATTGTTATAATGTATGCTGCTGTGGATGATGGATTTTATTTCGATAGGTTTTGTAATATCTTGGGAAGGTTAAATACTTTGGCATGCGACTTGAGCCCCAATGTCCAAATCGTCCTATAGATTATAGCCTTTTTTTTGTTAAGGCGGGAAAAAATGTTCCTAACCGCACACCCCGTCGTTCGGGGCAATGAACAGGGTAGTGTGGGGCCTTCACCCACTAAAGAAACCGGCCGTGTGCCGTCTCCGCCTTTGTTGGCGGGCCACTGGAACTATGTTACATTCCTTCGGTGGTCCGCCGGCGGCTTACCCTTTCGGGTACCCTCAACTGAGCGACGCATCCGCACACGGAGCGTCGCACCTTCGCGGGAGGCCTTGCGGGAGGTGGACATTCCCCGGTCCATCCACTCGCTGCCTCAGCTAGGGCGTAATTAGGCGCAAATATTCACGCCTGCGCCGCCCCAGTCGCTTGTGACGGTTCGAGTCTGTGAAACGATCAGCCTCCCAGGCTCTCTCCGCTGCTTCCTTCCGCGAGATGACCTCCTCGCAGAAGGCAGCGACCACGGCCAAATTCCTGTCACTGCCAAGCATCGCTCTGACAACGCTCGGCAGTGAGACGTCCCCCTCTATTGCCGCGACGAGTTCACGACGCTGCTTGGCCCAAGCCGGCCACGACTTGAGCGTGTGCTGTGCCGTGTCCTCGTCGCAGCCGCAATGGTGACAGCCCGGAGTCGCTTCCCTCTTTGCGACAATATGCAGATATCTGCCGAAACAACCATGCCCCGACAGCACCAGCACCAGTCGGAAGGTAAGGACTCCGTGCCGTCGCCCTGCCCACTCTTCCAGCACCGGCTGGATCGCCCGCGGCTGGCGGTCCAAAGACCTGCCCGGGGCTCCTTCAGCCGCGACCTACAGCTGGCCATGGCAGCTCGGCGGGCGACGCCATGCCATCTGGCCACCACGCTGGGTAGGGCACGTCTACCCTCCTCCCGCTCTTGCGACGCCCGCCGATACATCGAGGTGAGCATCTCCACCGCCAAATCCCAGGGAGGGGTTCCGGCCAACGCGCAGGCCGCCTCTGTCGACACCGTGCAGTATCCACGTATGACCCTGGATGCGATGACTCTCTGTGGCCTCCACAGGAGAGCCCTGTTCAGTGCGTCCAGGGACTCCGCCCACACGGGTGCGCCGTACAGCGCCATCGACTGGACCACCCTCGCGTAAAGCCGCTGGCACGCATTATTGGGTCCGCCCATATTTGGCATGAGCCGTGCAAGGGCGGACGCCGCACCGACGAGCCTCGGGGACAGTTGACGGAAGTGTTCGCGAAAGCGCCGCCGCCCGTCCAGCACCAGGCCCAGATACTTAATCTGGGCCTGCACCCCAATTTGGACCCCGTCCACAGTGATCGAGGCGCCAGCAGGTGGCCGACGTCGGGGCCCATGGAAAAGCAGGGCCTCTGACTTGTCCAGGGCCACCCTAAGCACCAGAGCCCCGATCCTCCTGACCACCTCTGAGGTCCCTAAGGTGGCCAGGAACGCCGCTTCCTCGAAGTTTCCACCCCGGGCCACGACCAGCGTGTTATCAGCATAGCAGATGACCGCAAGCCCGGGGGGGAGCCGACAGCGTAGCACCTATAGATTATAGCCTTAAAATGTAAATGGTAACCGTCACCCATGGACTTAACTATACCGAGAGTATTGTCAAGCCGCTGCTCACCATTTAATTTCACAAATATGAACTGAAAGAATAAATGGCTATCTCCTGCTACAGCCAAAACGCAACAATGTGCTTCGTGGAAGGTCACACGGGAGGTGGTGGTACCAACAAATTCGGGCCCGATACTAAGTGAGTACTCCCACTTGGTACCCAGCTCTACCACCAGTCATGCAATGGATGATAATTTCTTACTTACCTTAGTCGCCTCATATAACACCCGTGGGATAGAATGGGGAGGTGACAATTGTATTCTTAGTCTGTCACCACACGGATAAAACCATTTTAATTGTAATTTTGTTTAATTTTAATATACTTTGTTTTTTGGCATATAATTCATTGAATTCTACAACTTTTAAGCATTACAAATCTGCTCTGCCCTGTGTTTCGTGATCTGCCTCGCCTGCGTCTCAGCATACGCTTACCCTTATCCTTGTATCGCGGGGAACTTTACAAAGTACACCCAGACTCAGGACAATTATTTGTGTATCACACTTGTCCTGTGTGGGAATTGAATCCACAATACTCGGGCTATGCTATCTGTGCAGTCATACTTAGAAGATGTTCGCGATGATCGTTGTGGCGTTCTCTTGGGGAGGCCTACATCCAGCAATGGACGCTAATAGGCTGATGAATGGATGGAGTAGATGATCACGCATGTATGTTATGGAAATTTAAATCATCTTTTAGCAAGGTCAAAAGAAGATCGTGAGCCCACTTGGAAAATAGAATTGAAAGATTTCATGGGAGATCTGATCAGTCGTGTTTCCAAAGCTGATCTGGATCGGTATTCAAAGCCGGTAATAAAAGGCAAGTGCTTACACTTTTTCAAAACATCTAGCTCTAAAGCTCGGTTTTAGACTATCGAGGTCTAGACTAATTAGTTAGCGTAGCTGTTATTGTGTCCATTTTTGTGGTACTGTGAGTATTACCTATATTATATTTACAACCAGTTATTTTTTTTTGTCCGCCGTGTGGGGCTGGCATCAAAAATAGCTCCACCCCGTCTCTTCCTATGGGAGTCGTAAAAGCCGACTAAGGGATTACCGGGGGACCGGGCAGCAGCGGTTCCCTGTGTACTAAAAACTTCCACTGCGATCGCCAACCCGCCTGCCAAGCGTGGCGATTATGGTAAAAACCCCCAGATGAGTGCACAGAGACAAACATCGGCCACCAGTCACGGCAGCTCCGCTACCCCGTGGCCTAACGGTAGCGGGCCCGGTCACGGCGGAGCAGGGGGTGCTAAGAATCCCCGGTCGCGATCCGGCTACCACAAACGACTTCTGGCCCTGGTAACACACAACGTCAGGACACTGAGGACTGACGAGAAGATCACCGCGCTGGAAGAGGAATTGAGCACGATCCGATGGGACATTGTAGGATTATCAGAAGTGCGAAGACAGGGTGAGGGAACGATAATCTTCCAGTCCGGAAATTTGCTCTTCTACCGGGAGGGCGACCACCAGTCCCAGGGTGGTGTCGGGTTTATCGTGTCGATCGTGGACCTGGATTAGCCCTGATGGTTCTGTGAAAAATGAGATTGACTTCATCTTAACGGACAAACGGCACATATTCAATGATGTCTCAGTGATCAACAGGATTAAAACTGGGAGTGATCACCGCTTAGTTAGAGGCATATTGAATCTAAATATGAAAGTCGAGAGGTCACGCTTGATGAAGTCTACGCTCTGTCCAATACCTGCTCAATACCAGAACCCCGAAAACTTTCAGCTCGAACTACATAATCGCTTTCAATGCCTAGACGAGTGCGAATCAGCGAGCGATATGAACAACAGGTTCGTGGAAACTGTCCACGCGGTCGGGTCGACCTTCTTTAAGACCAGTCGCGTCAATAGGACTCAAAAATTTTCGGACCAAACTCTTAAGCTCATGGCAAGACGGACAGAAATGACGGTGCAGTCTTCGGCTGATTGGTCCAATCACAGGCGACTAAACAGGCAGATCTCCAAGTCTATGCGACAAGACATTCGCCGATTTCATACCCTGCGTATTAAAGAGGCGATAGAGCGGAACCGAGGTTCCAAAGTGTTCGCGAGAGATCTGTCTGTTGGGAAAAGCCAGCTGACCAAGCTGAAGACCAATGATGGCACTGTTGTTTCATCCAAAGATCAGATATTAAGAGAGGTCCATGAGCTCTATGGACAGTTATACAGATCCCAGAACCCTGTTTTCACCTTGGTCCATGAGCCCAGATCCAAGTTATCTCGGCATTTTACCGAAGATATCCCGGACATCAGCCTGTACGAGATCAGAATGGCTCTCAAACAACTAAAGAACGGAAAGGCACCGGGAGAAGACGGAATTACTATAGAGCTTCTGAGGGCAAGCCGGTCCTCAAAGCCCTCCAGAGGCTATTCAATTCTGTCGTTCTTGGGGGTGACGTTCCAGAATTGTGGACCAGGAATGTGGTGGTGCTGTTCTTCAAGAAAGGCTACAGAACCCTCTTGAAGAATTATAGACCCATCTCGCTCTTGAGCCACGTCTATAAGTTGTTTTCGAGAGTCATTATAAATCGATTTACGCGCAGTCTCGACGACTTCCAGCCTCCCGAACAAGCCGGTTTCCGAAAAGGCTATAGTACCATAGACCACATACATACGCTGCGCCAGATTATACAGAAGACCAAGGAGTATAATCGGCCTCTGTGTCTAGCGTTTGTGGACTATGAGAAAGCCTTCGATTCGATCGAAACTTGGGCGGTGCTGCAGTCCCTTCAGCGGTGCCAAATTGACTATCGGTACATCGAAGTGTTGAAGTGTTTGTATAGAAACGCCACTATGTCTGTCCGAGTTCAGGACAATAGCACAAAACCTATCCAACTGCAGAAAGGCGTAAGACAGGGAGACGTCATGTCCCCTAAACTCTTCACCACTGCATTGGAAGATGTTTTCAAGCTCTTGGACTGGACTGGATTCGGCATCAACATAAATGGCGAATACATCACTCACCTTCGATTTGCAGATGATATCGTGGTCATGGCAGAATCGCTGGAGGACCTTGGTGCCATGCTCAATGACCTCAATAGTGTCTCCCGACTAGTGGGTCTAAAAATAAACATGGACAAGACGAAAGTCATGCACAATAACCATGTCATTTCAGCACCGGTCCTAGTCGGGAACGCGGATCTCGAAGTTGTCTATCACTATGCAAACCTGGGACAAACAGTCCAGTTAGGTAGGCACAACTTCGAGGAAGAGGTCAATCGACGAATCCAGCTCGGCTGGGCAGCGTTCGGGAAGCTGAGGAAGATCTTCTTGTCCAATATTCCACAGTGTCTGAAGACGAAGGTCAACGTCCAGTGTGTGTTACCGGTGATGACTTACGGAACAGAGGCGTGGTCTCTAAATGTTGGCCTTATATCAAGGCTCAAAGTCGCTCAGCGTGCCATGGAGCGGGCTATGCTTGGGATCTCTCTACGTGATAAGATCCGTAATACGGAAATCCGTAGGAGAACGGGAGTAACCGACATAGCCCGCCGGGTCAGCATGCTGAAGTGGCAATGGGCAGGCCACATCGCTCGACGAACCGACAACCGTTGGGGAAGAAAGGTTTTCGAGTGGCGACCGCGCATTGGACGGCGCAGTGTAGGACGGCCTCCCACCAGGTGGACCGATGACCTTGTCAAAGTCGCAGGCATTCGTTGGATGCAGGCGGCACAGGACCCTTTGCTGTGGCGTTCCTTTGGGGAGGCCTATTTCCAGCAGTGGACGATGAAAGGCTGATTGGATGGATGGATGGATTTTTTTTTTCACTTTTATTCGCTTAACAAACTACATCACAATAATGAGTAAATAAAATAATTCTAAGATAGAGGATATTTTTTTTACATAATATAAGTAGGTAATAGTGATATCCACACCATTTAGGTACCACAAGTATGACAAACACGTTATTATATAAAAAGAGAAGTATAACATTTGCGTTATACATCATATTGTTACTTACATGTACATAATTATGTATCAGCTCGTAATAAGTGACAAGTATGTAGAATAGTAATTCACATATATCACATATCATGGTTGTAAGTATATATAAATCACGATAACTAGCTGTAAGCTAGTTAAATGTTGATCGTGAATCGTCACGTAATTGTCAAGACAACTGAACTAACAATTATGTGTAAAACAGCAGTGATAGTGATTCTAGGCGATAATAAAGCCACCGGTGTCCTGTCAGTTACGTAACTAACAAAAAATGGATTGCTGCAGATTGCCTGCAGATTTTTTTTTGTTAAAAAAAATGTTCTTACCTTTGCTTGACGAACTGATGATATTTGTCAAGTATACTAACTATTTTATCCATAACAATAATTAAAAACACTAAGCACATAAATAACAACGTACCACGGCACACACCTCTAACAGTTCGAGATTTTAGAAACCACGTATTTGACTATGACCACGTGAGGAGAGCCGTGCCTAATAGTGGGACAGAACAAAGGCTGAAAATAATAATTTGTAAACAGAAAATAGGAAGAGCCTTCACTTCTTATCAAAACCAATGTCATGGTGCTGCACACATTAGATGGATCAAGTTAGTTAGTTTAAACTTTAGGAACACGGCGTCCATATTACATTTTTACCTATGCTCTTTTACATCAAGTTTTAGTTTGTTACTACACAAACAAGACTAATCTGTTTGTATTACACAATAATAATGATTCCTAAAAACTGTTTTGAATCGGAACTTTATTTTCTTATTTTAGTATTGTTTTTCTTGGGTGATACCGCGACATCACGACATTAAGAAAATATGTAATCGAAATTCGCAATTGTCACGATGACTGAATTGGCAAAGCATCTGGGACGATTTTACAGGAGATGCAGGTTCACATTCTGCTCGTGACTGTTATTTTCACACTTTGTGTTTATTAATTTTTTAGTATATTATTAGATTTACCAGCATTGTTGATCTTTCTGTGAAATTTGCACGTCCAGGAACTCCCAGATCAAAATTTCAAATATTAGGATTATCGTTATTTATGCAAAGTAATAATTTTTTTGACCTTTAGTCTATTTTTCAGCTCTTGAACGAAAACATAAAGTAAATGTAGCCGATATTGACGGTAATATTAAAGTTTTACTTACATTATTTCCTTTGATTTATTTAGTCTATAATTTTATTAAGGCTTAACTAGTTTTAAGTGTTTAAAAGCAAGATGTTGATGGCTCTTTTGCCTAGAGCTTTTCAATTTCAGTTTGATTGGCTTATCTACTAGTCAATCTAGCTTAGGCAAGATATAGGTATATATTTCTACAGCGAGACTGCTACCTGATTTTCACCACCTAAAGAGATATCTACTATCTATCTATACCTATATACCCCTCTCCACCCATGGGAGTCGTAAGAGCCGACTGAGGGAATGCCGGGGAAGTGGGCAGCAGCACTCGTTCGAGTATTAACAACATCTACTGCGATCGCCAACCCGCCTGCCAAGCGTGGCGATTACGGTATTATCCCCCATTCTTGGGGAGGCCTATGTCCAGCAGTGGACGTTAAAAGGCTGATGGATGGATGGATGGACATTTTACCAACAACAATTCGAAGAATAGCGAGCCTATTTGGGAATAGTCACTATACCACCGATAAGCATCGAATAAGGAGTTAATCCAAGAATAAAAAAAATGGCGTCATCTTTTTTGTGCTGTCATTTTTCGAAACCAATATCGGATACGGGCGCGTGACAGCTACTTTCTCACGCTATAATACGACAAATAAGAGTTGAGATGAGTTAAGCTATATACTGTCCCGTTTGCAGAACAATTTCTTTTTGCTGGGTATTACATTCACTTCGCTATTCGCGAATAGCTATTCTAAGTATAAGCGATACGTCAGATGGCGTGGAAAAACGACATTTGATTATCAAAGAGAATAAAATCGTGGAGTAAATTATTCTCGGTATAGTTATTCTTGTATATATTCGAGTTTGGTCGAATCCACTCTAAGTGATATAAAAATATTACTGCTTATAATTTTCATACTTTACAGCCGATCGGTCAGGTAACGTATATAAAAATTAATATTATTACAAATTCTAAATGCGAAAGTCCGTTTGTTACGCTTTCACGCTATAACTATTCAACAGATCGTAATGAAATTTAGCATAATTATAGTCCAGAAAAAACGACAAAAAAGACATAGGCTACTTGTTATTCTGGAAGATCAAATAATTTCTATAGGGTAGGAATTTTGTGTCCGTAAGGATTGAGGAGCCACTTTTAGTATCTTAATGAAATGATTATACTTATTTAGTAGTAAGTTTAAAAAAATTGTAGGATCGATCCGCGATTTTGTAGTATAATACTTCAAAAGTTATATGAACATAAAGGTGGCACCTCAATCTAAATGTTTGGTTTGAGGAGCCATGTCAGAACTAGGAATGTGATAGATGAATATTTATCAAAATTTGGTATGATTTTGTAGCATTTGAGAGTAATTAGAGGATAAAATCTGAGCTCAGTAGTATCAAAACTAAAAAAGTTACCATACATTATATGTGGCTCCTCAGACCATACATATATGACTCGTCATTTTTCAAAGAAGCAGTTATTCAATTATGGCGCAATTTTTTAAACATTTAGTAAGTATATTTGATTTGTAGGACAAGAGTCAGTAATTAAAAATTAATGAATTGGGAGATATGGCACATTTTATCTGGCTCCTCAATTGAGATGCTTCCGTAAATAGATTTGCCTCTATCTACATATACTTGTGACGAAATTTGGAACAAAAAACATTTATGTTTTGTATAAATTTATACTAATTGCACGTTTAATAATAGGTACCATAAAAAAATTCAATATGTACGAAGTTATTAGCTATCCTATAATTTCCTAACAAATTGTTTTGAAGGGTGTCCATGAATAAAATATATAACAATAAAAATTGTTGTTTGTGTAAGAAATATGCTGTGTGTGTGTGTGTGTGTGTGTGTGTGTGTGTGTGTGTGTGTGTGTGTTTGTGTGTGTGTGTGTGTGTGGTTTTGGAAGGTCTAAAAGGTGAAGGTCTGGTGGCCGAGATTGTGTAATAAATTTTTCATTTCTTCATAGTTTAAGGAACTAAGTCATTTATGCAAGACTGATCTATATTTACGAGCAATAAGAGAATAAATTTGAAGCTTTATATTAGCTCTGTTGTATAGAATAGGACTTATAAAATAGTATTGACGTCTTGTTTTTATAATATTGGCTGATTCTGAAGAAAATCATAACCATCTATCCATCCATCCATCAGCCTTTCATCGTCCACTGCTGGACATAGGCTTCCCCAAAATGAGGGTTTTACCATAATCACCACGCTTGGCAGGCGGTTTGGCGATCGCAGTGGATGTTTTTAGTTTGTAGTTTTATTTATTTATTTATTTTTATTTATCCCTTAGTCGGCTCCCATAGGAAGAGACGGAAAAAAAATTAAAAAGAATAATGTAAAATCTTAAAATAACGGATAAATAATAACGATTTTGTTGCTTTAGTCACTAATGCTTCAAATAATGACTTTACCCGCGGCTTCGCCGCAGCCAAAAGCTAGTTTTTTTGTTATATCTCCGGTTCCGGATATAGTAGCGGGATAAAATGTATACCAGTTTATCAGTCTAATCAAGAGCTACCAAACAAAAAAATTGCATCAAAATCCCTGCAATAGTTTTTGCGTGATGCGCGAACAAACAAACAGATAAACAAATAACAATTCTATAAAAAAATATTTTGTGTTTAGACACGCCTATATAGCCTATTAAGTACAGTCATTTTTTTCAAATATCTTAAATGTACAGACACTGCTTTATTACAGCTTTATAATAGTAGGTATAGATAGATAAAAGATAATAATATAGTTATTAATACAATAGTTGCTTAGAATTTCGATAATGTCGCTTTGTTAAAAATTAAATTTCAAAAACTAGTCTCTTGGTTTCATTCATATAACACGGTCACCCTTAATAGCGAATTCTTAAGGAATATCGAAAAGTTATTTATTTTTTAGATACCGAATATATACAATATTGATCTATACATATTTATTTAGTAGATATTTATACTAAATGTTAGTATCTCTGGTTTTTGATTACGTTGTGATCTGAGTTAGCTACAGTCAACTATTTATTAAGCTGAACGTCAGGATTGAGGAGCCAAATAAAATGCATTTATTTACTAAATTCACTGAATTTTACTACTTTCTCCATATGCTACAAATTCGAACACACTCACTACTAAATGTTTTTTTGGTGTGGAATATAAATTGACCGTTACTTTTATAAAAATTCACATTCCTATGTATAGATTGAGCAGCCACATTAAAAGTATTGTATATTCTTGAATATCCACAGTACTGGACTCAGATTTTTAGTAGGCACTATACACAATTGTAGAACACACAATTGTAAATGATAGAAAATTTTCAATAATATTAGGTAAATACTTTTCGTGTTCTAGGTGGCTCCTCAATTCAGATGTTTGGATTTTTACATTAGTATATCTTTGGATATATTTTACTACAAATTTCAGGATTTGGCCTACAAAATTATTGGCTTTCCTACTAAATATGCCGATGATTTTCCTTTGAAAATCTGAAGTGGCTCCTCAATCCTTACGGACACGGATTTTTTTGTATTGAAATCATTGTCCCACAGAATGACATATTTATAGGTACTGAAGTCCCTACGGATAAGTCGCGGGCGGATACTAGTGAGGATATAAAATGGATACCACCATTGTTCACCTAACCATATAAGAGTCTGCCTTCTGTGATATTTGCACGGATGGTTAATGGGTATATAGACTGGCCACCCGTGGCGAATGTTGTCGTTCTATTCCCACACACGGTAGTACTTTTTATGGTGCACAAATGTGTGTTCCTGTGTGTCTAAAATAGTATGTTTGCAAAGTAAGCGACGCAGAGATTATTCCGAAGTGCAGGTGGTAGCCGTTAATAAATATTATTCCACCATATCGTTCAAAGATAGGATCAATTATCTTCCGCTATAAACAAACCAAATCCAAATACGGTTATTTCTTTATTTTAAATCTAACAAGAGAGTGGTATTTACATATTGTGTCCTTTAATAACGTTTAACTCAACATCAAAAGAAACCATTTTCTTTTGTTAAGGCGGAAAACAATTTTAAAACTTATCTTACCGCACACCCCGTCGTTCGAAGCAACAAACAGACACTAAATAAACCCGCCGATTGCCGTCTCTCTGCCTGTATTACCACCACTAGTACTATGTTGCATTAATTCAGTGGTCCGCTAGTCACTGAACATACCTAGATAAATAAACATGTAAAGGAAACTTTCAGGATGTATTAAAACTAATTATTAAACTCCTACCATTATTAATTTTAGGTCGCATTATGATCGATTACGTAGATCTTACAAAACGAGGCAAACATGTTAACATAGATGAAGGCAAGAAAATTAAAAGAGGTATGTTATTATCTCACAATTAAAACACCAGATTTTTAACACGCTTTTCAGTCTATATCTATCTAAGTATCAGAATCCTTGTACGTGATTTTCACCCACTTCAAAACATCGCGACGGATTAACAATTTGCACACTTATTTATATATATTTGTAGCATTTGACATGCTTAGCACTATACATTAAACACAAAGTGAAAAATGTGAAATCGAAAATAACAGTCAGGAGCAGGATTTGAACCTGCATCTTCTGGATACCGTCCAGATGCTTTACCAATTCAGCCATCCTGACAATTGCTCCTGACTGCTAATTTCGATAACACATCATACTTAACGTCTTTGGGTGACGCCTGCGCCATCTGTCGGACGTATTTTCATACATTATACCGACCAGGTAAACTTAATTTTACAATTAAGATTTTTACCTAATAATGACGCAAACCCTATAAATATTTATATATATTTGTAGCATTTGACATGCTTAGCACTATACATTAAACACAAAGTGAAAAATGTGAAATCGAAAATAACAGTCAGGAGCAGGATTTGAACCTGCATCTTCTGGATACCGTCCAGATGCTTTACCAATTCAGCCATCCTGACAATTGCTCCTGACTGCTAATTTCGATAACACATCATACTTAACGTCTTTGGGTGACGCCTGCGCCATCTGTCGGACGTATTTTCATACATTATACCGACCAGGTAAACTTAATTTTACAATTAAGATTTTTACCTAATAATGACGCAAACCCTATAAATATTTATATATATTTGTAGCATTTGACATGCTTAGCACTATACATTAAACACAAAGTGAAAAATGTGAAATCGAAAATAACAGTCAGGAGCAGGATTTGAACCTGCATCTTCTGGATACCGTCCAGATGCTTTACCAATTCAGCCATCCTGACAATTGCTCCTGACTGCTAATTTCGATAACACATCATACTTAACGTCTTTGGGTGACGCCTGCGCCATCTGTCGGACGTATTTTCATACATTATACCGACCAGGTAAACTTAATTTTACAATTAAGATTTTTACCTAATAATGACGCAAACCCTATAAATATTTATATATATTTGTAGCATTTGACATGCTTAGCACTATACATTAAACACAAAGTGAAAAATGTGAAATCGAAAATAATGGCGCAGGCGTCACCCAAAGACGTTAAGTATGATGTGTTATCGAAATTAGCAGTCAGGAGCAATTGTCAGGATGGCTGAATTGGTAAAGCATCTGGACGGTATCCAGAAGATGCAGGTTCAAATCCTGCTCCTGACTGTTATTTTCGATTTCACATTTTTCACTTTGTGTTTAATGTATAGTGCTAAGCATGTCAAATGCTACAAATATATATAAATATTTATAGGGTTTGCGTCATTATTAGGTAAAAATCTTAATTGTAAAATTAAGTTTACCTGGTCGGTATAATGTATGAAAATACGTCCGACAGATGGCGCAGGCGTCACCCAAAGACGTTAAGTATGATGTGTTATCGAAATTAGCAGTCAGGAGCAATTGTCAGGATGGCTGAATTGGTAAAGCATCTGGACGGTATCCAGAAGATGCAGGTTCAAATCCTGCTCCTGACTGTTATTTTCGATTTCACATTTTTCACTTTGTGTTTAATGTATAGTGCTAAGCATGTCAAATGCTACAAATATATATAAATATTTATAGGGTTTGCGTCATTATTAGGTAAAAATCTTAATTGTAAAATTAAGTTTACCTGGTCGGTATAATGTATGAAAATACGTCCGACAGATGGCGCAGGCGTCACCCAAAGACGTTAAGTATGATGTGTTATCGAAATTAGCAGTCAGGAGCAATTGTCAGGATGGCTGAATTGGTAAAGCATCTGGACGGTATCCAGAAGATGCAGGTTCAAATCCTGCTCCTGACTGTTATTTTCGATTTCACATTTTTCACTTTGTGTTTAATGTAATTTGCACACTTCTCAAGGACCGATGACAAAACAATAATTAGTTGGTTTTACTTAAAAAAAAATAACATAAAAACTTAGCAGAAGTATTTTGATGCAGTTTTGAGACTAAAAAGAAGATAGATAATAAATTATACCTAGTTTCAAGAACTAAAAAAAATGTGATTTAAGCTACGCGTCCATTTATCCGCGCCGTACGCAACGCAGGCAGGCATTTTTGTTCGCTCTGTATGAATTTGTTTAGCACTGCGTTCACTGTTCCGCAAGCACGCGCCGCAGTCAGGCATATATTAGCTATCTGGTTAAATGCGGATGACGTCATCAACATTTTTCGCTTAGTTTCACCTAGGGTTGTCGTTGTTCTGATATCCAGATGTTTTTTTTTTAATTTATTTATATCAATGACATAGTACATATTGTAAGCTTCAATGTACTCGCCAAACTTTAACGTTTATTGGCGAGACGCGCCCATAAACTTAATAATTAGTTTATAATCTAGGCCATGGGTCGGCTACCTTTTGGCCTTCAGGGGACACAGGGGGACTATATAAAGGAAAGCGGGCCGCAATTGTCATATTAATTTAAAGACATTTTATTGTAATTTTATTATGAGAAATGACGAAAAAAAACAAGAAACAAACAAATAAAAAAAATGCAAGTTTAATTTTATGCTTGGTATCATAATGGTGTTTTACGTTATAAGTAATCTTTTTGTATAGCAAGGGTTTATTGGCATATTAAGCTGGTTTCCCATTACAATTAAGTACCATAACAATTTAAACATTATAAGAAAGGAGAATGGGATTTTTAAGCCTTTCTTTTTTTTTTTGTTAAGGCGGGAAAAATGTTCCTAACCGCACACCCCGTCGTTCGGGGCAACGGACAGGGTAGTCCCTTACCCACTAAATAAACCCGCCGTGTGCCGTCTCTACGCCTTATTGGCAGGCCACTGGAACTACGTTACATTCCTTCAGTGGTGGGATTTTTGGGCATGAAGTTAACAAGTTGAAATATTCTTTAAAAAATTGGCAATATTTTTCTAACATAAAATTCAAAAAAACTAGCTTATTTTGCAATCTAGAAATCAGAAAAACATTAAAAAAGAAATGATGAAGGAAATCGATTACTTTAGTCGATTTACAATAGAATGAATGCTCATTTGGATTGATAAATAAAATTAAAACTAAATGTTTAGTTTTATTATTAATCATTTATCCCAAAGAATGAATTAATAAAAAAAATATATTCGAGGAAAAATAATATAGAAAATTTTTATATCACTATATCGATTGATATATTAAATTGATACACAAGTGAAATCCTCTTTTTTGAATGCTACCACAGCAACACTACATTTGGCAGTTTAATTTTATCTTTTCCAGCTTTATTAACGTTATTTATTATACTGATTTGCTTTATTGGCCCTTGCTTCGTTACTGGACACTGAGAACTTGCCTACACAATGGTCCTGGCTTTGTTATTTTCGAATAATCTATCTGCTTGACGACGGTTCTTTTACTTCAAATTCAAAGAAGCTTGTGCCCAGCAGTAGGATAGTTTATTAAATAAGACTCTTAGTGTTATTTGAGTAGATAACCCTACTTACCTTAAATATTTACTTAATTATTTGGTAAATGTACCTAAGAAAGTTACTACCTTTTTTATACTACATGGGTGGCAAACAAGCTTATGGCGCAGCTGATAAGCGACCCATCTGGTAAGCGGTTACCGTGGCCTACAAACACTAGCAACACCAGAGTCAACGCTCGCGCGTTGCCATTTCCAAGAAAAGGGTTAGGAGGTGCAGAGGAAGGATAATAGGAAGAGTATTCTCTTAAAGGATACTGAAGAGAGGTTAGTAAGGATAATTAGGAGTAACAAGGAGAGGATAGGGAGGGGGTGTGTGCCTCCGGCGCTGTCACTCACCTAGCGAAACAAACGATATGAATAACTACTTTAAATGTATGGCTTTTAAATGTTATGATGACACTTAGTGGGTTTAGTTTGATACTTAAGCTCACTTTTATATAATCTTCTATATCTTGGTTCCTAGATTGCCAAATCTAACATAATTTTATATTATGAAATGTTTCGATGTAAACTTCCAAATGGTGCAACTTTCATCTTGTTACCACCTGGGCCCAAAAATATATGGAAGCGTTTCCATCTCCATTGAAATTTCATTTTCATGAGACATTGGCTCATAAGTTTCTTGCCGGGCTCTTCTCAAGAAAAGCCTTACTACGGAATCCGTCCGCTTGTGGCGTTTGTAATCGTGATATTGCGGATCCACTTGCCGCAAGCTCTCGTGTTAGGTTTTAGTAGCTTTGACGATTTTAAGTGCTACCTATATAATAAGCCTATGAAATAAAGGTATTTTTTTAAAATTTAAATTTATGGAGATTAATGACCTCGAGCGGGTTCAGCTGGCGCATTTCTATAACTTAAGTACAGGAACCGAGCGAGAGAGAAATTAAAAAGTAATAGTCACGTAGTCTGATTTGATATCAAGTACTGACGTTTCGATACCGAGTAAGTATCGACAGATTAATTCGTGTTGTTCATATTATAATTTTTTAAAATAGCTATAATATAAAACAAGTCAAAAGAAGGATCGATTTTGGAAGATCGCCTTTTTGAACTCTATTTTTTGGGTATCCAACTTTATTTAATAATTTATACAGAAATCAATCTTTTGGCAGAAGAATCGCCAACCCTATACCATAGAAACTAGACGTATACCATCCAGTGTTGCCATTGAAATGACAATTGCCGTATTATACGGCATTTGGTGCCATTTGAAAAAAACACGGTACAAGGCATTATAATCGTCAATCAGGGGACCCTCACAAAACGCATTAATTAAGTCGAGGAATACAGCTACTCAATAACGTAATTTAATACAACCTATAGCACCATTGGACTTAATTGACTTATTGAATTCACATCGCTAGTATGATAAGTTAATAATGGACATGGCACTAGTAGAGAATTCCCCAGAAGATTAGATGTTCTTCAATCGATCGTTTTCGTTCTTTCATACGTACTTACGATATTCATTCTACTGTTACGAGACTTACAAGCATGAACTAAAATAGCGAAAGAAGATTGTAATATAATATGCAGAGGAAAAACAGTGAAACCTAACAGCCTACTACCCCTAAAATCTGTCTGTTAATCTGAAATATTTTTATGAATTATGGATATTACATATTTATATTTAATATCCTTTAATCACTATAACTATAAGAACAATAACCATTTGTGTGTTTAAGTTTACATTTTGATTAAATTTGTATGAGACACGGCAATTTTTCAGGTTTTACCACAAAACACGGCAACCAATTTTTAAGTAATGGCAACCTCATCAGCAAAAGTTTGACATCAGCATAATGCTGAAGCAATGGACGCACCCAGGGCCATGTCACTCCCACGGAGAGTTGCTTATCTATATTTTATATTAGTATATTATCTATGGACGCACCATTTCGACAAATACGTTCAATGCGATGCGTACGGCGCGTGCGTGCGGACTAATGGACGTCCACCATTAAAAGCACACACACATTTTTACTATAAAATTATTGTTGTATTATTTTCTACTAATCTATTATTATAAAGCTGTAACAGAGCTGTGTCTGTACATTTAAGATATTTGAGAAAAAATGACTGAATTAGGCTATATAGGCGTGTCTAAATACAAAACGATTTTTTGTAGATTTGTTTTGTTTGTCTGTTTATCTGTTTGTTTATTTGCGCATCACGCAAAAACTACTGAACGGATTTTGATGCAACTTTTTTGTTTGATAGCTCTTGATTAGACTTAACAACTGGTATACATTTTATCCCGCTACTATATCGGAAACCTGAGATATAACCTAAAATCTTTTTGGCTGCGGTGGAGCCGCGGGCAATGGCTGGTTATCTATTACTTAAATTTCCTGTGTCAGAGGAGATTTGCATACATACTCGTATATATAGACATCATATTTAATTACAACAGTAAAGAAAACCATAGTAACAAGACCGTGTCACGGGAGGCCACTATCATGAAAATCTTTGACGGATATTATGCACATGCGTTGCGACTGTACAGATAGTGGAGTGGTTTAGATACCGGCCTCCCGCCCGAGTGTTGTGGGTTCTCTCTTTGATTGACCCACATATTGGTTGTTCTGAGTCTGGGTGTATTTTTTGTTCGTGAAATTGTATGTTTCATCCAAGGGCATCTCTGATGTAATTTTCCCTTTAAAATATGGAAATGATATGATAATAATCACAGTAATATTGTTTTTCTGTATACCTTTTTTAACACTAGAAGGCTGGTAAACAAGCATACGGCCCGCTTAATGGTAAGCGATTACCGTAGTTTTTAGACGCTAGCTACACCACTCGTGCATCGTTAACTTCAAGGAAAATAGGAGGTGGAGAGGAGGTATAATAAGAAGATAATGGAGGATAAATATCCTCCGGCGCTCTCACTCACCATACAAAATAAATCAGTAGCCTATCGTTATTTCACGCTGATCCTCTGTGAGAGGGTGGTATTTTCCCGATCAAGCGGGCCTATTCATGCTGAGACAACCAACTGCCCCGTCATAAAAATGTACCTAAGCGCACACCCCGTTGTTTGCGGCAACGAACAGGGTAGTGTGGAACCCTCACCCACTAAATAAACCTAACGTAACCTATGAGCCATTATTAAGCGTGAGATGGGAATTTACAACTTAATGAGATAACAATTAAAGTTTTGCTTTAATAGGTACAAGAGGAAAAAAGAAAATCAGGTAGTTATTATATTGGGTAATAATTACAATTTTTAAATAAAGAATTTCACTCCTTGTTCGATTCATTTGTTATATTGATTGCCCATGAAGTTGGTACCCGAGTCTCCTGAATTTCCTGAATATTAAATTTTGACTAAAGGGCATCATAGCAAAACTAAGGTGCAAGTATTTCGAGTTGATCTCACCATTGCTTTATCCGAAATAAACTCACCACATATCCTCTTCATAGTATTGTCAAGTTATATACCTTATTGGTGCCGTGTTATAGCCGTGTGGGGCCGGCTTTAGAATTGTCCCACCCCTCTCCACCCTTGGGAGTCGTAAGAGCCGACTTAGGGAGTATCGAGGGAGTGGGCAGCAGCACTCCTTTGAGTATTAACAACATCCACTGCGATCGCCAACCCGCCTGCCAAGCGTGGCGATTACGGCACTATCCCCCATTCTTGGGGAGGCCTATGTCCAGCAGTGGACTTTAAAAGACTGATGGATGGATGGATGGATGATACCTTATTGGTTAAGTAGCATCCAATATGCAGAACTGAAAAAATGCAGTTTCGAGCCTGGGGGGTTAGGCAGAATCTCCTATCTCTCATGTCGATCGTATCATGATCACTGTGATTGGTTGAAAGGTCGCCGTGATTGGCCTACGGATTATTGCGACATCACGCGTCGGTTTCTCAACCAATCACAGTGATCACGATACGATCTACATGTGAGATATGAGATTCTGCCTAACCCCTCTGATCTACTTCCAATGGTGTTAGATTATTGCGAAGTCTTGCGCCAATAGCTAGAGTCAGTTAAAATTACCAACACGTGCCCAATATAATATGCTCTAACAAATTAAAATATCAGAAGTGGGATTACTGGATGGACTTACTACATGTAAGTGTTTATACCAAATGCCATATAAAATGAATGTAAACAAATGTATTTAAGTAAACATGATCAAGGAAAAAGCCCTAAAATCTCCGAAATATCTTTACTTTTAATCAAAATCCGTGGGTACTGTAAAAGCAATCTTTTCGCTAACATGTACAATGCTATTCTGTGTATTTGTACTGGCAACGGTCGGTAGTTGCTGAACGAATTAAGTAAACAGAGCAGGGACGGGATTTGGGCGTCTCTTATACTTTGTGTTTGAAACGATGTTCTAACACAAATTGACGATACACGTTTGGACGTCTTCCAACTTGATTAAATTTCGGTTGATTCTCTCAAGTGGACGCTTTACAGTATGTTCCTAGTGAAGTGAACCGCTTATGTACTTCGTTGTAAATGATAAATGATTTTATCGTAATACTATTATTATGCACATTATTATACGTATGTGCTTTTTAAAAGTTTTTTTGATGTGTAAACATCTAATGCCGAGGGAGGGTAAAACCAGCTGTTGGCGACGTCGCCACGCCAATTTATTCAATTGTATTAACGCCATCTGTTGACAAAAGCATCTAACTAGGAATTATAATGTCAATCAATAAACCAATAACGTTTTTAATTCATCTATGGATAACGCGAAGAGGGCGGCTTACCAAGAATTATAAAAGACTCGAACAATATCTGAAGAAAGAAAGAAAATCGATGTGTTCACATCTGCGAGACGTCCCGTGACGGCTCATTTTTTTTTATATTTATAAACTAATATACTCGCTACAATTTGACTATAATCAGAACATATCATTTAATGTAATTTCTTATGCCTCGACTTTTAGCATTTTTATTACTGTAATCTAATCAGTTATTTTTGATCAATATTGTTCAAAATTATCTATCTATTCGAGTAATAAGAGATATGTCTGACTCAATTATTTGAATAAGCATTATATCTATAATAAATTTAACTTATTTCTGTGCAATATCTGAGAAGCCGTTAAAAGTCACGGCAAAGGAACCCCAATTAGACTGTCTCCAATATTCGTCGTTAATATAATTCGTACTTATTGGGATTCGGCTGCCAAGACGAGCTTAACAAAATGTTACGAACAAAGATATTATTCTGCTATGGATTTAGAAGATCTTCTAATGGTGTCGACCCACGGTGCGAGCTATCATATATCCTCGCTACTTACAATGAGAAGTAGGTTGTCTGCAAAAGCGCAGGCTCATACATATGAGGGATTCGTGGCAAAATGGTAAGTTAAAAAATGTGATTCGAAATGATGTGTGGATTCAATTGTTTCAAATATCCATCCATCCATCCATCCATCAGCCTTTTAACGTCCACTGCTGGACATAGGCCTCCCCAAGAATGGGGGATATTGCCGTAATCGCTACGCTTGGCAGGCGGGTTGGCGATCGCAGTGGATGTTGTTAATAATCGAAGGAGTGCTGCTGCCCACTCCGCCGGTAATCCCTCAGTCGGCTCTTACGACTCCCATGGGTCGAGAGGGAAATATAAATCTTTGAATTTGGTTTGACTCTACAATACTCTTTAAAAATATTAGTATTACATAATTTAAATACGCAAATGTTACACTGAATATGTAACATACGACATTACATAGAAATAAAGCCCCATACTTTAGGCTTGTTTAGTACTCTGTAATTCGAGAGCATATCGTTAACGTTTATTACAGTGTGTATCAAAGTGCTTAAATATGATAATGTGACATTATATACGCATTATTCCCGATGTATTATTACCTACATATCTACCTTTACTATTCCATCCATTAGCCTTTCAATGTACATGACATAGGCCTAAGCGGTCCCGTCATGGGGGATAATGCCGTAATCGCCACGCTTGGCAGGCGGGTTGGCGATCGCTGTGCATGTTGTTCATACTCGAGGGAGTGCTGCTGCCCACTCCCCCGGTATACCCTAAGTCAGCTCTTACAACTCCCGTGAGTAGAGAGGGGTGGGACAATTCAAAAGCCGGCCCTACACGACCGACCTTTACTATTAGTATGAGGTTTATACGGGCCTTTTTTATTATTTAGCATACTAACTTTTGCCTATAACTTCGTTTGATTAGGGTTCAAGATAATTAATAAATGTATAAAATAAACAAAAATATGGGATATAGAATGATCGTCTTTCACCTGAGCTAGAGCAAAATAGTATACGACACTGCCATCAAGTGATTAAAAATACATTACTGATCATGATCTTTGACCAAAATACAACGAATGGGACCAGCCTTAACCGTTTAGCTTTTTAATATAATTTTAGATAGCCTTTCACCTGAATCTGTTCAGACGTTTTTGCATGATGAGTAATATCAAATATACATATTTTGTAATTTATACTAAACTAGTACATTCCCCGCGGCTTCGCTCGCATCATAGTATGGTCGATAAAAAATCAATTTCGGATAGGATTCTTATTATTAGGTATAAGCGTCGCCACGCTAACAGCCGGTTTTACCCTCCCTCCGCATTAGATATTCCACATCAAAAATATATAGGTTCCGGATAAGTAATCACCAACATATTATATACTACAACCTTCTCCGAAAAACGCTGTATCTTATGGTATAAGTATTATTCCGATCGGTTCAGTAGTTTTCGCAGTATAACCGAACAAAAACCGGCTCTCCATTTATTCATATAGATTCTATTAGTAAGTTTTACAAATAAAACATTCAAATAGATTGTAAAAATGTACTCGCTACAATTCAGGCACATAACTAAAGTTAAGTGACAGTGACTCTACTCTTCTGAGAGTTCAGTGTTCAGTTCTTCTTCAGTGCGTTATTTTTTAATCTGTGGGATGACCTTTACCGATGCAGGGTTGACAAAACATAGCATCACGCCTGTATTCCCCGAAGGGGTAGGCAGAGGTGTATTACACACCCACGGTTCGCCGGCTATGTTAGTCCCACGTAATAGGGGGCGAGCCTATTGACGTCTACCGGGCACATTTCCAAACTCCGGGCTGCTACTGAGAATTTTTCTTTTTAAGTTCAATTACATTGCCCTACCCTGGGATAGAACCCGAGACCTCATGATTAGCAGTCGCATACACCACCGAGGCAGTTGACAAGGAATCCTGTACAAGGACCTAACTTTTTTTACATTACGTCTTAATAAATTAAATCCCTTATCGCTATGTTTATAATATATATTTTTGATTGGCCTACGCGCTACAGTAGTATTACATCTATTTCAAGTCTCTCTCATTTAAATCCCTTTATATGTATATAATGTGTCTATGTACGAGTGAGATGAATTAGTCCTACATATTAAAAAATATAATCTTAAAAAACTTGTTACAGAAACAAAAATATAGTCTAATTTGATTTTATATTTCATACTATTACAACGCAAACAGATTTCCTTTTTCTTACACAGATAATATTATCATAGTAAGGATAAACATATTTCTTTTGTTAAGGCTTCTAAAAGAATAGGCTATACTCAAGACTCTGGGGCGTTTCTTAATTATGTGCGTAAATTTAAGGAAAAGTTGAGAAGGATATTTGCTTATTTTCAATTACAATTTCTTCACAGATATTCAAGAGCGATTCGGACTAAAGCTAAATTATAGTTTATTGCAAGATGAAAAATTTACAGTAAACATCTCAGGCAATAGTATCTAGCATGAACATTTTGCTCAATGACATAATAGTTATAGTATAGTAAATATGATAAATGTATGAGAATCGGCAGCATGAATCTCGTTTTAACGCATAGTGTAGCCCCTATACGATACTTAGCTATCGAGAAAATGTTGGACCAACATTTTTACGGTGCGAAAGCTATAAGTTATGTTAAGATATTTTCATTCATTAAGTTAGTGATCAAATTACACGTAATTTTCAAAGCCTGAGTTCTAGCACGTTTGAAACTTTTTAATTTAAGAATCGAACGTAATACCTTTATAACGGCTGTCATTACTTTTACCTTTATTATTGGGCATTATCTACTCTAAAATGAAGTCTGGAGGAAAAATCGCCAGTCATGCATGAATTGACAATGTAATAGACTAGTATTGAATGTCACTTAACAAATCGTGAAATGAACTACTAAACATTACCAGCCGAAGGGTACTTGCGGATACTTCGCTGAAATGAAGACGAAACATGTTCTATATTAATTCTGGAATATTATTGGTTAGATATCTATGTTCTTACTGGTGTCTATACCTACTCATATTACGCTTTATCGTAAATGCGCGAATACAGAATTAAGTCTAATTTAATGACACATTAATACAATAATTGCCTCTGTGGTGCAGCGGTAGTGTGAGCGACTGCTGATCTCATGATCAGCTCGGTTTCGATTTCCGGGCGATTTCAGTCTCGGTTTCGATTTCCGGGTCGGGCAGTATTATTCAGCTATTTCGTAAAAAAAAAATTTTCAGTAGCAGCCCGGTGTTTAGAAATGTGCCCGGTAGACGGCAATAGGTTCGCCCCCTATTACGTGGAACTTAAACATAGTTGACTGACTCGTGGATATGTAATACACCTCTACCTACCCCTTCGGGGAATACAGGCGTGATGCTATGCTATTAATATAATATCTACAGCGTGGTGTAATTTAAGTGTGAATTTAGTGTGACGAAATGATTGCAATGTATAAGAGAGATTTCTGAGAAATTCCAATTTCGATTTCCTGTCACGATCAATGATACAATGTTAATCAACGTAAGTAAAGCGGCATTCCTGAGAGACTTCTTTTGTGTTTGTAAAGTTTGACTGAATCTGTTTTACTGTGAGAGAAGGTCTTTGACCAAAATTAGGACAGTAGAAAAATATACTTGTATAATTGACTAATATGATTGTATAGAACTTCGTGAAAGTGGCTGACAAACTTTTGGAGAAAAAAGAGAGAAGAGTTGTCCATGTGGTGACGGACTAAGAATACAAGTGTCACCACCCAATTCTTTCTCACGGGGTCGTATGAGGTGACTAAGGGAACTAAGCATCCATTGCATTACTGGTGGTAGGGCTGGGTACCAAGTGGGAGTGCTCACTTGTTATCGGGCCCGAGCGGGTTGGTACCGCCATCTCCTGCGTGACCGGCCTCATGGCCAGCACATCGTTGCGTTTTCTCTAGCAGGAGATAGAAGTTAATTCTTTCACATTGAGTCCATGAGCGACGGTTACCATTTACCATCAGGTAGGCCGTCAGGTGGGTTCGTCTGCCACTAAATGCAATAAAAAAAAACTACGAGATCATCAGTAAAATTAAAATTAGGTTAGGTAGGTACATGAATATTACTTCAGAATGTCTTTGATAAACAATATGTGGGTAATTTCGAGAGGACCTCTCATATTTAATTATAGGATTCGTAATTAAATTACACGGGGCTATGATTAGGATCCATATTGTTTATGTATGCGCATTCGGTACGACCGCGCCGTTATAAATTCTGATTTATGCCGTTGCTATAAGCTTCTGCCTGCGACCTTATCTGCGAGGGCTTTAGGGACCATAGAGTATTTTTTCATTTATCTTAAGAAATTCTTATTGGGTTAAGAATACTCTATCAATGCATTTATCTAGGCCATAATTTATCTGCAGCTATACCACATTTGTACAAATCCGTAAAAAAATCCGTCAATCTCGGGTTCGATCCCCGACCCCTTTCGGGTACCCTCTACTGAGCGATGCGCTCGCACACGGAGCGTCGCCCCGCCCACTCCTCCAGCGCAGACTGGAGCGCCCCTACGGTCCTGAGACCGGCTCGGGGCGCCTCCAGCCGTGTCCTCCACCTGGCCATAGCAGACATGCTCAACTACTTTAAAGTACTGCGATAGCTTAGCGGTCTAGAGCACTTCCCCGGATTGGAAGGGACGCAGTCTCGCATCCCGCTCGCAGTAAAGCTCTCTTTTTCCATTTTCACAATGAATTGTTCTTTAAAATAGAGATAGGTTCTTTAAAATACTATATAATAAAATAGAGATATATTTTTAGCATTGTATCAGTTTATTCATAAATACAATACAAGTTTATATAGGTACTTGTATTGTAAAGCATCAACTTTATACTTCCAAAGTGGTTTCGATCATTTATCAAATTGATTCCAGAGGACTTCAGACTTTTGAGAGCCTATTTTTCGTTTTGAACGATCTTCTTACAATGTAATGCTTCGTAATAACTTTCTTAATAGAACCGCTCTGTGTGGTTAAGTTCACCAAAAATATAGTAGGAATCAAATTAGTAGGAATTTATGAGGTTATGTAGTTTTCTTTATATGTATAAATTAAATTTGAATTTTATATAGCCTCATACTTTAGTTACTGTACTTCCCAGAGGGCTGAGGGGAAGTCCAAGACACACTTTTTGCCTATTCAAACTTTTTATTTGTCGACCTAGAATCAAAAACCTTGAATACACAACGAGAACAAATATACAAAAAGCTAGGAGTATGTTTTATATATATAAAATAGCTTGCTGATTTAAGATAATTAACTATATGAGGCGACACTTGGCGGAAGTCCATTGTTATTATTAGGTATATAATAGATATTGCCGAGCGGTCCTGAGGATGCCTTGTGTAGAGGCGAAACTTGGCGATTGGTATAACAGTTATATTTGGTAGTGTTGTTCACAGGCGTCGTTAGTAAAACGAATAGGCGGGACATAATGGAAGAAGCTATAGGAAGAGTGTTTTGACCTTTATATCCTCTTGGCGATTATATCAGTATATTCTAAGAGATTATTTCTTACGGTTCTTTGGTATTGAAGCACGTATCCTTCACTCTTATCCGTGATCGGATGAACGGGGAATGATGAGAGTAGGAGTAAGATAAAAATTACAGATCTCCAAAGATCTATTTCCTTCGACCAATTGGTTTAAACCTTATAAAAAAGTAAAAGAAGTAACTATATTTGTACTAATTTCTGCCCGCGACTTTGTTCGCGCAGACTTAGAATATAAACAACGTCACTACAGTTTTAAATTATTTCTATGCAAATCTTGCATTTCATTTTTACGGGTAAAAAGTAACTAATTTTTTGTGCTCCAAGGTATACGTACGCAAAATTTCTGGATCATTAGTTCAATAGTTATGGCATAAAAGTGTAACAAACAAACAAAGAAACTCGCTTCGCATTAATAGTATTAGTAAAGATTATTAATGACTCGATTAGATAAATGATCGAATCAAATTTTGTCATTACGTCTGGGAAAAAATTCTGATTTTTCAATCAGAAATATAAAGATACTATAATGTGAGACAGTGTATACAATAGGCTTGATGACAGTAATCAAGTATCGCCAAAATATTGAAGTGATTTAATGAAATACGATTCAAGGATTTCGAAAAATATATTCATTCTTATTTTAATGGTGAGATTAATAATATATTTGATAAAATAAACCTACAAAATACAACAATCCGCCATGATAGCTTTAACACCAATCAGAGCGAACGACGTCACGTACTAACGCGTGACGTCATTCGCTCTGAACGTTATTGTAAAGTAGTGTCTTTTGACTCTAATGTTTACTGTTGCCGTACTGAAGTGCGTGTGCGTGACGTCATGACAAATGGCATGCGTTTTGACGTGACTTTGAAGTTTAAAATTAATAGATTTCAAAAAACAGTCATCATGCCTATTACAAATATTCGTGCTGTGTTATTGAACTCATAATACTCCGTGTGTGTAGGTACTAGTCCGGTGAGTGTACAATGATTCTAAACGTTTTTACGGGATTTATACCATGTAAATTTTTACTTACGAGTTTCCGATATTTCGGCACTGTTGCAAGCGCCATGATCACGGAACAACTGAAGTCCTTGCGGGTGGGAATAGTTTTTATTATTCTGCGGTTAGAAATATCGGTCTACCCGCTTTCTCACTCGTTTATGACACGCAACACTATCTATGGAACCACTACCACTGGTCTCACTCACGTATCGAGCTCGATCACGACACACAACACTTACGGTGTCGACCCTGGTTTAAAAGTAAAAAGTTCGTAAGTAAAAATTTACATGGTATAAATCCCGTAAAAACGTTTAGAATTATAAGTGACCATGAAAGTTTGAAATTCTATAGTGTACAATGAGTCTCGTAATTTAATTAATTAGGGCGTCGCCAAAGGTTCAATTAAGATGAGATATGTGCTTACGCATACGTAATAAAGCGGCAAATCCTTTCTTCATTATGCGTTCGACACGTGGACACTTATGTGTCCTAAATATATATAGGTAGAGGATTTGTTTTAAAATTACCATCCGAAACGACTCAAGTGTAGGAGTTAAGCTACTGCTAAGCGTACTAATGATAGATAACAAGGGTATAATAATTATGATGTATCTTTATATATAAAAAAATCTGGAAAACAGTTGACCCTAAAGGCCATCCCTGCAACTTCCCGTTAATTTAATACTTAACATAGCGCCTGTATTCCCCGAAGGGGTAGGCAGAGGTGTATTACACAACCACGACTCGCCAGCTATGTTTAAGTCCCACGTAATAGGGGGCGAGCCTATTGACGTCTACCGGGCACATTTCCAAACTCCGGGCTGCTACTGAGAATTTTTCTTGTTAGGAAAAAGCTCAATAACATTGCCCGACCCGGGAATCGAACCCGAGACCTCATGATTAGCAGTCGCATACACTACCGCTACACCACCGCGGCAGTCAATGCTTAAGAGCTCAAAATTGCACTTATTACGTTTTTGAGCTCTTCGAGCTCAAAAGTCTGATATATATTAAACACTATTCGTTAAATTTTCAAATCGCAATAAGTTTTGAATAAATGAACCGATTTTCTCGTAGTTTACGGCATTCAACGAAGCTTTTTAAGCTCTTTGAAGAATCTTAAAGTTCGAACTGGTCAAACTGTAAGTTTCATAGAAATTCTGAAAAAAACATTATTTTCTATTATTTTTGATCAACGATATCTCACGAACGAATCAACCGATTTTGACCGGACTGGCGGCGATCGACGTGGTTTTTGATGTTAAGAGCTGATTTGTTTTTAGAATCGATTGATAAAGCTTTTTAAAACCCACAGAAACCACATTTGAAAAAAAAAACTAGTTTTTTTGAGATTTCTCAAGATCTACCGGTTCGAATCGGTCCTAATTGTATTCAAAATCTAAGTTTGGTCAAGTCCTTTCTAATGACGCCAACCCCGATGAAGTCGTTCAAGCCGTTCAAAAGTCATGAGAGGTTTACATACGGCTACATACACACACACACACACACACACACACACACACACACACACCCACACACACATACATACAGACATCATCGCGGAAACATTCGGGGAAGCTTCCTAGGACCTCAAAACGTCAAACTAATACATACTGAGTCAGAGTTGTGGACTTCAGCCTAAATCGGCCTCAGTTGTAATTCTACGAAACATTTAAAAGAGATAAAACACGTAGGATATACAATATATTCTAACTCTATATAAATTTTAATGAACGATGCGTTTATTAATTGCAAATACCTATTCATTACTCATTAGTAAGCAAATAATACCAGGTCAATAATAATTATTATAGCTTAGAATAGGTAAATATTTCAGCTTTAATTGTCAATAAAACTTTCCCTCTAACATATTAGTAAACATCGATATAACCCCCACGTGTACAATAAACGATAGCACCGCTTATTTTCATTTGTAAACAAAAGCCTATCTGTGCCTATTTCGGTCGTTTTGATTTAGTAAATATTCAAACTTTCTAAATAACGTTTTAGTACTTACAAAGATACTTATCAAACCACAAATAACTAAACATAAATGATTTGATGGTTAATATATTTCTCAAAAAGTTATTCAGCCAAGCAAACTTACAATAGACGATACGCTTTCGTGACGACTCCGATATATTTATTTATTAGGATTTCCAACAACAAGTACAATTTTTAAATTAAAAATATACATGAATAATAATTAGAGGTAAATGCCTTCTTACTTACAGGAAATCACAGCATGCACTAGTTCTTAAATAATAATTATGACCACCACCAAGCTAAGGTATGCCGTGTCGGGCCGGGGGCCGTGTGGGGCCGGCTTTAGAATTATCCCACCCCTCTCCACCCATGGGAGTCGTAAGAGCCGACTGAGGGAATACCGGTGGAGTGGGCAGCAGCACTCCCTCGAGTATTAACAACATCCACTGCGATCGCCAACCCGCCTGCCAGGCGTGGTGATATGAGCGAAACACATGTTGTGGCGTTCTCTTGGGGAGGCTTATGTCCAGCAGTGGTCGTCGAAAGGCTGATGGATGGATGGATGGACTAACAAAATGATACTCAAATGTAAATACACAGAAAATTTAAAAAATATGGATTTAAATGCTGCACTGAAACAACTATCGTTATACACATTTGACTTCATATTGCGAGTGGAAAATAATGAAGTATAAAATAAAAAATAAAAATTACACTAAATCTATACAAACTAAACTTTGGGCAAATGAAAATCAAAATTGCCACAACTTACAATGAAGAGAAATCATTTATAAATACACGTTTACGTGTTAAATAGTATTTCAATACAATTCTTTTAACAATTTTTAGGTTTTTAATTGTAAATATGTCTAAAATATCTAAGCATTCCTAGATTTTTTTGTCTGCCTTATTTTCCCTATTTAATATTATAATTTTGCATTCATTGTAACGCATGTACAATCGCTTTTCAACAGCTTGTCTTTAGCACTGGATCTACACTAGGGACACTATTGGCTAGTGCCCAGGATAGCAATTTTCCAAGGGCAGTGAAATTCGTGATTCACGTGGGTTACTATGGGGCTACCTAAGGTGGCTTTACTTATAAATCCATCTCTGGCCGTCTACCTAACATTCAACCTGCATTAATATAATAGGTGTCGTGTCGTGTTGTGTAATAATACATGATCCAGTAATAACAAAGTTGTGCCAATAACAGTTTTGTTACAAATTGTTATCTTGTTCTGTTATGATGTAAACTTTCCCCCCACCCTAATACTTTTAATTTAAACTTACTTTGTGTAACACAGCTGGTATTGTTGTTTAGTTTAGTTGCTTTATCATATAACTAGCCTTTGCCCGCGGCTTCGCCGCAGCCAAAACCTAGTTTTTAGAGTTTATCTCAGGTTCCCGATATAGTAGCGGGATAAAATGTATACCAGTTGTTAAGTCTAATCGAGAGCTATCAAACAAAAAAGTTTCATCAAAATCCGTTCAGTAGTTTTTGCGTGATGTGCGAACAAACAAATAGATAAACAGACAAAAAATCTAAAAAAAAATCGTTTTTTTTTTTAATAATATAGTTTTGTGTTTAGACACGCCTATTATAGCCTTATAAAGTATTTTTTTCTCAAGTATATTAAATGTACAGACACAGCTCTGTTACAGCTTTATACTAGTATAGATTTTGAAGTATTATTAAGCACTGGGACCTGGCATAAATAAAGCAAATATAACTTTGAAACAAAGTATTTTTATCATGACAAACTCATCCTTACTAATTTATAATTATAGGCGAAAATGAGTTTGTTTCTTTATGGAAGCGAAGCTCCTATACGGACGTTCGGCCGGCTCGCATATAGGCGCTCGCCGCGCGGCCACTATATCCGTGATAAGTGTCAGATTTTACCGTTACACGAGAACTGTAAAATGTAAAATTTTTCGGTGGGGCTAAGAAGAAAAGAGTCGTGTGTGTGTGAATAATCGTATATTGACAACAACTAAAAACGTCAAATTTCATGCTTTATATATCGTTTGTACAGTGCCCCCAGCGTCCGGTGGCAGCAACAGCCTTCTAGAACGTTCTATAAATTCGAATAATATAATAACAATATCGTTATGTACTCTAGAAGGTCTGGTGCCACCTGTCGCCAGATGGCGCTGTTAATGTATTTAACAAGAACGTATATAGTTTTTTCCCTCACGTCTCTTTTTCATTATTTTTTTTAATGCTTATTTCCTACGCTTTATACTATAAAGCTTCGCTTCTTTCGGGCGTCCCTAGTCGCCACTGTTCTTTTTTTGTTTGTTGCGCTTTTACGCCGTAATTACTGAATTAGTTATCATGAATTTTAGAACCCAGAAAAGGACGTAAGCTATTTTTCTTCACAGAAAAGTTAATGTATCCCGTGGGATAGTTATTTTTACATAAAGGTAATCAGTTTTATGTAGAGTGATATATTTATATTCTGAATCTAGTGTTTTTATATTTCATAATAATGTATCTATTTATCATGTTATGAGCAAAACTTCTTCTCTTTTGTGCTTTCGTTGCAATACTAAAAATGATCTATTTCATATTAATATTCAAAAATAGCTTATATGGAAGCTCATAAGTAACCCATGAGGCTGGCATAGTCGTCTGATGCTGACTGAAGCCTCGATCAAAAATCAGAAATAAATAATAATAATCCATCCATCCATCAGCCTTTCGAAGTCCACTGCTGGACATAGGCCTCCCCAAGAGAACGCCACAACATGTGTTTCGCTCATATGGGGGATAGTGCCGTAATCGCCACGCTTGGCAGGCAGTGGATGTTGTTAATACTCGAGGGAGCGCTGCTGCCCACTCCCCCGGTATTCCCTCAGTCGGCTCTTACGACTCCCATGGGTGGAGAGGGGTGGGACAATTCTGAAGCCCCACACGGCAACATTAATAATGTATGGTATTAAATATCGTAGCATGTAGGTACACGTGCCCGTCGTTCGGGGCAACTTACAGAGTAGTGTGGGCTCTCACCCACTGAAGAAACCCGCCGTGTGCCGTCTCTCCGCCTGTGTTGGTAGACCACTGGAACGGGAAACGGGAATGGTACTTCAATGGTAGCCGAGTATATATATATATTATTTTTAACTTTTTTCTGTCGAACTATTGGGCACGTGCCTCCTCTGCTGAGAGGGATTAGGCCATAGTCCACCACGCTGGCCCAATGTGGGTTAGCAGACTTCACAAGCCGAGCATATACCTACAGTATTTTACTTAATGCTTTAACCAATAGATACTTAAAAAATGCATCAAGCCTGTATTCCCCGAAGGGGTAGGCAGAGGTGTATTACACACTCACGGTTCGCCAGCTATATATATATATGTAGAGGATGAGCCGGATCCGGGTACCGAACCCGAGACCTCATGATCAGCAGTCGCTCACACTACCGCTGCACCACAGAAGCAGTTACTTACAGTCAATAAAATATTTCTAACAACTATGAGACCAATATGACGATTTATATGATAATTCTTTGAAAACCTTTGTCACTGTCAGTTGTCGCTACTGTACAAGTTATGAAACGACATAATATTACTAAGAAAAGGGTCGATTTGAATACTTATTACATTATTTTATCTCTGTTCGTGTTTTCATTAGGAAGAGCATTAAGTATTTAGAAGACTACTACTTAAATAAAAAAAAAAAGAAGGCAGCTCTTATTTTTACTCTGGACTATATGTGTGCAAAATTCACGATTATCGGTGAAGCAGTTATGGCGTCAAGAAGTTAAAAATAAATAAACTCACTTTCATTATCTTTACTAATCTATTAATTTATATAATTCTCTTGTTGCTGCACGATGAACACTGAAACTACGTAACCGATTGTCACGTCTTTTTTTAATGTGTGTTTTGCTGGCGTGGCTACGATCGGATAGTTTTTATCATGTATTTTTTAAATGAATTGCAAAATAATCACGAAAATAAATATGGCGGTGCGAAGTTCGCCGGATCAGCTAGTATTATTATACATACAAAAGTAAATAAGTATATAAATAAATATTCACAGACATTTCACACAACGTCCTCTGGTCCCAAACTTGTGCTATGGGAACCAGATTACGGATATAATACATAATATACTTATTACTTTTTTTTTGTAAATATATACTTATAATAGATAGAAAACACCCAGACACAGTACAAGTTATGTGTTCATCACACAAATAATTGTCCTGAGTGGGAATCGAACCCACGACCTCGTGCACGGAAGTCGGTTACACTACCAACTACTCCACGAGGCCCGAAGTATGTTTGTTTATTACTATTGTATGCCGTAACTAATGAACCAATCATCGTGAAATTTTGCATAATTTTAGTTTGTGGCCGAGAAAAGGACATAGGCTTCTTTTTATCCCGGATAAATGTATAATTCTTGAAGGATAGCTATTTTTTAATTGAGGTAATTAAAGTGACTCATCATGAAGCACATCCGTGTATTTTGGTTGTAGCAGGAGATGGCCGTTAATTCTTTCATTTCATATCTCAGAAATGAAATGATGAGCAGCGGTTTGACGATACTCTCGGTATAGTTGAGTCCATGAGCAATGGTTACCATTTACCATCAGGTGGGCCGCGGCTCTTCTGCCACCATAAGCAATTAAAAAAAACATGTTTGCTGCTATGCGAGATTAGGTGTATGGTTGATGTGTCTGGAGTTTACTATGTGAATAACAACTCAATCATGCTTCATATAATTGTATTTTTGTGATTGGTTACAACTTGCTCCAGCAATATTCCGAGAGCAACTCCTTTATTTTTATTTTTTTAAAGCGTGAAAAAATTTACCTAACCGCACTCCCCGTCGTTCGGGGCAACGAACAGGGTAGTGTGGGGCCCTCACCCACTAAATAAACCCGCCGTGTGCCGTCTCTCCACCTTTATTGGCGGGCCACCGGAACCATATCACATTCGAGAGCAACTACTACTTATAATTCATAACGAGTATACGAGTAGATTATAATTATAATAAAGTAGAACAAAGGAAAACATCAAACACAAAGTGAAAAATGTGAAATCGAAAATAACAGTCAGGAGCAGGATTTTTTCGATTTCACATTTTTCACTTTGTGTTTGATGTATAGTGCTAAGCAAGTCAAATGCTAAAAATATATATAAAAATATCTAAATATTTATAGGGTTTGCGTCATTATTAGGTAAAATCTTAATTGTAAAATTAAGTTTACCTGGTCGGTATAATGTATGAAAATACTTGCGACAGATGGTGCAGGCGTCACCCAAAGACGTTAAGTATGAATGTGTTATCGAAATTAGCAGTCAGGAGTAATTGTCAGGATGGCTGAATTGGTAAAGCATCTGCACGGAATCCAGGAGATGCAGGTTCAAATCCTGCTCCTGACTGTTAAATTCGATTTCACATTTTTCACTTTGTGTTTGATGTATAGTGCTAAGCATGTCAAATGCTAAAAATATATATAAAAATATCTAAATATTTATAGGGTTTGCGTCATTATTAGGTAAAATCTTAATTGTAAAATTAAGTTTACCTGGTCGGTATAATGTATGAAAATACTTGCGACAGATGGTGCAGGCGTCACCCAAAGACGTTAAGTATGAATGTGTTATCGAAATTAGCAGTCAGGAGTAATTGTCAGGATGGCTGAATTGGTAAAGCATCTGGACGGAATCCAGGAGATGCAGGTTCAAATCCTGCTCCTGACTGTTATTTTCGATTTCACATTTTTCACTTTGTGTTTGATGTATAGTGCTAAGCATGTAAAATGCTAAAAATATATATAAAAATATCTAAATAAAGGAAAACATTTTATTATTGTGCAATACTTAGTAATTCATATGAAGGCAAATTTTTTTTATACTAAGCATAAGGCAAACAAGCATAAGGCCCAACTGATGCTATCCGTTACCGTAACCTATAGACGCTAGCAACACCAGACGCATTACTTGCGCGTCACCATCTCCAAGGAAAGGGATATCAGGTGCAGGGGAAGGATAATAAGGAGAGGATAGGAAGGGGTTTCATGCCTCCAGCACTTTCACTCACCGTACGTAACACAACGGCAGGAGTACCTACTATTGTTTCACGCCGATCTTTCTGTGAGAGGGTGGTACTTCCCCGATCAAGCCGGCCCATTCATGCTGAGATAAGCAAGCCTCTACCACTATAACATTTATTTTCTTAAGTCCCTGTGGACGAAGTCGCAGGAAGAATTTAGTGTATAATATAGGCAAGTAAGGTATTCGCACTTACACTTAAAACGGTGATACAAACAGCTCTTTTCTTCACTAAACGATAGGCACTAAGTAATATAGAAATAGGCAAATACATTTTTATCGCAGCGTTCTCGACGGATGTGTAATGTTGCAATGTGCCCGTTCAATCGCAAGAACGTCTCAATAAACACAGTATCTTCTACGTTTTATTCTCGTTTATTCTGTTTCGTTTAAAGGTTTATTCAAACAGTTACGCAATTATTTTAGTATGTACATTACAACCATTTTAAAGTGGATATGTAATAATGTAGTACTATTAGAATATTCTGTGATATGACAGAAATTACATGTAAATATATGATGTGGTTGACATTCTATTCTATGCGTAACAATCGAATTGGTTACTAAAAGCAGTCAATATCGATGCGATAAATAGAGAACTCAAACAATATCATATACTTTAAACACAAAGTGAAGAATGTGAAATCGAAAATAACAGTCAGGAGCAGGATTTGAACCTGCATCTTCTGGATACCGTCCAGATGCTTTACCAATTCAGCCATCCTGACAATTGCTCCTGACTGCTAATTTCGATAACACATCATACTTAACGTCTTTGGGTGACGCCTGCGCCATCTGTCAGACGTATTTTCATACATTATACCGACCAGGTAAGCTTAATTTTACAATTAAGATTTTACCTAATAATGACGCAAACCCTTTAAATATTTAGATATTTTTAGCATTTGACATGCTAAAAATATATATAAAAATATCTGTACATTACACCAGTTTTACTTATGGAGAGAGCTCGTGCCCAAATAATCTGTGCTCAAAAACAGAGGAAGAAATTGAGAGATCCTAAGCGAGGTCACAACCAAGCCAGAGAACTGGCCGCTGTCGGTAGCCTGAGCGTGTCGAATACGGCTCTAGTACCTAACTGGCACGCGGATGTACATTTTTGATGTCGACGACAGGGAGAAGTTATATCCCAGAAACTCTTCATCACTGCACTGAAATATGCCTTTAAGCTCTTGGACTGTTCTGTGTTGTGTCTGCCCTGCCAACCCGCACTGGGTTAACGTAGTGAACTTTAACTTGTCCTTTTCACTCTGATAGAAGACTCGTGCATATTTTTAAGAACCCTTTACTATCTGACTGTTGGAGTCAGAGAGTAAAGGGTTGTGAGAATATTAGTCAGTTAAAGTAGCTACCATAAAATTATCGACGAATTTCACTATAGTAAATTAATGAGTTTAAAACTAGAAGATTATAGATCAAATCTTTCTAAATTAAAAAGTAATTATAATTATGTCAAAATTCTCCCGCTGTCACTGGCCTTTGACTAATTATAGACTGTTTATATTAAGATTAATTAGGGTAAAATTGTCCTTAAAGATAGTATCAGAAAAGCCGTTCTTCGTACAGTCAGCATCAAAAGTCGGTGACCACATTCAGTATTTCAAAATCGCTATACATCATATTATAACACTTAATCACTCAACATGACAAGCGCCAGAATTGGATGATTATTATATAAGGTTAAAAGTAGGTGAACCTCACTTTATCAAAAGTTCCTAAACAAAATTATAGTCAAAAAATCATAACATCGTTCGTCTCTAAAATCCCTGAACAAATTTTAGTCAAAAATATAATAAACATAGTTTGTATCCAAAGTCCCTGAGCCGTCAAGGATCCTGCCCAGACTGGAACCCCATAGAGTGCCATGGACCACACGATCCCCACGTACGTTCAGTAACTTTTGTTATTTTTGATGATAGTTATTTTTGGCCGTGATTACACTAGACAGCCGAAGCAAGAATTTATAATTATAGTTCAGCGACTTTTGTAAAGTTGTATGTTAAGATATTTTTGGAAATTATAATGATCAGTATTCTTTGATAATGCGGTGTTCAGTTAATTTTGAACATTAACGATATTCATTCAATATTGGCGCTTGTCTTGTTAACCGATTTATGTATGATATTGTGTGTAGTGGTTTTGAAAATCTGAAAGCGGTCATCGACTTTTGATGCTGACTGAGTACACGACAAATACAATGGAAGTATAAAAATACACAGACAATATACTATCAGACCCGACCACGCATTGCTTTGGCATACATAATTTATTCGCAATAAGAAAAAACATGTACCTAAGCGCGCACCCCGTCGTTTGGGGCAACGAACAGGGAAGTGGGTAGTGTGGGGCGCTCACCCAGTAAATAAACCCGCCTCGTGAATGTATTAGCAGACCACCGGGACTTTGTGACATTACTTCGGTGGTATATGGCCCACCGGTACCGGCGGTACCCACTATCACCATGTAAACCAGGCATGACGCCGTCGCCGATTGATGATTGACGCTTCAATAGCCTAATGCACTAATATTATCTCAATTCTAATGTAAAGACATAACTCTGTTTACTGTTACAGTTTCAAAACAGTATAGCCACAGCTTATAATTTTTGAGTAAGGTAAACGAATTTCTAAAAACAACGAAATCTTAATCCAAAGCCAAGAAGCTAAGGTAAAATATTGATAACGGCCAAAGTTCTTATCTAATCCTCTTGCTCAGTCCTCTTTTTTATTTTATACAATTTTATTCTTGACGCCAGTAAGAAGTCATGCCGACTCCTCGGGCCTTTCACCAATTACACCATTTGCAAGTTAAACACAAAAAGTTTTTACCATTTTTCTTGCGTAACAAAAACCCAAGAAAATGTTTCCATTTTTTACCTAAAAATATTTAATTACTTTATTGTTATTGTAAGGTCAACATTGCATTGACTAAGATTTGTTAAGCGTCACTAATTTGAGATAGCTCTATGAATATTATCACTAGATTCTGCCCGCGACCGCATCCACATGGACTTCTCCCGCTGTCACTAGTCACGCAAGTGTCAAGTGCTCACACAGACGAAATTTTAATCATTTAAAACATTGCGCCATCAAATAGTGTGAATAATGTATGTAAATGCACCAATAGATGGCGTGAGTAGAATAAACACCCAAAAGCAATTGTGAAGTGGAGATTGGGCGTCATCGTCGGTGACTGCGATAGTTTAGCGGTCTAGAGCACTTCCCCAGATTGGAAGGGACGCAGTTTCGGATCACACTTGCAGTAAAGCTCTCTTTTCAGTTTCACGAATAATTTGCTCTTTAAAGTGGTTGAGCATGTCAAGTGCAATACAGATCAAAATACTTATAACACCCACAAAATACCCCTTGAAGTTTAGTGGACTGCAACTAGATCTTAAAGCTTATTTTGCTATGGCTATAAATTAAACTTAGTGAAGACCTAGACGACCAAAGAGGATTTAAGAGATAAATGCCTTTTACACGGACAGTTACAGGTTTGGGATTATTTATGGGCAGTTATCCTTATATCCTATAAAATCACGCATAAAAACCTGCTTAATAAGTATGTAGGTACTTAATTATATTGTAATTCAGTAACAAAACAAATGTAACGAAAACCATTCCTGATTTTGTAAAATGTTATAGGACTTTTTTGTATAGAACGCTGAAAAGTCATAAATTGCCAATTGTAGTTTGATCTTAGTTCATCCTATCAGACGTTGCTATGAGAGATTTTTGTTCCTTTGTAACAAAGTGGGTAAACAGTGGTAGCCATTTTTTTTTGTTAAGGCGGGAATAAAAACGACGGGCGTTCCGGGCAACGAATAGGGTAGTGTGGGGCCCTCACCCACTAAAGAAACCCGCCGTGTGCCGTCTCTCCGCCTTTATTGGCGGGCCACCGGAACCATATTACATTCCTTCAGTGGTAAACAGTGGTTGCCTAGCGGTAAAACCAAGGACTGAAAAGACAGAAATTGATCCCCAGTCCAAAGTTCAGACCTCTGACTTTTCGAAATGTTTCTAAACAACGTGAGCATTTGTTTACGATTGATCACTGCTCGGTGAAGGAAAACATCGTGAGGAAACCGTCGTACCTAAGATACTTTCTTGACCGCTAGTGAAGTCTACCAATGCCCAAAATTGGGACTGAAAAAGGGTCGAAATAAAAAGAAGGTACGTAAAAACTTTTTTAAGTCCAGTCAACACTAAATAAAGTGAAGAAATAATCACGAATAGCAAAAGGACTTCTCGTCAAAAAAGCCTCTGAGAATACATTCATATTAATCACTTAATATTATAGAAGTCAATTTGAGAACAAAAATGTTATATCGCTCATATATTTAGCTTGACAATAACATTCATATCGAATTTATTCCGTTCCTAACACCAAACATGATTCAGTTCAAACTTAAGCGCCTACATTAATAACTGTCTATTGATAAATTTGAACGACAAAACCCATTGACAGCCGCGCAATACTGAAAGCAATCACTTTACAGCAGCTATATATCTAAATAATAATAATCTAGGTTTTAATACATAGAACATAAGACTCAAATTACTGTACTGCGCACGCTGGCGTTCAGCCAAAACCAAGGGGAAGCCTTTAGGAGGTGAACATTTTAAGTTATTTCTTAAAACTTTAGCATACATTTTGCTTAGTCTAAGATAAAATCATTAGTCCTCAAGATGCTTCTTTCTTTTTTGAAATAAATACATCTAATAGTTGCGACTTGAAAGTAACTCAGGTTTTTTTTCGAACGGAAGTATTTTAAACGGCAGTGACATTCAGTAAAATAACCTATAGATCCTTTGCGGGAGAGTAGCCAAACTATATGTATGTATGATATGCAATACATATTTCTTACACATTAATTTATCATTTTCAAGAATACCTTACACAATGTTATAATTATTGTAACTAAATTAATTTATTTTATTTTATCTATGCCGTAATGTCCTAAGAAGTAATAAGATATTTTTAGGTTGAAACTGAAAACATTTTTTGAAGTGAATAAATACTTCTTTAGAATCGTTGTGATTTGAAATTCGATGAAACGAAAATGCGTCATAATAAAGAAACAAACGCATATAGCATAGCAGCATAGGATTAACAGTCATTTGCAGAAAAGTCCATTAAAGTTATTTTAACTTTGAAATATTTTTTTTGTCACAAAAAGTATTGCTTGGTAGTTGATTTGAAACCTTGACCTCCGGCTTGCATGACTTAAGCCATATGACTATGGTGTACATCATTATTAGGTTTGAAAATTATATGCATTCAATAATAAACTAATATATCTATTTTGTTATGTTCACTTGGTATTCCCTTGCCAGTTATAAAGTATTTTTCTCACCTACCCCCGATGTGAATCATAGAGACGGGCCTCAGGACAACTGTTTGTGTGATGAACACAGATATTTGTACTGCGTCTGAGTGTTTTCTGTCTATTATATGTATGTATTTACAAAAAAAGGTATATGTATTATATTCGTAAGCTGGTTACCCATAGCACAAGCATTAAAGCTTAATTTGAGACCAGAGGTCTAAATCCGGAGTCAGCGTGATTTCTTAATGGCGTCAAGAATAAAATTGTATAAAATAAAAAATAGGACTGCAAGAGGATTAGATAAGAACCTTGACCGTTATCATTATTTTACCTTATCTTCTTGGCTTTGGATTAACATTTAGTTATTTTTAGAAATCAGTTTTAACTTGCTCAACAATTACAAGCTGTGACTATGTTATTATTAAAGTTTAAGTCAAAACCTTTTTTTTAGAATTTTTGACGCTTTGTTCACGTACCATGAATATGCCTTCGGTGACAAAAACTATCTGATGGTAACTTTGTTCATCCAACACACCTTATTTGCTACATAACAACCCACTTCTTGGTACTCTAGCCAGAACTGAACCTTCTACGTGGAATAGCAACGCATATATTTTATCTTTACTACTTTCTATGAAAAAAGTAAGGACGGCTTTCAATAAATATAAATATTCACGGACTTTTTCACACAACGTCCTCTGGTCCCAAACTAAGCTTAACGCTTGTGCTATGGGTACCAGATTACGGATATAATACATATACTACTTTTTTTTGTAAACATATCATAGATAGAAAACACCCAGACGTAGTACAATTATCTGTGTTCATCACACAACTAATTGTCCTGAGTGGGAATCGAACCCACGACCCAGTGCACGGAAGTCGGTTACACTACCGACCACGCCACGAGGACGTCTTATACATTAAATATTATTTCTCTAGCCTGTTTTTCTGTCAGACCGCGAGATCTTTCTTATTCCTTTATCAAATTACATAATTTACATCATTTTAAATGCTATCATTTTAAAGCTTATTGTGCTGGCTAGTGACGAAAAATAGACCCAAGATCTTATCTTAAATTTGGGATTTAAAATCACTCCGAAGATTTCCTATGGGTGCGGAATTCCGCACGGATCGACTAGTAAAATAAATGAAAAAAAAGTGTGTGTGTGTGTACTTATGTGCACGCGTTAGAAGTTATACTTCTTTGGCGTAACAAGATAAAAATCTTTTCAAAAATTATATTCTACGTTTGTAGAAAAAACGACACTAACAATAGAAAAAAGGTATTTAATACAATGAAAGTTTTATTTTAACGCATTATCTAGTTAAATAAAGTTTATTTAAATATCAGAAAAAAACTAAAATGTTGACTATAGCTAACTTCAGGGTGTCTAACTTCACCACCGAAGGAATGTAACATAGTTCCAGTGGCCCGCCAATAAAGGCGGAGAGACGGCACACGGCGGGTTTCTTTAGTGGGTGAGGGCCCCACACTACCCTGTTTGTTGCCCCGAACGACGGGGTGTGCGGCTAGGAACATTTTTTACCGCCTTAGCAATGTCTAACTTCAGGGTGTCGGTTTTTCGTGAAGGTGTGCGCGCGCATCGTAAAAATTTACTCTCATCATATTTCCCTAACGCGCCAAAATAAGTATAACTTCAAATATAAAATAAGCTCAAAAGGATAATCACAAGCCATCTGACAAAAAAAGAAAATAAAATAATCACAGTGGCTGGTCACGCCATTCACTCATTTTCTGCGTCGTACGAACGTTGATCTAAGGGTCAAACTTATTAAAGAACAAACAAACCGTACTAAAACTACATCATTTGTTGGCAGTCTGCCGGAGTTCCATCTTGGCTGCCAGCATTTCACAGTGACCAACATAAATTAGGGCTTTATGGCGCTTTGATATTTTATTTCACTAGAAAAATACCAAAAATGTCACACAATATCCTTGAGGCTCGCGTGTTTTATATAATCGTCGGAGATAAAGCGAGAAAAATTCTGTACAAATTTAAACAGCTAATTTATTATCATTATATTTTATTATAATTATACCTTGTAACCTTTGATCTATAAACGGTTTTAAAGCTTTTACCTGAATTTAAAAAACGAAATACATTTTTTTATTTATAATTGGGAATTTTACATTATGTATTATAAATATATAGGCCGTGTGTGGCCGGCTTTAGAATTGTCCCACCCCTCTCTACCCATGGGAGTCGTAAGAGCCGACAGACCGGGGGAGTGGGCAGCAGCACTCCCTCGAGTATCAACAACATCCACTGCGATCGCCAACCCGCCTGCCATGCGTGGCGATTACGGCATTATCCCCTATGACAGAACCGCTCGTTGTGGCGTTCTCAGCAGTGGACGTTGAAAGGCTGATGGATGGATGGATGTATATAAATATGTCGCGTTTGTTTGATTTTCTACTATCTTCACGTTGCGAATACTTTACAGCATTCATGGTCACGAGTTGACTGAGATGTTGGGCATCTAAACAGCTTCATTTACGCTTTTAACATATTTTATTCGTACTAAATCACCACTTTTAAATTATTAAAACACTATAGGTACGTCGACTTACGAGTAGGTAGTTGATTATTATTAATTCAAAATGGACGTATTCCATTCCGGATAAATTTGAATAATTCTTTTACTTCGGTAATAGACGCCCTCGCTTCGCTTTGTACTTGCTCGCAAATCATTAGCGTGATGAATCCCTTATAAAGCATGTTCAAGATAGAGAAGAAAAGTGAGATAACGAAAATTCACTACTAGTTTATATGAAAATCTACAATAAATATCGAATATCGCCAAATTTATTAATATAGTCTTAAAATCATAAAAGAGTAGATTCTCTTTGAAAGTTTGGAATTCTATTTCAATTTCATGAAACATTTAAAATTTGTTTCGAATGTAGTAAAATAAGTTTTTTTCAGGGATGCTTAAAGTGAGACTTTACCGCCAATCAAAGGTAATAAACATTATAATTACATTTAGACCGCTATAGAACTAATATAATCGCTACAACATGAAAATAATATTTCAACCAACATGGTTACATTTTAGATAAAAAATTAATGAGTTTCTGTCTAATCTTCCTGCCCAATAAAAGCGTTATTAAGTTGTCTTGTGTCAACTTAACTAATAGTAAAGAGAATATAACCACACTAATAGTACCTATTAGAGGTCGACTTCACTGATTGTAGGTTAATTACCAGAAGTCGACGACCAGTAAAAAGTTCTCAATAATTTCTATGGCAATAATCTGCTACATATTGTGTGTTCGATTTTAAATACGTTTCTTAATTTAGTGAGTGCAAATTCCTCCACTATACGCGACAGGGGATTTATGCCCCCGTAGCACTGTAGCCCTGTAGCTGCCACTCGTAGCAGTATTAAAGTTGTAGCTGCTACATTATAATGTCGGATGCACGTTTTTATTTTTAATTTTTGAGTGGATCGGCTTAATAAAATGGAAAAGTGTTTTTTTGACCATTCTATTCTCATACACTATATGTTAATTAACGGATGTATTCATACAGTTAAATATAAAGCTATTTAGTAATTTTCATTACTATTTATTATTTAAAGAATAATTATGTTAGATTATCTTCTAACCTTGTATTATTTAATTAAATTTTTCATAAATTTTGCAAGATATCTCGATTGTTAAACACGTAGCTTTTTGTATATATATTATTTAATGAAGTAGGTTATTTAACGAAAATATACTTCAACTATCTGACCCGGAGAACTTCGTACCACCCTATTTTTTCTTTTGTGAATATTTTGCAATTAACTATTAAAATATTTGTCCAAACGATGTAGTGTGAAAGGTTATCTACTTGAAATACCAGAAGCGATAAAAGTATTTATTTTGATGTAAGGATCAATTTTCTACTACCAAATGTGCATTAGAAATAAATTATATATTTTTTTAATTGTATTTTTGGTTCATTATTTTGGCGATAACGGCTTGCATATAAAAGGTAGATATGTGCTGTCACGGGCTTTTTTATAGGACTATTTAAGATAAACATTTCCATTGTACATTATATACGTATAACTCTAACGGTTTTTGCAGCGTATACCAGAATAGCTCACTGATGGCAGGATGTTTTCCTACTTACTTGACACTTATCTTTATATTTTCGACAATTCACACAATATCTTTATAAATTATAGCCTATGCGTAATGTATAAGCTATATTATTGTAAACTTTCATTAAAATCCATTCATAGGTTCCATTTTTAGGTTTAAGATTTTTTCATTTAATTAGGTTTGCGTTAATAGCTACGACACAGTTTTTTTTTCTTTACTAATGTAGCAGTTTATGTACACAAAGTTTGAAATTTTTTATTGTGTTTCCAATAAAGTTATCTTATCTTATTCAGTAGTGCGTGAAAGAGTAACAAACATCCATACATACAAAACTTTCGCGTTTATAATATTAGTAAGGAAGTAAGTATGCACTTCACTATCAGGAAACTGCACTGTAAATACTAATATAGAAATTTTGTAAATATTATTTTTGTACTTAAATAATATAGAGTTTTCTAAATATTATCTTATCTTTGGGCACATTACTAAAATTAAACTGACTTCTTTGTTATCCTCATTTTGTGATAAAAAAAGGTTCTTTAAAAAAGTTATTTTTCTGAGGTTCGAGATGGTAATATTCTCAAAATATCTTACGGTTTTTATTCTAGTGAAATTATTAAAAATTCTTGTGCTATGTTTTTTCAAAAGTACACTTAAGATCTTGTATTATATCCCAGAACACTGAACTCTACTGCGAGTTCTTTGGTCACCACCTACACTACTCTTGTTTAGCAACGATACTATATGTAGACATACGGAGGATATCTTCAAGGCTGGAATGGACTGGGCAGAGGGTAAGCAAAGCTCACATCTCTGTTTTGCCGATGGCATTGTCATTTCTATAGTCACTAGGTGAGCAAAATGCTGCATATCCTCAGGGGATATCGACCTTATTAACTAAAACACGATCATATTAATTTCATCGTCACAGTATATCAGAAAATTGGAGTAAGTGAAATAGCTCGTAGAATTATCACAATGGCACTTCCTTGTATTTAACTCGTAATGGGTGCCTATAGCAGAGCATCGGCAATCACTGCAACACAAAATTTAGGTGACGTGATTCACCATCTATCAGGTCTTGTTCCCACGGGGATCAAAAGTGAGCAGCGAATGGCCGTTTTACGACAAATGGCAATCTGTTGTATCTGCCTATCCTTTGGGTATCAGTTGTGAGTCAGTGTATTGTTCATTATAGTGATTGATTGATTGTAAGCACATGAGATGATTCTTAAAATCCAGGGCATGTCTCGTTTTGTGCACTGTATTTAGTTTTAAATGCACCACTGTACCTTCATTTGATCTCGATGTATTTATTATATAAATTTTAAATTGTAACGGCATTTAGTACTTTTCCTAGAAGACGGCACAACTTAACTTATTTTTCTGAATATATATTTTTAGCATTTCAGATGCATAACTATTTACTAGAAACTATGCAAAAAGAATATTGGTGAGCAAGAATTGAACTTTCAACATACATCCAATCCGCGGATACACGCTCTAGCTGCTAAGTAACCACAAATATTAATGAGAGATGACAAAGTCGAGATAATGAAACAAAATATTATTTTAACTCCATAATTTGTCCTGTAAAAATATTTTCACTCTACCGACATGCTACATGTGTTAAACATTTTTAGTGAGACATTGAATATTTGTGGGAACGCACAGCTGGTGAAAACATCGCATGTACGTTACCCTGTAGAAGTTATATTGAACACAGTAGTCTGTTTACGATCTTTTTGGTTACACCACGCAAAGTGTAAAAACACATAGGTTTTCTACATTTTTCAAAGTGATATTTCTTAGGTGGTAGTTGATCGATGGACCTTTGGACTATTCTGCGAGGGTTGGTGCTCAGATCAGATATGCTCGTATTCTGAGTTAAGATATTCAATCCTAAGCGTAGCTTGCCGGTTATAAAATCTATATAAATAAAATGATAGTGGTCTGCCGTTGAACGCGTTAAATAAGGTTTTCTAAGGTTTATTTCTTAGATACAGGGCATCCTATCCTACTATAATCTATACTATTATAAAGCTGTAACAAAGCTATGTCTGTATATTTAAGATATTAGAGAAAAAATACTGTAATAGGCTATATAGGCGTGTCTAAACGCAAAGCGATTTTTTTTAGTTTTTTTTTTTGTTCATTTATTTGTTTGTTTGTTAGCGCATCACGCAAAAACTACTGAACGAATTTTGATGCAACGTTTTTTGTGTGATAGCTCTCGATTAGACTTAACAACTGGTATACATTTTATCCGTGGCCGTGTGGGGCCAGCTTTAGAATTGTCCCACCTCTTTCTACCCACGGGAGTCGTAAGAGCCAACTGAGGGAGTGGGCAGCAGCACTCCCTCGAGTATTAACAACATCCACTGCGATCGCCAACCCGCCTGCCAAGCGTGGCGATTCCGGTATTATCCCCCATGACGGGACCGCTCGTTGTGGCGTTCTCTTGGGGAGGCCTATGTCCAGCAGTGGACGTTGAAAGGCTGATGGATGGATGGATGAATACATTTTATCCCGCTACTATATCGGGAACCCGATATACCTATACCTAAGCTAAAAACTAGCTTTTGCGGCAAGGCCGCGAGCAAAGACTAGTAATATTATAAATGTAAAAGTTTGGATTATTCGATTATTAATAACACAAAAATGTCAGAATAGATTTAATGGAGGAAATTTGGTACACCGATAGTTTATTATCTGGGTTAACACATAGCGTAATTTTTATACCGGAAAATTGTAAGGTTACTATGTGATAACTATTTCGCATAGAGATGATTAATGTACCATAGAGATGTACCTACTTATACCTAACTCTGAGGTGCAGGCAGACAAACTTGCGGGCAGCAGCTAGTATAATATAAAGTTATTAAAGCTTAATTTTTTAGCGTAGGTATCAGCTATAGCCTAGTGGTAAATCCAAGGACTGCAAAGATAGTGGTATCGAGTTCAATCCTCAATCCAAGGTCCAGACCTCGTACCACACCTCAGACTTTTCGAGATTTTTCAAGTTTTTCTAAAGGGCTTGTGAAGTCTTCCAACTCACACTGGGCCAGCGTAGTGGACTATGGCCTAATCCATCATATGTTTACCATTTTTCGACCGTTGGCAACCCTAAAATAAAAAGTCGATTTTCTTGCATCATGACATCAGAGTTACCTCCAATTCACGGGTTATACACAAATACGACAGAACCAGGGGGGTTAGGCAGAATGTCATATCTCACATGTCGATCGTATCGTGATCACTGTGATTGGTTGAGAGATCACCGTGATTGGCCAACGGATTATTGTGACATCACGCGTCGGTTTCTCAACCAATCACAGTGATCTCGATACGGTCGACACGTGACATATGACATTCTGCCTAACCCCCCTGTATATACTATAAGGATGACATATAAGCATTCGGCCCACCTCATCACCTTATGGTAAGCAGTTACCCAGAGGCATCAGTCGCGAGTTGTCAATCAGAAGCTGTTGTTTTTTCCTTTGCCTCCTTATCTCAGAAATGGTTCTTAAAAAGGTTAAAGATTTTAAATATAATAAAGTACAAAGCTTGAAATAGTATTTCAGTCGTCGAAGTATATTTTAACATCAAATAATTTTGGCATTTCGTGCAATCGCATTTGGCACACTCCCTAGGGCTTGCGAGGAGTCTCGTTTACTCCCTTTGTGACCTAATGTGCCTATTCTTGATGGAAAACGTGCACCGAATGTTGGTTATGTTCATTTTTGTTGCATGCAATTCTTTTAAGTATAATGTTTGAAACATAATAATAATTTCTCCGAAAATATATATAATGAACTCAATACATTTCGGCTAATAAAACAAATATCTGTCATATGAACCTTACAGCAGTAATTTTGGCCGAAATTTGTACATTGCGTTCCCTAAATAAAAGTAAGATTTAACCTAAATAAAACCTTATAATTTAAAGGTCTCAGCGACGACATCAATCTCTGGAGACAGCATAAATTGAAATACGATAATGTATCAATATCGTAATACAATATCGCTCGATATGAAGGTTTTAACGTAACCTATGATAAAGGTTCGTTTGATTGCAGTTTCCTTTTAAAGATGAGAAATGAATATTGCCTTGATATATTGCTTGCCTGAGATAATCCAAAGTAAAGATCAACAAAATGGTCGTATACGCCTATTATATTGGTTTATATGTCATTAAATTCAAATTCAAATTCAAAATTCAAACTCTCGACGTTTTGGCTGAGTTGCACCAGCCATAACGAGTAGACTCACTCTGTGTTATAATTAATATCTACAAATAGATTTTTGAAAATACAAATTGTTTTCGTCAGTTAAAAATATTAAGCATAAATATTAAATAAAAAATTAAACCCGCTTTAAAAACACACATGTTAGAAAAAACACGAATATAATTTTAGACGTCATTACCATCTTGCGCTACTCCGCTTCCAAATTATTTCGTTAAGGTTGAAGAAATTAATTTTGGAGTAACCTTAGCATGAACTTAATTAAACGGGGTTGATGTCCATGATTTAAAATATAATCCCCCGAATTTTTTTTTAAATAATCTTATGTCGTTTTTTTATATATTTTGAGCACTTAACATGCGTATCTATTTTCTAGAACAAAATATATATAACCACGAGTTGGGTGCGTACCGGCACCTTGGGAATACTATTTAGACGATCAACTAACTGAGCTATCGTGAGATCTCACTCAAAGCCATCAATTTCCATAACATATTCATGACTTCCTATCGTCTTGGGTGACACCTGCGCCATCTTTTGGATGTATCTCCATACATTGTTCCGACCAGGTAAGCATACATAATACAATTAAGAATAATACCAAATGATGACACGGCCTTATAAATATGTTGTTGCTTTCATAATATACTTTTCAAGCACTTGACATACTCAGGTAATTACCAGAAAATAAAGCACGAAATTCGAACCCGCGCACTTTGTATACTGTGCAGGCGTTTTACTAATTAAGATTTCGTGCATAATCAATTATTGTATATTTCGTTCATGCTTAACTATTCTATGTACCTACAGTTTCAGGTGTGTTTTATGCGAGTCGGCATACGACGAATTAGGCTCACTTAATGCCAAATACGTATACTGTATTAAGTTACCAAATTATATAACGCAAAGGCAGTAATAAATCAAGATGATCCACTCAATTACATACACATAGCAATTTAAAGTACCTTGCAGCTGTTAATTGGCGAGGCCAAACAGATAATTTCATATTTACTGGAATATTATCACGATAGTTTTAAGGAGCTACAGCGGCGCTTAGATGCTTTATCACACTTATTTATAAGATCTCGAAATTAACCTATAATAAAAAATTCGAAAAACAAATGCCGAGTTGTGTGGTAAATAAGTACACCAATAATTATCCATCCATCCATCAGCTTTTCAACGTCCATTGCTGGATATAGGCCTCCCCAAGAGAACACCACAACGAGCGGTCCCGTCATAGGGGATAATGCCGTAATCGCCACGCTTGGCAGGCCAAGCCTAATAATATATATAGTTTAGAAATCAATGTAATAAATAAATTTTGTGTCCTAAAATTATACATTCGATAAATTTTATGACTAACTGCACGTCACTATTGACAATAAAGAACAGCAATTTGCTCCTTCAAATGTTGTATATAATTATTAATTAATATGAAACTTCATGAGTGGATAAACGTCAAAACAGCCATCATCGCGTGCCGATAGTATAAACACATTAAATAGCAAAGAATTCTCAGGCAAATAATGCAACTGCAATTTGACAGTGGCCATCTCGCCCATAGCGCCATCTGCGCTCAGCTTTGTGCGTGGAGCCCCATTAACATGATCGTATAAACGTTATTCAATAACTGTATAGTTAGGTGCTGAAGTCTTATAGGTGACAGAATTCAAAAGGTGGGAACTTTTAGCATTCCTGGACGTGAAAGGGGCCGATTTTGATTAATGGATATTCCGGCGCAGCTGGAGTGAACGTGGCTGCGTGTGTTAATTTAAAATAAAATATCTTCCTGCTTGTTAACTGCCTCGGTGGTGTAGCGGTAGTGTATGCGACTGCTAATCATGAGGTCTCGAGTTCGATCCCCGGGTAGGGCAATGTTATTGAGCTTTTTCCTAAAATGAAAAATTCTCAGTAACAGCTCGGAGTTTGGAAATGTGCCCGGTAGACGTCAATAGGCTCGCCCCCTATTACGTGGGACTTAACATAGCTGGCGAGTCGTGGGTGTGTAATACACCTCTGCCTAACCCTTCGGGGAATACAGGCGTCATGCTATGTTTGTCACTGACAGGCCACATGCTAGTCTTATTCAACTTTTCACTGCTTATATAAGAAAAGTCATCCTAATCAAGTGGTAATTGACCACGAGATATCTGGATCGACTCAGTCGTGCATTTAGGATCATCTTTATGGTGTTTTTTTTTTAGTGCTAATGATGCCAGACGAGCCGCGTACCACCTGATGGTAAGTGGTATCCGTCGCTCGTGGACTCACTTGGTAGCCAACCCTACCACCAGTAATGCAATGGGTGATAATTGCCCGCTTCCCTTAGTCGCCTTGTTTGACACCCGCGGGAAAGGATTTGGTGGTGACACTTTTATTATCAGTCCGTTACCACACGGACCGGTTCTCCTAGACCGCAATAGAGTTGTCCTGCACATGAGACTAAGTTTCAAGCTAGACTAAGATTACAGACAAAATGGTACATGATAGAGTTTACTGTATAAGGCACCAGGGATGAATTCCTTTGAGACAAAATCTCATAATTTTTCTTCATCCCTTTTTCTGTCCCACTATTAGGCATGGGTCTCATCTCTTTGGTAAATGGAATTAGGCCATAGTCCGCCATGCTTGCCCAGTGCCTGTTGGCAAACTTTACTAGCCGTCGAGAAAATCTATCATGGATGGTTTCCTCACGATGTTTTCCTTCACCGAGCTCTACATCAATGACCGAGCTGTAATAAATTGTAAACAAACGCACATATAATTTAGAAAAATCTCGAAACGTCAAAGGTATGTGCTATACGAGCTCTGAACCTTGGACTCGGGATCGGACTCGATACCACTGTCTTTGCAGTCCTTGGTTTTACTTAGGCTATCACTGCTTGTTAAATCGGGAAAAAATACGTGAAATTATATTTGAAGAAAAAGAGGAGCATAAACTTTTATCTTACGTTCATATCAAAAAGACCTTGTCATCTACATAGTTCGACGAGGCATCGATCATTTACAGCAGTGGTCGGCAACCCGCGGCTCGCAGGCCACTTGCGGCCCGGGATTGTATTTTTTAGCATTTTAATTTATATAACTAAATAAATAATAATAATAAGTATGTAATTATAACTTAAATAATTATGGTTACTTAATTGTAATGGGAAACCGTTTAATATGCAAAAAAAACCCTTGCTATACAAAAATAATATAACGTAAAACGCCATTATGATACCGAGTATAAAGTTAAATGCAATTTTTTTATTTGTATGCTTTTTTTTTATTTTTCGTCATTTCTCTCAATCAAATTAAAACCAAATGTCTTTAAATTTTAAATAATATGACAAATGCGGCCCGATTTTCTTTACATAGCCCCCTTGTGGCAGCCAAAAGGTTGCTGACCCATGATTTACAGCAGGTGCAACTAACGACTCGCGAAAGTGTAAACTTAATGGTAATATGAGAATATCTACCAAGTTAGTTTGATAAATGGAATTTGTTTGTAAACCAATCAGGATTGACGGTTTCACAATCCGTTTGTTCGGGTATCATATTCGTATTTTGTTTGTAAACTGAGACTAATGATTTTTTTGCATAGGTTCAGTAGCTCCGGGGCGATTCCATCTTCGTTTCATTGGCATTCCTTGATATTCAAATAAACAACATTATAAGGTTTCCTTTTAGATGGATTTTGTAAGCCTTTGTAATTACTTTTAAGTATAATACTTTGTAACATTTACGCGAATTTTACACATTTTGAAATGAAACTACGTTTACGGAATCTATCGCGTTTACTGATGATATCAGCTTTGGACATCTACCATCAAAGTCCACCCGTGATCATGAATGCTGTAAGGTATTCGAAACGTCGGGATAGTATAAAAATCAAGTGAACGCTATAGATTTTGTAAACGTAGTTTTATTTCAAAATACTTTTAGGTACCTACCTCGAGGTAAATAGAAAGGAGAATGCCCACAAATGTATGGGCTTTAGTATCATATTGTATCATGTTGTACATTAATGAAACTTACCTTAATTTATAGTGTTTTAAGTGTACATACTCGTACAATTACAAATAATACAATATCCCTATTTCGCTGGATTTTCGAGGAAAAAGCTAAAGAAGTTCATCAATGTAGGTTATATTTTACCTGTTTAAGTACCAATCATACAAATATTTTGTGTTTTCATCAAGTTTTCACTTATAAAGGTATTTGATGTGAAATATAATTATAATGTTTTTGAATGTATTAAATGTTAATTTTTGCTAGTTTTAGATGTACCCGATAGATGGGAATAGGCTCACTCATTATTACATGGTAGTACCTACTTGTACGATCAAAGTAGGTAAATTATATTTTAATTAGCATATTAGTAGTTAGGTATTTGAGTAGGTATTATAGATATTTCAAATTACATTTTTGATACCAATTTGGGTCTGATACGAAACGAAACCATGTTTAGGCATTCTCCTTTCAAATAAATTATGATTACAAATGTTTGGAAGAAAATGATAATAAACTGCATGGTAGTAATATTGTTTGTTATACTAATACCAACAGGTCATTGGGTAGTTAAATGGTATCAGATGTGCGCTTTACTACGGTAGATATACCAACATTTACTGAAGCAGCGTAATAAAAAAGATAAACATTTTCTACCGACTACCCGACCGCAATATTCTGATCAGTTCAGTGCGTAGGCTTTTACTCATATATATATATATATATCCATAGACGTACCCGCCATTCTGGAACCAGCCGGAATATTACGCGAGGACGGCAATAGCCCCGATGGCATGACGCTGATCCCTTGGGAGCGAGGGCGCGCACTTGTTTGGGATGCCACTTGTGTGGATACCCTTGCGCCCTCACATATCAATGAGTCAGCGTCTGCAGTGGGAGCTGCGGCAGAACGCGCAGCCACTGCGAAGCGGTGCAAATACGTGGCCATCTCAAATAGCTATGTATTTGAGCCGCTTGCAGTGGAAACGTTTGGTCCGTGGAGTACATCCTAAAAAAAATTATTAATAAAATAAGTCCTAGGCTGGTCTCGTCTTCAGGTGACAGGAGAGCTGGCACGTTCCTCGCTCAACGAATTGGAATAGCGATTCAGCGAGGTAACGCAGCCAGCATCTTAGCCACAATCCCACGCGGGTAACTAATAAAACTATTCCAATCTCAACATTTTTAGTTATTTCTTAATATTGATTATCTTTACTTGTTTATACTAAGTTGTTTATAACATTATGTAAATTTCATTATAATTAATGTGTTTTTAATAAACTTAAATTAAACTTAAAAAAAAAATAAGATATGATTTCTTTTCTAACATTTTTAAGGCTTTTTGGCTCTGGTGAAAAGTTGGGTTTTGGCTTCTTACAGCAAATACGTTTTCTTGCATCGATATAGCTTATTACGTGCGTGCCGTAAACGAGCTGAGAGTGCAGTAGATTTTCTTATATAAGGATATGCTACCTAATAAATAATCAACTCACGCTATATATAAATAAACTACTCGTTACATCCTAAGTGACTTTTATAAGTGTACAGAAAATATATTCCTTGTACAAAAACTTCGCTAAAGTACGTGTACATTTGAATAATTGATAGGCAAGTATGATACAATATTAACATTACATATCTTCCTAATACTTTCGCTTCTTCTTTTGATTTCTTAAGGGTTCTTGTGTTCTATTTTAGCATGATAATAATTTTTGAATGATAGCATAAATTTTTTGGAGTGTTGGAAAATTCAAAGCAGACGGACTAAGAATACAAGTGTCACCACCCCATTCTTTCCCACGGGTTTCGTACGAGGCGACTAAGAGAAGAAAGCAGTTATCACCCATTGCATTACTGGTGGTAGGGCTGGGTACTAAGTGTGAGTGCTCACTTGCTATCAGATCCGAGCGGCTTGGTACCACCGTCTCGTGTAACCGGTCATGAAGTACATCAGTTTGTTTTGGTTGTAGAAGGAGATAACCATTTATTCTTCCATTTCATGTCTGAAATCAAATGGTGAGCAGCGGCTTGACAACACTCCCGGCATAGTTTAGTCTGTGAGCGACGGTTACTATTTACCCTCAGGTGGGCTGTTGCTCATCTGCCACCAAACGCAATAAATAGGTATATATATATATGAGATGCTATTTGAGATGGCCACGTATTTGCACCGCTTCGCAGTGGCTGCGCGTTCTGCCGCAGCTCCCACTGCAGACGCTGACTCATTGATATGTGAGGGCGCAAGGGTATCCACACAAGTGGCATCCCAAACAAGTGCGCGCCCTCGCTCCCAAGGGATCAGCGTCATGCCATCGGGTCTATTGCCGTCCTCGCGTAATATTCCGGCTGGTTCCAGAATGGCGGGTACGTCTATGGAGGCAAGAGCCCTCTTTATGATGACATTGAGGGAACTGTGACGTGAAAACCTTCCCGCGCTTCTTTTGCAGGAAAGTCCGTGGAGACCAAGCTGGTCTATCTCTACCCCACACGGGCATATATGTTCGCAGCACACCGGAGCCCCCAAACGAATTGCTACAGCCACACGGAAACTCTCTGAATCCAGGAGGGTACCTATAGAAGCACACGGCAATGCCTGTAGCCAATGTCCAGATTCGCTTAAACCTAACGCTAGAAGACGAAAAAAACGTCTTATTATTAAACAAAAAGTGAAAAATGTGAAATCGAAAATAACAGTCACGAGCAGGATTTGAACCTGCATCTCCTGGATACCGTCCAGATGCTTTGCCAATTCAGCCATCGTGACCACTGCTCTCGAACACATTCATTCTTAACGTCTTTGGGTGACGCCTGCGCCATCTGTCGGAAGTATTTTCATACATTATACCGACCAGGTAAACTTAATTTTACAATTAAGATTTTTACCAAATAAAGACGCAGCCCTAGAATTATCTAGAAATTTTTATATACTTTTTTAGCATTTGACATGCTTAGGCATATACATTAAACACAAAGTGTTTCTACATATCTTTTTAATTATCAGTGACAGAAAGATGATTTTTGGAACACAGTTTTGTTAAAACAATACTCGTGAACAGCAATGAAAATATTTTTGTTAAAGTTATTAGCAGTAGGCTTTTCACTACTTACAGCAATTGACTTTTCAATGTAAGACCTGAAGAATGTCGTAAGTGGTTTAGTGCCTTCTAAGGATATAGCTAAGTTCCGTATATTTCCACACGTTTAAAATGTTCTACTTGAAATATTTAATAAATTACGTACTATTAAAGAGATTATTATGACTATCTCTACAAATACTGATAGGTACCACTAATTGGTATAAATAAAAAATTATTTGTAAGTATGTGTTGTACAAATAAAATTCTGTAAATTTATTGTTTTGTTTATTACTGTTACATAAAAAAAAATGCTTAAATGCTTGTTCTCTAAGAACATACATAATAATATTTTAATTATTATTCTAAGCAGGAACATTGAACATTACACAAATATAACAGGTAGTTTAATCTATGGGTGTAACCTAATAGAATAAAATTAAATAGTTCACAAGAAAAAATACGAAGACTCTTGAGGCAAAACTACCTTTTTGTACTTTGTCTATCTATATTTTCTATGAAGGTTTGTGTTTTTATCATAAGAATAAAAATCTAAACATCAATCAGGAATGAAATCTTACTAGTGATCAATCCGTTAAAAGTATGCAACTACGAGTGAATACTTTTCGCAAGCGTCATAAGTTTTTTTCACTTTGCAATAAGGAATAATCCTTGTATCGCGGTGGACTACAAACATACAATTTCACGGACACTTTGCGGCTCTGAATCTGAATTACAGCTCGCTGCCGAGCGTCGTCAGAGCGCTCGGCAGCGACAGGAATTGGGCCGCGGTCGCTGCCTTCTGCGAGGAGAGTATCTCGCGGAATGAAGCGGCGGAGAGGGCCAGGGAGGAAGATTCCCGCAAGGCCTCCCGCGAAGGTGCGACGCTCGTGTGTGGATGCGTCATTCAGTTGAGGGTACCCTAAAGGGTAAGCCGCCGGTGGACCACTGATGTAATCCAACATAGTACCAGTGGTCCGTCAACACAGGCGGGGAGACAGCACACGACGGGTTACACACACGTGGCAGAAAGGAACGGTGGTAACAAACCGTCTTGGATGAAATCGTCTCCAAGTGGTGTAGATGAACCCTGTTACGGTGTTTCGTGGTACGTTGGTAAAATGGTGATGTTAGTAAAATGGAGATGTTAGTATCACCTCAAACAATTCCTCAGAGCACTCCCCATTGAAGAGTCGATATAGCACACAGAGAGCCCCGGAGTCTTTCCGCCCAACGACTCCAATTCATCCGTGAGATAGGGATCATAGGCATTTGCAACAGTACACCTTTGCAGGGAGTCAAGTGGGTCAATATGGTATTACGGTGTGCCCAAGAGATGTGAGCAGCACTCCACGTGAGGGAGGGGATATTTATTCTGCAAGCCTAGTTCAAACGAGCGCGCTAGCGCCGCTTTGCGCTGTCGCCGCGTTACAATACTACTGTAAGTAGGGATAAAAGGAAGCACGGGATAAAATTCGACGGCGTAACCAATTTCGTTGTAAGTAAATTGTCACAAAACATTTTAGCGAGATATAAATACTTCCAAAATAAGAAATAACACATTTTTCAAAATATTTTCCTTTTTACTACATAGTAAAAAGGAAAATATTTTTAAAAGCATCAATAGAAAAGTGGTGTAACCTTATGGCAAACTTAAATTACAGACTGAAAGAATGCTGTAAGTAATCTTTTCACATGTTACTTTCATTCCATAAGAATGCTGAAAGTTATATCAGATGTTTAAAAATAAACCGCACTTTTGCTTTAAGTAAAAGAGTGTTAAAACACCGGTTTTTTTAGTGATTTACAGCAAATTCTATACGGAAACTTTTCAAAATTATACCCTATTTTCAAAATTTTCGTCGTAGCGATATGAGAGTCAGACCATTCGACGAAAAATTTTTTTCTGAATCTATTTGTGTATTCTTACGCCATTCTTGCTACTTACAGCAAATACGTTTTCCTACGTCGATATATACACTGCACTACATGTAGAAGAAGCGAATTAAACTCCATAAACTGAACTGTATGCTAACATTATGTGCGCGCAAATTATGCGAGTCCAACGTGCATTATATTTTAGCACAGACTTATCAAACGATTACCTAATTTCGTGGATAATGTGTTTGTGATTTCCCTTGTATTTGCCAGATCAGTTCCCACAATTAGCTTTAACGTTATGTAAAGCTTCAAGTTACTTAAATATTGTAATATGATATACATTGTAGAATAGTCTATTTAAACTATAGGGTATCTAATAAACGTATAATCAACAGTTCTAAACAGCGCGCAGTAGGTTATTTATTATTTATTATAATGGGTGACTACCACACTGCCCCGCTTGTTACTATTTTTTGTTAAGGCGCGAAAAAATGTTCCTAATTACACATCCCGTCGTTTGGAGTACTGACCAAGATAACGTGGGGACAAATAAATACGCCATTTGCCGTTTCTTCGTCTATACTGGTGGAGAACTGAAACTGTGTGACATTTCTTCAGAGGTCCGCCGGCTGCAGGCATGTTATAATCCTGGCGAAATGCTTCAAATGGCATTATTTTTTCTGATATCTTCAACAATCATCGTTATCATCCAATTACTCAATTACATAATCACTATTGAGCTAGGCTGACTGACCGCATTCGTTACGACGAAGTAAGAGAGCGATTAGGTATGAAAGAGAGTATTGGTGTAAAGATGCGAAAGGGAATGCTCTGATGGTTTGGACATGTGGAAAGAATGCCGGACGAGCGACTGGTTAAGAAGATATACAATGCGAAAGTGGAAGGATGTAGCTAAAGGGGGAGACCGAGACTAACCTACTACTACTACAATGCATGACCGATTTGGTCTAGCCAAATCGGTCATGCATTGGAGGAAAGTGCAGTCAGGAGTCTTTGAAACCGGAGAGCGTGTATGAAGAGAATTATGAATGTTGAGGAAGCGAGAGATGTATACGAGAACAGAGTCTTTTGGCACTCTGTTCTCTCTGCCTATCCTGCAAGGAAGATGGCATAATGATAAGTAAGTAAGTAAGTAAGTATTGGGTTGAGACAGACAGACACGGAGGGGGAAATTTTAGTCTATAATAATAGGTCTACGTAAATATGTGGTCAACATTTCAAATTAATCAATAGGAAATGGACAAACGATGAAAAATGGGGCTTTTCAAATTTATTTTATACTGAAAATAAATGTGGCACTTAGTTGACCAATTATTAGCTGCTGAATAATGTAAAACTACAAAAAAACTTTACAAGTTCATTAGAATTTGCCGTTCGTAGGACCAAGTTGTGTATTCACTCCCCTCGCAATAATTCCGTCGGGCGAGAGACGCTAACGGGTATTGTTGAGATTCCGCTGATTGAGTAATGGATTTCCGATTGGAAATTAATTGGAATTATTTGGTTTGGCATGCCTGTCGAATGGAATATACAAATCAAAGAAATCTAGCAAGAACATAATCGTTTGAATAAGGAAATGCCTGCGTGGTTTTAACCAACATACAAAACATTGCATAATTATGCAATGTTTTATCCTTTAAGTTTTAAAACAGGCTTTTTTGTCGTTTAGATAATTTTTCAAAGTGAAAAATACATTACAATTATATATTTTCTAAGCAGAAAAATTCAATGTTTTGGGATCAAGTCACATTAAAATTGATTTGAGGCACACGCTGACACATTGGTCTGCCAATACGGGTGGAGAGACGGCACACGGTGGGCTTATTTTGTGGGTCCCACACTATCGGTTGCGAACGACGTTAGATACTTACATATTTTTCTGCCTTAACAAAAAAGACAAATATACACACTGACAAAATCTTGGAATATAGGTCAAAATACTTATATACCAGAGCCTTGTAGTTCGTCAAAAATATTAGAGATAAGAGTAATTGGGCGAGTTCCTAATATAGTAATATAATAAAACTAAAGTGCTAAATTATCTTCTAACTAAATATTGAAGGTTTAAAAGCTACTATCGTTTACTGATGCGCATTTTTTCTATTTGAAGTAAAGATAAACGCTATTGCTCCTAAGTGGGATTCCTATTACCATTTTGTACTACACCAATTAACATAAAACTAAATTAGAAACTGTTTGTCTGGGGTAACAATAGCAAAATTATTATTAGTGTAGTCTTTCTTCTACGAATAAAGATATGATATAATAGTTCTTTCTTCAATCACCATTGCAGATCTAAGATTATATTGTGTGTAATTGAGAGTCACATAAATAATACATTTTAAAGATAAACAGCGACTTTGATTGATGCTGAAATAAAAAAAATATATAGATAATGGTCACCAAACAGATTTCGGTCACAGCATCCTGTATCAACAGACACTAGCAAACTACGCAGGATATATTATAGTGCACGTTTGTGTGCGCAAACACAAGTGCACTCTTTGACCCTCTTTGTCTTAATTCCGATGGGACGGCATTTAAACACTACAGAAGAGAGGTCAGCAGCAGGATTAACGGTTTTACGGGGATAGATTTACTCGTACATATAAACATCATAAAATATTCATGTTTTAAATGATTAATGTTAGCTACTACATTTTCTATAGTATTTTATTGTCATACTGACAACTCATCTATATCATACGTAGCGAAATAGTAAAGTACTAGCCTTTGCCCGCGGCCCCGCCGCAGCCAAAAGCTAATTTTTGGGTTATATCTCAGGTTCCCGATATAGTAGCGGAATAAAATGTATACCAGTTGTTGAGTCTAATCGAGAGTTATCAAATAAAAAAAGTTGCGTCAAAATCCGTTCAGTAGTTTTTACGTGATGCGCGAACAAACAAACAGACAAACAGATAAACAGGCAAACAGACAAAAAATCTAACAAAAATCGTTTTGTGTTTAGACACGCCTATATAGCCTAATTCAGACATTTTTTTCAAATACCTTAAATGTACAGACGTAGCTCTGTTACAGCTTTATAATAGTACTAGCCTTTGCCAGCGGCTTCGCCGCAGCCAAAAGCTGGTTATTCGGTTATATCTTAGGTTCCCGATATAGTAGCGGGATAAAATGTCTACCAGTTTTTAAGTCAAATCCAGGCCTTTCAAATTAAAAAAGTTGCATCAAAATCTATCTAGTAGGTCTTTTAAATAAATTCTACAATAAAATAATTTTCTAGTTTTTCGGTTATATCTCAGGTTTCCGATATAGTAGCGGGATAAGATGTATACCAGTTTTTAAGTCTAATCAAGGCCTTTCAAATAAAAAAGGTTGCATCAAAATCCGTTCAGTAATTTTTGTATGATGCGCGAACAAACAAACGGACAAACAGATAAACAGACAAACAGAGAAAAATACTAAAAAAAATGTTTTATGTTTAGAGACGCCTATATAGCCTATTACAGTAATTTTTTCTCAAATATCTTGAATGTACAGACATAGCTCTGTTACAATTTTATAATAGTAACTAGCCTTTGCGCCGCGGCTTCGCCACAGCGAACAGCTGGTTTTTCGGTTATATCTCAAGTTCCTGATATAGTAGCGGGATAAAATGTATACCAGTTTTTCAGTCTTATCAAAAGCTATCAAATAAAAGAAGTTTCATCAAAATCCGTTTAGTAGTTTTTTTAAATATATTCTAAAAAAATCTAGTTTAAATAATTTTCTGGTTTTTAGGTTATATCTCAGGTTCCCGATATAATAGCGGGATAAATGTATACCAGTTTTTAAGTTTAATCAAGGCCTTTCAAATAAAAAAAGTTGCATCAAAATCCGTCTAGTAGTTAATGCGTGATACGCGAACAAACAAACAGACAACAGGTAAACAGACAAACAGAAAAAAATTCTAAAAAAAATGTTTTCGGTTTAGACGCGCCTATATAGCCTATTACAGTATTTTTTTCTCAAATATCTTGAATGTACAGACACAGCTCTGTTACAGTTTTATAATAGTATAGATAATAATAATAGATAGATTAATAGATAGATTACCTACGTACCTATTTCTTTTAGAACTAGTTTCTATATTCTTTCAGGACTCTCTTTGTGAACCTAAGTCTTATTATCTGGTCTATTTATTATTATTAAAAGAGACGATTGAGAGAGAGGTAAATTATAATAATAATAATTTATTTATTTATTCAGATAACAGAGATCCATATACAATGCAAGAGACATTAATAACGTTATACTAAAAATCTATTTAAAAATAAAATTTCATTCAAGGATAATAACAATACAGCAATTTAAAAACCACATGAAACCAACATTATATGTAAAATTACTAATAACATTAAAATAAACAGTTAAAATGATTAAAATAACATTTAAAAATAATAATAATCACAAAAATAATATAATATTATAGTTTAAAAATAAGTGTCAACAATTAATAATTATTCTATTTCATAAAAATTTAACAAATACATAATTATAGCATTCGAGTAAGATTCATTATTATTTGTGTAATTAACTAAGGACACATTAGTGTAGTCAATTTATTTATGTAGGGACTATCCACCCTGTTCCCTATCATATGCAGGATGATATTGGTGCTGGCGCGCACCCTGCTTACCAAGAAGCAGTTCTCTTACGCATTATTGCACTGAAACCATCGACTCGCGCCTCCGCAAACATGCCCGAGGCGCTGCAGTGGCGCGGCCAAAATTATATATACAACATATTGATATAAATAATTTTGGTATTCTGTATGCATGGGTAATGGTAGCCATTTTTCACAGTATTTATATTTCAAAAACACCCTGCACTAAGGAATGATCCTTGCATCGGTGGGGACTTTACAAACATACAATTTCACAGACACAAAGTACAACCAATACAACCATTTGTGGATCAGACAGAGACCTGTCCTGTGTGGGAATCGAACCCACAACACCCGAGCGGCGGAGGGCCAGTATTGAAACCACTTTGCCAATTTTCCGTCCAAAAAAAAACATTTTCTTTTCGTTTTCTTTTCTTTTTTGTATAATCCCGCACATTACATTGCTTCAGTGATCACGATAAAAAACCTTTGTCCTTTTTATAGACTGGATTATCATCATCCATCCATCCATCAGCCTTTCATCGTCCACTGCTGGACATAAGCCTCCCCAAAATGGGCGTTTTACCATAATCGCCACGCTTGGCAGGCGGGTTGGCAATCGCAGTGGATGTTTTTAGTAAACAGGGGAACGCTGCTGCCCGGTCCCTCGGTAATCGCTTAGTCGGTTTTTACGACTCCCATAGGAAGAGACGGAAGATTTTTCTGGATTATATTTACTTAAAATTTTTTCATGATCGGTTCTGTGGTTATGGCGCGCAGGCGTAACAAATAAACAAGCTCACATTAACATTTATAGTATTCGTTAAAATTATAAAGACAAACCCCATTACTAATAAACATTGTATAAGCTCCGAATAGTTATTTAGTGTTTTGTTCCGTTCTTTCAACATCAAACTGTCATATTAGTGACAAAGACAAAACACTGTGTAACTATTCAAAGGTAATACAACGTTTATTAGTAAGGCAGTAAATTTAAAAATATATTTAACCCTTCATTGTGCTGTTGTTGTTTTTGTTAAAAAAGGTAGAATTATACCGTTTCAAGTAATTAAAACTACCAAGCGACTGCGGTTTTCGTTATGTAAGTACGCTTTTAGAGTCGCGTGGCTTTTAACTGTACCTATATATCGCTGGCGTGTAATTTTGAGAGCCTAGTATTAACCTGATGCTTGTAAATGCTATTCGAAGTACCTACTTACATTCAGGTTCGTGAATGAAGTAGGTAGTACCTCCTACTAATAATTTGTATGTTCAGATATTTTGATGTATTTACATCGTTTGGTGACGGAGTAAGAATACAAGTGTCACCACCCCATTCTTTCCCACGGGAGTCGTATGAGGCGACTAAGGAAAGTAAGCAATGATCACCCATTGCATTACTGGTGGTAGGGCTGGGTACCAAGTGGGAGTACTCACTTGATATCGGACCCGAGCGGGTTGGTGGCACCGCTGCCACCATCTCCTGTGTAACACATCGGTGCATTGTGGTTGTAGCAGGAGATAACCGTTAATTCTTTCATATCTGTGAAATGTAATGGTGAGCAGATGCTTGACAATACTCTCGGCATAGTTTAGTCCATGAGCCACGGTTACCATTTACCATCAGGTGGGCCGTGGCCTGTCCTCCACCGTAGGTAAAAAATGCAATACCAGCAGCTTCTCTGTCAGGTGAAGCTAAGATCCTGTGTGCAATATACCTCAATAGAATGAACCTTAAATAATCTACATTATTTTTAGTTTGTACCAAACTAATTAACCACGGAGTACAGAAAAATGTACTCCGTGTAATTAACTAACTTACTATTCTAATAATAGGAGTATATTACTATTCTAATATAGTATTATTCTAATTAGTAGGAGTAGTATTACAAATTTTGTATATATAACAAATTTTGTACTATTTACAGGCCGACATCAAGATAAAAAACAAAACTTTTTAAAGTAATGCCACAATGTCGTTTTAGTTACGGTTTCGTTTGACAAAGACAATATTAAGTTACTAATACAGCCGTAGTTTGAACTTAATGCTTTATTTATATAAGCCAGGTAGGTCTACTAAAGGTGGGCGGGCTATAGGTGAATATGGTAACCATAGAATGAGAAATTATGTTGTACCTACATAACGACATTAGACTATGCAAAGAAAAAAGAACCGCCTGCAATTTTATTTCATTATCTATCACGAAAGATCTTAATCAGATTTTAATATTTGATACACTAAAACCTTTTTTGTAAGAAATATGCAGAGGTGTATGGACACACCCACTGTTTTCAAGCTTTGTTTAATTTCCACGTAATAGGGGGCGAGCCTATTTTCGACTACCGGGCACATTTTTATATTTATGAGAAGTCAGACAGACATGTCTGCAATTTTCTGGCTTCAAAAGCTTTTTAGAAAATTGCAGGCAAAGATACGGGTCCTCTTTTTGAAATCGGTTAATAAATAATAACTTTATTTGAACATTTTGTTTTTAGCACTTGACATGCTCAGCTACTTTTTTTTAAAGTACAAATTATTTGTGAATGTGGAAAAAGAGAACTTTAGTGCGAGCGGGAATCAAACCTGCTTCCCTTCCAATCTGGGGAAGTGCTCTAAACCGCTGAGCTATCGCATTGACCTTTGGCCATACCCAATCTCCACATCACATTTGTCTTTTGGTTCGATTCCCGCTCGCACTAAAGTTCTCTTTTTCCACATTCACAAATAATGTGTGCTCCAAAAAAAAAACCTTTATTGAGTTAAAATAAACGAAATACTTTAATAAATAAAATATAATTTATTGTAGAACTAAGCATTAAAGCGTGAGTAATATAGCGGCATTGCGGTACTAACAGATATCCTCGTGTCGTTAATATTTTATCATACACGTAAGCACAGTACTCGTTCTATTTAGTGTTTTCAATGGGCTAGCCGCGACTTTATCCGCGTGAAATTCGTCTTGTTGCCTTTTTTATGCGGAACCCCAATTATTTTTCCAAAATAAAAGTAGCCTAAGCTACTCCTTATAACATAGGCTATTATTATATTTGACACCGTAACTACTTTACCGATTATCATGAAATTATTTAGATTTCTTATATATTAGCATTTGATATGTTTTGTTTTTTTTTTAAAACGAGAAAAATTGTTCCTAACCGCACACCCCTTTCGGGGCAATGTACAGGGTAGTGTGGAGCCCTCACCCACTAAAGAAACCCGCCATGTGCCGTCTCTCCGCCTTGACATGCTGAGCTTATTCACATTTTCCACTTTGTGTTTAATCATGATATTTAGCATATACACCCTGCATAAAGTAATTGACATCGCACCGATAATTGATACCATGGGTTCTGTACTCGATTCTGAGCACCCAGGTGGTGGAAATTTGCTTCGGTCTTTTCATGCAATAAAGATGCAATTATCTTATTATGAAAAGAACATAGCCTACTTTTAATCCTGGGAAAATTTATAGTTCCTGTGGCATAGCGTATTTATGTACTGAAGTCCACGCGAACGCTGTCGCGGGCAGAACCTAGTTCAGTATATTTACTTGATAAAATCACCAATTTAACATTATAAGTATGGGTACGACTCTGAAGGTTTCACAGAAGTTTTCAAAAACATCACTCACCAACTCCTAGGAAAGTGATAGGAAGAACAACAGCAATTTGGGCCTCCAACGTTCTCACTAAGAAGCTCTCAGTAAGAGTGCGTACCGTTGTTTTACGCTGATCTTTTGTGAAAACTACTTTTGTGAGAGTAACTGCCTCGGTGGTGCAGCGGTAGTGTGTGCGACTGCTGATCATGAGGTCTTGGATTCGATCCCGGGTCGGGCAGTGTTATTGAGATTTTTCGTAAAAAAAGTCTGGAAAAGTGTCCGGTAGACAGCAATAGGCTCGCCCCCTACTACGTGGGACTTAAACAAAGCTGGCTAACCGTGGGTGTGTAATACACCTGCCTATCCCTTCGAGGATACAGGCGTGATGCTATGTATGATGCTTTTTTGAGACGGTAATACTGCACCGAACGAGCCGGCCTTTTCACTCTGGTTTTACTACTACTACAAGTTGTAGTAAGAGTTTATTAAGATGAAAAGGTCGGGATATGTTTCAGAAGTAGATCGAATAAGAATTTTAAAGACCTTCTTACCTTCACATAACGACACATAACTTTTTCTAAAGCTTTTTTATAGGGAACATTAAAGGTTTTTACGACTAGCGCCGGTAGGCTGGCCCAGGTTAATGCACATTTAATTCCAGTATTCATGTCACTGTAAAATTAATTTGAATGTTTTAGCCAGCAAATATCTAAGACAATATGTAAAGATATAAGTACAGTTCCTAACCAAAATCGACCGGCTTGACCAACCTCTCACAGAATACGGTGACGAACTAAGAATACAAGTGTCACCACCCCATCCTCTCCCGCGGAAGTAGTACAAGGCAACTAAGGGAAGTAAGCAGTTATCACCCATTGCATTACTGGTGGTGGGCAGGGTACCAAGTGGGAGCACTCATTTGCTATCGAGCCCCAAAGGGTCAGACCACCGTCTCCTGTGTGACCGGTCATGAAGCACATCAGTGTGTTTTGGCTGTAGCAGAGGAAAGCCGTTTATTCTTTCATTTCATATCTGAGAAATGAAATGCTTAACAATACTCTCGGTACAATTGAGTCTATGAGTGACGGTTACCACTAACATCAGGTGGACCGCGCATCATTAGCAATAAAAAAGCTTGGGGACTGCCGACAGAAGTGAAAACTAAGTAACTTGTTAATTAATTGGCCATTAAAACTTCTTGCTTACAAATAAAAAATAATTCAAAAATAATAATCTAATAACTCGACAATATAATTCACAAGTTACTTAGTTTTCACTTCTATCGGAGCGTTCCGTGACGATAGCGCGAGTTCCATGATTTTTGTTCACCCAATAAGTGCTCAACGCGTCTAAAAAAATATATCAGTGTAAAGTAACAGAAGGTATTCTAACGGTTGCTCTTCACTCATTCATCTCTTCTGTTTCTTATAGAATTAGAATTTTTTTCTGTGGCGCTGGCAATGCACTGTTAAAGAAAGGTCAAACCTATTTTAATGCGTGAGTGCACAACACTGCTCTTTGCCCCGAAGGACAGGGTGTGGATAGGCTATTTTTTCCGTCTTAGCAAAATTTAGGAATGTGCATGTGATGCCTCTGTTGTCAGCGTCCACAGTGGGCATAACCAAGTTGCATTCTATGATCGCTAACGCTATAGAAAACTATTAAAATGTATGGGAGTTAGACATCTTTAACGATATCTATAACGCTAAGTCACGTGACTTAACGTTAGCGGTTAGCATAGTCTGTAGGCTAGGCCCACAGACTACGCTAACCGCATACCAAGCAAACCTTTTTTTTCTAAAAAATGGCTACTCGGTATAAATATTTGCTAATTACTTATTTAGGGTACATTTCTTCCTCACAGGTAAGTTTAATTCATCAAACAAGTACCTAGTAGATGAAGTAAAAGTCATGTAAAATTAGTAATAGTCAAATCAAAGTCAAAGGTCGCCTCAGCAAAGTGGTGGCGACTTTACTGAAGCTTCTCTGTAGTTTTGGAGGCAACACGAAAAAAAAAGTAATGCCGCACTACATCACTTGCCAACACTTATGCATATACACAAATAGTTAATAATTAAAAGGCCACCACTTTTACACATTAATACTTGAAATAACACAAGTTTAGGAAAATAATGCAGAGCGACGACATGATTTTCTTCATGTTCCCGCCAAAACTTCGCGCAAATCTTATCCTTGCCTGCCACCGTTGTAGTATAAAAATAACAAATGAAAATAAAAATATTTATCAATTTTCTATTGTATTTGATACGGTGCTCATAAAATGGAATATAAAAATAAAATACAGACCAGTTGAGATAATAAAACAGAGTCGTATATAAATGTCGTTTGTAGACCTTTACTGTAATGGTGTGGACTTGATATTGCGGCTTTATATTGTTTCCGAAACAACTTTGTATGTGTGCTACCGTGCAAGAGTAGAATTTAGACTGTATATATTATTATACTGCTTATTGAACTAACTAAACTGTTATGATTAAAAAAAAATAAGTAAGTAAGTACGTATCGTTAGATTCATGATCCACCATTTTACCAAATGAGCTACATGGAGTATTTAATCGGCCACGTCCAATTCAGTGCTCTGTCAGAGATAGATCAGCATAACGTACCTTTTTGCATTGAACAGGGGGGTTAGGCAGAATGTCACATTTCACGTGTCGATCGTATCGTCTCGCTTGTACGATCACCGTGATAGGCTAACGGATTATTGTGTGGCTAACGGATTATTGTGTGGATATTGTGATCTCGATACGGTCGACACGTGAAATATGACATTCTGCCTCAGGGGGCAGGGCAGACTTCACTTACGCACTGTCGACTAGTCGAGTCGCCGGCGACTAGTCGACAGTGCGTAAAGGTTCTAAATAAACCCGCCGTGTGCAATCTCTCCGCCTGTACCTACTGGCGGACCACTGGCGGGCCACTTTAACTGTGTGATGTTATTTCAGAGGTAGTATAACGTACCTATACTTTTTTATTTCGACGAAAATATCGTTATAGAAAATTATTTGAAATTACCTTAAGTAGGTAGATTTTCTTTTATTTGACATTAGGCTCGATTTTTGACCTAAGGAGAAAACGGGTTTGTGTACGACTCTCAAGCTTTTACCCATTAAATAAGCCGTGTCCATAATCGGCAGACTTACGACCTTTTTTTAGGCGGGAAAAAATGTACCTAACCGCACACCCCGTCGTTCACCAACGAACAGGGTAGTGTGGGACCTTCACCCACTAAATAAACCCGCCGTGTGCCGTCACTCCGCCTGTATTGGCGGGCCACTGGAACTATGTTACATTACTTCAGTGATCGAGAGACTTACTTAAGATTTTTCGTCCGTATTTTGAATAATATATAACCTTCATTGGAAAATTAAAATGTTACAAAATATATAAATTGTTTTTAAGGAACAAAAGTGAAGAAACCCGTAGACGTGGTGACTGACCTTATCTCGTAATGTACAGAAATGTTCATGAAATAACTGTTAAAACACAAAGTGTGAAAATGTGGAATACAAAATGATAATCACGAGCGGGATGTGATCCCACGTCCTCTAAATCCCAACTCTCTGCCAACTGATCTATCGTAACATTCACTAGGATCCATCAATTTCCATAAAGCATGAGATGGCGGTACCAACCCGCTCGGGCCTGATAGCAATATTTAAATTATCACTAAATTAGAAAGAGTGCTATGAAATCGAACCTAGGGGGCTAGGCAGAATCTCATATCTCACATGTCGATCGTATCGTGATCACTGTGATTGGTTGAGAAACCGACGCGTGATGTCACAATAATCCATTGGCCAATCACGGTGATCTTTCAACCAATAATAGTGGTCACGATACGATCGACATGTGAGATATGAGATTCTGCCTAACCCCCCTGATATACCAACGAGGCAGTCTATTCAGCCTATTTAGAAGGCTATTGAGTGTTTATGAATGCTATATATCACAAGATGTTAATCCGTCCGAAGCAGTCGTGTTGAAAATACCCGCTTAGTACTAAACTCTCGCTTTAAGTTGAATTATAAGGACGTTCCATTAGCTTAACGACCGCTATCGTATTCAATGTACTTCAATTAATCTTAATCCTTACTCAATTAGCAGTAAAGACTCTATTCGTTGATGATCATGTTACTAATGTGAAAGTTTGAGTGCGTGTATTTGTTGGCTTTCATGAATCAATGATACATATAATATAAATAAATAAATATTTACGGACATTTCACACAACGTCCTCTGGTCCCAAACTAAGCTTAACGCTTGTGCTATGGGTACCAGATTACGGATATAATACATATATTACTTTTTTTTTGTAAATACTTACATATTATAATAGATAGGAAACACGCAGACGCAGTACAAATGTCTGTGTTTATCACACAAATAGTTGTCCTGAGTGGGAATCGAACCCACGACCTCGTGCACGGAAGTCGTTTACACTACCGACTACGCCAATCGGAAGCCCGTCCAATATACATATATCAACCCGTTTTCTGTCCCACTACTGGGCACCGATCTCCTCTCATTGAGAGAATTTAGGCCTTAGTCCACCACGCTGGTCCAATGGCTTGGCAGACTCACAAGCCATCGAGAAAATCTCTCAGGCATGCAGATTTCCTCACTATGTTTTCCTTCACCGAGCAGTAATAAATTTACAAAATAATATACACATCATTTCGAAATATCTCAAAAGTCAGAGGTGTGTTGCGCCATACGAGGTCTGAACCTTGGACTCGGGATCGAACTCGATACCATTGCCTTTCAAATCCTTGCTTTTACCGCTAGGCTATCACTACTACAGAATCACGAAAATTAGTAGGAACCTGCCCCCTTAAAATGAAAAACGAAACGTTAGACGAACTTTTGTTTCGAGTCATTGTGATTGATCAACAGTCCGACGCGTGATTCCTGATTAGTCGAGATTTCAACGCGTGATTCAGGCGTCCAATCATAATGAAGCGAAACGAAAGTTCGTCTAACGTTTCGTTATACATTCTACAGTAGTAGTGTTTTCAGATGATCATTTTTTTTATGATGTACTCGTAAGTTATCTTATCGGTAATAATGGGCCGTGTGGGGCCGGCTTTAGAATTGTCCCACCACTCTCTACCCACAGAAGTCAACTGAGGGAATACCGGGAGAGTGGGCAGCAGCACTGTCTCGAGTATTAACAACATCAACTAGGCCTCCCGCTGTGCCTACATCCTTCCACTTTCGCATTGTATATCTTCTTAGCCAGTCGCTCGTCCGGCGTTCTTTCCACATGTTCGTACCATCGGAGCATTCCCTTTCGCATCTTTACACCAATACTCTCTTTCATACTTACTTGGTTTCTTACTTCCTTATTACGAATGCGATCAGTCAGCCACACTCCATAGATTCTTCACAGAGATCGCATTTCAACGCATTGGTTTTACTCCATGCATCCATCGATCCATCAGCCTTTAAACGTCCACTGCTGGACATAGGCCTCCCCAAGAGAACGCCACAACGTGCGGTTCCGTCATGGGGGATAATGCCGTATTCGCCACGCTTGGCAGGTGGGTTGGCGATCGCAGTGGATGTTGTTAATACTCGAGGGGGTGCTGCTGCCCACTCCCCCGATATTCCCCCAGTCGGCTCTTACGACTCCCGTGGGTGGTACACTATTGCCAATCGATACTCTGACATCTGTTCTGGCTTCACCTCTTTCGAAGACCATAATTTCGGTTTTGCTCACATTCACACGTAGGCCCCTTTTCTTACAATCTTCTATTTAGATATTTTTATATATATTTTAGCATTTGACATGCTTAGCACTATACATTAAACACAAAGTGAAAAATGTGAAATCGAAAATAACAGTCAGGAGCAGGATTTGAACCTGCATCTCCTGGATACCGTCCAGATGCTTTACCAATTCAGCCATCCTGACAATTGCTCCTGACTGCTAATTTCGATAACACATCATACTTAACGTCTTTGGGTGACGCCTGCGCCATCTGTCGGAAGTATTTTCATACACTATACCGACCAGGTAAACTTAATTTTACAATTAAGATTTTTACCTAATAATGACGCAAACCCTATAAATATTTAGATATTTTTATATATATTTTAGCATTTGACATGCTTAGCACTATACATTAAACACAAAATATATATAAAATATATATAAAAATATCTAAATATTTATAGGGATTGCGTCATTATTAGGTAAAAATCTAAATTGTTAAATTAAGTTTACCTGGTCGGTATAGTGTATGAAAATACTTCCGACAGATGGCGCAGGCGTCACCCAAAGACGTTAAGTATGATGTGTTATCGAAATTAGCAGTCAGGAGCAATTGTCAGGATGGCTGAATTGGTAAAGCATCTGGACGGTATCCAGGAGATGCAGGTTCAAATCCTGCTCCTGACTGTTATTTTCGATTTCACATTTTTCACTTTGTGTTTAATTTACAATCTTCTGTCATTACGTCGACTAGGGTTTGTAGGTCAGTCGCTGACTGCGCTAATAGGGCCACGTCATCTGCATATAGCAGTGAATTAACCACTAAGATTTTTTAATTTTTCAATTTTAGTTGGGCAAAAATATCCTACCGCACACCCCGCTGCCCGGGGAGACAACGTTAACCACTAAGTCGCCCATCTGAACTCCCACATTTATTTCATTCGCCCTTTGGAAACATTTCTCCAAATATGTGATTAACAGTCTGGCTGATAGAACGAAGCTGTTTTACGCCGATATTTACATTAAAACAATGCGACATCCCATCATCCAACCGTACGCAAGCTCTGCAATTCATGTAGTTAGATTGTTCTAGGTAATATCGAAATAATTTTAATTAAAATGATTATCAGTCACTTAGTGTGACTACTGGTTCTCAGCCTGTCTGAAACGAAATTTATGTATGTGAATAAAAGGAAAATATTAGCAAACGACCTCTATTATATCCTCCAAAACTACAAGGTATCGTGTGATATATCTACCTATTTAATTATTTTGAACATTTAGTATTTAATTTTTTTAATGCGTTTAACTGCGTAATAAAGCGCCTACCTATAGGTGCGAGTAAGAGTATGTAATAAACATTTACTTTTATCGCAGATATTATTTACCCTCACCAAGTTTTAGTACACAATAAAGGTTATTGTTATTTGAATTTTATTTTATGTAACAAAAACAGTGTAAGACATCTTCTGGTGTCTTTACTGACACATTAAAATAACGTAATTTTTCAAATGGCGTAATGGCTTACGAGAAAATACGGAGTGTTTCTATCTCAAGAAGTATTGTAAGTTTATGTATATAAACTGCCTCTGTGGTAGTGTGAGCGACTGCTGATCATGAGCTCTCGGGTTCGATCCCGCATTGGGTAGTGTTATTGAGTTTTCCGTAAAAAAAAAACTAGACGTCACGGGACGTCTAGCAGATGTGAAAACATCGAAATTATTTTGTAGAAATAAAATGATCATAACTTGACAAAGTGAAGTACTTTGACATGATATACACATGTGTGTAAAATTTCAGCTCATTTGGAAACCGGAAAGTAAATCAAATTTAACTTGCAAGATTTGAACGGGACAAGTACTTACAATAAAAGCGTCGCCACGCCAACAGCCGACTTTACCCTCCATCCGCATTAGATGTTTCACATCAATAAAAAAAATTTTGTTCCCGGTAGACGGCAAGAGGCTCGCCAACATATTTGGCGAACCGTGGGTGTATAATAAACCTCTGCCTACCCCTTCCGGGAATACAGGCATGATGATATGTTAGGTATTTACTATTTGTATTGTTTATTTTGTCCGTGTGGTGACGGACGAAGAAAACAAGTGTCACCACCCTATTCTTTCCCACGGATGTCGTACGAGGTGCCTAGGGGAAGTAAGCAATTATCACCCATTGCATTACTGGTGGTAGGCTGGGTACCAAGTGGGAGTACTCAGTTACTATCGAGCGCGAGCAGGTGGGTTCTTAAATACGTATATCATTTTTCTGAGCCTTACCACAAGAGAGTCAACATGATGTTTCCAGGATAGTTTTTCGTCTAATATTACGCCCAGGTATTTCACTGTAGCAACCCGAGTTAAGGCAGCACAGCTGCAGTTGAAATGTTTCTTAAGACGATTGCAGGGATAAGTGTGGTTCCTCAAATAACGTGTCTTTGGTGTAGTAACCAGGGTAGTTTTGCTGAAACAGATATATTTTGTTTTATCTGCGTTTAAAGTAAGCAGACTATTTTCCAGCCATTTATTAACTTCTGCTAACCCGCTTTCAGCCAACTGATAAACTTGTTCCCACGAGTCTCCATGGAATAGTAATACTGTGTCATCTGCAAACATGACTGTCTCTAGTCCAGACAATCTGATGTCACACAGATCATTAACGTAGATTAAAAACAGAGTAGGCCCAAGCGTGCTTCCCTGTGGAACCCCCCAACTAAGGGTTGTGTCATTACTCATGTGTCCATCAACACGCACTCTCTGGATTGTGTGAAATGAAATGGTGAGCAGCGGCTTGACAATACTCTCGGTATAGTTGAGTCCATGAGCGACGGTTACCATTTACCATCAGGTGGGCCGTGGCTCGCTTATTTCTAGAGTATTTTTAGGGAATTTCTAGAGTAGAAAAAAATAACTAACTTATTCTAAGTGAGTGAGGATATGGTATATGAGTGAAAGAGGCATGAAGCGCTGTAAACGATGACCGATTATAAAAATAATAATACTAATATCGCTATTAAAAATAGGGGTTGGCAGTAGGTAGTATCACTAAGGGGTATGAAAAAAGTTCACATCCTATTCTCAGACCTATTGAATATACACACAAAATTTCATAAGAATCTGTCAAGCCGTTTCGGAGGAGAATGGCGACAAACGCTGTGACACGAGAATTTTATATATTAGATAAATTAACCAACCAATATTAGTGGGTTGTGAAAATAAATATATTATATTTTGCTTATATTGGTAACTAAAGGACTCTCATTAGGACCAATTTTGCTTCTCATAGTCCATGAGTACTAGGAGTATGATTTTCTGTATAAGATAGTGCCATTCACAAAGACGCGCCCCTCCAAATTTGGCGAGGGGGCCGCGGGGTGTGGGACGATTGAGCCAAGTGTCAGTCGCGGCCATCAGCGGCTTGATGCACATGGGTAGTACAGTTCACGTTGCTTAAATCCAGACATGGCAAGAAAGTTGCTCTACTTAATAAAAAAATTAAAATGTCTAGAAAACTAAAATGTACCATTCGATTTCTATCAGTATTAGATTTTGTGAAACTCTCGGAAAACATATATGACGTTAAATTATCGTCCTCAAACCGACTTTACAGACAACCATATAGTTTTTTTAGTATACTAATAATGTTTATAATTGCTCCCTTAACATGGTAATATTACACTGTATTAACTAATAATGACATACAATACCCACACTGAACAACAACATGAAATATAAAAAAAACAGCTTTCAAAAGACACCCAGGAACTAAAACGCAAAAAATTATTGGTCGACTTCAAACACATCAGTAGGTGTCTAACGCGGATATCGTATGTAATTTATTTTTTGCTTTTTAGTGTTTTCTATAAAATAGGTCAAAGTAGGTGGTACACGATAGGGAGAAATTCCTTGGGTGCATCTTGTATAAGAAAGCATCGAGTACAGGAGCGCAGTAGAGAAAGAAATAAAGGACAGCAAAAAAAACATACAGTTGAATTGAAATCCTCCTCCTTTTTGAAGTCGGTTGATAATATTAAAGTAGAGCATCTTCCTAGTTGACCGTATCGCTCTGTCGTGATTTTGTTTATTCATTGATGTGTGCGTGCGTAATAGGCAATTCGGTGAAACGATACGCACTTGCATTGTAAGTAATTAGAAGAAAGAGTGGGGCGCGTCTTCGTGGATGGCACTATCTATAACTTAACCCCTCAACATATAGATAGAATCTCCCAGGTCTGCAATAGGGGTCAACATCGCGTAGGCGAGAGCAGCGCGCCGAGCGCGCAATCGAAAAAAATAATTACGGCGCTAAAAATTTATTTCCTACTTCTTCACTTTCAATGCTATCTACTCTTGAATTTTTGCCCGATACAGTCTGTTCATTCTATAATCTGTGTATGATTTTTGCCCACGCCTATATATACTGTATCAACGAGAAATAATTCCCAAACGTAAAAGTCATCCAGTTGCGCCAATGGACTCAAACCATGCGGTAATAAAGTCGAGTTTTCAACGGGAAAGTGAAATAAAATTTAAATTTGTGGAAAATTTTCGTTTTATAACGTCAGTGTTATTATAATAATTAGTGGATAATGTTTTTAAGTGTTTTAGTGCATAAAATATTTATTATACTTGACAATAAACATGGATTTTTCGACTATGGGTAAGTAGTTTTATTTTTATAATTTTTTTCATAAAAAGTGCCCACCCGGCGCTACGGCGCGTGGCTACGCGCGGCCTCGCGTGGCCTTGGTACTGTATCGCTTGGCACGCATAAGACTCCCGGGAGTCTAACGCGATTCCATCGGACTGTCCATTTATTGATTTTCCGTCTGCGAAATGCAGAACGTGCGATCGTACCTATTTAACCATTCGATTTCTATCAGTATTACATTGTTTAAAAGAACAACCCTAATTCTTCATGAGGTTATCGCGTAAAATTATCATCCGTTAACCGACTTTACAGACAACTATATAGAGCGGAGCCGCAGACATAATCTAGTTATATCTAAAGATGAAAGAAGAGTTTCAAATCATATCGATACATTTTGAATCATTAGAATCCATGTTAGAAACGGTTTACTATAAGAACTGAATACTAAGAAGTTATAATAATAAATCATTACTAATATTATAAGTATGAATAAATGCGAAATTGCGTTTGTTTGTTTACTTGTTAGTTACGATTTCATGGCATAAGTAATTAATCGATAATCGCAAATTTTGCATACAAAGGACTTAGGCTCCCAGTTATCTCCTTAAACATAGCTGGCGAATCGTGGGTGTATAATACACCTCTGCCCCTTCAGGGAATACAGGCGTGATGCTATGTTATCCCGGAAAAATGGACAGTTCCTGTGAGATAGAAAGTTTTAGATAGATGTCATTCATGTGTCGTAGAGAGGTGTATTATATTTTGAAGTAACAATGTAAAGGCTTTGAACACGGTAAGTAATAAGACGAAAATGTTATTGATATAAACGAATTTATAACAGTTCTCTATTAATAATAATAAACTTTTATTTCAGACATTGTCCATAAAATTTTGTTAGTTATAAATATCTTAAAAAACTTAATGTTAGTAAATAAACAATAATGATAGAAATAAATTATAATTATGTCGCACCATTTATAACAAAGGCACTTCATGCGCCCCCAGATTACACAGTCCTAGAACTGTCAGACCAGGACTCCCATGAACGCCTTCATGATAGGCGCGTCATACTTATTTACAATGGCTTGCAGGATAGTGTTAGGGCTACACCGCATCCTGCTCAGCAGTGACGCGGTCCTTTTGCGCTGTATGGCATGGAAGCCATCCACCCTCGCGTCCGCGAACATTGCCGACGCACTACAAAAGCGGGGCAGCCCCAACAACATCCTGAAACCATTGTTATATTGGACGCGTAAGGCACCAAGCGTTTTTTGAGTGTATCTGGTTCACAGACTGATCGTGTAGAAGGTTTGACGCTCTGAATAGCGTTATTTTAACTTCCTTACTACAACGAACAAACCTGCGTGCCAGCATATTACTCCTAACTCCCAGTGCCTTGCGCTCCCTTTCAATATCCATTTGGTCATCTAGGCCCTCGATAACATAGTGCCCTAGATATTTAAAATGGCGGACTCTCTTGAGCTCAACACCATTCAACTTTATAGACGGTACGCTAGAGGGATATTTACCGGAGGCCCCAAAGACCAAATACTCGCACTTGGTACAGTTATATTTAAAACCATGTTGTAACGCGTACCTTTCACAGATGGCCAACAGTCCCCTTATAGAGCCCACAGAGGGGCCCAGCAGCACCATGTCGTCTGCGTAGCTGATATTGTTCATACAAACGTTATCAATCGAGCAACCGACACGCCTGTTGCCGAGCTCAGCTATGAGCTCATTCACGTACAGGTTGAAGAGCTTTGGTGAGCTTAAGCCCCCCTGCCTCACCCCGCACTCCAGCCTGTACGCATCAGAGAAGCAACCAGCCCATCTCACACTGTTGGTTTGGTTAGCATACCAGTAGTGAAAGAGCTGTTGCACCTGCGTGTGCACACCAGTTTTCCTAAGCTTTTCCCATAATAGGTCGTAGGTCACCAGGTCAAAAGCTTTTGACAAATCTAGGAAGCATGCATACACAGGTGTTCGCCTCTCAGTATAGTACTGTACAGTGTGCTTGAGACTCAAATTGGCGCTTTCGGTAGATAGTCCGGGTCGGAAACCGAACTGCGCTTCATGAATATGTAAATGTTTTTGAAGTTCTGAGTCAAGCACACTGTCCAGCACCTTTGCTACAACAGTCGCCAAAGAAATAGGCCTCTAATTACTCTTATCTGATAAGTCTCCTGTTTTATTTTTAACGATAGGCACAACAATTATTTTCATAAGCGCAGCAGGTAGGTATGAGTGACTTAAGCAAAGATTAAAGAAAATCGCAAGTACATTCGGTAGATGGACCCCTGCATATCTTAGATGTTCGATACTGAGCCCATCGTGACCTGGTGATTTTCCACGTAATATTTTGCTTATTATACGCTCAACTTGTTTAGCTGTCACAATGAATAGTTCGGTCGCGCTGCCCTCCGCATCCACCACCATCCTTGAGGGACCCAAGGGCGAGCTCACCGCAAAATGTTCCTTTAATAAGTTAACTATATCCCTACTATCACTCAAACCCTCCACGCTCACAGGCAAGCCAGGCTTTAAATTCAACTTATTAGTTGACTTCCAAAAATCGCTAAATTTTTTTGCCGCTCGGTGTTCAGAAATGATATCCATTCTAACCTGTTCGTGGTTAACTTGACACCATTTTAACCTTTTCTTAAATATTCTTCTATTAACAACATAAAAACCGATAGTTTAAGGTTAATAACAAAACAACTGCAGAGTTAAATAGTGGCTCAACATACAATTATTTTTATCCCCCCAACCAGATAAACTCATCTGTCTGTGAGAACGGAAATAATAGCTGCTTCAACTGGGTCGGAAAGTGCGCTGATAATGTGAGATAGTGCATTCTGCTGTTCTACTCCGGGGAATAATCGCACTTGCAATCAATTTAACTTTACATATATTGACTGCCTCTGTGGTGCAGCGGTAGTGTAAGCGACTGCTGATCATGAGGTCTCGGGTACGATTCCCAGGTCGGGCAGTGTTATTGAGCTTTTTCGTAAAAAGGAAAATTTTCAGTAGCAGCCCGGAGTTTTGAAATGTGCCCGGTAGACGACAATAGGCTCGCTCCCTATTACGTGGGACTTAAACATAGCTGGCGAATCGTGGGTGTGTAATACACATCTGGCTACTCCTTTCGGGGAATACAGGCGTGAAGCTAAGTTATGTTTAGTGGGACGGGCTTCGTGGCGTAGTCGGTAGTGTAACTGATTTCCGTGCACGAGGTCATGGGTTCGATTCCCACTCAGGACAAATATTTGTGTGATGAACACAGAAATTTGTACTGCGTCTGGGTGTTTTCTATCTATTATACCTATGTATGTATTTACAAAAAAAAAGTAGTATAATGTATTATATCCGTAATCTGGTACCCATAGCACAAGTATTAAGCTTAGTTTGGGACCAGAGAACCTTGTGTGAAAATGTCCGTGAATATTTATTTCCATCCATCCATCCATCAGCTTTTTATCATCCACTGCTGGACATAGGCCTCCCCAAAATGGGGGTTTTACCATAATCGCCACACTTGGCAGGCGGGTTGGCGTTCGCAGTGGATGTCTTTAGTACACAGGGGAACGCTGCTGCCCGGTCCCCCGGTAATACCTTAGTCGGCTTTTACGACTCCCATAGGAAGAGACGGGGTGTAGCTATTCTTGGTGCCGGCCCCACACGGCGAATATTTATTTATTAGTGTTAAATTACTGCGTGATGAAATTGAATATGATGATGGTGGTCGTGCTCCATACGACAAATTTTGAATACGGTCGCCAATCTCAACGAAAACTTTGCAACGTTGTCGGAATAAAAGTACCAGCCTCATTGTGTTGTTCTCATAATCCAATGGACCAGCAATCTGGCGTAAACAGAAACAAATTAAGTGCTGGACCGAGTTATTTATGAGTTTTATATCTCGTAAGTTACGGGTAAATTACACTGATAGCTCCATGCTGATAATTTTGTTTTTTTCACACTTTCCTGTTGGGCACGAATATCATCTGAGAGTAAGAAGGATTGCGCCTATAGTCAGATCGCCCAGTTTCACAAGACAGTGATTATTTTGATATTTGAATTGAAAATTTACAAGTATTTTTGTCTTTTGAGATCTCGGCTTTGAACAGATAGGTAATGAACACAAATCTTAATAGCCTTATTTGGACTAACCCGAATCGAGCCTCTAGGTCCAGAGCTGAAACAAAATGGCGTTTACACGACACCATAATATTCCAAATTAAATGACTGATGACGGACTAAAAATACAAGTGTCACCACCTCATTCTTTCCCACGGGTGTCGTATCTGAGGCGACTAAGAGAAGTAAGCAATGATCACCCATTGCATTACTGGTGGTAGGGCTGGGTACCAAATGGGAGTACTCACTTGCAATCGAGCCTAGCGGGTTGGTACCACCATCGCCCGTGTGACCAGCCATGAAGCACATCGTTGCGTTTTGGTCGTAGCAGGAGATAGCCGTTTATTCTTTAATTTCTTATCTGTGAAATGAAATGGTGAGCAGCGGCTTCACAATATCTCTCGGTATATTTGAGTCCATGAGCGACGGTTACCATTTACCATCAGATGGGCTGTGGCTCGTCTGCCACCACGTGCAATAAAATAAACTAAAAAAACGAGCATATTTTTCTAGTAGGGTTTGCAGGACTGTCAATTCTATACATTTATGTTTGCCAATCTTTTTCGTGACGCATTTTCGTTTCATTGAGCTTCAAATCATAACGATTCTAAATAAGTATTCACTTCAAAAAGGCTTCGTTTAATCCTTACTAATATTATAAACGGTGCGGTGACGGACTAAGAATACTAGTGTCACCACCCCATTTTTTCTCGCGGGTGTCGCGTGGGGCGACTAAGGGAAGTAAGCAATTATCCCGCATTGCATTACTGGTGGGAGTACTAGGTACCAAGTGGGAGCAATCATTTGTTATCAGGCCCGAGCGAGTTGGTACCACCATCTCCCGTGCGACCGATCATAAATCACATCGTGTGTTTTGGTTGTAGTAGGAGATAGCCGTTAATTCGTTCATTTCATATCTGTGAAATGAAATGGTGAACAGCGGCTTGACAATACTCTCGGTATAGTCGAGTCCATGAGTAACGGTTGCCATTTTCCATCAGGTGGACCGTGGCTAGTCTGCCACTATAGGTAAATAAAAAAAAACTACCGAAGCGATCATCATGACATTTTGCATATATGTATGTATATAGAGTGGAACCCTGAAAAGTACATGGCCTAATTTTCATCCCGGAAAAATTAATAGTTCCCATGGGAGGGCTGTTTTTACTTACATATAATTGCCACAGCTTAGAGTATAAATAAGTAGTTTATTTATACTCAATGTGCCACAGAGTGAAGCATTTATATTCTAAAGTCCAAGCGGATAGAGTCACGAGCATAATATAGCATAAAATATTTTGACGTAGGTGGTTAGGGTAAGTGGGTGAGGGCCCCACACTACCCTGTTTGTTGCCCCGAACAACGGGGTGTGCGGTTAGGAACATTTTTTCCCGCCTAAACAAAAAAAAAAAAAAAAAAAAAAAAAGGGTAACATTAAAAGCATTTGGTAATTAATGATTAAACACGTACGTAACTTCGAAGAGTTATGCGTGCTGTGAATGAGAACCTGAGGTGTGTCAGATTTGACCGAGGTTAAACTTGGAATTTCAATAGCCCCAGACCTCGAGCTTCGCTACGATCCTTTTCCAATAGTTTCAAAGTAAATAAATAGACACGCTGATAAGCCAGATTTAAGTAATAAGTATGATATATATGATATGATAAAACTTTGAAGTAATGTTAGGTAAATAAGAACAATCTTCTAACACACTACTAAAACACAAGAATAAATGTTCTGAAAGATATGGCGTTACTCGTAAATTTACTAGAAAGTGCTTTACTCATGTTAAATAAATGTGTTTGTTCATTCGGGGATGATTGCCAACCCTTTTCCCTTTTATTTTCCGTCTGGTTGTGTTGTTTATAAAGAGTAAGTTATTATTCATGATAGCGACAACACTATAGTTTCTCCTCATAAGCACTTGGCAATGTTTTTGTCTACAAGTTTCATATACTTTGAAAAATCCAAAAGTGCACGCCTCGTAATCTTCATTTTTCACAATAAAATTGATTATTTGATAAGTAACTAATAATGTATTGGTCTTACTAAGTAATTTTCAATAAATCACATAGATAGCGCTAATTTCAAAAAGTACTGTGGTTTTCATGTCTTACACGCCATCTAGCGCTAATTTTAAGAAGTACTTCTATATTGGTCCATAGAAGTAGTTCTCACGAAATAAGGATAGCGCTAGTTTTAGTGTCGAGTCGAGCGTAAATATTCACTATTTTTTTGTTTATTTAATAACAATTAAACCACATTGAATCATTTAGATATTTTTATATATATTTTTAGCATTTGACATGCTTAGCACTTTGTGTTTAACACATTGAATCAGACAGAAAAGTGATAGGGCTCTATTTGTAATTACACTGAATCGTAAAAGAAAAAATATACTCGATTAGTAAAGTATTTCGGTCGTTATCGTGTTAACATACATTGTCCGAACATACCTACAACACACGGACGTCCAAGGCAGAACTTTTTTTAAACAGTTTTTTACTAGTTTAAATAACAAAAATGGCATCAAAAATATCATGAGTGTTAAAAATAGTGTTTTTTCTTGATATGTGTGTGTATATATTATTTTACAAGTGCAATATATGATAAATAGAGACATTTTAAGTTTGAAAAATCAGTTATTCTGGGTGAAGCGAGAGTAATACCCACCTCAACGCTTGGCTTATGAGGCGTGCAATATGACTTTACTTAAATTGTAATGATAAAAGTCACACCAAAAGAGCTTATATCATTAATAATAATTAATAATCATCATCATTTTCCTAGCTTTATTTCAAAATTTATTTGGGATGCCTCCGGAACAGCTCAGTTTAAATTGATCATCAGTATTTACACGGATTGACTGACTATCCGACTTCCGCGACCCAAAGCGTTAAATAGCTACCTCAGGACAAAATATTATAGAAGTCAGATTATTATTTACTCACAATTCGCACAACCTATAACTGCCAGGACGACGAAAGATATTGAGGAGAGGATAGGTAGGATACTAAAGGGATGATAGGAGAAGATGGGGAGGTTGATCCATAGGAGTACCTACCATTGTTTCACACTGATCTTTTGAGAGGGTGGTACTTCCTGATCGAGGCAGTCCATTCATGCCAGGAGAAGCAAGGCTGAACCACTAAAAATTATCATCATCTTCTTTGTGCTTATGTCTCTCTGCCTTCTATTGTCCACTGCTGGACTAAGGGAGCGTCTTATTGAGTGGTCTTGTGCAACCTACACTGGATTTACGGCTTACGAGTGCATTACGTCGTTTTAAATCTTGGGGCTATTACCATAATCACCACGCTTGGCAGGCGGGTTAGCGATACCACTGCAGTAATGTAAAACAGTTTCAGTAGTCCGCAAATACAAGCGGAGAGAGGGCGCACGGCGGGTTATTTGGTGGGTTTTAGGGGGCCTCTAATATATAGAGTATGCTGTTAGAAATATTTTGCTTACCTCAACATAAAAGATGAATTAGAGATTACAGGAGATATTATAGAGGACATTGCCGCCTGCAGCCCTAGTTATCCTGCAGTCGGCTTTTACGACTTCCCATGGGTAAAGGTGGTGGAGCCGTGGATAGTTACGAATTGTTACAGTTAAGATAGTTTTTTTTTATTAATAGTGCTTCTGTAATAAACGCGAATGGAATAAAATATCTGAATGTTTGCATGATGGGGTGCGATTGCGCCGTAGTGTTAATATTTATATGCATAAAACGATAGACTGACTTGTCGTGCAGAACGCAATTAAAATTATAATGATATCAATATATAGGTGGCCGGTATCGCGTACTCCGATCTCAATTAATGAATGTACGTCAACATATTCTGTAATATTATTAAAAACATTATAACTATAGCATATATAATTATGTATGGTGCATCCAGTCAATGGCGCTGTACGGCGACCCCGTGAACAGGGCCCTTCTATAGAGACCACATAGAGTCTATGCATCCAGGGTCGGCCAGCGCATTGGCCGGAACCACCCCTGTGGGAATTGGAGGTATGTATCGGCGGGCGTCGCAAGAGTGGGTGAGGGCCGGTCGCCCCCTACCCAGCGAGATGGCCAGGTGGGAAGCGCCCCGGTCCGGTCTTTGGTCTATAGGGACGCTCCTGCCGATGTTGGAAGAGCAGGTGGGCAGGGCAACGGCACATAGTCCTTACCTTATGACTGGTGCAGGTGCTGTCGAGGCACAGTTGCTTCGGCAGATACCTGCACGTAGTCGCGAGGAGGGAGGCAACTCCAGGCGGTCACCATTGCGGCTGCGATAAGGACACGGCGTGGCAAATGCTCGAGGTGTGCTGTAATCGTGGATGTTATATACAAAGAGGTTTGTGTTAATATTATGGTCGCGTCAACAACAATTTTACTCAATTTAAATATTCAATTCATTTACATCAATTTTACATAAATCATATTGTCAGGGTTTTAAGTTATCAAATAACTTCAAATAATGTTTATTTATTCGTCGAATACCAAATACGTGTTGTTTACTGTAGTCAGGCTTGTATATCAGGCGTCATTTCATTACAGAGTTACTGTGGCCACCTTCCAGCTCCATCATCAGACCCTGGATACCATCTAAAGACAAAGTACTCATCAAGACGAATCAAACGAGTCCAAACTCGATGGGGTTGCGTCGTTACATTATAAGAGTTACTGTGGCCAACTTCCAGCTTCATCCTCAGACCCTAGATATCATCTAGAGACAAAGTACTCGTCAAGACGAATCATACAAGCATAAACTCGATGGGGTTGCGCCGTTTCATTATAGAGTTCCTAGCTCCACCTTCCAGCTCCATCATCAGATCAGCTCCATGTCATCATAATATTGCATTGTCACGCGATATACATATGGGTGTAAAATTTCAGCTTAATCGGAAACCGGAAAGTGTGTCAAATTGAATTTCTAATGCACACACTATAGCTGCGTCTCGTAACGTGTCGCGAGTAGCTGCGTCTCGTAACGGTGTCGCGAGTAGCTGCGTCTCGTAATGGTGTCGCGAGTCCAGAGATTTTATCTCATCTAAAAATAAGCGTACCGCGCTAAAATAAGTTTTCACTTCAAAACTGTGTAGTGCCTCAAGTGGAGCAATATCTGAACCACCTTAATTCTCTTCACCTAAAAATTTAATTCACATGTGAGGTGGAGACTGACAGATCAATTTCTTTTCTTGACGTGAAGTTGATGGCGAAACCTGACGGCACCCTTGGCCATACCGTCTACCGAAAACCGACACACACAAATAAGTATCTGCACGCCTCATCGCACCACCATCCGCGTCACCTACAGTCAGTCATAATTTCATTGACTACCAGAGCCATTGATATTTGTGACCCTGAACATCTACAACAGGAACTGCATAATGTTCAGGAGGTACTAAAACGAAATGGGTACAAAACTGGTCGTAGGCTTCAGCGGCGAACGAAAAGGGAAAGATATCCTGAAGTCAATAGACAACCGGCTTTACTGCCATATATACGAGGAGTGATGGACAAAATTGGAACAGTACTTAGTAAATACTCCATGAAGACTGTATACATTCCGCACTGTAAGTTATCGAGTCAATTGCGTACCATCCATCCATCCATCCACCAGCCTTTCAACGTCCACTGCTGGACATAGGCCTCCCCAAAAGAACGCCACAACGAGCGGTCCCATCATGGGGGATAATGCCGTAATCGCCACGCTTGGCAGGCGGGTTGGCGATCGCAGTGGATGTTGTTAATACTCGAGAGAGTGCTGCTGCCCACTCCCCCGGTATTCCCTCAGTCGGCTCTTACGACTCCCGTGGGTAGAGAGGGGTGGGACAATTCTAAAGCCGGCCCCACACGGCGCAAATTGCGTACACCGAAGGATATTATTCCCTTGCAATCAGCGGGAGTTTACAAAATAAACTGTAGCTGTGGGAGCGCTTACATCGGCCAAACCAAGCGATCGATTGCTGAAAGGGTTAAGGAGCACATAACTGCAGTCAGGAAAGGACAGATAAACAAATCTGCCATCGCTGAACATCTCCTAGAAGCAGGTACTAATCACTGGATTGAGCTTCACCAACCTATAATCCTATCTCAGGACCGCCACTACTACAAACGGTTTGTGCGCGAAGCTATTGAAATCAAAAAGCACAGAAATTTCAATAGAGGAGACGGATTTAATCTATCATCAGCGTGGAATCCAGTGATTAATAAGTGCAAACTACCTAATATATTCTTCACATTCGTCTCGCGATATAGTGAGTGTTGTGTGTCGGACAAACATCGGTGTAGATCAATCTACCCTACAAACTGTCGAGGAAAAATAAAGTAGCTCGCCTCTCCAGTTGTCCCGTGACCACGGCTGCTGCAACGCAGTTGAAACGTCGGGTAAAAGGTAGTTAGTAATTTCAACTATTTTATACGCGAATAATGACCCGTTTATGCTACTTTAAATATCGTGAATATACTCATACATTAAAATTTCAAAAATTTGTATATTTTTTGGAATCATGAATATACTCATACACTTATGTTCCTAAAATTTGTATATACATAAGCGCGAAATCCTAACTATTAATCCTGTAACAGAGCTGTGTCTGTACATTTAAGATATTGTGTAATAGGCTATATGTATAGGCGTGTCTAAAAACAAAACCTTTTTTTAAGAATCTTTGTCTGTTTATCTGTTTGTTCAGACGCATCAAGCAAAAACTACTGAACAAATGTTGATGTAACTTTTTTTAGACTTACAAACTGGTATACCTTTTATCCCGCTACTATATCGGGAAATTGACATATAAACTATAAACTAAATCTGACTGTGGTGGAGCCGCAGGCAGTACATATATCAGCCTTTTGACGTCTACTGCTGGACATAGGCCTTCCCAAAATAGTGCTGGCTGTATTCCGATAAATATATTATATTAATACATTTCAGATAATAAATTAATCTTATCTGATGTCGTTAAGATATTTTATTGCCTCCTAAGATTTACGATATAATCAATCGTAGTGGAAAACATTGAGGAGGAATTTTCTTGGCCGCATGTTGAATTAATATGTTCTTTGTTTTATATGGCAGGGTTGTAAATAATGACCACCGAAGGAATGTAACATGGTTCCAGCGGCCCGCCAATAAACGCGGAGAGACGGCACACGGCAGGTTTCTTTAGTGGGTGCAGGCCCCACACTACCCTGGTCGTTGCCCCGAACAATGGGGTGTGCGGTTAGGAACATTTTTTCCCGCCTTAACAAAAAAAAGGGTTGTAAATAAACATGACTACTGAAGTAATGTAACATAGTTCCAGTGGCCCGCCAATACAGGCGGAGCGATGGCACACAACGGGTTTATTTAATGGGTGAGAGCCCCACACTACCCTGTTTGTCTAGAACGATGGGGTGTACGATTAAGTACATTTTTCACGCCTTAATAAAAGAAAGGGTTGTAAATAAACATACAGTCCTGCCAGATAGTAAATAGTTTCCGTAGGTTAGACGCCAGCAAAGCCACGGGCAGCACTCGTGCATTACCCCCACCGTGCGCCCTCACCCGCCCTTGCTACTCGTGCATTACCAACCCAAGGGACGGAACGGAAGGTTGTGTAAATGGATATTAGAGAGCGAAGCAGTATGTGGATAGGAATAGGGCATGGCGTCCGGCACTTACATGCTAACTACATACCTACTTATTTTTAAATATTTTTTCTTTACTGCGAGCGGGATAACGGTGGCTTTTGCGCATGTATAAAGGGGGGTCCAATGGAAAAAAAAACATTTATCACGACTGTTCAATTAAAAGATTCAGCCCGCGGAGCTATTTCGCTTTAATTAGTTAAAGATTTAATTATTTCATTAAAGTTATACTTGTTTCAATAATAATGTGTGCTACACAATAGATGAAATGTATAAATTTCTGTGAGCCGATGTAAAAATCCTCTTTTATCCATAGTCTTTAATATCTTCTGAAGGGTCCGTATCTTGATTCCATTATTCTATAAATTAAATCTCCGCTCCTTATCCCAATCTCGTTGATCAATATATACCTACGATTTCCCTTTGTGCTTCTGAACCTGAGTAAAATATCTTCCATCGTTGGCTAAAATTATATTGATAAAGGTATTTGTAAACATTTGTTCGTATCAGTCTGGTAAATATTTAACTATCCCTTTGTTAATAAATGAATTATAAAATAACTCATGTTTGAGTTATCCAAGATGTTAAGTGATGATACTGCTGAGCATTTGGTAAGCTTTTAAAATATATTTGTTTATTTGTGCATTTTTTTCAAAGAGGACTTACAAGAACCCTTCATTTTTCCGCAAATAAAACAATAGCCTGTCCTTCTCTATACTCCGAAATATAACGTGTGCTACATTTCGCGATGACTGGTTAAGTGTCAAGATAATTATAACAAACTAGACTTTTTTTTGTGTTTGTTTAGGCGGGGCAGGATAACAAACTACCCTTTGCCTGCAGCGCCGCTGCAGCCAAAAGCTAGTTTTTCGATTATATCTCAGGTTCCCGATATAGTAGCGGGATAAAATGTATACCAGTTTTTAAGTCTAATCAAGAGCTATCAAAAAAAAAGAGTTGCATCAAAATCCGTTCAGTAGTTTTTGTGTGATGCGCGAGTATAGATCTCGATTAGACTTATAAACTGGTATACATTTTATCCCGCTACTATATCGGGAACCAGAGATAATACAAAAAAGAATATTTTTTAAGTTACCGTTGTAAGATGTTTTGCTGTACCTACCCAGGTATTGGTACTTATAATGGAACAACCTTTTCTTATAAGCAATATGATAGTATACTTACTTAGGTTATTATTCCAAATACGTACTTAAAATAGCGGTTCAATAAAAAATAGAACAAACTGCCCTAAAATCACGTTAATTCCCCAAGTAGTAACATTGTATTTCATTTAGATCAGATTTACATAAATAACGTAGCCTATTTTGTTTAACATTATCAGTTCCCGATTACAGAAACCGGATAAAACGAATACCAGTTTTTAAGTCTAAAGCTATCGAAAAAGAAATGTGAAAAAAAGAAATGTTAAAATTGGTTCAGCGAGTTTAGACACGTCTAAATAGTCTAATATAGTAGTTTTTCCTATTTTTTTATTGCTTATGGTGTCAGACGAGCTACAGCCTAAATGATGGTTAGTGGTAACGGCTGCTCATGGACTCAACTTACTGTCAAGCTACTGCTACCATTTCATTCTAAGGATATAAAATAACAAAATAATAAAATATATAACTTAGGGCTGCTTCATGGCCGTTCAAAAGGGAGAAGGTGGTACCAACCCGCTCGGGCCCGATAAAAAGTGAGTACTCCCACTTGGTACCAAAACCTACCACCAGTAATGCAATGTGTGATAATTGCTAACTTCCCTCATAGGTCTCGCACGACACCCGCGAAAAGAATGGGTGGAGTGGTCAGTCACCACACAGATTAAAAATGTACAGCCTCCGAAAAAACTTATATCTAAAATGTACTTATATTCATGTTACATATAATAAAATTGAGGTGTCTATTTGTAATGTCTAAATAACAGGTTTTTACTAAATGCATACAAGAGTATATACGCTACCTATAAACCAACCAAAATACAAATTTTTAAAGTTTTTGTCTGTCTGTGTGACTGTTGTTCCGGCTAATCTCTGGAACGGCTAGACCAATTCGGACGGGACTTTCACTAGCATATAGCTGTTGTTACAGCGCGTAACTTAGTGTACTTTTATTTTGGAAAAATAATTACGGGTTCGTGAAAGAAAACCGTGAAATAGTGAGTTAATAAAATCTCCTGAATGGCTAGACTGATTTGCAGATAGCTTGCGCGTATTACATTTAGTGCAACGGCCCATCTGCTGGTAAATGGTAACCGACGCTCACGGACTCAAATATACCGAGAGTATTGTCAAGCCGCTGCTCACCATTTCATTTCACAGATATGAAATGAAAGAATAAACAGCTCCCGCTACAGCCAAAACGCAACGATGTGCTTCATGTCCGGTCACACGAGAGGTGGTAGTACCAACCTGCTCGGGCCTGATACCAAGTGAGTGCTCCCACTTGGTACCCAGCCCTACCACCAGTCATGCAATGGATGATAATTGCTTACTTCCGTTAGTCGCCAAGCGTGTGCTATGCGACACCCGTGGGAAAGAATGGGGTTGTGACACTTGTATTCCTAGTCCGTCACCACACGGACATTACTTTAATTTAGGAAAAATAATTAGGGTTCCGCGCAAAAAAACAAAAACCCGTGAGATTTGAAATTGTGTATGAATACCGATTCATAGAATATACATAATAGAATATACATCCAATATGCATAATACTAGGAGGGATCAAAAAGTAGTGAGAATGAGATAGAATTTAATGACTATTGATAACTTAATAATTTATTTTTCTACATAGTCTCCGAGTCTCTCTACACACCGAGTCCAGCGCTTTTCCAAGGCTTCAATCCCTTTCAAAAAAAAAAATGTTGTCTTGGTCCTGCAAAAAGCTCTCCACGGCATCCATCACCTCGTTATCATCTTCGTACCTGTTTCCCGAACAGATAAAAATTGCTAGGCGCCAGATCTGGTAAACAAGGGGGGTGGTCAACCAATTCGAAGCCAGCTTGCTGAATGGCAGCCATCGCAACTGCCGACCTGTGCGCGGGTGCGTTGTCGTGATGAAACAGCACGCCCCTTCGAAGTTTCCCTCTCCTTTTCTCTTTGATGGCATTCCTCAACTTGGGAACTAAAGCTGCATAATATTGGCCTGTAATAGTGGTTCTACGCTCTAGGTAATCAATCAACAATATCCCTTCTGAGTCCCAAAATATTGAGGCCACAACCTTGCCAGCCGATGCCACGGCACGAAACTTCTTCGGGGTCGGTGATGATGGTCGTTTTCATGCGAAGATTGCTGTTTTGTCTCGGGATCTAAATAATGGAGCCATGTTTCGTTCATTGTTACGAAATGAGACAAAAAGTTTTCAGAATCTTCTTGAAACTTGTTCAACAATATCTTCGAAATGTCAAGTCGATTTTGTTTCTGACTGTCGGTTAAAATTCTCGGCACCCATCTTGCGGAGACTTTTCTCATATTCAAAGATTGTTTTAATATGGATTGAATACTTCCATATGAAATGCCCGTTTCTTGACTTAAGTATCGCATGGTAACTCTTCGATCGCTCAATACAATTTTTTCGACTTTCGCAACATTTTCTTGGGTGACTGACGTCGATGGACGGCCGCAACGATGTTCGTCTTCCGTGCCCGTTCTCCCTACTCGAAATTGAGAAGCCCACCTTGCAACAGTGGAATACGGCGGAGCAGACTCTCCTAATGTTGCCTCCAAACCGCAATTAATCTCTTGCGTCGTTAACTTTTTTAAACAGAGGTATTTAATAACGGCTCATACTTCGTTTTTCTCCATTTTCGAGAACACGTTCCAACACGAAGCAAACAAATGACTACATTCAAAAAAAAACAAAAGAGAATCGAAGATTTTTTCTTTATTATTATTACAAATATGTACCTGTGCTATGCCAGCCAGTATTTTTTTTTCTTACCAAGGTAGTGAGAACGACAGTATGTCGTACTTTTTGATCACTCCTCGTATATTCCAACTAGCTTCTGCCTGTAGTTTCATCTGCGTGGCCTACAGGCAATAAATGACATATTTTTTTTAGAAACAAACATTATATGTTAGTTATACGCAGCTATTACCGATACACCTACAAATCCTACCTACTTACTAATAGGCAAATAGGTACTCCGTCGCCGTGCGCTTAATGCATGCGTAAATTGAAGAGCTAAAAAGAATCTTAGAAAGCTTAATCCTCCATTTCACCGTCTTCGAGGAGGAATTTTGAGCAACTGTTTCTTAAATAGATACCTACAAAGAACACACCGTTAAGGTGTTATTAAGGCTATAAAAAATGTACCTAACCGCTAACCCAGTCGTTCGGGCCAGTGGAGAGGGTAGTGTGAGGCCCCACTAAAGAAACCCGCCGTGTGCCATTTCTTCGCCTGAACTCTGTTACATTCAGTGGTAAGCAAAGAACACACCTGCAAAACTTATTAGGCCAGTGGTTTAGGTTGTGCGTTGATATATAATTCGAGTAAGGTAAATTTTAATTTTATGAATACAGATAAGAATTCAATATAAACAATGTAAATATATTTATATATATTTGTAGCATTTGACATGCTTAGCACTATACATTAAACACAAAGTGAAAAATGTGAAATCGAAAATAACAGTCAGGAGCAGGATTTGAACCTGCATCTTCTGGATACCGTCCAGATGCTTTACCAATTCAGCCAATTTGTCAGGATGGCTGAATTGGTAAAGCATCTGGACGGTATCCAGAAGATGCAGGTTCAAATCCTGCTCCTGACTGTTATTTTCGATTTCACATTTTTCACTTTGTGTTTAATGTAAATATATCTATACTAATCAATCATTCATTTGGATTTGTAGGTGTATCTGTAATACCTATGTATTACTAACATAATATATAATGTTTGTTTCTGAGAAAATAAATTACTTCAGAGTTGCGCAGAGGGCCATGGAGAGAGCCTTGATCAGGGCCTTCTTGCGCGACTGAAGAATAAATGTGTGGATTAGCCGGAAAACACACTTGAGAGATGTGGTGGAAACCATCACGCAGCAAAATTGGATATGGGTCATATTGCTCGGACGAGCACAGATAGATGGGCATGGAAAGCCCTAGAGTGGACGCCGTGGATGAACACCAGACAACGTGGTTGCCCACCTATGCGATGGGTAGACTGCATGCCGTGCCTGGATAAATCAAACAGCAGACAGAGTATCCTGGAAGAAATTGGGAGCGGCCTATGTGCAGTTATGCACCCAGGAGAGGCTGATAACGATGATGAATTAATTGACTAGCTGTTACCCACGACTCTTTCCAAGGGACATTTAGATTTTTCGCGGTATTCTAATTTATTTTCCTAAATGAAAGTAGCCTAAGTTATTTTTTCTAACATCAGCAATCTGCCGGGTTTCCTCTCATGGTGAGAGTGAGTCCACCACGCTAGCCCAATGAGGGTTGGCAGACTTCCCAAGTCATCGAGAAATTTTCTGAGGTATGCAAGTTTCCTCACGATATTTTCCTTCACCGAGCTGTCATAATTTGTAAACAAACACACATATAATATTGCAAAATGTCGAAAAGTCAGAGGTGTGTGCGGTGAGGTCTCAACCTTGGACTCGGGATTTAAATCGATACCACTGTCTTTGCAGTCCTCAGTTTTACCGCTAGGCTATCACTGCTATTATGTTTTTACATGCGGGTAGTAAAAAGTTGTTATTTAAACATTAAACTAAAGTAAAGTAGTGTATAAACTTCCTGGTGAATCATAAACATATCTTTCCATGAATGAACTGCATTGCAATGTGGATGAAGCTGTTAATTATCCAATAAAAGTTTTAAACACTATAAATGTGCATGATCTACCCCCTCACAAACTAGAATTTAAGATTGGTGTACCCATCATACTACTTCGTAATTTAAACCCACCGAAACTTTTCAATGGAGATTGCGAGTAGTACCTGCCATTGCAATGAAATGTTTTAAAAGACTAAAAAAAAAGGTGAGACGGTATCTATAACACGAATTCCCATAATATCATTGAATTTTCACTTTAAATTCAAAAGAATTCAATTTCAAAGGTTGCTTTATTGGACGAAGTCGCGGGTAACAGCTATTACTTAGTATAGAATCAAACAAAGTCACTTTTACATATTTGTAATTTTTTTTTATGCTAATTAATTATGCCTCGGCCCCCCTGATGGTAAGTGGTAATCGTCGCTCATGGACTCAATTATACCGAGAGTATTATCAAGCCGCTGCGCATAATATTATTTCTCAGATATGAAATAAAAGAATAAACGGCTATCTTCTGCTTCGTGCTCCATGACTGGTCACACAGGAGATGGTGGTATCGACCCGTTCGATCCCGATAGCAAGTGAATACTCCACCACACGGACAATATCAAATAATTTATAATGTTACTAAGATTACTAATGTAAAGGAATTAAAACAAACTATCAAATGCCGAATATACAAAACGCATGCTTATATGATGTGTTTATACAGCGCTTCTTAAATTAGGGGACTTCGTGAGAAACCAGAAATGTTCAGTGAAATATTTAGCGTTAACTAGTCATCCGCCTGTAAAAAAGATCAATAATTTCAATTAAAATAATATTGCACAGATATATAAGTAAGAAGGTCCTATATTATCGTCACGACGACGTAAGAGAGCGAGAAGGTAGGGAATGCTCCGATGGTTCGGACATGTGGAAAGAATGCCAGATTTGCGACTGGTTAAAAAGATATACAATGTGAAAGTGGAAGGATGTAGGTACAGGGGGAGACCGAGACTCACCTACCTAGACCAAATCGGTCATGTATTTCAATACACACCTGTCTTCAGACAAGTGGGGTCAGGAGTCTCCGAAACCGGCGAGCGTGTATGAAGAGAATTATGAATGTTGAAGAAGCGAGAGTTGTACCCAAGAATAGAGCCTTTTGGCAATCTGTTCTCTCTGCCCCGCAAGGGAAATGTCGTGATGATAATTAAGTAAGATCCTATATTAAATATAGTATAATCAATTATCATTAAAGAAGATTTTTCCACAAATATTGCTTAGTCGAACAAACAACCTACACAGAAATTATCCGTTACAGTAAAATACTGCTGACATTCTACAAACGTACTAAATGGTTTATACACCTTGCATCACCCAGGATGAAATCACTCCATAAAATAATTAAGAGGCTGATATAATATTAGAGAAGACAATAGAGAAAGTTTCAGGTACCGACCGTAAGAAGATAGTGAATGTTCATAATCCGTTCATTTGGACATCCAGCGTTATCTTAATAACGTTATCTTTGAGAAGCTCTGGTAAAGACAGGTTCTATTGAGAGCGAGTAAACTATTATTGTAATTCATTTGTTAAATAAGTTTCTAATAATGAAGCCATTTCAAGATCAGCAATTAATATATTATTATTATAGAATGGATATTTTTAGGAGGAGAGTCAACACTTACCCACGGATTGTTAATATCGTTTATCTTTGAACACACACAAAATAACCTAAGATTGCCAATCCGCGCTCTCACAGATAGAAGAGAATGTGATAATAGCAGAGTAGCATGTACGATAATGACATAAAATCTCACCAACGCGACACCACCATGCGTTACGGCAGGACTCTCCGAACCACAACGTTGCAATATGCCGCAAAAATCCGAATACAAATTTGACATGTGTTTCGCCTCTAAATGAAGCATCCTCAGGATGGCACGGCAACGAATGAGCGAAGCTGATTTTTGTTGTGTGTAACGTTGGTTGTTAGCCTCAGATGGCTATGACAACCTTACCCGGACAATTGGTGAGCGCAGAGGGCTCTTAACCCGACATTTAAGCAACGCTACCCGAGGGCACCCCCTGTGGGGTAAGGACCTCGGCTCGGGCTGTTGCTGGCAAAGTGGGATTTCCCACGTTTATGATTTGACCGCGACACGTATTTCGCCCCCGTCGGCGGGGACGAAACCGTAGGTAATTACTTGTATTAGCTGCGCGAGCTGTGTATGCTCTGATCTGAGCGTGAGTTATATCGTCGTCGACTTCGTCGAGGCTATTTCGCGGTCTGTGTATGCGCGATATATTAGAGGGGTTGTACCTAGCCGACTCAACCACTAGAGGGTTGGCGTGAGTAATGGCGGAGTCAAAGAAACTACGTGAACACCGTTTCATAAATTGCTTGATGGTAGGCAATTGCAAGTCTATGTGAAGGTCGACATTGCGTATGAACCACGGTGCACCCGTAGCTCTGCGCATGAATTTATTCTGTAATGTTTGTAATCTATGGATCCTGTGTGCCTTGGCGTGTGTAAATACTACACTGGCGTACGTCATGACAGGACGTATGCAGGCAGTGTAGAGTCTGACCTTATTCCTAAGTGAGAGTTTTGACCTAGAGTTTAACAGATAGTGCAAACGTCCCATGACAAAGGCTGCGCGCGAGCGTACCACCTGAATGTGACGGGCGAATGTGAGTCTGTTATCTAGAATTACACCTAAGTACTTGGCTTGCCTACTCCAAGGAATAGGTTTACCAAAGATGCTAATCTGTTTGATCTTCTCCGGGGGATACAGTTGGGGTAGTCTCCTATGAAACATGACCGTCTGGCTCTTCTCGGGGTTGATCTCTATTCTCCACTTGCTAAACCACGTACTGAGGGCAGTGGCCGCGGATTGGAGTTTCATATGCACTGTGATAGGGTTAAACCAATTGTGTAATAATAAATAGCTGTATCGTCTGCAAAAAGTGCTGTCTGCACTTGCCGATGCTGAGGCATGTCGCTGGTGTACAGCGAGAAGAGGATCGGTGAGAGGACGGAGCCCTGTGGGACCCCGGCGAGTAGGGGGTTGGGGGAGGATAGTGTCCCTTCCACTCTATAGCGGAAACTGCGGTTAGATAGAAAGTCTCGTATGATGAGTACGAGGTACCGCGGTACTCCTAAGTTGAGTAGTTTGTATACTAGGCCGTTGTGCTACAACACGAACGACTACATCGAAGAAGAGTGCACCTGTGAAAAGGTTGTTTTGTTACATTTTTGAGTAGGTATACTCAACGATGCGGTGGACTTGTTGCACACTGGAGTGCTTGGCTCTAAAGCCGAATTGGTGGTGTGGGATGAGGTTATTAGCATCGGCGTATGCTTTCAGCCTACACAAAACTAATCGCTCGTAAATCTTTCCTAAACCTTTAAGCAGACTTATTGGTCTATAAATAGATGGTTCGGATCACTTTTTGCCGGGTTTGTGGATTCCAATTACCACGGCCTCTTTCCACTGAGGGGGAAAGATGTTATTGTTGAGCGCTGCATTATATATACATGTCAGAAGGACTAATAATGAATGGGGGAAGAGTTTGATGACCCTATTCGATATTCCGTCCGAACCGGGGGCTTTCTTTCTATGAAGATTTTTGATAACTGACTCCAGTTCGGTGGTGGTAACTGGAGGTGGCTGTTCCACTAGGTCCCTACCTAAGGTGTCTACCGGTGGGGCCAAGGGTGAGGCCCTTTGACTTCACTTCCCTATCAATGAAGGCGTGGTGTGTATCATCTGTGTGTAATGTGCTCGGCGTACATTGTCGCTCCAGACTTTCGGCTAGGCACTCGGACTTCTCCTCGTCCTCGAAGGCGGGTGGAAGGTTGGGTCTGTTAAGAGGAGGCGTGGTAGACACACTGTCGTTTTTGAAAGTGCGGGACAGTTGCCAGAAGGCTTGATGGGTCGGTTCTAGGTCTCTCAGCTTGGTTTCCCACTCTGATTGACGTAGAGAATCAATTGATTTCTTAACAGCCCTTTGTAGTGAGCGCATTAAGATGCGGTTATCCTCGCATGGATGACGTTCATAGGCACGGATAGCGGCGTTCTTCTGCCTCAGCAAGTCACGGACGTCATAGGGTAGGCGCCATTGACGATTTCTCGTGTCTGGTACCTGCCGAGAACAATCGTTAATTAACGATTGTACGTGGCTTGTGAAACAGTCGACCGCAGCCACCGTGTCCTCTACAGTATTAATAATACTTGGTCTAGGTGTACAGACGACGACGACCGGAGTTTACTCTCCGGTCGTCCCCAGTCTGTCACTGTTATCGTTTAGTCCTGTTGGCCGGAGGGGCCAGGTGAGGGGGAGGCGAGATCTAAGATCACAGGACGGTGGTCAGAGTCTAACTCATGTAGCACTTCTACCAAACGCAAACGTAGATTTACGTTTTTTAAAAGAGCTATATCTAGTATATCGGGCCTGTTATCGACACAGGCCGGATAGTGAGTTGGCTCCATAGGCGCTATGATATCGAACCCTAGTCGCTCGGCCAGTGACTCGAGAGCCCTGCCCCGCGTACTAGTAACGTGGCAGTTCCACGAGGTGATTTTAGCGTTGAGGTCGCCGGCAATGATGACGGCGCTTCCCAAGTCTAGCAGGGCTTTCAAGTCCCTGGTTATGAGCTGCGTCGAATTGCTACTTCTGGGCTGGATGTAGGCGGATACTACGACTATAGGCTGATGGCCTGTGAGGGCTAGTCTACAGACCGAAGCTTCAATGTACTCCAGTGGGGGCGGATCCATAGGCGTGCAGTGCAGTGACCTTTTATGATATATAAGTGTGCCACCTAACGGTGAGTTTACCCTATCGTTACGTACTACGTTATAGTTTGCAATCCTCGGGACCCTATGAAAGGGTTTGAGGAATGTCTCCTGTACTAGAAATAGGTCCAGTAGTTGATCTTGTAGAAACGTGGCTATTTCGTTCCTCTGCTGGGACAGGCTATTGGCGTTGAAAAACCCTAACTTGAGTGTGTATGGTTTGATACTGCCTGAGGTGTGCGAATCCATTAAATAGTAAAAGTGTTTAATTTTTCAATGACGGTCGAGAAACATACGGCGGTGCTAAGTAGGGCAAGACTATTGCCCTGGTTAGCGCGGAGATTGGCCGCGACTTCCCTAATCTCACTAAGATCTACTAGTGAGGCGAATCTAAGCACCAGGGCCAGATCCGAACCCATATCCTGGGGCGTCCTGCCCGCTGGACCTACGCCTACAGCTGGTTTCGGTTTATTGCCCTGAGGGGGCTTAGGTTGGCCCACGGTGGGCTTCGTTTGCCCAACGACTGGCGTCCCTACGGGCTTATTGTTGTTAGGCAGAGCTGGGAACTCTGTCTGGCTCGCTGGGCCTACCCAAGCGTTGCGGAGGGGTGGGGCGCGGGGCGCAGAAAGGGTGCGCCTCCCTGGGGCGGTCCTCGTGGTGTGAGGACAGGTGGGTGCCGGGCGGATAGCCGGGGTGCACGGGGGCAGCCCCGGTAGTTCGCCGGGTGACCCTTCTCGCCGCATAGGACGCAGGAGGGGGGCTCAGTGAACAGAGCGCGGTCCTTTGGACGTGAGCAATCTGTTGTTGCGTGGTCCTCTAGACACTTGACGCAACTAGGGCGCGCGTAGCAGTGCCGTGCGGAGTGGCCATAAAGCTGGCATCTGTGGCATTAAGAGAGAATGTCCTTCTTATTCGGGGGTTCCACCCGGATGCCTGATAAGCCGCAGATAGCGGTTATTTTGTATATTGCCTTACCTTCTTTTGTAAGGTCCAATGTAACCATTACAAGGTCGTACGGCTCGCGAGCACGGCCCTTGTACATCCTGTAAATGTGTGTCAATCTTGGTCAAGCAAAGACTGCTTAACCTCCTCAACTGATACCTCCTTTGGGATGTTACGAAGGAGGACTCTTAGGGGACGGTCCTCAGGGAGGGTGTAAGTGTGAAAGGAGATGTCCCTCTCACGTAAGACCTTTGATAGGGCCCTGTGGTCCTTCGATGAGGCCAAGGTGACCTTAATACCCTGTGGGGTGGAGCGGGCGGACTTGTAATTGACGTGGTGCTCGTTGCACCATGACGAAACGGAGGTCCACGCCGTCTTATCCTGTATGAACAGGGGCGGTGGGACGACCTCTTTGCGCTGACCCTCTACGGGTGTAGGCACGCGAAGGGTTGAAGTAGGTCTTTGTGGTCGTTGGGTGGTAGGGGCTTCCACAAACGGAGCCGGCTGGGCGGCCTATTTACCAACGATCTTAGGGGCCTTTTTAGGTACCCCCTTCTTGTCTATGTGGCTCCTTTTACGGGAGCTCACAACCGTGAACTCGGTGTCGGAAGACGATTCCGCACCGGATGATTCCGACTCGGCAGAGCTGCCGGAGTCGGTTAAAGTAGAGGTAGTCTCCATCGTGCTAGGCGAGCGACTACCCTCTGCCTCTACGGGCGGGGCTGGGGAAGTTATAGCCTCTACGGGCCGGATCGGGGAAGTTAAAAGTACCCGAGGTGGGCACTTGTCTCCGTAGCGGGACTTAATAAAATTGTAGAGTTCCTCATCGTTGAGCAGGAGCTCAAAGAAGGCCTCTTGTGGATACCGTCCAGATGCTTTGCCAATTCAGCCATCGTGACAATTGCTCCCGACTGCTAATTTCGATAACACATCTCATATCATCATCTAAATAATTATAGGGTTTGCGTCATTATTAGGTAAAAATCTTAATTGTAAAATTAAGTTTACCTGGTCGGTATAATGTATGAAAATGCTTCCGACAGATGGCGCGGCGTCACCCAAAGACGTTAAGTATCAATGTGTTATCGAAATTAGCAGTCGGGAGCAATTGTCACGATGGTTGAATTGGCAAAGCATCTGGACGGTATCCAGGAGATGCAGGTTCCAATCCTGCTTGTGACTGTTATTTTCGATTTCACATTTTTCACTTTGTGTTTAACTACTTCACTAGATTTTTTTTTTGTGAAAGTATAAAAAGAGAGATTTACTTCCAGCAGGATTAGAACTGGCGTCTACCCCTATGCGGAAAACTGCTTTAGACCGTTAAGCTATCGTAGAAACCTACTGACAATCCCAATGTCTACCTCACATTTGAAGATTGTTTAAAGAACAAATTATTTGTGAATGTGGAAAAAGAGAAGTTTAGTGCGAGCGGAATTCGAACCTGCGTCCCTTCCAATCCGGGGAAGTGCTAGAGACCGCTAAGCCATCGCACTGATCAACGGCCATTCCGAATCTTCACATCACATTTGTCTTTACGGTAGCTTTAAAGTAGCTGAACTTGTCAAGTGCTAAAATACCGATCAAAAAGATTGTTGAAAGTTATCTTGAATAAAGAAACATTTCTCTAATCAGATGTCGCTGTCAATGGAACCTAAACTTACAAAACTTCAAACCCAGTGAAGGTTGACGTCATCATAAACCGTTTGATGGAGGAAGGTCTTGCAAATGTCCGGATAAATGTCTTGGCGGATATTGGATGGTTCCCCTATTGAGGAGTAGAACAAATGAGACCATCTTTACTTCACTACGACATCTTGTTTTATGAACATACTAGATTTGGAGTGTGACTTCGTCCGCGTGGACTTCAGAATATAAATACGTCACTCTACGGCAACTTAACTGCCTCTGTGGTGCAGCGGTAGTGTAAGCGACTGCTGATCATGAGGTTTCGGGTACGATCCCCGGGTCGGGCAGTGCTATTGAGACTTATCGTAAAAAAAATGGAAAATTCTCAGTAGCAGCCCGGAGTTTGGAAATGTGCCCGGTAGACGTCAATAGGCTCGCCCCCTATTACGTGGGACTTAAACATAGCTGGCGAGTCGTGGGTGTGTAATACACCTCTGCCTACCCCTTCGGGGAATACAGGCGTGATGCTATGTTGTTATGTTGTGTTACGGCAACTTAATTATATTTTTGTAAAAAATAACTATCCCAAAGGGACCGTTATAGCCTTTTCTGGGCTCCAGACGATTTCTATTCAGACGGCAAAATTACGTGATGATTGGTTTAGTAATTACGGCCAGAAAGCGTAAAACGCATTTTTGTAACATTAGTATGGAATAATATACTACGATAAATGTATCAGTTTTGTTTAAGTAGTAACTATTTAAGTAGTACTATATTTGCTATAGAGAAAAGGACTTATTTTTAACTAGTCTTTGCCCGAGATTCCGCCTCAGCCAAAAGATAGTTATATCTCAGGTTCCCGATATAATAGCGGGATAAAATGTATACCAGCTTTCAAGTCTTATTAAGAGCTATCAAGTAAAAAACTTGCATCAAAATCCGTTCAGCAGTTTTTGCGTGATACGCGTACAAACCAACAGGCGACCGGACAAACAGACAAGAAATCTAAAAATTTCTTTTCTGTTCAGAAACGCCTATATAGCCTAATACAGACATTTTTCTCAAATATCTTAAAAGTACTGTTATAGCTTTATAATAGTTAGAAATAAAATTCTAAAAGTAAATATTAGACTAAAGATACCCAATTGGCTTACTCATTCCTAAATTCACTGCACTAAAAATAGTTTCTTATAGTCTCCTTAGAAAGAGCTCGTTATATCATATTTTTTATAGGATGATGTCATGGAGAAATAGGTAGGGCCTTTACGGTATTCGTCCTCTGTTCGCTGTACATAACAAAAACACATTTGCAAACACGAATAATGTTTGTAAACACCAACGTCATTACCGCAGTATTAATATAACGGTCAACATTGAGACTCAAAGGATACGGGAATAATACCTCGCAGGCAATCATAGTATTGTTAAATGTTTTAACGGTTTACTATCTTAATGAAAATTATCGATTAATACCTAGTAGGTTTTTTTTATGTAGCGTATCGGTTAGTTACGTATTGAATACAATGTTTTAAAACCTATTAAGAATTTGGTAGTTATGTTAGAATACGAAATAATGACAAAAATAATAATACTTACAAAAAGAGAATTCAAGAAAAGTAAAACTATGGATCATTAAATAAAAAGTTTATTTCTTTATTTTAATCATAAAAGATCAAATTTAAATTTTAAGACATGATGATTGATATTATTCAGCTAAGACTACCTACTACTACCACCCCTCAAGGGAGTGTCTAGTAGTAAAATTAAGCAAGCGTTTTGGTAAATACCCTCTCACGATCAGTTGACGAATTAAAACTGTTATTAGTAAAATTATTGACGTCATACTTCCTTGTTACATCCTTCCTTAAGCAGTTTTTTTTTATTCCATTTTATTTATCTGCAATCGGCTCTTTAGCCATAATCTGATGCGATCTGGGGTGGAATTGTCGGTTGCATCTCCATTGAAAGGCACCATTTAATTGGGTCGGAACTTTTCAGTTCCTTAGGTCTAGTTTAGGTATGTGCCATCTTTTAAGGCGTTTTACATTGTCTTGTTCATTTAATAGTTTTTTAGCCAATATGTTACTGTGTTGACTTAGTCTTTGCTTATATTTTCTACTATAGTTATTAATTTCCTCCTTGATAGTCCGCATTTCTAGGTACTCGTGAATCTCAGCGTTTTTCACAAACCAGTGTGCGCTGGAGACTGTCCTTAGTGCAACGTTTTGGAACCTTTGAAGTATCTCTAGATTAGAATTGCTAGCAGATCCCCAGAGTTCTATGCCATAAGTCCAGATAGGTTTTATGAACGTTTTGTAAACGAGCAGTTTGTTACTAAGAGAAGCTTAAGCAGATGACGTTAAAAATAATTGCGTGGCGCCGCGTCGCCATGCTAACAGCCAGTCTCAGTCTGACCCTCCGCACTAGATTTTTCACATCGATAATAATTAAGTTCAAATTACTATCTGGAAACTAAGAAATTAAATTTAAAGTCAAATCTAATGCCAACACTAATGGTCTAAAATTCAACACTTTATTTGCCCACTGACAAATTTTGGTGAGGATGCTCTCTGCCAGCTGCTCGATACTGTAAATAATCACTTTGTGGACCACTCTACCTAGCTTATAAACGAATATCTGCTGCAAAGTACATTCAGTTCAACCTCTATGGATTAAGGTTGAAATTTGGATGCTGTTCAGGCTGGCGCGTAGCCAAAATCAAGTAATGAAAGCCAAAGGTGATATGCAAAATTTTAATGTGCTGCCAAAAGTTTATAAGGACCATAAACTACTAAGTGATAATAGTTGAAAAATATAATGTTTTTAAAGTATATATAGAAGCACATCGTTTCGATATTTTGCTGCATTGCAGTTGCTGCATTTACTATTTGCCAAATATAATGTCCTGTGCCTCAGAGACACTCGTCTTCCCTATCTTCCGAAAAAATATCGATGCGTTCCAGATTGTGGTGCTTAGCTTAAGATACTACGGATTCCGTGGACGGTATACAGAACAAATACCTCGATACTAGAAGATCTTCAAATCACCAGGAGGCTCACGACGATATGTCGTAGTCGCACCATGTAGTAATATGACCAATACTGCGAGTCGGAACCCGAATACCCGCAATAGCATGAAGAATATCACCAGTAGGGGAAAAAATTAAGTAGTTCTTTGCGCTGGACTGACCAAATACGCATCACGCTCGACACTCTGCTTCACAACTCCTTCGATGGCCCTACAGGTCGAACAAAATGGGTAACCCTAGTTGTTGTAAAGAATCGCTATACAGAAAGAGAGCCACGTACCTACTAAAATATCTATACTCGTATAATTATTTTAACCTGTGTCTGACCTCATGCTAGTTGTTTTGATGGGTCCTATCGTATTTTGAGCCTAGGTATAGTAATAGAGAGGCCACCTTCAACTTATACTGTCCCCTGAGAATGAAACACGAAACGTTAGACGAGCTTTCGTTTCGAGTCATTGTAATTGATCAACAGTCTGACGCGTGATTCCTGATTAGTCGAGATTTCGACGCGTGATTCAGGCGCCCAATCATAATGAAGTGAAACAAAAGTTCGTCTAATGTTTCGTTTTTCGTTCTAATGGGGCTGCGCAGTTAGTTTCCGTCGACGCCATGGTGTAGTACCGCAACCCAAACTGAAAAAATATATGTTTTTATTCGTCAGGGTTCAGTTTTAAATGAAATTATGTTGAATTTACCCTTAGAAAACATACCAATCTTCTATTTTTCAAAGCATCTATTAGTCTGAAATATACGCTCAACTATGCTTAGCAGCGATAGTAATGAAAATGTTTATTATTTATAAATTCCTAGATAAAATTTAAAAAAACACATAAAGAAAACAAAATCTATACATGTGTAATCCTATATTAAGAATATCCCACACTATTAAAGTTGGAGCGCGGAACTGCTTATTGTGGCGCTTTTAAGTCTACGTCCAGCAGTGGACATCAAAAGACTGACGGATTGATAGACGGATTTAGAACAGTGACAGATTTTTATATAGTACCAATCCATAAAATCACCAATGGATTTCGCATGTACTTTCGCTTATTTTGATCACACATGTATCAGCTACAATCGAATAGAACGGAAGCCGACTCCAGCAATGTTTGAGAAAAGGCTAGGACGATGATTAAGAGAATAAACTAGTTTTACTAAATTGAGTAAGCATGTAGGCCAAATAATCCACTCAAATATCTATCTTATATATTAATTCTCTAGCCTGTTTTTCTGTTGGTCTGTGACATTTTTCTTATTTAAAGAACAAATTATTTGTGAATGTGGAAAAAGAGAAGCTTAGTGCGAGCAGAATTTGAACCTGCGTCCCTTCCAAAACAAATGTGATGTGGAGATTGGAAATGGCCGTTGGTCAGTGCGATGGCTTAGCGGTCCAGAGCACTTCCCCGGATTGGAGGAGACGCAGTTTCGTTTCCCGCTTGCATCAAGTTCTTTTTTTCCATATTCACAAATAATTTGTTCTTTAAAAGTGTCTGAGCATGTAAAGTACTAAAATACAAATCAAAATATCTTTCTTATTACTTTATCAAATTCTATGTTTGACCACTAATTTAAAGCTTATCGTGTCGGCTAATGATCAAAATTATAGACCCACTGTCTAAAAATACACCGCTTCTCTTATTTGAGATTTAAATCATCTAAGAAAAGGTCCTTTAATGGATGCGAAATTCCGTACGGATCGACTAGTATACTCATAATAAAGTAAAGACGATACGTTTCTTGTACTCTATCAGAACTTCGGCTCATTTTTAAAATTTTTGAGAGGTTCATATTTCTAGTATCTTTTACAGTTCTTTAAAGTTACGTTGGCGTCTCTGGCCTCGTTTTATTTAAAAGAAAATACTCCTGTTTGCCACTTGCCGCCAATATTGTAGCAACGCGTTTCAGCGTTTAATTAAATCCAGCGTGAAATTATTTTTGCAAAAAAATATCTAATAAAAATTGCATGAGTTTTGATAAAACATTTTTGTTTAAGTTTTATAAGATAAAAGTTTTGCACAGGGTTCTTCAATTGAGAGTTAAGGTTAACTTAAACTTCAATATAATTATTATACTCGTATTTCACTAATAACTTTTTAATACAATATTCTATGAATTTTAATTGCAAAATTAAACTTACTATATTGGAATAATGCATGTAAATGAATCCGATAGGTGGCGTAAAAATACACTTTAGTGTTTTGCATATTTGTATAGTAAAGTGCCTGAACAATGATGATTTTATAATACAGAAAAAAATGCATTTCGTTAAAGAAAAAGGAATGTATAAAATGTTTAGTTTTTACTTATTGGTGATGTGGATCGGGGCAATTAACGGAACTCCAGGCAGCTTTTAAATCGTTTCAAAAGTGCATTTAAAAGGATTCCAATTAGCCATGACCTAAAAGAAAATGCTGGTAATGGAAATAACGGTGTTGATGAAAATGCAAATGGGTTTTTTATTGGAATTTGCAGTTTTAATAAATCCAATCTATATTAATATCAAAAACGTTAGTAAGTTCAGGTTTGGGGAGTGATCTCAAAAACTAGGTATATATTCAACTATTACAATTATTTTCTGATATAGCACATCTCAAAGTGATACGGGCTATTAATGTCTTTACCTACATAATTAAGTCTTCTGTACATTGTACCCGAATTCCTTCTAAGCTGGACCGAATGTGAAGCAATTTTGTGATTGTTTGAAAGGGTGCTTTGATGGCTTAGAGTTTAGTGTTACAATTGCACTCACTAGGTGGCGTTGCGATCGTGATCCATGATTTGTTTTTCTAAATAAAATGATTAGAGAAAGGGGGCCCGTATACGTAGATAGAGCAGACGGGTGTATTTACATCTATTAGATAAGTATCTTAGTCGATTATTTATGGAACAAAGCCAAAATATAATTTGTATCGATATTTTTGTACATTTATCACCATCGCTCAGAAGAGAAGCTTTCAGATCCGACCGGGAAATCCTTAAGTGATACCACTTATAATGCTACTAACATTTTGTTTTATCGCTAACGATAACAATGACTTAGCAATCTATCTGATGACAAGTTGTGACTACCTCTCGGATACAAACAAAAGTCTCGCTACCTCCGCTATAGGTTTATCATTTATGAAGAGAGTATAGTAAATACATATAGTAGATATACTAAGTATGTAAACATTGTATTAATATTTAAGTGTGTGTATCCCTATATAATGTAAGAATACCAATAATAAAATTTAGTATTGTCATAGATAGAGAGATTTAATTATCTCTCTCAACGCCACAACATGTATGGCGAACCTGCCAGGATTGGAACCTTGATTCTTCTGATCGGCAGTCAACATACCTTATAAAAACTAGCCCCTCATCTTTGGGATCTCATTCATCCATCAGCCTTTCAGCGTCCACTGCTGGACATAGGCCTCCCCAAGGGAACGCCACAACAAGCGGTCCCATCATGGGGGATAATGCCGTAATCGCCACGTTTGGCAGGTGGGTTGGCGATCGCAGTTGATGTTGTTAATACTCGAGGGAGTGCTGCTGCCCACTTCCCCGCTATTCCTTCAGTTGGCTCCTACGACTCCCGTGGGTAGAGAGGGGTGGGATAATTCTAAAGCCGGCCCCACACGGCCGGCTTTAGAATGTAGAAAACAACGCCCTGGTAGACTATTATTTGTGAAGCTGATGCATAACCGTCGGGACATCTCCCTGCATTCTTAATCCACAATATAAAACTACTAGCTTTTGCATAAAGCTAGTTTTTAAGTGATAATATATCTCAAGTTCCCGATATAGTAGCGGGATAAAAAGTATACCAGCTTTTAAATCAAATCAAGCGCTATCAATAAAATCAATAAAAAAATCCGTTCAGTAGTATTTGCATAGTGATCGAACAAACAACCAGAGCAACAGACAAAAATTAAAAAAAAATGTTTTGTGTTCAGAGCCGCCTATAGTCTAATAGGTACCTACCTATTAGACGGCTATGTAAGCCTACCTGCATTCAGTTTTTTCTGAAATATCTTAAATGTACAGACATAGCTGTGTTACAGCTTTGATATTTATAATAGCAAAGACGGATATAGAGTGAGGAAGACTTGTAGTGCTTAACACGAGAGGCATCAGGGTGTCTATCAAATACTTCGACTGCACAGATGGCGGAGTGGTGGTAGCACACAGGACAACAAGGTGTGATCCATAAATGGTTGTTCTGAGTCTGAGTGTATTTTGTGTCCGTGAAATTGAATGTTTGTAAAATCCCCCGCGATACAAGGATTACTCCTTAGCGCAGGGTGTCGTCTTTTTAAAAAGAAAAAAAAAAGAAGTAGGTATCAATTTTTGGTCATCCAACTAATGCCGAACTTCATTGAAAGCTTGGGTAAAAACATAGAAAAAATATGTAGGTATATATGTTATACGTAGGTACTCGTATTTCCCGAATTAGATTTGAACTGGAACGCCTAGCCTTCCACTGTTTGTTAGTTACACAAAGGCATCACAGCCTTTGTTTATTTCCACTAGATAAGTCAAAGCATTGGATATAAAATAGAAAATTGGTTACTTCTACAGTAGAGTATACTTCCAATTTTTTCAAAAGCTTAAACAAAACAAACTACAAAATATAAACTAACTCCATTATTTTAAAATATTTTTAGCTTCTCTTAGCCATATTAATGAAGACAAAGAGCGAAAATGTGAAATCAAAAATCGATCGTATCGAAAATCCTGCTCGTGACTGTTTATTTTCGATTTTACATTTTTGCTGACCAGTCTACTCGTGACGTCACAAAATCATAACATTTTGATAAGTGTAAGGCGCATTGCATGTGTTATGTATTAGGAGAATTTTACTCGCCGATGCCATTGTAATGTTGTTTCTATCACAAAAACTTACATTTTAATATTACTGAAGTTTTATTAACTGCCTCAGTGGTGCAGTGGTAGCGTGAGCGACTGCTGATCATGAGGTATCCGGTTCGATCCCCGGGTCAGGCAATGCTATTGAACATTTTCCTAAAAAGAAAAAATCTCAGTAGCAGCCCGAGGTTTGGAAATGTGCCTGGTAGACGGCAATTGATTCGCCCCCTATTACGTGGGACATAAACATAGTTAGCGAACCGTGGGTGTGTAATGCACCTCTGCCCTGCCACTTCGGCGATACAGGCGTTATGCTATGTTTATGTTGTATGAAGTTGTATTACTGTAATTTGTTATATAGTGGTCAATTAAAAAGCCTATTGTCAAATGGTATAACCATATTGTTCGAGTCTTATATAATTCCTGGCAATCGCCCGCTCGTTATCCATAGACAAAATAAAACTGTTATTGGTTTATTGATTGACATTATACTTCCTAGTTAGACGCCTTTGTCAACAAATTGCGTTAAAACTAATTAAATAAAACCACCAACAGGTTTTACCCTCCCTCCGTATTAGATGTTGTCACGTCAAAATTGTATTTTACATAATCTTTTTCCGCAATACGAATACATGTAAATGAGACCGCTAAAAAGTACGCACTGAAGTTCATTAGCCAACTACACTGTGCCCGGGATTTGGACCGCGTAGACTTCAAAATTAGGTCAATATAATTTACATATGTCACTCTGAGACACATTAATTATCTTTATGGAAAACTTGCTACCCCATAGGAACCAATCATTTTTCCGGGGTAATAAGTATTCTACTCCAACTATGTGAAGTTATACAACGATATGAACAGAAAAATCGTAGCAAACTCACTTTCATATTATTAGGGAAAACATTACACAAATATTTTCTATGAGTAGTACCTACCTATATTATAGTACGAACTGCTCGTCAGGAACGTTTCGACGTATATGTGCGAGTAGTATTAAATAAATGATAGGTTGATACGGGCCGAGTTCACTACGGAAATTACATGTTGAAAGTAAATTAGGTAGAAGTTGTATTTTCTTTATAGCACTGAAAGATAGTTTAAGAATAATTATTTTGTTTCTTTTGATTTGAATTTGAATTGTTCTTATTTGATGAAGTATATATGTAATATAATTGTTTTTTCATGAAAACATTATTCGTGGTTACACGTGTTTATCCAAAAATCTATCATACAAGAAATCGTCTAGTAAAAACAGTAGATTTCGTAAAAGTTGTTTTCAACAACGGAAGGAACGGGACGGAGGAGCTATAATTATGCGTTTGCGATTAGAGGTTGTTTATTATTTGTGTACAAGGTGACCCAGCCATCTTCGTAGAGCCTCAGAAGAAATTTTATGTTAAATCATTAGCTGAATTCATTTCATTTTTATTCATCAAAAAATCCGTTCCAATAAATATTCGTCATAATTTTTTTTCGTGGACAAATTCCATTATTTTAATAATTATATGCTATTCTGGTTGGACACAAATAAAATATCATAAAAATCGGTCCAGCCGTTCTTGAGTTATTTAAATTATATCATTTCAGAGCAGCTCCTTAGATATATTTTATGTTAGTAGACTATCAGGGAGTGCTGTAATTATCATAAAATGCTATGTGAACCTACAAATATTCCTATAACCCTGTCTTCTATTAATACCCAGTACTATAAAGTAAAGTAGCCACTTCAGACGGAAATAAGTGGAGATACTTCTCTGCTAACTAATGTGTCTAAATAAGTTTTATTCGGCCATTATAATTATTATCTATATATTTGATATTTAAATTACGCGTTATTTTTATTAGTCTTTTTTTACACTTCTAACCGCGAGGCTCAGAACCACCATTTGTGGAACACACAAAGAGTTCCTGTATGGGAATCGAACCCACAACACTCGAGACCGGTATCAAAACCACTCCGCCATCTGTGCAATCTCAGTTCTTTGACCAAATGGGAGATGTTCTCGAGGAAGGCGAGGTCAGGAGTACCCTTAGTCGACGTGATATATGAAGAATGTAAAGAGACTGAAAGAGGCAAAAGAGTTGAGATCGTGACAAGTGGAAATCCGTTCTCTCTGACTACCCCTCTGGGAAACAGGCGTGAGTATACGTATATATGTGTGTGAATAGGTATAGGGAGGTTAGCGAAGTTTTTTTTTCCTTATGTTCGTCAGTTTCACGCTACTGGCAATGAGTATACGTAAAAAAGATACGATTAAAATAGAATAGAAACAGAGGCCAGTTTGCACAAAAGCTTTCTACAAAGCTGCATTTTATTTGGTCGATTTAAAATGTACGTAGCCGGAAATTGCCTGTCGCGTGCCAGTAGTGCATGCGAGCCCTGCGAGGTCAACTGTGTAAATGTCGTATGCATTTTTTCTATCTATTTATTTATTACATGTAATATTCCACACCTTTTCGAGAAATGTCATTATCAAAAATACCACAGTTTCTGTGTTCGTGTGTTACGCGAATTATGTAGCACTCGCGCGAAGCAAAAAATAACATTTTCCTCGCATTAGCCTCGCACGAGTGCTAAATAATTTTAATGTAAAAATTAGATTTAAAGATATTATAAATTCTAAAATCCCAGAAAGCTACGTCTGACAGTCACTTTTTATAACAATTATGTATTTTATTAAACTAAATTTCAACGTTGAAGGTAATATTCAAGTGTATATTTGCAATAAATTGTACGTTTCAATTTATACTCTATTGACAATAGTGACATTTGAATTCATATGCTAATAATCCGTTACTAAGAAATTATGAGATTTTTCTAAATATCTACTATTTATAAAGTTAATTATGCACTTAATAAAAACCTTAAAAGAGTCTAAGATTAATTGACATTGCAACCAAAACTCATTAATCACTATTGTAAATTACTGGTAGCTCAGAAAGAGCATCATCCAGTTTCAGGAGATCTCCAACACCTCCATAGATTGAAATAGCCAAAGGTGTTACAGGCGTGCATAGGCTAGCAGTGCGGCTCAGCCATAACTGGAAAGTTACGAAGTACTTGCTGTTTCAGTATCACGCCTTTCGTGGCAGCGATCGGACGTCCTGAGGACCATAATTAAAATATATGATATATATAAATAGCACATAAAGTACGGTATATATTGTTTTATATTGTACGTACCTCACAGAAACTATTACAGTGATTTGAGCGCGCGTGATTCTCGTTTACATAAAGTTTGCAAACTTTTGAGGTAAGTTTTAAAGTAATATAAACTTTTAATTATGCTATTTTATTTTTTTGTAGTGTTTGAATTAATTATTGTTTTATATTTGCTATTTGTAGGGTATATCAGGTATACAAATTAATAAAAAGCTTAAATGGAGGAATCGATATTCATAAATTTATGTTTTATTCTAATTAGGTATATATATTCTATTACGAATTTAGGTAATATATAAGTGTATAAATATTATAATAAAAAATATTAATAGCTATTTTTATAGTTGAATAAAATATCGTTCTGTACTTTACTTATTATTTATGATAAGTTTGAGTAGATATACTTATAATGAATAATATTTAATTCGCACGCAAATAAAGTTTACTCAAGATTTAACTTACTAGTGACTAGCTAATACCCGCGTCTTCGTCCGCGTGGAATTTAGTTTGTTTTTTATGTGCGGAACCCTAATTATTTTCTCCAAAATAAAAGTAGCCTAGATTGCAGCTGTTTATAACATCAGATATCTGTCAGTGAAAGCCCCGTCCCAATGAGTCTAGCCGTTTTGTAGAACAAACAGCCGGATAGACAAATAGACAAAAAAAAAATAGTTTTTTTTTGTTTTAGGTAATATTATGCATTTACTAAAAAGCTGCTATTTGGATATTACAAACAGACACATCAATTATGTATATTTAAATATTTATTGACATATAGGACAGAGGATAGAGGGATAGGAAAGAGTTAACAGGAAATCTTAGTATATTTGCAAAAACAACAAAATATTTTTGCAATGAAATCAAAGGATTTCAACTTTTACTTATGAATATATTATAAAGCTTTTGCACAAAAATAGAACTACTAATTTCCACCAAGACGAAGTCACAGGTCGGAACTAGTACCTATTTAATAAAATCTCATAATAGGTCGCGGTATAACTATACAGTTTAAATCCTTTTGATTCCTAGGTTAAATCTATGTCCAACGTAGTGTTTATGCGAATTCAAAAATCTCTTTATTTTATAGGCCTATTATTGAGGTGTAAATTGTGTCTAAACTATTTAATTGTTAATAAACAATCATTTTATTATTTGTATTAAAGTTTTGTATATAAATAACTACATTTATTTTTAAAACACACGTTTTTTTCTGAACATGATGTGAAACGATTGATGTAATAATGAAACGCAAAGAGGGACATCGGTATTCTTAACTGACAGTTCTTCGTTACTGCTAGACATGATAATAATGTTGTGAAACACCTGTGAAACCTCGGTATCGGTATCTTGAAAACTTCTGGTAGCTGTCATACAATGACGATTCGTTGAATATAGGAACCGGGCATTAGCACTTCCCTGATTGGAAGGGACGCAGCTTCAAATCCCGCTCGCAGTAAACCTCTGGCTATCACAAATAATTTGTTCTTTAAAGTAGCTGAGCATGTCAAGTGCCAAAATACAGATCAAAATATGACGAAATATATAGATTTAAATGCATTAGCCTTATAGGTACTTGTATATTAAAAATAATATAGTAGTGGTAAAGCCTTGCTGATCCCAGCATGAATGGGCTTGCTCTTCCATATCGATCGGGGAAGTATCTGACAGAAGACCAGTGTGAAACAACAGCAGATCCTTCTATTGTTGTGTTTCGTATGCTGAGTGAGAATGCCGGAGGCTCAAATCTATCTATCCTCTTATAATCTCCCTATCCTCTCCTCTTCTCATTATTCCTCCTCTCCAATCCTTTCCTTGGAGTTGCGACGTGTGAGGTATTCATTTGGTGTTACTGGCGTCTATAAGCTACAGTAACCACTTTAGGTAGGCCGTATGTGTGTCTGCCACTCGCATAGGATAAAAAAAATATTAAAAAATCAACAACGAAAATGGTAGGATAAATTATACTGGAACAATATTCGAGTGACGAGTCGAATGTTTTAGTCTCACTTGAAAGAGGTCCACGAGCCCTTTCACTGTCTCATACATTTTTAATTTATTTTATCTTTAAAAAGATTTAGTGGGAAACTTAGACACTGAGATATCACGGGGTTGCACATTATCATACTTTTTTTACTGCCTCTGTGGAGCAGTGGCAGTGTGAGCGACTACTGATCATGAGGTCTCGGGATAGATCCCCGGGTCGGGCAGTGCCATTGAGCTTTTTCGTAAAAAGAAAAATTGTGAGTAGCAACCCGGAATGTGGAAATGTGCCCGGTAGACGTCAATAGGCTCACCCCCTATTACGTGGAACTTAAACATAATTGGTGAACCGTGGGTGTAATACTCCTTTGCCTACGCCTTCGGGGAATACAGGCGTTATGCTGTTTTTACCATGACGGTTGGAACAGAACGGAGACGGTATATGCATTTAGGGTTGGAAGATATTCGTATGGTTCTTAGACATGTTTGACAGCGGTAGATTATCAGGCGGGGACGCAAGCGTAGGCTTTTTCGAAATTATATATTCTGTTTTCTATAAACACCCGTGTTAATTAGTGTATTCTTGACGATTTTATGTGCTATATAATTTATGTTAAACATTATAATTATTCAATGCCTACAAATACTACTGTCAACTTGAACAACAATCATAATTATGACACAAAAGCCATTAAATAAGAAGAAGAAGATAATTATGACAACAACCATAGTCACAGGATTCTCTTTTCTATAATCTATGGCCCTTATATAAAGCTCATGGAAGTAATAATACCACCTACAACGTAGTATTTATTACTGATCGATTTTGAATTTTTTAACTTGTTCTAAGCGAGTGCTTGACTATAACCATCCTGATGGTCAGTAAAAATATATATGATATTTAGCAGCATCGGTTCTAACGCGACAACTAAGTACCCAAAGAGTAATGTGTATAACTAGAAAATATACTACACCATGCATGAGCGGACTTAGGTTTTATATAACATTAAAAGCTGCCCTGACGTAAAGTACTGTCGCACTTTCGCAAGTACGCCAAGCTTCCTTGCCGCTGCTTTTGCCTTAGATTCAATGAACCACTCGAATTTAAGGCTCGAGATTATCTTTAAACTCAACAACTAAAATGAAAAACAAATTTCATCTGAATCAAAATCGCTCTGATATCAGTATCGAAGAGTAAAGCAAAGAAAGTTCCATTTCAACCTCAGAGTTCGATATACTTTCCCTTTTAAGTCTCAATAACCATATACCAGCACACGACTTCTAAAAACGTCCGAAATTGGCCGGTAAACATGTCATCTACGGTTGGTATATTTGACAACATAAATATCGGTTGTTTTTTTTATAGAAACACCATAAATCTGCGTTTCCATAGATTATTGTTACGGATCGTAACTGAAAACCCTCCCATCCGTTAGTCGCAAACTGTCAGTTAATTCACTTACGACTCGTATTTTATAGGAACAGATTTTACTTACGCCTGGTAGAATATTCTACCGATTGTAAGTAAAACGACCCGTTTTATTATTATAGGAACCGGGTATAAACCGCTAAGCTATCGCAGTCGCTGACGGCGATCCCAGTCTCCCCTTTACAATTTGCTTTTAGATGTCTTTACGACTCCCACACGATGGAAAAGAACCCTTTTTAACGACTGAAAAAAATATGCATGACTTCATACGCCATCGCCCGAGAAGGCAACTCTATGAGTAGTGTGGGGTTATCATCTTATCATCCACTAAATAACCTGAAATGCGCCGTCTCTCTCCCCTTCTCTGTGCACCACTGGTACCGCGTCGCTATTCTATATAGTGTATTTTTCTTAACTTGTCCTAAGACGTAAACAAACCGTACTGGGTACGAAAATCATGAGTTTTGGCATCAATCCGAAACATTACCTAAGTTATGAGCGTCTTGTTATATATATTTTTATATATTTTAAATATCATTTATGTATTTAGATATTTTTATATATATTTTTAGCATTTGACATGCTTAGCAACATACATTAAACACAAAGTGAAAAATGTGAAATCGAAAATAACAGTCACGAGCAGGATTCGAACCTGCATCTCCTGGATACCGTCCAGATGCTTTGCCAATTCAGCCATTGTGACCCTTGCTCCTGACTACTAATTTCGATAACAGATTTATACTTAACGTCTTTGGGTGACGCCTGCACCATCTGTCGGAAGTATTTTCATACATTATACCGACCAGGTAAACTTAATTTTACAATTAAGATTTTACCTAATAATGACGCAAACCCTATAAATATTTAGATATTTTTATATATATTTTTAGCATTTGACATGCTTAGCAACATACATTAAACACAAAGTGAAAAATGTGAAATCGAAAATAACAGTCACGAGCAGGATTCGAACCTGCATCTCCTGGATACCGTCCAGATGCTTTGCCAATTCAGCTATCGTGATCCTGTTCGTGACTGTTATTTTCGATTTCACATTTTTCACTTTGTGTTTAAAGCGTCTTGTTTATTACACTTGATATTACACACACATACACCAAAAATTGCTTCATATTAACTATTTTAACCACAATTATTTTCATAAAATGTTTAAAATATTAGAATCTATTTCAGCAGATAAAAAATGATCATCTCTATTTGACATTTCTAAATCCTAGATTGTCTTTGGATCGTTGGGATGCGAGAAGCGAGTGAATGAATCTGACCAGTGAGTGAGCTCTATATATGAGAGTTACCTCTCATATATAGAGCATTATAAAATTATTATTATAAAATTAACCTGACTAATAAATCTGATTTTATTTTTATTGTATTGTTATAGTAATGTATTATTGAAATTATTTGGATAACAAATCCCAAACATAGGCTAAAACTATTATTTGACAAATATTTTTTTTAGCCGGCCTACTGGTGGACACTTCCCGTCACGTCTCACGCTCGGACCAATAATACACTGGACGGCTTAGCTTTAATATTACACTTCAGTGTGGCTATTACGCTACGGCTACGGCTATTCGCCCTAAATGTGGCAAAAATTAAATGAAGATCGCAATATAATTTTTACCACTATCTAAATAAATCACTAATTGATTAATATATTAATATCGATCACTTATTATTCTGATTAATATTGTGAATGCAAAATTAGTTGAGAGTTTAGAGATAATAAACTCTCACAAAATTTTAACGTAACCTACAAGTATTTATATATATTTGTAGCATTTGACATGCTTAACTTAGCATTTGACATGCTTAACATGCTTTTTTTTTTTTTTCACTTTTAACGTAACCTACAAGTATTTATATATATTTGTAGCATTTGACATGCTTAACTTAGCATTTGACATGCTTAACATGCTTTTTTTTTTTTTTTCACTTTGTGTTTAATGTAACCTACAAGGTTTTATTTTATATGTTCAACACTAATTCTGCAACATCACGTAGTTATGTATAGTTGTTATTTAGACTGTACAAACAGACACTTCAATTTTATTTATGTGTATAGATAATATATTTTCCTTTAACTTATGTAGGTAATAATTTTAGCCGTTATTGCTAGTATATTGCTACTACCGCACAAGACGAACTTATTTAATACAAAAGTTTGCAGCAAATAAAAAGCTTTTTTTCTTTTATTTGGAAATGAAAGCATTTAGGCAGCTATACACTTTTATTATTACTTTTATTTATACGGGTAGAAAATAATAAAAAATAAACTATTTCTATGCTATCAGTACTGGTTATATCCTACCTAAGTAAACGAGAATAGTAGTGCCCATTAGCGTAGTACCGAAGGGATAGGCAGAGGTGTATTACACACCCACGACTCGCCAGCTATGTTTTAGTCCCACGTAATAGGGGCGAGCCTATTGACGTCTACCGGGCACATTTCCAAACTCCGGGCTGCTACTGAGAATTTTTCTTTTTAGGAAAATCTCATAAACATTGCCTGACCCGGGGATCGAACCCGAGAGTAGTAGCTTTAATAAATCCCTTCAAGAATATCTCCATCCATCCATCCATCAGCCTTTCGACGTCCACTGCTGGACATAGGCCTCCCCAAGACAACGCCACAACATGTGTTTCGCTCATATGGGGGATAGTGCCGTAATCGCCACGCTTGGCAGGCGGGTTAGCAATCGCAGTGGATGTTGTTAATACTCGAGGGAGTATTGCTGCCCACTCCCCCGGTATTCCCTCAGTCGGCTCTTACGACTCCCATGGGTGGAGAGGGGTAGGACAATTCTAAAGCCGGCCCCGCACGGCACCTAGAATATTTACCCGTGTTGTACTTGGATAGAAATGCTGATGCCGGCAGCGGTGTCCCATGCAACATTATTACGCAGTAGGCTAGTCTTTGGTTATTGATTTATCTGTATTTACAAGAGATAAAGTACGTGTAATAATACAGTACCTATTACAATAGAGACAGTATACCATAGACAGCCATGCTGACATGATATACGTTGCCCTAATATGTCTCGGTGGTCGAGCGGTGATGTATGCGATTGCGGATCATGAGGTCTCGGGTTCGATTTCCGGGTCAGGCCAACAAAAAGTTATTGAGGTTTTCCTTCAAAAAATTCGCAATAGCACCCCGGAGTTAGCACTAGTAGTTATAATTTTTTTAAAGACACGAAATAGACTGCATGTATGAATGATACTTGTACCGCGGGGCTTTACGAACATACAATTTCACGGACACAAAGTACACCCAGACTCAGAACAACCATTAGTGGATCACACAAAGAGGTGTCTTATGTGGGAATCGAACCCATAACACTCGGGTGGGAAGCCGGTATCTAAACCACTCCGTCATCTGTTCACAGTTTCACACTAAGTAGGTATTATTAATTATAATAAATGGCTTAAAATAAAATATAATCAAAATAACTACTTATTAACCTGCCTTCTACATTCCCCTTTTGATGTAAATTAATCTATATTTTTCTACAAAACACTGAGCTACAAAACAATTTCGTTCATGTGTACCAAAAGTGCATGCTCGAAATATTTTAACACTTGTTCATATGAACCAAAACTGATAGTAAGCCATACCCGAAATATTTTAACACTTCCTGGAATGTCTAGTTTCAGTTAGGTCACGCAAATATATCATTAGTTTTTTTTGTACACACGGCTCATGTATAAAGGTTGTTCTTTAAAAATTCACGGAAACGCTGGCAGCGGGATTTAGATCATCAACACTGCCCGGAGGCGGGAGCTAGAACAAACCATATATACCTGCATATTTTCTAAAAAAATCTCTATTTTCTAAGACTAAATTTAGTATTTATTATAGAGGTTCGTACGTATACTTTGTTTCAAGGACTACTATATGTGGTGATGATGCATTGTATCAATATCCATTATTATATTATTTATAATTGTATTGAAATACGTCTCAAAACATTGATTTCTTTTATTAGATTTCTAGAAATCATTGGCGAAATCTGGAAACATACGGCACTTAAATAGTGCCGCAATTATATAATATCACTTTTGCTCCATAATAAATGAATAATATTGTTTTTTTATTAACATAAGTGTGAAAATGTGAGAATAACAGTCACGAGCAGGATTTGAATCTGCATCTCATGGAATACCGAATATTCCGCTGAATTGGCAAAGCATCTGGGACGGTATGCTAAAAATATGCTATATAATATACTAAAAAAATATATAAAAATATGAAAATTGTTATTTTATTTTGATACTAGCTGTACCCCGTGTCATCATTTTATTTACTAATAATAACATATTTTTTTTACAAGTTCGTATAATATGTATTGACGTAGGACTTTCTACGATTTTATTTTCAGGATTACAACAATACACGACGGGCCTCGTGGCGTAGTCGGTAGTGTAACCGACTCCAGTGCACGAGGTCGTGGGTTTGATTCCCACTCAGGACAATTATTTGTGTGATGAACACAGATATTTGTACTGCGTTTGGGTGTTTCCTCTCTATTATATTTATGTATTTACAAAAAAAGTAATATTTGTATAATATCCTAAATCTGGTACCCATAGCATAAGCGTTAAGCTTAGTTTGGGACCAGAGGACGTTGTGTGAAATGTCTTTGATTATTTATTTATTTAATATGAAAAGTTCCTGAAACCTTTTTTTATATGAAAAACTAATATTCAGCTATTCAGAATTACATATTACTAGGTACAATGTTTATTCATTGTTAGGACAGTCGCCGTAGGTACTTTATTCAGCCATGCCTGTTATTTACTCAAATATTACTCGTAAAAATAATTAATCGCTTATATTTATTCACCGTGTGATGGGTGGACCGGGATTATTTACTGTACCTATAATTAAACGACTACTCGAATGCTTTTTAAGTACTAATCGGATTTTGTCAATATCGCTTAGAACTTTTTCTCTTAAAGAATCTAAATTGGTTCTTTAAGTCTATGAATATTTTTAATTAATGAAATACCAGCTCAATATAACTTCTATACCACTTGAAAGGCGCCCAAATGATGGGTATTAATGCAAACGCAAGAAATAAACTCAATCAAAGCTAATCTATTTAACTAAAGTATGTCCTTACGGATGTTCCATTATTATGTTCCGTGTGGTGACGGACTAAGAATACAAGTGTCACCACCCTATTCTTTCCCGCGGGTGTCGTATGAGGCGACTTAGGAAAGTAAGGAATTATTACCCATTGCATTGCTGGTGGTCAGGCTGGATACTAAGTGGAGTACTCACTTACTGTCGGGCCTGAGTTTGTTGGTACCACTATCTTAAGTGTGACCGGCCATGAAGCACATTGGTGTGTTGTTGGTTGTTGAAATAACAGATAGCAGTTAATTCTTTCCTTTCATAACTGTGAAATGAAATTGTGAGCCGCCTGACAATACTCTCGGTATAGTTGATTCCATGAGCGACGGTTAGAATATACTATCAGGTAACTCGTCCAACGTCAAAAGCTATTTTTCACAACTCCTTGCTGTTCTACTGTTGCCCATAGGTCTCCTCTCAGAGTGAGAGAGACTTTCTTCTTTTTTTTTGTTTAGCCGGGAAGAAATAACCTAACTTAAACTAACCGCACAACCCCGTCGTTCGGGGCAACAAATAGAGTAGAGTGGGGCCCTCACCCACTAAAGAAACCCGTCCTGTGCCGTCTCTCCGACTGTGTTGGCGGGCTACTGGTACTATGTTGGATTACTTCAGAGGTCCGCCGGCGGCTTACCCTTTCAGGTACCCTGTACTGAGCGACGCATCCACACCTTCGCAGGATGCCTAGCGGGTGGCGATAGTTCCCCGGTCCATCCACCCGTAGCCTCAGCTAGGGCGGCATCAGGTGCAAGTACTCGCACCTGCGTCGCCCCAGTCGCTGGCGGCGGTTTGGATCAGCAGAAGAATCCTCCTTCTTGGCCCTCTCCGCCGCTTCCTTCCACGAGATAATCTCCTCGCAGAAGGCAGCGACTGCAGCCCAATTCCTGTCGCTGCCGAGCATCGCTCTGACGACGCCTGGCAGAGAGAGGTCCCCCCTATTGCCGCGACGAGTTCATGGCGCTGCTCAACTCAAGCCAGGCATGACTCGAGCGTATGTTGCACCGTGTCCACGTCGTAGACTTAGGCCACAGCCTACCATACTGATCCAGTGCGAGTTGCCAGACTTCACAAGCCATTGAGATAATCTCTCAGGCTTGCAGTTTTCTCATGACGTTTTCCTTCCCCGAAGATAATTCTCAACACACATATATATCAAAAATTTAGAAAAATCAGGTCTGTGCCGAATTTTTTTTTAAATCTGTCCAGTAGTTTTTGCGTGATGCGCGAACAAACAAACAGAGAAACAGACCAACGAATAGTGTTCTATTAAAGCACTATCAGACTTTTTGAGCTCGGAGAGCTCAAAATGACACGAAAATTATACTTTTAAGCTCAAAGAGCTCAAAATCTAAGAAATATTTAGTTGTTGAGCTCGAAGAGCAGCACCTAATAAGTGCATCATTAAGCGCTTAAGTATCAAATTAGCGGGAAGTTGCAGGGATAGCCTTTAGGGTCAACCGCTTTCCAGATTATTTTTTCTAAATATCTTAAATGTACAGACACAGCTCTGTTATAGCCTTATAATAGTATAGTTAAGGATACTGTTTATGTGTTTATTTAGAAAATTTAATAAAAATATTATTTTGCTAAGTTAAAAAGTATCACAGAGATTAGTTTTGCCACTATGATATTAGCAAGGATAAAAGTAAAACCATTTAATACACACAGCAAAAGATTCTCAAACAAAAACCCGGCTCACATATATAATGAGATGGATTGGTATGTCAAGTTACTCAAATATACAAAGTTCTTTATTCGTTCTCATTTATACTATGACAGTTATAAATATAGAGAATTTTAAATTATGCACACTAAAATATGCATAGCCAGACGGGAATGGATAGCTGAAATTCGACCAAGAGCAATTAGATGCACTTGATGGTATGTGGTAACCGCCAACTCAACAGTACTAAAACTACTACCAAGCGGTAAAATATAATATTTTGCGGACGAAAGTTGAATGAAAGGATGGTCATCTTACCACCGATGGAATGTAACATAGTTCCAGTGGCCTGCCAATAAAGGCGGAGCCACGACGATGACGATGTGACGGCACACGGTGGATTTATTTAGTGGGTGAGGGCCCCACACTACCCTGTTCGTTGCCCCGAATGACGGGGTGTGTGGTTAGGAACTTTTTTCCGATTTAACAAAAAAAATGGTGAGTAATACACCTCTGCCTACCCCTTCGAGGATACAGGCGTAATGCTATGTTTTGTTTTTATTTTAATATGTTACTACTAGTCGACCCGTGCGGAATTCCGCAATATAATAATATACAATTCCGAATTATATTCATCGAATCCGATTCGATATCTATCGAAAAATCAACGCATCCATTAAAGGACTTCTTCATAGATGATTTTAAATCTCAAATTTAAGAGAAGCTGAACATTTTTAGACCGTGGTATTTTTCCTCATTAGCCGGTACGATAACCGAATTTGATAAAGGAATAAGTAAGATCCCGCGGACCGACAGAAATATAAAATGTGAAATTTAAAATGATAGCCACGGAGTAGGATTAGAAATCTGCTTTTCCTGGATAACCGTTCCAGATGCATTGCCAACTAAGCCATCGTGAAGATTTTGCACTTAAGACACAGTATGATTTTAAATTTTAATAGTTAAGCTTAATTGGTCGGAACAATGTATCCAAATACATTGTAGAAATGTCGCAGGTGGCACCCAAGACATTAAGGAGGTATGTGTTATCGTAATTGCTATTTAAAATTACGATATGTACTTTAGGAGCGTAATATTTATTACTAATATTATAAATGCGAAATTAAGTTTATTGGTTATGTTTTAACGCTGTGTGTGTAAATTTGAAAACAGACAATCGGCTGCTAACCAAGGTCACCTCTGTTAGGATATTGGTTTACAACCGTGTAGAAGGCTCTTTATGCGTGTGAACGGCAAAAAGAAAGTCGAATTATAAATGCTACCATGTTATATAAATAACCATGGATCACAGCTGCTTCTTTATAAAAGTGACAACAGTACTACGAAAAAAAATACCACTTACAAGATTCATGCAGATATAGATTTACACTAGCCTTTGCCCGCAGCTCCACCGCAGCCAAAAGCTAGTTTTTTGGTAATATCTCAGGTTCCCGATATAGTATCTAAATGTATACCAGTCTAATCAAGAGCTATCAAACAAAAAAAGTTGCGTCAAAATTCGTTTAGTAGTTTTTGCGTGATGCGCGAACAAACAAACAGATAAACAGACAAACAGACTAAAAATCTAAAATAAATCGTTTTGTGTTTAGACACGCCTATATAGCCTAATTCAGTATTTTTTCTCAAATACCTTAAATGTACAGACACAGCTCTGTTACAGCTTTATAATAGTATAGATTATTTGACAGACTCATAAAATTGCTACCAGATAAAATGGACACTTTAAGCACAAATGTAGATTCTCAATCTCATCTCATAATATTAGAACCATTCACAAATAGCAAAGGAAAACCATTTACTCAATACCACTACTATTTTCTATTTAGCTAAATTTGTTAAACACAAAGTGAAAAATGTGAAATCGAAAATAACAGTCACGAGCAGGATTCGAACCTGCATCTCCTGGATACCGTCCAGATGCTTTGCCAATTCAGCCATCGTGACCCTTGCTCCTGACTGTTAATTTCGATAACACATTCATACTTAACGTCTTTGGGTGACGCCTGCACCATCTGTCGGAAGTATTTTCATACATTATACCGACCAGGTAAACTTAATTTTACTATTAAGATTTTACCTAATAATGACGCAAACCCTATAAATATTTTTCCTGCTGTCTGTGCATCTCCTGGATACCGTCCAGATGCTTTGCCAATTCAGCCATCGTGACCCTTGCTCCTGACTGTTATTTTCGATTTCACATTTTTCACTATGTGTTTAATGTATGTTGCTAAACATGTCAAATGCTAAAAATATATATAAAAATATCTAAATATCTGAATTTGATTCTACGTATTAGGTGGTTTTGTAAGTCTCTCAACTTAAATTGGGAACTTCTTGAAGTACTAAATAGGCGTAATACCTTTAATTTAATGTTTTTACAAGATTTTTTGAATAAGTTAATTGCCGTCTGTAATGCTAGATCATTATACCCATTCCTACTAATATTATTATGCGAAAGAGCGTTTGCTTGTTACGCTTTAACGCCGTAATTACTTTATCGTTCATCATTATTTATTGCATACATATCGCCTGGAGTCCAGAGAAGTCTTTTATCTTTTTTTTATTTTCTTTATTTCATGAAGTGGTAGACAAGCCACTGCCCATCTGATGGTAAATGGTAACCGTCACCCAAGGAATCAACAATACCGAGAGTATTGTCAAGCCGCTGCTCACCATTTCATTCCATCGATTTGAAATGAAAGAATAAACGGCTGTCTCCTGCTACAGCCAAAACGCAACAATGTGCTTCATGGCTGGTCTCACTGGAGATGGTGGTACCAACCCACTCGGGTCCGATCCATTCATCCATTCATCAGCCGTTTAAAGTCCACTGCTGGACATAGGCCTCCCCAAGAATGGGGGATAGTGCCGTAGTCGCCACGCTTGGCAGGCGGGTTGGCGATCGCAATGGATGTTGTTAATACTCGAAGGAGTGCTGCTGCCCACTCCCTCGTCATTACCTCAGTCGGCTCTTACGACTCCCATGGGTGGAGAGGGGTGGGACAATTGTAAAGCCGGCCCCACACGGCAAACAGATACCAAGTGTCGGGCCCGATACCAAGTGAGTACTCCCACTTAGTACCCAGCCCTACCACCAGTCATGCAATGGATGATAATTGCTTACTTCCCTTTGTCGCCTCATACGACACCCGTGGGAAAGAATGGGGTGGTGACACTTGTATTCTTAGTCCGTCACCACACGGACAGAAATGGATAGTTTTGTGTGATAGATATTTTTTTGCATACAGATAATTATTGTGTCGTAAAAACGCTACAATTATTATTTTAAGGACCGAGTTAATTTTAGTGTCACGAGCTTATCGAAGGTAACGAGCTTCGATCAACGTGACGAGTTATAAAAGTCGTTTCTTTACTCGTCTCATATATTTTCACCCGTATTTTCCTTACTTCATCATGTAGGTTAAAGATTCATGAGTATACATTTACAGCCCCAATTTTGCGAACTCTATATAGAAGTTTTTCCAATGAAACTTGGATATGAAATTTCCCGTTCATTCGTGGTAACTTTGCACAAAAGCTCCCGCAGGGACTCAATTTTTATAAGTATGACTTTTTCTGTGTTGGTACAAACGTAATATAAAACTGAATTTACTTAAATGAAGCTGCGTTAATTCTACAGTGTTTTTTTATAAAATTAACTAACAATACTAGGACCATAGGAAACCTACTATCTATCATCTGAAATAATCTGATGTTTTCCATATTTCGTTTATTGATTTTTGAAAAACTTCGGTACGTTTGTAAGAGAAAAATAGACAGCTCTATTCCTTATTTGTTTAGCGTAATATTAGATCTTTTAGGTGGAATGTGTCGTGGTCAATCCCTTACTTCCCCTAGTATTGCTAAACCTATTAGTAATTAGCGCATACGTGTTCGACTGCACAGATGGCGGAGTGATTTAGATACCGGCCTCCCGCGCCAAGTGTTGTGGTTTCGATTCCCATACAGGACCACTTTTTTTGTAACATAAATAGATGTTCTGAGTCTGGGTGTACTAGGGTGTTGTCTATAAAAACAACCATTCAAATAACAAATCAGTTTCCACGAGAATTAAATTACATATTTTATACCCAATCCTTAACGCAACAAAGGGTCCCTTGGAGGTCGTTTTCTATTTAACGGCTGCAAACGAAAATGAGATTCTTATAGAAACTGGGCAATCATTGTGCCAACGTTTACGAAATTATTTTTTAAATTAATAAATATTGTCCTAAATTTTTATAAAGCCTAAGTTAAATTTCTTTTATAAACCAAGCGCTAGAGAACTGTCGTACCTGCCAGGCTATTCTGTAAGATTTCACTAGCGAACTCACTTCTGAATTCGCAGTGAAAATACTATTGAGCAGGGGCCGGACAGTGCCGAACTTGACGTATGATTCCAGTTTATTACAAAGAAAACGTCGCCATCTTATAAACAACCCGCGTAAATAAAAGAGCATTTGGTATCCTAAACTGATGTAGAGGTCACTGTTATAAATTTTAAAAGTGTCATTTTTACTATGGACGTAGTGTGTTTGATAAATGGAGGACAGACCATCAATCCTTCATAGTCATATGAGATAGCTCTTAATTAGACTTAAAAGCTGGTATACATTTTATCCAGCTACTATTACGGGAACCTGAGATATAAACTTAAAACTAGCTTTTGTCTGCGGCGGATCCGCTGGCAAAGGCTGCTGTCTAATAAAAGTGACAAATTATTCGAAGTCTTAGGAAAAGTGCGCTTTATAATCATCTTTGAAATAAAATAATACGAGACAACCTACCTATACAACCCATCCATTTTACGAATAAAGGTTTAATGAAGAAGTATTTGTAAATAAGTACTATCTTATTATTTATTTACTACGCAGGTGGAACTATAGGCGCAGCTGCTGATTGCTTCGTAAAACAGTTTCTTTGAAAAAATATTTAAGCTCAATTTCTGCGTAGAACGCTTAACTAAGGCGAACAATGCTGCTTAGACATAATTAGGCAATTTTATTATAGTAATTAATCAACTCTTACCGCAGCCGTTATACTATACCCATTTTCACTTACAAAAGCAATACCATAAATCCGACACTTTTAAAGTGATTTACAATGGATTTCAATATAGAACAGGCCTCGTGGCGTAGTCGGTAGTGTAACCAACTTCCGTGCACGAGGTCGTGGGTTCGATTCCCACTCAGGACAATTATTTGTGTGATAAACACAGATATTTGTACTGCGTCTGGGTGTTTTCTATCTATTATATGTATGTATTTATAAAAAAAGTAATATATGTATTATACCCATAGCACAAGCGTTAAGCTTAGTTTGGGATCAGAGGACGTTGTGTGAAATTTTCCGTGAATATTTATTTATTTACCTGTTATTGAACTGACTGCCTCAGTGGTGTAACGGTAGTGTATGCAACTGCTAATCATGAGGTCTCGGGTTCGATCCCGGGACGGGCAATGCTATTGAACTTTTTCCTAAAATGAAAAATTCTCAGTAGCAGCCCGGAGTTTGGAAATATTCCCGGTAGACGTCAATAGTCTCGCCCCCTATTACGTGGGACATAGCTGGCGAATCGTGGGTGTGTAATACATCTCTGCCTACCTCTTCGGGGAATACAGGTGTTGTTATGTTTTTATTGAACAGTTATACTGAAATTGAAAAGACTTTTTTAAAGCACATTGCTGACTGGCTCTTTTAGTGGAAAAATAGAGACTTCATGCGAGCGATGATTTCCACATACAAAAATAATTTGTTCTAGTAAAGAGGCTGAGTATGTAAATTTTTTCTTAAAACATTGTTTCTTAAATATTTTTTATTTATTTTTTTACTTACACCGCTGATGACAAAAAATAAGGTAAAACAGTGTCACGTTTCGCAATATTTGAAGTTAATTTTCATCTAATTTTTATTAAAATCTGAAATTGAATGTTTCTCAATTGTCGTCATCTCAATAAAATAGAACACAAAGGATGTTAATAGATTTCAGAAAGCGGTCAGTCTCAACTTGTTTCTGCAAGTGGGCTATGAACGATCGGCTTTAAGTGCTCTTTTGAGAAATGGCACAAGAATGGACGTGACATATCAAACGTGTAAATAGTCTTTCTTATAGAATACACAGCTTATATTGCCATTGCTCAGATAAAGTGGCAGAATATATTTTATATATAAACATTTCGATTTGGTGGGGTGTCGAAATTGTCTAACAGTAAGTTTAAATGTTAAGATTATTGGATAATAAACTCGGAATAATAATTGTACGACAAAATTGGTAGTTTGACTAGAGCGTGCTCTTCTAAAAATATAGATAGACAAATATAAATAAAGAGGTCATTCAAATTATTAACGAACTGCTTTTTAGAATTCCGCTTTGTAAATATTTGTATAATGAAATGGCCATAAAGTCCTACAAAATACTTTGATATTTACGCGAATGTTACACATTTTGAAATAAAACTACGTTTACGGAATCTATCGCGTTTACTTGATTATACTATCATATCTTATACTATCCAGACGTTTCGAATACTTTACAGCATTCATGATCACGGGTGGACTTAGATGATAGACGTCCAAGGCTGATATGTTATTATTTATTTATTTTAACCCACCTAATACTCGTTTAGAAACACAGTGAAATTATCTACTTCAAATTTTTTTATGCTTACAATGTATGAGACTTTAAGTTAGTATATTAAAATGAATATAATACTCCTCTTTAAACTATAAAATTTTGTTTTTATTTAGTGCTCAAAAATTCTACCACAAACTACCAATTACTACCAGTAAGAAGACAATCTTGGTTATTAGTTTATATTATTAAATATATTGATTTTACCCAAAAGCTTAGACTAGAAAGCTACCACCGGATCGGAACGCGGCCTGACTGAGAAAGATCCGGCCAGAAAACTCAGTAGGCAACAACTGTTATGGATTATTAAATTTTGTACGGAATTACTTAGAGCTGAATTAAGTTTAAAATTTTTTAAGGCAAAAACTAATCACTACTGTGGGTTTTATCTACACAATAAGCGCTAACTGTGTCTTGCAATCTTGTGGTGTGCCTTCTTGTATTATGTTTGGTGAGGCCTGTCACAGGATTCCAGCTTGATGGTAAGACCCAGCCGTCTTCTCTATTGAAATTGGGATGTTTCTTAATTTCAATAGCCTCACGTATCATTCTAGGGCGATATTGATGTTCTTATGCGAGGATTTGAGGTTTGTCAAACCTAATGTAATGGCGGGCGTGGTCCTGTGTGTGCTCACAAATTGCAGACTTTGTATAGTGACACGAAAAAAACTTATTTTACATTCCACAATTTTTTTTGCGTGGCCTTGGCGTCACTGTGTTTTCACTTAGAACAAAGTATAAAATTATAAGGCAACCAAGTCAGGAAGATAAATGGTTTAGAGATTTCTTGTTGAACTCATTGATTTTTAAATAAGTCGTATAATATTGTCCAAAGTTGCAATTTTCTATTGATAGATGTCGCTGTTTTAAAGTAAAAGAGATATTGACAAATGCAGCCCTAGATGTCGCAAGTGGCAGTTTTAGATGTATTCAGTTGCTGTTGTATATTATATAGAAACACAATATTGCTTTTTTTGTAAGGAAACTAGCGATGTCTTTTTGTTTTCTTAAATTGTTTTTGTTTACAGTTTAATAAATTATTCAATTTTACATTTTTATATATATTATATGCACTTATACAGGTATATAATGTAAACTCATGGATTGTTGTTCTTACTAATTGCCAGATGGCGCCTTGCAAAATGACAGAGGTAGACCAATATAGAAGTACTTCTTAAAATTAGCGCTAGATGGCGTATAAGATATGAAACCCACATTAGTACTTTTTGAAATTAGCGCTATCTATGTGATTTATTGAAAACTACTTAGTAAAACCAATACATTATTAGTTACTTATCAAATGATCAATTTTATTGTGAAAAATGAAGATTATGAGGCGTGCAGTTTTGGATTTTCCAGAGTATTTTTTATTATAATTAATATTATAATTGAGTTTGTAGTATGAATAAATATTTTTTAAATTTATAATGTAACTGTGTTTTGTTTTTAGTTTAGGCCCTGGCGGCCACAAAACATTCCAGCAGTGCGTGGCAGCGTATTTGAAGCACCCCCTGAATGCTGAGGTTCTATGCTCAGGATTGGACAAAGGGTTTACTGTCGAGCGAATGTGGTATCTAGAATTATCCTGTTTCCATATTAATTTGGTATATATATAACCAGGCTTCTGAGTGTTTATGATACTGAACGTGAAACTAGCTAAGTGTACCTTCCTTTGAGCTGACATTTTACAATATCACAGTAATTGAGTTTAGATAATATGAGACTATTCATTAATTGAATTCTTAAAGGTGTACTAATGTAATCTCGTACCCCATAGAGAACTTTCAGTTTATAAAAACATGTCCGCAAAGCCTCATTAATATGCCTCTCAAAGCGTAACTCTGGGTCCAATATCAGTCCTAGATTTTTTGTAAAGTCGACTCTGGGAATTTTTTCTCCGGAGATGACAACGTCTAGGTTTTTAGCGAGTACTGCTGCAATCTGGTGTTTACTTCCTAGAACCATAAACTTCGATTTATGTGGATTCAACACCAGCGCATCTTCTTTCTTTGTTGTCCAAGATACAATCCTCTGAAGATCTTCATTTACCTTATTAACTGCTTTTCGGGTGTCTTTTGGTTTAAAAGATATATTGTATATCATTATATTGTATGTCATCAGCATACATATGATATTTGCAGTTTAAAATAGATGATGTTATGTCTGCACTGTAAAGAATGTAGAGCAATGGACCTAGTATTGATCCCTGAGGAACTCCCCTGTCTACCCGATGAGGTGAAGATTTAGCAGTCGATCCGTCAGTCCTATGGATTTCCACTTGTTGAGATCTATTTGAGAGGTAGCTCTCAAACCATTCCACTGTTTTTTCCTCAAAGCCATAGAATGTTAGCTTGACTAGCAGCAGATCTCTATCTATTCCATCAAATGCACGTGAGCAATCTAGCATGACGAGAATAGAAGCCTCTCGTCTATCACGAGCTTCCAAAATGTTACCTACAATATCTGATAGAGCCGTCACTGTACTGTAACCTTTTCTAAACCCTGACTGCAGTTCAGGCAGAATATTGTTAAGCTCTAAATAATCCGCCATCTGCGAATGCACAGCCCATTCCAGAACTTTAGACAATACTGGCAAAATACTGATAGGACGAAGATCTTTGGGTTTTTCTGGGTTGCTAGTTTTAGGAATAGGTCCTATGGTTGCACATTTCCACAACTGCGGGAATGTGTGTGTATTTAAAGACCTGTTTATTATGTCCGTTATAGCTTCTAGGCTATTTGGCAGTGTAAGAGCTATCATGTCAAGACTTATATTATCTGTACCCTGCGCGTTGGACTCTAAACTATTAATTATCTTCAGCACTATTCCTTGATCAACTGTCTTTAGCCCGAAAAGTAGAATGACTGAACCTATTATGTTTAAAATAGGACAGTGTTAGCATATCATTTAAGCATTTTCCAGGTACGTCCAGAAATGTCTTATTAATTGTCTAAGGATCGTTAAAATGATCTGGCAAAAGGTAATCTTTGTGATCTGGTAAAACATCTGACTTAATATTTTTCCATAGAGATTTGGGGTTTCCTGTTGATATGGTCTGTGAAATATGCTTTTTTATCGTTGTGTAATGACTGAGCAGCCTGCTTCTTCAGATCCAAGTAGTACTTCTTGTGTATATCCAGACCAGTTCTATGAGCTCTGTGCCTGGCTTTGTCACGAAGTTTAAAAAGCAAACGAACGTTGTCTGTAATCCAAGGTGTAGGACGGTTTCTAAAGATTTTTCTACTCTGAGGAACGTGGAGATCATACAAATTATTAATAAGCGACACAAACATTTGTACCATTGAATTAACATCTGTTATAGTCCTGATATTGTCCCATGGTGTTGAATCCCTGTCAATTAAAGATAATGTTTTTATGGGGCGATACAGTACAATCCTTGGTTAAGGTTTCTCTCTCTTAAGTACCTACTGTTTCACAGCTGATAAATGAGTGGTGGCCGAGTTCAATAATGTGGTCAACAATAACATTCCGAATCTTCATATCAGTGCAGATGATATCTATGAGTGTGCTGCTGTCACCTACAAAATGAGTTGGCTCTTGCACCTATAAAATGTATACCAGTTCTAACAACTGCTATACATATAATGGAGGTCCTAACAGTTAGGAAGTTATATGTATTAAATGTTGTACTTCGCAAACATTCGGAAACAAAATACGATCCTAAGCTTGTTACCAGAAAAAGACGCTCAGACATAGTCTGTAAAATACGTAGATTCAGCTTAGCTACACTAGAACGTTTCTATTATTTTCTTAGCCCTATATTATACAATAGAATTAATAAAATCTTAAATATATACCCACTGACACAGTCTCAATGTAAAAAAAGTCTAATAAGATGGCTCCAAACGTTAACATATGATGAAGTAGAATGCTTAGTAAAAGTATGATGCACAAAAAAGTAAATAAAAAAAAATAAAACATCAAATCCACTGGCATAAACACTCACACACATACTCACGCACATATCCACTAACACACACACATTTTCATTCACACCATACACACACACTCACTCACTCACCACAAACACACATACTTACCTACAATTTGGTTTTTTCTATTATTTGTTAAGGACTCCATATTTTGTAACACGGAGGTTGGGCGTTAACAACTGCAACACAGTCTTTTAGATTAATGTAGATTGTTATCGAATTTTAAGATGTACATGTAGTTCTATACAAATAAAGATTATTATTATTATATTTTCTAATCAAGCGCAATCAACCAAAAAAAGTTGCATCAAAATCCATTCAGTAGTTTCTGCGTGATGCGCGAACAGACACAGACAAAAAAACTAAAAAAAATTGTTTTGTGTTTAAACACGCCTATATAGCCATTTTTCTTAAATATCTTCAATGTACAGACCTATAGTCCAGGAGCCGCCGCCTATTTTTATTTAGTGATTAATAACAGGCTGAATATTTGTGAGTAGGTTCCGTTCGATAAGACACGCAATTTTTCTCAGTGAAAAATCTTGTAAGAGGTAGCTATTAAGTGTCTGTGAATTCGACAACTTCCAAGCGTGGGACAGAGAAAACGTACCACTAAATTTGTAGGACTATTTTGAAATAAAATTACGTTTACGGAATCTATCGCGTTTACTTGATTTTTATACTATCCCGACGTTTCGAATACTTTACAGCATTCATGATCACGGGTGGACTTAGATGATAGACATGATAGAGAAAGCTACCACCGGATCGGAACGCGGCCTGACTGAGAAAGATTCGGCCAGAAAACTCAGTAGGCAACAACTGTTATGGATTATTAAATTTTGTACGGAATTACTTAGAGCTGAATTAAGTTTAAAATTTTTTAAGGCAAAAACTAATCACTACTGTGGGTTTTATCTACACAATAAGCGCTAACTGTGTCTTGCAATCTTGTGGTGTGCCTTCTTGTATTCTGTTTGGTGAGGCCTATCACAGGATTCCAGCTTGATGGTAAGACCCAGCCGTCTTCTCTATTGAAATTGGGATGTTTCTTAATTTCAATAGCCTCACGTATCATTCTAGGGCGATATTGATGTTCTTTTGCGAGGATTTGAGGTTTGTCAAACCTAATGTAATGGCGGGCGTGGTCCTGTGTGTGCTCACAAATTGCAGACTTTGTATAGTGACGGTGCTTCACATCAGCTATGTGTTCTTTGATCCGAGTTGTTGGGCATGGACCTGTCGCTGCCGGCCGTTGCGCGAGCGATGGTTGGCAATGACAGGGCCTGGACCGCGGTCGCCGCCTTCTGCGAGGCTGTCATCTCGCGGAAGGAGGTGGCGGAGAGGGCCCGTGAGGAAACAGTTTTTTAACTAGTTTAAATAGCGAAAATGGCATCAAAAATATCATGAGTGTTCAAAATAGTGTTTGTTCTTTATATGTGTGTGTACCTAGGTATTATTTTACAAGTGCAATATATGATAAATAGAGACATTTTAAGTTTGAAAAATCAGCTGTGCCGTGTTAACCGGGAGTAGAACACACCTCAACGCTTCGCTTATGAGGCGTGAAATAGTTACTAATATTTACAGTTACTTGTAGTTATTGCATTCTTTTTATTTATTGCTTACCTATCTATTTACAGTCGTTAATAATTTATTGTTATATCTATTGTATGTATTTTTAATTAACCTTTTCACGTACCTTTTGGTTTTCTGTCAGATGCGTGGATAGGGAATGGCATATTCCCGGCAGTGTATGGTCGAAAGATCGATTATGTAAGTTTTTGTACCAAAATGTTTTTTTTTTCTTGTCATATTATTTCAGCCATTTATGTGATCATTCCATTAATTTTGTACACAATCAATTGTATATTGAGTGAAATATGTATGTATGTACTTCTGTTGTTTATTACTTTTTTTTTTGTTTTATTTACGTGAGCTAGCCGCTTACGGTTAATGTCAAGCGTAGGAATGAGGGGTATTGCTGAAAATCAGCTTTGTGATGCAACCATCACAAAACAAGCTGAGCTATGCCCTTTTTCTGTCACACTTACCACTGTATTGCTGAGTCTATTTAATTTTTTTTTGGTTATAGTAAAATGATAGTATTATTTGTTTTTATTTTTTGGTTATAATTAAGGTTCACAATTTGTTTTATTTTATACTTGGTTGTGTGGCAAGAAATAAATATTTTCTTTCTTTCTTTTATCCCGCTCCTATATCGGGAACCTGAGATATAATATAAAAACTATCTTTTGGCTGCGGCAAAGCCGCGGGCAAGTGCTAGTATACTATAAATAGAAAGATGCAAAAGGGAATACTCCGATGGTTCGCACATATGGAAAGAATGACGAAAGAGCGACTGTTTAAGAAGATATACAATGCGAGAGTGGAAAGATGTAGGTACATGGGGCGACCGAGACTCACCTACCTAGAACAAATCAGTCATGTATTAAAGCAAGGTGGAGTCAGGAGTCTCCGAAACCGGCGAGCGTGTATGAAGAGAATTATGAATGTTGAGGAAGCGAGATATGTATGCAAGAATAGAACTTCTTGGCACTTTGTTCCCTCTGCCGACCTCGGAAGGGAAATGGCGAGATGATAAGTATTAGTAGTAGTAGAAAACAGACCGGTGGTAAAGTCTGAAACAACCTAATTTAAATACAAAATAATATTTTTTATGTACAAAGGACAATGCTATTTTTCGCCCTGTACGATAGTAGCATCGGGGTTATAATAATAATAATAAAAAGATTTATTGATCACTTCACAATTACACTTAAATGATATAATTAAGTAGCAAAGATATTACATTACTACTTTGTATCAGTATACATTAGTGGGTAATTTAACAATTTGTTTATTTGCTCGCACCGTCGAACACAATAATGCAAGCTATTGTAATACGTCAACTACATAAACTGTGAACTGCTTGTGTTTAACATTGTTGCTTAATGTTTAAATGTTATACTTATAGCTATTTATAGTGTACCACATCATGATTGCGCTAGTATCTGAACTAGGCCTAGCCTGTATTCCAGATATTAGAAAAAGGTTAGGTAAATAAAGGTTAAGGCTTAAGGTAGGAAAAGGTTATGATAATTATTAGTATTTTTTATAATACAAATTGCATATTTGCGTTTAACATGGACTAGCTCCATGACATAATGAAGAAACAAAGTATTCTATGGGACTTAATTGTACATCCGATCCTGCCATGTTTATCTGAAGTCAATACAATCGTTCTTTTGTTTTTTTAAATAGCATTGTTAGGTTATTTTTAAATCTGAATTATACTTATAGAATTGATTTAGAAATTGTGTGTAAAATGTCTCAATGAAAAATTAAGATCAGTTCTAATATTATAAGTTACATTATAATAAATCTAGAAAAAAATCAGGTTTTGTTTTATTAAAAGCTTTTTGATCTCGCAATTGGTGTTGTCAATAGGTTTTGTTAATAGATGTCCCTGCTTTTATAACTTATTTTTATTATCAATATTAGAATTTGTTAATAGATGTCACTGCTTTTATTAGACTTATTTTTATTATTTATATAAGACAAACTTAAAATGTCATTTTGAATTAAAATAATAAAGTAATCTAACCTTTTTTGTATATAGAAAATGATTAGTTAAAATATTTTTTGAAACACGTAAAAAATTTATAGAGCACCATCTAACGTCGGAAATACGCAACTCTAGGATTATAATCCAACAGAATTGAAAACTATTACAAGAGGTAATGAAACACCAATGTACCTTCATACGTAAACTGATCCATTTACATTAGTTTCATCGTTTTAACGCCCAGCTCATGACCTCAACATCAGGTACAGTTTTTGTAAGTACGATTTTCCAGCTAGTCCGCTATTAAAAGATAATTGTATGGGAATTCAGTAATATGTTTTAATATAACACATGATTTTATTTTGAGGTTTATTCAGGGCGAACTTTGTATTGACGCAGAGTAATGTCCTTTACAAAAAGAGCCTCTTTGGAATTATGCTTTATGAATTAATTACCGTGCAAGGCGGTGATATTTTTACACAAATGTTAGCTAAAAGCAAAGAAAGAAAATTAACAAAGAAAATAGCCATGGTATACTTGAGTAAATATACATGAAATACGGTTTGGCAAACATTTAAAGCGCGGCACGGCACGAACATTTGAATAACTTAAGCCCAACCGTCGTTGGGAACGAACGTCCAAGTCGACCGTTTTCAGTGATTTTACGATTTCTTACAATAACACATTTTTTTTTGTTAAGGCGGGAAAAAATCTTCCTAACCGCACACCCCGTCATTCGGGGCAACGAACAGGGTAGTGTGGGGCCTTCACCCACTAAAGAAACCCGCTGTGTGCCGTCTCTCCGCCTTTGTTGGCGGGCCACTGGAACTATGTTACATTCCTTCGGTGGTCCGCCGGCGGCTTACTCTTTCGGGTACCCTCGTCTTACAATAACACCTTAGATATTTTTGCGGAATTCATTTTTTTTTCTTTTATTTTGGCAACATACCGTCGTACAGAAAAAGTAACCCATTTAAATAATTAACAGTAAAAGACCTTGAGTGCCGAAAATCTTACAATTAACCTATATAATAACAGTAGGAGCAATGAAACCACAATAATAATTAATAATACCTAATAATACCTAAGTTAGCTTAATAATTTAACTACGCTACTCTTAAATGTTGACAATGTAGTGTTAAACGGGTCTAACTCGGAAAATGTGCTATTATATAATCGTATGCAACGAGATATAAAGCAATTGTTTGTATAATTCTTCTTCATGCGAGGCGGCAAAAGCAAATTGTTATTAGGACGTGAGAGGCGAACGGGTCTACGTCTCTGCAGAGGGAGAATCAATCTTATTATTAAGCAATTTGTACAAAAACAGCATGTCAAACTGTTTGCGACGATTTTCAAGTGTAAGCATATTGGTTAAGGGATATATTATAATTTTCATAGGGTTCGTTCTGGCGATAATTTGAACTTTTTCAATCCTGTTAACATGAATTTTATAGTGGGGACACCAAACTGTACAAACAAAGTCCAATATAGATCTTACGAACGCAAAATATAAAATATCGTATGTTGTAACTTTTGAAAAACTTTGCTTACGCGATTTATGAAACCAAGGTTCCTGAAGGCTCTTTGAATTATTGAGTCTAAATGTAAATTAAATGTTAATTTTTCGTCCATAATAATACCAAGGTCACGGATACTTTTTACTCGCTTTAAGCGAGTATTGCCTATAGGGTAATGATTAATTAGGGGCTTGGTCTTTCCTGTGTATGTTATAATGTGACATTTATCACTATTGAGAAATAATTGATTTTTGGTGCAGTATTCTAGTAATGATACCAGATCCATCTGGAGTTCGTTACAGTCCTGTTCAGATTTAATAATTTTACACAGTTTGGTGTCATCCGCATATAGTAAATAATTAGTATTTTTAAAGACGTGGTTGATATCATTAATGTATAGTGAAAACAGCAAATGACCAATATGGGACCCCTTTGGAATTCCTGAGGGAATAATTAAAAATTTAGATTGATAACCTTTAAGACAAACAGCCTGACTGCGGTTGCTAATGTATGATTCTATCCATCTTAGAAGATTGCCGTGTATACCGAGCCTTAAAAGTTTATACAAAAGTATATTATGGTTTATTTTATCAAATGCCTTTGAAATGTCGGTATACACGGCATCTACCTAACAGTTACTATCCATAGCCCTTAATAAAAAAATTGTGAAAAATATCATATTTGTTTCGACGCCCCGTGATTTTATAAAACCATGTTGATGTTCGGAAATGTTGTTACGAACTTCTTCCAGCATTTGAGACGTTATATTTTTTCTAAAATTTTACCTAACACGCATAATTTGGAGATAGAGTTATACTGAGTTATAAGATCTCTCATGTTATTTTTTGGGATGGGAGTAATTAGTGTTTTTTTCCATAGACGAGGAAAGGTACCAGTATTTATTGAAGTCTGGAAGATGTATCGAACTGGTTTTAATAATTCCTTTGCGCATTTACTTATAAATACCGTCTGATCCCGCTCCCTTGTGTATATTAATGTGTTTGAGTTCTTTTTTAACTATATCTTCATGCAAATGAACAGAATAAATGTCAATTGTGGAATTAGTAGTGCAATCACTGTGGAAAATTTCGTTAATTGACTTATTATCGTTATGAGACTGTGTGACGAAAACAGAGTGGAAGTCGTTATTGAAAGCTTCGCATACATCTGTACCGTTAGTTAATTGGCAACCATTATATAACATTTTATGGGGCATATTACCAGACAGTTTTTTTGATTTTACAAAAGTCCAAAAATATTTAGAATTCTTCTGAATATTTTTTTCACGTGTTTCAATATAAAGGGTCTAAAATTCATTTTGCGTTTTCCGAAGCCTTTTGCTGAGTTTCGTGAAAATATTATAATCGTTTAAATTATGATAACGCTTCCATTTAGAATGGTATTTACGTTTCTCGCGAGATAACTTGATGAGTGGAGCAGTAAACCATTGTGGGTAGTAAGAATCTTTGAAAACAGCACGAGTCGGTATATATTTATCAATTAGTCCATATAAAATTTCATAAAGGCAATTAACCATCTCAATTTAAATGATGTCGTCATTTAAATGACAAAACACAGTATCCCTATTAATTTGTGTTGTGGATTATTTTTAAGGGGTTTAGGTAAATTGACTGGTAATTCGATAATGAGAGACTTATGATGTTTATCTTCGAGGACTAACGGGTCAGTGCAATGGGAGACATCGCATGGTTTACTACAGAACACTAAATCCAATAATCTGTTATTAACGTTAAACTCGGAGTTATATTGAGAGAGTAATGATAAATTCATAAAGTCTGCGACTATAGATGCCATAGAATCATTATTTGTGTGAATATTCATACAATTAAGTTGGTCATCGTAATACCATTCAGCGTGTGTAATATTAAAATCACCCAAGACTGAAAAGACATCGTTAGGATGTGCTTGCGTTAAATCGCTTACTTTATCACTGAGCGCTGACAATATAGCCTCGTGATTCTGACTGTGCGGTATATACACACATGCAATATGTAAGTATGTGGAGCAGGAGACCGGCGTTCGAGTATTGTTGTGGCTTGATGTAGCGGCGGAGCGCGGGCGCAGGGGAATGCTGAGCCATATCAATTCAGCATGCACGGCGGTACACCACTCCACGCGGACTGTGGCACAGAGCTCACGTCGCACCGCAATCGCTACACCGCCGCCACGTAAATGTCCACTGGACACGGGATCACGGTCATATCTATGAACGTCGTATCTATTATCAAAGTATTCAGAATTATAAAAAGAGTCGTTTAGCCAGGTTTCGGTAACACAAATTATATCATAATTACTGTGCAATACGTTACTAAGAAAATCATTAGATTTAGTTCGCAAGCCTCTCACGTTTTGATAATAAATTCTAATATTATCATTAGAATATAACACAGTGAATGTATGTGAAAATATTTGTATAAAATACGTATGTACCGCCAAGAATGAACAAGAACATTAGTGGTAGTAAAACACTGTTTGTTTTTTCAAAGCTAAGGTAATCATTACATTTGATATGTTTACACTTACACAATAATAAAAATATGCATTAAAATATGCTTTGTAACATAGTATTACTATTTCTAAAAGTGGGGATATAGTTATAAAATTATATTTAGATATGAAGTAGTAGTTTTTAAAAGTACATTTTAATGAGACATATAGTATATAATATTAAGATGACATTTTGGGTTTAGGTTGAGTTTATAAGATGTTACTAGTGAAAACAAAAGCGAAAAATAAGTTGTAGAACAATAAGGGCTTAGTCATTGTATTTTCTTCAGATCATCACCGCAAGTAATACGTATTGCCTTTGTTGTTTCGTTTTTTCGGACAAATATTTTACATTCATTTACCCAAATGAATTTGAAACCCTTTTCTTTGCCCAACTGACGAACACTTCTATACAATAACTTGTTGTGGGGCAAGAGGTGATCGTTCATAAAGATTGGTGTGGCCGGTCCATCGAGGCCCGCGTCAGCTGTTGTAAAGCCTCGTTGGGCAGGAACTGCCGCCAGCAAATCATTTTTGCGCTTTCGTTGGCCAAATCTAATAATGTTAGGGATTATAGCTGCGCCCGCACCCTCAGCACCGGCAACCATAAAACGACGAACTCGATGTATATAAACGATATCAGTGGGCAAAAGTGGGTACCCAATTTTATTCGTAATATTATTAAAGAATTTATAAGATTTCGCCTTTCTTAAGTGGGATCCCAGACAATTCTACGTTATTAATACGGTCTTGTTGTTCCTTTGTATGTAACTGTTGTGAAAGGGTAGTACAGTGAATTCAACTTATTACTGTCACATTCCAATGTGCCTATATGAGATTTTGTTAGTTCATGGGCGGTTTTAAGCTCTGACAAATCTCGGGTAATATTAATATGTTCTTGTACCATGTTTTCGCAGTTTTCCTTCAAATCGCATATTTGGGCCTTTAGGTCCTTAAGGTCATCATGAAACTCTGTGTGTTGATAGCTTAGGGTTTCCTTAATCAAGGCCATCAGCTCCCGGCGGAATTCAGATAACATTTCATGTACGTCACTGTCACAACATGGTTGCTTTCTTTTACGTTGAGTAACATTAGGTGTAGTGGCCGAAGATTCCCTTAGCTTTGTGAGATCAGGATGCGATCCTGTTCCTCTACTTGGTGGGCTTCTTTTAATACTCATAATTATTTAAGGGTGACCGACAGCGACTTATTACACAAGTGCAGAGCATCAATAGTAAAGTAGGACCGGCAACCCAGAAAGATACACAAAAATGCACGAGAAAAATGCACGAGAACACTTTAAAGCGAGTTTATTGTTCAGATTTTATTAACCCGTAAGTTAAAGCACTAATTAACTTCAACAGCAAATATATACAGTTATTACGGAAGTTGACACGTATGGTATCAAGCGCGCTCCAATAGAGACTGCATTTTGTGTCATGCTATTTTAACTGCCTCTGAGGTGCAGCGGTAGTGTAAGCGAATGCTGATCATGAGGTCTCGGGTTCGATTCCCGAGCCGGGCAGCGCAATTGACCTTTTTCGTAAAAAGAAAAATTCTCAGTAGCAGCCCGAAGTTTGGAAATATGCCCGGTAGACGGCAATAGCTTCACCCCATATTACGTGGGACTTAAACGTAGCTGGCGAACCGTGGATGTACCCACTCATGCTAATACACCTCTGCTTACCCCTTCGGGGAATACAGGCGTGATTCTATGTTTTTTTTTATATTTATTCAATTCTTACTCTTAAATATGTAAGTCTTGTAATTTCCACAGTTATGGTTTTATTTTGCAATTCAGACTGTTCCACACCGCCTGCTACTATCTGAGGTCATAAATTAAACGATAAAATCAGTGTGTGCCGAGTGTCATTCTCTGTTTAAACACATAACAAATATTTTGTACGTCTCATAAACACTTGTTTTGTGTCAATATGCGTTTTATATCTGTTAATTATATGTTATAATATTGTACATGAAACCGGAAATATTCTCTAGATTGCCAAAACAATTTTGATCGAATGGAAAATATCGATACCTATTGGATTAATGCATGTAAATGCATCTGATAGGTGGCGTAGATCGTAAAGACAAAATGTAATGTAGATACGGCCCACTTGATGGTAAGCGGTTACCGTAGCCTATAAAGGCTAGCAACACCAGAGGCATCATTCGCGCGTAGCCTTCTCCAAGGAAAACTATATTAGGTGGATAAGAAAGATAATAAGGAGAGGATAGGGAGGGACATTGGGTCTCCTGCGCTCTCACTTCCTATACAAAACATAACGGCAGAAGTACCTACGGTGTTTCACGCCGATTTTTTGTGAGAGGGCGGTACTTCCTCAGTCGAGCCTGCCCATTCATGCTAGGATAAGCTAGGCTACTACTCGTTGATACTGCGTCTTCGAGTGGACTTCACAGAATATAAATAAGTCACTATACGGGACAAACTTATTATCTAAAAAAAAACAGCATCACGCCCGTATTTCTCGAAGGGGTACACAGAGGTGTATTACATACGGTTCGCCAGCTATGTTTAAGGCCCACGTAATAGAGGGCGAGCCTATTGCCGGTATGGGCACATTTCCAAACACCGGGCTGATGCTGAGAATTTTTCTTTTTACGAAAAAGCTCAATAACACTGCCCAACCCGGGGATCGAAACCGAGACCCTATGATCAGCAGTTGCTCACACTACCGCTGCACCACAGAGGCAGTTATTGTCTCTATGAAAAAATAGCTGATAATACTAATTCATGATGATGTTAAGTAGTTACGGCGTGAAATCTGAACAACTTAATTAACATACAAACAAATTAACTTTCACATTAATAATAGTACAGGAGCCGCCGTCTATTCTTTTAAGTGATTAACAACAGGTTCAATCTTTGTGAGTAGGTTCCGTTCGACGAGACGCCCAAGTTTTTCTCTGTGAAAAATCTCGATAGAGGTAGCTAATAAAGAGCGCAGTTATAAAACATTTCGATTTGGTGGAATGTCGAAATTGTCTGACTAACAGTAAGTTTAAATGTTAAGATAATTGGATAATAAACTCGGAATAACAATTGTCTTACAAAATGGGTGGTTTGACTGGAGCGTGCTCCATTATAAATATAGAGGGACAAATATAAATAAAGAGGTCATTCAAATTATTAACGATCTGATTTTTTGAATGCAACTTTGTAAATATTTATATAATGAAATGGCCATATAGTCCTACAAATTTAGTGGTACGTTTTCTCTGTCCCACGCTTGGAAGTTGTCGAATTCACGGACACTTAATAGCTACCTCTTACAAGATTTCTCACAGAGAAAAATTTGCATCTCTCATCGAACGGAACCTACTCACAAATATTCAGCCTGTTATAAATCACTAAAAAAAATAGGCGGCGGCTCCTGGACCATAATATCAGTAGAATATTCTGCACATCGTAAATAACGATTATTCTTGATTAATTTTGGAATATGTGGTTAGATCTTCATACAGCAATGTTTTTTTTTTGTAATCGTGATGTTATAAGGTACTGCTGATCATTAGGTCTCGGGTTCGATCCCCGGGTCGGGCAGTGTGATTGAGATTATTCGTAAAAAAAAATAAGCCAATTCTGAGTAGCAGCCCGGAGTATGGAAATGTGCCCGGTAGCCGTCAATAGGCCCGCTCCCTATTACGTGGGACTTAAACATAGCTGGCGAATCGTGGGTGTGTAATACACCTCTGCCTACCCCTTCGGGGAATACAGGCGTGATGCTATAAACTCTTAGCACTCACATCTCCATTAAGTTCTTTCATAGAAATTCTTATAAAATCATGGTAAGAATAATTCAGTTTTGCTTTTCTTTAGTAGCATTTAAAATGTAATCCTCTTTGAGACAACCGTAGCATTAAATCTCGTATAAGTGGTGCTCACCTACTTAAGTTTGTCGCAAACAGAAATTAAAATGTTCAGTTTTATGAATCCAAGAAGGCCTTCTTAAAACAATATTTTTTGTTTTTTTTTTACACTATTATTCACATACTTATCGTTGCAAACATTATATTTATATGTATAAGTATATTATCGTTAATTTAAATATACTATGGACTATGATTTGAAACAGACTAAGTTTTATTTTATGACTGACGGCTACATGTGGGTAAGCAATATTCTTTTCTTTTTTTGCTTCATTAAGGAATAATCCTTGTATCGCGCGGGACTTTACAAACATACAATTTCACAGACACTATTAAAGTAGACTCAGACTTAGAACAACCATTTGTGGATCGCATAAAGAGTTGTCCTGTTTGGGAATCGAACCCACAACACTCGGACGGGAGACCGGTATCTAAACCACTCCGCCATCTGTGCATACATATTTGTAACAAAAAGCTATACTTAATAATTCCTTTACAGGGCAATTCTTTGTATGTTCCACAAAATGTATGTAATCTTAGTGTACTTAATAAGTGTCCGTTAATTATATGTTTTAAGGTCCCCTGCGGTATAGAGATTACGCCCTAGTATATGTATTATAAACTACAGAATATATATAAATACTAGCTGTTACCCGCGACTTCGTCCGCGAGGAATTTCATAAAAATAAATAAAGCAACCCTTGAAATTGAAGTCTTTTGAATTGAAAGAGAAAATTCGACTGTATTATGGGAATTCGTGGTATAAATACCGTCTCACCTTTTCCGCATCCGGATATTAAAAGTCCTTTTAGGATGTTTCCTTGTAATGATACTACTCGGAATCTAGTACCATTGCAAAGTTTTGGTGGGTTTAAATTACGGAGTAGTAGTATGCCGCGGGGAGCCGTTGGATGTGGTCGGCACAGGACCGCTCGTTGTGGCGTTCTCTTTGGGAGGCCTATGTCCAGCAGTGGACGTCAAAAGGCTGATGGATGGATGGATGATGGGTACGCCAATCTTAAGTTCTAGTTTGTGAGGGGGTAGATCAGGCACATTTATTGTGTTTAAAGACATTTATAGTGTTTTCACTTCTATTGGATAATTAAGTAACAGCTTCATCCAGATTACAAACTGAATTGATGGAAAGATATGTTTGTGATTCACCAGAAAGTTTATGCACTACTTTAGTTACCTACGTTAAATAATTAATTTAAGCAAATAAATAAAAATTAAGTGTCTGTTTATAATGTTTAAATTACAACTTTTTACTACATGTATATAAAAATATAATAGCAGTGATAGCCTAACGGTAAAACTAAGGACAGCAAAGAGCATCGAGTTCAATCCCGAGTCCAAGGTTGAGACCTCACCGCGCACACCTCTGACTTTTTGAGATTTTCCGATATTATGTTTGTTTACAAATTATCACAGCTCGGTGAAGGAAAACATCGTGAGGAAACCTGCATACCTGAGAGATTTTCTCGTTGGCTTGTGAAGTCTGTCAACCCGCATTGGGCCAGCGTGGTGGACTCCCTCTCCCCATGAGAGGAGACCCGGCAGATAGCCGAATTTATAAAAAATAACTTAGGCTACTTTCATTTTGGAAAATAAATTAGAATTCCGCGAAAATTCTAAATGCTACGCGGAAAGAGTCACGGGTAACATTTACTCAATTAATTCATCATCGTCATCGGCCTCTCCTGGTGCATAACTGCACGTAGGCCTCTCCCAATTTCTTCCAGGCCACTCTGTCTGCTGCTTGACTTATTCAGTCACGGCATGTATGTCATTGGATGTCGTCTACCCATCGCTTAGGAGGGCAACCACGTTGTCTGGTGTTCGCCCACGGCCTCCACTCTAGAACTTTCCATGCCCATCTATCTACGCTCATTCGAGCAACATGACCTGCCCATGTCCACTTTTGCCGCGCGATGGTTTCTATTACATCTCTCACGTGTGTTTTCCAGCTAATCCACACATTTATTTTTCGGACATGGAAGGAGACCCCGAGCATGGCTTATTAATCGCAGCGCGAGACAGTATTTGCTCGTGCCTATTAGTAAGTATGTAGGAGTATTGGTAATACCTATGCATAACTAACATATAATGTTTGTGTCTGAAAAAAATATATGTCATTTATTGCTTCCAGGCTACGTAGGTGAAAACGCGGGCAGAAGATAGATAGAATATATCTACTTATACTAATATTATAGAAAGAATTGATTGTATGTTTGCATTGAATAGGCTCCGAAACTACTAAACCGATTTGAAAAACTCTTTCATCATTAAAATTCTACATTATCTCTGATTAACATAGACTATGGAATGTTTTCAAAAAGTTAGGGATCCGTATGAAAACTTAGATAATGTAATACAACGTGTGAAAAAATACCAAAAAAAATCCCTATGTCACATACGCTGCCTAAATTATTGCCAATAGAGCAGTGATGTTCTACAGTTTTATGAGAGAGGACATCAATATCTACAAAAAAGTCCTGAATACTATTCGTCTAACTATGTATAACTCTGAAACTACTAGACTGATTTGTAAAATACTTTCATCAATATAATTCGTAGTTATCCCTTATGAACATAGGTGATAAAATATTTTCAAAGAAGTTAGAGATTCGTATGAAAACCTTGATAATATAATCCAACGTGTGAAAAAAATACCCAAATAAATCCTTATATCGCGAACGCTCCATAAATTACTGGCAATAGAACGAAGTGATGTACAACAGTTTTATAGAAGACATCAATATCTACAAAAAAGTCCCAGATACCATACGTCTAACTATAACAAAAACAAATAATGCTACAATAACAATTTTTTCATATTAAAATATGCAACAGTAACGCCGGTACAAACTAATATTATAAATAGGAAAGATTTGTATTTGTGTATACAAATGATATAGGCTATATTTATTTCTATAAATATGTAGATGTCTTGAATAAAAATACATTTACTTTACGTTTATCCCAAAATATTTAAAAATAAATGTCTATCCGCGTGAAGCAGGACGGGCAGTTAGTTATGTATATATTGGATGTACTTATATTCGATGTATATAGTTATCTATTTGAATATTTAAAATTTCATAGTTTTTTTTTTGCGTGGAACCCTAATAATTTTTTTCAAAATTAAAGTGACCTAAGTTACTCCTTCTAACAACAGCTATCTGCTAGTGAAAGTCTCGTCCAGCCATTTCGGAGATTTTATTCATTCACAATTTCATCTTTTTTTTCACGGAACCCTAATTGTTTTTCTAAATAATAGTATCCTAAGTTACTTGCTGTAACTACAGCTATCTGATAGTGAAAGTTCCGTCCAAATCGGTCCAGCCGTTCCGGAGATTAGCCCGAACAAACAGACGGACAGACAGACAGACAAAAACTTAAAAATTGGTAATTTGTTATAGGTAACGTATATACTCTCGTATAGATTAAATAAAAAGTTGTTATTGAGACTGTACAAACAGACAATTTAATTTAATTTATTTGTATAGATAAACAACAATGGCAGGTTCCCATACATGATATCAGTTAAGGTAAAAGTGTAGCGTTTAGAAGTCAAAAATATCTAAAACTATTCAACGTTCCTTCCTAAGTAACTTTATATTCAGAATTAGTTGGAGAAAGTACTATGGCAATAAAAATTTTACAAATTCACAGGAAACTCACAGGATACTCTTTGCTCACAGGTAGATCACAGAGTACCTTATATATAGGGTATATTTTAGATGGAAGTAGTGGATAGTATTACGTAAAAAACCCGTACAGTCGGTAAATCAAGTAAGTTTGAAATAAACATTTATTTTTATACATACTTTTACAAATAAAGTTCAAGTGCTGAAAAATTAATAATGTTATTAGATTAAATAATACATTTTTAAATGCTTAATGTTTTCGTAAATACGATTCAACCATTGTCCTTTGCAGAATTCATCAGACTTTTTACGTATCTATACTTCACTGTTGGTCAGTAGTTAGCTGTTATGGCAGCTTCAAGCATTAAACTTTTAACTATTGGCTCAAAACTAGGGCGAAGTTGCTCACATTTAATAAATTTTCATAATTGCTCTCAAGAGTTTACGCTCTTGCATAAACATGACCATAATTACCATGAGATAAAGTTATGATTAAATAAGTTGTAAACAAAAGGAATAGTGCTCAGGATCTTTGGTTTTGATGAAGACTAACTGCTATGCGTGACATTGTCCACGTGGATTTTTTTATTTTCATTTTCTGTGTGATATCCTAATTATTTTCTAAAATTGCAGTAACCTGGTACTGCCTATAACATCAGCTATGTGTCTGCGAAAGTCCCACTGAAATCGGTCCAACCGTTTCGGATATTAGTCGGAATAGACAGACACATTTTATATGGATTAAGTAAAAAGCTATTATTTAGACATAATAAACAGTTTTTATTTGTTTGTTTACACGTTTAGGTCGCAGGTTTTTAAGAAAATTTTTTTTTTCAATAACTTATGATTTTAGGTAAGAATTTTTGTCTTCTTTCTTTTTAAATAAAAACCTAAGTTTTTGATCAAAACCTTATTTTATTAATAACTTGCGACATATAGAATTATCACTTTTTGTTCAAGAGTTCAAATATTATCACGCTACATTATTACACGGTTAAGTAATCCTAACAAAATGGAGCCGTTAATATCAGAAAAGAAAATGCAAAAAAAGGTACAATTGGCGATAAAAAAATGTTCATATAGTTATTTTACAATAATGGTAATATTATTTTTTGTTTTTGTTTTATATTACGTAAGTAGAACTTCACGAAGCTTCTATATTGCCTATGGCTTTCATTATTCATCATATTGGCTGTGTGCCAGTTCGGAAAATACCCGAATTTGAACCTTAGAAGGGGACAAAATTTAATCTACTCTATAATAGCGATACGGTTAAGCCACAATATGTATCTAATAACATCATTAGGAGCAAACAGTTCCGTTTCCAGACTGCTGTATTTGTTTCATTTAGCTAATTTACTAGCAAACCTGAACACGCGTTGCTGTAACTCAGTTATTGTAAGCTATCCCAGTAGATCTAGCCAAGTTGCATTCTATGATCGCAAACGCTAATAGAAAACTATTAAAATGTATAGAAATTTGACATCTTTAACGTTAAGTCACGTGACTTAGCGTTATAGATATCGTTAAAGTAAGGTTAAAAAGACTTAGATAAATATAGGTTCTTTATCTATGGTTAAAGATGTCAAATTCCCATACATTTAAATAGTTTTCTATTAGCATTAGCGATCATAGAATGCAACTTGGCTAGGCCCGCTATTTTAGATAGGATTTCCGTAAAATCCTTCCATAGCGCTCACCTATAGTATCAAAGAAATCCATAATTGTAAGTTTTCACTGTCCTGGCCGCAGAAGTTTGGGGTGTGCGTTCATATGTCAGTCAGTCAGATATCCTTTTATTTATATACTAGCCTTTGCCCGCGGCTCCACCGCAGCTAAAAGCTAGTTTTTAAGTCATATCTCAGGTTCTCGATATATTTATTTATTTATAACTTTAGCACAAAAAATTGGTACTAGGCGGACATAATGCCGTAGGCATTCTCTACTAGTCATCCTGAGGCAGAACAGAGATTTATGTGTTGCGGTAGGTGCTTGTGATTAAAGATGAGAAACCAAAATATATAAACTAATATTATAATACACTCTTATATGACAAATAATATAAAATAACCATATATGTGGGGTCGGGCAGTTGATAAGAGCAGGATTATATCTTTAAATCATTTATTACATCTTTACACAAACTATTCGTACATCTTCCATCAAATCTTCTTTTTAAGTGTCATCTTAAAATAACATAGACAATCTAATAAAAAGTATTTAACATAACATAAAAAATAAAAATCATAACATCTTCCCACATATATATACATGCATATACTTAGATATGTTTAAATATATTCTGATGTAAACATATATAAATACAATATACCTACTTACATAAATATTTTATAACAAATTAAATATATGTGAGTTATTATGTTAGAGAAGATTCAGCCAAAATACGGAAATATAACTCCCGCACCCTGGAATTGAATGTTACATGGCTTGTAGCCATTCTGAGCTCTAATGGCAACACATTCCAAACTAGAATAGCCTGCACATTGAAGGAAGAGTGAACAAGGCTAGAGGTGTGAGAGGGACGGGACAGTGAAGAAGAAGATTGCTAGAATAGCAAAGATGTCGGTCATGAGTAGCAAAGAGAAATTGGAAATGAGACTAATTAAATAGGAGCATTAGGAGAATTTAAGTGAGATAGATTTAAGATAATTTCAGATAGATATAGTAGCGGGATAAAATGTATACCAGTTTCTAAAGAGCTCTCGAATAAAAAAAGTTGTATCATAATCCGTTCAGTAGTCAGTAGAACATTATTCCGTATCAATAATTTCCGTGTGGTGACGGACTAAGAATACAAGTGTCACCACTCCATTATTTCCCACGGGTGTCGTATGAGGCGACTAAGGGAAGTAAGCAATTATCATCCATTGCATGACTGGTGGTAGGGCTGGGTACCAAGTGGGAGTACTCACTTGGTATCGGGCCCGAGCGGGTTGGTACCACCATCTCCCGTGTGACCGGCCATGCATCGTTTCGTTTTGGCTGTAGCAGGAGATAGCCGTTTATGCTTTCATTTCATATCGGTGAAATGAAATGGTGAGCAGCGGCTTGTCAATACTCTTGGTATAGTTGAGTCTATAAGCGACAGTTACCATTTACCATCACATGGGTCGTAGTTCGTCTGCCACTACAGGCAATAAAAAAAATAAATAAAAAAAGTCTAAAAATATAGAAATATTCTAAAAATATCGGGATGCAGGTTCAAATTCTGCTCGTGACTGTTATCTTTGATATCACATTTTCACACTTTGAGTTGATTTATATGACTAAGCATGTCAAATGCTAAAAATATCTAAATATAATTATTGTAATAAGTTTTCTCACTGAATAACGAACTTTTCATGTTTTAACACAAATTGGCCGAGACAAAAACATATTAATCAGAAAACTTAGCTTAAAATTATTCCCATCGAGGTGGATTTGGATTTAAATAGAAAACTTTGATGCAGATTCTTGTAAATTCTATTTCAGCTGTCAACGACATAAATTCGATAAAGCTCGGACAAGCTTGTTCGGACATGTGGGAAGAATGTAGATCGAGCGACTGATTAAAATATAAACAATACGAAAGTGGAAAGTCAAGGTACATGGGGAGACTTAGACTCACCTTTTTTTTGATGTGCAACATCTAATGCGGACGGAGGGTAAAATCAGCCGTAAGCGTGGCGACTCTTATATTTTACTAGACCCGTTCAAATCTTGCAAGTTAAATTTGACACACTTCCCGGTTTCCGATTGAGCTGAAATTTTACACGCATGTGTATAGTGTCACGTGAGTGACAATGCAATATTATGATGACGAGTACTTTGTCTCTAGATGGTATCCAGGGGCTGATGATGAAGCTGGAAGGTAGCCACAGTATCTCTGTAATGAAACTACGCAACCCTATCGAGTTTATACTCGTTTGATTCGTCTTGAGGAGTACTCTGTCAAATTATGATCATTTTATTTCTACAAAGTATTTTCGATGTTTTCACATCTGCTGGATGTCCTACAACGTCTAGTTTTTTTGTTAAGGCGGGAAAAATGTTCCTAACCGCACACCCCATCGTTCAAGGCAACGAACAGGGTAGTGTGGGGCATTCACCCACTAAAGAAACCCGCCGTGTGCCGTCTCTCTGCCTTTATTAGCAGGCCAACGGAACCATGGGAGTACTCACTTGGCATCGGGCCCGAGCGGGTTGGTACCACCATCTCCAGTGTGACCGGCCATGAAGCAGGAGATAGCCGTTTATTCTTTCATTTCATATCGGTGAAATGAAATGGTGAGCAGCGGCTTGACAATACTTTCGGTATAGTTGAGTCGATGAGCGACGGTTACCATTTACCATCAGATGGGCCGTGTCTCGTCGTCGCGGTCTCTGAAACCGGCAAACGTGTATGAAAAGAATTATGAATGTTGAGAAAGCGAGAGATGTATGCAAGAATAGTACCTTTTGGTACTCAGTTCTCTTTGCCTACCCCGCATGGGAGATGGTGCGATGATAAGTAAGTAAAGCCAATAAACGTTACAAACGTTTCAGTATTCTTTACAATCTTTGTTGCAAGACACAGAACAAAACAAGGCGTTGCAACTTCCAAATATCACGACAAACAGCACTGCGGGTTTCTATGAACATTTGTTCTGTCGAGATCATTGCGGCGGCAGGCATTGTTAGCGGGTGCTCTAAGGCACTCGACGTCAGCCGACCCGTTGTCGTAATTAAAAAATACCTGTAAAATGTCAAGATTTAGACTGAAATGATGTATAACAAGCTTATTTTTTTGATATTGCACGCCTCATAAGCGAAGGCGTTGAGGTGGGTACTGCTCTCGTTTTATATAGAACAACTGATTTTTCAAACTTAATATGTCTCTATTTATCATGTATTGCACTTGTAAAATAATATATATACACACATATCAAGAAAAACATGGTTTTCAATATGATATATAACACTCATGATATTTTTTGTGCCATTTTTGTTATTTAAACTAGTTAAAAAGCTGTTTAAAAAAGTTATGTCTTGGACGTCCGTTTGTTGTAGGTAATGTATGTTAACACGATTACGACCAAAATACTTTACTAATCGAGTCTTTTTTGTTCGTTTACGAATTATTATGATTACTAATAGAGCCCTATCACTTTTCACGGTTTTATTCGATGTGGTTTAATAGTTATTAAATAAACAAAAAAATAGTAAATATTTACGCTCGACGCGACACTAAAATCAGTGCTATCCTTATTTTGTGAGAACTATTTCTATAGACCAATGTAGAAGTACTTCTTAAAATTAGCGCTAGATGGCGTATAAGACAACAGAAAGGTACTTTTTGAAAATAGCGCTATCTATGTGATTTATTGAAAACTACTTAGTAAGATCAATACATTATTGTGCCAGAAAATGAATAGAGATAATTAGTATACCGTAGAGTGTATTTATATTCTGAAGTCCACGTAGACAGGGTCATGGGCAGAATCTTGTATATTAGAAATCCGAGAGTGCGTTTGGTGGTTTGTTACGATCTCACGCCGTAACTATAAAAATTGGCACACACGTATTCATTATATTAAGATCCGCAATCCAGTAAATAACATAAGGTACTAATTAAATGTTAAAACTTGACGCGACTCAAAATTACTTAAAGTAAGAACGCTGCGAAATTACAGAACCGCCTATATTTAATGAAATACTTTGGAAAATCCAAAATTGCACACCTCATAATCTTCATTTTTCACAATTAAATTGATTATTTGATAAGTAATAATGTATTGCTCTTACTAAGTAGTTTTCAATAAATCACATAGATAGCGCTAATTTCAAAAAGTAGTTCAATATTGGTCTATAGAAATAGTTCTCACGCAATAAGGATAGCTATAGCGCTGGTTTTAGTGTCGAATCAAGCGTAAATATTCACTATTTTTTTTTGTTTATTTAATAAAAATTAAACCACATCGAATTAGACCGTGAAAAGTGGTAGGGCTCTATTCTTAGTTATACTGAATTTAAAAGAAAAAAAAATACTTAACAGTTATCGTGTTAATATACATTACCTACAAGAAACGGACGTCCAAGACAGAACTTTTTTAAACAGTTTTTTAAATAGTTTAAATAACAAAAATGGCATCAAAAATATCACGAGTGTTAAAAGTAGTGTTTTTTCTTGATATGTGTGTGTATATATTATTTTAAGTGCAATATTTGATAAATAAAGACATTTTAAGTTTGAAAAATCAGATGTTCTACATGAAACGAGAGCAGTACCCACCTCAACGCTTCGCTTATGAGGCGTGCAATATATAGTTAGTCTGTAACAGTTCTATAACAGGTCAATATAGTCAGTAGCAATTAAGTAGCACCTATTACTCGGTTAATTTAATCCCCATGGTCACTCTCAGTTGTGACACGGTTCTGTCGGACCATGTCCAGATTTTCCACCAACAATAAGCAACCACATATAAGCCAGACATTTGGTAGGTAAATCCCTCGCGATACAGTGATTAAATATATATATACCTATATGTTAATTGAGAAATAAATATATATATTTCGCAATTATCTAGGCTTTTTTTTTAATCTAGTTTTTAAGGCGCTTTAGTCGCTTCGCGACTATCACAGCTACATTATGTACACTCTTTTCTTTCGTGCTACTTAATTAAATTACTTATACACTCTTTTCTTATGTGCTACTTAATTAAACTTAACATAGTAAATAGTGCTCTGGCTGCTTCACTCAATGGAGTAGACATAACACATTGAATCACACCGACATCTAGACTTTGAGCCAGCCATATTGAGAGCCGGGAAAGATTTAATAATTATTTGTGGTATATAAATGAGTCACTTCCACAAACAAAGACAAAATAATAACATTTTATCAAGTAATGAACAATGTTTTGTAGTGAAAATATTACGTTGTGGGGAAATAAAGGTGAGTGCCTGAGGCAAACAAATAGACCGTATATAGTTAATTAATCTCCGGTCTTAAGGTAACGAATTGTATTTTTGTGGTTCGCTTCTCTTCTGTTTAATACAAAATATATTTTTATGCAACAGACAGAAATGTTACAAAAATAATGATTAAAATAGCGAGTAGATATCGTCTTATGTCTTGATGTTACAATTAATAAAATGTTGTGCTTAAATACCTGGGTGACTATTTTTATATAAATTATAAAATATATTATTTAGGTAATTTTGAAAATCCTATTCCAAGATAAACGAAGTATATTTATCTACTCGTATACAAGAATTGCTTGTTTTAAAATATAGGTATTAGATTTGAAAACCCTGTGGACATAATGATAGCTAGTTTGGCTGAAATTTATTTTGAGTTTGAATGCCGTGTCAGACACTGTATCTCCGATACCAACTAATACGTGTTTGTGCTAAATAGTTAAAGACAGTTGATAATACTCTCGTATCTCGGAGAACATAGCTGTATGTCCTGATTATTTCCAGCCGAGTTTTTCATTTTCCAGTAATGATCAAATATCTATTAGTTACCAATAATCTTTCGAGAGGTTAATCATATCTTTTAATGTACAAAACAGACAACAGTAATATAATTTATGATAAATCTAATATATAAAATTCTCGTGTCACAGTGTTTATCACCATTCTTCTCCGAAACGGCTTGATCGATTCTTATGAAATTTTATGTGTATATTTAGTAGGTCTGCAAAAAGGATGTAAACTTTTTTTCATACCCCAAAGTAATAAGGGTGGTCCACCCCAAAAAAAAAATCTTTTATTTTTTGGACTAAAATTTTTATTTTAATTTATGATTCGGTATTAAAAAATACATACAACCCTAAATTTTCACCCTTCTAATGCCAACCCCTACTTTTTAATAGCGTTATTAGTACTTTAATAATTTTCTACTCTTGGCGGTCGATAATTGATCAGTTACCACTCGATCATTTCTCACCCCGTAAACAGCAAATTCTCTAGAAATAATTTTTAATGGCAAAACAACGTTTGCCGTGTCAGCTAGTAAATTGTAAATATTTTGATGAATAATTCTATTTAATACGCAAAGGAATAGTAAAATTATTACTCCGCTTCAACATCTCCCTAGCCTTATCCCAAACTTATTGGGGTCAGCACCCGACCTGTTTGGCTGATCCACACGGAGCGACTGTCTGACCTCCACGACCCAACAACTAGGGGGACAACACTGTTGACCTTAGAACAAGATCGAAGTTATATTTTTTAGCCAGGACTGAAACTTTACACTACCCTGTTCGTAGCACTGAATGACGGGGTGTGCGGTTAAGATTTTTTTTTCCCGCCTTAACAAAAACAAGGACTACCAGGTTGTCATTTGACAGCCGGGACCCACTGCTTATCGTGCCTTTCGAAGCACGGAGGTCAGGCATCACTTTTTTTACACCCTTAAAAAGTTGTTCGAACTGCAAGTGCACAACTAAGCTGCGACTCCCTCATCAAAATAAATTTTCTTTGCAGATGATGACGTGTACATCGCGACTAGTGACGGTGTACTTTTTGTTGGTTCTGGCTGCCTCAACTACTGCCATCAAGTGCTGGAGGTGTGGGCAGTACAGCGACGGCGTGGGATCCATCACGCCGTGTAACAACAGAAGTGCGACCAAGCTCGAAGAGTGTCCCAGCAGCGCAAGATATTGTATTGTGAGTTAATTACTATTAGTATTATAGACCGTGTGGGGCCTTAGAATTGTCCCACCCCTCTCTACCCACGGGAGTCGTAAGATTCGAATGAGGGAATACCGGGGGAGTAGGCAGCAGCACTCCCTTGAGTATCAACAACATCCACTGTGATTGTCAACCCGCCTGCCAAGCGTGGCGATTACGGCATTATCCCCCATGACGGGACCGCTCGTTGTGGCATTCTCTTGGGGAGGCCTATGCCAGCCGTGGACGTTGAAAGGTTGATGGATGGATGGATGGATGGATTATAGACCAACACGAAGGGACATCGAGTAGCTAGTATATTCTCAGCACCCGCATCCCGAATACTTCTGCGTAGTCTTGTGCGTATTAACCTTACTTATATTAAATACGAAAGTGAGTTTCTTTGTTTGCATTTTTCCTTAACTTTACTGATGCATAATAAAATTTTAATGCATATAGCTTTTTTTTATTGCGTATTGTGGCAGACGAGCCCACGGCCCACCTGATGGTAAATGACAACCGTCACTCGTGGACTCTATTAAGAGTCCACGAGTGACGGTATATTAATACCGAGAGTATTTTCAAGCTGCTGCACATAGTTCCATTTCACAGATATAAAATTAAATAATAAACGGCTTCTGCTACAACCAAAATACACCGATGTGCTTCTTCCATCATATCCCGTGTGACTGGCCGGTTAACAACCCGCTCGGGCCTCATAGTAGTACTCCCACTTGCTACCCAGCCCTACCACCAGTAATGCAATGGGTGATAATAGATATAAAGCCCAGAACAGGATGTACACTATTTTTTATACCGAATAAACGGTTCCTGAGGTATTTGTAAAAAGATAACTGTGTGTAGAGCGATGTTTTTATATTATACTAGCTTATACCTACTGCATAAAAGCTAGCCATCACTAATCTATATAGATCACCCTAATAATATCTGAAAATGGAAAGAGGGAATTTTCATAAATACAACGGATTGGAACACGTGGAGATCGCGAGCATATAGCCAGGTTTGTTAAGAGGCCAATATTTAAGGGTCTCGTCCCTGTTCCAAAAGTCAAGACACACACCCAAACACAAACCCACATACACACGCACACACACGTACGCTCAGATGTGATATTAAACAAAAAAATGTGGAGTGATTACAAACTTGTACACTGGTCTGCGTGCGTGAATCTATTCCACAACAAAATACATGAGAAGTCGTTTCTTTAAACGTCCACTGCATTAACGTTAATGTCGAGATACCACGAAGAAGTATAGTAGGTACCTACATGTTTCCCAACCGTCCGATAATGGACGTCATCCAATATCCCATCAAGACGGTTATCCGGTCACTGATTCGAGGTGACGTTAAGGTCTGAGTTTTAGAGTGATAGAGAACGTGGGCCAACTGACAGCGACGACATATAGACTTACTAAGTCATGAAGTAAAAAAGACAGAGATAAAGCTGGCACTGAAACTTATAACTTTACGGTAATTCATTCTAAGTACTCAATTTGACTGAGCCATCATGTCATTAATTTCCAGTATTTGATTGCGCTTTACTATCGTTTTTAACGTGACATTGCAAGCCATTTGTAGACAGATAGCGGCCTGATTATTGACATAAGTAAGTTGCCAGTTTATCTCTTAAGTAAACTCTTAGATATGCATACTTACGGCTTTAATATGGCCGAGATAATCATCAAGTCTTTCGTGTAATATTATAATATTTCTTGCAATTTTAATTTTTCTTGCAAGTAATTTTAAAATCTCAGAATCTCCATAAAAGAAAGTTATGCAAACTTGGGTTTAATCACAAAACCTAAAACTTGGTAGCACCCAGCCTGAACACTAGTCAATTATAGTGTTTGGTACCTGAAGTTCTTCCTGAATGAAAAGCAACCGCAGCAACTCCTAAGGTTACTTTACTCCTGAAACTGTCTGAGGTTGGAACTTCCAAGCTCTAGCTGACCCATTCAGGCAAGTATAATCAAGACAGGAGTGGGGCACGGCTATCCTCTGCTCAGCGATGTGGCCACATGATAGGGCGATATCCACCGAACTATCATGGCCCGTTGGTGGGCATGACTGGAGATGCCCCGGGCCAGTCTTTGGATTTTAGGGGCGCTTGAGCCGGCGCTGGAGGAATGGGCAGGGCGACGGCACGTAGTCCTTACCTTTCGATTATCGGGGCATATTTGCTTCGGCAGATATCTGCACATAGTCGCAAGGAGAGAGGTGACTCCGCGCTGTCACTATGGCGGCTGTGACACGGCGCGGCACCCGCTCAAGTCTTGCCTGGCTTGGAACGAGCAACGCTGCGAACGCGTTGCGGCAATAGGTGGGGACCTCTCGCTGTTGAGCGTTGTCAGAGCGATGCTTGGCAGATACAGACATTGGGCTGCGGTCGCTGCTTTCTGCGAGGAGGTCATCTTGCAGAAGGAAATGGCGGAGAGAGCCAGGGAGAACGATCCTTCCGCTGACCCGAGCCGCCGCCAGTGACTAAGGCGGTGCAGACGCTAATACTTACACCTGATACTGCCCTAGCTGAGGCTGCGGGTAGATGGACCAGGGAACGTTTACCACCCGCAAGGCCTGCCGCAAAGGTTGGGCGCTCTGATGAGCGGAAGCGTCGCTCAGGAGAGGGTAAGATAAGCCACCAGCGGACCACTGAAGTAATTTCACACAATTCATGTGGTCCGCCAGTACAGGTGGAGAGAGAGAGAGACAGGGGTTTATTTAGCGGGTGAGGAGCCCACACTACCATGTTCGTTGCCGCGAACGATGGGGTGTTCGGTTAGGTACATTTTTTCTCACCTTAAGAAAAAAAGATATATATCAAGTTAATTATTTAGTAATCATTCATAAAATATTAATTATCCGCTCACAGTGAGACTTGGCTTTACTTAAGCTCTCTCAAGATAAGGTTATTAAGATAACGTTGGATGTTTCAATGAACGGATTATGAACTTTCACTAGCTTCTTACGTTCAAGGTCTGAAACTGTCTGTTATGAGCACTTTCTTGATAAGATTTATATATACTTGTTGTTGGTAATTTATTGTTTTAGCTGCTTGGTTGATTTATTATTTATTGTTATTATCGTAGATTATTAAATATAAATAAATGGATATAGGTGCAGGTCTTAACCGCAACCACGTTTTCGCATATTTTGTTTTGTGACTTTTGTTGACTGTCAGAAATCATCACACATTTTTTCTTCGAAACTGCTATCTATATTTTACATATTTTAGTCTATTTTAATTTTATAACCTAAATAGCATTTTTTTATTGGATTAGTGTTTTTATTATTTATTTATGATTGGTCTCTTTATTCAGTGATATAAAAAGAAAAAGATTTGTTGATCACTTCACAATTACACTTAAATGATATAAATAAGTAGGTAAGATATTATTATTTAACTGCCTCGGTGATGTAGCGGTAGTGTATGCGACTGCTAATCATGAGGTCTCGGGTTCGATCCCCGGGTCGGGCAATGTTATTGAGCTTTTTCCTAAAAAGAAAAATTCTCAGTAGCAGCCTGGAGTTTGGAAATGTGCCCGGTAAACGTCAATAGGCTCGCCCCCTATTACGTGGGACTTAAACATAGCTGGCGAATCGTGGGTGTGTAATACACCTCTGCCTACCCCTTCGGGGAATACAGGCGTGATGCTATGTTTGTTTTTCTATGTTGAAAGATATTACATTACTACTTTGTATCAGTATACATTAGTGGGTAATTTAACAATTTGTTTATTTGCTCGCACCGTCGAACACAATAATGCAAGCTATTGTAATACGTCAACTACATAAACTGTGAACTGCTTGTGTTTAACATTGTTGCTTAATGTTTAAATGTTATACCTATAGCTATTTATAGTGTACCACATCATGATTGCGCTAGTATCTGAACTGGGCCTAGCCTGTATTTCAGATACTAGAACTTCAGTATAGACTATGACACTATCTTATAAACATGTACCACTTGTAAATATTATTTTTAGTGTGGAAATATTGAATGAGTATTAGTGCCTATGCAGTTGTGTTATATATGCCTATGTTATATATGTAGTATTTTATTTATATCTGTTATGTTATCGTATTCAGCTCATAAAAAATTAAAATATTATCTTGTAGATTGAATATTTAAATTATATATATATAATGGATAAAAATATGTTACTCTAAATTTTGTATGAATATTATTTTATAATTAAATACGTACGAGTATGCTTATGCTATTTTATTACTAAGAATAAACTTTCTATTTCGTCATAAGATTTAAATTTTAGCCAGTTTATTAATTTAGTTTTGCAGTCTTTTTTATTAAGGTGGTGTAAATTAAGTAACTTATTAATTTTATTATATAAAAAAGGGCTGAGAAAACAATGAAATTTACGGGCAAAAGCAGTTCTGTAAGAAGTTCTAGGGCATAAGTTATCGTTACGTCTCGTTAATGGTCGTTTAGAATCATAAAAAAGTTTCGAATGTTGGGATAAAATTATATCGGAAATGACTAGTTTGTTCACAGTCATCACACCACAGACCTTGTATAGTTGGCTAGTGGGGAATCTAAAGGGCTTGAAAGTCATAACTTTCAGCAAAGCGCGTTGTGCTCGTTCAACCTTAATTAGATGAGATTTTCTGGCTCCTCCCCACGACCTTATGCAGTAAGCTAATATCGTTTGTCCTAGCGCATAGTAAATGGTCTTTAGTAATATGTGATCAACGACATGTCGGAGCTTTTTAAAAATATAAATAAGTTTGCGGATTCTTCCCGTTAGAGCTTCAATTTGGGGTGTCCATGTTAGAGTTTGGTCAAGGTGAACACCAAGATACTTTATAGTACTAACTCGTTCTAAGGCAGGACACTTACATGATGCAACAGGGGAAAGTTCACTACATGAATGAGCTTGAATGTTGAAATTATTATTAGGAATAATATTGCGTATTATGCCAAAAGTAATAAATTTGGTCTTATTTAAGTTCAGTTTAAGAAGATTTTGTTGCAGCCGTATCATAACCACATTCAAACCACGTTTGGAAATGGAGTTAACTTCTTCCCAAGTTCTACCATAAAAGACTAAAGCAGTATCATCCGCAAATGTAAAAATGTTACAATTCTTTAGTTTTAATTTACAAAGGTCGTTTATATACAGCAAGAAGAGGCCAGGATCGAGAACACTTCCCTGGGGCACGCCGAAGAGAACATCGGTATCAGAACTTGTTATATCTCCTATTCGAATTCTTTGGATTCTGTGGGTGAGATAACTTTGAAAAAGTCTCAAAATGTTTCCACGAATACCATTTCTCTCCATCTTATCAAAAAGTAGAGGAGCAGAGACTATGTCAAACGCTTTGGCAATATCTAGGAATATACCAGTACATTTTTGTTTATTGTCTAAGTTTTGAGCAATAACGTTACTAATCCCTGTAACGGCATCAGAAGTAGATGTGCCGGCTTTAAAACCATATTGGTTGGGGGCTGTCAGGTTCTCTTTATCTAAAAAGGACATAAGAGGTGAATACATGACTTTTTCTAAAATTTTAGATAGAGCTGACAAAACCGATATGGGGCGGTAATTATTAACACAGTCTCTAGCTCCTCCCTTGTGAATTGGATGGACTATGGGAATCTTAAAAGCTTGTGGAAAATCTCCCATCTCTATACATAGATTAAAAATGTGGGTTAAAACTGGTACTATATGAATCCTACAAATTTTCAATAGCTTATTAGAAATGCATCCCATCCTGTCGCACAATTACTCTTAAGTCCCATTATAATGTTATTTTTTTCGACTTCATCCGTTTTTAATAAGACCATGGATTTAATAGGTGAAGAAATGCTAGTCCCAGAGCAGAAGTTGCCAATCAATTTCTTCCGTTCTGTAAGTATTTGATTAGCGTAAGATTCCCCGATACTTGAAAAAAAATTATTAACAGAGTCAACAGAGAGTTGGGGCGTGTCTGAAATCTAAAGAAGTTCAGCTGGGGTTACTTTTATGTTATTAGTTTGGACAATCGATTTGATAGTCTTCCATGTTTTTTAGGTCTTCAAATTTCAAAAATTGTTCTTCGCAACATGTTTCCCTCGGGAGCTTATTGCGATAATATCGCGAACATAATATGTTGAAGTAGATTGTTCACATTGTTGTTCGACTAAGACAGGAACCCTTGAATCAGATACAGCATGTGAAATATTACCAAAACACTCCTTGTAACACGACTCATTATGGAATTTTGATCAGGTTCAAAGTTTATGCAATGGTTGAATCAATAGTATATCTTGTGCTTAGATATGCGTCACTTTGGTACAATGTGAGATCGTTATAACATGGGTGCAAACGTTACTCACAGATAAAAAACAGTGACATATTGTCTTGTTTTTTTTTTTATTAAAAGAACTATCACCTGTCTCTCTTGCATACGTGGGTTGCACTTGTACAGTACTGCGCGGATTATTAGCGCCTAGTAAGATTAAATTATGTATTTCTTTAGTCAGTCAAATAATATTTACAAATAAAGTACAGCTAGATACCGATCACACGTCCGCCAGTTAACGATCGCGCACGGAGACCCAATGTTAATAAAATCAGTCTTCCACAAAATCTGGGCAATCTAATGCAAAAATAATTTGTCTAGTTGCCGAGATTAGCGCGTTTTAATCAACAAATTGTTCAGCTTTGTTATATTACTATGGAAGATGATAAGTCACAACTGATTAATTAACGGCCTGTTTGATGTTAAGTGGTTACTTGCTTATTGAATTCAGCCTAGCAACTCAAGTATCAAGTGTGCCTTGTTAACCCCAGGGTGCTCCCTATTCCTATTTCTTTGGATAATGATGGAGAGGGTAGAAAATGCCCAGCGCTTACAAAATTCGATTCATAAACAAAACTAACGAACTGTTTTCTTTTTTGCTTATAAAAATAATGTTTACTTGGATTCTTCCAATTTTCTATAAAGTGTTTTATTTTATACGTATACTCTCAAGGGTGGTCGATACGGAATGAAATAGCCAAAAGATGAGAAGAAATAGATTCAGGGCGATAGAGAAGCGTAAGGAGAAAAAGAGGAAGCACGAGAAGAAAGCCTCTGGTACTCTTGCTCAACAACTGAAATAAAAGCAGGAATACTTACTGTTGCTTCAAGCTGATATACTTTTAAAAAGTGGTAGGTGATTTTTTACTAGAGCTAACCCATTCGGCTTAAGATTTTTAAAGTCTATCACTAAGATTACTCTACTATCATACCTAAGTAACTACAATTTTATGAAGCCTGGAAAATAACATTCATCACTATAAATTTCTCAATAACTAAATTATCATCACGCGATTTCCCTTGCGGGGTAGGCAGAGAGAACAGAGTGCCAAGAGGCTTTTTGCATACATCTCTCGCTTCCTCAAATTCATAATTCTCTTCATGCACGCTCTCCGGTTTCGGAAACTCCTGACTCCACCTTCCTTCAATACATGACCGATTTGGTCTATGTAGTTGAGTCTCGGTCTCCCCCTGTACCTACATACTTCCACTTTCGCATTGTATATCTTCTTAACCGGTCGCTCGTCCGGCATTCTTTCCACATGTCCGAACCATCGGAGCATTCCCTTTGGCATCTTTACACCAATACTCTCTTTTATACCTACTCGCTCTCTTGCGTTAATAACTACTTTATCAATATTTTATAATAATATTATCATTTTGATTTGACTCAGCCTACAAAGAAAAATGCTAATGAGGCCAATATCACTGAATAATGTTCTATTTTACAGATCTTATTTACATTTAAAATAACACAAAGGGAACGAATGAAATAATGAACAGGGCACACGATGAAATATGAAGGTATTATTATTCAACGAAATAATAGAATGACGATGCTATAGAATATTTTTTTTAAGTAATTGACATTAACTACGGTATAGCATTATTAAAGTGTGAAAATGTGAAATCGAAAATCGCGTCACCCAAGACGTAGGTATCGAAATAATTCGCAGTATATGCAGATAACATGCCAAATGCTAAAAAGATATATATGAATATCAAAATAAGGTAGATCAGTTTTATCGATGCTTTGCAATGTCTCTCAAACTCTTTTAATAAATTTAGCTGATTAATTATTTAAGTTTAATTTTTACCAGAACATTTAAATCCTCCACATAATTTTATCTAATATATCTTCTATTTTACCAAGGCAATAAATTCTACCAGTGGTCAACGAGGCTCGTCGGCGTGGCTTAAGCGGGATTTGGGTAGACCCAATAAGGCGTATCCGATTTACGCAGGGGTAGTCCCGTCGATCGCACTACGCAGGGGTGGTCCGATCGATGGCGCTGTACGGCACACCTGTGTGGGCGGAATATGTAGAAGTCCTGAATTATCAAGAGGAAATAGACTCTGTGTTGCCACCACCGCGGTTGCGAAGAAAACACGGCTTGGCACACGGTGGAGTGGTGTCTGGCTTGGGCGGAACATCGCCATGAAGTCGTCGCGTCAATAGGTGGGAACTTCTCACTACCAAGTGTACTTAGAGCGATGCGCAGCAGCGACAGGAATTGGAATGCGGTCGTAACCTTCTGCGAAGTTGTCACCACGCAGAAGGAGGCAGCAGAGAGGGCCAGGGAGGATGACCTTTCCACGAACCCAAACCACTGCCAGCCACTGGCGTGGCGCAAGCGCAAATACCTGCGCCTAATATTGCACTAGCCGAGGCCCAGGTAGACACGTTGTTTCAAGACCTCCTTCGAAGGTGCGACTTTCCAGTTTGTGGAAGCATCGCTCAGTTGAGGGTACCGACGGCACACAGCGGGTTTATTTAGTGAGTGTGGGTCCCACACTACCCTGTTTGTTGCCCCCCAAACGACGGGCTGTGCGTATAGGTACATTTAGTACACCTCAACAAAAAATAAGACTACGTTAGATTGTCAGTGATCATTTTCCTGGTGTTTATTACTAACGGTAACAACGGAAAATCTTACATAATAAATTATGCTCTACAGATTTATGTGAAGGTATGATAATCTTAATAAAAGAAAAGAAAAAAGTGACAAGTTATTGCCGAAAGGCACGAGGAGTACAAGCCTACGTGTAATCGCGTTGCTGTCTTGAATAATAAGTACATTACCTAAGAGTCGTAGGTAAAATAAGCCAAAAGTTGAGGGAAATCTCGCTGTCATGTTCGGCCATACAAATATATTTAACACTGGTTGAATATATCTATTAGAGCAAATCGACCAGCACAGCGACTTTTTATTCGCTAAGTATAAACTTATCAACTTAAATATATTATTATTACTTAAGTAAATATTTACTCACCTAATTATTTACAGCAAAGCTGTCGCATCAATTATACATACAAGTTTGAACTCTATTCACAGTGATTATTTTCCACGTAGTACATTTTTCTGTATTCCGTGTTATTTTCATTCTATAATTACTGTTATATTATAATCTTTATATACTCGTATATAATTCTACTGTACGTGTGTATGTCACTGAACTCCTTCTAAACGGCTGGACCGATTTGAATGATTTTTTTTGTATGTGTTTGCGAGGCGTCCTGGATGGTTTAGATTCACATTTGAACCCGGTAGGTGGCGCCACAATAGGTTTTCAGGACTTTTTCTTCTATTTATTTGTGAATGTTTGAGTAAGTACCGAGATGATTTAGATTCACATTTGGACCCAGTAGATGGCGCCACGTTAGGATTTCAGTGTATTATTTTCTTCAGTTTTTTCTAATGTATAAAGATATGTGTACCTATCTAACGAATCCAAACTAAACGCCAATGCTTGGACAGGACAACGTCTGTTGGATCCACTAGTTCTTTATAATATTACAGTAAGTTATAGTAAAACAAAGCTTAAGAGCCTTTTTCTGAACCACCAGGATTTGAAAAATTATTGTAATTTTTTTATTGCGTGTGGTTGCAGACGAGCCACGGCCCACCTGATGGTAAATGGTAAGTTCTCTGTGGGTTCCTACACAGGATAATATTATTTGTGTGTTCCACAAATGATTGTTCTGACTAATAAAACAAAGCATCACGCCTGTATTCCCCGAAGGGGTAGGCAGAAGTGTATTACACACCCACGATTCGCCAGCTATGTTTAAGTCCCACGTAATAGGGGGCGAGCCTATTGCCGTCTACCGGGCACATTTTCAAACTCCAGGCTGCTACTGAGAATTTTTATTTTTACGAAAAAGCTCAATAACACTGCCCGACCGGGGAATCGAACCCGAGACCACATGATCAGAAGTCGCTTACACTATCGCTGTACCACAGAGGCAGTTCTGACTAGGCTTACAATAAACGGCAATGCAATTGACGTACTTATAGTTTCTGAAGTTTACAAAGTTGCAGGCCGAATATAGTTTAATATTAGAAAGGATTGCTAAGGTATGCGTGTTCTTAAAAATTTGCTTTCTTTATTTTTTTACTAGTTTATGACAAAAGCTAGCCATCTCCAATCGAAATGCGTCTCAGACCGTGATCATCGCAGGTACTCATGAAGAAACCCCAGCGTACCCGTTTGACACCTACAACGCTTCTCATGCCTGTTGTATTTTAATGAGCAATCTATATGCAAATACTTGTTTCGGTAGTTAGGTAACTGCAGGGTACGTGTCTCCTGGCGCGGCTGGAGGCGCCCCGGGCCGGTCTTTGGACCGTAGGGGCGCTTCAGCCAGTGCTGGAAGAGTGGGCAGGGCGACGGCACGGAGTCCTTACCTTCCGACTGGTGCAGGTGCTGTCGGGGCACGGTTGCTTCGGCAGATATCTGCACATTGTCGCAAGGAGGGAAGCGACTCCGGGCTGTCACCATTGCGGCTGCGACGAGGACACGGCGCAGCACACGCTCGAGTCGTGCCCGGCTTGGGCCGAGCAGCGTCGTAAACTTGTCGCAGCAATAGGGGGGGACCTCTCGCTGCCAAGCGTCGTCAGAGCGATGCTTGGCAGCGACAGGAATTGGGCCGCGGTCGCTGCCTTCTGCGAGGAGGTCATCTCGCGGAAGGAAGCGGCGGAGAGGGCCAGGGAGGCTGATCCTTCCGCAGACCCAAACCGCCGCCAGCGACTGGGGCGGCGCAGGCGTGAATATTTGCGCCTAATGCCGCCCTAGCTGGGGCTGCGGGTGGATGGACCGGGGAACGTCCGCCACCCGCAAGGCCTCCCGCGAAGGTGCGACGCTCCGTGTACGGATGCGTTGCTCAGATGAGGGTACCCGAAAGGGTAAGCCGCCGACGGACCACCGAAGGAATGTAACATAGTTCCAGTGGCTCGCCAATAAAGGCGGAGAGACGGTACACGGCGGGTTTCTTTAGTGGGTGAAGGCCCCACACTACCCTGTTCGTTGCCCCGAGCGACGGGGTGTGCGGTTAGGAACATTTTTTCCCGCAAAAAAAAAAGGGTACGTGTCTCCTTTCACAGTGCGACAGATTTAGGCTGTGGTCCACCACGGGTAGTGCGTCGACAGATTTCTCAAGCCGTCTAGAAAATTTCTGAGACATGCGGGTTCTCTCACAATATTGCATGCCTCGTAATGTATGTTAACACGATAACGATCAAAATACTTTACTAATCGAGTATTTTTTCTTTTCTTTTACGATTCAGTATAATTATGAATAAAGCCCTATCACTTTTCACGGTCTGATTTGATGTGGTTTAATTGTTATTAAATAATCCAAAAAATAGTGAATATTTACGCTTGACTCGATACTAAAACCAGCGCTATACCTTATTTCGCTAGAACTACTTCTATAGACCAATATAGAAGTACTTCTTAAAATTAGCGCTAGATGGCGTATAAGACATGAGAACCACAGTAATTTTTGAAATTAGCGCTATTTGATTTATTAAAAACTACTTAGTAAGACCAATATATTATTAATTACTTATCAAATAATCAATTTTATTGTGAAAAATAAATATTATGAAGCGTGCATTTTTGGATTTTCCAAAGTATTTTAAATTGTAGACAAATAAACAAATATTTTCGAAAATCAGAGGTGCACGTTTTGCGTCTTCATCAAACTGGGGCTGGAACTCCATATAATTGTTTTTGTAGTCCTTGATCCACTAGGCTGGCATTGCCATACCACTGAATATGGTTCTGGTGGCCCGTCAAGGCGGAGAGACAGCACACGGCGGGTTTATTTAGTGGGTGAGGGCCCCACACTACCCTGTTCGTTGTCCCGAACGACGGGGTGTGCGGTTAGATATATTTATTCCCGCCTAAACAAAACAAAAAAAAAAACAAAAAAGGCTGGCATTGCCATATCCGTGTTAATCCTGTATCAAATGCGATATGCAGTTTTAAAGATTATATTATTCCTTCGCATCCGAAAAAATAATTGAATGCCTATCCTAAAATATGTTTTCAATACTGAAACAGTTTTGGTCGTGTGTAATCACAAATGTTTTAAGTATCGATTTGATAAAGAACGTTCTATGAAACGTTCTGATAAAGAGAATCTTGTCAACTTGTTATTCATAATTGTTTAGTTGGGACTGATTAATTGACAAATTAATTGTTCGATCTTAAATTAAAACTTGTAAATCTAAATTATTCATTCAGGCATTAAAAAAAATAAAAGGATCATAACTTGACAAAGTACTCCTTAAGACGAATTAAACTAATATAAACTTGATGGGTTCGGGTCGTTTCATTACATAGTTACTGTGGCCTCCTTCCAGCTCCATATCAGACCCTGGATACCATCTAGAGGCAAAGTACTCGTCAAGACGAATCATACGAGCCCAAACTCGATGCTGTTATGTCGTTTTATAACGGAGTTCATATGGCCACCTTCTAGCTCCATCATCAGACCCTGGATATCATCTAAAGACAAAGTACTCGTCAAGACGAATCAAACGAGTCCAAACTCGATGGGGTTGCGTCGATTCATTATAAGAGTTACTGTGGCCACCTTCCAGCTTCATCATCAGATCAGCTCCATGCCATCATAATATTGCAATGTCACGCGATATAAATGGGTGTAAAATTTCAGCTCAATCGGAAACCGGGAAGTGTGTCAAATTTAATTTCCAATGCACACAGTATAGCTGCGTCTCGTAACGGTGTCACGAGTCCAGAGATTTCATCTCATCTAAAAATATGCATACCGCGCTAAAAGAAGTTTTCACTTCATAAATAGCTTAATATCAAATACCGGAAAGTTCAAATAAATTTTTAGCAACAGCTATGTTACAGCTTTATAATAATTAGGAAAACTGCTTTTACGGAATTTATCGCGTTTTCTACTATCCCGACGTTTCGAATACTTTACAGCATTCATAGTCACGCGTGAACTGTCCACAACTTTTAGTATATTTGCCTTTATTTTTTAATGTGAACGACTGCTGGTCTCGGTTTCGATCCCCGGGTCGGGCATTATTATTGAGCTTTTTCGTAAAACGAAAAATTCTCGGTACCACCCCGGAGTTTGCAAATGTGCCCGATAGACGGCAATAGACTCGCCCCCTATTACGTGGGACTTAAACATATCTGGCGTATCGTGGGTGAGCAACACATCTCTGCCTACCCCTTCGGGGAATATAGGCGTGATGATATGTAATATTCTAGTTCATATGTCTAAGTTTTTTGTTTATGTTGTGTGTATTTGTTTCAGAAATATGTGAGTGAACTGACAACCGTGCGTGATTGTGTTCAAACACCGACTTGCAATGAAAAAGGTACTAACTTTCTGTTTGTTTTATAACAAAGGGTAGTTTAAATTGATAACATATTTATCAAGTTGTGTAAATCTGTATGCATATTTTATTTACTTATTAGTATTAATTTATATTATTTTATTTATTGGCCGTGTGGGGCCGGCTTTAGAATTGACCCACCCCTCTCTGCCCATGGGAGTCGTAAGAGCTGACTGAGGGAATTCTGGGGGAGTGGGCAGAAGCACTACCTCGAGTGTTAACAACATCCACTGCGATCGCCAACCCACATCCCAAGCGTGGCGATTACGGCATTATCCCCCATGACGGGACAGTTCGTTGTGGCGTTCTCTTGGGGAGGCCTATGTCCAGCAGTGGACGATGAAAGGCTGATGGATGGATGGATTAAAATCATTTTTTTGTGAAAGTGGAAAAAGAGTAATTTTTTACGAGCAGGATTCGAATTGGCGTCTTCCTGTATCCGGAAGGATCTTTTACCAATTTACAAAAAAAAAAATATAGTAATAATGTCGCGATTCACGATAATATAATTGTATTGTGAATTGTAGCATTTGACACTAAGATAAAGGTTACTATCCTTTATCTTAGATTTGACATGATCATTTATTTTACTAGAAACAATTTTTATGAAAGTGGAAAAAGAGAAATTATCTATGAGCAGGATTCGAACTTGCGTCTTCCTCTATCTGCGGGGATCTTTCACTTTTATCCAAATAAAAATTGCATCTATGCCAGTAAAATGCCTGATCATGCTAAAAAGTCACAATAAAATTATATCCATTAGTGGCCATATTTTTTTTCTTTCCTGACTTATTTTTAAGCCATATAAAGAATCGCATATATTATGGTGCTAGAAAAAAAATAATTTTGATAATAACAGTACAATAACACGCAACATTTATATTATAAAGGGGACACAAAAATATCCTTCTAGACAATTCGGAGATTATGAAGGTTACTCAAGGTTTGAAAGCTTTGCAGCTTATTCCACGTACTCTGTGTTCTAAGGACTAGATCACTGAATAGTGATCACATAACAAATTGTGATAGGTATTATTACTGCATGTAATAGTGACTAATAAATTTCATAATGTTGACCTATTCAAAGTCAAAGAAATCCGTTGGACGCAGGCGGCACAGGACACTAGTTGTGGTGCTCAGTTGGAGAGGTCTGAGGGGTCTATAATATCCAGCAGTGGGTGAAGTGGATGACTGGAAATTACGCATAATAAAGTTGTTTTAAATAAAACAACAGCTCTCAGTAAATAACGATTACGCCGACTGTCAATTTTCATTAAAGTGTCCAATTAGGACGACTCTCTGTGTTTCATCTTTTTAAGAAATTAAATTACAATTAATGCTGTGGTACTGATAATTTTTCCTTATATTCGATCATAAATTATACCGAGTTGGCGTTAGCGGAGATATTGCTTTTGCAAGATGATTTATTTTTCAAAATTTTATGTTTGTTATAAAATAACTTTTTCCCAACTAATATTTAAAGTTAATTCAAAATTAACTGCATGAAGAGCATGAAGATGTAGAGGTCTCGTTTTAATTTTGGAGTTTTCGATACCTATTGTTGTCTCAGGTCTTTTCTCTGAATGACAAGGATTGATTTAGATAACGACATTTAAAGCGCTTCGTAGAAAAAAAAATTGTACCGAATTTATACAGATCAAAAAACTGACTCAATACATTTAAGTACTTACATTAAAGGTTACGGATTTTATTGTACGTAACCTTTTCCAATAGCAGTCCACAAAACTACACTATTTTTTTATACTAGCCCTAAAATCTCGCGCGTGAAGTAACTAACATTAGCCCGCCACTTCATCCCTGTGGACTCCGGAATATAACTACGTCTTTCTACGACGAAACATTAATTATTATTTATGTAAAAAAATCTGAAAGGAACCATCTATTTCTCCTGGATAAAAAGTAACCTATGTCTAATATTTGGGCTCCTATACTGTATATATATACTAGCTCACCTGGCGAACTTCGTACCGCCATTTTTTATTTTCGTGAATATTTTGCAATGAAAATTATTAAAGTATCTACTAATACCGCTATTAAAAAATAGGGGTTGGCAGCATAAAGGTGAAAATTTAGGGATGTATGCCGAATCATAAAAAAATTAAAATAAATGGATCACCCTTATCACTTAGAGGTATGAAAAATAGTATACATCACATTTTCAGACCTACTTAATATACCTACACACAAAATTTCATAAGAATCGGTCAAGCCGTTTCGGAGGAGAATGGCGATAAAAACTGTGACACGAGAATTTCATATATTAGATATACTGTTATAGTAAGTATTCATATAAATATACATTTGATAACTAACTCTAAAACAGATTATTCTGTACGTCATAAACTATGTCTTACTGCCAACGATTATCTCTTTTACATCCAATGGTTGGCCGCATGATTGGCTTATGTGATAGGAACGTCTATTGTACTTTGCTAGTTTAATTCATTCCTCTTTTTTTGTCATTTATTTTTCCTGGAAGTTTTAGTCACGCAATGACTGTCACCCTCGTAATTGCAAACTTACAAATATTTACTAACATATGACAAGTGTATAGAAGCAAACAAAAAAGCAACATTACATTATCACTACTTATTCTTATATAATTATAACTATTTACACTCCGCTAGGGAAGAAAAGTATGTTTTTTTTTTTTGTGACGTTGGTTGTTAGCCTCAGATGGCTATGAAAACCTTACCCGGATAATACGCCAATAAAGGCGGAGAGACGGCACACGGCGGATTCTTTAATGGGTGGGCGCCGCACACTACCCTGTTCGTTACCCCGAACGACGGGGTGTGCGGTTAGGATTTTTTTTCCCGCCTTAACAAAAAAGGGAAGAATAGTATATCTTTATTAGCTTCTTGGCCTCCTCAGAAAGTGGTGACGCCGGGAAACCATTACACGTCCCCACATTATAATCCTTAATCATTCCTTGGAATTATTTTTGCTATACATAGAATGATATTTTTTTGTCATTATTACTATAATGATCAAAATAACCGCTACTCATAAACGTTAATAAGACAAGTCTAGCATACTAATATACGTAATTTAAAAAAAAGTATATTTAGCTGGGAGTTAAAAATAAACAAAAGACTCCATTTTTTAAACCTAAAATGCTTTTAGTAATGAAAAATCACCAACCATTCATCACGCTTCTGTGAATGAATAAAAGTAATTTTCAAAAGAATGATAAAACGATTCAGAATGTTGACATCCAACCGTTGCTGGAGATCGTTTTTCAATTATTATATTTGTCGAGCCCTTGATTATACTCTCATTAAAGTTATTTTAATCAAACTGATGCCCATTATTCTTATTGACATTCTTGATGACATTTGTATCATCGATATGAAAATGTATCTCTATGTATGATTTTGGGTTCTACATGCTCGTATTAAAACTGGCTATACCCATACACTGGCTTTTAATTAATACTATTATTACATATATATTCTGTACGCTGAAAAGGCAAAGCATCATTGTACCTGTATTTATTGTAATACCTTGCATGCCCTTTGTATATTTTGGATAACTAAACGATCTCGTATATCGGCTTCAAGAAGTTTCATGCATTCATTTTACATTAATCTATCTATACTATTATAAAGGTATTATATAGCTATGTCTGTACATTTAAGATATTTGAGAAAAAATTACTGTAATAGACGATATAGGCGTCTAAACACAAAACATTTTTTTTTAGATTTTTTGTCTGTTTGTTTGTTCACGCATCACACAAAAACTACTGAACGGATTTTGATGCAACTTTTTTATTTGATAGCTCTCAATCAGACTTAAAAACTGGTATACATTTTATCCCGCTGTTATACGGGAACCTGAGATATAACCCAAAAACTATCTTAGGCCAAGGCTAGTAAAAATAAATTTAATTCAGCAAATAATAGAAGAAATAATTGAATTCTTAGCCTAATTCTACAGCACAACGCTTTCTTTTATAATTTGCTTTAATCTACTTTCTGTGTGGGGCCGGCTTTGCCGTGTGGGGCCGGCTTTAGAATTGTCCCACCCCTCTCCACCCATGGGAGTCGTAAGAGCCCACTGAGGGAATACCGAGGGAGTGGGCAGCAGCACTCCTTCAAGTATTAACAACATCCACTGCGATCGCCAACCCGCCTGCCAAGCGTGGCGGTTATGGTACTATCCCCCATTCGTAGGGAGGCCTATGTCCAGCAGTGGTCTTTAAAAGGCTGATGGATGGATGGCTTTTGCTGACTGGTAGAAATCATCACGAATTATTCGTATTTCTTTTTATACGACGCAGGCGGCAAACAAGCATACGGCCCACGTAAGCGACTGCCGTAGCCTATAGATGCTAGTGATACCAGAGGCAACACTAGCGCGTCGCCAACTCTTTGGAAGGGTATAAAAGGTGGTGATGATGAATAATTTGACAAGGATGAATGGTCTTACTCACTATACGAAACACAACATTAGGAGTGCCTACAAATATTTTACGCTGATCCTCTGTGAAAGGGTTTCCACAATCGGGCCAAATTCACGCTGAGACAAGCAAGGCTCTACCTTGTAGAGTTATGTCTAGTTGACGACAAAGGATTGACCCTCTATTCTAGCTGCCTCTTAAGGGATTAATGCGTGGAATTTAACACAAAATACGTCCTGAATCGTAATTTATAATCTTTTGAAAATCTGTCTCAGATTCGAGTACCCAGATAAATTACTAAATTTAATATGGTATCTACTTATCTGTATTATAATAATCGAATTATGTGTAAGTGCATTATTCGGGAGGAACTAGATCTATTTCGTCATTTTTATATAAATAGTTATAAAAACTTCTTGATTGTTCTAAAAAAAAAAGTTTATTTAAAAAAAATAAGAGGGAAAAGGAAATTTTCAAATAATTGCAAAATCAAAAACAAAAACAGATAAATTAAAAATATATTATTTGCAGAGTTAGATTATATCTGAAAAGAACTTCAAATTCTTTTCGTAGAATATTTTTCCATATTTTAAATAAATAATAAATATTCACGGACATTTTTCACACAACGTCCTCTGGTCCCAAACTAAGCTTAACGCTTGTGCTATGGTTACCAGATTACGGATATAATACATATACAACTTTTTTTTTGTAAATACATACATATAATAGATAGAAAACACCCAGACGCAGTACAAATATCTGTGTTCATCACACAAATAATTGTCCCGAGTGGGAATCGAACCCACGACCTCGTGCACGGAAGTCGGTTACACTACCGACTACGCCACGAGACCCGTCAATGTTCAAATTTTCAAGGTACCTACTTACTATTTCGCAAAAGATTCAATGAATGAAAATTCAAATTTTTAAATTGAAGCCAGAGAGGTTATACGAAATCAATGATATCTAAGGTAAAAGAAATTCAATAAAATTTTCGCGAAGCTTGCAATTCCTTTCGCATCGCTCTCATTTCACAGGGCCTTTAGTGATCCACACTTGCGTATATCAATATTTACCAGCCCGTTAATTCTTAGAGAGACGTCACCCACATTTGCGTCAAGTTTACATAATGTTAAGTGCTAAGTTAGAACATGTTTGGTAGATTCAGCCATTACCTATGTGATCAATGTCATGGCGTTAGCGGCTTTAACTTTCAAACTTTGATATATAGATGTTTATGTTAAAGTAGTTTAAATGATACTTGATTTATTTTAATTAGCTACGATGTATAGAAGTATTTTTCTCAACAAAATATATGTTCTGAATGTGAATACATACTAACTATTTGTGAATGTAGGAAAAAGAACTTTAATGAGAGCGGGTTCGAACCTGTGCTCTAGACCGTTAAGCCATCGCCGTGACCGACGGCCATGCCCAATCTCCAATCTCCACATCACATTTGTCTTTACGACCCACGCCACCTATCGGATGCATCATACATATCGATGCATATTCCAATATAGGTATAAAGTTTAATTTTTCAATTAAAATTCATTTCCGATAGGTGTACTTCCCCGGATTGGAAGGGACGCAGGTTCGAATCCCGCTCGCAGTAAAGTTCTCTTTTTCCACATTCACAAATAATTTGTTCTTTAAAGTAAGTGTGCTAAAATACAGATCAAAATACATACTAACTGCTGAACTTAATCGTTGAATATATACTTTTGATATTTTCTTGAAATTATGTGTATTTGTACCACCACCGAAAAGAAGAGAAAGATATGGGTTTCTCAATAGAATTTTTTTGATTTGTCCGTAATAAATGTAAAGAAATATAGAGTACAATTCTTTTAATATTTTTTTCTGATAGTAAAAGAAATATATGAATGCTAACATTTATTTTTCTTCGCAGAATGGTGGGGTGCAAGAACATTTTGCTGCGACACGGATGAGTGCAACGATGCGTACGCATCAAAACCAGTTGTACTTATTTTATCCATAGCCCTGCTCCTGGTAGCTGTGACTCACTGACCACTCCATAGCTAAACTGGTAATAATCATTTGGTATATGAATTAAATACGTTTTTAATTTTGGGCGGATAAGTGTAAAGAACTTAAGACTAAGCAATTGAAGTCAGGTCAATTGGTATTATTTAGGTTGATTAATATACCTAACTAACGTTTTCTTAATATACCTATTAAATTTTTTCCACTTACATATATTATATTGTGAATATAATATTAACACATACCAAAATACTTTTTTTTAATTTTTTATTGTAACCCAAGGTAACGGATTTTTTATTTTTATTTTAATTGTAAGCAAAGGTGACGATGGAAGTAGAAGCCTATATCTTATATTACTGAGTGTTGTGGAATCGATTTTCACACAAGACAATTGCGGGTATCTATTTATGCGATGCGCAAATAAAATTATCTGTTCTTAGTCTGAATACTTTTAGTGTCGGCTTATTGTATGTTTTAACGTCCTCCGTGGGGTGAGGCTATTCCACAAGTAAATGTTAAATCGTGTGTTCACATATTATATTTAACGTTGTTCAAGTTTATTGACAACTACCCACATGTTGCCTATGTAGCTTAGTAATAGGAGGGCAGACATTTACAGCGCTCTTGATTTTTTTTTTTTACGGAAAGATCATTAACATGTTCTGCATAACGAGAATTCTAACCAGATTCTTACAAAATTGAAATAAATTAAATTCTAAATAAATAATGTATGAGATTAGATTATGATTTCTTCTTTCTTTCTTTTTAATAAATTGTTTTAATTAATATTTATAAAATGTATACCTATAATATACACTTTCATTTTTTTTTTGTATATTTGCTTTTTACTAGAATACAATATTTATTATTAATTATTTTCCAAATAGACGTTATGTATTTTACGAAATTTATAGTGTGCAATCAATCATGTACAAAGTTTAATCAAGAAAATGGATCGTCCTTTAAGTATATTATGATTCGTAAATTCCGTAAAAGTAGACATAGATATTTCATAATAAATTATGGTAATTTCAAAAATATTAAAGGTCTGCTACTGAATTCGATTCGATCAAAACGGTACTTAGACCGCATAAACTACGCAAATGAAAAACGGTTCTATTGCGGCATTTAAATAAAAGTTGTATCCTTTAAAGTGCTATCGAGTGGAAATGTAATTCGAATTAATTTGTTTTTTATTGCCGGCTTTACTATGATTGCGGTGAGTTTGTTTATGGAAAGTTATTGGTTATTTAATAGTGAAGGTATTTTGGTTAAGCATAAAAATAAAACTCTCTCCTGCAGACGTATAAAATATCTTTCATGTGATTAGATGTGTTTACTCAACATTTTGTTCATTGCATCATTTATTATAAGTACAAATTAAATATAAACATACCCAAAAATCTCATTTACTGTGTGAGAATCCAACCCGCAACACTCAGCTTGATAGGTATCTAAATAAAGCCACCATATTATATTCTTTTTCTTACTTTCTGCTACTAAAACTCCTTAAAACTTCATTCTATTGATCTAGATCAATATACATATAAAATGGAAGAGATATTCAATTGTTTGTATTTTTTGTTAAGAAAGGAGGCTGTAAGCTATCTAATGACTACACCCCGTGTTATGCATCCTTAAACCGCGGGATATTAATTGACCATAAAAAAATCTTTGAATACCTACTACTTCTTGTTAATTTTAAATACTATGGTTTATTTCAAAATTAAATTAAGTCCGATAATTTATGCTAAACAGGTTAATTAAGATCAAACCTTTTGGATAGATTTAATTAAATTAGTAATTAATTTCCTCAGCTTCATTATAACTTGTTTGAGGTACCTAAGAGTAATTTTGTGAGTTGTATCTCAAATGTTAATGCTGAATTAGCTATTACTTGATGTTTTAGATTATTCCAATTTTGCTTTAATACAGTTATAGTCTAACTTTTAGACGATTTTGAAATGATTAGATGGGCTTATGATATTTCCCTTAAAATATTAAGTAGGTACTATTTTAGTTAAATTATAATTATGTGTACATTCAATGTCCTAGAGATTAATTAACTAGATATTTAGTTTAGAATCTTTTTTTTATATAAGTACGGGTATTTTAGTATACCTACTATGATTTTACAATTGTGTGTTATTACGACATTGAAAAAAATATAAATACTTATTCAGAATTATTTTTTTACTATGCAAATCAAAAACTCTTTTTAATCTATCTTTTAGTTTTTCTCCAATTTGTAAATTTGTATTGTTTATAGTAATAATATAAACGCACGAAAACGATTCACTAATTAATTAAATGTCGTTCATAATATATATAGGTATAAAATCAGATCCATTTTTAAAAATCTTGATGCTGCATCTTGATATAGGTACTGAAAAGCAAAATAATTTATTTTTTTAAATCACAGTAGAGACTTACCTAACTACCTACCTAAATATAACAAAATACTTATAATACTCTTAAAATCACAATGGTTATAAATAACAATTATGAGTTTTACGAGATTGAAGCTGGCAAATGTCCTACTTCAACACAAAAAAGAAGTAAAAATTAAAATATGTTGTCGAAAGTTATAGTTTGGGCCAGTTGCTGTATCAACGTACCTTTTCGAATGTGAAGTACTGTTCGTACATTTAGTGTTTTATTTGTACTACAAGTGTTTATAGTTGTAACTTCTCCATAAGTCTTAGAATCCGATTAGAATGCTGTAAATTTACATGTAGGCAATTTGTATGTTTTACTTACTGATCAGATTAGCAACTGTCGTTGGTCTTTTTTTAAAATTAAAATCTAGTAATTGGCGTTGCGAAAAGCGAATAAAGTCAGCTCTTTATTCGCTTTTTATTTAAACAGCTGTCATTGGTTAGATAATCCTATCCCCATTTTATAAAAATTGATTTACAGTGACAGTGCCTAGACGTGAAATGAATGGGTACCTAGTATTCCTAATTTTGCCTATGTATGCATATATAATTTAAATTTGACACATAATTATCAAATAATTGTGTTCTTTTGGAAGAGAAATACGGTGTGGAATCGAATATCAACATTGAGATACATAGTATGGTAAAATATAATATAAGTATGTGTTTTGCTGAAAGAATGTAAGTAGTTAGTAAATCTTACGCTTTATAGTAATTTTATTACATAACGTCAAATGCTGAAATATTCTAAATTATAATACATTTTAATGTATAATTAATAAAATATTGTACGTAAATATAAGTTAATTTAATGACTAGATGAATAGATTTAACCGTTAGTTTATATACACTGAAAATTATATTCTGTCACAATAATTTTATTAATGCAAAATATTTTGGCTACATTTGACATGAAATGTTATTTGCTCACATTATTTATAACTAGTCATTCGCGAGTTACTAGTACCTAGTAAAGAATCTTTCAAAGATTATTACAATTGGCAAGAAATTTTAACTTTGTGTAGAACGGGCGAAATTATCATAATGATTTTTATTTTATTTAGTAACAAACATTATGTACGTAGTAAGGGACTAAAAATATAAATATCACTACCCCATGCCTTTCCATGGCTGTCGCACGAAACGAATAAAGGAAGCAGTTATCACTCATTGCATTACTGGTGGTAAAGTTGGGTACCAACGTACCAAGTGAAACTCATTCGTAATCATGACTCTTCCAAAATATTCCGTACGTCGTAAGTTGTGAATTGTGTTCGAAATTGCGACTTAATTATCAAAATCATACTTTTGACTCACAGATGCAATTTTCTAAATAATTCATTTCCTCTATGGACATTCTTGTCTCTGCTATTCTGAATGCAGATAATTGACTCAATTACTAAACAGCTTTACGTGAAGCAAGTCAAGTGTAGCCATTAAAAATTTTAGAATTCTAAACTATATTGATACATTAATCATTGATTTGTGTTAAATAAATAAAGACCAATTTATCATCCACTATATTGTGTTTTTTGTTTCTATCAGTTACCTTATTGATTGACGATATCGCACTTTAGCCTTTATAAAACTAGCGGAATTTACGATTGTAGATTGTTCAGATGACACAGAGATGCCAGTAAAACAAAAGAATATTGACCAGGTAAGATGTTTGTTCATTCAATCTTCTTAATTTAATACGTTTAATCTTGTTAGCATGAGATGCGTTTTTCAATATTTTTTTACATGTTGTTATTATTTTTTACATATTACTGCCCAGGGTGGGTCACACAAGCCGTCAAAGGAACCTCTCAGGCATGCAGATTCCCTCAAAATATTTTCCTTCACCGAGCAGTGAAAATTCGTAAGCAAATATACATAATATAATTTAAAAAGAAAACGTAAAGTGGTGTGGGCTATGCGTAAACTTTATACATTTTTGCAATCCTTCATTGTGCTGTTAGTTTATCACTGCATCTATTATTTAATGACTGAAAATACAACATTAATTATATGATATACCTACCTATAGCATAGCATAATTATAATACTAGAATCTAGTGTGTCTGTAAATTGAAGGTGTGTATCTAATATGTTAAGGGGGCCATAATAATAATAGTTTATTTAAAAAAATATAATATATCCATAAGAGAAAGATAATAATACAACACAAAACAACGATTTCTTTTCGTCAGTTTGTGTTTTAGATTGTTGAGTGATCATCTCCAAAATTACTCAACGGATTTGAAACTTATTTTCAGAACGGATTTGAGGCCTCGTAGCGTAGTAGGTAGTGTAACCGACTTCCGTGCACGAGGTCGTGAGTTCGATTCCCACTCAGGACAATTATTTGTGTGATGAACACAGATATTTGTACTGCGTCTGGGTGTTTTCTATCTTTTATATGTATGTATTTACAAAAAAAAAGTAATATGTGTTATATCCGTAATCTGGTACCCATAGCACAAGCATTAAGCTTAGTTTGGGACCAGAGGACGTTGTGTAAAAAATGTCGGCGAATATTTATTTATTTATAATAAATCCTATGAGCAGAGACTGTTTCAGAAAAGTTTGTGTCTAATTTATCCAGAGACTTCTTTTCGCTACGTGGATTAAGAGCGGTGAAATTAGCGAACTAGTGCTCTAAACTTTGAATCCTTATATATACAAACTTTTATTTTATTTGCTCAAGTATGCTTAGGTCAAATATTGCAACAAAATTTTTTGCCATTTACCCCAAGCCGTACTCGCCACGCTTGGCAGGCGGGTTGGCGATCGCAGTGGATGTTGTTAATACTCGAGGGAGTGCTGCTGCCCGTTCTCCCGGTATTCCCTCAGTCGGCTAATGCGACTCCCATGGGTGGAGAGGGGTGGGACAATTCTAAAGCCGGCCCCACACCCCAAGCCAATTAAGCATAATAATAATAAAATGTAACTGGTCTATGATAGAGCTGGCAGGTGGCCTTGGGAAATCGCAACCATATTGAGCTTGTATTATTTGTATTGAGAAGTGTAGTCTGATCCAAGATGATATCCAGGATGTAATGATAAAGCTGAAAGGAATTCTGAAAACTGCCTCGGTGGTGTAGCGGTAGTGTATGCGACTGCTAATCGTGAGGTCTCGGGTTCGATCCCCGGGTCGGGCAATGTTATTGAGCTTTTCCTAAAAAAAAAAATAGAAAAATTCTCAGTAGCAGCCCGGAGTTTGGAAATGTGCCCGGTAGACGTCAATAGGCTCGCCCCCTATTACGTGGGACTTAAACATAGCTGGCGAGTCGTGGGTGTGTAATACACCTCTGCCTTCCCTTTCGGGGAATACAGGCGTGATGCTGTTTTTTTTTTTTAATTGAATTCTATAACGAAACGACGCAACTCTATCGAGTGTATGCTTATTTAAGCTACGAGTACCTTAACAACTACTCTAAGTGAGTTGAATTAATGATATGACTACTGTATACTATTACTTGCTGGAGTTTTGCGATAGATTGTCTATCCACCTGATGGGAGGCCATGACAGAGGCTGCGCTACACTTTCATCACACACTTTCGTCCAAATTCATCTTATGTAATTATACTTGAAAACGGTGCACTAACACTTATTTATATGAATTTTATGTGCACTCTGTAAACAGCTGAGAACCTTTTTTCTTTCCTAAGCTCGTTTTATTAATATCACTTCTGTTGCTGGCAACACAAGTATAACAATAATCTGCGGTGTTTTATACCAATCTGTACTAGTAATAAGGCAGAATGTAATGTCATAAGTGTCAACACACGACTTCCCTTTTTTGTACCGTAACGTAAGCCACATGTGCGATAATAAACGTTTTGATTGCTGCAATAAAACGAGTTTTAAATCAGCCAAAGATCTACTCCAGAATCCAAAACAACTATACAGTCCACTAAGCTCCTAACAACTTCTGTGATTAATATAATGGGTATTTGATACTTTCCTGGTTGAGCCAGCCTCCCACGGAAGAGTGTTTTTTTTTTATGGTAAGCAGGTGTAGTAAGTAGTATAAACAAAGGTAGGTATATTGTGTATATTTCTTTTGCCTTTGCAAGAAGTTGAGTGGAGCTAGTACTTATTCGCGTCTGTCAAAAGATGACAAGATAAATAAAGAGAACAAGGAGCAAGAGAGAAGAAATAAGAAGATAAGACGCTACTGGTATTAGAATCAGTACGCTTTGTCGTCACTTGCACGTGAGTTTACAAAACGACCTGATTCTTTAGCCAGCAGATGTTTGTTTCATCTGCAGAAAATGAGAAGAAAATATTCTCTGAAGATTCCATACAATTTGCAACTGTTTTTGTTTAAATAAAATCTCATTATTATATTGGTGATGTCTTCATTTAGTATCAAATGCACCAGCTAGTTAGTTTCTAAACTATAATAGCTACTATTGCGTTGATTGTGTTTTATAATAAATACTTAAATAAACAAAAGCAAGTATTTTTTTATTAATATAGCTAATAAAAAGGAACTAAAAAGTTACAAATTAATCTTTGTGTACTTATCACAGACTCAAGTTTTCAAATAAAAAACTTGAGTCTGTGATAAGTACACAAAGATTTATTTTTAACTATTTAGTAGATACTTTTTTATCTTCTTTATATATATATAATTCTACTGTACGTGTGTATGTCACTGAACTCCTCCTAAACCGACCGATTTTGACGAAACTTCGTGTATGGTTGTGTAAGTACCGGGATGGTTTAGATTCACATTTGGACCCGGTAGGTGGCGCCACTATAGGATTTCAGGATTTTTTCTTCAATTTACTTATGTATGTTTGAGTAAGTACCGGGATGGTTTAGATTCACAACACCACGATAGTATTTCAGAAAAATAAATATGCGGTACGAAGTTAACCTGGGTGATTCTTCGGAACGTAGTTTTGATATTATGTTATTTAAATTTAAAATAATTGTATATTTTCGTAACTACACTATTTTTAAAAATGTCCCCAACTAAAATAATAATTTAGCTGGTGCAATTTCATCAGCCGTTTTTTTGATGTAAACATAACGAATTTGATAAAATAATATCGACTCGTGATTGGCCGCGTCAGTTAGTATCGCCCTGTTAAACGAAGTGCTCCAAAACATGGTTTAATTTGGTGAAAAGTTGGAAGGTGTTTGTCACGTAAGTTACATAATTAATCTGACTTCAATAGAATAATCATATGGGTTTTTCTTGGTTTTTAGAAACTAACCAGGGCCTATAATATTAATATGTATTCATGGTAATTATATCTTTTATTTCAAATTTCAATAAATAACGAAGCTAGGCTTATTTTAGATATTTTTATATATATTTTTAGCATTTCACATGCTTAGCACTATACATTAAACACAAAGTGAAAAATGTGAAATCGAAAATAACAGTCAGGAGCAGGATTTGAACCTGCATCTTCTGGATACCGTCCAGATGCTTTACCAATTCAGCCATCCTGACAATTGCTCCTGACTGCTAATTTCGATAACACATCATACTTAACGTCTTTGGGTGATGCCTGCGCCATCTGTCGGAAGTATTTTCATACATTATACCGACCAGGTAAACTTAATTTTACAATTAAGATTTTACCTAATAATGACGCAAACCCTTTAAATATTTTAGATATTTTTATATATATTTTTAGCATTTGACATGCTTAGCACTATACATTAAACACAAAGTGAAAAATGTGAAATCGAAAATAAGTCAGGAGCAGGATTTGAACCTGCATCTTCTGGATACCGTCCAGATGCTTTACCAATTCAGCCATCCTGACAATTGCTCCTGACTCCTAATTTCGATAACACATCATACTTAACGTCTTTGGGTGACGCCTGCGCCATCTGTCGGAAGTATTTTCATACATTATACCGACCAGGTAAACTTAATTTTACAATTAAGATTTTACCTAATAATGACGCAAACCCTTTAAATATTTTAGATATTTTTATATATATTTTTAGCATTTGACATGCTTAGCACTATACATTAAACACAAAGTGAAAAATGTGAAATCGAAAATAACAGTCAGGAGCAGGATTTGAACCTGCATCTTCTGGATACCGTCCAGATGCTTTACCAATTCAGCCATCCTGACAATTGCTCCTGACTGCTAATTTCGATAACACATCATACTTAACGTCTTTGGGTGACGCCTGCGCCATCTGTCGGAAGTATTATCATACATTATACCGACCAGGTAAACTTAATTTTACAATTAAGATTTTACCTAATAATGACGCAAACCCTTTAAATATTTTAGATATTTTTATATATATTTTTAGCATTTGACATGCTTAGCACTATACATTAAACACAAAGTGAAAAATGTGAAATCGAAAATAACAGTCAGGAGTAGGATTTGAACCTGCATCTTCTGGATACCGTCCAGATGCTTTACCAATTCAGCCATCCTGACAATTGCTCCTGACTGCTAATTTCGATAACACATCATACTTAACGTCTTTGGGTGACGCCTGCGCCATCTGTCGGAAGTATTTTCATACATTATACCGACCAAGTAAACTTAATTTTACAATTAAGATTTTACCTAATAATGACGCAAACCCTTTAAATATTTTAGATATTTTTATATATATTTTTAGCAGTCAGGAGCAATTGTCAGGATGGCTGAATTGGTAAAGCATCTGGACGGTATCCAGAAGATGCAGGTTCAAATCCTGCTCCTGACTGTTATTTTCGATTTCACATTTTTCACTTTGTGTTTAATGTATAGTGCTAAGCATGTCAAATGCTAAAAATATATATAAAAATATCTAAAATATTTAAAGGGTTTGCGTCATTATTAGGTAAAATCTTAATTGTAAAATTAAGTTTACCTGGTCGGTATAATGTATGAAAATACTTCCGACAGATGGCGCAGGCGTCACCCAAAGACGTTAAGTATGATGTGTTATCGAAATTAGCAGTCAGGAGCAATTGTCAGGATGGCTGAATTGGTAAAGCATCTGGACGGTATCCAGAAGATGCAGGTTCAAATCCTGCTCCTGACTGTTATTTTCGATTTCACATTTTTCACTTTGTGTTTAATGTATAGTGCTAAGCATGTCAAATGCTAAAAATATATATAAAAATATCTAAAATATTTAAAGGGTTTGCGTCATTATTAGGTAAAATCTTAATTGTAAAATTAAGTTTACCTGGTCGGTATAATGTATGAAAATACTTCCGACAGATGGCGCAGGCGTCACCCAAAGACGTTAAGTGTGATGTGTTATCGAAATTAGCAGTCAGGAGCAATTGTCAGGATGGCTGAATTGGTAAAGCATCTGGACGGTATCCAGAAGATGCAGGTTCAAATCCTGCTCCTGACTGTCAGTTTCGATTTCACATTTTTCACTTTATGTTTAATGAAGCTAGGCTTACTTAACTTCAAATTTCTAATTTATCTGGATCGCATTAATCTGGATTTGGCCCGTAAGGCCAGATAATAACATACTAATTAGGTTCTTGTTACTTTATTCTTTTAGTTTTGCTATTTTAAAAAGAGCAAATCCAAAGAAACAAGCAAAAGAAGAAAGGCTAGTAAAGACAAGACTCACGGAGAAAAAGATATATAAAAAAATCTAAAATAATGAGAAATTATGGAAGGAAAAACAAGAAAAATTTCGACAAGACTTACATACGCAGAAAAAAGAAAAAAAAACAACTATCAATAAACTAAATGAAAGAAAAAGATGGAGAAAGAATTATAAGTTATATTACTATAGAAAAAAACAATATATCTAAAATTTTATTGCAGGCTGTACCAATAGCTTTTCTAAACAATATTATCGAGTCAACATTCTAGCCTCTAGACAGAGAACAGGATTCTTATATACCATGCAAGACCAAGAGTTACAAGCCAGCATTTTGATCACGTGTAGACTCTACAAATTTCAAAAGCGCCAGGTCCCCAGGGGAAGAAAAAAGCGAAGAAGTGAATCCAGAACAGATGTCAGAGTATCGGTTGGCAATAGTGTGCTAGAACAAGTGGATGAATTTGTATATCTTCGATGTGGATTCATTCGGGATGTAAGATACACCACTGATATAGAGAGAAGAGTAAATGCGGGAAATAGAGTGAACGGAGCATTGGGACAACTTCTCAGCAGCCACCACCTCAGCCTGAAGGCACGGGTCGCAATACACAAGGCAGTGCTTGTCCCAACGTTGCTATATGAAAGCGAGAGTTGGATATGCAAAAAGGAGTATGAGAGTAAAATCAATGCGGTCGAAATGCGATCTCTGCGAAGAATCTGCGGAGTTAGGCTGACTGACCGCATTCGTAATGATGACGTAAGAGAGCGAGTAGGTATGAAAGAGAGTATTGGTGTAAATATATGAAAGGGAATACGATATTTCATGTTGTTTCCAAAACTCATTTTTTTTCCTTTTTGCAGACGACCTCAAAATTTTGAAACCTATTCAATCCACATTTGACCAATATTTATTGCAAGATGACCTTAATAGACTGGCGCTTTGGTGCAACAATAACAATATGACCTTAAATATAAATAAATGTAACTACATACAATTTACACGAAACACCAATACTATCCCCAATAATTATTATATAAATGGTGCACTTCTTAAACAAGTAAAGAAAATCCGTGATTTAGGTATTCTTTTTGACGCACATTTAAAATTTGACACACACATTCTAAACGTCACTACCAAAGGTTTTCACACACTTGGATTTGTTTTGCGTAACTGCAAAGACTTTAAAAAACCATCTACCAAATTAATCATTTTTAATACTCTGGTTCGACCCATCTTAGAATACTGTTCTATAATATGGAATCCTTACTATGAAGTTTACTCTAAACGCATAGAGAGCGTGCAGAAGCGATTTCTCTACCACTTATCTTATCGTGATAACATGACATCCCAACTGACGAGCTATTCAAATCGCCTTAATAACTATCATTTGGAATCTCTATTGCATCGCCGCAAATTACACGATTTAATTTTTTTACATAAACTTTTTAACAATGCCGTAGATTGTAAATACTTACTAGATAAATTGGCAATCATCTCACAAAATTTAAGAAATGTTTAAAATTTTTAAACAAACCATATTCAATTTAATTTGTTTCATTACTTATCATCATCACTGATTGTTTTCATTTAATCATTGTATAACTAGTTTAATTTGTGTTTACTTTAAAGATTAGGCAAGTTGTGATATCCTATAATTAAGAGAGCGCACATATACAATACCTCGTTATTTTTTAATGTTAATTGTAATTTATCTGTGTGTATCTTTTGTGAAATGTCCATAGTAAATAAATAAATTAATAATGCTGGACGAACGACTGGTTAAGAAGATATACAAAGTGAAATTGGAAGGATGTAGGTACAGAGGGAGACCGAGACTCACCTACCTAGACCACATCACCACCTTCGGTCATGTATTGAAGGAAGGTGGAGTCAGGAGACTCCAAAACCGGCGAGCGTGTATGAAGAGGATTATGAATGTTGAGGAAGCGAGAGATGTATGCAAGAATAGAGCCTCTTGGCACTCTGTTCTCTCTGTCTACCCCGCAAGGGAAATGGCGTGATGATATATATGTAGGTCCTCAGGGGCTTATTGTCTCTACCCATAATGGCACTAATAAGTAACCTCTGCCAAGGTTAGATATTTGCGCCATTTGTGTGATTCAGTCATTATAGCACTGCCACCAGCACTCCGAGAAGACTGTGCAAAATTAAACGAAGACAAGGTATCCACATAGGTGGCATCCCATACTAATGGCCCTAAGGTTTCTACATTATCATTGCATGTGCATGGGTGTAGAACGACGCACGGAGCACTGATACGACGTGAAATGGCTATACGGAATGTGTTGTTGTTTAAAAGCGTGCCTAATGCATTTGATGGTAGAGCTTTTAACCAAAGACCAGACTCCTAACGCGAAACAGCTAAGAGACAATCACACTATGTAAGACCACTGCACGTTTGTAAAAGATCATTCCGTACCAGCTCAGAAAGTGGCTTGTCCCACTGCTCTTGTGAGGACGGATCCTTCGGTAGGCAACCATCTGGGCAGGCTATTCTCCATTTATGAGTCGATTTAGAAAATGTTGATCCACATTTAATAGATTCTAGTGATGAACAGTTGAACATTTTTTAAGTTTTATACTTTTAAGAAAGAGATTAAGTTATAGGTACTCTACAATTTCACATTCAAAGTCCCTGTTGCAGAATTAAGTCTAATCGTCTTCTTTTATTTAAGAGTTAGCTAGAGTTTCATTTTAAATTTAAATTGTTTAAGATTTTTATAATTTTTTGATTTCTGTTATTGTTTTTAGTACTTTTTTAATTTTAAAAGAAAATTATCTGTGCCAATACGTGATCTTAGCTATTCTGTATAAAATATTGTAATTTTAATTATGTTCGCTTATACGAATGTATATTTTATAGCAATAAAGTTACTTTTTTTTACATTTGCCAGATATTTCCCAATAAAGTTGATTAAACATAATATTTTTCTCATTTATTTGCCTGATTCTAATTAATATGTTGCATAATCTCATTCTTCTGCCTTGATCATCATTAATCTGGTTCATCAATTAATCTGCATAGTTTTAATCCTGAACTACTGGGTAGAAATCAGTGCCTTTGTTATATGTTGTAAAATGTGTAGACGAGGATATACTAGATATAACACCATCAACATGAATTTAAAAAAAAATTGAGCCATACCAATGAGTCAAAAAACCTCGGTTTCGAAGAATGACCCACCTGGTCAGCTAGTTAGCTATAAAACCTTATTTTTGAAAACTTATACCTATTTTGTGTATTTGTTACTTTTTAGTACATACCTTACTTCATATATTTTAGAAAACAAAAGGTAAATGATATGATAACAAAAAACCTAACGACTAGCAAACCATACAATATTTGACTTTACTTTTATCTTCAACTCGCGCACTGTGATTAGTTTGCTATCTCTGCCCCTTCTGGTTACATAATGAGATACTCAATAGATCTTAGTGACGAGGGCCTCCGTTTCCTCCGTCATAGACTACAGTGCTTGTCAAGACTAACCAAGTGAATTCAAACTTAACAGGGATGCGTTGTTTTACTGTTGATATGCCTGAAAATAATATTTAATTGAATATGCCTTAAAACAATAATATAACTGAATATAGTACTTTTTAAACATTCGCGTTATATATTCATTATAACGTGTTATAATTTAACTTAATATACTTGAAGAATGTCGCAGGTTTGTATTTAGAATAATAGCATCCCGTCATCAAAATGAGTGAGCCTTACAAATATTCTTTTCTTTGCCATACATATATCATAGGTGCGAGTTTGGACAGTTCCAGTAGTTTATTAATACAGCCGGAGAGACAGCGTTGTATCGTAACTTCCTTGAAATACTTCCGAGTATGTATTCCATTCTGCGAAAGTACGACGCTCCGTGTGCGGATGCGTCGTTCAATAGAGGGTACCCGAAAAGGTAAGCCGCCTGCGGATTACTAAAAGTTTTTTTTTATTATTGCATGTAGTGGCAGACGAGCCACGGTCCATCTGATGGTAAATGGTAACCGTCGCCCTTGGACTCGACTATACCAAGAGTATTGTTAAGCCACTGATCACCAATTTATTTCACAGATATGAAATTAAATATAAACGGCTATCTCCTGCTACAACCAAAACGCAACGATGTGCTTCATGACTGGTCACAAGGAAGATGGTGGTACCAACCCGCTCAGGCCCGATACCAAGTGAGTACTCCCACTTGGTACACAGCCCTACCACCAGTCATGCAATGGATGATAACTGCTTACTTCCCTTAGTCGCCTCATACGACACCCGTGGGAAAGAATGGGGTGGTGACACTTGTATTCTTAGTCCGTCATCCCACGGAGAGAAACAATGTAAAGTAATGTAATACAGTTCCAGTGGCCCACCAATACAGGCGGAGACGCACACGGCGGGTTTATTTAGTGGGTCAGGGCCCCATACTAACCTGTTTATTGCTCCGAACGACGGGGTGTGCGGTTAGGTACTATTATCCCATCTTAACAAAAAAATAGGTATGTATGTATTCCATGCTATCTATTATACTAATCCGCTACACATAAGGTTTATTCGCCAAGGGCCTGATTTTCTATCCCTATTAAACGAAAATATTTGCACAATGCTTCGTCATCAACGCGTAGCAGACAATGCATAATTCATTATTATAATAAGTTGTTTTTGGAAGAACATTCTATTAAATGAAAGTATATCAGTGCGTCGTAGTTTTCTTTAATATTGGATATAATTCAGGATAGTGCTGTACTACAATTTAGGTACTGATAGTGAAGAATAATACATTTTTAGTAGATCACACTTAGGTACTATTCTCTAAATATATTTATTAGCTTTTGTACCACAACACAAAAATAACTGTGCTTTTTTTTTGTTAATTTTGGTGGGAAAAATTTTCCTAACCACACACCCGGTCCTTTGGGGCAGCAAACAGGGTAGTGTGGGGCCCTCGCCCACTAAATAAGCCCATCGTGTGCCGTATTGGCGGGCCAATGGAACTATGTTACATTACTTCAGTGGTTGTGCAATTAGAGCCTAACGGTTAAACTATGAGCTGCAAAGACAGTGGTATCGAGTTCGATGCCCAGTCCGAGGTCCTCGCACGGCACCCACCTCTCACATTTCTCAGACAGAGTGTGCGGGTAGGTAGTTTTTTCTACGAATTTTACCAAAAAAGGCAAGTATAAATATATTTAACACATAGACTACAAAGAAGTTTACATCGTTATAAATCCACCTGATTTCATTCTGCTGAAACTCATAGGTCAAAACAATTACGGCAGCTTAGAACCTTATTCAATTTTCATCAACTAACAGAAATAATAAATGTATAACTAAGCTATTTGAGTTGTGTAAATAAGGCATGCGACAGTCAGAAAGGTAGATAAAAGAAAGTGGTTCATGAGATCGCAACGTTAGCAACTTAATTGAATGCCAAGAAGACTATAATTTATTGCAGCAGAAAAATTTAATTGCTTATCGTCTTTAGACGTTTTATAAGTGCCAGTTCTTATTTAGATCTATCTATTCTAAATAACTTACACATAATACTTTTTGATATTTACGCGAATTTTACACATTTTGAAATAAAACTACGTTTACGGAACCTCGGAAAATCTATCCGGTGGTAGCCTTTTTTAGTCTTAGCTTCTGGTAAAATCTTTATATTTAATAATATAAACTAATAATCAATATTGTCTTCTTACTGGTAGTTATTTACTAAAATTTTAATTGGTAGTTTATGGTAGAATTTTTGTGCACTAAATAAAAACAAAAAAAAAATACAATTTCAAGAGGAGTATTAAACTCATTTTAATATACTAGCTTAAAATCTCATACATTGTAAGCATAAAACTTAAAGTAGATATTTCAGTCGTGTTTCGAAACGAATATTAGGTGTTTAGATATTTTTATATATATTTTTAGCATTTGACATGCTTAGCACTATACATTTTCACTTTGTGTTTAATGAATATTAGGTGGGTTAAAATAAATAAACTGAAAATTTTGTAAAATCATATAGTCCACCCGTGATCATGAATGTTCTAAAGTATTCGAAACGTCGGGATAGTAGAAAATCAAGTAAACGCGATAGATTCCGTAAACGTAGTTTTATTTCAAAATCTTACACATAATATCAAGTTTTATACAGTGACTGCCATCTTAAGTCTGCAGCCTAGTAAAACCAGGAATACTAGTAAAACCAGGAATAGTTTGTCCGTGTGGTGACGGACTAAGAATACAAGTGTCACCCCATTCTTTCCCGCGGGTGTCGTATGAGGTGATTTAGGGAAGTAAGCAATTATCATCTATTGCATGACTAGTGGTAGGGCTGGGTACAAAGTGGAAGTACTCACTTGGTATCGGGCCCGAGCGGTTTGGTACCACCATCTCCCGTGTGACCGGCCATGAAGCACATCATTTCGTTTTGGCTGTAGCAGGAGATAGCCGTTTGTATTTCATTTCATATCTGTGAAATGAATTGGTAAGCAGCGGCTTGACAATACTCTCGGTATAGTCGAGTCCATGGGCGACGGTTACCATTTACCATCAGATGGACCGTAACTCGTCTGCCACTACAAGCAATAAAAAAAAAAGAATATTTAAGAGTGCCGATTCTAAATAAAACTGTAATAGATGTTCATAAAAGCCAGACTCTACAGCTTATCGTGTCGTCTCAGGCACAAGGCGAGTGATATATTTATAGCTGGACGAACGAACAAAGTAGTCTTTGAAGACTTTTTCGAACTTTTACTTATATGGAAGTATATTTATCACGAATCCTTAACTTTTGTCACATTTCATTGTTTCAGTTTTATGAAAAGAGTCAGCTTTATGACTTCGCTTTACGTGTTTTGGTATTTTTCTATATGTTTGAGCATTTGATATGTTTAGCCTTTAAACGAATACAAAGTGTGAAACATGACGTCACCTAAGACATTAAGAATGAATGTGTTATTGAAATTCGCAGTCCCGAGTCATTGTCACAATGGTTGAATTGGCAAAGCATCTGTGCCGGTATTTCAGGAGATGCAAGTTCAAATCAATAGCAGAACAGTGTGTCTTACGTATTTTTATGTATATGGTTTCATAAATTTTTAAGTATTATAAAACTTTTACCTCCATGTAAAACGTAAATTTTTATTTTTTTCAGCTAATTTATATACATATATTTTTTGTGTGTTTCCAGAGTACGCGTAAATACGTACATTTTTATGTTAAAGCTAAAGTTGGGGGCGAGCTGAAAATCAGTGTCGTGTCCTTAGCACAACAAACACTGAGCTGGCTACCTTTGTTACACTTTTAATATTTTATATCTGTTTATTTTTTTTATTTCTTACTAATGTTGTGTAACAAAAATAAATTCTTTAAAACTTTAAATGTTAAAAAATCCTGCTCGTGACTATTATTTTCAATTTCACATTTTTACACTTTGTGTTAATTCGCTTTACGTGAATAAACTGGTAGATAATAATGTTGTGTCTCGGGATGCCTCTGATTTGCTAAGCTGAGTCAGTTAGCTTGATTTACAAAATTGAGAGTTTTGTTCTTTAATCTTTCACAGTATGTAAAAGTAGTTTGTTAAATATTTACACTGAAATGCTGAAAGATGTAGTTCATCGTGATTATGTCAATGCTGCCCTGAGGCGGTAGAACGGCCAATTCAACTCACACTCTCCGAAATAAATTTTCTTTTTCTTGTAATGTGTTCACGCCTTTGTAGTCAAATAGTATAATTTTGTGTGACACGAGCATTAATATATAGAAGTATATCTATTCGGATATTTTTTTAGTAGAATTATTATTTTTCATATTTTTTATTGCTTATGGTGGTATACAAGCCACGGCCTACCCGATGGCAAGTGGTAACCGTCTCTCATGGACTCTACTAAGAGTACTGTCAAGCCAATGCTCACCATTTAAATAGCAGACATGAAATGAAAGAATGAACCCTTAATTTACTTTTTTATTTAGAATATCAAAGAGATTTCTCAGTTAACGCAGAAGAAAGAGATTTCTCAGTTAAGAAGAAGTTAAGTCTTTGTTGTAGATAATCGAATGCTCTTCTAAATCATCCAACAATTAAGGCAAATTTGCTCGTATTTTAATTTAAAGTGCAGTGGTCTAATGCCTTTAATAGCATTTACTTACACTTAAATTGTTCACCGCAATGATATCTTGGCATAAGTACTTTGTTTTCACCAGTCATTTACTACATAATATTGATCCAAATGAAAGTCGTCCAAGTATTCATAATCTGTAAAAAAATAAAAATTATTCGTTGATAATAACGTTCCTTGGCAACGGATAGAAGCGCTTTACAAAGATTTTATTAAAAGCTCTTATATAGTTAAAAGTGGTTTTCGAAGAAAGTAATATTATCTAATTACATGCAAAGTATATAATCGATACTAATTCAATGGAGGACCACGTTCAAAATGGTTATGGATTTTTATGGTATGTATGACATCTACAAATTGTATATAGGAACATCGCATGTACTTATTCCTTAATTTTATTACTGTGAACTTAACAGTCCACCAGGCATAAGGCAAAACAGGTACATTAAAACAGGTACATTACTTTATACTCAGGTACTTGTAGAAAAAAAAATGAAACGAGATCATAAAGTATAAATTATTTGAGAATAAGGAAAAAGAGATTTTTTGTACTAGCGGGAATCGAACCCGCGTCTTTTCCAATCCGGGGAAGTGCTCTAAGCCACTGAGCTATAGTACAGGTACTTCGACCATCCCAATCTCCTTATTACATTTGTCTTTACGACCAGCGCCATCTATCGGAAGCATTTACATGCATTAAACCGATATAGTAAGTTTAATTTTGCAATTAAAATTCATACTATTTGATGGCGCGATTTTTTAAACATTTTTGATCTATATTTTTTAGCATTTGACATGCTCCGCCACTTTTAAAGTATAAATTATTTGAGAATAAGGAAAAAGAGATTTTTTGTACTAGCGGGAATCGAACCCGCGTCTTTTCCAATCCGGGGAAGTGCTCTAAGCCACTGAGCTATAGTACAGGTACTTCGACCATCCCAATCTCCTTATTACATTTGTCTTTACGACCAGCGCCATCTATCGGAAGCATTTACATGCATTAAACCGATATAGTAAGTTTAATTTTGCAATTAAAATTCATACTATTTGATGGCGCGATTTTTTAAACATTTTTGATCTATATTTTTTAGCATTTGACATGCTCCGCCACTTTTAAAGTATAAATTATTTGAGAATAAGGAAAAAGAGATTTTTTGTACTAGCGGGAATCGAACCCGCGTCTTTTCCAATCCGGGGAAGTGCTCTAAGCCACTGAGCTATAGTACAGGTACTTCGACCATCCCAATCTCCTTATTACATTTGTCTTTACGACCAGCGCCATCTATCGGAAGCATTTACATGCATTAAACCGATATAGTAAGTTTAATTTTGCAATTAAAATTCATACTATTTGATGGCGCGATTTTTTAAACATTTTTGATCTATATTTTTTAGCATTTGACATGCTCCGCCACTTTTAAAGTATAAATTATTTGAGAATAAGGAAAAAGAGATTTTTTGTACTAGCGGGAATCGAACCCGCGTCTTTTCCAATCCGGGGAAGTGCTCTAAGCCACTGAGCTATAGTACAGGTACTTCGACCATCCCAATCTCCTTATTACATTTGTCTTTACGACCAGCGCCATCTATCGGAAGCATTTACATGCATTAAACCGATATAGTAAGTTTAATTTTGCAATTAAAATTCATACTATTTGATGGCGCGATTTTTTAAACATTTTTGATCTATATTTTTTAGCATTTGACATGCTCCGCCACTTTTAAAGTATAAATTATTTGAGAATAAGGAAAAAGAGATTTTTTGTACTAGCGGGAAGAAAAGACGCGGGTTCGATTCCCGCTAGTACAAAAAATCTCTTTTTCCTTATTCTCAAATAATTTATACTTTAAAAGTGGCGGAGCATGTCAAATGCTAAAAAATATAGATCAAAAATGTTTAAAAAATCGCGCCATCAAATAGTATGAATTTTAATTGCAAAATTAAACTTACTATATCGGTTTAATGCATGTAAATGCTTCCGATAGATGGCGCTGGTCGTAAAGACAAATGTAATAAGGAGATTGGGATGGTCGAAGTACCTGTACTATAGCTCAGTGGCTTAGAGCACTTCCCCGGATTGGAAAAGACGCGGGTTCGATTCCCGCTAGTACAAAAAATCTCTTTTTCCTTATTCTCAAATAATTTATACTTTAAAAGTGGCGGAGCATGTCAAATGCTAAAAAATATAGATCAAAAATGTTTAAAAAATCGCGCCATCAAATAGTATGAATTTTAATTGCAAAATTAAACTTACTATATCGGTTTAATGCATGTAAATGCTTCCGATAGATGGCGCTGGTCGTAAAGACAAATGTAATAAGGAGATTGGGATGGTCGAAGTACCTGTACTATAGCTCAGTGGCTTAGAGCACTTCCCCGGATTGGAAAAGACGCGGGTTCGATTCCCGCTAGTACAAAAAATCTCTTTTTCCTTATTCTCAAATAATTTATACTTTAAAAGTGGCGGAGCATGTCAAATGCTAAAAAATATAGATCAAAAATGTTTAAAAAATCGCGCCATCAAATAGTATGAATTTTAATTGCAAAATTAAACTTACTATATCGGTTTAATGCATGTAAATGCTTCCGATAGATGGCGCTGGTCGTAAAGACAAATGTAATAAGGAGATTGGGATGGTCGAAGTACCTGTACTATAGCTCAGTGGCTTAGAGCACTTCCCCGGATTGGAAAAGACGCGGGTTCGATTCCCGCTAGTACAAAAAATCTCTTTTTCCTTATTCTCAAATAATTTATACTTTAAAAGTGGCGGAGCATGTCAAATGCTAAAAAATATAGATCAAAAATGTTTAAAAAATCGCGCCATCAAATAGTATGAATTTTAATTGCAAAATTAAACTTACTATATCGGTTTAATGCATGTAAATGCTTCCGATAGATGGCGCTGGTCGTAAAGACAAATGTAATAAGGAGATTGGGATGGTCGAAGTACCTGTACTATAGCTCAGTGGCTTAGAGCACTTCCCCGGATTGGAAAAGACGCGGGTTCGATTCCCGCTAGTACAAAAAATCTCTTTTTCCTTATTCTCAAATAATTTATACTTTAAAAGTGGCGGAGCATGTCAAATGCTAAAAAATATAGATCAAAAACGAGATCATAAATTTACTATTCGTCCATTACATTCATCAATTCACCAACCAAACCAAAAACTAATTTTCTGTGCAGTAATTCTGAACACTTATACAACAGTGCTCGCTTAGTGATAGAAATGCGACCATCATTTTCATCAAAATTTTGAGGAAAAATACATACATTTGCAGATTACGCCTATTGGTAGAGCCATAGATATAGTTTACGGGAGTATATTCTATGGGTAGAACCTTGCTTATCCCAGCATGAATGGGCCAGCTCGATCGGGGAAGTACCACCCCCTCACAGAAGATCAGTGTGAAACAACGGTAGGTATTTCGTGCTATTTGATAGCGCCGGAGGCTCAAACTCTCTATTTCTCTCCTTTTTATCCTTCCTATCCTCTCCTTAGCATCCTGCCTTACGTCTGCTTCATATCCTTCCAATCCATCTATTATCCCTTTCCTTAAATAAATAAATAAATAGCGATGCGTGAGTGATGCCTCTGGTGCTGCTAGCGTCTATAGTCACATACTCACGTAGTATACAAAAATCCCCAAATTTTTTCTACTTTCATAAACTTATTCGTTGCACATCTGAGGCCACTTTTATAAGTAGGAACGGATTTTGATGCAACTTTTTTTATTTGAGTGCTCTTTATTAGACTTAAAAGCTGGTATACATTTTATCCCGCTACTATATCGGAGGGGTGGCCGTGTGGGACCGGCTTTAGAATTGTCCCACCCCTCTCTACCCACTGGAGTCGTAAGAGCCGACTGAGGCAATACTGGCGGAGTGGGCAGCAGGACTCCCTGGAGTATTAATAACATCCACTGCGATCGCCAACCCGCCTGCCAAGCGTGGCGATTACAGCATTATCCCCCATGACGGGACCGCTTGTTGTGGCGTTCTCTTGGGGAGACCTATGTCCAGCAGTGGACGTTGAAAGGCTGATGAACTATATCGGGAACCTGAGATATAACCTAAAAACTAGCTTTTAGCTGCGGCAGAGACACGGGCAAAGGCTATTTAGAATATAAAATAGTTCAGTACCATTACGTTTACCTAATGAAATAAATTCAATAAAAAATCTAAAACATAAATATTTGAATCTGACTGTGGACTTACGCACATAATCTCCTGTTATCTCGGGTATATCAAAACAGTCACCCATATGTACCGGTTGATAGACTGCAATGGAAGTATAGGACCGCTTATATGTTGCTAATGATGGCAGAATAGTGACGCAGGTAACCGCTAAACGGCCGCTCGTAGACTTAACAATATTACGGCTATATTTAAACCGCTACTAAGAAAACTCACCTCTATTTTGAAAACGAATGGAAAAACACATACAAACAAAACACAATCAAGACGATGTGCTGAGTGGTTACAACCAGCAATTTTTTTTTTAAAAAGGCAACACTGCGCTTAGGAGTAATCCTTGTGTTGTATAGTGGGTGATTTTATTTGTGGATCACACAAAGAGTTGTCCTGTGTGGGAATCGAACGCACAACACTCGGGCGAGTATCTAAATCACTTAGTCATCTGTGCAGTCTAATATAATATCCTGTTCCTTTCAACTTAGTTCTTTTTAACTTGCCTAATCTATATTGAAAGAATATTTTTATTAGAGTACACTGCAAGGATTGTAGTCAAGTTTATGATGGGTTCGCTAGGCGTAAAGCCTTTTTAAGAATTATGTGAAAATGGGTTGGGTTAGCTAGTCTTAAGGCATACTAATGAGTTCTATGGAAAATTTCACAGGAATCCGGTTTTTTTAGGACCCATTTTAATAGGAATATAAAGTAGAGATGTTCTTCAATGTTCCAAACTATATGTATCCAAAATTGTATGATGATCGGTTTAGTAGTTACGGCGTGAAAGCACAACAAACAAACATAGAAACGCACTATCGCATTTATAATATTAGTAAGAATACTAGAGTAAGGAAAGGGTTCTTCTTTGACGGGCCTCGTGGCGTAGTCGATAGTGTAACCGACTTCCGTGCACGAGGTCGTGGGTTCGATTCCCACTCAGGACAATTATTTGTGTGAGGAAGACAGATATTTGTACTGCGTCTGGGTGTTTTCTATCTACTATATGTATGTATTTACAATAAAATATATATATGTATTAGGTATATCCATAATCTGGTACCCATAGCACAAACTGCGCAAGCGTTAAGCTTAGTTTGCGTGTTGTGTGAAATGTCCGTGAATATTTATTATTTATTTTATTCTGTAAATGTGTATATTACTGAAGTTGATGAAATATTGTGTGTGCTTGTGTCTTTAAGGAGGCCCTTAAATGGTTTTGAATTCATAATTGGACCCGGAGGTGGTGCAGCAATAGACTGCCAGAAGTTTCTTATTTAAAAATATTGAGTTTGCTGAACCCCATAGAAGTGCAGCCAATGTTCAGCTAGTAATTATATACATAATTGTAATTTAATATTAGGTACTCACTATCATATCCTTCCATACAATTAACATATTCCAAATTACAAAAGCTGGTGAACGTCTGATAAACACCGAATTTAGTTTTTGTACAAAGTCTTCCCGTACTAAAAATCAGTAAATATTTCAGTAGTTTAATTATTGGTACAACTTGCCAGACGGTTGTCGGTTTTCGAGTTGTTTTTTTCCGAGAAATTAAGTGGTAATATTAAAATCTTTAGTTCTAAGTAACCTTTATATCTCTGGTTTCCGATATAGTAGCGGGATCAAACGTACTGTTATATACACCCCTTGTCTACCGACAGGCTGATCATCACAAACCCCATGATGTGTCAGCAGTATATTAAAATATATAAGGAGCCCATCACAGAGGGCAGTCAGTTAGACTTCAATCTCGATACTCGCGTTACGTAGCTACTAAATTACTCCGTGATCCTAAAATTCTATGTTATATTAGTTATACTATATCTTCTATATATTGTCAAAGTTATTTTCAATCCATCCATCCATCTTTCATCGTCCACTGCTGGACATAGGCCTCCCCAAAATGGTTTTACCATAATCGCCACGCTTGGCAGGCGGGTTGGCGATCGCAGTGGATGATTTTAGTACACAGGGGAACGCTGCAGCCCGGTCCCCCGGTAATCCTTTAGTCGGCTTTTACAACTCCCATAGGAAGAGACGGGGAAGAAGATAGATTCCCATAGGAAGAAGTAATTTTAAGTGTAATTAATTAAATATTAGTGTGTGTTTAAATATATTTTTTTTAACTCTAAAGCCGATGCTCGTATTGCAGTACGTTATGATGTCTAATCAAGAGTTATCAAACAATAGTTTTATCTAAATCCATTTAGTAGTTTTTGTGTGATTTGCGAACAAACAAACAGATGAACAGGCAAACATTCTAAACTTTTTTGTCTGTGTTTATAGTTAATATGCCATTCGAATTTTATAGGTGTTTCGAACTACTTACCATGTAAGTATACAATATACAAACATGCGACCACGGCTCTACATTGACCATTTTTGTACCTACCTATGCATTTCTTGATTTCTGTATAAATCCTGTTTTGTACTTTTTAGATCACTTATTTCCTTAGTCGGGTTACGCTTTATAACCGTTATGACAGTCTAATTGCATATCTTGTGAGTATTATGCGGGTGTTGATTTCGTAGAGTGAAGGAATTCTCTGAAGGAGTCAGCAATTTCTAGCTAATTCGCCTCCAGATGAACCATTTATTTGAAACATGCACTAAAAAAACTATTATTAAAGGGAGTTAAAATGTAGCCTCTCACCCGGGCCAATAACAAATCGATTGACTCATCAAAATCGGATGAATAGTTTAGGCACTACAGAGGCACATACGTAAATACAACCATACATATATATAGACTGCTAAAATCATAACCCTTCCTTTTGGCTTCGCCGTAGTCGGGTAAAAAATAATAAAATATATTATGTGATTACTTCTCTGCTCTTAAACAAAGTATAGTGTGATAATCACAATAGTTGTTTACTGAAATCAATTTAGGTATCGTATGATCCAGATTGGTGGTTTTTCCAGTTCCCTTAGTTGCTGGTGATGTCATATTACTAAAAACAAACAATAATTATATTATGTTAGAAGCTAAGTACTATAAAAAAATAAACATAGTATTCGTGACAATATTATGTAGGGCACATTGTGGTACACTGAATTAATGTAACATGGTTCCAGTGGCCCGCCGATATAAGCGGAGAGACGGCACACGGCGGGTTTAGTGGATGAGGGCCCCACACTACCCTGTTCGTTGCCCCGAACGACGGGGTATGCGGTTAGGTACATTATTCCCGCCGTAACAAAAAAAAGGGCACATTGTGCTGAACAATATTTTTTCATTTGTTATAAACGACTAAAAATCCATTGCACGTTAAAATTTTTTTATTTGTTATGATGGGAGATGAGCCACGGCCCATCTGATTGTAAATGGTAACCGTCGATTCGACCATGGATTCAACTATACCGGGAGTATTGTAAAGCTGCTGCTCACCATGTCATTTCATATGAAATGAAAGAAGAAACGTCTATCTCCTGTTACAACCAAAACACACCGATGTGCTTCATGGCCGGCCACACGGGAGATGGTGGTACCAACCCACTCGGACTTGATAACAAGTTAGTACTCCCACTTGGTTCCCAGTAATGCAATTTTTCACGGCTTAACAAATAAAAGGGCCTCATTGGATAAAGCCATGGTCTCTAAAATGGTCTGATTGTGCGAACAAGCATATGGCTTGCCTGATGTTATACAGTTACCCCCTAAATACATTTCAAGCAGCAATATCAGGTCACCTACAAGTCGTAAGCCCAAGCGAAAGGGATAGGAAGTGGTCAAGTATGATAATATAGTCTTCTATTCTTAAGAAGGAGAAGAAAAATAAAAAAGGGGTGGGGTGCGGATATGAAGATAGATAGCGAGGGAATAAGGTGGAGGCTATATGGCTCCTGCACTTTTATTCATCAAACGAAACGCAATACTAGGAATATCAACGGTTCTTCCACGCTGACATTTTAGGAGAAGGTGGTACCTATATCCCCGATTGAGATGACCTATTCATGCTAAGGTTAAGGAGCTATTTGGCGTTGTTAAGCAGGGCTATCAGTTACTAAGGAAATATTTTATATAAAACAACAACAGCAACAGACCTTCACGCCTGAGTCCCCCTAAGGGGTAGGCAGAGGTGTATTACACACCCACAATTCGCTACGTTTAAGCCCCGCGTAATAGGGGCGAGCTTATTGCCGTCTAGCGGGCACATTTCCAAACCCCGAGCTGCTACTGAGAATTTTTCTTTTTACGAAAAAGCTCAATGACACTGCCCTATCCGAAGATCGAACGCAAGACCTCATGATCAGCAGTCACTCACACTAATGCTGCACCACAGAGGCAGATTTTATATATTTAAAAAGGTTTTTTATTCATTCTCACGAACCAGCTACTATGAAGTCCCATCTGTATGTATATAATTATTGCTTATACATCTATAGCTACTAAATATACAGGAAGATCACATTTTTATGCAGTATTAGAATGCTACATGCTTGAGTAAAATAGGTTATATTTATTAAGTACTGAGGAAAGATTTGTATTTCTGTATGTATACAAATGATATAAGCTATATTTATTATTAAATAGATATTTATAACTGTAAATAGTAATTTGAATATAAAAAAAACTAGACGTCGCGGGGTGTCTACCAGATGTGAAAACATCAAAATTATTTTGTAGAAATAAAATGATCATAACTTGACAAAGTACTCCTTAAGACGAATCAAACGAGTAGGTATAAACTCAATGGGTTTGGATCGTTTCATTACAAAGTTACTGTGGCCACATTCCAGCTCCATTATCAGACACTGGATACCATATAGAGACAAAAACTTACTTGTCAAGACGAATCACACGAGCCCAAAGTCGATGGAGCTATGTCGTTTTATAATGGAGTTTCTATGGCCGCCTTCTAGCTCCATCATCAGACCCTGGATATCATCTAAAGACAAAGTACTTGTCAAGACAAATCTAACGATTCCAAACTTGGTGGGGTTGCGTCATTTCATTACAGAGTTACTGTGGCCATCTTCCAGCTCCATCAACAGACCCTGGATACCATTTAGAGAAAAAGTACTCGTCAAGACGAATCAAAAGAGCCCAAACTCGATGGGAATGCGCCGTTTCATTATAGAGTTCCTATGTCCACCTTCCAGCTCCGTCATCAGATTAGTTCCATGTCATGATAATATTGCATTGTCATGTGATATACATATGCGTGTAAAATTTCAGCTCAATCGGAAACCGGGAATTGTGTCAAATTTAACTTGCAAGATTTGAACGGGACGGGACAAGTAAAATAAAAGCGTCGCCACGCTAATAGCCGATTTCACCCTCGCTCCGCATTAGATGATTCACCTCAAAAATACTTTATATATGTTCTACTTGGATATACATTTACTCTACGTTTATCCCAAAATGTTTCAACAATAAATGTCTAGATACCTTTGCGAAAGTCGGGCGGGACACTACTTTACAATATAAAAGAAGGATCCACATTGATTTAAATCGAGAAGCGTATGGGTGTTCGAATGTTCGAAGACATTTTTATTTTAAACACAAAGTGAAAAATGTGAAATCGAAAATAACAGTCACGAGCAGGATTTGAACCTGCATCTCCTGGATACCGTCCAGATGCTTTGCCAATTCAGCCATCGTGACAATTGCTCCTGACTGCTAATTTCGATAATACATTCATACATTAACACTTTGGTCTTCTACTTACTACTACTTACTTTGGTCAAGTAATCGAATCCAACTCTAAGGTTATAAAAGTTTTTAACCGTAAAAAAATAGTGAAGGCATGGATTACACCTAGATTACTACATTGCATCCGTCACCGCGACTTATTACATAAACAGCTTAAAATAGCTCCTAATAATGACATTCTGACGTTAACTTATAGCAGGTATAGAAACTTTTGTAATAAATTACTTTCTACAATAAAAAATTACTATGATAAAAACCAATTAAATAAAGCAGGTACTAACATTAAACAAATCTAGAAAACTATAAACAATATTACTAACAGAAATAAAAAGAAGGAAAATAACTCTCACTTACCGTCTGCTGCAGCCACACCAATGCTATCTGTCAACGCTGTAAATGAATACTTTGCCTCAATGGGCAAAAATTTAGCCGATAAAATAGTAGGTAACCCAACAGAACATAACAACATGACACAAGTAACTAACAACACTTTGAAGTCTATGGTGATGTTACCGACAGATGAGGACGAAGTAGCTATGCTCATAACATCTCTTCGAAGTAGCTGCGCTGTGGGATCGGATGGTATTTCTAATAGTCTCTTGAAGAAACATAAAGACAGATTTGTACTTCCCTCAACATACATATGCAACCTCTCTCTTTCCACAGGTCAATTCCCTAATTCTTTTAAACAGGCTCATCCTATATATAAATGTGGGGACAGAACCTGTGTCAATAATTATAGACCTATATCAGTCCTTTCTGGTCTATCGAAAATACTCGAAAGGATTATAAATAAGAGGCTTATTAACTACATAGACAAGGCAAATCCTCAGCTGATGCAGTGCATGAACTAACCAACTATGTAGTTACTAAACTAAATGCTGTCTCAGTCTTGGATATATTCCTAGACCTTGCTAAGGCTTTTGACTCGGTCTCTGTTCCCATACTGATTCGCAAGATGGATGCGATGGGAATAAGAGGGGTACAACTGGCACTCTTCAAGGACTATCTCATTAGTCAAACTCAAAGAGTTAAAATGGATGATTACACTAGTAATAGAAGCTCAGTGACCTATTGTATTCCACAGGGTAGCGTTCTCGGACCGACTCTCTTTCTCATCTATATGAGCGAGCTGGGTTCGCTCACTCTCCCTAGAGGCAAAATTATTAGTTTTGCTGAAGATACAGTTTTATTATTTAGTGCTCAGTCATGGGAAGAGGTCTCTAAATACGCACAGTCTAGTTTTATTCTTGTGTTGCAATGGCTAAGAAACAATGTAATAACACAAAATATTGATAAAACAAATAACATACATTTTTCCATTAAGAATAATGCGTTGAATGCTTCGTTATCATCCCAGTCTATAAAGGCACACTCTTGCAGTGAGCCACATAATAGCATATGCACTTGTCCTAGTTAAGTTAGCGCTAATAAAACAAAATATCTAGGTGTAATCATTGAATCTTCACTAAAATTTCAAGACCATATAAATGCCCTTAGCTCCAGAGTCCGCAAATTAATATTTATATTTAAAAAGTTAAGACACGCGGCCGATGCTAAATTACTAAGATCGGTATATTTAGTGCTCGTTCAGTCCTTGCTCACCTATTGTATTATCGCTTGAGGCGGAGCCCCTTTTTTATTTTTTATTTTATTTTAGGTGGGCAAGAATGTCCTACCGCACACCCCGCTGCCCGGGGAGACAACGGGGTGAATGGGGCTCTCACCCACTAAAAACCCACCGTGCGCCTCCACCCGCCCTTGCTACGGCGGATCACGGGTACCGCGTCGTTACGACCGCGATCCGCAGGCGGCAGCCCCTTCGGGCACCCTCTCTTGAGCGACGCCTCGCGCACTTGGGCGTCGCACCTTCACGGTAGGCTTCCGCGGATGGCAGGGTACTCCCCGACCCCACCGTCCGCAGCCTCGGCTAGGGCGGCATCAGGCGCAGATAAGCGCGCGAATGGGGCGGAGCCCCTAAAACAACAATACTTGTAATTACTAGAGAGAGCTCAGAGAGTTATATTAAAAGTATCACACTTTCTACCATACCGATATCCCACGGAGCAGTTATATAAGGATACCAGATTGTTAACTGTGCGACAGCTTTTTATACTTAACACATTGCTAAAACAGCATAAACAACTAACTTATAAAACACCTACTATTAACCATAAAAGGCGTTACAACCCCGTTGATTGTCGCAACACGTACTTCAAAACAAAATTTGCTAACCGTTTTTACTGTTACTTGGGTGGTTTCCTGTACAACAAAATAAACAGGAAAGTGAGTATATTTAGTCTTACTAAGAATATGTGCAAAAATAAACTAGCAGCCTGGCTACAAGACTTAAACTACCACGAAACGGAAAGACTCACTTCATGAATTAAAAACTCTAGTTCGTAGTAATTGTAATTTGTGAAAGTGTAAAAAGGGAACTTTACTATAAGTAGTATTCGAACCTGCGTTCCATCCAATCCGAGGTTGATGAGACGCAGTTTCAAATCCTGCTAGCAATAAAGTTCCCTTTATCCTTTTTCACAAATAATTTATGTTTTAAAGTAGCTGAGGATGTATAGTGCTAAAATACAGATCAAAATAATTGTAGTTGTATCAGGTCTGTGAATGTAATCTAAAAGTAGACATCTTCTCGGTGCGACTTACTCGAAACTAAACAATTGACAGTTAATGAATGTTCTATATAAAAAAAAAAGAACCATTTGTGTGCAATTCACAGACGGCAGAAGTAAGACTTCTGAAAAGTAGCCTACGTGAGATTGAGATGGATATAGAGTATCTGGAGCATTAGGATAAATGTAAGGCTTATTAACTTTATTATTCTTTCCCAAGATTAAAATGACCTCTCATTCATTAAATTTCATAGAGCATTAAAATTCATTTAAATTAAATGTTGTTTTCTGCAACGATATAATGGATCGCATCACATAGGAATTAGACGTGTGTAGTTCCGGACCGTAATAGTTCCAGGAACAATGTTCAGTACTGGAAAGATCTCGTTCCAATCCATGACGTCAATTGAAATAGTGTCATGTCAACTCCTTGTACATTATAGCTATCATATAGCAAAAATGTTCTGTGAGCTATCATGTCCGGAAGGATAAGATGGAATTGGACTCGGATTGGTCACCTGATCTCTCGTAAAGTAAAAAGGTTCTGTGCCTGATCTAGTGGCTCTTTCTTATAAACTAGCCTTTGCCCTCGCCTCCGCTGCAGGTAAAAGCTAGTTTTTAGGTTATATTTATTTTAGAAATAATAATATTATTTATAGCTTATTTTATTACGCGTTTGCGGGTTTTCCCAAAAAAAAAACTCATAATACGCTTCGATGAACTATGCATAACGATACTAGTAGTATAAGAAATAATATAATATACAGTTAGGTGTTCTTCCACTAAGAGCTGGCAACACCGAGACAAGACCAGCCAGCGCTTCTATATAAGACGCGGTCACAAGACGAGAGCTCTCCAATTTATGAAACAGTGTTCACGTAGTTTCTTTGATTCCGCCATTACTCACGCCAACCCTCTAGTAGTTGAGTCGGCTAGGTACAACGCATCTAATCCCTAGCCGAGGCTGCGGACGGTGGGGTCGGGGAGTACCCTGCCGTCCGCGGAAGCCTACCGCGAAGGTGCGACGCCCAAGTGCGCGAGGCGTCGCTCAAGAGAGGGTGCCCGAAGGGGCAGCCGCCTGCGGATCGCGGTCGTAACGACGCGGTACCCGTGATCCGCCGTAGCAAGGGCGGGTGGAGGCGCACGGTGGGTTTTTAGTGGGTGAGAGCCCCATTCACCCCGTTGTCTCCCCGGGCAGCGGGGTGTGCGGTAGGACATTTTTGCCCACCTAAAATAAAAATAAAAAAGGTACAACGCATCTAATATATCGCGCATACGCAGACCGCCAAATAGCCTCGACGAAGTTGACGACGACATAACTCACGCTCAGATCAGAGCATACACAGCTCGCGCAGCTACTACAAATAATTATCCACGGTTTCGTCCCCGCCGACGGGGGCGATAAATAATAATTTTTAATCTATTTCACGTTTAAAATATGATTATACTTAATAATAATCAAGTTTATACTTGTACTTGTAATATAAGAAATATAAAAAATTATACTAATAGTAACATAGCATCACGCCTGTATTCCCTGAAGGGTAGGCAGAGGTGTATTACACACACACACACACGACTCGCCAGCTATGTTTAAGTCCCACGTAATAGGAGGCGAGCCTATTGACGTCTACCGGGCACATTTCCAAACACCGGGCTGCTACTGAGAATTTTTCTTTTTAGGAAAAAGCTCAATAACATGGCTCGACCCGGGGATCAAACCCGAGACCTCATGATTAGCAGCCGCATACACTACCGCTACACCACCGAGGCAGCTACTAGTACCTAATTTATACTAGTAAATTTTATTCTAACTTTCATCTCTTGGTTGACAGTCCTAAGCCTGCAAAGTGTGAAGGTAAATCAACTGACTAAGTTCTATAAGTATAATTGGCTGCTTCTTTGTAAGAAATGAACCGAAAGACCGAAATACATAATATATATTATATCTGAACTCGGTGGTCGTTGAATCAATAAACTGTTTTATTCAACGGCTTTTCATTCGTCAACGAGTTAACTGTTAATCATCAATGAAAAAACAGGTTGAAAATATTAGCTGTTAATTTACGTCAACGCCCAAGACTATCATTATTTTATTCAGTTAAAAAAAAAACAGTTGAAAATATAAACTGTTAATTTACGTTAACGGATCAACGGAATAAATTGACGTTGAAAATTCAAAACCTGTTATTAACAACAGTTTTTTTAACCTGTTGACCATTTGTCAATGATTTAAATTGAAAACGTTGACATAAAATTGACACTGAACATTCAAAATCTGTTATTTATTTAACAGTTTTTTTAACCTGTTGGCCATTGATGATTAACAGTTAAATTACATTAACGAAAAAACCGTCAACGACCCATGCCTACTCGGAACTAGATAGTTCCACGAACATGTTTCCTGGACATGGCTCTGATAGGAAAGAGAACCGTTCCATGTTCAATCCGCTCCAGGACATGATTTGCGCATGTCTAATAGGAACTCATGGGACAACTTTGGTAGAGGTGGTCGTTGAATCAATAAACTGTTTTTTTCAACGGCTTTTCATTCGTCAACGAGTTAACTGTTAATCATCAATAAAAAAACAGGTTGAAAATATTACCTGTTAATTTACGTCAACGCCCAAGACTATCATTATTTTATTCAGTAAAAAAAGCAGTAGTAAATATAAACTGTTTAATTTACGTTAACGGATCAACGGAATAAATTGACGTTGAAAATTCAAAACCTGTTATTAATTTAACAGCTTTTGTAACCTGTTGACCATTTGTCTATGATTGAAATTGAAAACGTTGACATAAAATTGACACTGAACATTCAAAACCTGTTATTTATTTAACAGTTTTTTTAACCTGGTGACCATTGATGATTAATGAACAGTAACAATTAAATTACATTAACGAAAATCCGTCAACGACCCATGCCTAAACTTTGGTGAAAGATCTTGTTAAACCTCACCTAGCATACATAATTAACGAAAGTATATACAATCCACGGAAACCGGAGTCTGAGGTCCACCATCATAATCCAAAGAAATACTTTTTTTTTATGGGCCGATCGGTAACGACACCATATCGCGATTCAGCCGGCAGGCACAACGCCATCTATCGAATGGTGGGTAACTAAAATCAATATAGTCTTATTTACTTTAGACAAATATTTTTATAAAAGAGGTAAAAAAGGAATCCCTACGCATAGGTATATTGAAAAATACCTGTTGGTTGAATTGTCACCTGCTTTCAACTTCTCTAACATTTCAATTTCATCTTTATCTAAGGCTGCATCATCAGCTCGTCTTCCTTTAACAGCCGACGTCATTCTCGAGCCTGCACACAGATAGATTATTATACCCACTGGTATAAACCACGCAATATAGGAGTACGGAGTAGGCGGAGAGAGGCACAGAGTACATTTAATATAGGGCACATAGCGGGTTTATTTAGTGGGTGAGAGCACTCATACTACCCTGTTCGTTGCCCCGAATGATGGGGTGTGTGGTTAGGAATATTTTTTCCCTCCTTAACAAAAAAAATAAGACGTCGCGGGAAGTCTAGCAGATGTGAAAACATCGAAATTATTTTGTAGAAATAAAATTATCATAACTTGACAAAGTACTCCTCAAGACGAACCAAACGAGTATAAACTCGATAGGGTTGCATCGTTTCATTACAGAGTTACTGTGGCCACCTTCCAGCTTTATCATCAGCCCCTGGATATCATCTAGACACAAAGTACTCGGCAAGACGAATCATACGAGCCCAAACTCGATGGGGTTGCGCCGTTTCATTATAGAGTTCCTATATCCACCTTCCATCTCCATCATCAGATCAGCTCTATGTCATCATATAATATTGCATTGTCACGCGATATACACATGCGTGTAAAATTTCAGCTCAATCGGAAACCAGGAAGTGTGTCAAATGCAAGTTATGCAAGATTTGAGCGGGACAAGTACAATAAAAGCATCGCCACGCTAACAGCCGATTTTACCCTCCCTCCATCGCATTAGATGTTTCACATCAAAAAAGGAGTACCTACTTACCTAATGCTGAAAGTAAGTACATAAAAATATTATTTTTTACTTTCAATCTGGGACAAGTGTCTACTTTTGGGACAGTATAGGCAAATTAAAAATATACTTCGACTGGTTGTTATAAAGGAACTTGTTCGAGATGATTATGCACATACGCATACACGCATGAAAACACATAGATGCACGCCTGTTTCCCAAGAAAAGACAACGGGTAACAACAAGAAAAGACACTTGTCATAAAACAACTTTCCGCTGCCCACTTCTCGCCACCATCGGAATAAGACGTAGGTAGCGAATTATATTACCTATAGTAAAAATATTGGCTTATGTATAATAATGGCATAAACGAGCAACAAACCACGAGGTTTTTTCGAATCGTGGGTCGGTTAAATGCGCTACTGGGATTTTCCGTAAAGCCATAAGGGAATTATAGTGTTAGCCATAATGTAATCTCGGTACGCCATTTAGTATGATCGTATGAGTAAATCATCTTTACTTATATTTTTTTTATTGCACGTAGTGGCACACGAGCCACGGCCCATCTGATGGTAAATCATAGACTCAACTATACCGAGAGCATTGTCAAGCCGCTGCTCACCATTTCATTTTACAGATATGAAATGAAAGAATAAACGCAGACAAAACGCAACGATGTGCTTCATGGCCAGTCACGCGGAAGATGGTGGTACCAACCCGCTTGGGCCCGATATCAAGTGAGTACACCCACTTGGTACCCAGCCCTACCACCAGTCATGCAATGGATGATAATTGCTTACTTCCCTTAGTCGCCTCATACGACACCCGTGGGAAAGAATGGGGTGTCACCCGAGCGGGTTGGTACAACCATCTCCCGTGTGACCGGCCATGAAGCACATCGTTGCGTTTTGGCTGTAGCAGGAGATAGCCGTTTATTTTTTCATTTCATATCTGTGAAATGAAATGGTGAGCAGCGGCTTGACAATACTCTCGGTATAGCAGTCCATGATGTATCGACGGTTACCAGTTACCATCAGATGAGTCATGACTCGTCTGTCACTACATGTAATAAAAAAAATAAAAGAAAGAAAGGATATACAGAGAGTATAAGGAAGGGGATTGGGCCTCCGGCGCTCTCACTCATCAAGCAACAATAAGCAAGACAACAGCAGGAGTATCTACCTGTATTACTCTGATTTTCTCTAGGAGGATTGAACCCGGCCCATTAATACTAGGAAAAGCAATATATTATTAACAAAATATATTTACTTACACATTATTAAGATTAGGTAATAAGGTATCCAATTCATAGTATTTTTGGAAACTGAAATCAAATCCTACATTCTAAATGGAGTTGATTGTATTTCAGAATAACCAATATTGTGATCGCTATAACTAAGTTCGATTTATAACAAAAGTTAGATTCAACATAAAAATAATTATGTAAACGAATAAAAAATATTTTATTGCAAATTTGATTGAAATTACAATTTGTTGAAGGACCGGTGACTGAGCTGCACATAAAGGCAATATCACTTAAATATTTATTTTATAGTGAGAAGAAGAGATAAGTTAGGAGCGACCCGTCTAGCTATATCTTAAGGGTTGTAAATTACTATAGTCACATGCCTCAGACAGTACGTGCTCGCTGCCAGTCTCTCAAAGCTGTCACATAAACATACATAAAAAAAAAACTAGACGTCGCGGGACGTCTAGCAGATGTGAAAACATCACAATTATTTTGTTGAAATAAAATGATCATACCTTAACAAAGTACTCCTCAAGACGAATCAAACGTGTCCAAACTCGACGGGGTTGCGTTGTTTCATTATAGAGTTACTGTGGCCACCTTCCAGCTTCATCATCAGCCCCTGGATACCATCTAGACACAAAGTACTCATCAAGACGAATCATACGAGCCCAAACTCGTTGGGATTACGCAGTTTCATTATGGACTTCCTATGTCCACCTTCTAGCTCCATCATCAGATCAGCTCCATGTTATCATAATATTGCATTTTCACGTGATATACACATGCGTGTAAAATTTCAGCTCAATCAGAAACCGGGAATTGTGTCAAATTTAACTTGCAAGATTTGAACGGGACATGTAAATAAAATAAAAGCGTCGCCACGCTAACAGCCGATTTTACTCTCCCTCCGCATTAGATGTTTCACACCAAAAACGCCTGTATTTCCGAAGGGATAGGCAGAGGTGTATTACACACCCACGGTTTGCCAGCTATGTTTAAGTCCCACGTAATAGGGGGCGAGCCTATTGCCGTCTACCGGGCACATTTCCAAACTCCGGGCTGCTACTGAGAATTTTTCTTTTTAGGAAAAAGCTCAATAACACCGCCCGACCCCGGGATCGAACCCGAGACCTCACGATCGTCAGTCGCATACACTACCGCTGCAAAAGCTGACACCACAGCACAAAACGTGTTTAAAACCGTTGGTTTCAGCTGTCATGAATATGTATGAAATTCTTTAGGAGGAAACAGTACCCTCACACTGGACGAACCAATAATGCCCTATACTAGAGAAACCAGTCACTTCTGCCCTCATATTTAGTAACATTGAAATATTGGTTTTTCCTATTTAATCTATAAAAACCACCCTCAAAAATGGGTAGTAGTTGGGTAAGATGATCTTTGAACTAAGCTACTTTACTTACTTATCATCACGCCATGTTTTTGCGAGTAGGCAGAGAAAACAGTGTGCTACAAATTCTCTATTCTTGCATACATCTCTCGCTTCCTCAACGTGAATAATTCTAACTAAATTAGCTAGAATTTAAGTTAAATATGAGAGTGGTAGCTTTTTCAGTATGCAATAGTTACTGTTCAATTCATAAAATAGTTAAAACTGACAAAATTTGTTTTAAAAATAATATTGTATGTATAGTAGTCACAACGGATCTTTGTGTCTCTGAAGTTAGGCACAGAGCATGAAGTGGGGATTGTGACGGAATCATACGATTAGTGCTGACCAATTCAAATGTTATTACCCTATTAACAAAACAATCGAATGAGATCATAATGTTTTCATATCTAATTGTTTAGGTTCTATTTATTTTCAATAAAAAAAATGATATTCAATAAAAAGTATACGAGCGATTTGAGTGAATAAGCTTCTATATAAAAAAAATGTGTAGATATAGAAGAGTCTACATCTTTTAGTACGATCGATAAATAATATGATTATCGATTACAATTGTTAAATTAAAATCGAACATTTTTCTGATCTCCCACGTTTGCAATAAGGGTCAGCTTCGCATAGACGGAAGGGGAGAGAGGGGCGCGCGGCCGCTAAAAAAATTGGCGCTATAAATGTATTTCTTACTCCATATATATTATACTCTTAACTTTCAATGCTACATACTCCAAAATTTTTGCCCGAAACAGTGTGTTCATTCTTTAGCCTACGCGCGATTTTTGCCTAAGCCTACATAAACTGTATCAATAAGAAATAAATCCCAAACGTAAACGTCAACCAGTTGCGTCTATGGACTCGAACCGTACAGTAATAAAGTCGAGATTTCAACGCGAAGACTGAAATAAAATTAAAGTTTGTGGAAAGTTCTCGTTTTATACCGTTAGTGGTATTATTAAATAATAATCAGTGGATAGTGTTTTTAAGTGCAAAAAATAGTTATACTTCACAATAAACATGGATTTTTCAACAAAGGGTAAGTAGTGTTTTTTTTTAGAATTTATTTAGGAAAAAGTGTTTCGGGGCGCGGCCTCCCGTGGCCTTGGCGCCTGGCCAAACGCTATCAGCCGGCACGTGTAAGACTCCCGGGAGTCTAACGCTCGTTTAGAACTTATTTAGATAATAACATATAATAACATGAAGTGTCAAGGGGAAAAAAGGGGCAAACTGTAGGACACGCACATCCCTTGCAACACAAAAATGGCTACTGCGCAGCGTCTTGCAGCCAACTTGAGAGACACAAAGATCCTTTGTGACTTGACTACTGTAGATTCTGTCCGTAACTTCAACCTCATTCTTCAGTATTCTATCCATCTATCCATCCGATGACGGGCCTCGTGGCGTAATCAGTAGTGTAACCGACTTCCGTGCACGAGGTCGTTCGGTTCGATTCCCACTCAGGACAATTATTTCTGTGATGTACTGCACAGGTATTTGTACTGCGTCTGGGTGTTTTCTATCTATGATATATACGTATTTACAAAAAAAATTAGTATATGTATTATATCCGTAATCTGGTACCCATAGCACAAGCATTAAGCTTAGTTTGGGCAAGTATTTATTCTGTGGTTTGGGACCAGAGGACGTTGTGTGAAAATGTCCGTGAATATTTATTTATTTATCCATCAGCCTATTGACGTCCACTGCTGGACATAAGTCTCCCTAAGATAACGCCACAACGAGCGGTCCTGTGCCGACCGCATCCAACGGCTCCCCGCGGCTATAACCAGATCGTCGGTCCATCTGGTGTGAGGCTGTCCTACGCTGCGCCGTCAGATACGTGGTCGCCACTCGAGAACCTTTCTTCCCCAACTTTGTCGGTTCGTCGAGCGATGTGGCTTACCCATTTATTCTTCAGCATAGCAACCCAGCGGGCTATGTCAGTCACTCTCGTTCTCCTACGGATCTCCGTATTACGGATTCGATCACGTAGGAAAATACCAAGCATAGCCCGCTACATGGCCCGCTGAGCGACTTTGAGCCTTGTTATAAGGCCAACATTCAGAGACCACGTCTCTGTTCCATATGTCATCACTGGTAACACACATTGGTCGTAGACCTTCGTTTTCAGACACTGCGGAATATTGGACAAGAAGATCTTCCTTAGCTTCCCGAACGCTACCCAAAAGAGTTGGATTCGTCGATTGACCTCTTTCTCGTAGTTGTGCCTACCTAACTGGACTGTTTGTCCCAGGTAGACATAGTGGTCGACAACTTCAAGATGCGCACTCCCGACTAGGACTGGTGCTGAAATGACATGGACATTAGACATGACTTTCGTCTTGTCCATGTCCATTTTGAGTCGGGAAATCCTGCTAAGATCATTGAGCATATTGTTAAGGTCCTCCAGCGATTCTGCCATGACTACGATGTCGTCGGCATATCGATGTATTCGCCATTGATGTTGATGCCGAATCCGGTCCAGTCTAAGAGCTTGAAGACATCTTCCAGTGCAGTGGTGAAGAGTTTCGGGGACATAACGTCTCCCTGTCTAACACCTCTTTGCAGTTGGATCGGTTTCGTACTCCTGTCCTGAACACGGACTGACATGGTGGCGTTTCTATACAAGCACTTCAACACTTCGATGTACCGATACTCAATTTGGCACCACTGAAGGACTGCAGCACCGCCCAAGTTTCGAACGAATCAAAGGCTTTCTCATAGTCCACAAACGCCAGGCACAGAGGCCGATTATATTCCTCAATTTTCTGTATAATCTGGCGTAGCGTATGGATGTGGTCTATGGTACTATAGTCTTTTTGGAAACTGGCTTGTTCAGGAGGCTGAAAGTCGTCAAGCCTGCGCGTGAGTCGATTTGTAATAATCCTCGAAAACTACTTATAGATGTGGCTCAAGAGCAAAATGGGTCTATAGTTCTTCAAGAGGCTTCTGCTACCTTTCTTGAAGAACAACACCACCGCGCAGCAGGTCCACGACTCTGAAACGTCGCCCTTTAGAACGACGAAATTGAACAGCCTCTGAAGAGCTTTTAAGACCGGCTTTCCGCCTGCTGCCAGAAGTTCTGTGACAATTTCGTCGGCTCTCCCGGTGCTTTTCTGTTCTTTAATTGTCTGAGAGCCATTCTGATCTCGTACAGGCTGACGTCCATCTTCAGTATTGGGCCAATAATTACGTTATGCGATGGCTTAGCGGTCTAGAATATAGATCAAAATATAAAAAAAATCGCCCCCCTAATAGTACGAATTTTAATTGCAAAATTAAACCGATAGGTGGCGTGGGTCGTAAAGACAAAAGTGGTGTGGAGATTGTGTATGGCCGTCGGTTACTGGGATGGCTTAGCGGTATAGCGAACTTCCCGGATTGGAAGGGACGCAGGTTCGAATCGCGCTCGCAGTAAAGTTCTCTTTTTCCACATTCACAAACAAATTTTTCTATAAACACGTTACTCAACGGCACGTTATCTCAACGCAATAAATGCTATTCCAAAAGAATCGCTCATTTACAGGATCAAAAGCAAGTAAGCTTAATGTCCTTCTCTGGTCTCCAGAATTTGTGTGCAAAATTTCATGACAATCGGTCCAGTAGTTACGTCGTGAAAGCGTAACAAACTCACTTCATATTTTTAATATTAGTAAGGATTTACTATTATTTCCGCGGCTACCTCCACGTGGACTTTAGAATATAAATACGTGACTTTACGGTACACGTCCGTGTGGTGACGGACTAAGAACACAAGTATCATCACCCCATTCTTTCCCACGGGTGTCGTATGAGGCGACTAAGGGAAGTAAGCAATTATCATACATTGCATGACTGGTGGTAGGGCTGGGGACCAAGTGGGAGTACTCACTTGGTATCGGGCCCGAGCGGGTTGGTACCACCATCTCCTGTGTGACCAGCCATGAAGCACATCGTTGCGTTTTAGCTGTAGCAGGAGATAGCCGTTTATTCTTTCATTTCATATCGGTGAAATGAAATGGTGAGCAGCGGCTTGACAATACTCTCGGTATGGTTGAGTCCATGACGACCATTTAACATCAGATGGGCCGTGGCAATTACACTTATTTGTACAATTAGATAACTATAGACGGGCCTCGTGGCGTAGTCGGTAGTGTAACCGACTTCCGTGCATGAGGTCGTGGGTTCAATTCCCACTCAGGACAAGTATTTGTGTGATGAACACAGATGTTTGTACTGCGTCTGAGTGTTTTCTATCTATTATATGTATGTATTTACAAAAAAATTGTAATGAAATAAAACCACTCCTATAATAACGCTAGAATATTTCCATCATTCCTACAACTTACCACACTTACCAGATAACCAGATATATGTACTATAATTACTAGACAGTAATTATAGTACATATATTTATAGTACGTAAAACATTATATCCACTAGATTAACACACGTCTGTCCTCTACTGAGCGGTCAGTTCGAGTGTAGATCATACACTATATCTAGTTCGAGTAACCACTTTTAGGAACAGTCAGTCACAACTGCTATTTTATTTTTAAATTAATTGCATATTAAAATCATGATATTTCCGACAGGAAATAGGATGTAACAATGTTGCAATTTTATTTTTAAATTAATTAATAAAATCATGACATTATGTATTATATCCGTAATTTGGTAGCCATAGCACAAGCGTTAAGCTTAGTTTGGTACCAGAGAACGTTGTGTGAAATGTCCGTAAATATTTATTTTATTTATTTACTAGCTGATATCCGCGACTTCGTCAGCGTTGAAGTTTTACTTTCTAAATTCGACCCCTATTTTACCCGCAATTTTTTAAAACAATTGAAATGTATGTGTATCCTATCTATTATATATAACTCCAGTGTCACGATGTTTATCCGGGATGCACTTCGAAACTACCGAACCGATTTTAACTTTCCTTTTTTAAAATGTGTATTTTGTTCCAACTTAAGAGATAGGATACTTTATATCTCAATTTATAATTGCAATATTTATTCATGAAAAAATACATGTGTATGGTGGTACGAAGTTCGCCGGGTCAGCTAGTATCAAATATAAAATTAAATTTAACATTCTTCATTCAAAAAAGGTCAAATATGTGTGTTTCTATCTCCCAATTAGAAACCTACCAAACCACCCCGACATTTCCTTCTTATTATTTTACCTGACCACTTCCTCATCTCCTCTATATAATCATTCCTCTTCATGTCCTATAGCTTTTCTTGGGGTGGATTACTCGCGAAGGTTGCTTTAGGTCTATAGGCTACCACGCCAACCACTCATGGGGTGGCAAACTTACCGTCTTACTCACCATCAAGCCGTACAGCCTAGTATAATTATATGTTATAAACATTGATATATAAACAAAAACATAGCAACACGCCTATATTCCCCAAAGGGGTAGGCAGAGGTGTATTTTCACGCTGACGATTCACCAGCTATGTTTAAGTCCCACGTAATCCCTATTACGTGGGACTTAAACATAGCTGGTGCAGCAACACGCCTGTATTCCCCGAAGGGGTAGGCAGAGGTGTATTATACACCCACGACTCACCAGCTATGTTTGAGTCCCACGTAATAGGGGGCGAACCTATTGATGTCTACTGCTACTGAGAATTTTTCTTTTTAGGAGAAAGCTCAATAGCTTTGCCCGACCCGGGGATCGAGCCCGAGACCTCATGATTAGCAGTCGCATACGCTACCGCTACACCACCGAGGCAGTTGAAGTATAAAAGAGAGAAAATCCAAAATTAGGCACTAAATGTGTACACTATAAATTAGAGAGATTACGCTTTACTGCACTCATTTCATTTAGTATTGTTTTCTGCAACGTATCAATATGCATAATAATACCAAAATCTCTTCTTAAAAACTCATTGACTGTCTAGCTCTTCTTTCCCTATCAGAAGTTAATCGCATCTCTCTCAGAACTGCTTTCATGTGCTCGTGCAGTTGCATTATTAACTCTCATAGAGTTTAAACGATGCGCTCTTTCCTCTGACGATTCCTGAGAACACGAATCTCTCATTCTTTTGGCATTTCTCGAATTTTGAGATAAGGAAGACCATTTTTTAGGTGGCATCGTAGGTGGAATAAAAAGAACCTAATAAGATAAAAAACACAAAAAAAAAATCTAGACGTCGCGGGACGTCTAGTAGATGTGAAACATCGAAATTATTTTGTAGAAATAAAATGATAATAACTTGACAAAGTACTCCTCAAGACGAATCAAACGAGTAGAAACTCGATAGGGTTGCGTAGTTTCAATACAGAGTTACTGTGGCCACCTTCCAGCTCCATCGTCAGACCCTAGATACTATCTAGAGACAAAGTACTCGTCTAGATAAATCATACGAGCCCAAACTCGATGGAGTTATGTCGTTTTATAACGGAGTTCCTATGGCCACCTTCTAGCTCCATCACCAGACCCTGGATACCATCTAAAGACAAAGTACTCGTCAGACGAATCAAAAAATGTATACTTACTTAATTGAAATTTATACTTAACTTTACAACGTTTAACTTAACAACTATGTTATATAAAGAAAAGAAGGAGAAACAAACAAAAAAACTAAACAAACTAATTATATTATTATCTAATACCTACTTTAAACTTGTATCTAAAAACTATGTACCTATCTATGTATTTTTAAAATCTAAAACGCGCTTATTCCGAGAAGACTCAATAAGAACCACGTCCGTTCGCATTAAGAGTGACAATGTGAGAGAAGTCGGCGCGTTTTATTTTTATTTTTTTGTGTTTGACGTTTGTTGTTAGCCTCAGATGGCTATGACAACCTTTTTTTTTATTTTAGGTGGGCAAAATTGTCCTACCGCACACCCCGCCGCCCGGGGAGGCAATGGGGTAGTGTGGGGCTTTCACCCACTAAAAACCCACCGTGCGCCTCCACCCGCCTTTGCTACGGCGGATCACGGGAACCGCGTCGTTTTGACCGCGATCCGCTGGCGGCAGCCCCTTCGAGCACCCTCTCTTGAGCGACGCCTCGCGCACTTGGGCGTCACACCTTCGCGGTAGGCTTCCGCGGACGGCGGGGTACTCCTCGACCCCACCGTTCGCAGCCTCGGCTAGGGCGGCATCAGTCGCAGGTAAGCGCGCGCACGCCGCCCCGCGCGCCTGCGGTGAATCGGGTCCGCGAAGGAGTATTCCTCACGGGCCCTCTCCGCCACCTCCTTCCGCGAGATTACAGCCTCGCAGAAGGCGGCGACCGCGGTCCAGGCCCTGTCACTGCCAACCATCGCTCGCGCAACGGCCGGCATCGTCAGGTCCACGCCTATGACTGCAACGAGTTCCCGGCGCTGCACATCCCAGGCCGGGCACGACTCGAGCGTGTGCCGCGCCGAGTCCTTGTCGCAGCCGCAGTGGTGACAGCCTGGGGTCGTCTCCCTCCTAGCGATCGTGTGCAGGTATTTGCCGAAGCAACCATGCCCCGACAAAACCTGCACCAACCGGAAGGTGAGGATCTCGTGCTGCCGCCCTGCCCATTCTTCCAAGATCGGCTGGAGCGTCCCCACGGTCCAGAGACCAGCCCGGGGACCAGCCGAGACTTCCACTTTAGGACGGTGGCGCGGCGGGCATCTTCCCGCCACGATGACATTGCGCTCGCCGAGGGGCGGCTGCCCTCCGCCCGCGCCGTTGACACCCGCCGATAGACGTCGGCGAGCACCTCCACCTCCAGATCCCACGGGGGGGTTCCGGCCAACGCGCAGGCAGCATCGGTCAAGACCGTGCGGTACCCGCGTATTGCCCTGACCGCTACGACCCTCTGTGGACGCCACAGAAGGGCCATATTGCGTGCGGCCAGGGACTCCGCCCACACGGGCGCGCCGTACAGTGCCATTGACCGTACTACTCCCGCGTAGAGTCGTCGACACGCGAGACTTGGTCCGCCTAAATTCGGCATCAGTCGCCCGAGGGCGGACGCCGTGCCGACGAGCTTTGGCGTAAGACGGCGGAAGTGCTCATCAAAGTGCCACCGTCCATCCAATACCAGGCCCAGATATTTGATGTGGGCCTGGATTGGCAAGCCAACACTGTTGACCGTTATCGAGGTGCTGGCGGGCGGGCCCCGTCGGCACCCATGGAAGAGTAAGGCCTCCGACTTTTCAAGGGCCACCCTAAGCCCCAGCGCCTCGATCCGCCTGACCACCTCCGCGGTACCTGAGTTCCAGCCCCGGGCTGGGACGAGCGTATCGTCTGCGTAGCAAATTACGCCCAGCCCAGGGGGGAGCCGGCCACGGAGGACCCAGTCGTAGCCGATGTCCCACAGGAGCGGCCCAAGAACCGAACCCTGCGGGACGCCGCACGATATAGCCCACCTTACAACGTCCCCTTCCGGTCCACGGAGAGGACGCTGCGGTCTCCGCATACGCGCTGCCGCCGCCCCCATTTCCGTTGTCGTCACGGGCGGTACCTCCCCGTCGTCGGCCTCCCGGTCATCATCTGGCGGAGCCATGACCGGGGGCGTGTGCACCGCCCGTGAAGGAAAAAGTCCCTCAACCACCTCAGAGAAGAAGCCCGGCTGGAGGGTCTCCGTAAGGGGGGCGCCCTGGGCGCGGAGCTTGTTAAGCGCCGCGCGGTACGGACGTCCCCAGGGGTCACGTTTGAGACCCTCCAGCATCTCCTGCATTTTCGCATCTTTGGCGCGATAGATGGCCAGCTATAACGCGGCGCGTGCACTGCTGTACGCCGCATACAGCCAGCCCTCCCGCTCTTCGTCGCGGATTCGGCGACGTCGGCTGCGGATGTAGGACCTCCGGGCACGAATACAGGCCGCACGGAGGGCCGCCAGCTCCGGGGACCACCAGTAGACCCCCTTCCGTCGAGGCGGGTGCCACACGCGGGGCATGGCCGCACCGCAGATCTGCGTAAGCATGCCGCGAATGCGGCCAGCCTCGGCGTCCACGTCTTCCGTCAGGGTCCCCCCCTGACTGTTCAAATCCATATGATTCCCACGAGTATGGGAGAAAGGAGGTCCACCCGGGCAGAGCTCCCTGTATCCGGATAAGCGTACATTTGTAACCCAACACAGGGGGTCCGCAGGTACCCTGGCTGGGGCTGCGCTCGAGACTGAACTACCCACCAGCCATTGCATCTCCTCGCCGCGCGCCAGAGCTTGAGATTCGGGGTAATTTTTTACAGAGGTTGTCTTCCTCGCGGTCCGGGCGATTAAGCCAAGACCCTCGTTCCTGTATGCCCGCGAGACGTAACCACAGACACGCGCTCAGGATTACGATTTTTGGGGCGCTGTGGCTCCACTGTTCCCCTTTCTCCAGAGCCCAGTGAGCCAGTCTGGCCCCACCGACTCCGACGCCTGGTCTATCCGCCGTGCCCTCTGCTGAGTCAGAGGGACACGCGGAGACCCGTCCTGTCCGGAATTTTAGCCGCCGGCGACGGCCCACGTTGCCCGGGGTGCACCACTAGGAGGTAAACCGGACGAATTAGCACCCCTGGCTATGACAACCTTACCCGGACAATTGGTGAGCGCAGAGGGCTCTCCAACCAACATTTAGGCAACGCTACCCGTGGGCACCCCCTGTGGGGTAAGTAAGTTGTTGGCAAAGTGGGATTTCCCACGTTTATGATTTGAAGTCGGCGCGTGAGCGCCCTCGCCTTTTTATAGATGCAGCGGATAGCCGTTTCACGCGTTAAACAAAAATCAACCGTTTTTATAAAATAGATATTAAAGTGTACTTTTTGAATATCGGAGTTTGATAAAGATATATCTATGTAAAATACAATATATTTATGTATTTAATAATACACTTTGAAGAAATGCCTAACGATTAAACACGTTATTGTGGCTAATTTATAAAAGATAGATATATACTATTCAGGACTTTTTTGTAGATCTTTTGAAGACCATCATCTTTGTCATACATACTTTTGGTGTATGATCAACGTATGCGAGGATAAGAGCTCGAAAGCGCATTTTCATCCGACTTGCTTCAAATTTATCGTCACTGCTCAGCTCCTATATGTCTTAGCATTATATTATATAACCTATAACCTGCCCAGGAGTATGGACTACAATCGTACCAAGTTTGGTTAAAATCCCTTCAGTAGTTTTTGACCCATGCGTGCATATACAGATAGACAGACAGACAGACAAAAAATTTACTGATTACATTTTTGGCATCAGTATCGATCACCATTCATCCTCCAATATTAATTTTGAATATATATTCAATGTACAGAATTGACCTCTCTACAGTTTTATTATAAGTAAGCATAGAAGATAGTATAACGTATCTTCTATAACTCTAAGAAGCATGTATTTTCTAAAGCAGACTGCTGTACGCTGCACTGTGTCACGTCAAATATTCTTCTATTAAAATAAGTTTAGTTGTATCCAACGCCTGGAATTAATAATAAATTAACAATTACTTATTGATGACAGATACAAAACAAAACTGAAAATATGTATTGTGATATATTTTTTTTATACTATAAAACAGTGTTTTCGTTATATCTCAGGTTCCCGATATAGCAGTGAAATCGCGCATAACGTCTTAAAAAAGTTGAATCAAATCGGATCAGTAGTTTTCGCGTGATTTATCAACCATTTTACTTTTCTTCACCAAGCAGTGATAATTTGTAAACAAATACGGACTGAAAAATCTCGAAAAGTCAGAGATGTGTGCCGTGCAAGGTCCGGACCTGGGACTGGGGATCGAACTTGGTACCACTGTCGTTGCAGACCTTGGTTTCACCAGTAAGCTACAGTCGTTGGTAATCTGTTACAGCTTTATAATAATTGAATTGTCATTGTCCGTGTGGTGACGGACTAAGAATACAAGTGGTCCACCCCATTCTTTCACGGGTGTCGTAAGAGACGACTAAGGGTAGTAAGCAATTATCACCCATGGCATTACTGGTGGTAGGGCTGGGTAACAAGTGGGAGCACTCACTTGCTATCTGGCCGGTGCGGGTTGGTACCACCATCTCCCATGTGACTGGACAAGAAGCACATCGGTGTGTTTTGGTTAGCAGAAGATAGCCGTTAGTTAATTCTTTCATTTCATATCTGTGAAATGAAATGGTGAACAGCTGCTTGTCAATAGTCTCGGTGTAGTTGAGTACAAATATTCCCTCAGTCGGCTCTTAACGACACCCATGGGTGGAGAGGGGTGGGACAATTCTAAAGCCGGCCCCACATGGCCCGCGAAATAAATATTAAATAAGTATTATTTACCTTGTTCTTTTATTTCTTCTACATAATAACCGTCCAACCAAGTATCTGTCTTATCATTATAAACTAAAATATTATCAATTAAATATTGTTAGTAAGTAATATAATACACACTCTAAGCATAGGAGAGTGGGATATTTACACATATTAAAGGACATTACCCATTTTAAAAATATTAAAAACGTTAACATTATTAAGAACCGAGCATATTATGATGTTACTATGGCCACTCAACTGACGGTAGGTAAGCGTAAACGTGGCCTGTAGACTTAAGTCTAATTGTGAGCTATTAAATAAAAAAAGTTGCATGAAAATCCGTTCAGTAGTTTTGCGTGATGCGCGAACAAACAAACAGACAAAAATCTAAAAAAATCGTTTTGTGTTTAGACACACGCCTATATAGCCTATTACAGTCATTTTTTCTCAAATATCTTAAATGTACAGACATAGCTATGTTACAGTATATATATATATATATATACATATATATACCAATTCAACCATCGTGACAATTGCTCATGACTGCTAATTTCGATAGCACATTGTCACGATGGCTGAATTGGCAAAGCATCTGGACGGTATTCTGGAGATGCAGGTTCAAATCCTACTCGTGACTGTTATTTTTAGGGTTCCGGACCCGAAGGGTCAAAACGGGACCCTATTACTAAGACTTCGCTATATGTCTGTCTGTCTGTCTGTCCGTCCGTCTGTCACCAGGCTGTATCTCAAGAACGGCGATAGCTAGACAGTTGAAAGTTTCACATATATTATGATGTATTTCTGTTGCCGCTATAACAACAAATACTAAAAATAATAATATTTAAGGGGGGCTCCCATACAACGTCGGTCTGTCCGTCCGTCTGTCACCAGGCTGTATCTCAAGAATGGCGATAGCTAGACAGTTGAAATTTTCACAAATTATGTATTTCTGTTGCCGCTATAACAACAAATACTAAAAACAAAAAATAATAATATTTAAGGGGGGCTTCCATACAACGTCTGTTTGTCCGTCCGTCTGTCATCAGGGTGTATCTCAAGAACGGCGATAGCTAGACAGTTGAAATTTTCACAAATGATGTATTTCTGTTGCCGCTATAACAACAAATACTAAAAACAAAAAAGAAAATAATATTTAAGGGGGGCTCCCATACAACGTCTGCCTGTCCGTACGTCTGTCACCAGGCTGTACCTCAAGAACGGCGATAGCTAGACAGTTGAAATTTTCACAATTTTCTTTTTAATTTTTTTTTATTGCCAACTGTGGCAGACGAGCATACGGTCTACCTGATGGTAAGAAGTAACCGCCGCCCATGGACTATGGCAACACCAGGGGCACAGCCAAGTCGCCGCCTACCGTGAGTAAAGTACTCTTCTCAAACCTTGTTTAAAGAGGGAAAAGTCGTAACGCTGGGGAAACACCGCAGCAGGAAGTTCATTCCAGATCTTACACGTACGTGGTAGAAAAGAACGCTGAAAACGAACCGTCTTGAACGAGATCGTTTCCAGGTGGTATGGATGAATCCTAGTACGGCGTCTCGTGGTCCGGTGGTAAAACGGCGATGTTGGTACCACCTCAAACAGTTCCTCAGAGCACTCCCCGTAGAAGAGTCGATAAAGCACACAGAGAGCCCCAAAGTCCCTCCACCGCCCTAACGACTCCAGCTCATCCGTGAGATTGGGATCATCGACAATTCGAATAGCGCGTCTTTGCAGGGAGTCAAGTGGGTCGAGTTGGTATTTTGGTGCACCTGCCCAGAGATGTGAACAGTACTCCACGTGAGGGCGGACTTGTGCTTTATACAGCACAAGTCGCTGCCTCGGTGTGAAGTACCGCTTGGCTCTGTTCAGGACGCCCAGTTTCTTGCTCGCCAATTTGGCTTTGTCCTCCAAATGACTCCCGAACTGGACTTTACTAGATATGTCGATGCCAAGGATCCCAATACTCTCGGAGACCGGGAGAGTTACCCCTTGGAACTGGGGCGTCACGACAATAGCGTCCTTCTTTGCAGTGAACGCGCAAACCTGTGTCTTCATAGGGTTGAATTGAACCAAGTTCTTTTCTCCCCATTCCGAGGCCCGCCCTAGAGAGCGCTCGACTTCAGACACAAGTTGGATACGCCTCTCCTCCAGCATGTTCCGAGGAACTTTCTGATGGCCGGTATATCGCGCATCACCCGTACTGTCATTCGCATAGCAATGCATACTCTCTATTGAGAGCAAGTCATTGATATGCAGGATGAACAGCGTTGGTGAGAGCACCGAGCCTTGAGGAACGCCAGCATTAATCTCCATGGTATCAGAGCAGCACTTTGATGCTACGACCTTGAAGGAAGCCAGCGATCCATTTGCAGAGCCCCTCGGGGATTCCATACGATGGTAGCTTCGATATAAGGGCCCTATGCCAGACCCTGTCGAATGCCTTCGCGATGTCCAGGCTGAACGCCAATGCTTCACCCCCGCCCTCTAAGGCCTCTGCCCAGCGATGAGTGAGGTACACGAGAAGATCACCAGCTGATCGACCTTGACGAAAGCCGTATTAGCGATCACTGATCAGCTGGTGATCCTCAAGGTAGGTTGATGACTCTCTCCAGAACCCTGGAGAGCAGGGATGTTATCGCGATTGGCCTGTAATTCGACGGGTCCGACCGATCACCCCTTTTGGGAATAGGGTGAATATGGGCTACCTTCCACGAAGTAGGAATCCTGCCGGTACTGTATGAAAGGCGGAACAGGCGCGTAAGGACGGGGGTCAACTCAGGGGCGTACGTTAGAAGAACCACCGCAGGGATGCCATCCAGCCCATTCTACTTATGGACGTCCAGTAGCAGCAGCTCCCGCCTCACCACACTTTGCGTAATGCGGATTTCAGGCATGGAGCTTTCACAACGAGGCATGGTGGGTGGTGTGGCCACTCCGGCATCCAAAGTCGAGTTTGAGGCAAAGAGTTGGCCCAAAAGACCGGCTTTCTCTTTGGCACTATGAGCCAAATTGCCGTCCAGTTTCCGCAGTGGTGGAGACTAGACAGGCAGAAGTTGCCCTGTACTACCTTGGTGAGTGACCAGAAAGCTCGGCTCCCATTGGGATAGCTTGCAAGTCGCTCGCCAATTCTGGCAATGTGTTCTGCCTTGGCTTCGGCAATAGCCCTCTTGTTGGACCTGGAAGCAGCATCAAATTTCCGCTTCTCCTCTTTGGCGGTCGGATCCTGACTTTTCCTGGCCCTATTTCAGGCCAGGAATGCGGACTGCTTCTGGCGTGCAGCCGTCCTACAGGCTTTGGACGGCTGCGACCGCCAACCGGTATTTTGGTGCTGGGTATAAATAATTCCATCCCCATAATCACCGTTTTCGTGATGCAGTCCGCACAGACGTCGGGGTCCCTAGAGGAGAAGCATAGCTGCTTCCAAGGGTAGGAAGCGAAGAACTCGCGTAGGCCATCCCAATCTGCTGACTTATACTGCCAGACTCTACGAGACCCATTCGCTGGAAAGCGATTGGTTCCCGCAACAGGGGCAGTGCAGCGGACCAGGCAGTGATCGGTTGATCCTAAAGGAGCACCAACCACCACCCGATATCTGTGTGGATTTGAAGTCAGCAGAAGGTCCAACAAGGAGGGCTCATGACTCTCAATATCTAGGACACGGGTAGGCTGTGTTACCAGTTGAGAGAGACCATAGGCCGAAGCCATATTGAAGAGCTGCCGACCTGGGAGGTCAGTGGTCCGGGACCCAAGCCACTCTATGTGGTGAGCATTGAAGTCACCAAGGACCACCACCTCCGCAAATGAAAACTGCTCCAATATTTTGTCTATCCCCCGTTCGACGTTCTCGAAAAGATGAGTTGACCCCAAATCACTGCCATGGGACCTGTAAAGGCACGCGTAGATGCGGTCTGTTCCACCATATTCTACGCGTAGCCATAAAATAGACAGTTCGCCATGTTCAAGGCCCCAAAGGCGGTTACAGCAGACATCACTCCGAACGAATACGCACACCCCGGCTTTACGATGGAAGGAATGCTCCAGTTCGTAGCCGGGGTATTTAAGGTACGAAATGTCGTCCGGAGCGCCTATCTGCGTCTCCGTCAAAAAGAACAAGGCAGGCCGCGCTGTCTCGACATGGTGATGGACGGCGTCGAGATTACTGTGAAGACCCCTGATGTTGCAAAACTCCACTGATGATGTGGATAGGGAGTCCGCCGTAAAACACTTACTCTTTTTATTTTTCTTTATGGCCATGATTTGTGAAGAGTTTGGAGGATATGGGCACGCGCACAATGGGTACCGGTGACACTCGGAAAAAAATGGGTGGTGACACTTGGCGCATGGCTAGACAATGGGTTTTGTGAGGAGCTGACACGAAACACGGAAGAGCCCCCGGTGCCCCCCTATGAGTCACCGTCGGATCCACACCGGTCTCCTACTCTGGCACGACGGCAACTCCACGGGATTTTCGCCGGTTGGCGGGACAGCCTCCCGAGGTAGGATTTCCCCGGGTTCGGGTCCCCTACTGACCGGCAGGTGGCCGGCGAACCATTCCCACCGGGTCTCCCTGTACCCCGCATCAGCCCCTCACGCCCAATGCACAAGCCATGACCCTTATCAATGCCCGTTCCGAGCATCACCGAAACCCACCACGTGCTCAGGAAGGGAAAATGGACAGGGGCGGCAATCTCCCGCTACAACCAAAACACACCTAATTGCTTCATGGCCGGTCACACAGTTTAATTTTCACAAATGATGTATTTCTATTGCCGCTATAACAACAAATACTAAAAACAAAAAAAATACAAAGATATTTAAAAATATTTAAGGGGGGCTCCCATACAACGTCTGTCTGCCCGTTCGTCTGTCACCAGGCTGTATCCCAAGAACGGCGATAGCTAGACAGTTGAAATTTTCACAAATTATATATTTCTGTTGTCGCTAAAACAACAAATACTAAAAATAAAATAAAAATATATTTAAGGGGGGCTCCCATACAACAAACGTGATTTTATTGGCCTTTTTTGCTCGCTATTGATAACGGCAACAGATAGACGCTTGAAATGTTTACAGAATATTTAGTTATATATTCACTTTAAAAATAAATAATTTTATGAATGGTAATATAATTCCTTACATTTAAAACTGTTTATGCACATCTAAGCCTAAGTTGAAAACCACGAAATGAGTCATATTTTACTTGCAAAATTTGGTAACAGCCAAACACCATGGTTACAGAGAGTTACAATAGTGTAATGTTGTTTACCTAAAGTAGAGTCATTTTAATAGGTAACATTTGACTTCTGTCAATTTTATCTTTATAGTGAGGTGATCTGCTAAAAAACATCGATTAAAGTGAACGAATCGATACGGACTTGAAACATAATATGTGAATTTTAAAAATCATCAGGTGAATCCCTGTCCCATTATTATTTTTTCTTTCGTAAATTTTAGGAGCAAATTAAGACAAGTACATAATTTAACCAAAAAATTGCATTTATTCAGTTGAACTATCAGAACTGTTATTAGTATTGTCATCTTCATCACTGCTGTCAGCACAAAGAGATATTATTAATTCATTTTCAATAATAATAATCTTTATTTGTATAGAACTACATGTACATCTTAAAATTCGATAACAATCTACATTAATCTAAAAGACTGTGTTGCAGTTGTTAACGCCCAACCTCCGTGTTACAAAATATGGAGTCCTTAACAAATAATAGAAAAAACAAAATTGTAGGTAAGTATGTGTGTTTGTGGTGAGTGAGTGAGTCAGTGTGTGTGTGTGTGTGTGTATGGTGTGAATGAAAATGTGTGTGTGTTAGTGGATATGTGCGTGAGTATGTGTGTGTGTGTGTGTTTATGCCAGTGGATTCGATTTTTTAATTTTTTTTATTTACTTTTTTGTGCATCATACTTTTACTAAGCATTCTACTTCATCATATATTAACGTTTGGAGCTATCTTATTAGACTTTTTTTACATTGAGACTGTGTCAATGGGTATATATTTAAGATTTTATTAATTCTATTGTATAATATAGGGCTAAGAAAATAATAGAAACGTTCTAGTGTAGCTAAGCTGAATCTACGTATTTTACAGACTATGTCTGAGCGTCTTTTTCTGGTAAGCTTAGGATCGTATTTTGTTGCCGAATGTTTGCGAAGTACAACATTTAATACATATAACTTCCTAACTGTTAGGACCTCCATTTGTCTATAAAGTTCATCAGTCGGAAAAAGTCTGGGTTTGAATGCCATCACTTTTAGAACAGCGCGTTGTGCTCTCTCAAGGCAAATCATATGGGTTTTAGTAGCTCCACCCCAGGCTGACACACAATACGACAAAATGGATTGGGCTAATGCGAAGTACACTGTCCTTAATGTCTTTTGGTCAGCGCTATTCCGCAGTTTTTTGAATACAAAAATAAATTTTCTAATTTTGTCGGTAAGTGACTTTTTTGTGGAATGTCCAGGAAAGAGTAGGATCAATAAAAACAACCAAGTATTTGATGTAATCTGATCGAGTTATGGCGAGACAGTTACAGTTGTCAACGTTTTCTTTTCCACACTTATGAGTAATAATTTGGAAGGAGGAATCTGGCTGAGATGACAGTATTGGCAAGAAAGCTATAAAACATGTTTTTCTTAAATTTAAAGTTAAAAGATTTTCTGAAAGCCACGTGTTTACGGATGTGATTATAGTTTGTGATAAAGTCCTAACATGGTTCCAGCTGTCTCTGTGAACTATTAATGCAGTATCATCAGCATACGTAATTATGTCAACATTTGGAAGAGAAAGTTTACATAAATCATTTACGTATATTAAGAACAAGGCAGGTCCTAAGACACTACCCTGTGGAACTCCAAACTCAATATCAAGTGGCTTACTTTCTGTGTTGTTAATAATGACGCTTTGGGTACGGTTGGTAAGGTAAGTTTTGAATAAATTCAAAACAACTCCTCGTACACCAATGTTCATCAGTTTATGTGGAAGGAGAGGAATAGAGACAGTGTCGAACGCTTTTGACAAGTCTAAAAATATGCAAATAGATTTTAGTTTTTTATTTAAATGATTTCCTATGATATTAGTATGTTTAGTAACCGCATTTTCTGTTGAAACACCAGATCTGAAACCGAATTGATTTTTTGCAATTATATTAAATTTATTGAGATAGTTTAGAAGCCTCGTATTAATAATTTTTTCGAAAATTTTTGAAAATGTTGTTAAAACAGAAATAGGTCTGTAATTAGCGACACTGTCTCTATTCCCTCCCTTAAAAATGGGATGAACAAGAGCTTTTTTAAAAGAACAGGGGAAAATTCCTGATGTCAAGCACAGATTAAAAATGTGTTCCAAAACCGGAAGCAGAACATGCCGAGCAGCTTTAACTAGCACTAGCAGTTGATATGCCATCCCATCCAATTGCACAATTTTGTTTTAGTCCAATAATGATGTTATTAATTTCATTGCAATCAGTACTAAGTAATGCCATTGAATTTACATTATCTGGAATGGAATAGTTATGAGAATGACAATGTTTATAATTTGATGATATTTGTAAAGCTAGGCCCTTCCCGACGTTAATGAAATATTCTTTTACTAAATCAGCGGATGACTTAAAATTTTCTGTAAGCAATAAAAGCTCCGTTGCGGAAGAATTAGTAACACTTATGTTTGCAATTTGTTTCACCAATTTTCAAGTTCCTCGAGAGTTTCCTTGCCATTTTTGAAATTCTGATATCTCATATGCTTTTTTGACTTTTTTTATTAAATTATTACAAAGTGATTTATATCTTTTATAGGTTAGGAGTAAGTGTTGATTTTTTGGTTCTCGTTTGGCCGTAAGATAAAGTCTATCTCGGTGTCTTATGCACCGCAAAAGCCCGGGCGTGAGCCACGGTTTTATAATTCGCTTTCTATTTGCAATTTTAGTCGTGCGCGAATTCATTGCAATAACGGAGGACATAGTATTGACAAGCTTGTCAGTAGCTTCTTCAGCATTATTATTATGTAAAATATTTTCGAAGTTTATTTTTTCAAGCTCAGTAACACATGCAGGTATGTCCGTATTTTTTTTAAAACGTGGAGCACAATTATTAGAAGCCTGGTTCCCACAAGAAAGAATAAGTGGTATATGATCAGTAAACAATGAATCCAAAACTAAAGTGATAGCCAACTTATTACTTTTTAAAATAACATGGTCGAGGCAATTGCCAAGACGAGTAGGGAAGTAATGTCCGGGAAGCATGGCATGGGAAGCCGTCATATTGAGATAAAGATCAGCATCAGCGTCGTTTTGATTTGGAGATATATTGATGTTTATGTCACCTATAATAGCAGTAGTATTGAATGCTTTCATTGATAACAGAAGGTTATCAAGGGAATTAAGGAATTGATTTAAGTTTCTGTAGGAAGGTGGGCGGTAGATTGCTATAATTGCAATGTCCTGAAATATTATTACTAGGCAATTCGCATCACCTAAATTAGCCTCTGTGACTTGGTAATTTAAGACTTCTTTAACGTAAACGACAACCCCATTATTTTGATTTTGGTATTTAAAATAATATTGTCTATTCTCACATCTCGTTCAAAATCTTGTAAAATTATTTTATTTGTTTTCTCTACGACATTTCTACAGTCTTCTGTAGTGACTTCTGCACACGCAGTTTGTAGCAGAGTTATCATTTTAGCAGTACTGAAGGGTGGTTCAGTATTGTTCCGCGCTGCATGACCCTTTATTTGTGCCCAAATAAGCTCGATGGCGTTATACTGGCAATGGTAGGGAGGCAATCGAATAACTTCGTGTCCGGGCTAGTACATCGATTACATAGTGGAGCTTGGACGGCTTAGTTGCTTTTACCAGATTTAACAACTCAACTTTTAATAAAGCTGGACTTGCATCCACACCATTTCTTACCAGCCACGAGACAATTTCTTGCTTTTTATTTGCTTGAGTTGGTTTATCAACTTGTACAGAATGATACGGTGCATTGTCCATTATAATTTTCGATGGGTTTTCTAAGCTGAGTAACAGCTTTTCAAACCACTCTTTAAAAACCTCAAAGTTCATTTCCTCACGGTATTCACTTGTAGTTTTAGAGGCGAATGCGAGAAGGCAGTCTGGAATAAAACCTTGAAAAGCTGATCCCGCGTGACACGTAATAAGTCTCCTTTTCCCGATGGAACTTTTGAGGTGGAGGCCACTGTATCATCTGTCCATGTCCGCGAAACCGTATGGTTTGCATTCAACTATGTTTCGTCAATAAACACAACATTGTCCCAATCTGTAATTTTATTTACTTGACGTAAGAATGTTACTCTCTTCAAAATAATATCGTAGCGTTCTAGCAGGATTTTCAGCTTGTCAGATGTTTTAAATCTAAAGCCAATCGATTTCAAAACCTTTGATAGAGACGATTTACCGCCAAAAAATAAGCCTGCGTCTTTTAACGAACTCATTAGCTTTTCCCGTGTAGGATATTCTTTTCTCGAGTAATATCCATAAATTTGGTTGCGTATTGCAGCAGCATCAAAATTATCAACGCCAACAATTTTCTTGTACCTCTTTCATTTTTCGGTGTACGTAAAGTATTATCTTCTGAGCCTGATGGTCCGTATTTCTCTTTCAGAATTTGAGTTACTGTCCTCTTCCCTATTCCCAATGCTTTGGCAACGCGTTCTCTCGATTGTGTCAATGGTAAAAGGGGCCCGTAGTTAACGGATTCACGTTCAAAATAATTGTACAATTTCACCACTAGTTCGTGAGATTGACTGTTTAGCGTTTTCCCCCATTTCGACATGGTAAGACTGTAATGTTGTTCTTGTTTACTAATCGTTAAGCAATCGGAGTCCAATTTATAGCCAGGAAAACGTAGTCAGTAAGATCAGTCCAATAGAAAAGCCGAGTCAGAAGAAAATAACAGAGAGCACACCAAAAACGCACAGTCACTTCGCACAACGACAAAAGACTGCGTCATGTAATGGCGACATGACTTGTCGTCATCGACAGGCACTGGTGTTGCCAGCAACATCCCACCTAAATTGTACCTAACATCAATAATTTTCTATTTAGTTATTTTTTGTATTTTTATAGTTAGTTAAAAGAATAATAAATATAATTATGTTTTATTATAATCACAACGTGGTTATTAATTTATGATGATATTTTTTCACAAGTAATCATTGCATTTGATTCTACTTATCCGCTTTTCGATTCTTAGAGTAACATCCTTAGTGTTTAAAAAGAAAAAGGGTTAACTGACGCAACATTGTAACGACGTTCAGTTCTTTAGATCAGAAATTGTTTGTTATGTTTAGAATGGTTTATAAGTGAAAGCAAATCGTATATTTACTCGTATCGGTCATTATTACAATAAATCCATCCATCCATCCATCAGCCCTTCGACGTCCATTGCTGGACATAGGCCTCCCCAAAAGAACTGTGTGCTCATTACGGGGGATAATGCCGTAATTGCTACGCTTGCCAGGCGGGTTGGCGATCGCAGTGGATGTTGTTAATACTCGAGAGAGTGCTGCTGCCCACTCCCCCGGTATTCCCTCAGTTAGCTCTTACGACTCCCGTGGGTAGAGAGGGGTGGGACAATTCTAAAGCCGGCCCCACACGCCGGCCCCACACGGCGGATTACAATAAATATGTAATCGTAATTGAAAAAAGTTAAGCAATTGTGCAGTTCTAACAAAAAGAAAAAATATATTATTTTATGACCGCCGTTACAAGGTTACGTTATTGAATTTTGATGAATTGTCAAATGTTACCTAGTAAAATTACTCCACTTTAGTCAATGGTACGGAACCCTTCGTGCGCGAGTCCGACTCGCACTTGGCCGGTTTTTTATTTCACATTTTTACACTTTGTGTTGATTTATATGGCTAAGCATTTTAAATGCTAAAAATATAAGAATATCTAAATATTTATAGGGTATAAATCTTAATTGTAAAAGTTAAGTTTAACTGGTCGGTATAATGTATGAAAATACTTCCAACAAATCGCATCGCAGGCGTCGCCCAAGACGTTAAGTATGAATGTGTTATCGAAATTAGCAGTCATGAGCAATTGTTACGGGGATAGGGATTGTTTGGACCTACCACTGAAGGAATGTAATATGGTTCCAGTGGCCCGCTAACAAAGGCGTAGAGACGGCACACGGCGGGCTTATTTAGTGGGTGAGGGCCACACACTACACTGTTCGTTGCCCCAAATGACAGGGTGTGCGGTTTGGAAAATTTCTTCCCGCCTTAACAATTAAAAGGTATTGTTTGGACCACACTCTCACTCACCATACGAAACAGAACTATACTGTACCTACTTTTTTTTGTTGCGCACTGATCTTCTGTGAGAGGGTACTTCCTCGGTCGGCACATTCATGCTACAACAAGCACGATTCTACCACTAACAAATATTCGATAATTATTATTCGTAATTAGTTACTTACAGATAGATTCATTAAACGGTCTAATATCAAAACACTCTCCCATGTGCGCTATTTGCCATACTGAAAGAAAAATTACTTGGAAATTAATAATTACGGGTACTTCCTGCGATGACTTAGCGGCACAAGCACGTCCACCTTGGCTTGAATCTCAATAGCAACTTAATTTTTTTTATTATCACAATTTTTTTTCACTTACTTACTTATCATCACGCCATCTCTCTTGCGGGGTAGACAGAGAGAACAGAGTGCCAAAAGGTACTATTCTTACATCGCTTCATCAACATTCACAATTCTCTTCATACTCACACGCCGGTTTTGAAGAGTCTTGCGACCTTCCTTCAATACATGATCGATTTGGTCTAGGTAGACTAGTTTGGGCCGGATGGGGTTCCCGCCCGAGTTCTGGCCCTGGTCCTCGACCATCTGGAGCCCCGCCTCAGGAGACTGTTCGACGCGAGCCTGGCGTCCGGACGGTTTCCTGACTGCTGGAAGGAGGGGAAGCTCGTGCTCCTGCCAAAACTCGGCGCAGCACACGCTTGAGTCGTGCCTGGCTTGGGCTGAGCAGCGCCGGGATCTCGCTGCAGTCATCGGAGAAGACCTGTCGCTGCCGCCTGTCGTTCGATCGATGGTCGGCGGCGATAGGTACTGGACCGCGGTCGCCATCTTCTGCGAGAATGTCATCTTGCAGAAGGAGGGTGGCGGAGAGGGCCAGGGAGGCTGACCTCTCCTCTGGCCCGACTCGCCGTCGGCGCGCGGGGTGGCGTGGGCGCGAATATCTGCGCCTAATGCCGCCCTAGCCGAGGCTGCGGGCGGTCGGACCGGGGATTGTCCTCCGCCCGCATAGAGCCTGCCGCGAAGGTGCGACACCCCAGGTGCGTGGGGACGTCGCTCAGAGAGGAAGCCCAACAGGGTTAGCCGCCGCACGGATCACTGAAGTGAATATACGCGGTACCAGTGGTCCGCCAAGTATGGGCGGGTGACGGTGCACGGTGGGTTTTTAGAGGGTGAGAGCCCCACACTATCCTGCTGTCTCCCCGGGCAGCGGGGTGTGCGGTAAGTACATTTTTGCCCACCATAAAAAAAAACGGTAGATTAGTTTTCCTTTTCACAACCCATGAAATAGATTTTTTATTTTTACTACGACAAAGAAGTCAAAAGAAGGATTCGATTGGGTTGCGGCATAACTAATATAATGCGGTGGGTATACCCATTTTTTTGTTTTGTTTTTTATTTAGGCGGGATAAAATGTACCTAACCACACAGTAGAAAGAGTGGAAAGTAGGTTATCTTCATACAAACGCACCGCGCGCGGCCTGTATGTGTGCGCCATAGTATCGTACGCACACTCTAACAAAATCTCGACCCGTTTCTCAGTGCGCCAGTCGGGGCTAACACCGCACAAGGTTCGCGCGTCACGGCTTTTCGGCACCGCTAAATAAATGAAAAATGTGTGATAATCGCAGGATAACTTATTGCTGTGTTTAGCTGTCTAAATTATTCATCGATTCCAGAGTTGTCTCTGAACAGGAAAGGTAAGGAAGTCACTTATAATACCTATAATTTTTACATGATGATGAGTGAGATACCTACTTATTTTTTTGTTATATTAGGTATTGTTTTATCAGACAGACGAAGTAGGCACGCGTAGTAGTTGCCCAATATAATGTACGAGTATTACCTCAGGTTCTTAGTCTGAGTGTATTACGTAGATATTTTTGATCTGTCAAATTGATACGCCGCTATTGCTTTGTTTACGTTTCCATCAGCCTTTCAACGTCCACTGTTGGACATAGGCCGGCCCAAGAAATGGGGGATAATGGCGTAATCGCCACGCTTGGCAGGCGGGTTGGCGATCGCAGTGGATTTTGTTAATACTCGAGGAAGTGCTGCAGCCCACTCCTCCGGTATTCCCTCAGTCGGCTCTTACGACTCCCGTGGATAGAGAGGGGTGGGATAATTCTAAAGCCGGCCCTACACAGCAGTTGTTTACGTTTAGTCATGTCGATTTCTCAGTATTGTAGGTGTAGTGACTAAGTAATAATCGTAAGTAAAAATCTTAAATAAAAATAATATGTGTTGTGTCGTCTGGGTTCAGGGTTAGTGAGGTCGGTTTTACCTTAACGATTACAAGTAAAAAATACAACTTCCCGGCCCTAGCCAATTACTAGGCACTGAATTAAAATTTAGCTAAAAGTGACAACCCTGAGACAGGCAAGTATGGTAGGTAATTATATCGCGGAATGGGCTGGAGATAGCCAACTTCCCTACTCTTTCTACTATGCCCCGTAGTTGGGGACAACGAACAGGGTAGTGTGGGGCCCTGCGGTGGACCCTGGACGTGATACGCGGAGAATCGGACATTCTGATGAATATCTAGTACACTCTACTGAGTAGAGGATTGCGATTAGGAGATTATCGAAACTATGCGATTAAACATAATCTTGTATGACTAACCTTCATACATCATCATACAATTAACGAAATCCATCATGCAATAATTCTTGAAATTGTGGTACATCTTGTATACAGTTCTGGCGCATATTTTACCTGTTCTGTTGAATAAGTAGATATTTTTAAAATAATCAATTAGATAATCTAAGATTATTTATAAGTATCGGATAGTAAAGCATAGGACGGCCTCTACCTATGTGAACTAACAACCCGGGCCCGTAGAATGTAACTCACTAAATCGTATCGACATCGTATCGTCTCGCTTATGATTGGTAGAGAAACCGAGGCGTAATGTCGCAATAATCCCTAACCAATCACAATGACACGATATAATACATTCTAACTCGCCAGGTCAATGCTGCTGAAAGCCGGTGGATGTAAACAGCACAAAACCGTTAGTTGTTGTAAGGTCTAATTCCAGCTGTGGATGACTATCCGTCGAAGTAAGATCATAGTAGCTATTTTCGTAATTTAAGTTTAAAATTGATGGCCTCGTGGCGTAGTCGGTAGTGTAACCGACGTGCACGAGGTCTTGGCTCGTGGGTTCGATTTCCACTCAGGACAATTATTTGTAGTAAACAGATATTTGTAGGTACTGCATCTGGGTGTTTTCTATCTATGTATGTATTCACAAAAAAAAGTAATATACGTATTATATCCGTAATCTGGTACTATCATAGCACAAGCGTTAAGCTTAGTTTGGGACCAGAGCATGTTGTGTGAAAAAAAATAAGCCACATCTTACCTGGTAAGTAGTACCTATTTATGATTTTTGTAATCAAAAACCCTAATTCTATCCAAGTGGAATTGGACGTAAGTTCAAATCATGCACAAAAACTTGGCTTTACCCTTTCAGTACCTAAATAAAATCATATTTAAAACAAAGCTGGCGAAGCGTGGGTGTGTAATACACCTCTGCCTACCCCTTCGATGAATACAGGCCTGATGCATGTTTTTTTTTTAAATCATATTTACGCCTATAAGCAGAGACCTACCGTTAGCTGTTATTCAATTCAACTTGTTATCTTACTAATATTATAAACGTGAAAGTTTGTGACCATGTTTGTTACTCTTTCACGCAAAAACTATTGAATGGATTTTAATGAAACTTCACAATAATATAGCTCATACATCAGAATAACACATATGCTATAATTTATAAAGACTTTTTTTTATTGCCAACGGTGGCAGACGAATCTCTGAAACGGCTGGACCGATTTGGACGGGATTTCCATTAGCAGATAGCTGTTAATACAGTGCGTAACTTAGGATTCTTTTATTTTGGAAAAACAATAGGGTTCCGTAAAAAAACCCGTGAAATCGTGAATGAATAAAATCTCCGGAATGGCTGGACCGATTTGGACGGGAATTTCACTAGCAGATAGCTGTTATTATAAAGAGTAACTTAGGTTACTTTAATTTTGGAAAAATAATTAGGGTTCCGCACAAAAACAATAAAACATATGATATATGAAATGGTGACTGAATACCGATTTAAATAGATAACTATATAGGTACCTACCTACATCCTACGTACATCGAATATACATAATATATTCCAACTAACTTCTGCCCGCGGTTCCACACATGTGGCCTGAAGGCAATAAATATTTTTTTTCTCAAAAAAAACATTATTATTATGTTAGTTATACATAGGGTATTACTGATACGCCAACAAATCCTACCTACTTACTAATAGGTAAATACACCCTCGCCGCACGCTTTATGTGTGCGTTTGTTGAAGAGCTAAAAAGAATTATAAAAAGCCATAGAAAACTCAACCCTCCATTTCACTCAACTCTTTCTTAAATAGATACCCACACTAAGCAAAGAATACACCTGTTTTTTTTTAGGGCGAGAAATCATTTACCTAACCGCTAACCCCGTCATTCGGTGCAATGGACAGTGTGGTAGTGTGGGGCCCTCACCCACTAAGTAAACCCGCCGTGGGCCCTCTCTCCGCCTGAACTGTGTTACATTCAGTGGTAAGCAAAGAACACACCTGCCAAACTTCTTAGAATAGTGGTTTAGGTTGTGCGTTGATATATCATTCGAGTAAGGTACATTTTAATTTTATGAATTCACAGATAAGAATTCAATATAAACAATGTAAATATCCCTATACTAATCAATAATTAATTTGGAATTTTACCTACACACAGGTACACTTGTACCTATCTGTGATACCTATGTATAACTAACATCTATACAAATAAATAAAATTGAAGTGTCTGTTTGTACAGTCCAAATAACAACTTTTTACTTAATGTATACAAGAGTATATACGTTACCTATAACAAATTACCAATTTTTAAAGTTTTTGTCTGTCTGTCTGTCTGTCCGTCTGTTTGTTCCGGCTAATCTCCAGAATGGCTGGACCGATTTGGACGGGACTTTCACTAGCAGATAGCTGTAGTTATAGCGCAAAACTTAGGATACTTTTATTTTGGAAAAAAAATTAGGGTTCCGAGGGAAAAAAAAGATGAAATCGTGAATGAATAAAATCTTCGGAATGGCTGGACTAATTTGGACGAGACTTTCACTAGCAGACAGCTGTTATTATAAGGAGTAACTTAGGTTACTTTAATTTTGGAAAAATAATTAGGGTTCCGCGCAAAAAAAATAAAACCCATGAATATTGAAAGATTCAAATAGATAACAATTAAACATACATACGGTATTACAAATGAAAAGCTCATCCAAAAATGGATAATGATCAGCTTAACGCACACACGTTGGATCACATTATCGAGGTTTTCATATGGATCTCTAACTTCTTTGAAAATATTTCATCCCCTATGTTCATAAAGGATAACTACGAATTATATTGGTGAAAGAAATTTTCGAATCAGTCTAGTAGTTTCAGAGACTATTCAATTCAAACAAACAATCAAATCTTTCCTCTTTAGAATAGTAGTATAGATTGCGACATAACTGTTATACATAGTTAGACGAATAGTATTCAGGACTTTTTTGTAGATATTGATGTCCTCTATAAAACTGTAGAACATCACTGCTCTATTGCCAATAATTTAGGCAGTGTATGTGATATAGGGATTTTTTTTGGTATTTTTTCACACGTATTATATTATCGAAGTTTTCATACGGATCCCTAACTTTTTGAAAACATTTTGTAGTCTATGTTCATCAGAGATAATGTAGAATTCTAATGGTGAAAGAGTTTCTAAAATCGGTTCAGTAGTTTTGGAGCCTATTCGATGCAAACATACAATCAAATCTTCCTATAATATTAGTATAGATATATTCTATCTTCTGCCCGCGTTTTCACCTACGTGGCCTGTAAGCAATAAATGACATATTTTTTTCAGACACAAACATTGTAATATACTTATGTTAGTTATGCATAGGTATTACCGATACACCTACAAACCCTACATACTTACTAATAGGTAAAAGTAAATAACGAGAAACTAATTCTTAAATGGATACCCACACTAAGCAAAGAACACACCTTTTGTTTAAGGCGGGAAAAAATGTATGTAACAGCTAACCCCGTCGTTCGGGGCAACGGACAGGGTAGTGTGGGGCCCTCACCCACTAAATAAACACGCCGTGTGCCGTCTCTCCTTTCGAACTGTATTACATTCAGTGGTAAGCTAAGAACACATCTGCCTGCTGGGTTTAGGTTGTGCGATGATATATCATTCGAGTAAGGTACATTTTAATTTTACCTATACTAATCAATAATTCATTTGGATTTGTACTTACAAATACACACAAGTACACTGTAATACTTATGTAGGTACTAGCTGTTACCCGCGACTTCGTCCTCGAGGAATTTCATAAAAATAAATAAAGCAACCCTCGAAATTGATGTCTTTTGAATTTAAAGAGAAAATTCGACGGTATTATGGGAATTCGTGGTATAAATACCATCTCAACATTTCCGCATCCGGATATTAAAAGTACTTTTAGAACGTTTCCTTGTAATGATACTACTCGTAATCTAGTACCTTTGCAAAGTTTCGGTGGGTTTAAATTACGGAGTAGTAGTATGCCGCGGGGAGCCGTTGGATTGCCCAGGACCGCTCGTTGTGGCGTTCTCTTGGGGAGGTCTATGTCCAGCAATGGACGTCAAAAGGCTGATGGATGGATGGATGATCGGTACGCCAATCTTAAGTTCCAGTTTGTGAGGGGGTAGATCAGGCACAGTTATAGTGTTTAAAGACAACATATCTATACTAATATTATAGGAAGATTTGATTGTATGTTTGCATTGAATAGGCTCCAAAACTACTGAACCGATTTTAGAAACTCTTTCACCATTAGATTGCTACATTATCTCTGATGAACATACACTACGGAATGTTTTCAAAAAGTTAGGGATCCGTATGAAAACTTCGATTATATAATACGTGTGAAAAAATACCAAAAAAAAACCCTATATCACATACACTGCCTAAATTATTGGCAATAGAGCAGTGATGTTCTACAGTTTTATAGAGGACATCAATATCTACAAAAAAGTCCTGAATACTATTCGTCTAACTATGTATAACAGTTATGTCGCAATCTATACTACTATTCTAAAGAGGAAAGATTTGATTGTTTGTTTGAATTGAATAGCCTCTGAAAGTACTAGACTGATTCGAAAATTTCTTTCACCAATATAATTCGTAGTTATCCCTTATGAATATAAGGGATAAAATATTTTCAAAGAAGTTCAGAGATCCATATGAAAACCTCGATAATGTGATCCAACGTGTGTGCGTTAAGCTGATCATTATCCATTTTTGGATGAGCTTTTCATTTGTAATACCGTATGTATGTTTAATTGTTATCTATTTGAATCTTTCAATATTCATGGGTTTTATTTTTTTTGTGCGGAACCCTAATTATTTTTCCAAAATTAAAGTAACCTAAGTTACTCCTTACAATAACAGCTGTCTGCTAGTGAAAGTCTCGTCCAAATCAGTCCAGCCATTCCGGAGATTATATTCATTCACGATTTCATCTTTTTTTTTCTCGGAACCCTAATAGTTTTTCCAAAATAAAAGTATCCTAAGTTTTGCGCTATAACTACAGCTATCTGCTAGTGAAAGTCCCGTCCAAATCGGTCCAGCCATTCCGGAGATTAGCCGGAACAAACCGACGGACAGACAGACAGACAGACAAAAACTTTAAAAATTGGTAATTTGTTATAGGTAACGTATATACTCTCGTATACATTAAGTAAAATGTTGTTATTTGGACTGTACAAACAGACACTTCAATTTTATTTATAGATGTTAGTTATACATAGGTATCACAGATAGGTACAAGTGTACCTGTGTGTAGGTAAAATTCCAAATTAATTATTGATTAGTATAGGGATATTTACATTGTTTATATTGAATTCTTATCTGTAAATTCATAAAATTAAAATGTACCTTACTCGAATGATATATCAACGCACAACCTAAACCACTATTCTAAGAAGTTTGGCAGGTGTGTTCTTTGCTTACCACTGAATGTAACACAGTTCAGGCGGAGAGACGGCCCACGGCGGGTTTATTTAGTGGGTGAGGGCCCCACACTACACTGTCCGTGGCACCGAATGACGGAGTTAGCGGTTAGGTAAATTTCTTCTCGCCCTAACAAAAAAACAGGTGTATTCTTTGCTTAGTGTAGGTATCTATTTAAGAAGGAGTTGAGTGAAATGGAGGGTTGAGTTTTTTCTGGCTTTCTATAATTCTTTTTAGCTCTTGAACAAACGCACACATTAAGCGTGCGGCGAGGGAGTATTTACCTATTAGTAAGTAGGTAGGATTTGTTGGAGTATGAGTAATACCCTATGTATAACTAACATAATCATAATGTTTTTTTTGAGAAAAACATACATAGGGTATGTATAACAAACATATAATGTTTGTTTTTGAGAAAAAAATCATTTATTGCCTTCAGGCCACATGTGTGGAACCGCGGGCAGAAGTTAGTTGGAATATATTATGTATATTCGATGTAGGTAGGTACCTATATAGTTATCTATTTAAATCGGTATTCAGTCACCATTTCATATATCATATGTTTTATTGTTTTTGTGCGGAACCCTAATTATTTTTCCAAAATTAAAGTAACCTAAGTTACCTTTTATAATAACAGCTATCTGCTAGCTAAAGTCCCGTCCAAATCGGTCCAGCCATTCCGGAGATTTTATTCATTACCGATTTCACGGGTTTTTTTACGGAACCCTGTTGTTATTCCAAAATAAAAGAATCCTAAGCTACGCACTGTAACAACAGCTATCTGCTAATGGAAATCCCGTCCAAATCGGTCTAGCCGTTTCGGAGATTCGTCTGCCACCGTTGACAATAAAAAATAAATCTTTATAAATTATATCCTATGTGTTATTCTGATGTATAAGCTATATTATTGTGAAGTTTCATTAAAATCCATTCAGTAGTTTTTGCGTGAAAGAGTAACAAACATGGTCACAAACTTTCACGTTTATAATATTAGTAAGATAAATAAATAATATGTGAGAAAAGGTTATACTCATTTACTGGAAAGCCCTTAGACAGAAAAACGCCATGTAGTCGCAGCGGTGCCTCAAAGAAATTTGACCGTTAGGTAAAATACGTGCTCTCCCGAAACCAATGTAGGCCAGACTTGCACTTGTTGTCCTGTTGAACAAACACAATTTGAAGCAGTGTTTCAAAACTGCAACTGCTAAAATTACATACCGGGTCTAAAAGATTTTCTTCTTAGTCGGACACTCTTTTTTTTTTCTTTTTTTTATTGCATGTAGTGGCAGACGAGCCACGGTCCATCTGATGGTAAATGGTAACCGTTGCCCATGGACTCGACTATACCGAGAGTATTGTCAAGCCGCTGCTCACCAATTCATTTCACAGATGAAATGAAATATAAACGGCTATCTCCTGCTACAACCAAAACGCAACGATGTGCTTCATGGCCGGTCACATGGGAGATGGTGGTACCAACCCGCTCGGGCCGGATACCAAGTACTCCCACTTGGTACCCAGCCCTAACACCAGTCATGCAATGGATGATAATTGCTTACTTCCCTTAGTCGTCTCATACGACACCCGTGGGAAAGAATGGGGTGGTGACACTTGTATTCTTAATCCGTCACCACACGGACAAATCTTGTCAGAATGGTCGTGGTTGCGCAGACGAGGTGAGGTACACGGAGAGATGTTCGGTGGGTCGTAGACTTTTTCGAGGACAACCCTTATAGCAATTTGCTTCCATTTCTGCCGGTTAGAAGCGTTGCGAGTACACTGGACCATGGTGGACTCAGTAGCTTTTTTAATCAGGTCAGTCCAGCGAGTTGGTGATCGGCCGCATGCCCTCTTGCCTTCCACCTGACCCTGGACCACCAACCTCTCCATTGAGTTAACATTCCTGGAGATGTGACCAAAAAACTTCAGGTCTTCAAGTCTAAAAGATATGCCCCCTTATATGGTTTTAAAGTGCAAATATTTGTGATTGTCGAAAGAGAGAGCTTTAGTGCTGGCGGGAATTGAACCTTCGTCCCTTCCAATACCGGGAAGTTCTCTAAGCTGTTGCGCTATCGCACGGACCTTCGGGATTGGAAATCATTTAATTAGATTTGCCTTGTCGCAAAAATTTATGCAAATACATCATGACGTGGACGTCACCCAATACGGTAAGAAATAATGTGATATAGATGTTGATCATTGGGGCACTCGTTGCAGCACTTCCCCGGATTGGAAGGGACGCAGGATCGATTCCCGCTCGCACTAAAGTTCTCTTTTTTCTCATTCACAAATAATAATTTGTACTTTAAAGTAGCTGAGCATGTCAAGTGCTAAAAATATAGATCAAAATGTTTAAAAAGTCACGCCATCAAATAGTATGAATTTTAATTGCCAAATTAAATTTACTATATTGGATTAAGGCATATAAATGCGTTCGAAGATAGATAGCGTTGGTCGTTAAGACAAATGTGATGAGGAGATTGGGTATGGCCGAAAGGTGGTGCGGTAGCTCAGTGGATTAGAGCACTTCCCCGGATAGGAATGGACGCAAGTTTGATTCCCACTCACACTAAAGTTCTCTTTTTCCTCATTCACAAATAATAATTAGTACCTTTTACCTAAAATCTTCAACCTAAAAAAATGTTAGACTTCATGAAGTAGATCTGAAAGTTGCTTACTTACTCTTTATCCCGGCCTTTTTGCCCTTGCCTTGCAAATAGCAATTCCTTCATCTCCTTTGAGGATATGTCTTTTAGCGTATTAGAGCCCCTTAGCACTGTACTTTCATGTTCAGGTCGAGCAACTGACAGAAGATAAATATATATTACTAGACTGAATCTTCAACAGTATAGTCTTTAGAATATTGGATCGATATATATACATCACGATGTATTTTTGTGAAATCCAGGCTATATTTAATTTAATTTCATGATGATCGGTTGTAGAGGCGTGGAAGGCTAATAAATAATTAAACATACAAACGCACTCATATTTTTATACTATGTATATTGGCACAGCGACCAGTGTTATTTCTGATGCGAATTTCTCTGTCTACAGATAATAATTTAATTTAAATATTTTATTGTGGATCATAGGTACATATAAGTTGGTTAATTAGTTAACAGATGTGGTCAGCTATGTCCCGCCGCAAGGGCATACAATAATATTGTAATTTATTAGGTACAAGCTAGTCAACATATATACATAGTCAATATTTAAATTAGATATAATATAATAGATCAAAGATTGTATTAAATTAATTATACTGATTTATTTGTCAAGAGGGATGAGTTAGAAAGAATTGTCCGATGAAAATTAATTTAAAGAGTAATTACATTTCAGTAATAGCACGTCACTGAGTTTCCTTTTGATAGAGTCTATTGTTGAAGTAGTTCTTATAGTCTTGGTTCGGGTATCTTATTAAATATATAACACATATCACACACAGAAGATGCTATTATGTAACAGGCGAGTTTTACAAGCAACTGTACGTAATTTATCTTGACGCCGTGCTCGATCACGAAATTCATATAACTCAATATTAGATCTGATAAATACAACACATTCAAAAATATATAGATTGGGAAGTTTTAATATCTTTAATGTCTTAAATACTTCCCTACACGAGTCTGTTTGATGCAACCCACACATCGATCTTATGCATCTTTTTTGTGCTTTAAACGCGCGCTCTTTATCTGTACTATTGCCCCAAAATATCACGCCATACTCTAATGTTGGGCAGACGTAGCATAGCATGATACTATACGTTCCACTGAAGTAATGTAACACAGTTACAGAGACGGCACCCGGCGGGTTCATTTAGTGGGTGAGGGCCTCACACTACCCTGTCCGTTGCCCCAAAAGACGGGGTATGCATATTTTCCTGCCCAAACAAAAAGAAACATGGTATATTGTAAGTAGAGCTGACCGATTTGCAATTTATTTTATAACCTATAAAGTGCATAAGAAAACTGCCCAAAAAGAAGCTTCCAATTTAATTTACTACCAACGTGGAGATCTAAGAATTTTGTTAATGAACTTTCATCAATATTATTTAGTTCATGTTTTATGTTTAATGTATTTTTTAACACATCTGCTTTAGTAAGACTAAAATAATGTGAGATTTCTGCCTTGAAATCACCAAATTAAGAGTAATTTTGTAAAATGGAGATGTTGTTGTTACTTTCTGCCTAAATTTTGTCAAGTATTGGCTTAAATTCATTTTGTTGCGGTAGCGTAGCGTAGCGAGCGGTAGTGTTTTATTGCACTAACTAATTACATATCCTAACTACCTACAATGGTGATTAAAAAATGCGTAAAGTGCAAAAAATATATTACAAAAAAGTCACCAGGATTGGAGTGTAGTAGGTGTGAGAAAGTAGTGCATGCTGATACAGTGTGCTCGAAACTTTCTAATAAGCAGCTGAATACTATTCGAAATTCAATTGGCGTTGAGTGGAGTTGCGAGGACTGCATGAAGAACCTCTCTCGTAGATCGTCTTTCATAACTGCCGACGACCATGATGAGGAAGATGAACAAGCAGAAGACCATCGGGGCAAAAACCAATCCTTGGAACCATTTGATAGTAAAAAACTTATTCAAGATATTAGTAGGGAGTTAAAAAAAACCTTTCGTGAGGAAATTGGCACTTTGGAGGCTACTCTAGAGTTTGTAAGTGATCAAATTAACAACATGGAACAGTGTATGAAAAAAAGCAAGATTCTAAAATTAAAGTCCTTGATAATATAAACATAGATTTACTCAACAAAAATAAAAACTTGGAACTTAGAGTGTCTGCTTTGGAGCAAGGAATGAACAATTTTGAGCAAAAAAACTTTGGCAAATTCTTTAGAAGTGGCGGGTCTCCCTGAAATCAAAGATGTGAACAAGATTCTAGAAACAACAGCCTTTAAACTGAACGTGAATATCAACGATATTCAATCTGCACAACGATTGAACAGTTCCAAAAACGGACCGGGACCAATCCTTCTACAAATGAAAACGAAATCTGCTCAAAATCAGTGGTTAGTTGCTGGTAAGGAAAAATGTCTTACAGTTGAAATGCTGCTGCCTGACGGGTTAAAGGACAAAGCTGAGGATCGCGTTTACATAAGACAAGCTTTAACCAAATGCCATAAAAACTCTCTTGTATAATGCCAAGACTGAGCTAAGCAAGTATTATCAGTTTATATGGTGTAAAGACGGTAAGATTCATGTACGGCAACGTCCAGGCAGTAAAATATACTATGTTCGTTCAATTAAAGATATAGACTATCTACTGAACCAACAAAAACCGAAAAGCAACTCGTCATTCAATAAATTTTTTCTAATATTAAATAGTAGCACGTATTTTTATTTGATATTTAAAGTTGATGAATACTAATATTATAGAAATATCAGATTGTGTTTCATTAAATAAATACTTTCAACAATTACCTACCAGCATTAATATAAATCTTTCATGTATTCATATAAATATTAGATCATTGATCAAAAACTTTACAAAATTACTACAAACTATTCATAGTTGTAAATATCCTTTAGATATTATAGTAATCACTGAAGCGGGTATTTCGAATACCATTGTCAATTTTTATAACATTCCTGGCTATAATATGTACTTACAACTGCGTACTAACAAGCGAGGCGGAGGTATCATAATCTATGTAAAAAATCATATTAAGTTTACAACTTTATGGCATAAAACATCATCATTTGAAAATATGACCGGTATATTAAAAATAAATTCCACTCAGGACGCAGTTGTGTGTGCCATATATATGCCACCATCAAAAAACAAAACACTATTTATTAAAGAACTTGATGATTCTGTTTCTAAGTTTGGATCCAAACAAAAAGTATTATTGGTTGGTGATACGAACATTGACCTAAACTGCATATCATCATACAAGGATTTGTATCTCGAAACACTCAGCGAACACGGTTTAGTATGTGGAATAACAGATTATACGAGAATTGAAACTAAAATCAATAGACAAATAGGATGTTCAAAAATATTTAACTAATTTTAGTATTATTAAACAGGAATTAGAAAAAGTAAATTGGCAATCCACTAATGACATGAACTCAGCAGACGATATCTACAACTTTATTCGTCACTCTTTCGACTCTGCAAGAAAAGCTGCATCTTCAACTCTCCATTATAAACATGTTTCAAAACATAACAAAAATATGTTTAAAGTGCCATGGATTGATGCTAATATAATTACTATGTGTAAGAAACGCGACAAATTGTTTAATTTATGGAAGAAAAATAGATATGATCCCGAATTAAGATTACAATACAAAAAATTACGTAATAAAATAAATAAAATTCTAGAATCAAGAAGAAATGCATATTATATTAAACAAATAAATAAAAAATTCACCGACACAAAAAAATATACCACATAATAAATCAAATACTTGGACGAATTAATTTAAAAATTGATAATGCTATTCTTAAAGCCTTCGAAGGGCAAGTTTTATCGAAAAAAAAAATTGCTGATAACTTTGCAAATAATTTTAATAATGCCGTAAAAAATATTATTCCTAATTGCAACCAGAAATTAATAAGCTCAGACGCTTACTCTAAGCCAGTAGATATAAGTCTACATTTGCAGAAACCATCAAAGCATAAAGTGCTAAATATAATAAAAAATCTTAAATCCAGTAAAGCACCCGGCGCCGACAATATTAAAGTATCTGATATAAAAATTGTAGGTGAAAATGTATCAGTAGCTGTGGCCAATTTGATTAACTGTAGCGTAAAGTCTGGAAAATATCCTGACGAGTTAAAAATTGGTCATGTCAGACCAATATACAAAAACGGCAAACATAATGATTATTTGAACTATCGCCCTATCACACTCCTTTCTACTATTGATAAAATAGTAGAAAAATATGTTTGCGAACAAATTAATAATTTTTATCGTAAAAACAACATCATTTATTCAAACCAATATGGATTTCAATCTGGTAAAGGAACAAATGGCTTATTATCGAAATTTACTGACGAAATTAACGAACATCTAAATCGAAAAGAGGTCATTCTGGCATTGTTTATAGATGTTACGCGAGCGTTTGATACTTTGGGTCATAATCAAATTATTTATAGACTAGATCTGTGGGGTGTACGTGGTCCTTTACTAAAATGGTGCAAAAACTACCTAAAAAACCGGAAGTATATGGTTAAAATTTGTGACACACTTAGCAAACCCATTATCACGACGGAAGGCACGGCACAAGGATCAGTTCTAGGGCCATTGCACTTTTTGACATACGTCAATGATATGAACCTGTATCTGAAACACTCCAGGTGCTATCAATTTGCTGATGATACGTGTCTACTTATAGCCAACAGAGATCCAAACTTAGCTTGTGAACAATTGCAATCGGACTTTAACATGCTATTGAAATGGTGTCACGATGCAGGCCTAGTACTAAACCCAGATAAAACTAAACTACTATTTTGAAATAAAACTACGTTTACGGAATCTATCGCGTTTACTTGATTTTACTACTATCCCGACGTTTCGAATACTTTACAGCATTCATGATCACGGGTGGACTTAGATGATAGACGTCCAAGGCTGATATCAGAAAGTATTATACTAAACTACTAGTTATCAAATCGCCGTATTTGAATTGTTCATTTACAAAACGCATAGTAGCTCACGACCACGGGCATGACAAATGTAATACCTGTAATTGTTCGGAGATTGAAATCGCAGATACTATAAAGTACCTGGGACTATTAATCGATAATAAATTCAAGTGGAGCGCCCACATTGATCACGTTAGTAATATAAGATAGCTTAGACAGTTTTTAGCAAATATGATAATTATAGAAAAACGTGTACCATTTAAAGTTAAATTAATGTTGTATAACTCATTAGCCGAATCGTATATCCAATATGGACTCAGTAGTTACGGTCGTACATACATAACCTACCTTAAAGGAATCTTCAAACTACAGCTAAAAATTTAAAAAAATATAGTGTCTCGGAACACATGAAAAAGATACCAAAATTGTGAGATAGGACTCTTTAAGCATTGTAATGTTTTGCCAATTTATTCTCAAATTAAATACATCCTACTTAAAGAACACTTTTTCAATAAAAAAATACAAACGGAAATTGAGCATCCTATATATACGCGAGCCATCGCTAGAAACCGGCTTTGCACGACTAAAGCGCACAATGTATTATGGTGAACGAACGGCCACTTACTTGATACCGCGTTACATGAATAGCATACTACCCGAAATAAAGAAAAATATTACACCTACTAACATTAAGTCTAAATTAAAAGCTTATTTGCTATCTACACTACACGCAGACAGCATTGTGTACAAACCTTAGTGGTTTTTAGAATGCTTCTAAACTAATCCTGTAAATCATATATTTTGTTTTGATAAATAAACAAAAAAAAAATAGGTTGGAAAAAGTATTATAATAATACCTGCCCAAAGTCGCAAAGAGAGAAGACTCCGTGCTGTCACAATTGCGGTGGCGCACGAGGACACGGCGCGGCACACGCTCGAGTCATGCGTGGCCCCTGGACCGAGCAGCGCCGTGAGCTCGTCGCGGCAATAGGTCGCATCACTCCGATGACGCTCGGCAGCGACAGGAATTGGGCCACAGGCACACACTCTTTATTGCCCCGAATGACGGGGTGTGTAACAAAAAAGGCTATTAATGGTAATACAACTTACACATTATTATGACTCCACATATAACGAAAATTATCCGTATAGAAAAAATATCACACATATTGGCTTCCTATAAAGATAATGAGCTTTTTTATTCAGTTAAATATAAATAGATTTCAGCATAACTTCTCATTTACGAGATTCATATAAGTAGTCATCAGTCTGTAGAAAAATATTAATGTCTAAGAAAGTTAGTTATTCCAAGAAATTTTATAGTGCGATATTTCAAATTAATGTAGACGCAATATTACTTGCAACTACATTTCATTGACAAAGTAAATAATATTGTAGCTGTTGCAGTTCTAAGTCCTTTTAATAAAATATATTATGGTTTTTTGCCAATGGAAAAGCCTAAGTCAAGATTCGGGAATACTTCTGTGCCCAACAACTGAATGGTAATTGGAGTATCACTTGCCCTAATTAGATTAAACGTTTTTATTAATATAAAAAACTCAATTTCTCTTTTGTAGTGAAATGCTCTTACCTTACCCACCTCATCTTGTAAAAAATCATGTTAATTAACTTAAGTATTCCTTAACAACTAATTGATAACAAAATAATTAACAGTTCAGCCCTGCTTAACTAGAGCAGTGCACGTAATACTCTATGCAAGAAGGTTAAAGCTCTACTTAATCAGCCCTTAATCAATTATAACATTCTAAATAATTTCAAAATGTACGAAATAAAAAATTTAGGAATCATTATTTTATTATAGACTAGTTGCTATCCGCGACATCCGTCTGGAAGTTAGTTCATTATTTTCTACAAGGAACCCTAATTCACCCTAATTATCTTGTCTAAAAGTATCCTAAGTTACTCCTTGCATTATCAGTGATCAAAGACTAAGCCTTGTCCAAATCGGACCAGCCGTTTCAGAGATTTACTGGAATAGATATTACAGACAGACACATCAATTTTATTTATTTGTATAGAAATATAATAAAAAATAAAAAAAAACAAGTATTTGTTTTGTAATAAGCTTTTATTAGTTATTTAAAAGAATTAAAAAGTTATAAATAAATATTTGTATACTTACTCATCACAGTCTCATTATATCAAATAAAAGCGTAGAGTAAGCGAGAGAAAAGCATAAGTGTATTCCCGTCGCTACCATTTAACCCCAGCCATCAGTTTCTAGATATCATCATGGACCAGAGTACTTGTCAAGACCAACAAAACAAACTCAAACTGGGATTGAATTGCGTCGTTTAATTTCCCTTCATCCTTCCAGCTCCAGCATCAGACTATGGATATCATTCAAGTCTAGTAGTATCTAAACTTAGTCCATCAAAGCATATAGAAATATTGGGAAAAGATATTGAACGAGTGTACGAAATAAGAAATCTTGGTCTGTGGATGGACAGTAGCCTGCGATTTGAGAGTCATGTTGCAGATTCAGTGAAGCAGTGTTTTTATAAACTAAAAATACTTTATACAATTAGGCCTTATATACAGGAAAAGCTTCGGATACAATTAGTAGAAACACTTATTTTGTCTAAATTTAATTATATGGATCCCGTATTTGGTCCACGTCTACTGGCAAGGGCACAAAAAGCAGTTCAGAGAGTGCAAAATACATTAAAACAGAAACGGGCTTGTGCCCGTTTCTGTTTTAATATTCCGCGGAGGGTACATGTTACCCCTTATTTAAATAAGCAGACTATATTTAAAATGAGGCATAGACGTAAACTCCACCTAGCTTGCCTTTTATTTGGAGTTATCAAATATAAAGAGCCAAGCTACCTGTACAACAAGTTGTCTTGGTTATCATCAAACAAACCATATGGACGTCGTCAGTGTGCTGATCAACTCTCTTTACGTTGTCACTGTTCCGCTACTTTTCGAGGTAGTTTCCAGTATGTAGCCACAAGATGTTGGAACAATATTTCACCCCCTATCAGGAATCTAAAAAGTTCACATAGTTTTAGAACCCAATTAAAGATATTTATTTTTGAACATCAAAATAGAGAAGGCCTTTTAAGACATGACACTAGTGCCATTTAAACTTAGAAACCATCTTATTTACATATCTATTACTTTCTTGTCTGCTAATTAATCGTTTAATATTTTTTTTTCTCTATGGCAACCTGCTGAATGTTTTCGGCATTAACATTATATATTATATGTACTAATTTTATATTAAATCTTACTGTTTTTACTAATGTATTAATTCTATTTTATAATTTTCGCTATGATACGTAGAGTTATGATTTAGTTTCTTTGTTTATTTAGTTTTTGTTTTTTTAAATCTTTTTTGTTTTGTTTATGTCTATTTTTATTACCAATTTTTTAATTTCGTTTTGTATTGTTAAAGTTTTTTACACTTAGTTATATATGAGCAAAATTATTTGAATTTTTGAATTTTATTTTATGTTTATTTATACTAAATATTAGTAGGTACGTTAGTTTTATATATATGTTAACTTCTCACTATTGTTTTTGGCACTCGTGAAGTCATTGCATACCGGACCAACGGAAGATCAGCGCAGGTTTGCTTATTGCAACCTGCTTATGCTGAGTTGGTGCCGTTTTGCGACGAGCTCAGATTGCAATTTATTAAATATGTATTGTTATATTTCACCAATTTATGCTTGTTGCAATAAACGTGTCTTTCTTTCTTTCTTTCAATATGGCTTCGGCCTATGGTCTCTCTCAACTGGTAACACAGCCTACCTGTGTCCCAGATATTGAGTCATGAGCCCTCCTTGTTGGACCTCCTGCTGACTACAAATCCACACGGATACCGGGTGGTGGTTGGTGCTCCTTTAGGATAATCCGATCACTGCCTGGTCCTCTGCATCGCCCCTGTTGCGAGAACCAATCGTTTTCCAGCGAATGGGTCTCGTAGAGTCTGGCAGTATAAGTCAGCAGATTGGGATGGACTGCGCGAGTTCTTCGCGTCCTACCCTTGGAAGCAGCTATGCTTCTCCTCTAGGGACCCTGACGTCTGTGTGGACTACATCACGGAAACGGTGATTATGGGGATGGAATCATTCATCCCCAGCACCAAAATACCGGTTGGCGGTCGTAGCCATCCATAGTTTAGCAAAGCCTGTAGGACGGCTGCACGCCAGAAACAGTCCGCATACCTGGCCTGAAATAGGGCCAGGAAAAGTCAGTATCCGAGCGCCAAAGAGGAGAAGCGGAAATTTAATGCTGCTTCCAGGTCCAACAAAAGGGCTATTTCCGAAGCCAAGCCAGAACACGTTGCCAGAATTGGCGAGCGACTTGCAAGCTATCCCACTGGGAGCCGAGCTTTCTGGTCGCTCGCCAAGGTAGTACAGGGCAACTTCTGCTAGTCTCCCACCACTACGGAAACTGGACGGCAATTTGGCCCATAGTGCCAAAGAGAAAGCCAATCTTTTGGACCAACTCTTTGCCTCAAACTCGACTTTGCACGCTGAAGCGGCCACACCACCCACCATCCCTCAGTGTGAAAGCTTCATGCCTGAAATACGCATTACGCAACGTGCGGTCAGGCGGGAGCCGGATGGCATCCCGGCGGTGGTTCTTCCAACGTGCGCCCGAGTTGACCCCCGTTCTTACGCGCCTGTTCCGCCTTTCGTACAGTACCGGCAGGATTCCTACTTCGTGGAAGGTAGCCCATATTCACCCGATTCCCAAAAGGGGTGATCGGTCGGACCCGTCGAATTACAGGCCAATCGCGATAACATCCCTGCTCTCCAGTACTGAAGAGAGTTATTAACTGCCGACTTCTACAGTACCTTGAGGATCACCAGCTCATCAGTGATGGCCAATACGGCTTTTGTCAAGGTCGGTCTGCTGGTGATCTTCTCGTGTACCTCACTCATCGCTGGGCAGAGGCCTTAGAGGGTGGCGGTGAAGCTTTGGCGTTCAGCCTGGACATCGCGAAGTCGTTCGGCAGGGTCTGGCATGGGGCCCTTATATCGAAGCTACCATCGTATGGAATCCCCGAGGGGCTCTGCAAGTGGATTTCTCCATGGTCGCAGCATGAAAGTCGTTGTTGACAGATGCTGCTCTGATACCATGGAGATTAATGCTGGCGTTCTTCAAGGGTCGGTGCTCTCCCCAACGCTTTTCATCCTGCATATCAATGACTTGCTCTCAACAGAGTGTATACATTGCTATGCATTGTCTCTGAGAGTATTGGGATCCTCAACACCTAACATAGATCAATATCTCTCAATAACTAGTTATCATGGCTTGCTTCCTGCCCATTACCATGTTACTCGTGACGCTGGTGGCACTTGCATTGATCACGTACTCCTAAAAACCAATATACCTTCTACCACCATAGTATCACAATCTACCGTCACAGACCATAAATCAATTATACTATGTCTTAAGAAAAATCAAATTCGAGATTTTGCAATATTAACACAAACTAAAATTGATCAGGAGAGTTTCCCCAGCGTTACGACTTGTCCCACTTTAAACGAGGTTTGAGAAGAGCACTTTACTCACGGTAGGCGGCAACTTGGCTGTGCCCCTGGAGTTGCCATAGTCCATGGGCCGCGGTTACTACTTACCATCAGGTAGGCCGTCTGCTCGTCTGCCACCGTTGGCAATAAAAAAACAATGAAACAAAGGACAAATATAACTATGTACAATTTGGCGGTCTTAGTGGATGCTGCAATTTCTTCCAGACATTCACGGCAGATGGTGTATTATCGACATGGCTATTGAGAACTGTCATTTCTATACAATTTATAACCTGTAACTTGGTAAATTTTAATTTTCTCGTAATATCCTCTATGCCTCTGTGTGCTGTACCAAAAGGTAATAACCCCAATGTAAATTTATTTCCCTAAGTTCCAAAATTAAAAAAGTAGATAGGTAAAGTCGCAAAATTTTTGTGGCTACACAGCATAGCGTCTTTCTTTAATCTTCCAGGTACTAATTTATCAATACCGCTGATTAACCGGATTAAACACAAAAAATAGCAAACTATTCTCAGCCACAAACAAAGCTACTATAATATTTAACAGTGGCCTTCTCGTCATTGGCACCATCTGCGCTCAGCTTCGCCCGCGGTTCCCCATTGCTTAAAAATATATAAAATATTCAAAAAGTAACTTTATTGCGAAATAATATTCTTTTTTTGTAAGTAGTACTTGTGGTAGTAACCTTATCCAATAAAAAGCTTATCCAATCAAAAATTAATGAATTTATTTGTAACTAAAATTATGAACATTGCTTATGTATGATTCAGTCAATCATTGAGAAATATACAACAGAGAAAAAGGCCTGGATTTCAAAATGTTATTGCATGTATATTCGTTTCATCATATTATGATTATAAAATGTCTACATTACCTGACTCTGTTATTACAAATACGTAAGCGTCATTAACACTCTATTATCTCTAAGTTACATTTTTACCTAATTAATGAATAAATAAAGGGGTTTGGAGTATTGTTTTTATACTAGATGGGTGGTGAGGCCGTGTGGGGCCGGCTTTAGAATTGTCCCAACCCTCTCCACCCATGGGAGCCGTAAGAGGCGACTGAGGGAATACCGCGGGATTGGGCAGCAGCACCCCTTCGAGTATTAACAACATCCCCTGCGATCGCTAACCCGCCTGCCAAGCGTGGCAATTACGGCACTATCCCCCATTCTTGGGGAGGCATATGTCCAGCAGTGGACATTAAAAGGCTGATGGATGGATGGATGGATGGTGAACAAGCATACAACCCACCTGATGTAAAGCGGTTACCGTAGTGTATAGACGCTAGCAACACCAGACACTCACCATACGAAATACAACGGTAGCAGTAACTACCGTTACCGTAGCAGTAACTACCGTTACCGTAGCAGTAACTACCGTTGTTACACGCTGATCTTATGTAAGAGGGTGGTACTTCCCCGATCGAGCCGGCCCATTCGTGCTGGTATAAGCAAGGCTATCCAATAGAGTGTTATATGACGTATTATATCTAAACCTATATATAAACCCAGGTGAATTGTATTTTTTTGGCTGTAACAAAATATCAGTTTTGTCCGCGTTTCCTATTCAAAAACAAAACTATTGCTAAAGAAGCGCTGAGTATAGCCTATAATAGGCTATACTCAGGTTCCCGATATAGTAGCGGAATAAAATGTATACCAGTTTTTAAGTCTAATCGAGAGTTATCAAATAAAAAAGTTGCATCAAAATCCGTTCAGTAGTTTATGCGTGATGCGCGACCAAACAAACAGACAAACAGATAAAAAGACAAACAGACAAAATGAAAAAAATTCGTTTTGTGTTTAGACACGCCTGTATAGCCTAATACAGTATTTTTTTCTCAAATATCTCAAATGTACAGACACAGCTCTGTTACAGCTTTATAATAGTATAGATATAATTAAAAATTGGACTCGATTAGCCATTTATATGAACACAAAGTGTGAAAATGTGAAATCAACGTAGTCGTACTGACGCGTGGCGCACTTGCTTCAAAAATGCAGTGGTGTGTCGTAAAAGCATCTGGACGGTATCCAGAAGATGCAGGTTCAAATCCTGCTCCTGACTGTTATTTTCGATTTCACATTTTTCACTTTGTGTTTAATGTATAGTGCTAAGCATGTCAAATGCTAAAAATATATATAAATATTTATAGGGTTTGCGTCATTATTAGGTAAAAATCTTAATTGTAAAATTAAGTTTACCTGGTCGGTATAATGTATGAAAATACGTCCGACAGATGGCGCAGGCGTCACCCAAAGACGTTAAGTATGATGTGTTATCGAAATTAGCAGTCAGGAGCAATTGTCAGGATGACTGAATTGGTAAAGCATCTGGACGGTATCCAGAAGATGCAGGTTCAAATCCTGCTCCTGACTGTTATTTTCGATTTCACATTTTTCACTTTGTGTTTAATGTATAGTGCTAAGCATGTCAAATGCTAAAAATATATATAAATAAATTATTTAGATATTTTTATATATATTTTTAGCATTTGACATGCTTAGCACTATACATTAAACACAAAGTGGAAAATGTGAAATCGAAAATAACTGATGTATGAAAATACTTCCGACAGATGGCGCAGGCGTCACCCAAAGACGTTAAATATGAATGTGTTATCGAGATTAGCAGGTCAGGAGCAATTGTCACGATGGCTGAATTGGCAAAGCATCTGGATGGTATCCAGGAGATGCAGGTTCATATCCTGCTCGTGACTGTTATTTTCGATTTCACATTTTTCACTATTTGTGAAATGTGGAAAAAGAGAACTTTAGTGCGAGCGGGATTCGAACCTGCGTCCCTTCAAATCAGGGGAAGTGCTCTAACCGCTAAGCGGTTTGATTCCCGCTTGCACTAAAGTGCTCTTTTTCCACATTTAACAAATAATAGGTATGTCCTTTAAAGTAGCTGAGCATGTCAAGTGTTAAAATACAGATCAAAAAGGTATTACGTTAATTTTTTAGCAATAAACCCTCATTAATACCTACTAATTAATATCTACCACATAAAACAGAATTAAAAGCTTGATACTGCAAATTAAAACGAATGCAAAGCAAAATAAGAGAGAGAAAGAAAAAATAGAAATGGAACTTGTTTCTGCAAAATTATAAATTAATGACACCATAATGATATTCATTGAATTAATCGTTATTCCTCAAAAAGGCCTCACATAGATCAATAATAAATAAATCCTTATCGCGTTGTAATTAATTGTTGTATGTTAAGAGAAAGCAGATCTGCAAGCTACAAACAAACCTGGCATCGATAAATTGGACAAACTAGACTTAACTAGCAAAGAGCTAATGGAAATGATGAAAAAGAGTCAACTAAATAAAAAAGGACCCAATCACAACAATAATATGTAAGTTCATAATCTAGAAGAAGCAAGCGAAAAATTATCAGCAGCCCATCGTCTCCAGAGGGTGTCATACGAGTATAAGGCGATTATCGGCAGTAATTAGGGCGAGCGAAGCGAGTGTTAGCACTATCTCACAATCTATGCATTTTTGACGTGATAACGTCATATAAATCGATGAACGCCGGCTGCACGCACGAAGAAGTGTCGCGTTCCGCCTGAGGCTAGCGTGCAAGCGAGATTGCGGAACAAGCGATAGAGAGGCACGATCGGCCTAAGCATCTATCGACATGTATGACATTATCACGTAAAATTATCGTCCGTAAACCGATTTTACAGATAACCACATAGTTTTTGTGGTAAAATTTTCTGAGAAACTATCACACTTTCTAATTTGGGCTTTGACATAGTAATTTCAATTTATTGCTTGATGTACTATCTATCATGAAAATATTATTTTATACATATTAAAAAATTAGTAGATATTTATAACCATTTATTAATTAGAATTTTATTGTATACCTAACGCCGTCTGTCAAAAAATATAAAACCAATAAGTCATGTGTAATATCAAGGGGACTGTTGCTACTAACGCCATCTATTTAGAAACTAAAGAACTAATATCATAAACATGTAAATATTGGATTATACCTATAGTGGAGCGCCGTAAGACGTAAAAACTGTAAAATCTCGGAATCCAGGGCCAGTCAATGAATCTTCATAAAAACTATTGGACTGCATTGTTAAAAACTCAAATAAAAAAGTTAAAAAAATAAAATTGTGTGATCTTGATAGCAACCATTTATAACAGCAATTTACTGAAAAATGAGAGGGAAAAGGGGAAAAAAATGTTTAGGGCAAAGATTTCAATTTTATACTTAATAAATAATATTTGCATAGTAACTTTTAATTTATTCATATTTCGCAAAAAATAATGAGTTACAACAACAACAAAAATAGACGTCGCGGGACGTCTACCATATGTGAAAACATGAAAATTATTTTGTAGAAATAATGAATAGAAATAAAATGATCATAACTTTTTCAATGCGTGCTTTTATAAAATTATGACATGTGTAAAATAATTGTGTGGGGCCGGCTATACAATTGTCCCACCCCTCTCCACCCATGGGAGTCATAAGAGCCGACTGAAGGAATACCGGGGGAGTGGGCAACAGCACTCCTTCGAGTATTAACAACATCCACTGCGATCGCCAACCCGCCTCCCCCATTCTTGGGGAGGTCTATGTCCAGCAGTGGACTTTAAAAGGCTGATAGATGGATAGATGGATGGTGTAAAATAACGGAAATGGACATAAATCACCATCATCAGGCCCTGGATATCATCTAGGACAATGGTACTATTCAAGATAACTCAAACTAGCCCTAAACCGATGGGTTGCAATGTTTTATACTCATGACCATCTTTCAGCTCCATCATCAGACCCTGAATACTATCTATAGATAAAGTACTCGTCAAAACGAATCAAACGAGTTTAAACTTTTTTTTTGGTTGCGTATTTTTTTTACAGAGTTACTGTGGCCATCTTCCAGCTCCATTATCAGTCCCGGATACCATCTAGACACCAATTACTAGTCGCCACGTTAACAGCCGATTACCCTACCCCCGCATTAGATGTTTCACATCAAAAAAATTATAAACCATATATATATTATAACATTATTTTTCATTACTGTCGTCGTCGTCGATTTCATTGATGTGGATTGTAGGAGAAGGATTAGTACTACTGTCACCATTGCATTCCAAGCAAGCTACAGTGTAATTTAATCCACTTGTTTCTACTTCTTTTCCTGCACCCGCAAGATACTCCGCATCCTGTTTTGCATGCGCAAACAATCATTTTTAATAAGGATTCAGGAGCTGGTCTCTACACAAACACTCGCTGAACACGCCTACAATAATTTTATGAATCTTGCACAATATTAACATTTTTTCTCGACTTATTAAATTTAAAATTGTTTTCTTGTAATCAGAGGTAGTTACATAGCTGATTTGTTGTCTTGACGATTTGAACTTTCTTCTTTCCTTCATTTGCTGCTTCTTCACATAAAAACACCTACTTTTCCAATCAAAGCCATTTGAATCAGCCTTTCGAAGTTTTTTGTTTGGCGAAGAGCTCGCTGATGTATTTTTTTTTTTCTTTTTTTAAATAAGCATTAATACATTCCTTATTGATATATTTTTGTCTTCATGCTGAATGCACGTAGACTAATTATATATTCCTCTCGGAGAAATTGTAAAAGTAATTACAATTTCTCCTAGTTTGGAGATTAATTGAGAAATAGATCGGATTTTGTCACAAATGAGGCAATTATTACTTTTATTTTCATCACTATTCGATGGTTTAGTCATTACGACGCTGTAACAACAGGTACTTATTAGTAATATTAATAACTAACGTTTATATCATTATTAATAATTATTTTATTGAATTTTACTATACTACTTTTAGCATCAATTTATTATAAAATATACGATTGAGTATTCACAATTGTATTTTTATAAGCGTGCAATATAAATAAAAGACAAATACTTACCTACTATCTATTTTAAAAGTTTGAAAAACACGATTTTATTGTTTTGTAATGATATTCAATAATTAACTCATAAGTTAATAAATATACATACATAGCAAATAATAAAATATTTTTTCAAAACGCACAAAAATAGCTACGTATTTAGCCTAGCTAGTTGCCACGTGTACTAATCTGTTAGGGACCGCGTCAACAGCTGCTGTTGTCCTTTTTATAATAACCCCCTCTCCCCCCACCTTTATAATTGCAGTCCCTTGATGAGGCCCAAGGACAAGTTTGTAACAGTTCTCCGTTTCAAAATATAGCTTTAAACTAATAAAAATAAAAGAAAACTCAAAAATTAATATATTTTTTTAAATAATTAAAAACATATTTTTTTTACATTATTTTATATATTGTTAAAAACACATTTCAAAATTTTATATTGAGATTCATTGACTGGCCCTGGATTCCGAGGTAAAAATCTTACGGCGCTCCACTACTATGCTATAAATGTAAATATTGGTTTATATCTTATAAAATTCAAAACATTTAGAGACCACGCCTCTGTTCTGTAAGTCGTCACCGGTAACACACACTGGTCGTAGACCTTCGTCTTCAGACACTGTGGAATATTGGACAAGAAGATCTTCCTCAGCTTCCCGAACGCTGCCCAGCCGAGCTGGATTCTTTGATTGACCTCTTTCTCGAAGTTGTGCCTACCTAACTGGACAGTTTGTCCCAGGTATACATAGTGATCGACAACTTCGAGATTCGCGTTCCCGACTAAGACCGGTGCTGAAATGACATGGTTATTGTGCATGACTTTCGTCTTGTCCATGTTCATTTTTAGACCCACTAGTCGGGAGACACTGTTGAGGTCATTGAGCATGGTACCAAGGTCCTCCAGCGATTCTGCCATAACCACGATATCATCTGCAAATCGAAGGTGAGTGATGTATTTGCCATTTATGTTGATGCCGAATCCAGTCCAGTCCAAGAGCTTGAAAACATCTTCTAATGCAGTGGTTTCGGGGACATGACGTCTCCCTGTCTTACGCCCTTCTGCAGTTGGATAGGTTTTGTGCTCTTGTCCTGAACTCGGACAGACATAGTGGCGTTTCTATACAAACACTTCAACACTTCGATGTACCGATAGTCAATTTGGCAATGCTGAAGGGATTGCAGCACCGCCCACGTTTCGATCGAATCGAAGGCTTTCTCATAGTCCACAAACGCTAGAAACAGAGGCCGATTATACTCCTCGGTCTTCTGTATAATCTGGCGCAGCGTATGTATGTTGTCTATGGTACTATAGCCTTTTCGGAAACCGACTTCTTCGGGAGGTTGGAAGTCGTCGAGCCTGCGCGTGAGTCGATTTATAATGACTCTCGAAAACAACTTATAGACGCGGCTCAAGAGCGAGATTGGTCTATAATTCTTCAAGAGGGTTCTGTCGCCTTTCTTGACGAACAGCACCACCACACTCCTGTTCCACGATTCTGGAACGTCGCCCCCGAAAACGACAGAATTGAATAGCCTCTGGAAGGCTTTGAGGACCAGCTTTCCGCCTGCCCTCAGAAGCTCTATAGTAATTTCGTCTTCTCCCGGTGCCCTTCTGTTCTTTAGTTGTTTGAGAGCCATTCTGATCTCGTACAGGCTGACGTGCGGGATATCTTCAGTAAAATGCCGAGTTAACTTGGATCTGGGCTCATGGACCAAGCTGAAAACAGGGTTCTGGGATCTGTATAACTGTCCATAGAACTCATGGACCTCTCTTAATATCTCATCTTTGGATGAAACAACAGTGCCATTATTGGTCTTCAGCTTGGTCAGCTGGCTTTTCCCAACAGACAGATCTCTCGCGAAAATTTTGGAACCTCGGTTCTGCTCTATCGCCTCTTTAATACGCAGGGTAATAAATCGGCGAATGTCTTGTCGCATAGACTTGGAGATCTGCCTGTTTAGTCGCCTCTGATTGGACCAATCAGCCGAAGACTGCACCGTCATTTCTGTCCGCCTTGCCATGAGCTTAAGAGTTTGGTCCGAAAATTTTTGAGTCCTATTGACGCGACTGGTCTTAAAGAAGGTCGACCCGGCCGTGTGAACAGTTTTCACGAACCTTTTGTTCATATCGCTCGCTGATTCGCACTCGTCTAGGCATTGAAAGCGATTTTGTAGTTCGAGCTGAAAGTTTTCGGGGTTCTGGTATTGAGCAGGTGTTGGTCGGAGCGTAGACTTCATCAAGCGTGACCTCTCGACTTTCATATTTAGATTCAATATGCCTCTAGCTAAGCGGTGATCACTCCCAGTTTTAATCCTGCTGATCACTGAGACATCATTGAATATGTACCATTTGTCCATTAAGATGAAGTCAATCTCATTTTTCACAGAACCATCAGGGCTAATCCAGGTCCATTTCCGCTGTGGCTGCTTCCTGAAGAAGGAATTCATCATAAAGAGGCCTTTCTTCTCCAGAAAATCAGACAGCATCTGACCCCTGTGGTTTCTCTGCCCAAATCCATATTGCCCCACCCTCAGCTCATCGTCTCTCCTTATGCCTAGTTTTGCGTTGAAGTCTCCCATAACCACCGTAAAGTGACATTTAGACGCGTGAATAGCTTCCGAGATGTCCTCGTAGAGGGCCTCCACTTCGTCGTCGGAATGTGTCGAGGTAGGTGCGTAAACCTGTATGACCTTCAGCGAATACCGCTTGGTTATTCTGAGTATAAGGAGCGCTACCCTACTCGATACACTCTCAATCCTCTCCACGTTACCTATGAGAGACCTGCAAACGATAAACCCGACACCAGCCTGGGACTGGTGGTCGCCCTCCCGGTGGAAGAGCAAATTTCCGTACTGGAGGATTATCGTGCCCTCACCCTGTCTTCGCACTTCTGATAATCCTACAATGTCCCATCGGATCTTGCTCAATTCCTCTTCCAGCGCGGTGATCTTCTCGTCAGTCCTCAGTGTCCTGACGTTGTGTTTTACCAGGGCCAGAAGTCGTTTGTGGTAGCCGAATCGCGACCGGGGATTCTTAGCACCCCCTGCTCCGCCGTTACCGGGCCCGCTACCGTTAGGCCACGGGATAGCAGAACTGCCGTGACTGAGGGCCGATGTTTGTCTCTGTGCACTCATTTGAGGGTTTTTACCATAATCGCCACGCTTGGCAGGCGGGTTGGCGATCGCAGTGGAAGTTTTTAGTTCACAGGGAACCGCTGCTGCCCGGTCCTCCGGTAATCCCTTAGTCGGCTTTTACGACTCCCATAGGAAGAGACGGGGTGGAGCTATTCTTGATTCCGGCCCCACACGACCGACACTTATAAACTTAAATACGAATAATAATTTGTATTATGTATGAATGATTTAAAGAAGACAATATCCATAAATTAATCTTAAAAAATATTACTTAATAAGTAGAAAACTTTGCGAGCCTTCCTAAAGCACGGCTTTTTTTTTTGTTAGAAAAACATAGCATCACGCCTGTATTCCACGAAGGGGTAGGCAGAGGTATATTACACACCCACTACTGGCCAGCTATGTTTGATTCCCTTGTAATAGGGGGCGAGCCTATTGACGTCTACTGGGCACATTTCCAAACTCCGGGCTGTTACTGCAAATTTTTCTTTTTTAGAAAAAAGCGCAATAACATTGCCTGACCCGGGGATCGAACCCGAGACCTCATGATTAGCAGTCACATACACTACCGCTACACCACCGAGGCAGTTTTTTTTTGTTAGTAACTAAGAAATCTAGTGATTATCAATAAATATCGTTTGTCTTGACACACACGAAAACATTTCCAGAGACCATACAACTTATGCGTATACGGTAAAACCACAACAACGTACAACGCCATTTAGAAGAAGAGTTAGGGAGCACTGTGAATATAAAGGGCGCTATTGCTTAAGAGTGTACAGGTATGCAAACCTATCTCAATTTACATATTTTTATTGCTTACAGTGGTAGAAGAAGGACCACAGGCCATCAAATGGTAAGTGGTAACCACCGTTCATAGACTAAACAATACCAAGAGTATTGTCAAGCCGTTGGTCACCATTTTATATCGCGGGCGGGGGGATAAACTAAAAAAATGACTTTCTCCCGCTATAACCAAAACTCACCGAGATGCATTATGGTCGATTACATTGGAGGCCCCATGGGATTACTCTCCACTTGGTACCCTACCAGTAATAAATAAACCATATTATTACTCATCGTATTCCTCATTCCCCCCTGGGCAGGTCTTGGCTGTCTTACTCCATTACTAGGCGGCCCCACCTATTTTGGAGGGACTAGCCCTCCCCCCTTTGAAAGGCGCGCGCGTAACACGGGTGCGCCGCCTTCTCGGGGCTGCTTCTTTTAGGGCAACGGACAGCCCTACGTCCATTTCCCTCAGACCAGCGAACATGAGGGCCGGAGATCGTTCAACACCCTTCGGCACCCGGTGCGTCTTCTGTGGGTCGGGAGGTTGGTGGTAGCGTCCCGTTCCCTTTCCACTGCCTCTTTGGCATACATCACCTCCTCTTAAAATGAGGTGGCGGACTCCCTTGCACTCTTGCTCCAGATCATGGACAGGCCCAAGGTCGGTAGCGAGAGCACTCCCAAGTCTGTTGCCACGATCAGATCACGTCACTGCATTGCCCACACTGGGCACTCCACCAACGTATTTAGCGCCGTGTTCTCCGGGCAACCTCCGCAGTGATGGCACCAGGCCGACTCTTCCCTGCCTATTCGACACAGGTACTTTCTGAAGCAACCGTGTCCGGTCAGCACCTGTGTCAGCCGGTATGAAAGGACGCCATGATGCCTCTCCAGCCATTCTTCCATGATGGGATTTACCACCGCGATTACGGCGTGTCCTGCGCTCGGTTGCACGAGCCATGCATTCCAGTCCGCCAGTAGGATTTACCGCCGCGATTACGGTATGCCCTGCGCTCGGTTGCACGAGCTGTGCACTCCAGTCCGCCAGTAGGATTCGGCGAAGCTCCGACCGGCGCGCCTCGAATTCTCGAGGCGCCGGTCGTAATCCCCGTTCCAGCGCCTCCTTGCGCCACCGGTAAAGTGACGCGAGGCCTCTCGCCTCTAGATCCCACGGCGGAGTAACGGGCAAGGAGGCTCACAGCCTTGTATGAGACCGTGCGGTATCCTCTAATGACCCTAACGGCCATCGCTCTCTGCGGTTGATGCAATACAGCAGCGTTTCTGGCCGTCAGGCCATCCGCCCACAATTGAGCCCCATAAAGGGCCATGGACCGCACGATCCCCACGTAGAGCCTCCTGCAGGAGGTGTCGGGTCCCCCCAGCAGTTGGCCAGTAACCGCGAAAGAGCAACTGCCACCCGCGTCAATTTGGGGAGCAACCCTCGGAGATGAGGCCCGAAGGTCCACCGGCTATCAAGGATCAGACCTAGATATTTCATGGTCGACTTGATTCCGATGCGAACACCCCCTTCCACCATGCCGGACCCATGCGGTGGCTCCTCCGTGAACCATGAAAACAAAGAGCCTCGGTTTTATCCAGAGCCATCTGAATGCCCAGCAGCTGGATTTTCTCCACAAGTCATGCAACTCCGACTATTGCAAGCTCGGTTGCCTGGCGGTGCTTCATCCCCCACGCCGTGACTAATGTGTCGTCGGCGTCACGTCACGGAGACACCGCAGGGGACCAGCGCAGCCAGAACACCCAGTCGTATCCGATGTTCCACAGGAGCGGCCCTAGGAACCCCTGGGGAACACCGCACGATACTTGTCGCTGACTCCAACCACTGTGACTCGGGTAGACCACAGCCTTCTCCGAGAGACAGGCCCCGACTATTCGACGGAGGTAGTTCGGCACTCGGTGAAAAGGCAAGGTATTATGCGTTGGCGATGTCTGAAGACATCGCCAAGACGGCCTCACTCCGGTAAACTGCTTCCTCCGCCTGGGCTCTCACGAGCATGATCGCATCCTCGGTGGAGTGCCCGCATTGAAATCCATATTGGATTTCGGCTAGATTCGGGCCTTTTTTTTTACACCCCCGTCGTTAGGGGCAACGAACAGGGTAGTGTGGAGCCCTCACCTACTAAATAAACTCACCGTGTGCCGTCTCTCCGCCTTTATTGGCGGGCCATCGGAACCATATTCCTTCAGTGGTGCTAGATTCGGGCCTAGCCCATTTAGGTGCGCGACGCGGTGTTCATCGATTACTCGTTCGAATAGCTTGCTCACCTCGTCCAACAGCACTATGGGTCGGAACGCAGACGGTGAGTTCACCGAGCTCCCGCCTTTCTGATAAGCACCAGTTTCCCCGTCTTCCAAACCTTCGGAAACCGGCCCCGCTCGAGACATGTGCTTAAGAGTCACGTCGGGGCCCGAGGGCCTCCAAGGCTAGAACCCAGCTCGGGCAGGAATGCCATCAGGTTCCGGGGCGGTGCTTTTAGATCCACCCGAGTCACCTCGGGAACGTTGTCGTCGATTTCCGTGCTAGGCACTGCTAAGGGAGGCAGAGTCATGGGCAGTGGCGTATACTCCGCCCTAGCAGGGATCAGAGCGCTTACCACGTTCTAAACCAGCTCCGGTCGGAGTGTCTGGGTCAGAGGAGGTGCCCACGGGCGCAGCTTACCACGCACCAGACGGTACAAGTGCCCCCATGGATCATTTTCTAGAGCCTCCACCAGCTCCCGGCGGGCCTGGGATTTCGCCCGCTAGATCGCTGCCCAGAGCGTTTTACTCGCTTCTCTGTACCCCTCATACAGCTCTACCTCCCTGGCTGTCACACTTGTCACATCATGGTCGTAGCGGCGACGCCTTCCACAGTGCCTGGCGTACCGGCGGCGAGCAGAGATACATGCACGCCTCAATTCTGCACTTCCCGCTGACCACCAGTACACCCGACGCTTCGGATAAGTGGATCGAATGCTGGGCACCGCTGCGTTGCAGATGTGCGACAGCGCGTCCTGAAACCATTTGGTCTCTTTATTTTATATCGTCCGGCCTGTCTGCCACTACACACACGGTGCCCAAGCCTGGATGATGGCGGCCTCCAGAAGGACGTCCCTATTTAGGCTTTTCGGTGCCCAACGTGGACTGCCCCCAACCAGGGCAATATGGGCCGGTGAGTCGAAGGTCTCTAAGACCACCGGTACCGCGTATATTCGGTAATAAATAAACCATATTATGTTCAGGGACACCTAAATAGCCTAATTCTTGAACAAATATTTTTAATGTACAGACATGTGTATGGGTCCAGTTGTGGTAAATAAATAGAAAAAATGAGCCGTTACGGGACATCTCGCAGATGTGTAAACATCGATTTTCTTCTTTCTTCAAATAGGATTCCAGCTTGATGGTAAGACCCAGCCGTCTTTTCTATTGAAATTGGGATGTTTCTTAATTTCAATAGCCTCACGTATCATTCTAGGGCGATATCGATGTTCTTTTGCGAGGATTTGAGGTTTGTCAAACCTAATGTAATGGCGGGTGTGGTCATGTGTGTGCTCACAAATTGCAGACTTTGTATAGCGACGGTGCTTCACATCAGCTATGTGTTCTTTGATCCGAGTTGTTTGAAACTTTATTACCTAGCTCTCAGTAATTCCGTAAAAAAATTAATAATCCATAACAGTTGTTGCCTACTGAGTTTTCTGGCCGGATCTTTCTCAGTCAGGCTGCGTTCCGATCCGGTGGTAGCTTCATAGTCTTAACATTTGGCAAAATCAATATATTTAATAATATGAACTAATAACCAAGATTGTCTTCTTAGTAATTGGTAGTTTGTGGTAGAATTTTTGAGCATTAAATAAAAACAAAATTTTACAGTTTAAAGAGAAGTATTATACTCATTTTAATATACTAACTTAAAGTCTCATACATTGTAAGCATAAAAAATTTGAAGTAGATATTTTCACTGTGTTTCTAAACGAATATTAGGTGGGTTAAAATAAATAAACCAAAACTTTTGTAAAATCATATACTGTGGGTAGATGAAACCGTTTGGTTGAAATAACATATCAGCCTTGGACGTCTATCATCTAAGTCCACCCGTGATCATGAATGCTGTAAAGTGTTTGAAACGTCGGGATAGTAGTAAAATCAAGTAAACGCGATAGATTCCGTAAACGTAGTTTTATTTCAAAATATAGGTTGCCTTGGTTAGATCGCCACTTAACTGAAAGCTGCAGCTCCGCAATATAAGTACTCCTTACTCCATCTTTCCCAAAAATGTAGGCAAAGTTGCTCGATTCGTTAGGATCGCGACAAGTGACTACTGCACCACTTTTTTTAATCCAGCTGTGATAAGCAGGACAAAGATTTTCCAATGATGAAATGTCCCGGTGTCACCGAAGCGCAATTCGCAGGATCGGAAGACAGCGGAATTAACGGTCGGGGGTTCAAAACGGCTTCAATTTGTATTAACGTGCTGTTAAATTCTTCATGAGTCAACCTATAATTGCCCAACACTCTATGTTAATGTTACATTTTACACCCGCTTCCCAAAGGCCTCCCATGTGAGAACTATAAATCGGAATACAAGGAAAAGCAATACCATAATTCGCAGTGCTTTCGCCTAAAGACTTGCAATTTTCACAAACTCGCACTGGGCCAGCGTGGTGGATTACGGCCTAAGTTCTTGGAACTATGAGAGGAGATCCGTGCCCAATAGTGGAAGAGTGAAAAAGGTTGTAAAATTATGAAAACTTCATTATTATGCTATTCATTTTTGATCTATATTTTTTAGCATTTGACATGCTCCGCCACTTTTTAAAGTACAAATTATTTGTGAATAAGGAAAAAGAGATTTTTTGTACTAGCGGGAAATGAACCCGCGCCCTTTCCAATCCGGAAAAGTGCTCTGAACCACTGAGCTATAGTACAGATCTTTCGATCATCCCAATCTACTTGTCACATTTTTTGTACTAGCGGGAAAAAAATCTCTTCTTCCTTATTCACAAATAATTTGTACTTTAAAAAGTGGCGGAGCATGTCAAATGCTAAAAAATATAGATTAAAAATGTTTATAAAATCGCGCCATCAAATAGTATTAATTTTAATTGCAAAATTAAACTTACTATATTGGTTTAATGCATGTAAATGCTTCCGATAGATGGCGTTGGTCGTAAAGACAAAATGTGATAAGTAGATTGGGATGATCGAAATATATGTACTATAGCTCAGTGGTTCAGAGCACTTCCCCGGATTGGAAAAGGCGCGGGTTCGTTTCCCGCTAGTACAAAAAATCTCTTTTTCCTTATTCACAAATAATTTGTACTTTATTATGCTATTGTTTATTGTTCTAGAACTTCACAAATATGTGCAAGAACATATTATTACCATTATAAGACATTTAAAAGTTATTGTATGATGGATTTTGTCAATTGTATGGAAAGATATGAAGGTAAGAGTCACTGTATCATTTCAGGCTCCTTTCAAAAGTTCTAATTCGAATAATACACATGTACTAGCCTTTGACCACGGCTCCGCCGTAGCCACACGCTGGTTTTTAGGATATATCTCTGGTTTCCAATATAGTAGCAGGACAAAATGTATACCAGTTTTATGTCAATAAAGAGCTATTAAATAAAAAAACGTTTATCAAAATCCGTTCAGTAATTTTTGCGTGATGCGTGAACGAACAAACAGACAAACAGAAACAGACAAATAACCTAAAAAAATGGTTTTGTGTTCAGATACGCCTATAATTATAGCCTAATACAGGCATTTTTCTCAAATATCTTAAATGTACAGACAGAGCTCTGTTACAGCTTTATAATAGTTTAGAACGGTTTCCTATTTTATAACTTAATTTTATTGATATTATATTTTAAAGATTATTACAGCATGGGAAATACTTCATATGGGTCCGTGTTTTGAACCACGAAAACTAACAAATATAGCCGTACCGGAACGTAAGTTTCTTTCAATACCTATTTTAATTTTTTCAGAACTTTTTCATTTCTTGTCATTCATCATTGCATCTTGCTCAAACCAAGAAAAAAAGAACGATACCGCATTGTCCACTAAAAAGAATTTAATGTCACCTTTTTAAAGGTGTGTGCGTGAGTGTTCTCATTTGAAAGAAAAAAAAACATAATTAGGGTAATTTCTTTAAAGCTTTATGTATAAAACGTGTAAGCTACTGGCGGACCACTGAAGTAATATCTTCCAGTCCCAATGGTCCACCACTACCGACGGAGAGACGGCACACGGTGGGTTTATTTTTACTCACACTACCCTGTTCGTTGCCCCGAACGACTGTATGCGTTTAGGTACATCTTTATACCGCCTTAACAAAAAAAGGGGGTATGGTTTTGTTAGTATTTGTGTATGTTCAGAGCGCGTATAATTTCTATTTGGAGATTGTTTTTACAACTTTACTATCTATTTTATTGTTCGTAATAAATAAAATAAATAAATATTCACGGACATTTCACACAACGTCCTCTGGTCTCAAATTAAGCTTAACGCTTGTGCTATGGATACCAGATTACGGATATAATAGACACATTACTTTTTTTTGTATATATACTTTTTTTTGTATACATAATAATATACATAGCATCACGCCTGTATTCCCCGAAGGGGTAGGCAGATGTGTTTCACACCCACGACTCGCCAGCCATTTTTAAGTCCCACGTAATAGGGGGCGAGCCTATTGACGTCTACCGGGCACATTTCCAAACTCCGGGCTGCTACTGAGAATTTTTCTTTTTAGGAAAAAGCTCAATAACATTGCCCGACCCGGGGATCGAACCCGAGACCTCATGATTAGCAGTCGCATACACTACTGCTACACCACCGAGGCAGTTAATATCATAATAATATAATAGATAGAAAACACCCAGACGCAGTACAAATATCTGTGTTCATCACACAAATAATTCTCCTGAGTGGGAATCGAACCCACGATCTCGTGCATGGAAGTCGGTTACATTACCGATTACGCCACGAGGCCGTAATGACCCGTCTTCTTTTTTTATAATCTGAAGTAAGTAAAGGTAATGACTTTATGGGAATTATCTGTTGTTCTTGAAGCTCCCCCTGACCACATTACTTACTCATTTGGCAATGCAGTAACCGATTTATCTTAATTGCTAATCAAGGCGTTCCCTAAGTGTCGGCTATCTTTATTTGTGGATATCGCTAAAATAATACTACAACAAACAGTTCATGTTTTAAAATTTACAACATCTTGCGGTATTTATTAGAACTTTTCTTGCGGATTACTAATATTATAAACGCGAAAATTTGTTTGTTAATTATGCTTCCACGCCGTAACTACTATAACGTATATACCCAATGACTTTTGAAACGCATGGAAGAGTAGGTAACTAGCTATAAATGGCACCAAAACGATGTCGAAGTAGGCGGGGCTTTAAAAGTATATGTGACACGCGGCTGTGTCAAAACTTAGATCGTTGCGAAGAAAGACGTGGTCAAGAAGACATTGTTAATTAAAATATGTCGTCATGTGTTGTAAAAAGCTGTATAAGCAATTCCAGACAACAGCCGCTTCCAAATTAATTGTATTATTAAATTTAGAATACACAAACCTTCGCCCGTGGTTTCATCAAAATTTGTTGAGCACTTTTTGAGCAAACAAGCAGACAAACAGATGTTTTGTGTTCAGATACGTCTAAATAGCTTAAAATATTCATTTTTTCTCTAATATCATAAATGCACAGACATAGCTCTATTACAGCTTTGTAACAGTGTAGATATCGTTCAGAATCTTAGACGAAGAATAATATAGATTCGTTACTATTTTGACATTAAGGATGAAGAAAAGGATGCACATACTAGGTTTTACCAAGAGTGAGAGAGACACAGGTATAAGTATATTTATCCCTTTCGCGTATGCGTTAGTTGTATTTGGACCCAATGAACTGGGTCCAAACAATAAAACCGTCCCCATCATCAGTATGTAAGCTTGTTTTTGTATTAACGTAAAAAAAACCCTTTATTAATCACGTTATATACCCTAATATTACATGTTCTAATACATTTTAAGCAAAATATAAGCATAACTGCAATTTGTTTTGTCCTGTCATTCTTTTATCCGGCTAAAACAGGTAGTACATTTTTAGTCAACAAAGTTATAATCATATTTAGATATTTTTATATATATATTTAGCATTTGACATGCTTAGCAACATACATTAAACACAAAGTGAAAAATGTGAAATCGAAAATAACAGTCACGAGCAGGATTCGAACCTGCATCTCCTGGATACCGTCCAGATGCTTTGCCAATTTAGCCATCGTGACCCTTGCTCCTGACTGCTAATTTCGATTACACTTTCATACTTAACGTCTTTGGGTGACGCCTGCACCATCTGTCGGAAGTATTTTCATACATTATACCGACCAGGTAAACTTAATTTTACAATTAAGATTTTACCTAATAATGATGCAAACCCTATAAATATTTAAATATTTATATATATATTTTTAGCATTTGACATGCTTAGCAACATACATTAAACAAAAAGTTAAAAATGTGAAATCGATAATAACAGTCACGAGCAGGATTCGAACCTGCATCTCCTGGATACCGTCCAGAAGCTTTGCCAATCATAGTTATCTTTTAAAATTATTCCGGTTATCTATTGCTATTTCGACACTGCATACGCTGATAGCTTGTCTACAATATCCTTCGTCAAAGTTCAGAATATATATATATATAAAGACATACCTGGGTAGTCTATTAACTCATAGAACAGAATCACGCCTGTATTCCCCGAAGGGGTAGGGAGAGGTGTATTACACACCCACGATTCGCCAGCTATGTTTAAGTCTCACGTAATAGGGGGCAAGTTTATTGTCGTCTACCGGGCACATTTCATTTAGTTAGACTAAATTACATGAAGCTACCCGAAAAAAGGAAGGTGGTGCAGGATTTTTTGCATAGATATAATTTTATTGATGTGTATAGAGCTCAGACTAATGACCCAATTCTAAAGTCAACGTGAACTTGTCTATGGCAGAATCTAGTAGTTAATATCGGCATACTTCTCTAACTTTCATAATCAAGTCGAAATAATAATGGTGATACCTCAGACTAACTAGACGGAGCCACAGCGTGGCCGCACTTGAAACAGCAATATTTTTTTTATATGTTGCCAGGTTGACAAATATTTAACCATATTTGGGCAAAATAAACAATAATTAGAATGAGGTCTGTAACTTGATCGTAAATAAGAAACTCTTCGTAACAAATATTTAATTGAAAATCACAGCGTTTAACAAAATAATTATTTAAAAGTAAATTTACCACCCCTTCTATTCATCCAACTATCAGTCTTTAAACGTCCACTGCTGGACTTGGCATCGACCATATATTTGGTCCATCTGGTGGGAGGCCATATTACGCTGCGCTGTCCAATACGTGGTCGCAATTCGAAAACCTTTTCCCCCAACAGTTGTCAGCTCGTCGAGCGATATGGCCTGCCCATTGCCACTTCAGCATGCAAACCTGGCAGGCAATGTCGGATATTCACGTTCTACGGATCTCCGTAATAAGAATTCGATCACGTAGGGAAATACCAAGACTTTGAGCCTTGATGCAAGGTAAGTATTGCTGCTCCATAAATTGCCGTTCTGTTCGGTATCTCATCTGGTAAATAATAATAAGTTATATTTAATAAAATAATAGTACACAAGAATATAATTAAATTATCTTTTCTTTCTTTTCTGGGTCAAATCTTCCTTCCAGCGCTGATTTAACAAATTGAATAAGAACTTAGAGCAAATCAGTTTCTCTGAATTCTAGATTATGACTACAGCGGTAGTCATAATCTTGAATTGAGATTTACTTACAAAGATGTAATTACAACGGCCTCTGTAGTGCAGTGGTAGTGTAAGCCACTGCTGATCATGAGATCTCGGGTTCGATCCCCAGGTCGGGCAGCGTTATTGAGATTTTTCAAAACAAAAAAAAAATCTCAGTAGCAGCCCGGAGTTTGTAAATGTGCCCGGTATACATAGCTGGCGAGTCGTGGGTGTGTAATACACCTCTGCCTACCCCTTCGGGGAATACAGGCGTGATGCTATGTTTTTTGAAGTTACAAAGACTTTAAAAGCTATACTTACCTGAACATATTCACTGGCAATGATTTTGCTCCCAACGTTATTATTTTCTTATTATGTATAATGAAACATCAACAAAATGTCGTGGAACATATTTTGGGTATTTCGTGGGTTGCCTTGTTTTTCTGTAGCATACACCCATTTCGATCTCGCATCTGGATTAGAGGGAAACCTAAAATAGTAAATATTTATCATCATCTCATAAATTACATATACATTTTAGTAGTGAAAACTGGGCAAATTAAATTCGCTATAAGGCAACACCGAAACAATTCTCAGTAATAGAATGTTAGCTAGAAAACGTGTTTTGCGAGTGTATCTTAGTAGCAATTATTAATTTTGAGTAAAAAAGCCCATTTTATATCACTTTATAGCATTCAATCATTATTTTTTTTCATTTTCGACTACATATGAATGAAATGTTATACCTGTATTTTTTCGCTCGCTGTAGCTTTTGTAGCATAGTACACTATTTTACAACCACTATTACCACGTAGTCTTTTTCTCAAAATACTCATTAACACAAATTAACATTAAATTACAATTAAAACCCGAATTTTTATACAAATGTTCGATTATGTCAGTTGAATCGTGACAGACAAAGCATTTTGATATTGTGACAATACCAAAAACTGGCCACGGCGACAAAGCCAAAAATATATGACTGTCTGTTTTTTGCACCAGTAAATTGTATCTTACGTTCTCGCTCATACATGTCAAAGAATTTTCTTCGCTCAGTCTAGGACGTATTTAGTCTGAGGGTGATACTTTATATTGTTAGCCTCTCACGTCTACTCTATACTGTCTCTCTTTATCTCTCTCTCTTTCTCTCTGCCTCGCTCGCTCTTGATAGAGATTTTAACCCTTAGACTCAGAATAAATACGTCCTTTTAGTTAAATAACCTATAGATGTTTTTCAACTGGCGAACTTTCAAAAAGTTCGCCATACAACTTAATCACCATGACTACCAGGGATGCCATTAAAAGGAAAATTATGTGCCGTGTTTTGTGTTTGAATAAATGCCGTGTTTCAAACAAATTTATTAAAAAGCTGACTTTAACGCCTGATTATAATAATAAATAATTATAATAATATTAATTACATATTGTTCATATAGTTACAGTGATTAAAAAGAAGGTTTCCGTACAAAATCTATAAAAATATGTCAGATAAACAAGCTTTATTTGAATTTCACTAAATTCGTCCCGCGGGAAAGTATGGGTATATCGGAATCCAGGATATATCGGAATTAGGGGTAACCCAAAGGCAGACCAACTTGCTAAATCAGCATCTTCGAGTGGGACATACTATGAAATATTTCCTCATTACAGCGAAGTAATCCCTAGATACAAAAGGAAATTCTGGGATATATGGCAGGAATATTTTGATTTAAGATCAAGAGAAAAGGGTATTTGGTATAAAACCATACAGTGCTCAATCTTTCGTAGCCCCTCGTCCGGAGATGTCATAATTAACAGGCAATATTTAAAAATTGCTTTCAGACTCCGTTTTGGTCACTATCCATAGGCAAAGTATGGCGTTTCTGTTAAAAAAATGCACCTCACCCAAATGTGAGATATGTGATGTGGTGGAGGACGTGCATCGTTTGTTAGTGGAATGTGATAGAAACCGGAGTCATAGGGAAGCGTTGCTGAGAGAGTTTGAGCTAATTAGAAGCAATGTGGGTATTTTCCAAACCCGCCTCAGTTGCTGCAAGAAGGGTGTATGAGATGGTGGTTGATTCTCAGCAGCTTCTCCCTGCTGCTTAGATTAAATTAAGATTGTTATTAGTTAAGAAGAGTACAATGGGACTGGCATATCCATGTTCGATAAAAGTCCCGAAACTAAATAAAGAATAAAAAAAATATACATTTTATTTATCATAATATCTGATGTGAAATCGCTACAATACATTTACTATAATAACTACGTGATATTGCAGAATTAGTGTTGAACATATAAAATAAAACCTTTTTTAAATAGTTACGTTACAATTTTGTGAGAGTTTATTATTTCTAAACTCTCACATAATTTTGCATTCACAATATTAATTAGGATAATAAGCGATCGATATTAATGTATTAGTGATTTATTCAGATAGTGGTAAAAATTATATCGTGATCTTCATTTCATTTTTGCCACATTTATTTTGCGAAATGAACGTAATAGCCACACTGAAGTGTAATATTGCTGTCTCATGAGTGGCCACGCGATGGCTACATCTATAGGTTTTTTATCTAAGTTTTAACCTGATATAGTTTAGAAACGTTCTATAATTAATATGAAATGGAACCACTTACGAGTTTGATCAATAGTTACAGCCAGCAACGTTTTGCCGGATAACCCTATACAAATAAATAAAACTTAAGTATCTACTAATGCCTAAATAATAGCTTCTTACTAAATGGCATGGGCCTCCAGCGTTCTCACTCACCATACGAAACACAACAGTAGGAATGCCTACCGTTGTTTCATGCTGATAAGGAAAACTCTACCACTGTGCCTGTATTATTATAAACTTGTAACAGAGCCTTGTGAAGACATTTGTGAAAAAATTACTCTATCAGGCTGTGCTCTGAACAGAAAAATATTATTTCCCACGTCATGCAAAAACACATTTTGATGAAACTTATTTTGTTTGATAATTCTTGATATAATTCAAAAACTAGCTGCGATGGAGCCGCGGGTAAATGCTAGATATGTACAAGCCCAGTAAACAAATGGCTTGAAGACTAATAGAATATAATGGACTAATGAATGCATGAGATTGATGAGATTATGACAATTATGTCACTTGTCTAGGCAGGTATATCCGCCGGTGGGCCACTGAAGTAATGTAACAGTTCCAGAAGCCCGCCAATACAGGCAGAGAGACAGCACCTGGCGGTTTTATTTAGTGGGTGAGGGCCCCACGCTACCCTGTTTATTGCCCCGAGCGACTGGGTGTACGGTTAGGTACATTTTTTCCCGCCTGAACAAAAAATAATGGGCAGGTATTTTGCGTGATTGAATAATAAACATGGAAACATATCTTAAAGTTTTCTTCTTTATAAATAATACTAGTAGAATTAAGGACCTTTTTTTTTAATTTCAGTAATGAACATAGACGAAGACAATTTTTTAGATCAGTTTTATGTTTACGAGTACGATGTCTGAACAGACGTCACTGCATGTCATTAGTAAGAATGTCATACAGATATAATTAAATCACTAGGAAAATGTAAGTACAAAATAAATGGTTTTTTATTAAAATTGGTAAAAATTGGTTTTTTTATCATCTACATATACGACAGCAATCAAGCAAATTGCTTGATTGCTGTCGTATATGTAGATGATACCTTTTTTTTATTAACAGCTTAAAATTCAAAGAAAATTAAAATTGAAAACATACCTACTATTTCATAGGTTTACAGCACCGAAGATCGTTAAACTAAAGATAGTTAAATCCCACTAATAACTAACACGAGTGGCTAAGTTAAATGCATCGGCAGTACCATTGTCACGAATGCAATCACCACAAACGGAAGAATTGCTGAAAACCACCAATTTGTTACTGTTTTATTATAACTAAAGTGTCATGGACCACTTATAACCAAGATTACTAACGAACAATTATTAGTATATCCTTAAATGTTAATGTAGAAACGTAATTTTAATGTTGTTGTATATTTAGAAGGCTCATCACTATTATTTTCCATAACTTATTATAATAAGCAAAGGCGTCACGTGAGTAGAATACAGTACTCAAATTAATTAAACGTGAGTAGCGTTCAGTAACCAAATTAATCAAAAGCTTTGCGATTCATCTGAAGATGAACGACGAATACGAAGACATGTCCACGATTACGCCCAAATTGCACACATCTGGCACCGTATAACTGACCGAGACGATGAGAAACAGACCATTTAAGCAATAATTAATTTATGTGGTCACGAATTCTACTTTTTATATAGGTATATACAACAGTTATTATCTAGTTCCTTTCAAAACTGATGTTTTGTTGCACGATAAGGCCTCTGTGAGGCCATATACCAATCAAATCACATTCTAATTTTACTCAGTATAGTACAAAATATTAAATTAAATACACACAATTTGACACAGTTTAGATAATTTATACATCATTATCACACAATTACAAAGAGGTAGTAATAATATTAATAATCCACTAAAGTAATGTAACACAGTTCCAGTGGCTGAATTGGTAAAGCATCTGGACGGTATCCAGAAGATGCAGGTTCAGATCCTGCTCCTGACTGTTATTTTCGATTTCACATTTTTCACTTTGTGTTTAATGTACAGTTCCAGTGGCCCGCCAATACAGGTGGAGAGACGGTACTCGGCAGGTTTATTTAGTGGGTGAGGGCCCCACACTACCTTGTTGGTTGCCTCGAACGACGGGATGTGCGGTTAGGTATGTTTTTCCCGCCTTAACAAAAAAGGTACTTACATAAACTATTAAATTAAAAAAAAACAAAGGAATAAAAGTTATACTACAAAATCACTATAAATATGAACCCTTGAACGAACTTTACACCAAGTCAATTTAAAGTTCGCTGAAGTGACAGTCTAGAGCCGGCAACGTTCCCAAAATTCTGGCAGCGATTATCCTTTGGCCGAGGTATGAGCCAGCATTTCGGTCACGTGTAGACACGACTTCTCGATAATAATATTGTTGAATGATACGTTTGCATTCTAGCGAGTGTGTCAATAAATATTCAAAATCCCCCAAAATGCTCCAAATTGTGTTATTTTTACATCGCAAACGAACTAACAGACGCACGAACAGATCACACAAAAACTACTAAACGGATTTTGATGTAACTTTTTTCTTTGATAGCTCTTGATTAGACTTAAAAATTGGTATATATGTATTGCATCCCGCTACTGTATCAGGAAACTGAGATATAACCTAAAAATAAGTTGGTTTATAATATAGTAGTGGTAGTAGTTAATTTATACGTTTAAGGTAACTGACTTCCGTGCACTAGGTCGTGGGTTCGATTCCCACTCAGGAAAATTATTTGTGTGATGAACACAGATATTTGTACTGCGTCTGGGTGTTTTCTATCTATTATATGTAGGTATGTATTTACAAAAAATAAGTAATATATGTATTATATCCGTAATCTGGTACTCATATCACGAGCTTTAAGCTTAGTTTGGGACCAGAGGACGTTGTGGGAAAATATCCGTGAATATTTATTTATTTATAATTATTTATGTCAGACATTTCATATGATTTCATTTCATTGAGTCTTCATAATACAAGTTAATTATCTGTTCGTTAATTAATTGTCCTTAATAGGAATTATTAACCGCAAAGGCTCAAAGCTTATCTTCTACAGATACAAATAGGGTAAACTGTATAATGATTGGCACTCTAAGCATATTTAAGATTGACATGCGTATTTTTTAAATTGATAGGTGTTTAAAAAGTCAGCAAACATTGATATAGGGTTCTCTGGTATGTATATTTTCAAATGAAAATGCATTGATCAATCTAATTAGAATTTTTAATACCAAAACAAAAAAAAATTGAAATTACATTCATTGGCACCATAAGTATAGTTACTATAAACTATACTATACGGCACTTAATAAGGTAAGATTATAACAGAAAATTGGTCAAAAAAAGCACTCGTAGCCATTATTTACCTAAAAACTAAGCATAATAATAAATAATCTATGTTACAGTCGTTAATTGATGACCCTTATTAGAAAGTGATGTTTTAACAGTTCTGTATAATATTATAAATCCTACTTTTTTCTGCAAACAATGTTACTATTGCAGATTATGGCAAAAAGTAGAACAGATGTTTTTTGCCATACCAGTCCTTAATATTTGCATTTAAAATCCAAAGTGCCAATGACTAAGGGGGTGCCAGTAATACTACAGTTTACCCTATATACATATTTACCGTTCCACTTACGGTGTTTTCCTCATAATACCTTTCTTTTGAGGTTTCTCAATTGTCCGTTCAAAGAGTAACGATGATTGATTACATGTCTACAACATTTGGAGGTATTACGAATTTTATTTATTTCTTATTTTCGCTTTAGCTGAGTACTAACGTCTTGTTGTTGATGTAATAATGTATTTAGATATTTTATACATATTTTTAGCATTTGACATGCTTAGCACTATACATTAAACACAAAGTGAAAAATGTGAAATCGAAAATATCCTGCTCGTGACTGTTATTTTCGATTTCACATTTTTCACTTTGTGTTTAATGATGTAATAATGCTTATTAAATGAATTGAAACGTGTATTATTTTTGTTTAAAAATGAACCTACTTGATGTGTGACATTTAATAATGCATCTGTATGTAACAATTCCGTCAAAACTTAAATAAAAAATAGCAAAGTGCTTGGTGGTGAGAAGCAATGTGGTTAGTACGCCTTTGAAATCAAAATGGAAAATACTTGTGACACATCCAAGCAGCTCATATTAAATTTACTTACTTATCATCACTTCATCTCCCTTGCAGGGTAGGCAGAAAGAACAGAGTGCCAAAAGGCTGTATTCTTGCATACATCTCTCGATTCCTAAACATTCATAATTCTCTTCATACACGCTTGCCGGTTTCGGAGACTCCTGACTCCACCTTACTTCAATACATGACCGATCTGGTCTAGGTGGCTGAGTCTGGGTCTCCCCCTGTACCTACATCCTTCCACTTTCGCATTGTATCGCAGTCGCTCGTCTGGCATTCTTTCTACATGTCCGAACCATCGGAGCATTAACTTTCGCATCTTTACACTAATACCAGGCGTACATCACTCGCTCAAGGCCCCGAGTTATAACCGACTGAAGACTGTCGCACGGGCGCCTATGCGCTCGCGCTTGTTGTATTGGTTAAAATAAAATTATTTACGCGATTTAGGGTATTTCGACAATAAAATTTCATAACCGAAAATTCAGAGCCAAAACTCTAAACGCATATGATCAACAAAAAAAAAATCCGACTTGAAAATAACATTTAAAATGATATAAAAAGTAATCAAATAGAATCTACTAGAAAAATAATTGTTTAAGTTTTATAAACGACAGGTTTGCTGCTGTCGGTGGAGTCAGGAGTCTCCGAAACCGGCGAGCGGAAAACCGGAGAGTGTATATATGAAGAGAATTATGAATGTTGAGGAAGCGAGAGATGTATGCAAGAACAGAGCCTTTTGTTGCAAGGGAGATAGCGTGATTTAGTAAAATCATCATAGGTTCAAACCTTTTTTTTTGTTAAGGCGGAAAAAAATGTTCCTAACCACACACCCTGTCGTTCGGGGCAACAACCAGGGTAGTGTGGGACATGGGTGCAACCCTAGCGCATTTATTTATGACGTGGTTGCCCGAGGATCATGCGGCAGGCAAAACAATCTCAACTGTATTTCTGTGCACATAAGGTACATTTCTTCTCGTTACGAACAATTAGTATTATTATTAAGATTTTGTAGGCTATTATAGAGAGATTTTGGACAAGTTTTAATAGAAGTGACGTTTCTGTCCGTAGGACTAGTATCTATTCTGTGCTAATACTTTCTTTCATGCCTACCTAAATTCAGTGTAATATTTGAATATCGAAGGCAAGACGGAGGTATCCATAATTAGGAAACTGTTTAGATTATTGAGAATAAGCAATTAGTAATGAACTGTTTATACGGCGAAGGAAAAAGGTTTTCACGTCGCACATAATCGAATATACCTACTTGCGGCAGGTGTACTTCGCCCACTTAAAACACACTGGTGGAACAGGTGACGTTTTTGCGACAGTCACGAAGATTTCCGAAGATAATATTTTAAAAGTCATCACGTCGGGCAACAGAAAACGCGACGTTTCAAAAAGTTCAACATCTCGCAGTTATTTTTAGTGGTATTTAAACTCTGTCAAGCAATATTTTGGACAACAGTCCAAAAAGACCTAAAAGATCTATAATAAGATAATCAATCTTAATAATAGCCAGAATTCTTTACTACATTTTTTTTTATTGCCTGTGGTGGCAGATGAGCCACGGCCCACGTGATGGTAAACGGTAACCGTCGCTAATGGACTCGACTATACCGAGAGTATTGTCAAGCCACTGCTTACCATTTCATTTCATATACATGAAATGAAAGAATCAACGACTATCTCCTGCTACAACCAAAACAGCGATGTGCTTTCTGACCGGTCACATAGGAGATGGTGGTACCAACCCGCTCGGGGCCGATAGCAAGTGAGTACTCCCATTTGGTACCCAGCCCTACCACCAGTAATGCAATGGTTGATAATTGCTTAAGTACTTCCTTGTCGCCTTGTTCGACACCCGTGGAAAAGAATGGGGTGGTGACACTTTTATTCTTAATCCTTCACCACAAAGACCAATGATAGACAGCTAATGTTTTTGTTAAAATTATGTTCATACTACAATAAAAAGGAACAGGTACTTTCATCATAGAATACTAGTGGTAGACTAGTAATGCAATGGGTGAAAATTGCTTACTTGTCTTAGTCGGCTGGTCATATCATTTTTTGTAATTAAGTTCTTTGTTGGACTTGAACCATATATTTCAGCCCTAAATGGTTTGATATAGACAAAGTACACAGTACAACAAATTTACACTGAGAAGCTTTTCGTGTTTAGTACATTTGCACACATAAATTACAATGATTAATTGCACGTGACGTTACGGGATCTTCTGACAAATTATCAAAGGCTGGAGTTTAAAGAGACTTTTGTTGGCTGGTTATGATGACAGTAATTTAAATTGATTATTAGACCTTTTTTATTTTGGTTTAGGATAAAGTTAAACTTATATTTATGCACTATAAGACATACATAAGCCTCCCCGACAGAACGGCACAAAGAACAATCCTTAGTTTTCATTTGCTTATGACCGAGCCATACTCCAGCTGATGGTAAGTGGTAACAGTCACTCATTGACTCAACAATAGCAGGAGTAGTGCCAAGTTTATTTACCGTGAAGTTTAATAACTTCTTCTGCAACACATTGAGATGGTTCACGACTGCTTAACATAATAAATAAAGTGTATTTTGAAATAAAACTACGTTTACAGAATCTATCGCATTTACTTGATTGCTGATATATGCCTTGAACGTCTACCATCTAAGTCCACCCGTGATCATGAAAGCTGTAAAGTATTCGAAACGTTGGGATAGTAGAAAATCAAGTAAACGCGATAGATTCCGTAAACGTAGTTTTATTTCAATAATTATTGTGTAACAGTCGCGTAAATATCAGAAAGTATTAAATAAAGTATAGTTAATAAAACTAATAAACTAACAGCTAATTGAACTAATAAAAAATAAAGTGTAAAAACTTTAACCTGACTAATAAAACAGTGAAAAGTACGAAACAAAAAATTGTTTAGACAGAAATCAAGAAATGCATTGGTACAAAAATGGTCAAGGTAGACCCATGGTCGCATGCCTGTACCTTATTCATCAAAATTGGATGAAAAGTTTAGATACTACGCAAATACAAACATACATTGACTGCTAAAATCATAACCCTTCCGTTTGGCTTCGCTGTTGTCGGGTAAAAAGTAGAAAATAATATTATAATGGGTGCTTGAAATCAAATTGAATATACCTAGTGAAAATCCTAAAAAGTAAAAAGGTTTGTAATTTATTATAACTAAGCGGACAAACTTCTTAATCTATTATATTCTCATCGGTCCTTGATAAGTGCGCAAAGTATCAAAATATTCCAACGTTTTATAGTGGGTAAAAATCACGTTTAAAGGTTTCGTTACATATGTACAGTTGAAGATAATATAAAGCGTGTTAACATGACATTGATACCTATACGATCGGGTCTAACAAGAAAGTTCTCTCTGGGTACCAGGGTACAAGTATGAACAACATCATCCATCAGCCTTTCGACGTCCACTGCTGAACATAGGCCTCCCCAAGAGAAGGCCACAAGGAGCGGTCCTGTGCTGTTTCGCTCATATGGGAGATAGTGCCAAAAACAACATACGTATTCCATATCTAATCTGAAATAAGATTCTTCCAAACATTATTGAGTGTAAGCTGCAAAGGGACAGCAATATCCGGGCAAGCTGGACTTATGCCAGTTTGGCAGCCAGCTAAAAGTATAAAGTGCATACTGGAAAATTCTACCCTAAAGCGATAGAGATATTAGCTGTTACATTACCGTTAGTGAAGCATTTTATGTGCTCAAATGTAAATAAATCACGTATAGATGTTAAATGTTAAAGGCAAAAGATAAAAATAAATCTCTCGCTGATCTCACGGGCTCTAAAACATCCTAAAATTTATTGGGGTAGGCCTCCAATCTGTTCGACCATTGAAGGAATGTAATAATTATGGTTCCGGTGGCTCGCCAATAAAGGCGGAAAGATGGCATGCGGCGGGTTTCTTTAGTGGGTGAAGGCCCCACACGACCCTGTTCGTTGCCCCGAACGATGGGGTGTGCGGTTAGGAAAATTCTTTCCCGAGAACAAAAAATGATGAGATAACAGGTTACCTGAGCACTTCTGACAACTTGTAACCAATATGTAGGCCGCCCGCATCACCGCCAGAGCCCACTATTTAACACGAAACAACATGTCGATCGTATCGTGATCACTGTGATTGATGATGACTCGAAACGAAGGTTCGTCTAACGTTTCATTTTTCATTCTAAGGGGCAGATCAGTTATTCAGAAATAAGGTTTTATATTTAATTACTCATCTAATGCCAACCGGACGGGAACTTGCTTAATCTTGCTAATTGTTTAAGTGGCAAGTGCACAATTCAGATACGACCTTCTTATTTATTTATTAGATTCACCAACATTTACGTAAAATAATTCTAGAATATAATTTTTACGCTTTAAGTCTTATGCTAACATTTACGTAAAATAATTCTAGAATATAATTTTTACGCTTTAAGTCTTATGCTAATTTTATAACTAATTACAGGTGAATATTATTAAACCCATGTTGTATGCTTTTAATAATATAACCTTAATATTAACAAATTAAATAAAAATAGTGTCAGCAGTGCCGTAACTAGAGCGGTGCCAGCGGTGCCCAGGCACAGGGCGCAGACACCGGAGGGCTGCAAAAATGACCAGACCAAGACCACAAACAATACCTATTATTTATAGCGTAATACGGTACACCCGTATCACAACCCTGCGTGCAAATACTCATAACTAAGTATGCAAAAGCGTAGTTTTTAGATAATATATTTATTTTCATAAAAATTAGATTTTATTATCAGAACAAGGGTAAGATTAGAACATTTTTTAAGGGCGCAGTTATAGAAGCTCGCACCGGGCGCTTAAAAGTATAGTTACAGCACTGTGTCAGTAATTCATAAATGATTTTAAAACAATAATTGTATAAAATCTTTTAGATGTTAAAACAGTAATTGTAACATAATTTAGAGAAAAGAGAGAAAGGTGTCTTATGGACACCCGGTTGGAACGGAGTTCCTTTCGCAAAATCTTTTTTGTGGTTATATTAGTAATGATTAAATACAAAAATTAAATTATAAATATTTTTGCATATCCTCAAAATTTACGGCTGACTCGGTTTTAGTTTCCTAGGTGATCAGGAAGTGCCTCAAAAACTCACTGCAAAAAGATGTCAGTTCGTGACAATTGCTCCTGACTGCTAATTTCGATATGGCTGAATTGGCAAAGCATCTGGACGGTATCCAGGAGATGCAGTTTCAAATCCTGCTCGTAACTGTTATTTTCGATTTTACATTTTTCACTTTGTGTTTAATGTATAGTACTAAGCATGTCAAATGCTAAAAATATATAAAAATATCTTAATATTATTTTATCCTTTAAAATGGATTACTTAATAAAATAGATAATTAATTAATAATAATGTATACAAGAAATAAAATAACAATCGACGTGGGCAAACATTGAAATTACATTGTATTAATATAATATTTTAATATATAATTAGAATAATATTTTAATATAAAAGAAGGGAAGAAAACATAACACACAAAATCACTGTGAGAGAGAAAACTCCCAATTAAAACATTTTGCCAACCCATCCGTATCTTATATCTAATATCTTTAAACGAGCAATTCTTGTATATATATATATAATCTGAATCTCGGAAACTTAGTATGCAGGGGGTTTCGGGGGCGATAAATCGATCTAGCTAGGTTTCATTTTTAGAAAACGTCGTTTTATCCGGGTTTTCAGGCAATGAAAAACTGCTACAATATTATTGGAGTACGAAGGTAAATTTCGGCATCATCTACAAGATTATAATAGCTCAGGTGGGAAATCGGGCGGTCCCACAACCAGAAGACCCCGGTTCGAGTCCAGATGTCTCCAGATCGTTTTTCTTTTCATTTTCCCTTTTTTTTCAATTCTTTCTTTTGTGAGAAAAACTCACGACTTACCAAAAAAAAATACCGAGCAAAGCTCGGTCATCCAGGTACTGTATATTTAATCGAGCAATCATTGTATATCTATTTATTTATTTCTTTCGCGTATCTTGGAAACTCCTCTAAACGATTTGGATGAAATTTTGTACTTAGATAAGGATTTGCTTTCAAGTTAATCAGTCTAAGCATTTTCCCAAATAATACGCGATTTTCCATTAAAAAAATAAATTATAATTTTTGTATTACAATATTATAAAAATCTCGTAATTTTTTTAGGTGCATACTTTTATTAGGTAAGTGCATCGTTGCTAATACCATGCTAGCGATTTGGATTAAGAAAATGTATTTATAAGTGTTTTTTATTTCAAATTTATCTATCTCTAAGCCTTTTTCCTGAAAAAACGAGATTACACAAAAGAAAAAAAATACCTACCTATATATTACAGATCGATAGAACGCTAACAATGTCAGTGACATCTCGTACATTTTTGGAGCACTTTTCCTTTTTTTTGTTAAGGCGGGAAAACATGTTCCTAACCGCACACCCCGTCGTTCGGGGCAACGAACAGGGTAGTGTGGGGCCTTCACCCACTAAAGAAACCCGCCGTATGCCGTCTCTCCACCTTTATTGGTACCTAGGCCACTGGAACTATGTTACATTCCTTCGGTGGTGGGATACTTTTTCACCTTACCAAAATAACTCAAACGGACGATGTAACGTTTTTCACTGTTTTCCAGGATTATAACTGTCGGAATGTTTTTTGATCTATATTTTAGCACTTGACATGCTCAGCTACTCTTAAAGTACAAATTATAATTTTTGAATAAGGAAAAAGAGTATTTTAGTACGAGCGGGAATCGAACCTGCGTCCCTCCCTTTCCGGGGAAGTGACAAACGACCAAGGTTCGATTCCCGCTCGTACTAAAATACTCTTTTTATAATTTGTCAGAATGTTGTCTACCAAATTTTATTTTTTTCACACAAATAAACTTTTTCCGACGCAAGAATCGCTAAAAAAGAGGTCTGAATAGAAACTATTATAGACGGACATTTTTATGTATTTCGAAGTTACCGTTCATATGGAGGTAAATCTGCTAAATATTCATATTATGTAATAAGTACTTACGAGTATCGTATATAAATAAGTATCTTCTCCATAGTTTAATAACGCCGATCGAAGCTCGGTCGCCCATGTACTTTATATAAGCTCATGTCTCTTATTTTATGTAGTGGGCACAAGTTCAATACTGGCATGTAGGTACATAAATTGTTGAGAAGTGTATAATCGTGGTGCGGTGCGTGTGACACTAACACTTTGGTTTGATTAAACTGCACTTGGTGACGTGTACGTGTGAACACATAGGTATCAAACAGAAGCTCATTTAGTATGTTTGATTGTTGGACAGATGGTTTCTGACACATATTTTGTACTACTATATTATAATAAGAAGTGGTTGTTACACATATTGAGGTGACACGTTACAATTTAAAAACCTTTGGGGAATGTTCACTTTACAGTCTATTAATATAATAAATATTCACGGACATTTCACACAACGTCCTCTGGTTCCAAACTAAGCTTAACGCTTGGGCTATGGGGTACCAGATTATGGATATAATACATGTATTACTTTTTTTTTGTAAATACATACATATTAGATTTGTCCGTGTGGTGACGGACTAAGAATACAAGTGTCACCACCCCATTCTTTCCCACGGGTGTCGTATGAGGCGACTAAGGGAAGTAAGCAATTGTCATCCATTGCATGACTGATGGTAGGGCTGGATAACGGGTGGGAGTACTCACTTGGTATCGGGCCCGAGCGGGTTGGTACCACCATCTCCCGTGTGGCCGGCCATGAAGCACATCGTTGCGTTTTGGCTGTAGCAGGAGATAGCCGTTTATATTTCATTTCATATCTGTGAAATGAATTGGTGAGCAGCGGCTTGACAATACTCTCGGTATAGTTGAGTCCATGGGCGACGGTTACCATTTACCATCAGATGGACCGTGGCTAGTTCGCCAATACATGCAATAAAAAAAAAAAGATAGAAAACACCCAGACGCTGTACAAATATCTATGTTCATCACACAGATAACTGTCCTGAGTGGGAATCGAACCCACGACCTAGTGCATGGAAGTCGGTTACACTACCGACTACGCCTCGAGGCCCGTCAAATAATAGATAACCAATTGCTATTTTTGATTTGCGAAACATCTCATGAATGAAACATCTAATGCGGAGGGAGGGTAAAACCGGCTGTTGAATTTATATTGCGTAATTGTTTTTAATGCCATCTCTTGACAATACCATCTAACTAGGAAGTATAATGTCAATCAATAAACCAATAACAGTTTTAATTTCTCTATGGACAACGAAAAGGTGCTTACCAACAATTATACTCGAACAATATTCGAAAAATACTCGACAAAAAGAAAATTTATGTTTTCACATCTGCGAGACGTCCCGTGGCGGCTCATTTTTATTCACAATCTCCCTACAAAATCCCCTCCTTATTATCCTTCTTCTCAACCATTTATGAGTTGGCAATGCGTAAGAAATACCTGTGTTGCTAGCGTATATGGGGTATGGCCAACGCTTACCATAACGCTTACCGAATGCTCGTTTGCCACCCTCATTGTAAAAGACACCCCGCTGCCCGGGGAGACAGCGGGGTAGTGTGGGGCTCTGACCCACTAAAAACCCACCGTGGACCGTAACCCACCCATACTCGGCGGACCACTGGTACCGCGTACATTCACTTCAGTGGTCTGCACGGTGGCTAGGCCTGTTGGGCTTCCTCTCTGAGCGACGTGCCCACGCACCTGAGGCGCCACACCTTCGCGGTAGGCTCTACGCGGGCGGAGGACAATCCTCGGTCCAACCGCCCACAGCCTCGGCTAGGGCGGCATTAGGCGCAGATAATCGCGCCCACGCCGCCCCGCGCGCCGTCGGCAAGACGGGCCAGAGGAGAGGTCAGCCTCCCTGGCCTTCTCCGCCACCTCCTTCCGCAAGATTATTGCATTACGCAGTACCTATCACCGCCGACCATCGATCGAAGACAGTCGGCAGCGACAGGCCCTCCCCGATGACTGCAGCGAGATCCCGGCACTGCTCAGCCCAGGCCGGGCACGACTCGAGCCTGTGCTGCGCTGAGTCCTCGCTGCAGTCGCAGTGGTGGCAGCAGGGAGTCTCCTCCCTCCTAGCGACTGTGTACAGGTACTTGCCGAAGCAACCATGCCCCGATAGCACCTGCACTAGCCGGAAGGTGAGGACCACATGCCACCGAGCCACCCATTCCTCTAAAATCGGCTGGAGCACCCCTACGGTCCGAAGACCGGCCAGAGGCGTTTCCAGGCGAACCCTCCAACGGGCGATGATGGCGCAGCGAGCGTCACCCAGCCATGCGTGGATTTGAGTAGGCGGGAGGCGAGTGCCTCCCGCACGCGCTGCTGACGCCCGCCGATAAACTTCGGTGAGCACCTCCGCCTCCAGGTCCCACGGGGGGGTCCCGGCCACCGGCCAATACGCATGCGGCCTCGCACGACACCCGCCACGACTCTTTGCAGTCTCCACAGAAGAGCCCTATTGCGGGCGGTCAGAGAGTCCGCCCACACGGGTGCGCCGTAAAGCGCCATCGACAGTCCCACCACCCCCGCGTACAGCTGTCGGCACGCGATGCTAGTCCGCCCAGGTTCGGTAACAGACGCCCAAGGGCGGACGCCGTGCCGACGAGTCTCGGTGCGAGCTGGCGGAAGTGCTCGTCGAAATGCCACCGCCCGTCGAGGACCAGGCCCAGATATTTTATGTGGGCCTGGATACTGACCCATACACCATTTACCGTTATCGAGGCGCCGGAAGGTGGTCTGCGCTGAGGCCCGTGAAATAGCAGGGCTTCTGACTTGTTGAGGGCCACCCTAAGCCCCAGCGCCTCGATACATCTGACCACCTCCGCGGTACCCGAGGTGGCCAGTTGCGCCACCTCCTCGACGTTCCCTCCCCAGGCCGTGACAAGGGTATCGTCAGCGCAACAAATTACGCCCAGCCCGGGGGGAAGCCGGCACCTAGGACCCAGTCGTACCCGATGTCCCACAGGAGCGGCCCCAGGACAGATCCCTGTGGGACACCGCACGACATGGCTCTCCTCACAGCGTCCCCTTCCCGGCTTACGAAGAGGACGCTGCGGCCTTCGAGGTAGTCTGCCACCAGCCGCCTCAAGTAGGCGGGCACCCCATGGAATTGGAGTGCCTCCCTGATGCAGCCGAATGGCAGACTGTTAAATGCGTTGACGATGTCCAACGACACCGCCAACAGCACCCCTCGCTGAGCGACGGCCTCCGTGGTGTCATCTGGCGGAGCCATGACCGGGGGCGTGTGCGTCGTCCGCCGTGGGAAAAGACCCTCGACCACCTCGGTGAGGAAACTCGGCTGGAGCGTCTCCGTAAGGGGGGACCCCGAGTGCGGAGCTTGTTTAGCGCCGCACGATACGGGCGTCCCCAGGGGTCATAGTCGAGGCTCTCCAGCATCTCCTGCCGTTTCATCTCTTTGGCGTGACAGATGGCCAGCTTTAACTCGGCGCGCGTTGCGATATGCCTCATATAGCTGGCCCTCCCGTTCTGGATCGCAATTCATACGCCGGCTGCGGGTGTAGGACCTCCGGGCACGGATGCAAGCCGCACGGAGGTCCACCAGCTCGCGGACCGCTACTTCATCTACTTACAACCTATTAACCATTTAGGTGAATAGGTTGTTATTTCTGTATAGGTACTATTATAAAGCTGTGTCTATACATGTATGATAAAAAAAAACTTTATAAGGCGTAAATAAATACGTTTCTGAACACGTAACAATTTTCAGAAATTTCGTCTGTATGGCGTTTTGTCTGTTTGTTTGTTCACACATCACGCAAAAACTACTGAACAGATCTTGATGAAACTTTAACTTCTTTGCTTGATAGACTTAAAAACTGGTAGATGTTTTATCCCGTTACTATATCGAGAATCTGAGATATAAACTAAAAACTAGCTCTTGTCTGCGGCGGAGCCCGTGGCAAAGACTAGTTACGAAATAACACCAACGTCACGAGGGACTTTACAAATATACAATTAGTAATACACAAAGATTCAGAACAACTTTTTTTGAATCGCGCAATAATTAGTCCTTTGTAGTAATCGAACACACGACACTCAAAATAATATATTACCTATCTTATATCATACCATTCAAGAAAATGTAAGTACGAATATCAAACACGATATTGTAACAAAGTAGCACTTCACCGCATCCAGTCACTTCCATTTACCAAATTGTTGTTTAGTACTCTTCTGAGATTTGTCGAAAGATATAATACGAGTATATGTAATTTATTACAATAGAATTACGGTCGATAGAGAGCTTGTGATAAAAATATCTTATAAATACTGTAAAAGAAAGCATTGAGCCAGCCTAAGCAGTAATCATGCCAAGATTACGTTCTCGTGTCCATTGTTATAAAAGGAAATTTGGGAAGATTCATGCGATAACTTAATAAATATTTAACACAAGAAAATATTTTTTGTTTGTATGAACAAATTGCTACACTGGAAGTACTAGACAAAAATATACTTACTAACCCTCGAAAATGGAGCAGTTCAGAAATTAATGCAGGTAGTCAGCGAAGGACTGAATTATAAATGCTTTTGTTTTATATACAAATCTACTTTTATATGGAAACTAACCGATATTTCATATAGTTACGTAAAATATCATTCAAACATTATGTTATTTTTTAAATTTGTAGGGATATTCTGTGAAACATAATTCAAATCAGTACGCACTTCTACAAAAGTGAATAAAATTTTATAAAAGAAACAAAATTACGGACTGTGCTCACGGAATAATATATCATTCCGTGAACATTGTCCGTAGATTAATATATCTAACATTCATAAAAATATAACAAAGTGTCATGCTTATGTTATACTAGCCTTTGCCCGCAGCTCCGCCGCAGCCAAAAGCTAGTTTTTTGGTTATATCTCAGGTTCCCGATATAGTAGCGGGATAAAATGTATACCAGTTGTTAAGTCTAATCAAGAGGTATCAAACAAAAACTTACATCAAAATCCATTCAGCAGTTTTTGCGTGATGCGCGATCAAACAAACAGACAAACAGATAAACAGACAAAAAATCTAAAAAAATCGTTTTGTGTTTAGACACGCCTATAATTCAGTAATTTTTTCTCAAACATCTTAAATTTACAGACACAGCTCTGTTACAGCTTTATAATAGTATAGATTATACCTAATTTAAAAAAAAACGTTTCGAAGTAGTTTGAATAATAAATGATCTGAAAAACAAAAAACAAATCCAATTAGGTACAGCCAAGAATTTAAGGATAAAGTCAAGTACACTGTAGCACTCATCTTTATGTATAGATTTTTTTATAAAGATAGAGACAAATTTAAACTTTTTTCCTTGTGAAAGAGAAAGATCCCTTGTTACTAAGCATGTAAAAGGTGTATAGAAATAAAATATTACTACACTCCTTAACAAGTAGGTCGGCTAACGACGAGTTTTGTAGTGTGGATACGAGGGACAATTTGGTGCAAAAAATAAGAAAACATATATATTTATTTTTCTTATTTGTAATATCTTAATAAAATATATATTAGTGACGAGCAAACAAGCTCAAGGCTGAGAAGAATTTTTATTTTTTTATTTTTTATTAAAGGACTTGGTTCACAAATAGAGAACGACCATGCCGTCCTCATAAGGCTACAGAAAATAGATTAACTTATAAAACTAAACAATTTATACTCTTAACGCTATACCGACCTTAACTAATTTATATAAAACTTTGGCACTGCTAGACATGGGATCAGATAGCACAATATTACATCCTCCTACGCCACTAAATATAGATTTATCACATATGCGTTTCCTGAATGAATCGTTCCGGACACATTCCACCAGGATGTGATGGATATCTTCAATAACATCGCATTGAGAACAATTTGGAGATGACATCTTCTTCATTAAAAAGGCATACTTATTAAGTGGAATGTGACCGGATCGTATCCTAAATGCCGTTACCAGCATATTTCGACTAAAATTGATAGAACCAAACTAAGGGCTACGAAATGGCTCAGATCGCAGAGTCCGGTACCAGATACCTTTATCAACAGATACACACTTAAAATATGTAGACCAACGTCTGAAAACATTTTCTTTTAGAATGGGTAACACATCAGTGTAAAAAGGAACAATATGGTAGGGTATTCCATCTGTAGCAGCTTCATTGACTAAGCAATCAGCTACTTCATTACCACTCAGCCCCACGTGAGATGGAATCCATTGGAGATGAACAATTACTCCTGATTTTTCTATTCTTTGTATAGTGTCAAGAATTGAATAAGCTATCAGTACTCCTCGAAAGTTCGAGGTGCATCGAGCTATGTGTTGTAGAGCGCTTCTGGAATCCGCGAAAATAACAAATTTCTTATTATTGACACTATTTAAATATGCAAGGGCTTCGGATATTGCCAAAAGTTCTAAGTACATTATAGAAATATTATTATCAACTTTAATTTTGATTTTGGTATTTGTCTGGGGGTCAAAAACTGCAGCGCCTAAACCATCTTTGCTCTTAGAGCCATCTGTACAGATACTATAAAATCCGCAGTATTTATTGTTAACCAAATCGTAACATTTGCCTTTTAAATACGTAGTATCTAGTAACCTTTTAGAACTGGAAATTCCATCAATAAAGCAAGACACTGAATTATCTATATTCATATTTTGCACCCAAGTATTTAGGCTAAACATTTCTAGCTTTGGCGAGGCATGAACTGGGGTCGATTTGAAGGTGTTATGAACTTCAGTAAGCAGAGGTTTCTTTTTAAGAGTCCAGCAGCCTGGGCTATTACATCTTATGGAAAGCTGGTCGATAAGCCGCATACTCCCATTGCTTTTAAAACTACAGCATTTCAACCAATACTTTCCACCTAGGTAAAATCTGCGTAGATGTAACGGCTGCAAACAAAGTTCGTTTTGCATAACGTGAATCGGGGTGCTCTTTATGAACCCCCTAATAACACGCATACACTGATTTTGCACCTTCTCGACCTTATAGAGATGGGATTTAACGCTCGTGTCATACAAAAAACTTGCATAATCTAATCGACTACATATCAGGGAGATATACAACTTCTTCAGATGGTTAGGATGCACGCCCCAGCCAAACCCAGCCAAGACTTTAAGTATGTTGATAAATTTTAAAGTTTTATGAGTAATCTCATTTATGTGCTTACCCCATCTAAGTGATCTGTCAATCCAAATGCCCAAATACTCAATACTATCCACTAATTGTAATCTAGCACCTTTTAAACACACGTTTATCTCCTGTCTATTAAATCCTTTACTGAATAAACAAACTCTTGTTTTTCTATCTGATAACTCTAAACCAAGATTTTCAAGTAATTTAGATACACCATTTAGTGCTGAGTATATTTTGACAACCATCTCTTATTAGTTTGTATGATCCGTATAGAACAAAAGTCATCAGCATATTGGGAAACAAAAACATTAAAATTGCTTTTACAAATATGCATGGTCACTACGTTAAACAGTATTGGTGGCAAAGGATCACTCTGAGCCAGTCCACGACCCGTCGTTCTAGATAATTTAGAGACGAAACAGTTTATACTTAGTTGCCTTGAGCTCATAAAATTCCATAAGTAATCACAAAATTTTGACCCTACCCCAATACTATCTAATATATTTATTAAAATTGAAATATCAACATTGTTATACACATCTTTTATGTCGATAAAACACCCTAAAGTTATCAAATTCTCACTGAAACCTAACTGAATTTGAGAAAGTAATCGACAAAGACTATCCAAGCACGAACGCGACTTTCTAAATCCTACAGTATTTATTATTAGATTCCAAGAACCATTCTAACCTATGCTTTAAAATTGTATGAAAAATTTTAGACGGACACGACATAAGTGCATTCGGACGAATATTGGCACCTGGGGCGTTCTCACCACCGGGTTTAGGTATAGAAATTATTCTGACATTTCTCCATTGAACTGGCGTGTATCCTAATTCCAGAAGCGAGTTGTATAGTTTGATTAAAGTATATTTGCCAATCAATGGGAGATGTTTAATCATTGAGAATATAATGTTATCATCGCCTGGCGCAGTATCTTTAGCTTTGATAGTGCGGCTCAGTTCTTGAATGGAAATTATATCCTCCAGAATAGAGTTAGCAGAGTGAAAATGTGGTTTCATAGGAGATACGAAATCTGGAGATAAACTATGTAAGAGTTGACTTGCAGCCTCCTTATTTATAGTTGGCATTTTTGGAATCCTATATCCCTTTAACCACTTCATCCGGCGCCGCGTGTCATTCGAAGATGTTGTGTTATTAATATTGGTGCAAAATTCCCGCCAGGAACGGCGTTTGGCCTGGCGAATCAGTTTCTGCGCAGTTGATACCTTGATGTTAAGTACCATTAAATTTTGTGGGGTAGGATTCCCTCTAAAAGTAGCCAGGGCTAGCCTTCTTTCTGCCACCGCACGAGAGATGTCAACGTTCCAATAGGGCTTAGGTATAAATTTATTTAGGCGAAGTGGGTCTTGACAAATCTTCACAACAGGAATGTGGATATCTGCAGCAGTGTTTATCGCATTAATGAATTCATTGTATATCTCCTGAGGGTTGTTCGTCCAAGACAAATCAGTAAAATATCAACGAGCATATTAGTATATCCGGCCCAATTAGCTTTCTTGTAATTCCGCTTTGTATCACTACTTGTAGCTGATTAAGTACATGTGAAGAATTTGATGATAAGATGGTCACTTCCCAAACATTCGTTGGTCACTCTCCAGATAAATTGTAAAGCGATATCGTTCGAAGCAAATGTCACATCAGGAGATGATATTCGTTGCCTGCCGTTAGCTAACTTAATCCTGGTCGATGACCCATTATTCAAACAAACAAAATTATTGTCCAAGATGTTGTCAAAAAGTTGAGTTCCTCTAGAGTCGGTCTTATATAACCAGCAGGAGTGGTGGTCGTTAAAATCGCCAGCTATTATAGATTTACTCTGGCATAGGTTAAATATTGCCTCCCAGTCAGAGTTTGAAGTTCTAACACTAGAAGAGCAATATATTGAAATAATATTCTCTATATTGGAACAGTTTAAAATCTTAATATAAATAATCTGGATTCCAGGATTAACATTTTGAATCTGACATAGTTGATATTTGATGGAAGAGTGGACAATTACAGCTATACCACCATATCCATCCTGTCGGTCTTGGCGAAGTATATTGTATCCAGATAATCTCATAGTACTATTTGGTTCTAGCCAGGTTTCACTTAAAATAGCGATATGGACTTTTTCCTGGGACATCAATTGTTCAAACTCTACAAGTTTCGGTCGCAATCTTTGGCAGTTTCATTGTATGATGTTAACAGTTTGTCGAGACAAACAGTCCTTTAAGTATAAACAGTTTAAAGGCCGGCCACTCTGAAAAAAAATCTGCAACTAAGTTAATGATCCAATCATATAATAATCGACCACATGACTTTAGCTTCTCATCAAAACTTATTCTTTTCATAAAAATTACTTCTTTAATCTTCTGTACCATATGTTTGAAATCCATGTTTATTACCGAACCCCTTTGTCCTCTGCCCATATCCTCTGAGACGTCCTCTCCTCCTTCTAACAAACTTCCCTCTACAGATTGAACCTTATTTTCACTATTGTATCGTTTTCTTGGCTTTTTCTTAACCTTCTTTGCCTCTGAACTAGCTGAACAGTCATTGTGAATAAAAACTCGTGATTTAAGTACTTCTGCATATAGAGAGCTGCTATCCAATTGCGTGCCCCTCTGTTGATTGTCATTGGAGATATTTCTGGCCATGTTGTCCTTGTTGTTATCATTCTTAGGAGAAGGGGGCACATACAACGTGAGTGCACGCTTAAATGAGCAATTAAATTCCGCCATCAATTCTTGAATCTTCCTCTCTTTGGAGTAAATAGGACATGTTTTTGATAAAGCCATATGTGCTCCAGAACAGTTCACACAACGAAAAGTTGTAGTTTCACAATTGGGGTGAGATTTCCCATATTTGGGACAAGTCAAATGCGTTTGTGAACATACCTTATGGAAGTGCCCAAATCTCCAACATCTAGAGCATTGAGTAACGGGAAATATATATGGTTCCACCTTTACTTTTATGCCATAAGTGCATACGTACGGAGGTAGAGAAGAACCCTTGAAGCACAACCTAATGTGTTCACTGTCTTCAAACTTACCCGTAGCAAAGCTGCGCCTTTGTAATCTTTTAACTCCAATAATAGGAATGCTACTTTCTAACTCTTGCAATATTTCTGACTCAGTCATTTCCATCTCAATATTCTTCAAAATTCCGTAAGACCTATATATGCCTACTTTAAAAGTTTTTTGACATTTGTATTCCTTGTCTAAGAAATACTTACAATTTAATAACTTTTCTGCAATTTCCTCTTTGTTAAACTTTAACAGTACTCTGTATGCGTTCACATATTTGATTTTAACAATATCCAGAATATTTTCTTTTTTAAGAATGCGTGCCAACCCTATTTGCTTAGGTAATGGCTCCTTTTTAGACGTAATACTTATCTCAATTTGTTCCTCAGCCACTCTGCTGCTATCATTCTTGGGCAAGTTGCGTGCCATAATCTTAACCCTTCTCCCCACCTCTGTCCATACTTCCTCTAAGTCTATATCCCGATTCCGCTTCTCAGGCCTCCTACTGCCCATATCTTCATCAGTAAGGTCTACACTCCCTTAAATACTGTTGAATTATTCATGTTTGTCTGCGATAAATCTTCTAACGAATTGTTCACAGCATAAAACCGGTCGTCATCAAGTGTATAGCTATCCATAGTCGACGTAACTGCGCCGCATCGCAATTCTCGGAAAAATAACTCGCTGTGCGATAACAATATGCAACTGTACCGAACGCAAACGTGCTGCCACGACAAGCGCGCGTGAGCTACTCCGAGTCATGGTTATATTATATCTCAGGTGCCAAATATAGTAGCGGGATAAAATGTAACCAGTGTTATAGTCTCTATAAAACAAAAAAGGTTCATTAGAATTCGTTCAGTAGTTTTTGCGTGATACCCGAACAAACAAACAGACAAAACATACAAAAAAATGTTTTCTGTTCAGAAACACTGCCATTTTTTCTCATATGTAGACACAGCTCTTCTACAGCTTTATAATAGTACTAGCCATGGCCCGTGGCTCCGCCGCAGCCACAAACTGTTTTTAGGTAATATCTCAGGTTCCTGATATGGTAGCGGGATAAAATGTATACCAGTCTAATCAGGAGCTATCAAATAAAAAGTTGCATCCAAATCCTTTTAGTATAACACATTTAACGGGTCTATACGCGTATTAAACTTATCAAAATACTATTATTTTGACTAACCTCGACGTTTCGGCTGAGTTGCACCAGCCGTGGTCACGAGTAGACTGGTGAGAGCAGGTGTTCGTCGGTTATATTGTGTGAGAGTATCTTCAACTACCCTCACTTTTTGACCGCAAAGTATTAAGGTCCCTACACACAACACTAACGGTGTCGACCGTTTTTCTGAGACACAAAACGCGACGCGGACACTTGGCCACTACGGGGTTCCACGATGATGACAACCTAAAACCATCTCCTCGATTGAAATTTCGGTACTTTTTGCTTACTATCGCCTCACGGACCAGCCTTGGGTAGAAATGGCGTTCCGTGGAGAGGATTTTAGGGGCGTGAAACGCTATCCAGTGATTTGTACCGGATTCCAGTAGATGCTCCGCAATAGCTGATTTGCTGGACTGACTATTCTTCACGGCTGCGATATGCTCTTTCATTCTCTCGGTGATAGATCTCTTTGTTTGGCCGATATAAGAACTGCCACAGCTACAGTCAATTTTGTAAACGCCTGGTGTTCGGAATGGGATAATATCCTTTGCTGTACGTGCCTGGTGTTCGGAATGTATCCCTATACTGGAATCCGGTACAAATCACTGGATAGCGTTTCACGACCCTAAAACCTCTCCACGGAACGCCATTTCTACCCAAGGCTGGTCCGTAAGCCGATAGAAATCAAAAAGTACCGAAATTTCAATCGAGGAGATGGTTTAAGGTTATCATAATCGTGAAACCCCGTAGTGGCCAAGTATCCGCGTCGCGTTTTGTGTCTCAGAAAAACGGTCGACACCGTTAGTGTTGTGTGTAGGGACCTGAATATTTTGCGGTCAGAAAGTGAGTGTAGTTGAAGATACTCTCACACAATCAGCACAACAAAAACTGAGCTGGCTACCTTTGTTACACTATTGATATTTTATATGGTCGTTTTTTTTTTGTTCCTTTTATTCTTGTGTAACAAAAGTAAATACTTTGAATGCTAATAATAATACAATTCAAATGATTAATTGATTAGATAAATTAATAAAAATGAATATTTAATACTATGCTGCTAAGCCACTGCTCATCACTTCATTCCGAGCACACAAAATTTTGATCAGGATGTGCCAATTTACCATTCAGTAAAAACTGCCAAAGATTTATTCACATTTCACTAAAAAACATAGTTGTGAACTGCACTGTTACTGTTGTGTTTCATATGGCGAGTTAGCGCTGAGAGCCAAACTCTTACGTCATCCCCTTACCACCCCCTTATCCTCTCATTATCATTCTCCATCTCCATTTCTTATTGCTTTCTCTAGCAATTGCCTTTTTTTAAGGCGGGAGAAAATGTACCTATCTGCGTTAGTCCCGTCACTCGGAGCAGCGTAGTGTGGGACCCTCACCTACTAAATAAACCCGCCGTGTACCGCACAGAACAGTTTATACCAAAGGGTGTACCGTCTCTCCGCCTGTGTTGGCGGGTCACTGGAACTATATTACATTACTTCAGTGGTACTCTCTCTAGCAACGCTCTAAGGTCTATAACCGCTTATTATCAGGTGAGTTGTTTATTTCTTTATTCCTTTCGTAGCAGAAAACAAAAATCAAAAACTACAAATCCATTTTTATTAATTTTGTGTTTGATGGTTTTTTGTATTGCTTATAGTGGCACACGAGCAATGGCCCTCGTGATAGTAAGTGGTAATCCTGCTCATACACACAATATACTAAGAGTAGGTACTGTCGAGCCGCTGCTACCAATTAGTTTATAAATTCTGTGGATTATACTGAATTAATGTATGTTGTCGCATATTGCGCCACTAGGTATGCATAACACGGTATTCCAAGTAGAAGGTTTGGGTATCACCCTAGCAGCATCGGCAATGTCGTGGCAGACGAACTACGGCCTATCTGATGGTAAATGGTAACCGTCTCTCATGGACACAACTATACCGATAGTCAAGCCGCTGCTCACCATTTCATTTCACCGATATAAAATGAAAGAATAAACGGCTATCTCCTGCTACAGCCAAAACGCAACGATGTGCTTCATGGCCGGTCACACGGGAGATGGTGGTACCAACCCGCTCGGGCTCGATACCAAGTGAATACTCCCACTTGGTACCCAGCCCTACCACCAGTAATGCAATGGATGATAATTGCTTACTTCCCTTAATCGCCTCATACGACACCCGTGGGAAAAAATGGAGTGGTGACACTTGTATTCTTAGTCCGTCACCACACGACCAAAACTTCTACGTCCAAGGAAATAAAGGGTAAGAACATCCATATACTCTCAGACAGTATGGCAGTGCTACAGGCGCTGAACAGTCACATCAGGACTCATACACGAATGCCACCAAAAATTAAATAGGGCTGGTAATTTCCATAACATAATCCTTCAATGGATAAAGGGACAGCGGCTCTAGAGGTAATGATGCAGCGTATGAGCTAGCAAGAAGAGGTTCTAAAATGGCAGCTGTCGGACCAGAACCCTTAATAGCTTTACCCTTTGCCAAACTTCGGACCCTGGTAAGGTAAAGAACTAGGGAACATCATCAACTCCATTGGTCAAGTCACGGTGAGTGTAGACAGGCTAAGGAAGCATTACCACTGCTGGACAGGCGAACTACTAAACAGTTACTTCGGCTAACTAAGCAGCAACTGCAGATAGTCACGGCAGCTATCACTGGTTACGGATCCTGTAGCAAACATTTATTTGTCTTAGGAATCACAGACAGCCCACTTTGCAGAGCGTGCCTGCAAGAGGAGAAGACGGACCATTCGTGTTGGGATAAGTCGAAATATAATTTCAGCTATCGATATTCACCTACATAACATCCGTGTGGTGACGGACTAAGAATACAAGTGCCACCACCCCATTCTTTCCCACGGGTGTCATATGAGACGACTAAGGGAAGTAAGCAATTATCATCCATTGCATGACTGGTGTTAGGGCTGGGTACCAAGTGGGAGTACTCATTTGGTCGTGGCTGTAGCAGGAGATAGCCGTTTATATTTTATTTCATATCTGTGAAATGAATTGATGAGCAGCGGCTTGACAATACTCTTGGCATAGTCGAGTCCATGGGCGACGTAGTTAATAAAGCTCACTATCAATCTCTTCAGTTATACTTTTGTAGCCGACAGGGAATAATGATGAAACGCATGACTCTTCTGTGCAAATAGAAATGAGAATAGTTCTGAAAAGAACTGTTGTTCAGACATTTTCAGTGCCATAATAGAAATAACCATCAAGCCATCAACACGCCACACCTTCATATCTTCTCTGGAATATATATATATCATCATAGGTTCACTGCAAAACGCATCTTCACATAACGTTCAGTTTCACGACATCGACGCACGGCGTGACCCGCGCGACATAGCGCGGCGTGTTGACAGCGTGACGTAACGGAGACCTATTGCATCGCAAAATTCTCCGCGCGCAATTTTATTTGACCTGCGGAAGGATGCGTCGCGCGGAGGAAGAATCTACGCGATCTACGTGTAAAATAGTGTCGTGCGCAAATTATATGCAATCCTATTGGTCATAGTAGATTAACCAAATGATATAAATTGAGCAGGATGTGTAAATAAAATCATCCCGTAAGGACGCCAGTCGTTGGGCAAACGAAGCCCACCGTGGGCCAACCTAAGCCCCCTCAGGGCAACACACCGAAACCAGTCGTAGGAGTAGGCTTGGGTGTTAGGTCACCACAAGGTGCAGACTCGGATCTGGCCTTAGTGGTTAGATTCGCCTCACAGATTGATTTCAGTGAGCCCTAATCTCACGCGACTCAACTCCGCGAAAACGAGGGCAATAGCCTTACCCTCCTTAACATTGCCGTACGGTTCTCGACCGTCATCGACAAGTTAAGCAACTTCACTGTTTAATGGATTCGCACACCTCAGGCAGGGTCAAACCATACACACTCAAGTTAGGGTTTTTCAACGCCAATGGCCTGTCCCAGCAGAGGAATGATATAGCCACGTTTCTACAAGACCAACTACTGGAACTATTTCTAATACAGGAGACATTCCTCAAACCCTGTCATAGGGTCCCGAGGATTGCTAACTATAACATAGTACGTAACGATAGGCTAAACTCACCGTTAGGTGGCACACTCATATATTATAAAAGGTCACTGCACTGCACTCCTATGGATCCGCCCCCACTGGAGTACATCGAAGCTTCGGTCTGTAGACTAGCCCCCACAGGCCATCAGCCTATAGTCGTAGTATTCACCTACATCAGCCCCGGAAGTAGCAATTCGACGCAGCTCATAACCAGGGACTTAAAAGTCCTGCTAGACTTGGGAAGCGCCGTCATCATTGCCAGCGACCATCATTGTCAACGCTAAAAACACCTCGTGGAATTTCCACGTTACTAGTACGCGGGGCAGGGCTCTCGAGTCACTGGCTGAGCGATTAGTGTTCGATATCATAGCGCCTATGGAGCCAACTCACTACCCGCCATGTGTCGAATACAGGCCCGATATACTAGATATAGCTCTTTTATAAAACGTAAATCTACGTATGCGTTTGGTAGAAGTGCTACATGAGTTAGACTCTGACCACCGTCCTGTGATCCTAGATCTCGCCTCCCCCTCACCTGCCCCCTCTGGCCAACAGGACAAAACAATAACGGTGACAGACTGAGGACGCCTGGAGAGTAAACTCCGGTCGTCGCCGTCTGTACACCTTTTTTATTTTTTTATTTTAGGTGCGCAAAAATGTCCTACCGCACACCCCGCTGCCCGGGGAGACAACGGGGTGAATGGGGCTCTCACCCACTAAAAACCCACCGTGCGCCTCCACCCGCCCTTGCTACGGCGGATCACGGGTACCGCGTCGTTACGACCGCGATCCGCAGGCGGCAGCCCCTACGGGCACCCTCTCTTGAGCGACGCCTCGCGCACTTGGGCGTCGCACCTTCGCGGTAGGCTTCCGCGGACGGCAGGGTACTCCCCGACCCCACCGCCCGCAGCCTCGGCTAGGGCGGCATCAGGCGCAAGTAAGCGCGCGCACGCCGCCCCTCGCGCCGGCGGCGAATCGGGTCCGCGAAGGAGGATTCCTCACGGGCCCTCTCCGCCACCTCCTTCCGCGAGATGACAGCCTCGCAGAAGGCGGCGACCGCGGTCCAGGCCCTGTCACTGCCAACCATCGCTCGCGCAACGGCTGGCAGCGACAGGTCCACGCCTATGACTGCAACGAGTTCCCGGCGCTGCACATCCCAGGCCGGGCACGACTCGAGCGTATGCTGCGCCGAGTCCTCGTCGCAGCCGCAGTGGTGACAGCCTGGGGTCGTCTCCCTCCTTGCGATCGTGTGCAGGTATTTGCCGAAGCAACCATGCCCCGACAAAACCTGCACCAACCGGAAGGTGAGGACCCCGTGCTGCCGCCCTGCCCATTCTTCCAAGATCGGCCGGAGCGCCCCCACGGTCCAGAGACCGGCTCGGGGCGTCTCCAGCCGAGACTTCCACTTTAGGACGGTGGCGCGGCGGGCATCTTCCCGCCACGATGACATTGCGCTCGGCGAGGGGCGGCTGCCCCCCGCCCGCGCCGTCGACGCCCGCCGATAGACGTCGGCGAGCACCTCCGCCTCCAGATCCCACGGGGGGGTTCCGGCCAACGCGCAGGCTGCATCGGTCGAGACCGTGCGGTACCCGCGTATTGCCCTGACCGCTACGACCCTCTGTGGACGCCACAGAAGGGCCCTATTGCGAGCGGCCAGGGACTCCGCCCACACGGGCGCGCCGTACAGCGCCATCGACCGTACTACCCCCGCGTAGAGTCGTCGACACGCAAGACTCGGTCCGCCCAAATTCGGCATAAGTCGCCCGAGGGCGGACGCCGTGTTGACGAGCCTTGGCGCAAGACGGCGGAAGTGCTCGTCAAAATGCCACCGTCCATCCAATACCAGGCCCAAGTCGTCTGTACACCTAAACCAAGTCCCCTATTATTAGTACTGTAGAGGACACGGTGGCTGCGGTCGACTGTTACACAAACCACGCACAATCATTAATTAACAATTGTTTGTGGCCTCAGCAAGTCACGGACGTCATCGGGTAGGCGCCATCGACGATTTTTCGTGTCTGGTACCTGCCGAGTGGTCTTGTTGAAACGTGGCTATATCGTTCCTCTGCTGGGACAGGCCATTGGAGTTGAAAAACCCTAACTTGAGTGTGTATAGTTTGACCCTGCCTGAGGTGTGCGAATCCATTAAACAGTGAAGTTGCTTAACTTGTCGATGACGGTCGAGAACCGTACGGCAATGTTAAGGAGGATAAGGCTATTGCTCTCGTTTTCGCGGAGTTGAGTCGCGTGAGATTAGGGCTCACTGAAATCAATCTGTTAGGCGAATCTAACCACTAAGGCCAGATCCGAGTCTGCACCTTGTGGTGACCTAACACCCAAGCCTACTCCTACGACTGGTTTCGGTGTGTTGCCCTGAGGGGGCTTAGGTTGGCCCACGGTGGGCTTCGTTTGCCCAACGACTGGTGTCCTTACGGGATGATTTTATTTACACATCCTGCTCAATTTATATAATTTCGTTAATCTACTATGACCAATAGGATTGCATATAATTTGCGCACGACACTATTTTACATGTAGATCGCGTAGATTCTTCCTCCGCGCGACGCATCCTTCCGCAGGCCAAATAAAATTGCGCGCGGAGAATTTTGCGATGCAATAGGTCTCCGTTACGTCACGCTGTCAACACGCCGCGCTATGTCGCGCGGGTCACGCCGTGCGTCGATGTCGTGAAACTGAACGTTATGTGAAGATGCGTTTTGCAGTGAACCTATGATGATATATATATATTGCAGAGAAGATATGAAGGTGTGGCGTGTTGATGGCTTGATGGTTATTTCTATTATGGCACTGAAAATGTCTGAACAACAGTTCTTTTCAGAACTATTCTTATTTCTATTTGCACAGAAGAGTCATACGTTTCATCATTATTCCCTGTCGGCTACAAAAGTATAATTGAAGAGATTGATAGTGAGCTTTATTAACTACGTTGAGGAGCAAAATTGCGTTCAGCGTATCAAAGTTTCAATAACTATGTACTGCAGAATATTCTATTAGTCCAACTAAGTAATATAAGTAATCCTAAGTAAGTCCACGATGCCTCAAACCTTGTTATCAAGTTTGAATCCACTGTAGCTATCTACGAAGTAACTAAGCGTAGTAAGTTTGTTATAGTTATTATTGTATTACACTATTATTCCGGCTATTAATAGTTACGAGTTCTGTTAAGAGAAAATGGGTGACGTTCTATAAGTTTGTTTCGTTACAAAATTTCATTCTGCTAAGGATAATATTTTTTTTTTATTATTGCATATAGGGGCAGGCGAGCCACGGTACATCTGATGGTAAATGGTAACGGTCGCCCATGGACTCGACTATGCCAAGAGTATTGTCAAGCCGCTGCTCATCAATTCATTTCACAGATATGAAATAAAATATAAACGGATATCTCCTGCTAGAGCCACGACCAAGTGAGTACTCCCACTTAGTACCGAGCCCTACCACCAGTCATATAATGGATGATAATTGCTTACTTCACTTAGTCGTCTCATACGACACCCGTGGGAAAGAATGGGGTGGTGGCACTTGTATTCTTAGTCCGTCACCACACGGATGTTATGTAGGTGAATATCGATAGCTGAAATTATATTTCGACTTATCCCAACACGAATGGTCCGTCTTCTCCTCTTGCAGGCACGCTCTGCGAAGTGGGCTGTCTGTGATTCCTAAGACAAATAAATGTTTGCTACAGGATCCGTAACCAGTGATAGCTGCCGTGACTATCTGCAGTTGCTGCTTAGTTAGCCGAAGTAACTGTTTAGTAGTACGCCTGTCCAGCAGTGGTAATGCTTGCTTAGCCTGTCTACACTCACCGTGACTTGACCAATGGAGTTGATGATGTTCCCTAGTTCTTTACCTTACCAGGGTCCGAAGTTTGGCAAAGGGTAAAGCTATTAAGGGTTCTGGTCCGACACAGCTGCCATTTTAGAACCTCTTCTTGCTAGCTCATACGCTGCATCATTACCTCTAGAGCCGCTGTCCCTTTATCCATTGAAGGATTATGTTATGGAAATTACCAGCCCTATTTAATTTTTGGTGGCATTCGTGTATGAGTCCTGATGTGACTGTTCAGCGCCTGTAGCACTGCCATACTGTCTGAGAGTATATGGATGTTCTTACCCTTTATTTCCCTGGACGTAGACGTTTTGGCCGTGTGGTGACGGACTAAGAATACAAGTGTCACCACTCCATATTTTCCCACGGGTGTCGTATGAGGCGACTAAGGGATGTAAGCAATTATCATCCATTGCATTACTGGTGGTAGGGCTGGGTACCAAGTGGGAGTACTTACTTGGTATCGAGCCCGAGCGGGTTGGTACCACCATCTCCCGTGTGACCGGCCATGAAGCACATCGTTGCGTTTTGGCTGTAGCAGGAGATAGCCGTTTATTCTTTCATTTTATATCGGTGAAATGAAATGGTGAGCAGCGGCTTGACTATCGGTATAGTTGAGTCCATGAGAGACGGTTACCATTTACCATCAGATAGGCCGTAGGTCGTCTGCCACTACATTGCCGATGCTGCTAGGGTGATACCCAAACCTTCTACTTGGAATACCGTGATATGCATACCTAGTGGCGCAATATGCGATAACATACATTAATTCAGTATAATCCACAGAATTTATAAACTAATTGGTAGCAGCGGCTCGACAGTACCTACTCTTAGTATATTGAGTGTATGAGCAGAATTACCACTTACTATCACGAGGGCCATGGCTCGTGTGCCACTATAAGCAATACAAAAAACCACCAAACACAAAATTAATAAAAATGGATATGTAGTTTTTGATTTTTGTTTTCTGCTACGAAAGGAACAAAGAAATAGACAACCCACCTGATAATAAGCGGTTATAGACCTTAAAGCGTTGGTTGTTTCTAAGTCTGGATGTAATTTGTGTATGTTAAAATGTGTGTTTATAAAAAAAGGTGTTGTCTTTTAGTATAAAAAACTTCTACTTTTAACCTTTTTTTGTTTTGAATTTTTTTAACTAACAAACATTTTTGTATCGAGTTCAGTCATACTGACGGAAATATATTTGCTTCGAATCAGATACGTTACATCGCAATTCAATAAATGGTAGGGCTCAAAAATATAGAGAGCAATTTATACTCGGCTTTATCTATTTACTGGCGTATGAACTCGATTTTATCTTTGTACGAAATAAAAATATTTCCTCGAAGGATGTTTAGTATTGTCAGAGTACAATGCTTTCTTTTTTATTGCTTACTAGATAAATAAATAAATAAATATTCACGGTCATTTTTCACACAACGTACCCAAACTAAGCTTAACGCTTGTACTATTGGTACCAGATTACGGATATAATACATATACTAATACTTTCTGATATTTACGCGAATGTTACGTGGCCGCGTTCCGATCCGGTGGTAGCTTCTTAGTCTTAGCTTTTGGCAAAATTAATATATTTAATAATATAAACTAATAACCAAGATTGTCTTCTTACTGGTTGGTAGTTTGTGGTAGAATTTCTGAGCACTAAATAAAAACAAAAATTTTACAATTTAAAGAGGAGTATTATACTCATTTTAATATACTAACTTAAAGTCTCATACATTGTAAGCATAAACATTTAAAGTAGATATTTTCACTGTGTTTCTAAACGAATATTAGGTGGGTTAAAATAAATAAACCAAAAATTTTGTAAAATCATATACTGTGGGTAGATGAAACCGTTGAAATAACATATCAGCCTTGGACATCTACCATCTAAGTCCACCCGTGATAATGAATGCTGTAAAAGTATTCGAAACTTCGGGATAGTAGTAAAATCAAGTAAACGCGATAGATTCCGTAAACGTAATTTTATTTCAAAATACATATACTACTTTTTTTTGTAAATACATACATAATTATAATAGATAGAAAACACCCAGAGGCAGTACAAATATCTGTGTTCATCACACAAATAATTGCCCTGAGTGGGAGTCGAACCCACGACCTCGTGCACGTAAGTCGGTTACACTACCGACTACGCCACGAGGCCCGTCTGAGATTAACGCGTAGTTCAGAATATAAATACCTCACTCTATGTTACACAACAATAATTATCACAATGTAAAAATAGCTATCTCACGGGAACCATACATTTTTCTGGAAATAAAAGTAAGCCTATGTAGTTTTCTGGCATAGAGCAAAGCGGACCCCCGGCGACCGCGGTGCTCTATGTTTTCTGGGCTCGGCTCGAGACTATACGTATGCAAAATTTCATGATGATTGATTTAGTAGTTACAGCGTGAAAGCGTAACAAAGAAACAAACTCACTTTTGCATTTATAATTGGTGGCAGTAATTGTAGATTGTTTTTTTATTGCATGTAGCGGCAGACGAACCACGGCCCATCTGATGGTAAATGGTAACCGTTGCTCATGGACTCAACTATACCTAGAGTATTGTCAAGCCGCTGCTAACCATTTCATTTCATAGATATGAAATGAAAGAATAAACGGCTCTCTCCTGCTACACCCAAAACGCAACGATGTGCTTCATGGCTGGTCACACGGGAGATAGTGGTACCAACCCGCTCGGGCCTGATACCAAGTGAATACTCCCACTTGGTACCCAGCCCTACCACCAGTCATGCAATGGATGATAATTGCTTACTTCCCTTAGTCGCCTCATACGACACCCGTGGGAAAGAATGGGGTGGTGACACTTGTATTCATAGTCCATCACCACATGGACAAAAGTATACAAAAACAAATGCACTCAGCGTTTGTCTTTGTTTTCAAATGAAACAAGAGTGTGTGACGTTAAATATATGGTATTTAATTTCACGCGTCATTATACATTTAGTGTTCTTGAGACTTTATTTATGTAATAATTTATAGACGTAGGTACAAGGAATTCGCAAGGTCTGAGAATTACATTCAAAAATGTCTCAGACGTAGATTTAATGGAACAGAAGTAGAATTTCTAAAATTATTTTTCCACAGTTGAAGCTAAATTGCAGCAAAATATAATTAGATAGCGATATAAAATATACGATATCCACACATTTTAACTTCGTTTGAATGTAGATGAGTCGAAAGCCAATTTAAATGGTTAGTTATTTCAATTATATCAATGGTAGCTTGCTTCTCCCAGCATCAATAGGCTGGTTTGACCGGGATAGTTATCACCCTCTCACAAAATATCATCTTATATCAACCATAGGTACTCTTACCGTTGTATTTCATATGGTGAATGAGAGTGCCAAATGCCTAAACCCTCTCCTCATCCCCTCATTCTCCTCACTGTCTACATTATCATCTTCTATTTAACAGCCTCCGTCTCAGCCTCCAATCTCTTCCCTTGGGGTTGGCAAAACCCGAGTGATGCCTCTGGTGTTGCTAGCTTCTATAGGCTATACGGTAACCGCTCACATGACCCACCATCAGGAAACCGTATGCTTGTTTGACATCAAAGTAGTATAAAAATCAGCATTTAAAAATATTTACACTGTTGAGATGAAATATAAATAATTGAAATTTGATGAGATATAATACGCACGGGAAAGGCATGCCAAGAAAATATTTTATTGAAGACTTTAGGGTTAACTATACCTATTACCACTGAAGTAATGTACCACAGTTCCAATGGTCCGCCAATATAGGCGGCACACGGCGAGTTTATTTAGTGGGTGAGGCCCCCACACTTCCCTATTCGTTCCCCTGAACGACGGGGAGTGCGGTTAGGTAATTTTTTTCCCGCCTTAACAAAGAAAAAAAGCGCTAACAATATTTTTAATAGGAATAAAAATATTTTGATATGTAATTTAGCGCTTGACATGCTCATCTACTTTAAAGACATCTAAAAACAGATGTGAAGTGGACATTGGGTGTCACCATTAGGTGACTGCGATAGCTTAGCGGTTCAGAGACACACTTGGATTGGATGGGACGCAGGTTCCAATCCTGCTCGCGATAATCTCTCTTTTTCCACTTTCACAAATAATTTGTTCTTTAGAGGAACAAAGTTTTTTTTTTGTAAACACGGAAAACGGCAATAGGGAATAATACCCATAGGTATCATAGGGGAGTATACAAACATCCAATTCACGGTCCCTAAGTCTATATTAACATAATACGCGGCTATACGTTTTACTCGTATGTAGGTATTCATGTGGATGTGCGAAGACAATGGACCGTTAAACAAAAAAAAAACATAGCATCACACCTGTATTTCCCGAAGGGGTAGGCAGAGTTGTATTACACACCTACGATTCGCCAGCTATGTTTAAGTCCCACGTAATAGGGAGCGAGCCTAGCCGTCTACTGGGCACATTTCCAAACTCCGGGCTGCTACTGAGAATTTTTCTTTTCAGAAAAAAGCTCAATAACATTGCCCGACCCGTGGATCGAATCCGAGACCTCATGATTGGCAGTCGTATACACTACCGCTACACCACCGCGGCAGTTATATATGGACCGTTAAAGTATTTTTAATAAGTTTTCACCTAAGGTTTTCACAAAAAATTACATGATAAAACTAGGACAATTTACATCACTCTAAAATCTTCAATCCTTAAAGTCGTTATTCTGCTTTGTTCTAGTCAAGTCACGTAAATATGTTAAATTGTCGTGGACATTACGAGCGCGTTACGGATATTTATCAAGTTACCCTCTCGCCTCAGACAGCTGTTTCATTTTGAGTGTTCATATCCATAACATTTATTTATCTTGAGATTTGTCTTGAATAAAGACTTGCTGTCTCTCTCTGTACTTGTGCATATTTCTAGGAGCCAGTAGGTACTAATCAAAATCTGGTGCAATGCATTTTATTTCATCAGTATTCACTGTTAGATCTTCAATCTTGAGAATTTGGTCACATGGCAGCAGTAACTTTGTCTAGTAGATAAATAGGATAGATTTTTTATACTACACAGGTAGCAAACAAGCAGATGGTCCATCAGATGGTAAGCGGTTACCATAGGTAGGCCATAGACGCTACCACTGAAGGAATGTAATAAGGTTCCGGTGGCCCGCCAATAAAGGCAGAGAGACGGCACACGGCGGGTTTCTTTAGTGGGTGAAGGCCCCACACTACCCTGTTCGTGGCCCCGAACGACGGAGTATGCGGTTAGGTAATTTTTTTCCCGCCTAAACAAAAAAAGGCCATAGACCTTAGCAACACCAGAGGCATCACTCACACGTCACCATAAGCAAGGAAAGGTATAGGAGTTGAAAAGAGAGGATAGGCACGATAATAAGAGCATAGGGAGGGTTAGGCCTCCAGCGCTCTCTGTTCCGATACGAAACACAATGGTAGGAGTATCTAACGTACCACTGAAGGAATGTAAAATGGTTCCAGTAGCTCGCTAACAAAGGCGGAGAGACGGCACACGGCGGGTTTATTTAGTGGGTGAGGGCCCCACACTACCCTATTCGAAGCCGCCTTAACAAAAAAAAAAACAAAAAAAAAGTATCTAACTTTGTTTTATACTAATTTTCTATGAGAAGGTGGTACATCCCCGATTGAGCCGAACCATTCATACTGGGATAAGCAAGGCTCTACTACTAGGCAATACATAACACAACACACAAATTTGTTTTCTATAAATCAATATTTTAAATCTCTAATATTCTCAGTCAATGAATTAGGTATATGGAAAACTCAATTAATTTAACGTTAATATTTTCAGGGTTTTATGATATCCATTAGTACTTATGTCTCTTAGCAATATTATTTTTTACCCCATAAAGTAGCAGGTGCGAGGTCATAAATCGGGCTTATATTGAGGTTAATCCGCCACAGTGTACCAAACAGAAATCGTAAATTGTCTTGCTTTTTATAGCGAGACCATGATTTTTCATTTTTCCGGATTATATTGATTTTTTAATGACTGCGTTCTCTCAGCCAGACTGTTTATCATATATCTGGATGAATGTCGGAGTTCAGATGGGCGACTCAGTGGTTAACTCGCTGCTATATGCAGACGATGCGGCCCTATTAGCGCAGTCTGCGACTGACCTGCAAACCCTAGTCGACGTAATGGCAGAAGATTGTAAGAAAAGGGGCCTACGTGAGAATGTGAGCAAAACCAAAGTAATGGTTTTTGAAAGAGAAGAAGCCAGAACAGATGTTAGAGTAGCAATAGGAAATGGTGTGCTAGAACAAGTGGATGAATTTGTATATCTTGGATGTGGATTCAGTCGGGATGGAAGGTACACCACTGATGTAGAAAGAAGAGTGAATGCGGGAAATAGAGTGAACGGAGCATTGGGACAACTTCTCGGCAGCCATCACCACAGCCAGAAGGCACGTGTCGCAATACACAACGCAGTGCTTGTCCCAACGTTATTATATGGAAGCGAGAGTTAGGTATGTAAAAAGGAGCATGAGAGCAAAATCAATGCGGTCGAAATGCGATCTCTGCGGAGAATCTGTGGAGTGAGGCTGACTGACCGCATTCGTAACAATGACGTAAGAGAGCGAGTAGGTATGAGAAAGAGTATTGGTGTAAAGATGCGAAAGGGAATGCTCCGTTGGTTCGGACATGTGTAAAGAATGCCGGACGAGCGACTGGCTAAGAAGATATACAATGCGAATGTGGAAGGATGTAGGTACAGGGGGAGACCGAGACTTACCTACCTAGACCAAATTGGTCATGTATTGAAGGAAGGAGGAGTCAGGAGTCTCCGAAACCGGCGAGCGTGTATGAAGAGAGTTATGAATGTTGAGGAAGCGAGAGATGTATGCAAGAATAGAGCCTCTTGGCACTCTGTTCTCTCTGCCTACCCCGCAAGGGAAATGGCGTGATGATAAGTCTACTACTTAACCTTTAATGACGAAAATTCAATCATAAGTATTCACGATTACTATGCCAAGTGAAAAGGTGAAAGGTCCAAACCTTCACTATAGACTTAAGGTAGAAATTACCATTTTATCTTCCTCTAAAAAGTGACGGACTAAGAATACAAGTCTCACCACCCCATTCTTTCCCACGGGTGTCGTACGAGACGACTAAGGGAAATAAGCAATTATCACCCATTACATTATTGGTGGTAGGATTGGGTGCCAAGTGGGATTACTCACTTGCTACCGGTTGGTACCACCATCTACCGGGTGATCGGCCATGAAGCACCATCGGTGTGTTTGGAGGAGATAGCCGTTTATTCTTTCATTTTATATCTATGAAATGAAATGGTGAGCAGCGCCTTGACAATACTATCTGTCGGTATAGTTGAGGCTATGAGCAACGGTCACCATTTACCATCAGGTACACCGTGACTCGTCTGCCGCGTATGGGGGCTGGACATTAAAAAATATTATTAAATAAAAAAAATTAATGGCAAAAAGTGATATTATATCCAAAACTTATATCTTCTGTATCTATATATCATGGGAAATTCACCAGCCAGGACTTTACCCGAAAATGAAAACTGGAATCCATAAAAAAATTGTATCCATACAAAGCGACGGTGGGTTACTAGTACTGCAAATGTAAAGCTAAAAGAAATATCAATTTAAATTCCTAAACCAATACTAACAAGTAAAAAAAAAATAATAGACCTCGCGGGACGTCTACCAGATGTGAAACATCGAAATGATTTTGTAGGAATAATGAGTAGAAATAAAATGATCATAACTTTGTCTGTGTGCTTGCATTAAATAACATGTGTAAAATAGCGGAAATGGACATAAATCACCATCATCAGGCCCTTGGAATCATCTAGGACCGAAGTACCTACTCGTTAAGACGAAACAAACAATTCTAAACTCGATAAGGTTTCGTTTCATTACAGAGTTACTGTGGCCACCTTCCAGGCTCCATCATCAGAGCCTGGTTACTATCTAGAGACAAAGTACTTGTCAAGACTAATGAAACGAGTACAAACACGGTGGGGTGTCGTTTCATTACAGAGTTACTGTGGCCATCTTCTAGCTCCATCGTCAGAACCTGGATACTATCTAAAGACAACGTACTCGTCAAGACGAATCATACCAGCCCAAACTCGATGGAGTTATGTCATTTTATGACAGAGTTCCTATGACCACCTTCTAGCTCCATCATCAGACCCTGGATACCATCAAAAGACAAAGACGAATCGAACGAGTCCAAACATAATGGGGTTGCGTCGTTTCATTATGGAGTTACTGTGGCCACCTTCCAGCTTCATCATCAGGCCCTGGATACCATCTAGAGACAAAGTACTTGTCAAGGCGAATCATACGGGCCCAAATTCAATGGGGTTATGTCGTTTTATATTGGAGTTCCTATGGCCACCTTCTAGCTCCATCATCAGATCCTGGATACTATCTAAGGACAAAGTACTCGTTAAGACGAACCAAACGAGTCCAAACTCGATAGTATTGCGTCGTTTCATTATGAAGTTCCTATATCCACATTCCAGCTCCATCATCAGATCAGTTCCATGTCATCATAATATTGCATTATTACACAATATACATTATGCTTGTAAAATTTCATTTCAATAGGAAATCGGGTACTGTGTCTAATTTAACTTGCAAGATTTGAACGGAATAAGTAAAACAGCGACGCTAACAGCCGATTTTACCCTCCCTCCGCATTAGATGTTTCACATTAAAAATTATCAATCAATCAATCAATCAATTTATTTGTCAAACATGTGTAGAATGGTGTTACAATACATTCACATGGTTCAGTTTCAACATGTTTTACCATATCAGGCATACAAATACAATAACAAACTACTTAATACTATAGGACATAATTCACTATTCATTATTCAGGAATTTAATAAACAGTTAATATCTAAAGAAAAAAAATAATGTCATAAAATTAAAATATATAAAATAAGAAAAATACAACCAAATATTATATGAGTCACTACTATTTACTAAAAGCATGTCACAGTCTTACATAATTTATTTATATTAACAAACCAAATTTATGTCAAAAAATAAATTAGTACAAATAGACGGATCTTCTAGAAAATTAGTTAAATTATAATAACGTTTATTAATTAGTATGTTTTTCAATTTACCAGATCTGGCGCCTAGCGATTTTTATCTGTTCCCGAAATTGAAAGAATACTTAAGGGGAAACAGGTACGAAGACGATAACGAGGTGATGGATGCTAGGAGAGCTTTTTGCAGGACCAAGACAAAACTTTTTTTTGAAGTTATTATTGATAAGCCTCGAAATGATGGCTGCCAAACTACCATTGATTTCAGTCTCATATATGTCAGAGTTATCAGATGTTATGATTGCAGTACTATCGTCTGCAAAGAGTGTCATAGGGTATTTAATCGTTTTCGGTAAATCATTAATATATATTATGAATAAAAGAGGACCCAAAACACTGCCTTGGGGGACCCCATATTTTACAGTGAGTTCTTCAGAAAAGTAAGTGGTTTCTGTTTTTTAAGTAATTTATTCCCGCTACTGCAGTGGTTTGTTTCCGTCCATGCAAGTATGACTTAATCAAGTCTGACACATTTCCTCCAAATATTTTAAAACACTCCTTTCTTTAAAAAGATAAACAATCGAAAGATAATCTTATTAGTTAATTGCATCCGCAAAAAGCGAGGGTGGGTCACTATTACTGTAATTATAAAGCTAAAAGAAATATCAAGAAAAATTCCTAAGGCAATATTAACAAGTAAAGTAAATTCATCCAAATATTTTAAAACGCTCCAAAGTAATTAGTTTCCTTAAAGTACTCATCACAGAATTGTAATTATCTTAGAGCCTCATAATAGAAGACCAGAGCAGCTGAATGAAAATTAAGTTTCGGATTGTTTAGTAATAAGATAAGCGATTATAACAGATCGTTTTTGCTAGCAGATATCAAAATCGATAAACACATTTTGCACGCCTCATAAGCGAAGCGTTGAGGCGTGTTCTACTCCCGTTTTACACGGAACAACTGATTTTTCAAACTTAAAATGTCTCTATTTATCATATATTGCACTTGTAAAATAATATCTACACACACATATAAAGAACAAACACTATTTTTAACACTCATGATATTTTTGATGCCATTTTTGTTACTTAGACTAGTTAAAAAACTGTTTGAAAAAATCTGGCTTGGACGTCCGTGAGTTGTAGGTAATGTATGTTAACACGATAAAGACCAAAATACTTTACTAATCGAGTCTTTCTTTTTTCGTTTACGAATTATTATGACTAGGAATAGAGCCCTATTACTTTTCACGTTCTGATTCGATGTGGTTTAATAGTTATTAAATAAACAAAAAATACTGAATATTTACGGCATTTACGCTCGACGCGACACTAAAACCAGCGCTTTTCAGGAGAACTACCTACCTTTTTACGTACGCATAGCCACCGGTGGTTTTACTATCGTCAACAGAACGCCGTTCGCCCGGCTGGTACATTGTTTTTTGTTAAAAGAAAGTTCTTATCTTTGCTTGACGAACTGATGATATTTGTCAAGTATAATAGCTATTTTATTCATAACAATAATTAAAAACACTAAACACACGTAAATAATAACACACCAACGAAATATTTTTAGCGGTGGTAAAGTATGCCTAATTACAGGTATTCTTAGTTTTCAAAAACGCGGTAAAAGATGGGACAATATGACCAAGAAGTAACTTCTTTATCATTTAACTACTTACAATTATGTTTTAACATTTTATTTTGACACAAATTATAGTTTTCAGCCTATAAGTCAAAGTTGACTAAAATATAGAGCTAAATAAAAATCACAATTAAAATTTAAAAAAAAACGATTAAACGGGCATGTGTTGGTTGGATCAACTTTTATAATATTAAGCAATATTATAAAAGTTGATCCAACACAGACAATCCTTGGGTGTATATATCCTGGTTCGAAAAGTAATATTTGGACACTCTAGTCTCGATACCTTTACTTACAAATATTGCCCAAGAAAGAGACAGATCTATAACTTTTCACACGTACCCGAGAGTGATAGATATATTTATTACATCTCACATAAAAGTTCTAATAAAAATAAAATATTATTTTTACAGCCCACCTACACGCTTGTCATTATGATCGGGAAGATTTGTAGACTGAGTGATGCGTAAAAATATTTTTAGCCGTGAAAGAAATGGACTTTTAGACATTATTGGGTTGGAGCTCCTGTAAGGCAGGGTCTACAATACATACATAATAGATGACACTGAGGTTTGGCTCGGGTAGGTTCCCGATAAAACCCGCCATGCAAAAGGTAAATAAGAATTTGAGACAGGACACAAACGACTCCTCGCCATAGACCTTCGACTGTTCAGCCAAGAGAAAAGATGATATACTACAGCAATAAGGGCAATAATGTACCACGAATACGGCAAACGTTAGGAGACCTCGTTTGTTGTTTAATAATATATCGGTAATATATCTTATTATATAAAAATCAATTGCTGTTCGTTAGTCTCGGATATTAATCTATCTATGATATGAAAACATCTAAATTATTTTGTAGAAATAAGGAGTAGAAATAAATTGATCTTCGGCTATATCATGAAGCTATATACGTTAGTCACAAACACAAAACAAACACGTACGTAGTTTACCATCTGCGATGTAAAGTTGTATGTGTTATCATAAATTTACGTTATACTACTATTTTATAACATAGTTATTCACCGTAAATACCTTTTATTGAACCCTTGGAGGGTTCTTTGCACAAAGGGTCGGAAACACGCCCTCACAGGTATCTGCGACCCGTGGACATTATTTACATAATTATTTAAACCCTTGTTGTCAGAGGTATGCTAACAAGGTTTTTGACGAAGTTGTCTTACTCGCATAAGATTATCAGCCTTCTTTATTCTACAGATGATATAAAAGTATAATGTAATAAACTAAAGAAAGCGACACTTAACGGATATCCATTCAAATTTAAAGGAGGCTCATTTATTGTTGAGCGATTCTGGGGTAAGAGGAATTTAAAGCATCACCTCTTGCGAAAGTGAAACCGTAGCGAGGCGTTTGATGTTCCGTGAATACGATTCGTAAGGACGATGTAAGAGAGCCAGTAGGTATGAAAGGGAATGCTCCGATGGTTCGGACATGTCACACAAGAACGCCGGATGAGTGACAAGAATACCGGAGGAGTGACAGGTTAAGAAGATATAGAATGGGAAAGTGGAAGGATGTAGGTACAGGGGGAGACCAAAACTCACCTACCTACACCAAATCGATCATGTATTAAAGGAAGGTGGAGTCAGGAGTCTCCGAAACCAGCGAGCGTGTATAGAGAGAATTTTGAATGTCCAGGAAGCGAGAGATGTATGCAAGAATAGAGCCTTTTGGCACCCTGTTCTCTCTGCCTACTCCGCAAGGGAAATGGCGTGATTTCTCGTACACGTAGATCTGCAACAATGTGTTTTGTCTTTCCTTAACGAAAAATATTCCTGTGTCGCATGGTGTTTTACAAACAAACAATACGAGGTATAAAATAGATGCAGGCTTAGAGAATTGTGAGGGCATCAAACCCGTAACTCGCGAGAACGGTTATTACTTAAACTACCACGTCATCCAACCCGCTCGGGCCAGATACCAAGTGAGTACTTCCACTTGGTACCCAGCCCTACCACCAGTCGTGCAATGGATGATAATTGCTTACTTCCCTTAGTCGCCTTATACGACACCCGTGGGAAAGAATGGGGTGGTGACACTTGTATTCTTAATCCGTCACCACACGGATAAATCTGTTCATAAGTAAGTCCTCTTAAAATCTAGTTTCAACCCTTTATCCCAAAAGCATCATAAAACATCCCACGTTCAAGCCCTCACACGAAATTCCAACATTAACACCTCACTTAGCTTGCGGAGATAAATCTCACGTTTGACAGTAGTCCCTCGATTTATTGGAGCCTTATCAAAGATTCGTCCAAGGAGAGATTTTATGTGGTTTTCGTGCTCAATAAGCCAGGACCTTGTGACGTTTGATTTGTAATAAATCATTCTAAAAGACGACTCTGGTCCGTTTATTTAAGATATGCTGTAAAAATAAAAACTAAACTACATTGCTTCTTACTCCTTGTTTGCAAACGAGCCGCGGCAAACCTGATGGCGATAAGCGACAACCACCGCTAAATAACTCAACAATACTAAGAATATGCCTAGCTGCTGCTCGTAATTTTATTTCGTGAATGGAGAATGAATTAATGGACAACTATTACGCACTATAACCAAAACACTGAGATGCTCCCTTATCGTTCATATGGAACACCGGTTAACTTATTTATTCGGCTCGAACGACCAAAATATTTTGCGTATTTGTTAATAATTAATTTGTAGGTTAACTGAAATTTTGTAGTTTTAAAGAAGATAGGAAGGATAATAAAGAGAGGGTAGGAAGTTTAATAAGGAGTGAATAGGGAGTTTGGGCCTCAGGTACTTTCACTCACCGTACGAAATATAACAGCAGGACTACTAATCTTCTGTGACATGGCGGTACTTCCCCGATCGCGCTGACCCTTTCATGCTGAGATAACCAAGCTCTAACACTAGGGGTTGTAAATAGGGGATTTAACATATAGAATACTTTTATCCTGATAATTGTATCATTCCCGTAGGATAGGTAGGTGCTTTTAGCATATAAGGCTAAACGACTAAATTAATTTGAAAGAAGTTTTGAAGTCCACACGAAATAAGTTGTGGCTAGGAGCTAGTATTAAAATATAGAGAACTTATAAAAAAACAATTGAGAGAAGAATGAAATTTAAAGCAGGAACTCCTTGGCTGTAAGATACAATAGATGTCGTAAGAACCTAATATTATTAGAGTAAAGAAAAAACTCCCTTCCGTGAGTGTGGCATAGTAGGTCAGTTTGCCTTCTGACAAAGAGAAATGCGTATAACCAGAAATACAGACTCGTGCCCACTGAGACGTTAGGTACATCAGTCGACAGTAGTTTATAGACAGAAGTACAAAATGTCCGTGTCGTGACGAATTAATATCTTCCATAACGTTGCTTACATTACTTGCTCTACATATTTTTCTTTTCACTGCATGTCAGACGTCATCTTTGTGCTCAATCCTTTTTACCCTCATCATGTTAGCTAAAATAATTACTTTAATTGTATCCCTTACTGTCGCGAGCAAAAAACTGGATCTATGTATTTCTTGATGAAATTAAATAACATTTCTAATTTATTTGATTAGTATTACCTTTTACTCTGTTGTTGTTATATTTTAAGTGGCATTCTCAGTAATTGACTGGAAAAATTGTATAAAAGTGAAGTTCTTCGTTCTAAAAATAAAATAGATAATGATAACTGCCTTATTAGTTAGACATATACAGATAGACGTGTATACCTTCTATTAATATAGTAAGAAAAATAAAGATTTAACGCATAAACACAATTGTTTTAAAAATTTACAGTAATTCATACATTTAATAGGTATCAAGTAACAGCAATTTTTTTTCGATATGTTTTTCTGTCCCGCTATTGGGCACGGATCTCCTCTCATGGTGAGAAGGATGAGGTCATTGTCTACTACGCTGGCCCAATACGGGAAGGCAGACTTCACGAGCCATCGAGAAAATCTCTCAGGTATGCAGGATTCCTCACGATGTTTTCCTTCACCGAACTGTGATTAATTGTAAACAAATAGACACAACATTTCGAAAAATCTCGAAAAGTCATAGGTGTGTGTCGTACGAGGTACAATATTAAACTCGGAATCGAATTTGATAGGTACCACTGTCTTTGCAGTCCTTGGTTTTACGGCTAAACAATGACTACTGTAACACCACTTGCGGATAGTCAAATACTTAACTTTGAGGTTGAAGAGCAAATATACAGCAGTTTGATGTCTTCAAGTTTCCTATTTCGTGAAACAAAACTAATTTGTTGAGTTTATATCTTGAATATGTAGATATATTGAAAACATCCGGAGTTTGACTAGCGTTAGAATAAGAAAGTATCCTATCCTATCTATATCTTATAGATATATCTTATAGATATAGATAGGATAGGATAATAGTATACTATTATAAAGCTGTAAGCTGTGTCTGTACATTTAAGATATTTCAGAAAAAAACACTGTATGCTATGGCGTGTCTGAACACAAACTTATTCTTTTAAGAATTTTTGTCTGTTTGTCTGTCTGTTCGTTCGCGCATCACGCAAAAACTATTGAAATGATTTTGATGTAACATTATTTATTTGATAGCTCTTGATTAGGTTTAAAAACTGGACATACATCTTATCCCGCTACTATTTCGGGAACTTGAGATATAACCTAAAAACGCGCTGGTGGTTGCGGCGGAGCCGCTAGCAAAGGCTAGTCTTTTATAAAGTTGTATAAGAGCCGTGTCTGTACATGTAAGATATTTGAGAAAAAAAATGACTGTATTAGGCTATATAGGCGAGACTGAACACATAACATTTTTTTTAGATTTTATGATGGTTTGTCTGTTTGTCGGTTTGTCTGTTTGTTTGTTCGCGCATCACGCAAAAACTACTGAATAGGTTTCATGCAACTTTTTTTATTTGATAGAATTAATTAGACTTTAAAACTGGTATACATTTTATTGCGCTACTATCGGGAACCTGAGATATAAACTAAAAACTAGTTTTTGGCTACGACGGAGCCACAGGCAAAGGCTAGTGTAATATAAACGTATCGAAATTCAAATACGACTATAATTGTCCTACTTAATTATGATATAGATAAAGTGCTATTTTTAATCATTTTGAGGCAATTCTGGAGTGAGTTCTGGTGTTAATGGCTTGCTGGACTGCCAATTTCGACAACACATTCCTTCTTAACGTTTATATATATTTTTAGCATTTGACATGCTTAGCACTATACATTAAACACAAAGTGAAAAATGTGAAATAGAAATCCTGACTGTTATTTTCGATTTCACATTTTTCACTTTGTGTCCTTCTTAACGTCTTTGGTGACGCCTGCGCTATATGTCGGATGTTTATTCCCGGAGATGCAAGCTCAAATCCTGCTCATGACTGTTATTTTCGCCTACACATTTATGTACTGTCTGTTAATTTAAATGTCAAATGCTTAAAAAATATATAAAAATATCAAAATATATACATAGGTATGTATTGATAGTTGTTATTAACATGCAATATTAATTATTAATCCTGAAAACTCCGAATAGTTTTACAACAATTACTCATTACGAAAGCCTTTAACTCTTCATGAAGCCTAAAACTATGAATTCTATGGCATGGATAATAATCTGTGACGACTCGTTGAGGTCTAGACCCATGTAATGGAGGTCTGAAATAGTTCGTGAGGTCCATGCGCGGGTGTCCGTCGGTATAATGTACCTACATAATGTTTGTTGTACAGATTCTTGTAAGATTTGGGTAGACAATGGGTAAGTTGAGCCATGAAATAGCGATTACGAGGAGCTGAAAGATGGATTGAAACAAATTGGAATGTTGTAAACTACATAAAATTCTTACTCTAACTAATTGTAAATGCGAAAGTGAGTTTGTTTGTTTTTGTTTGTTATGATTTCACAACATCATTTGGTTCGTGTGGTGACGACCTAAGAATACAAGTGTCACCACCCCATTCTTTCCCACGGGTGTCGTATGAGGCGACTAAGGGAAGTAAGCAATTATCATCCATTGCATTACTGGTGGTAGGGCTGGGCACCAAGTGGGAGTACTCACTTGGTATCGGGCCCGAGCGGGTTGGTACCACCATCTCCCGTGTGACCGGCCATGAAGCACATCGTTGCGGATTGGCTGTAGCAGGAGATAGCCGTTTATTCTTACATTTCATATCAGTGAAATGAAATGGGTAGCAGCGGCTTGACAATACTCGGTATAATTGAGTCCATGAGCGACGGTTATCATTTACCATCAGATGGGCCGGGGCTCGTCTGCCACTACATGTAATAAAAAAAAAACATAACTACGGAGCCAATCATCATTAAATTTTGCATAAAACGACACAGGCTTTTAGAAGGACATTTTATCCCGCAAATAAATTTACTTTCCTTTGGGATAGCTACGCAAAACATAGAGATAATTAAAGTGTCGTGGAGTGAAGTCGTTGATAAAATGTAGTACCTGCACTATAAATTTATAGAATTGTTAAGGAATTTATCTTTTTAATCATTTACTGATATCTCGACGTTCCGGATACTTTGCAGCGTTCATAGTGATGGGCTAAAGTCGGGTTTTGACGTTACGAGTGCGCTCGGACCAAGTGTGCTTAGGTATTCTCTTGGACGCTACTCGTAACGTCAAATCTAGTGATCCCGGTGCACTCAAACGACGACGTCTGTTCAGTGTAGACTCGGATCGTGCTCTAATTTAAAGTGATTGACGTCCAATTGTCCATCAGTTGCAATAAAAGCTTCTCTACATTCAATATAATAATTTTGAAAACGGTTAGTTTTTTATTAATCCATGTGATGATGGACTATTTTTGTTAAGGCGGGAAAAAACATACTTAACCGCACACCCCATCTTAGGGGCAAAGAACAGAGTAGTGTGGGACCTCCGCCCATTAAATAAACCCGCCGTATGCCATCTCTCTGTACTGGCGGACCACTGGAACAGGAACACATTTTTTGATGTGAAACATCTAATGCGGAGGGAGGGTAAAATCGGCTGTTAGCGTGGCGACGCTTTTATTGTACTTGTCCCGTTCGAATCTTGCAAGTTAAATTTGACACACTTCCCGATTTCCGATTGAGCTGAAATTTTACACGCATGTGTATATCACGTGCAATGCAATATTATAATGACATGGAGCTGATCTGATGATGGAGCTGGAAGGTGGACATAGGAACTCTATAATGAAACGGCGCAACCCCATCGAGTTTGGAAAAAAAAAAATCGATCATGTATTAAAGGAAGGTGGAGTCAGGAGTCTCCGAAACCGGCGAGCGTGTATTGAGAGAATTTTGAATGTCCAGGAAGCGAGAGATGTATGCAAGAATAGAGCCTTTTGGCACCCTGTTCTCTCTGCCTACTCCGCTAGGGAAATGGCGTGATCTCTCGTACACGTAGATCTGCAACAATGTGGTGTTTTTCAAACAAACAATACGAGGTATAAAATAGATGCAGGCTTAGAGAATTGTGAGGGCATCAAACCCGTAACTCGCGAGAACGGTTATTACTTAAACTACCACGTCATCCAACCCGCTCGGGCCAGATACCAAGTGAGTACTTCCACTTGGTACCCAGCCCTACCACCAGTCGTGCAATGGATGATAATTGCTTACTTCCCTTAGTCGCCTTATACGACACCCGTGGGAAAGAATGGGGTGAGACACTTGTATTCTTAATCCGTCACCACACGGATAAATCTGTTCATAAGTAAGTCCTCTTAAAATCTAGTTTCAACCCTTTATCCCAAAAGCATCATAAAACATCCCACGTTCAAGCCCTCACACGAAATTCCAACATTAACACCTCACTTTGCTTGCGGAGATAAATCTCACGTTTGACAGTAGTCCCTCGATTTATTGGAGCCTTATCAAAGATTCGTCCAAGGAGAGATTTTATGTGGTTTTCGTGCTCAATAAGCCAGGACCTTGTGACATTTGATTTGTAATAAATCATTCTAAAAGACGACTCTGGTCCGTTTATTTAAGATATGCTGTAAAAATAAAAACTAAACTACATTGCTTTTTACTCCTTGTTTGCAAACGAGCCGCGGCAAACCTGATGGCGATAAGCGACAACCACCGCTAAATAACTCAACAATACTAAGAATATGCCTAGCTGCTGCTCGTAATTTTATTTCGTGAATGGAGAATGAATTAATGGACAACTATTACGCACTATAACCAAAACACTGAGATGCTCCCTTATCGTTCATATGGAACACCGGTTAACTTATTTATTCGGCTCGAAGGACCAAAATATTTTGCGTATCTGTTAATAATTAATTTGTAGGTTAACTGAAATTTTGTAGTTTTAAAGAAGATAGGAAGGATAATAAAGAGAGAGTAGGAAGTTTAATAAGGAGTGAATAGGGAGTTTGGGCCTCAGGTACTTTCACTCACCGTACGAAATACAACAGCAGGACTACCTACCGTTGTTTCATGCTGATCTTCTGTGACATGGCGGTACTTCCCCGATCGCGCTGACCCTTTCATGCTGAGATAACCAAGCTCTAACACTAGGGGTTGTAAATAGGGGATTTAACATATAGAATACTTTTATCCTGATAATTGTATCATTCCCGTAGGATAGGTAGGTGCTTTTAGCATATAAGGCTAAACGACTAAATTAATTTGAAAGAAGTTTTGAAGTCCACACGAAATAAGTTGTGGCTAGGAGCTAGTATTAAAATATAGAGAACTTATAAAAAAACAATTGAGAGAAGAATGAAATTTAAAGCAGGAACTCCTTGGCTGTAAGATACAATAGATGTCGTAAGAACCTAATATTATTAGAGTAAAGAAAAAACTCCCTTCCGTGAGTGTGGCATAGTAGGTCAGTTTGCCTTCTGACAAAGAGAAATGCGTATAACCAGAAACATTCTGACTCGTGCCCACTGAGACGTCAGGTACATCAGTCGACAGTAGTTTATAGACAGAAGTACAAAATGTCCGTGTCGTGACGAATTAATATCTTCCATAACGTTGCTTACATTACTTGCTCTACATATTTTTCTTTTCACTGCATGTCAGACGTCATCTTTGTGCTCAATCCTTTTTACCCTCATCATGTTAGCTAAAATAATTACTTTAATTGTATCCCTTATTGTGGAGAGCAAAAAACTGGATCTATGTATTTCTTGATGAAATTAAATAACATTTCTAATTTATTTGATTAGTATTACCTTTTACTCTGTTGTTGTTATATTTTAAGTGGCATTCTCAGTAATTGACTGGAAAAATTCTATAAAAGTAAAGTTCTTCGTTCTAAAAATAAAATAGATAATGATAACTGCCGTTTTAGTTAGACATATACAGATAGACGTGTATACCTTCTATTAATATAGTAAGAAAAATAAAGATTTAACGCATAAACACAATTGTTTTAAAAATTTACAGTAATTCATACATTTAATAGGTATCAAGTAACAGCAATTTTTTTTCAACATGTTTTTCTGTTCAGCTATTGGGCACGGATCTCCTCTCATGGTGAGAAGGATGAGGTCATTGTCTACTACGCTGGCCCAATACGGGATGGCAGACTTCACGAGCCATCGAGAAAATCTCTCAGGTATGCAGGATTCCTGACGATGTTTTCCTTCATCGAACTGTGATAAATTGTAAACAAATAGACACATCATTTCGAAAAATCTCGAAAAGTCAGAGGTGTGTGTCGTCCGAGGTACAATATTAAACTCGGAATCGAACTTAATAGGTACCACTGTCTTTGCAGACCTCGGTTTTACGGCTAGACAATGACTACGGTAACACCACTTGCGGATAGTCAAATACTAAACTTTGAGGTTGAAGAGCAAATATACAGCAGTTTGATGTCTTCAAGTTTCCTATTTCGTGAAACAAAACTAATTTGTTGAGTTTATATCTTCAATATGTAGATATATTGAAAACATCCGGAGTTTGACTAGCGTTAGAATAAGAAAGTATCCTATCCTATCTATATCTTATAGATATAGATAGGATAGGATAATAGTATACTATTATAAAGCTGTAAGCTGTGTCTGTACATTTAAGATATTTCAGAAAAAAACACTGTATGCTATGGCGTGTCTGAACACAAACTTATTCTTTTAAGAATTTTTGTCTGTTTGTCTGTCTGTTCGTCCGCGCATCACGCAAAAACTAATGAAATGATTTTGATGTAACATTATTTATTTGATAGCTCTTGATTAGGTTTAAAAACTGGACATACATCTTATCCCGCTACTATTTCGGGAACTTGAGGTATAACCTAAAAACTCGCTGGTGGTTGCGACGGAGCCGCTAGCAAAGGCTAGTCTTTTATAAAGTTGTATAAGAGCCGTGTCTGTACATGTAAGATATTTGAGAAAAAAAATGTCTGTATTAGGCTATATAGGCGAGTCTGAACACATAACATTTTTTTAGATTTTATGATGGTTTGTCTGTTTGTCGGTTTGTCTGTTTGTCTGTTCGCGCATCACGCAAAAACTACTGGACGGCATGCAACTTTTTTTATTTGATAGAATTAATTAGACTTAAAAACTGGTATACATTTTATTGCGCTACTATCGGGAGCCTGGGATATAAACTAAAAACCAGTTTTTGGCTACGGCGGAGCCACGGGTAAAGGCTAGTGTAATATAAACGTATCGAAATTCAAATACGACTATAATTGTCCTGCTTAATTATGATATCGATAAAGTGCTATTTTTAATCATTTTGAGGCAATTCTGGAGTGAGTTCTGGTGTTAATGGCTTGCTGGACTGCCAATTTCGACAACACATTCCTTCTTAACGTCTTTGGTGACGCCTGCGCCATATGTCGGGTGTTTATTCCCGGAGATGCAGGCTCAAATCCTGCTCATGACTGTTATTTTCGCCTACACATTTATGCACTGTCTGTTAATTTAAATGTCAAATGCTTAAAAAATATATAAAAATAAATATGTACATAGGTATGTATTGATAGTTGTTATTAACATGCAATATTAATTATTAATTCTGAAAACTCCGAATAGTTTTACAACAATTACTCATTACGAAAGCCTTTAACTCTTCATGAAGCCTAAAACTATGAATTCTATGACATGGATAATAATCTGTGACGACTCGTTGAGGTCTAGACCCATGTAATGGAGGTCTGAAATAGTTCGTGAGGTCCATGCGCGGGTGTCCGTCGGTATAATGTACCTACATAATGTTTGTTGTACAGATTCTTGTAAGATTTGGGTAGACAATGGGTAAGTTGAGCCATGAAATAGCGATTACGAGGAGCTGAAAGATGGATTGAAACAAATTGGAATGTTGTAAACTACATAAAATTCTTACTCTAACTAATTGTAAATGCGAAAGTGAGTTTGTTTGTTTTTGTTTGTTATGATTTCACAACATCATTTGGTCCGTGTGGTGACAGACTAAGAATACAAGTGTCACCACCCCATTCTTTCCCACGGGTGTCGTATGAGGCGACTAAGGGAAGTAAGCAATTATCATCCATTGCATTACTGGTGGTAGGGCTGGGCACCAAGTGGGAGTACTAACTTGGTATCGGGCCCGAGCGGGTTGGTACCACCATCTCCCGTGTGACCGGCCATGAAGCACATCGTTGCGTTTTGGCTGTAGCAGGAGATAGCCGTTTATTCTTACATTTCATATCAGTGAAATTAAATGGGTAGCAGCGGCTTGACAATACTCGGTATAATTGAGTCCATGAGCGACGGTTATCATTTACCATCAGATGGGCCGGGGCTCGTCTGCCACTACATGTAATAAAAAAAAAACATAACTACGGAGCCAATCATCATTAAATTTTGCATAAAACGACACAGGCTTTTAGAAGGACATTTTATCCCGCAAATAAATTTACTTTCCTTTGGGATAGCTACGCAAAACATAGAGATAATTAAAGTGTCGTGGAGTGAAGTCGTTGATAAAATGTAGTACCTGCACTATAAATTTATAGAATTGTTAAGGAATTTATCTTTTTAATCATTTACTGATATCTCGACGTTCCGGATACTTTGCAGCGTTCATAGTGATGAGCTAAAGTCGGGTTTTGACGTTACGAGTGCGCTTGGACCAAGTGTGCTTCGGTATTCTCTTGGACGCTACTCGTAACGTCAAATCTAGTGATCCCGGTGCACTCAAACGACGACGTCTGTTCAGTGTAGACTCGGATCGTGCTCTAATTTAAAGTGATTGACGTCCAATTGTCTATCAGTTGCAATATAATAATTTTGAAAACAGTTAGTTTTTTATTAATCCATGTGATGATGGACTATTTTTGTTAAGGCGGGAAAACACATACTTAACCGCATACCCCGTTTTAGGGGCATAGAACAGAGTAGTGTGGGACCTCCGCCCATTAAATAAACCCGCCGTATGCCGTCTCTCTGTACTGGCGGACCACTGGAACAGGAACACATTTTTTGATGTGAAACATCTAATGCGGAGGGAGGGTAAAATCGGCTGTTAGCGTGGCGACGCTTTTATTGTACTTGTCCCGTTTGAATCTTGCAAGTTAAATTTGACACACTTCCCGATTTCCGATTGAGCTGAAATTTTACACGCATGTGTATATCACGTGCAATGCAATATTATAATGATATGGAGCTGATCTGATGATGGAGCTGGAAGGTGGACATAGGAACTCTATAATGAAACGGCGCAACCCCATCGAGTTTGGGCTCTTATGATTCATCTTGCCGAGTACTTTGTGTTTAGATGATTTCCAGGGTCTAATGATGGAGCTGGAAGGTGGCCATGCGAAACTCTGTAATTAAAGGGCGCAACTCGAAGCAAGGCTCGTTTGAAATGTCCTGACTAGAAATTCAGTCATAGATGATATCCAGGGTCTGATGATCTGATGAGCTGGAAGGTGACCACAGTAACTCTGTAATGAAACTACGCAACCCTATCGAGTTTATACTCGTATGAATCGTCTAGAGGAGAACTTTGTCAAATTATGATCATTTTATTTCTACAAAATAATTTCGATGTTTTCACATTTGCTAGACGTCCCGCGACGTCTAGTTTTTTTTTTTAATAAAGACAACATCCTGTCTTTTTTTTTAAGGCGGGAAAAATTTTTCCTATCCACACGCCCCGTTGTTCGGGGCAACGAACAGGGTAGTGTGGGGTCCTCACCCACTAGAGAAACCCGCAGTGTGCCGTCTCTCTGCCTTTATTGGCGGGCCAACCATATTACATTCTTTCAGTGGTTGCCCTAAGGAATAAACCTTGTATCGCGGGGTAGTTTACAAACATACAATATCACGGACACAAAGCCACCATTTGTGGATCACACAGAGTTGTCTTGTATGGGTATCGAACCCACAACACTCGGGTGGGATGCCGGTATCTAAGCCACTCCGCCATATGTGCAGTCAAATTTCAACATTACTTCAGTGCGCGGCGAAGGGCATTGTATTATATATATTTTGACTCTTTGTGTAATAATTCTTAACACAATAGAACCTTTACTTTAAGTAATAAAATTACAAACTCAGCTTATAAATCAGAACTTGTCTGGTAGTCATCAAGTTTTATGATTTATATGGCGCAGATTCACTGTGACAGTTCATTCAATTTAAATCTAACTTTTGATTTTTTTAATTCATTAGATATATACATTATTATCAATATTATAAAAGTGACAGTGCGTTTGTTTATGAGGCTTTAACGCTATAACATTTAGCATACACATCCATCCATCCATTCCATCCATCAGCCTTTTAACGTCCACTGCTGGACATAGGCCTCCCCAAGAATGGGGGGATAGTGCCGTAATCGCCACGCTTGGCAGGCGGGTTGGCGCCCTCAGTCGGCTCTTACGACTCCCATGGGTGGAGAGGGGTGGGACAACTCTGAAGCCGGCCCCATACGGCTACACGGCACAAGCATACACATAATTCAGAACTAAATCTATTTTATATTCCAGATATATGGATAATTCCTGTGGGATTTTTTGCCTAGAGTTCATTAATGTACCGTAGATTTACATATTTATATTTTAAAATCCACGTGGATTTTATATATATACCTCTAATAAACTCAAAAAAATTTGGAAAATCCAAGAGTGCACGCCTCATAGTTTCATTTTTCACAATAAAATTGAAGGTGTCACTACTGTTGAATTGGGTGGTAATTTAAATTGAATAAGTAACTTATTTATATATATTATTTTGCAGTGTGGGGCCGGCACCAAGAATAGCTCCACCACGTCTCTTCCTATGGGAGTCGTAAAAGCCGACTATGGGATTACCGGGGGACCGGGCAGCAGCGTTCCCCTGTATACTAAAAACATCCACTGCGATCGCCAACCCGCCTGCCAAGCGTGGTGATTATGGTAAAACCCCCATTTTGGGGAGGCCTATGTCCAGCAGTGGACAATGAAAAGCTGATGGATGATGAATGGAAGTAACTAATAATGTATTGGTTTTACTAAGTAGTTTTCAATAAATCACATAGTTAGATAGCACTAATTTCAAAAAGTACTAATGTGGTTTTCATGTCTTATATACATGGCGCTAATTTTAAGAAGTACTACTATATTTGTTCTACAGAAGTAGTTCTCACTAAATAAGGTAGATAGCGCTGGTTTTAGTGTATGATCGAATCGACTATACATATTCAAAGCATTTTTGTTTATTTAATAACAATTAAACCACATCGAATCAGACCGTGAAAAGTGATAGGGTTCTATTCCTAATTATACTGAAGCGTAAGAGGAAAAAAAGACTCGATTAGTAAAGTATTTCGGTCGTTATCGTGATAACATACAGGATCCGCACATACAGACACACGGACGTCCAAGACAGAACTTTTTTAAACAGTTTTTAGTTCCATCCATCCATCCATCAGCTCTTCAACGTCCATTGCTGGACATAGGCCTCCCCAAGAGAACGTCACAACGAGCGGTCCCGTCCTGGGGGATAATGTCGTAATCGCCACGCTTGGCAGGCGGGTTGGCGATCGCAGTGGATGTTGTTAATACTCGGAGTGCTGCTGCCCACTACCCCGGTATTCCCTCAGTCGGCTCATACGACTCCCGTGGGTAGAGAGGGTTGGGACAATTCTAAAGCCGGCTTCACGGCCAGTTTTTAATTATGTAGTTTAAATAACAAAAATAGCATCAGAAATATCATGAGTGTTAAAAATAGTGTTTTTTCTTGATATGTGGGTGTATATATACTATTTTACAAGTGCAATATATGATAAATAGAGACATTTTAAGTTTGAAAAATCTGTTGTTTTGTGTGAAGTGACAGTAATACCCACCTCAACGCTTCGCTTATGAGTCGTGCAATTATTGTGATTTCCCTAAACTTGGCAATAAATACCTCTTCTGTTGCTAGCGTCTATAGGCTACTGCATCCGCTTACTGTCAAATGAGCGGCATGGTTGTTTGTCGCCTATAGTATAAAAAAAAGTGTGTGTGTGTACTTATGTACACGCGTTAGAAGTTATACTTCTTTGGTGTACCTAACAAGATAAAAACCTTTTCAAAAATTTCTTTCGCCTTATTCCTACGTCTACGTATGTAGAAAAAACGACACTAACAATACAAAAAACTAAAATGTTGACTATAGTTAACTTCAGGGTGTCGGTTTTTCGTAACAATGTGCGCGTGCATCGTAAAAATTTACTCTCATCATTTTTCCCTAACCCTATAACTTCAAAAAGTGTGTGTGTACTTGTACACGCGTTAGAAGTTATACTTCTTTAGAAAAAAGGTAATTAATACAGTGAAAGTTTTATTATAACGCATTAAGTATCTAGTTAAATAAAGTTTATTTAAATATTACAAAAAAACTAAAATATTGTCTATAGCTAACTTCAGGGTGTCTAACTACTCCACCGAAGGAATGTAACATAGTTCCAGTGGCCCGCCAATAAAGGCGGAGAGACGGCACACGGCGGGTTTCTTTAGTGGGTGAAAGCCCCACACTACCCTGTTCGTTGCCCCGAGTGACGGGGTGTGCGGTTAGGAAAATCTTTTCCCACCTTAACAAAAAAAAATGGTGTCCAACGTCAGGGTGTCGCTTATTCGTGACGGTGTGCGCGCGCATCGTAAAAATTTACCTACTCTCATCATTTATCCCTAAAGCGCCAAAAGAAGTATAACTTCAAAAATAAAATACTTTGAAAATAAAACTGAATTCTAACATTACAACGATAAAGCTGTAACAGAGCTGTGTCTGAAACATAGGCATCTGTATTGCCTGTTTTTTTTTTCCCGAAGGGGTAGGCAGATGTGTTAGACCTGTGTATTACACACCCACGGTTCGCCAGCTCTGTTTAAGTCCTACGTATAGGGGGTGAGCCTATTGCCGTATATCGGGAAATTTTGTCTGTTTGGTTTGTTTTTCTGTGTATTTGTTCGCGCATCATGCAAGAACTTCAAAAGGTACTGTGGTTGTCATGTCGTATACGCCATCTAGCGCTAATTTTAAGGAGTATTTCTATATTGTTCTATAGAAATAGTTCTCACGAAATAAAGATAGCCATAGCGCTGGTTGTATGTGGTATGTATATTTTCAAATGAAAATGCATTAATCAATTTAATTAGAGATTGTTAATAGAAAAACCCGTGTCGCCGTGTTTGGCCGGCTTTAGAATTGTCCCACCCCTCTCCACCCATGGGAGTCGTAAGAGCCGACTGAGGGAATATCGGGGGAGTGGGCAGCAGCACTCCCTCGAGTGTTAACAACAGCTACTGCGATCGCCAACCCGCCTGCCAAGCGTGGCGATTATGGCACTATCCCCCATATGAGCGCACACGGCCGCTCGTTGTGGCGTTCTCTTGGGGAGGCCTATGTCCAGCAGTGGACGTCGAAAGGCTGATGGATGGATGGATGAATAGAAAAACAAAAAAAGAACAAAATAATATTTGAAATTACAGTCATTGGCACCATAAGTAGTTAATACATAGAAATCAGTCATTGGCACCTAATAAAGTAAGATTATAAGAGAAAATTGGTCAGAAAAAGCACTCATTGCCATTATTTACCTAAAACCTAAGCATAATAATAAATAATCTATGTACAGTCGTTAATTGATGACCCCTTATTAGAAAGTAATGTTTTAACAGTTCTGCACGGCGCTGGTATATATTTATTTTCTTTAGTGCTGCCAGGTATAATATTATAAAACATACTTTTTTCTGCAAACAATGTTACTATTGCAGATTATGAAAAAAGTAGAACAGATGTTTTTTGCTATACCAGTTCTTAATATTTGCATTTAAAATCCAAAGTGCCAATGACTAAGAGGGTGCCAGCAATACTACAGTTCACCCTATATATTATTTTACAAGTGCAATAGGTATATGATAAACAGAGACATTTTAAGTTTGAAAAATCAGTCGTTCTGCGTGAAACGAGAGTAATGCACACCTCAACGCTTCGCTTATGAGGCGTGCAATAGCATTTTTAGCTATCTACATCTAATTAAAATTATGTGAGGTTAGTATACACAATTAAAAATTATGAAACTCTTAATAAATAACTCACCCACACAATACAAACACACGGATGATCACACAAGTTAGTTCATTAAATTCGGGCTCAGAGTTCCAAGTACATGTAAAGCATTCCACCATTTATCACGAACTCTTCAGTATAGAACAGCTACTTGTTAAATAATAAATAAAGGCAGGTAAATATCTCACCTCATTTCTCTCGCAATCTGCAAGAAAGATTTATGTCTAGTGTGTAAGAGCTTGCAGGCTAATTACTTAAAATTTTATAAATGAAACATGAGAAGAGCGCTTTTTCATGTTTACCTTACCACAAATTTAACGTTAACTTATTTTCTTTTTAAAGAGAGCTTCTATTGAGAGTCGTTTAAAGTATATTCATTAACGAGCTCTGTAATTTCACTCTTATAACATTGTTGCATGCAGGTTCGAATCCTGCTCGTGACTGTTACTTTTCGATTTCACATTTTTTACTTTGTGTTTAATGTATGTTGCTAAGCATGTCAAATGCTAAAAATATATATAAAAATATCTAAATATTATCATAGACGTCTTGTCTATGATCATTTGTAAGTTTAATATATATTTTCAAGAATATAATTTAAAATACATGAAAGATAACTTATCTATATTCTCCAGGCTCCGCCGCAGCCAAAAGTTAGTTTTTAGATTATAGTGGTGGGATAAAATGTTTTAAGTCTATTCAAGAGCTATCAAATTAAAAAAGTTGCATCAAAATCCGTTCAGTAGTTTTTACGTGCCCGAATGAATAAACAGAAAATCAGACAAATATTCTAAAAAAAAATGTCTTGTGTTCAAACACGCCTATATAGCGTAATACAGTATTTTTTTCTCAAATATCGTAAATGTACAGACACAGCACCGTTACAGCTTTATAATAGTTAGGATGTGCAAAAGTACAGCAAATCATAGTGAAGAAACCTGCATGCATGAGAATATTTTCTCTACATTTTGTAAAATTAATAATATATTTAGGGTAACCCGTATTGAGTAAGTGTAGTCAATCATAGCGTAAAACCTTGATGAGAAAGGACAAATTAGATCACACAATGATCTTATACGTCTAAATAACATACCCCCTTGGAAATTACTGTTCCATACTATTATTAAGCTGTAAACATAGACGTAGATTGAGCGTAGTGAAAGAATCCTACGGCTATGGCTGTAACAGAGCTATGTCTGTACATAAAATATATTTGAAAAAAAAAATGTATTAAGCTATTTAGGCGTTCCTGAACACAAAACATTTTTTTTCCAATTTTGGTCTATTTGTTTGTTTGAGCATCACGCAAAAACTACTGAACGGATTTTTATGAAACCTATCTGTTTGATAGCTCTTGATTTGACTTAAAACTGATATACATTTTATCCCGCTACTATATCAGAATCCTGAGATATAACTTAAAACTAGCTTTTGAGCCGCTCGTTATATACTATATAGGGCCTTATATTATCTGTTGAAAACATTACAACATTTTGGTATAATAATTACATTTCACATTAGAAGTACCAGCTCCACAAGTAACAACTCATCCCGCACAATTCAACAAATTCCTAAATACAACAATTTAAGCCGCTCAAGTCTAAGTTTTAGTCTGCCAGTCAAGTCTATGTAGTTTGATTACAGCGTATATGTCGCACAATAGCTACCTCCTTCCTTTGCATATGCCAGGAATTTATGCAAAACAATTCGGCTTACCAAAGTGGATTAGCAATCAAAACGTTCTGTAGGGTAACGAACTGAATCGCAATTGTGTTGGATACTGAAAGCTTCCTAGTTGATCGTACTATCATGGAGCCTAACCCTAATATATTTAATACAAGTTCTTACCCGCAACTTCATCTAAGTGGCTCAAATGGCTTTAAATAATATAGCAATGAGACTAATATAACAAAGTCTAACGAATCTATTTTTCAAAATAAAAAGAAAGCCCTGATTTATCAGAATTATAAAATTGAAAAATGAACAGGACTATTATAAATAACTAGATGACCTGGTGAACTTTGTATCGCCTACTATTTATTTTATCAGCGATTATCAATCCTAATCAATCTGCATCGCCTAATATTTGGATTTTGATAGGTTATTAAATTACACTTATGCAAATGAATTAGAAAGAATGACAGTAGTTGTCATTTTGTCGTGTGTTAGCCAAATACCCGTACAAAGTTACCAATGTCGAATTCTTCAATAAAAAAGAATTATTATATCAAATCTGTTAAGCCAGTTTTAGGTTTTAGTGAGACTAATGAACCGCAATCGATTTTTATATATATAGACTAGCCTTTGCCCGCGGCTCCGCCGCAGCCAAAAGCTAGTTTTTAGGATATCTCAGTGTCTCGATATAGTATCGGGATAAAATGTATAACAGTTTTGAAGTCTAATCAAGAACTTTCAAATAAAAAAAATTGCATTAAAGTCCGTTCGGTAGTTTTTGCGTGATGTGCGAACGAACAAACAGAAACGAACAAATGTGATAAGGATATGTCTAAAACATAGTACTGTAGCTCAGTGGATTAGAGCACTTCCCCGGATAGGAAGGGACGCAGGTTCGATTCCCGCCTATACTAAAATGCTCTTTTTCCTTATTCACAAATTATGATTTGTACTTTATGAGTAGCGGAGCATGTCAAGTGCTAAAATATAGAACAAAATGTTTAAAAAAATCACGCCATCAAATAGTATGAATTTTAATTGCAAAATTAAACTTACTATATTGGATGCATGTAAATGCGTTCCGATAAAGGGCATTGGTCGTTAAGACAAATGTGATAAGGAGATTGGATAATTGTCTAAAAGATAGTACTGTAGCTCAGTGGATTAGAGCACTTCCCCGGATAGGAAGGGACGCAGGTTCGATTCCCGCCTGTACTAAAATGCTCTTTTTCCTTATTCACATATTATGATTTGTACTTTAAACTGTATTGTGTTCAGACACGCCTATATAGCCTAATACAGTCATTTTTTCACAGATATCTTAAATGTACAGACACAGCTCTGTTACAGCTTTTTCTATCTATACTAATATAAAGCTGTAACATAGCTATGTCTGTACATTTAAGGCGTATCTAAACACAAAACGATTTTTTTAGATTTTTTATCTGTTTATCTGTTTGTTTGTTCGCACATCACGCAAAAACTACTCAACGGATTTTGATGCAACTTTTCCTGTGTGATAGCTCTCAATTAGACGTAACAACTGGTATATATTTTATCCCGCTACTAATCAGGAACCTGAGATATAAGCTAAAAACTAGCTTTTGGCTGCGGCGAAGCCGCGGGCAAATGCTAGTAGGTACTATTTATAAAGCTGTAACAGAGCTATGTCTGTACATTTAAGATATTTGAGAAAAAATTACCGAATTAGGCTATAGTATAGGCGTGTCTAAACCCAAATCGATTTTTTTAGATTTTTTGTCTGTTTGTTTGTTCGCACATCACGCGGCCAAAAGCGAGAAAAAATTACTTGTCCCAACCAAGAAAAAATTACTTGTCCACGTGTGTATAAAGTTTTAAAAATAGAGCTAGAAAGTATGTACACCGCGCATGGATTTAACAATACTAAGAAGCCGCTGCTCACCATTTCATTTTGTTAATGCGAAATGTTAGAATAGATGGCTCTCTGCCGCAAAACTAAAACAAATTGAGGTGTTTCACTGTCGATCACACGGAACAATATTAGGGTAAAAAGGTTCTGACCACTGAAGTAATCCAACATAGTACCCCGCCGTGCGCCCTCATCCACCCGTACTCGGACCACTGGTACCGCGTGTAATCCAACATAGTACCAGCGGTTCGCCAACACAGGCGGAGAGACGGCACACGGCGGGTTTCTTTAGTGGGTGAGGGCCCCACACTACCCTGTTCGTTGCCCCAAACGACGGGGTGTGCGGTTAGGTACATATTTGTTACCGCCTAAAGAAAAAAAAAGAAAAAAGGGTAAAATGGTTCTTCCTTTATATTTTTCAAGAGAAATAAACTGAGAAATTAAAATGTTTTATGAGCTCCAATGAATTTGAGATTGAAGTCAAATACTAAGTTCACATAACACAGCGCTAACTGCTAGGGTGTCTGTTTTTTGACTACTGAAGTAATGTAACACAGTTCCAGTGGCCCGCCAATATAGACGGAGAGACGGAACACGGCGGGTTTATTTAGTGGGTGAGAGCCCCACACTACCCCGTTCGTTACCCCGAAAGACTAAGAAACGTGCGGCTTAGAACATTTTCTCCCGCCTCAACAAAAAAAAAACTAGACATCCGCGGGACGTCTAGCAGATGTGAAAACATCGAAATTATTTTGTAGAAATAAAATGACCATAAATTGATCGAAAATCGATGGAGTTGCGCCATTTAATTACAGTTTCGCATGGCCACCTTCCAGTTCCATCATCAGACCCTGGATACTATCTAAAGACAAAGTACTCATCAAGACGAATCAAACATGTTCAAACTCAACAGGGTGCGTCACTTCATTATAGAGTTACTATGGCACCTTCCAGCTTCATCATCAGCCCCTAGATACCATCTAGACACAAAGTACTCGACAAAACGAATCATACGAGCCCAACCTCGATGGGGTTGCGCCGTTTCATTATAGAGTCCCTATGTCCCCCTTCCAGCTCCATCATCAGATCTGCTCTATGTCATCATAATATTGCATTGTCACGTGATATACACATGCGTGTAAAATTTCAGCTCAATCAGAAACCGGGATGTGTGTCAAATTTAACTTGCAAGGTTTTAACGGGACAAGTACAATAAAAGCGTCGCCACGCTAACAGCCGATTTTACCCTCCCGCCGCATTAGATGTTTCACATCAAAAATTGGTGTCTATGTTTATCAGTACCTACTACGAGGAGACCGCTCATGGGGATATGTTTCTTGCCCCAACTATTGGGTTTGAGGTTAGGTTACGGCCTCAAATAAATAAGGGTGTGCACTTTCAGAAAAGTGAAAGAATAGCTCATTATTCATTTGAATCTAAACTACGACTAACTTTGGTCATAGTAGCGACCCTAAAATCCTTTACACAGAACGCCACTTCTACCCAAGGCTCATCCGTAAGGCGATTGAAAACAAGAAATACCCAAATTTTAATCGAGGAGATGGTTTTATGTTGCCATGATTGTGGAATCCCGTAGTGACGAAGTGTCTACATCGCGATTGGTGTCTCAAAAGAATGGTCGATGCTGTTTGTGTTGTAAGGAGCTTAATACTTTGCATGTAGGTACAAGACCAGAAAGTGAGATTAGCTGAAGATACTCTCACACAATGTAACTGACGAACACCTGCTTTCACCAGTTTACTTATGACCACAGCTGGTGCAACTCAGCCGAAACATTTTAAGTTAGTTAAAATAATAGCATTTCGAAATAGACTAGTTCGATGTGTTATATCTAATAAAAAAAAACATGCAGGGCGACTGCCGATAGAAGTGAAAACTAAGTAACTTGTGAATTATATCATGACCAATTAATTAGTCATTATCACTTCTTACTTACAAACCAAAAATAATTAAAAAATAATAATATCTAATAGCTCGACGATACAATTCACAACTTACTTAGTTTTCACTTCTATCGGAGCGTTCGGTGACGATGACGCGAGTCCTATTATTTTTGTTCACCCAAAAAGTACTTAAGGAGCCTAAAGAAGTTTTTACTTCAAAAACATCCTTACATACATTCACGCCAATTTCCCAAAGTGGTAAGCAGAGACGTATTGCCACTTGTCATAAAACCTCCCCGGCTTTCTGATGATTGTTATTTGTTACTACAAATCTCCATTAAGTTCCCACAGGAAGTGTTTAAATATATTAGTATGAAGAGAGATGAGGATTGAAGATGTACCTAGATCTATCTAGAGATGAGAGAGATGTATCCAGTCTTCAGTGCAGCTTAACTTAAGAGCATCCCCGATTTTGTACCACGTTATGTGCATACCGACCCACATATTGTGCTCGAGGGGTTTAATGTTTTATAGAGGTCCAACCTGCTAGTGAACTATGTGCAGTTCTTACTAGATTTGATACTTGAATTTGAAAGGCATGACGCTGATGCATTCAAGGCCGTTCTGAAAAAACAAGAAATAATAAAAAGACAGGGAGAAAAATTGTTTATTTGGTGTCATAACAGCAAACATAAAATTTTACAAATATAATAATAACAATTTCAAAATACATGGAAACCCGATAGAGGCCAAAACGGTTTCGTCTCAGCATGAGCTGCACCAGAGTGATGTAGCACTGATTTTCAGATGCAACCTTAATAGTGAGGTCACGTAGGAAGCATAGTAAGCATAGAATAAGGAGGTGTGTGTGGTCCTCCGGCGCTCTCACTCACCATACGAAACACAACAGTAGGAATACTTACCGCTTTCACGATGATTTTCTGTAAGAGGTTGGTACTCCCCCGATCGAGTCTGCTCATTCGTGCTCGGACAAGCAAGGCTATACCATAAAATTATTATTCCCATATTATTCAAAAACCATGTCACCCCACTTTGAACTTCATCGACCGCGTCTACCACGATCCATTGGACACTTAAGTGAATTTCAACATCTGTGGCACGACAGAGGCGGTCTCATTCAACCGTAAATTCTTTACGAATGTGAATAATTTAAAGTGATGTAGGTTCATGATGTAGGCATTTCTTTCTCTATTTTTTATTATAATAAGTTATCGATACTTTGAAACGAAAAAGCGACACTATTTTTAGTGTGTCCGTGTAAGACCCAAATATTTGTATAAGTAAACCTCGTAATTGGGTTGGTTACTCTATTGTACATTAATTATTATTTTTATGGAAAAATAGCTATCCCACAGGAACCTCACTCAGTCTGCCAAATTTCACCCAAATATGTTTTGCCGTTTTTGCGTAACAAACATCAAAATATAAAAAAATATCCAATTTGTAGTATTAGTAGGATAGTATTTGATAGATATTATACATTATTTCCCTTCGACCAAAATAAAATGAATGGACGGGAAATTCGAGTCAAACCATCACATCCATCGGATGTATGTAGGTATGTATATTAATTAAAAATAGATAAGGAATATAATAATTACCTCAGTTTATCTGTTCCTCTCGAACTCGACAGCAGTTTAGAAAAAAAAACAAAATGGTAACTGCTAAACGATATTTGTTAAAATTTATTTTAATAGAAATGAATAGAATAATAATATGTACTTATGAATGAAATGTGATGCCTGAAGTTTTATTTACATTTTTAATCGTATTTTTGCGTTTTGGAAAGTCACACAAAAGAATATTTTCGAGAGAAGTTTGGTCTTCGTGTTCATAATAAATGCGTGTCGCACATCGTACCGCTAGATGCTGACTAAAGCCAAATTGCGAGCCGGCGCTTATTATATTCTAGAACGCGCTTCCTCTGGGCCATTCATTTCACACGTCATTTTATTTTGATCGAAGGTTTTTCCTGTACTACTAGGCTATATTGAATTCGTCTTATTCTCTCGCAGTTAGGTTTTCTGAACGTGTCACTTCTATTGTATGTGAAATCCACACAATATTTTTTACTACAGTAGTTAGAGGTTCTAGAAATGAGCACAAATGTTTTCTACAATGGGATGGAATGTTGTGGTATGCGTGGAAGGCAAGTTTTTACCTCGGTTTCGTTTTGAGATTTTCTCCCAGACCTACAACATTCTACGACTACGATTACTGATTTATACTACTATCTCGATTTTATCGAAAATAGGTAGAACATTGCTTTTCCCAGCATGAATGGGCCGGCTCGATCGTGGATGTAGCACCCTCTCCGAAGATTAGCGTGAAACAACGGTAGGTACGTCTATTGTTGTGTGTTCGTATGGTGATTGAGAGCGCCGGAGCCTCAAACCCCCTCCCTAACCTCTGATTACTATCCCTCCTATCCTCTCTTTATTATCGCGACACGTCTTTTAATAATAATATGTTTATTTACCAAACAACATTACCTAATGATGAAAAACATTCCAACCCACAATGACAAGTTTCGAGAAAATTGAGTTTCTAGTTCAATTATGTATTACTATCTCACATTTTACATAATTGAGTATATATCTTATACTATATATCTTATATTCGATTATGCAAAACGTGAGATAGTAATACAAAATTGAACTAAAAACTTAATTTTCTCGAAACTTGACACTGTGGGTTGAAACGTTTTTCAGAAACTATGTCCATTATTCTAATCAATTTAGCAATTTATTAACATTAATACAAATTTGTGCGGTTTTGTAAAAGACTTCCAACACTAGGCGAGGCGAGGCCTATCCTGTAGGCAGTCTTTGTAAACTGTTACCAACTATCGTTACCTATGGCACATCTATGTTACATACTGGTATTTCTATCCTTTATATTCTCTCCTTGTTATGCTTCGTATCCTCTCCCTTATCCCTTTCCTTGGAGATGGCAACTCAGGAATGTTGCCTCCAGTCCTGGATTAGCCTATAAGCTATTTAAGCAATTGCTTAGGGTATCCCATCTAGGGCCCCCTTACCAGAGACGACCGAGAAAAAAAACGAGCACACGAAAGTTAAAGCAATTTCACAACATTTTTTTTTAATTAATTCTTTGTAGTTCACTTAAGGATAGGGGGGCCCACAGGGGAAGATTGCTTAGGGCATCAAGTTACTTTAATCCGGCACTGGTTGCCTCTGGTTACTAGCGTCTATAGGCTGCGGTAACCGCTTACCATCAGGTGGGCCGTATGCTTGTTTGCTAATATCTTAGTATAAAAAAAAATTAAAGTTGATACGAATTGTGTATGCATCTGTTTTACTGGTGTAATACAATAGACAATTAGTTTGAAAGTTGTCTCAAATTGAAGTATCTTCCAATAAAAACAGCATTAAGTCTATTTTCTTAAGCAGTCTGTTTTAAATCAGCCAAGTTTTCCAATACCATTTTATTTTTCATAGTGTGATTTCCAATCTGGGATGCAAGAATAAAAATCAAGGGTCCATTATAAATATTTATGTGACCTCAAAGTCCCCACGTCACCTGCAGGATTTATTTGACTGTCAGTCCCGAAAATAGAAAGCAGGATCTTTGTGTTTACAATTTAAAGGAAAATAGCGATTTTTATTTTAGCCGATGTAATTATAACCGTGATATTTCTTATTATTCTTCAAGTATAAGTAGGTTTTTAAACAGAACACCGAGTACGACAATGTGAAATAGAAATCAACGAGTGGGGTTTGAATCCGCGTCTTCTGGATTACCATTCCAGGCACACTGCCAATTGAGCTATCGAGATATTCGTTTGGATTATTAATCCGACCAATTAATGTTAATTATAAAAGCTTTAAGGTGGGCCACTCTTATCACTTGGGGTATGAAAAATAGTTTGCATCCTATTCCCAGAACTACTGAAAATACACACAAAATTTCTTAAGAATCGGTCAAGCCGTTTCGGAGGAGAATGGCGACAAACACTGTGACACGAGAATTTTATATATTAGATACTAGCAGTGCCCGCGGACTCCGTTCCGCATTAGAAATATTTTTGTCCCGGCCCGTTTATCCCGCGTAATACTTCAGGTTAAAAGTTCGATGAAGATTTTTTCTTGTTATTTTTGTTTTTTGTTTCTTTTTTATTGTTTTTTGTATGTTTTGTGTTTTTTATGTTAAGTACTGTTTTTTGTTGTTATTTTTATTACTTGATGTTAATATACACTATTTACATTATTTACATCATGTTTATTTTAATTGTTCAAAACTTGTCGATATATACTATATTAGTAGTAATGTTGTCATTTGGTACTAAAATATATTGTCTTTCAGGAGTTCCAACCCAAGATAAGCCAACATATAACTGAAAGCTAAAAGTATATGGCAGAAAAACAGTGCTTTCTCAGGTCAATGCCCACCAGAGAAAATGTTTGACCCTGGGACTTATTAATAGTGAGGGCAAAAGAGACCTTGACGGGTAACCTTTTAAACGGTATAGGTAAATCAGTCGGAATCATGGGTGTCCGCGGAATATAAGCAAGTTGTCCCACTGCTGGCCCTGTGAGAATCAACAAGAGCAACTATTTTATGAGCAGCCTTGTGCCATTACACATGTTGGGGAGTCTCAAGTTCCTTAAAAGCATGATAGGAATGCCAACTTTTAGCATAAGGTAACGTGAGGAGGTAAGCCAGAAGGACTCAAAGAATTCTTGAGGAAAAAAACATTCTTGAGGATAGTGAACTGTATCCTCAATAATACACACCGTGTCAATGGAATTATAGTGATTCACTTGACTGGGAATGTTTCCTGAAGTTATTTTATTTATCTCATTCACTGAATCGTTTCTGGGTGAGACTATTGCCCTAGAATAAAGACAATGATAATCTCTTTCTATTAAACTTCCAAGACCGGGATATATTGCGTCTATCAGATCTTCTAACCTGTGTAATATGTGACTCAACCGATTGTCAAGTTTAATGTCATCCCTACTGTTGGTGTTAGGACAGCAATTTATTCCTTCTCCAAGATTCAGTAGTTGATGCAGAAAGTCGTTATCGTAGTTGTCGCTCAAGTGGGCTCTCATGTTTGTTCGTAAATTGAGAGTTTCAACGAAACTCCATAAGCATGATGATGTTAAGCATGCCTTGATGACATCGGCGCGTGTTCCTTTTGTTATTACTGACAGCGTTTGCCGAAAATCGCCCGCAAAAACAAAAGTAACACCACCCAAATCAGCGTCTGAGTTTCTGATGTCTTTTAGCGTACGGTTCACGGCTTCAATATGAGCTCTATGACTCATGGTACATTCGTCCCATATAATTAAGGTTGTATCTTGTAAACGGCCGGGGCGGCGCGCACCGCACGTTTTTATTTTGCTAATATCTTTGAAGATATTTATTTAAACTGTATAGAGTAAAGGGCACAGATATTCTAGATTGAATTTCCGTTCTAAAAACATATTTATAAAGATATATGTATATTAATACCATATGGGCTAAATAAGCTTCACAAAAATTATTTTTAATACACAATTTTAACAGTAAAAGCAGTTATTGTGAGTTATTCGTAGGAGATAGGCATATGCTATCGCGGACTTTTTTTTACAGATTTTGATACGTTCTTTAATATTGTAGTATATTTTTTTGTTCTATCCTCAATAGTTTCCGCAGCGCTTGCGATGAAAGTAATTTTTTTTACAACTTGTATTACATTATTCAAGTTTAAGTAAAGATGCGTAATTAATTTTGGAAATTATTATCCTATGACACTCCACAATAACGTATCTTTCTATTGGTGAAATAATTTTGAAAATCGGTTCAGTAGATCCAGAGATTACCCCCTTACAACGTCACAAACTCACAAACGTTACCTCTTTATAATAAAAAACTCTCGAAAACGGTCCTATCACGCTGTACTGGGATCGACGAATCATCACAGACAGGACTGTTGTGGCCAACAAACCTGATATTGTGGTGATTGATCGATCTGAGCGCCAAACAATGATTGTTGATTTCACCATTCCGCATGACGAGAATCTCGTGAAGGCTGAAAAAGATAAACAGATGAAGTATCTGGACTTGGCGCACGAGATTGTTGACATGTGGAATGTGGATTCGGCTATCATTGTACCGATAGTTGTTACAGTTAACGGACTGATAGCCAAGAGCCTCGATCAACATCTCAAGAGGCTCGCGTTAGGTGGCTGGGTTAAGGGTCTGATACAGAAGGCGGTACTTCTGGACACGGCACGCATCGTGAGGAAGTTCCTGTCTCTGAAACCCTAACCACTGGCAGTTTGGTCCTTGTACTCGCTGCCGGTGGGTTTACGCACTTTTTATATTTTTAAATATTTTGTTATTTTTTATAATATATTTATATTTAAAAATATAGGTATTAAGTGGAAAAATAATTGTAAATAAAGGAATAATAATATATAATATTAGGTACTTGCAGACCCGACAGAGGTTGATGTCTGAACTTTCTGAAACTTGCTTTCATAGAAGCTATTAAACTGTAGTGTCTAGTTAATGAGGCAGTACCAAATACTTTTACAGCACGGGTTTGTTGTTGAGGCCATAAAAACAGCGATTTGTGTAGTCCGATATTGGCAGTTTGTTTGGATGGAGTCATTTATTTTAGCTACAAAGGATTATTTTCATTTAAAAAAAGGCGTTGTTGGTCCCAGGAGCTGGTGGACCTCTGTGCAGCGTGCATTCGTGCCCAGAGGTCCTCCACCCGCAATCGGCGGCGTAACCGCGATGGGGAGAAGAAGGGCCGGCTATACGAGGCATACTGCACTTCGCGAGCGGCGAGTTCTAGCTGGCCATCTGCCGCACCAAAGCTGAGAAAAGGCAGGAGATGCTGGACGGTCTCAACCATGACCCCTGGGGTCGCCCGTACCGCGTGGCGCTGAATAAGCTCCGCATAGATCGGAGGATCGGGGCGCTGGGGCTTAGGGTGGCTCTGGACCCACCAAAGGAATGTAACATAGTTCCAGTGGCCCGCTAATAAAGGCAGAGGATGGCACACGGCGGGTTTCTTTAGTGGGTGAAGGCCCCACACTACCATGTTCGTTGCCCCGAACGACGGGGTGTGCAGTTAGGGACATTTTTTCCCGCCTTAACAAAAAAAAGGTTGGCTCTGGATAAGTCGAAGGCCTTACTTTTTCATAGGCCCCGACGTCAGCCACCTGCTGGCGCCTCGATCACGGTGGGCGGGGTTTAAACCAGGGTGCAGGCCCAGATTAAGTATCTATTACTAGTATAGAATATGGCAGGACCAATGCGTGCCGACGGCTCTACGTAGGGGTGGTCTGGCCCATGGCGCTGTATAGCGCACCCGTGTGGTCAGAGTCCTTGGACGCACCGAACAGGGCTCTTAGGGCAGGGAAACCACAAAGAGTCGTCGCGTCCAGGGTCATACGTAGATACCACACGGTGCCGACTGAGGTGACCTGCGCGTTGGCCAGAGCACCCCCGTGGGACTTGAAGGCGGAGGTGCTCGCCGAGGTGTATCGGCGGGCGTCGTAAGAGCTGGAGAGGGGTGGTCTTCCCCCACCCAGCGTGGTGGCCATATGGTAGGGCGAAGCCCGCTGAGCTTCCATGGCCAGCTGGAGGGCGCGGCTGGGGGTGGGTTGCCCCAAACGACGGGGTGTGCAGTTAGGATAATTTTTTCATGACTTGAACAAAAAAAACCATGTGGGGCTGTCTTTGGGAACTGCCGATAGAAGTGGAAACTAAATTTTGTTCATTAACACAAACCAAAAATAATTAAAAATTACTTTGGAAAATCCAAAACTGCACGCCTCATAATCTTCATTTTTCACAATAAAATTGATTATTTGATAAGTAACTAATAATGTATTGGTTTTACTAGTAGTTTTCAATAAATCACATAGATAACGCTAATTTCAAAAAGTACTAATGTGGGTTTCATGTCTTATACGCCATCTAGCGCTAATTTTAAGAAGTACTTCTTTATTGGTCTACCTCTCAGTTCAGGGCCGCGCGCACGCCAAGGCCACGCAAAAAAGAGGCCTCCCGCGCTGCTAAAAATATTCCGTTGGTGTGTTATTATTTGGGGTGCGGGTCGGGATACCTCCGCGTTGGTGCACCCCGGGCAACGTCGGCACTCCGGTGCCGGCGGCTGAATCCCGGCAGGGGACGGGTCTCCGCGTGTCCCTCTGGTTAGCAGAGGGCACAGTGGATAGGCCGTACGTCCGCCGTGGAGGGTCGGCGGGACCATAGTGGCCCCCCCGACCCTGGGGTGGGGACAGCGGGGTCACAGTGACCCCCCCGTTCCTGGAGGCGGGGCTTTCAGCCCGAGTGGCGACGGGCTCACTGCTTGCAGTGGGCCGAACGTCTGCCGTGGAGGGCCAGCGGGGCCATAGTGGCCCCCCCCGGCCCTGGGAGACTGTGACGGAGCTTTTAGCCCGAGGGGCGACGGGCTCACCGTTTGCTTTGCGAGCGGTGGGCACGGTCTGATGCAGACCACCGTTCGGCCCGACCCGTAATCCTGAATGGACAGGACCGGGGGTCTTCGGACCGCGGGGAAGAAAACCCCTATAAAAAATTACCCCAATCTCGTGCTCTGCCGCCCGGCCAGGGGATGCATGGCTGAGGGGAGCTCAGTCGCGAGGGTTGGCACGTCGGAGGACGTAAAACTTCATCAACAATGGCGAAAGGAAAAAATACTAAGATTCCCCAAGAGGGTACCGGGAGCGACGCCCCCGGAGAATCCCTCACAGGGCCGAGTAACAATACCGGCCCTGTCAGCTCCACGTATTTGGGGGGAGCAACTGACGCCAAAGAGAAAGGAGAGGCGAGGAAGACTGGGAGGAATAAGAAGAGGAGGGCAACCCGTGGGAGAAAATCCACACCCGCGGGCAGTCCTACTGTAGAAAGCGGATCAGCTGCCACGTCGGAGATGGAGACGGACGGCGATGGCGGCGGTGTAACGGCCGCAAGCGCGCTTGCCCCGAACCCATCAGGGTCTAAGCCGGGGATGGCTGGCTCGTTGGAGCGGCCCTCACGACTCCTGAAGCGCTCTATTGCGCTAGAAGGGGATGCGTCGGAGTCAGAGGACAGCTCCACTGAGATGCCTCCGCCGGAGAAGCCCGGAAGGTCGGCAAAGAGAGGCCGAGGCGCCAACAGGCGCACAGTGCCACGCGCCTTGTCCAAGACGGACGAGGCGGTAATCAAGAATTTGGGAGCGGGGCTCTCGGTGGAGGAACGGCTAACGTTCCTCACATCGAGGCTCCAAGAGGAGCCTCTGGAGAGGGACGATCTGCAGTCAGTAGACCAGATTGCGCAGAAGGTCTCTGATGCCCTGGCCATCGTGTTTACGGTGGCGGATGGGTCAGGGGACCTTCGGGGCACCTTCTCCGAGGCCCTCAAGAAGGCCACCAAGGTGGCCTTCGAAGGTTTGGAGTCCCTCCGGCACCACTCGGCGTCTGAGGAGAATAGGAGGCTGGAGGCGCGCTGCAGGCGCCTCGAAGATGAGGTGGCAGAACTCCGCAATCAGCGCAGTGGCCCGCGAGCCAAACCAGGGCTCGCCAAGGCCGCGCCGAAAGCCTCATCTTCAGTGGCGGGCGCGGGGTCTCCGGCCCCTGAACTCCTCAGCGAGGAGCAGATGCGCCAGGTCATCGATCGCATTGGTGCGATCTATGACCCACGCCTTGACTCCCTAAGCGCCAGGGTGCCGCCGGAGCCGCGACTCCGGCCGCCGCTGGCCGCGGATAAGAAGAAGGCCGCGCCGTCTTCAGGCCTAACGCCGCTGCCCTGTCAGGGTGGCCGCGTGGCCACTTACTCCGCGACCGCGGCCGCGTCGCCCAAGGGGCAGGGCAAAGCCCCCAAAGCGAAGGCGGCGCAGAAGGCGGCGCAGAAGGCTGGGCAGTGCCCCAAGGGCCAGCCCAGAGAGGAGTTTCCTCCTCTTCCGTGTGCTGGCGAGCCCTCGCGGGCCCCAGTGGCCAATCCCCGGGATCCACGTGTCCCACCTCCCGCGCCAACCGGCCCTGCACCCTCTGATGAGGGCTGGCATGTAGTGAGCAGGGGGAGGAAGAAATCCCGGGGAAAAAGGGAAAAGGGAGCCGCGACTGGGGCTGCTGCCCAAGCTGCGAATCCCGCTGCGCCAGGGAGCAAGCCCGGCCCTAAGAAGCCGCGCAAGCTTCAAGCGCCGAAAACGGCAGCGGTGGTAATCACCATGCTGCCGGAGGCGGAAGCGGGCCTGACATATCAGGCCATCCTGAGGAAGGCCCGGGAGGAAATCGACGTCTCCGACATCGGAATCGTCGCCGCCCGGACCCGCCTAGCCCGCACAGGGGCTCGAATTCTCGAGTTCCCTGGGGCGGAGGGCCCTAGGATGGCCGACACGGTGGCCGAAAGGCTGACGGGTCTGTTTGGCGAGGGGAGTGGAGTCCGTGTCACCAGACCGGTAAAGTGCGCTGAACTGCGCATTTCCGGTCTGGATGACTCAGTGACGGCGGACGACGTCCGGGAGGCTATTGCCTCGAAAACCGGATGCTCGAATGCCGTCAGAGTGGGCTCCATTCGGACCGGTCCCGGCGGTGTAGGTGCCGTCTGGGCGAGTTGCCCTGTCGCGGCGGCCAAAACTTTGGCTGACGCAGGCAGGCTCCTCGTGGGCTGGAGTTCCGCGCGGGTCACCGTGCTGGAGCCTCGGCCCGCGAGGTGCTTTAGGTCTAGTGCTGGACGGGCGGTGGCGCTTTCGCGAGCACTTCCGTCAACTGTCCCCAAGGCTCGTCGGTGCGGCGTCCGCCCTTGCACGGCTCATGCCGAATATGGGCGGACCCAACAAGGCGTGCCGACGGCTTTACGCGGGGGTGGTCCGGTCGATGGCGCTGTACGGCGCCCCTGTGTGGGCGGGGGCCCTGGACGCACTAAACAGGGCTCTTCTGTGGAGGCCACAGAGAGTCGTCGCGTCCAGAGTCATACGCGGATACCGCACGGTGTCGACGGAGGCGGCCTGCGCGTTGGCCGGAACCCCTCCGTGGGACTTGGAGGCGGAGGTGCTCGCCGAGGTGTATCGGCGGGCATCGCAAGAGCGGGAGGGGGGTGGTCGGCCCCCACCCAGCGTGGTGGCCAGATGGCAGGGCGACGCCCGCCGAGCTGCCATGGCCAGCTGGAGGGCGCGGCTGGAGGCGCCCCGGGCCGGTCTTCGGACCATAGGAGCGCTCCAGCCAGTGCTGGAAGAGTGGGCAGGGCGACGGCACGGAGTCCTTACCTTCCGACTGGTGCAGGTGCTGTCGGGGCACGGTTGCTTCGGCAGATATCTGCACATTGTGGCAGGGAGGGAAGCGACTCCGGGCTGTCACCATTGCGGCTGCGGCGAAGACACGGCGCAGCACACGCTCGAGTCGTGCCCGGCTTGGGCCGAGCAGCGCCGTGAACTCGTCGCGGCAATAGGGGGGGACCTCTCGCTGCCGAGCGTCGTCAGAGCGATGCTTGGCAGCGACAGGAATTGGGCCGCGGTCGCTGCCTTCTGCGAGGATGTCATCTCGCGGAAGGAAGCGGCGGAGAGGGCCAGGGAGGAGGATTCTTCCGCTGACCCAAACCGCCGCCAGCGACCGGGGCGGCGCAGGCGCAGATACTTGCGCCTCATGCCGCCCTAGCTGAGGCTGCGGGTGGATGGACCGGGGAACGTCCGCCACCCGCAAGGCCTCTCGCGAAGGTGCGACGCTCCGCGTGCGGATGCGTCGCTCAGTAGAGGGTACCCGAAAGGGTAAGCCGCCGGCGGACCACCGAAGGAATGTAACATGGTTCCAGTGGCCCGCCAATAAAGGCGGAGAGACGGCACACGGCGGGTTTCTTTAGTGGGTGCAGGCCCCACACTACCCTGGTCGTTGCCCCGAACGATAGGGTGTGCGGTTAGGAACATTTTTTCCCGCCATAACAAAAAAAAAAAAAAAAAAAAAAATGGTGTGTTATTATTTACGTGTGTTTAGTGTTTTTAATTATTGTTATGGATAAAATAGTTATTATACTTGACAAATATCATCAGTTCGTCAAGCAAAGGTAAGAACTTTCTTTCAAAAAACAATGTACCAGCCGGGCAAACGGTGATCTGTTGACGTTAGTAAAACCACCGGTGGCTATGCGTACGTATAAAGGTAGTTCTCATGAAAGGCGCTGGTTTTGGTGTCACATCGAGCGTAAATATTCAGTATTTTTTTGTTTATTTAATAACAATTAAACTAATTAATTAATTTGTGAAAAGTAATAGGGCTCTATTCCTAATCATAATAATTCGTAAACGAAAAAAATAGACTCGATTAGTAAAGTATTTTGGTCGCTATCGTGTTAACATACATTACCTACAACTCACGGACGTCCAAGACAGATTTTTTTCAAACAGTTTTTTAACTAGTTTAAATAACAAAAATGGCATCAAAAATATAATGAGTGTTAAAAATAGTGTTTGTTCTTTATATATGTGTGTAGATATTATTTTTCAAGTGCAATATATGATAAATAGAGACATTTTAAGTTTGAAAAATCAGTTTTTCCGTGCAAAACGGGAGTAGAACCCACCTCAACGCTTCGCTTATGAGGCGTGCAATACGCAATTAACTAAAATTATGACTTGATGATTCATGCGAAGTATCAGCACGGATCATCTAATCTTACATTATAAACATCGAATAAAGAAAAAATAAAAAGTCCGTTTTTAAAGAGGTTCAAACATAAAATTTATTTTATTTCATCCTATTTAACTAACCGTTGATCGTAAAATATTGGACCACACGAGTTAAAACAGCGCTAAAGTGTAAATTATTCAAATAATAATCCCCATAGAATAAAATTATTACATGCTGCGTTTTACCGCACTGTTAGCACTTTAATACCCGCTCTGGGATAAGCTTACTTTTCTTGTTATCGAGTATGGACCGGTATTAATAAAATAATTGATACTATTATTTATAGAGCTTGTCCTAAAAGAGGTTTTAAAAGTTTTGAGGAAGTATTTTACGGTAAGACTGTTGTAAAGTGTTTATTTTTGAATGAGGTTATTTATTTTAAAACAAATACTACTATGAAATAATTCATATAGCACTGAAGACGTTACAAGGATACAATAAATGAACACGGAGTACAACCGAATTCAGAACAATTGGGACTCACAGAGAATTATCGTGGGTAAGAATCAACCACAGCCAATAGACGCTAGTAACATCAGACAAGATGCCCAATCTCAGAGAAAGGTTTAGGAGGTGAAAAGAAAGGATGATAACCATAAACACAGCATCACGCCTGTATTTCTCAAAGGGGTAGGCAGAGGTGTATTATACAACCACGGTTCGCCAGCTATGTTTATGTCCGATGTAATAGGTGGCGAGCCTATTGCCGTCTACCGGGTGGACAGAAATAGAAAAGGAGGGGCTTTTGACATTCTTACTCACCATACGAAGCGCAACAGTAGAAATATCTATCATTGCTTTACGTGTATCTTCTGTGAGAGGGTGGTACTTCCCTGGCCAAGTCCGTTTATAGTGGAAGCTTCTCCAACTGCTAGAATTTAATTTGCTGCACTATCATAAAAGGAAATAGTAACCTTTTGTTATCGTCGCTCATCCTGCTAGCCTTATTCGCAAGCTTTACTGGGGAAGGCTCCCAATCTGCCCCCTTAGAATGAAAAACGAAACGTTAGACGAACTTTTGTTTCGAGTCATTGTAATTGATCAACAGTCCGACGCGTGATTCCTGATTAGTCGAGATTTCAGGCGATCAATCACAATGAAGTGAAACGAAAGTTCGTCTAACGTTTCGTTTTTCATTCTAAGGGGGCTGTTCGATTTTAGCTAACCAGGGGGTCTAGCCAAGTTGCATTCTATGATCGCTAACGCTAATAGAAAACTATTTAAATGTATGGGAATTTGAAATCTTTAACCTTAGATAAAGAACCTATATTTATCTAAGTTTTTAACAATTAGACCCCCAGGGGGCCTCGCCAAGTTGCATTCTAAGATCTCTAACGCTAAAGAAAACTATTGAAATGTATGGAAATTTAACATCTCTAACGATATCGATAACGCTTAGTCACGTGACTTAACGTTAGACTAGAACTTGGCTAGCCCCACAGTATTTACATGGAGAGAGTGCCTATATGATATACGACCCAATTAAGGGGACAAATATACAATAGTTACCTGCAGTACCTATTAATCAGTAATTAAAAAGAATATAGTACTCTCTACCGAGAGAGTAATTATCTGTCAACTGCTTCTAAAATAGGCATCAAATAATAGTCCGTTCTATACCTACATATTTCACACCAAAGCCTGAAGCAACATCTTCGAAAGGTCAAAATATCCATCTAACAAAAAGCTCAAATGAAAACCTTTAGAACAAACAAAATGTAGTCAAGTAATTATTATTAATTCACTTAAAATGTTTTCCCAAGACGCAGTTGGCAGAGTGCCAATCCGTCGACATATTCTTGCCATATGCTCCATTCCATGAAGTGTTATAAGTAATTCTCGATATACGAATTTGAGTTTGCGTATTTGTACTTGTTCAAAATGTTCAACTTTTGTTATGCTACCTGCGACAGTGAATGCCTACCAAGACAATCAAGTATATTATCTTTTTGAGTTCGACCTCGACACAGAATTTTATAAATGAGGTGTATTTTATTTAGTCTATTGTCTTGAAGCTGATTGTAAATATGACGAAGTGGTTTGGATACCTAGCTCGTGCAGTACGTTGTGGGTTCAATTTCCACACATGACAATTTAAGTTCTAATCCCGAATGTACTTTATATACGTTAATTGTATGTTCGTTGTCCCTCACAATACAGGTATTCCCTAGTGCAGGGTGTAAAAATACACCACCGAAGGAATGTAACATGGTTCCAGTGGCCCGCCAATAAAGGCGGAGAGACGGCACACGGCGGGTTTCTTTAATGGTTGAGGGCCCCACACTACCCTGTTCGTTGCCCCAAACGATGGGGTGTGCGGTTAGGAACATTTTTTCCCGCCTTAACGAAAAAAAAAGGGTTTAAAAATACACATCTAGAAAATATTGTGTAAAGATTTGCACGGGTAAAAGACTTTTTCAACCGCTTCTGAAGTCTGTCGACTCGCATTAGATTAGCAAAAGTAAGTAACCTGAATCCGTCAAAACAAAAGACCGAATCTAATAATATATTAATAAGGTATTCACAAATACAGGGATTTATTTATTAAATTTTCTACTTTTACGTTTTTATTGGATTCATATTTTATCCAATTTTTGTGACGATAAAGTTGATTATGGGCTAGCTTATCTAGAAGTATAGTATTTTTAACTGTATTTTAGCACTTGACATGCTCAGCTACTTTAAAGATCAAATTATTTGTGAAAGTGGTAAAAGATAGTTTTACTGCGAACAGGATTTGAACCTGCGTCCCATCTAATCCGGGAAAGTACTCTGGACTGCTAAGCTATCGCAGTCACCCAACGGTGACTCCAAATCTTCACTTCACATTTGTTTTAGATATCTTTACGACCCACGCCATCTATTGGTTACATTTACATACTTTATTCCAATAAGCAAAGCTCTCTTTTCCACTTTCAAAGATAATTCGTTCTTTGAAAACATTATACATAGGTTAGCATTCTTTCTAAATATTCTGATGTACGTGTTAAATTAAGTAAGCCTAAAAACAGCGTGAATACTGACCTAACCATGCATATAAAAATCAGTGTGTATGTTTCCTACCGACTCCAAACTGGACTGATTTCGACTAAATTTTCAGGGGCTATCTTCAGATTAGTCCAGCGAGTGATGCTGTGCGGATTGGCACACCAGATCTAGAGATATATTTATTGTTGAAACAGAGGCAGAATTAAGTAGCTAATAAAACTAAATAAGAACTCCAGAAAGCCTTTTATATTAGTGTATATTATTCGAATCTGTAGTAATATTCATCCATATTCCTCGTTTATCTGATTGCGTATTTGTACAATATCTACTTACCAAATATTAGATAACGTTGGGAATATGAGAAGCCTCATCAATCTAGAAACAGATTGCTTATTTGCGTCTGAAATATCGAGGCACTGGCGACAAAATTCGAAATTTTTCGAAGAAATTTGATCAGAGTTAATTCAGACGTAAGGCACGGAATGTTGAAAAAAATATAGACATCTCGGGACGTCTGGTAGATGTGAAAACATCGAAATTATTTTGTAGAAATAAAATTATACTGCCTCGGTGGTGTAGCGGTAGTATACACTACCGCTACACCACCGAGGCAGTATAATTTTACACATACGTGTATGCGACTGCTAATCATGAGGTCTCGGGTTCGATCCCCGGGTCGGGAAAATATTATTGAGCATTTTCCTAAAAAGAAAAATTCTCAGTAGCAGCCCGGAGTTTGGAAATGTGCCCGGTAGACGTCAACAGGCTCGCCCCCTATTACGTGGGACTTAAAACATAGCTGGCCAATCGTGGCTGTGTAATGTATTACACAGCCACGATTGGCCAGCTATGGTTTAAGGGGTAGGCAGAGGTGTACCTCTGCCTACCCCTTCGGGGAATACAGGCTTGATGCTAAGTTTTTAAAAATTTTCAATGTGTGCTTGTGTAATATTATGAGATATATAAAATAACGGAAATGGGCATAAAGGCTATGAACTTATAAGTAAGTGTGAATGTATCCTATTACTATATTAAAAAATAGACGTCACGGGACGTCTACCAGATGTAAAAACATCGAAATTATTTTGTAGAACTAATAAGTACAAATAAAATGATCATAACTTTTTCAATGTATGCTTGTATAAAGTTATGACATGTGTTAAATAACCGAAATGGACATAAATCATCATCATCAGGCTCTGGATATCATCTACGACTATAACTTTTTCAATGTATGCTTATCAAAAGGATACGTATACTTGTCAAAAGGAGTCAAACGATTCCAAAGTTGATGAGATTGCGGCGTTTTATATCATAGTGTCCATGGCCATCCAGCTCCATCATCAGACCCTGAAAATCATCTAGGACTATGAAACTATTCAAGATACTCAAACTAGCCCTAAATCAATGGGTTGCAACTTTAAATTACCGAGTACCCATGACCACCTTCCAGCTCCTTCATCAGACCCTGTATACTATCTAGTGACAAAGTATTCGTCAAGACGAATCAAGCGAGTATAAACTCGATGGGGTTGCATTACAGAGTTACTGTGTCCACCTTCCAGCTCCATCATCAGACCCTGGATACCATCTAGAGACAAAGTAATAGTCAAGACGAATCCTACGAGCTCAAACTAGAAGGAGTTATGTCGTTTTATAACTGAGTTCCTATGGCCACCGTCTAACTCCATCAGACCCCGGATACCAACTAAAGTCAAAATACTCGTCAAGACAAATCAAACGATTCCAAACTCGATGGGGTTGCGTCGTTTCGCTACAGAGTTACTGTGACCACATTCCAGCTAGCAGCTAGGTTTGTTCTGGGAAAATTTATCTATTTTTAGTAGCAGCTAGGAAGTTGGGGGTGTTTCATTCACGTGCCTCGAAATCATGAAAATCATTATCTCTGTTCTAGGCATCTCTTTCCGATTTTATCCGAATGCCATTTCATCATTCTATAAAAATAAAAAAAAATATAGCCCACGCGTTTGCATACACACTCATACACAATTATATTACCTGTGCAGTTGGCTCGTCTTCGGTAACACTGGCCGCCACGGCTGGAATTAGTTTGGCATTAAAAAGAAATGCTCCGCTAATACCATTACGAGTATGAAAACGTGGAACGTTTTAACAAAAAAGTTCGATATTGTTTTTCCGATGATTTGCGAAAACTGGCGACAACATCCGGGCTAGGTAACCAAAACAATTTTCCTTAATGCAAAAGTTACGTCATTATTTTAAGAGCATTCACTGGGAATATGTTTAAGTGTCCCAATGAAGTAGTCGGAATTTAAACCTTAGCTTTTAAATAATAAAGCACGGTAACCTCCCAAGTGTCATATAATTAGACGTGATGATGATAATGAAGACGCTGTGCGGCTTAAGCTCCATTGGTTTTTCTTTCTAAAGCAATATTCTTCTCTTAGAAGATCTTACTCTCACTATTAAAGTGAATATAAATGGAAATATTTTGAGCCCTTGTTCAATATCAACGCACACCTCTTTGAAAATACACAGCAGGTAACGTATAATGATGATCTTTTACGAAGCAGCAAAATCGATCAGATCGTAAAAGTATAATGACAGTATTTTGAAGCGCTAATACAAAACAAATGACAATATTATATTTTATAGTCAATCTACTTATCAGAACTGATATTCGGATCATGAGGGGTTGCTCAAATCCCTTACTGATAAGTAGTTATATTTCCAAAGGGATCGCACGCCAATTTGGTGTTAAGCAATTGGTGTCACACCCTCTCTTATTGTAAGACATCGTTTTGTTATCGATATGCCACGCACGTTTTAGCCTTATCATTGATTGGATCTATTCTTCTGTTTTGTTATGATTATTATAATATGTGATATCTTAGATGAGAACACTATTTGATATCACCAATCTGTAGCAAAGTTTTTAAATGCGTTAATAAATTTTATTCCCTGTAGCGGTGGATAAAATATATAAATATTCACGGACATTTCACACAACGACCTCTGGTCCCAAACTAAGCTTAACGCTTGTGCTATGGGTACCATATTACGGATATAACACATATATTACTTTTTTTTGTAAATACTTACATAAATAGATAGAAAACACCCGGACGCAGTACAAAATTATTTGTGTTCATCACACAAATAGTTGTCCTGAGTGGGAATCGAAGCACGACCTCGTGCACGGAAGTCGTTTACATTACCGACTACGCCACGAGGCCGTGATGGAATTAACTACACATCATTTATTACAATCAGTTGTATTGTTATGTTGCTTGAAAGCAATCCTCAGAACCTGAAACGTAGACTCAGATAAGCCCCCTGAAGTTCTTTTACTATTTTTGGGAGGCTCAGGTTGTAGAGGTATGTCGCACCTCCACAGTAACACATACTAAATAATTGAGGACTAGTTTGTTGACGTCACTGCACGCAGAATACAATTCCAGATTCAGTGTTTTTTAAATATTTGATTGATTCAATATTCAAAAACGTAAACCTTATACTCGTATATAGTTAAAAGTCTATATCTTGAATAGAGTCTGCAGAAATTGTATCGTATTTGATACACGTTTTATGTTATTTTTCTTACTATTTAGTTTTAGCCCAAATCTGTGATAGATCTAAATGTAAAGTTAGTTTAGCAGTTAGTTATAGCAGTATAGCCTAGCAGTAAAACCAAGGACTGCAAAGACAGTGGTATCAAATTCGATCCCGAGTTCAAAGGAGATGTACCAAATGCCCATACATTATCGCCCTGGAAAGGACATACGTAAAGCAATATGTTTTTTGAATATAAATATCTACCCTATTGCCCTGTGTATTTCTTTTCACACTAAAATTTTTGGATGATGTGATAAAAGACATCTAAGATGGATATAATTTTGAAATTGAAATACCTCAAAATCGAATATTTGATCAAAAATAACACCATAATTATAAATAAATAAAATAATATCTACATATATAAACAATACATGAGGCTAATATCACTAAATATATAACTTACACTCATAAAATCGCAATACAATATTCACGATACACAATACACAATAACAACAGTAGATGAGTTAGAATGACATGACATGACAGATGTAAAATGTTTTGCCAATATTTTAAATCATAATTGCTACTCTTGATTAGAAATAATATTAGTTTTCACCAAATAATTATAAAAAATATATTCTTAAATAGTCATATTACTGTTCTCACGAAATTATTTAATAAATTACTACGTAATATTGTTTTGTAATATAATAGTACCAAAGTTTTTAATTTTGACAATTCAGCGTAGTGGCAATATCCTATTTGATTGTCAACAGATAACAATAATTCACCAATAACCATTACGATAAAGTACAAATTCAAAATAATAGCTTTTTAAACTATAATCTTTTTCTGAAGTTCTATAAAGAAAAGAAAACCACTGACGGATTTTATAAATTATTAGTTTAATTTTAAATATTGAAAACATTATGGCTGCCACAGGCCGTAAATGTCATGTCCTTTTTGACGTTTCGAGATCGTTTTTTTTTCGAAATTATGTGTAAAACATTGTGAGGAAACATACATGCCTGAAAGATTTTCTCGACAGCTTATGAAGTCTGCCAACCCGCATTGGGTCATCGTGGTGGACTATGGCTTAATCCCTCTCACCATGAAAGGACACTCGTGCCCAATGACGGGACAGAAGAAGGGTTAAAAAAAGTTAGGTCGTCGAAATTGACTTAATGATGTGTAACGCATCATTCATTTCTACAGTTGTTTAATACTAAAAGTCTCTCACTGTGGCCTAAACCTATTCTTTTCCCCCTCTCTATCATATTTCCTCTACATCTCCCTTTCTCTTGAATGCGCTAGTATGGTATCTGGTATACGGCAGCCATTCATGATTGCGCGAGTATGGTTAACGGTAGCTAATCATTATTAGGCTGTTCAAATAATTGTTTGCCACCTTTGCAGAAAAAACAAAAATTCAACCGTTAAAGTAAATATTTTAGAATTTTACTTGCTGGGGTTAATGTTGCTTATTATATTGGCGTCAACGGCTTTTGTGGTTAAATAAATAAATTGTGCCGCATGTTTGGTGCAATGTCACAAACATCGCAATTAATTTTAACTTGAATTACACTCAAGGGAATCCAATGTGTAAAGTTAGTACCGACTGGATTAAATCGTGGTAAATAATGAAGTACCGGCTTATAAAATTTACATGCAGCAAGTCCTATTTATTGTTAAACTTTTTAATTATGCTGTTATCATGCTGTGACTTTATTCGTAACCGTATTGAAGTTAGCTTTAATCTGGGGGGTTAGAATGTACATACTAAATCGTATCGACATCGCATCGTGTCATTGTGATTGGTTGAGGGATCATTATTATTGGCGGAGCGATTATTGCGACAACACGTGTCGATTGCTCAGCCAATCACAATGAGACGATACGATGTCTATACGATTTTCTGTATCACTTTCTAAGGGGGCAGGTGGGTTAGAATATATCTCACTAAATCGTATCGACATCGCATCGTATCATTATCATTGGTTATGAGATTACCGTGATTGGGTGAGCGACTCTTGTGACATGACGCGTCTATGTCTCTTTTCTACCAATCACAAATAAAACGATACGATGTCGATACGATATTCTGTATCACATTCTAAGGGGGCAGATCGAGCAGAATGGCGTTATTTATGACTTCATCAGTCACTTGACTTGTTCATTCAAAAATCGAAGTTTAAAATATAATAAACTAGATTCTACCCGCGACTCTTTCCGCGTTGATTTCAGAATATAAATACATTACACTACGGCACATTAATTATCTCTACTCAAAAATAGCTATCCCACAGTAACCATTCATTTTTCCAAGATGAAAAATAGCCTATGTCCTTTTCTGGCCTATGACTATAGGTAATGTATGCAAAATTTCATGGTGATTGGTTCATTAGTTATGGCTTGAAAGAAACAAACAAACACACAAACTCACTCTCGCATATGTAATATTAGTAAGGAAGTAAGGATTTGTACATATAGCAAAATATAATCTTTTTCTGTAAGAACGCGTTTGTTTTCTATTAAGTTGCCGAGCATTTCAAGTGCTTAAAAAATTAAAAAAATATCATGTACCTATGTACATAATCTACATATTTATGGTGCAAAGATTTATGACACATTTCAGATTTCGTGGCAGGAATTAATGTTAGGCTATATTTCTAGTACTTATTTAAAAACGTAGACTTACTTACTGACTTACTACATAGAGCTTCGTGGGTATATTATATAATAAAGAATGATTACATAAAGGGAATCTGCCGTAAGGGGTCCGGCTTTAGAATTGTCTTACCCCTCTTATGAGATCTTATAGATCCCTTTAATTGTAACCTAGACATTATAATAATTATAATAGATTAGATAACTATCTACACAACAACTCTTCAATTAAGATGTGTTTTATTATAAAAACACAATAATTAACGTGTCACTTGACCATGTACGAGCACTTACGAGTAAAACCAAAGATTTCTCGGTAAAACAATGGTCTTAGAACGATCGAATGTGTCACAGCTGTCCGAAGCAGCAGGGTGAAATGCAAACTATCCGGAAAGGGTCGATCAAGGGAAGATTGCCATGCTACGTGACCTGAATATAGTAAACCTTGAGAAAAGTATTTGTGTTCCAACTGCGGAATAATGAGCGTTTTTACTAAAAATAAGTTGTATGTCGCAGCGAGATGCGACGATAGGGAAGCTGGGTGTCTTTTTCAACCAAAGCCGTATCAAATACTTATTCTGTTAGCATTCATTCGGGTTCCAGTTATACATACTACTTTTTGTAGCATTTCAATGAAGGTACTCGCCAAACTTTAACGTTTAATGGCGAGACGCGCCAAACTTAATAACTAGTTCTAGCTCACACATTCACATAGTGTTAATATAGGTATGCGAGCTAGAACTATCATGATTAGTAAACGTACACACACGTTTAAAATACTTTGGAAACTCCAAAAGTGCACGCCTCATAATCTTAATTTTTCACAATAAAATTGATTATTTGATAAGTAACTAATAATGTTGGTCTTACTAAGTAGTTTTCAATAAATCACTTAGATAGCGCTAATATCAAAAAGTACTAATCAGGTTTTCATGTCTTATACGCCATCTAGCGCTAATTTTAAGAAGTACTTCTATATTGGTCTATATGTAGAAATAGTTCAAGTAGTTCTCACGAAAGAAGCTATTGCGTAGCGCTGGTTTTAGTGTCGAGGCGAGCGTAAATATTCACTATTTTTTTTGTTTATTTAATAACAATTAAACCACATCGAATCAGACCGTGAAAAGTGATAGGGATCTATTCGTAATCATACTAATTCGTAAAAGAAAAAAAAAGACTCGATTAGTAAAGTATTTTGGTCGTTATCGTGTTAACATACATTACCTACAACAAACGGACGTCCAAGACAGAACTTTTTCAAATAGTTTTTAACTAGTTTAAATAACAAAAATGGCATCAAAAATATCATGAGTGTTAAAAATAGTGTTTTTTCTTGATATGTGTGTGTATATATTATTTTAAAGGTGCAATATATGATAAATAGAGACATTTTAAGTTAGAAAAATCAGTTATTCTGTGTGAAGCGAGAGTAATACCCAATTCAACGCTTCGCTTATGAGGGGTGCAATAACTTTTTATCAATGAACTGTATACAGGCAGGCAAACATGGTTTATTTGTTATTGAGAAGCAAGTCCTTCAAACTGAACAATTGAAACTCAATTGTGACAAGTGTAGCAAACACATCAGGGCTTTTCTTAATAAGTCTATTTTATTAAATAGATTATTTAAAATTTTGTCACTCTCTCCATAGCAATTGGTAATTTTCCATTGGACGAATCTTTTATCTCTCACATTTCTTATATTTATTGTTTAATTTTCGTTAAACTCATCATTATACTGGTGTTTCATGCCTACTATATATTGGATTTTTTTTTTCTATTGGTATAATACAAATTATTTGTGAATATGGAAAAAGAGATTTTTTGTACTAGCGGGAAACGAACCCGCGCCTTTTCCAATCCGGGGAAGTGCTCTGAACCACTGAGCTATAGTACAGATCTTTCGATCACCCCGATCTACTTATCACATTTTGTCTTTACGACCAACGCCATCTATCGGAAGCATTTACATGCATTAAACCAATATAATAATAATAATCTTTATTAAGTTAAGCATAAACATTCAATAAAATGGAGTCGCTGCCTCCTGAATTAGGTTGTACCTGTGTCTCAGGAGACAGTTCCTTCCCGCATTAAGTATAGGCACATAACTTTGTTAATACAGTATTGGTGAATTATGATTAATACAAAGAATGCAAAAACATAAGATAATAATATTTAAAAAAAAGAAAAATTGTGTTTGTGTGTGTGTGCGTGTAAATGTATGTTGGTGTGTGTGTGTTTGTATTTGTGTGCGTGTGTGCACGTGGGTGTGGGTGTGTGTGTGGGTGTGTGTGTGGGTGTGTGTGTTAGAATGCGCGCGCGCGCGTGTATGTGCGTATCTCTGTGTGTGTGTGTATGTAGGAAGAGCGTGATTAAGTGGCTAAGCGCCAATGTGCGAATGTGAACCCATGTGCTTACATGGGTCCTCACTCAAGCACTCTTGTTGGTAACGAATGATTCAGCTTCTACGTAGTTCATAACACTAAGGAAATATATTTTTTAAAGCTGTGGTTATTGACGTTTTGAATACCCACATTTATTATTTGGTTATACATAACCGGCGCTCTGTAACTGTAAAATCTCTGCCCGAAACTAGATTTAGTGGATGGAACTGGGATCTTAAACGTCGTTTTGTAGATTTTGGTAGTTGTGGGATTGTAATTCTATGGTACCTACGTAGGGCCTCCCGTATAAAAATTTGGCGAATTGTGAGGACTCAAGTGCGTTGAAACACATCCGTCGTAGGGTGACTATACGGTAAATACATAAGGACTTTTAGGATGGCTGCGTGCCCAGCGAACAAGTTCTACAATTACTGCTTTAGATGCCCCACCCCATGAACAAATACAATAAGTTGCCACAGATTCACACAGCGCTTTATAGATTCTTATTAGCATGTTTACGTGTAGACGAGGTACGATAGGTCTTAGTTGCTTGAAAATATAAATCATCTTCCGTAATCGAGCACTTAAACTACTGATATGTTCCTCCCATCTCAGTTTATCATCCATTATTATACCTAAATATTAACCCAGTTAACGCATTTTTGATTGCAGGGATAGGTATGGACTTTGATACTGAAATTTGGACGTGGGCAAGACGCCCTGGTCTTTGTAAAGCACATATATTTAGACTTAGCCGTGTTCAGTGTGAGCAGATTATTTTCGAGCCACCTAGTTACTATACTAAGCCCATTTTCAGTAGCTTTTTTTACCTGCTCCCAAGTACGGCCATGAAACAATAGTACAGTGTCGTCTGCAAACATTATGATTTCTGCCTTTTGTAGAATCGTTTCTGCAAGATCATTAATATAGGCTAAGAATAGCGTAGGCCCAATTGTGCTTCCCTGAATTATACCAAAACTATAACTTGCTATATCGCTTAAATGGTTATTTACTTTCACTCGCTGTTCCCTGCCCGACAGATATTCTTGGAACCATTTGAGCACATGACCCCTTACTCCCATCATCGTTTCTAGCTTTGAAATCAATATAGGAATCGAGATTGTATCGAAAGCTTTTTTAGGTCCAGATAAACTCCAATTACCTTATCCCCTGCATCCACGTGTTTGGTGATTAATGATACTAGTTTTAGTACAGCGTCGTTCGTGGAAAGGCCATTTCGGAATCCAAATTGGTGCTTCGATAAAAGCTTGTTCTGTTCCAGATACTTTGACAATCTTTTATTAACTACTTTTTCTAGTACTTTAGACAAACTGGAGAGCACCGATATAGGTCTATAGTTGGTTACAGTGCTTTTATCCTCAGATTTATGAATAGGGGTGACAATCGCCGTTTTGAACGCTTTTAGAAAAATCGCGTGCCCTAAACTATGATTACACAGATAACTTAGAGCTTCAATCAAGCTAGATCTTGCCTCAATAATTAGTTTATTGGTGATATTATCACATCCTGGTGCACTACTGCGATTCATTGTTAATAGTATGCACTCTATTTCCTTTGGGTCAGTAGGAGAAAATGTCATAGAAGAAGCAGGGCTACGGATGTGGTGTTTTTGTATACTACTAGCTAATTGAGTTTCTGTTTTATTGAGTTTACAAAGTGTCGCCATAGCTAAGTCTCTACCGATATTTGTAAAGTATGTATTAACTTTGTTTAACGATTCAAGCGGTGATGTACATATTGAGAGTAGTATCATGAGTTTTAGTCATATTGCAGATATCCTTAATTATATGCCACGTTTTTTTATTATTACTATAATTTTTTTCCAGTTCTGATTGATAATATTGTTTTCTTAGACTCTTAATTATTTTGTTACATATGTTTTTGTATTTTTTATAAGTTAACAGTATTTGTCGGTTGTTGCAAATCTTTGTATGTTTATATAGCTAATATAGTTTAATTTTGCAATTAAAATTCATACTATTTGATGGCGCGATTTTCTAAACATTTTTGATCTATATTTTTTAGCATTTGACATGCTCCGCCACTTTTTAAAGTACAAATTATTTGTGAATAAGGAAAAAGAGTTTCCTTTTTTTTCCGCTAGGACAAAAAATCTCAAAAATCAAATGCTAAAAAATATAGATCAAAAATATTGGTATAATATTACAAATTGGAAATAGCTTGTCGTATTCTTGATTTCAGTTAATCTTAACACTTTTACTAACTGTTCTGGGAACTTAATCAGTATTAGATATTTGCTTGGTAAAGTAAGGACAACATAAATATTATTATCTATATCCACTCTACATATTTATGTGGCAACAAAGCTCTTACGAATAACCCGATACGAATTTTAATCAAAGATTATCATCCATCCTGATGCTGATCTGAGGCTGATGCCTTTGGACGTCCACTGCTGGACATAGGCCTCCCCAAGAGAACGCCACAACGAGCGGCCGTGTGCGCTCATATGGGGGGATAGTGCCATAATCGCCACGCTTGGAAGGCGGGTTGGCGATCGCAGTAGCTGTTGTTAATACTCGAGGGAGTGCTGCTGCCCACTCCCCCGATATTCCCTCAGTCGGCTCTTACGACTCCCATGGGTGGAGATGGGTGGGAAAATTCTAAAGCCGGCCCCACACGGCGAAAGATTATACAACGGATTATTTTTCTTTATAGACTGATTGTAACTTTAATTTTTCGTAATACAAAGTGATTTAAAAACATAGCATCACGCCTGTATTTTCTGAAGGGGTAGGCAGATGTGTATTACGCACACACGGTCGCCAGCTATGTTTGAGCCCCCCCTTGCCGTCTACCGGGCACAATTCCAAACTCCGAGCTGCTACTGAAAATTTTTCTTTTTACGAAAAAGCTCAATAACACTGCCCAACCGATCGAACCCAAGACCTCATGATCAGCAGTCGCTCACACTACCCCTGCACCACAGAGGCAGTCGGTTAAATAGCAAACAAATACATACGTACCTACCTACGATGTATAATAGCATACGAAGTTGCAGACGCACTGGAGATAGCTAGCATGTGCCCGTACATTTCGCACCATCGCCAAAGGCTTTGTGACATCAGGGGGAAACACGTATATACCTAAGCTTTCCGAGTACTTAGGTAAATACTCAATGCATTTATTTAGAAAATAGTATCGATGTATTCATCTATATCTCTAATTTTACTAGCGATTAATCGATATGTATATGATCAATTAGGAATCTAAATCGTCCTATTCATTCTGAGTAATTTTTTGTGATCCTATCCATAAATATTATACGTCACGAAATCGATACTCGCCCCTGATTGATCCAATAGAATTAAGAAATGAAAGCAAAATGCGAATCTCCCCCTATACCTCCTATCACCTACTGCCTCAATGTTGGTACGGATCTCATCTCAAAGGGGAAGAATTTAGGCTAAAGTGGTCAGTTTGACAGAACATCAATTTCATGATTCTAATGAATATTATATTGGCCTAGTTAAAAACAAAATTATTTTTAACTTGTACATTAGTACCTAATATTCACTGTCTCTATATCGCACCCTTAGTAATACAAGGGCATTATTCGAAAAAGTAGTTTTTTGGGAAATCGCGTTTAAAGATTCTGGACTCCTAGATTCCAGCTTATTTTTCGAATAAAATGCTTATTATTTAAGTTATAAATGTGAAATTCTCCAGATTTGCTCTTTGATAACTACACTATAAATTGATACGAAAAAGAATTTAAATTTAAATAAATTTCATAAATTACAAGTAGTAAAAAAAAAACCTTTTAATTTAGGCCCGTATAGTACAAAAACACATAACACAAATTTTGAGCTATTTAAGTTTGATCCGGTATATTCTTAATGTGGCTTTGTTTAGTTTTTAATCATAGTTAGTACTCTATATTACAAAATCATACCGCAAGCCTGAACTAATTGTTTCCATTTTATAAAAAATATCTGATAATTATAGTTAAAATAATAGGTAATTTAATAAATTCAATATCAAAAGTAACATACAATATTGCACTCATAGATGGCCTTTCTGTCGTTCTTTTTTTCTTCTCTGCTTAATTCCTTCTCTTCTAAATATGTTTCATATTTATCCCTTTTATCCACTTTTGTTGTTCAGAAGAATTGTGGAACTATAGACAAAGATCGCATTGATCTTTTTTGGGTTTATAAAAGCCAAGGTTAAATGTTGTGTTAAATATTATGTCATAACATGGGATATAGAGCCAGGCGAGACTTTTCCTTTTGCAAAGCTTCGAAATCTTTAAGGAGTTCTGCAATGCTTTTGCCACTGCTGATGTACTCCCTAGAAGTAAACGTTCTTAAGAAATGTGACTTAACGCGGGGTATGGTGTTGATGAGGTCATTCACAAGCTCACCAATTGCTTACTTACTTCTCATCACGCCATCTCCCTTGCGGGGTAGGATGAGAGAACAGAGTGCCAAAAGGCTCTTTTATTCATTCATAATTCTCTTCATACACGCTCGCGGGTTTCTGAGACTGTAGGTAAGTTGACTCCACCTTCCTTCAATACATGACCGATTTGGTCTAGGTAGGTGAGTCTCGGTCTTCCCCTATATCTACATCCTTCATCTTTCGCGTTGCATATCTTTGTTACTCGTCCGGCATTCATTCCACATTTCTGATCCAATCACAACATTCATCACTTGCAGGTTTGTGATTATTGTTTTTGTCACGTTAGTTATCCTTTAGAAGCCCCGCGTATTTTTGCTCTCTGCTGGTACGATTCAAATCATCTTATGTATTGCACATAAATCATCAAGAGTATTAATAAAAGACGTTTTGCATACCCTCACTCATTAATCTTCTACTGAGAAATAGAATGCATCGTTCCGGGTTTAAGCATTGGTTTACTTGTATTTAGGTGTAGTCTTGATATTAGATAAATACATTGTTTGAAATTGTATATCCACAGACAGTTTTGGCCACAATGTGGTTTTATATTACTCGTAGTTACCATTTTCTTCAAATGTGCAGCTACGTAGTTTTGACCCAAGTTTCGTTTAATTTTTGCACGTTATAGGTGGTGTGCTCGGTGAATGTTGACGCACGCTCTTGATTGTAAGTGGGATCGTCATCACTAAGATCTACGTCACTCTCATGCGAATGAATTCAAGCAAATGTCATTACGAACCGCTATTCGGAGTCTAACTGGTGGTAACTTGTCGCAAATCGGCGTGATGGATTCGCGGATGGCGAACAAACATTGGATTTAGAAGTACCCGACTGTGGGTCGGCTTTTTCATCTAAAATGACACATGGTGCTCGTGCTGTTTTATGATAGTCAGAAAGATCTTGTACTAAATGAAGCATGTAGTGCTTGAGTTACTGCTAGAACTCGAACTGCTGGAGCTGGACGAAGAGCGTGAGCTAAACAAACGACGATTTCTGAAGAGAGTTTATGATATTTCTTACATTGTCACTTCCTACAGGTGCAGCACATTCTTGTGATGGTGTTTTGTTATGACAATTATCGGGATCAGTTTTTTGTTGCCGAGTAACACCAGTTGTAATTTTTTTGGACTAGATACTAATTAGTAGACTAGATTAATGGTAAATAGTTAATACAGTTTCCAAAATAGATCATCCTCACTATCGCATTCTCATCTATTGTGGCTTGGTGGATTCAATAGGTTCATTAATCTTCCTGGTCGGAATTCCCTTTTTCTGCAAAATTACACAATTTAATAATACATTAAGTAGGTACATTATTTAAGATATTATCTAAAAATAGTTAGAGTATCTACTTAGCAAATCACTTGAAAAGTCACTAAACTGTATCGTTATAACATCAACACTTACAATACTTATACAACAAACAACAAATACCACCTATGTAGTAAACACTGATTTCAATTTCTGTAATTTACTAAAACATAATTTATTATGTTTCCTATCATTCACGAGGCCCAATTTAAAAAACGTTGATGTTTTCATGTAAGTAAAGGCCTACTACAAAGAGCATAATCGCAATTTACGTATTATAATGAACCAATAAGATATAATTCCTTTTAACATCTCTACTTTTTGGCAATATAGCGATCTGTTATGAATTAGACCCGAATATTTACTACAATTTGTGTAACATAACGGCGTAACTACAAATTGTTCCATATAATACAAAATGTTCGGAATAAATTTTACCAGTTTTTTTAACATCTCTACTTTTTGGCAATATAGCGATCTATTATGAATTAGACCCGAATATTTACTACAATTTGTGTAACATAACGGCGTAACTACAAATTGTTCCATATAATACAAAATGTTCGGAATAAATTTTACCAGTTTTTTTGTCATAGAAGGGCACAAATACGAATTGCACAATGATTGAACAGTCCACCTTCGAAGAGTATGGGCACATTACTGATTGCGACCTTGTAGCAGTAAGAAAGGGAATCGCGCGGGGAGAATATGATAGAGTCACAAATACAGTTACCAGGTCATTATTGTCCTTTTTCTCTCTCTCTCAGCGCTAATCGGTAGATAATTCCATTTTGTGCCCTTAGCATTTAAAATCTCACTTTACACAAATTTTGACTTGAGCCCTTATATTATTAAGGGTGCGATATGGATGATTATATTATACACTTACATTGTCATACATAAAATATTCCTATTATGCAGCGCCTGAACAAACAGTGCTGGCAGTAATATCGCATGATGGTTTGCACATTGCCTACTCCGCTAAGCGCCTGTGAAAGTTTCATAATGAGTTCTGGCACTGGTTTTCATCAACAACGGAGTTGACTGTATTTTGACAGAAACAGCCTCTATAATAGGACCATATAAATAGTCCTTAGCCTAACTATTATAAAGCTGTAACAGAGCTGTATCTGTATATTTCAAATACTTATTTGGAAAATAATGACTGTATTAAGCTATAATATAGGCGTTTCCCGCTCGTACTAAAATACTCTTTTTCCTTATTCACAAATTATAATTTGTACTTTAAGAGTAGCTGAGCATGTCAAGTGCTAAAATATAGATCAAAATATATAGGCGACTCTGAACAAAACATTTATTTTTAGATTATAAAAAATGAAAATTCAACAATATATGCAAAATAAATATTATATAAAGAAAATTATATTCAAATGTAAGAATAAATACTTAGAGTGCAATAAATATACACACAAAGTAAAACCGTGAAAAATATAACGTTAAAACATAAAAATCCCTGCAATGAAAAAAAAACTCATAATTTGGCAATATTTGTCGTCGTCCATGACTAGTTATGGAAATGATTGCTACTTTTATTTCATTTTCATTGGATGAAATTAAAAAATAAAATCATATGTTTTCACATGTGAAATTTCATTGACAATGATTTTTCATCCCACGTCACACGTTCCGTATGCTAGTATAAAATGAAGTAGGAAGTTTTGTATGAATACTCCTAACCAAGGTTTATTTTATCTATCTATTGATCTCATTTACACTAATCTAACATATGTACATTAACGCTATACATATACCTATACTGACTTACTAAATAAAAAATAATAATCTATATCTATATAATTACAATAAACTATGTATTGACTGATGTACAATGAAAGTAAGTAAATCGCAAACAATCATCGAAGACACACTCGACCGACTGAGCTGTGGTCTGTGATAATAATGAAATTTCATTTCAGTTCACTTACAATAAATTTGGGTACAGTAGAAATTACATTAACTGGAACTGCTAAGAAGAGTAAGTAGTGGGTTTCTACATAATTAGCTCATTGAGCTCTTATGGACGAAACGACATACCTATGTCATTATGTCCATTACGTATATATGTCATTTTGTCCATATAGAATATAAATAAAAAAAGTTACATCAAAATCCATCGAGTAGTTCTTTTAAATAAATTCTAAAAAAAAAACTAGTTTAAATAATTTTCTAGTTTTTCGGTTATATCTCAGGTTCCCGATATAGCAGCGGGATAAAATGTACACCAGTTTTTAAGTCTAATCAAGGCCTTTTAAATAAAAAAAGTGGCATCAAAATCCGTTCAGTAGTTTTTGTGTGATGCGCGAACAAAGAAACAGACAAACAGACAAAAATTCTAAAAAAAATTGTTTTGTGTTTAGACATACCTATATTATTATAGTCTTTTAGAGTAATTTTTTCTCAAATATCTTAAATGTACACACACACACACACAGCTGTTACAGTTTTATAATAGGTAGTATAGATTAAATAGAATTTTAATGTATTCCTAACGCCATCTGTCTAAAATTAAAAAACCAATAAGACATGTGTAACTAAACTAAAACTGGACTTTTAGTATAAACGCCATCTGTTTGAAAACTAAAGAACTAATACCGATGTAAGCAGAATGTTGTTTAGTTAAAAATACGCCGGATTTTTCACAAAATTAACATGGACAAGACGAAAGTCATGTCTAATGTCCATGTCATTTCAGCACCGGTCCTAGTCGGGAGTGCGCTTCTCGAAGTTGTCGACCACTATGTCTGGGACGAACAGTCCAGTTAGGTAGACACAAGTTCGAGATGGAGGTCAATCGACGAATCCAACTCGGCTGGGCAGCGTTCGGGAAGCTAAGGAAGATCTTCTCGTCCAATATTCCGCAGTGTCTGAAAACGAAGGTCTACGACCAGTGTGTGTTACCAGTGATGACATACGGAACAGAGACGTGGTCTCTGAATGTTGGCCTCGTATTAAGGCTCAAAGTCGCTCAGTGGGCCATGGAGGGGGCTATGCTTGGTATTTCCCTACGTGATCGAATCCGAATACGGAGATCCGTAGGAGAACGAGAGTGACCGACATAGCCCGCCGGGTTGCCATGCTGAAGTGGCAATGGGTAGGCCACATCACTCGGCGAACCGACAACCGTTGGGGAAGTTCTCGAGTGGCGACCACGTATCGGACGGCGCAGCGTAGTACGGCCCCCCACTAGATGGACCGACGATCTGGTCAAAGTTGCGGGGAGCCGTTGGATGCGTTCGGCACAGGACCGCTCGTTGTGGCGTCCCCTTGGGGAGGCCTATGTCCAGCATTGGACTTTGAAAGGCTGATGGATGGATGTTACAGCCAAAACGCAACGATATGCTTCATGGCTGGTCACACGGGAGATGGTGGTACCAACCCGCTTGGGCCCGATACCAAGTGAGTGGTGTGAGTACTCTCACTTGGACCCAGCCCTACCACCACACTAGTCATGCAATGGATGATTATTGCGTACTTCCCTTAGTCGCCTTATACGACACCCGAGGGAAAGAATGGGTTAGTGGCACTTGTATTCTTAGTTCATCATCACACGGACATTATTTATAAGTGTGGTTGCATCACAGGACATTTTTGAATGCGTAACTAGATTTTTTTCGACCGAATCTCTGATGGACTATAGGCATTGCGCCCATTGCGCCCTTGTAGGCTTGCTTGTAGTAATGTAGCACAGACTAGTAAGAGATATAGCTCAGTGCAAAGAGTATGTAATACTTACAATACCTCAGTGGTCGCTGTCGCTAGACGCGAAAGCACGAAGTATAATACTCTGTGTTATGCTTAGTGATGCTTACGGAAAAAATATCGATACCTTATCTGATCTATCAACATTGTACAATGTATGAAAGAAAAATGTCCTTATTTTGGATAATAATATTGTAATAAATTTGATTTTGATAAGTTGTTAGTTTAATAAAAGTGCATTAAGAAAAGAATAAAGACTTCATGAGTAAAATAAATAAAACCGGTACTTTTAAGACGCTAATCATCTTAATTTCTGTTACATACAATATTATATTTCTTATCATATTGTCTTATCCGAAGAGGTCAAGCTTAGTTATGCACTTGCAGTTTGAGCGATCGACAAGATTAAGCAACTTTCGATGAGCTGGCAATGGATGGGCAAAAAACTAAACACTTATTTGTGGATATCTGACCTTTTTCGTGCTTTGGAAGGTACGTTAAGTAGTGGATCTTGGCTGTCAAATAACATCTTGGATATAGGTTGTCAGTCCGAATAAAAAATCTGTTCTAAAGTACCAGCTGTCCTCTAGTTTAGTCATTGAGGTACACCTAGGTAGTCACACCGTGTAAATACCACACAACAGTACAAATGGGTGCCCGTGTCCGTGCGCTGCGCGAAAATGCGATGTGACTGGCGCCACTGAGGGGGCTCGTATGGTTTAAACTATGTCCACGTTCCAGATTCACGAGCGGATACTGGTTGATCAACTAAAACGAGCAGATGCGAAGCAGAACCCAACAAAAAGTCTGGAATAACTTGAATGCCACCCACGTAATATAAAAAAAAAATTGTAACCCGGATGGATAGAGCCATATGGACTTGAGCTTAAAAGTTGTACCAGTTACAGATAACATCCCCACCGATAGTATGTATGACATATCGTCAAAAGATGTAGTGAGAACCGTGACCGTGATTGATGTAGTACAAATTTCATAAGACTTACCTCATCAGGAACGAGGTAGAAGCCACCCGCTATTGACCTGGTTTTTTCTAATATATAATCAGACCTTAAAAAGTCCAATTGCTAACATTAAGAAATCTGTTATTGACTTTGGTAGTCCCAAGCGGATGTTACGGTCGTTAAAATTGGCAAAGCATTTGGAATGATTTCTCAGGAGGTGGGTGATTATTAAAGTTGATATCACATTTTTGCACTTTGTTTTCATTGAAATGGCTAAGCATTTCAAATTTTGAAATAAAACTACGTTTACGGAATCTATCGAGTTTACTTGATTTCACTACTATCCCGACGTTTCGAATACTTTACAGCATTCATGATCACGGGTGGACTTAGACGTACGTAGTTTTATTTCAAAATGTGTAACATTCGCGTAAATATCAGAAAGTAGCATTTCAAATGTTAAAAAAATATATGAAAATATCAAAATACTTAATAACTATTTAGTTCTTCTATTTCTATGAACTGATATATGTGTACTGATAGTATATCTACTTGCCATCGCCCACTGCTAAATTCAAATGTATAGGTTATATATGGATTCAATCCATATTTGTTTAAGTGTATATATCGAAATATTTCCTAATATCGATATTTAATGTACAGCACTCGTACTCGTCACATTAGCTCATCACAGAGTAGATCCATTTTACGATAATTTGAAATTGTTTTTCATTTTGTTTCAAGTCAATCAAAGTAGGTATATATGTAGTCTGTGATCATATCAAAGGCAAAAATGATGAGTTTCACATCGTGTGTAAAGTAAAAATAAAAAGTATTTATTTTCCCGTGTTTATCAATATGACTGTTTGGTGTAAATTGGAAAATGAGGAGTACTATGCTGTTGGTGAGTTTTTATAATACATCGGAATTAAATTCTTACGAGTAAGCAATGTCTAATACTAATCTACACATTAGACTCCCACAGAGGTGATAAATATAAACATTGTCTCACATATATAATCACTCTTGTGATTCCCTACCTATGTTTTACTTACATCCTACTAAAGGCAGCCCGCGTTTTCTTCTTTATTTAAATTGGGGCACTCAAATTTGGTTTTGCTTACTCTGTCATTGACCACTCCCTTTAATTTGTGATTAAAAATAAGATTGATATGAAGTTCATCACCCAATTCATTTAATATTATCAGCTTACTTATTTCTATTATGTAGAACTAGAAGTAAGAATTTAGAAATAGCTAATAAAATTAGTAAACCATTGTCATACATTATCTAGAATTTTGTAACAAAATTCGAACTGATCTGAAACATTGTCTTTTTGTTTCTATTTTTTTGGAGGCTTGAGTGCACCTTTAGTGAGCATGTCAGCCTCATGGGTATTTATAGATGGCATGTATTTTACGACAGCTGTGTGTTTACCTGACTGATGAAATATTGATACTTAATCAAAGTTGAGTAATATAGACAAAATTGTACTCAGTAGTGTATTTCTGCATTATGGAATAGTATTTCATTTCACCCTGGCTTCCTTGTATATTACGACTTAGTAAGTTCTTAGAACCTTGAATAATACAGACTAGCTTCTGCCTGCAACTTAGCCTGTGTGTACTTTAAAATTTAGTCCATAGTTTAGGCTATATGCCTCGGAGAAGCTCCTTAACAGGTTAAAGTACTCTGCATGTATCTAGGTCTTGAAAAATCTATTTAATTCTTAGATTTGCAACACATGATTAACATTATACTACTGTTAGTTGTGTGTTGCATCTATCTGTCTAACAAATGTCATCCAAATCTGTTTAGTCATGCATGTGTTATTGAAGGACAAAATTTTAAACATCTTCAGAAACTTCCACATTTATAATATTAGTAGATTAGTGAGAAGTAGGAACTAAATAGTTCATCTAATATTGCAAAATCTATGCGATTTATACTCACCAAAATGTAAAAAAATATGCACCCATTTATGGTATTACAGACTAGTCCATGTGTTGAGAGAAGGTTTGAAATTAGATTTTACCATTAATGTGTTCTAATAGTGTAACATAATTCTGCCTTAAAGGAAAACTGTTATATTCTATTTATTATCCTATGCTAATTGAAATTTGTAATTATAGATCAGTAAATAATAATAGTACATAAATGTTATAAATAAAGTGTATATACCTATAGCAGTAATTTATAATTTAATTGGTTATATTATGTGGTTTTACTACTTGAAAAACAGCTTTTTGCTATATTCAAGAATTCTAGATCATATTATTGTAATATATTTGACCACTAATGTTATATAAATGTAGTGGTCTGCCAATACAGGCATAGCGGCACACAGTAGGCTTATTTTGTGGGTCTGTTATAGAGTGGGGCCCCACAGTTAGGGAATTTTTCTCCCACCTTACCAAAAAACATGGTCATATCTTATTTTCAGCCTTGCATCAATACCTGGGAAATGTAATTATTGTATTAAGACATGTATTAAGACATTTCCAGTTATCGGGACGGGGTATGCGGTTAGGTACATTTTTTCCGCCTAAATAAAAAGGGTGTCACATTCATTAAAAAAAGTTAATATGAGATTTAATCTTTACACTAACCAGACTGATATTTTTTATGTAAAGCACAATATTAATCCTATTAGGTTTTATTCTTTCTTCATTACAGCCATGTAGGATTGTATGGCATACTAGCTCCTACCCGCGAGTTCCTGTGTGGATTCTTTTTCTGTGCGTAATCCCATAATATTATTTATCCCAAATAAAACTGCTGATAACATCAGCTATCTGCTAATATAAGGCTATGTTCTGTGTATGGCTTCAGGCTATATGTACGAAAAATTTCAGTATTAGTGGTTTACAATGAACTTACTATGGTATTTATAATGTTAGTAAAGAAGTAAGGATTATGTGTATATTAGTTAATAAATTATGCCTGCTGGGTGATGCAAAACATTGTATGAAAACCTGCAGCTTGCGAAGAATTTTGCCTCACACTGGGCCAATATGGACTAGGGCCTTAGTCTCCCTCTGAGCTTATTCCCGTGCCCAATAGTGTGACAGTAAAGGGTTGAGAAAAAGCATACCTACATTATGCCAACCCTTACAATATACACATACAAAACAATACGTATAGGCGTCCTTACGTGAGAATCGTTGACAGTCAGTCCCCTTCCGTCACCTGAGGAAGTTCCAATTATGTCTGTCAAAACATCAGCTTGCCAATAATATAATTGTCCAATCCGCATAATAAAACTGAGTCAATTGGTTTTCAGACGCAACCCGTCAGCTTTGCAATATTAGGGTTGTCACTTATCTATTGTAGTATTTTAAATACCTTTTAATGAGACTGACCTTTAAATGATTAATTATATGATTTAAACTAATTATTTATTTACTTACACATGTATTCTTACTGATAAGTAAGTAAAAAAGTAAGGAATTTTCATAAAAAGTTACGAAATGTGGGTGATATCTTAGAACCCTGATTGATACATTAGGCAGTACCTACAAAAAATGTCCCAAATTTTATATGTTCTAACGCTTAATAACGTAAGCCAACAGGCCATATGACTGCGAAATCCTCGGACTAAGAATACAATTGTCACCACCCCTTTATTTTCCGTGGGTGTCGTACGAAGTGCCTAAGATAAGTAAGCAATTATCGCCCATTGGATTACTCAAATACCTTGGCGTGTTTTGGTTGTAGCAGGTGATAGCCGTTTAATCATTTCCCATTATCGAAATAAAATGGAGGACAGTGTCTCAGCAGTACTCTCTGTATAGTTAAGTATGAGCGACAGTTACCATTTACCATCAGATAGCTCGTGGTTCCTCCGCAACCAAAAGTAGGTTGAATAAAACGCAATAGGTCTTGTTTTGTAATATACCTAGTAGCTGTAACTATCATCAGAATTATAAATAAACAATAATTCTCTTTCTCTTATTCAAAAGGGTCTGGAATACTTTAACTTATCTTCCAGTAAGGGAAGTGGAGTTTGGGGCGGATCTGTGTAGAGTCGGTTCTTACGACACGATCTACACGGTCTAATATTATTTGTAATCGTTACAGTATAATAGCCTATAGGTATTACAAAAGTATATACGCGACTCGATGATTCAAGTGAACACCATATGGATAGTGTTTTTTAGCTTTTGAGAGAAGCGGCCTTTTGATACCCCACATGGCGATGTTCAAAAATAATTCAATAACAATCCGTTGAAGTGCAAATTCCGATAGAAGCATAAAACAAGATCCTTATATCCTTATTCTTACTTATATTATAAATGTTTAAGTGAGTTTGTTTGCTTGTTCCGTTTTCACGCCGTAACGCTCAACCCATCTTTATAATTTGTTAATAGTTTGGAGCCTAGAAAACTACATAGGCTACTTATTATTCTGAATAACGTGAATGATAATTGTGGCATAGCTATTGCACGCCTCATAAGCGAAGCGTTGAGGTGGGTACTACTCCCGTTTTACACAGAACAACAGATTTTTCAAACTTAAAATGTCTCTATTTATCATATATTGCACTTCTAAAATAATATATACACACAAATATCAAGAAAAAAACACTATTTTACTAACACTCATGATATTTTTTATGCCATTTTTGTTATTTTAACTAGTTAAAAAACTGTTTAAAAAAGTTCTGTCTTGGACGTCCGTGTGTTGTAGGTAATGTATGTTAACACGATAACGACCGAAATACTTTACTAATCGAGTCTTTTTTTTTTCTTTTTAACTTGAGTATAACTACGAATAGAGCCCTATTACTTTTTACGGACTGATCCGAAGTGTTTTATTTGTTTTAAATAAACAAAAAAGTAGCGATTTACGCTTGACTCTCTCTTGATGGCACGGTGGTACACAGCGCCATACCGGCTATACCTTATTTCGTGAGAACTACTTCTATAGACCAATATATTAACCACTTAATACTTCCTAAAATTAACGCTAGATGGCATATAAGACATGAGAACCTCATTAGTATTTTTTGAAATTAGCGCTTTCTATGTGATTTATTGAAAACTACTTAGTTAGGCCAATACATTATTAGTTACTTATCAAATAATTAATTTTATTGTGAAAATTTAAGATTATGAGGCGTGCACTTTTCCATTTTCCAAATTTTTTTATATAGAGTTAATTACTGTATCGTAGAGTGACGTAATTCTGAAAGTCGTGCTCAGAATCTATAAGTTATCAATGCACTAGCTACTGGTAAATCTAATATCATCTAGAAACATATTTACTATTAACTGTAACAGAGCTGTGTACATTAAAGATATTTGATAAAAGAAATACTGTATTAAGTGGGGTATTTAGATGGACCGTTGAAGTAATGTAATATAGTTCCATTGGGCCGGCAACACAGGCGGAGACACGGCACATGACGGGTTTATTTAGTGTGTGAGTGCCCCACACTACTCTGTTCGTTGCCCCGAACGACGGGATGTGCGGCTAGGTACGTTTTTCCCCGATTTAACAAAAAAAAAGGGTATTTAGCCGAGCCAGAACTCAACAAAAAGAAATTTTCACCTGTTTTTTTGCGCTTCACGAAAGACTACAAAACTGATTTTGACGAAACATTTTTGTCTTTATTAGATGTATAAACTAGTGTACATTTTATCTGCTATTAGCCGGGAGTCTGAGTTGTATTTAACCAAAAACAACTAGATAGCCTTTAATAATAGTACAATGTAGGTACTCATGATCCATAAACTCGATGCTGCACCCCTGAATCTTAAATGTTAACGTATCTATATTGTTCCGATATCTCATTACACCGAGTGTCCTATAACAGGTGTATGGATCTGGTATCTAGTAGATTGAAATATCTCATACAAAGGTCTTTTTATCATTGGTCTATCAACTAGTCAAATTAATCCTGAAGACGCTACTCGTAAGTGTAGCGTAACACATGCACACATGTCTCCCCATATCCCAAAGTAATAGGGTCCGAGCCTGGCCATCTCTTATTGCATAACCTAGGAGCTCTTCACTCCTAGAAGTTGCACATTCGTGCCACTAGATCAGCGAGGAGGCAACAAATAAATTACGAATGAGTATCAGGAGGAAAAAACGGAACCGGTGCGGTCGAACTATAGATGGTTGTCCATCCGTTATAATTAATTATATAACTATCTGTCTCCGTGATGGAAATAGCCTGTGTATAATAAACTATAAAATGAGAAAGATGACTATTCGTGGAATGTTTTTCTATTTCATTATTTATTGTAAAAACTGGCTCGCGTATGTAGTGTTCTTGGTTTCGAAATATTGGTTGTTATTATGAAGTAGAAATGGAGTCTAATTAATAATAACTTTTGACTGACACTCCGAATTAATTAAAAAATAATTTTACATTGATAATAACATGCGAAAAGTATGTCCAAATTGATTATTCATTTCTTATTGAAGCTTTTATTTTAAGACACATTTTGATGATAACTTTAATAATTTAACATTGCAATAATTATTTGCATAGCATCTCTAACCAACCATAAGTCTGTGTCTCACATCAGCATTCAAACTGCGCTCAAGTAGAGCTCTCGAACTCGATTTTGGTGCGAACGCGCACCGCCGCACATGTCTCCTGACTCACGCGCATACCGCCCCTATTGTCCCGTATTAATTGTTTGTGTAAGTACAATAATGAATGTTAAATATTCTTTATATTATTATTTTTATATGGGATTGTTTCTTCTCTGCATGTGAGGGCCCAGCACCGTTTCGTTTTATAAATGTGGACTCGTATTCTTTTATGCAAGGGTAATTTAGGCTTACAATTATATAAAAAACAATATAAGTTATATCTCAGGTTCCCGATATAATAGCGGGATAAAATGTACACCAGTTTTTAAGTCTAATCAATGGCTTTCAAATAAAAAAAGTTGCATCAAAATATCTAGTAGTTTTTGCGTGATGCGCGAGCAAACAAACAAACAGACAAAAATTCTAAAAAAATTGTTTTGTGTTTTAGACACGTCTATATAGCCTATTACAGTAATTTTTTCTCTAATACCTTAGATGTACAGACACAGCTCTGTTACTGCTTTATAATAGTATAGATAACCCCCGGTTTCGGAAAGGCTGATCAAATTCTTATTTAATTAACATCACTGTCAATTTAAAAGTAGTGTCAAATCAAATTGAGTTTATGAAACATCGATTTCAGAAAAAAAAAAATTAGCGTTTGATATACGATTCTGAAAAATAATTTAATATTTCTGTTAACTGACGTGATAATCAAATAGCTAACAGTGCTTTCAGCAACTCAAATGTCGCTTAACAAGAGATTTGACAGCTTGTTATATTGATCAGCCTTTCAGAAACCGGGCGTAAGTCTTGTTGGAAGAAATTGACTGTCAAATGAGGCTTGTCAAGTTCTCATCTACATTTCAGGATTCCTCACGTCCGCAATACTGCAGGCATACTGTCTAAACCTGGCAAGTTCGAATGCAGTTCGTAAAAAATATTTCATGTTACCACTTTTAAAAAGTGTTTTAATTTTACTAGAAATCATAAAAAGATGTATCATGATACTCGCCATTGCGTCGTTAGTAAGTCGTATTTGGATTTAAAATACTAAAATGTAAGCTGAAGGATGTAATATAGCCTAGCGGTCGAAAGAATTCCCTTGGATTGGGAAGGATGTATGATCGAATTCTGCTGATAGATGGTGGAGCAGTTTAGATACCCACTGCGCCTTCTTTGTGTTCTTCTTTGTGTTAGAAAAAGGCCGAGCATGTCAAGTGCTTAACATATCTTAAAAATGAATCTTAAATTGCAAAAAGCTGGTCGGAACAATGTATGCAAATATTTCCGATAGATGGCGCAGGTGTCACCCAAGATATTAATAACACAATTAGTAGTCCCGAGCGTATGTCACGATGGCTCAATTGGTAGGCCGTCTGGAATGGTCCTACAGGAGATGCAGGTTCAAATCCTGCTCGTGATTATTATTCTCTATTTCACATCTTCACACTCAAATTCAAATTCCAAAATATCTTTATTTTATAGGCCTATTATATATCACTTAAAATCCTCAAGAATACACTAATAACTAACACGAGCGCCTGAGGCGAGTGCATCCGCAATAACAAATTTTGATTACAATCGCCACAAGCGGCCGGATTCCGTAGCTTTTCATGAAAAGAAAATGGCAGGAAACTCATGGGCCACTTTTTAGGGTTCCGTACCCGAAGGGGCAAAACGGGACCCTATTACTAAGACTTCGCTGTCTGTCTGTCTGTCCGTCCGTCTGTCTGTCTCAAGAACGGCGATAGCTAGACAGTTGAAATTTTCACAAATGATGTATTTCTGTTGCCGCTATAACAACAAAAACTAAAAACAAAAAAATAATAATATTTAAGGGGGCTCCCATACAACGTCTGTCTGTCCGTCCGTCTGTCACCAGGCTGTATCTTAAGAACAGCGATCGGTAGACAGTTGAAATTTTCACAAATGATGTATTTCTGTTGCCGCTATAACAACAAATACTAAAAAAAAAAAAAAAATATTTAAGGGGGCTTCCATACAACGAACGTGATTTTTTTTGCCCTTTTTTACAACATTCACAGAATATTTAGTTATATATTCACTTAAAAATAAATAATTAAATTAAAATAAAACAAATATTTAAGGAGGCCTCCCATACACAAACGTGTTTCTTTACTCGTTTTTGATCTGTCTGTCCGTCCGTCTGTGACCAGGCTGTATCTCAAGAACGGCGATAGTGTAATGTTGTTTACCTAGTCAATGGTAAGGAACCCTTCGTGCGCGAATCCGACTCGCACTTTGCCGGCTTTTTTTAAATTTCTAATTTATTACAACTTTGTGATTGGCTGTTGATAGTTCGATTTCCACACAGGACAATATGTGTGATCCTCAAATGTTTAGGATGAGTCCAAGGAGTTGACTGAAAAAATCACTAATATAATTTGATGTAGGTTATATTCATAATATTAAAATACAACGCTTAACTTTGCAAGTGACTGAACCGATCCTTTTTAGTATCTGCATAGTTTCATACTAGTTGCCTACCATTTGGTACTTGTGATTGGTAAGTCGACGTATTGTTTAGCCAAATTAGAAAGTATTGCTCACTATCCTCGTCACAGGATGTTTTAGCCATAACTATGTTATGTTAAGTCATAGTACTTACTTGACGGGTGATTACCATGTGTTTTCTGCGTAACGGCTTTTTGAGTTTTTATAGCCGTTTGTTTTATTAATAATCTTATCTTTGCGTTTGTAATATCGGCACGTGCATAACTTTCGTTATATTTCGTGATATTTGTTTTTTATTTTATTATTTCTTACTTTTTTTTTTATACTAGCTGGGTGGCAAACGAGTATACTGATGGTAAGCGGTCACTGTAGCCTATACGCTAGCAACACCAGGCCACACTCGCGCGTTATCACCTTCAAAGAAAGGGACCTTTTGTGAGAGGGTGGTACTTCCCCGATCGAGCCGGCCCATTCCTGGGATAAGTAAGGATCTACCACAAGAGAAAATATGATTTAAGCACTTGACATGCTCTCTGCCGTGTAGGACCGGCTTTAAAATTGTCCCACTCCTCTCCACCCATGGGAGTCATAAGAGCCGACTGAGGAATACCGGGGGGAGTGGATAGCAGCACTCCCTCGAGTATTAACAACATCCACTGCGATCGCCAACCCGCCTGTCAAGCGTGGCGATTTCGGCATTATCCCTCATAAGAGCGATATACATGTTGTGGCGTTCTCTTGGGGAGGCTTATGTCCAGCAGTGGACTTCGAAAGGCTGATGTATGAAGGGATGGATGGATGACATGCTCGGTTATATCAATTATTTTAGATACAAAAATATAACTATGAGTGAGATTTAAATCCACGACACATGAAGTTCCAGGCCTAAAGATTTAACTACTGAGTTAGTCGTACTCATCTCGTTCTTTATCATACTTCCGCACCTCCCCCTATCTGTTTACATAAGGTCGTCGCGAGTGAAATCTGTGATGTTGCTAGCCTTTCTAATCTACGATATCGTATCCGCTTAACACCAAGCAGGCCGTGTGCCTGTTTGCCACCCTTATGGTATAAAACATACATTACCGGCCTTAGGGATACGAGATATCTTATCTAATATTAAAATACTTTGGAAAATCCAAAACTGCACGCCTCATAATCTTCATTTTTCACAATAAAATTGATTATTTGTTAAGTAACTAATAATGTATTGGTCTTACTAAGTAGTTTTCAATAAATCACATAGATAGCGCTAATTTCAAAAAGTACTAATGTGGGTTTCATGTCTTATACGCCATCTAGCGCTAATTTTAAGAAGTACTTCTATATTTTGGTCTACCTCTCAGTTCCGGGCCGCGCGCACGTCAAGGCTACGCAAAAAAAGGGCCCCAGCGCCGCTAAAAATATTCCGTTGGTGTGTTATTATTTACGTGTGTTTAGTGTTTTTAATTATTGTTATGGATAAAATAGTTATTATACTTGACAAATATCATCAGTTCGTCAAGCAAAGGTAAGAACTTTCTTTTAACAAAAAACTATGTACCGGCCGGGCGAACGGCGTTCTGTTGACGATAGTAAAACCACCGGTGGCTATGCGTACGTAAAAAGGTAGTTCTCATGAAAGGCGCTGGTTTTAGTGTCGCGTGGAGGGTAAATATTCAGTATTTTTTGTTCATTTAATAACAATTAAACCACATCAAATCAGACTGTGAAAAGTAATAGGGTTCTATTCCTAATCATAATAATTCGTAAAAGAAAAAAAAGACTCGAATAGTAAAGTATTTTAGTCGTTATCGTGTTAACATACATTACCTACAACTCACGAACGTCCAAGCCAGATTTTTTTCAAACAGTTTTTTAACTAGTTTAAATAACAAAAATGGCATCAAAATATCATGAGTGTTAAAAATAGTGTTTGTTCTTTATATGTGTGTGTAGATATTATTTTACAAGTGCAATATATGATAAAAATAGAGACATTTTAAGTTTGAAAAATCAGTTGTTCCGTGTAAAGTGGGAGTAGAACCCACCTCAACGCTTCGCTTATGAGGCGTGCAATAAATATGTGAAATCTATTACGAGTCTGTCCGGCTGTTGTGACCTATCTAAACGATTTGATTAATCCTTACTAATATTATAAATGCGAAAGTAAGTTTGTAGGTTTGTTTGTTACGCTTTAATTTCACGCCGTAACTACTGAACCAATAATCATGAAATTTTGCATAAGTACAATTCTAATATGGATCCCAGAAAAGATTTCATCTCGGAAATATTAATGGACCATGGGATAGCTATTTTTACATAGAGATAATAGAGAGATGCATTTATATTCTGAAGTCCATGCGGACGTAATCGCGGACAGAATCTATTTTTTTTTCCTAGATACTCTACACTACGTGTAGATCCAATTTTTGTTTTTTTTTTTACTTTAACTGCCTCGGTGGTTTAGCAGTAGTGTATGCGACTGCTAATCATGAGGTCTCGGGTTCGATCCCCGGGTCGGGTAAAGTTATTGAGCTTTTTCCTAAGGAATACAGGCGTGATGCTGCTTTTGTTTTTTTAAATTTTATTTAAATTTTTTTTTCTGTTTAACTACGAAGTCTGAGAACTACGGAACCCTAAAAATGTAAAATTGAAGATAATAGATATAGAAGATGGATATTATTGTATTTTTAATCGGTCCTTGATAAGTGTGCAAAGTTTCTATTTAATTCGACATTTTGAAGTGGATGAAAATCACGTTTAAAGATTCCATTACATACAAACACTTATACATACCAAGGTAATAAAAGCGTGTTAATAAGGTTAATTATTTGCATTTGTCCTTATAATAATTACAATTTCCAATTTGACCCCAATTTCTCTTTGGCTCCTATGAACAGTATCAATACGAATCATATTAGTATCAATAATGCTCATGACTAATGCATTTGGTTCGTGACTTTTGACTCTCATTCAATTAAGCACATCAGATACACCCTAGTGGTACCTAGATCGGACATGTCGCGTGTATGTCGGATATTAGTTTTGCCGAAATTGTTCAGGATAGTTGAGATTCTTAATTACTTACTATTTAACAAAGTTTATCTAGTATGGATATATTTTAATTTGGGTAAAATTAAGAATACTTAAAGTAAAATAGTAGAAATAAGTTAACAATAAATATGATGCTCAAGCATCAGATAAGGATCGTCCATTAATCGTGAGACTCGAAAGGGGGGAATAGAATCAAAATATCAAAATGTGTTTGGTGTAGTGATATATCACGTTTATTTATTTTTGTTTGATTCCGGTATCTCTAAACCGAAAAGCGGCACGTGCCTTTCCGGAGGTTAGCCGGAGCAAATAGACAGGCAAATACTTTAAAAAATGTTACTTTGTTATAGGTAACGTAGGTATATACATTCATATCATCCATCCATCCATCAGCCTTTTAACGTCCACAGCTGGACATAGGCCTCCCCAAGAATGGGGGATAGTGCCGTAAACGCCACGCTTGGCAGGCGGGTTGGCGATCGCAGTGGATGTTGTTAATGCTCGAAGGAGTGCTGCTGCCCACTCCCCCGGTATTCCCTCAGTCGGCTCTTACGACTCCCATGGGTGGAGAGGGGTGGGACAATTCTAAAGCCGATCCCACACGGATACTTTCATATGCATTTAGCAAAAAGCTGTTATTTAGACATTACCAGAGATGTACAAGATACCTATATACAAAGTATTTTGAAGACAAAATGCAAGATACTTTTAAATTAAGTATTTTAGATACTAGATGCGAAATACTTTCTGAAATAGTCTATATAATCTTTTAAATATTATTTAAAGATAAAATATTTTAAATAAAAAACAATATTTTCCAATTTTTTTTACATGTATTATTTACGAATAAATCGCGTTAATCGCGGAAATGAGACAAGACAAAATATCATCTTTTGCTTTTAATTGAGACTTAAGCAAAAACATTTTATCACTCATTTTTCTTCGATGAGGCATCATAATCAAAAGAAGAAGAGTCAGAAAGTTTGAATAATATTTTTGATTGTGGGTAAAGCAATTAAGCTCCATAAGCTGGTATATTTATTATATTTAGGTATACAGTGTTTCTAAATCAGCGGTGCTGCCAGCAGACTGTGTTTTCGCCAATTGCATTAGAGAAATCGGAATCCTCTAAAAACATGTAATTGAACTGTAAACTGAAGAACATGTAAAGATTCATCTTTTGACGTTTTTATACATAGATTTAGTATATATTTTTATATCATGGTGACATTTAAAATTAATGCCACCATAGAATCTAGTCACATTTTGTGAATAAATGCAATAATAACTTATTAAAAGTATTTTAGAAAACATAGTATTTACAAAATACTAAGATACCAAACAAAAGGTATTATTTGAATACAAGATACAAAATGACTTTAAAAAAAGTATTTTTGATACCAGATGAAAATACGTATTTTGTACCTTGTATCTGTATTTCAGATATACTTGTATCTTAAATAGGTCACATCTCTGGACATTACAGACACTTCAATTTTTATTCTTATAGATTAACTGCAAAAGATAACATTATTAAAATCTTTTAAATAAATGTGTATAAAATTCCCTTAATTATTAGACTTATATCTACAAAATGTAACTTTTATTTTCCAGCGATATACAACTTCTCGGCTAAGCCAGGCACCCTACACCTTTCTTTGGAAGTCGGGGAGTTGGTTCACATTGAACGGGAGACAGCCGAATGGTATTGGGGGAAGAGTCTCAGGAGGGACGCATGTGGGGCTTTTCCTAAGAGCTATGTCCTCGTCCGGGATTGCATCGTGGACAGGTAAGCAACTCAAAAGGCTAACCTTTACCAATCCATTTGGCCCTGTTGTCGTACAGAAGATTTGTCCCGTAACAGTACAGTGGTTTGAATGTTGGTAATGATTGAATAAGGTTAGTTTGAAATCGATATATGGGAGGAAACCCACCAAAATATTGCCAATCATCACATGAGGTGTGACAGGACAGGACATAAGGGAATGATATATTATATTGGGTATGGTTTTGGGGATTCTAACCATAATATTTTGTTGTAATTTAGTTGTCCCAGCATGAATGAGCCGGCTCGATTTGAGAAGTACCACCCTCTCACAGAAGATCAGTATTTAGGAACTTCTACGGTTGTGTTTCGTATGGTGATTGAGAGCGCTGGAGGCCTAATCCCCTTATCGCTCCACATTATCTTTCCTCTCCGCCTCCTAGCCTTTTCCTTGGATTTTTTGACGCGAGAGTGATGACTGGTGTTGCTAGCGCCTATAGGCTACGGTAACCACTTACGACCAGGCGGACTGTATGCTTGATTGCATAGAAATGTGAGTTGAAAATAGAACAAAACAGTTTTTGTTTACGTGTATTTTTTATTCATCGTCATATTAATTTAAGAACTTGGTAACGATTAAAAATATTTGACTAGTTCAGTCTCAGAAGTGTCACTGATTGAGTTATAGTAGTAAGTCTACATCGCTGTTAACGGCCACATGTTAATGTGTAGACTATTTTAATAAACATAATAAATACTGTTAATTATGAGGTCTCGGGTTCGATCCTCGGGTCGGGCAGCGTTATTGAGCTTTTTTGTAAAAAGAAATATTCTCAGTAGCAGCTTGGAGTTTAGAAATGTGCTCGGTAGACGGTAATAGGCTCGCCCTCTATTACGTGGGCCTTAAAATATAGCTGGCAAACCGTGGGTGTGTAATACACCTCTGCCTACCCCTTCGGGGAATACAGGCGTGATACTATGTTTTTTTTTTTATAAATAACGTTATTTCATTGGAGTTAGTTATTGTAAGTAAAACTTTTTTCCCTTAAAACTTGCAATCAGTCGTCTAAGACTATAATCAAGTGAGTTGTATGGAGATGTGGTTTGGCGAGGTGGAGTCACTGCTCCTTCTCCCCTTATTATGAAGCACAACTGCTCTCTTGAGTCTTCTATTCTGATTTGGCTGCCAGAGCAAACTGGATAAGGGGTATGGATGAGTTGTCAAGCGGTCTTTATAATTGACTTTGTAGCGTTTTGCTTCGTCGAAGATGGTTAGGGGAATTCCCAAACTCATAAGTAAAACTTGAAAACAAACGAATGTGTCCCTTTTTAATCAGCTGTTCAATTTTGTAATCAACAAACGAATACTATGCGTTATTTGTTTACACAGGATATGTAGAGATTACTCTTGTATTATCAGTATAAAGTAGCGGCATGTAAAAATACTGTCTGATAATATTTCAATACAGGGCAACGCATTGCTACACACACATTCACACGTTTTCAACCACACATGTAGCTGTTACTATCAACTATAAACTGACAAATAGACCTAAGTGCATAATGGATCATTTTTTAACTGCAGATAAATTATTCACGACTACATTTTTTCATGTGGACCTTTACTGATGGAATCCATTTGCGGTGTCGTTGCCCCGAACTGCTTCTGTGGTGCAGCGGTAGTATGAGCGACTGCTAATCATGAGGTCTCGGGTTTGATTCCCGGGTCGGGCAGTGTAATTGAGCTTTTTCGTAAAAAAAAAAAATGTTCACTAGCAGCCCGGAGTTTGGAATCGGTATTACGTGGGACTTAAACATGGGGAATACAGGCGTGATGCTATGTTATTATATTCCCCAAACGATGAGGTGTGTGGTTAGGTACATTTTCGCGCCTTAACAAAGAAAAAATAAAGGTGTCGGTTAAGTATGTTAATTTCAAGTTTCTAATTAGTTACAATACTCAATTATGCTCGTTTGCTAGTCTCGCTGTGTTTAGGACAAAATATTATGAAACCGTACGAACTGCAATATGGGGTTTAGATAAAAAGTCGTCATCTCTTCGAAACTTCGAGATATACTTACCTTTTTTTTTGTTTAGGTGGGAAAAAATGTGCCTAACCGCACACCCCGTCGTTCGGGGCAACGAACAGGGTAGTGTGGAGCTTGCACCCACTAAAGAAACCCGCCGTGTGCCGTCTCTCCGCCTGTGTTGACGGACCACTAGTACTGGCACCACACTACCCTGTAATTTGTCCTGAGCGTTGTGGCTAGCAACATTTTTTCCGCCTTAACAAAAAAAAAGGTATAGCTTCCACACATACTTACATTTAATATTTTCAAATATAAAAATGACATATAAAAGAACTCTTTTATGTTCTTTTATATGTCATTTTTATATTTTATGGTTGGTTTACCCTTTTTCTCACGGCTTCCTGAATAGATCATAAGGTTAAGCCAATCAATATTAACTAAAATTCTCATAAAATTGAGATGTTGTCAGCTTACGATCGTAATGTGTAACATAGTGCTTATTAGTGATTCAAATGGCAATGGTTTGTAATTATCAGTAACGGTCGTCGACCTCGTCAAATAGGACTGCTGCTACCGCATAACATTTTTTTAATCAAAAACTATCTAGGTACACCCGTTTTAACTACTTAGTTTTAATACATTATCTGCTGTACTTCTTCTTCTTTCTTCTTCTTTATAAATTTGTAACAGATTTGAAAAAAATACTGTAATAGGCTATACAGTCGTGCCTTAACACAAAACATTTTTTTTATAATTTTCGTCTGTTTGTTTGTTCGTGCATCACGCAAAAACTACTGAACGGATTTTGATGCAACCTTTTTTGTCTGATATCTCTTGATTAGACTTAAAAACTGGTATACATTTTATCCTACTATATTGGGAACCTGAGATATAATATAACCTAAACAGATATAGGTAACCTTTTTTATAAGAACCTACTCGCTGTAATTGCTTCTCTACTAGAGTATTTACTATTTAGCGTAATGTTAGGTAACCTTTGTTGATAAATATGATGTTATACGAGCCCCGATGCAAAATAGTTCGTCTAGTATGGAAAGTAGTGCAAAGCGTAAAATATAGAAAGTAAATATTTGTAAAATAATTAAGAACGTTTAATAAAAAGTAAACCACAATTTGAGGAACATTTTAAAGTTTATTTTAACATAACTGAAATTCTTTCATGACTTTACATTACATAAAAAATTTAAAAAAATATTCAAATACACTTAACGCAAAAGTATTCGTCTACCCTTGTCACTCCCGCAAAATAGTTCGTCTTGTAGGGATGCTTTTCGCCAGTAGCCACGTCTTTGTTGTCCTTGCAGTATGGCAGGAAGCACCGTCCTGTTGAAAAATGAAGGAATGCTTAAAGTGACGGAATAGAGGGCAGTAAATTCTCTTCCAAAAGGTTTTGATACCTTGCAGCATTGATAGAACCATCCATAAACTGCATACCACCAACACCTTGTGCAGACATGCAGTCCCATATCATAAGAGACGCCGGAAACTTCACTTTGCGTTTGAGACAATCAGTATGAAATGCCTCGTTTTTGTTCCGAATCACTTTTTTCCTTTCATCGCCGACTGTCACTTCAAATTTGGACTCGTCACTCTAAATGATACTACGCCACTGATGGGAAGTCCAATTTAAATGATCACGAGCAAACTTCAACCTCTTTTTCTTTTGTACAGCAGTCAACAGTGGTTTCTCCTTAGCGGTGTAAAATCCGTAACTCATTCTTTTTAGGACTCTTGCAAGTATTAACTGAGACGTCTTTGTGAATCATATCCTTCCATTGCACCGTGAGTTCTCCAGCTCGAGCACGACTATTATTTTTGATAATTTTCTTCAGGATTCTGTTTTCTACTGCACTTGTGATGCGTGGTCGACCAGTTTTCTTCAAACAAGAAGTCGTTCTATTCTTTTTATAGTGCTGAATGATAGATAGGACTGTAACCCTGGGAAGTATCAAGTCTTTAGATATTTGGTAACTTGATTTGCCAGCATCGACCCCACAAACTATTCGCTTTCGAAGCTCTTCACACACGGGTTTGCCACGACCCATTGTTATTTGAAAACTAATGAAAAAAACTGAAACTTTCTGAATTTATACTGTCTCACTTGACAAATGACACAGAATTACTTTTACAAATTTAAATTATGCAACATAATTGTACAAAGAAGGAATAATCTTATTTAACTCACCGATAGACGAACTTTTTTGCATCGATTAACAATTAGACGAACTATTTTGCTTCTTCGAATTTAAAACAGGATATGTATAAATTTAAAAAGCTAAAATAGTTTATTGGTTCATAATTAAAAAATGGCATAAGTAATGCGACATGTGATAGTAGAATAGCTTAGTATTTTATATAGATATACAAAAATAATGAAGTTAGAAAAAATCTCACAGAGAAAATTTCACACTAGACGAACTATTTTGCATCGGGGCTCGTATATTACTAGCAATCACGCGTGGATATGGTCGCTAAGCTTAACATAATATTCATAATATACATCTACCTATATAAAAAAGTAGTCTGTACGCGGCACCGCCGCAGCCAAAACTAGTTTTTAGGTTATATTTCAGGCTCCCGATATAGTACCGAGATAAAATGTATTATACCAGTTTTAAAGTTTAATCAAGAGCTATCAAATAAAAAAGTTACATCAAAATCCGTTCAATAGTTTTTGCGTGATGCGTGAACGAACTAATAGACAAACAGCTGTTTATCTGTTTTGCAAATTATCTAAATACCTAAAATTGTTTTGTGTTCAGACACGCCTATATACTATATAGCCTAATACAACAATTTTTTCTCAAATATCTTAAATGTACAGACACAGTTCTGTTACAGCTTTATACATACATATCATCACGCCTGTATTCCCGAAGGGGTAGGCAGAGGTGTATTACAACCACGATTCGCCAGCTATGTTTTAAGTCCCACCTAATAGGAGGCGAGCTTATTGTCGTCTACTGGGCACATTTCCTAACTCCGAGCTGCTTCTGATAATTTTTCATTTTACGAAAATACTCAATAGCACTGCCCGACCCGGGAATCGAACCCGAGACTTCATGATCAGCAGTTGCTTACACTACCGCTGCACCACAGCTTTATAATAGTAGTATAAAAAATACTTTGGTAAATCCAAAAGTGCACGCCTCATCTCATTTTTCACAATAAAATTGATTATTTGTTAAGTAACTAATAATGTATTGGTCTTATTAAGTAGTTTTCAATAAATCACATAGATAGCGTTAATTTCAAAAACTATTAATGTGGGTTTTTATGTCTTATACGCCATCTAGCGCTAATTTTAAGAAGTACTTCTATATTGGTCTATAGATGTAGTTTAAGTAGCTTTCACGAAATAAGGTTAGCGCTTGTTTTAGTGTCGAGTCGAGCGTAAATATTCAGAATTTTGTTGTTTATCGAATATCAGACCGTGAAAAGTGATAGGGCTCTATTCGTAATAATTCTGAATCGTAAAAAAAAGACTCGATTAGTAAAGTATTTCGGTCGTTATCGTGTTAACATACATTATCCGAATAAACCTACAACACACGGACGTCCAAGACAGAACTTTTTTAAACAGTTTTTTAACTTGTTTTAATAACAAAAATGCCATCAAAAATATCATGAGTGTTGTAAATAGGGTTTTTCTTGATATATGTGTGTGTATATATTATTTTACAAGTGCAATATATGATAAATAGACATTTTAAGTTTGAAAAATCTGTTGTTCTGCGTGAAACGAGAGTAATACCCACCCAAGCGAAGCGTTATTCGCTTATGAGGCGTGCAACAAACAAACTCACTTTCGCATTTATAATATTTGTAAGGATTAGAAAAAGTTACTCATAGAATGTGGCTGTAGCAATTGAAGTATATTATCAGTCTCATAAAACAACTAGCGTCCTCAGGAATAAAATAATAATTCTAAGAGAAAAGAACTGATATTAAATCATATTTAGCAACGGAAACATAATTTAATTTAACTGTACAGCTCCATTAATCGAAGTGACCAGTTAAAAAATATAATATAGGATGCACTACACATTTCTCTTATAAATTGGATATGCTTTAGAGGGGACATACAAATGTACGAGTATATCGCTAACGACAACCGACAATGTTCAGCTGGCGATAACTTGTAGGTGTCTGAGACAAATTTTTTATTTAATTGTATCGAAAGTACCTTGAATTTAAATTACCGGGAAATCGTTAAGTCACAATAACTTTAAGAAACAACTGAAGTTGATCATTCAAAATGTTGTCTCCAAATAAATAAAATTTAAATGTCTGTTTGTACGGTTTAAATTACAATTATTACTAAATACTAGCCTTGCCCGCGGCTTTGCTGCAGCCAAAAGCTAGTTTTTGGGTTATGTCTCAGGTTCCCGATGTAGTAGCGGGATAAAGTGTATACCAGTTGTTAAGTCTAATCAAGAGCTATCAAATAAAAAAATTGCATCAAAATCCGTTCAGTAGTTTTTGCGTGATGCGCGAACAAACAGATAAACAGACAAAAAATCTAAAAAAAATCGTTTTGTGTTCAGACACGCCTATATAGCCTAATACAGTCATTTTTTTCTCAAATATCTTAAATGTACAGACATAGCTCTGTTACAGCTTTATAATAGTATAGATATAATGAAAATATATACGGTAAATATTACAAAACACAAAACAGTTTATTTATTTGTCTGTATATTTGTTCCGGATAATTAACGGCTAGCCAGATTTGGACGGAATTTTTACTAGTAGTTAGCTGATGTTATAAGGTGTAACGTAGGATATTTTCATTGTGAAAAAAAGGGTACTGCGCAGAAAAATGAAAAACTAAATTACCGATAGAGTTGCCAATAGCAGTTAGTCGCTACTAATATTATAAATGTGAAAGTCTGTTTTTGTTTGTTTTCTCGCCATAACTATTCCACCGACTACCATTAAATTTTGGGTACACATAGTCTATTACCCAGAAAAATATATAATATATACGTTTTATACAGATGTGGTGAAACGCTAATAGCTTCAGCTGGTGGCGGCGGAGTCGTCCACGACATCGCCGTCACACTCAGAGAATGGTTGCAGCATTGGAAGAAGTTGTATATCGTAAGTAGCTTGATGATTAATTTTAAAGATCAATTTATTTTTTGAAGACTATACACTGCTCTAGAAAATAGTCTTTGTATGGCAAGAGATTAAGGAACACAAAATTCATCCAGACTCAACACAACTACATAATTAAATGGATTACACTAATAGTTTTCGTGCGTAGGAATCAAAACCACGGCTCAGCAACCTTCTAAACCACAACGTTACCTGTGTAATCTCGCGTTAAAAATCCGATCCGATCTTCGGTGGTGGAATATACCTAAAATATATTTACCCATCCATCAGCCTTTCAACGTCCACTGCTGGACATAGGCCTCCCCAAGAGAACGCCACAACGAGCGGTCCCGTCATGGGGGATAATGCCGTAATGGCCACGCTTGGCAGGCGGGTTGGCGATCGCAGTGGATGTTGTTAATACTCGAGGGAGTGCTGCTGCCCACTACCCCGGTATTCCCTCAGTCGGATCTTACGACTCCCGTGGGTAGAGAGGGGTGGGACAATTCTAAAGCCGGGCCCCACACGGTCAAAATATATTTATAATAATAATAATAAGCATACATATAATTTGGCATACTCAAATGGACTCAATCTGAGCTAGATGTTCTTGATAGGAAGGTTCGTACACTTCTGACTGCGATGCGGGGGTCGTGGGTTTCTTAACATCAAGACCCTTCATAACCGCGAGGTATGCCACCTCCGAGAATACTTTCTCAGTACTGACACGGATGTGCATAGTGATGTAGTTAGAGTGGACCAGGGATATATTCCGCTAGGTTTGGCAAAAGAGAAGTGGCACAAACCTACGGTACTTAGCATTTAGGACCGTCGGGAGGTATGGAGGAGCAAGGAGCTGCATGGACGTTTTTATCGGGCCTTACATGGGTCTGATGTTGACCATTCAGTATCAGTCTCGAGGCTACAATTCAGTGATCTCTTCGGAGAAACTGAAGGTTTTGTCTTTGCGATAATGGTCGAAGTTGTGATGACGAATAATTACCGGAAATATATCCTGAAAGATGGTATGGTTGACATCTGTCAGGCATGTCACCGACCCGGAAAATCTCTCAGGCATATTATTTCTGGTTGTGCTCGTCTTGCCAACGGCGATTATTTGCACAGACATAACCAAGTAGCCAGGATTATCCATCAGTCCGGTCGATGGCGCTGCACGGCGCACCCGTGTGGGCGGGGTCCCTGGACGCACTGAACAGGGCTCTTCTGTGGAGACCACAGAGAGTCGTTGCGTCCAGGGTCATACGTGGATACCGCACGGTATCGACGGAGGCGGCCTGCGCGTTGGACGGAATCCCCCCGTGGGACTTGGAGGCGGAGGTGCTCGCTGAAGTGTATCGGCGGGCGTCACAAGAGCGGGAGGGGGGCGGACGCCCCCTACCCAGAGAGGTGGCCAGGTGGCAGGGCGACGCCCGCCGAGCTGTCATGGCCAGATGGAGGGCACGGTTGGAGGCGCCCCGGGCCGGTCTTTGGACTGTAGGGGCGCTCCAGCCAGTGCTGGAGTGGGCGGGGCGACGGCATGGAGGGAAGCGACTCCGGGCTGTCACCACTGCGGCTGTGACGAGGACACGGCGCGGCACACGTTCGAGTCGTGCCCGGCTTGGGCCGAGCAGCGCCGTGAACTCGTCGCGGAAATAGGGGGGAACCTCTCGCTGCCGAGCGTCGTCAGAGCGATGCTTGGCAGTGACAGGAATTGGGCCGCGGTCGCTGCCTTCTGCGAGGAGGTTATCTCGCGGAAGGAAGCGGCGGAGAGGGCTAGGGAGGAGGATTCTTCCGCTGACCCAAACCGCCGCCAGCGACCGGGGCGGCGCAGGCGCAGATACTTGCGCCTCATGTCGCCCTAGCTGAGGCTGCGGGTGGATGGACCGGGGAACGTCCGCCACCCGCAAGGCCTCCCGCGAAGGTGCGACGCTCCATGTGCGGATGCGTCGCTCAGTAGAGGGTACCCGAAAGGGTAAGCCGCCGGCGGACCACCGAAGGAATGTAACATAGTTCCAGTGGCCCGCCAACAAAGGCGGAGAGACGGCACACGGCGGGTTTCTTTAGTGGGTGAGAGCCCCACACTACCCTGTTCGTTGCCCCGAACGACGGGGTGTGCGGTTAGGAACATTTTTTAATCCCTCAGCAACTTGCTCTTAAATACAATCTGGTGGAAACAGAAATGCCGTACTATAAATATGTGCCCGACCCAGTTCTCGAAAATGACGTTGTACTGGGATCGGAGCCTGATATAGTGGTGATAGACCGATCAGAGCGCCGTGCACTATTTGTTGATGTCACTGTCCCGCATGACGAGAATCTCGTGAAAGCTGAAAAAGAAAAACAAATTAAATATTTGGATTTAGCTCATGAGATGTGGGATGTTGGTTCAACAATTATTGTTCCGATAGTCATATCGGTTAACGGACTCATCGCCAAGAGTCTCGACCAACACCTAAAAAGACTCGTTAGACAGCTGGATCAAGGGCTTGATACAGATGGCAGTACTCCTCGACACGGCACGTATTGTGAGGAGGTTCCTTTCTCTGGAGCCCTAACCATCGGCAGCACCAGATGTCGGTGGTCTACTGTTTTAAATATTTTTAAATTTGTTTTATTTAGTTGTTTTGTTTGTATTTTTATAAGTAAGTATATTTGTGCGAGTGTTTGTGTATTTTTATAATATATTTAAAAATGTTTGAAATATGATATATAGTAAATAAAGAGAATAATAATAAATATTCACGGACATTTTTCACACAACGTCCTCTGGTCCCAAACTAAGCTTAACGCTTGTGCTATGGGTACCAGATTACGAATATAATAATTATATTACTTTACTTTTAAAACACCCAGACGCAGTACAAATATCTGTGTTCATGACATAAATAATTGTCCTGAGTGGGAATCGAACCCACGACCTCATGCACGGAAGTCGGTTACACTACCGACCACGCCACGAAGCCCGCACATTTACCACAGAACAGTTTAAAAGACAGATGCTTTTTAAAACAAATGACTGAGGGAAAGATAAAAAGAGACCTCCCCTCCGGTCCACACCCTTTTACCGTTTGCGATATAGAAATTGATTAAAGTGTGTACAACCTGGGACATCTTGGGACGTCTTGTATATTAAATGTTTGATCTTGTTTTTTATACTAAATGGGTGGCGAACAAGAATACGGCCCACCTGATGGTAAGCGCTTACCGTAGCCTATAGACGCTAGCAACACCAGACTTAAATGGAAATGACTAGCTTACTAACTGTTATCTGTTCGTCTTAAAATTTCCGCTAATATGAAGGAAAATTTTATGGCATTGTTTTTAAACCGTCACTAGTTCTTGATTTCCTTCTGTATCTAATTTTGAAGTCCGCACAGAGAAAGCGTTAGAGGCAGAAGCCTTTTAAGATATATTAATTTTGGCAGACAAACGATGAACGCCTTAAGTTTATGGAAGTCAGTATGCGGGCGCTCCTCGAGCTAAGAGCCCAAGCGGCGTCTGGTGCCCTACCACAAGACCAACTGCGAAGGGTCGCTAGGACTGCCGTCTTCACTATAGATAAAGGGAATAGGTACGTATGCAATCTTTTATGTCCACTCGATGCAGTTCTCAGAATCTATACTTATATATATTTTAACCCTTTTTCTGTTACACTATTGGGCACGGATCTCCTCTCGAAGTGAGAGGGAGGAGGCCATAGTCCACCACGCTGGCCCAATGCGGGATGGCAGACTTCACGAACTTCGAGAAAATCTCTCAGGCTTGCAGGTTTCTTCACGATGTTTTTCTTCACCGAGCAGTGATGTAAACAAATATGTATACACATAATTTCAAAAAAATCTCGAATTGTCAGAGGTGTGTGCTGTAGTACAAGTGTACCTTGGACTCGAGATCGAACTCGATAGCACTGTCTTTACAGTCGTTGGTTTTACCTCTAGGCTAACACCGCTATAATAAAGCTGAAATGTTTATTTTACTGCGAATTAAAAATAACTGCGATGTGAGTGAATTATTCAGTTTGGTTTTAATGTTTGTTGTGATACGTGTCGTTGACGTTTATATATTTATTGAATTAATCAACGTGATTTTTTTTGTTTCATTAAGTTTGTATACGTTTTCTTATATTTTTTTTACAGAACTTTAGGCATGGAGTTGGCAGTGCGCACGAGGAACGGCCAGTTAATAGATCCGTTCAAAGTGTCTACATACAAATTAAATGCGTTGCACGACGAAGCAAACATGCGTATTGAGAAAAATATGGTAAGTAAGATAACAAGAGGCGCGTTGTCTTAAAACAAAACTAGACGTCGCGGGACGTCTAGCAGATGTGAAAACATCGAAATTATTTTGTAGAAATAAAATGATCATAACTTGACAAAGTACTCCTCAAGACGAATCAAACGAGTATAAACTCGATGGAGTTGCACCATTGGATTACATAGTTTCCATCCACCGTTACTGTGGCCACCTTCCAGCTCCATCTTCAGACCCTGGATACCACCTAAAGATAAAGTACTTGTCAAGACGAATCATACGAGCCCAAATTTGATGGAGTTATGTCGTTTTATAACGGAGTTCCTATGGCCACCTTCTAGATCTATCATTAGACCCTAGATACCATCTAGACACAAAGTACTCGGCAATGCGTATCATACGAGCCTAAACTCGATGAAGTTGCGCCGTTTCATTATAGAGTTCCCATGTCCACCTTCCAGCTCCATCATCAGATCAGCTGTTATCATAATATTGCATTGTAACGTGATATACACATGCGTGTAAAATTTCATCACAATCGAAAACCGGGAAGTGTGTCAAATTTAACTTGCGAGATTAGAACGGGACAAGTAAAATAAAAACGTCTCCACGCTAACAGCCGATTTTACCCACCCTCCGCATTAGATGTTCCACATCAAAAAGATACTGACTTGCTTTTTGCCACCTCATACAACGTGTTGCTAACAATATAAGTGTCATCACCCCATTGTTTCCTGCAAGTGTTATACGAGGCGAGGGAAGTAAACTGTTACTGATGGTAAGGTTGGGTATCAAGTAGGAGTTGCTATACCGAGCGCAGTATTTTAGTTTTAGTTTTTTTAAAAAGACATACGCTGCTCTAATGTATAATCCTTTTACCGCGAGGGACTTTACATACATTTTCATGGACACAAAGTATACCCAGACTGATAACAACCATTTGTAGATCACACCAGAGTTGTCCTGTCTGGGAATCGAACCCACAACACTCGGGTGGGAGGCCGATATCTTAACCACTCCACGATTTGTCCATAAGCAGCGGTTACCACCTACCATTAGGTAGGTTGCTCGTCTGCCTCCATAATAAGCAATAAAAAAAAAATAGTCTCATGGATGGAACTGTGCCGTGTGGGGCCGGCTTTAGAATTGCCCCACCCCTTTCCACCCATGGGAGTCGTAAGAGCCGACTGAGGGAATAACGGGGGAGTGGGCAGCAGCACTCTCTCGAGTATTAACAACATCCACTGCAATCGCCAACCCGCCTGCCAAGCGTGGCGATTACGGCACTATCCCCCATATGAGCGAAACACATGTTGTGGCGTTCTCTTGGGGAGGCCTATGTCCAGCAGTGGACTTCGAAAGCTGATGAATGGATGGATGGAACTATGTTTTGTTTGTTATGTCTGTACATGGTCACGTTAATTTGATGCACAAAAAAGCAAAAAAAATTGAGAGCAGTTATTGCCTGAACTGACGAAGGAAGAAAATTTCCTAAAGTTGACGGCGGCCACCGAAACTACCCTACGCAGCTAAGTACGTACGTTGGTACAGTTGCCACCCTGCCTTTTTCTAGGAAACCACACCTACCACTCCACCTCCAGTCACTCCGGTGGGCGCCCGAACGTATACGATAGCGGTCCGAGTGTTGAACTTCGTGTGTCGTATGGCGGAACAAGCGGAGCTGGCACTCGCTCTGCACGACGCCGCCGGGAACAAACTCACTGAGCACTTGCTGCATAGGTGGCAAGGTGGAACTGATCCTTTGACATCTATTCTGGTCGTTTTCACAGTAAGTATCGTCATTATATACTGCAATTCAAGTTAAATAAATCGTCTTGTATTCAAATTTGAATCTCAACTGCCTTGGTGGTGCAGCGGTAGTGTGAGCGACTGCTGATCATGAGGTCCCGGGTCGGGCGATGTCATTGTGCTTTTTCGAAAAAAGAAATATTCTTCGCACGCATATATCGTTCGGGGATATATGCGTGATGCTATGTTGTTTTTTAAAGAATGCTTCAAAAGTTTAGTTATTATATACACACAGATTTAAGTTCTATTACAAAGTTAAAAAAGAAAATAAGTTTAAAATTATGCATCATAAAAGTCTGGCAGCCTTGCACGTTGAATGGTAATGCTAATACTTTATGATAGTTAAGGCCGGCCCTGTGGTCACGTGTAGCGTCTTTTACTCGTCTCCAATTTGAAATAATTTAATACTAGGCGACCCGTGCGGAATTCCGCATCCATTAAAGGACCTCTTAGATGATTTTAAATCTCACATTTAATAGAAGCAGTACATTTTAAGATTTTTCGTCATTAGCCGGCACGATAAGCTTTAAAATAAGGGGTAAAGCATAGGTCTTGATAAAGGAATAAGGAAGATTTCGCGGACTGACAGAAAAACAGGCTAGAGAAATGATATATAAGATACCTATCTCTTATTTCTCGTCTCTAATTTGAAACTTAAATAATTGTATTTTAAGTTAATTATAGCGATAATGTCTGTCCTAGACTTCGTTTGCGCGACTTTCACGCTTATCCCGCTGGAACTCCATATAGTATTGAAATAAACATATTCTACGTGTTTATACACGCCGTAATTTACCTGTATAATATGATATTTCGTTAAAATTAAATAAGTTTTTCGAGCGATTCTTTAGGCCAGTCCACTATAATATGCAATTTTTTCGTCTTTTCAGGATTTTGGTAGTGATATATTGAAGAGTGAGAAGATATATCTGGTGTGTAATATAGTACGTTTAGGATCTATGGAAGCACAGAATGTTGATTATAGGTGAGTCTTTATAAAAGCGCCATAGAATTTTTCACAAGAAGTCACTTCTAATGCATTTAATACAATAAATAAATGTCCAATATTAAACACAAAGTGAAAAATGTGAAATCGAAAATAACAGTCACGAGCAGGATTTGAACCTGCATCTCCTGGATACCGTCCAGATGCTTTGCCAATTCAGCCATCGTGACAATTGCTCCTGACTGCTAATTTCGATATCACATTCATACTTAACGTCTTTGGGTGATGCCTGCGCCATCCGTCGGAAGTATTTGCATACATTATACCGACCAGGTAAACTTAATTTTATAATTAAGATTTTACCTAATAACGACGCAAACCCTATAATTATTTAGATATTTTTATATATATTTTTAGCATTTGACATGCTTAGCACTATACATTAAACACAAAGTTAAAAATGTGAAATCGAAAATAACAGTCACGAGCAGGATTTGAACCTGCATCTCCTGGATACCGTCCAGATGCTTTGCCAATTCAGCCATCGTGACAATTGCTCCTGACTGCTTATTTCGATATCACACTTTGTGTTTAATGTATTGTGCTAAGCATGTCAAATGCTAAAAATATATATAAAAATATCTAAATAAATGTCCAATAGTAAAACCTCTAAAGATGATGGATAAATATATTTATTTTTTCAGCTAAATATGATAATAAACGAAAACATTAAAATATGATTTATTTTCCGATTTTGCTAAACTGCCTAAAAATAGTAGTGTTAATTCAAAAACCTGTATTTTTAGTAATAATATAGTACTATTCTATATCACAGCTAGGTATATAATGTATATAAGTACATCAAATAAGGTTATTTGAGATTTTTCTTAGGGATATCGGCAGACCAATACGTAACGTAATTCGTATCGTATGTAGCAGTGTGCAACGCGTCACTGATTTGTAACATCACCCGTCGCCCCGGAGTGTTATGTACGATTATGCCAGGCTCTAACATATTGGTCCCGTCACCAACCATTATTTTCCTGCCCTGTTCTTTCAAATAATTATATCATGTTTATTGCAATCTAATTACTTTTTTAGGTCGCCCTCCTTCCACATTTTTGCCTTCTACCAGTAAAAATAATAATAAATTATAGTTAAAAACTAAAAAGCACGCTTTAATAGCTAGTTGAACTAAAAAGTAGTAAATAATATTGTAATAAATAATGATTGTAAAAGAGCGTGGAGTGCTTTTTATTATATCAATGAACTATTTGTAACATTTGATGTAAGAAAGACACTACAACAAGCACTGCATGCTTTTTTCCAATCATTATTTGAAGAAGCAGGCGAAACTATAAGGGTTCCTTGTTGCTACGGAACTCTTAAAAACGGATAAACTTCTCATAATATTGTATTGTCATCGGTCTTTGACAAGTATGTAATTTCAATTTAATTTGACATTTCGAAGTGGGTCAAAATCACGTTCAAAGATTCCGTTACATAGATAGGCAGGTACATAGATTCATAGATACATAACTGCTAGTAAAAGCGTGTTAATAAATACATTGTCTTTCCATAGGCGGAGTTCAGTGGCACCATTATCACCGGCGACTTCTTCTTCTTCTGGTAGACAAATGCGGCGACCTTTTGGTGTTGCTTGTGTAGATATTAAGCGTTACGTCACTAATGATAGCTCGGACAAAGATATTCAGGTGCCTTTCTATGCGTGAGTATTATTTTTGGTTTTCTTGAGCTTTAGTACGTAGGTTATATTAGAACATTCTCTCAACGAATGAGAGAAGAAAGTAGCTGAAAAGAAATAAGTGTCTCCATTTTGGATACCCAACGTGCAAATTTATATTTTGTATTTTTTTTACTAACCCATTACTGTTCCACTGTTAGGCACAGGGATTCCTTGTGGAAGGGATTTAGGCTGTAGTCCACCACAGTGGCCCAGTACGGGTTGGCAGACTTTATAACTCGTCAAAGAAGAGAAAATCTCAGGCAGCATGTTTGTTTCGCCACGATGTTTTCCTTCCCTGAGCAGTGATATAGTAAACAAACGTCAAAGGCCGTGCCGTGCGATGTCTGGATCTTCCAGAGGATTAGTATTATATTGGGGGGGGAATATTCGGTACCACTGTCTTTACAGTCCTCGGTTTTACCACTACTTTAATGAATCGAGAGCTTGATTCAAATTTTTATTTCAAGTCACATGAAAGCCTATTTAGACGCTAGCAACACCCGAGGCATCGATCGCGTGTTGCCAACTGCATGGATAGGATAGGAAGTGGAGCAGTCTCTTCTTTAGGATGAAAAACTAACGAACGTCATATATTAAGATTTGTACTATACAATATTGATTGCTTCCTGTTTTGTTCTAGACATGAAAAAGAGAATCTAGATGCGTTGCTGAAGAAAATAATAGCTAACAAAGACATCAAGGATGCAAAGCATCCACAAGGTCTAAGGGTATCTGTACGATTAGTTGAAGGAGATTACAAACAGGTAATTATTTTAACATGTGGTAATACACAAAGTATTAACAACATCCACTGCGATCGCCAACCCGCCTGCCAAGCGTGGCGATTACGGCATTATCCCCCATTCTTGGGGAGGCCTATGTCCAGCAGTGGACATTAAAAGGCTGATGGATAGATGGATGAAATAGGATACACACACCACTCCATTTAAAACTCACGTTGTATACTGAAAACGTGCATTTATTTTTTCAGATTTGCGAAGAATACCCTCATATTGTTGTTGGCAACACTGTTGTAGCTCGCAAAATGGGATTCCCCGAAGTGATCTTACCCGGAGATGCCCGTAACGATCTCTACGTAACGTTATGTGGAGGCTCCTTCTCCAAAGGCGGCGGAAAGTCTTCTGAAAGAAACATTGAGGTAGTTGCAAGGGTCGTTGACAAGAATGGACAAATAATTAGGGTGAGTATTTCGCCCTTACTGATAATTCTGAGATACCTCCCCCTTGTAACAAGGTATAGCCTTGATTCCACATGGCACACATAATATGTAAGTTTAGGCCTATTTTCAGTAATTTTGTGAAGTCCTCCACCTCGATACATCATTTTCTAGTACCTCGTCTAGTGGCCTAAAGTATGCTACTCCTAACAACGGTCTCAGTTTCAAAATCTGGATTGTGCAAAAACTGCACTTAACATCGGCAGTTTACCAGGACACAATGTGATCGGCAGTTTACCAGGACACAATGTGTAAAAATGCACACATGCAATCCATTATCTTATTACTGTACAGTAATGACAGCAATAAAATTAATCCGGAATGTGAATGTAGCCGCAAGTCGTTGCCCAATATTAAGGGCTGCTTTTAACCACGTCATGATAATGGGGCCTTTATGATACTATTTTATCAAAACAGCAATACTCATAATTTATGCATCGGTTATTTTTATTGACACACAAACCAGATCAGTCAATAGAGTATTATTGTCAAAAATTGTCGTTTAATTTTCAAAAAATAGAAAAATGATTTTGATATTCGCCGGCGTCGTAATAATTACAGAATATGTTGATCTAGCATTTAGCAGGAACTTCGCGATCCCCATCGATTGCGTGGGCGTAGAATTTGCCCAGAGTGCACAATAGATAAAATGAGCTCGGCAATATTAGATCTTTAGACCTTACATACATGCCTACATTCAGTAACTTGAAATATGGACACGATTTTTACAAGTAAAATGGCTAAAACCAATATTAGTATTGTTATCCATATTCTTTGTATTTCAGGGTCTAATATCAATTGGCGCTGGAGTGCCCTTAGCAGACGAATACACCTCAATTGTATATTACCATGAAGACAAACCACGATGGCAAGAAACCTTTAAGGTAAGATATTGGTGTGAATTAGGCGAATTTTATTTGTCTGACGAGGGCCAGTAGATTCAAGTGGCGTTAGTAGAATAGAATAATCAATGTATGATATCAGTGGGCCTAGCCAAGTTGAAATTATATGATCGCTAACACTAGAATACAGTGGAATCCGTTTATAATGACATCGCAGGGACATAACAAACACGTCATACTAAGCGGATTTGTATGACACAAAGCATTTTGTGGGAAATAAACAATCTCCTATTTTTGTAAGTATGTATTTATTTTAATAGAGAGAAACAAAATCAATTACCCACCGAGACTCAAAACAAAAAAAGCCACGCACGCGCCGAACGTCGTCGTGTATCACGTGACTCTCTTGAACGCTGCCGAAGGTGTTAGGAATCATGCCGGTTACTATAACTGGACGCAATTTATTAAAAATGGGTCACAATAAGCGACATGTCACTATAAGCGAAGTCATTATATCCGACTTAGTTATAAAGAATTTTATATGAAAACCAAACTTTGCTGTGTAATTACGTCATAATAAGCGGTTGGTCAATATAGGCGGAGTCATAATAAACGGATTCTACTGTACTAATAATATAAATTGGAATTTGATATCTTTAACGCTAAGTCCACAGCTTATGCTTACGTCGTACTTTATACCTATAACCTTTAGTATTATTGATGTGAAAACATCTAATGCAGAGGGAGGGTAAAATCGGCTGTTTGCGTGCGATGTCGTCACGCCAATTTATTTAATTGTTTTTAATGCTATTTTTTTTTTGACAAAAGCATCTAACTAAGAAGTATAATGTCAAACGAGAGGGCAATTAAAAAATTGAATGAAAAATTTCTTGGTAATCACCAAGAATTATATAAGACTCGAACAATATCTGAAGAAAGAAAGAAAACTGATGCTTTCACATCTGCGAGACGTCCCGTGACGGCTCATTTTTTTAAACTATTACTGTCCTACTATTGGGCTCGGGTTTCTTCTCAGACAGACTGGCCCAACGCGGGTTTGCAGATTTCACAAGCTGTCAAGAAAATCTCTCCGGCATGGAGGATGTCTCACGATATTTTTCTTTACCAAGTATAATAATGATCTTGAACTCGATACCACGGCCTTTGTGGTCCTTTGTTTTGTCACTAGGCTGTAATAAGTAAATAAAGATCTAATTTAGTCTCGTTTATGCATCTCACAACAGGTCTGTCTAAACATAGAAGCCTTTAAAGAAGCTCATTTAGTGTTTCTCTGTCGCCATCGCTCGTCTAACGAAGCTAAGGATCGCGCGGAGAAACATTTCGCTCTCTCGTACCTACGGCTGATGCAGCCTGAAGGTACCACCACGCCGGACACCCAACACAACTTGTGCATTTATAAGGTGAGGCCCTTTTTATTTGAGGTTCGAATCACATGGCAACGAGGCATCTCACAGCTTCCCGTAAGGTCATTGGTTTTTTTTTGTACAATATGGGTGGCAAACAAGCATACCCACCTGATGGTAAGCGGTTACTGTAGCCTATAGACGCCAGCAACACCAAAGGCATCACTCGCACGTCCTCATCTTTAAGAAAAGGTATAGGAATTGGAATGGAAGGATAATAAGGAGCTATCCTCTCCTATGGATACTAAGGAGAGGATAGGGAGGGGATTTGGGCCTCCGGCGCTCTATCTCACCATACAAAGCACTACGGTAGGTACTCCTACCGTTGTGTTTTCACGGCGATCTTCTGTGAAGAGTGTGGTACTTCACCGATCGAGCCGGCCCATTCATGCACGATAAGCAAGGCTCTACCACTACTAAAAGTAACATATAGCTTTTCAGTTTAAAGCAAGACAGCACGAACACGAAGATGGTACGAATATTCCTCACTCTGGGGCCAACCCTTTTTTTGTTAAGGCGGAAAAAAATGTTCCTAACCGCACACCCCGTTGTTCGGGGCAACGAACCAGGGTAGTGTGGGGCCCTCACCCACTAAAGAAACCCGCCGTGTGCCGTCTCTCCGCCTTTATTGGCGGGCCACCGGAACCATATTACATTCCTTCAGTGGCGATCAAAATATACCTAGCGCTAATTTAGAAATTGCATTTCAGATCGACACGAAACGATCAAATTCCCTACAGAATGACAAACAAAAGCAACTGCCTGTAGATATAGAAGCAGAGGCTTGTTCTGTGTGTTTGACTGTTCCGTCGAAACGTAACGAGTTGCCAGCTGGGTCGGAGAGCGGACTTTCTCGTGGTGTACTTTCTTTAGTACATAGAGATACACTGACCGTCGCTACTAAATTGTGCTCAACCAAGTTTACGCAAAGAGGTAAATATGTCAATGATTTTTTATTACAATAACTTTCTGTAAAAAATATATTAACTAGACTGTAATGTATTGGGGAAGTTATATTTTGCAAATTGGGTAACCACGAATAATAATATGTGGCGGAATATAACTGTCATACAATTACCATTTCATAACATTTTTCACCTTAAGCTGTTGATTTTTCAATTTATTTTTTATACTACATGGGTAGTAAACATGCATACGACCCACGTGATGATAATCGTTTATAGACTTAGTCTATAGACGCTATCAACACCAGTCATCACTCGCGTGTCGCCAACTCCAACAACTCGGAAAGGGATAAGAGGTAGGAAGATGGAGGATAAGGAGCCCCCTCCTAATGGCAATGAACAGGGTAGTGTAGGGCCCTCGCCCATTAAATAAACCCGCCGTGTGCCGTCTCTCGACTTGTGCTGGCGGACCCTTCGATCGTCAATACCAAGATACATTGTCACGAACTAAATCAAGCTTAAAACTGTCCGTGCGAATATATAGTTATACAGCTACATCTGTTTACTAACGAACTAGGAAAACAGTTTTAAGTTCAACCTAATTACAATCGTGGCACTTAGTAATAAAGTCACAAATCTTTAAAATAATATCTCCCATTTAGGATCATTCGTCACAAAAAAATGAGCAAAACAATAATTTATTACTGCCACTTAAAAGTGAAAAGACAAATAACATTTACTGGGAAATCAAGCTTAAATAGCAACAAATAAAGTACTTTTGGAACTAAACAAAATGAGTGACCGAGGCGTATTTTTTTTTGGCTAACACGATATCTATAGCATTGTTGATCGAAGGGCGGACCACTGGAACTGAGTTACATTACTTCAGTAGGAGCACCTACTACTGTTGCTGATCTTCTGTGAGACGGTGGTGATTCCCTGATTGAGCTAGCCCATTCATGTTAGGACAAGCAATGCTCTACCAATTGTCTTAATTATTCTGTTCTAAAAGTGTAGAATTTAAATTTTTGTATGAATTTCTTATGTAAGTATGTCATGTCATCTTTCCTTTCTCTAGTAGTTACTATAAATATATATCATTACAGAGGAAATCCTAGGCCTGCTAAAATGGAGTACACAAACGAAAGGCTGTACAGCGTCTACTAAAACCCTCCTGAGGAGGGTGCTCACACAATTACTGACGGTACCAAGTGAAGAAATCGTCAAGTTTCTACAAGACATTTTGGATGCCCTGTTCAGTATACTTACTCAGGTCCGTTTATATGAAAAATCTCTTCTTCACTTTGACTTGAGTATAACTAACTTGTAAGTGGCGATAAAGTCATGGTTGGCGAGAACCAAGCCTTTTATTATTGGTTATGATGCAGATCCATGAGTCACCTGATGGTAAGTGGTAATCGTTGCTGGCCGTGTGGGGCCAGCTTTAGAATTGTCCCACCTCTCCGTTCCCACGGGAGTCGTAAGAGCCAACTGAGGGAATATCGGGGGAGTGGGCAGCAGCACTCTCTCGAGTATTAACAACATCCACTGCGATCACCAACCCGCCTGCCAAGCGTGGCGATTACGGCATTATCCCCCATGGCGGGACCGCTTGTTGTGGCGTTCTCTTGGGGAGGCCTATGTCCAGCAGTGGACGTTGAAAGGCTGATGGATGGAATCGTTGCTCATGGACTCTACTATAATGCCAACCCGCTGCTCACCATTTTATTTCACAAATGGGACATGAAAGAATATCTGATTCTAGCTCTCTCTATCTGATGAAAGCTATCTCCCACTACAAGGTTGGTTAGGGAGACTGTGCTATCGACCCGCTCGGTTTCATTAGCATATATTATTGTGTAATGCAATTGCTTACATTATTTTATGAACTCTGAAAATACTTGTCCGTTCTAGTTTTATTTCAAAACGTGTGATTTGTTCCAACATAAAAAATAGGATAGTTTTTATCCCGATTATTCCCTTTTTTATTGCAAAATTAATGAACGAATTATATGTGCCACTGCAACTCATGGCTATATCTTTTAATAATACAATGTTTGTAAATTGCTAGCATGAAGATCACTACAATACTCTGATAGTGGTTATAAAATACAATGCTCCCCAAAACTATTCGCAATAATATTACTTCCACAGGTGGAAGAGACGTCAGCCGACGGTGAAGCCACATTCAAATACTCAGAGGAGAGTTACGGCGTTTTGGTTCTAGACTGTTTACTGTACGTGATTTCTTTAGTCGGAGATCACAAATATCAACACTTCCAGCCGGTGTTACACGTTTATATTGACGAGAGCTTCTGTGATGCTATCGCTTATGAGTGAGTTTCTTTTAATTATACCTTTCAGTAGCAATAGTAGTAGTAGCAGTTTCGGTCAGTGCGATGGCTTAGAGGTCTAGAATACTTCCCCGGATTGGAAGGGACGCAGGTTCAAATCCCACTCACACAAAATTTATTCTGGCTAGAAAAATTGACAGGGATTGGTTTCAATTTCCATTCTTCTGTAGTGGTATTAATTATGACATCAGCAGAACGAAATGGGATGGTGACTTTTAAGCATTCTTATCCATTTCTAACTAATTAAATTTAACTTGGGTGCATGTAAATGCTTGCCGATAGATGGCGTTAGTCGTAAGACAAATGTGATGAGCAAATTGGGATGATCGAAAGATCGGTGGGATAGCTCCGTGGCTTAGAGCACTTCCCCGGATTGGAAAAGATGCGGGTTCGATCCCGCTCCTACTAGAAATCTCTTTTTCCTTATTCACAAATAATTTATACTTTAAAAATTAGCGGAGCATGTCAATTGCTAAAAAATATAGATCTAAAATGTTTGAAACGCGCCATCAAATAGTATGAATTTTAATTGCAAAATTAAACTTACTATATTGAATGCATGTAAATGCTTGCCGATAGATGGCGTTAGTCGTAAGACAAATGTGATGACGAAATTGGGATGATCGAAAGATCGGTAGGATAGCTCAGTGGCTTAGAGCACTTCCCCGGATTGGAAAAGACGCGGGTTCGATTCCCGCTCCTACTAGAAATCTCTTTTTCCTTATTCACAAATAATTTATACTTTAATTAAAACTACTTGCTAAACCACTTTTCTATCACTGCATTTATGACGATTTATTTATTAACCTTGTTTATATTATTTATCAGGAAGTTGATCTCACTCATGGTATGGGTCATATCTGAAACAAGCGCGAGCGATAATGCTCGTAAACGTCTCTTAGCCTGCATGAAATGTATTGAGAGTCTGGTCAGGCTAATTGTGAGGAGTCGACAGTTGAGAAGTGCCTTAGGAGACAGAGCGTCTGATGCTGAATTTTATCATCTTTTCGAAGTAAGTGCACTAAAACTTTTCGATGCGGTCCTATACACTTTTTTGTTATGGCGTCAAAATATAAGTACTTAACCACTCACCCTGTCGTTCAGGGCTATGAACTAGCCAGTTTTTTATTTCTGTATGCCGTCTCCGTCTGTATTGGTGGACCACTGGAACTGTGTGATAATATTTCAGTGGAGGTTCAATACCTTTACTGAACTATAAATTGCAACTTTGGGTACGGTTTAAACGTGTTATCGGTTGTTTTTTTTTTTCCATTATATTATGTAGAAATATTTTTGATAACATTCTTCTCGTCTATGACCAGACGTTGTCCGCGGCTTCGCTGCAGACAATAGCTAGTTTTTATATTGTAACTCAAGATTCCGATATAAGGGGATAAAGCGTACACATTTCTAGTCTAATTAAGGGCTATCAAAGAAAAAAAGGCTATGAAAATCCGTTCAGTAATGTAATGTAACAAACAGGTTCAGTAATGTAATGTAACCATCAGACAAAAATTCTAAATCAATGTTTTATATTCAGATACGGCTAATATCCTAATAAATAATAATAACAATAATACGACGTAAACTATGAAAAAGAGGTCCACAGTTTACCAGGATTCAAGCCAAAATTTTATTTTTTTAATAACGATACATTACGCTTGTGGCGATGTTTCGTTACAGACTTTATTAGAAGCATTAGTATGGTTGATGGGAGGCGATCACGCCTTGACTTCTCAAGGGTGTGCACTGAAATATCTACCTCATATCGTGCCCCATATCATCAAGGTTTATCCTGACACAGATCTCAGGTTAGTACATAAAATAGATTAGAAAATTTACTACTCTGTATTCATATTTCAGCTCTAGATAGTTGGTGGTACCCCGGTGGTACTGCCGGATAACAAGTAGCCTACTACCAGTAATGCAATTGGTGATATGTAATTACTTATTTTCCTACGATATATAAAAATATGGAATGGTGACACTTGTATTATTAGTCCGTCATCACACAGATAGCTTGCTATCCTAAATCAATTTAATCATAAACGATCACTATCTTAATGGTGAAGAAAATAGTGCGTGTTCTACATCCTTGGTCGACTTCTTCGAGTGAGACCTCAGTATATAAAGTTTGCCGTGTGGGGCCGGCTTTAGAATTGTGCCACCCCTCTCCACCCATGGGAGTCGTAAGAGCCGACTGAGGGAATACCGAGGGAGTGGCCAGCAGCACTCCTTCGAGTATTAACAACATCCACTGCTATCGCCAACCCGCCTGCCAAGCGTGGCGATTACGGCACTATCCCCCATTCTAGGCCTCCTATGTCCAGCAGTGGACTTTAAAAGGCTGATGGATGGATGGAAATAAAGACGTCACTCAGCTATATTATTTATATGCAAAAATAGCTCTCTCCACAAGAGCTATACATTTTTCCGACCTTTACTGGTGGTAGGGCTGGGTACCAAGTGAGAGTACACACTTGCTATCGGGCCCGAACGGGTCGGTACCACCGTCTCCTGTGCGACCAGTCATGAAGCACGTCAGTGTGTTTTGGCTGTAGCAGAAGATATCCGTTAATTCTTTCATTTCATATCTGAGAAATGAAATGGTGAGCAGCGGTTTGACAATATTCTCAAAATAGTTGAGTCCATGAGCGACCGTTACCACTTACCATTAGGTGGGCCGTGGCTGGTCTGCTATCATTAGCAATATATATAAAAAAAGATATGATCTTTTCTGTGCTTCAGACTATATACGGAAGTGGTAGAGTGCTTACTTACTGCTTAAGCAAAGCTTGAAGCCGTCATTAGAGTAACATTTGTAGAGGCTTGTATGTAACTGTGCTTCAGTATTGGTTTACGATGATGAATATTTTGATTTTTTAGTGCTTACATAGTCAGGGCTCTCGACGCGTTACCCCTTGGGAGAATCAGCACGCAACGTATGTTGGCAATCTTGGAACTGGTGAAAGGACCATTGTGTACAGCTCCTGGTGCCAGGGCATTGCTGTTGCCGCACATTGCATCTACTATACGCTCTTTACTTAAGGACAAAGCTGAGGTGAATATTGAAAATAGACGTACTTTTTGTCCCAGAGGACATCATACTGAAAGATATTTTTTTAAATATAAATTGAGTAAGGCGGTCTTAATGCCAGCTAACCAAAATATTGTAAAAAATTACTTGTTTTTGCGTTGTGTTATTGCAATACGTTCTTTTTTAAAGTTTCTTTTTGTAAATATGTTCTTGTTATAATAGTCGTATACTATTGCAGAAAAATATCTACACAAATGTTTTAATAGCAAATGTAAATTTATTATTCAAGTAGTTATCGGGATTCTGTATTTTTTCATTGTGTACATAACTTTGGGTATGATGTACTTCGTCTGGGACTTCGAAATTATTATGAGGATACAATAATATCGGACACACAATACACAAATACAGATTCTATCCCTATACAAAGTAAATATTTAATCAAAATATTATGTGTCAAATCACACTGTTACACTTTTAAATATTATTTGCATTCCACACAAATATATACTTTGTTCTAATGAAGAAATGTTTGAAAATAAAGTACAAATTATTTGTGACTAAGGAAAAAGATATTTTTTTGCACTAGCGGGAATCGAACCAGCATCTTTCCAATCCGGGGAAGTGCTCTAAACCACTGAGCTATAGTACAGATCTTTCGATCATCCGAATCTCCTTATCACATTTGTCTTAACGACCAACGGCATCTATCGGAAACGCATTTACATGCAATTATCCAATATAGTAAGTTTAATTTTGCAATTAAAATTCATACTATTTGATGGCGCGATTTTTTTTAAATATTTTTGATCTATATTTCATAGCATTTGACATGCTCCGCCACTTTTTAAAGTACAAATTATTTGTGAATAAGGAAAAAGAGTTTTGTTGTACTAGCGGGAATCGAACCCGCGTCTTTTCCAATCCGGGGAAGTGCTCTAAACCACTGAGTTATAGTACAGATCTTTCGATCATCCGAATCTCCTTATCACATTATGTACAAAAATCTCTTTTTCCTTATTCACAAATAATTTGTACTTTAAAAAGTGGCAGAGCATGTCAAATGCTAAGAAATATAGATCAAAAATGTTTGAAACACAAAAATCTGTTTTGGTGACAAAATAATTATTTGTTATTTACTGGTAAATAGCCTTTGGACGCGGCTCAATCGCACGCATAAGCTATAAAATTAAATTTATACATCCTAGCCATATCTTAGGTTCCCGATATAGAAGCGGAATAAAACCATATAATATACCAGTTTTTAAGTCAAATCAAGGGCTATCAAACTAAAAAGTTACATCAAAAATCTGTTCAGTAGTCTTTGGGTGATGTGCAAAAGAAAAAAAAAACAAAAAGAAAAAAAAAGAAATGTTGCCACGTCTAATATAGTATTTATTTCTGAAGTATTTTAAATATACAGACGTTGCTCTGTTACAGCTTTATAATAGTTAGGATTTTTATTTGTCTATACTCGTATGTAAAATACCGACTTCTTACATACGCCACTGCACTGGTATTTTAATCTTACATTATTAATATAAAATTGTGTTTATTCTTATTTTGGATGATGAGTTTTCATGCAATATGTCAAGCTGTGTACACAATTATTGATATTATATATATATAAACAAACATTGATTTACATCTATCGACAAAACAATAGATAGGTAAGTGTTTTTTTGCATTGACAATGTTTTTAGTGTTACCAGGAAAAATAAAAAATATATTTATTATTAATTGGTAGTTTATATTCTACTATAGCAAAACAATTTTTTGAATTGTTGAAGATATTATATTGTAGTAAATAATAATATATTAATTTCCTGGTTATCACAAAAGGTAATTTTCGTCAATAACACTGTGTACGTCTAGTGATATAAAACCACAGGTACGTGTGATTGTATGACGCACAGCACTACGGTAATGTACTATGTATTATGTGTTTGTATTGTGTATACGTTCGTGTATCGAATGGCGGTGAACGGTATGTGTGGCACAAACGATTATTGGAACGGTATTATACTTAAAATTTTGTGAATATGTAATTCTAATTCAATTATTTCATTATACTGAACATCACTTACAGTGCTTAACTGTGTTTAGTTATGGTAGCATTGTCCAACTCAATATATCGAAAGTCAAAACCGGTTCAAACCAGTTATCAGGGCTTAAAGCAGGGAGATTTCAATTACTTTTATTGTAATATATAGCAGATATTTCTCTCACACTCATCACTCAGCTATATAAAGGTGAACTTTATTGCTATGAGAGTAGATCTTCTTTCTCTAATATTTTTTCTAGGATAAATATGCTTAAAATGGTAAATTTAAGCCCAATAGTAGGAGGTATTCTTGTTACCCTAATTTTATTCGGTTGACATGATAAATCGATACCGACATAGCATTTTATAATAAATATTGATATCGACATCCTTTCACTAGAAAATATCGATACCGTTTTGCAGTTTTCGTTAGTATTCTACGCATCCGTTTCTAGTCAATGATCCCAGGTCTGTGTTTAATGTGGCGCGTCGAGGAGTCACCGAGGTAAGCACAGCACGCCGATGCATGCAGCCTGTATATGCACCTTTTGTAGTGTTGTGTGGAGTGGTCATTGCGAATTCATATTTTATTAAAAAAGCAGGCGTTTACCCTCTCCGTTCCGCCGAACAAAGCTAGTTTTTCTGTTTTATCATCCAATCCGGATATATTAATAAAACTAAATACATACCAGTTTTTTTAAATTCTAATAGAGAGCTATCAAACAAGATATTATCAAAACAATGCAGACAGAATAACCAAAAATTCTAAAAATTATTTTTATGGTTTCTGTTGTTATAATAAAGATTTTTTTTTTGCACCCTGGACTAATGAATAATCCTTGTATCACAGGGTACTTACAAACATACAATTTCACGGACGCTAAGTACACCTAGACTCAGAACAGTCATTTGTGGATCACACAAAGAGAGCCGATGTCTAAAATTTTGTAGACCGGTAGTTTTATAGTAGTCTGACGTTAAAATCCAATTATCTATCTATCTATATAGCTCTAGTCTTTGATATTTGTGCTGAAATATTTTTTTATATATTGTCTTTTTTATGCTGTGGTTTTAAATTAAAGCCTTGTAAACAGTAAAATATACCTTTGCAATGAAAACTCCTTTGTGTTGTAACTGTGTAATCTAAAACAGTGTTTTTTTTTTGTTATGTCCTTGTGTAAGTCTCCATGTGTCAGTCTTGGTCTAGGGGCATAATAAGTGTACAACTGGGACCAAAATGACACGGGTCTTCTCCAGTAATGTTAGAGTAAAGTCGTAATAAAAATCTGGCTATTTGTGGATAAATATTGCTCTTTATACCATAGATATGGTATAACGTATAGATCACCAGGTAGTCTACAGTTTTCTAGCTTGAAATTAGCTTCGCGGTTTTTTGATTTATTTGTGTTATAAATCTTGTTAATTATATGATTATAACTATTAAATACAATGGTTGTTTGTTCCTTGAGTGCCTGTGATGTAAATCGTGCAAACAATCCTGATAATTGCATGTTTCACAGGTAAGTTCTCAGGATGCTATCACAACCCAATGCTTTTATTTTAGGTCATAATTACTGATATTTTCTGTTTCAGTTACGAATTAATAATATTTATTTCAATTTCATTGTTACTGTTTATATTTTACATAGAAATATGTCACATTGTTACATATTTGCGAGATTTTAGAAGAAAAGTTTTTAGGTATATATAGACTAGGGCTTGACTTTATCGACAAGGTATATTGTCGATATTTATCCTAAATGTTGGAACATTTTCTCCTAACACATTAATGGAAAAAATGCAATAAAAGTTCTACGGCAGATATTGTCAATCAATTCGATTTAGTTAATTTAACAATTATAAGTAGGTTGATGAGTATATAATTCCCTTATAAAATGCATAATATCGTTGACTGACGTTGCTAGTGAAATAATGACGTTGCTGGTGAAATAAATAAATGTAATTATGTTTGTTTTAATGAAACAGCGAGTTCGTTAAAGAAACTGATTTGTTTTATCATTTTATCGATAGTCAGTCTAACTCTTAAAACTTACATCACTATCCAACGCACACATCGCGTTATCGAACTGTCAGGTGATCTATACGTTACTATATCTATGCTTTATACATGTGCTGTGTCTTTTACTTAGTATGTATGTATTATAATTCGTATATAATCGTGTATCTGCTTCTCAATTATTAATACAGTATACTAACAAATATTATTATACTAGAAAGGTGCATGCTCATAATTAATTATACAAAATTATCATACGTATTTATAGTCTTTATACGTGTAAAAATATGATGAAGCATGTCAAAAGCTTAATAAATATGAGTTAAATGCGATAAAAAATTTAAATCACGTGGTACAGCTATAGTTTTAAATATTGTAATTATTTGCTATTTGAGATTAAATACAAGAAGTTTAGAATATTATATTCACCGTGATGTAAAGGCTATAAATATGTTGTAAACTATGATTTGAATTGATTCGTACTCGAGCTGTATGTTGCGACAATTGAATAGACTTCACAAACCTAGTCGTCAGTATATTTTATATATTATTATTCAGACTTTCCTAAAAATGGTTTTCTATATTTAAAAATTAAATTTAAAAATTGTTAACTTGTTTTTTACGTGTCGCAGCACACAACTAACTTATAAAATTGAGAAAAGAAATGACTACCACCATACTAAACAGAATTCTCTACGCCTATATTAAGTGGCACTCGCATCGTGAGATATGCACACAAAATCCATTTTACTACATATAAAATTTAACATTTCTTGAAATTATTAAAATAACATAACATTTCTCTTGAGTTATTTAAAAATTATTTGTAAGGCTACTCTTACGATATCTTATTAATTATATGTATTTACTAACATCACTTTATGTTTTTTGTGTGTGCATGTAGAGTGTACAGGTCCTGTGCGTGTGTGTATGTGTGTATCTGTACTTTAGTAAGGTCAGTAAAATATGGTTCATTTTTGTAAAAATTTTTTAGTATCTTATAAACGGTTTATTGCAATCGATGGCCAAGGCTTTTTGGCTGTTGTGCACTCTATATGTATTTTTTCTCAGTTATATCTATAGTAGTAAGTAACTAATTTATTTTAAATCTAAATACATGTTTTAGTTTCATTTTTCTTTACTTATAGCGGAATTCTTGTATTGAGTCAATTGGTGTCTTATAAGTAAAATTTCCTTTGCCAACATTTTCATTTTATTTTTTTTATTGATAGATTAGCATATAATAACTAAAAAAGAGAACCATACTTTAGCTTATTTAATGTCTGTGTGTGAACACCTTTTACTAACTTATTTCTATTGTATAATCTGTGATTTCTATGTACTCTACTCTAATTGTAGCAATTTTCGGAAAATCTTTAAAATATTATTTTTACAGTAAAATACATATAACTTAATCTAAACTTCATATTTTATTTAATGTAAGTATTCATACATAAACACTACATTAAAACACTTAATTTCACTTCTGAAATAACATTGCAACATTTTGATGTTGTGTTCGATATTTTAATTAAAGAATAAAATAGAAGCGCCTATTAAGTCGCTTAAAAAGACTAAATTGTGTGCAAACTCTTGATGTGTTGCATGTTTTGCGCTTGCGTTCTGTCAGCTGACAGCTGTTATTTTGCCCGCTTTCTGTAGCCGTTTAATTTCAGCAGTCAGCTGATAGTGCGCTTACTGTAATGACTGATTTTTATAAATATTATAATTAATTAAATCAATTAGTTACGTTTTGATTAATTCTGATTATTATCTGAGTAAATGTATATATTAATATATTATTTATCGTTACGTATATGTAAAGATTTATAACAATCAGTCAATTGGTGTACGCCTATGACGGATTCCCGAAAAGTAAATTTATTATACATCAAAAAAATGTCACATTATTAGTAAAACCTTAAAAAACTTGTGTGTGAGTTTGGATTGATTGAAAAACTATTTTTGCAAGTGTTAGTTACGTTAAATATCGGCGGTACGACACGCTTTGAAATTAAGCGTGTTCAGAGCGCGTTTTTTTTCTGTAATGTGCCCAACATATATGAAGCTCGATATTTTGGCTGATTTGAATGAAAAAACTAGGATTAGATCAGCGGACGGTAGCCCGCAATCTGGTTATTTTCTTCGACAATGTAGTTCCCACACGACTGGTTCTATGTCGTTCCTAAAATGACAGCATTAAAATGTATAATATATATTTTTTGCCACACTAGATAAGTGCTGCAGTTTCACCCGGTTTTTAATTTAAAAGAAATATTATATTTATAAACAATTTGTGACGCGGTCATTTGTTTAGGAAAGCGCCGTCTATACTTTACTCAACAAAGTAGTTTATATATGATTATTGTTTTTTTTTAATTATTGCTCAGTGTATTTAGCAGAACCTATCGACCCCTAGTCACGTTACGCGTTTTTTTTTGTTATGTTATGGCGGGAAAAAATTATCCTAACCGCACACCCCGTCGTTCGGGGCAACGAACAGGGTAGTGGGCCTTCACCCACTAAAGAAACCCGCCGTGTGCCGTCTCTCCGCGTTTATTGGGAACTATGTTACATTCCTTCGGTGGTACGCTAAATACCTTCCTCAAAAATAGTACTATGAAATATATTTTTTTCTAATCCAACTGGAAGTGGCTGAGCCCGCTTAAACTCATTTCACATTCTATAATAATAACAATGGACTTCCGCCAAGTGTCGCCTCATTCAATTAATTATATTCAGCTTTACTTTAATAGTATAGATAGATCAGAATTTTGTAAGGAAGTAACTCTTGTACAGTTACTCCAATATAATGTATTAATTACGTTCTCGTAATCGAGGAATTGAAAATATTAAAAGGAATTTTAGTCGAAGAAATGCGTTGTAGAACTAGATGCCGTGATCGTCGGCTCTCGCTATGCTAGGTGGCTTTGGCTTTACCTACAAAAATAATTGTATAGGTACTCGCAATGTGACATAAAACCTAAATACCTCGACATTAACAGTCTATATATATTCGGGAATAAGTCAAAGTGCGCTAGCAATGTCTCGGGTGTGGCAGTGGGATCTCGAGGCTGCCCACAAGTCGCGGTCGGTCGGCAAGGTTGCGAGGATACTAGGTGCTGATACTTCAAGGCTCCACGACCCTTCGCTTCACCAACAAATCGTATGTATATACCTTTTCAATTAGATTTTAAATTTCACTAAGAAGTTAGTGATCATGACGGTGCCTCGATTTGATTGACTTTTTTAACCAACTTCACAAAGAGGTTCAATATGTGACCGTATAAATGTAAGTTTGTCTGTGATTTTCTCAGAAACTACCGATACGATTTGGATGGGTTTTGCGTTATAAAATGCATATGTTTTCAGGGAAGGGCTAAGTGTATAATATATTAGGATCTGACAAAGGTATTCGGGGAAAGACTATGGCACTCTTTATAAAAGCTTCTTTTTTCTCTGAAAACTATTCAATATGTATATATGTTCTTGGAATAAGGTCCCTATATTTTAATTAAGTCTCAAAAATTGCCTATATTTTCATTTGAATTACTTATTCGCTTTTATTTTAATTTAAATAAGGTCTCCAATTCTCCTATATTTTTATTTGAATTAAGTCTCTAATTTGCCTATATTTTCAATTGAATAAACTGCAATTCGCCTGTATTTTAATTTAACACTATGTTGAAATGGGCGCTGCAAATAGTCCCATCCATCCACCCATCAGCCTTTCAACGTCCACTGCTGGACATAGGCCTCCCCAAGAGAACGCCACAACGAGCGGTCCTATGCCGACCGCATCTAACGGCTCCCCGCAGCTTTGACCAGATCGTCAGTCCATTTGGTGGGGGGCCGTCCTACGCTGCGCCGTCCGATTCGTGGTTACCACTCGAGAACCTTTCTTCCCCAACGGTTGTCGGTTCGTCGAGCGATGTGGGCTGCCTGTGGCAGGCGGATTGGCGATCGCAGTGGATGTGGTTAATATTCGAAGGAGTGCTGCTGCCCACTCCCTCGGTATTCCCTCAGTCGGCTCTTATGACTCCCATGGGTGGAGAGGGGTGGGACAATTCTAAAGCCGGCCCCACACGGTATCCAAAACTATATTGTCTGATATTTATTTACAATTGTAATACAAATCCAGGCACTGTTGACTATTTTTATTTATAAATACTTGGCGTATTTATATCATATAAATGCTATAATATGCATAATAAATGTAAATGAATTATATATATGTTCTATTGTAAATATGTTTTAATAAGATTTTTATTACAGTGTATCATTGCTATTAATTTTGCCAATAACGCTTTTTAAGTATTATTATGTACGTAAGTATATTCCTGACAGGTGTGTTATATATATGAAGAGATTATGTCTTATGTAGTTTAATTATAAATCTGATTTCACGCAGCTATTTCCACGATTAAAAGGATAGTGTAAGTATTTAGTTGCTTCTGTTTTGTACAGTTATTTCAGAGTTAAGTTGTATGTACGTATAAACATGTCTTGAGAGCAACTATCCGTAAATGGTACTACCTGTATTAAACATGGACATAGGTTTATTTTGTGGCCTGTCCGTAATGCTATCGAGGTTACTTATATAAAAATAACTAGTAAATGATTTGGATTAAGCGTTTATCTCATGTTAGTAGATGATTTTAGGTATGACATTGTAAAATTGAAGCCATTAAAAGCCGTTCATACCATTTCAACGTGTCTTCCAATAATACAGAAGTATAACTTGCATGAGTGATATTATTTTCTGTAAAACTTCTAACCCAAATATTGCATATTATCTTTAAAGATGTTTCTATCCAGTACCCTATTTCCTTAGGAGCAGGAAATTCTTCCACACTGAAAGTGATTATAGCTGGCCAAAAAGACAATGTTTTGTCTTGAGATTAACATCTTACCCAGTCTTACAAGTGGTGTTATCTGCATAATCTCCCTTGTTTATTAAGTCGGGAAAATTATATCTACCTACCTTCTGGGTTAGTGTAGGGCCCTCGCCCACTAAATAAACCCGAGTCAGACCGTCTCTCCTGGGGGGTTAGGCAGAATCTCATATCTCACAATCGACAACGTATCGACTCGCATGTGATTGGTAGAGAAACCGACGCGTGATGTCACAATAATCCGTTGGCCAATCACGGTGATCTCTCAACCAATCACAGTGATCACGATACGATCGACATGTGAGATATGAGATTCTGCCTAAACCCCCTGGGCCCGTAAAATGTAACTCACTAAATAATATCGACATCGTATCGTCTCGCTTGTGATTGGTAGAGAAACCGACGCGTCATGTCAAAATAATCCCTCAGCCAATCACGGTGATCTTTCAACCAATCACAATGACAGGATGCGATGTCGATACGATTTAGTGAGATACATCCTAACTCCCCTGTATTGATGGAACCCTGAAACTACGTGACTTCACTCCAGTTATCTACCTGATCTCCCTTTACGATCATAACACAATGTAAATTCATTAACCTCTTCCTCATTCTATCCTTATTATCCTATCCACCTCTTATCCCTTTCCTTGGAGTTGTGACGCGCAATTGATAACTCTGTTGTTGCTAGCATCTACGAGTACAGGCTACGGTAACAGCTTACTATCATGTCCAGCCGTATGCTTATTTGCTATCCTCTTAGTATAAAAAAATATATCAGTCTTTGGAGACTTTGACTTTTTTAATTGTAAAGTAAAAAAGTATTTAATTCTAGTTTAAATTAAGGTGATATTAGTTTAGTTTACAGGCTCTGTTCAGATAACTACTGAAGTAATATCTTCCAGTTTCAGTGATCTGCCACTACAGGTGTAGAGACGGCACACGGCGGGTTTATTTAGTGGGCGAGGGCCCCCCACACTACCCTGCTCGTTGCCCTGAACGATGAGGTGTGCTGTTAGGTACATTTTATACTGCCTTAACAAAAAGCTAATGTATGGGTATCTATAGGTGGAACTTTGCGTGGAAACCCTGGGTGAAGTGATGTCGCTTCTAGCTCGCGATGATGTCGGCCCAGTTGAAGCAGACAGGGGTGAAATGGCGAAAAGGTTACTACCAACTGTTTTGAAGACAGCCGCTAGTATGTTGAGAGATAGGAAGGGCGATAGAAATAGTAATAATCCTGATGATGCCTTGTTGGTGAGTGTCTTTCACAGTTATTTTTCTTAAATATAGTGCTGGTAACATTAAAAAAAATAACCGCCAAAATAAGATTACCGTTTTCTCATTCTGAATTCGAATATATATATATTTTCTGTAGCAATTTTTTTTGAATGTTTAATATTAAAGAAAAAAAAATCTAAATATCGACATGTGAGATATGAGATTCTGCCTAACCCCCCAGATGACGTCATAATTAGGTTTAATGGGATATTATATTCCTTTGCCTTTGTAGTAGGTATCATTATGATGTATTGATCTCAAAGTCAGTATTGATCACAAAGTCAATCACGTACAAATAACAAAGAAACAGTATTGTCAAACTGAATGACATTTTATTTGAAAACAAAGTTAAGGCAACAATGCCGTTCTACCTGCTAGGTCACTAGCTGCTAGTGACTTAATTTGACGCTTACGACTTTTTTAAATGGAACAAACTTAAAAGTAAAATTGTAGGATGAAAACTATTCAATTTCAGAAAAATAAAATATATTGGTCTCTTGTTTTACATCTAGTTTAATTTCAAGTAATAATATCAATATGCAAAATGTTGAATCAAAACTTTAATTTTGGGAAAATAAATAATCCATCCATCCATCCATCCATCAGCCTCTCATCGTCCACTGCTGGACATAGGCCTCCCCAAGAGAACGCCGCAACGAGCGGTTCCGTCATGGGGGATAATGCCGTAATCGCTACTCTTGGCAGGCGGGTTGGCGTTCGTAGTGGATGTTGTTAATACTCGAGGGAGTGCTGCTGCCCACTCCTCCGGTATTCCCTCAGTCAGCTCTTACGACTCCCGTAGGTAGAGAGGGGTGGGACAATTCTAAAGCCGGCCCCACACGGCTAAATAAATAATATGGTCCTTTAATTTTACTTGAAGTAATAATATCAATATGTAACAAAAATATGAATTGTTTTCAATTATCATCTGTTCTGAGTGGATTGCCGTATGACCGCAATCCGTATGACAGAAAAACACCGAGAGGTGTTCTGTTTGTAAGAGAAAGCCATTTGTTTATTCATTTCGCGAATGGTGAGCAGGGGCTTGGCAGTGTTATATTAGTGTTGTTTAGTCTAAGTCTCTCTTAAGTGACGGTTATCACTTACCATAGGTGGTGGTGGCTCAGTTGTTACCAGGTGATAAATTACGGTGGACGCAAGCAAAAAAAAAATGACAATTTAATTTCAAAAAAGTTATGAGGTTGAAATTTTCAGCGACGCATAATATCAGTGTTACTAGACATGATAAGACAAATGTCGGAATATCAATACGCAATGGTTGTGCGGGCTCTAGAAGCGGAGAATGCGGGTGGAACGGGGAGTTTAGTGAACGACGCACTATCACTATTTCTGATGATACTACAGCGACCCGTGTTCCGACCTCATTGGGCAGATATGCTTCATCTACAGCATTATGTCATGTTACATTCTTTGAGGTGAGACAAAACGTTTTTATATAAATTCCACATGCTTTATTCTCAGTTAAATAAAAAAAAAATGATATTACATTGTGGGAGTACTCGCGATTAAGTTTTTATGGCCTCTGAAGCCCTGTCTGCTACAAAATTACGAACAAAACATTGTTTTGGTAACATGTTAATATGTATAGCAAACAGGCCGTCCACTGTGATTTTTGAGTATACAATATTTTTGTTAGTAAATTATCTATTTAAAATGTGTTCCGACGTGGAAGACGTGTCCACGGTTTTACCAATAGAAGGTATTTTCTTTATTCCACTCCATTATCGCTAAAGTACAACATAAACATACACACTATTTAAAAAGATTTTACTAGACGTGCCTATGGTGGGCGCAAACATGAAAGGGATAGTATTACCCGCCCGGGCCCCCCGCAGGCGAACGCGGGGAAATTTATCGATTTGAGTCGGCAAACTTGTTAGCGAATTTTTGGAAACAAAACAGTTAGACCACGCCCCAAATAACAAGATCTTGGTTATATTATCATGTTAGCAAATACGATAACATAGCCGTATAGACCCAGCTTAATTCTTACTGATTATTATAAAGGCTAAAGTCTGTTTGTTTGTTAGTTACGCTTTCACGCGCACCTATCATCCTGAAATATGGCATAAATCTTAGTCTGGAAAAGCACATAGGCTCACTTACTTTTCATCTCGGTAATAAAAAGGAGGTTTCCTTGAGATAGCTACTTTTGATGATAGTGTATTTATATTCTGAGCTCCACGTGGACGGAGTCACGGGCAGAATCTAGCTAAATGGATCGGAATAAAGTAAAATACTAGTATATATTAAAACAGAATACTTTACCTGGACTTACTATAGTATAAATAATATGAAGTTTTAGCCTCTGTTAGCTTTGTGTACGAACTGGGCTTTCCCTGGAGGGATAACCAGGGCACTGGTATAATAATCCAAAATCCTACGATATTGTGTATTTTAGTATACCATATAGATTAAAACAAACGAATAATATAATTAGTTATTTATTATAGATTATTATCTACGACGCTCCGCGAACGCCTTCTATCTGCCGATGAAACTGACACAGAAATATTGTCAGCAATCAATACAATGTGTCGGACATGGTTTGAAGCTGGCTCAGCGTTGGCCACAACACCATCACTGCAGCTGGAGACTTTACCAACGGCGAGGAAACAACGTCTGACGGCGTTGTTTGGCGACATAAGGCGTGGGGTCGCCGATTGTCTTAGCGAGATGTGGTACAGTGTAGGTGAGAACATCATTGCTACGTATTATAATATTTAACTGCCTCTGTGGTGCAGCGGTAGAAAAATTTTCAGTAGCAACCTGGAGTTTGGAAATGTGCCCGGTAGACGGCAATAGGCTCGCCCTCTATTACGTGGGACTTAAACATACCTGGCGAACCGTGGGTGTGTAATACACCTCTGCCTACCCCTTCGGGGAATACTGGCGTGATGCTATGTTTGTTTATATAATATTTAATATCGTTACTTCAATTTGGTGTTTTTGCACAAATGGCGTAGTAATATAAATATTAACCTCTCATGCAGTGTTGTGGGTTATTCTAAATCTATAAAAAGTATATCCATAATTGTATCGATTAATTGCATGACTGTAAAGTCCCACGCATTTCCCTGGTGCTAGTGTTTCTTTAAAAAAGCTTATATTAATATTAATTAAACATTATTTAATACTGTCAATTTTCATTATCTATTTAAGTATGAGATATGTAACTAAAATTAATCTTTAGCTGTCCTAACAAGTACACTCAGTCCAATTTATTCATTTAAATCATCTTGAATTTTCCCCAGCGACACAACCGTTACAGGTGTAGGTATATCCTTGTCGTCCTAGAACCCCCAGGGTTACAATGGCGCCCAACGTATAGCTCGAACCCACTACCCTGAGATTAAATAGTCTTATGCTCTATCTACTGAGCTAGCCGGGCTATTGATGGATATATACTTTCATTTCGAATTGTTGAAATGAAATGGTGAACAGCCGCTTGATAATCACAGAACATTTTTACTCTACGAGAAGAATTACGGTTTCATACATTTTTTTTGAGGACACTTTCTTACCGACCTGCGCCATCTGGGTAGAAACCCCAGAACTAACTAGAACCACGAGGGCGGTAAATAGACGCTACTAAGATTGTTTATCTAATACTTTGTTTAAAATATTTCATATTTATCCAAAAAAGATGGCGTAACTCGAACCAATCGACGTTGCTAGTTTCCAAGTGTTAAATCGCATTAAAATGGCTGTATGCTATAAACAGCTAACTGCGAACAACGATAGCGGCATTTAATATTGCCACTAGCGACATCTAGGGCCACATATGTTAATGACTGTTGCCGCGTTCCGGTGCCGACAGCGGATGTATCTTTGGCATTGATATTATTGTCCCTTTTTAATAGCATTGTCTCTTACTAATACGACACCCACCTATAAACAGCTTGTAGAACGAAGCTGACAGGGCCTGTTGATAATACTCTCGATGTAGTCCATGAGCGGCGGTGACCATTAAGTGGGCCGTGGCTCTTCCACAATAAGCGATAAAAAATATAAATTATCAATCATCTAAAGAATATGATAATTATTTGATCTTTGTTTATAGGTGACCACAAGCGTTCTTTTATTCCTTGTCTAGTGGGCCCATTTTTGGAGCTCAGCTTTTTAAGAGACGAGGAAGTGCGCAATACGACGATACCGTTGTTCTTCGATATGATGCAAACAGAATACTGTCATAGCATCGCTCAGGGAGATGTTGGTGAGTTATTGTATACTTATTATAACTGGATCCTTGAAAATATTTATTTATTATAAATATCGACATAGTTAAAAAAAAAGTACGCGTGTACATACGCGTTAGAAGTTAAAAATCTTTTCAAAAATTTTATCTTTCGCCTTATTCTACTTTTTTAGAAAAAACGACACTAACAATAGAAAAAAGGTATTTAATACATTGAAAGTTTTATTATAACGCATTATCTAGTTAAATAAAGTTTATTTAAATATCACAAAAAACTAAAATGTTGACTATAGCTAACTTCAGGGTGTCGGTTTTTCGTGACGGTGTGCGCCACGATCGTTGCTTATCCGCAAGCGTCGTGTAATAGTTGCTTATTCTTGTGCCTGACATTCTTAGTAGGCTTCTAAAAAGTGTTAGAACACATCGTTGTCGCACGCAGAAAGCACGTCTTTACGCGAACGCAGTTGTCGGGCAACTAAGCAAACGAGTGTGTACAGGCGCGGTCTCGTTTTATCGCGAGACTCACGTCACCTTTGACTTGAGCACAAAAATCCGACACTCTTCCGAGACATAGCGAGAGCCCCGAGACGAGACGAGTCTACCATGTACACACTCGCCCTCGGCCTGTCTCGGGGTGTCTCGACGAATGTGTACAGCCGCAGTTAGTAGCGAGATAAAATGTACAACAATTTTTAAGTGTAATTAAAAAAAAAATAGTATTTTAGTTTTAGCTTAGGTAGGTAAGGTTTTTGGTTTAGGGCGGGTTGTTTCAAACGATTGATTATCGTAACATATGTACCTCAAAAAATAACGATTACGAACTACATTTAACGTTAAATACAAAGCGTTGTTTCATTGCATAAAATACCAGTCGTCAAAGTTAATAGGGATGCCAACGTATTTTGGTAATAAAAAATAGATGAGAGAATTTTCTAGTATGGCAACATTTTCCCGTATACGTCAGTTATTTTTCTCTATGTTTTTTATCATGGAAGTAATATGTAATGTATATAAGTATATACTATATTACTTATTTATTTTATTATTTACGATGCGAATGACAAACCTTCGATTTATTCCTTTATTATTAGTTGTGAATTGTGACAATATTATTAGGTAACTAGCTGACCCATGACCCATGACAAAATATTGTAAACAACATATTGTTTTGCCATGTACGAGTATATTATTTCTAGGAAACATTTTTTTAGTTTAATAAAAATAACTATCTACTATAAGTGTGCGGGGATTTACTTATAATCGAAAGCGTTGTAGACAATGAAAGTATGCTTTATTTAGGACGTACTTTATTCCGAAATAAATTTTTATTGAATGTAAAAAAATATTTATTAATATTGTCTTCATACGTATAACAGTCACTGCTACGATCGATACACAAATAAAACCATAAAAAAATGTTCGAAAACTGTATAGTGAGTAAGACAGGAGACCGGCTTCGTTCTCATCCTTACTCCGTGATGTTTGCTGGATGAGAGGTGACAACGGTAGACATCTAGCGGGGATAACTGCTCGATTGATAGTTGATCAGTTATCGACCGGTGAAGGCGGAAGATCAAATTGCATTGAGAAAAAAATCATAATTAAAGGAAATTATTAAAAATAAAAAAAATGAAAAATCGCTATGGAAAAATAGGGGTTGATCGTAGAGGGGTGGAAAGTTGAGAGTAATATAATTCTTTTGATTCTAAGTCATGACAAAATAATAATAAAAATCTCGCCATAAAAATTAAAGTTAATAATTAACAAATAAAAAATAGGGGTTGATCGTAGAGGGGTGAAAAATTTAGAGTAATACAAAATTAAATATAATATTTTTTATTATAAGTCATGACAAAATAAAAATAAAAATCTTGCCAAAAAATTAAAGCTATTAACAAATAAAAAATAGGGGTTGATCGTAGAGCGTTGAAAATTTAGGGTTGTGTGTATTATTTAATGCTGTATCATAAAAAAATAAAAATGAAAAAAAAAAATACTTAAAAATTTAAAAATAAAAATTGGGGTCGGACTACCCTTAACATTTAGAGGGATGAAAAATAGATGTTGTCCGATCCTCAGACCTATCCAATATGCACACAAAATTTCATGAGAATCGGTTAAGCCGTTTCGGAGGAGTTTAACCACAAACACCGCGACATGAGAATTTTATATATTAGATATAAAGAAAAATAAGCTATTCATAAGTAACTGTTCTACAAGTAGGCCAAGTTTCTGAAATATTGTAAACAAATAAATTTTAAATCCAATCCATGAGAAACTCTACTTTTCTGTAACAAACTTTATATCGTCTTCGATAAGACGTGTTAATGTCATGATAATCGCGATGACTATCCGCGTGAATTGAACGCGATAAAATGCAATCCGTAAAATTATTTATGTTCCACATTGTCTTCTTCAGACTCCGCGGAAATATGTATATATTAACTACCATATAACGAGGTTAAACTAGGCGCGTAACCATCAGTTACGGATCTGAGAAAGAGCCCAGTACCACGCAGCTATCATCAACAAGGTGGCCGCAAAGTCCACGAATATCAAGGGCACCTTCGTGCGCGCCGCAAAGGAGGCAATCTCCGACAACATTAAGGACGCCTTGGCTTGGCTCTCCACAAATACGGACGTGGAGTCGCTGCAGGCGGCTAATGATCGCCTTAGTACGGAATAACGGCTGAGCTACGGGCTGGCAATTGCCACCAATGTCCAGGTCACGAAGCTCCAGGCCATGTTCGCGTGGCTTGAAGCGGCTATGCTGCTAGCGGGGGTCAGGACTGCCGAAGTGGATCGCGTGGTAACTTCTGAGTGATCCGCCCCGGCTCTCCCGATTACCGAACATACCTCTGCTGGCTTGCCAGAGAAGACAGCGCGCGCGATCTCACGTCTAATGACGATAGTTTGCGCGCGTCCAGAAGCGATGGAGGTGCAACTGCTTCCTGAGCGACCCGACCCGCGCCTTTCTTTTGTCGGCCAAAAGAAAGGTAGCGCCCAAGGCAGCCCAAACAAAGGCGGTGGAGAGCTCACCTACCTTAGCCGGCTCATCGTAGGCTAGTGTTCCTCCTGTCCCGTGCCTAAGGAGGGCTGGACTACGGTGGTGTGGAAGGGGAAGAAAAAATCTCCAAAACCTGTAGTGCCCATCGTTACACCCGCTGCTACGACAACGTCCCAGAAAAAGGGGGTGACGTAGGCCGAAGCAATGCTATGTGCTGAGTGGTTTATATCTGGATCTACTGGCCCTGGGGATTAAGGAGGGGCTAAGAATTCGCCGATCAGTGATACTTCAGTTGGTGGTACTTCAGTTATCCAAGGCCCAATCAGCTGAAGTGGTCGAAAAACTAGCCGAGCAGCTGCGGACTACCCTGGCCACCCTGGTAATTACGTGCGCTGACCTCCGCGTGACGAAATTGGACGTCTCCGTCCCCCAAAAAAATTTCCACCGCCGCCGCCCGCGTATGAAGCTGCGCTACTTAGGAGATCCAGGTTGGAGAAATCCAGTTCGGGCCACAAGGCATGGGCATGGCAAAGGTCCACTGCCCCATCGCTTCGGCCAAGACGCTTGTCGACGCAGGGAGGATATGTGCTGCTTCGCCACTTCTGATGTCGCGCGCTGTGTTAGTGTCTGGAGGGGTGGAAGAGGTGGAGATGCTATTAGATCACCGATACATCCAGTTCGTGCTCTTCACCTTTCTAGGGCCACTGAGGCCCTAGCGCGGGACCAGCAGACTCCCCAAATGGGTCTTAGGTGAGTTTGACCCCGAAATGGCTGGGGTGGCTTCTATAGTGCAGCGCTGGGAATCGGTATACTGGGCTTAAAGTTTTGGTTGCAAAAACCTGAGGCCCTCCTATTCCACGGCCCTCGCCGAGGTCCCCCTAGAGGAGCACGCCTGAATGTAAAGGGGGTTGCCGTGCCGGTGCAGGCCCAGATGAAATATTTGGGCATGCAACTCGACCTCGCCCCTAGGCTTATCAAATTTGCCCCGGCTTCTGCCAAACATTGGAGGTCCAGGGTCGTCTTGCTGCCGACTCTATAGCGGTATTCTGCGGTCCATGGCGATGTATAGTGTCTCGAACTGGACAGACGCACTCACCGCTCCTAATAAGGCCCTCTTCGCAGAGGGCCATAGCGGTGAGGGCCAGGAGGCGGTATTACGCTCACCTCTTCCCACCGCCTTGATGACGACAGGGTGTGGCCAATTACAGGCCATCCGCCTGGTGTGTTGTAGTATAATATCGAAAGACGACCCTCCGGCGCCCCACTAATAGGCGTGGAAGGGGCTGATGTGATTTTTCTTGGGTATTCCGGGCGCAACTAAGACCCGAGCGCTCAGCGAGTCCTACATATACCCCCCCATTTTTTATGCGTAAATGCATTTCCACAGCGATACAGGCGCGTCACTATCAGGATAGCTACACTGGCTAATATTTACCAAATAACGTTGAATAAGTAGAAGTGTGGCCGGCTGGCCTGCACGTGAAACGCACGTGCAGTTGTTTATCTCGATGCGCTTGTCACGCGTACTTTGTACGTATTGACGTTTCCGTTAAATTCAATTATTTTACGGTATGATTTATTTAGTTTAAAATAAAAAGATGACGCGTCAGTGCTAACGTTGCAACATAATATTTAATTTTGCAGGTGATAGTCCTTTAAGAGAACTAGAGAGCGAGATGATCGATAAGGTGGACGTGCTCGTCGAGCGTGGCTACGGGGACGCGACGTGGCGCGCGCGCTTCGTGTCGCTGTGCGGCGCGCTGTGCACAGCGGCGGGGAGGGGCCTGCGTGGCGCGGCGGCGGCGCTCGTGGCGGCGGCGGCGCGCCAGCTGGACACGCTGCTGCAGTACCGCGCCGCCGCGCTGCGCTCCTCCACGCCGCACCGCATGCACCTCACCACCTGCGTGCTGAGCTTCTACCAGCAGATCGACCGCCCGCACATGTACATACGGTCAGTATATGCCCGCTGCACACGCTGCTGCAGTACCGCGCCGCCGCGCTGCGCTCCTCCACGCCGCACCGCATGCACCTCACCACCTGCGTGCTGAGCTTCTACCAGCAGATCGACCGCCCGCACATGTACATACGGTCAGTATATGCCCGCTGCACACGCTGCTGCAGTACCGCGCCGCCGCGCTGCGCTCCTCCACGCCGCACCGCATGCACCTCACCACCTGCGTGCTGAGCTTCTACCAGCAGATCGACCGCCCGCACATGTACATACGGTCAGTATATGCCCGCTGCACACGCTGCTGCAGTACCGCGCCGCCGCGCTGCGCTCCTCCACGCCGCACCGCATGCACCTCACCACCTGCGTGCTGAGCTTCTACCAGCAGATCGACCGCCCGCACATGTACATACGGTCAGTATATGCCCGCTGCACACGCTGCTGCAGTACCGCGCCGCCGCGCTGCGCTCCTCCACGCCGCACCGCATGCACCTCACCACCTGCGTGCTGAGCTTCTACCAGCAGATCGACCGCCCGCACATGTACATACGGTCAGTATATGCCCGCTGCACACGCTGCTGCAGTACCGCGCCGCCGCGCTGCGCTCCTCCACGCCGCACCGCATGCACCTCACCACCTGCGTGCTGAGCTTCTACCAGCAGATCGACCGCCCGCACATGTACATACGGTCAGTATATGCCCGCTGCACACGCTGCTGCAGTACCGCGCCGCCGCGCTGCGCTCCTCCACGCCGCACCGCATGCACCTCACCACCTGCGTGCTGAGCTTCTACCAGCAGATCGACCGCCCGCACATGTACATACGGTCAGTATATGCCCGCTGCACACGCTGCTGCAGTACCGCGCCGCCGCGCTGCGCTCCTCCACGCCGCACCGCATGCACCTCACCACCTGCGTGCTGAGCTTCTACCAGCAGATCGACCGCCCGCACATGTACATACGGTCAGTATATGCCCGCTGCACACGCTGCTGCAGTACCGCGCCGCCGCGCTGCGCTCCTCCACGCCGCACCGCATGCACCTCACCACCTGCGTGCTGAGCTTCTACCAGCAGATCGACCGCCCGCACATGTACATACGGTCAGTATATGCCCGCTGCACACGCTGCTGCAGTACCGCGCCGCCGCGCTGCGCTCCTCCACGCCGCACCGCATGCACCTCACCACCTGCGTGCTGAGCTTCTACCAGCAGATCGACCGCCCGCACATGTACATACGGTCAGTATATGCCCGCTGCACACGCTGCTGCAGTACCGCGCCGCCGCGCTGCGCTCCTCCACGCCGCACCGCATGCACCTCACCACCTGCGTGCTGAGCTTCTACCAGCAGATCGACCGCCCGCACATGTACATACGGTCAGTATATGCCCGCTGCACACGCTGCTGCAGTACCGCGCCGCCGCGCTGCGCTCCTCCACGCCGCACCGCATGCACCTCACCACCTGCGTGCTGAGCTTCTACCAGCAGATCGACCGCCCGCACATGTACATACGGTCAGTATATGCCCGCTGCACACGCTGCTGCAGTACCGCGCCGCCGCGCTGCGCTCCTCCACGCCGCACCGCATGCACCTCACCACCTGCGTGCTGAGCTTCTACCAGCAGATCGACCGCCCGCACATGTACATACGGTCAGTATATGCCCGCTGCACACGCTGCTGCAGTACCGCGCCGCCGCGCTGCGCTCCTCCACGCCGCACCGCATGCACCTCACCACCTGCGTGCTGAGCTTCTACCAGCAGATCGACCGCCCGCACATGTACATACGGTCAGTATATGCCCGCTGCACACGCTGCTGCAGTACCGCGCCGCCGCGCTGCGCTCCTCCACGCCGCACCGCATGCACCTCACCACCTGCGTGCTGAGCTTCTACCAGCAGATCGACCGCCCGCACATGTACATACGGTCAGTATATGCCCGCTGCACACGCTGCTGCAGTACCGCGCCGCCGCGCTGCGCTCCTCCACGCCGCACCGCATGCACCTCACCACCTGCGTGCTGAGCTTCTACCAGCAGATCGACCGCCCGCACATGTACATACGGTCAGTATATGCCCGCTGCACACGCTGCTGCAGTACCGCGCCGCCGCGCTGCGCTCCTCCACGCCGCACCGCATGCACCTCACCACCTGCGTGCTGAGCTTCTACCAGCAGATCGACCGCCCGCACATGTACATACGGTCAGTATATGCCCGCTGCACACGCTGCTGCAGTACCGCGCCGCCGCGCTGCGCTCCTCCACGCCGCACCGCATGCACCTCACCACCTGCGTGCTGAGCTTCTACCAGCAGATCGACCGCCCGCACATGTACATACGGTCAGTATATGCCCGCTGCACACGCTGCTGCAGTACCGCGCCGCCGCGCTGCGCTCCTCCACGCCGCACCGCATGCACCTCACCACCTGCGTGCTGAGCTTCTACCAGCAGATCGACCGCCCGCACATGTACATACGGTCAGTATATGCCCGCTGGACACGCTGCTGCAGTACCGCGCCGCCGCGCTGCGCTCCTCCACGCCGCACCGCATGCACCTCACCACCTGCGTGCTGAGCTTCTACCAGCAGATCGACCGCCCGCACATGTACATACGGTCAGTATATGCCCGCTGCACACGCTGCTGCAGTACCGCGCCGCCGCGCTGCGCTCCTCCACGCCGCACCGCATGCACCTCACCACCTGCGTGCTGAGCTTCTACCAGCAGATCGACCGCCCGCACATGTACATACGGTCAGTATATGCCCGCTGCACACGCTGCTGCAGTACCGCGCCGCCGCGCTGCGCTCCTCCACGCCGCACCGCATGCACCTCACCACCTGCGTGCTGAGCTTCTACCAGCAGATCGACCGCCCGCACATGTACATACGGTCAGTATATGCCCGCTGCACACGCTGCTGCAGTACCGCGCCGCCGCGCTGCGCTCCTCCACGCCGCACCGCATGCACCTCACCACCTGCGTGCTGAGCTTCTACCAGCAGATCGACCGCCCGCACATGTACATACGGTCAGTATATGCCCGCTGCACACGCTGCTGCAGTACCGCGCCGCCGCGCTGCGCTCCTCCACGCCGCACCGCATGCACCTCACCACCTGCGTGCTGAGCTTCTACCAGCAGATCGACCGCCCGCACATGTACATACGGTCAGTATATGCCCGCTGCACACGCTGCTGCAGTACCGCGCCGCCGCGCTGCGCTCCTCCACGCCGCACCGCATGCACCTCACCACCTGCGTGCTGAGCTTCTACCAGCAGATCGACCGCCCGCACATGTACATACGGTCAGTATATGCCCGCTGCACACGCTGCTGCAGTACCGCGCCGCCGCGCTGCGCTCCTCCACGCCGCACCGCATGCACCTCACCACCTGCGTGCTGAGCTTCTACCAGCAGATCGACCGCCCGCACATGTACATACGGTCAGTATATGCCCGCTGCACACGCTGCTGCAGTACCGCGCCGCCGCGCTGCGCTCCTCCACGCCGCACCGCATGCACCTCACCACCTGCGTGCTGAGCTTCTACCAGCAGATCGACCGCCCGCACATGTACATACGGTCAGTATATGCCCGCTGCACACGCTGCTGCAGTACCGCGCCGCCGCGCTGCGCTCCTCCACGCCGCACCGCATGCACCTCACCACCTGCGTGCTGAGCTTCTACCAGCAGATCGACCGCCCGCACATGTACATACGGTCAGTATATGCCCGCTGCACACGCTGCTGCAGTACCGCGCCGCCGCGCTGCGCTCCTCCACGCCGCACCGCATGCACCTCACCACCTGCGTGCTGAGCTTCTACCAGCAGATCGACCGCCCGCACATGTACATACGGTCAGTATATGCCCGCTGCACACGCTGCTGCAGTACCGCGCCGCCGCGCTGCGCTCCTCCACGCCGCACCGCATGCACCTCACCACCTGCGTGCTGAGCTTCTACCAGCAGATCGACCGCCCGCACATGTACATACGGTCAGTATATGCCCGCTGCACACGCTGCTGCAGTACCGCGCCGCCGCGCTGCGCTCCTTTAAATAGAAAAAAAAAGGTTTTCGAATGAATGTAAAAGCTAAAGTGTGTTGAACCAATGAAGCTCCTCGCTCGGAGTTTGGTTTTTCTTCGCTCTCCTTGTGCTAGATGGCGTGAATAGATGTCGTTAACACTGTGTATGAGTGTAATAACAATATTTCCGTTCCGCCTCCCCTCTCCCTTTGTGAAACAGACCTGAGTATATGTATCTATGTGCAAACTATTCATACAATTCTTGTAATTAGTAGTTTTCTAAAAAAATGAGCCATCACGGGGCGTCTCACAGATGTGAGAAGCGCCCTCTCGGTATCCATAGACGAATTAAAACTGTTATTGATTTATTGATTGACATTATACTTCCAAGTTAGGTGCTTTTGTCAACAGATGGCGCTAAAAACGATGCCAACAGCCGGTTTTACCCTCCTTCCGCAATAGATGTTTTCACATCAATAATAATCTTTATTTGCAGATATGTTCACAAACTGGCTAACATGCACCATACAGCGCAGCAGTGGGCTGAAGCGGGTCTATCTCTGAGATTACACGCCAAGTTACTATCGTGGACTCAAGACCCTTTGCCGCCGAGGTTACGTCATCCTACACTAAATGAGACAACTTCCACTCACAGAGATTTGAAGGTATGTGCGTTAATATTCCATTTAGAAATATTATGTTATTGCTCCAGTCGGTATATTTTTAATTTTGTTTTATTGCATGTAGTAGCAGATGAGCCACGGTCCATGTGATGGTAAATGGTAACCGTCGCCCATGGACTCGATTATACCGAGAGTATTGTCAAGTCGCTGCTTACCAATTCATTTCATAGATAAGAAATGAAATATAAACGGCTATCTCCTGCTACAGCCAAAACGCAACGATGTGCTTCATGGCTGGTCACACGGGAGATGGTGGTACCAACCCGCTCGGGCCGGGTACCAAGTGAGTACTCTCACTTGGTATCCAGCCCTACCACCAGTCATGCAATGGATGATAATTGCTTACTTCCCTTAGTTGCCTCATACGACACCCGTGGGAAAGAATGGGGTGGTGACACTTGTATTCTAAGTCCGTCACCACACGGGCATAATGATGACAGTCGGTATATGGTAGAACTTAACTCGGGAAAACTTTGCGGTCGAATAAGAATAATGCAAAACTTAACGTGCTCTGCGGAGCATGTTTTATTATTTCACGACTCCCCTCCACGAGATAAAAAAAAGAGTACCGATGATTATATATTCTATAGACGGTCAGTTCGTACACTTGTAATCGTGCAGTGCTATGGTTGTTACCTTCACTATCACTGACAGATTAGTGACTTGTCTGTGAAATGGCGTTGTATACTACGCGATTAGTTCACAAGCATACGGCCCACCTGATAGTAAACGGTTACTGTAACCTACAGACGCTAGCAATGCTGGGGTCATCCATCGCGTGTCTCTAACCTCCGGTGCTCTCACTCGCTATATTTAACACAACTGTGGGAGTCTCACCGTTGTTTTACGCCGATCGGCCGACTACTCTCTACCACTGTGATTATTCTACAATTCCTGCGTACTGTTGAATATTCTAGATAGAGGAGAGACAGTAGTCAGTCCTATGTCTTTATCTTTCCTGAACGTACATTTTTTTTATTGCCTATGGTGGCAGATGAGCCCCGGCCCACCTGATGGAAAATGGTAACCGTTGCTTATGGACTCAACTATACCGAGAGTATTGTCAAGCCGCTGCTCACCATTTCATTTCAAAGATATTATGAAATGAACGAATCTGCTACAATCAAAACACACCGATGTGCTTCATGGCCGGTCACACGGGAGATGGTGGTACCAAACCGTTCGAACCTGATAGCAAGTGAGTGGCTCCCATTCTCACACACACTCATGTACACAGTTCTACCATCAGTAATGCAATATGTGATAATTGCTTACTACCCTTAGTCGCCTCGTACGACACCCGTGGGAAAGAATAGGATGGTAACACTTGTATTCTTAATCCGTCACCACACGGACAATAGTACGTGTAGATAGCTGGCTATAAGTGCTCTCCTGAGCAAAGATTGCGGTATTATCATTAGGAGATCCACTAGATTGGCCGTGTGGGGTCGGCCTTAGAATTGTCCCACCCCTCTACCCACGGGAGTCGTAAGAGCCGACTGAGGAAGTACTGGGGGAGTGGGCAGCAGCACTCCCTCGACTATTAACAATATCCACTGCGATCGCAACCCGCCGGCCAAGCGTGGTGATTACGGCATTATCCCCCATGACGGGACCGCTCGTTATGGCGTTCTCTTGGGGAGGCCTATGTCTAGCAGTGGACGTTGAAAGGCTGATAGATAGATGGCTGGATGGATCCACTGGATCATCTATTACTTGAAAAAAAAACTTGCTAAATATATTTTCCACAGGAACATCTTTATTTAGAAATCGCTGAACTACTAAAACGCGGCCGGCTATGGGAGTTAGCTGTTGAAATAATCAAAGAGCTAGTATCAGTTTACGAAGAAGAAGCATTAGGTTATGCGCCGTTAGCCGAGCTGCACACCCAACTAGCTAGCTTGTATGAAGCCATGTTGAGAACTCAGAGATCACATCCTGGGTACTTTAGAGTGGTTTACTATGGGAAAGGATTTCCTGAGTTACTGACAAGACCCACATATGTAAGTAAATATTGTTTGTACGTCCAACATACTCAACCTTCTATATGTGAACTAAGTAATATTAAACTATGCTTATATTAATACGTATATAATGTATGTTTCAGCTCACTATACCATAACTAAAACTTTTTGTGGCTTCTACAAAAGAGCCATGGTCCACCTGATGGTAAGTGGTAACCATCGCTAATGCACTCAACTATACCGAGAGTATTGTCAAGCCGCTGCGCACTATTTCATTTCTCAGATATGAAATGAAAGAATAAACGGCTATCTTCTGCTACAGCCAAAACACATTAACGTGCTTCATGACCGGTGACACAGGAGACGGTAGTACTGACCCGTTCGGGCCCGATATCAAGTCTCTCACTTGGTACCCAGCCCTGTCACCAGTAATGAAATAGGTGATAATTGCTTACTTGCCTTAGTCGCCTTGTACGACACCTGCGGGAAAGGATAGGGTAGTGACACTTGTATTTTTAGTCCTCACACTGACACGGTTGGGTATGACTGGTGTGACTTAACTATACGCATTTTGTCAATGGGAGTTAAAGAATATTCAAATTTAATAACCGTTTATGAAACAATGTTGAGGATTCCGAGATCGCATCCTGGGTACATAACGGAGAATGATTTCCTGAGTTGCTTATAAATACGAGCTACTTACGCTTTTTTAAGAAAAACTTCTTAAGCCGTATTTCACATTGTTCGTAGACAAAATTAATATTACGTTATGTTGTATTTGTAAACTCATGACTTGATGTTAAACTTCTATATTTCATTATTTTATAATAATATATCTTCTGATAATTTTGAGTCTTTAACTCACCACGATCAAAGTCCACGCTGACAGGTAGATATAAGAGGTAGCAGATGTCTAAAGGCATCGAAAACATCTTAACTACGATGTATCCCTTCATCGGGCAGTAATAATATGTATATTCCATAAGTACTTTTTTGATAGTGCATGTGCATTGTTAAATACTATTACTATATCATATTATAGCGACTGCTGATCATGAGGTCTCGGGTTCGATCCCCGGGTCGGGCAGTGTTATTGAGCTTTTTCGTAAAAGAAAAGTTCTCAGTAGCAGCCCGGAGTTTGGAAATGTGCCCGGTAGACGGCAATAGGCTCGCCCCCTATTACGTGGGATTTAAAACATAGCTGACGAACTGTGGGTGTGTAATACACCTATGCCCTACCTCTTCGGGAAATACAGGCGTGATGCTATGCTATATTATGTGCTGCAGGGTTACATATACCGTGGCAATGAATATGAACAAGTCCAGGACTTCAAAGACAGGCTTCTAGATGAGTGGCCTAATGCTGAAGTATTACCGACATTAGATCCGCCGGGTCCTGAAATTACAGAATCTGATGGACAATGTATCCTTTGCAAATTATTTATTTATATATTTACATTATTTATTTACAAATTATTTAAGAGTGAAATCATCATCATCCTAGTTCTTAATACTTCAAATTGTATTGTAATGAAACTACTACTCCACCAAGCCAACTAGGCACTCGGGTGGAATGCGGCCTCCCCGCCCGCACACCGCCTCAGGTACTGCGTTCGTTATAGTACGGTTCGCAGCATCGACACATTCGCACATTTTACCCTAATAATTTCTGTATTTATCTAATTTTGTTACAAGTGTCAAAAACGACAAATTTCACACTTAGATGATGTTATATTCAAACAATAAAATCATGCATTCCTTTGAGATAAAGGCGTTAATTTATTAAAAAATAAATATTTATGCAGATTACACGCAGTAGTAAACCTTCAGAAGGACCAGATACTACACATACACTATCTGTATTTTATCTAATTCTCTCTTAGGCTAAACTTTATAAGGTGTATAGTAGTCACAACGGATCTTTGTGTCTCTGAAGTTAGGCACAGAGCAAGAAGTGGTGGGGATTGTGACGGAAACATACGATTAGTGCTGACCAGTTTAAATTTTATTACTCGATTAACAAAACAATCGAATAAGATCATAATGTTTTTATACCTAACTGTTTAGGTTCTTTTTAATATTTTTATATTAAATAAAAATAATACGAGCGATTTGAGTGAATAACCTTTAATTCAGATATAGAAGAGTCCACATATTATAGTACAATCGATAAATAATATGATTTTTGATTACAATATTGTTAAATCATAATTGAATATTTTTCGATTAATCTAAACTGTAAAAGACGTACATGCCTTGCGACACAAAAATGGACACTGCGCAGCGTCTTGCAGCCAACTTCAGAGACACAAAGATCCGTTGTGACTACTGTATAGGTTTGTCTCTTTTTATTGTCGACGGGCCTTGTGGCGTAGTCGGTAGTGTAACCGACTTCCGTGCACGAGGTCGTGGGTTCGATTCCCACTCAGGACAATTATTTGTGTGATGAACACAGGTATTTGTACTGCGTCTGGGTGTTTTCTATCTATAATATGTATGTAATTTACAAAAAAAAAGTAGTATATGTATTATATCCGTAATCTGGTAGCATTAAGCTTAATTTAGGACCAGAGGACGTTATGTGAAAATGTCCATGAATATTTATTTATTTTATTTATTGTCGCATTTTCTATTCACCGAGTTTCAAAATCGCAATGGTGCTATCTCATTCTCGCAAGCTAAATATTTTAGGTGATTACGTTTGTCTCTTGTTAGTGTCGATATTTCCTTTCTTCAAATTCCAATGCTAAAGAATTTTTCGCTTCAAAAAGCTGACATTTATCAAATTTTTAATAACTCTTGTAGTTAAATGTTTTTTTTTTAATTTTATAATTTTTAAGCACTTGGCATGCTCTCACATTTGCGCTAATTGCTTTCAATATTCCTTAACCGCATAACAGACCTACAAATAAACGCTGTGGAACCAGTAATGGGGGATAAAATGAAGCGTTTATCTGGCAAGCCAGTAGCAGAACAAATCTTGCAGTACTACAAACACAACAATGTCGATAAGTTCGAGTTCTCCAGACCGCATCATAGACCTGGTAATGTTATAATTATTTTTTTAGGTATTGAGTTCAACTACAGAGTAACGTCGACACGACAGACAACAATGGCACAATATTTTTTGTTTTTAACCCTTTTTTGGTTCCACTATTGGGCACGGGTCTCCTCTCCAATGCTCGTTGGCAGACTTCAAAAACCGTCGAGTGTCCGTGTGGTGACGGACTAAGAATACAAGTGTCATCACCCCATTCTTTCTCATGGGTGTCGTATGAGGCGACTAAGAGAAGTAAGCAATTATCATCCATTGCATGACTGGCGGTAGGGCTGGGTACCAAGTGGGAGTACTCACTTGGTATCGGGCCCGAGCGGGTTGGTACCACCATCTCCCGTGTGACCGGCCATGAAGCACGTCATTGCATTTTGGCTGTAGCAGGAGATAGCCGTTTATTCTTTCATTCCATATCGGTGAAATGAAATGGTGAGCAGCGGCTTGACAATGCTCTCGCTATAATTGAGTCCATGAGCGACGGTTGCGATTTGCCATCGGATGGGCCGTGGTTCGTCTTTGTTTACTACAAGCAATAAAAAAAAAGTAAGTCTCAGTTGAAGTCAGATGCAGTTTTCCTCAGATAAATTGTAAATACACACATTTCAAAAAATCTCGAAAAGTCAAGAGGTGTGTGCGGTACGAGTTCTAAACCTTGGACTGTGAATCGACCTCTAAACACTGTCTTTGTCAGTCCTTGGTTTTACCGCTAGGCTATCAAAAGATGTTAAGATTAATCTGGAGTAGGTTTAATCTAGACACGCGGTAGCGTGTCAAGCCAAGTTCAAGCTAAAGAATTAGCAAGCAGTACCGTGTGTAATATTATTCTGCTTATAACTTAGGATAATATATTGAATCTTAAAGACTGACTTGACTAGTTTTCATATACGAATTATATTATAGTCTCCTAAAGCTGTAAGTTCTTATTTTATTTTTTTGAAAATTTGGCTAGCTGGTAGAATCTAGCCATCGAACATAGGGCTCTTCCATGACTATTTTAGTAAGTACTTAATAATAATGCGTATATTAGATGCCAAGTCAGACCTTAGGCTTCAATATATTACCCTAAGTTATAAATAAGAAATAAATATTATAACTTAGAATAATATATTGAAAAACTTAACAACTTAGGATATTATATAAAAAATATATTTTAATTTTAAGTTGTTATACAATATTTTTTATTTATATCATTGAATGTTGTGTGAAAATATCCGTAAATATTTACTTGTTATTTATTTTATTTATTTGATGGTGTTATAAATCAATTTCATTACTGACCATTGAACTTGGCACCCATTTAGATCTCACATCTTTTGTTGTTGAAGTCAACAACCAAGGCATATATCATAATATTGAACTTGGCTCTCATTTCACATTTATGTTTTTGATGGGATTCATTCTTCTTCAAACTGTCCTTAGAGCTTGTCCAACTAGACACGGACCTACTATTCTACACAAGCCAGATATGCTACGATAAGGTTTTCTGTTTATGTATACTAGTAATGTTTTCTAACACCCTCCACTAAGGAATAATGCTTGTATGTCGAGGGACTTTACAAACATACAATTTCACGGACACAACGTACACGCAGACTCAGAATATCTATTTCTGGATCACAGAAAGGATTGTCCTGTGTGGGAATCCAACCCGCAAGACTCAAGTCTGCATCCATCTATTCATTAATTAATGTAATTTTGCATGTTACAGAAGAGCCCCTGGATGGTTCGAACGATGACCTTTCCAAACAAAAAAATAAGAACGATTTCGCCACTAGATGGCTCATGAGGACCGAGTTGCACACAGCTGAAAAATTACCAGGTATGTCTAGTTATCCATGTTGTTTCTCACGTATGCCGGTTATTCTCCAGGTTTATTTTTCCGATTTAGATTCTATCACCCCATATTAATAAGGCATTCGTTCCTCATTTGGCAGACTCAAGTTAGTTACTTTTTCTTCTTTTATACTACGTGGGTGGCAAACTAGCATACGGCCGACCTGATGATAAGCGTTTATCGTAGTCGTTTATCGTAGACACCACACTCGCGCGTCGCAACTCCAAGAAAAATCGATAGGAGTTGGAAAGGCAGGATAATAACTGGCTGCACAGATGGCGGAGTGTTTAGATACCAGCGTCCCGTCCGAGTGTTGTGGGTTCGATTCCTACACAGGACATGTGATCCACAAATGGTTGTTCTGAGTCGGTGTACTTTGGGTCCGTAAAATTGTATGTTTGTAAAATCTCCCGCGATACAAGGATTATTCCTTAGTGCAGGGTGAAAAAAAAAGGAGCGAATAGAAGTTAGAGGGGGTTTGGGACACCGGCGCTCTTATTCACAACTGCCTCGGTGGTGCAGCGGTAGTGTGTGCGACTGCTAATCATGAGATCTCGGGCTCGATCCCCGGGTTGGGCAATGTTATTGAGCTTTTTCGCAAAAAGAAAAATTCACAGTAGTAGCCCGGGGTTTGGGGCTCGCCCCCTTTTACGTAGGACCGGTAGACGGAAATAGGCTCGCCCCCTATTACGTAGGACCGGTAGACGGAAATAGGCTCGCCCCCTATTACGTAGGACATTTTTTTTTTATGAAACTGCCGTTGTATTACTACTATTGTTCCCCAATCGAGCTGGACATAAGCAAGGTCCACTTATACATATTCTTACGTAAATGTTATTTTTTTTGTTATGTTTCAGGAATTCTCCGGTGGGTTGAGGTTCGTTCTCATCGTATATACGAAGTATCGCCGGTAGCAGCTGCCGTAGAAGCATTACGAGATACAAATAGGAAATTAAGATCGCTCATAGTCGATGCTAAGTCACCCGGTGCATCTTTACATCCACTTAGCATGAGACTTAAGGGTAGGTCTACGCTATTATACTCACCATGTTAGCAGCAGTAACCGCTGATTTTTACTACTTAGTATGTACAATAAAGTCAACTATATTCCCCCAACCCCTCGAGCGTCATATGTGGGTAGGTGTGCTCGTACCGTGTGGCACAAAATCGGGGGTTCGAATATTAAAATGGTAATTTTGATATTTCGTACATATTATGATAGTTTTATATATTTTGCTCATAAAATATATTGACATGCTTAGCTATATAAATTAACACTAAGTGCGAAAATGTGAAATCGAAAATAACAGTCACGAGTAGGATTTGAACCTGCATCTCCTGAAATATCGTCCCAGATGCTTTGCCTATTCAGCCATCATGACTGCTACTGCAAATTTGGAAAATATATTCACGTAAATGTTATATTTTCCGTACTTTGTGCTAATATTTCGTACACGTTGCCATTTTGATTTGATTTTATACCGCTTTAAGTGCTATGCTAGCTCTTATGACGCTTGAAAAGACGACCGATAAAGTTAAGCAAAAAATTTATAAGATGATGACTCTACAGGAATCCTGGACCCAGCTGTGCAAGGTGGTATAGTCAACTATGAGAGTGCTTTCCTCACGCCGGAGTACGAAGCGAGACACCCTGAACACGCACCGCTTCTTAATGAGCTGAAGGATCTTATTGCTGATCAGATACCATTGCTGAAGCACGGTCAGTTTTACTTTTAAATATACACTCGTACCAGTTTCCTATAGGGATAGACATAGACAACAGTTTCCTCGTGTCCAAAGTATCGCCGTCATTCGGTACCGGATTTTTTATACTTAGCTTTGTAACTTGTTTTTATGTTATTATTATTTTTTTATTGCATGTAGTGGCAGATTAGCCATGGTCCATCTGATGGTAAATGGTGACCGTCGCCCATGGACTCGACTATACCGAGAGTATTGTCAAGCCGCTTCTCGCCAATTCATTTCACAGATATGAAATGAAATATAAATGGCTATCTCCTGCTACAGCCAAAACGCAACGATGTGCTTCATGGCCGGTCACACGGGAGATGGTGGTACCAACCCGCTCGGGCCCGATACCAAGTGAGTACTCCCACTTGGTATCCAGCCCTACCACCAGTCATGCAATAGATGATAATTGCTTACTTCCCTTAGTCGCCTCATACGACACCCGTGGGAAAGAATGGGGCGGTGACACTTGTATTCTTAGTCCATCACCACACGGACAATTCTTCTTTTATTATTAACTAGCCTTTGCTCGCGGCTCTGCCGCAGCCAAAAGCTAGTTTTTAAGTTATATCTTAGGTTCCCGATAAAGTAGCGAGATAAAATTTTGAACGGATTTTGATGCAACTTTTTTTATTTGATAGCTCTTGATTGGACTTAAAAACCATCTGTGCGGACCTGCAGTTACGGTATACTTTTTATCCCGCTGCTACATCGGGAACCTGAGATATAACCTAAAAACTAGCTTTTGGCTGCGGTGGGGCCGCTGGCAAAGACTAGTTGTTTATATAGATATATGCTCAAATAGTTGAGATAGTCATTTACAAGAACACAAAGTACGAAAATGTGAATTATAAACTAAAAGCCACGAGCGGTTTGAACCGGCGTCTTAAAATTACCATTCGTGCTCTAGTTATACAACATATATAAAGCATTTTAATGATATATAAGTGCATTCTCCTTCAGGGTTGGACATCCACGCTGCTCGCGCTACTACTGACTTGGCTGAGTTACACACTCATATGGACAAGTGCTTCCATCTCATACAGCAACATGTGCAGCAAACATACGGACGAAGGGTTAGTCTAATAAACTCTATAATCTCCGAAATCAGGTCTGCATAGATGGCGGAGTGGTTTAGGTACTGATCGGCCGACAAAGTGGGTTCGATTCCCACAGAGGACAACTCTTTTTGTGATCGACAATTAGATGTTCCGAGTCTGGGTGTGTGTTTGTGTCTGTTAAATTGCATGTTTGTAAAGCGCCTCGCAATGGAAGTATTATTTCTCAGTGCGGCTTCGTCCGCCTGGACTTCCAAATTTAATTACGGCACATTTCATTTCTATGCAAAAGTGGTTCTCCCACAAGAACCTTCTCCGAACTCGAGACTATGTATGCAAAAATTCATGCCGATTGGTACAGTAGTTAGGTGTGGAAGCGTAATACACAAACGAAAGTCACTTTCGCATTTATAATATTGGTAAAAATACACGATCATTATAGTAACGGCAGTCTGGCATTGCACGTGAATGGTTAGGGTGAACCAAGTATACTGTTTAGTGTGTTTTGTGTACTGTCCATCTGCTGACCCAGGATGCGCAATGGAAGAAAACACCAGACTGGTGAGGGTATCAAGGGGGTAACAACTAGCGGGCTTGCGATACACAAGGCTAACATAAGGGTAAGTGTGGACTTACCGACTGCGGCGTTTAAAGTCCACCAAGCCTAAAGTAACCTAACCAAAAACCCTAGATTGGCTAACCATCAGATATTTGGAGGAGACTGTAGCTGAAGGGCAGGTGCTTAAACAGTCCACTGCTGCCAGACTTCACAAGCCGTCGAGAAAGTTATTGAGTTTACGATAATAGAGATTATAATAATAATAATAGAGATATTATTATTTTTTGGCTAAGCTAGCTTTATGTCGTAGATAAATAACTAATAATATGTATATATATAATAAAAGCATAACAAGTTGTTGCCTACTGAGTTTTCTGGCCGGATCTTTCTCAGTCAGGCCGCGTTCCGATCCGGTGGTAACTTTTTAGTCTTAGCTTCTATTAAAATCAATATATTTAATAATAGAAACTAATAATCAATATTGTCTTTCTTAGTGGTAGTTTTTGGTAGAATTTTTAAGCACTAAATATAAACAAAAATTTTAAAACTTAAAGGAGTATTATACTTATTTTATTATATTATACTTAAAATCTCATACATTGTAAGCATAAAACTTAGAGTAGATATTTTTAATTGTGTTTCTAAACGAATATTATGTGGGTTGAAATAAATAAACCAAAAATTTGTAAAATCATATTACTGTGGGTAGATGAAACCGTTGAAACAACATATCAGCTTTGGACATCTACCATCTAAGTCCACCCGTGATCATGAATGCTGTAAAGTATTCGAAACGTCGGAATAGCATAAAAATTAAGTAAACGCGATAGATTCCGTAAACGAAGTTTAATTTAAAATAAAATAATAAATTTGCAGATATAATTGTAAAAAAATAAGTATTTATTAAATTTAATAATAAATATTCATGGACATTCCACACAACGTCCTCTGGTCCCAAACTAAGCTTAACGCTTGTGCTACGGGTACCAGCTTACGGATATAATACATATATACTTTTTTTTTTACAAATATCTGTGTTCATCACACAAATAATTGTCCTGAGTGGGAATCGAACCCACGACCTCGTGCACGGAAGTTGGTTACACTACCGACTACGCCACGAGGCCATTTCCAGCTAAAACGCTCAATTAAGTCACGGGCCTATGTTCAATGGTCGTGCGTGCTTGGATTTTATTTCTATCAGTTTCATGCAAACATGGGCTATGACGTCATGCGGCGTTCGTGGTCACGCGATAATGGGTATGTTGCGATATATACTGCAAGCACTGTCCGGTACTCTTACTGGGGAGAAATTTGTTCCGTTATGGTCTGACAGTATACTGCCAACAGCGTCCAGAAATTGAATAACTTGCAATATTGAAAATTATTATTATTATTCTCTTTATTTATTTTACTTCATATTTTAAATATTTTTAAATATATTATAAAAATACACAAACACTCACACAAACAAACTTATAAAAATACAAACAAAAACACAAACAACTAAATATAACAAATTTAAAAATGTATAAAATAGTAGACCACCGACATCGGGTGCAGGGACCAAGCTGTCGGTGGTTAGGGCTCCAGAGAAAGGAACCTCCTCACAATACGTGCCGTGTCGAGGAGTACTGCCTTCTGCATCTATTATTATTATTATCTCTTTATTTACATATATCTTACAACTAAATACATTTTTAAATATATGTATTATGAAAAATAATAAAATATTTAAAAATATAAAAAGTGTGTAGACCCACCGGCAGCGGGCACAAGGGCCAAACTGCCAGTGGTTAGGGCCCCAGAGACAGGAACTTCCTCACGATGCGTGCCGTGTCCAGAAGTACCGCTTTCTGTATCAAACCCTTGATCCAAATACCCAACGTGAGCCTCTTAAGATGTTGGTCGAGGCTCTTGGCTATGAGTCCGTTAACTAAAACCACTATCGGCACAATGATTGCTGAATCTACATCCCACATGTCAACAATCTCGTGAGCCAAGTCCAGATACTTACTGTTTATCTTTCTCGGCCTTTACAAGATTCTCGTCATTTGGGATGGTGATATCAACTATCATTGCCCGGCGCTCAGATCGATCAACCAACACAATATCAGGTTTGTTGGCCACAACAGTCCTGTCCGTGATGATTGATCGATCCCAATACAGTGTGATACGACCATTTTCGAGAACTGGTTCAGCTACATACCTGTAGTAAGGCACCTCTACGTCCACAAGGCTGTATTTCAGAGCAATTTGTTGGTGGATGATCCTGGCCACTTGGTTATGCCTGTGCAAGTACTCGCCGTTAGCAAGACGAGAACAACCAGAGACAATATGTCTAAGGGACTCACCAGGATGGTGGCAGGCACGGCATATGTCAGCCGTACCATCCCTCAGGATATGTCTCCGGTAGTTGTTCGTCATGATAACTTCGTCAGCAATTGCACAGACAAAACCTTCGGTTTCCCCAAATAGGTTACCGAAACGTAGCCAGGCCACGGAAGCCATGAAATCTACGGCCGGCCCATGTAAGGCCCGGTAAAACCTTCCGTGAAGTTCCTTGCTCTGCCATACACCCCTGCGATCGTCAGTACCAAGTACCACAGGTCTGCGCCAATTCTCCTTAGCCAAGGAGAGTGGAGTGAGTCCGGAATCTACAGCGACCACATCACGATGCATTTCCTTATCAGTATGAAGGAAATATTCCCTAAGGTTGTACACCTCACGATTGTGCAAGGTCTTGGCATTTAAGAAACCCCGACCTCCACACTTTCGTGGGATGTACAGCCTCATTACCGATGAGCGAGGATGATGCATACGATATGCGGTCAATAAACTGCGGACTCTTCTATCCAGAGCGTCAAGTTCAGTTTGAGTCCACTTGAGTATGCCGAAGGAGTACATCAGAAGTGGCATAACCCAACCGTTGTAGGCGTGCACCTTGTTGCCACCTGATAGAAGACTATTTAGTACTTTTTCAGTCGGCCAAAGAAACGCTCCCGCAACGATTGCTTCATGTCCACCTCATTAATGCCCAGAGCTTGCAACATACCCAAGTATTTATATGTGTCAGTTACGAGGAGTGATCGCAAATGAGTACAATCCGAGAGTTGAACTCCCTCGGATTCCACTACCCTTCCTCGTTTTACATGCATAATCGCGCATTTACCCACACCAAACTTCATCCCAATGGAATTACTAAAGGATTCGGTTAACTTTAGTAACTCCATTAGTTGAAATCTGGTAGGGGCAAACAATTTGAGATCATCCATGTAATACAGGTGGGATATTTTGCAACCATCACCTCGCAACCTATAGCCTAGTCCTGAACCTAGAGGGAATAAGGTATAAGGTACTAAGAGGGTTCATGGCTAAACAGAACCATAAAGGACTCAGACTGTCGCCCTGAATTATACCCCGCTCAATCCTTACAAGCTCACCATGACAATCCGGGGTCCGCCGACATACTGAATAGAAAAGAGCTGTCCTCCAATGCCCCATACAAGACTTCAGGAAGGTGCATAAAGTTTCGTTAACTTTATTTAACTCTAGCACCCTCAAGAGCCATGTATGTGCCACAGAGTCAAAAGCTTTTTTATAGTCTATCCAGCATGTCATCAGATCCCTTTTCCTACGGCGAGCCTGTTGGCTTATGGCCGCATCAATAAGGAGGAGCTCCTTAGTACCACGGCCCCCCTTCCTACATACATTCTGAGAGTTGGCATGATCGAATAAGTATCAATATGTTTAGTAATTTTGGTTCTCAGAATGGATGTAAGAAGCTTATAGAGTGATGGTAAACACGTGATAGGTCTATAATTACCTGGTTCCGTGGTACTGCCTGATTTATAGAGCAAATGAGTGATGCCAGTCGTCATAAAATCCGGCAGCGACCCGGATTCCACAGACGATTGAAACTGAGATGCCAAACAAGCATGTGAACTGCGTAGCCATTTAAGCCAAAAGTTGTGCAGTCCGTCCGGTCCTGGAGATTTCCAATTTGCCAAAGAACGGACTGCACTGACTACGTCTTGTTGTTCTATAAAGATTTTGTCCATTGTTGGGATTGTTTCACATGCTTGTTTAACTTTCTCAATCCAATCGCCTTCAGAGTGTATGATGGGCACCGACCAGATGCTGCGCCAAAATTTATTTGTAGCTTCAGCATCGGGTATCTGCACATCACACACAGCTTCACGAGGTCGCTCCCAGCTTCTATAGACTGACTTTTCATTACTTTGAAACATGCGGTTCACAGTATAACGATCCATACGTTTTTTGTATCTGCGAACTCGATTTGCCCATGCATAGAGTTTTTGCTTCAGGAGGTCGATGCGCTCCGTTACAAGGACCATAAAATCTTGAGGTCTGACGCCAGTCCCCAAGAATGCCCGCTTTACAAAGCGCATTACTCGTGGGCGTGTATTGCCCAACCTGAAGCAATTGAGTTTGCTGATTAACACCCTTGTCTCGGCGATACGACACTCTACACTACACTGCCATGCCGGTTTTGCGTTCAGAGGCCGCATAGAGGATTCCCTTTTTAAGAAAGTGAGTCCAGCTATACGGCACGCAGCAACGGCCGTACAGTACAAGATGGAGTGTGTATCGGTAAGACTGTCGCTAGTGTCTAAGTAATTAGATAAAAGCGAGTCAAGGGTCTTAACCAGTACATGTTACTGGTTAAGACCCTTGACTCCTTCAATGCATGGGTAATCGAGGCAGATGTGGCCTAAATTCTAATGGTTTGGATCTATACTCATGAATCGCAGATTCCAAAGCAGCTCTTACCTCCTCACAATACTGGGAGTCCACAGAATAAGTCTCGTCACCCCCATCCACACATGCCCTTTGTGTAACAGATTCCCTTTGTGTAGCCGGTGTTTGCGAAAGAGTAGGGGTAACGTGATTAGTCTGTATAAACTCCGAGCGTAACCGATCAAGTACGGTGTCTTCCAACATATGAGATCGTTGAATGGCCTGCACTTGGTCCGATAGTCGTTGAGCCGAGACGTCGATAGCCGCTTCAAGGCCCTGAAACAGAAGCAGCATGCGGTCACGGTACGCGGTGAGATTGGTTCCGCCCCCTGTAGCCCCGAAGTATGCACGCATGACATTTTCATTTATTGGTCTAGTCCATTTCATGCGCCGCATATTACCACTGGCAGTGGGGACCTTGTTTGAGGCCGGTGGGCCTCGAGGTCCTAAACTATCTGGTGGCCGGGTTTTCTCACGCCGACGTACAGTTTACAGGTGCTACTGAGAATATTTAGAACCCGAGATTATATTAAATAAATAATACTATTACTTGTTTAAATATAGATTTACATGATATTAACTAGTGTCAATATCCGTATTAGATATATGTCTTACCCTTAGTCCCCCAGCGGCTGTTACGACAGCACATACTAACCAAATATTTTTATCTTTGCAGAGCTGCGACTTGGATGTTGAATGTCCCGAGGTGCAGTTAAGAATACCATTCCGCGATAGCTTCTCTCACGATAACGGTAGTGCAGTGAATAACAACCGGATATCGGATATTTCTACTGGAAACGAGTTAGTATAAACATTTATCCATATATCTTTCTATTGGTGTTGAGCGTTGCTTATCCCAACACGAATGGGCCGGCTCGATCAAAAGATCAGCGTGTAACAACGGTAGTTAATCTCTCTCCTTATTATCCACCCTATCCACCCCCTAGCCCTTTCCTTGGAAATGGCGACACGCGAATGGTGCCTCAGGTGTTGCTAGCGTCTATAAGCTACGGTAACCGCTTACCATCTGGTGGGCCGTACGCTTGTTCGCCACCCGCGTAGTATAAAAAAAATATGCATATTATTTTTACACACATAAATCTTAATATTTATGATATTTGATTTTTTCAGCCTCTCTAGTAAAGCGGGCAGATTCTTCAGCTTCAATAGTGTAAGCGCAATCAATCCATTAACACTAAGGTAATACACATTCTAATATATTATATAATATACTAAATATACAAATTCCAGTCCTCTATCTACCGACGGATGAAGAGGAGGCTGGAAGATTTATATGGATTGGACGGAGACTTTTTTTTATTTTTTTTTATTGGATGTAGTGGCAGAAGAGCCGTCGCTCATGGACTCAATTATACCGAGAGTATTGTTAAGCCGCTGCTCACCATTTCATTTCACAGATATGAAATGAAAGAATAAACGGCTATCTCCTGCTACAACCAAAACGCAACGATGTGCTTCATGGCCGGTCACACGGGAGATGGTGGTACCAACCCGCTTGGGCCCGATACCAAGTGAGTACTCCCACTTGGTACCCAGCCCTACCACCAGTCATGCAATGGATGATAATTGCTTACTTCCCTTAGTCGCCTCATACGACACCCGTGGGAAAGAATGGGGTGGTGACAATTGTATTCTTAGTCCGTCACCACACGGACAAAACACGTCATGTTTATACAATATACATTTGCATTCATACTCGTATATATCGATTACGGTCTATATGTAACTTTAGGCTCCTAGGGATTTCTAGGAAGGGATTAAGGAATATACTAGTTGACCCGTGCGGAATTCCGCCGTTCGATATTTATCGAATTCGATTCGAAATATCTATCGAAACATCGACGCATCCATTAAAATAACCTCTTAGATAATAACAATAATAATGCTTTGTTGTTTCTATAAAAGTTTTACATATTTATTATTGAGGAGCTGATCCCTGTGCTAGTTTTTTTAAAATAATAACTATTACAGGGCCTAGGTATATTCCGAAAAGGCACATAATAAACTTAAGTCTTAAATTAGAACATATTGAGATATAGTACAAAATACCCTATGGCAAATTTAAACGCAAAAGAAAATATAGGAAATAAAAAAATACATCATAATTATTGAAATATACCATACGGCCAGTGTGTTTGTGTGTGTGTTTGTGTTTGTACATTTTTAGACCATAGGTCTATTTTACGTCATTAGCCGGCACGAAAAGCATTAAGTAAATCATGGAATTTGATAAAATAATAAGGAAGATCTCGCGAATCGACAGAAAAACAGGCTAGATCAATAATATATAAGATACCCGTGAGGTTAGAAAATATTTATTAGTAATATGTAACTAAGCGAGCTATATACACGAGTAGCTAATTTGTGTCAATAGTTTGTAGGAGGATTGCGTTCAGAAGTGGTATAAATAATGAGATGTAAATAATTTAGCAAAAGATAGTCGTTGCTTTTTTTAGTTGTTTAGTTTTTTAATCAATTTTTATGTTAATGACAGGAACAGTAGCAACAGTGTGGTTAACCGTTTCGCAACATTGCAGAGTTCACCCAGAAGAAATAAGCGTCATTTAAGAAAGGTGCATATTATTTATGTATTGCATGGAAACTAAATACTAACCTAACGACCTTTAGTTATTCGTTCGATGAGAACATTGAACCAACACAAATGTATTTTTTTCAATCCGTTACTGTCGTGTTGTAGTCCGGTTTGGCAGACTTTAAAAGCCACACAGACTTCAGAATTCGCATGCAGGTCTTTTGTTAACAAATTATCATTGTTCCGTGAAGGAAAACATTATAAGGAAATATGCCTTAGATAATTTTTCGACGGCTAACCAAGTCTGCCAACGTAGTGAGACTACGGCTAAATTCTCTGTCACTATGAAAGGAGTTCCGTGCCCCATAGTGGGAAAGTAAAAACGGGTTTGAATAAAGCAATTATAGGATATGAAGAAAGAATTACTATCATTAGTAGTAGCATAGCATAGCATCACGCCTGTATTCCCCGAAGGGGGAGGTGTATTACACACCCATGATTCGCGAGCTATGTTTAAGTCCCACGTAATAGGCGGCGAGCCTATTGCTGTCTACGGGGCACATTTCCAAACTCCGGGTTGCTACTAAGAATTTTTCTTCTTACGAAAAGCCTCTATAACACTGCCCGCCGACCCGGGGATCGAACCCAAGACTTCTTGATCAGAAGTTTAAAATCTTCACCCGAAGATGGACGAACGTTGCATAATTTGTAAAATCAATTGACGTGTCTTTTATACTAACCACATTTCCTTCTTCTAAAAGATTAAATTTTAACCTTGACTTGTAGTTAATCATTTCACAGAGCGAAGTTGGTAGTCAGACAAGCGGCAGTCAATGGTACACGTCACATTCAACACCAAACGGCTCAACCAACAGTATTTCTACCCCGACCAACAACAACTCCCCTATCAACAACAGTTCCCCAATCAACAACAACTCTATCAATTCTAGTGATACGCCTTCTCCTCTTAGGGAACTAAGGCAAGAGGTGAGCAAAGCATATAAGGTCAGTTCAAATATCAAGATTATATTATACTCGTGAGTGATAACCAGTGTGGATAAAACTTCTTAATTTTTATTTTTCTTATAATACCTTGATCATAATTTATAAACAGCCTATATTACATAGAGTATTTGTAAAAAAAAACAGCGCTATTTAATATAGGTTCCAACATTTTATTTTAACTTAGCAACTAACTTGTAAGAATAACTAATTTCAAACGCTCAACAGCGACACTGGCGCTATGTGCTGCATTTAAGAGTTATATAATGGTTACTTAACAATCTATAATATGTTGTATCCTTACCATTAAATGACTCTGTGTACGTCAGAAAGCTGGCTTTCTATTTGAAGCGCTAAACGAGCTTTAAACGGCTCTTAAAATGTTAATATCGCTTTAGCCTTTTATAATTAACATCGTCGGTAATCTTCAATCTGGGGACACTAATACGTGGTAGGTTAAGAATGTAAAACAAAAAACATGACTCGATATCGTATCGTTTCATTGTAATTGGTTGAACGACCGACGCGTAATGTTCCACAGTGATCCTTCAGCCAATCACACTGAGAGGTATTTTGTATGCGTTTTAAACTCGCAGTAATTTTTAGTTGCGATTAGCGATAGACTAGTTAGGATGTCTCCTATTAGTACTAAATCTCGTATCAACCTGTCTGTAACCAGGGGTTGAGGAAACGGTCATCAGTCTCATTCTAATAAATAGGTGCATGTCAAGTTTGTAAGAGTCACGGTGACGCCTTATTGATTGTCGAGAAACCGTCCACAAAAGTATTAAAAAAGAGTTATTATATGGGATGCATAAGCGAGGACGGTATCAAGCGCTAAAGAACACTTATCGGGCGTTTTAATTTTTTTTTTATTGCGTATGGTGGCAGACGAGCCACGGCCCACCTGATAGTAAATGGAAAATTGACGATATTTCAGGCAAGAGGCAGGTTAAAAGCTAGTTTTATATCTCAGGTTTCCGATATAGTAGCTGGATAAAGTCTATACCAGTTAAAAGGCTTAACTCAAGAGCTCTCAAATAAAAAAAGTTGCATTAAAATTCGTTTAAGAATTTTTGCGTGATGCGCGAACAAAAGAAAATGTTTTTGTTCAGACACGCCTTTATAGCCTAATACATATAGTATTTTTTTCTCAAATATCTTAAATGTACATAAACAGCTGTATTACAGCTTTATAATACTTAGGATTTGGCTATAGATATATTAGGTAATGGAAATACATAGACCCTGCTCACTTCTTTGGCAAATTGAATTGAGTTGTATGTACAAGTTACGCAAACCAAACATCCGCTTTATTATTTCTGTAAATGCTAAGAGCTTAATCCTTTATTTCAAAGCATGTCATCTCCTAGTGATACTTTAATAAATATAAAATACAAAGCGAAAATTGTTTGTTAAGCACATTCAACGTAATAAATAAATAAATAAATATTCACGGACATGTCACAAAACGTCCTCTGGTCCCAAACTAAGCTTAACGCTTGTGCTATGGGTACCCAGATTACGGATATAATACATATATTACTTTTCCCTTGTAAATACATACATATAATAGTTAGAAAACACCCAGACGCAGTACAAATATCTGTGTTCATCACACAAATAATTGTCCTGAGTGGGAATCGAACCCACGACCTCGAACATGGAAGTCGGTTACACTACCGACTACGCTATGAGGCCCTTAAAGCACATTTGCCCGCGACTTGGTTCCCGTGTACTTCAGAATATGAATACGTTACCTCTACGGCATTCTCTATATGCAAGGATTGAACAACAGGAACCATTTTTTTTTACAGGATAAAACAATGCCTTATTCTGGGTTCTAGACTATATGTGTGCAAAGTATCACGATTATTGGTTCAGTAGTTACGTCGTATCGCAATAAGCGTAAGCTACAGTAGTCACAACGGATCTTTGTGTCTCTGAAGTTGGCTGCAAGACGCTGTGCAGTAGCTATTTTTGTGTCTAATTCATGTGCGTTTTCTACACTTTACATTAATCGATAAATGTTCGATAATAATTAACAATTGTAATCGATAATCATATTATTTATCGATCGAACTAAAAGATGCGGGCTCTCCTATATCTAGATAAAATCTTATTCACTAAAATCACTCTTATACTTTTTATTGAATATAAAAATAATAAATAGAACCTAAACAATTAGATATGAGAACATTATGATCTCAATCGATTATTTTGTTAATCGAGTAATAACATTTGAAGTGGTCAGCACTGATCGTATGGTTCCGTCACAAGCCCCACTTCTTGCTCTGTGCCTAACATCAGAGACACAAAGATTGGTTGTGACTACTATACATTGCTTTAAATTTTTTATGCCTTGCGTATGTCATTATCGCTTTTATTGTGCAATGTTTAAGTATCCAGAGCTTTTTTATTTTTTTAAATGTTTAGCGTTATATGTTATCAACAGTACTATATATTATACAAATGCAAAAGTACGTCTAGCTTGCATATTTGTTACTATATGCCAAAATTGCTAAACTACGCTGGACTACAAACAAAAAGAGTCGGTTAGAAAATTTTCAATATCTTCAAGAATACTTGACCTTAAGCTTTATGAAATAAAGACTTAATTAAATAATATTTTAATGTGCTTAAATGAAAATAAAAAATAAATGAATTCAACTTTTTATTCTTGATAAATATAAAATTAATAAAAATGCGTAGTTTTTCCAGTATTTTCATAAATGTAGATAGGATACAGATGCGCCGTTTTGACGCATTTTAGTACTTTGTGTTGCCTCCGCGAGCTCTCACTACTGTTTTGCTATTTGGCATACAGAAACTATATATAGGTATACACTAGGTTTTTGAGGCAATGCTGCGGAATATTTTGCCATTCCTCTATTAGATCTTCTTTAATTTTACGTAGTGTAATTGGCGACGGATTCCACTGACGTATACGTCGTCCCAGTTCGTCCCGTGTATGCTCAATAGGGTTTAAGTCGGGGCTGCGTGCTGGCCACTGCGCGCGTGTGTGATACCGAGTTCTTGAAAATAGGCAAACACTATCTGAGCTGTATGCAGGCGGGCATTGTCTTGCATAAAAACAGCATTAACACTAAAAATAGACCAACGTAGTCATTCAGATTTTAGTGACATATCTTTCTGCAGTTAAAGTTCCATTTTCTATCACCACTAGCTCAGTGCGGCTTTCGGAATAAATCCCAGCCCACACGTGACCAGAGCCACCGCGCGTGTGGTACTTTTTCATTTTCTCTTTTTCTTTGCGGTCCAGTGTGCTTTGGCAGACATTTTGAACATTCTAGGTATTATAATAATAGCGAGTTCCTTTAATATTCATATCGTTATTATAATGAACAGTCGTACGTATCAACTTTAATAGAAAAAATAATATGGTGTCTTAATTTGAAATTAATATTTTCAGTTATACATTTTAAAAATATCAATTATTTTTCATGATGTTGTGTTAAATTCAACGAAATTTTCTTCGTACTTTAACAGGCTTAGGACTGTCATTGACATTTGAGAGACTTGCAGGTGCTTCATTTTCATGTGAGTTGTGCAATAAGTGACAGTACATTTCTACAAGCTTATTTGCAAAACTGTAAGTTGCTTGACTCGCTTAACGTCACCCAACAAATACGTATTATATTTACAAACGTACAAATTTACAGTATATAATGAAACTACTTTTCAACCAAATATGTCTTAGGGAAAAATTGGTCTGACAAGAAAAAATATTAAAAAACTAGCCTTTGCCCGCGGCTCTGCCGCTGCTAAAAGCTAGTTTTTAGGTTATATCTCAGGTTCCCGATATAGTAGCGTGATAAAATATATACCAGTTGTTAAGTCTACTCAAGAGCTATCAAACAAAAAAAGTTGCATCAAAATCCGTTCAGTAGTTTTTGCGTGATGCGCGAACAAACAAACAGACAAAAATTCTAAAAAGAATAGTTTTGTGTTTAGACACGCCTATATAGTCTATTACAGTATTTTTTTCTTAAATATCTTAAATGTACAGACACAGCTCTGTTACAGCTTTATAATAGTAATAGATACAAGTAGATTTAAAATTATGTCTTTAATATATGTAGCAATAAAAATAGTTCATATACAAATTAAAACTAATAATAAAAATAAAACAAATGCTCTAAGGGAAATTACATTTCAAGTAAACTACTTTTGGAAATGTAAGAACTGCGCGTTAAATCAAATAAATGCGTTCATGGGAATTTAGTTACACTCGTCGGAATTTAATTATGCTAAATAAATTATGGAATCTAAATGTGGTACAAATATAACCACCATTTAATGTAGTAATGTTCTTATCACCAGTCGAAAATAACGTGAAAAGCAAGGTGTAGGTGTGTAGGTGTAAACCACATCGTACCGATAATATTGATACCATGGGCTCAGTACTCGATTCTGTATCCCCAGGTGGTGGAAATTTGCATCATCATCATGAAAACTGCAATATCTTTTTATTTTTTTTAAATTGAATGTGGTATAAAATGTTTATATTGTTCTATCTAAATATCATTTTAGGTAATTAAAAAAACACTGTCGCACAGCGACCATATCGTCCCATAAGATTCTACAACACTACCTTAAACTATACCTACATATAATAACAAAACAAAATAGCTAGCCTATTCGTAAACCTAACTCAATTAATTTAACTAAAATTTCACCATTTGCGACAGTTTTATCCGTGTGGTGACGGATTAAGAATACAAGTGTCACCACCACATTCTTTTCGACGGGTGTCGTATGAGGCGACTAAGGGAAGTAAGCAATTATCATCCATTGCATGACTGGTGGTAGGGCTGGGTACCAAGTGGGAGTACTCACTTGGTATCCGGCCCGAGCGGGTTGGTACCACCATCTCCCGTGTGACCGGCCATGAAGCACATCGTTGCGTTTTGGCTGTAGCAGGAGATAGCCGTTTCATATTTCATTTCATCTGTGAAATGAATTGATGAGCAGCGGCTTGACAATACTCTCGGTATAGTCGAGTCCATGGGCGACGGTTACCATTTACCATCAGATGGACCGTGGCTCGTCTGCCACTACATGCAATAAAAAAAAATGTATCTGCTAAAATACTATTAATATTAAATAATAAGTAATAATAGTATTTTATTTAGGTATTTTTATATATTTTTTAGCATTTGACATGCTTAGCAACATACATTAAACACAAAGTGAAAAATGTGAAATCGAAAATAACAGTCACGAGCACGATTCGAACCTGCATCTCCTGGATACCGTCCAGATGCTTTGCCAATTCAGCCATCGTGACCCTTGCTCCTGACTGCTAATTTTGATAACACATTCATACTTAACGTCTTTGGGTGACGCCTGCACCATCTGTCGGAAGTATTTTCATACATTATACCGACCAGGTAAACTTAATTTTACAATTAAGATACCTAATAATGACGCAAACCCTACAGTCGCGTACACTACCGCTACAACACCGAGAGTCAGTTATATACAGTATATATACATAGTGTTGAAAAATTATTATATAATGAAAATAAAACAATTAAAACAATTATACATGCAGGTACTTATACCATTGTTACATGAGTGGTACAAATGATGATTAATGGGTGTATTAAAGGTTATACACCCATTAATCACAGGTTTACTCCAAAAACTACAGTGGATTGAACCCGTAGTCATGTTTTTAGTCGCGTTGTTAATGATTCGATGGCGGCTAAAAAAATGCTAACTTTTTAACCCGTCATTGTCGACGGAAATGGCATTTATTAGAGTTGGTGACATCTTTGCCCGGAGTTATCGGTATGGTGTCATTTACACCCCGTATATTTTATAATACATTTTAAATACAACTATTGTTATGAATGATGATTAAAAAGTTTGTTTGAAGGGAATGTGCCAATTTCTATACGTGCGGTTCGTGTATAATAGTTAACTAAAACAAAAATTGGCAAATACGTATCAAAATTTATCTTACGTTTGTAAGAATTTTTTGGCTGATGACGAATTTTCAGTTTTGTCGTGACAACATTAATAAAGCTCGTGGTTCTTGCATATTCGGCAATAATATCCCGGATGTATGTAGTTCCTGGGGGATTAGGCAGAATCTCATATCTCACATGTCGATCGTATCGTCTCGCTTGTACGATCACCGTGATTGGCCAACGGATTATTGTGACATCACGCGTCGGTTTCTCAACCAATCACAGTGATCTCGATACGGTCGACACGTGAAATATGACATTCTGCCTCAGGGGGCTGGTCTTCTCTGAGCCTGGTCGATATTCACATTGCTCTAGCATTGTTACCTAAGTATATGAGCTTAGCACTTGCCATAACTTTGCCAGCGTTGCCAAAAAAAGAAAAAAAAATTAGAAATATTTATACCCCTGTATTTTGAATACCTGCTAGCTTTTGATTTAAATGTTTGTATGCTCTTATTTCTGTATTTGCTATAAAATTGTGTTATTCGTCAGCTGATCACAGAGCGACCATTGAGAAGCGACGCTGAGCGAGAACGTCGATTATCACAACGCACCAGTCTACTCACCTCGTCAGCACCTCCTTCCAATAGAGATTCTATAGGTATATTGTCAAGTTATCTTATAAATGGACTCAGTTATGACAAAATTTACCAACCCACAAATTGTTAAAAAATCAACTATTTACATTAAATTAACCTTACCATTCAGCTTAAACAGCCCAAGATTTATTAACATTTCACATAAGACGTTCGTGAACTCAAATATACTGAGAGTATTGTTAAGCCGCAGCGCACCATTTCACTTCTCAGATATGAAAAATGAAAGAATAAACGGCTATCTTCTGCTACAGCCAAAACACACTGACGTATTTCATGACCGGTCACACGGGAGACGGTGGTACCGACACGTTCGGACCCGATAGCAAGTGAGTAGGCTCACTTGGTACCCTACCACCAGTAATGCAATGGGTGATAATTGCTTACTTCCCTTAGTCGCCCTTCTACGACACTCGCGGGAAAGAATGGGGTGGTGACACTTGTATTCTTAGTCCGTCACCACACGGACAAATTGATTGTGCCTATGTGGCTTATTTATTGATGCTTCCTTCACAGGCACAACGGATTCGAACGAAGAAGAGCCACCCCCACTCCCAAAGAAATACGCCCACCGAAGCATGGAACTGGACAGCGACACAAACAACAATGCAGAACCGAATCTGCTACCACCTCGGTACAACTACGACACAGTTTATACACCTCGAGGCTCATTTTTGTATAACTCTATGGCACAGAGGAAAAACACGACGAACGATAAAGCACCGACTCCACCTCCGAAGAAAAAGAACGCACAGCAAAATTCTTAGTGAGATGTTTTGGTTTATTGTTGTATATTTCATTCTTGTATGCCATGCTCCTTTAGGCTGGTGTGGTGCATAGCACTTTAGAATAACTAACTATAGAATAACAAATTAAGTCGACTCATCTCCTGACCGCAGTGGTGTAGTATTCATGGTAGACAGTCATTTACCATCGAGGTAGCTCGTTTGCTACCGCCAGGCAATATAAAAGAAGCACGTAAAAAGGAGGTTATGGTGATGTGTGCGAAAATTTAATATTGCTGGTAAGTAAGATAACTAACATATATTTCAACATTTTAAGTTTTATACAGTTAAACGTTCGTTACTGAGACAAGACAAAAGAAATTATACTGATTAAAGATTAAAAAAATAATTCTTGGTTCCATATTCGAATTTTCCCGCCTACTTGATTTTATGAAATTGCTATATTGTACTTATAAAAATGTTACCAGTTATAAAATATGGCTTTTCTAACCCTTTTATAAATTTACTAATTATTAAGGCAACCCACATTTTATTGTTATAAATACTCCTATATTACATTTAGAATATAGCATTGTGATTTTTAATTCCACCGAGAATTAACACTTAAATTGTAATACATCGGTACAATTTGTTTGTGTAATATTATTATATTAATACCAATAACGTTTTTTTATGAATCTGCTTTTAAAGTAAGGTATTTTATGAATTTCTAGTAGGTATTTTTCGTTATCTCAGTGAAACAAAAAAAAAATGTATTGTGTATTTAAGAAAAAACCCACTATTTTGTTATGATGGAATCGGCATTCCAAGACATTATGGCATAAAATTTACTTTATGAATTTTGTTGCGTTTACATTGATTTTCTATCGTTTTAGATATTATATATCGTTACGAAATAGGTCACGAAAATACAGAAAAGAAAATTAGTTTTATTTCGCCATGAAATTCCAAAATTCATGACTGCCATTTTATTCGCTATAGGAAAATACTCTAAAATTGAAGTGTAGTGTGTAGAGTAGTGGCATTGCCAATAAAACTACTTTTTCTGCCCTGCAAACTCTTTGTTAGTAGGTATATGATATTATTATATTAGTGCGATGCCATACATCCAAAGCTTTTTATACCAGTAAATAATTTGATATTAAAATTATGTTACCGAAATTGAAATTCAATTTATTAGTCATTTTAAAATATTACAAAACATATTTGTCAGGTTTTTAGAATTTGTGCTATATGTAGTTAGTGTTTAGACATATTTTAGAAGATCTACTGGATGTAACCTAGTAAATCATGACAAGATTATTTATTAAGGAAACTAAGTGTTTTTTTTTTAATATTTTATTCTGTAACCTAAAAATTATTTTAATATAAAAAATAAAAATTTTCGTTGTTATAATACATTCTTCATTATCAGTAACATCATTTTGGTTTGAAGCTTAGGACATTAAATTATGCCTGATCTGCTACACGCTTTACCGTTAGATGGTAGTAATGGTGATTATTGAATATTACCATTTACCGTCAGCGTGAGGTGTCCAAATTTGTATATCTACATTTATATATGCAACAAATATGGTTATGTAAATTGTCATTGTAAGGAAATACTCATACTCGAAGAGAAAAAACTATTATAATATAAACTATTATATAAAGTCACAAAGACAAATAAATATCCAAATTTATTTATGCGTTTTGTAAGTCTAAATCATGCATTTTTAAGGTCTTTTTTCTATCCTAATAATACCACAGTGGACTGAAAGAACAGTGGAACGTCTTGATACAACGGCCGAAATTAATTATCTGCGCCCGCTCGGTAGACCAACAAGCGATAGGGCTGCCTACTGACTCAGGATTTAGTGGCTTTAAGAAATTATGAAGGGAATGGGCCAAGAAGTGCGCATTTTAATAAATCACAAAACGTTTTATATTTTTGAACAGTTTTATTTAGCGTCCTCACTACATATATTAAAAATTAGATACGGAGAAATGTTTATAAACAAAATATCGCTACTGCATGATATTGTTATCACTCATTATAAGATAAGAAGAACACCATAAGTTCATATCATGATTCATAATGATCATTCATAACGTAATCGAGGTAAGTTTAAATAATAAGTGTTTATCAATGAAATATGCCCAACACTCTACACCTACCAAATTTGATCCAAATCCGTCCAACCGTTTAGACGTGAAGAGGTAACAAACATTTTGAACGTCTTAAATTTTGATGTGAAAACATCTAATGTGGAGGGAGGATAAAACTTTTTAATGCCATCTGTTGACAAAAGCATATAACTATGAAGTATAATGGCAATCAATAAATTAATAACAATTTTAATTCGTTTATGGATAAAGAGAGGGCGCTTACAAAGAATTATATAAGACTTGAACAATATTTGAAGAACGAAAGAAAATCGATGTATTCACATCTGCGAGACGTCCCGTGATGGTTAATTTTTTTTGATACGATTATGTGTAAGTCATAAGAATAAGAAAGAATACGTAATAAATGCGCGCGTAAACGTAACTGTGAAGCACTCACGATACGGGTTGCCGAGGTATGCTGAGAATTCAAGGCGCGTATAACTTGCATTTCGGTCGTTTGTATAAAAACGTTCTACTGTTCTTTTTTTTTTTACTGTGATAATACTCTGATACTAATTACAAAAGTGGTGAATTTGCATTTTTAATTCCACAACTACCGATTAAGTGGCCATTAATCACCGAAAATGTCAGTGTTGATTTGTGTAATATAAGTTTATTGAAATTAGTTTTTTTTGTACAGTGTTTATTTACATTTTGGGAAGTCCAATTAATTTTAAGTGGTAACCGTCGTTCATGAACTTAGCAAAATCAGGGCAAAGCCAAGCCGCTTCCTACCAAGATTCACCATTAAACACGAGAGAGCAGGAATATTCACTGATGGTCATGGAGCTCTTTTCAATATGGGAGAGGATATTTTTGACTGTATAAAGCGTCTAGGGTATCTAAAACATAGGTATCTCCACAGATATCCATTACTGTAGGTCTCTTAGAAAACTGCCTCTGCGGTGCAGCTGTAGTGTGAGCGACTGCTGATCATGAGGTCTCCGGTTCGATCCCCGGGTCGGGCAGTGTTATTAGGCGGGTTCACACCAAACGATCCATCGATCCCGCGATCTGCGATCCAGGATCGCGGAGCGTGGATCGTGTTAGACCGATCCACTTTTGAAAACTTGCGATACCAAATATGCGCTCCAAGCGATCCTAAGGCGATCCGTGATTCAGTCTAACTCTTGCACGATATGGATTCACACATACAATGGTGGCGTCTTGCTGTAGCAGCAGTAACTTTTATTTTGCTTAAATGTTTGTGCAAAAAATCACAAAAAAGAAAAAGACGGTTCTGGGTAAAAAAAAAATTACAAATATCGCTTGGAATCTGGGACTCATCTGTACGCAGAGTTAGTGTCAGATAAAGTTGAACACAATTCTGCAAGATTGAATGTTAATCAATTTGAGATATTGTGTTCATTATTGAATAACAAGCTAAGTAAGAATGATACAAATTATAGAGATGCCATTACTGTGAAGGAAAGATTACTACTAACATTGCGATTTTTAGCGAGAAATCTGACGCTAAGCATCATCTCTTACACCTCTATTGGTGTAATTAGAATCTTTGGGATCCCATAACCATTTAAATTCTTTATAAAGGGTGGATCGCGCGAACCAACACAACCGTCCACACCGCGCGCGTCACGCAACTGAGGCACCTTTGAGGCTGGCACAAAAACCGATCGGGCGAGGCAGGGAGTGCGCGCTCCAATACGTGCGCATGGATCGCGCGCGGCACGTTCACACCACCTGCATCTTTGGATCGCGCTCCTGCTGCGCGCGATCGCGTGATGGATCGTCCGGTGTGGACCCGCCTATTGAGCTTTTTTTTAAAAAGAAAAGTTCTCAGTAGCAGCCCGGAGTTTGGAAATGCGCTCAGTAGACGGCAATAGGCTCGCCCCCAATTACTTGGGACTTTAACATAGCTGGCGAACCGTGGGTGTGTGAGACACCTCTGCCTACCCCTTCGGGGAATACAGGCGTGATGCATAGCATCAGAGAAACATATTTCTCAGTGGTGTAGCGTTGTCTATGTGTGTGGTTAGCCCCGGGCGGCACTTTTTGTAGATAAGCTGTAGTCAAATCATATATATATCCATTGTCTTTTACAATAACGGGCTTATTTAGAGAGAGTACTGGCATCCATAACGCAAGTTTGTGCTATTTAATGGAGTGATGACAACAGTAATATAATATAAACTTAAGAATAAAATGATATTACTATTTGTAAGCAAATATTTGACTTGCGATAATCTAAGATATAAAAGTATTGTTAACAATTTATCAAAGGTTCCCAAAGGAGACCGTGAGCAATGGCTTGCACTCTTCGCAGTATCAATATAAAACAGCTAATTGGTCCTTGCTTAATGGCCTTCGAGAAATCCCGGGAGCTACGGTGTTGTACCTATAATACGCCAATACTTTTCAATAATAAGTAATGATATTGTACAGTTATCCACACAGTAGTGCTCAATATTATATAAGGAATAAATAATAAGCATTGTGATCGAACGTTTATTGTTAGTTTCAGATCAAATTAATTTTAGTGAAATATTTGTTTATATATTTTGTAACACGTCATCTGTGAAGTTGAACTGGTAACATTTACTATAAAAAATTAAGAGCTATAAATTAAATCTGAGTTTTTAGTAGACTTGATGTATGCTATAAATATATTAAATGACGGGTTCTGTAGTTATCGTGAGATTAAAAACTTTTATTTAATATTTTATAATAAAAAGTGTATAGGTATAGGCAATGTTGCCAGTTCAATGTTTTTATTAATCGTATCTTTTATCTTCCTTACAACTCAATCAGTCAAAGTTCGGTCTTCAATTTGCTAATTTTAGATTTAGATTTTATTTAATTCATTATATGGCATAAATTATAGGTGGGGAACAATTTTAGTCTTGGTACCTATACATTGATGTATTGGGTACCCCCCTAAGATTGAATTGTATTTTCGAAGCCAATGTAGGATAGATATCTAAATTGTAATATTTATTTACTTATCCACCGATAATATCAAAAAGTATATGTTGAAAATAATATTGAAAAGCGCTAATATTATTTTCCTTTGATAGTTGTGGAAGAGATTTTTAGTGGGCAGCAGCTTAGCTGTAACCCTCTGAGTTCAGATGGCACATTTATTGTAGAAGTGAAGGTATTTCAGTTGCTATCGTAAAAGTGTAGGCTTCCATTAAAAATATATTTGTATTAAATTTAGGTTTAAGCGGCCATAAATCACCAAATACGAGAGTTGTTTTAATTTTGTATATTGTAACGTATAAATATTTAGTATAACTAATATCCGCATTAAGATATCCCATCTTATGTAATTATTACCAATAATAAATAGATATTTTATAGTTATATTTGTTTTATTTTTGCTCAAGGATTTGGTAAACTTGCTGATTGTTCTTATTACACTCACATAATAATGTCATTATTCCAGTGGCATGCTAATCCAGTGAGCCTTAGATGATGTTGTAAAACTTGAGGTGCCAATAATACAACAGCTCAGGCAAGCTTTTAAACGTGCTTAATAAGATTCCCACGAAAAATGGACCCAGGACCCATAAAATGTTACTTACTAAATCGTATCGACATCGTATCGCCTCGCTTGTGATTGAAGAAAAACTGACGCGTGATGTCGCAATAATCCCTCCGCCAATCACGGTGATCTCTCAACCAATCACAATGATACGATGCGATGTCGATACGATTTAGTAAGATACGTTCTTTTGGGATAGCAATTATAGGTGGATCGCTTAGAGGTCAATGTGCTGTAGAGACGTTTATATATCGCTCATTTGCTACAAACATGACATTTCTCAAAAACTTAAAATTATACCATAATCGTTGATTTTTTGGGATACTTATTTAGACAAAAATGTAGTGAGGTTACTATAGTTTTCTGCAAAAATATTAAATCTTAGGTATAAAGCACACATGATATACTGTGCTATTTTTTTTTGCAGCAAGGAAACACATGTCATTGTTGCTGATAAATATATAAATATTTTTGTAGTATTTTGATTTATGACGATACACTCGATAATCATTTTAAATTTGATGTAAACTTAAAGTAATAATAACAAAATACGTCGATATTGAAAAAACTTTTTATTAATATAGGAATCAATAGTGGACTACAACATAGTCACATTAACAACTTTATAAAAAATCAACAGTAGTTATTGCGCTTAAATCTAGTTATTTAATTAAACTAGCCTTTGCCCGCGGCTTCGCCGCAGCCAATAGCTAGTTTTTCGGTTATATCTCAGGTTCCCGATATATAGCGGGATAAAATGTATACCAGTTTTTAAGTATAATCAAGGCCTTTCAAATAAAAAAGTTGCATCAATATCCAGTAGATTTTGCGTGATGCGCGAACAAACAAACATATAAACAGAATAAAAATTCTAAAAAAAATTGTTTTGGGTTTAGACACCCCTAGACACACGCCTATATAGCCTATAACAGTCAATTTTTCTCAAATATCTTGAATGTACAGACACAGCTATGTTACAACTTTATAATAGTATAGATTGGCACAGTGTTATAAATCAAATTCTCCACATTACTTATATTATTGTTATAGAGTAATTAATATCACCAAGTCAGCCTTAATAATTAAGTTCTCTCTCTCTCTAGATTTATATATACTTTTAATATCTTAATAATCATAATTACAATCTTAATGTTATCACAAAATTAGTATCAACAATGAAATTTCAGTCTCTAACACAAACTATACATAAAATTCAAAACAATGTTCAAAAATACTATAGGAATCATAACACTATTGTAGAAAAAAAAACCTTACAAAAAATTGTAAAAACGAGCATAGAACTGTGGAATTAGGTTATTGCTTAACTAGTCCAACACATTTGCTTTCTTACTGCGCGATACGCCTGGCTTATAGTGATAAGATTTCTTGACATACCTTTTTTGTTTAGGCGGGAAAGAAGGTACCTAACAGCACACCCCGTCGTTCGGGGCAACGAGCAGGGTAGTGTGGGGCCCTCACCCTCTAAAGAAACCCGCCGTGTGCTGTCTCTCCACCTGTGTTGGTGGGCCACTGGTACTATGTTACATTGCTTCAGTGGTCCACCGGCGGCTTACCCTTTTGGGTACCCTCTACTGAGTGACGCATCCGCATACGGAGCGTCGCACCTTCACGGGAGGCCTTGCGGGTGGCGAACGTTACCCGGTCCATCCACCCGCAGCCTCGGCTATGGCGGTTACCTCAGTTAGGGCGTAACCTTTTCGTTTTCTTTTTCTGTTCCAATTTGCTTTTGCCTTCAGACTTGCAGGAGATAAAGTTATGATCCTATTTTCTGTTAAAGTTGATAACAATGGGATTATACTATTCAAATTGTTAGTTGCAACGGAATACTCCTTTATCTTTTTAGCTCACAACTCAGGACAGCGCTTCTGAGGAGCAGGTTCGGAAATAGTTATTGCACTATCTGTCGTGGGACTTAAACATAGCTGGCGAGTCGTGGGTGTGTAATACACCTCTGCCTACCCCTTCGGGGAATACAGGCGTGATGCTATGTTTTTTTTTTCTATCTGTCGTTGAAGTAGATGGTAATGGAATTAAGTACTCAATTGTCTCTATCAACTCGGCACTTTCTTGCTGAAAAGTTGCTCAGGTTGAATTTACATCGGGTCTTTGACAGAATCGTCACTATCTGGAAAATAAATGTAAAAATGATATTCAATTTAAGTATTTTCATAAACAAATTTGATTCATTGCCATAAAAAAAATACCTATCTTTCAATAAACGTGTCATCTAAAGAATCCGAATCAGATGACGAGCTGGTAGAAGAACTACTCTCATTTGATAAATATCTCATCTCGTGTGATGTTTGGTTAACTCTTTAATTGCCTGAAAAATTAGTACTTAGGTTCATTTTATAAAGATGCAAGGAAAAAATTTCATTACAAAAAGTACATAAGTACTGGTTTCATTAGGCATGTGCTCTTCATTGGGCGAATTATCATGCTTGTCAATCAATGCTACAATTTTTTTACCTCTTTAAAAGGTAAATATGTGGAAACCCTCTTAAAATACATTTTTAAGAAAAATACATAGATGAGAAAACGTGTCTTGAATTATTACATAAAACGTTTTATTACAAAATGTTGCAATATTTTATCATAATTAACGCAAACTATTTTTAAATATAATGACATAACTGTAGATATTTTTTATTGTAATATTAATTTGTTGTTTTCTTTGTTATCAACAACGTCATAATTCGGAATAATACTCCAATGGTTGTTATTTTTTTCAGCAATATTGTCATAACACGAAATATGCCTATACTAATTTATTTAATATTGTTATTAACGACATATTTATACGTTATTCTTGTATAAAATATTAAAATCAATTTTGCATAGCTTACCGGAAAGATCGTTGTAACGTAAAAAATGTCGTTCTTCAAGAGCACAGTACAACCTACCGCTCGCACCGGTACATCACAATTAAAATAATGTCATTGTTGCCCCAAGTCACCCAAACGAAAGAGACAATACTATAACTCCACAATTGTGAATATTTGCTCTCTCTCTCTCTCTCTCACTACATGGTTTAGAAAAATGACGTTTTTACAGTAAATAGAGCGTATTTTTTTAAACACAACTGTATTATTTACTAAAAAATCATGAATTATTAGATATGTCGTCCTTGTAGCAAATGAGCGGTATGTACGACGACAACGAGGTATAATTATATTGTAAAGTTGACGCTAACGAAGCCACGGGCAGAATCTAGTATTATTACCTAGAGTTTTTGTTATTTATATACATATTTTAAACACTTGATATGCATAGCTGAAATACTTTTAGTGTGAAGAAGAAAATTATAGTTAAGTAAATACCTAAGTGCGGCGACCGCATGATCTGGATCATTGTTACAAACTAATGATGAGCAAAATTTGTCTTATTTTTGCAATTTGTAAAACCTAAGTTGCAGAAAATGAACAAAACCAAGATTCAAGCTTGGTCAATGCAAGATCAACCATGCTAGAGTCTGGGTTTAGGTAATTTATGAAAATTTTACGTTCGTAAAAGCCCCCTGCGATTCAAGAATTATTTCTTAACGCAAGGTATTCTCTAAAAAAAATTCTAAAAATTGATTTTATCACAGATTTTTTATGTAAACATGAAAGAAGACAGTGTTATCTACACGGTCGGACTTAACAACAAGTGAGGGCTCTTACGTGGTACTAACGATCGAGACCGGGGTTGTGTAGGCCAGGGGAGTTAGACGGAATCTCATATCTCACATGTCGATCGTATCGTGATCACTGTGATTGGTTGAAAGATCACCGTGATTGGCCAACGGATTACTGCGACATGATGCGTCGGTTTCTCTACGAATCACAAGCGTGTCGATACGATGTAGATTGTGAGATATGAGATTTCGTCTAATCCCCCAGAGGGTTTAGAATGTATTTCACTCAATCGTATCGACATCGCATCCTGTCATTGTGATTAGTTGAGAGATCACCGTGATTGGCCGAGGGATTATTGCGACATCACGCATCGATTTCTCTATCAATCACAAGCGAGACGACACGATGTCGATAAAATTTAGTAAGTTTCATTCTACGGGCCCAGAAGGCTTAACGCTCTCCCTAAGGTTTCTCTAGTGGTAGGGCCTTGTTTATTCTAGCATGAATGTGCCGGCTCCATCGGGAAAGTAGGTACTCTCACAAAATATGCGTGTAATAACGTTAGGTACTCCTACCGTTGTGTTTCGTATGGTAAGTGAAAGCGCCGGAGGCCCAAACCCCCTCCCTACCCTCTGCTTGTTATCCACCCTATCCTCTCCTTAGTATCCTACCTATCTTCTATTATCCATCCTATCCCTTTCCTTGGAGATAGCTATGCGCGAGTGATGACTCTGGTGTTGGTTGCGTTTATAGGCTGCGGTAACCGCTTAACATCGGGTGAGCCGTATGCTTGTTTGGGTTTCAAATGTAGTACAGTACGGGCGTGTTTTACCGCAAAACTTCATGATAACGCACTTTTATTGATAACAAAAAAACCTATAGAACTGACCGAAGATTCGATGCAGAAACCTCGCTGTGAGCGTTGCATACAAAACTAGAAAACTAAGTAAAATAGGTACCTTGTTTACGAGGGCAATAACCGTGACTATAATGTTTCGTAAAGAATTACGAGTAAACATAAATAAATCTTTATAACGGTTAGATAACATTGTATGTTTCACAAATAATGGCCGACTGACTGACTACCGTAATGTAAATAATTTAATGGGGCGACAAATTTTTAGATTTAGCTAGATAGGTAGGTACCTATTTATTACAAATAGTTTTTTTTATTACGTATGGTTGCATACGAGCCCCGGCGCAACTGATGGTAAATGGTAACTGTCGCTCATGGACTTAACTATTCCGAGAGTCAGCGGTGGATTTACACTAGGGGCAGTCGGGGCTAGTGCCCAGGGCGGCAAAATTTTGAGTGTAAAAATTTTTTTAGTCTTGATAAGACTTGAGATTGCTCAATGTAATTAATTAACTCTATTTATTAATAATTTTCTGTTTAATTGATAATTCAAGAAATTAATTTCATCCATTATTTGTGAATTATAATTTTGGCACTTGGTAAAAATTAATTATCAAAATGATTTAATCAACATTTTTGATCTATATTTAGTACAAATTATTTGTGAATTAGGGTAAAAACAGATTTTAGAACGAGCGGGAATCGAACCTGCGTCTTTTCCAATCCGGGGAAGTGTTCTAAGCCACTGAGCTATCGTACTGACCTATTCGGTCATCCCAATTTCCTCATTTCCTCATCCTGATTGAATCAATTTATTTCCTTGGAGATTTAAAATAATAATCAATTTTTCTATTTTCTGGAATTAAAGAAATTATTTGATTTTTTTTTCAATTGAAAAAAATCATTATTGGTTTTTGCATTTTTCAAAATTTTATTTAATCAACGAATTTAAAAAAAATGTCGATGAAAAATAAAATATATAGGCTATAGGTTTAAGTAAAATTCCAGTATTGGGGCGGATTTCTTTCCGGGCGCCCAGGAGCTGCATTAAGTTTAAATCCGGCCCTGCCGAGAGTATTGTAAAGCCGCTGCTCACTATTTCATTTCACAGATATGAAAGTAATGAATTAACGGCTATTTACTGCTACAACCAAAACACACCAATGTGCTCTTCATGGTCGGTCACACGGGAGATGGTGGTACTAACCTTCTCGGGATAGGATGGGGCGATGACACTTGTATTTTTAGCCCGTCACCACACATACAAAAGTTTAAATTATGGCATTATTTACACGCTATATAGTACCTACCTACATACTTACGTCCAAAAATATGTATCTAATAGGTACCTATTTATACACAAAACTTGCCTTTGCCCGCGGCTTTTCCGCAGCCAAAAGCTAGTTTTTAGGTTATATCTCAGGTTCCCGATATAGCAGCGAAAAATGTATACCAGTTTTTAAGTCTAATCAAGAGCTATCAAATAAAAAAGTTGCATCAAAATCCGGTTCCATCAAAAAACTTTGGAGTAGTTTTTATGTGATGCGCGAACGAACAAATGAACAAAAAAATCTAAAAAAAGGTCGTTTTGTGTTTAGACACGCCCATATAGGTAGCTTAATATAATATTTTTTTCTCAAATATTTTAAACGAACAGACACAGCTCTGTTACAGCTTTATAAAAGTAATAGACAGATAAATTGTCATAGATTTTTTTAGTCGATGAATTCGAATAATATAATCATTAACACTTTATCATTAATTATTGACTATAATCCAATACCTTACGTTAAGGTATTCTTATGTTAGAAAATATATTCGTTTTGCTACATTGCTGAAATTATGATAATTTTGTTATAGTATGACAAACATAGTTTCAAGATGTCATGGATTTGAATACGGAAGACCCGTATATAATGTCTCCTTATTTTTCTATTGTTACAATACTCCTTACTGACAAACATTAGACACGATTGCAAAGTAGATCCATCTAGTGATAACACTGCATATTTGGTGAAGTGGTGTAGATAAACCTTCCTTGTAGAGTATTAAGGATTTGGTTTTCAAAACACATAATTTTACAAACAGTTATTGTGAGCCTGTGATGTACTTTGAATTCCTTGTCAAATAGAGATAGTGGAAGAGCCTTGCTTATCTTAGTATCAATGGGCTGGCTGGATCGGGGAAGTAAACAGAGGGTGTTGATGGTGCACAGAAGATAAGCGTGTAACAATGGTGGTTTTTTTTGTTAAGTCAGGGAAAAAATGTTTCTAACCGCACACCTCGTCGTTCGGGGCAACGAACAGGGTAGGGGCCTTCACCCACTAAAGGAAACCGCCGTGTGCCGTCTCCGCCCTTATACATAACCATAGGAATGTAATAACCATATTACATTCCTTCAGTGGTAACGGTGGGTACTCCTACCGTCATGTTTCATATGGTGAGTGAGAGCGCCGGAGGCCCAGGCCGCCTCCCGATCCTCTCTATACTATCCTTCCCACCCTCTCATTATTATCCCTCCTATCTTTTTTTAGTACCCTACCTATCGTCTTCTTGTTATCCTTCCTTTCCACGTCCTATCACTTTCCTTGGGGATAGCGATGCGCGAGTGATGCCTCTAGTGTTGCTGAGACTACGGTAGCCGCTTACCATCAGGTGGGTAGTATGTATGTCTGTCATCCACGTAGTATAAAAACAGATAGTATTTCTTTACGTGCGTAGCAGTACTCCATCACGCTCATTGAACGTGATATATGTGTAAAAAATATTGTCCAACTAATTGCTTTTTAACCATATAACAGGGACCTTCACCTACATCGATAACGATGCAAACAAGTGTCAAAATTTCCACTACTGTCAAAAATAACATATTTTATTCTACGTAGAGATTAAATACATATATGTATATGCTTAAAGACGTCGCATATTTTATTGTTCTTATTTTTTTTAATTAATTTAAAACAAACATTAAGGCGTTCCGGCATGCGCCATCCTTACCTGAAGATAGGTAATACGTGGAATGGATTTGAGTTTTAGGTAAAGGTACATACCTAATGTAAGACTGAAAACATTTATTTTAGTACACAGCTAATAGAAATTTAGATATAGAGAGCATCGCAACGAGCGGTCCTGTGCCGACTGTATCTAATGGCTCCCTGCAGCTTTGATCAGATCGTCGCTCCGTCTAGTCCGATGGTTTCCCCAACAAACGCTGCGCCGTCTGATAAAAATAACGAACAACTCAATCCACCCAAGGTAAAAAGCCAAAACTATAGCCCTAAAGCGAATCTTACCCACAAAGTGATGAGAACAGTTCGGTGGTCATTTCAGGGCGCAACTCACTACAGCTTCCTCAGAACCGGTCAAGCAATAATAGCAGATATCTACTCCGAACAATGATGGCGTTACTCGCAGCAAAACAGCCCTGACTCGTCAATAGGTCATCAACATTAATGCTCCATGATAATGCCATATTGCTCGTAACGGTTTTAGCACTACTTCTTGTAGTGTTTTACAAACGATCCATCCTACATACTTGCAGGACGCTGCCCCAACCGACTACCACTTTTACAGCGATTTGGTCAAACTTTTTCCAGTAAGAAGCACAAAAAATCTACAGTTTATGGAGTCTAGATCAACAGGGTTTTATTACAAAGGCTTCTACCTATTAACAACAACATAGCATCACGCCTGTATTCCCCGAAGGGGTAGGCAGAGGTGTATTGCACACCCACGACTCGCCAGCTATGTTTAAGTCCCACGTAATAGGGGGCGAGACTATTGAAGTCTACCGGGCACATTTCCAAACTCCGGGCTGCTACTGAGAATTTTTCTTTTTAGGAAAAAACTCAATAACATTGTCCGACCCGGGGATCGAACCCGAGACCTCATGATTAGCAGTTTCATACACTACCGCTACACCACCGAGGCAGTTTTCTTCCTATAAGAAGGCAGAACTGTAAAGGCAACGAGGACGGTTGCTTTGTTTTAAAAAATATTACATCCTTCATAAAATGGTTTTAAATTTTCGTTATTATGTTTCATAAAGTGTATACTTAACAGTAGACTTGTGAAGCCGTCCATACTATTTATTATACATACTTGTATGTATCCGTTGCAAAAACTGACAATGTTTTTTGTCACCGTGCAATCATTTATGAAATAAACATAATTAATACCTACCCCTAGAAACTAGCTACCTGTGAAAAAGGTACGATATACAAAATAAAACATAGTCCTATGCCTGTATCCCCGAAGGGCTACGCAGAAGTGTATTACAAACCACACAGTTCGCCAACTATGTTTAAGTCCCACGTAATAAGGGGCGAGCCAGTTGCCATCTACCGGGCACGTTCCTAAGCTCCAGGTTGCTGACTGAGAATTTTTATTTTATGAAAAAGCTGAATTACACTGTCCGACCCATATCGCACCTGAGACCTCATGATCGGCAATCGCTCACACTACCGCTGCTCCGCCGAGTCAGTACGAAGTACAATTATAATTTATGTAGTGTAGTGTACCTCCGTTTTGTATTCTTAATGCGAAGTAGCAATATGAAATATTGGAAAAACCATCTACATATACACAAACCATAAAGCGCGCTAAGTAAGTGATATTTGATGGGCAAAACATGATTTATCTTCTGTGAAAATAAGGTTGCAACAATTAGCTTAAATAAAGTGTCATCATAACGATGTTGTATAAATGACATTGTTCTGAGCATTATAATAAACGTGTGGATTCTCATGTGATGTATGTTAGAAAGTCTACCGGTGTAGTATCTATTGCAAATTGGTCAGTGGTTCGAATCTCACCACTGAAGGAATGTAATATGGTTCCGGTGGCGCACCAATAAAGGCGGAGAGACGGCACACGGCGGGTTTCTTTAGTGGGTGAGGGCCCCACACTACCCTGTTCGTTGCCCCGCACGACGGGGTGTGTGGTTAGGAACATTTTTTCCCGCCTTAACAAAGAAAAAAGGGGTTCGAATCCTAGGTGGGGTCAAGATCAGGGTAGTGCCTCGGTAATTTTGTAAGAGCGTTGGTCCTCTTCTTTTAGACGGAAAAAAATATACCCAACCGCACACCCCGTCGTTCAAGGCAACAAACAGGGTAGTGTGGGGCTCTCACTCACTAAATAAACTCGCTGTTTATTGGCGGGCTACTGGAACTATGTTACATTGCTTCAGTGGTCAAAAGCGTTGGTCCTGCGTCGGAACTCTCTTCGATCGTGTCGGAATGACGCCATTAGACTATAATGATGAGGAAATGAAGAGTGTTCTCGTGTTTACGCGCACATTTGTGTACTAATATCTCTTTTTCTGTCGTTCGGGGCAATGACCAGAGTAGTGTGGGGCCTTCACCCACTAAAGAAACCCGCCGTGTGCCGTCTCTCTGCCTTTATTGGCGGGCTACTGGAACTATGTTAGGTACATTCCTTCGGTGGTCCGCCGGCGGCTTACCCTTTTGGGTACCCTCTACTGAGCGACGCATCCGGTGCGCACGGAGCGTCGCACCTTCGCGGGAGGCCTTGCGGGTGGCGGACGTTCTCCGGTCCATCCACCCGCAGCCTTAGCTAGGGCGGCACAGGCGCAAGTACTCGCACCTGTGCCGCCCCAGTGTAGGTATACTAATATCTCCTGCCTACATGACTAGTTGTCTGACCGCTGTAGCTAAAATTACGTTCTGGAGAGATCTTCATTATTATTTGTATTTATTATTTTATGAAGGTTTTCGAGGATTGCAAAGATATATATATCAAGGTCTTGTTGATGATAAGGCCCTAGAATGCACACATATCATTTAACTTTTCGAAATTATGTACGTTTTTATTTTTAACCCGGTGAAGTAAAAAATTGTAGCGGAACCAGCATTAACCTTGCAGTGTGGTGACAGACTAAGAATAGAAGTGTCACCACCCCATTCTTTCCCACGGATGTCGTATGAGGCGACTATGGGAAGTAAGCAATTATCACCCATTGAATTAATGGTGATAGGATTGGGTACGAAGTGGTAGTACTCACTTGCTATCGAGTCAGAGTGGGTTGGTACCTCCACCTTCCGTGTGACCAGTCATGAAGCACATCGTGTTTTGGTTGTAGCAGGAGATAGCTGTTAATTCTTTCGTTTCATATCTGAAAAAAATGGTGTGCAGTGGCTTGACAATACTCTTGGTATAGTTGAGTCCATGAGCGACGGTTACCAATTACCATCTCGTAAGCCGTGGCTCGTCTGCCATTAAAGGTAATAAAAAAATGCCTGAGAGTTTTTTTTTTACGACTTAAGAATTAATATGCTGACGAGCATTGAGTCAGCATGGTGGACTATGACCATAATTTGAGTTAAATCCACATCAAATAGTGGGTTGTGATGGTTTTATATGTTTACCTATTTTTATAGCGTCCCACATATAGTAGTTATGTTTTGGTATATTGCGTATGTCAAGCTATAGTTACACATTCATCTTATCTCCTCAAAGCCAAGATAAATTAATTTAGATCACGGGTATCTCATTACACATTATGTTTTCCAAAAATAAACTGTGTGTTCTAATAAATTTAATTTACTCCGGAAAAGCATATAATAATTATAAATGTTTACTGTAATTAACTTTTTTAAGTTTAGGTCGCCTTGATAAGCGTGCAGAGTAGGTCTCTAGTTTGAGTGTCCGCGATACACATTTTATAATTCCTAAATAAATCTTTAGAGTATTAAAATAGCTTTATACGACATATTTATATTGCTGTCTGATAATTACGCAAATTACTTACTTGGCATTCTAGCTATCCGTCATCCTTTCATCGTCCACTGTTGGAAATAGACCTCCCGAAAAGTACGCCACAACGAACCGGTGCTGAGATGACATGGTCTTATACACGATTATCGTCTTATTCATGTTCGTTTTTAGACTCACTAATCGGGAGCTCTTTGAATTTGGTATCAAGGTCCACCAGGGACTCTGCCGTGACCTCAATATCATCTGCGAATCGGAGATAGGTGATATACCTATCCGGCTATGTTTTTTTTTTGAGAGAACCACGCCCAGCCCTAAGTTATAATCTTGCATCGCGCGGGACTTGACAAACATACAATTTTACGAACAAAAAATACACCTAGACTCAGAACAACCAGTTGTGGATCATACAAAGAGTTGCCCTGCGTGGGAATCGAACCTACAAAACTCGGGCGGGAGACCGGTATCTAAACCACTCCGCTATTTGTGCAGTCACACAATCTCTCAATATCTCATCTTTGGATGAAATGCCGCCGTGTGGGGCCGGATTTAGAATTGTCCCATCCCTCTCTACCCACGGGAGTCGTAAGAGTTGACTGAGGGAATACCGGGGGAGTGGGCAGCAGCACTCCTTCGAGTATTAACAACATCCACTGTGATCGCCAACCCGCCTGCTAAGCGTGGCGATTACGGTACTATCCTTCATTCTTGGGGAGGCCTATGTCCAGCAGTGGACGTTAAAAGGCCGATGGATGGATGGATGGATGAAATAACAGTGCCATGATTAATGTCTTCAGCTTGAACAGCTGGCTTTTTCCAACAGAAAGATCTCTTTTGAACACTGGAGCCTTGGTTCGGATCTATCGAGTCTTTAATACGCGGGGTATTAAATCCGCGAATTGGAGTTCGGCCTGTTTTATCGCCTCTGGTCAGCGAGAGATGGATTTCGAGATATCCTTGTAGAGGGCCTTCATTTTGTCGTCAATGTCCAATGTGTCGAGATCGCTGCGTGACGGTTTGGTTATTAGTATAGAATAAGTAGTATAAGATTCACTACCCACCCTTGACACACTCTCAATCCTCTCCACGTTGCCTATGAGAGACTTGCGAACGATAACCCTAACACCACCCTGGAAACGATGGTCACCTTCCCGGTGGAAAATTTATAATGGTTGAATTAAAAAAGGTTCAGTAGTTTCAGAGTTAACTGATTACAAACAATTTTTTTCCTATTATTATACTCGTAGAAAACTTTACTGAGAATTTTACGGCTTTTATTATTTTTTACTATTTAGGTCGGTTGATTTAGTTTTATATACCTTCCGTGACTATAACATAATTAATTAAGCATTTCTCATGAAACTTTAAGTTTCCACTAAGGTAATGTTATACAATAACACTTATAATAACTTATAAATAGCTTCAAGTCTTTGAAATTCTTCAATATTGATACGCAACTCTTGGGGGCTTGTGCTAATAATTAACTGGGAAACATAAATAAGGTTAGGGGCGTACCCAAGGTTCAAAATCGATATTTATGGGTTACAGCTTTGTATAACTACAGATTCACTGCTTTTTATTTTTATTAAGTACACTAAACGATCTAGCCCAGTTTTGTGAAGGCACTAAAGTATACATTTATGTACAAAATATATTATATCTTATTCTACCAAACTATAATAAACATATTTCACGTAAACTTCACAACTTACTATACTTAATACTAAACTTTGTCGAACTGTGTTGTAGGTATAGTGTATATTATATAGGAAGTAAGTAAGTACCTACATAGAGAGAGCTTTAGTGGAGCTTTGCTTATCCCAGCATGAATGGGTAGATACTACTACCATTGTGTTGCGTATAGTGAGTGAGAGTGCCATAGGCCCAAACCCCCTCCCTATCCTCTCCTTAGTATCTTTAATATCTTACCTATCCTCTGCATATCCATCTCCTATCCCTTTTCGTTGGAGATGGCGACACGCGAGTGTAGCCTCTGGTGTTGCTAGCGTCTATAGGCTAAGGTGACTATCTACCATCAGTGACCCATGCTTGTGCCACGTAATATAAAAAAAATTTAACTCATGAATATTTACGCACAGAGTTCTTTCCATCCATCCATCAGCCTTTCGACGTCCACTGCTGGACATAGGCCTCCCCAAGAGAACTGTGTGCTCATTATGGGGGATAATGCACAGAGTTCTTTAGTATCGTTTAATTGCATTTGGACAAGTATTAAAAAGTAAATTTTAGTTCCTTGTCAACACCAAGTCATTGTCATCGATGCTGTTGGCACATTAAAAATAGCAGAACTAACTAAATGTATGTATATTTATTAATATTTCCATGTAAAAAAATACAATACTTGCCGCTTGACGTCAGAAGCATATTATTTTCTTTTGTTTTATTCTTACAATTCGACAGCGATTCGTAACCATTGTCATTGAAAAAAGTAAGTTAATATCCTTGGTGTGACTTAAAATACAATTTGACACCACCCTATTCTCCCCGCAGGTGTCATAAGATACCACGGAAGTAATGTCACACAGTTCCAGTGGTCTGCCAATACAGGCGGAGAGAGAGCACAGAGCGGGTTTGTTTAATGGGTAGGGGCCCCATACTAGCCTGTTCGGTGCCCCGAACGACGGTGTATGCGGTTAGGTATATTTTTTTCCGCCTTAATAAAAAAAATGTCATAAGATAAAGAGAGAAAAACAAATTATTTGTGAATGTGGAAAAAGAGAAGTTTAGTGTGAGCGGGATACGAACCTACGTCTCTTCCAATCCAGGGAAGTATTCTAGACCGCTAAGCCATCGCACTGGCCAACGGCCATTCCCAACAACCACAACCCACGACGCTGAGCATGTCAAGTGCTAAAATGTAGATCAAAATAAGGACTGAAGGCCTCTACATTCAAGTTCATGAATGGCAAAGACATGAATCATCACTGCACCATTATGCGGTCTATGCGTCACCAGAACACCCCGGACACAAACAATGTGACGTCATGGTTTATCTACAAATTATGACGTCTAGATAGTTTACAGACAGAATATACAAGATAGCGTCTGACTAAGGCTTAAAGCGGGCAATCACGTGCTCTAAGACTAATCAGTCAGCAATATTTACATCTTATTGCCTTCAAGCATAAACATGATTGGCGTATGACAGCCAGGAGATATTTTAAATGCGCTAATATTTTTAACTATCTTTTTTATTGCTTGTAGTGGCAGGCGAGCCACGGCCCATCTGATGATAAATGGTACCCGTCGCTCAAGGACTTAACTATACTGAGACTATTGTCAAGCCTGCTGACCATTTCGTTTCACCAATATTTTCATATTACACACATATAGAAAGAATAAACAGCTATCTCCTGCTACAGCCAAAACGGAACGCTTCATGGCCGATCACACTGGAGATGGTGGTGCCAACCCGCTCGGGCCCAAGTGAGTACTCCCACTCGGTATCCAGCCCTACCACCAGTCATGCAATGGATGATAATTGCTTACTTCCCTTAGTCGCCTCATACGACACCCGTGGGAAAGAATGGGGTGGTGACACTTGTATTCTTAGTCCGTCACCATACGGAAAGGGGCTAGTGTATCTTTATAAAATTACTTTTTAGGTTATACTGGCCGTGTGGGGCCGGCTTTAGAATTGTCCCACCCCTCTACCCATGGGAGTCGTAAGAGCCCCCTTAGTCGGCTCCGTCGATACCGGGGGAGTGGGCAGCAGCACTCCCTCGAGTATTAACAACTTCCACTGCGATTGCCAACCCGCCTGCCAAGCGTAGCGATTACGGCATTATTCCCCCTTTGGGGAGGCCTATGTCCAGCAGTGGACGTTAAAAGGCTGATGGATGGATTGAGGTTATACTTAGGTTTCGAATATAGGTAGTAGCGGCATACAACGTATTGCAGTTTTTAAGTTTAATCAAGAGCTATCCAAACAAAAAAGTTGCAACAAAATCCGTCCAGAAAGTTTCTCAAATATCTTAAATGTACCGACAGTCCGACATGCTGTGATACAATTTTATAATTGTTATTAGGAAGGCTCAACCTTAATTTTATAGAACGAAATATTGTCTTAATGTGTTGCCAATTACCTGATTATATTATTCTAAGGTTGGTGATTCCCAAGAGCGTTGTAGTCAGCTTTGTAAATATACTCGTAGCTTAAGCAGAATATCAGCCTTAAATATCAACTTTTTTTTGTTAAGGCGGGAAAAATGTTCCTAACCGCACATCCTGTCGTTCGGGGCAACGAACAGGGTAGTGTGGAGCCCTCACCCACTAAAGAAACCCGCCGTGTGCCGTCTCTCCGCCTTAAATATCAACCTACGAAGTAGCTGTCTGAAACATTTTGGTTGTGGAAATCTTTTCGGTTTTTTCGGTATATATAAAACAAAGTCAGGTTTCAGTTACACCATTTATAACATAAGAATGGCGGGATAAATTTTTACGATCTTATAGATTTTTTGGAATTTTCTTCGCCCAGAATAGCAGAATAACTAAAAAAAGCGAAATGCACGAATAATAAATATGAAGATTCTCATAAATTTTCAAGAAAGCAGTCTCACTGTGCGCCAATTATTCATACTTAACACCTTGTTAAAACAACACGCTTTACTGACGTACCAGCCGGCTCTGTCCAGCGGTAAGAGACTCCTGTACAACGCATTAAATTATCTACGACTAGCTGCTACCCGCAACTTCGTCTGCGTGGAATTTAGTTATTTTATTTTTTAGTGTGGAATCCTAATTATCTTTTCAATATAAATTTGTGATCCCCGTCCCGTGAGCCCCGTCCAAATCGGTCCAGCCATTAAGGAGATTAGCCGTGGTCGTGTATTTCGCGAATATACTTAACTATTTGAATCGGTATTCATTCATAATTTCATGGGTTTTTTTCAACAGTTATGTGCTAGTGAAAGTCCCATCTAAATCGGTCCAGCCGTTCCTGAGATTAGCCGGAACAAACAGACAGACAGACAGACATGCAAAAACTTTAAACATTGGTAATTTACTATTATAGAATGGATATTTTTAAGAGGAGAGCCCACCACTCACCCACGGATTGTCAATCCCGGTTATCTTTGGACAGAATAACCTAAGATTGCCAATCCGCACTCTCACAGATAGAGGAGAATGTACCTAACAATAGCAAAGTAGCATGCACGATAATGACAAAAAACTCACCAACGCGACACAACCATGCGATACGGTAGAACTCTCAGAACCACAATATTGCAATATTCCGCAAAAATCCGAACATAAATTCGACACGTGTTTCGCCTCTAAACGAGGCATTCTCAAGAACGCTCGGCAACAAATGAGCCGCATGGTTGTGTGAACACATATGTGTTGGTGGATTTTATATCGAAAAATCGCTAAAACTCAGTAAAAATATAATAATCGCAAAACAATGAAAAAATATCGCTATGTGTTCTAAAATATCACCAGATCTAGTGATAAAACACTAAGGTGGCAACACTGGCGGCCATCGATGCGCAATTTTTAGGCACACGGCACACTCCGCGCCCGCCGACCGCTGCCGGACGAGACGAAACGTACGGCCCGCCAGCCACTGTGCCTCCGGTTTTTAAATCTCTGACATCCATTTTAATGAAATGCTGTCGTGTGCCGTCACACAGGAGATGGTGGTACCAACCCGCTCGGGCCCGATAGCAAGTGAGTACTCCCACTTGGTATCCAGCCCTACCACCAGTAATGCAATGGGTGATAATTGCTTGTTTCCTTCCCTTAGTCGCCTTGTACGACACCCATAAGAAAAAATGGGGTGGTGACACTTGTATTCTTAGTCCGTTGACACAGGGACCTTTACTCTCTGATTAGCAAAGAGCACAGTGGATAGGCTGGACGTCCGCTGCGTAGGGTCAGCGGGGCCATAATGGCCCCTCGGACTCTGGGTGGGGAACACCGGGGCCACAGTGACCACCCTGTCCTCAGATGGTGACGGGTTCACTGCTTGCGGTGGGCCGGACGTCTGTTGTGGAGGGGGACATTGGGATCAGAGTGACCCCTCCATCGCCAGCCACTGTTAAGTATTTTAATAGCAATAATAAATTCTATTAACACACATAATATTACAATAAAATGGATAAAAATGCTTATTTACCTACGACATCAAAAAACGAGCCCGTTTATATTCAATAACACTATAAAATAATGTAGTTATTCTTACATAATGTTATAGTTGGCGAAGTACGATTATTTTTTTTATATGATTTTTCTATTATCACGGCCATTATTGTACAAATAATGTGAACGCAATGTCATTTTAAGAAAGTCAAATTATTTAATTATGCATGTAATGAATTACGAAACTGTAGAGGTGGAAAATGAAAAAAAATAAACAACCTCTTTTTGCTAAATTAAAATACCTATTCGGAAATTGAATCAAGAAGTTGTAAAAAAATAAGAAAGAAATTACTGTAATATTTTTATCTTGATGCTTGAGAAAACTTGATACCAAAAATGAGCATTGTCCTTTGGCCTTTATATTACCTGGCTACATGCTGTATTGATTTAATACAGCATGTAGCCAGGTAATTTATATGCTGAGAAATAGCATAGTTTACCGACTGTTACCAATTTCATGTTGATTTAAAACAGATTTATTTCACTGAAGGTGTTGCCTCATATTGCGACTAATGTTCTCCATTACACGTTAAATATTTTGCTAAGTATTCTCTCGACCAAATTTCTGAAGACCTCGCGGATGGAGTCGCGGGAAGCACTAAGGAATAATCCTTGAATCGCGGAGGACTTTACAAACATACAATTTCACGGACACAAAGTACAACCAGACTCTGAACAACCATTTGTGGATCACACAAAAAGTTGTCCTGTGTGGGAATCGGACCCACAACACTCGGGCGGGGGGCCGGTATCTAAACCACTCCGCCATCTGCGCAGTCCAAAATGTCTCGCACTTGCCATCTCCAAAGGGTAAGTAGAAACTACATTTGTCTTTCGTAACTTAGTTCCAACGTAATCGAAAACTCTCTACCGGGTACATTTTTAGACTACATACAGCTTTGGTAAATCTCCAAATAGAAAACCTCTTGTAAATAAATAAATAAATATAAATATTCACGGACATTTTCACACAACGACCTCTGGTCCCAAACTAAGCTTAATGCTTGTGCTATGGGTACCAGATTACGGATATAATACGTTTACATTACTTTTTTTTTTGTAAATACATATACATACCTTATAGATAGAAAACACCCGGACGCAGTACAACCGCAGTTGGCAACCCCTTCAGGCATCCTCTCTTGTGCGACGCCCCACGCACTTAGGCGTCACACTTTCGCAGTAGGCTTCCGCGGACGGTAGGGCAATCCCTGTCCCACCATCCACAGCCTCAGCTAGGGCGGCATCAGGCGTGGATAAGTGCGCCCACGCCGCCCCGCATGCCGGCGGCGAATCGGGTCCGCCGTATACTAAAGACGACACCCTGCACTAAGGGATAATACTTGTATCGCAGGGACTTTACTAACATACAATTTCACGGGCATAAAATATATCCAGACTCAGAGAAGCCATTTGTGGATCATACAAAGAGTTGTCCTGTGTGGGGATCGAACTCACAACAATCACACACACACGAGGCTGGTATCTAAGCCATTCCGCTATCTGTGCAGTCAATGAGACCTGTGCTGTTTGGCAGACTTTATAACTATTTAGATATTTTTATGTATATTTTTAGCATTTGACATGCTTAGCAACATACATTAAACACAAAGTGAAAAATGTGAAATCGAAAATAACAGTCACGAGCAGGATTCGAACCTGCATCTCCTGGATACCGTCCAGATTTTTTTTTACCAATTCAGTCACCGTGACCCTTGCTCCTGACTGCTAATCTCGACAACACATTCATACTTAACGTCTTTGGGTGACGCAGACGCCATCTGTCGGAAGTATTTTCATCTTAATTGTAAAATTAAGTTTACCTGATCGGTATAATGTATGAAAATACTTCCGACAGATGGCGTCTGCGTCACCCAAAGACGTTAAGTATGAATGTGTTGTTGAGATTAGCAGTCAGGAGCAAGGGTTACGGTGGCTGAATTGGTAAAGCATCTGGACGGTATCCAGGAGATGCAGGTTCGAATCCTGCTCGTGACTGTTATTTTCGATTTCACATTTTTCACTTTGTGTTTAAAGACTTTATAACGTGCGTGTGAACTGAGGGACCACACTGGTATTTCGCAATATAAAAATAGTATTATTTAGCAGAGGACTTGAAACAATATTGTAGAACAAATCTGGGAATTTGTAAAAAGATTAAGTACACTAGACTTTCTGATAGTTCTGTCGTCTACTAGCTAGCAATGCATATATGTCAGTGGAGGTGATAATTAAGGGACCAGTTTTAAAACTCGCTATCTTCGAATTGAGTCGATATTTAATTTCCATTTCTTTTTTACAAAATGTTATAAGATTCTTACTAAAACATTATGTAGGAAAAGAAAGATTTTATTTATTTGATTTGGGAATATTCACTAAAATATTTATCTTTCTTGTGTGGATTGAGGGACCACAGTTTAGTCGTTATATTTTTTTTATCTTTGATTCTTTGTGGTCTATTATTCAGTAATTACTTTTACAAATTCTTTACTAAATGTCTGTAATCACAAAACCTTAATTTTTCAGATACTTTCCGAGATCTGGCTGATGGTCTGTGAGGACTGAGGGACCACACTTTAAGGGCTGTAGTTTTTAATATATATTTTTTACAAATTCCCAGGTTTGTTCTACAATTGTTTCAAGTCTTCTACTAAATAATACTATATTTATTTTGTGAAATACCAATGTGGTCCCTTAGTTCACACGCGTACTCTATAAACTATAGAGAAAGTCTCTCCGGCATGCAGGTTTCCAATTTATCACTGCTCGGTGAAGGAAAATATTGTGAGGAAACCTCCACGCGTGAGAGATTTACTTGACTTGTGGCAACCCACATTGGGCCGTGGTGGACCCCTCACCTTGAGAGGAGACAGTGGGACAAAAAAGTGATATTTTTCCTCACTTAGCAGTAATAGATACACACATAATTTCGAAAAAGTTCGACTAGTCAAAGGCGTGATCCGCGTGAGTATCTCGGACTAGAAATTGAACTCCATACTTACAAAGTTCTTTGCAATCCTCAGTTTTAGCATACACATAATGAAAAAGAAGTAAACTCTCTTCTCTTTCAGGCCACATTACAGACGGACTAAGAATACGAATGTCACCACCCACGGGTGTCGTACGAGGCGACTAAGGGAAGATAGCAGTTATCACCCATTGAATTACTGGTGGTAGGGCTGGGTACCGAGTGGGAGTACTCACTTGATATTGGGCCCGAGCGGTTAGTATCACCATCTCCCGTGCGATCGGCCATGAAGCACATCGGTGTGTTTTGGTTGTAGCAGAAGATAGCCGTTAATTCTTTCATTTCGTATATGTGAAATGAAATGGTGAGCAGCGGCTTGACAATACTCTCGGTATAGTTGAGTGCATGAGCGACGGTTACCATTTACTATCAGGTCGGCCGTGGTTCGTCTGCCTCCATATACAATAAAAAAAAGAGTTTTATTCTCTGTGATATCCATCGTTCAAAAATCTCGAATGCTAAAATATCATCCAAATAAAACGAAACCGTTTCTATGTTTATTATACAGTTTATAAATCTCGTGAACTTTTTGCAATGGGGAAAAAAAGTTAAGTATGCACAACTAATTATAATCTAAGCGTTTTTAATAATAATACATCCTTTTTATACGTAAATAGAAACCCGCTTGCGCTGTACGAATGCAATTATATATTATGACGTCATAACGATTTCAGTTTTAAAAACAACAACTTGAAAGTTTTTGAATTATACAGACCATTGATTTTTTTTAATACGAGGGTGACAAACAAACGCACGGCACGACTAATGGTAATCGGTTAGCCTAGCAAAATTAGAGGCATCACTAGCGCGTCGCCAAATCTCTATGTTACATGCTGATCTTATGTGAGAGGGTGGTACTTCCCTGGTCGAGCCGGCCCATTCGTCGTTCTGAGATAAGCAAGGCTCTATCTCTAGAAAAAAATCGAGGGAACATTATCGACAAGACCATGGATATCATTACACGCCCTTCGATCAACAATATGATGAGGATTTATAAATACATATTTTTGAAGCATTTGATATGCTTAACTTAAATTAACACAAAGTACGAAATTCCTATACACCTCCTATCCCTTTCCTTTGAGTTGGCGACGCATGAGTTATGCCTCTGGTGTTGCTAGCGTCTATAGGCTACAGTAACCACTTACCATCAGGTGAGCCGTATGCTTGCTCGCCACCCATGTAGTATAAAAAAAAAACTTAATTCACACCCCAGCTTCCAAAACTAAAAATAAACAGAATATTTTGAGTGCCCATATTTTATATATAGATATTGGGTCAATAAAAGCTACTTTCGAATCCTTTTAAAGATCCTTCAGATTATCCCGAGCAAGCGAAAATACAGATGGCCTTTTACATTTTATATTATAGTTCATCGTACACACATGTATACGCATGGTTGTATAAATTATATTATTAATTACGTTGCAATTGAAGATATTGGCAAATAAGTTGACATTGAACATTATTTAATATGCAGCATAAATTTCAATAATTAACACGTTCTGTTGTTATAATTATATTACTATGGTCATTTCGAACTGTGTGCGTGCGTGTATATGTATGGTGTAGGCGTAGTAGCTCATGTATTCCAGATCAGGCATACACGTCCACCTAGCATGTACGCTACAAAACCAGCTGGAACTGCTGTATGTTTATAAAAAACTAGCTGGACCTGTCAAAGATTATCCTATCGGTACGTACGACTTGCCTTCAAGTAAAGCTTCAGATATTTTCCGATTGGCTTTAAAATTTTTGATAAAGCTAGTGGTGGGAGTTCCAATTTGCGAAATAATACCTACCGAGTTCAATTGTAAATCTAAACCATCCAGGGATCCACTAAAATTCACACAAAAATTTATCAAAGTCAATCTGGAGGACTACCTAGCCCGTGGCTTATCCGTGTGGTGACCGATTAAGAATACAAATGACCACCCCATCCTTTCCCACGGGTGTCGCACAAGGCGACTAAGGGAAGTAAGCAATTATCTCCCATTGTATTACTGGTGGTAGAGCTGGGTACCAAGAGAGAGTACTCACTTGCTATCGGGCCCGAACGTGTCGGTACCACCGTTTCCTGTGTGACCTGTCATGAAGCACGTCAATGTGTTTTGGCTGTAGCAGAAGATAGCCATTTATTTTTTCATTTCATATCTTAGAAATGATGGGGCGCAGCGGCTTGACAATACTCTCGGTATAGTTGAGTCCATGGGCGACGGTTACCATTTACCATCAGATGGGCCGTGGCTCGTCTGCCATCATTAGAAATAAAAAAAATCATATTAACACGTACTTAGAGAGTAATAATACTAGCTGACCCGGCACGCGTTGCTGTGGCACACTTATAATAATTGAACAGGCTGCATTTTTAACACCTTACCATATTCGCACATATAATAGTAAACAAGCCAAAGGGGCCTAGCCAAGTTACATTCTATGATCGCTAACGCTAATAGAAAACTATTTAAATATATGGGAATTTGAAAACTTTAACCATATTAAACACAAAGTGAAAAATGTGAAATTAGCAGTCGGGAGCAATTGTCAGGATGGCTGAATTGATAAAGCATCTGGACGGTATCCAGGAGATGCAGGTTCAAATCCTGCTCCTGACTGTTATTTTCGATTTCACATTTTTCACTTTGTGTTTAATGTATAGTGCTAAGCATGTCAAATGCTAAAAATATATATAAAAATATCTAAAAACTTTAACCATAGATAAAGAATCTATATTTATCTAAGTCTTTAACAATATCTATAACGCTAAGTCACGTGACTTAACGTTGGAGATGCCAATGGGTCTAGCCAAGTTGCATTCTATGATCGCTAACGCTAATAGAAAACTATTAAAATGTATGGAAATTTGACATCTCTAACGTTAAGTCACGTGACTTAGCGTTATAGGTATTGTTAAGGACTTAGATAAATATAGGTTCTTTATCTATGGTTAAAGATGTCAAATTCCCATACATTTAAATAGTTTTCTATTAGCGTTAGCGATCATAGAATGCAACTTGGCTAGGCCCACAGATTTCCATACATTTTAATAGTTTTCTATAAGCTTTAGCGATTATAGAATGCAACTTGGCTAGACCTGCAATTATAGCTTCGCTTGCGTCACAGTATGAAAAATCTGATCTGATGATAGGATTTCCGCAAAATCCTTTCTTATATCCTTTCTTGCAGTATCAAAGAACCCAATATGTAAATGATTACGGTCCTGGCCCCAGGAGTTTGGGCTGTGCGTTGATATGTCAATCAGTCAGTTATTCTTTTACTTATATATAGAATACTTAATGTTGATGGTACAGTAACTATTAATAGTCCTTAATTCTTATGTCCTTAATATGTATAATGAAATAATTCTTAAGTTTGTTTGACTAGGGCAAAAATAAAACGACTATTCAAGTATTAAACTTGATATCCGTCTAATTCATTGTTATTGATTTTTGTAGTAGAATAGAATTAGTCCACAGTTATCATTATTCTCATATAATTTAACCTATATGTACCGTAAATCTAATTAAAATAATATATGCGTATCAATGTCAATTAAAATCAAATCATTTTCAAAATAGAAAATGTATCCTGGCTGTATGAAATACACGTCCTTTGCCTTAGTAACAGTTTGAGATATTGCATTGCTTAAAATATAAATACTTTTTAGCTAGGCGCGGTACGAAATTAATATTTATTCTCCTGCTCAGTTTATTGATAATGATGATATTAGTTTTTTAATGATGAAACAACAAAAATGTTTACCTATTGTTGTTTTATTATTGCATATCAATTGCCATAACTTAACATATGTTTAAAAAAATGTTTGCAACTGGCTACTGCCTAGTTTTTTGGTAATAATTGATATAATAATGGGTTATCTAATATTTGTAGTACATTTTGGCGTATATTTCATTGTTGTACATTTCAGGCATTTTTTTGTATGGGTGATGGGTATTCTCCTTTGAAAAAAAACCTGTTAAAGTCGTACATTTTGGAGTTCATCGCGAACAAACACTGTGATAGCTAGTTTATATACCTACTTATAATATATACTAGCCTTTGCCAGCGGCTTCGCCGCAGCCAAAAGCTAGTTTTTCGGTTGTATCTCAGGTTCCCGATATAGTAGCGGGAAAAAATGTCTACCAGTTTTTAAGTTAAATCAAGGCCTTTCAAATAGAAAAATTTGCATTAAAATCCATCTAGTAGTTCTTTTAAATAAATTCTACAAAAAATTCTAGTTTAAATAATTTTCTAGTTTTTCGGATATATCTCAGGTTCCCGATATAGTAGCGGGATAAAATGTATACCAGTTTTTAAGTCTAATCAAGGTCTTTCAAATTTTGTGTGATGCACGAACAAACACACAGACAAACAGACAAACAGACAAAAATTCTAAAAAAAAAACGTTTTGTGTTTAGACACGCCTATATAGCCTATTACAGTCATTTTTTCTCAAATATCTTTAATGTACATACATAGCTATGTTACAGTTTTATAATAGTTTAGATTATAATATGACGATACGTACCTACTATTGGTATAACATTACTATCAACTCTATTATATTACTATTATCTATTACTATTTACTCATTTTTATCAACTGCCTCTGTGGTGCAGCGGTAGTGTGAGCGACTGCTGATCATGAGGTCTCGGATTCGATCCCCGGTCGGGCAGTGTAGACGGCAATAGGCTCGCCCCCTATTACGTGGAACTTAAACATAGCTGGCGAATCGTAGGTGTGTAATACACCTCTGCCTACCCTTTCAGGGAATGCAGGCGTGATGCTACGTTTATGTTATCAATTTTATTCATGTTTAATATTTTTGAAGGATATTTCAACGCATCTTGTTTATAGTATATGAACCCCGTCGCATTGAACACTGTTCATTAACACCCGTGTTCATGGTTGAAGCATCAATAGGCGTTCCATTGTTTATTGTACCGACATTATAACGAACAAATTATCTGTCAAAGTGGAAAAGACTGCGAGCAGAATTCGAATCTTCGTCCGATCAAGTAGCTGAGCATGTCAAGTGTAGTACAGATTAAGATATTTATAAAGGAATACTAACAGCTAATACTACTCTCTACTAGATCCGATGATAGAATTTTATAAGCCTTTCTTTTTATTAAGACGGGTAAAAATGTACTTAACCATACATCCCTTCGTTCCGGGGCAACGAACAGAGCAGCGTGGGGCCCTCACCCACCAAATAAGCCCGCTGTGTGCCGTCTTTCTGCCTGTATTGGGAGACCACTGGAACTATGATGATGACATTACTTCAGTGGTCCGACGGCGGTTTACCCTTCTGGGTACCCTCTACTGGATTGCAGTAAAATTTTGTAGGTAAATAAATGAGATGAAGACACTGATGGATTAACATACAGAATACTTTTTATCCCACAAAAATTAATAGCTCTCAAAGGATCTATTTTTGTCGTATAGCCGTAAAGACTAAACTGATTTGAATAAAATCTGGTAAACAAATAAGCTGTGGCTTGGATAAATACAGAGACTACTGTAAACCTGTAAGAAATTTCTGTGATATAAATATAGATATACCACATAAAAATATGTAATTTTCAAATTCATTTAGTCCACGCAGGCAAAATCGCAGGCAGAATATTTTAAATGTGAAAGAAGAATACTGGTCTAACTTAGGTACATGCAGGCAAGCCAGAGAGGCCCTTCCGACAATCTACCCCGGACTGTCACTTAAGCTACGGCGTTTGAAGAGGCCTCAGCTCCGGCTCCTAACGGGAGCCATTACTGGACATGCTCTATGGAACAAACACTTATTTACTCTAGGTGTTAAAGACAGCCCTCTTTGCAGAGCCTGCATGGCGGCAGACGAAACAGTCGCACACGTCATTCTTGAAAGTCCGGGAGTGGCAGGACACCAGGCACTATATAGGTCTTCGAGGTTTCTACCAGAAGTCGTCGGCAACGTGGAGGGTCTGCTAGGCTTTCTGGGGATACTGGGTTGACAAGGGTAGTGCCATCAACCCATTATACAAAAAAGGCGCATCTATGACGGCGAGTTGCGGAAAATTAGCTCGCGTCTACATACATACATACATAAATGTGTAAGTGGGTTTGTTTGTTACCCCTTGATGCCGTAACTACTTAACTGATCGTCACATAATTTGGCATATTTATAGCTCGGAGTATAAAAAAGGACATAGGCTATTGTTGATGAGAGGTTTTTGTAGTATGACTACTTTTGTGTAGTGACAATTTTGCCAGAGGGCCAGAGGGTGACGTATTTAGATTAGAAGGAATAAGCTAGTATTTCTATAGAAACTAAAAGTAATGATGCCAAGCAAACCTTTATACTTGGATAATTGAGCTCTGTTTAGCTAATATATTTTATGAAGAGTTAACTTAAATTTAAGCACATCTAAATTCCTGGGTACTGTCGATAACAAAAATAGAGTCCTTCTTGTAAGTGATAATACTCACTTATTTACGCATCTCTAACTCAGAACATTTTTATAGGATGTTTGTATGTTTGTTTAGTAGTGGGTGACGCCAAAACTACTAAATATATTTTCATGAAAGTTTTTGTTTGATAGATTTTGAAACTGGTATAAATTTGCCGTTACTACGTCGGGAAGTAGAGTTGTAACCAAAAAAAAAATATAATATCAGTAGAATGATTACTTTATAAAAAAAAAGACGAGATCCTGATCTTGGGAATAATCCCTATAACAACACAGGGGCACTTTACAAACATACAAAATACACCCAGGTCCAGAACAACCATTACTGGAACGCACAAAGAATTGTCCTGTGCGGGAATCGAACCCACAACGGTCACTAAAGGAGGTCGGCATCTAAACAATTCTACCATCTTCATCATACTGGATGGCTGTGACGCTGCGATAGACGACTTGATGCGCGGAGAAATGACGACAAGGGTTTAATAAATGAGAGTACTTTTGCACTGTACTTACGCCCCTAATTGTCACATGTTACTCATGAGACATATTAACGGTCGCATTGTAGATGTTTGCATCGCAAACATAACAAGTACATAAAGCATATGTCATTTCGTTGGCATGTATTCGTCCCTGTCTGTGACTCAGTTGAACATCTTATCCCATCGCGTCTCGACGCGTGGACAAAGTTGCTAGTACGGAACTATCGGTAGTGGCCGGTAGCCAATACCTGTTATTTTTGGAACTGTTGTATCGTGAGTATGATTCAATGTCTGTTTATATTATTGTTTGTGCATTGGTGTTATTGTTAACTGCCGTAGAAAAGAAGAATTTTGAATTTGCTTCTTCATACAAGACTGTACTGCATCTTCTAACAGGTGAGATGTAATGTTGTTTTAAAAAAAAACGTAGCTGCATTTATTTTTTATTTTATGTACACTTTTTATTTTTTTACCCCAAACTAAGCAACGGTGGAGTGGTTTAGATACCGACCTCCCACCCAAGTGTTGTGGGTTCGATCAACTTCAATTTTTTTATGTGATCCACAAATGAATGTTTTGAGTCTGGGTGTAAAGTTTCTTAAATTGTATGTGTGTTAAGTCCCCCGCGATACAAGGATATCTTCAGGCAGGTTTAAAAATATAAAATAAAATTAACAAACGTACGTGCAAATTATCGCATACAAATCGCGTCCTTGTATAAACAATTACAGAATATACCTAAGTGTATAACTCCAAAAATATTTTTATTGTAATATAGAACGACCTCACGATAACTACTGTGCAGTTAATAATTACCTAATTTGTTCGAAATATATAACTAAACGGGTGTTTTTACACCCATGCACATTTTAATAAAAAAATATTTAAACTAACTTAAGTAATAAAAACTACATATGTGCCTGTTAAACTGTATATTTGTGAACTCCTCGGCGATACAGGAATTGTTCTGTAGTGCGGAGTGTTGCCTACAAAATACAGAAAAATACATGGACTGTCAAGAATAATCTAGAAATAGGTAGGTACTTACGTACTTAATTCTAATGTCAAACGAATAAAAAAACAAATAAGAATAGAACAGTTTACTGCGTTACAATAGTCATTAATAACGCTACTTGAGAGCCAGACCGGTCATAAAAATCATATCTAGAAAAATAACTTCAACTGATATCTTTAAATAACACTAACACTAAGTAGTTGGTATATAAATGGTCAAGTATAATGCACAACCGACATTATTATATCTTAATAATCATAATAAATCTTATAAACAGCTACCAATGACCTATTTGTAACATTTGAACCATCCCACACTTTTTTACAATTATTATAAGTGATATTATTTTTTATTTTACAGTTTAACTAGCTATTGAAATGTGTTTTATTAGTTTTTTATGCTATAATTAATTTATTTCTTATTGAGAATCAAACTCTCTACAGGGAATATTACTTACTTACTTATCATCACGCCATCTCCCTTGCGGGGCAGGCAGAGAGAACAGAGTGCCAAAAGGCTCTATTCTTGCATACATCTCTCGCTTCCTCAGCATTGATAATTCCCTTCATACACGCTCGCCGGTTTCGGAGACTCCTGACTCCACCTTCCTTAAATACATGTCATGACCGATTTGGCTTAGGTACGTGAGTCTTGGTCTCCCCCTGTACCTACATCCTTCCACTTTCGCATTGTATATCTTCTTAACCAGCCGCTCATCCGGCATTCATTCGAACATTCCCTTTCGCATCTTTACACCAATACTCTCTTTCATACTTACCTTGTTTGAACCAAAATACGATTATTAGTGTTACTGTTTCCGTGATGTTTTTTAAATATTTGCAAATGAAACCGTGTGAACATTCACAATGTCCGTAATACATTGGAATTCTAATGACTAGGTTATGCTATGTGTTTGTTCATAGCCTAAATATCATCCCACTATTGGGCGTGAGCTACCTCCTCATTGAAAGAGAAATGTGTCTACTATACCACATACATGTATTACAGATGAATTGTAGCAGCTTTGTGAGTTTTTTTTACGTTTTCTCATAAATAAATTGACTTCTTAAATAAATTGACTTCTTAATTGGTTTATTGTTTTCTTTATAAATATAAATAATAATTTAATTCTTCTGTTCCGTTATGTCACTGAACTCCGTGAGTATTTGAGTGGGTATCAGAATAGTTTATATTCACGAATGGACCCGGTGGTGGCGCCACGATGGGGTTATAAGATTTTTTACTAAATTTATATGCTCCATGTACGCATGCGTCGCTCAGTAGTGGGTGCCCAAAAGGGTAAGTTGCCAGCGGCTACTGAAGTAATGTAACACAATTCCAGTGGTCCACCAATACAGGAGGAGAGGTGGCACACGGTGGGTTTCATTAGTGGGGGAGGAACCCACACTACCCTGTTCGTTGGCCAGAAAGTCGGGGTTAGGTACATTTTTTCTCCATAAAAAAGGGGTCCGCTAGTTTATACTAAATATTTTTGTTGAGCGCAATCAGTTTCTAAAATCTCTACCTTACGCATGGCTAAAGCTCTCTAATATGGACGTTCTTTTGTAAATAATTAAATAAAATTGCTTTCATCCTTTTGTTCACGTTTTCTTTTGAACATTTTTGTCCTTACCTGAATGATGACCTGCTTATTTCAGATTTGGCAAATTGCCTATAACAGCTAAAGATTTTCCGTGTTAACATTTGTTGAAATATTAAATGTCTTTTGTTTTAAATAACGGGGCATTGTCCGCCCAAAATGAGTTTTGATTTCAATCAAAAGAATATACAATTGCATGTAATTATTAGCATAGAGACAAACGAGACCGCTCGAAGCATATACCTACTACCTCTAATTTTTCGAAATCGTTTCAGTGTTTATTCTCATACTATCACTCATTATTTTTGGTTATTGCTCACACCCTGTCGTTCAAAGACCAACGATTGCTCATCCGCTTACATAACCCACTGTATGCCATATTTTTGTATTGACGAACCACTTGGTCTGTGTGGCAAATTAATTTGAAAAGAATAAGTCAACATTGTAATCATTAATGATATAAATAAATAAATCACGGACATTTTTCACACAACGTCTTCTGATCCCAAACTAAGCTTAACGCTTGTGCTATGGGTACCAGATTACGGATATAATACATATATAAATTACTTTTTTTTAATACATACATTTATTAGATAGAAAACACCCAGGCGCAGTACAAATATCTGTGTTCATCACACAAATAATTGTCCTGAGTGGGAATCGAACCCATGACCTCGTGCACAGATGTCGGTTACACTACCGACTACGCCACGAGGCCCGTCAAAAAATTAACTATGTTTGAGAGAATTTTTTAACGGCTTGTGAAGCTTGCTAACCCGTACTGTGCCCGCATGGTCTTTACGACCTAAATCCCTTTCACTCTGAAGGAGGATGCCACGTTCAATAGAGGAACATTATTAGGTTGAAAATCAGACATTGTGGTAAAATTGGAAGAGATCTGTCTAGCAGTGTATTCCAATGGGCCGATTTCTTTTTTATTGCTAATGATGGCAGACGAGCCCACTTGATGGTAAGTGGTAACCGTCGCTCATGGACTCAACCGTTCCGGTGGCCAGCCAATAAAAGTGGAGAGACGGCACACGGCGGGTTTCTTTAGTGAGTGAGGGCCCCACACTACCCTGTTCGTTGCCCCGAACGACGGGGTGTGCGGTTAGGACCATTTATTCCAGCCTTGATAAAGGCAGGTTTCCCAACGATGTTTTCTTTCACCGAGCAATGATAAATTGTAAAGTTGTGTAGTTGTGTATTTTTGACACACATAAAAAAATCTCGAGACGTCACAGGTGTGTTCCTTACAGGGTCTGGACCTTGGACTCGGGGTCGAACTCAATACCACTGTCTTTGCAATCCTTGGTTTTACCGCAACTGTTTTTGTATAAAGATAGTTAACTTGTTGTAAAGTAACGTATTCCTATTATATTGATATAATTCTGACGTTTTCGCTGATAAAGTTACCTTTAGAATTTAAAGTTAAATGTTTATTTATTTAACAGTGAATTGCAACTAAAATTACGTGACATAAATGTTGAAAAGAGAGACTGTCTTTTTGTGCATCGTACATTATTATTTACGCCGTATGAACCACATGAGTAAATAGCATAGTTTATTTACCCATGTGTTATAAAGGTTGAACCTCATTAAAATGAACTGCAACTACAACTAAAGTTCTAGTTTATATATTGCCATGTATTGAAAACATTGTATAATATTGCAACTTCTAGACCCGAGTTCTCGGGTTTGAATTTTCGGTTAGTAGCATGGATTTGTGACGATAGAGAGATAGAGACGAATTATAACATAATAAGTACTAGTGGTCCTTCAGTGGTCAACATTCGACCGTACATAGTGTTTATAAATACATAGTGTCCATACGCACATAGAATAATGCATGTAAATGCATCCGATAGGTGGTGTGAGTCGTAAAGACAAATATGATGTGGAGGTTGGCAATGGCCGTCGGCCATTGCGATAGTTTAGCGGTATAAAGCACTTCCGCGGATTGGAAGGGACGCAGGTTCGAATCCCACTCGCAGTTAAGTTCTCTTTTTCCACATTCACAAATATTTGTTCTTTAATAATAATATAATTAAATGCTTAGAAGATGCAGATTGATTAGAATTGATTATCACTGATAAAATAAGTTGTAGGTGGTACGAAGTTCACCGTGTCACTAGTTTTAAATATATAATTTGCATACGCATGTAGTCGGGTTTTAGTTTTTAAACTACTTGTTACTTGTATGTTTAGAAAAGTGTGATGCTGACTTGTTTTGAAAGGAAAATTTGATACTGTTTTATCAGTCGTAAATAGTTGTTAAACAGCATACTAGCTACTATTAGAGATAGATACTGATCTATGTGTAATAGCTCCTAGTATGCTGTTTACTGTTGATAACCGTGGTTTCTCAATCACAATGCCGTATAATTATCAGCATTTAATAAAACACTGTTGAACAAATATGATATTATCAACTAGTTTGTAACTAGGATTCTGTTGCGTACTTGAACTTGAAAAATGTTATGAATCTTCTCTCTGTTTATTTTATATGAGACTGAGTTTTTTTGCAACGGAAAATACTACCTAGGTACATATTTGTGATCATAATATGTTATTATAATACCTATAAATTATTACTTTACTTATTTATAATGTTAACGGCGTTAGCACACCAACACTACGAACCGCAGTAGCGACTCGCCTACTCAGTGCCTCATGTCGTTTAAGCCAGACGGGTCTCTTTTAGAATCTGAAGAAATACTTATATAGCTACCTCTGCCACCATTTTTCACTGTGATATTCTATCAAAAAATACAGAGACGTCGTTTCTCTTCCAACAGCGAAAGTTTAATGGCGGTACCGCGGCATCCGTTTTTTTCGACGAAGTTGAGGTGCATATCTTACCAGCGAGGCACTCAAAGTATTGCGATGGTGTTTTATTTACAACAAATTTATACCTATTTTTGATATATATGACAACTCCCCCGCCTCTTCGGTTCTTTCTTAAATGAGTGTACATATTATAACCCGGTATGTTGTAAAGGGACTGGATATCACCGGATATGTTCGCCTCAGTTAAAGCTAATACATCTATATACGAATGAGAGTGGCGAAATAATTGTTCCATTTTGCAGAAGTTTTTAATAGTAGAACGTATGTTTTTAAACGTATGTTTACATGTAGAATAGTTAGGTTATTAGATTTTTTGGGTATTGAAGCGATAAAACTAATGAAGTCTGAGCAATAAAATATTTCCTTTACATTAACAGCCATAAATGAAAGGTAAGATAAAGATAAATATAACTTTACGCTAGAAGAGCAGATATATCACCCTTCGCTCTTATTTTATATACCTTGGTATTTTTACTTTTAAGTGCAAGAATACACCCTCCCTAAACCACACAAATTTAAAGACGCCTTTTAAATCTTGCTTCGCCTGCCACAGTAGGTTTTTGTTAAAGGGGGTTAGGGCCTCACGGATGATAATCTTCTCCTCAGCGGCAGCTCCTGTTACCCTGACCGCTAGACTTCCGGCAGTAATGTTATTCTTACGAGATGCTGCTATTAACTGGTTACGTGATTGTTCTTCTCGTAGTTTTATCAGGACCGGTCCGGATCCAGGTTTACGAAAGTGTATGCGTTTGGCTGAGATAATTTCTTCTTTTGGTATGTTGAGCTTCCCTGCGATATCTGTTATTAAACCTGGTAGTTCCTGGTCGCTACAATCGGGTAAGCCTGCAACTTCGACATAATTGGACAATAGCAGCTGGTCCATTTCGACTATACGTTGTTCTAGGGCTAGCCACCTTCGTTTCCAAATACACGTTTTTGTTCTGGAGCTGTTGTTGTTTCTTTTCTATGTCTTTAATCTTAGAAGCGTAACCGTCCAAGGTTTCTGCCATGTTATCTATCTTGCCACTGCAAAACTCTACAGCTTTGGTGAGAGATTGCATTTCCTGAGTGACAATGCTATTCACCTCCTTTCTAATATCAGCCAAGAACTTTTTCAGGTCTAGTGACGAGCCTCCTCTGTTGCTATCACCATCATCCTCGTCTTCCAGCTCATTTAGTGTCACAAAGGACTTATTCCTCCTGGGCGAGCTTTGGTTGAATTCGCTACACGTCCATTCCAAGTTTTCTGAATTTCGAAGCGCTGCTAACTGCTTGCTACTTAATCCGGTACACTAGTTAGATGCGTGAACCACTATTTGGCAGCGACTACATTCCAAAATAATAGTTTTTTGGTAATTATCTTATCACAGTTATTGCACTTTGTCATTTCGACCACAGTTGAGGGTAGTTATTGGACAAATTTATTATTGTACGACACTAATGTTTACTCGTTAACATCCGACCGAGAACTGAAACGAGTTATAGCGAGTAACAGCGATACTATACAGCCAGTGTAATAATTATAGGAAATCACAGACAGATAGAGCGAGATACAACTACTGTGAGGATGTATTTAGTCTGAGACTGTGAGGATACAACATACACGACATTTATCTTAACAGCTGACAGATATACCTTTTTTTTTTTTTTTTTTTTTGTTTAGGCGGGAAAAAAATGTACCTAACCGCACACCCCGTCGTTCGGGGCAACGAACAGGGTAGTGTGGGGCCCTCACCCACTAAAGAAACCCGCCGTGTGCCGTCTCTCCGCCTTTATTGGCGGGCCACTGGAACTATGTTACATTCCTTCGGTGGAGCTGACAGATATACCTACCTGGGTTTCGCTATCACGGTACGCCCAGGTTCACTGCATCGGTGTGCTAACGCCAGAAATTGTTATTTTTTCGCAAATACTTTTTTTGTTTACTATCTATTACTGTACTAACGATGGACACGGGTCTCTTCTCAGAATAAGAGGGTCATAGGCCACCACGTTGGTAGATTTCACAAGCTGTCGAGAAAATCTCTCAAGCTTACAGGTTTTCCTTTCCGGAGCAGCGATAAATTAGTCAACAAATACACACATATGTTTAATTAATCAGAAGTATATGTCTTGTACGACCTTAGACTGGAGGTCAAACTCAAAACCACTGTCTTTCAGTCCACGGTTTTACCGCTAGGCTATCACTGCTTGGTAGCAGTGTGCGGTGGTCCGAAGGAATGTAACATAGTTCAAGTGGCCCGCCAATAAAGGTGGAGAGACGGCACACGGCGGGTTTCTTTAGTGGGTGAAGGCCCCACACTAGCATGTTCGTTGCCCTGAACGACGGGGTGTGCCGTTAGAAACATTTTTTTCCCGCCTTAACAAAAAAAAAGAAAAAGGCTATCACTGCTGGTAAATTGAATGCGTTAAGTCATATTAAATAAACAGCGTAGCGTAAATGTATTATGTTACGCATTCACGATAACGCCTGAATGAACATTTTTAACATGCTTATATTAATTAACAAAAAGTACGAAATTTTATATGGCTGAGCATGTCAAATGCTGGAGAAAATATCTAAAAACGCTTTTATTAGCTTGGTATGTATGTTTGTTTGTATGTAACGGAATCTGAACGTGATTTTTCACCCACTTCGAAGTGTCGAATTAAATTGAAACTTTGCAGTGATCAAAGACCGGTGATAATACAATAATTTGAGTTATTTTGAGTACAATAAGTTTATCCGATTTTAGGGTTCATGATCTTTCTGTATATGCTTCTGGACGGAGTATTTTTTCACAACTTATTATAATAATACCTTCATACTGTCTCGTCACATGTCGTGTATAAGTTTCTTCTTATAGGTAATATTCGCATATTCATTCTGTTTATATACGAAAGAGGCGAAGCCAGAATTGATCTCAGAGTATCCGTTGGCAATAGTGTGCTAGAACAAATAAGTGGATGAATTTGTATATTTTGTATATCTTGGATGTGGATTCAGTCAGGATGGAAGATACACTGATATAGAGAGAAGAGTAAATGCGGGAAATAGAGTGAACGGTGCATTGGGACAATTTCTCGGCAGTCATCACCTCAGCCAGAAGGCACGTGTCACAATACACAAGGCAGTGCTTGTCCCAAAAGGTGTGTGAGAGTAAAATCAATGCGGTCGAAATGCGATCTCTGCGGAGAATCTGCGGAGTGAGGCTGACTGACCGACGACGGACTACTTACTTGTTCTCATATGTTGTCGTTACGAATGTCAGTCAGCCTAACTTAAACAACAAGACTTCGTCAGTTATCGTTTTTTTTTACGTTTTAAATTCAATCCCTTAATTTATGCGCCTAATTTCGCGTGAGATACGATTTTGAAAATTACTGAAACACGAAATACTTAGAACATAGCATCACGCCTGTATTCCCCGAAGGTGTAGGCAGGGGTGTATTACACACCCACGACTCGCCAGCTATGTTTAAGTCCCACGCACGGAGTACGGAAAAGTAGCGGAGGTGTTTCAAGGCAAAATCTCTTTAGAACGAAGCATCGCTAAATGCGGGTGTTCTGGGGACAAGGTACAACTATAGCTCCGCCCCTAGATCAAAATCCATCTAGCGGTAAAAAGTATTTTACAGCGTAATAGAGCAAATTTTTCTTTAATTTAGTTTGTCTTTGTACCACTACGGCGTTACAAGCAAAAAAAAAAGAGTGAAGCGCGCCGAAGGTGACCTACAAGCCGAAGAGGAAGTCAAGCAGCTCTTTCTGAAGATCCGCGAGTCCAAGGAGGACGTTAAGTCCCTGTGAGTTACGGATCTGAAAAAGAGAGCCTAGGACCACGCGGCCATCCCTAACAGGGTGGCCACAAAGTCCACAAACATCAAGGGAACCTTCGTGCGCACCGCAAAGGAGGTGGTCGCTGACAACAAGAAGGTGGGGCACTGGCCAGGTGCTCCACCAATGAGGAGACACAGCGTCTACAGGCGGCTAACGACCACCTTGCGGCAGAAGTGACAGAAATGTGGGCAAAAAATTGCCGCCTCAATTCTCAGGTGACGGAGCTGGAGGCCAAGCTCACGCGGCTTGAGGTGGCTATGCTGCTCCTCGCCAGCAGGACCAACTGAACCAGCCCGTATGAAGGCGGCTGCACGGTCCACTGTGGCTGTCCCGGTCGTTCAACAGACCTCTGCTGGCCTGCCGGAGAAGACAGCGCGCGTCGCTACGCTAGCCTCCTCCCACCGCCTTGATGACACCAGGGCGTGGCCAGTAGCCCATCCGCCTGGGGCGTCGGAGTAGAATGTCTAAAGATGACCCTCCGGTGCCCCGCTAATAGGCGTGGAAAGGGCCGCTGTGGTTTTAGTGGGTATTCCAGGCGCAACTAAGATCCGAGCGCCCGGCGAGCTCTACATACCCCCACGTTCTCACCGGGGGCCAATGTAGAGTAAACTCTTTTATTATCAATTATTTTCGAGTACTCACCGATAGATGACACATCATTTTCCAATTATTAATTTTTCAAATTTCTAGTAACTAAGCAATAAATTTTTGAAATAATTAATATTTTAATAAAGAAATTAAACTAAATTTACTTATTTGTGCCGAATTCTTATAATATGCTTTTATAATATTAAAATGACGATATCGGTGAGTTGTGGTCAGAACGCAACTTTCCGACGACAGATGTCTCTTTGTAATGAAACAAGAAAATGTGTTTTAAAATGCATATTAACAAATTTAAACTACTGACACATAAAATGATATGCCATTTTGTTTGAAGTTTGATCCTGAGCCATTTCTACACCCATCAAGAGCGCACTTTATGGTTAAAAGAATTTAATACTTATTTAAACGTAAGATGCGTCCGAACCGAACGCAATGACGGTTCACTCGAAACTGCGGTTTGAGGCCCCGCCCACTGTGACGTCACTGACCTACTTGAAGGCGACATGACCTAGTCGGCTTGCGGCATCTCCGCTATTTTTCTGTACTCCGTGGTCCCACGTAATAGGGGCGAGCCTATTGACGTCTACCGGGCACATTTCCAAACTCCGGGCTGCTACTGAGATTTTTTCTTTTTAGGAAAAAGCTCAATAATATTGCCCGACCCGGGGATTGAACCCGAGACCTCATGATTAGCAGTCGCATACACTACCACTACACCACCGAGGCAGTTAAGCTTAGATAAAGATAAAATAAAATATTCCTATCCCTAAAAGTATACACCCAATTTCATCCTCATGCTTAACACCCACGGGCTCTGTCGCAGGCTAAGGCTGGTTTTTATAAACATGCATGTATAATCTAAAATTAAATTTAATAAATACCTACATGCATAAATTAAATGTTGGTAGTATAAATGAATTATGGCTGGGAGATATAGGAATGAGCAATTCGTGTATATATCTATGTACCTATATTATAAATTTATTTTGCATAAGTATCTCGGTAACGTCTCTAACATTTATAATAAAATTTTGTAGTTAGATAGAATTTTACTTATTAATTTTATCTACACAGGTGTACACCCTGAAAGAATCAATTTAAAAAAAAAACTTAGTGATTACGATAACTCGTGGCTCATTAAGGCTTGTTACGTTGTTATTAGATGAGTACAGTGGTAGAGAGGGAGTTAGCAATAATTTAGATACAGTTTTGCTTTTTATGTTTGACTAAAAAGGTAGGTACCTATCTTCTTTGAAAAAATACAAAAACGAAAAGGCTGAGAGGGGCTTGTTCAGCCACGTTTTTTTATACTACATGGCGAATGGTGGCGAACAAGCATACGGCTCACCTGATGGTATGCGGTCACCGTAGCCTATAGACGCTAGTAGCACCAGAGGCATCACTCGCGCGTCGCCATCTCCAAGAAAAAGGGGTAGGAGGTGGATAGGAAGAATAGTAAGGAGAGGATAGGTAGGATAATAAGGAGAGATACGAAACCCAGCTGTTGGAGTAACTACCGTTGTTATACGCTGATGTGATGTTATGTGATAGGGTGGTACTTCACCGATTGAGCCGGCCCATTCATGTTAGGATAAGCAAGGCTCTACCATTAGAGATGTAGATAAAAAATTATGGCTTGAACAAACACTTAGTAGGCAGGTAGGTATATCTTTTTTATTTTGTTAAGGAGTTTCTGTGAGCTATGCAAGAAAGAAACAAAGAAGAAAGAAAACTGTTATTAATTGCCATTTTGTACAATTGACAGCCAAAGTAGTCGCGAGCAAAAGCTAGTAAACCAATAAACTAAATGCGGCTTATGCAAAAATAATTATATTGCTATTCTATGGCGGAACGGAACTCCCAAGAACCGGCTAGGGAGGTCATCGTCTAATCCAACGCCATCTATGATCATAAATTTAAACATCAGAGGGGCTAGCCAAGTTGCATTCTATGATCGCTAACGCTAATAGAAAACTTAAAATGTATGGAAATTTGACATCTCTAACGTTAAATCACGTGATTTAGCGTTGTAGCTATTGTTAAAGACTTAGATAAATATAGGTTCTATATCTAAGGTTATAGATGTCAAATTTCCATACATTTAAAAAGTTTTCTATTAGCGTTAGCGATCATAGAATGCAACTTGGCTAGACCCGATGAATAGTTTCCTTGAAGTATATTAAGCGGGAATTGTTTGTGTTTCAGTGAATTAACGTTTTATCGTCACAAGTTCATAAAAGTACCATCACAATGCGTTTTATTGACATTGTCAGTGTAATGCCCCATATTCATAAAGACAACGTCTTGTATCAGCTTGAATTATTCCTTGATCGAGAATTTATATTACTTAGCTTTCGTCCTGATAACAAAATTCCAAGACCATAAACATTGCGGATAATTTCAGGAAAAAACCTACAATAATACATAATTTTATTTTATGTTCCAATATGTTTTATACTTCACTAGGCTTCGCCGCAGCCAAAAGCTAGTTTTTGGGTTATATCTCAGATTGCCGATATAGTAGCGGGATAAAATGTAGGTGTACCAGTTATTAGGTCTATCAAATAAAAAAAGTTGCATCTAAATCCGTTCAGTAGTTTTTGCGTGATGCGCAAATGAACAAACAGATAAATAATAAAAACATATTCACGGACATTTTCACACAACGTCCTCTGGTCCTCTAACTAAGCTTAATACTTGTTCTATGGGTACCAGATTACGGATATAATACATATATTACTTTTTTTTGGTAAATACATACATTTATTAGATAGAAAACACCCAGACGCAGTACAAACATCACACATATATTTGTCCTGAGTGGGAATCGAACCCACGACCTCGTGCATGGAAGTCGGTTACACTACCGACTACGCCACGAGGCCCGTCGAGATAAACAGACAAACAGACAAAATATCTAAAAAATATTGCTTTGTGTTTGGACTTGGACTCATTGAAAGAATACCAAGCCGCTGCTGTTCCTCATTTCATGTACAAACGGGCATCCGCTACTTGTGGTGGTGACTATGGTGAACACACTATAACCCAATATTTCGTATTTGATTCGTTAGTGGATCTAAAGCATGACGTTTTTTCTCGTTTTTGATCATATCACCGTATCTCAAATTTTGTGAACAAGACAAAGGAGTAATTTTCTACGAGCAGCATCTATACCTATCCTAGGGACTGCTTTAGATCTCCAAGTTATCGTAAAACCTACCCACCCAACCTAGTCTTATAAGACTTAAATGTGACGTCGAGACTGGGTTTGTCAGTAGGTTAAAGATAGACGAAAGTTCGAATCTTGCTGGTAGAAACTTTTTTACGTATATTCACGCCATTTCCCTTGCGGGGTAAGCAGAGAGAACAGAGTGCCAAGGGGCTCTATTCTTGCATACATATCTCGCTTCCTCAACATTCATAATTATATTCATACACGCTCGGTGGTTTCGGAGATTCCTGACTCCACCTTGCTTCAATACAAGACCGATTTGGTCTAGGTAGGTGAGTTTCAGTCTCCCCCTGTACCCACACATCCTTCCACTTTCGCATTTTATATCATCTTAACCAGTAACTCGTTCGAGCATTCCCTTTCGCATCTTTACACGAATACTATTTTTCATGCCTATTCGCTCTCAAACGTCGTCGTTACGAATTCTCTTTTTTAGTCAGTAAAATAGCTGATTATGTTAGGTGTACTTTGTGTCCGAGAAATCGAATGTTTGTAAAGTTGCCCACGATACAAAGATTATTCCTTAGTGCACAGTGTCGTTAAAAAAAAATGTTGTGTGTGTGTATTATTGTACACACGTAAGAAGTGAAAATTCTTTTTGGCATCATTTTTCGAAAAATTATCTACTATTTACAACTTTACAGAAATTGGTTAAATAAAGCTAAAAAGCTAAATTAGATAAAGTTTAAGCAAAAGGCTATCATAGACTTGGATACAAATAATACAATTATGTGAAATAATTGTATTATTAATAATACAATTATGTGAAATAATTGTATTATTTGTTGCTACTAAGATTATTATAGCATTTCATTAATTACAATAGAATTATTACGGCGTTTTATAGCAAAGTGCCTATTGCTACCTTCCAGCTCCATTATCAGACCCTGGATACTATCTAGAGACAAAGTACTCGTCAAGACGAATCATACGAGCCCAAACTCCATGGGGTTACGTCGTTTTATAATGGAGTTCCTTTGGCTACCTTCCAGCTCTATCATCAGACCCTAGATATCATCTAAAGACAAAGTACTCGTCAAGACGAATCAAACGAGTCTAAACTCGATGGGGCTGCGTCGTTTCACTACAGAGTTACTGTGGCCATCTTCTAACTCCATCATCAGTCCCGGATACCATCTAGATACCAAGTACTCGTCAAGACGAATTATACGAGCCCAAACTCCATGGGGTTATGTCATTATATTAGAGCTCCTATGGCCACCTTCTGGCTCCATCATCTGACCCTGGATACCATCTAGATACAGAGTACTCGTCAAGACGAGCCCAAACTCCATGGGGTTATGTCGTTTTATAATGGAGTTGGTTTGGCTATCTTCCAGCTCCATCATCAGACCCTAGATACCATCTAAAGACAAAGTACTTGTCAAGACGAATCAAACGAGGCCCAACTCGATGGGGTTGCGTCGTTTCATTACAGAGCTGCTGTGGCCATCTTCCAGCTCCATCATCAGACCCTGGTTACCAACTAGATACAAAGTACTCGTCAAGACGAATCATACGAGCCCAAACTCCATGGGGATATGTCGTTTTATATTGGAGTTCCTATGACCACCTTCTGGCTCCGTCATCAGACCTTGGATACCATCTAAAGACAAAGTTCTCGTCAAGACGAATCAAACGAGTCCAAACTCGATGAGGTTGCACTGTTTCATTATAATGTTCCTATGGCCACCTTCTAGCTCCATCATCAGATCAGCTTTATGTCATCATAATAATATTACATTGTCACGCAGTATACATGTCTTATATTATTTATAGTCTTGTAACCCATATTTAAAAAAAACATATACATTAAATATGGCGCGTAACGGAAAAACTTTACTTAGAAATAAAGATGACGTAACAGAAAAACGTTACATTGAAAATTTCTCCCATACGTCGATAAAGAAGTTTCACTTCAAAAAATAAAAACTTGCCAAAAATAAAAAATGACAAAGGAGTCTTTAAACCTTCGAGCGCAACGGGTTTGATACCACATCGAGTGGTTATAAGCATATATAGGTAATTCTTAATTTTATGAATTGCATAGATTATTTGTCTAATCTGAGAATGCAATACATTCACAAATCAAGATGTGAAGATATACATGTACTCGTAAATTCCTTATCGCTCTGTCTCATCCAATAATTAATAATAATGAATTTTGTATATAGTGTCCCCGTATGTCCCGTTAATCGTGTACTATCAAGATTTTCTGTATATTGCAGCTATAACATAATTTATGCTGTCTCAAACATTCCATGTGGCCTTAGCAAGATCACGTAAAACTGGACATCATTTATTTTGTATAATATTCCAGAATAAGTTGAGCCAAGGCAAAGCATGGACCTCATGTAAAATACATTAATGTACAAACCTTTCTCAAATAAATCCACGTTCTCACACACATATTACTTGGTTGCTAAAATAAATCGGATCCCATAAAAAAAAAACCTTTCTCGATAACAAATATGCAGAGATTATGTATATGATATTAAAGAACTTCGTATTAACTTGTTATTTATATTTTTAAGTACCTGTGCTCGGCTGTATTTTGTACTAGCTATTGCCTGCAATTTCGTCCTGGCTAGGTTGTCATTATTCCAGAGGAAAACATAGATTTTGGAAAGGATTTGCTCGTTATCCGTGTTTAGTGTCTACGTTCAGAAGCGAGTAACCTTGCGAATTAACTATTATAATAATATGGGTTTACATATGAATTTGTCATATTAACACGTTTAATTTTGAATAAAAAATTATGTAATCTTATCAGGGTGAAACTTTTTTCACACGAAAACTATTATAATATTCGAAATTTAAAAAATACATGACATTTGATGTTCGAAGATTGATTTTAAATTCAGCTTTTGAAAGTGAATATAGATTCAGTGAAAATTAGAGAATATTCAAAAAAGAGTTCCCACGTGGGACTAATGCCGCAGAAACTACATTTAATGTCCATGCTATGTTTGGAGAGTATCTTATACGACTAAAGAATGCACCGTGCGTTATTGATTGGACCGCTTTCGTAGTGGAAGTTTCGGTCTGAAGAATGAACCACGAGGTCTTCGCCTTTAATGTTCCACGATATCATTAGAACACTAAAATAATTGCATATAGAAACCATCCATTATCCTCCACACCTACTGGATTTTATCCGGAATTTTATTCGCTATTTGGACAATTTTAAAGTTGTGGAGCCCGTTTCCGCAAAGTTTTATCGGAATGATCTAAATGATTTTGCTATTAGATGGCAAAAAATATAGTCAGCGAGGGTAAATACTTTGATTAAATAAATAGGAAGAATAGGAAGGTGGAGTCAGTCAGGAGTCTACGAAACCGGCGGGCGTGTATGAGGATAGTTATGAATGTTGAGGAAGCGAGAGATGTATGCAAGAATAGAGCCTCTTGGCACTCTGTTCTCTCTGCATACCCTGCAAGGGAAATGGAGTGATGATAAGTAAGTAAGTATAAAATAAACTTTTGAATATCGAATAGAACCTAAGAAATATTTTAATATTCCTGTATCACTCTATGTATCATTCTATGTTTAAACGTCGAGTAATAAAGTCGTTATCTTGTTTTTTTAAGTCACTCTAGCGTTCTCTCGATTAAACTGGGGCAACCGGTGGGATTCCGCAAGTACCTAAACTGAAAATTGTATTGACCACTAAATCGTTTTGGGAGTGACTATTCGTGATACGGGAATTCTTCGAACCAAATAAATAACTTTAATATACGCTTTACGCGTAAAATCTGGGGACAATGGCGAACCTGTGAGTACATTGCTAATTCTGGTATTTCCTTCATATTCTCTAGTTTTATATTCTTATAGTACCGAACATCGCTAAGTTGATGACGCGTTACCGACGCAATACGCCTCATGGTATTACCATACGTGGCACACGATTAGTTTTAACTATTGCAATTGAATTAACTTTGTATGTAGTATAAATTGTTTTAAACTTACTTTAACATTTATTTAAAATGTTAAAGTCATTGATACAATAAGGAAGGTAGGCACATACATAAGGAAATATTCTGTATTATTCTTTAAACCTTTATATAAATAAATTTGAATAAGTAAAAGAAAATTATAGAGAGCATGAGAATAATGAACAATATTTATAGTATTTTCATACTATCTATACAGACTAGCAAGTTAGTCGGTAGAGCCACCGCACTTATTAGGAAATGGCGACGGGCACAGAGACGTGGACTGAATTAAAAAGGGTTTTCAGTCAAAATTTCGGCGACTTTGTTCTGAAGAATGTATTGCAATCGAATTGGAAACATTTATTAATAACACCGAATCTCTACGTTACACACATTATATGATATACCTAGATGACATTATCGTCTACGCATCTAGCCTCCAAGAGCACAACCCCTTTTAAAACCAACGTTTTAAAACATCTCAGAGGAAGAAAAGAAAATCTAAAGTACCAGCTCGAAAAGACGGAACTTTTAAAGTAGTTTTCTAATGAAGATAAAATCCCAACAGTATTGAATTGTCCTGTTCCACAAAAAAAAGGACAGGAATAAAAAGCTTCTTGGGTACACACTAATAGGTTATTACAGGAAATTTAACCAAGGTTTTATAAAATTTAACCAAGCTATTGACAGCACCTTTAAAGAAAAATTGTAAGGTCATAATTAACAAAGAATATATGTTTGCTTTCGAGTTATTAGAAAACGCACCTTTGTTTCAATACCCAAACTTTTCAAAACAATTTATAATCCCTACCGACGCGTCAAATATGGTATTAGGAGTCATATTGATGAGACAGATCAAGGCACTATCAATTAGACTGAATGTTGCTGAAACTCGCTACAGCTCTATAGAGAAGAAACTTCTTACAGTGATCTGGGCACAGAAACAGTTCAGACCGTGTCTTTACGGACGCCAATTCGTATCAAACTCTCAATGAACCAAACAGTAAGTTAATGCGTTGGTATCTCCATTTACTTGCCTATGATTTGAATGTTATATAGGTGTATATGACATCGTAGCGATACTTGATACCATGGATTCAGTACTCGATTCTGAACCAACAGGTGGTGGAAATCATTCATCCATCAGCCTTTCCACCTATATGCGAGATTAAATCGTTATATTGTTCTATTTAAATTCGATTTGAGGTAATAAACCCATTAATCACCGATTTACTTAAAAATCTATAATGGATTGAAAGCTTCGTCATGTTTTTAGCGGCTAAAACCAAACCCACGACACAAATGCAGATGCGTTATCAAGAATAAAATTGAATATATAAGACAAAACGAAGCACAATAAGATTCTAATTTACATATTATATAAAAAGTAAAAACCTATTTTCAGCCAAGAAAATATTAAGAAAAAAAAGACAACTACCGCGTACACTTACCCTGAATTAGTCAAGCAATTCCGAAACGAATGCATAAAAAAATAATACTAAATATTTCAGATATTTTGAAGATATGGAGCATCAACGCCAATTTAAACAAATCATAATTTACTTGTTTGAGAAAGACTACTAAATTTAGTTTTATAAATGCGCCGAGGAAGCATACAGCTGTCGAGAATGAAGATAAGCAATGAGTTCTAAACACATCTAAAAGCAATTGTGAAGTGGGGATTTGGGAGTCACCGTCGGTAACTGCGATGGCTTAGCGATCCAGAGCACTTTCCCGGATTAGAAAGGACGCAGAATTCGAATCCATCCCGCTTGCAGTAAATCTCTCTTTTTCCACATACGTGTGTGTGATGGATGTCGTATGACGCGACTAAGGGAAGTAAGCAATTATCATCCATTGCATGACTAGTGGTAGGGCTGGGTACCAAGTAGGAGTACCCACTTGGTATCGGGCCCGAGCGGGTTGGTACTACCATCTCCCGCGTGACTAGCCATGAAGCACATCGTTGCGTTTTGGCTGTAGCAAGAGATAGCCGTTTATTCTTTCATTTCATATCGGTGAAATGAAATGGTGAGCAGCGGCTTGACAATACTCTCGGTATTGTTGAGTCCATGGGCGATGGTTACCATTTACCATCAGATGGGCCGTGACTCATCTGCCACTACATGCAAAAAAAACCACTAACATTTTTTTATTTAATCGCGGAATATAATAACCTTTAGTCCACCTTAAACATTATTCATCATCACTTCTTTATTAAAAATTGCGATGAAATGATTGAATTCTCCCTGGCTTTATCCAAAACTTTGATTTGGTTGGCTTCTGATCTGTTCGGTTAAAGCTGATCCACCAGTACACAGAGCGAGTGTCTATTTGACTTCCATGACTCAACTAAAAGGGCCACTAGCGACTTTAGAACAAGACCGGAATCAGATTTTGTAATTCAGGACTCTGACAACCTTTACCGACTGCCAGGATGATATTTACCAACTCACTGCTTAACAGCTTTCACTTCCAACATAAGGCTTTCTAATAGTAGGTGTCACGTTTTGGTCACCCATCTGGTTACCAGTCGAATGAAAGATTTTTAACGATCGTTCGAACTACAAGTTTAGTGCAGATCTAGACTAGGTCCTCTTAAACGTTCATATTATTGATATAAAATAAACAAACAACATACCTAAGGTATAATAATACAATTGTGACACTTGCAAAAAATTAAATATGATGGCAAACCATGTAAACCGGCTATACAACTCCCTCAGATAAACTAGAATTTAACAACACACTGATTAAGGAATAATTATTAATAATGGCTGTAAACTAGAGAACTGTAGATATCGACCTCCAGAGCGAAATTTTGGTCAGGGCATCCAGTGTCAACAGACACTAACCATTTACGCAGGAGATGTCATAGTCTACAAGTGCGTGCACAAGCGCAAGTGCGCTTTCTGTTCCATCTGTGTCATAGTCCGATGGCATGGCTTTTGGACACTACCGGAGAGGGATCAGGCACAGGACCAACGACTTTAGGTACTTTCCGAGACATGGGAGTGGAACACAAAGAAAACCCATATGTCTGCAATTCACACGCGGTAGAAGTGAAACTTCTGAAAAGTCTACGAGAGATTGAAATAGATATAGAACATCAGGAGTATTATGATAAATACAAGGTTTATTTTTTTTACCAAGGTTAAAATGACTACTATTACTTATCATCACGCCATTTCCCATGCGGGGTAGGCAGAGAGAACAGAGTGCCAAGAGGCTCTATTCTTGCATACATCTCTCGCTTCCACAACATTCATAAATCTCTTCATACACGCTCGCCGGTTTTGGAGACTCCTGACTTTACCTTCCTACATGACCAATTTGGTCTAGGTAGGTGAGTCTCGGTCTCCCCTGTACCTACATCCTTCCACTTTCGCATTGTATATGATGTATATATATGTATGATATTGTAAGAAGGCTCATTACGCCGCCTTGAGTTTAATAGTTTAATCGAAAAATATCTCCAATATTCGAAATTGTTAACCTTACTTGGGTACCAGAGGACGTTGACGTGTGTGAATACCCGTGAATATTTATTATTAGGTATTTATTATACCTACATTTTTCATTTTTCATCGGATCAAATTCTTAAATCTCTAACGTAGACGCACAGAAGCTAGTATATATTATTTAGCCCCTCTGGTCTCTTCACAGTGTGAGAGGGTTTCAGGGTTGGTAGATTTCACAGTCAGTCGAAAAAGTCTTTCAGGCATACAGGTATATTATTATATCTGGTAAAATAGTATATATAAAAAAATAGTACGAACCCACGACCTTGTGCAAGGAAGTCGGTTACACTACCGACTACGCCACGAGGCCCGTCGTGGTAAGTGCGATGTAAGCAAAATTAATAGTATGAAAAATGTCACCCGTCATATTATTTAAGCTGTAATTGACAAATATAGCTACAGCATAAACCTTTTTTTTTGTTAAGGTAGGAAAAGAAGCCGTGTGGGGCCGGCATTAGAATTGTCCCACCCCTCTCTACCCACGGGAGTCGTAAGAGCCGACTGAGGCTGTAAATACCGGGGGAGTGAGCAGCAGCACTCCCTCGAGTATTTACAACATCCACTGCGATCGCCAATCCGCCTGCCAAGCGTAGCGATTACGGCATTATCCCCCATGACGGGACCGTTCGTTGTGGCGTTCTCTTGGGGAGGCCTATGTCCAGCAGTGGACGATGAAGGGCTGATGGCTGGATAGGAAAAAAAAATCCTAACCGCACATCCCGTCGTTCGGGGCAACAAACAGGGTAGTGTGAGGCCCTCACCCACTAAATAAACCCGCCGTGTGCTGTCTCTCCGCCTTTATTGGCGGGCCACTAGAATACCTACATGAACCTAAACCACAAAATATGCCTAAACAGATTTAAAATATAGGTATGCTGTTGCTTGGGTAATAATACATAATAATAGGTAGAATATAAACTTACAGAATTTAAAATAGATCATCTGTGACATTTTCGTCAGTGTAATTTAATTATACAAATCGCCATAACATAATTAATTTCCATACATGTAACTTAACTGGTAGTTAGCTTGCAAAGCTGGTATCTTTTAACTCATAGCTAATAATATGGATTAAAATCTATTAAAAACCTGAGATTCTAGAGTAAATGTTGCGAATTATCGCCAACATAATGATGTTGTTTATTGATAAAACAATAGTAACGATTGCTTTTAGTTAAGACTGCTTCTAATTTGTAGAGCACTGGCATGTTAATGGATCATGCATAGGAACTGCAGAATTAACCCATTCTCTGTCCACTTATAGACATAATACAAATTTCATTGTTATGTATCATATATGATTCACGGAACAGGGAACCTGTTCAAGCGTATTCCTTTTGGTTTAACACTTACCCGTTCTCCTAGGTGAACGACAAACGCGGTAATACGATGCGACACGACGCGACATGAAAATATCAAATAGACGTTGTATGGACTTATGGCCTACGTTGTCGCCTAATATGAATGAGACAAAAAGTGACGAAGTGTATTAGTCGCATTACGTCGCGTCGCTAAGTGTCGCGTACCGTCGCTCACCTAGGACAACGGGTTAGAGTCATTGATGTATAAAAAAGAGAAGATCCACAGTTAGGCACTAAGTGTCCACTGTAAAAATCACTCGCTCAAACTTGCCAAGAAATTCACAGATTCCGTTGCCTGTGTTTTGAAGAAAGTGGTTCTCAATTTATCCAATAAATATACATTTTTTTGTTAAGGTGGGAAAAATTAGTTAGGCACATTTTTCCCGCCTTAACAAAAAAATGCACACCCCGTCGTTCGGGGCAACGAATAGGGTAGTGTGAGAGCCCCTCTGACCCATTAAATAAACCCGTCGTGTGCCGTCTCTCCGCCTGTATTGGTAGACCAGTGGAACTATGTGATATTAGTGGTAATCATCCGACATATCTACGTGAATGAATATTAAATGAATAAACCAATGCAGAGCTTTTCCAGACAAACTGATGGATGATTTACACAAAATTGTCGTCATATTAAATTTGTATTTTTAAACTTCAATCTAGTGCGCTCTCCATTAAACTTGGTTGTCAGAAACCTGAATGTTCATAGGCAGACCGTTATTTACGCGGATCAGTTAAAACTCATGAGGTCAGAAACTTCATAGTAAAGGCTGGTATAAGGCCAAGAACGGTGATAATCTTGTGAAAACGTTTTGAGATTGTAATAATCATATACCTACGCATTTTGGATATATTATTCTAACACAGGCAAGGAACTCACGCTTAGGATAATGTACTTCGGTTCGGGTTTCGAGTATATCCGAATACATCAGGGAGAGTCCGTAGAGGCATCTGCCAGCTTCCGGAAAGCTCGACAGTGTAATATTCCTGTCGTATTACTTTACTCTTTGGTGTAATAATTGTTCTAAACGTGAGTTACTTGCCAGTTTTATAATAATATTATATTACTAGCATGTTGGATACACTTGCAACAATTTCAATAAGAAAATATATGCATTAGACCTATTTCAAAGAATAATGTATTTTGAAATAAGCATTCAGTAGCAAGAATAGCAACAAAATCTGAGATTACGAATAGTCTTTTCTTTTGAAACAATGGCGGTTATCAAAGCATTTCATTACAATGATTGTACCTATATACCTACATACTTTAACGTTTCCGAAAATTATATATAAATATCTTTGTGATTTTTATTTTAGCACTTGACATGCTCCAGGTACTTTAGAGAACAAATATTTGTGAAAGTGGAAAACAAGAGATTTACTGCGAGCAGGATTCGAACTTGCGTCCCTTCCAATCCGGGGAAGTACTCTTGACCGCTAAGCTATTGGTGACAGTCAATCTCCATTTCATATTTGTTTTCAGATGTCATTAAAACCTACGCCATCTATCGGATGTATTTGCACACATTTTTATTCCGATCTCGTAAGCCTAATTATTACAATTTTAGATTAATACTTAGAGATGACGTGATTTTTAAATATCTGTAAATGTAATTTTAGCACTTGACATGCTCAGAACAATTTATTTGTGAAAGTTGAAAAAGAGAGATTTACTGCGAGCAGGAACCGAACCTGTTTCCCGTCTGCATAATTGGAATTATATATAAACACAGAAATCGTAAGTATTATAATTTATAGGTATACGTCTATATTTAAATAAAATTATAGAGGCTTGCCGCTTTGTGCGCATCACGCAAAAACTTCTGGACAGATTTCAATTATGTTTTTTTAAGTTTTATATCTTATCTAAAAAATATATTGTATTCTTAAGCAATAAAGATTTTTATAAGCACATAATAAGCATTGGAGGCAAAGTTGCGGGATTACGTAGTAAGTAGGATATACAACACCTAGGTACAGTTCAGAGATACAATTCAGAGATTACTACAAAGTGTGAAAATGTGAAATTGAAAACAACAGTCACGAGCAGGATTTGAACCAGATTACCGGTATAATGTATGCAAATACTTCCGACAGATGGGGCAGGTCACTCATAACGTTAAGTATGAATGTGTTATCAAAATTAGCAGCCCTGAGCAATTGTCACGATGGCTGAACTGGCAAAGCATCTGGACGGTATCCAGGAGATGCAGGTTCAAATCCTGCTCGTGACTGTTACTTTCAATTTCACACTTTGTGTTAATTTATATGGCTAAGCATGTCAAATGCTAAAAAAAATATATAAAACAGCAAAATACTATTCAGAGAGTTTAATCGATTTATTTTGACAGATAGGCGGAGTGGTTTAAATATCAATTTCGCGTACCACGTATTTTGGGTTCTGTTCTGATCCAAGACAATTCTTTGTGTGATCCACAAACATGAAGTCAATAATGTTGTTATTTTTTACACTACATGGGTGGTTAACAAGCATACGAGCCCATCTGATGGTAAGCGGTTACCATATGGCGGCGGGCGAAAACCATTTACCATCAGGTAAGCCGTGGCTTGTATACTTATATTAGTGTAGTGTAGATTAGTATACGGTTGAAGGCAAATTAGCAGGTATAAATTTAATTAGTATATTACACTTACATGTGTTCTGTGTGTCTGTAGAAGATACAGAGCCTTTGCACGTTTAAATCGGTTAGTACGATATTTTATCAGCTTTAGTTTACAAAATTTGTTTTAAGACAAGTATGAGTGTGAATTGTATCTGTTAATTGAATATTTGCAGTCCTCCGACACAGAGATGCCTTGCGTGGGAACATTATCTTAATAAAAATATTTCAGATTGGATAATTTTTATTATATTATGTTTGCGGAGTTGAAGGGCCAGCTATGGGTAATTTGTGTGTGTCTTAAGGACACTAGGAACGTCTGCCACCCGCAAGGCCTCCCGCGAAGGTGCTACGCTCCGTGTGCGGATGCGTCGCTCAGTTGAGGGTACCCGAAAGGATAAGCCGCCGGCGGACCACTGAAGGAATGTAATATGGTTCCGGTGGCTCGCCAATAAAGGCGTAGAGACGGCACACGGCGGGTTTCTTTATTGGGTGAGGGCCCCACACTACCCTGTGCGTTGCCCCGAACGACCTTTTTGTGTTTAGTTTACAGTAAGCATCAGGCTTGTTTCCATACTTGTTTATTTTTTATTATAACACGTTTAACGGGTCTATACGCGCATAAAACTTATCAAAATACTATTATTTTGACTAACCTCGACGTTTCGGCTGAGTTGCACCAGCCGTGGTCACGAGTAGACTGGTGCGAGCAGGTGTTCGTCGGTTATATTGTGTGAGAGTATCTTCAACTACCCTCACTTTCTGACCGCAAAGTATGTTTATTTTGTTAACACACGCTTCATGATGCAAATGTGGTGAAATCACAAAAGGAACGATAAATTACACATTTTTTTTTGCATAAAAAATATTTTTTTTCTGGTTACAAAACCTTTTCAAAACTTGCCAATTAATACAAAAACGTAGGATTTTAGCAAATACAACAATGGACTCGTAACAATGCGCTTCATAATGTTTATTTTGTTATTTATGTATTACATATTACCTATGCAAGTTAAATTATCGTTGAAGTTTGAGGAATGTAATTATAGAAATTGTTATCTTGCAGAAATAAAACTACATTTCAGAGAGTTTACATAACAATGATAATCGATTAATTTTGCCTGCACAGATGGGCGGAGCGGTTTGAAATATTAACTTCCCGTGCCGAATATTTTGCTTTCTGTTCCGACCTAGGACAATTCTTTGTTTGGTCCACAAAGCATCCATACTCTTTGGTTGTATAGCCTTGCCTATGCTAGTACAAGCATGAATCGAGCAGCTTGATCGGGGAAGTACCACCCTCTCACAGAAGGTCAACGTATCAACGGTAGATACTCCAACTATTATGTTTCGTCTGCTGTGTAAGAGCGCCAGATACCCGAGGCTCTCCTTATTCTCTACTTATTATCTTTTCTCGCCACTTCCTACCCCTTTCCTCAGAGTTTGTGACACGCGAGGGATGTCTCTGGTATTGTCGCGGCTAAGGTCACCGCATAGTACCAGTTGGGCCGTATGATTGCTTGCCACTTGCGTAGTATAAAAAAATGTTTTTTCTAGTCGCTGGAGGACTAAGGCTATGTTCATATGGCAAAATTTTGACGCGTGTTTTCAAATCTCGCATCTATACATCCTGATATTTGCATAACAAACGAACACATGCGAGCGCGTTAACGCGCGTCAGCGAGCGTTAACACAGCACAGATAAAAAGTCTCTGAACGCAGACGATCCCGGGTTGACGCAAGCATTGTAACGTCTGGTTGCTGTTTATTTGAGTGCGCGCTTTCATTGTTATTATACGTACTTTTTTGCAATCCTGAAAATTTTTGTAATTATAAATATATTGCTTTCGAATTAAAAATGAGTTAATCTGAAGATCAAACTACAAATAATAGATGAAATATAAAAAGGTTAGCGATTTGGAATACAGCTTCGGTATGGGTTGCGATAGTACTCTCGCAACGTGCGTTAGCGCTCTTCATATGAACTTTTTTTAAATTTTATCTTACGTTTACGTGCGTTAACGCACGTTGTAACATGTGAACTTACCCTAAAGGTGTTTCACGTTTCATTATCGACCATTTATCGCAGAATTCTAGTATTTGTAGTGTTTGCGTAAACATAATTATGAAGAGTTAACATTCAATAATAATAAAAAACCTCTGTATTTATATAATTTAACTAGCTGTTGCCTGCGGCTTCGCTCCCGCAAATAAATGAATATTAAAATAGGAACGATTTTGTTAAAATATACTATCTCTAATGAAATAAAACTATTAGTAATCATCAAAGTTTTAGGTTTAATTACTATAGTAGGTACCTCTTTGTAAGCGACGTTTGCAGTGTTTTTTGCGTCTAGAACTCACTCTGGAGCATGCAACATAAATCTCTCTGTGTGAAAATCAGTCCTTACTTAAATCGATGCCAGTCATTTTCAGTGACCGGCCTAGGGGCTTGTTAATTGTTATGGCAACGCACACATTTAAGAGTGATCTGTATTCTGTAATATTATTTTAATTTCTTCAAGATACCCTAATGGAATTAACGGTTTTCATGGAATGAAATAAAATTTCCTTGACCACTTTCGGTGATTACTGTGGCTCCTATGACGTTTTTATAGAGCTTTGATTTGTAACCTAGTTCCATTGCAAAATTTAGGAGATATTAAGATTTCTTAATAATATTACTAGTGTTCTAACTTTAAGAGTGAGTGTATAGTGAGAAACACAGTAGCTAACTATATACCAGGCACTTAAAATTTAAGGGCGTTTCAATTTACGTATGACCTGAAATCATTGTGCTCTACAAAATGAATTATTCATTTTCGTAAAATATTTTGATCTGGATTTTAGCGCATAACATGATCAGCTACTTTAAAGAACTGCTGTTTCGAATCTGCATCACATTCAATCCGGCGAAGTGCTCTAGACCGCTAAGCCATCGCAATCACTGACGACGACTTCCAATCTCCACCTCACAACTATTTTTGATGTCTGTATGTTTCGAAAAGTATCTTCTATAATGTTAAACATGATATAACAGCTTTTTACTAAATTCATATGAGAATAAGAAAATACATTTTTTAAAGTTAAAGTTTGACTGTTGGTTTCGGCTAATATCCATAACGGCTGGACCAATCTGGATGGGACTTTAACTGGCGTATAGCAGATCTTACAAATATACTATAATTTTAGAAAAAATATTATAGTACCGCAAAAAATTAAAAACTAAATTCCACGTGAACGAAGTAGCGGGTTTCACTTAGTTTATAAAGTTGTTTACTTAAACTTTATGTAATAAGATGCTTCAATATTGAATTTCATGCTTCTTATTTTAAACATAACAAACATTTTATGCAAACTTTCGACCCCTAATTCACTCTCTTAGGGGTAAAAATTATCCACTGAAGGAATGTAATATGGTTCCGGTGGCCCGCCAAAAAAAGGCGGAGAGACGGCGCACGGCGGGTTTCTTTAGTGGGTGAGGGCCCCACACTACCCTGTTCGTTGCCCCGAGTGACGGAGTATGCGGTTAGGAACATTCTTGCCCGCCTAAACAAAAAAAAAGGGGGTAAAAATTATAAATTTGCTGATATACCGGTTGATTTATTTTTAACCAGAAACAGGTATATGAACTTTTGGTGCTTTTTACTTTAAAAATGACGAACTTTCCATACAAACTTACAACCCCTAAATAATCATCTTGGTAGTATTTTTTTTTTAATTCCATTATACATCTACATTTATTGCTGATCAGAAACGATAGAGATATATAAAATTTCGTGCTTCTTACTTTCAAGCTGACAGAGTTCCATACAATCGTTTATACCTTATTTTACCCTTTTAGGGTTGAAATTTTCAAAAATCCTTTCTTAGTGGGTCTTTACAACAAAAAAGGCATCAACTACCAAAATTTCAAGTTTGCAACCCCAGCGGCTTAGGCTATGCGTTGATCGTCACTCAGTCGGTACAAGCAATTAAATGTATATCCATCCATCCATCCTTCAGCCTTTCAACGTCCACTGCTGGACATAGGCCTCCCCAAGAGAACGCTACAACGAGCGGTCTCGTCATGGGGGATAGTGCCAAATTAATATAGATAGATTGTAAATGTATATTATATATAGATAGATTAGTCTTTGCCCGCGGCTCCACTGCAGCTAAAAGCTAGTTTAAGTTATATCTCAGGTTCTCGATATAGTAGCGGCATAAAATGTATACCAGTTTTAAAAATCCGCAAAAAGTTCATCAAAATCCGGTTAGTAGATTTTGCCTGATGCCCGAACAAAAAAACAGGCAAACAAATAATGTTCAGAGACACATAAAAACCCTAACACAATAGTTTTTCCTTAAATATCTTAAATCATAGCTCTGTTACAGTTTTATAATATTATAGATAGATAGATAAGTTTTACTTGTATATGCGCCAACGTAATATTTAAGATATTTGAGTGAAAATGGCAGGTATCATCCATCCATCAGCCTTTCAACGTCCACTGCTGGACATAGGCCTCCCCAAGAGAACGCCACAACGAGCAGTTCCGTCATGGGGCAATAACGCCGTAATCGCCACGCTTGGCAGGCGGATTGGCGATCGCAGTGGATGGTGTTAATACTCGAGGGAGTGCTGCTGCCCACTCCCCCGGTATTCCCTCAGTCAGTTCTTACGACTCCCGTGGGTAGAGAGGGATGGGACAATTCTAAAGCCGGCCCCACACGGCCAATAGCAGGTATAGGTACGTAAAAGCTTATAAACTGGTAGTTATACGTATTATCTCTGCGCTGTCGCCATTGCGGCTGCGACGAGGACATGGCGCGGCACACGAACGAGTCGTGTCCGGGTCGGGCCGAATAGCGCCGTGAACTCGTTGCGGTTCCCTCGGTCGGACCTCTCGCTGCCAAGTGTCGTCAGAGCGATGTTTGACAGCGACAAGAATTGGGCCGCGGTCGCCGCCTTCTGTGAAGAGGTCATCTCGCAGAAGGAAGCGACGGAGAGACCCAAGGAGGACGATCTTTCCGCCGACTCGAACCGTCACCAGATACAGGAGCGGCGCAGGCGCGAGTACCTGCGGCAGATGACGGGGTGTGTGGTTAGGTACATATATTCCCGCCTTAACAAAAAAGAGTATACATATTATCTCGCTACTATATCTAAAGCCTAAGATATAACCTAAAAACCTGCTTTTGTCTGTTGTTCTATCTACCTACCGGTAAAATAGCATAAAATTCGTTTGACATTTTCAGATATTTGTTCTAACGAACAGACAGATAGACAAAGAATTGTTTTGTGCTCTGTTACCTTTTTGTTATATGTCTTTGACTCACTATAAAGTTTATTGTGACGTAATCTTCGATATAATTTGATCAATGATCGTAATGCAAAATCTTTTTCTTTTACAGGGCAATGAACTCAGGGTGGCTAGCGTGGGAGTGTATAGTGTTTGGGCTTTTCGTATGTGCGACATCATGCGCCCCGCTATGGAGACGGAGACGAGACATAAACGGAGCCAGCAGCGCCAAACAGGCATATATATTTGCCGGTAGCGGCGTGTCTATTCTTTCCATGATTCTTTCTGTGGCTCGAGGCACGCTGGGAGTCAGATCTGTTTTAGGTAAGTAGTCGCAATTTATCTGTGTAGTGGTAAATAAAAGACTAGTGTCACCACTGCACTCTTCGTAAGAGTTAAGTTTTATATCTATCACTTATTGCATCACTGGTGGTATGGGTACCGAGTGGTTATCAGGCCCGAGTGGGTAGTATCAGCGCCTGTCGTGTACCCGAAAGCACCTCAGCAAAATATAAAAATATATGCGTGGAAAACGTTATCGTATTTTTATATTCGTTCGCGCATCACGCAAATACTACAAAACGGATTTTGATGTCACTTTTTTTATTCGAAAGCTCTTAATTAGACTTAAAAATTGATATACATTTTATATCGCTACTATATAGGCCGTGTGCGGCCGGCTTTAGAATTTTCCCACCCCTCTCAACCCACGGGAGTCGTAAGAGCCGACTGAGGAAATACCGCAGGAGTGGGCAGCAGCACTCCCTCGATTAACAACATCCACTGCGATCACCAATCCGCCTGCCAAGCGTGGCGATTACGGCAGTATCCCCCATGACGGGACCGCTCGTTGTGGCGTTCTCTTGGGGAGGCCTATGTCCAGCAGTGGACGTTGAAGGGCTGGATGGATATACCCAAAAACTAGCTTTAGGCTACGGCGGAGCCGCGGGCATAGGCTGGTACCCAAACAAATAAATACAAAGTGTGAAAATATGATATCGAAAATAAAAGTCACGAGCAGAATTTGAACCTGTATCTCCTGGAACACCGTCCTAGATTCTTTTTTTTGATGACGGGCCTCGTGGCGTAGTCGCTAGTGTAACCGACTTCCGTGCACGAGGTCGTGGGTTCGATTCCCACTCAGGACAATTATTTGTGTGATGAACACAGATGTTTGTACTGCGTCTGGGTGTTTTCTATCTATGATATGTAAGTATTTACAAAAAAAAAGTAGTATATGTATTATATCCGTAATCTGGTACCCATAGCACAAGCGTTAAGCTTAGTTTGGGACCAGAGGAGGTTGTGTGGAAATGTCTGTGAATATTTATTTATTTTTCAAAACCATCGTGACAATTGATCGGGACTGCGAATTTTGATAACACATTTCTTCTTAATGTCTGGGGTGACGCTTGGGTGATTTGGATATATTTGATTATAATCACAATTTTGTCTGTGTGGTGACGGACTAAGAATACAAATGTCACACCCCATTCTTTCCCCCGAGTGTCGTATGAGGCGACTAAGGAAGTAAGCAATTATTGTCCATTGCATGACTGGTGGTAGGGCTGGGTACCAAGTGGGAGTACTCACTTAGTATCGGGCGGGTTGGTACCACTATCTCCCGTGTGACCGGCCATGAACCACATCTGTTGCGTTTTGGCTGTAGCAGGAGATATCCGTATACCTATTCTTTCATTTCATACCTGTGAAATGAAATGGTAATCAGCGGCTTAATAATACTCCCGGTATGGAGTCTATGAGCGACGGGTTCGATCAACTAAATGCAATAAAAAAATCATGGAAATGTTTAAAAGCAGAGTGAATAATCACAGACATATTAATATTTCTTTGTAAAGATAACACAATAGTGAATACTCACGTTCGCGTTTAATTGTGATTATTAAAATAATGTCATCATAAACTTTGTCATTAAAGTGGTCACTGCTCCATGAAATAGAGCCCGCTTATGTCCGATGCCGGTACAACATTAAATTTGCGTTAACAATAAATTTTAGCATTTTTCTATTGTTGGTATCTATACTATTATAAAGTTGTAACAGAGCTGTGTATACATTTGAGATATTTGAGAAAAAATGACTGTAATAGACTATATAGGCGTGTCTGAGCACAAAACAATTTTTTTTAGATTTTTTGTCTCTCTGTTCATTTGTTTGTCTGTTTGTTTGTTCGCGCATTACGCAAAAACTATTGATCGGATTATGATGCAACTTAAAAATTATAAAAAACTTGATTAGACTTAAAAACTGGTATTAATTTTATCCCGCTACTATATCGGAAACCTGAGATATGACCTAAAAATCAGCTTTTGGCTGCGGCGGAGCCGCGGGCAAAGGCTAGTTGCCTTATAAAGATATTATGATGTTTTCATATATGCTATATAACTATCTATCTTTATATATCTAGTAGAACATAAAAAAGGTCGGGTTGCTAATTTCTACAAAAATGCTACCCAAAATACTTTTTTCACTAATAAAATTCATGACAGTTCGAACGATCGGCAAATTTAAACAACTTTCGCTCGGCTGACAGTCAGATGGGTGACTAAAAAGTGACATATATTTTGTGGACACTTGATCTCCTCCGTGCTGCAGAAAGCACGTTATACTAACAAATCAAATGCAGTCTTACCGAGACTATGAGATAATTTACGTAGCGTATAGTACCTCCGTGTTTCTCTTCTTCCTTTTAGTAAATATAATCTTACATTTTTTTCTTACTTTTTTAAGTACCTACTCATCCATCCATCCATCCATCAGCCTTTCATCGTCCACTGCTGGACATAGGCCTCCCCAAAATGGGGGTTTTACAATAATCGCCACGCTTGGCAGGCGGTTTGGCGATCGCAGTGGATGTTTTTAGTACCACAGGGGAACGCTGCTGCCCGGTCCCCTGGTAATCCCTTAGTCGGCTTTTACGACTCCCATAGGAAGAGACGGGGTGGAGCTATCCTTGGTGCCGGCCCCACACGGCTTACCTACTCACTACTTACTTAATCCTATGCATAGTCCTATGTGTCAAATACAAAGTATTTCCTTTCTTTCTTTCTTTGTATTCAGAACTATCTTGATTGACCTGTAACTACTGCCAGGATGGTATTTAACACCGGAGAAGAACATCTGTTCACAAATAGTTGTCATTTTTTGGTTACCCATCTGATTGCTAGCTGAGCAAAGGTGTCATAACCTTGCCGATCGTTTCAACTGCAAGTGCACAACTAGGCTATGTGCTAGTTATTTCTTTTGTCTTGCCGTAAGCCTTTAATATGGACTTCAAAGATATTTTTAACTAGGCATTGGCACACTTAATATAACTGTTTAAATGCATGATGTCACCAGAGGTGAACTTATTGGCATATATTGGGCATAATGCCAGCGTTTTAGTAGATACGGAAAACTTCTTAGAAAATAAAACATCAAAACAACAAATATTTTGGAAGTTGTTATTTATTTGGCCTTGTTATTTCATTCGGACTCGTCGGATGATCCAGAACTTGTGTTTACAGTTTAGGTAGCAAATATTTCTTGTACAACATCTGCAGATTTATTATTGACTATAACACAATTTATTTTTGAAGTACACCTATTTAAAAAAATATCATAACATCATCCAGATATATTTTGCTTGTCACTGCTGAACTGGAGTAAAGCTTCTTTTGACTATTACTTAAACTGCATATAATATGGTGTTTAGAGACTGATCTCCAATGTCGTGTTGGGGTTCGACAGTTTCACACAGGATAAATTTTGCGTGTTCCACAAATGGTCGTTCTGAGTTTGAGTGTAATTTGCATTCGTTAAATTGTATGTATGTTGAGTTTCTCGGGATCTAGGCATTATTGCTTAGTGCCGGATCGTGTCTTTAAAAAATATCGGTTGTGGGATAACATGGTCAGTTTTACTCCGATTGCCACTATGAAGTACAATGGTGAATTTACTGCGTAGACAGCGATTTGACTATCTTTGTAATAATGATTATTGAATTCATACGCTATGGAACTTGACGAGTACCGCTAGCGTTAAAAAAAAGACAAAAAAGCGAGGGAGCCTGAGTCTAGTGAGCTAGTTGTAGATTTGAAATAAATAATTGCTAATTAGGTACTTATATCTACAATATTATAAAGTTGTAACAGAGCTATGTCTGTACATTGAAACAATTTTTTTTTATTGATTCTGCCTGAAAACCAGCGCTGCGGCGTTTTCGCGCAGCAGCAAGCTGAGGCAAGACCTTTTTTGGCTTCTACACCATTATTTAATCTTATTTGGCTTAGTAGAAACCAAATTAAAAGTATTTCTTTTTTTCTTTCTCCATCCATCCATCCATCAGCCTTTCGAGCGAAACACATGTTTGGCATGGGGGATCGCCACGCTTAGCAGTGGCGTAATCGCCACGCTTAGCAGGCCGCGGGTTGGCGATCGCAGTGGATGTTGTTAATACTCGAGGGAGTGCTGCTGCCCACTCCCCCGGTATTCCCTTAGTCGGCTCTTACGACTCCCATGGGTGGAGAGGGGTGGGACAATTCTAAAGCCGGCCCCACACGGCAAGTCCTTCTTTCTACATTTAAGATATTTGAGAAAAAATTACTCTATTAGGCTATATAGGCGTGTCTAAACATAAAACGATTTTTTTTAGATTTTTTGTCTGTTTGTTTATCTATTTGTTTGTTCGCGCATCACGCAAAAACTACTGAACGGATTTTCATGCATCTTTTTTTATTTGATAGCTCTTGATTAGACTTAACAACTGGTATACATTTTATCCCCCTACTATATCGATAACCTGAGATATTACCTAAAAACTAGCTTTTGGCTGTGGCGGAGCCGCGGGCAAAGGCTAGTAACTATTTTAAAACTGCAACAGAGCTGTGACTGTACATTTAAGATATTTGAGAAAAAAATACTGTAATAGGCTATATAGGCGTGTCTAAATACAAAACGATTTTTTTTAGATTTTTTGTCTGTTTATCTGTTTGTTTGTTCGCGCATCACGCAAAAACTACTGACCGAATTTTGACGCAACTTTTTTGTTTAATAGTACTTAATTAGACTTAACAACTGGTGTACATTTTATCCCGCTACTATATCGGGAAGCTGAGATATTACTTAAAAACTAGCTTTTGGTTGCGGCGGAGTCGCGGGCAATGGCTAGTAAAATATAAAACCTTTGCTTTCAGGTTTTCCGTCAGAATTAGTGTACTATGGTTCAGCGATGTGGGAGACGCTGTATGGTGTCGCGTTGGCTTTCCCGTTAGTTTGTTGGATATTTGTGCCTGTTTACTACAGATTACACACAAATTCTGTTTACGAATATTTACAGGTGAGTTTAAGTTCCCTTTTTAGAATACAAAATTAGCAAACAACTTTTACTGTCTGTGGGAAAATTGTTTATGGTGACAAATTATATGTATTAATTTTTTTAATCTTAGGGAGTTTGACAAACATAGCATCACGCCTGTATTCCCCGAAGGGGTAGGCAGAGGTGTATTACACACCCATGACTCGCCAGCTATGTTTAAGTCCCACATAATAGGGGGTGAGCCTATTAACGTCTACCGGGAACATTTCCAAACTCCGGGCTGCTACTGAGAATTTTTCTTTTTAGGAAAAAGCTCAATGACATTGCCCGACCCGGGGATCGAGACCTCATGATTAGCAGTCGCATACACTACCGCTACACCACCGCGGCAGTTCAAGAAACATAGGGAGTTTGAGATTCCCTTTAATATCTTTTTGTTTGGCAAAAATAGAATAAGGTTTTTGAATTCTTGCACACTCATCTCCTTAGTTCTTAGTTAGACATTACAGTTTACCTACATCGTGAAAGCCATGCCTAAGTCTTGACACTAGTTAACACTTTGGTATACATGAAAAGCCCATACAAGGGTGATAAGGTGCTACATCCCAACCTCATCTTTAGCATAAACAACATAACATCAGGCCTGTATTCCCCGAAGGCATAGGCAGAGGTGTATTACACACCCACGGTTCGCCAGCTATGTTTAAGTTCCAAGTAAATAGGGGTGAGCCTATTACCGTCTACCGGGCACATTTCCAAACTCCGGGCTGCCACTGAGAATTTTTCTTTTAAGAAAAATCTCAATAACACTGGCTGACCCGGGTATCGAATCCAAGACCTCATGATCAGCAGTCGCTCACACTACCGCTGCACCACAGAGACAGTTTTTTTTCTTTGGCATAAACATAAAATATTATTTAATAATAAACTAAATGTAACTAAATAATATTAAGATTACAACTTCAATTTAAAAAGGAATTCATTTTTTAATTACTACCTACCTACTGCTATTGTGGAGGAAAAGCGAGCCCAAAATTATTTTCATATGAATTTTATCATTAGATGTTAACTTTATTTTCTTGAGACCTTTGATGTAAATACGATAAAATATCGCTAATGACATTCTAAAATAACAAATACTTATAATTAATAACCTCCTTTATGGGGTTGCTTAAAATAGCTTTCATATCATCATTCATCATTCATCATTTTCATCATCGTCACAAGATTCATTTTCGAAGCCTCTCTTTTTCAGATGCGTTTTGGCAATGGCTGGGTACGCCGCATGGCTGCAGCTACTTTCCTGGTCCGTCAAGTTTTAAATTTAGCAGTAACAGTATATACGCCAACAGTAGCGCTTCATGCTGTACTGGCATTACCCCACTGGGCTTCAGCGGCTGCCTTAACTATCGTGGGAATTGTATTTAATCTATTAGGGGGCTTAGCAGCGGCTATCAGGTACGTTTTCATATTTTATTTTATAGAGATAACTGCACTAGGGATAATTTGTTCTGTGACTTTGCAAACTTACCATTGACGTACAAAATGACACCCAGACTCAGAGCAACCATTTGTGAATCACATAAGGAATTGTACTGTGTAGAAATCAAATTCACAAAACTCGGTACTGGAGGTCGATATTTAAAACATTCTGCCATTTGTGCAGTCAGTAATTTTTATACTACAAGGGTGACAAACAAGCATACAGCCAACGGATGGTAATACTAGCACAAACAACACAACAACAACACAAAAAACACATAGCATCACGCCTGTATTCCCCGAAGGGGTAGGCAGAGGTGTATTACACACCCACGATTCGCCAGCTATGTTTCAGTCCCACGTAATAGGGGGCGAGCCTATTGACGTCTACCGGGCACATTTCCAAACTCCGGGCTGCTACTGAGAATTTTTATATTTAGGAAATAACATTGTCCGACCCAGGGATAGAACCCGAGACCTCATGATTAGCAAGCGCATACACTACCGCTACACCACCGAGGCAGTGGTAACACTAGCAATATTAAGAAAGTCTCTCGTATGTTCAGTTGATAACCTCAGATAAAAGACACAAGTAGGAAATAGGTAGAGATTAAAGACGATAAACCTCTTTAGAAGACTCTTAAGAGTTTTACACTCTTTATTTTTAATCCTCTCGGGTGCGGATATAGAAGTTAATTTTATTAACAAGGTGTGATAATTTATGTATGCAAATATGCCTAGCTTTTTGTTTTGTAAATCTACTAATATTAATACCTTGCTGGATCAGTGATTCATTTCACTAATGAGACATGGATGAATGGGCGCCTATCTCCCAGTACAACCAAAACTCACCGAGGTGCTTCCCAGTCGGTCACACAGAAAATGGTGGTACCAACCCGCACGGGTCCGATAACAAGTTAGTACTTCCAGTTGGTACTCAACCCTACCACCAGTAATGCAATGGGTGATAATTGCTTACTTCCCTTAGTGGGCTCGTACGAAATTAGCGAAATAATGGGGTGGTGACACGTGCATTCTTAGTCCATCATCACTATGTATAATCTATAAGGTAAAAGTAATTTAAATTTTCAGAGCCGATGTTATTCAAACATTGACAATGATAATTGTTAGTGGTGTTTTTATTATCCAAGCTACGGTGCGAGCTGGAGGTCCCGCGAAAGTTATAAACGAAAACATTGAAGGCGAAAGGCTTAAATTCTTTCAGTAAGTATATTTTGTAAAAGTTCTTTATTAATAAATCAGAGGACTAATTTCATGATTAACTGGTGTGGTATAAATCGTGATTGTAATATGTAGGTACCTAAACTTCATCTGATCTATTGATCTATAAATTAAGGATACACAATGTGCGTTTAGAAATCGAGGCAAAAGTTCTTACTTAAATATATAGCATTAATTTTATAAAATAGTAACAATTTTTAACTGCGTGCGTAAGTGTAATGATACTATTTAGGAAGAACGGGAGATAAAGAGACAGTCAATGAGTTTTATAAAGGCATTTTAGTATTATTAGGCATACTGAAACGCTGCGGGCGTTGCGGCTGCCCGCGCGTCGAAACAACACTAAATGAAAGTGTGCAGGAAAGCGTAATCTGCACTCATTTATAGTGGACATTTTTAGTGCCTTATTGTAGGTCTTCTCTTTTTAATACATGTATGATCCGATCATAAAAATACAAGAATAAACTTCAAATACATGGCCTGGGCATCTCTTAATAGACGGTGAGGCTGTGCGGTAGAAATATGAACATGTGCTTTCAAAATAATGGATTAATAATGATTACACAATGTTTATTATATGTATTATTCCCCTCACCTTGACATTGTTAGCAACATATCAAAGTCTTATCGCGATAAATTTAACTACAACAAAGATAAGAACATTTATTTAATATCTACTAGCGCATTACCCGCGGCTTCGCTGCCATCATAGTAATGTTGTTGCAATCGCCTTTTAAATAGGATCAAAACAATACAGTATGATTTATATGCTGTTTAGTAGCCTTTTATGCGCCCGGTGCGAGTTTCTATTACTGCGCCCTTAAAAAAATGTTCTTATCTTACCTGGATCTTACAATTAAATACGATGTTTATAAAACTAAATCTATCATCTAAAAACTACGGTTTTGTATACTTTAATTATGAATATTTGCACACAGCAGTGTGATACGGGTGTACCGTATTACGCTATAAATAATTAATAGGTATTGTATGTGGTCCTGGTCTGGTCATTTTTGCGCCCCTCTAGGGTCTACGCCTTGTACCTGGGCACCCCTGGCACCGCTCTAGTTACGGCACTGGATCAAAAATATCGATAGGAAAAATAATTTTTTAGTGTTCACCTACAGTATCAAAGAAACTTATATGTATAGCAACACCATAGATATAACTTGAGGGAAAGATTAAGTGGTTGAGGGGAATGATAATAGAGAAAAGATGAGGAGGTGGTTTGGATCTCTAGTAATCTCACTCACCATATTAAACATAACAGTACAGTAGGAGAAGATATTGCTGTTCTACGCCAATCTTCAGTGAGAGTATATAGAGTAGTACTCAGTGAAGCCTACATCGGTGTGTATATTATTATTTTTAAGGTGTTGTTTACATGCGACGTATATTTCTGCCTGACAGGCCTGTACAACCGCATTAATGCGTGCGAAGAATCTTGTCATAATGCGATTTCAATCAATGAAAAGAAGAAAAAATGTATTTTGGTGTAATTTCAATGTCATTTAACAAAACAACTGTTCTGATTTTTTGAAAATATACTACACATATTTATGCCATGTCTAATACCGTCAAGTTATTTGATGTGACAATAAAAGTCAATAAATGTTAACTACTAGTTAAAATTTATTAGATTATTACTTATTTCAGACATGTACTTATTTCAGATTCACTGGAGATCCAACAGTTCGTGTCGACACGCTTTCTGCAATTGTCGGACAAGTCTTTATGTCAGTTTCTATTTATGGATGTCAGCAGACCTTCGTGCAAAGATATTGCTCCATGTCTAGTGAAGCTAGAGTCAGGAGGACGCTATTAGCTAACGTTCCTGCAGTAGCCATTCTGTTCAGTTTATCTTGGGTTGTTGGAATGGCTCTCTACGCTGTGTATAAGAATTGTGACCCTTTGGCTTCGGGACAAATTGCGGCTCCCGATGAAATTCTGCCGTTCTATGTTGAAGATCAGTTGAATTTCTTGCCCGGAATGCTTGGATTGTTCTTGGGAAGTTTGTTTAATGGAGCTTTGAGGTTAGTAATCTATAATATTATAAAACTGTAACACAGCTGTATCTGTACGGTGGAGGTATAGTAGAGTTTAAATAAGCAGTCGCTTCGTGTAAGTGCTGGTGGATAAGCTAAAACCGAACCGATTGGAAGCCGACTCCAACGCAGCTTATGATAAGGCTAGGAAGATGATGATCACAATAAGTATATTTTTTTTAATACTTTCTAACATTTACGCGAATTTTACACGTTTTGAAATAAAACTACGTTTACGGAATCTATCGCGTTTACTTGATTTTTATACTATCCCGACGTTTATATTTTTTTTGAGAATGTCTATTTAAATGGTTCTCTGGATCCAAAATATTATATTATGTTGTTATTTTTAACTGCCTCGGTGGTGTAGTTTTTCCTAAAAAGAAAAAATCTTAGTAGCAGCCCGGAGTTTCGAAATGTGCCCGGTAGACGTCAATAGGCTCGCCCCTTATTACGTGGGACTCAAACATAGCTGGCGAATCGTGGGTGTGTAATACACCTCTGCCTACCCCTTCGGGGAATACAGGCGTGATGCTATGTATTTTTATATATTTTTTAAGCATTAGACATGTTTAGCTATTTATCAGTTTTCATAACACATTCTTTCTTACCGTCTTGGTGATGCACGCGCCACCTGCCTTATATATTTTTAAACATTGTTCTGACCACGTAAGATTAGTTATCACAAATGACAAAACGAAAAATAAAACGCCGAAAACAATAAGTATAACTGTTTATTTATTTTTTCATTCTGAAATCGACTGCCTTACTATAATAAACTTTGTAATAATAAACGTTGTATAACCTCTGAATAGATATTCAGTGTTTTGTCTTTGTCATTAATATTACAGTTTGACGTTGAAAGAATGGAACAAAACGCTGGATAACTATTCGGAGCTTAAGCAAAGCTTATTAGTAAGGGGGTAAATGTATTTCGTATTAATGAATAATTTTTCGTTGACGTCACAACTAAGTTGGATGAGATATGAGTTTATAATTAGGCAGCATTATGATGTATTGATATGTCAGTTACGTCAATCTGTTTCCTTACTCTGTGCAATCGCATTAAAATAACAAACAACAAAGAAACAATTTATTGTCAAACTGACAGTGTCATTTTATTTAATAAAGGCAACATTATGTTCTACCAGTTAGTGACGTCATGCGATACTTACGACTTTTTAAAATGGACTTAACATAGTAAGAATGTTCAATGAAAACTATGTAATATTGGGAACATAAATATATCTTTATTTTGCATCTAGTTTCATTTAAAGTAATAATATACCTAGATTTGTAAAATAAAAATGAAATGTTGTCAATTAAGAATTATATCAAATAATGACTATAAACATGTTGTTTTTTATTGAAAATATTCTAATGTTCCCGACAGGTACTTAAAGAAACGGTTATGTTTAAAAGTAGAAAACAGTTTATTATATTGTGCATGGTCGCCTATATAACTGACCTTGAAAATTGTAATTTAGTTAATGCTGTCCAAAGTAAAAACAAATTTAACTAACAAAGTGTTATTTATTTTGTTCTAGTTTTCTTGTATCAAATGTAAACTCATTATCAACGGTGACGTGGGAAGACTTCATATCCGCTGCCCCAGCCTTCAAAGGTATCAGCGATAAACAACAGCTAATTATCATCAAGATTATCGGCGTTATATATGGTGAGATTTTGAATATTATGTAATTACTGATGACCCAAAAAAATAATGGTTTAATTATTATCTTATTCCGATATAGAAAACTTAATTATTATAATTATGAATATGCAAATACATCCAATAGCGATAAAAACAAATGTGAGGTGGAGATTGGGAGTCACCATTAGGTATCTGCAATAGTTTAGTAATGCAGAGCACTCCCCTGTATAGAGAAAGACGCAGGATCGAATTCCGCTTAAATATGCTTGCGACAATTTTACTGTTTCCACTTTTACAAATAATCTCCATATTTTCTGATATTTGCGCGAATGTTACGCATTATGAAATAAAACTACGTTTACGGATTCTATCGCGTTTATTTGATTTTCTTCTATCCCGACGTTTTGAATACTTTACAGCATTCATGATCACGGGTGGACTTAGATGGTAGATGTCCAAGGCTGATATGTTCACATATCGAAACGTCGGGATAGTAGAAAATCAAGTAATCCCGATAGAATCCGTAAACGTAGTTTTATTTCAAAATCTCCATATTATAAAAAGTTTTTTTGTGAGTGTGAAATATCTTATATTATCATTTCTTTTTATTTTTAGCAATTGTCATAATGTTTTTATCCCTCTGCGTCGGCATGGTCGGTGGTGTCGTCGAAGGTTCTCTACTCGTCACATCAGCCACCTCCGGGGCCTTGCTTGGAGTATTTGTGTTAGCAGCTCTATGCCCATTAGCTAACGGTACAGGAGCTTTGTGCGGAATGGTAATGTCACATATGATAACAACATGGATGGCAGTTGGAAGACTGATATATGTTAAAAAGAATGTTGCTAGGCTGCCTCTTTCTACTGAGGTAAGACTATTTTAAGTGAATATGTTAAATTTGTAATAAGGTCGATCGTCCAACGGTCATTGTGTTCAGTGATAGCCTAACGGTAAAACCAAGGATTATAAAGACACTGATATCGAGTTCAATCCCCAACCCAATGTCCTCTTATAGCATATACCTCTGAATTTTCGAGATTTTTCTGAATCATATGTGTTATTGTGTACAAATTATCACTGTTCGGCGAAAGAAAACATCGTGTGGAAATCTGCATGCCTGATAGATTTTACCGAAGGCTTACGAAGTTTGCTAATCTGCACTGAGCCTGCGTGGTGGGCCTAAATAATTCTGATTCTATGAGGAGAGCTTAAGGAATACAAAGTTTTTGAAAGGAACTTGGACAGTAAGATCGTAAATATAGATAATACCTAAAAGAGTGTACAATCTAAACAATGAAATTGGACGTATATGCTCTGTGTATGTATTATATCCGTAGTCTGGTACCCATAGCACAAGCGTTAAGCTTAGTTTGGGACCAGAGGATGTTGTGTGAAATTTCCGTGAATATTTATTTATTAATATATTTTACAACTGAACCCAGGTTCAGGGGTCACCCAGGGGTTCAGTTGTAATATGACAGACAAGTCTCTGTTTCTAAATGTATGTATTTCTTTATCAGGATTGTCCCACAACCACGTTATCTCCAGTTATCAACCACAAAGTACCAGTGGAAGTTAATCAGACGTTAGCTCATCTAGCACCGTTTCTAAGAGTTTATAATATGACCGATCCTGTACCAACTGAATCACCTGAGTAAGTTTCCGCAAATACAGTTAGAAAGGCGGCACGGCGGGTTTATTTAGTAGGTGAAGGGCTCACATTACCCTGTTTGTTGCTCCGAACGACGGGATATGCAGTTCAGGCTTCAGGCCATTTTATGCCAATAAGAAACAAATTTTCGTTTTCTATCCTTATATAGAGGGATATTAGATTATGTTGGAGGTAGTAAAAATAGTATAAAGTTTCCCTTCATGTGGTAATTTAACACACTATCTCTTCTACAAATTCTTTCTTAGGCTAGGGTCATCCTAAGGTACCACTGAAGGAATGTAATATGGTTCCGGTGGATTGCCAATAAAGGCGGAGAGATGGCTCGCGGCGGGTTTCTTTAGTGGATGAGGGCCCCGCACTACTCTGTTCATTGCCCCGACAGGGTGTACGGTTAGGTACATTTTTTCCCGCCTAAACGAAAAAAAGAAAAAAAGGGTCATCCTAAGGTTTTACGTCAATAACTAGCTTGTGTCCCACTTCTTAAGTGATTTAGGCAACTGGAATTTATCTGTCGGTATACCTACTTACTATATTTCGTTAAAATTAGTTTAGATATACACTATGTCATTATTATCTATCCTATGGGAACTATTCACTTTCATTTTATATTTTGATATCATAACTATCATACAGCCGTAACAGAGCTGTGTCTGTACATTTAAGATATTTGAGAAAAAATGTCTGTATCAAAGCTACCTATCTATATAGGCGTGTCTGACCACAAAACATATTTTTCAAATATTTTTTGTCTATTTGTCTATTTGTTCGTACACGTATCACGCAAAAACTGCTGATGGATTTTGATGCATGTTTTTTGTATCATAGGTATTTATTAGAGTTTAAGACTACAGTTTAATCGGGAACCTGAGATATAACCTAAAAACTTTTGCTTTTGCGGCGGAGTCGCGGGCAAAGGCTAATCTTTATATATTTTTGAAGTATTTGATACGCTTGGCCACACACACACAAAGTGGGCAAATGTTAAATTGAAAATAATAGTCATAAGCTGGATTTGAACCTGCATCTTCTGGTTCTGTTCCATGCCGTTCCTTGCCAATTCAGCCACCCTGACCACCGTTCGGGATTGTTAACTACTCTCGAACTCGCTCGGGACTACTAACTAGTATCTTATATATTTGAATGCCTGTCTTATCTATCTATTATCAAATTTCATACAAACTCATTCGGTCATTCACAAACACTCACTTTTATTATATTAGTAGGAAGTAGGATTATCGAGTTAACAGAGATTTTGGCCATTAATTTAGTTACTTGATTCTTGCGTTAACTATATCCAACCTTGTTGTGTGGTTCTAGTGTAAGATTTTCATTTTATGAATACAATGTGCCGTATGGGGCCGTATTTAGAATTGTCTCACCCCTCTCCACCTATGGGAGTCGTTCTTACGACTACCTCTTGCTAACTGAGTGAATATCGGGGCAGTGGGCAGCAGCACTCCCTCGAGTATTAACAACATCCACTGCGATCACCAACCCGCCCACTAAACGTGGCGATTACGGCCCTAACCCCCATATGGGCGAAATACATATTGTGGCGTGTGGACTTCGAAAGGCTGATGGATGGATGGATGGATGGAATACAATATTTGTAGATATAGGCATAATATATAGACTGACCCAAGTACCCAAGTGGTAGGCAGAGACGATGGATTGCTACTTGCCATACAATTCGCTACCCATTTTTTGGCCTCGTGAAAACAAAACGTGGATGGTATTGAACCACGTCGCCACCATTCGGATAATTTTTACTAAAAATCTCCATTATGTTTCCTAAATTAGTATTTTCTTAATAATTTCATTTTGATTACAGAACGGGAGGCATAAAATCTTTCTACGCAGTATCTTACATGTGGTATGCCGTCATTGGTACCTTGGTTTGTGTTATAGTCGGTAACATCATCGGCCTCATAACGGGCAGCGAAAAAGATGCATTTGATGAAAATCTCTTACATCCTTTAGTAGCGAAGCTTTACCGATGGTTACCAGGCCCCAAAAGAACGTACACAACTGCTGATAAACCAGCTAATACACTAGAGAGGGATGACGAGAAGGACTCTTCAGAGAAGACTGAAGTGACAATTGCAGAAGAACCGGTTGAAGTAATGAAGCAAACTTGTTTTACAACTACAAGTAGTCGATTGTTTGACGTATATGATGTCCGACAATCTCCCACGCCGTCACTAGTTAGAACGAGATTGTGATTGCTTGTTACTGAAAGTTAGTAATTATGTTCACTTAGCTGCTAATAAGATCGACTGAATTATTAACCCTTTCAATTCCCAACAGTTATGGGAATAGCTTTCTAGTCTAACTAGAATTGCCAATCATTGATTCTGTTTTAGTCACTGAATTATGAAAAAACTTCGAGTTGTTGTTTTTGATTAATTAATAAGATAAATCTGCTTAAAGGCATTTTAATAATAGCACATTGTTTAGTTTTTACTAAATATTTTTAGTAACAACTTTTCGAGCGCTATAGAACTGATTTATACAGCGTTAGTTGAGAACGTACACACCTAAAGCAGTTGATAGGTGTATTTTATTTACAAGCAGACTGAATAGGCTTGAGTCTGATGTATAGCAATTTTAAGGACTTGCAAATTTGTGATTGCCATTTTTATGTTATTAACGTTATCCATCATCCATCAGCCGTCAGGGTGCGTTTCCACTGACGCGGAGCTGGGTGGAGTGGAGAGGAGTGGATCGTGAATTGGCCAATCACAGTGCTCGAAATCTCCAATCCGCATCAGTGCAAACGAGCGGTGTGAGCGGACTTTCAAATAAAATATATGACCACGCGGCTCTGAGCTGGTCAGAACCGAGTCGAGCAAGCTGTGGGGCCGAGCGGAGGGCACAAAGCGGAGGGTAGAGTAGTCATGTCAAGACAAGACTCGTGCATTTTAGTTTAGTAAGCGATTACGTCATAAACTTCACACGTCAGCAGCTCCACTCCACTCCGCCCAGCTCCGCGTCAGTTTATCCCTGAAAACCCTCAACGTCCACTGCTGGACATGAGCCTCCCCAAGAGAACAGTACAGCCAACGATCTGGTAATGAGCATACCCCGCCTTTTTATCGTAGATGATTGAGCTTGAGATTGAGATCAAATATATGTCCCAAAGTATTTTTTTGAGCAATTTCAGCCATATTATTGAATTGTATAAATAATCAATGAAATGCCTACAGTAGAAATGTCAGAATTCAATAGCCTTAGTTAATGTGTAAATCTAACACTGCGTTTTCCATAAATGTGTACTTACGAATTTTATCGATGTGATAATAGAATAACTTTGTTATATTTGTTGTTATATTAAAAGTGATTGATAATGACTTATTTAATTAAGGAAATATGTAAAGGAAATATGTACCTTTAATGTGCATATTATAACTGTTATTGTAGTATTAAGTAATTATAATTTATTGTAAGGATTGTACATAATTATGTAAATAACTAAGTATAAACTTAGTACAAATGTTATTATGGAGAGCATATACTTCAACTTAAATCATATTGGTATTTAAAATTAGGTAAATTACACATTTACCAATTAATTAGATACTTGCTGTGACATTTGAATGGAAATATTTTTTGTCAGAAAGTATCAAGTTGATATAAACCTACTTAGTTGAACCTGCCTGCGACTATTATTTTCGATATTTAGCACTTTATGCTCTGCTAAACGGCCGAGCGTGGCAAGTGCTGAAAATATAGCTATACATAAAATATCAAAATATTTAGTAAATTTTTTATATTATAGCATTTAGAATATTAGTGTGGCGTTATGTTAATAATTATTATATTACCTACATTGGTACGTCAAACGTACTTGCCAAGAGAATTATATTGATCATTATTTGAATAACCAAGGTGTCGCCACTAGTATATAACTGAATTAACCCAGTTTGAACTATGTACCTAATATAAATAATAGCTATATCTGGAAAAAACGTGATGTTTGACAGTATTATATTTTTGTATTGTGTAGCCGGATATTACACACATATTTTGACAATTGTTTAACATTTAAATGAATAAAGAACATGTGAATATAATATAACAAATATGTGAAATCATTAAAACTTATTTTAATCCTCATCGTATTCAATTCGATATTAAATAAAGTCTCTATGATATAAAATAATGTCACCACCCCATTCTTTCCCGCTGATGAAGTACTAGGTGGCTTACTGGCGGTAGTGTTGGGTAGCAGTAATATTTATTACCCAACTACTCAGTTTTTTCGGGCTCGAGTGGGTTGGCCGTCTGCCGTACGTGCAACCGAGAAGACCTCGTTGCAGTTGACTTGTAGTGGGAGATAGCCGTCTCCATTAATTCATTTCTCATGCGCGCAATGAAATGGTGAGCAGTGAATTTGCAGTATTATTAGTATAATTCAGTCAATAACAATATAACGGTAGTGTGAGCGCCTGCTGATCATCTCTCGGTCTTTGGTTTGATCCCCGAGTCGGGCAGCGTTATTGAGCTTTTTCCTATAAAGAAAAATACTCTGTAGCAGCCCAGAGTTTGTGTGCGGTAGACGGCAATAGACTCGCCCCCTATTACGTGGGACTTAAACATAGTTGGCGAACCGTGGGTGTGTATAATACACTTCTGCCTACCCCTCCGGGGATACAATCCTAAGACTATATTATTCAATTCATAAGTGGTTAAGCTACCATTTACGACCACGGCAGTTAGTTCATCTGCCACCGTAATCAATAAAGAAATCGAAAGTACGGCATTAACATTTAAAAACTGTTCAATTAGCTACTTGTAATTTATTTTGCAACAATATATAGTATAACTACAAACTATTCATGAAATTAACATCTATCTTGTTAAGTTCTATGTGCGTATAATATCATTAATTGTGTTAGTATCGACTTAAGTGACTATTTGGTAATTAATTTCATAAATTAGTCTTGACTACATCTCTGGCTCCCTAAAAAGTGGCGAAATAAATTTTTATTTAACTCAACAGACTTAAGAGCCATTACGTACTGTCGACTAGTTGCCGGCAACTCGGTCGCTGGCGACTGTGACTTACTATAGTTTAAATAGATGTTTACGCACTTGGTTGTTGGTCACCCGGGCGACTCGACGACTCGCCGCGTAGTGGCAACTCACGAGCGACTGCCAGTCGTCGGTAACCAATAGTAGCACGGCCTCAAATGGAAGCATTCGCACTGCAAGCTACTTTCGCAAAGACCGTGTGACGAATGTACTGATACATACAGCAATGTACGCCTATCGCTTGGCTTGGTCTCCTGGCCCTAGTTGCCTATGTTTTTGTCGCCAAGAGACCTGGGAAACACTAATTAGTCTGTGAAGAGACCGCGTTGCCAGCAATAAGTCAACGGTGCGTAATGACTCTAAACAGTCAAATAGACCACAATACTTTTGGGTTTCATATTATGCCTTAACATGCATAAACAACCTAATAATTTTTCTCTGAAATATCCTTAATGTACAGATACAAATCTGGTACAATTTACAATACTATTAATACATTAGAAAATTCACACAGTCAAAAACAAAATCACAGCAACACATTTTATGATACGACACTATATACGTAGGTATAGCTTCAAGTTGGTTTAATTTGTAGTGTTTAGTTTTGCACGCCTCATAAACGAAGCGTTGAAGTGGGTACGACTGTCACTTCACGCAAAATAACTAATTTTTCAAACTTAAAATGTCTCTATTTATCATATATTGCACTTGTAAAATAATATTATACACAAACACATATCAAGAAAAAACACTATTTTGTACACTCATGATATTTTGATGCCATTTTCGTTATTTAAACTAGTTAAAAAAATGTTTAAAAAGTTCTGTCTTGGACGTCCGTGTGTCTGTATGGGTGGATCCTGTATGTTATCACGATAAGAACCGAAATACTTTACTAATAGTCTTTTTTTTCTCTTACGCGTCAGTATAATTAAGAATAGAACCCTATCACTTTTCACGGTCTGATTTGATGTGATTAATTGTTATATATAAATAAACAAAAAAATAGTGAATATTTACGCTTGACTCGACACTAAAACCAGCGCTATTCTTATTTTGTGAGAACTACTTCTATAGACCAATATAGAAGTACTTCTTAAAATTAGTGCTAGATGGCGTATAAGACATGAAAACCATGAAATTAGCGCTATCTATGTCATTGGTTGAAAACTACTTAGTAAGACCAATACATTATTAGTTACTCCACCCAATTCAACAGTAGTGACTCCTAGAAAGACCACATAATCAATATTATTGTGAAAAATGAAATTATGAGGCGTACACTTTTTGATTTTCCAAATTTTTTTATACTTGAACTAGTTACTTAATAAATAGATTATTATTCTTATACTAGTACTAGCTACTAGTTATTTAAGAATACAACCATACCCACAGAGGATACCAGGCTTTTACAACCAGTCCAATATCGTCATGATATATAAACTCTAATGCCGTGTGGGGCCGGCACCAAGAATAGCTTCACCCCGTCTCTTCCTATGGGAGTCGTAAAAGCCGACTAAGTGATTACCGGGGGACCGGGCAGCAGCGTTCCCGTGTGTGCTAAAAACATCCACTGCGATCGCCAACCGGCCTGCCAAGCGTGGCGATTATGGTAAAACCTCCATTTTGGGGAGGCCTATGTCCAGCAGTGGACGATTAAAGGCTGATGGATGAATGGATGGATATAAACTCTAAGGCGCTTCTGCAACGGCTGTGGTCACGGGTTGACGCAAACGGTCGAAACGTCGGGAAATAAAGGTGTTTCCATTCATCCATCCATCAGCCTTTCAACGTCCACTGCTGGACATAGGCCTTCCCAAGAGAAAGCCACAACGAGCGGTCCCGTCATGGGGATAATGCTGTAATCGCCACGCTTGGCAGGCGGGTTGGCGATAGCAGTGGATGTTGTTAATACTCAAGGGAGTACTGCTGCCCACTCGGTATTCCCTCAGTCGGCTCTTACGACTCCCGTGGGTAGAGAGGGGTGGAACAATTCTAAAGCCGGCCCCACACGGCCAAAGGTGTTTAACCTCAGCATAACGCGATTTAAGACCCGGATAGTAGTATTTATGTATGATGAATATGATGAAAACAAAAATTGAAAATGTAAAACTTTTAAAAATGTGTGCACTGGTGATTCGTAATATACCTATCGCCAATCAGAAAGTTCCTCGGAACATGCTGGAGGAGAGATGGACCCAACTTGTGTCTGAACGATACCCGTAGGAAAGGATGGGGTGATGACATGTATTCTTAGTCCGTCACCACACGGACAAATTTCTTCCAAAACAGCTAACTCGTTTAGGTGTGATTATATATACAAAATCATAGTAATACAGACAAACAACCAGATATAAATTTATAAAAAACTTACGTATTAATAAAGCTTTAGAACTTAAGTGTCCCAATCGTAATTCACCTCACGAAAAGCTCTGCATAAAGATTGCTATTAAGAATCGCCTTGTTAGGGATGATAGTGTGGAAATGGTATCGATGACGTTACAGCACGATTTTCTTATGCAAATCGCAAGAAAAGGGATACTTGTTCGAGTGATGAATCCAATTTGCGTTTCAATGAGACGCTATATATTCTTGTGGACTTATTCTGGTAGTTAGAAGACAACTGCTAATAAACTGATCATATAAGGGTTGTTATATTAATATTTTATCAGGATTTAAATTATTATGCAATCTCAATCACTTTGATTATTTAAATCACTAACTTAATAACACAAATCACAAAGCGGACACATTTTTTTATACGGGTGGCGAACAAGCCCACCTGATAGTTTTTTTATTATAAAAGGCAACAACTTTATTATAAGTCTTGTAAAGTTCTGTATATTATTTTGTATGTCTTCTATACTATTATAAAGAAAAAAATGACGGTATTAGGCGGCTGGTGTCTATACTCAAAACGATTTTTTTTAGTTTTTTTGTCTGCTTGGCTATTTAAATGTTTGTCTGTTTGTTTGTTGGTGCATCACGCAAAAACTACTGAACGGAATTTGATGCAACTTTTTTTATTTGATAGCTCTTGATTAGACTTAAAAATTGGTCCATTTTATCCCGCTACTTTATCGTGAACCTGAGATATGACCTAATATATTCTTGGCTCAGGCAGCGATGTAGAAATCTCAAATATTGTCTATGTAATTAAAAAATGCTGAATAGGATCACAACGATAGAGAAGTATAACCATTTATTTTTCATAACTTGCAGTGGTCCTGCAGGCAAAGGTATTCTCTCTTTGATTTTTCATTGCTTGAGCCATGGCTCATCTGATGGTAAGTGATACAGCAGCACATGGACCCGACTATACTAAGAGAACTGTCAAGCCACTGCAAATTTTTTTCATTTCGTGGATGTGAAATATAAGAATGAACGGCGCCCGCTACAACCACAATACATCGAGGGTTGTTATGGTTAGTCACATGGAAGAATGTGGTACCGACCCACTCGGGTTGGGACACTTTTACCTTAATGCGGATTGGTAGATTTTACAAGAAGCCAAGAAAACAACAATGAAAAGGAACACACAAATCTCTTAAGCACAGTTACTTTACGATGTTTTTCACTGCAGAAAGGGAATAATTTATGAACACAATATATACACACTTCTATACTATTTTAAAGCTGTAATAGAGCTGTGTCTGTACATTTAAGATATTTGAGAAAATATGAATGTAATAGGCTATATAGGCGTGTCTGAACACAAAACATTTTTTTTTAGTTTTGTTGACTCCTTGTCTGTTTGTTCGTTCGCGTATCACGCAAAAACTACTAAACAGATTTTGATGCAACTTTTTTTGTTTGATAGCTCTCAATTGGACTTAACAACAGGTATCCATTTTATTTTGCTACTATATCGGAAACCTGAGATATAACCTAAAAACTAGCTAGTCTGCGGCGGAGCAACGGGCAAAGGCTAGAAATTAAATAAATATTCACGGACATTTCACACAACGTCCTCTGGTCTCAAACTAAGCTGAACGCTTGTGCTATAGGTACCAGATTACGGATATAATACATACATTCCTTTTATTTTGTAAATACATACAAATAATAGACAGAAAACACCCAGACGCAGTACAAATATCTGTGTTTATCACACAAATAATTGTCCTGAGTAGGAATCGAACCCACGACCTCGTGCACGGAAGTCAGTTACACTACCGACTACGCCACAAGGCCCGTCAGTCATTTTATAAAGTGTGTGACTTAATATTTGTACAATGCATGGCTGCAGTTTTCAGCAAACCTTACTTCCTTACTAATATTATAAACACGAAAATGCGTTTTTTTTATACGCTTTCACGGCAAACCAATCATCAAGAGATTTTACACACATACAGTCTACTACTATTTACTAACTTATCATCACGCCATTTCCCATGCGGGGTAGGCAGAGAGAACAGAGTGCCAAGAGGCTCTATTCTTGCATACATCTCTCGCTTCCTCAACATTCATAACTCTCTTCATACACGCTTGCCGGTTCCGGAGACTCCTGACTCCACCTTCCTTCAATACATGACCAATTTGGTCTAAATAGGTAAGTCTCGGTCTCCCCCTGTACCTACATCCTTCCACTTTCGCATTGTATATCTTCTTAGCCAGTCGCTCGGCCGGCATTCTTTCCACATGTCCGAACCATCGGAGCATTATCTTTCGCATCTTTACACCAATACTCTCTTTCATACCTACTCGCTTTTTTACGTCATTGTTACGAATGCAGTCAGTCAGCCTCATTCCACAGAGATCGCATTTCGACCGCATTGATTTTACTCTCATGCTCCTTTTTACATACCCAACTCTCGCTTCCATATAATAACGTTGGGACAAGCACTGCGTATTGCATTTACTGTGTATTGCACATACAGTTTAGAGCCTAAAAAGTCACATAGGCTACTTTTAATCTCGAAAAAATTAATGGTTTCTGTGGTGGTAATTATACCATAGAGATAATTAATGCGAGTGATATATTTATATTCTGAAGTCCACTTCTTTCGCATCTAGTCCTAGTAATATTATAGACGTGGAAGTCAGTTTGTTTACTTTTTACGTTTTCACGTTATAACTACTGGATCAATCTGACTACACAGATAGCGGGGTGGTTTAGATACTGGCCTCCCGCCTGAGTGTTGAGGGTTCGATTCCCACACAGAACAAGCCTTTGTGTGATCCAGGAATAAATATTCATGAACATTTTCACACAACGTCCTTTGGTCCCAAACTAAGCTTAACGCTTGTGCTATGGGTACCAGATTACGGATATAATACATATTGTTACGATGTAACCGAGCGAATTATTAAATAAATTGTAAAGTTGCATATTCTATGGCTACTCCGATCGCAAGCGTATAGATAGGAAAAGTTCTAGAACTTAAAATTTTCTACCAATGAGCAGGAGTTCTGGTTCCGGCGCCGGTTGCGCCGGCTTCACACGCCTACCAGCATATATCTGCGCACGCCGAAGGACGAGGGCCTGCCCTTCGGCCCAATTACAGCCGGCCCGCAGTTGAGTACCTGTAGGTGACGGTCTTGGGGAATACTCCTGAGTTGCAAACCACTCCCCTGATTTCTCATCGCTCTTTCTTTTCGTATATTTATAATCAATTACTTAATTATTTCTATTAATTATATTTCTTTTTTGGATTAAATTATAAATTTTAAAATTTACGTTTATTTTAATTGTTAGGGTTTCCCCGTAACAATATACTACTTTTTTTTTGTAAATACATTCATATAATAGATAAAAAACACCCAGACGCAGTACAAATATCTGTATTCATCACACAAATAATTGTCCTGAGTGGGAATCAAACCCACGACTTCATGCACGGAAGTCGGTTACACTACCGACTACGCCACGAGGCCCGTCAATGATGGTTGTTCTGAGTCTGGGTGTACTTTGTGTCCGTGAAATTATATGTTTGTAAAGTCCGCCGCGATACAAGGATTATACATTAGGACAGCGTGTAATTTAAAAAAAAATATCATGAACTTTTGCATACATAAGTCTGGAGCCCAGGAACGGATGACATAGGTTACTTTTAATTCAGGAAAATTGCGTGGTTCCCATGGGATAGCTAATTTTACAGAGTGAAGTGGGATGGTCGGTAGAATATAGTCTAACATAATCAAATATTAAATTATAGAAGTTATATCGACTGCAGAATTCCTGCCTTATGCAAACTATTAAAGTATTTAACGGCTTTCAGAATAATGCCGTCGCTCGCCTAAATATTTAAAGCATGCAAATCATATATAATACGCTTGCGCTATGCAGGTTTAGAAATATGAGATATAATCTTAGTAAATAGATTTAAAATTGAGTAGATTAATTTGGGGTAAGTAACTTTTTAACTGCTCTTGTGGTGCAGCGGTAGTGTGAGCGACTGGTGATCATGAGGTCTCGGTTTCGATTCCCGGGTCGGGCGGTGCTATTGAACTTTTTCATAAAAATATCTAAGCAGCTCGGAGTTTGGAATTGTGTCCGGGAGACGACAATAGGCTCACCCGCTATTACGTGCGACTTAAACATAGCTGGTGAACCGTGGGTGTGTAATACACTTCTGCCAACCCTTCGGGGAATACAGGTGTGATGCTATTTTTCTTATTATAAATTAATTATTTATTCTTTTAAATAACAACGTCCAACAAAACAGCTAACAATATCGCGTGTTCTTTTAAAACGGAATATTTCGCCAAGAATGTTTGAATGGATTCAATGGACAAAGTCGATAAGAATTAAGTCTCGTTGACGGGTAACGGGATGCTGTTTTTTGTAGTAATTGTCTAGGGGAAATAAGCTGTTAAACACCAACATAATCTCGTTTTAAATAGTTGAGACTGTGGCCTCAGACCCGAATTAAAAACTAACTAACTAAAACTAACTTATGATCACGCCATTTCCCTTGCGGGGTAAGCAAATATTATAGAGTGCCAAGAAGCTCTATTCTTGCATACATCTCTCGCTTCCTCAACATTCATAATTCTCTTCATGCACGCTCGCCGGTTTCGGAGACTCCTAGCGCCACCTTCCTTCAATTTATGACAAACAAACAAACAACAAAACAAAAAAAAAACAAAAAGCAAAGCAAATTATGCATTGCCTTTCGCATCTTTACACCAATACTCTCTTTCATACCTAATCCCTCTCTTACGTCGTCATTACGAATTAAATTACACTAAAATAATATTAATTAAATTACATAATAATAATTAAATTACATAATAATAATTATATTACATCATTATAATTTGATTAAATTACACTAAAATACTTATTTATAAAATTACCACTTATCATCACGTGGGCCATGGCTCATCTGCCACCTTAAGCAATGAAAACGGCATAGTATAAAAAGTTTTTAAAAATAAAGTACAGTTTAAAAAAAAATTAAAATGTGTGTACTCATTTACACGCGTTAGAAGTTATACTTCTTTGGCGTATGGAAAAAAAATTACTAAAATGCAGTAGTGATTAACGATAAATATTAAAATTAATCAAAAAGATTTTATTTAAATAAAAAAGGTTTTATTAACGTAAAAATATGACAACACAGTAAAAATAAACAATCATTTATCATTAAGGCAATGAATCAAATATATTAATAAATATTTCAAATAAACTATTTTACATTCGTAGATTCTTCTCGTAGTGACTGAATAGGCACGTGAGTAACAAGAGGTTTGTGGTAGCTAAAATATGATATAAATGGTCTCGTTGAAACTGTACATAAGTATCTTGTGAATACACCATCAATAGTAGTGCCATGCCGTGTTGTTGAAACTGAAGAGCCATTATTAATTAATAGATTTAAATCGTCATTAAAAAAATAATTGAAATATCAATAAATCAAATTTTAACAAATAGTTAAGATCAAAGATAAAATAAACATTCAGCATTTAATATTTATATATATTTTTAGCATTTGACATGCTTAGCACTATACATTAAACACAAAGTGAAAAATGTGAAATCGAAAATAACAGTCAGGAGCAGGATTTGAACCTGCATCTCCTGGATACCGTCCAGATGCTTTACCAATTCAGCCATCCTGACAATTGCTCCTGACTGCTAATTTCGATAACACATTCATACTTAACGTCTTTGGGTGACGCCTGCACCATCTGTCGGAAGTATTTTCATACATTATACCGACCAGGTAAACTTAATTTTACAATTAAGATTTTACCTAATAATGACGCAAACCCTATAAATATTTATATATATTTTTAGCATTTGACATGCTTAGCACTATACATTAAACACAAAGTGAAAAATGTGAAATCGAAAATAACAGTCAGGAGCAGGATTTGAACCTGCATCTCCTGGATACCGTCCAGATGCTTTACCAATTCAGCCATCCTGACAATTGCTCCTGACTGCTAATTTCGATAACACATTCATACTTAACGTCTTTGGGTGACGCCGTTATTATTAGGTAAAATCTTAATTGTAAAATTAAGTTTACCTGGTCGGTATAATGTATGAAAATACTTCCGACAGATGGTGCAGGCGTCACCCAAAGACGTTAAGTATGAATGTGTTATCGAAATTAGCAGTCAGGAGCAATTGTCAGGATGGCTGAATTGGTAAAGCATCTGGACGGTATCCAGGAGATGCAGGTTCAAATCCTGCTCCTGACTGTTATTTTCGATTTCACATTTTTCACTTTGTGTTTAATGTATAGTGCTAAGCATGTCAAATGCTAAAAATATATATAAATATTTATAGGGTTTGCGTCATTATTAGGTAAAATCTTAATTGTAAAATTAAGTTTACCTGGTCGGTATAATGTATGAAAATACTTCCGACAGATGGTGCAGGCGTCACCCAAAGACGTTAAGTATGAATGTGTTATCGAAATTAGCAGTCAGGAGCAATTGTCAGGATGGCTGAATTGGTAAAGCATCTGGACGGTATCCAGGAGATGCAGGTTCAAATCCTGCTCCTGACTGTTATTTTCGATTTCACATTTTTCACTTTGTGTTTAATATATTCAGCATTTAAGGTTAATATAAACAAGTATAGAAAATTTATTATTTTTTTTTATTTATGCATAAAATTTGTTAATATACCAGAAATAAAACAAAACGAAAAAAAAATAAAAATTTTTTAGATAATAATGTAATAATTTTTAATTAACGATGTAAATAAATTATACATACCGACAATTAACCTCAAATCTATAAATGCACTCAAAACAGTTTATTCAAAAGTTTATTTATTTATTCACACTGTTTAATTGTACTCTTACGAAACACTTGTTCTAAATATAAAAATACTAGAATATACAACTTGAACATAGTTATCAATTTTCATGCATGCTACCTAGAACTAACTTCACGATGTAGAATTTAGGTGTCGGTGTGCGCGCGCATCGTAAAAATTCACTCTCATCATTTTTCTCTATCGCGCCAAAAGAAGTATAACTTCAAAAACTTAAATAACACGCTTTAAATAGCTAGTTGAACTAAAAAGTAGTAAATAATATTACAATAGATAATGATTGTAAAAAAGCGTGGGGTGCTTTTTACTATATAGGTGAAATATTTGTAACATTTGATTATTACTATATAGGTGAACTGTTTGTAACATTTGATTATGCACCTCAAATGTTATAAACCTTTGAGGTGCATAACCTCTAAAATAAGTAAAAATGTGTGAAATTAAAATCGGCTGTAGCAGGGTATTAGTTATGCGATTTGGAGCCTGATTGATTGACGTTAAGTGTCAGGTAGCGATCATAATTCATGTCGTTGTCGTGGGCAATTACGAGAAATTTTAATATCTGAAGCTCATAATTTATATAAATGAAAAATGTTATGATTTGAAAACGAGTTTCTTTTTTATTTTAATGTTTTCAACAAATATTTGTTCCATACAGGTATTGAACTGGTATTCCAAAACAATAGCGTTGTAACTATACCATCGGAGAGCTATGAACCATTTGATAAAATCACAAAAAGATCTGTAAGTCGTGAAAGGCGATGGACTGACAAATGGCATAAATGATAAAGATATGTGATTCAAAAAGGCGTCTCATGCCTGTAGCTTTGATCGTTATTACGTCATCATTCACATTATTTGGAGTTCTGAGTACCTACGGAACGTTTTTTCTCGTGTGAAACTTATAAACTGGTATACATTTTGTTCCGCTAGTATATCGGGAACCTGAGATATAACCTAAAAACTAGTCTGCGATTGCGCTATTTGTTTTCACGCGTATCAAGCAAAATCTATTGAACGGATTTTAAGGAAACTTTTTTGTTTAATAGCTTTTGATTAGACTTACAAACTAGTATACTTTTATTCCGCTACTATATCCAAAATCTGAAATATAAAGTAAAACTAGCTTTTGTCTGTCTGGCCAAGCCGCGGGCACAGGCTAATCTATTATTATTATAATTAGGGTTTTCTGCAGTTTTGTGGATTAAGAGAAAGCATTTGACACGGTTGTACAAAAGGAACTTTGGGACATTTTGCCGGAGTATGGTATTAACGGGAGACTGCTACAAGCGTTGCAGTCCAACTACATGGACTGCAGAGCTTGTGTGCGGCTTGATGTCAATATCGGCGTTAAACAGGGCTGCGTTCTATCAGCCAGACTGTTTATCATATATCTGGATAAATGTCGACAAAGGTTGAATGAAATGAATGTGGGAGTTCAGATGGGCAACTCAGTGGTTAACTCTCTGCTATATTATGCAGACGATGCGGTCCCATTAGCACAGTTTGCGACTGACCTGCAAACCCTAGTCGACGTAATGGCAGAAGATTCTAAGAAAAGGGGTGTGAATGTGAGCAAAACCAAAATAATTGTTTTTGAAAGAGAAGCAGCCAGAACAGGTGTTAGAGTAGCAATAGGAAATTGTGTGCTAGAACAAGTCGATGAATTTGTATATCTTGGACGTGGATTCAGTCGAAATGGAAGGTACACCACTGATGTAGAGAGAAGAGTGAATGCGGGAAATAGAGTGAACGGAGCATTGGGACAACTTCTCGGCAGTCATCACCTCAGCCAGAGGGCACGTGTCGCAATACACAACGCAGTGCTTGTCCCAACGTTATTATATGGAAGCGAGAGTTAGGTATGCAAAAAGGAGCATGAGAGTAAAATCAATGCGGTCGAAATGCGATCTCTGCGGAGAATCTGTGGAGTGAGGCTGACTGACCGCATTCGTAACGACGACGTAAGAGAGCGAGTAGGTATGAAAGAGAGTATTGGTGTAAAGATGCGAAAGGGAATGCTCCAATGGTTCGGACATGTCGAAAGAATGCCGGACGAGCGACTGGTTAAGAAGATATACAATGCGAAAGTGGAAGGATACCTACCTAGACCAAATCGGTCATGTATTGAAGGAAGGTGGAGTCAGGAGTCTCCGAATCCGGCGAGCGTGTATGAAGAGAGTTATGAATGTTGAGGAAGCGAGAGATATATCTCTCGCTTCCTCAACATTCACGCAAGAATAGAGCCTCTTGGCACTCTGTTCTCTCTGCCTACCCCGCAAGGGTAATGGCAAATGGCAAAACGGCAAAGGCTATTGTTATTATAAAAATGTAACAGAGCTCTGTCTGTACATTTAAGATATCTTGGAAAACAATACTGTATTAGGCCATTTAGTCGTGTTTGAACACTAAACAAATTCGTCTGTTTCATCGCACTTCACGCATAAACTACTGAATAGATTTTGATGAACTTAAAAACTACTACTGTATTAAGAAGCTTAGATAGAATTATAGAATTTAATGGTAGAGCCTTGCTTATCCCAGTATGAACGGGCTGGCTCGATCGGGGAAGTAGGCACCACCTTCTCACACAATATCAACGTGAACCAACAGAAGTGGTACATATCGTTGTGTTTCGTATGATGAGTGAGAGCGCCGGAGGCTCAAACCCCCTCTCTATCATATCCTTGTTATCCTTACTATCCACTCCTTAGTATCCTACATATCCTCTCCTTAACATACTTCCTATCCACCTCGTATCCCTTTCCTTGGAAATGGCGACGCGCGAGTGATGCCTCTGGTGTTTCTAGCATCTATAGGCTACGGTAACCGCTTACCATCAGGTGGGCTGTATGCTTATTAGCCGCCAATGTAGTATAAAAAAAAAAGCTTTGACAAAACTAGTCAATATTATAAAGCGGCATAGTTTGTTAGTTTTGAGTTTGTTTTGACATACCACATAAAGACCAGGTTTAGGTAGAATGTTACCTGACGTTTATCAAATTGACGATGTCTAATAAATTGCGAAGTAAAAGTTGAATTCCCCAGCTCCAATTTAATACTTTCACGATCGCTTTATTTTGTTCTGTGACAAGTTTGCGAAATGTCTTATTATCGTTTAGTCTCTAGAGTGGTTCTCTCAATTTTATCTTTGCCAATAACATTTTTCTTTCTTGTTTGAGAATTATCTTTGTTGCCAAGTAACTAAACATCTAAACTAAAGTATTAATTACTACTTAAACGAACAGTATTTACGTCAGAAAAATAAAATATAAAAAATACAGAGATATATCTCGGGTTCAATCCCCGGGTCGGGCGATGCTATTGAGCTTTTACGTAAAAAGAAAAATTCTCAGTAGCAGCCCGGAGTTTAGGAAATGTACACGGAAGACGGCAATAGGCTCGCCCCCTATTACGTGGGACTTAAACATAGCTGGCGAACCGAGGTTGTGTAATACACATCTGACTACCCCTTCGGGGAATAAAGGCATTTGCTATGTTTTTATAAAAATTACATTGATTGATTGAATTACTTTATAAGTGACCCGTTCAAGATTTCACGGCTGAAACTAAAAATACCTATATAATCCCGAAAAAATAAATCCTGTGGCATAGTCATCTTTGGCATACAGATAATTAATGTGTTTTCTTATTATATTGAATTAATTCTGAAGTTCACGCAGAGGATGCCGCGTAAGGGTATTATATACTCCTAGGTAACTACAATAATAGTATCCTAGGTAAGTAATAATAATACTAGTATCATAGGTATAGTATAAAGATAATAAAACTGTAGAACTCAATGTGTCTGAACTCTGAAAGTGTGTATCAAAAATCCAGAGGAGACGATGTGAAAAATATTTTTAAATTTTTTATCTGTCGGTCGTCCCAGATGCTTTGCCAATTCAGCCATCGTGACAACTGCCTAAGACTATCATATGAACTACTGTTAGTCTATTCGTTTGTTTGTTCACATCTCTGAAATTACATATCGGCTTTTAATAAAGCTTTTACTGGTAGGTAGAGTTTGAATTGAGCAGACTATAATAGGTTCTACTAAATTCATATTTGATATCAGAAAAATGATATCCTTATTTTAAGATATTAAGATAAAACCAAATACTCTGTGAACGGAACCGCGAGAAGCAGCTAGTTGAATAATTAAAATGTGAAGCATTTTGGCATACCGCAACGGCAGGCTCATTCCATCGCCACCCCATTTTTGAGCGTGATGAATCTTCGTATTACGCCGGTGAATTGCTAATTTCTGGTAGTTGATGGCAACGATAATCACTTACAATCAATTATCAGAATAAAATACTATAACAATTGTTGTTATTTTACTGTTTCTACTATTAATTTAGTAATTTTAGTAGTTAGTAACGACGGGCCTCGTGGCGTAGTCGGTAGTGTAACAGACTTCCGTGCACTAGGTCATGGGTTCGGTTCCCACTCAGGACAATTATTTGTGTGATGAACACAGATATTTGTACTGCGTCTGGGTGTTTTCTATCTAATATATGTATGTATTTACAAAAAAAAAGTAATATATGTATTATATATATATATTTTTAGCATTTGACATGCTTAGCACTATACATTAAACACAAAGTGAAAAATGTGAAATCGAAAATAACAGTCACGAGCAGGATCACCCAAAGACGTTAGGTATGATAAGTATGATGGCGCAGGCGTCACCCAAAGACGTTAAGTATGATGTGTTATCGAAATTAGAATTCAGGAGGAATTGTCAGGATGGCTGAATTGGCAAAGCATCTGGACGGTATCCAGGAGATGCAGGTTCGTATCCTGCTCCTGACTGTTATTTTCGATTTCACATTTTTCACTTTGTGTTTAATATATGTATTATATCCATAAACTGTTACCCATAGCAAAAGCGTTAGCTTAGTTTGGAACCAGAGGTCATTTTATGAATTAATGCCCGTGTAGTTCAGTCATCTTAGGCCAAATTAGGTGAATATCTCGGAAAATCGGCATACCCAGTATTTTATCACGTAAAAACTTGTATTTTGGCATCCTAAAACTGTTCTCAAAATGCACGTATAATTGGATGGACGCAAGTTTTAAAGTAAGGTCAAAGGTCACAAAACTCGTTTTGTGACCTTTGACTGGGTATGTCGATTTTCCGAAGTGAACATCCTATAATGACTGGAATAGTGAATGAATATTTAACAGCCATTCCCAATCTCCACATCACATTTGTCTTTACGACTTAAGTTTATCAGTGAGTGATTGGAAGGGACGCAGGTTCAAATCATTATTTTATTTCATATCTATATACACTGTCATATATAAAATAGTGAGCACGGTTTGACAGTACACTTAGTATAATTGAGTCTAGGAGCGACGCTTAGCACTTACCTTCAGATAGCCTTCAGATAGCTCGTCTTCCTCCATAAGCAATAAAAAAATCCCTTAAAACATTTATTTTATTACCTCGTTTCTTTTTTTACTCGATGACAACTTTATTAAGTAACAAATGAAATTGTACCGTGAAATGTGAAAAGGGCCGTTTCTTGTTCCGTATCTATAAAATTCGCGAAAGTCGTCCCTAGGGTATCGCAATAAACACTGTTTCGAAACTGACGGCTCCAATATTTGTCGTGCTCTACGGGAACGCTGAAATATATTCAATTGATCTGGTTTTTGTTCGTTGGTATAACGTAACTCGGAATGGTGCAGTAGATTTTTTTTAATATTATGAGGGTATTCAAGTAAGCAGCCCACCAGACGGTAAGCGGTTTCCAGCAACACCAGAGGCATCACGTTCGTTGCTACGAACTACTGTGCGGCTAGGTATTCTTTTCCCGCCTTAAACAAAAAAAAAACGTAAAATAATATGTAGCTAAAAATACTAAAAATCATTGGATTCATCAAAACGAATCTTATGAGTTAAAACTCTTTTTACTAGTAGTCACTGATGAGTCAGTCCATCACCAGGTGAGCTCCAAGACACCAAAGCCTCTTGTGTAAGGAAATTAAAAATTTTGGAGATCTTCACGATAGATTAATTAATTCACCTCTTGGTCGATTATTAAAGGGTAAAGTTGTTTAGTAGGTTCCGACAGACGGCGCATTTGTAGTATAGATTATTAGCGTTCTGGAAGGTTTGACGTGCGAAGCTTTAAAAACGAGCGCGTGAAATGTTCAGCCTTTTTTCCATTGGCTTCGTGACTACCTGATACAGCGGATCGAGGGAGACCCACACCCGGCGCTCATGGCCGAGTGCCGAGCGCCGGGGGTCGATGTCGCTGCAGAAGTAGAATACCACCTGGTCCTGCTTGTGGGAGGATGTAGGCGCTTTGGTTCGCCTATCGAGAGGTATGTCTTGATTATCGTTGTCCTATCCGCGAGTGTCACTTTAAGCCCAAACTGTCGGTAGCTTACATTTTCTGTTTCCTTGTTTCAGGAGGGACATTGTACCTAGGATAAATTGTACCTAGAAAATTGTAACCAGGACTCAGATTAAATTGTAGCCTGGATTAAATCCTAGCCAGGAAGAAATTGTAGAAATTGTAATTATAATTTATTTGACCATTGCCACTGTGATTTTGAGATTATTTAATATTTGAGCAAAGGCATTTCTAGTAGTGAGAATATTTTATTGAGGAGTTACTTTGAGACTATGAAGCATTTTATATAATTTATTGAGACCTTCAGAAGCCTTGTCACCGAAATAACGCATGACCCAAGAGGTTGGTATCTGGTCTGCTCCTGGCGCATTTCGAGCAGAGGTGGATTCGCAGTAACACCCGCGACATCACCTAAGGTAACCCCTCGCGGCTAGTTCTCCCATCACGCTGGCCTTCACCCACTGGGGCTAGTTCAGGCTGGACTGTGACATGATTATCTCAGCTTAGATCATGTTAGCAAGATAACGAACCCATGAGGGGAGGCTCTTGAGATTGTATTTGTTAACACGTAACGATTTTATATCATGCTCTTTTATTTTTAAGCCACTGCTAGCCCTTGTATTTTTAAGGGTAAATTGACTATCTTATGGATTAGGGAGCATCCCTAATTTATGTATATATTTTGTATAATAAATCTTTTTTACTTACACCATCACTGAGTTTCAATCTTCCCCTATTTAGCAACAGTCGTATGAGGAAAAGTAGGATAAAGTAGCTTCATTTACAATCTTGTTACAATATCCAACTCCTATCCATTTCCTTGGAATTGGCAACGTGCGAGTGATGTCTTTGGTGTTGCTGGTGTCTGTAGAATACAGTAACCGCTTACCGTCAGGTCGTCCGTATGCTTGTTTGCCGCCAACACATTATGTATTAAAAAAAAAATCATTTGAGACTACAAAGTGATTATTAATCTCCTTAGGACTATTATCATTTGGGTATTTTTAACCGCATCCTGAATATAATTACGTGCTTTCTGAAACAAATTTAAATTTCTAATGAATCTATAAACAAATAATCTAAAATTGCCAAGATAATTGTACTTTTAAAGGCTGTGAAAGCTTTCTGTTGTCATTATTAACGGTGCAAATAAATATTTCAAACAGTCAATTCTGATGTTTAATTTATTATTTCTTTCGTCCATTATGTTATTATTTCATAGCTTCCTTTTCTTTCTTCTTTTTATTTTGTTGTTTGTAAACACCCTGCACTAAAGAATAATCTTTGTATCACGGGGGATTTTACAAACATACAATTTCATGGACACAAAGTACACCAAGACTCGGAATAACCAATTGTGGATAACACAAAGGGTTGTCCTGTGTGGGAATCCAACCCAAAATACTCGGGCGGGAAGCTGGTATCTAAACCACTCCACCATCTGTGCAGTCTCTCATTTTTGTTATTATGATGGCAGACAAGCCACAAAACCACCGCCCATGGACTAAACTTTCACTTCACTTTTATCGTTTTTATTGGAAAATTTTCACAAAACAAAACGATATTTACTGAGTAATTATATTTAACGAAATGATCACTAATGTTTAATCATATCATGAAGTAGCCGTGCGTTTAGGTGTTCATAAGTACCACCGAAGGAATGTAACATAGTTCCAGTGGCCCGCCAATAAAGGCGGAGAGACAGTACACGGCGGGTTTCTTTAGTGGGTGAAGGCCCCACACTACCCTGTTCGTTGCCCCGAGCGACGGGGTGTGCGGTTAGGAACATTTTTTCCCGCCTAAACAAAAAAAAAAAAAGGTGTTCATAAGTAGCCGAGCAGCAGCAGTTCGTATTATATTGTTATGTGGGTAATGAGTATTTTTTATATCCACGAAATACTAACATTTCATGTAATGGTCAGCGAAATTATGAAGAGATCAGTACTAAGATACGGCGACGAGTATTTAGTATTATTTAGTACTATCATTTTATTTAACAAGATTTTATCGACAGCTTGTGAAATTAGCGTTGGACTGGCGTTGTAAACTAATGCCTTATAATTTCAAGAGGAGAACCGTATTTGTTTAAAAGACTAATTAGTCTTGTAGATTTGTGGTAAATGTTAAAAGTCGTTGTCTTACGTCTAGGACATTGTGAACGTTCATTGTTCATTTAGAGTTATTACTTAGTAGACTGTTTGTTTGAGTGTTTCAAAAATACCTTTTTTTTGTTTAGGCGGGAAAAAAATACACAAAATGCACACCCCGTCGTTCGGGGCAACGAACAGGGTAGTGTGGGGCCTGCACCCACTTAAGAAACCCGCCGTGTGCCGTCTCTCCGCCTTTATTGGCGGGCCACTGGAACTATGTTACATTCCTTTTGTGGTGTTTCAAAAATACCTACCTAATTTGTTTTATCTTTTTCATGAACAATCAATAGCTACAAAGAGTTATTTTCTAAGAGACTCTTAACATCTCATTGAAATTTCCATGAAGTTACTACAACTTAATTAAATCATTTTCAATTAATTAGAAGTTTATAAAATACCCTTTTACGAGACACTCAATAAAGACACGAGACATTCAATAAATTTTAATGCTCTTTAAAGAGGTTGATAATGTAATCATTTTGGGGGTTTAAGAACCATGTTTGTTTGCATATACTTACCTACCTATTAATATGATTATACAATAACTGTACTATAATATTTACAAATTTGGACAGTAGCAAAATTTTAGAGTTACCTACAAGATGCGAAGATACACGTTATATCTAAGTAAGAACTTTATTTATAATCTTATACTATTTTACAAACGATACATTTGTTCTTCTACAAAACCAAATAAGGAGATACACACTAAACTAATCATCTACCATTACATTACATCTACATTACAAATAAATAAAATTAAAGTGTCTGTTTGTACAGTTTAAATAACAACTTTTTACTAAATGTATACCTACGAGAGTATATACGTTACCTATAACAAATTACCAATTTTTTAAGTTTTTGTCTGTCTGTTTGTTCCGGCTAATCTCCGGAACGGCTGAACCGATTTGGACGGGACTTTCATTATCAGATAGCTGTTGTTACAGCGCGTAACTAAGGATACTTTTATTTTAGAAAAACAATTAGGGTTCCGTAAAAAAAATTATGAAATCGTCAATGAATAAAATCTCCGGCATGGGTGGGACCGATTTGGACGGGACTTTCACTAACTGATAGCTGTTGTTACAAGGAGTAACTTAGGTTACTTTAATTTTGGAAAAATAATTAGGGTTCCGCGCAAAAACAATAAAACCAATGAATGGCGTAACCCAAAGTGGCCTTTTATCCCCGCTACTTTTCGCAATTTTTATTCATTCCATAATAATAACCTAAATCTACCACCTTTTTGCAGATGATCTACAAATTTACTTACAGGTACCATTAACATAACTACCGAAAACTATGGAACTACTCAATGACGATATTGACAAAATTAGTGCGTGGAGTAAATCTCACGGCCTTACTGTGAATCCTTTAAAAACACAGGTGACAACAAACATTGTATTATGTTAGTTATACTAAGGTATTACTAATACACCAGCAAATCTTACCTACTTACTAAGTAATAGTTAAATACTCCCTCGCCGTGCGCTTAATGAGAGCGTTTATTGAAGAGCTAAAAAGAATCATAGAAAACTCAACCGTTAATTTCACTCAACTCTTTCTTAAATGGATGCCTACTACACTAAGCAAAGAACACACCTTTTTTTTGTTAGGGCAGGAGCAAATGTACCTAACCGCTAACCCCGTAGTTCGGGGCAACGGAAAGGGTAGTGTGGGGCCCTCACCCACTAAATAAACTCGCCGTGTGCCGTTTCTCCGCCTGAACTGTGTTACATTCAGTGGTAAGCAAAGAATACATCTGGCAAATTTCTTAGACCAAAGGTTTAGATTGTGCATTGATATCCATCCATCCATCCATCAACCTTTCAACGTCCACTGCTGGACATAGGCCTCCCCAAGAGAACGCCACAACGAGCGGTCCCGTCATGGGGGATGATGCCGTAATCGCCACGCTTGGCAGGCGGGTTGGCGATTGCAGTGGATGTTGTTAACACTCGAGGGAGCTGCTGCCCACTCCCCTGGTATTCCCTGGTATCATTCGAGTAAGGTACATTTAAATTTTATGAATACAGATAAGAATTCAATATAAACTAAGTAAATATATAGGTATATTATATACTAATCGATAATTCATTAGTATCTGTAGGTGTACCTGTAATACCTATGTATAACTAATATAATATATAAGGTTTGTTTCTGAGAAAATATATCAATTCATAATTGCGCAGAAGGCCAAAGAGGGAGCTATGCTCGGGGTCTCCTTGCGCGACTGTAAAATGTGTGGATCAGCTGGAAAACACACGTAAGAGATGTGGTGAAAACCATCGCGTGGCAAAAGCGGACATGTGCAGGTCACGTTGCTCGGATGAGCACAGATAGATGGGCATGGAAAGTCATAGAGTGGAGGCCGTGGACGAACACCAGACAACAGGGTTGCCCACCTAAGCGATGGGTAGACGACATTCGATGACATATATGCCGTGACTGGATAAATCAAGATAAATCAAATTGGGAGGGAACTATGAGCAGTTATGCACCAGGAGATGCTGATGATGATGATGATGAATTAACTGAGTAACTGTTACCCGCGACTCTTTCCACGTGGCATTTTGACTTTTCGCAGAACCGTAATTTATTTTCTAAAATTAAAGTATCCTTAGTTATTTTTATAACATCACCTATATGCCGGCCGGGTCTCCTCTCATGGTGAGAGGGAGTCCACCACGCTAGCCCAATGTGGGTTGACAGACTTCACAAGCAACCGAGAAAATTTCTCAGACATGCAGGTTTCCTCGCGATGTTTTTCTTCACCAAGCTGTGATAATTTGTAAACAAACACACACACACACATTCACATTTTTCACTTTGTGTTTAACAAACACACACATAATATCGGAAAATCTCAAAATGTCCGAAGGGTGTGTCTCAACCTTGGACTCGGGATTGAATCATTCGAGAAAACCTCGATCATTGTCTTTGCAGTCCTTGGTTTTACCGTTAGGCGGTCACTGCTATTATATTTTTATACACGTTTATTAAAAAGTTATTATTTAAACATTATAAATAGACACTTAATTTTTATTTACTTGCTTAAATTAATTATTAAACGTAGGTAACTTAAGTAGTGTATAAACTTCCTGTTGAATTACAAACATATATCTATCCAACAATTCAGTTTGCAATATGAATGAAGCTATTAATTATCCAATAGAATTATAAACACTATAAATGTGCCTGATCTACCTCGTCATAAACTAAGAACCTAAGATTGGCGTGCCAATCACATTGCTCCGTAATTTAAACTCACCGAAACAATGCAATGGTACTAGATTGCGAGTAGTATTAATACAAGGAAACGTTCTAAAAGGACTTTTAATCTCCGGATGTGGAAAAAGTGAGACGGTATTTTTACCATGAATTCCCATAACACAGTCGATATTTTTCCCTTTAAATTCAAGACTTCAATTTCAAGGATTGCTTTATTTATTTTTATGAAATTCCTCGCGGACGATGTCGCGGGTAACAGCTAGTATTATAATAAAAATAAATATAAATAAGAATTACTATGATCACTTAAACGAACCTTAGACCAAGAGGACTTAAACTTGGCAACGTGCCCAAAATACTGGCAGCATTACCTCGCAGCGGTTTTTTAAACAAAATATATATGCATCCACGACGATCCATTTTATGCATTTGTCTCGTGCGCTGCTTTTTACTTTAGTGCAGGTCTGGCCTGCTCAGACCCCCCTTTACCCCGCTCCACTTCAAAATACTTGCCACTTTTCACTGCTCTTCTCCGCTTCACTCTGCCTAGCTCCACGTCAGTGGAAACGCACCCTAAGTGTCGTAGACCTTAACCATCGGGGTTTCTATAATGTTGGCCCTACCCTCTTGGCTTCTATAATGTTGGCCCTATATGTATTTTTTAATTCTTCTTCTGTTCCTCTAGCATTCTTTTGGGAGGTGATCCTATCCAGAAAGGCTCTGGAGTTATTCTAATTTTGAAATATCTATAGGGTAAAGTACAGGTTTACCTTCAGAGGGGCTATAGAATAGTTTGCAACGCTACTGTAATAATAAGAATAAAAAAATAATAATAGCTGAAATAATGTTTCAAATTGAAAAAGTATACAAGCGGCTTAATGCTCTAATTATGTTTATTGATGTCTCGGTGCCAGCGTGTGCTGTTACGCTGAACTATTAACCAGTGTTATCAACATTTCACTATGTTCTGTTTTAGCTCGTGGCCTATTTCAAAAGTTAGTCTATTATTGATGTTAATAATATCCGTAATACTTTTTGATATTTACGCTTACATGAGATAATGTATTAAGAAAAAAAAACAATTTTTACGAAATTTATCGATCAAAACTAATAAGACTACGTAGTAGAAATTTTGAATGCAGGTTTTTTTATAACGTAAAAATTCGCTAAGTAAAGATTTTTGGAATTTCCAACTTTAAAGGAGGGAATGGGAGGGGGGTACTTTGTATATAAGTCTATGTTCTCTGTAGATAGAAACATTTTCAAACACAGTTACCGAGTATAAATAAATAATGACACGCTTCAGTTACGTTTAATTTTACAATTAAGATTCACACCAAATAATGTCGCAGGCCTATAAATATTTATATATTCTTAGTTATATTTTTTTTTAGCATTTGACATGCTTAGCCATATAAATGATCTGTATAATGTATGCATATACTTTCGACAGACGGCGCAGGCGTCATCCAAGACGATAAGAATCAATGTGTTATCGAAATTCGTAGTCCCAAGAAATGTTGACGATGCCTGAATTGGCAAAGCATCTTGGAGGGTATTCCAAGAGATGCAGGTTTAAATACTGCTCGTGACTGTTATTTTCGATTTCACATTTTTGCACTTTGTGTTATTAAAAACAAGGTTCAGCAGTTTCGGAATTTCTCATTTAAGAAGAGGTAAATAAGTGCTGAAGTTTTCTGGATGGGAGAATTGTTTTTTTTTCAAAAAGAACCTAATATATAGTAACTAGCATTTAGTAATATATCTAAGACATTTTTGAAATAAGACTGCTAATCTGTATAATATAACAATTTATTTTATTGCCAATTCAGGCAAATAAGCAAGCGGCACATCCCTTTAGTAACAAGGCTATAACCGATCCCGGCTTGCCGTTGGTGTATTATTAGTCACCAACTTGGTGATGGCTGGTGACCATTGGTTGGTACAAATGAGAAATTTTTATCAGAAGTTTGACAAAGAAATAAAGTGACTGAACTGTTTTAATATTTGGATTTGGAACGGATTACACAATAGGGCTTGGTTTATTTACATTAAATGAGAACTTTTATCGCTATGTTGATATTTGGAGTGCCTATATGCTACAGAGGCAAATAATTAACTCAAGGGTTGCCTTTCTTATTAGTTCAGAGTCAGAATATTATCATTACCCTCATGAATGGTAAAGAATATAAACACCTAAAATCTCTTTTCAAAACGAACATAATTCCTGTCTCAATGTCATGACAGGGATAAGTGGATAGTGCAACTATTGCAAGAGATACTCTTGTGGACTATTCAATTAGGTATTTATGTAAAGGTTATAATTATATAGATACTAGCCTTGCCTGTGACTCCGCCACAGCCAAAAGCTAGTTTTTGGCTTATATCTCAAGTTCCCGATATAGTAGCGGAATAAAATGTATACCAGTTTTTTAATTCTAATCAAATAAAAAAAGTTGCATCAAAGTCTGTTTTTGCGTGATGCGCGAACGAATAAACAGATAAACAGATAGACAAATAACCTAAAAAAACTGTTTTGTGTTCAGATACGTTATTACGCTATACCTATAGCTTATTTACAGTATTTTTTTCTTAAATACCTTAAATGTACCGACATAGCTCTGTTACAGCTTTATAATAGTATAGATATATGGGTAGTTTTCTTCTGTGAGCGAAATTGACTATACCTACTTTTATTATTATAACTAAGTAGGTACCCACTTGGTCAATCTAAACCACTTATGCTTACAAATCAACAAATTCTAGCCAAGTAATCTTAACCCACAAATAGCTCAATTTTTTCTTTGTAAGACCTCATCCACTCCAGATCCAATAAAGAATCATTCTATTTGATTCACAATAAGAAGGCTCACGAACGCTCTACAGGTTTGATTGGAGTATTGAATACTTCATGTCCGGCCATCTGTTCTCAATAGCTTTTTCGTACTAGTGCTTAATGTGATTAAGGACGAGGCTTTAAAAACAGCGTTTTTAAAGGTATGAATATTATTACAAACTATCTGAACCCGACAGACTGGGACTGTCCCAAGGTACAACCTATTGAACTTTTCGTAAGTTCACTTTTATGTAACTACTGTCATGGTTATTTTTGTTGTTTTAGATGCCGCGAAGTAAGAATAAAGTAACCAGAGTTACACCAAATACAGATAAAGTCAAGGAAGCTATTAAAAAGGTTATAGAACAACGATGGTCAATCCGAAAAGCAGCTAAGGAATTTAATGTATCAAAATCTTTAATAGGCCGATATGTGAAAATAAAAAACAAAGAGAATGAGAATACAACTGTAAATTACGATCCCAATAATGCTGTAAAAAGGGTATTTATTGATGAGGAAGAAGAACAGTTAGTTCAACATTGTTTAAAAGCATCCAAATATCACTATGGCATTTGCAAAGAGGAGTTTCTACAGTTAGCATACGAATATGCAGTTATTTTGGAAAAATCATATCCAAGTGCTTAGGACACAAATAAATCAGCTGGAAAGATCTTTTGTGAGTATTTTATAAAACGACACCAAAATTTAAGCCTTAGAAAACCAGAAGTGACTAGCCTGGCTCGTGCTACAGCCTTTAACAAGGCAAACTTTTCGGAGTTTTTTGAAAGATTTACTGTTACAAAGAGTTACTGAAAGTTCCTACCATAATCTTAGTATTAATATTTAAGCTAGTAAACATAGCATCACGCCTGTATTCCTCGAAGGGGTGGGCAGAGGTGGTGCGAGTCGTGGGTGTGTAATACACCCACGACTCGCCAGCTATGTTTAATGTAGTAAATAAATAAATATTCTAGTAAATAAATAATTTTCATACAACGCCCTCTGGTCCCAAACTAAGCTTAACGCTTATGCTATGGGTACCAGATTACGGATATAATACATATACTACTCTTTTTTGTAAATACATACATATATACAATAGATAGAAAACACCCAGACGCAGTACAAATATCTGTGTTTATCACACAAATAATTGTCCTGAGTGGGAATCGAACCCACGACCTCGTGCACGGAAGTCAGTTAAACTAACGACGACGCCGCGAGGCCCGTCAAAAAAAAATATCTAAGTATCAAACGTTTTCGTCATTTTGTAATTATCATTTCCTAGTGCTAAAACAAAGTTAAAAAAAATATAATTCGCTATTACCTATAGATATATTTTGTCCCAAGGTACAAACGTCACTGTTCTTAAGTACAAGCTGACATTGTACCTTGGTACAATAGCACAAAATCAGTTAACAATATATTTTAGGGTTAATAAGTTTTTTTTAGTTGTTCCTTGTATCACTGCTTGTTAGTATTATTATGAGTATGTCATATCTGAAAAATCAAAGCTGTACATCAATTGAAACATAAGTTGTATTATATACCTAGTAGCGGGATAAAATGTATACTAATTGTTAAGTCTACTCAAGAGCTATCAAACAAAAAAAAGTTGCATCAAGATCCGTTCAGTAGTTTTTGCGTAATATGTGAACAAACAAACAGATAAACAGACAAACAGACAAAAATTCTAAAAAAAAAACGTGTTATGTTTAGACACGCCTATATAGTCATTACAGTATTTTTTTCTCAAATATCTTAAATGTACAGACACAGACTCTGTTATAGCTTTATAATAGTGTAGATAACTTACTAGATCTCAGAGAAAAACATACCTAAAAACGTTTACGTTTTCCATCTTTACTATCTTAAGTGAATTGTACACTTAACAAAATTGTTCAGAACGCCAGATGTTTCGTTTAGTTTATTCTACATGAGACTATGATGAAAGAATGTCCTATGGTATCCTTACCTTACTTAAAACAGAATCTATTTCAGAAGAACGTAGCACTTGCTAAGTTTCAACTACATTATGTTTGCATAAATTAATTACAGATTTTTTTTATTTTTCTTAGTTTTACCTATTTAGAGGATTTCTAATAGAACATTTTTCTTATTACCTGACACAAATCGCGTGTTTAGCAGCCACAACAGAGGGTAGGCTTCAGAAATTGGGTCAGTATTTTTATCGTATATTCTACGCCCAAGCTGATTCAATGTTAACTGTGAATTTTATTACTAGGTACTCAGATTTATCAATTTTTTGTTATAATCGTAACTGCAATTGAAATAAATTTGGGATGAATTAAGGGATCCGTGGTACTACTTAGTTAATCTCCTTCCAATTATAGAGATATGTCGTTTCCGAGTAATATCTAGGCTGTAAAAAATATAAATAGGATTTTTTTTACTACGTGGGTGGCACACCGTATGGGTAGCAGCTACCGAACGACGGGGTGTGCGGTTAAGAACATTTTTTCCCGACTTAACACAAAAAAAAGTTGAGCGACAGTACGCGACCCGTAGCGATGCGACGTATTGCAACTAATACTTTAATCGCGTTTCGTCGCATTCATATTAGGCGACAACGTAGGTCATAAGTACATACAGCCTCTATTTCATATTTTCATGTCACGTCGCGTCGCGTATTAAGAGGTGATCCATTTCGAGGTTCCCTACTTTTTTAAAGAAAAAAACAGAAAATTCAAATTTAATAGAGAATGTTTATTATCATTTGAAAGAACATTCTTTGGCATTTATTTTTTGAAGATTATGTCTATCAAATGTACCAAGACCGTGTGATATCACACCGTTAGACTTTTTCCTATGGGGATATGTAAAGTCTAAAGTTTATGCGGACAAACCCGCTTCGATTCAAGCCTTGGAGGAAAACATCACGCGTGTCATTCGCCAGTTACCAGTTGAAATGCTCGAACGAGTCATCGAAAATTGGACTCAACGGATGGAACATCTGCGACGTAGCAACGGCCAACAATTGATAGACATAATCTTCAAAAAATAAATGCCAAAGAATGTTCTTGCAAACGTTAATAAACATTCTCCATTAAATTTGAATTTTCTGTTTTTTTCTTTAAAAAAGTAGGGTACCTCGAAATGGATCACCTCTTATTACCGCGTTTGTGGGTTAGGTGAGTTAGCGAAGTGTAGATAAGTGTGTGTGTAGTTATTAGTGGTAGAACCTTGCTTATACCAGCATGAATGGGCCGGCTCGATCGGGGAAGTACCACCCTCTCATAAAAGATCAGCGAGAACCAACAGTAGTGAGACTTACCGTTGTGTTTCATATGGCGAGTGAGAGTGTTGGAGGCCAGTACCCCCTCCCTATCCTCTCCTTAGTATCCTACCTATCCTCTCCTTAATATGCAACCTATCCAGCTCATATCCCTTTCTTTGGAGATGGCAACGCGTGATTGATGCCTCTGGTGTTGCTAGCGTCTGTAGGCTACGGTAACCGCTTACCATCAGGGGGGCCGTATGCTTGTTTGCCACCCATGTAGTGTAAAAAAAAATAAGGGTAGTGATTCGCCACGGGAAATGATCGGCAAAAATTATAATATTGCTAGCTCGGTGAATGAGTAGATGCATTTCCACAGCGTAAATAAAAAAAAAAAATGGTTTCCTTTACAATGGCTAATATTGGTTGCGTTTATAGTTTCATAACATTTAAATAAGCAGGATTTTCAAATGATTCGCACAAGTTTAATCACAAGGCAAAACTGTTAACAACCTCGGTTGCCTTTCATATTCTAGCAATTTCCCTGAGAAAATGACATTAAATATTATCAACTCCGCAAGTTACACACTACTTGTACACTTGACATCAATAAATTTGTAAGTTAGAGCATTAATATTCGAGTAAATATGTGCAGAGTCTCTACTAAACGCGTTAACGATGTAACGTAAGCGGCTCATAAAACCTCCTAACCACCGTGTGGTAGATGAATAAATAAAATGCCTCTTGCTTAGGTATCGATACATACGCACAGAAAAAGTTGACCGCTTGTTGGGTAAATTTAATTATTACATTCTTTAAAAACTTGGCAATATATTTTTAATGTGAACTACCAAAAACTAGCTCATTTTGAAATTTTAAATTCGAAATCACATTAAAAAGGATAAATAACGGGGAGAATCAATTACTTTAATCAATTTAATGTTCTTTGGAAGAATAAATTAATAAAAACATATTTTTAGCCAAAAAATAATAATAAAAAATTTATGTATATATGTCGGTAATTTTATTTACATTATTTTGATCTGTATTTTAGCTCTTGACATGCTCAGCTACTTTAAAGAACAAATTATTTGTGAATGTGGAAAAAGAGATTTTTATTGCGAGCGGGATTTGAACCTGCTTCTCATTTAATCCGGGGAAGAGCTCTAGATCGCTAAGCCACCGCAGTGACCGTCGGTCATACCCAATCTCCACAACACAATAAGCATGATATGCACTTGGTGTATGTAGGTTGACAAATAACGTCACATTTAAATAATCTTCCATAACTCACCACCTATATTATCAAATCTCGCTAAATGTTAAATATCAAATGTTTAAAGATAAGCTTTCAATTAGTGCAACTTTCATCTTGTAAACACCGTGAACCAAGAATGTAAGAAGCATTTCTATCTCCTTTCTAGCACTATTTAATTTGATATTTGAGTATCTTTTGTCCGCCAGGAAATATCTATAGTTTTTATTTATCTAGCCATCCAATCTATGCATCCTTAATTCTCCTACAGTTGCACAAGTATTGAGAATAGAAATTTATGAAATAGAGAGAGGGAGAGAGAGAGAGCGATAGAGAGAGAGAGAGAGAGAGAGAGAGAGAGAGACAAGAAAAATATCTGTGAAAAGTTAGTCTATTTCAATACTCAGAATACACCATTTTTGTATAAATTTTCCTTTCAGTACGCCCTAGGGAATAGCGTATTTATTTTTATTTAAATTTACAGTTATTTTATGTTCAAATAAGTAAGTGAAGGGGAGCTCTTAGTACTTTAACTAGTTATTGTAAATCAGAAAACATATATATGCTGATTTAGTAATGAGTTAAAAGTTAAAAATTTTACATACAAAAAAAAAACTAGACGTCGTGGGACGTTTAGCAGATGTGAAAACATCGAAATTACTTTGTAGAAATAAAATGACCATAACTTAACAAAGTACTCCTAAAGACGAATCAAACGAGTATAAACTCGATAGGGTTGCGTACATAGTTTCATTACAAAGTTACTGTGACAACTTTCAGCTCCATCGCACAAAGTACTCGTCAAGACAAATCATACGAGCCCAAACTCGATGGAGTTATGTCGTTTTATAACGGAGTTCCTATGGCCACCTTTCAGCTCCATCATCAGACCCTGGATACCATCTAAAGACAAAGTACTCATCAAGATGAATCAAATGAGTCCAAACTCGACGGGGTTGCGTCATTTTATTATAGAGTTACTGTAGCCACATTCCATCTTCATCATCAGCCCCTGGATACCAACTAGACACAAAGTACTCGGCAAGACAAATCATACGAGCCCAAACTCTATGGGGTTGCGCCGTTTCTTTATAGAGTTCCTATGTCCACCTTCCAGTTCCATCATCAGATCAGCTCCATGTCATCATAATATTGCATTGTCATGTGATATACACATGCGTGTAAAACTTCAGCTCAATCGGAAACCGGGAAGTGTGTCAAATTTAACTTGCAAGATTTGAACGGGACAAGTACAATAAAAGCATCGCCACGCTAACAGCTGATTTTACCCTCCCTCCGCATTATCAACAAAAAAATATTAAGTTAGTCTTTTATAAATTAAAACATTTGTCATTGGAGCCACCCGTGTGTCTCAGACTCGAAAATTTTACGCGATTTTATTGCTACTATCTAAAACCTTTACATGTATCTCTTTTCTAACCAAAGACATCTTTATAGATTTAATGAACAAGAATATTTTATACGAGGTACTTTTTTACTACAAGGTAACCAGACATACATACATACAGCCATAGGTGCTTATTTGCCACCGGAGTAGTGCTTATAAAAAGCCTATATAATAGACGCTAGTAATACCAGAGCCAACCCCGAACAAACAGACGAGATGAGGAATAGGAAAGGATTATAAAGATTGGATGAACAAAGAGAAAATAATGCAAGAGAGATGAGAAAGAGTTTAGACTTTGGACACTTTCACTCTTTCAACGAAACCCAACTTCAATATTATAAGCCAATATTCTGTGAAGGGGTTTTCCACGGCCAAGTCAGTCAATTCATACTGGACCAGAAAAGATTCCACCAAAAAAAAATCTATCTAGCAAAAAGTTAGATTTCCTGCTGAACATTTTTGATCTATATTTCTTAGCATTTGACATGCTCCACCACTTTTTAAAGTACAAATTATTTGTGAATAAGGAAAAAATATATGTGATAAGGAGATTCGGATGATTGAAAGATCTGTACTATAGCTCAGTGGCTTAGAGCACTTCCCCGGGTTGGAAAAGACGCGGGTTCGATTCCCGCTAGTACAAAAAATCTCTTTTTCCTTATTCACAAATAATTTGTATTTCCTGCTGAATTCAAGAATATTAATGAATAAGGTGACACTTGGTGATAATCCATTGTTAAATGTATATTTGGGAGGAGAGCTTGCCGTACATTCACGGATTGCTAATACCACTTACCTTAGCAAGCTAAACTTAATCCCTGTATTACGAGGAACTATACAAACTTAAATTTGACAAAGTACACTCAGAACGGAACAGTATGTAAGCCAATCAGTAAATGCAGTCAGATTGTTAATCTACACTCCTAGAGGATAGAAAAGAAAGAATAATAGTAGGATGCAAGTGATAAAACTGACCGAAATGCAATGCGGTTAGATTCCCGAAAAGTACAATTTAGCCCAAGAAATAACTAAACATAGACGTTTGTTTACACCTTGCATAATCTCTACAAATGATTCATGAATTTCTTGATGGTCGGCAATTCCAGATCAATGTGCTTTTTCGATAGGACTCTTAGTTTTGTCGGAAACCCTGATAAACCATTTTCCACCCTATTTTTTTGTTAAGGCGGGAAAAAATGTTCCTAACCACACCCTGTCGTTCGGGCCAACGAAGAGGGTAGTGTGGGCCTGCACCCACTAAAGAAACCCGCCGTGTGCCGTCTTTCCGCCTTTATTGGCGGGCCACTGGAAATATGTTACATTCCTTCGAATTTTCCACCCTTAAAATCTCTCGCCCTCCCACTTCGCGACCTCAAATCGCCCGTAAATTATTTTTTATTTTATTTTTGTTATATTTTCTTATTTTTCAAATAGGTATTACCTTTTTTGATCTATATTTTTTAGCATTTGACATGCTCCGCCACTTTTTAAAGTACATATTATTTGTGAATAAGGAAAAAAAGATTTTTTGTACGAGTGGGAAACGAACCCGTGTCTTTTCCAATCCGGGGAAGTGCTCTAAGCCACTGAGCTATCCTACAGATCTTTCGATCATACCAATCTCCTTATCACATTTGTCTTTTTTCCTTATTCACAAATAATTTGTATTTTAAAAAGTGGCGGAGCATGTCAAATGCTAAGAAATATAGATCAAAAATGTTCAGCAGGAAATCTAACTTGTTGCTAGATAGATTTTTTTTTGGTGGAATCTTCTTCCAGTATGAATTGACTGACTTGGCCGTGGAAAACCCTTTCACAGAATATTGGCTGGCGGGGAAGTGTTCTAAGCCACTGAGCTATCCTACAGATCTTTCGATCATCCCAATCTTCTTATCACATTTGTCCTTACGACAGAGGTATTACGTTGTTCTAAATTTTTTTGGTCTCATAAATTTGTCGACCCTGGCCTATACTTGTTTATGGAGTGTAATACGTTGTCAATATAAAACTATAAAAAAACTACTTGACTATATCCCAACAAAGTGGCTCGCGGCTAATGTTTTCCTAGTGTTAATGTAGGAAGATGATATAGGTATAATGATGGTATTAGCCATTTACTTTTACCATGTGGATGGTACATAACTTGCCATCGAAACCTCCCCCACTTCACCATTCTTGATAAGTTTTAACTCTTGTTTTATAATTAAATCAATCAAACTCAATCGCGATGTTTGAAGCGATAAAATGGTAATTAATTGGGAAACTTTGATTAGTTTTAAGGTTATATTCGGAGCGTTTCAACGGTAATTTGTATAAAGTTTGAGTACTGATTGCTGAGTAGAAATATATTTGATGTTTTGATAGTCCTTTAGTATGTATTGAAGTGTAGGCAGTTTAGATATACAGGGTCTAACGTAAATAATGGATAACCCGTTAATCGGAAATAGTCCTGAATGTTAGGCTACAAGAAAATCGACTTTTTATTTTAGGATTGCCATCGGTGTGAAAATGGTAGACAATTTAGTATTTTTTTTAAATTTTCCTTCTTTGCTCATTCATTCGGTCACCATTTCAACAAAATAACTTATTTTAAAGGAATTTTTTTTTGTACCTGACTCCTGGATGTATATTAGATTGTTATATTAGACATTATTAATACAAAATACTGTCAAATTTTACATTTTAAGTACTTTGTAAGTAAATTATTTTATTCATGTCAAAATTTTAACATTAACTGTGAAAAAAACTATACTATAGCTGCCCATTATCTTAAAAACGTGCCTAGTTTATGTAGGGTATTATAAGCGATATTATTTAAACAAGCTAAATAACTTAGCAAGGTCAACATTTTGGTTTCAATAAATGTGTCAAATCACGATGATTTGGGCTCCTAATATGATTTTATTCAATAAGAATTCGCTATGTTATTACTAAATTGTCAATTTAACGTTGAATTGTGACACAGGAGTGTTTTATTTTCATAGTTGGAAATTGCATGCGACTAGCAAGCCCCATCTATCCATCCATCAGCCTTTCAACGTCCACTGCTTGGCAGGTGGGTTGGCGATCGCAGTGGGTGTTGTTAATACTCGAGGGAGTGCTGCTGCCTACTCCCCGGTATTCCCTCAGTCGGCTCTTACGACTCCCGTGGGTACACACGGCGAAAAAGCAAGTACTAGAAAATTATTTCAAAATTTTCAATCAAAACACTAGGTTTTCCAAATTCAAAAGCAATACAACATAGTAATATAAAAATGGACAAACACGACAACAAAGAGCCCTCAAAAGATACAACATAAAAATGAACAAACACGACAACAAAGGGCCCTCCTTGCATGTCGAAAGGACCATTTATGTTACTTGGAAGAAGTGCAGTGTCTCTTTCACAGTCCCGTAATGTAAGAAAGACGACCTTTCGTATTTTTTTCGTTACAATGCATGTCTCTCTAGACCTGTATGATTTTGAATGTCACATGCGGTCTTGCTTACTCTGTGCTTTCTTTGGTTACTATTTTGATATCTGATTTTGTTTTGCCTTGTGATTTGGACTAGATAACATGATACTCCTGATGACTCTGCTTATCTTTATCGTGTTTTGTCATCGATTGGAACAGTTAGTGTGTCGGGGAACGTGAAATGGACAGTGAGCTTCTTCTAAGTAACAACGGACATCAATCACTCACAGAGAGGGCCTTGTGTTAACGTGTTTGTTAATTTTTATGTTGTATTCCTTGAGGGTTTTTTGTTGTCGTGTTTATCCATTTTTATATTACAATGTTGTATCTTTTTGAATTCGGAATACCTAGTGCTTTGATTGAAAAATTTGAAATAATTTTCTAGTACGTGCTAGTCGCATACAATTTCTAACTATGAAAATAAAACAGTCCTGTGGTACAGTTAAACGTTAAATTGATGACAATTAAGTGATAAAATAGCGAATTCTTATTGAATAAAATCATATTAGGAGCCTAAATCATCGTGATTTGACACATTTCTTGAAACCAAAATATTGACCTTGCTAAGTTATTTCGCTTGTGTAACTAATATTGTTTATAAAGTACGCATGTATAATTTTAGAATCTACATAAACTAGGTACGTTTTTAAGATAATGGGCAGCTATAGCATAGTCCTTTTTTGTTAATAGTTAATGAAAATTTTAATTTTGATTTTGACAAGAAGAAAATAATTGACTTACAAAGTTTTGAAATAAAATTACGTTTACGGAATCTATCGCGTTTACTTGATTTTTATACTATCCCGACGTTTCGAATACTTTATAGCATTCATGATCACGTATGGACTTAGATGGTAGGCGTCCAAAGCTGATATGTTGTTTCAACGGTTTCATCTGCCCACAGTATTATCATTTTACAAATTTTTGGTTTATTTATTTCAACCCACATAATATTCGTTTAGAAACATAATTAAAAATATCTACTTTAAGTTTTATGCTTACAATGTATGAGATTTTAAGGTAGTATAATAAAATTAGTATAATAATTATCTTTAAGTTTTAAAATTTTTTGTTTATATTTAGGGCTTAAAAATTCTACCACAAACTACCAATTACATTTTTTAAGTAATCAAAAAACTACCAGTTAAAAGATTGATGTTATTGATTATTAGTTTATATTATTAAATATATTGATTTTAATAGAAGCTAAGACTAAAAAGCTACCACCGGATCGGAACGCGGCCTGCCTGAGAAAGATCCGGCCAGAAAACTCAGTAGGCAACAACAGTAATGGAATATTAAATTTATGCGGAAATACTAACTAATCACTACTGTGGGTTTTATCCACACAATAAGCGCTAACTGTGTCTTGCAATCCTGTGGTGTGCCTTCTTGTATTATGTTTGGTGAGGCCTATCACAGGATTCCAGCTTGATGGTAAGACCCAGCCGTCTTTTCTATTGAAATTGGGATGTTTCTTAATTTCAATAGCCTAACGTATCATTCTAGGATGATATCGATGTTCTTTTGCGAGGATTTGAGGTTTGTAAAACCTGATGTAATGGCGGGTGTGGTCCTGTGTGTGCTCACAAATTACAGACTTTGTATAGCAACGGTGCTTCACATCAGCTATGTGTTCTTTGATCCGAGTTCTTATGGATCTCTTTGTTTGCCCAATGTAGGAGAGACCACAATCACAATCCAGCTTGTACACTCCTGCATCCTGTAAGGGTATATGGCACTTGGCTGATGGTGAAAAAAGAACCTACGCAACAGACCAGACATCGTCATCCTGCGCGCAGATAAGGGTAACGCTACTGTGGTGATGGACACGTCAGATTATAATGCCAAAATTGAACACCTTTTATGGGATGAGACTACTTATGAAAAGCTTAAAACTGATCCAACCAACTGTACACTAAATAACATGAAAAAGTTACTCAACCAGCATTCCGAAGCATTGAATCTAGATGTAAAAACCCTGATACCACCTTGTGCAAAACCACCTAAATTGTATGGGTTGCCTAAGATACAAAAACCGAACGCACCACTATGACCTATTGTAAGTCACATCGACTCCATCCATCCATCCATCCATCCATCAGCCTTTCGAAGTCCACTGCTGGACATAGGCCTCCCCAAAAGAACGCCACAACATGTGTTTCGCTCATATGGGGGATAGTGCCGTAATCGCCACGCTTGGCAGGCGGGTTGGCGATCGCAGTGGATGTTGTTAATACTCAAGGGAGTGCTGCTGCCCACTCCCCCGATATTTCCTCAGTTGGCTCTTACGACTCCCATGGGTGGAGAGGGTTGGGACCATTCTTAAGCCGGCCCTACACGGCAGATCGACTCACCTACTTATAAATTCGCTCAGTTACTGGCCAACGTTCTCTCACAGCTCCGAGAACACACAGATGCGTTCATAAAACACTCATACCATTTTGTAAGTGAGATTAAACATCTTCATCTTGCTAACAATGAAACTATGGTGAGTTTTGATGTCCAGTCACTTTTTACCTGCCTACTGGTGGAAGACCGCAACAGAATTGTGTCTAAGAAACTATCAGAGAACAATATACCTATGGAATACGCTGATCTGTTAAAGTACTGCCTCACATCTGGCTACATTATGTGGGATGATGGCTTCTACAAGCAAGTGGACGGAGTGGCCATGGGCTCGCCAGTCTCTCCCGTTGTTGCTGACATTTTCATGGAAGACTTCGAGGAGACTACCCTTAAAACCTCACCTGTGGTCCCACGTTTTTACAAGCGGTATGTAGATGACACTTTCACTATATTACCATCTGATAAAGTAACCGTATTTCTTAACCATCTGAACTACATCAATCCTAAACTTCAATTCACTATGGAACTGAAGTCAATTAACTCTTTAGCTTTCTTAGATGTTATGGTAATCCGTTACCCCAACAACACCTTGAGTCATACAGTGTATCGAAAGAAAACCCATACTGATAAGTACCTGAATGGAGAGTCTCACCACCATCCTTCACAGTTAGCTACCATGTCTAAATCTTTGTTTCAGAGAGCACAAGGAATCTGTGATGAAGAGCACCTAGCTGGGGAGTAGCAGCATGTAAAGAAAGTTTTACATGCTAATAAGCTGCCGATTCCACGCAGCCTTCATAGAAACTGAGTGAAGCCACCCACAGTTGACACCCACACGTACAAGATTGGCTACACACAAAGAGATCAACGGAATAAGAACTCGGATCAAAGAACACATAGCTGATCTGAAACACCGTCGCTATACAAAGTCTGCAATTTGTGAGCACACACAGGACCTAACCCGCCATTACATCAGGTTTGACAAACCTCAAATCCTCGCAAAAGAACATCGATATCCTAGAATGATACGTGAGGCTATTGCAATTAAGAAACATCCCAATTTTAATAAAGAAGACGGCTGGGTCTTACCATCAAGCTGGAATCCTGTGATAGGCCTCACCAAACAGAATACAAGAAGGCACACCACAAGATTGCAAGACACAGTTAGCGCTTATTGTGTAGATAAAACCCACAGTAGTGATTAGTTTTTGCCTTTTATAAAAAATTTAAAATTTAAACCTTATTAGATTACAGTAATTCCGTACAAAATTTAATAAATTATTTATTATAGGTACTAATTTTATTATACTAGGTTAAAATCTCATACATTGTAAGCATACACCTTAAAGTAGATATTTTTAATTGTGTTTGTAAACGAATATTATGTGGGTTGAGATAAATAAACCAAAAATTTGTAAAATGATATTACTGTGGGTAGATGAAACCGTTGAAACAACATATCAGCTTTGGACGCCTACCATCTAAGTCCACCCGTGATCATGAATGCTGTAAAGTATTCGAAACGTCGGGATAGTATAAAAATCAAGTAAACGCGATAGATTCCGTAAACGTAGTTTTATTTCAAAACTTTGTAAGTAAATTATTTTCTTCTTGTCAAAATTTTAACATTAACTATGAAAAAAAATGTACTATGCTATAGCTGCCCATTATCTTAAAATCGTGCCTAGTTTATGTAGATTCTAAAAAGGTATTATAAATGCGTACTTTATAAGCAATATTAGTTACACAAGCGAAATAACTTAGCAAGGTCAACATTTTGGTTTCAAGAAATGTGTCAAATCACGATGATTTAGGCTCCTAATATGATTTTATTCAATAAGAATTCAACATATCAGCTTTGGACGCCTACCATCTAAGTCCACCCGTGATCATGAATGCTGTAAAGGCACACCACAAGATTGCAAGACACAGTTAGCGCTTATTGTGTAGATAAAACCCACAGTAGTGATTAGTTTTTGCCTTTTATAAAAAATTTAAAATTTAAACCTTATTAGATCTCAGTAATTCCGTACAAAATTTAATAAATTATTTATTATAGGTACTAATTTTATTATACTAGCTTAAAATCTCATACAATGCAAGCATAAAATTTAAAGTAGATATTTTTAATTGTGTTTCTAAACGAATATTATGTGGGTTGAAATAACGAACCGTTGAAACAACATAATCAGCTTTGGACATCTACCATCTAAGTCCACCCGTGATCATGAATGCTGTAAAGTATTCGAAACGTTAGGACAGATAGATAGATAGATTCCGTAAACGTAGTTTTATTTCAAAATGTGTAAAATTCGTGTAAATGTTAGAAAGTATTATACTTACAAATTGCTTAAAATGTAAAATTTAACAGTATTTTGAATTAATAATGTCTAATATAGTAATCTAATATAATAATACAAGTATGCAGGAGTCAGATACAAAAAAGTACATTAAAATAAGTTATTTTGTTGAAATGGTGACCGAATGAATGAGCAAAGAAGGAAAATTTAAAAAAAATACAAAATTGTGTACCGTTTTCACACCAATCGCAATCCTAAAATAAAAAGTCGATTTTCTTGTAGCCTGACATCAGGTCTATCTCTGATTAACGGTTTATCCATTATTTCCGACAGACCCTGTATATATTATATTATTTTTTTTTACGGATAGAAACATCACTTTCATTAAAATTTGTCCAAAATCTCTCTATAATAATCTACAAAATCTTAATAATAATACCAATTGTTCGTAGCTAGAAGAAATGTACCATATGCACACAGAAATACAGTTGAGATTGTTTTGCCCGCCGCATAATCCTCGGGCAACCGCGTCATTCAACGAATGTGCTAGGGTTGCACCTATGATGATTTTACTTACTTACTTATCATCACGCTTCTCCGGGGTAGGCAAAGAAAACAGAGTGTCAAAAGGCTCTAATCTTGCATACATCTCTCGCTTTCTCAACGTTCAAAATTCTCTTCATACACTCGCCGGTTTCGTAGACTCCTGACTCCACCGACAGCAACAAAGCTGTCGTTTATAAAACTTAAAAAAATATTTTTCTAGTAGATTCTATTTGATTACTTTATATCATTTTAAATGTTATTTTCAAGTCGGATTCTTTTTTTATAAATTGTTTTTTTTTGTTGATCATATACGTTTAGAGTTTCAGCTCTGAATTTTCGGTTATTAAATTTTATTGTCAAAATACCCTAAATCGCGTAAATAATTTTATTTTAATCAATACTACAAGCGCGAGCCATAATATCAATGGCGCGAGTGCTTAGGCGCGCGTGTGACAGTCTTGTGTCGGTTGTACCGTGGTCGGTACGCGAAGTGGTAGGCATATAACTCTGGGCCTTGAGCGAGTGATGTACGAGTCTCCTCTTATGGTAAGAGGGATTAGGCCATAGTCCACTAAGTTGGCCTAGTGTAGATTAGCAGACATCATAAGCCGACAAGATAATCTCTCAGGCATGCAGGTTTCCTTGGTTACGACTGGGTGCTGCGTTGTCAGCTACCCCCTGAGCTATAGCAGATGGCACGCTAGTAGCGTCCGCTCTTGCACAGCTCATGCCGAATATGGCTGAAGTCGCCCCGAGCCGGTTTTTGGACCGTAGGGGCACTCCGGCCGGTGCTGGAGGAGTGGGCGGGGCGATGGCATGGAGTCCTTACCTTTCGACTGGTGCAGGTACTACGCCGGGGTACGATTGCTTCGGTAGATATCTTTACATAGTCGCAAGGAGGGAAGCGACTTCGGGCTGTCACCACTGCGACTGTGACGAGGACAATTATTTGCTTCGTATTCATAATTATGCACACTGCACAAGGTGGATAAATACAATTCTTTATTTTGAGTTTGCATATGATAAAAATTGTATTCAGTATAGAGCTTTGTTGCAGAATCTCTATGCTATTTTATGTACACGATAGGTAGTTTAGCTTATATATAAATGATGAAATATCACTCACTCATTAGGACATCTTCAAACTACACCCGATAGTCTTGAAATTTTGCAGTTATTCTTCTGTGAACATAGATTGGGTTTCTAAGAACAGATATTGAGTAAATTCTATACAAAACCTACTTCTTCCTCTAAAATAACGACACAACGATAACTTAATTCAGCGGGACGAAATCTAGTACTCAATAATAATGATTAAAATAGTAAATAACAGATTAATAATATATTTTCATACGCTAGTGCATATTACATTTGAATGAAAGAAAAAATATAATATAATAAATAATAAAAATATTTTTTTTTGTATTATTGTAACAAATGATTTTGCATTTATTACAGTTCTATGTCAACTTAACCCTTTGTCCCATAAAGGCATTACAGTAATTCAATACCTTTCAAAACTTTGCATTAGCGAAACGAGGGGCTTATACTTTGGAACAGCGGACGTAACTCTGACTTAGTTTTAGTCGCTTACGGCCACAACTTTTAGGGACTATGCCAGTAGTTCAGCAGTTTAGAAATTGCATGTATACAAGTTGAACCTACGACTTTAGCCACATGGAATTCAGTTCGTTACAAAATTACTATTTTCAGCATCTATTTTTATTAATTGAAGTAATTTTAAAGATATTACCTACTTTATCAAAAATAATAAATTTGCACAGAAAACCTTATTCTTTCTTTTATAGTATCAGGGATCGCAAAAATTTTAAAGGGCTTCTCGAAAGCAATCGAATGATGCCATTAAAACACCATATGACCGAATGTGGCAGTGCAGGGAACGTAAAAAAAGAATGCGGTCGAGCGGATCAACGACGGTGCTAGTACATCTGCAGCTGTGGTGGTATACAGTTTGATACTATAGCTACATAAATCTATCACCCAAATCCAAAATTTAATTACATCACTCGATAGCTAAAAGATCAAAGAATTCGTTACATTTGGTTAGGTCTGTGATACATCGCTTGCGGTGGAGGAGGATGTTCCGCCGCCTTGAGGTGGTTTCGCTCAGTCATATAATGCCCTTTAGAATAAATGTCATATATTCTCCTATTTTAAATTTTGAAGAAGCTAGAACTTTTGTATGAATTTTAATCGTCAGCTCAAAAAAGTATAATCACAGCTCTGTTACCTACAGTTTTATAACAGTTTAGATCATAACGACCTGGGACGACTGTAAAGGTATTATTCGATAGCCGGAGTCCACTCATTGACGTACCATCCAAAGCACAGAAGATGATCATAGAAAGACGTTATATTTGGTCACATGGAAAGTTCCTTAATTTTGCTGACAATCAGCGGGCAAGTGCTCTACTAGTTTACGACCATCGAAATTGAGGAAAATAATAAAAAATGAGTAAATTATTACAGTATGAGTGTATAATAATAATATACATAAAATAATGTCAAACCTATAAATCCTAATCCATAGCTTATTATCATTGATGTATAAAAAAGAGAAGATCCATAATTAGGCACTAAAAGTGTTCACTATAAATGAGTGCAGACTACGCTTTACTGCACTCATTTGTCCTTGTAATGTAAGAATCAGCAATCAAAATTGATGACAGCCGGTGTTTATGTGAATTTTAAGGTCTTCACGTTTTCAAAGGTACAAGAAAATATAGAAAATAAAACAAAAAAGACAATAATACCTCGTAAACGTAGGAAAATACAGTAGATTAACAAAAACCATTTAGTATTAATTTTATTACTAATAAGTACCTACGAATAATTTCTGTACAAAAAGTAATGATACCCCATCAACATAAAAGTGAAATGAGCCAAGTTCAATATTATGATATAATATGTCTTGGTTGTTGATTTCAACGACAAAAGAAGTGAGATCTAAACGTGTGCCAAGTTCAATCGTCAGTCCTGAAATTTACTTATAACAACATAAAATATTTTATAAAAACTTCAAATTTAATATAATTTCTTCTTTTAACTTTGGATAATATATTGAAGCCTAAGGTTCGACTTGGCTAAACTTGGTTGAACTTGGCTCTTATGTCACATTTATGTTTTTGATGCGATTATCCAAGAAATCGAGGCAAATGTTGTATATCTATTATACAATATGTGCTAACAAAGTATTTTAAAATTAGGAATCAAAGGCGATGTATAAACTTAGTTAAAATCGCTCACCATTAGTTTTTTTTGGAGTACGCTTAACGCTCAATGCTTGTAAATCGAGAAAAAAACATGTCCGCCCCTAATATAAATCACATTAAATTATGGGCAGGGCTTTGGCCTTGGGTAGAGGCAATTATTCGGCTACGGCGTAGAATATTTTTATACCGTATTTCATATTTCATTTTATTCAATTTCACTATTGGTATGGCGTAAATAATTTATTATTTTCTAGAAATTTGCAAGGCTTTTGGAAGTACTCACAATATTTAGATATGAAATGTTTTATATTAGTTAGAAGTGTGAAAGAGCTAGATATATATATATACATTATTACGTATAACATAACACAATATTTCGTAATATAATAAACGTTTGGGAGTTGCTATGGTCTTGATACCTGATGACCTTCTCCATTAATATGTCGAGCCCCAATATCTCGACTGCGTGTTCAAAAGAATTACAACTCCATATTTACTTAGCAGATGTTTATTTCGTCTTGCTTATTCTCACAAACACTTCGATAAAAACCTACTTATACTGAACTGCAAGACTTTAATTGATAGTACACCAACATTATATCATAAGTACTGGGAAACTTTTTATAAGTATCAAGAAACACTGTGACATCAAAGAGTGAGGACCTTAAGGGTCGCTTTGGAAGATCAGATGCTTCCTTCCTAAAATACTGAGCAATAGTGTTAATATATATCTTAGTCGATATATGACATCGACATTTTTTATAATTTTAAATCTTGACATTAATTAATTTTTTCAAATATTGTCAAAACATTATAACTCAAAATCTCAATAAAGAGTTTCGTTTGACTACATTTAGGTAAGCAGGTTGAGTGGGAAATACTATTATTCCCACAAACGTATACCGCCATGTGGGGCCGGCTTTAGAATTGTCCCACCCCTCCACTCATGGGAGTCGTAAGAGCTGACTGAGGGTATACCGTGGGCAGCAGCACTCCTTCGAGTATTAACAACATCCACTGTGATCGCAAACCCGCTTGCCAAGCGTGGCGATTATGGCACTATCCCCCATTCTTGGGGAGGCCTATGTCCAGCAGTGGACATTAAAAGGCTGATGGATGGATGGATGATATTTAGATGAATATAATATGAGAATACATCCGTACTTTCAAATTGCATGCAGAGGTTGTCTAAAAATCCATTCCATAGAGAAACATCGTTGCTTGAGATTATTTTCGTTAATATTCCAAAAACAACCTGCCGTTACACCATACCGTTATTAGTTTTCTCAGTGTATCTAACCCAATCAAAATTTATAACTTCAGAATAAATACGACAATCGAAATAGGACCTTGTGATTTAATTATAAGGTTGTAAATTGTAAGCAAAACACATAGCCTAATTTTGCCAATTGCGGGTGGAATCTCATTTTGCGTGTTCATTACATTTGTGTTACAAGTTTAATTTTTGCCGGCGCACCTCGTTACAGTTTGTTCCAAGTATACTACATTCACTAAACTTACAACTGTTAATTAAAAATTCTATGTACAAAGTAATATTTAATCTAATCTACCTAACTGTTAACAATATTAAAAAAAAAACATAAAATATGATTAGTTATTGTACTATTATAAAGCTGTAACAGAGCTATGTCTGTACATTTAAGATATTTGAGAAAAAATACTGTATTAGGTTATATAGGCGTGTCTAAACACAATACATTTTTTTAGTTTTTTTTTGTCTGTTTGTCTGGCTGTGTTTCTCTGTCGGTTCGTTCGCGATTCACGCAAAACCTTCTGAACAGATTTTGATAAAACTTTTTTATTTGATAGCTCTTGGTTAGAATTAAAAACTGGTATACATTTTATCCCGCTACTATATCGGGAACCTGAGATATAGCCTAAAAAATAGGTCTTGATTGTGGCGGAGCCGTGGGTAAAGGTTAGTTTTTTTATATAATCAACTAGCGCATTACTTGGAATTCGCTTGCGTCATAGTGATAAATCCATTTTGGATAGAATTTGCGTAATTAAAATCCTTTCTTGTTACTCACCTACAGTATCATAGAATCCCATTTATGTAAATTTTCATGGCTGCGTTCATATGTTCGGTTGTTCTTTTATACCGTGTGTAAATGTCATCATACCGATAACTCTGGGCAAAGATGTCAATGGCCCAATAACTGTAATAATAGCATTTTCGTCGGCCCCATAGCATTTTCGTCGACAACGACGGGTTACAAAGTTAGCAATTTTTTACCCGCCATCAAATAATTAACAACGCGACTAAAAAACATGACGAAGGTTTCAATACATTGTAGTTTTTGGAGTAAATCAGTGATTAATTGGTTTATTCATCTGCTGGATATAGGCCTCCCCAAGAATGCGCGGTTGGCGATCGCAGTGGATGTTGTTAATACTCGAAGGAGTGCTGCTGCCCACTCCCTCGGTATTCCATCAGTCAGCTCTTAAGACTCCCATGGGTGGAGAGGGGTGGGACAATTCTAAAGCCAGCCCCACACTACATCGCCGGCCCCACACGGTTTATTACCTACCTAAAATCAAATTTAGAGAAAAAAATATCTCACGTTCAAAAAAATAGAAATGCAAAAAAAATAGCAATTTTTATGAAAATACCGATGCATATTTCCACCACTTGGGTGTTCAGAATTGAGTACTGAACCCATGGTATCAATTATCCGTACGATATAAAGTACAAATTATTTGTGAATAAGGAAAAACTGATTTTTAGTACGAGCGGGAATCGAACCCGCGTCTTTAAGTACTTTAAGCCACTGAGCTACCGTACCGATCTTTCGATCATCCCAATCTCCTCATCATATTTGTCTTTACGACCAATATAGATCAAAAATATCCGTACGATGTTATTTACACTCTGTATAATAAGGATTATCAGTAATCTCGTGGCATTGAATTAAGCACTTGGTAGTTGACATGCTGTACCATTTCCCAGAAAACTCAGTGCGAAAAAGTTTCGAATTAAAATTATAGCACAAAAAAGATGATGCCATTTTTTTATTCTTGGATTTACTATATATATATATATATATATATATATATATATATATATATATATATATACATATAGCCATAATCAGGATTTGAACCTGCGTCTCCTAGATATCGCGACATTTTTGTTAATGTGATATTCATAAGGAATATTATGGACATTGATAGTCACGAGTAAATCTAGTGAGTTCAAATCCTGCTCATGTCTATCATTCTATATTTCACGTTTGTGATCTTTGTATTCCAGATATGTATTCATATCTTCATTAAAGCTGTCTGAAGCCCCACAACATTGACACAATTACATGCTTCGATCCTCTTACAAGACGAGACCCAACGACGGCATACTGATGCTAACCGATAAAACTAAAATATTACTAATAAAGTATCATACTTAATATTATAAATGTGAATGAAAGTTTGTTTGTAACGCTTTCACGCGTAAACTACTTAACCGATCATCATGAAACTTATACACATATTCTTGGAGGTATTAAAAGTAACATAGGATACTTTTTATTAAAAAATAATAATTATTTTTTACGTAACATAAAAAAATAGTTTGTCATTTCAAGGGTTGCTTTATATATTTTTATGAAATTCCTCGCGGACGAAGTCGCGGGTAACAGCTAGTTTTATATAAAGCAAAATACGTTAACAAGCATGATTATTTTATCTTCCTACACATACAAAGCAAGCTATAGGGTAGTTGAACGGACACGAAGTGTACTATCGTCCAATTAGACCTCTAGAGCAATCGTAAGGCCTCTTATCGAATTCAGCTTGAAGTCTTCAAAGGTCTTTAAAATGAAAGCTTGAGGTTCTTTGCGTGGGAAAAATAAAAATAATTCTGTGCCATTCCTTTTAGCTAGTCTGTATTTAAACTCAACAAAGCTGCAATATATACGCATATATTTTTTGTGCTTTAATTGCAAACAATGGTTTTAAATAGTTGCATTTGAAATCTTAACTAAATTAAATATCGTATTATTAACACATACGCTTTCGGAGCAACTAATCTCTCATTTTGGTGATAAATGGCCTCCTTTTCACAACACCAGTAACACTCGAAACTTATAAAAACAAAGTTTTCGAAGTGAAACTTTGTAAGCGGCAATTCGATAATTGATTAATTTTACGACAGGTTAGACTGAAATTTCAAGGTTGAATCCGTTTAGGCACATTTTGTTGCATGAGATAGAAAAGAGATATAAGTAACATATAGAGAGAGAAAGAATAATAAAGCTTTCCCACATTGAAAAGAGAGCGACGTATGTACTCATATATATAATGAAACAAAACGATAGAATTGTGTCGCACATGCATGCATTTTTTTTAAATTTACTTATGGTAAATGGTAGCCGTCGCTCATGGACTCAACTATACCGAGAGCATTGTCAAGCCGCTGCTCACCATTTCATTTCACAGATATGAAATGAAAGCATAAACGGCTATCTCCTGCTACAGCCAAAACGCAACGATGTGCTTCATGGCCGGGCACACGTGAGATGGTGGTACCAACCCGCTCGGGCCCGATACCAAGTGAGTACTCCCACTTGGTACCCAGTCCTACCACCCGTCATGCAATCGATGATAATTGCTTACTTCCCTTAGTCGCCTCATACGACACTCGTGAGAAAGAATGAGGTGGTGACACTTGTATTATTAGTCCGTCACCACACGAACAATGTAGATCTACGCATCAGGCGCTGTACATGATCTATATCTAAGATGTAATCCTATGTAATTTTATCCCTTTAAACTATCTTTCTACGGTATAGTTTAAATTACCATAATGAAGACCTATAGAGCTATAGAAAAAACTAATTATAACTTGCAGTGTCAGTTGCTGAGTAAATAAGTTCTGTTATTTCATATCTTTAAACGAGGAAAACCTAAAGCAACTCTAGGAAAACTCCAAGCCTACCTTTGAAGTTTGATTTGGTTTATTTTTAATGAGACTTAAGTTTTGATGAGAAATACTATACTAGTTTTTAGATTTTCTTTTAAAGTACCGTAGTAATGAGTAAGAAAGTAGTAAGTATATTAATTTACTAGAATATTACTGAAATTACTTTCGAAAATAGGAAATACATTAATATAAAGTGTATATTCATGTATTTTTTTTTTTTGGTTATATCTCAGTTCCCGGTATGATACTGAAATAATATATATATATATATATATTTATTGCATTTAGTGGCAGACGAGCCACGGTCTATCTGATGGTAAATGGTAACCGCCGTCCATGGACTCGACTATACCGAGAGTATTGTCAAGCCGCTGCTCACCAATTCATTTCACAGATGAAATTAAATATAAACGGCTATCTCCTGCTACAGCCAAAACGCAACGATGTGCTTCATGGCCGGTCACACGGGAGATGGTGGTACCAACCCGCTCGGGCCGGATACCAAGTGAGTACTCCCACTTGGTACCCAGCCCTACCACCAGTCGTGCAATGAATGATAATTGCTTACTTCCCTTAGTCGCCTCATACGACACCCGTGGGAAAGAATGGGGTGATGACACTTATATTCCTAATCCGTCACCACACGGAACAATATAAATATATGTAACTGTTTTAATTCAAATTAATATCTATTAAACAATTTTTTTTTTCAAACTCAGTTCAGTTTTGCGTAATGCGTTAACAAATAAATAGATGAATAGAGAAAACTAAAATATTTTGATTCTAACTAGCCCAATAAGTCTTAGCGCGATTCGACCAAACTGGAATGTATACAAGAGTAACTATACCGAGAATAATCTATTCCACGATATTTAGATATTTTTATATATATTTTAAGCATTTGACATGCTTAGCACTATACATTAAACACAAAGTGAAAAATGTGAAATCGAAAATAACAGTCAGGAGCAGGATTTGAACCTGCATCTTCTGGATTCCGTCCAGATGCTTTACCAATTCAGCCATCCTGACACTTGCTCCTGACTGCTAATTTCGATAACACATCATACTTAACGTCTTTGGGTGACGCCTGCGCCATCTGTCGGACGTATTTTCATACATTATACCGACCAGGTAAACTTAATTTTACAATTAAGATTTTACCTAATAATGACGCAAACCCTTTAAATATTTAGATATTTTTATATATATTTTAAGCATTTGACATGCTTAGCACTATACATTAAACACAAAGTGAAAAATGTGAAATCGAAAATAACAGTCAACAGCAGGATTTGAACCTGCATCTTCTGGATTCCGTCCAGATGCTTTACCAATTCAGCCATCCTGACACTTGCTCCTGACTGCTAATTTCGATAACACATCATACTTAACGTCTTTGGGTGACGCCTGCGCCATCTGTCGGACGTATTTTCATACATTATACCGACCAGGTAAACTTAATTTTACAATTAAGATTTTACCTAATAATGACGCAAACCCTTTAAATATTTAGATATTTTTATATATATTTTAAGCATTTGACATGCTTAGCACTATACATTAAACACAAAGTGAAAAATGTGAAATCGAAAATAACAGTCAGGAGCAGGATTTGAACCTGCATCTTCTGGATTCCGTCCAGATGCTTTACCAATTCAGCCATCCTGACGGACTGACTGTTATTTTCGATTTCACATTTTTCACTTTGTGTTTAATCTATTCCACGATTTTATTCTGTAGATAATCAAGAGTCGTTTTTCCACGCAATCTGACGTATAACTATACTTGTAATAGCTATTCGCGAATAGCTAATACCCGGCAAGAAGAAGTTGTTCTACAAACGGGACAGTGTATAGCTTAACTCATCTCATCTCTTATTTGTCATCTCTAATTTATTCTAGAAATAAAATTTATTCTTGTTTGGTCGAATCCACCCTTAATATTATTAATTTAAAACGCAGTTTTGTTAAAGTTTGTTAATATATGTATTTGTATTCCGTAATATGGATTTGTTATACCAAGACTAAAAAAATACGTGATGATAGGTTTTTTTTTGAAGGCGGGAAAAAATTTACCTAGCCGCACACCCCGTAACGGCAACGAACAGGGTAGTGTGGGGCTTCACCCACTAAATAAACCCGCCGTGTGCCATCTCTCCACCTGTGTTGACTGGTACTGTGTTGGATTACTTCAGTGGTCCGCCAGCGGCGATCCGTTTACACAATGTAGTTTCGTTTCGAAAACATGGTTTACATGTTAATTATCATAATCCTTAAATGTTGTTATTTTAACTTCATTTAAACTTAAAAAAAATTACAGTAACTTAATTTGGATTCTTAGACCGTTTTATATTAGTTTGTCCGTACTCGTTTATTACTCTGATCCTCAATTGTTAATGATATATCTTATATTAGCCTATTTATCTTTCTCAATAAATAGGCTATAAAAAGCTTATTCTATCCATCCATCCATCAGCCTTCCAACGTCCACTGCTGGACATAGGCCTCCCCAAGAATGGGGGATAGTGCCGTAATCGCCACGCTTGGCAGGCGGGTTGGCGATCGCAGTGGTTGTTGTTAATACTCGAAGGAGCGCTGCTGCCCACTCCCCCGGTATTTCCTCAGTCGGCTCTTACGACTCCCATGGGTGGAGAGGGGTGGAACAATTCTAAAGCCGGCCCCACACGGCAGGCTTATTACTTTTTTATAATATAAGTAATTATTAGGTACTTATAGTTTTGCAGCTCGTGTAACTTACCTTCCACACTACGTCTTACATTCGTGCCTTTTCGAAACTCTGTTCTCCTCGTATCGCCAGACTGGGCAATGCGTGATGGGTGGAGGCCCCATCGCTGCATCTGCCGTTGTTCGTACCGACGGGGGCAGGTCGGTATGCGTCGCCTCCGGGACACGCCCTAACCCGCACTGCGGTACGCATTCGAGCCGGAATGCAGCCTGTGCTAGGCTGGCAGAGATCGTGACGAGCACGCTCCGGACTATGACCCCCCTAAACGTAACTAAACGTAACCTCCTCGAAAGCAATAACATTTTTTTGCTCAAAAAAATTAACAATCACATCACGTAGTTATTGTTTTCAGACTTGTTAAACAAGCCGACAGTTCTAAAACGTGACTAAAAATATATTTAGGACTTCGTTTTACAAAAACAACACGAATAGAACACACTAATTGATACTACCAAAGGCAACGAAGAGTTCACAATTTACTAGTGACGTAAGGGAGTATATGGTATTTCGTAGTTGTAGTACGTTTAGTTTTGTTTGCAGGTTTGTTATATAATCATAAGGCTCAGCAAATTTGGGCAAAATTTGGTACAATTAACATAATATACTTATATTACTTTTTATTCTAGTAAATGGTATGGCTGGCTAAAAATATTACTGTCACCAGCATAAAAATAGGCTGGTGACAGTTATATTCCGGATTAGGATATAGCGGGATTTACCATCTCGCTTTGAGCGAGGTTCCGTGTTCGACAGTGGTGTTGAAGGTGGGGATAGAATATATAGCTTATTTTGATCTGTATTTTAGCACTTGACATGCTCAGCTACTTTAATGAACAAATTATTTGTGAATGTGGAAAAAGCAAACTTTACTGCGAGCGGGATTCTAACCTGCAACCCTTCTAATCCGGGGAAGTGCTCTAGACCGCTAAGCCATCGCAGCAACTGACGGCCATTCCCAATCTCCGTATTATATAACTTATTTTCATTATGTTATCTGTCACCTGAGGAATCTAAGGTCCATTGACGTTGGGGTTTTATTAAAGAAAAAGAGGCTTAAATAACACCTATCTTTTATATAGGTAAATATCCCGTATCACGGTGTTGGTATATAAATTAATAAATAAAAAAGTTACCCATAAGTTTCTTACCGGATTCTACTCATGAAAGGCTTGAAAGGCTCAGGCATCTGATAACTTGGGGCGATTGCATTCGCCACTTTGTTGTTCGGGGGCACTCACAGAACATTTTTACTCTACGAGGGGGCACTCGCCTCAGGCGCTCGTGTTAATTATTAGTCAATTCTTGACGATTTTAGGTGCTATATAAAAGGTCTATAAAATAAAGATATTTTTGAATATTTGGATATTTTTATATACATTTTTAGCATTTGACATGCTTAGCACTATACATTAAATTTTTGAATTTAATTTAGTCCGCGATGTACTCAAAATCTACATTTCCGATCTTAACGTTTTTATTTTCAAATGTGTTTTTGTTCTAACGTATAAAATAGGACTGTTTTTATAACGATTTCCTTTTTTATGCCAAAATTAACGAACGAATAATGTGTGCCACACTAACGCGTGGCTTGGGTCTGCTAAGATATATTTATAAATATTATTGAGCTTTGAACACATCATTTTAAATGGTCCATTCAGGACACCAAAGATTTTTCTCATTACGTTAATAAAATAGTCTTCCCGTTATAGTAACGCTTGTGTTAGACAGATAACGATTTCATAGGCACTAATGAGGTTATTCCAGAAATATTTTTTTATTAAGGATTTTGCAGCGTGTCCCGTGTATTCCTAATTCTAATTATTATAAACTTATAACAGAGCTATGTCTATACATTTAAGATATTTGGGAAATCATAACTGTATTATCTGAACACAAAATATTGTTTATTTAGAATTATGTCTGTTTGTTCGCATATTACGCAAAAACTACTAAAAGAATTTTGATGCAACTTCTTTTTGTTTGATAGCTCTTGATTAGACTTAAAAGCTAGTGTATACTTTTCAGTTTCCGTTACTATATAGGGAACCTGAGATATAACATAAAAACCAGGTTTAGGTTGCGGCGGAGCCGCGGGCAAAGGCTAGTTTACCTAATAAATCTTTTATAATTTTCAGTTACTAAACCAATTTCGAGATTCCATTTAAATCGTTTACGGAAATGCTTTTCGTAATATAATTTATGTGATTATATCCTACAGCAATTTTACTACGTACAGTAATCGACTTATCGTCGAGGGCGTGCACATAAAATTTCACTAAATCATTTTTTTCACCACCCCTGTTATCAGAAGTCAGAACCAAGTGAACACACAGCTACCTATAGAATTATAAAATTTATTTGTGTTGCCTATTATAGTACCTACATTTTTATTATGCAGCGATAGCTTCTTTTTTTGTTACGGCTGAAAAATATGTACCTAACCACACACCCAGTTGTTCGGAGTGACGAACAGGTTAGTAGGGCCTCACCCACTAAATAAACCTGCCGTGTACCGTCTTTCCGCCTTTACTGGCGGACCACCGGACTTCAGTATGCGGTGATAACCTAGTAGTAAAAACTAGGACTGCAAAGACAGTGGTATCGAGTTCGATTAAGTTCGTCTAAGGTTCAGACCTCGTACGGCCCATTTGTTAAAAATTCTCAGAGATTATTCAAAATTATATGTACGTATATTTGTTAACAATTTATCACTGCTCGCTGAAGGAAAATATCGTGAGGAACCCTCCATGATTGAAAGATTTACTCAACGGCTTGTGAAGTCTACCAACCCGCATTGGGCCAGCTTGGTGGACTATAGTCTAATCCCTCGCTCTACTGTGAGCCAAAAAGGGATTGAAAAAAATATAAAGCACAAACTTTAGACATTTAATTCTCACGAATAACTGATTTGAAAGCCCGAAAATACGAAGTGAAAATCTTATATTTGACTCGCGGTTCCATTAAATCTATTCGTTCATCCACCTTTACTAATAACTGGACCATAAACTAGATACTAGATTATATTTATATAGAAAAAACTAGCCTTTGCCCGCGGTTCCGCCGCAGCCAAAAGCTCGTTTTTAGTTTATATCTCTGGTTTCCAACACAGTAGCGGAATAAAATGTATCCCAGTTTTTAAGTCGTTAGACTTCTCTTCTTCTTTATTAAAAGAGCTATCAAATTGATAGCATAGATGGCGGAGTGGTTTTGATACCGGCTTCCTGCCCGAGTGTTGTGGGTTCGATTCCCACACAGGACCACTCTTTGTGTGATCCATAAATGGTTGTTGTGAGTCTGGGTGTACTTTGTGTCCGTGAAATTGTATGTTTGTAGAGTCCCCCACGATAAAAGGATTATTCTTGTTGTCTTAAAAAAAAATAAGATAAAAACAAAGCCGTTCCGTAGTTTTTGGGTGATGCGCAAACGATCAAACAGACAAACCGACAAACAGACAAATATCTAAAAAATATTGTTTTTTTTCAGGCACGCCTGTATAACAGCCTAATACACTCATTTTTAGGGTTCCGTAGCCAAATGGTGAAAAACGGAACCCTTATGGATTCGTCATGTCTGCCTGTCTGTCCGTCCATATGTCACAGCCACTTTTTTCCGAAACTATAAGAACTATGCTGTTGAAACTTGGTAAGTAGATGTATTCTATGAACCGCATTAAGATTTTCACACAAAAATAGAAAAAAAATATAAATTTTCGGGGTTCCCCATACTTAGAACTTAAACTCAAAATTTTTTTTCTTCATCAAACTCACCCGTCCCGGCCCCCCTGTAACTTCTAAAATAAAAGAATGGTAAAACTAAAAAAAATATATGTGATAATGTAAACTTCCACCCAAAATTGGTTTGAACGAGATCTAGCAAGTAGTTTTTAGTAATACGGCATAAATCGTAAACCACAATTTACCTTTCATACACTATTAAAACACCGATCAAAGTTACAACGAACTACAATAACTTTTATATTATGTTACTTGCTGCTACGGAACACTTCATGGGCGAGTCCGACTCGCACTTGTTGTATTTTTTTTCTTAAATATCCTTAATGTACAGATACAACTCTGTTCCAGCTTTATAATAGTTAGGATAACAAAATTATTACGCTATTCTGGCTTCAACATAAATTACGAAATAACGAACTAAGCTCCATTAGTTTATTTATGAAATAGTGCTGTTAGTCGTACATATTTGCTGCGTTATCAGAACATTAACACAGAACTTTTCTCCTTTCCGTTATTGCGTAATGAACATTATTGATGATTGTTTTCCGAAACTAAATATCAACTAAGTAGTAAAATATGAGTATGATACCATTATCTATATTTAAGGCTACTTAACAACCATATAAACATGCTAAGCACTCCCCGTCGCAGAATATACTGAGATCATAATTCCAAACTTGATCTTGTATTGCATGTGAGATAAGTAAATTATATTCTTTTTTATTTTAGATTTTTCAATTTCGAACGTGATACAATTATAATATGCAGTGCGCTTGACCCACGGAGTACGGAAAAAGAGCGGAGGTGTTTCAAGGCAAAATCTCTTTAGAACGAAGCGTCGCTAAATGCGGGTGTTCGGGGGACGCGGTACAACAATAGCTCCACCCCAAGCGGTGAAATGTATTTTACAGCGTAATAGAGAACATTTTTCATTGATTTAGGTTGTCTATTCACAACTACGGCGTTACAAGCACAACAGTTTGTTTCAAAACATTCCATATGCGTTAGTATGGCTGGACCACATTATTTATACTAACTTACTTATCACCACGCCATCTTCCTTGCGGAGTAGGCAGAGAGAATAGAGTGCCAAAAGGCTCTATTCTTGTATGCATCTCTCGCTTCCTCAACATTCATAATTCTCTTCATACACACTCGACGGTTTCGGAGACTTCTGACTTCATCTTTTTTCAATAGATGACCGATTTGGTCTAGGTAGGTGAGTCTCGGTCTCCCCCTGTACCTACATCCTTCCACTTTCGCATTGTATATCTTCTTAACAGTCGCTCGTCCGGCATTCTTTCCACAATGTCATGTCCGAACCATCCGAGCATTCCCTTTCGCATCTTTAAACTAAAACTCTCTTTCATACCTACTCGCTTCCTTACATCGTCGTTACGAATAAGGTCAGACAGCTTCAAAGAAAGATGAAAGAAAGATTTCTTCAGTGAAAGATCCTAAACAAGTACAAACCGCCGCCAGAGTAACAGAGATAGCGAAACAAAATGCTGTATGGCAATGTTTATCAGGATCAGGTTGAGTCGTATGCACCTGTAATATAGGTGATAACTTAGTAACTTTACTATTAGATCTAGAAGCTGCGTTATACATTCACTTCTCCTCTTTTGCGTTCGGGTCTTGACACCTCCTGACCTTATTCAAGGTCAAATAGGCGAATTGCTTCTGATGTGCAGCCTCCCTGCAGGTACTGTTAAACCAGGGACGGCTACGACCGCTGACGGGTATCTTGGTGCTTGGGGTAAATTAATCCATCCCTATTAGCATAATTTCCGTCATGCAGTCCTAACGTATTCACGTGTTTCTAATTTCTGTATAAACAGGGAATCTAAAATGATAACAAATAACCAATAACAAGAAAATAAAGCAATTTAATAAATAACATGACTAATATATTCGATACTGGGTTCATTGGTACGACGTAAACTCTTTTGTTATCAATTATTTTCGAATACTCACCGACAGATGACACGTCATTTTCCAATAATTATTTTTTCAAATTTCTAGTAACTAAGCAATAAATCTTTGAAATAATTAATATTTGAATAAAGAAATTAAACTAAATTTACTTATTTGTGCCGAAAATTCTTATAATATGATTTTATAATATTAAAATTACGATATCAGTGAGCTGTGGGTAGAACGCCACTTTTCGACGACAGATGTCTCTTGGTAATGAAATGAAAGAAAATTTGTTTTAAAATGGATATATTTATAATTTAAACTATTACACATTCAATGTTATGCCATTTTGTGTTAAGTTTGATCCTGTGCCATTTCTACACCCATCAACAGCGCACTTCATGGTTAAAAGAATTTAATACTTAGGTATTTATAAGTACGTAAGATGCGTCCGAACTGAACGCAGTGACGGTTCGCTCGAAACTGCGGTTTGAGGCCCTGCCCACTATGACGTCACTGACCTACTTGAAGGTGACATGATCTAGTCGGCTTACAGCATGTCCGCTATTTTTCCGTACTCCATGGTTCCGTATTTTCGTAGCTCACCACTATCATTGTAACTGAGAAAGATTATGGTTATGCGATCGGTATAATCAAGACGGTACAGTAACGCGGTTGACAGATGTCTCAGTGTTAAGTTGGTATTTCATTTCTTTGCCAGTCTCAGTCGAAGAATTTTTGCGTCAGAAAATAAAAGTAAATATTCTATTTGCATCATATAGGTTTATTTTATTGGGAGCTTTAACATCCATTCCTGATTGGCCTTAACGGTCAATAACGTGATCCTCTTGACTACGTCAATTTTTGATTTTTACACATTTAAAAGCAAGGACTAAACACATAAGTCCCTCACAGCAAGAATTTTTCGAACACTGAAAAAATAAATTATAGTTTAAAAATCTAAAATAATACGCTTTAATAGCTAGTTGAACTAAAACGTGGTAAATAATATTACAATAAATAATGATTGTAAAAAATCGTGGGTTGCTTTTTACTATAAATGGACTATTTGCATCTCTGATGTCAAGCAATACAGGCAGAAAGACGGCAACGGCGGGTTTATTTAGTGGGTGAGGGCCCCACAGGGTCAGATAGGCAACCTCTATATAAGGATAACTCTTTTCCTGACATCCGATTTAAATGAAATTCAGCCTATATCTGTATAAAGCTGTAACAGAGCTGTGTCTGTACATTTAAAATATATTTGAGAAAAAAATGACTGTAATCTATTCATCTAAACAAATAAATAAAATTGAAGTGTCTGTTTGTACAGTCTAAATAACAACTTTTTACTAAATGTGTACGAGAGTATATACGTTACCTATAACAAATTACCAATTTTTAATGTTTTTGTCTGTCTGTCTGTCCGACAGTTTGTTCCGGCTAATCTCCGGAACGGCTGGACCGATTTGGACGGGACTTTTACTAGCAGATAGCTGTTGTTACAGCGCGTAACATAGTATACTTTTTTTTTGGAAAATCAATTAGTGTTCCGTGAAAAAAACCCCGTGACTAGTAAGGCTATATAGGAGTGTCTAAACACAAAACATTTTTTTTTGTCTGTTTGTTTGTTCGCGCGTCACGAAAAAACTACTGAAGGGATTTTGATGCATTTTTTTTATATAAGAGCTCTTGATTAGAATTTGAAACTGGTATACATATTATCTCGGTACGATATTGGGAACTTGAGATGTAACCCAAAAACTAGCTTTTGCCTGCAGCGGAGCCGCGGGCAAATGCTGTTTTTTTTTATAAAGCTAAACCAAGAACTATTTATTAGTGAAAACCGCATGAGAATCAGTCAGTATTTGATAGAAAAATATTAGGACATTCACGTATTATTCGTACAAAAATGGCGATCAAAGCAGTTAAGGAAAGAATCCGTCCGAAGAAATCCTGTCCGAAAATAAAAGTTTTTATCTCGGGAAAGCACCTAGAAACATGTCGCCTATTTTGAGAGATAACTTAGGAGTTTTAGCTTATAAGAGGAGCACTGGTCATTATTTAACCGATAACTTAAAAATTCATAGAATGGTAAAATCAAAAGAACTTCTAGGGCGGTACGCAAAAAGAGGTCACAGAAAAAAAGTTACTGACACTGGCAGTGAACAATGACCAATGGCGGTCATTCTGAATGAGCTGCATATTTGTTTAATGCTATTATATTATTTTTTCAGCTAATAGCACACTACAGTAATAACATTTTAAGTGCAATAGATAAAAATAGACGTCGCGGGACGTCTGCCAGATGTGAAAACATCGAAATTATTTTGTAGAAATAATGAGTAGAAATAAAATGATTATATTTTTTTTATGTGTGCTTGTATAAAATTATGACTATAAAATTATCAATATAATCAAATAGACATAAATCATCATCATCAGCCTCTGGATATCATGTAGAACTGAAGTACTTGTCAAAACGAATCAAACGACCATAAAGAACACTACCTAGCTACCTTTGTTACACTTTTAATATTTTATCTCTGTTTATTTATTTTTTATTTCTTACTAATGTTGTGTTACAAAAATAAATGCTTTAAACCTTAAATCTTAAAGATGTTGGGTTTGCGGCGTTTTATAGCACCCTTATATATAGGGATATATATTAGCTATTAGCTTTATAGTGCCTATGGCCATCCGGCTCTATCATTCGACCATGGATATCATCTTGGACTATGGTACTATTCAAGATAACTCAAACTAGCCCTAAATCGTTGGGTTGCGACGTTTAATTACCGAGTACCCATGCCCACCTTCCAACTCCATCATCAGACCCTGAATACCATCTAGAGTCAAAGTACTCGTCAAGACTTATCAAATGAGTTCAAACTCGATGGGGTTGCGTCGTTGCATTACAGAGCTACTGAGGCCACATTCTAGCTCTATCATCAGACTCTGCATACCATCCAGAGGCAAAGTACTCATCAAGACGAATCATACAAATACAAATTTGATGTAGTTACGTTGTTTTATAACGTAGTCTTATGGCCATCTTCCAGCTCCATCATCAGGCCCTGAATATCATTAAGGACTGAAGAATTAGTCAAGATAATTCAAATAAGGCCTAACTCGATGGAGATGCGTCATTTAATTTTATAGTTCTCATGTCCACCTTCCAGTAGCTCAATCATGAGACCCTGGATGCCATCTAAAGACAAAGTACTCGTCAAGACCAATCATACGAGGCCAAACTCGATGCGATTATGTTATTTTATATTGGAGTTCCTATGGCCACCTTCTAGCTCCATATTCAGACCCTGGATATCATCTAAAGACAAAGTACTTGTCGAGAAATCAATCGAGTCCAAACTCGATAGGGTAGTGCCATTTCATTATAGAATTCCTATGGCCACCTTCCAGCTCCATCATCAGATCAGCTCCATGTCATCACAATATTACATTGTCACGCAATATACATAAATATGCGTGTAAAATTTCGGCTCAATCGGAAACCAGGAAGTGTGTCAAATTTAACTTGCAAGATTTGAACGGGACAATCAAAATTCAAGCGTTGCCATGCTACCAGACGGTTTTACCCTCCCTCCGCATTAGATGTTTTCACATCACAGTTTGCCTTAAAATAATATATTAATGGATATACCTAATAACTAATCATTTATATATGCATGCATATGTTCATAGTATTAAATAAAATGGTTCTATGTGTTAGTCTAGATTAGAAGAAACAAGTACAATTGTTAGTATTAATCACGGACCAAGAGGTTAATTAGTCGGTGGTATTAATTGTGAAATAAAAAACTTCGTCCCCAAAAAGCGCCAATCGGGGCAAACCACCCTTCAATGCTCGCTCACTGATTGGAAGCATTATCAATATGTTTCTCTGTTAAACTTCATAAGAATAAACTGTGCATCTCATCACCTCTACTTGTTTTTTTTTTATTATATTTATATTACTTAGATAGTCTGGAGACTATTTTTTTGTTTGGTGGACCAAAACATTATAGAAAAGTCTTATGTTACTTAAACAAATTTTTGTGAAAGTGGAAAAATAGACATTTTATACGAGCAGAATTCGAATTTACCTCTCTCCCTATTCCAGAGCCGAATGCATTTTCCCTTTTCACAAAAAATGTTCTAGTAAAATAGCTGAGAGTGTCTCAAACATAAAAACAAACAATGTTTATTGGGTTTTCTTTCATAATCTATTAAATTACACACTTACCAGTTCTCCTTTCTTTCGACATTGCTGGGCCTGTACCATGATTACAACATAAAGAATAAATGCAAAAAGCAAAACAAAGCGATGAAGAATACCCATTGTAATGATGTTCTAGACTGTTACTATCACTAACATAAAGCTAAGGGCTTTATATAGTAATAAGTGCCCTACATCGGTGTTAGTAAATTGATAACAAAATAAATTTACTTTGAATAAGCAGGTCTTAATCGCGTTAAAGAAAAAATAAATACCTATTCTGTTGAATTTTAAAATATACAGGTACCTTTTGTTTTGTTAAGGTGGGGGAAAATGTACATAATCGTACACCCCATCGTTCGGGGCAACGAATAGGGTAGTATGTAAACGAAGTTTTATTTCAAAATGTGTAACATTCGCGTAAATATCAGAAAGCATAACATAAAAATAAATTTTGGTGCTCACTTCATTCATTACAAAAGTATTTGCGAACTTTTGGAATTCTATTAATCATAAAATATTTGTGCTTTATTATATCAATAAAAAAATATTTGTGTTTTAATAGGCTTTTTTTTCAATTTCACAAAAACAGTCAAGAAAATCTCACAGACGTAGGTTCTTTCACGATGTTTTCCTTCACCGAGCTGTGATAATTTGTAAACAAATGCACAATATCTTTCATTTCGAAAACCCGGAGGTATGTGCTGTGCGATGTCAGGAGGTGAAAACCAAACCACGGAGGAGATCTTCCGAAGGCACGTTAAGCAGTGGGCCCTGGCCGTCAGATACATCCTGGGTATCAGAGGCCTAATATCTAGGTAAAATTGCACAGATGGCGGAGTGGTTTAGATACCGGCCTCCCGGTCGAGAGTTGTGGGTTCGATTCCCACACAGGACATCTCTTTGTGTGATCCACAAAATGGTTGTTTTAAGTCTGGGTGTGCTTTGTGTCCGTAAAATTTTATGTTTGTAAATTCCCCCGTGATACAAGGATTATGCCTTAGTGCAGGGAGTTGTCTTAAAAAAAATACTATACACTTCTTCCTAGCCTCAAAGTTTTGCCTATTGTCTATATTAGATGGAATTAAGAAGCTATCATATGTCGCGAAGTACTTTACAAACAAACAATAATATTTAACCCTGACAAAGTACACCCGGACATATAACAACTATATGTGGGTGCGCATAATGATAGTCCTGTAGAATGTGAGTGGGAATCGAACGCACGTTTGGTGGTTGTTTTGTGATTGAAAGGTGCTATTATATGTAGTATATATTATATAGGAAAAAAAACTATATATATATATATATATATTATTGAAGCCTCTGACACCCTCCTCATTCTATTTTTATTATCCTTGCACTCTACATCCCTCTTGAGTCACGTCTATAAGTTGTTTTCGAGGGTCATTACAAATCGACTCAGGCGCAGGCTTGACGACTTCCAGCCTCCCGAACAAGCCGGTTTCCGAAAAGGCTATAGTACCATAGACCACATCCATACGCTACGCCAGATTATACAGAAAACCGAGGAATACAATCGGCCTCTGTGTCTGGCGTTTGGTTTTTGCCATGCTCAATGATCTAAGCAGGGTTTCCCCACTAGTGGGTCTCAAAATGATTAGGACAAGACGAAAGTCATGTCTAATGTCCATGTCATTTCAGCACCGGTCCTAATAGGGAGAGCGCTTCTCAAAGTTGTCAACCACTATATCTACCTGGGACAAACAGTCCAGTTAGGTAGGCACAACTTCGAGAAAGACGTCAATCGACGAATCCAACTCGGCTGAACAGCATTCGGGAAGCTAAGGAAGATTTTCTCGTCCAATATTCCGCATTGTCTGAAAATGAAGGCCTACGACCCGTGTGTATTGCCAGTGATGAGATATGGAACAAAGACGTGGACTCTGAATGTTGGCCTCGTATCAAGGCTCAAAGTCGCTCAGCGGGCCATGGAGCGGGCTATGCTTGGTATTTCCCTTCGTGATTGAATGCGTAATACGGAGATCTGTAGGAGAACGGGAGTGACCGACATAGCCCGCCGGGTTGGCACACTGAAGTGGCAATGGGCAGGCCACATCGCTCGACGAACCGACAATCGCTGGGGAAGAAAGCTTCTCAAGTGGCGACCACGAATCGGACGGCGCAGCGTAGGACGGCCCCCCACTAGATGAACCGACGATCTGGTCAAAGCCGCGGGGAGCCCTTGGATGCGGTCGGCGCAGGACAGCTCGTTGTAGCGATCTCTTGGGGAGGCCTGTGTCCAGCAGTGGACGTTGAAAGGCTGATGGATGGATGGATTAATCTACATCCTATCCCTTTCCTTAGAGTTGGTGACGGGCGAGTGATGCCTTGGTTTTGCTAGTATACTACGTTCCTGTATACTACGTTAACCACCTACCGTACGCTAGCTTACCACCACGTAGTTTAAAAAAATTTACTTATATTGGTACCCTGATAGTGCATATACAAGTTCTAAGAGGCATAAGCTATATGGAGAAGAATTTTTGCTGTATATGTTTATACAGTTATTTTTGCCCAAGTATTATGCTTATATCGGTATAATCTAATTCTCTGGGTAGAAACAACGCCAGGTACTACCTTTATTTTTGTTAAGGCGGGAAAAAATGTCCCTAACCATACACCCTGTCGTTTGCGGCAACGAACAGGGTACTGTGGTGCCCTCACCTACTAAATAAGCCCGCCGTGTGCCGTCTCTCCGCCTTTATTGGCGGGCCACCGGAACCATATTACGTTCCTTCAGTGGTTACGCTAGGTACTCCTACCTTTGTCTTATGGTGGGTGAGAGCGCCGGAGGCCCAAACACCTTCCCTATCGAAGGATAGCCTCACCTTATTTCCTATCTTCTGCTTAGTATTGTTCCTTTCATTTTCTTATTATCTATCTGCTCGACCTGCTATCCTTTTCTTCAGAGATAGCGATGCGTGATGGCTAGCAATATAAAAAATGACACAAAATAGTTGCTCGATTCGGAATTAGAAGAAACTACTAAATTATGTCTTCTAATCACATAAAGAAGAATGCCCAAAAAATTCCCGAAATGGACAGTAACTATAATCATTATACATATTTTATTGTAAATAGATTTATAGTCTTTAATTCTATTTACAATAAAATATGTCTAAGGAAATAATAAAATTGTCAAGTTTGTTTTACTAGGGCAAAAATGTAACGACCATTGATGTCCGTCTAATTCATTCTTATTGTTTTTTGGAGTAGGATTTAGTCCATAGTTATCATTATTTTAATATAATTCTCATAAATCTAATTAAAATAATATATGCATGTCAATATCAACTAAAATAAAATTATTTTCAAAATTGAAAACATATTGTGGGCTGTATGAAACACATGTCCTTTACAGATATGGCAAGTCTGGATATATGGAAGTCGTCAAGCCTGCGCGTGAGTCGATTTGTAATGACCCTCGAAAACAACTTATAGACGTGGCTCAAGAGGGATGTAGAGTGCAAGGATAATAAAAATAGAATGAGGAGGGGGTCAGAGGCTTCAATAATATCTATATATAGTTTTTTTCCCTATATAATATAGTACTACATATAATAGCACCTTCCAATCACAAAACAACCACCAAACATACGTTCGATTCCCACTCACATTCTACAGGACTATCATTATGCGCACCCATATATAGTTGTTATATGTCCGGGTGTACTTTGTCAGGGTTAAATATTATAGTTTGTTTATAAAGTACACTTTGCGACACATGATAGCTGCTTAATTCCATCTAATATAGACAATAGGCAAAACTTTGAGGCTAGGAAGAAGCGTAAAGTATTTTTTTTTAAGACAACTCCCTGCACTAAGCACATGTCATGACAGTTTTGTCAAACTGTTTGCATTGCATTTCTTATAAACTTATTAGCATGGGCGCGGTATCAATCCAATCAATCCAATCAATCCTCCTGCACAGTTTATCGATAATGATGATATTATTAGTTATTTGTAATATTGAATAATGAAACATCAATTTAAAAATGTTTACCTATTGTTGTTTTATTTTCGCATATTAGTTTGGAACTGGCTTCTATCTAGTTTTTTTGACAAATTATAATGGGTTTTCTAAGAAGATTCGTAGTGCGATTTGGCGTATATTTCATTGTTGTAGATTTCAGACACTTTTTTTGTATGGGTGATGGTCATTCCCTTTTGCGCTATTGGTTATAATATTCATTAATATAGATACTAAACTGCGAGAAACCCGTATAATATTAAACCCAAACAATTGCGTTACAACGATTATTTCTTAGTGCAGGATGTTAAATAACGGGGTGCTAATTTGTCCGGTTTACCTCCTAGTGGTGCACCCCGGGCAACGTCGTCAGTCGCCGGCGGCTAAAATTTCGGACAGGACGGGTCTCCGCGTGTCCCTCTGACTCAGCAGAGGGCACAGCGGATAGACCAGGCGTCGGAGTCGGCGGGGCCAGACTGGCTCACCGGACTCTTGAGAGGGGGGACAGTGGGGCCACAGCGCCCCCCCCGTCCCAAATCATAAACCTGAGTGCGTCTGTGGTTACGTCTCGCGGGTATACAGGAACGAGGGTCTTGGCTTAATCGCCCGGACCGCGAGGAAGACAACCTCTATAAAAAATTACCCCGAATCTCAAGCTATGGGGCGCGGCGAGGAGATGCATGGCTGATGGGTAGTTCAGTCTCGAGCGCGGCCCCAGCCAGGGTACCTGTAGACCCCCTGTGTTGGGTTACAAATGTACGCTTACCCGGGTAATGGGACCTCTGCCCGGGCGGACCTCTTTTCTCCCACACTCGTGGGAATCATATGGATTTGTCAAATTTAAAACCAACCACTTCGACGGAGTCGGGTAAGGGACCTGACGCCTCAGCCGTAAGGGGTCCGGCTGTAAATGCGGCACCTACTAGTGCAGCTGCGCGTAAAACGCGCGGCGGCAAAAAGTCCCGCAAGGGCAAGAAGACGACCAAGGGAGCGTCCCAGTCATCAAGGGACGGCTCGATAACGAGCAGCTCGGCCGGCACTTCAGCCGCTGAGATGTCCGCCGCTGAAGAGGGTGGCCTGACTGAGGCTGCCGAGAGTCATCCATCGCGGTCAGCAGAGGTGGTGTCAGAGTCACGGTTCTGGCGCAAGCGCACCCTATCTCAGGGGGGCGCTGCCTCGGAGTCCGACTTAAGTTCGACAGAGATGCCTCCCCCAAAAATACCCGCAGCGGTTAGGGGTCGAAGCATCGACCGACCCGGAACATCGATCCCGCGTGCCGCCTCAGCGAAAGAGGCTGAGACGCAATGTCTGAAGCGGGTTGAGACGGTGCAACACGCAGAGGAGCGCTTGGCGCTCCTGTCTGAGAAGCTCCGTCTTCCTATCGACAGCGGCGGGCCGCCCACTGCGGCCAAATTTGCAGAAAGAGCCGCGGACAGCGTGGCCATAATCTCGACGGTGGCCATGGGCTCGAAGAACCTAAAAGGTAGCTTCGTCCGGGGCCTCAAAATCGCCGCCACGGAACTGTCCAATGTGGTGGAGCGGCTTGTGACGGAGGTGGCCGACCTTGGAGCACGAAACCAGCACCTGGAGGCAACGGTCGAGGAGCTGCACCGAGGGATGGCCAATATGAGGGTCGAGCTTGGGCTCCCTGAGGCCACTCCAAGTGCATCGGCCTCCGTAATGCGGGTCGAGCCTGCTCTCCCCGCGACCGCCTCGCCGCAACCGCCGCACCTCAGCCCCACCTCCGCGACCGCCTCGGCTCACTGTCACTGGGCTCGACGACGGAATGCTCCGCGCGGTTATCGACCGCATGGATGCGGTCTTTGGCCCGCGATTTGAGGCCCTAGCCGCAAGATTGCCGCCGGAGCCCCGACTTCGGCCGCCGCTTGCGGCTGATAAAAGAAGTGCCGCATCGTCCTCGGCACCGAAACCCCTGCCGTGCCAGGGTGGTCAAGTGTCCTTTGCTGCTAAGGCGACTAAAACACCGAGCCGGATTAGTGCGCCGCCAGCGGAGGCACAGACGACGAAAAAGGGCAAGAAAAAGGGCCAGGTGGGACAAGCCTCGAGGGGCCAGCCACGAGAGGAGTTCCCGCCTCTGCCAAGTGCCGCAGCGCCTCCACGTGCTGCTAAACCACCACAAAAGGCCACACCCTCGCGAGCTGCGGTGGTTACGCCCCAGGATTCCGCTCCTGGCAATAAGGTTCCTACGTCCTCAGACGGGGGCTGGCAAGTGGTGAGGCCCCGGCAAAGGGTCATGGTGCTGCCGCGGAACGCGAAGCGGTGCCAATGTCACAAAGGGGGGAGACCCCAAAGGCGCCTAAAATAAAAAGATCGCGCCAGCTCAAAGTGACGAAGGCAGCAGCGGTGGTCATCACCCTGCTGCCCGAGGCCAAGGAAAAGGGCCTGATTTACGAGGCCGTCTTGAAGCGTGCCCGGCGGGATATAAACGTCTCAGACCTCGGGGACGTTTCCGCTGGATCCCGCCAAGCCCGGACAGGTGCTCGAATCTTCGAGTACCTGGGGCCAGAGGGCGCCAAGACGGCCGACGCAATGGCCGCGAGGCTGCTGGGCCTGTTCCCAGAAGAGAGTGGTGTCCGGGTCGCCAGACCCGTGAAGTGCGTCGAACTGCGCATTTCCGGGCTGGACGATTCCGTGACGGCGGAAGAGATCCGGGAGGCAATCGTCTCGAAAACCGGGTCTCCCAGCAGCGCCGTCCGGGTGGGCACCATTCGCCCAGGGCCAGGTGGTGTGGGTGCCGTCTGGGTCTCGTGCCCTGTCACGGCGGCCAAGGACTTGGTCGCCGCCGGTAGACTCTGGGGGGCTGGAGCGCCGCGCGGGTAATCGCGTTGGAGCCCCGGCCTTCCAGGTGCTACAAGTGCATGGCGCCGCTGTGCACAAACTGCTTCGACTGCAGCGGGCTTTGTTTCCGCTGCGGTCAGGCAAGGCACCAGGCGGCTACCTATTCTGCCACCCCACACTGCCCCGCGTGCGCTGCGGGCAATCGCCCCGCCAACCACTGTATGTGCAGGCCTCCGGCCAAGTCAGGCCCTAAGAGGGGGGTGGGCAGCCAATCGGCCCCGGCTGCCCAACCCGGCGCGGCTGGACCACCGCAGCGCATGGAGGAGGATATCGTGGTCCAATAACGGATCACGACGCTATCCTCCTCCAAGGGAATCTTGGCCGTTCCGCCAGGGTGCAGGACCTCTTCCTGCAATCCATGGCGGAGCGGTCGATCGGTGTTGCCGTAGCCGCGGAGCCCTACATAGTCCTGGATTCCCCGCCCTTGTCACTCAAAGACCAGGGCACGGAATATGTGGTGGCTGAATGGGGAGGGGTCACGCTATATGGCGTGTACTTCTCCCCTATTCGTAGTCTGGCGGCTTTCGAGGTCCTCCTGCACAATCTGGAGACCTCGATACGGTCAAAGGCGTGGATCTGTCGCTGCCGGCCGTTGCGCGAGCGATGGTTGGCAGTGACAGGGCCTGGACCGCGGTCGCCGCCTTCTGCGAGGCTGTCATCTCGCGGAAGGAGGTGGCGGAGAGGGCCCGTGAGGACGGTGGGGTCGAGGAGTACCCTGCCGTCCGCGGAAGCCTACCGCGAAGGTGCGACGCCCAAGTGCGCGAGGCGTCGCTCAAGAGAGGGTGCCCGAAGGGGCTGCCGCCTGCGGATCGCGGTCGTAACGACGCGGTACCCGTGATCCGCCGTAGCAAGGGCGGGTGGAGGCGCACGGTGGGTTTTTAGTGGGTGAGAGCCCCACACCACCCCGTTGTCTCCCCGGGCAGCGGGGTGTGCGGTAGGACATTTTTGCTCACCTAAAATAAAAAAAAATAAAAAAAAAAGGATATTAAACAAAACCAACATGTCATAAATTAAAATTTATTTGCAGTGTTATATTTGACGTGATTATCTACAAATGTAAAAGTATACACGAAAAATAAATTAGTAAATGTTTGTATTTAAGTACTTTATGCTACCGTATTTACGACTGAGATTCTACGGAATATATATCTCGATGGGCCAAATAGATCGTCTATTTTTATTACTATCCCTATTCGATATTAGTTTGATTACAATAATAAAAGTACAAAGATTCCATCTCGAAGGACATAAAGTAATAAGTTTGAAGGATGGATTTTTCGTTGGGCTTAATAGTGATGAGCTAAAGATATCACTGTGTCACTACTACACACATATATATATATATTATATATATTTATAAACAGCATTAAAAGTAGTACAAAGTACAACAGCTGCACTGCATGCAAAATTAGTTTAAAGTTTGTTCATAAAATTAAAGTAAAAAATATCATAAATGGCTATTTAAGTAAGAATGTTTCTTTTTAAATTTTATCTGTTTCTTTGTTTAGATTTTGCAAAAACTACTAAACAGATTTTGATGTAATATTTGTTTGACAGCTCTTGATTAGACTTAAAAACTGGTACACATTTTATCCCGCTACTGTACCTATCGGTAACGATATGAGATATATTATATATTATACTCGTAATCTTTTAGTCTATTCGTGACCACGACTGGTGCAACTCAGCCGAAACGTCGAGGCTAGTCGAAATAATAGTATTTTGAGAAGTTTAATGCACGTATAGACCCGTTAAACATGTTATAATGAATATAAAACGCGAAAGTTTAATATTTTGCCTAAGACTTTGCACTACTGATATAAAATGCTTTTTTTTTTTTGTTTATTGCTTATGGCGGCAGATGAGCTACGGCCCACATGATGGTAAGTGGTAATTCAACTATACCGAGAGTATTGTGCTGCTTCGCACAATTTTATTTCTCAGATATGAAATGATAGTATAAACGGCTATCTTCTGCTACAGCCAAAACACACTGACGTGCTTCATAATCGGTCACACAGGAGATGGTGGTACTGACTCGTTTGGGCCCGATAGCAAGTGAGTACTCTCACTTGGTACCCAGACCTACCACCAGTAATGCAATGGGTGATAATTGCTTACTTCCCTTAGTCGCCTCATACGACATCCGCGGGAAAGGATGGGGTGGTGCCACTTGTATTCTCAGTCCGTCACCACACGGATCCAACCTTGCCTTATTTACGCACTAAATCAAGAATTTAAAAGAACAGAAGAATATACCAACTACCAAGGAAGTCCTCGCAGCTCTCTCCCGTATAATGTAACAACATATTCGTACCAGCGAGATCTACGCTATCCATGTTAGAGTTATACTCGTTACCACTAAAGGAATGTAATATGGTACCAGTGGCTCGCCAAATAAAGGCGGAGAGACGGCACACGACGGGTTTCTTTAGTGGGTGAGGGCCCCACACTACCCTGTTCGTTGCGTCAGCCTGACGGGGTGTGCGGTTAGAAACATTTTTTCCCGACTTGACAAAAAAAAAGGGTTATACTCGTTGATAACATTCCTGGAGGTCTTGCCACGTGTTCAACAGGGTGTGAATTTACGTACGTACTTGTAACAATGACATACTGAGTCTACTCGTGACCACGCTTGGTGCAACTCAGCCGAAACGTCGAGGTTAGTCAAAATACGGGCGGGCCTCGTGGCGTAGTCGGTAGTGTAACCGACTTCCGTGCACGAGGTCGTGGGTTCGATTCCCACGCAGGCCATATATTTGTGTGATGAACACAGATATTTGTACTGCGTCTGGGTGTTTTCTATCTATTATATGTATGTATTTACAAAAAAAAAGTAATATACGTATTATATCCGTAATCTGGTACCCATAGCACAAGCATTAAGCTTAGTTTGGGACCAGAGGACGTAGTGTGAGAAAAAAAAAATGTCCGTGAATATTTATTTTTATTTATTTTAATAATATAATAATGCCGTGTGGGGCCGGCTTTAGAATTGTCCCACCCCTCTCTACCCACGGGAGTCGTAAGAGCCGACTGAGGGAATACCGGGGGAGTGGGCAGCAGCACTCTCTCGAGTATTAACAACATCCACTGCGATCGCCAACCCGCCTGCCAAGCGTGGCGATTACGGCATTATCCCCCATGATGGGACCGCTCGTTGTGGCGTTCTTTTGGGGAGGCCTATGTCCAGCAGTGGACGTTGAAAGGCTGGTGGATGGATGGATGGAATAATAGTACCTATTTTGAGAAGTTTAATGCGCGTACGGATCTACCGTTAAATGTGTTATTAGATATGTTATAATGACATATTTGTTTTTTTTGACCACTTGGTACTTTTGTTAAGCACAACTTAGCGTTAATGTTAAGTTGTCATATGTAGGTAGGTAGTTCTCCACGCGGCCTATTGGGTCTGATGGTACCCAAGGAGAAAATACCGTATTCATCTCTCAAGTGACACAGAATTACTGGTGGTACCTAATAACTATTTATTGAGATTTTTTTAAATACTTATTCTTAGGGATTTTTTTAATTGGATTTTAATTTATCGTTTGAAAACCAAGACAACGTGTTATATAAAATGAAGTAATTACAAATTAATTAACTGCCTCGGTGGTGTAGCGGTAGTGTATGCGACTGCTAATCATGAGGTCTCGGGTTCGATCCCCGGGTCGGCCAATGTTATTGAGCTTTTTCCTAAAAATAAAAATTCTCAGTAGCAGCTCGGAGTTTGGAAACGTGCCCGGTATGTCAATAGGCTTGCCCCCTATTACGTGGGACTCAAACATAGGTGGCGAGTCGTGGGTGTGTAAATACACCTCTGCCTACTCCTTCGGGGAATATAGGCATGATGCTCTGTTTAATTAAAATATTGTTTTACACTTTTTAATTAGTGTTTTTTCGAAGGTGGTACCTTTTTTCTTTATAAAAATTATATCTTTACTAATATTGCAAATGCAAAAGTGAATTTGTTTGTTTGTCACGCTTTCACGCCGTAACTATAGAACCAATTATCATGAAATTTTTCATATATAGTCTATATATATATATATAGCCCAGAATAGATCATAGCCTGCTTTTTATCCCAATATTAGTGTGCATTGAATGATGTAATTATAATATTGAAGTCTACGCGGACGGAGTCACGGGCACATACTCGTATGTACAGCTCGAATACAGAACTTCCTTATTTGAAGTTGGTTAAAATAAAACATCCTCATTGTTTATTTATTTAAAATTTCCTTCACTCGTTTAATAGAAAAAACGAGTCAATCTAATTACTATTAAAACCTCAGAACTGATCCAGCCTTTTATCGTTTACGAGGGCTTAGAAGGTCAAAACATCGATCCATACGATCCATACAGGAAATATAAATGTCTATTTTTAAGCTAGTAATGTTTTTTTGTGAAAATGGGATAAGAGATATTGCAATTAAGATCCGATTCTGCATCTTCGCCGGGAACTCTTTAGGCCGCTACGGCATCGCAGAACAGTGGTAGTCTGTCTAAGATCGGTCAATTTATCGGATATAGATATTTGCTTGTATTTCGTTTTGATCTGGAATGCTTAATTATTAAAAATATATATACTTTATGGTATAATGGCTTTTTCCACTTACACAAATAATTTGACACAAAGAGAAAAAAGTGAAATCGAAAATAATAATAATATATATTTTTCACTTTGTGTTTAATGTATAGTGTTAAGCATTTCAAATGCTAAAAATATATATAAAAATATCTAAACACAAATAATTTGTTCTGTAAGCACAACCATAATTAGAAAACTTCTACTAAAAGGACCTGCTCAAATAATCATAATGTTTAGAATATTATAACATAGACTTACTTCGTCTTATAGACCTCTATCTATAGAAAGTGACATGTTGTCCCTTTATTTACGGGCGAAGCATTATTAAAGCGATAATATCTTCTAAACAGTTCACATACTACCATATACGTGCAATATTGGACATACCCATTGACAATTGGCAGGAAATTAGTTTATATACCACTCTATCTGGTAGAATTTCATTTGATGATTCCATTTCATGCTTGCTAGTGACATTTTTTTATTGATCATCGTTGATGTTAAGCCGTTATCGTAGCATATAGATGCTAGTAACACCAGATGTATGGGCAACGCCGTACATTTAGGCTAGTATAATTATATATACATATTAACATGTAAATTACTCAATCGTCAGCATCAGCGAATCCGACGAATGCAATTAATTTATAAGTGTAACACAATTATTCAGTAGCAATTAAACATATCAAGAAAACAGTTGTCTACTCATTGCTCAAACATTACCATAAAACATTAAACATTCTATAATTAACATTTAACATAAAACAATTAACATTTTAACATTTAACAACCGTGTTGGGTAACACCCCAACACCAGAGGCATCACCCGCGCGTAACCATCTCCAAGCAAAATAATAGGAGGTGAAGAGCAAGGATAATAAGGAGAGGATAGGAAGGATAATAAGGAGAGGATAGGAAGGATAATAAGGAGAGGATAGGAAGGATAATAAGGAGAGGATAGGAAGGATAATAAGGAGAGGATAGGAAGGATAATAAGGAGAGGATAGGCCGGGAGTTTGGGCCTCACTCACCATACGAAACACAAGGGCAGGATAACCTACCGTTCTTTCACGCCAATATTCTGTAAGAGGGTGATACTTTCCCGATCGATTCTATCCATTCATGCTAGGATAAGCAAGGCTCTACCACTAATAAAGTGGTAACCATCGCTCATGAGTTCAACAATACTAAAAGTATTGTCAAGTAGCTCACAATTTAATTTTGCAGATGTGCAATGAAATAGTATACGGCTACAAACTAAAATACACCAAGTGGCCTAGCCAAGTTGCATTCTATGATCGCTAACGCTAATAGAAAAATAATTAAATGTATGGGAATTTGACATCTTTAACCATAGATCCATCCATCCATCAGCTTTTCGAAGTCCAGTGGACGTAGGCCTCCCCAAGAGAAAGCCACAACATGTGTTTCGCTCATATGGGGATAGTGCCGTAATCGCCACGCTTGGTTGGCGGGTTGGCGGTCGCAGTGGATGTTGTTAATACTCGAGGGGGTGCTGCTGCCCACTCCCCCGGTATTCCCTCAGTCGGTTCTTACGACTCCCATGAGTGGAGAAGGGTGGGACAATTCTAAAACCGGCCACACACGGCTAACCATAGATAAAGAACCTAAATTTAACTAAGTCTTTAACAATACCTATAACGCTAAGTCACGTGACTTAACGTTAGAGATGTCAAATTTCCATACATTTAATAGTTTTCTATTAGCGTTAGCGATCATAGAATGTAACTTGGCTAGAGCCACAAGATGCATAATGGTCGCTCACACGAGAAACGTTACCAATCCTTTCGGGCCCGGTAAAGAATACTGCCACTTGGTACCCAGCCCTACCACCAGAAATGCATGTACCTATAAGTGATAATTACTCCCCTTAGTAGTTTTGTATGACACTCACAGTATAGAATGGGTTGGTGACACTGGTACTCTTAGTCCGTCATCACACGAAATAATTGTACACTGTGTGTTTTCAATAGATAAAATATATGTTCTTAATGTATATATAAAATGTTATATGAAATTGCTTTGAAATGAGATCTCGTCTCGTACTTCAAATATACGGTGCCTTTTACGTCAATATATTTACTTTGATCTATTGAAATTACTTTCTACGTAAACTCAAGTATTATTCAGCTTGAAAACAGGATGAAAATGGAAAAACGAACTCATGAGTATTAATTTAGATATTTAAGTGGCTTTATTTCTACAGAGAATATATATAATTTTTTGTATTTGTATATGACAAATACAAAACTAATATTTACCGTACTAGGTAGAAGGATCCAATAACGAAATGAAAGTAATCTCCTCTCATGAATTTTGTCATAATTTTAATGTAAGTATATACATGTTTTATAGTAGTAGACAAGCCACAGTCCACCTGATGGAAAATGGTAACCGCCGTTTTATGGAATCAATTATACCGAGAGTATTATCAAGCCGCTGCTCACCATTTCTTTTAACATATACGAGTATGAAAGAATAAACGGGTATCTCCTGCTACAACCAAAACAGAATGATGCGCTTCTTGACCGGTCACACGGGAGATGGTGATACCAACCCGTTCGGGTCCGATAGCAAGTGAGTACTCCCACTTGGTAACCAGCCCTTCACCAGTCAATGTAGTAGTATATGTAATATATAGTTTTATGTAAGCATTTTGTTGAAGCAGTTCTCCTAAATCTCTATACTGTTACATTTTTTTCATCTTTAACATGATCAAATTTAAGTCTTTTCCAGCTCTACTGAGAATCAGGTCACATCGTTTGTTGAACCGAAAACCGCTGGGAAAGAAAGGTACTCGAGTGGTATTCACACATTGGATGGCACAGAGCGAGACGGTCTGCCACTGCGGTGGACTCATAATGTGTGTTCAAAGCTGGCTGTTGGATGCAAGCGGCTTACGACCGTTTGTTGTGGTGCTCTTTTAGAGAGTTCTATATCCAACAGTGGACGTCGATACATTGATAAATGGATATAAGACTAACTAATTTAAAATCGATGATATTTCACTAGCTATTCACAGTTATGTTTAATAGTGATATTACAACTCCATCGAGATCCATCCTGGCCATTTATGTTAAATGAATTTATCAAATAGTTTAATTTTGTCCGTGTGGTGACGGACTAAGAATACAAGTGTTACCACCCTATTTATTCCCACGGGTGTCGTATGAGGCGACTACTGGTAGTAGGGCTAGGTACCAAGTGGGAGTGCTCACTTGCTATCGGGCCCGAGCGGGTTGGTGCCACCATCTTCCGCGTGACGGGCCATGAAGCACATCGTTGCGTTTTGGTTATAGCAGGAGATAGCCGTTTATTCTTTCATTTAATATAGTTCAGTCCATGAGCGACGATTACCATTTACCATCAGATGGGCTGTGGCTCGTCTGCCACCAATTCCAATAAAAAATCCCAATAATTATTATAAAACATGAAACACCAGTGAAACTATGCTACAATATGTTACTATAATATCTTATATCATAACTAAACGTAGGTAATTGAATAAAAGGAAACATACACTTTGTAGCGATAAGTCATAAAGACTTCCTTTAAATTGGTTTAAAGTTTAAACATAGAGTAAAAGAGATTTATAAATATACTATCCAATAATATATCTTAATTTACCGTAATAAACTTCAAAACGATTCATTTTAAGACCCACTAGTCGGGAAACCCTGCTGAGATCATTGAGCATGGTGCCAAGGTCATCCAACGATTCTGCCATGACTACGATGTCGTCGGCATATCGAAGGTGAGTGATGTATTCGCCATTGATGTCAATGCCGAATCCGGTCCAGTCCAAGAGCTTGAAGACATCTTCCAATTCAGTTGGTGAAGAGTTTCGGGGACATAACGTCTCCCTGTCTAACACCTCTCTGCAGTTGGATCGGTTTCGTACTCCTGTCCTGAACACGGACTGACATGGTGGCGTTTCTATACAAGCATTTTAGCACTTCGATGTACCGATAGTAAATTTGGCACCGCTGAAGGGACTGCAGCACCGCCCAAGTTTCGATCGAATCGAAGGCTTTCTCAAAGTCCACAAACGCCAGACACAGAGGCCGATCGTATTCCTCAGTTTTCTGTATAATCTGGCGTAGCGTGTGGATGTGGTCTATGGTACTATAGCCTTTTCGGAAACCGGCTTGTTCGGGAGGCTGGAAGTCAAGTATACCTCCAATTTGGGGAGTCCTATGTCCAGCAGTGGACGTCGAAAGCCTGATGGATGGATGGATGGAAGCGTAAAGCTATCCTGCAGTGATCAATTTCCAAATATCATTATTTTATAGTGTTATTTACATACAGTTTACAGTTATTTTTTTTATTTCACAATAAATAAAGTCTAGTATACTCAGGAATATAATTCTTGAAAAGAAAATGTTAAAATAATGCATTACAGTATAGTAGCTGCCTACGCTTTTCACATTTTTAATTTAGATAAAAAAATGTCCTTATTACGGAAGCAGCAAGTGGGAAGATCACAGCTTCTCTTCGTTTCAATTGATATATTATCATTTAACGATATTTTCATGAATATAATCACCGAGTAACATCGCTTTTATCAATTCAATTCACAAGAGACACAGGCGGCAGTTTATTGTATCGTTTAAAAGCACTTTTTGTTTATTTCAGTTTACGTTAACGACATCATTTTGTAAACGGCAAAGCAATAAAATTTTAGAGGTTATGTACAAGGATGTGGTAGCGTGTAGTTGTAAGCGGGTGATTTGCGTACTCAACTTTGATATAGATATGGCGTAGTGGTCTAACTTGAGTCACTATTGCTGAATAAATCCAACTGACTGCACAGACAGCGGAGTGGTACAGATACCAGCCTCCATCCTGAATGGTGCGGGTTTGATTCCATACACATGATAACTATTTGTATGTTCCACAAATGGTTATTCTAAGTCTGGGTTTACTTTGTGTCCGTGAAATTGTATGTTTGTAAAGTCCCCCGCCATACAAAGATTATTCCTTAGTGCAGTTAGTTAGTTAGTTAAAAAAAAACACTGCTAATGTGACCAATGTGATGTGATGTGCTAAGCTTCTCATATTTTAAGTTTAAAATTACTGCCTAGGTTTTGCAGTGGTAGTGAGTGCGACTGCTGATCATGAGCTCTCGGGTTCGATCCCCGGGTCGGGCGGTGTTGTTGAGCTTTTTCGCAATAAGAAAAATTCTCAGTAGCAGCACGGAGTTTGGAAATGTGCCCGGTAGACGGCAATAGGCTCGCCCCCTATTACGTTGAACTTAAATATAGCTGGCGAATCGTGGGTGTGTAATACACCTCTGCCTACCCCTTCGGGGAATATAGGCGTGATGCTATGTAAAATTACTACGATTTTTAAGGTTTGACAGTCCATTGGCCAATTATTATGTTAAAGAGTTGATTTTTTCAAAACCTTGCAGAGTATGAAGGTGGGCTTGCTTAGCAAATACCCTTTTTTTTTTTGTTAAGGCGGGAAAAAATATTTAGATATTTTTATATATATTTTTAGCATTTGACATGCTTACCACTATACATTAAACACAAAGTGAAAAATGTGAAATTGAAAATAACAGTCACGAGCAGGATTTGAACCTGCATCTCCTGTATACCGTCCAGATGCTTTGCCAATTCAGCAATCGTAACAATTGCTCCAGGCGCAGGCGTCACCCAAAGATCTGGAGAAGCATCTGGACGGTATCCAGGAGATGCAGGTTCAAATCCTGCTCGTGACTGTTATTTTCGATATCACATTTTTCACTTTGTGTTTAATGTATAGTGGTAAGCATGTCAAATGCTAAAAATATATATAAAAATATCTAAATATTTATAGGGTTTGCGTCATTATTAGGTAAAAATCTTAATTGTAAAATTAAGTTTACCTGGTCGGTATAATGTATGAAAATACTGCCGACAGATGGCGCAGGCGTCACCCAAAGACGTTAAGTATGAATGTGTTATCGAAATTAGCAGTCAGGAGCAATTGTCACGATGGCTGAATTGGCAAAGCATCTGGACGGTATCCAGGAGATGCAGGTTCAAATCCTGCTCGTGACTGTTATTTTCGATTTCACATTTTTCACTTTGTGTTAAATGTATAGCGGGAAAAAATTTTCCTAAACGCACACCCCGTCGTTCGGGGCAACGAACAGGGTAGTGTGGGGCCCTCACCCACTAAAGAAACCCGCCGTGTGCCGTCTCTCCGCCTTTGTTGGCAGGCCACTGGAACTATGTTACATTCCTTTGGTGGTCTGCCGGCGGCTTACCCTTTCAGGTATTCTCTACTGAGCGACGCATCCGCACGTGGAGCGTCGCACCTTCTCGGGAGGCCTTGCGGGTGGTGGACGTTCCCCAGTCCATCCACCCGCAGCCTCAGCTAGGGCGGCATGAGGCGCAAGTATCTTCACCTGCGCCGCCCCGGTTGCTGGCGGCGGTTTGGGTCAGCGGAAGAATCCTCCTTGCTGGCCCTCTCCGCCGCTTCCTTCCGCGAGATAACCTCCTCGCAGAAGGCAGCGACCACCGAAGCAACCATGCCCCAACAGCATCTGCACGAGTCGGAAGGTAAGGACTCCATGCCGTCGCCCCGCCCACTCCTCCAGCACCGGCTGGAGCGCCCCTACGGTCCAAAGACCGGCCCGGGGCGCCTCCAACCGTGCCCTCCATCTGGCCATGGCATCTCGGCGGGCGTCGCCCTGCCACCTGGCCACCTCCCTGGGTAGGGGGCGTCCGCCCCCCTCCGGCTCTTGTGACACCCGCCGATACACCTTGGCGAGCAACTCCGCCTCCAAGTCCCACGGGGGGATTCCGGCCAACGCGCAAGCCGCCTCCGTCTACACCGTGCGGTATCCACGTATGACCCTGGACGCAACAACTCTCTGTGGTCTCCACAGAAGAGCCCTGTTCAGTGCGTCCAGGGACTCTGCCCACACGGGTGCGCCGTACAGCGCCATCGACAGGACCACCGCCGCGTAAAGCCGTCTGCACGCATTGTTGGGTCCACCCATATTTGGCATGAGCCATGCAAGGGCGGACGTTGCGCCGACTTTGCTTAGCAAGTACCTAACCGTATAGTAACAGTAGCTATAAGTATTTCTATTCTAGCGCATTGTTCGACGATGAGGCAGAGGAAGCCCAACTTCTTCTTATATTTCATTCTTTCTCTTTTTTTCATCCTCTCTATCATTATTTCTGTACTTTCTTGGATCGCGTGTTACTTTTGTTGTTGTTAGGCTCCGTTACCATCATGTCACTGACATTATTTTCATCGTAGCTGTTTATTGTCGTTATGATCGTATACTTCGTCGATAGACCATAATACTTATCTGCTACCCTTGGAGTATAAAATAAAACTCGGAGATTAAGTAAAATTGGCCGCTTATCGCCCGTAACATAAACGCAGCCTTTGACTACAAGTGCTTGGTATTAGCTGTCGATGTGGGCATTAAATAGATTTATCGCGGGTCGATCGTAAACCCGCCTTAAGCTCTTAAGGGCAATCCTCAGCTTTATATAGACCGTGTCATTTGTACGCGTTGTATTATTTTCGTTTCATTAAACACGACATTTTTATTACTTAACAAGATAAAAATGTATTTTAAAAGGCTTTGGAGATATTTCAAATATTATTTAGTTGATTTCGCCCATAAGGGAACCATCAAATCCAGATGGCCGTACTTACGGCATCAAATCTAATAGAAATTTATATTGATACAAGTATCTAATTGAATTGGCAAGGGGGGGCTCGGAGATGATGGTGGTAGTGCCAGAGCCTATTCTACCCCTGCCATTCACCTGGCTCCGAAACGTGCTGCGATAAAACACCAAGAATACAGGTCTAAATTAGGCACATGCAGGCAAGCCAGAGAGGCCCTTCTGACAATCTACCCCGGACTGTCACTTAAACTATGCGTTTGAAGAGGCCTCAGCTCCGGCTCCTAATGAGAGCCATTACTGGACATGCTCTATGGAACAAACACTTATTTACTCTAGGTGTTACAGACAGCCCTCTTTGCAGAGCCTGCATGGAGGCAGACGAAACAGCAGCCCACGTCATTCTTGAATGTCCGAGGGTGGCAGAATACCGGGCACTATACCTCGGGTCTCCGAGGTCTCTTATACCAGAAGTCGTTGGCAACGTGAAGGGTCTGCTAGGCTTTCTGGAGATACTGGGTTGGCAAGAGTAGTGCCATCAACCCATAACGCAAAAAAGGCGCATCTATGACGTTGAGTTGCGGAAAATTAGCCCGCGTCTACATACATACATACAAGTATCTAATTAACATGAATATAAATGCCATTTGGTTAAAATATCTATTATATTCTCTTACCTAATTTGATATTTTCACGATGAAAATGATATAGGTGAGTCCAATTATTATGTATCTCTTTTGTGTTGAATCCTATATCATTACATTATTGGCATGACAGCGAAATTTTCAAGGCTCAGAGCGCAAACCAGTACTTATTAAAAAGATCAAAAATTTCTCGCCAAAGACTTGAGTAAAAAAGAAAACAGATAGAAATATTTATAGGTAAAAAAAAATCTTGCCTCAAATGAGTTCTACAAAGGAGAATGACTCGGTGCCAAACTATATTTCTTGTAAAGTTATACTTATTACTTATTATTTTTAAAATCTAAGTTGATTTTTGGCTATGTTATTTAAGATTTAGCGGCAGGAGACCCTGAAAACATGTACGTTTTCACCGAAGGTATATCGATATCTTAACTGTAACAAATTTCTGCGAAAAAGTACTGCATTTGGATATTTTTATATACTTCTTTAGCATTTGACACGCTTAGCCATATAAATGTACGCAAATACCTCCGACAGACGGCGTAAGCGTCACCCAAGACGTTAAGAATGAATGTTATCGAAATTTGCAGTTCCGAGCAATTGTCACGACGGCTCAATTGGCAAAGCATCTGGCGGTATTCCAGGAGATGCAGGTTCAAGTCCTGATTTCACATTTTCACACTGTGTTAATTTATATGGCTAAGGATGTCAAATGTTAAAAAAATAAACAAAAAGAAATTGTGAAAATATCAAAATATTTATAGGGCTGTGTCATAATTAGGTGAAAATCTTAATTGTAAAATTAAGTTTACCTGGTCGGTAGGTATAATGTCTGCAAATACTTCTGACAGATTGCGCAGGCGTCACCCAAGACATTAAGAATGAATGTGTTATCGAAATTCGCAGTCCCGAGCAATTGTCACGATGGCTCAATTGGAAAAGCATTTGGGACAGTATTCCTGGAGATCCAGGTTCAAATCCTGCTTTTGGCTGTTATTTTCGATTTCACATTCACACTTTGTGTTAATAAGTACTGTATGTTAAACTGTACCAAGCTCATTTATACGTAAACAATAATAAACATCTCAGCATCAATTTGAGACGTAATAAAACTCATCCAGAGGCACACCCTTGATGTCGTTTTAATGAAGATCAATAAATAAATAAGCCGATGTCATATTCATTTTGTTCCATTAATAAAAAGTCTCTTTTATTGCCCCATGAATAGTAATTACCAACTCTAACACAAATAAAGTCATCAATAATCCAATTTATTTGTGTATGATATTTAGGTCAAGTCTATGTGACGTAGTTGATCGAAGGACGTAGTCTTTAGTGGTAAGTGTTTTTATTACTTATGGTGGGCAGACAAGCCACGGCTATACCTGGCCCGAGTGTTGTGGGTTCGATTCCCACACAGGACAACTCTTTGTGTGATCCACAAATAGTTGTTCTGAGTCTGGGTGTACTTTGTGTCCGTGAAATTATATGTTTGTAAAGTCCCCCACAATACAAGGATAATTCCTAAGTGCAGGAAAAAAATATATAATTACATTATACATTTAATTTCTATATTCTATCGATAAAGTGTCTGTTGATGTACGTATTATTAAAGTTTCCCCTTCAAATCTCTACTTCTAAATTGAATTACCTGTCTCAAAGGCCTTCGTTCCTTTGACATTTTTATTGACTTGATTGGATTCGCCACTCGGACGATAATTGGGATTTCTTGATATCTTTATTATTTTACTAACTTTTGCCAGCGATTTTTGTCTGGTGAACTTCTAAATTCAAATCCCTTAGTGTTGCCATAAATATTGTTTAGAAAAACTTCTTTTTTTTTTCTACCGTATAAAACATTTATTAGTGTGGCGTTATTAGTTATCTATTATTTAATGTTATTAAAAAATATGCAGCTGATTCAGAATGATCTCCATTGGCCTCAATGCAAGCTAAAACCAAACGTTATCAATTGAAACACGCACTTTTTTGGAAAATAGTGTTATGAAGAGGCTTTACCACCTTCTCAAGGATCGTATCTTGATACACGTATCTTTGTACCGCAAGTAAAGTGCGAACAATTTTTGTAATTTGATCATGATGTGTAAGAACCGCTACGACTTTAAAACTAAAGTCCGACAACACTGCCTGGCAGAGTTAGAGGAATCACTACATCACTTGTGAATATTGTATGTATATGTGTATGTATGTATGTATTTTATTATAATTATATATTCTGCTTACATAACTTATGTACTCGTATACTATCTAGTATAATTATGTAACTTTTTAGTATGTATATCTCTATGTATATGTATCGTATTTATATGATTTCGTATAGTTGCATTATTTAACTCTTATCAAATTTTTTTCCCCTCTTGTTTGCTGATGAAAATGTACCTCCATCCATCCATCCGTCCATCCATCAGCCTTTTAAAGTCCACTGTTGGATATAGGCCCCCCCAAGAATGGGGGATAGTGCCGTAATCGCCACGCTTGGCAGGCGGGTTGGCGATCGCATGCAGTGAATGTTGTTAATACTCGAAAGAGTGCTGCTGCCCACTCCCCCGGTATTCCCTCAGTCGGCTTTTACGACTCCCATGGGTGGAGAGGGGTGAGATAATTCTAAAGCCGGCCCCACACGGCCACGGAAAATGTATCTACCTCCCACTATCTCTGCATCACCCATGGTTGACTGGTAGAGAATGCCTCAGGCATCAAGTCCGCCGTTGTAAAATTGAAAACGTACTTTGTTTTCTGTTTACATAAAGTTAAATAAATAAATAATGTGCCAAATGATAGAGTGACGTACTTACATTACATTAACCCAATTCAGGAGTCTACGCAGACAAAATCGCGGGAACAAGCTAGTCGATCATTAAATATAAATATTTTCCGGAAACAGTAATGAACGACAGAATTTAAAAGCACAATCTCCAAAGCCGTCTGAATGTTTTATCGCTTTAACTTCCACCCGAACACTATTTACAGGGGAAGATTGCGGATTTTAAAAATTCAAAGCTGTAGGTTTTACTGTTTATATTTAAACAAAGACAATTCATTCGGTGTTAAGTTATATTATTGCTTAACCAGCCGTGATATACAAATAAACAGACACACATTTTAAAAGGCAAAAATTGTTTAGTGTTCGGAGATGCCTAAATAGCTTATAGCCCTAATACAGTATTTTTTTCTCAAATATCTTCATTGTAGCTTCAGCTCAGTTACAGATGGCGGAGTGGTTTAGATACCGGCCCCGAGTGTTGTGGGTTCGATTCCCACACAGGACAACTCTTTGTGTGATCCACAAAATTGTGTGAATTTTATTCTTTGTGTGACCCATAAAATTCGGATATTTTTAGTCAATATATATAGAAGCCGTTGACAGCACAATCGCTCTGCGCATACGTTAATGGTAGAAACCAAAACATTCTAGTATTTGGTGTAGGGACGAAGTTGCACACTAAAAGAAAAAGTCTGTTACAAAATGAGAAAGAAAGCCCTTTTGGAAAGACACTTCTCAATTGATATTTTTATATATATCACTACAATATAACACAAAATTCTTAAAAAGTAATAAAACCAATTTAGATCTGTTTCTTTTAGCAATTGACATGCTCCGCTACTTTTTAAAGTACAAATTATTTTTGAATAAAGAAGTGTAAGTTAGTCGTAAGACAAATATGATTAAGAATTTGGGATGATCGAAGGATCAGTAGGGTAGCTCAGTGGTTTAGAGCACTTCCCCGGATTGGAAAAGATGCGTGGTTCGATTCCCGCCCCTACTAAAAATCTCTTTTTCTTTATTCACAAATAATTTGTACTTTAAAAAGTAATAAAACCAATCATATCTAGTCCTTGGAGTATTTTTCCCGCCATATTTCTCAATCTGACATCATGCTTTTATCTTTTAGAACGGTTCCTAGCTGTGTGTTCCATCGTACTCCCTATGGTCTCATTCAACAAAAACCTCGAAACCATCTGGTCCTTTATCATTGAAAAATACGCCTTGTTATTTAGAAATAAAGTATGTTTTGGTGTAAAGAGATTACTTCCATAAATTTTTATTTTCTTGTTTCGGTAAAAATCCTATCGTAGAATTTTCCGAGCTCGTTAAGCACTGGTCAGTAAAGTTAAGGATTTTTAATCAAAATTTCTGTTAAGACAACCAGTGTTTGGGCGGGTATTATAAAGTTTACAATTTTGTTTTAGACACTTTTGTATCCGAACGTTAATATACTAAAATTTTCCGTTCTCTTTCTGGAGAAAATATATTTAGCCGTTTCAAGACTATAAATATTATTAACACATGGTGTCCCCCATGGCGTTTAAAGTATATAATTTCATTCTCGGTTCAATTTTGTGCCGTGTTATGAGCACCCATACCCACATATCACGGTCAAGGCATCGCACAAAAATGTTAATGGTTAACAGGTAGTGGGGCAGCATTTTTCAAGCGATTGCTCTAGTAGAGCAAATATCCCAAGCTCTAGTTTTTGATTTTTTGAGTCTCACGCCATCTATTGGATATATTCTGCATATGTTTGTTATGAGTTGATAAAGCTTAACTATCACTGAGAATGTCGACTTTCACAAATATTGTCTTCAAAGAAAAGGAATCGGTTACAACAACGGTAGTAGTACCATTTTTTTTTGTTAAGGCGGGAAAAAATGTTCCTAACCGCACACCCCGTCATTCGGGGTAACGAACAGGGTAGTGTGGAGCCCTCACCCACTAAAGAAATCCGCCGTGTGCCGTCTCTCCGCCTTTATTGGCGGGCCACCGGAACCATATTACATTCCTTCAGTGGTCAACGGTAGTAGTCCCTACCGTTATTTGTGAGAGGGTGGTACTTTCTAAATATCCGGTGCATGCGTGTGTCCGTGTGGTGACGGACTAAGAATACAAGTGCCACCACCCCATTCTTTCCCACGGGTATCGTACGAGACGACTAAGGGAAGTAAACCATTATCACCCATTATTGCATTACTGGTGGTAGAGCTAGGTGCCAAATGGGAGTACTCACTTGATATCAGGCGGGTCAGAGCGGGTTGGTACCACCATCTCCCCTGTGACCGGCGATGAAGCACATCGGTGTGTTTTGGTTGTAGCAGGAGATACTATTATAACGCTGTAACAGAGCTGTGTCTGTACATTTAAGATACTTGAGAAAAAAAATACTGTATTAGGCTATATAGACGGGTCTGAACACAAAACAATTTTTTTAGATTATTTTTAACTGAACGAATTTTGACGCTTCTTAGAGAGCTCCTGATTAGACTTAAAAACTGGTATACATTTTATCCCGCTACTATATCGGGGAACTGAGATATAACCAAAAACTAGCTTTTGGCTGCGGCGAAGCTAGTTTCATATATACCTGTTAAATGAAATAATGAGCAGCGGCTTGACAATATTCTCAGTATATTCGAGTCCATGAGCGACTGTTACCATTTTCCATCAGCTGGGCCGTGGCTCGTCTGCCACCATATGCAGTAAAAAAAAAAGGATAAGCAAAGTTCTACCACTAAAAAAACACTAGTTCATTTGTAATATATTATATTAGTATTATTTCCTACAATTGAGTTGTATAAGGCGTGTAATATGCTCTTTATATCCTAAATTTAGTTCTCCTACAACCTCATCGTATACCTTTTAAGACAATAACAAAACGACGGAAAGATAAACTATGCACATTGCGACCTGCACGCACCTCTTTCATTAAAAGGTTTGCTGTCTACCTCGGTCCTTTTTTCTATAATAAAAAAACGCAACATGCCCAGTCTATGGGCTATCTCACTTTCATTGCAAAAAGGCTGTTAAGAACTTTTCATTACTCATACACGGAAAGTAGGTTTGAAGTTACCTGAGGAGCGGGTTGTAAGTAATACTTTTCAGCCCTAGGGAGAATCATTTTCAACTGACAGCTGTCAAATTATTAAATAAAAAAAATTAGTTCTATTTTCACATTTCTATTGAACCTTATTCTAACTTACTACAGCCACTCAAAACAGCGCGATGTTTAATTGAAATAACAAATTTAAGTATTAAATAAAGATTTTTTTTAACGATCATGTATTATAATTTACTTACTTTTAAATATTTCTTTAAAATAATATATAAACGCAATCGGGGTTCGTTGTATTAAAATCTGACACCAATTTTTGATATGGTTTATTATAATTAATAGTTATTAGGTACAATTTTTTACTCAAACCGACATATATGTGTAATAGAAGGTAATAGTGAGACGAATGAATTGTGCGACCGCATGAGTGAATGCAACGCCCATATATCGCCATTCAGTGAGGCGCTCGAACATATATATTTGGGTAAAAGATTTTATAATTTTTCAATGTTGAAAATGAAAAATAATGGCTGTTATGCTGGCCGGCCACAAAAAAAATCTTTAAGTAAATAACTATCTCAGCAGTTGATGTAAATTAAAACTCACTCATTTTTGCATGTTTTTATTGTTACTTTCCTTGTATTCGTAATGAAAAACACAGTGTTTACCTCGGATTAAAGACTTATTTAGTCCCGAGACAGTTCGAGGTTCGTTATTTTCACCCCTAGGGTAACAATGTACTATTTTATTACAACTAGATTATGACGAAACTGAATCATTCACAAAAAAAAGCATAGCATCACGCCTGTATTCCCCGAAGGGGTAGGCAGAGGTGTATTACACACCTACGACTCGCCAGCTATGTTTGAGTCCCACGTAATAGGGGGCGAACCTATTGACGTCTACCGGGCACATTTATAAACTCCAGGCTGCTACTGAGAATTTTTGTTTTAGGAAAAAGCTCAATAACATTGCCCGACCCGGGGATCGAACCCGAGACCTCATGATTAGCAGTCGCATACACTACCGCTACGCCACCGAGGCAGTTAATCATTCCTAACCTAAATACCTGCATACACACACACACACACACACACACACACACACAGACACATACGCACAACACATACTAATCGATACGAAATGTTTTGTTTATTGCTTTTTCTCTGTTTGTTTGCCCTGCACTGTAGAAACAATACGTACAACAATGCTAATATTTCGATAGAGGATCGGCACTGTCTTCCTTAACACAGGCTACTGTAGCCTATTAAGGAGGGCAGTAGTCCACCCATTGTTATTGTTGATACTGTATTGTCACCTAAATTAAAATTATCTGGCGTAACCAGTGGTAAACCTACAATCTCATTTCTGAATTAAGTTATTATTATTATTATATTGAATCAAAATTACTAATAACAATGTATTGAGTCGAGTCAAGTATGTGATGATCGGCATCCGATGAGAAACTATTCTATAGCTACTCTTCGCAATATATAAATTGTTTCGTGTACGCCCGTAGTTAGATCCCCTACCATTGGAAAAATTTAACAAAAAATAGTTTTAATTGCACAATATTTAAGCTCTTATGACAGGAGGTCGGGTGGGTGTCCATTGGTAAATATTGTTATAATTTTCCGAATTTTTAGATGCAGTATCACTTGTAGACTAAAAAAGTGGATTTATGCTGCGCTGACTTAAAATACATTAAGGCTAGGGCAGATTAGTGGTGAAGTAATCCAACACAGTACCAGTTGTCCGTCAACACTGGCGGAGAGATGGCACACGGCAGGTTTCTTTAGTAGGTGCGGGCCCCACATTACCCTGTTCGTTGCCCCGTACGATGGGATGTGTGGTTAGGTACATTTTTTCCACCTTATTAAAAAAAAAGGGCAGGTTAGTGGTGAGTACCACTGAAGGAATGTAATATGGTTCCGGTGGCCCGCCAATAAAGGCGGAGAGACGGCACACGGCGGGTTTATTTAGTGGGAGAGGGCCCCACACTACCCTGTTCGTTGCCCCAAACGACGGGGCGTGTTAGTACATTTTTCCCCGCCTTAACAAAAAAAAGGGTAGTGGTGAGTCGGTCTGGCAAGACCAAGACCTAAACCAAAATCTAAATGACACAAGAATAAGAATCTGACCTGGTCTTGTTTGCTCATCACTAGGGCAGATAGATAAGAAGGAATGGTAGATATTACTGACTAGTAGCGGTTAATAGGAAAAGATGCTAGTTAGCTGTTAAAGATGTAGTAGCAATCGGAGAAGTACCACCCTCTCACAAAAGATCAACGTGTAAACAACGGTAGTTACATTTTTTTTAACACTTCCTGGAGGCGTGATCCAACCACTGGATTGAACTTCATAAACCACAGGTCCTCTCTACCGACCGTCACTATTACTCCAGGATGGCGCGGGAAGCGGTTGAAATCAAAAAAACATGCGAATTTCAACTGAGAAGATGGATACCGTTTGTCAACATCATGGAATCCTGTCGTCAGTAATCACCGAACAAACATTACGCACCAGTGTGAGGACGTCGTTAGTGTGGTGTGTCGAAGTACCGGCAGTTTCGGAGACCAAAATATAAACGAGGCGAGGGTAGTTACAGACACCCACGCTCCACGGAGGCAACGCTGAACTACACCAGTCAACTCGTGACCACGGCCGATGCAATACGGTCGAAACGTCGGGAAATTAAGGTATTCAACCTCAACATTATATACGCGATTAAGACCCGATACGTAAATATTTGTGTATAATGGTAGTTACGCCTACCATTGTCTTTCGTATGGTAAGTGAGAGCGCCGGAGGCTCAAACCCCCTCCCTATTATCCTTCCTATCCACCTCCCATCCCTTTCCTTGGAGATGGCGACGCGCGAGTGATACCTCTGGTGTTGCTAGCGTCTATAAGCTACAGTACATCAGGTGGACCGTATGCTTGTTCTCCACCCATGTAGTATAAAAAAAAAAGATTCGGTAAACTGAAAACTCATTGTGTAAAGTTTGAATATGTTACCTCTAGTGTAATTTTGTTGCGAACTCGCTACTCTGTTCCAAATCGTGTGACACTCGTTGAAAATAATAGGATGGCAACCATTTTGTTCTCACCCAAAACCTAATTAAGCGTACAGGTTTAAAATGAGCAACGATTCTCAATAAATAGCATCAATTAAAATGTTTAATTGGTTTCACTGCCATCAATAAAAAACATCAGCATGGGTACTATTTAAATATGTTCAATAGCTTTTGCTTACCAAATCCACCAGTATTGATGCAGAACGACTGCCTGTCTGACCTGCACGAATCAACTGAGGCCTCAACTGGCTACCTTATAACAAGATCAACATAGCATCACGCCTGTACTCCCCGAAGGGGTAGGCAAGGTGTATTACACACCCACGATTCGCCAGCTATGTTTAAGTCCCACGTAATAGGGGGCGAGCCTGCTGACGTCGAGAATTTTTTTTTACGTATAAAAAAAAAAACTCAATAACAACTTTAACTTTTTACTCTTCTCAATAACACTGCGCGACCCGGGGATCGAACCCGAGACCTCATGATCAGCAGTCGCTCACACTGCCGCTGTAATAACAAGATTGGAGAGTTTTTATTCAGAACTGAAAATCTGTAACGGCTGCCAAGATGTTGTATGACAGCCGAGATCTCATTGCTTTAACGTGCCTTCCGAAGCACGAAGGAGGTCAGGTGTCCACAAATACGTTACACTTTTTGGTCACCCAGCCGAGCGAAAGTTGCTAAACCTTACTAATTGTTGGACCTGCACAACTAGGATATAACTCCCATACTTACAGTACACCTTGCCAACATAATCATTCTCTAGAATTAGAGGTGAATTTGTATAGAAGTTATAATGGTAAGGCTGTATGGTCGGTAGTTCGGTATTCAGTTTATAACGCGTATTTCGCAAATATTTGTAGGGATATTTGGAAAAATATGCCGTGCGATACTGGAGAAATATTTGTGCGGTTCTGTCGAACCCAATGCCAATAACAAAATGATTTGATAACTTACAGGCTATATAAAATAAAATAAACGGGACTTAAAACGTATATACGAGTAAAATACCTTTTTATTCCCGACGATTCCATTGGGATTCACCTCACACCACGTTACCACGTTAGACTATTGTTACATGCTTATTTGCATTTGTGGTTTTACTGAATTTATATTGCTTTATATTGTGATTTAACACGAAATAATTATACAAATAATAAAATATGAATACAATGGTGTTAAGTTAAAAGTCAGTAAACATGTCGCCAAATTAATAAATTCTATTATAATTAAAGATTACTTGTGTAATATTACCTTCGATCAATGTTGATCGAAGAATATTACTGAAAACAAATGGTTACTTATCTAAAATAATTTTAGGAAGCACTTTCTATGAAAACATACTGCTGTTAAGGAATACGGTCCGTGTAGTGGCGTATTTAGAATACAAATATCACCACCCCATTCTTCATGTGTCTTACGAAGCGACTAAGGAAAGTAAGGAAATTATTATTGGTGGCATTACTGGTGGTAGGATTAGGTTTAAAGTAGGAGTACTCACTTGCTATCGGGCCCGACGGTTGGTACCACCTTCTGCCGTGTGATCGGCCATGAAGCACATAGGGGTATTTTGGTTGTAGCAGGAGATAGCCCTTTATTCTTTCATTTAATATCTGTGAAATCAAATGGTGAGCAGCGGCTTGACAATACTCTCGGTACAGTTAAGTCCATGAGCGACGGTTACCATTTACCATTAAGTGGCCCATTGTTGTCTGCCACCACAGGCACTAAAAATATGATTTTTATCTTTACACTCGCGTTTATGTAATACTTCATTTTCTACTGTCATGAAGTTTCAAATACTTCATAGCATACCATGCATGAGGATTATATCACATTTGATATTTTTTTTTTTTAAGTTTTCTGTGAATATGTGTTACAAGCCCCGGTCGAGCGGGCCTTTTTATCATGATTTAGGCTCTACAAAACGAATAATAATTAATTTTACTGTTTCCCTATTTACATTAAATTACAAATAATAATATAACACAGACATAACCTTAAGTACCATAGAAATTATATATAATTGTGGAATTCTTCCTCTGAATCCTGATACCATGCCGAATAAAATGAGCGGAATTAACGCAACATTCTGAATTCCAATAAAATTCATACGTGACGAAAATATACGTCGTTAAGACCTTATTGACGTAGAAAAGTAAGCAATGATTGGGCAGATAGGGCTTTGCCACTTCTAAGATTTCTTTTAATAACTGTATTTCTTTTATTTTATTGTTTGGGAAAAAGCTTTTGTTGTTTTTGTATTTAATTACCTTTACCAAATACTACAACGAACAAGACTACTATTTTCTATTTTACTAAAACGCAAAAGAACATCAATATTCACAATTTATGAAGCATCTTTTTAAACTTATTTCAGTTTTCTTAAGAGTTAGTAAGTTTTATCTACAACTCTTTTTTTTTACTCTTGAGTAAAGATTGAAGTTTTGGCTATTAGAATATTTATAGAAAAGGTCGAATTGAATTAAAAAATAATTTTAAAGAATATCAAAGCTCAAAAGGAAAGCTAGAAAGAAATTGTACATCGTATTCAAATTCAAAAATATTTTTTGAATACGATGTCCAATTACAACACTACATGTTGTTGTTCGACCTTATATTACTTTTAACCTTACTTCTAATATGAATGTGAAGAAGTGTTCGTTTGTTTATTACGCTTTCACCCTGTCAATACTGGACCAATTATCATGAAATTTTGCAAAGGATCCTGGAAAAAATGGTAGTTACTGTCGGATAGCTATTCTTACAAACAAAAAGTTAATGTGTAGTATTTATATTCGAGCCTATGTGGATGCTACGTGATGTCACGTTTCGTGGCTGTAAGTACTGCGGAATAACAATGAAATAGACTTACTTTAAATAACTTTTAGGTGTTATACATTCTACCACCGAAGGAATGTAACATAGTTCCAGTGGCCCGCCAATAAAGGCGGAGAGACGGCACACGGCGGGTTTCTTTAGTGTATAAAGGCCCCACACACCCTGTTTATTGCCCCAATCGACGGGGTGTGCGGTTAAAAACATTTTTTCCCGTCTTAACAAAAAAAAAGGTGTTATACATTCTGGTACTATAATCAAAGAAAATTTAAACTGTCTTGGTACATACGAGTAAGTCAGGGATTCTAAAAAAGAATGAATCATATTAACCGTAGCAATGTGAAATGGGGTAGATAAATCTGTAGACAGGATTTACGATTTTTATTCCAATAGGTTTATGACCCAAGGGGCCACCATTTTAGCCAAAAGATATAGCTTTGGATTTTTCTTATACGTGAAATAGGCGAAATGGGAAAGTTTCACGTTATATAAAGTTACTTCATGGGTTGTTTTGTCAGTAGAACAGAATATTAATAAGTTTCAATGTATAAGGAAAATAGCAGAATATTTACCGATGTATGTTCCTTTGGAAATCAATAGACTTATTTACCTAAAAATAATTAGATTGTGCCCAGTGCATGCACTCCAGAATTGAGTGATATAGTATATCTGTCTTACTAATAAACGTTGTATAAACTCTGAACAGTGATTCACTGTTTTGTCTTTGTCACTAATATGATAGCTTGACGTTGAAAGAACGGAACAAAACACTGAATAACTACGAGCATAAACAATGTTTATTAGTAAGGGTGTATAACTACAATGCGAAAGTAGCTATTGTAGTGTATGTAGGTAATAATAAACTTGATCGTATACGTCACAATTCATAGACCGGGTAAGGGGTTACAGAAGGTTAGGTAATTAGTTGCCGTTAGTTGGTGTGTTCCATATAACACAATAGGGAGTGTCTTTATCCGCCGTAGTATAAGTATCATTATATTATCATAGTGTAGCTACCACAGCTATCCCACGAGAGCCGTACAATTATTCATGATATCAGGTATCTTCGTCTTGCCTTCGATATATGCAAAATTTCATGATGATCAGTTAAGTCGTTATGACGTGAAAACGTAACAAACATGAATACAAAGTGCCAAAATGTAAAATCGAAAATAACAGTCACATAAATACACATTCTTAGGCATTCATGGTTTCTACGTAAAGTTCGAATTCGTGACTCATTAATTTTTCCGTAATGAAAAGCAGCCTTTTTTTTTTTGTTAAGGCGGAAAAAATGTTCCTAACCGCACACCCCGTCATTTGGGGCAACGAACAGGGTAGTGTGAGGCCCTCACCCACTAAAGAAACTCGCCGTGTGCCGTCTCTCCGCCTTTATTGGCGGGCCACCGGAACCATATTACATTCCTTCAGTGGAATGAAAAGTAGCCTTTGTCCTTTAAAGGGCTTCAGACTATATGTTCGCAAAATTTCATGATGATTAGTTTAGTAGTTACGGTGTGAAATAGTAACACATAAACAAACTCACTTTAGAATATTTATAAATTGAAGAAGTTTGTTGGTTATCTCTTTGCGCTGTTTTTACTTAACCAATCATCACGAAAATTAGCATACATCCATCACCCTCTAAACATCCACTGCTGGACATAGGCCTCCCCAAGAGAACGCCACAACGAGCGTTCCCATCATGGGGAATAATGCCGTAATCACCACGCTTGGCAGGCGGGTTGGCGATCGCAGTGGATGTTGTTAATACTCGAGGGAGTGCTGCTGCCCACTCCCCCGGCGTTTCCTCAGTCGGCCCTTACGACTCCCGTGGGTAGAGAGGGGTGGGACAATTCTAAAGCTGGCTCCACACGGCCACGGCGGCAATTAGCATACAAATAGACTGAATTATAGAGAAGGCCAGAGACTACTTTTTATCCAGGAAATATAAAGGATGTGGACCTATGGTGTGACTTTTTTTATGTAGAGATTAGTTTCGTGTCAGGGAGCATCACCCTCTGACACAAAATAACGTACTTTATATTAAAGTTGACTATATATTTTGCATAATTAGGTATGGTAATTCACAAGATATATGAAAGTTTTATTTTGATAGAATGCAATGTAATACATTCACATGAGGTAATAAACTTATCGTGTTTGATGTAACACTGGTGATAAAAATAACAGAAGACTTTTATATGTTACGTAACAAGTAAAATGTGTCCCACTTACTATCTTGCTTTCATCACGGCCTAGCATGAAACACAAAGCCTAGGTTTACTTTCGTGGAGACAATTTGCACGCTCGAAGTTGTTATGTAATGTTGTTATGTGAAGTAGACGAATGTTTATGTAGAATACGATGAACATATAAAATGAAAAGAGAACGTAGTCATTATTATTTGAAAAGTTATTTCAAACTTTTGAAAACATAATGTATTTGTTTTTCTTATGTGCCCGTTAGACGTTAGATAGACTCGCCCCTTATTACGTGGGACTTAAACATAGCTGGCGAGTCGTGGGTGTGTAATACACCTCTGCCTACCCCTTCGGGGAATACAGTCGTGATGCTATGCTATGTTTTTCTTATTGTATCTGGAGCGGGTTAGGTTTTTTTACTTTGTAAGCTATGTGCATCAGTAGAACATTTCTTTAATTATAATTTATACATTTCTGTAAGTAACTTTCAGTAAAATTACTAGTTTATGATAGGATTGCAACCGTTCTCCATGACTTCAGCCAAAAACTTTTATTACATTTTTTTACATATGTATGAGAGAGTGTGTGTATCAATGTGTGTACGTGCAAGAAGTGAAAAAGCTGTAGGCACCATTTAGGTATGTTTTAAATAGGATAATTAAGAGAATTTAAATTTATCGTTTTAAAAAGGTAAACAATACTTTATTATTCACATAGTTTAGAACTATAGATGGTGACGGTGAGGGTAAACTGCGTCTGTGGTGCAGCGGTAGTGTGAGCGACTGCTGATCATGAGGACTCGGGTTCGATTCCCGGGTCGGGCAGTGTTATTCAGCTTTTTCGTGCAAAGAAAAATTCTTAAGAAACTCAGTAGCAGCCCGGAGTTTGGAAATGTGCCCGGTAGAAATAGCTGGCGAACCGTGGCTGTGTAATACATCTCTACCTACGCCTTAGGGGAATACAGGCGTGATACTATATTGTTGTTCTTGTTGTTGTGATGGTGTAATAAACATAATGCTACCTTATAACATCATGTTTATTATTAACATTATAATTATTGAATTTCAGATATAATGGAACGTTCATCGTTAAGTACTTTACTGACAAAAAGCTTATGGTAGCTATGATATGACATTTATATTCTACATTTGATATGACCCAACAACTTTGTGAAGACTGAAATTTGCGGATTATTTAGAATAGAAAAATTCAATATTTTTCAAATGCAACTAGTGATTTATCCAATGCAAAACTAACATTGAAATCACCGCTTAAAATCATAGGAATTTGATTGTTATTATTTTGGAATAAAAAAGCGCCTCCAGTTCTAAAGTAATAATCAACGATAGAGGAATCTAATAATATAAGCCGTTACCATTACAATAATCGTAACGCCAATCTTTATTTTTCCTCTCGTGGCGCACCTAAGGAAGTTTTACTTCGATAATATTATAAAAAATATATATTTAGACATCTCGTAATTTTTTTGGACTTTTGTCTGTTTGTTCACTAACTATTTACGCACGGACTATCATAATTAAAATAATAAAAAACTGGTATACATTTATCTCGCTACTAAAGCCCGTCACACACGTAGCTATAATATACCACACTATAATATAAACTAGGGTATAAGTTAGTGACGTTATAGAAACACATATTATAGCTGCATGTGCACGAAAATTTGTATGGAAAACAATTATACCGTAAGTAATATGCCTTGATATGATTTATATATAGGTACTAGAATGGCCCAGTGAAGTACGTATCACCTACAATTTTATTTATTTTATCAGTGATTATCGTCTTAGATTTAGATTTTTATAGGTTATTAAATACTTGATTGTAATGCAAATTAATTAGAATTAATGACAGTAGCTCTTTAGTTCGTATATATTATATGTATTCTCAGCCTTTAGTTCGTATGTTAGCTAACAAATACAGAGTTATTGAATTTTTCAATTATCTACTTTTTTGTATAGGGTTCCTCCTTTTTTTAACTTTTAAGCCACCACTGTAATAGAGCGTACAAACCAAAAAAAATATTCAAGTCGGTCAAGCCAGTTTTGAGTTTTAGCGAGACTAACGATCAGCAATTGATTTATATATTTAAAGATAATATTATAGCTAATTGTGTGACAGGCTTTAGAACCATTGGAAGAAGAGATATAACCTAACATATAGCGCAGCGGAGCTGCGGGTACGCGTCCATCGTTCAAAATGGCTATCCTCAGTAAATCATTGAGGCAACTTATCTTAAGTCGTGCGAAACAGAGCACCTAAGTAGGTTCATGCTTAAGAGCATCGTACTGTTATTAGAAGACTCCTTTTTACGTTTTGCTATAATGATCTAATATACTACATATATATTATGTTTCATTTCATATATGTGAAGTGAATTTGTGAGCAGCGGCTTAAAAATACTCTCGGTATAGTCGAGTCCATGGGCGACGGTTACCATTTACCATCAGATGGACCGTGGCCCGTCCGCCAATACATGCAATAAAAAAAATAATGGACGGAGCAGAACTTAGGCGGAATATATGTTTCGCGTTAGAGGTTTTTTTTTTTGCATTTGAAGGCAGACGAGCCACGGCCTACCTAATGGTAAATGACAACCGTCGTTCATGGACTGAACTATATCGTGAGTATTAACAAGCCGCTGCTCACCATTTCATTTCACAGATATATATGAAATTACTTTTTTTGCCGTGTGGGGCCGGCTTTAGAATTGTCCCACCCCTCTCCACCCATGGGAGTCGTAAGAGTCGACTAAGGGAATACCGCGGGAGTGGGCAGCAGCACTCCTTCGAGTATTAACAACATCCACTGCGATCGCCAACCCGCCTGCCAAGCGTGGCGATTACGGCACTATCCCCCATTCTTGGGGAGGCCTATGTCCAGCAGTGGACGATAAAAGGCTGATGGATGGATGGATATGAAATGAAAGAATTATCTCGTGCTACAACCAAAACACACCGATGTGCTTCATGGCCGGTCACACGGGAGATGGTGGCTCGGGCCTGATAACAAATAAGTATTCCCACTTGGTACTCAGTCCTACCACCAGTAATGCAATGGGTAATAATTGCTTACTTCCTTTAGTCGCCTCGTACGACACTCGTGGGAAAGAATGAGGTGGTATATGTGTCTCTGTTATCATTTTCCTTGACCGGTTTCGTTGTATTTGCGATGGCGGAAAACTATCAGGGAGCGCAGCGGGCGTGGGTTGTTTGAAAATTTTTAATTTTGATTTATTGCTAAGTGTATAATGCAATAAGTAGTCAAATTCAAAAACAAAAATATCTTTATTTAATAGACCTATTATTATATAACCTTTAAAATCATCAAGAATTCACTAATAATTAACACGAGCGCCTAAGGCGAGTGCATCCGCAATAATAAAGTAGCGATTGCAATCGCCACAAGCGGCCGCTTTCCGTAGTAAAGCTTTTCATGAGAAGAACCCGGGAAGATACTCATGGGCCACTTTTTAAATTACCAATTTATTACAGGTTATCACATAAAACAATTTTGAAAATTAATGAACAAGGAGCAGCTCAAGACCATTTTGTTTTATCCTCAAGACAATCCTAAACAGCGTAATAACCTTTATTGCAAAGTCTAATTTTTATGGCTTTCTTAAACTTATTTAGTGGCATGTTTCAGAAATTTATAGGAATTTTATTGTAGAAGTATATTATAGTATCCTGCATTACATAATGCGGATCTGGAATCGGAAATATTATGTGTTGTAGAATCATTTTATCAGAGCACTGCTGGTATCGTCGCATCTTTCTAATCGATTTGTTACATTACTATAGTAGCCGAGCTAAACTCAGTACTTGTCAAGAATGATGTCATACAAGGAATTAAATCCTTTAAAAAGAACCATCCTGATCAAAGACTTACTTACTACTACTGACATTGGGCTAACGGGACCTACCACACCAATTTACATGTCGGAAGCACTTACCAACAAGGGAAGACGATTATTTTTCCTTGCTAGGGACTTTGCTAAAACTCATCATTATAAGTTTTGCTGGACCAGTTATGGAAAGATATATTTGAGGAAGAAAACTGATGCTTCTCACTTTGAAATCAAGGATGAAGCTCAACTGACTGCTCTCCGGAATGAAACGTGACTATGCCCCACTTTTTTATTTTTGTGTAAATTTGTCAATCTTATATGCACTTACTTACTTACTTATCATCACGCCATTTCCCTTGCGGGGTAGGCAGAGAGAACAGAGTGCCAAGAAGTTCTATTCTTGCATACATCTCTCGCTTCCTCAACATTCATAACTCTCTTCATGCACGCTCGCCGGTTTTATCTTATACGCACCTTTATGTTTTGTGTAAATTTCTTATTCTTTTATGCACCTGTATGTGTTGTCGTTTTTAATATATTAAGTTTTCGCATTTTTTCAGTAATAACTAATAATATTGAATTAATTATGCAAATCACCGTAGCAGTTACACTACCTACATACGTTAGTTTTATAATAAAATATTATTACTTATGCCACACCTTAGAGCAGAGATCAATCTTTAGTCAATGTATTATATGTATGTATTATAGATCTATCCCATTGACAACATTAATTCAAATTCGATTCTATAAACAATACAAATCTAATAAATAACATAGATAAAATTGTAGCAGGGCCATCTTTTACCTGTAACCCTGAAGCTTGTAAGTCTTTTTTGTTTTTGTTTTCAGAGCAGAAATCAATAAATAAAAACCTTAAAATACTGACTTAAAACATTAGGAGCATCTCTTAAAATTTTTCAGAGTTTGAAATTCTTCTCGCTAGACTTGATTTTCAATATGACATTTACCTGGAATTCAAAAACTAATAATTTTTCAATATTAAATAACTTTGATATTTTTGTTACTAATAAAAACTACAACCAAAATGATGATATTGTGGCATAATATATAAGAAAGAACATAAAAGTTGAAGAAATTGACATAACAGACGCCACATGTCTTTTAATAAAAATTTATAATTGCACGGTGGTTTAAGGTATTTATAGGTCATCATATTTTTTAAAAATATAGACCCTTTCTTAAAATCCTTAGATGAATTATTATTAAGTGCTAAGAATTATACTAACGTTATAATAACGGGAGACCTGAATATTGATATTAAAACTGATAATGCTAACGTTAACTCAATTGAATATCTAAATTTGATGGCTAGTCACGGTCTTTTAGCTGGTCATGTCATTCCAACTAGAAATGCAACTGTTTGGATCATGTAATGATTAAGTCACAACACCTAAGTACAACAAAACCCCATTAACAGACCATGCTACAGTAGTTACCTGTGTTTCCTTAGAAAATAAAATTAAATCATTAAAAAGATTTACTTTTTACTTTTTTTTTTCTTTTTTTTGTACTCAAAAATAAACTATAATTCTGCTGTTTCTGAGTTGAACAATGTTGACTTTGGCATGGTACATCGATTAAACGATGCAAATTGGTGTGCAGAACAATTAGTAGCTGTATTAAAGAAAGTAATATCAAACAATACTGTAGAGATACAAACGCCAAGGAAAACGCGCTGCTTAAAACCATGGATTACCCCGGGTTTAATCCTTGTATCAGAAATAGAGATTTTATGCATCTAAAACGCTGAAATGACCCAAATAACAAAATAATTAGAATAACATGTAATAGATATGAGAATTTCTGTAATGATCTACTAAAACGTCTAAAAAGAAATTATGAAAAATCTGAATTGATTAAATATGCCACAAATCCTAAAATGAAATGGAAAATAATTAATACCATTACAAACAGAGATCAATCCAAACCATCTGCTGATGCTCTTCTTAAATTGACCGATACGAAAGAAGATGATCTAGATAATATAAATAATTATTTTGTTAATATCGGAGAAGTGTTTACTACTGACACATTCTTAACCTTAATGGCATTCTTGGAAACCACGAAAACTGAAGTAGAGACTATAATTACAAATTTAAAAACTGATAGTGCTGCAGGGTGGGACAGCATCTCGAAAAAACTTGTAAAAATGCCTAAAAATATAATAGCTTCTCTAATGACTCACATTGTAAACTTGTGTATACAAACTAGTATCTTTCCTCAAATATTCAAAATATCTATAATTCACCCAATCTACAAGGCAGGGAACAGAGACTGTGTTAGCAGTTGCTAACAATAAAATTGGTCGATAGTTATCGACCAATTTTAGTGTTACCAATACTATCTAAAATTGTGGAAAAAATTATGAACAACATATTAGTGTCATATTTAGATAAAGAAAATATTATAGCTTCTAATTAGTACGGTTTTAGAAAGGGAAGATCAAAAGCACACGCAGTCTCAGACCTTACCGACTTAGATGCTACTCATGTTGACTCAAAAGATAAATGCATGCGTATATTTATTGACCTAGCTAAAGCATTTGACACGGTCTCCGTTCCAATCTTACTTGAGAATATGTCACGAATCGGTATTAGAGGAAAGCCACTTCACTTATTTAAGGACTATTTATCTGATAGATCGCAGATGGTGTCAATAGATGGGCATCGCAGTAATGAAGCTCCTGAAACTGGACTCCATGAAGTAGCGAGCTTGCTGAACCAAAATTTATTAACGCTCAATATAACGAAAACTAAATACATACTTTTTGGAAACTCAAAGCTAACAGTCCCAAAAGAACATCTGGAAATAAAACTTCATATTTGTCAAAAATATAATCAAAGTAGTTGTAATTGCCCAAGCCTTGAAAACTGTTCAATAATCAAATACCTTGGCGTTCTCATAGATAATAAAATGACACGGTGTGCATATATTAATCAATTAACAGACAGAGACGCTTGGCTTAGACGCTTGATTTACGTATTTAGAACTCTTAGATACGTGGCTGAATACCCAATTTTGAAAACAGTATACTTTGCTCTAGCTCAAGCTATTATCTCATATTGTATAACATCATGGGGTGGAGCAAGAAAATGTCACTTAATTAAATTAGAACGGGCGCAGCGGGCGCTACTCATCCTTTAAACGCTTTAGGTATCCCACTGCTAAGTTATATTTGGAGTGTGATGTCTTAAGTGTAAGAGAATTATTTATCAAAGAAATTATAGCTCACCAACATAAAGAAACCATCTTAAATTACAATAAGAGACGCCAACAAAATATTTGTGCAACAAAAAAATATAAATCATTTTTCATTAATAAATTTAGGTGCTACCTTGGTCCCCTCCTATATAATAAATTAAATAAAAAAATTAATATTTACCAAATTAACCATTTTCAATGTAAAGAAAAAACTGTATCTTGGCTTAAATCACAAAACTACGAAGAAATAGAAAATTTATTCAAAATAATAAAATAGCTTAAAAAACACATTAAATAGTTTTTCTTCCAACAAACCTAGATTTACAATATTAGATTAATGATTGATATAATTTATATAATGTTTATTTATGTAGGCATCTAATGTGTATGCATATTATTATATTCCTATACAGATGAGTATGTCTATAACTTTTATAAATAAAATACTTTAAATAAATAAACTAATAACTTTAAAAAATAACATGGAGACATACATACACACACAAACACACACACACACACACACACACACACACATACAGGCCTCTTCTTTTGATTTCGCTAAAGTCAGGTTAAATAAAATATAATAATAAAAAAAGACACCCAGTCAAAATAAAAAATAAAATTTTTCCTAAACATAACTAAAATTACTTAAATATTAACTAAAATTAATACAATTATATAATAAAAAAATAAGCTAAAATTATATAATACTACAGTACTTATTGCACAAACAAAAGTTATGTTTATATATGTTTATAATACTACACGTTATGTTCCAACTTTACCTTGTCTAGTGCCGGTTAATGTTCCGGAGTATTTTTCTGGGGGTATTTCTACATAAATCTACCCTTCAGTAGTTTAATAGATAAATCAATTTGTTACAAATGCTTTTATAAGAGTGCTTGATATTTATATTTTAATTTACAGTGTAATTCTTGTAGTTAGAAAGAAATAAAGAAAGAAAGAAACAGTAGTGTACAGTGTAATTCTTGTAGTTAAGTGTAATTTAAGTAAAAAACAGTATTAAAGTGATTATTAGTAAATTGTTAAATGTAAAGGAACTAACGTCTAAGACACAGGCGCTGCCTAGTTTAGGCGTTAGTTATCATTGTTCTAATAATAAGTACCTAATTAGTTTTCATATGAAATTGTATCTTATCCATGTACTGTTTTTGTTACGAATAAACATATTATTATTATTATTAATCAATTTATACCAAATTGAGGGAGTAGTGAAAGTAGTTCTTCGCTGAAATAATCACATCCGTTCCTGTTTTTGATGTATTAATTAATTTTATTTAAAGCGTTTCTCTCAGTGATTAATTAAGTATTTTAATGTTAGCTACAAAATAAAAATCAATTTATAGTATTTTTATTAAAGTGTTTACATTTTTATTTCTTATACACTCTTTATCTATGCAAATATTAAAAACTCGAAAACGTCTGGATCAAAAATTGCATAATGTTGATGCAATTTTTTGCATGTTCGAGTTAACAGTAGTTAACAGCCAAAATTGGACTAAGTAGATAGCGCTGCAATGATGTGCTAGAATGTTTTTATATGAAAAGAGGCTTGCTATACGCAAGGCTAAAATATAATTTCGGCTTACGGGTGTTACTGGGTAAACCCACCCCAGTCTGGCCAGACAAAACAGATACCTATACTAGGTGTTACTTAGCTTATGCTGGCTGTTCATCCAACGGCAGGCGACCGACACTTCTAACTTGACAAACCCCCGCAATTTATGTATGTTCGCAAATGTTCATAGGTTATCAATTACTCGCGCATACACAAGAATATAAGCTAAACGCGATGCGCGCGCGAGGTATAGACCGACTAGACTGTAATTATACTATCCAAAATCAAAAGGCGAAATGTAAAACTCCTAAACATAAATGGGTTTAATATGGGACTGGCTAACAAGAAATATAGGTACACGATGAGCTGTGGTGAACCTGATCGATTCACTCTCAGGCCGTACGCTTGATATCGAGCAACATTACTTATTAAATACTTTGGAAAATCCAAAAGTGCACGCCTCATAATCTTCATTTTTCACAATAAAATTGATTATTTGATAAGTAACTAATAATGTTTTGGTCTTATTAAGTAGTTTTCAATCAATCACATAGATAGCGCTAATTTTGAAAAGTACCTTCTCATGTAAGCCATCTAGCGCTAATTTTAAGAAGTATTACTATAAAGTCTATAGAAGTAGTTCTCACGAAATAAGGTATAGCGCTAGTTTTAGTGTCGAGTCGAGCGTAAATATTCAGTATTTTTTTGTTTATTTAATAACAATTAAACCACATCGGATCAAACCGTGAAAAGTGATAGGGCTCTATTCGTAATAATACTGAATCGTAAAAGAAAAAAAAAAAGACTCGATTAATAAAGTATTTCTGTCGTTATCGTGTTAACAACAACACACGGACGGGACAGAACTTTTTTAAACAGTTTTTTAACTAGTTTAAATAACTAATCTTGGATGTGGATTCAGTCGGGATGGAAGGTACACCACTGATGTAGAGAGAAAAGTGAATGAGGGAAATAGAGTAAATGGAGCATTGGGACAACTTCTCGGCAGTCATCACCTCAGCCAGAGGGAATGTGTGGCAATACACAACGCAGTGCTTGTCCCAACGTTATTATATGGAAGCGAAAGTTGGGTATGCAAAAAGAAGCATGAGAGTAAATTCAATGCGGTCGAAATGCGATCTCTGCGGAGAATCTGTGGAGTCAGGCTGACTGACCGCATTCGTAACGACGACGTAAGAGAGCGAGTAGGTATGAAATAGAGTATTGGTGTAAAGATGTAAAAGGGAATGCCCCGATGGTTCGGACATGTAAAGAATACCGGACGAGCGACTGGTTAAGTAGATATGCAATGCGAAAGTGGAAGGATGTAGGTACACGGGGAGATCGAGACTCACCTACCTAGACCAAATCAGTCATATATTGAAGGAAGGTGGAGTCAGGAGTCTCCGAAACCGGCGAGCGTGTATGAAGAGAGTTATGAATGTTGAGGAAGCGAGAGATGTATGCAAGAATAGAGCCTCTTGGCACTGTGTTGTCTCTGCCCACCCCGCAAGGGAAATGGCGTGATGATAAGTAAGTTAAATAACAAAAATGGCATCAAAAATATCATGAGTGTTAAAAATAGTGTTTTTTCTTGATATGTGTGTGTATATATTATTTTACAAGTGCAATATATATTATGATAAATAGAGACATTTTAACTTTTGGAAAAATCAGTTGTTCTGCTTGAAAAGAGAATAGTACACACCTCAACGTTTCGCTTATGAGGCGTGCAATAACAATAATAAATTTATTACAAAACCAGGCACAAAGTGTATATACGACCATAAAAACCTTAATATTCGTACCTAAGTGTTTCCCTCGTTATAAAGCAAACCTACGCTCATCAAACTACGACATTTTTCCCTCAAATAATTGTTTCAACGTGTCTCTATAAGTGTGCCAGCCACGGAGTTTTGTGCTCCGTGGTGCCAGCTGAACCTATGGGAAAAAGCTCTGTCTGTTAACGTAGGGCTAACTGTCATAATTTGGGCGGATGCCCTCACCGCCTCCAATAAGGCCCTGTTGCGACGTCCGCAGAGGGCCATAGCGGTGAGGGTCATAAGGGGGTATCGTACGGTGTCGTGGGCCACGGCGACGCTGCTAGCGGGCAACCCGCCTTGGCATCTCCAGGCCAAGGCGCTGGCAAAGGACTACTACCTATTTTTGGTGAGACAGGCAGACCCTCTCTCACCAAAAGTCTTTTCAGCAGTACTCGAATTTATATTCAGATGTATGGATGGGGAAACGAAAGGAGTAAATATAGACGGAGAAATAATAAACCATTTGAGATTCGCGGATGACATCGTGGTATTTGCTGAAAGCGCAATAGAGCTGGAGAGCATGGGCAGGGAACTAACATTAGAAAGCCATAAAGTCGGACTGTCGTCATCGAAAATTAAAATCCTAACTAATGGAGACCCGCAAGGCATTGTAGGAAAGAAAAAAATCGAATATGTAGTAACATAATACATTTATCTAGGGCAGTTAATATCATTTGAGAATAACACCGGAAAGAAATACAACGAAGGATAACTCTAGCATGGAAAAAATACTGGGACTTGAGAGAAATAATGAAAATTAACACAGAGAGTCTAAATATAAAGAAGAGAATTTACGAAACAACAGTACTACCATGCTTAACATATGATTGTCAGACGTAGTCAATAAGAAAAGAGGACGAAGAAAAAATTGCTATATGCCAAAGGAAAATGGAAAGAAGCATGCTGTTAATAAAACTATCAGATAAAATTCGCAACAATGACATCAGAAGCAAGACAAAAATAATGGATGTAAAAACAGAATTAGATTACTGACATATTTGAAGGATGAATAATAGATGGACAAAACGGGTAACAGAGTGGATACCAAGGGACAGGAAAAGGAGAAAAAGGAGACCAAGTAAAAGATGGAGAGACGTTTTCAGCCACAGGTGTGGAAATCACTGGATGCAAATGGCTCGGGAAAGAGATATTTGGAAAGGTTTAGGAGAGGCCTACGCCACAGAGGCGACTACTACTAGCATATAATAATGATTACTCTATTTTACATACATATATATCTAGATAGGGAAATGTAGATCTAAATTAGTTTGTAGAGATATATAGAAATATAGATTGAGTCATGTAGACTATAAATTAGTAGAAACATATATTTATATAACATAATATATACTTACGCATTTTGATCTATATTTTAGCACTTGACATATTCAGCTACTCTTAAAGTACAAATTATATTTTGTGCAAATGCATGTAAATGCTTCCGATAGGTGGCCATGGTCGTTAAGACAAATGTGGTAAGGAGATTGGGTATTTCTAACAAATAGTACGGTAGCTCAGTGGATTAGAGCACTTCCCCGGTAGGAAGGGACGCAGGTTCGTTTCCCGCTCGTACTAAAATACTCTTTTTCCTTATTCACAAATTATAATATATACTTACACATTTATACACATATAGAGTCGTATAAATTTGTACAAATAAAGTAGTTGTGTTCAAAAAGAAAAATGTAAATGTTAACGTAAGTACCTAAGTAGTAAGTAAATAAAGGCTATTTTTGTTTTATTTATTTATCTGATAGAAATCATCATCTTTTAGAATAATGGCGTAGCATTTTCATCATTATTACCATACACTTAACGTTTTTATAAACCTACTAGCCTTTGCCAGCGATTTCGCCGCAGCCAAATGCTAGTTTTTCGGTTATATCTCAGGTTCCCGATATAGTAGCGGGATAAAATGTCTACCAGTTTTAAGTCAAATCAAGGCCTTTCAAATAAAAAAAAAGTTGCATCAAAACCCATCTAGTAGTACTTTTAAATAAATTCTAAAAAAAAATTTCTAGTTTTTCGGTTATATCTCAGTTTCCCGATATAGTAGCGCGATAAAATGTATACTATACCAGTTTTTAAGTCTAATTAAGGCCTTTCAAATAAAAAGTTGCATCAAAATCCATTCAGTAGTTTTTGTGTGATGCGCGAACAAACATACAGATAAACAGACAAAAATTCTAAAAAAAATTGTTTTGTGTTTAGACATACCTATATAGCCTTTAACAGTAATTTTTTCTCAAATATCTTAAATAACACAGCTCTGTTACAGTTTTGTAATAGTATAGAAAAGAACACTCTCCTAAAAGTGCAACCTTTTAGCTTTCTTAATAAAAATATACTTCCTTATGCCTTTTCTTTGAGTCAAGGATAATTGGAAACTGTTTCGCTTACGGAGGAATCACAAAGGAACTACGAGTTATTGTAGTTGCTAAGCAAAATGTATCTTTATTTAGATGCTTTTATTATTTAACTTAACCGAATAAGTATATTTCTGTCTGAAAATACTTGTTCAAATTGTTAGTAGGATTTGTACTTTGTAAATTCTACAGAAAAAAATATTGTTTATTGTGCTAGCTTTGAGGAAGTAATACAGCACGTACATAAAACTAGTACGCCCAATGTAGTTCGAGGCCAGACGAAGAAATTAATAATGTCAAACGTGACTATATTACTTTGTCCACCTTGTGCATATAATGTAAATACTATATAAGGTTAATCTTAAGTAATGTATAGTTAGTCTGTAATAGTTCTATTAGAGTTCAATATCAATCAATCAATCTGCCTATTGCAGTCCACTGCTGGACATAGGCCTCTCCTAACACGCGCCATTGCACACGGTCCTCCACCTTCCGCATCCAGTCTGTCCCAGCGACTTTTTTGAGGTCGTCGGTCCACCTAGCTGGGGTCCGTCCTACCTTACGCTTACCAAGTCGCGGTCTGCACTCTAGGACACGCTTGCTCCATCGGCCGTCGGTCCTTCTACAGATGTGACCAGCCCATTGCCACTTCAGCTTACTGAGCCTCAAGAGTTCAATATAGTCAGTAACAATTAATTTAATACCCGCGGTCGCCACCTGTGGTGACCGTAGTGCTGTCGGAATGTTATCGCGAATGTGAAAATATGTTATATTTTCATTAGTATGTTCGATAGTATACGAGGAAGATTAGTGAGGATCAAAAAAGGCAAATGTAACCAATGTACCCAACGTACCTACTTGATTGCCTTGTTCTTGTCTCGATCATTTAGTGATAATAAAACGTATTAAGTAATCTCTGAAAAATTATGTGCGCTCGATTATCCTAAAACAATAACTAGAATATAATGAAACTAATAATTATGACTCTCATGAGCAAAGACATTTACGATACTGACTGCGTTCTAGATAACGTATTATCCAGTTTAGAGGATTGCCTAAGCTCATATCAAAATGATGAGAGTATTTTTTTTTGTATTTTAGTGGTAATTTTCCTTAGACAAATAATTGGTGTTACTGATTTTACTGCACTAAATCTATCCAAGTCGCAAGATATACTAAATTCAATGTTATCGAGAGCGTTTAAGGTAATATCGGAGATATTAAGACACAAATTAGCTTAATAAAAAGTGAAAGTAAACATGGTAAGGACAAGAAAAGAAACTTGTGGAAGTAAAAAAATCTACTGCATTCATAAAAGGAAGGTTTTTTTTTAACATCTTGTAAGATGTTGAAAGAGTAATGTTTAAAAGCAGGTTTAAAATGTAGATAATATATAGGGATGATAGGAAAATATCTAAGATCATTTCTGAATCATGTATTGGCATGAAAAGAAAGTGTATGTGAAATCTTCGGTAGACGTGAAGCCTGATGATTCAAGAAAAATCTATGTTGGTAAGACTAACTCCAGGAAAGGTTCAACTAATTCTATCATTTAACTATTAACGATGTCGACTTTGCCTCTATCGAATTTTGTTTTTAAATACATTAAAGAAAATGATTGGACATTAATATAGCATAGATACTAGTGTCCGACCAAAGATTTGGTTAGGCTTCGCTTTAGGTTGCTTCGTCTAGATATCGACCTTTCGTTAGACGCTAATAGATACAAATAACCAAGCCTATAAGACTAGAGAAACATAAATCACGCTAACTAGAAGACAGAATAGTAATAGGAAAGAATTGAGTTCCTTAGTAAACTTTGTAATTTTCCGAAAGTTCCATCACATTCACAAACAGGAAATCTACTAGTAAGTTGGGTTTAGAACCAGTCTACCAAAATATGATTTATAATTATAAAGACAACTATATACCCAGGTACCTGTCTACATTATTAGATACAGACTTTTTGTTATTATTAAAGAAACCGATATGTTACTGAATTGTTTATTTAATAATTAATATATTCTCAAGGTTCTCTTTTTATACGGAATCACAACACTGAATGCCAAAAAAATTACCGAATATACCTCCAGATGGATCGAAGATCCGGTCAATGTCAAAGGAAGCCGCTGGATGCGGTCGGCTCGGGACTGCTTGTCGTAATTTTTCACTTTAAGCTTAATCAGGTATAATTGCTAAATATCGTATGTACTTTAGTCAGTTTTATTTATTTTGTACAAGTATATGACGGCGCCTGCACCGTCGTACTAGCAAAAATGTTGTAAACGACACTTGCTACGATAACGTGAACGAACGCGTCATTCAATTCATTCACTCTCCCCACTACTTGATTTGTACAAAATGGTCTGAGCGACCGCTGCTAAGGCAGGCTCTAGCGTGGCACAGTACACTAGTACTCAGCTACTGGTTTATCTTTGACTCTTTGGATAGTTAATTTGTGAAAACGAATTAATTATTATCTTCAGCTCAAATTAGCCTCAGTGCAATTTGTAGTTGACCCTCTTAGTTTGAACTATTGTGGATTAATTGTATTAAAGATTAGATCGAGTTACTGTCTTTAAATGATGGAATTAGACCTAATTCAGTTAAGATTTATTGGAATGATTATAGTTCAGACAGTTATATCGTTATACCCGCATATCCTATTCATGATTATCATCATGCCAGACCTACCTTCCGACATATACAACTGTTACATATTGTTGTAGTAATACTGCATGAACATTAACAAATTCAGCAAGTTATATAGTTGCTACAGCGAAATAGATATGAAACTCGTTCTCATGTGGTTTGAACTACACGAAACCTTTTAAAAGCCTTCAATAATCGAGCTAGGGCCGACGCAGTAATTGCCTTCATCGGCCGTTTATCACGGTCGGTAAATTGCGTAGTGGCATTTTATGCTACGTAAATTGTCTTTGTGATATGTGATGCGTGTATAAAACTAATACTACATGAGCAGGGCTTAGTTTTATATTTCTGATACTAACAAACACCTGCCTAATTTATGACAAGTATGCCAAGGATTAAATAACCAGTATACCCAAGGATTAAATAACCAATATGTCCAAAGATTAGGATAATAACCAGTATGCCCGAGGATTAAATAACCAGTATGCCCGCAGTATGTCCAAGGACCAAATAACCAGTATGCCTAAAGATTAAATAACCAGTATGTCCAACGACGAAATATCCAGTATGCTCGGGGATTAAATAATCAGTATGGCCAAAGATTAAATAACCAGTATGACCAAGGACGAAATAACCAGCATGCTCAAGGATTAAATAACCACTTTGCCCAAACATTAAATAACCAATATGCCTAAGGATTAAGAAACCATTATGCCCAAGGATTAAATAACCATAACCAGTATGCCCAAGGATTAAATAACCAGTATGTCCAACGACGAAATATCCAGTATACTCAGGGATTAAATAACCAGTATGGCCAAAGATTAAATAACCAGTATGTCCAAGGACGAAATCACCAGCATGCTCAAGGATTAAATAACCACTTTGCCCAAACATTAAATAACCAATATGCCTAAGGATTAAGAAACCATTATGCCCAAGGATTAAATAACCATAACCATTATGCCCAAGGATTAAATAACCAACTATTGTTCCATGTTATAACTGTCTAACAATACAAGTGTAAGTCCCCCATCATACGAGGCGACCAAAAGCAAGTGAGCAATAATCGTCCATTGCATTATTGGTGGTAGTGTTGCTACCCAAGTGGAAGTACTCACTTATTAGCGGATTCAAGCGGGTTACTGTCTCTCAAGTGTTTCTCATCTCGTGAAGCACTTCAGTGTGTTTTGGCTATACCTAGCGGGAGCTATCTCCCGTGCATTCATTCATTTTACATCCGTAAAATCATATGGTAAGCAATGAGGTTGAGTCCATGAGCAGTGGTAAACACTTACTATCAGGTGGGCTGTGGTATTAGTAATAAACAACCATTTAATTACCTAGCGCTGATTAAAAGGTAAGAGTTTAATCCTTACTTATATTATATGCGAAAGTAAGTATTTTTGCTTGTTACTCATCAAGAAATTTTTATTTATGTAAGTATATGCTGCTTTTTACTCTGGAAAATGTATGGTTCCTGGTCGCTGGTAACAGTTATTTATAAATAATGCTTACTAAGACACTTCATTGTGTGGAGTGAAGTCAAACCAACCGAATTAATCATTAAATCAACAAGAGGAACTAAATTGTTTGTTTAGTAAGTTAAATGATTAATTAGTGTCTAATCGTTTCACAATAGCATAGTTTCAAAGTAATACCTACACGTATACAACAATAACTATTTAAATGTTTAAGTTGTTGTTCAAAGGGTTAATGAGGGTAAGTATGTCCGTGGTAAATGTTTAATTTATGAAATGGTTAATCACCGGCTACAATTTCAGGCATGTCTCTAACAATTTTATGAGGCATACTTCAAAACTAAAGACATCTGATAAACTTCCGTTTCTATTTAATGGTAGCGAATAATTTCTATGTAAATATTTTTTTAAATACTTGCACAAAATTTTATACTCATTAAATACTTCTACATTTATGACCGATAAAAATATTTATTTTTGACAATATAACTTAAAATTTTGGAGTAATTCAACGTTCAACTTTACATTATGGTGAAGTATCGATCTACCTTGATGGGCCTTGTGGGCTCGATTCCCAGTGAGGCTATAATTCACTTGAACCACAAACTATTCAAAGTGTAGTTGTGCTTGTTTATATATTTGTGCAATCCCTTGCCATGTGTGAGTTCTATAGAGTAGTTTTATAAATAAAAGGTTCGCAATCAGCTTGCACATACATTTATTTTTGTTTTCTTTTATTTTATTATTTGGGCAGGCGTGCTTCCTTTCAAAGGAAGTGGGATTTAGGCAGTAATATACACAGAAAAGTTCAGTGTGGATTGGGAGACTTCACAAGTCGTCAAGAAAATTTCATACTGATATTTCCCTACGATGTTTTCCTTAACTGAGAACTACTTATTTGTGAACAAAACATGCATAATTTAGAAAAGTCAGAGGTGTGTTCAGGGTCTGCAAACCTATATCAATTTAAATGCTTAACTATTTATATCGAGCTTAAATAGAAGGAGTCGCTTATGAAAATGGCGGCAAGTAAGATTAATATAATAGATCGTTGAGGATTAATGACAACAATCTGTTACATTGATAGTTATCCAAGTACTTAGATGGATTACATGTTGCCAGGTGTAGTTATAAGGTGTATATTATGTATATTGAACTCACTAGCAAATAGACATAGATTTAAGACCTGGAGAGGTAAATTTAATAAAGCAATTTTTAGATGTCTTTATTCTTCTGTATAGCTCATTATATTATCATGTCCAAAAACCTCCACAGCCATTCTGACAGAAAAAGGGGTTTACAGCTGCCTCTCTGCAGCTGTGTTTGCAGCGGTAGTTAAGCGGCTGCTGCTCATGAGGTCACGGGTCCGATCCCCGGGTCGGGCAGTATTATTGAGCTTTTTCGTAATAAGAAAATTTTTCAGTAGTAGCCTGGAGTTTGGAAATGTGCCCGGTAGATGGCAATCCATCAGCCTTTCGACGTCCACTGCTGGACATAGGCCTCCCCAAATTGGGGGTATAGTGCCGTAATCGCCACGCTTGGCAAGCGGGTTGGCGATCACAGTGGATGTTGTTAATACTCGAGGCAGTGCTGCTGCCCACTCTCCCCGGTATTTCCTCTGTCGGCTCTTATGACTCCCATGGGTGGAGAGGGGTGGGACAATTCTAAAGCCGACACAGGGCCAACTCAAAAGACGGCAATAGATTCCCCCTATTACGTGGGACTTAAAACTTAGCCATGGGTGTGTAATACACCTCTGTCTACCACTTCGGGAAATACAGTCGTGATGCTATGTTATGTACAACGCGTCGCTGATCCGGTTTGATCACTGTTGGCCTTTATCAACCCGTCTGATCAGTGAGATGCTCTATTTTTTAAACTATAAAGAGTAGCGAATAATCATAAATGATTATTTATTTAGTAGAGTATATTGTGGTCTTCCTGAATGTAAGCGAAGGAAGTGGATACATCATGCGTTGCCACCCTTGTAAAATTGTATCAAAGTGGAAATATAAATTTGCGGCGATGGGGGCCGCCACCCATCACGCTTTGCCCAGTTTAGCGAGTCGAGGGGAGCCGAGTGTCGAGTAGGCACGTGGAATGTAAGAGGTGGTGTGGAAGGTAAGTTACACGAGCTGGTAACCGTCATGTTGGACAGACAGCTTGATGTGCTCTGTGTAACAAAGACCAAGCGAAAGGGTAGCAACGCCTGTGATCTTCCTGGTGGCGGGTTAGCTCTGTGGTCTGGTGTACCGCAGAGCGATCGGGCCAGCATGGGAGTGGTGGTGTTGCTGTCCGCTCGCTTGGCCTTAGATGTGAAAGACTACGGAATGTTTGATCCCAGACTTCTATGGGTCCGAATAAAACTAGGTGTCACCAGGGTCTTCATGGTCGCAGCTTATGCTCCCGTAGGGTCTTCGGTGGCATTGGATCTAGAGTAGTTCTGGGATAATGTTAGGGAAGTTCTGGATTTGGCAGAAGCTAGTGAACGTGTGATCGTACGCGGAGACTTGAATTGATGGGTTGGGACCAAGCGTCCAGACTTCGGGGACGTGCTTGGTTCATTTGGTGATAAGAGAGTGAATGATGCAGGTAGGCTCATTGCGGATGTATGTATGGAGAGAAATCTTATTGTGTCTTACACATTTTTTCAACATAAGGACATCCATATGTATACATGGAGAAGGAATGAACAGAGAAGTATGATAGATTTAATTATGGTAGACAGTCGCCTCTGAAGTAAAATTCTAGATACAAGAGCCTACAGGGGTCCCACTGTCGACACGGACCACTATCTCGTTATTGCGAGATTTAGTGGTCTGTTCAGAAAGTGGAGACATTGGCGAGAGCGTGTCCACTTCGGAGGGCTTGAAAGAATAAAGATTGAAAAGTTGCAAGAAGAGAGTGTAAGAGCAAAGTATGTAGAGGGTGTCCGTGAACAGCTGACTATGGCAAGTCAGCCGGGATCTGACATAGAAGAATGCTGGAGAGTATTGAAAGATAGTATGGTAGATACAGCGAAAGAAGTATGTGGATGCTCAAAGAAGCATAGGAAAGTGAAAGGTGATGCATGGTGGGATACGAAAGTAGCAGCTTCCGTAGACCAAAAGAAGAAAGTGTGGCTGGACTATGTATCTTCTTTGTACCTGAGTGCAAGTATGAAACAACAGAAAAAAGAAATATACTGGCAACGTAAGAATGACACCAAAGCCTTAGTGAAAGAGAAGCATGATAGAGCAAATATGATTGCAGAAGTAAGGCTGACCAAAAACTTCGAGAGCAACACCAAACTTTTCTGGAGGGAGGTGAAGAAATCTCGGAGTGGTTGGTCAGCTTTCAGAATGAATAAAATAAGGTCTAAAGGTGGAGACATTCTTACGCAAACACAAGATGTGTTAAGCCGATGGAGTGAATATTTTGGAGATATGTATCAGGGTGATGCTGGTGCCACATGTGATCAAACAGATCAGCATTCGGTACCAGCATCCTCTGATGACATTAGTATGGATGAAGTGAATGGGCGATTAGAAGTTTGAAAAATGGTAAGGCAGCGGGTATTGATATGGTGTCTGCTGAGATGATCAAGCTTGGAGGCTCATGTGTCTGGGAATCCTTCCTGATGCTTCTCAATTTATGTTGGAGCTCAGGAATGGTTCTCAAGGACTGGAGAAGCGCAGCCATCGTGCCCTTGTTTAAAAATAAGGGTTCACGTTATGTATATTTATTACTTTTCTACCAAGGAGTGCTTTTCAATTTGCTACATTTGTACATTTAATAATAATTCAAAAAGTATTTAAGCATTAAGCTTTCATAAACTGTAGTAGATCAAATATAAATACATAAAAGCTAAGCGTTTTTTAAAGTTGAAACATTACTTTTTTAAATCCATTTTAAAGAGATCAAACATTAAGCCGTAGCGAACTCGGCACTGCTGGCCAGGGCGGTGCACGTAACGGAAAAGATAAAGTTTTGCACATAAATCTACGCCTGTCAGACAGCGCGATAAGCCAGTTTGCTTAGTCTACCCCTTTACCTGTAAGTTATTTATACAGAAGCGTAACAAGATTTTTTTTTATTGCATATAATGGCAGACGAGTTACGGCCCATCTGATGGTAAATGCTAACCGTCGCTCATGGACTCAACTATACTGAGAGTATTGTCAAGCCACTGCTCACCATTTCATTTCACCGATATGAAATGAAAGAATAAACAGCTATCTCCTGCTACAGCCAAAATGTATCAATGTGCTTCATGGCCGGTCACACGGGAGATGGTGGTACCAACCCGCTCGGGTCCGATACCAAGTGAGTACTTGGTACCCAGCCCTAACACGATGATAATTCCTTACTTCCCTTAGTCACCCATACGACACCCGTGGGAAAGAATGGGGTGGTGACACTTGTATTGTTAGTCCGTCAACACACGGATTGCTTAAACCTAAATCGAACTACTTAAACAGCAATCAATGTCATCATCATATTTAACGTTTTATTGTAGTTTAATCTGTTAAAGATATATAGCTGATTTTATCCTTAATTCTCAATGAGGGTAGGGGTGTATATTTTTTTTATAATACACGGGTGGTTAAGTAGCATATGGTCCATCTGATGGTAAGCGGTTACAGTAAGTAGTTGTAAGGGATGAGCAAATATGGATTCTATTATAACATATAAAGTTGTATTACCCTTTAATAAAATAATGTGCAGTCGTTAATCTAAACTCGGGTGTATCACTTGTCACGTTACACTATCCTTCGATAGCCTATAGATGCTACGGGGATCCGTCGCGTGTCGCGAAAACCAAATTTATTTTTAGATTAGGAGTTTCTGTGATTTATATGAACCTCAATGACCCTATATATGTAAATGGCAGTAAAGATTTAGGATTTTTTGAAATGTGAGTAGAACTAGCACCATCTAAAATAGTTATACATATAATACTTAAAGATCATCTCTCGGTGTAAATGTAGCCCCAGCTAGAACCTTGGCACCACAATTCTACAGTTAACCTAATGGAATTAATGGCTACAATAATAACTTCACGATTTGGCTCGCCTTTCTTCTATGTATTTTGCTCAAAGGCTGGATGAAGATGGCTTGCTGTTGAACCACACGAACGTTTAGATAAAGCCTAGTATATGTGGCCTTATGTATCAAAGAGCCAGTTAATCATAAGTACAAAATAAAAATAAAATAAACTGGTTGTTTTCTTTGTTCTTTGCTTTTTTTTTTTGCATGAGCATGTTAGAAGAAAATTCAAATAAGAAAATAGCTACATGAATATGACTGACAAAGAAGGTATAATATTTATCTTTATGCATTATATATGTAATGGCAGTCCAACACATTTTTGACAAGGAACACGATTAATGCGCAGTTTATTTATCATGAGGGTAGTTTATATAAAGTAGTACAGTCATAATATGTATATTATTATTATTGTTATACGGAAATAATGATATTTTAATATGTTTATAATTATTTCGGAATTTTCCAGATTCGGTTGGTACACTGTGTACCTAAGCAAATACTTCCAACACTCAAGATGTTGAGAATGAATGTTTTATTAAAATTATCAGTCCTGAGCAATTTAATTGTCATCATCCATCCAACAGCCTTTTAACGTTCACTGCTGGACATAGGCCTCCCCAAGAATGGGTATAGTGCCGTAATCGCCACGCTTGGCAGGCGGGTTGGCGATCGCAGTGGATGTTGTTAATACTCGAAGGAGTGCTGCTGCCCACTCCCCCGGTATTGCCTCAGTCGGCTCTTACGACTCCCATGGGTGGGGAGGGGTCATTCAATTCTAAAGGAGGGCCCACACGGCAATTGTCACGATCGCTGAATTGGCAAAGTATCTGGGACGATATTCCAGGAGATGCAGGCTCAAATCCTGCTCGTGACTATTATTTTCTATTTGACATTTTCACACTTTGTGTCCGAAATAATGATATTAAAATAAATATAAAAGTTACAGAGATTCTTCGCTCGAATATAAGAATAATAAAATAAATCTTTTGTCGGAAATCCTCTTAGGTATATAAGAATATACATAAAATAATGATACCTTTTCATATAATACCCAATTTATTTGACACAGCTAAGGTACCAAATGTACAGACAAAATATTACTGGAATGGATTATTTTCGAAATATATTAACCCACTCACTTTTTTTCGACCCTTTACTGACACACTATGGGACATAGGTCTCCTCTGAGAGTAAAGGGACATTCAGGTCGTAAGTCCACCACGCTGGTCCAGTTGGCAGCGTTGGCGGATTTACTCATTATGTTTTCCTTCACACCTATACTAGACCTAGACCTTCGTTTTCAGACACTGCGGAATATTGGACGAGAAGATCTTCCTTAGCTTCCCGAACGCTACCCAGCCGAGATGGATTCGTCGATTGACCTCTTTCTCGAAGTTAAGTTTTTACAACCTAACTGGACTGTTTGTCCCAGGTAGAAATAGAGGTCGACAATTTCGAGAATCGCACTTCCAAGTAGGATCGGGGCTGAAATGACATGGACATTAGACGTGACTTTCATCTTGTCCATGTTCATTTTGAGACCCACTAGTCGGGAAACCTGCTGAGATCATTGAGCATGGTGCCAAGGTCCTCCAGCGATTCTGCCATGACTACGATGTCGTCGGCATATCGAAGGTGAGTGATGTATTCGCCATTGATGTTGATGCCGAATCCGGTCCAGTCCAAGAGCTTGAAGACAGCTTCCAATGCAGCGGTGAAGAGTTTCGGAGACATAACGTCTCCCTGTCTAACACCTCTCTGCAGTTGGATCGGTTTCGTACTCCTGTCCTGAAGACGGACTGACATGGTGGCGTTTCTATGCAAGCACTTCAGCACTTCGATGTATCGATAGTCGATTTGGTATAGCTGAAGGGACTGCAGCACCACCCAAGTTTCGATCGAATCACAAACGCCAGACACAGAGGCCGATTATATTCCTCGGTTTTTTGTATAATCTGGTGTAGCGTATGGATGTGGTCTATGGTACTATAGCCTTTTAGGAAACCGGCTTGTTCGGGAGGCTGGAAGTCGTCAAGCCTGCGCGTGAGTCGATTTGTAATGACCCTCGAAAACAACTTATAGACGTGGCTCAAGAGCGAGATGGGTCTATAGTTCTTCAAGAGGGTTCTGTCACCTTTCTTGAAGAACAGCACCACCACGCTTCTGGTCCACGACTCTGGAATGTCGCCCCCGAGAACGACGGAATTGAACAGCCTCTGAAGAGCTTTTAAGACCGGCTTTCCGCCTGCTCTCAGAAGCTCCGTGGTGATTCTGTCGTCTCCCAGTGCCTTTCCATTCTTTAGTTGTTTGAGAGCCATTCTGATCTCGTACAGGCTGACGTCCGGGATATCTTCGGTAAAGTGCCAAGTTAGCTTGGATCTGGGATCTTGGACCAAGGCGACAACAGGACCCTGGGATCTGTATAACTGTCCATAGAACTGGTGGACCTCTCTCAAGATCTCATCTCGGGATGAAATTGTCAGTGCCGTCGTTGGTCCTCAGCTTAGTCAACTAGCTTTGGTCAACAGACAGATCTCTTGCGAACACTTTCGAGCCTTGGTTCCGCTCTATAGCCTGGTTAATGCGGATGGCATTCAATTGGCGAGAGTTATCGTGCCGCACGGCCTTATTGATCTGTCTGTTTAACCGCTTCAGGCAGGACCAATCGGCTGAAGACTGGACAGTCATTTCTTTTCTCCTTTCCATGAGTTTGAGAGCATGATCCGAGAGTTCACGAGTCCTACTAACGCGACGGGCCTTGAAGTAAGTCGACCCGACCGCTTGGATAGTTTGTACGAACCTTCTGTTCAAATCGCTCGCTGATTCGCACTCATCTAGACATTGGAAGCGATTTGAGATTGAGATTCGAGCGATTAGAATTATTGTAGTTCGAGCTTAAAGCTCTCGGGGTTCTGGTATTGGGCAGGTGTTATTCGGAGCGTAGACTTCATCAAGCGTGACCTCTCGACTTTCGCGCTGATATTCAAGATGCCCATGACTAGTCGGTGATCACTACCAGAATTAATCCTGCTGATCACTGAGACATCATTGAATATGTGTCGTTTTTCCGACAAGATGAAGTCACTCTCGTTTTTTACTGAACCATCAGGGCTTCTCCAGGTCCATTTCCACTGGGGCTGCTTCCTGAAGAAGGAATTCATCATATAGCCTTCCTTCTCCAGAAAATCAGCCAGCATCTGGCATCTCGTTGCCTATGAGAGACCTGCGAACGATAAACCTGACACCTCCTTGAGACCGGTGGTCGCCCTCCCGGTGGAAGAGCAAGTTCCCGGACTGGAGGATTGTCGTGTCCTCACCCTTTCTTCGGACTTCTGACAGCCCTATAATGTCCCAGCGGATCTTGCTCAATTCCTCTTCCAGCTCTCTCTTCATTCTCGGTGATTCTCTCGTCGATCCGAAGTGTCCGAAAGTTGTGCGATACCAGGGCCAGAAGTCGTTGTTTGTGGTAGCCTTCCTGTGACCGGAGATTCTTCGCTCCCCCTGCTCCACCGTTACCGGGCCCGCTACCGTTAGGCCACGGAATAGCGGAGCTGCCGTGACTGGGGGCCATTTTACGTTGTGTGCTTATCATGGGGGATAATGCCGTAATTGCCACGCTTGGCAGGCGGGTTGGCGATCGCAGCGGATGTTGTCAATACTCGAGGGAGTGCTGCTGCCCACTCCCCCGGCATTCCCTCAGTCGGCTCTTACGACTCCCGTGGGTAGAGAGGGATGGGACAATTCTAAAGCCGGCCCCACATGGCAAGATCACAAGGTATAAATTTTGCATTTCAAAAAGTTTCACGCTTTGCGCATCACCCCATAGCCACCCCATTATTCTTATCTAAAGAGAGATAAAGAGTATGTATTTAATAACCACAGGTATTTTAACAGATAACTACCAAAACTAGCTAGTTTGCTGTAAACTTACTTTATACTTTTACTTCCTTTATGTTTTTATACATAAAACTTTTAAAAATATACCCAAATTCACTTTCTTCGCTTCACTTCACGCACACATGTTTCACAAAGTTTCTACACTTTTTAGTTGACAATGCGGTGTCATAATGTTTTAGTTAGTCTGAGAATACATTGTAAAAAATTTGGGATTTAGAATGTAAAACAAAAACACGACTAGATAAATTATTGTATCGTTTTACTGTTATTAGCTGAGGAACTGACGCGTGATGTCACAATAATCCATTAACCAATCAAAATGAAACGATTCGATATCGTGTCGTGTTATGTACCTACGCACATTCCAACTGCGCAGTGGAAAAACTATAAAAACCAACACATTCCATTTGTCCCCTTTCTTTGTATGCCAACATAAAAAGCTTAAAACTACTCTCAGTACCGCTGTTTCTGTAGTACTTATGGGCCCTTTAGGGATGACGTTTTACGTTAATACTACGATATTATATTATGTTCTACGAGTTATAACAACAACATTATATTCGAGTACATTACCGGTAAATAAAAACAATTGGTTGTTTTGTTTTCAGCTAGTATAGTACTTATAAAAAACATAGCATCACGCCTGTATTCCCCGAAGGGGTAGGCAGAGGTGTATTACACACCCACCATTCGCCAGCTATGTTTAAGTCCCACGTAATAGGGGGCGAGCCTATTGACATCTACAGGGCACATTTCCAAGCTCCAGGCTGCTACTGAGAATTTTTCTTTTTGGGAAAATGCTCAATAACATTGCCCGACCCGGGGATCGAACCCGAGACCTCATGATTAGCAGTCACATATTACAAACATTTGTTAAGGAATTGGTGCTCTCGGTGAGCATTTTTGAGGATTCATCGCTGCAGTCAGACCATAGTGATTATTTGGACATTAAATATACGCATACGAATCAATACTTACTCATTTGCATGCATTTAAAAGGGACAATATAACTGTATCTAATTGTTCTATGTAAAATGACGGGCCTCGTGGCGTAGTCGGTAGTGTAACCGACTTTCGTGCAAGAGGTCGTGGGTTCGATTCCCACTCAGGGCAATTATTTGTGTGATGAACACAGATATTTGTACTGCGTCTGGGTGTTTTGTATCTATTATATGTATGTATTTATAAAATAAAAGTAATGTATGTATTATATCCGTAATCTGGTACCCATAGCACAAGCGTTAAGCTTAGTTTGGACCAAAGTGTGAAATGTTCGTGAATATTTATTTATTTAATTTACAAGCTTCTATAAAAATAAATGAAGAAATAAAGTCGCGGGAAGCATCTAGTTTTTAAATAAATTGACAACAGTTAGAAGTAGCAAGTAACCCATATTATTTCCTGGGATAAAGAGTATTTCATATAAGTATATAAATGTATCACCCAGGTATATTTAGAAGAATGAAGAAGAAACTAAGAAAAATAAAGATTATAAAAATCAAGTTAATCTTGCACTCTTACTAATGTTATTAAAAAGTATGTTAATTTATAGTCTATCTAAATTTAGATGTTATGTACATGCGGTAGCTCTTGAGTGGTGCACAAGGCCTGTGGAACGTTGTCATCGTAAGAGATCCCTCTGGAAAGTAGAGCACGGTGTGTGGTATAAATAAGTAATAACAGCGGTTTTAAGCTGCAACTTAATAAATAATAACTGCTTAAAATTAATACCAAACTGTGTTTACAAAATAAATACGAGTATAACTGTGATTATACGTAAGTACTTATGGAAAGAAATAATAGTTACCTACTTAAAGATTTGAAATTAATTACATCATTAAGTCATAGTACTAAAATTATTTATTTTCATTGTATTTAATATCCACAGCAGAGGGATCCATACAGCAAAATTTTTACTCTTTAAAAAATAATGGTTGTAATGAAACGAGAAATACAAAAACAATGTATCTGGTCAAAGCTAGATACCATACGTTTTTTGGTTGTGTGATATATTTTCTACAAGATTGTGATATTTACTTTTGTATTAGACATTATATTATTGACTTTCTTTGCTATTATAACAAATACTGAAATATACCAGCTAAAACCACGCGGTGTTGCTTAAGAGGTGAGACATACGCCCGATCGTTTCGCTGCCGCTGCAAAACTAATAACTTGAGCTAAAATATGTATTACTATTTTAAGTATTTTTATTAAAATCATTAAATTTGTTGATTATTCATAAAACCTAAAATATATAATCTGTTATAAATCGCAATAAGCCTAACCCTTACTCCACAGAGAAGCTCGTGTCACACCGAGCGTTAATTCTCCCCAACTTCGGTAACACGACGGAACCGTCGATTTTATTTCTAAGTTTTCCCAATCCAACTAAGCACATTTCTCGCAGTAAAAAAAATCTCAGCTGGCATCATAACGGTGGGTGACCGAAAATTACACCGATTTTTGAACACCTGATCTAGCTTTCTCTTTCATATACGTAGTGCTTGCATATAAACATTTCTTTTACATCTAACGTTATTCTCGTATTGAAACTATCGTAAGATGTATCAAACATATTAGAAATATATAACCGGAAATAACTCACGTTGTGGATCGATTTTGTTGACCCACTGCACTGAGTCAGTGCCCGCCGGGAACTCGTTGACACCGCTGCGCGCCCGCCCTGATGATGAGCATCAAATATGCTCAAAACCCGGGTCGACAAAAGCGATCAACAACGTGAGTTATTTCCGCTTATACTCGTATATTTCTAATTTAATGTTATGTTCTAAATATATTTTCAATACTTTGCGGCTCTTTCTATCTTGTGTAAAATTGAAAACTTCAATGTCTTGATCTATATTTTAGCACTTGACATGCTGAGCTACTCTTAAAGTATAAATTATAATTTGTGAATAAGGAAAAAGAGTATTTTAGTACAGGCGGGAATCGAACCTGCGACCCTTCCTATCCGGGGAAGTGCTCTAATCCACTGAGCTACAGTACTATCTTTTAGACATACTCAATCTCCTTATCACATTTGTCTTAACGACCAACGCCCTCTATCGGAACGCATTTACATGCATTTATCCAATATAGTAAGTTTAATTTTGCAATTAAAATTCATACTAATTGATGGTGTGATTTTTTTACACATTTTGATCTATATTTTATCACTTGACATGCTGAGCTACTCTTAAAGTACAAATTATAATTTGTGAATAAGGAAAAAGATAATTTTTAGTACAGGCGGGAATCGAACCTGCGACCCTTCCTATCCGGGGAAGTGCTCTAATCCACTGAGCTACAGTACTATCTTTTAGACATACCCAATCTCCTTATCACATCTCGGAACAATGTTCCGATAGAGGGCGTTGGTCGTTAAGACAAATGTGATAAGGAGATTGGGTATGTCTAAAAGATAGTACTGTAGCTCAGTGGATTCCCGCCTGAACTAAAATACTCTTTTTCCTTATTCACAAATTATAATTTGTACTTTAACTTCAATGTCTTTCTCGATTTTTACGTAGCATGATCATGCTATGTTAAAGATGCTACTCAGACTCACAATGTTTTCCTTCACTGAAAACTGATAATTTGTAACCAAAAACACTAATAAATTAATAATTTTAATAAATCAGAGAACAGTGCCGTGTGCGGTCAGTCCTGGGACTGGGGATTAAATTAGATATTTGCCTTATACATCTTTTATTTTACAACAGGCTATCACTGCGCTATGACATGAGAATTATTAATAAATAAATCATGCTATTATCTATAATATTTTAAAGCTGTAACAGAGCTGTGTCTGTACATTCAAGATATTAAGAAAAAAATGACTGTATTAGGCTATATAGGCGTGTCTAAACACAAAAAAAAAAACTTTTAGATTTTTTGTCTGTCTGTTTATCTGTTTGTTTGTTCGCGCATCACGTAAAAACTACTGAACGGATTGTGATGCACCTTTTTTATTTGAGAGCTCTTGATTAGACTTAAAACTGGTATACATATTATCCCACTACTATATCGGGAACCTGAGATATAGCCGCAAAACTAGCTTTTGGCTGCGGCGGAGCCGCGGGCATAGGCTAGTACGTACTATTTACCATCAAGTGGGCCGCTACCATCGTTTCACTCCAAATATTATGATCGAATATCAAATTAAATTCACAAAAACCTCGGGCACAAAATTACAATTTTGATAGTAGGGCTTTGCGGTACCAAGCTAGTTGCTAGCCGCGGGCACCTTAACAAAAATAGCAGTGAGAAATATACTAGCTTGCTTCAGTAAATGTGGCCCAAATGTTTGTGTTCCTGTATACATAAGAATGAAGTCCACATACTCATATTTTTTCTACTGCGAAATTGAATCCCTGAAGCCTATCGCACGGATGAACATCACGGTCGACGTATATCGCTACGTGTTGTTTATTTCTTACTAGGAAGTTTCTTTTTTTAAATAAGTATTTTTATTATAAGTATTTATGCTTATTCTGTTACTATGGCTCATCTTGTGCAACACATTTTTTTTCTAACGAAGTCCATCTCTAGTTTGTCCCCCTTAAAGTTGGAATTTCTATAAATACTTTCTTAGCGAATCCTTACGTTTTAAATAAATTTAAATTCCGAATTTCAGCTCTGTAGTCCTAGTAGTTTTGGTTGTGCGTTGATCGTCAGCCAGTATTAGCGCTTTTCTGTTGTATTATAAAGCTGTAAAAGAGCTGTCTCGGATGCATTGCTCTATAAATTAAGGATACACAACTGTGTTTAAAATTTGACTCAAAAGTTCTAAACAAAGAACGAGAGCAAAAGAGACAGTCAATGAGTTTTTAGGCATGTTGATACGTTGTGGGCGTTGTTGTCGAAACAACACGATTCGAAATGAGTGACATTTATAGTGGACACTTTTAGTGCCTAATTGTGGATGCTCATCAATGCTCTGACGTTGAAGGAAATTGAGAAAAAAATACTGCATTTGACTATTTGAGCATCTTATGTACATATAAATTACAAATTACGTGACATGGGCACAAATAAATGCTTTCAGGATATTTGAATCCTGTTTACTCGCAATAACCTGAAATGCTATTAGTACTGCACCGAACTTGGATTATTAAGGAGGTAAGCCGCTTGCATAATATGGCGTGGAAGGCATCGACTCTCACCTCAGTAAATATGCTTGAGGCACTACAAAAACGAGGCAGTCCTAATCTATCTATACTATTATAAAACTGTAACAGAGCTGTGTCTGTATATTCAAGATATTTGAGAAAAAAATACTGTAATAGGCTATATAGGCGTGTCTAAGCACAAAACAATTTTTTTTAGAATTTTTGTCTGTTTGTCTGTTTATCTGTTTGTCTGTTTGTTTGTTCGCGCATCACACAAAAACTACTGAACGTATTTTGATGCAACTTTTTTTATTTGAAAGGCCTTGATTAGACTTAAAAACTGGTATACATTTTATCGGGAACCTGAGATATAACCGAAAAAGTAGAAAATTATTTAAACTCAATTTTTTCGTAGAATTTATTTAAAAGAACTACTAGATGGATTTTGATGCACCTTTTTTATTTGAAAGGCCTTGATTTGACTTAAAAATTGGTAGACATTTTATCTCACCTCTCCTTATTATCCTTCCTAGCCATCTTCTATCCCTTTCCTTGGAGAAGATGAGGCGCGAGTGATGCCTCTGGTGTTGCTAACGTCTATAAGCTACGGTAACCACTTACCGTCAAGCGGGTTGTATGCTTATAGTACTCAAGTAGTATAAAAAATATATTAAACAAATATATTTTATCCCTTTAAAAAGATTCTATGGGCTGTGCCTAAACGATTCTATGGAAAAAAAATTGAATTCCAGTTAAAGTTGCGAGTAGAAGCTAGTAGATTTATAATACAAATAAGTGTATACTTCATTCTCATGTTCATAAAAATAAGTAAACATAATGAAAGTTATATAAAGTAGTAGATAGTTTCTGTTAGCAAAATGCATTTCTCTTTAGAGCGCAGTCATTAAGAGTTACAGGCCGTATAGAGCGAGCACTTTACGAAATATCGTCTTAAAAGCCTGCACTGGAAATTGCTGCATTCATTGACGATATGCTTATTTACGGTAGAACTAGTACAAACGACCGTATATTTAAACGATATGTTCCTCTTAGTAATATTATGCAAGCACTCTAGAGTGGAATTAAATAATCTGGTTTCAAAGAAAATAGTTATTTAGAGACTTTATTTTATAATTACGTTTTAGTAAAAAATGTACAATCACGGGACATCCCGCAGATGTGAAAACATCGATTCTCTTTCTTTCTTCAAATATTGTTCGAGTCTCATATAATTCTTAGTAAGCGCTCTCTCGTTATCCATTGACGAATTAAAACTGTTATTGGTTATTTATTGACATTATAGTTCCTAGTTAGGTCGCTGCCTCGGTGGTGTAGCAGTAGTGTATGCGACTGCTAATCATGAGGTATCGGGTTCGATCCCCGGGTCGGGCAAAAGTTATTGAGTTTTTTCCTAAAAAGAAAAATTCTCAGTAGCAGCCCGTGTGGAAATGTGCCCGGTAGACGTCAATAGGCACGCCCCCTATAACGTGGGACTTAAACATAGCTGGCGAGTTGTGGGTGTGTAACACACCTCTGTCTACCCCTTCGGGGAATACAGGCGTGATGCTATGTGTTTGTGTTAGGTGCTTTTGTCAACAGATGTTGTTAAAACCGATTAAATAAATTTTGTTAAATAAAGTTGTTGGCGTGGCGAGTGTGATTTTACCCTCCCTCCGCATTAGATGTATTCACATAAAAAAATAACATAGGCAGTCATGAGAATTACCAGCTGAAGCTGAAACTTAAAAGAAAAAAATCACTCCTAGAGCACAATAGTATTTATGTACCTAAATAGATTTCACGTACGTACTGGATATTTATATAATTTTTGGAACTTATAATTCGTATTATGGACGAACTGTATTAAGTACCAATTATTTTGATAGGTAGCGTTGTTTATGTATTCTAAATGGCGACGGACGTTGAATATGTATTGTGAATGGCGGTGTTAAATTTTCCGCGTGCACAAGTTGGTGACGCGAGCTCATAAGCTTTCACCCATCTAAAACTCGCCAAGCGTGCTTATGAAAGTTTTCACTTCAGAAACTACGCTTAATTTTATTACGATCACGAATTCATTAGTCTCAATGCTAACTATCTATAAATAGTATAAAATAAAGACGTAGTCCACTCTGTGAGTATTTACACTTACTTTTTCTAAACTACAGAATGGATTTTGAAACAGTTGTATTTTTGTTCATTCGCATGAATATTTTTTCAAACAAGGCTCATAAGTATTTTTTTAACAAAAAAGGGGGAGCATTTTCTGTCCCACTATTGGGCACGGGTCTCCTGTCATGGATTAGGCTATAGTCCACCACGCTGGCCCAGTGCGAGTGTGGTATTCGTAAGTATAATACATATTAATCTATACTATTATAAAGCTGTAACAGAGCTGTGTCTGTACATTTAAGATATTTGAGAAAAAATGACTGTAATAGGCTATAGAGGTGAGTCTGAACACAAAACATTTTTTTTAGAATTTTTGTCTGTTTATCTGTTTGTTCGTTCGCGCATCACGCAAAAACTACTTGACGGAGTTTGATGCAACTTTTTTTATTTGAGAGCTCTTAGTTAGACTTAAAAACTGGTATACACTGTATCCCGCTAACATATCGGGAACCTGAGATATAGCCTAAAAACTAGCTTTTGGTTGAGGCGGAGCCGCGGGCAAAGGCTAGTAAAACTTATTTTTAAAATAGAATTGAATGTATTAAGAACAAAAAAATATTTTTTGTGGCAGATGCGCAAGGGACCTATCTAATGGCAGTTGGTAACTACCGTACATAGAAAGTCTGACAGGCAACACCGAGGGTACAGCCAAGCCGGCGCCTACCGTGAAAAAGAAAGTTCTCTTCTCAAGCCTCGTTTAAGAAGGACATATTGTAGTGCTAGGGAAACACTGCAGCAATGAACACTCTTATATCAAAATAATGTAGGTACTAGGGTTGTAGGTATCCATGCGAAGCTAGGGCGGGTCACGATAATGTTATAAATTTGAAACTGTGTTTCTTTGCGTAAGACGTAATAAACGTCTTTATGCGATCTCATAGATATATTCCGAAATACAGAAAAGGATAGTATGGCTTTTATTTTTCTTTATATATTTTAAAGGCTCTTGCGTAAAAAAATAGCGACAAGAAACTTTTTATGTTCAATTAATGGCATCACTGGTCTAATAGGCAGGTTTCCTTGTTAGAAATATTTTTGACTATTACCATTTTTTAAGCAAGTTAAGACTCGTTTTTTTTTCTGCAAATATTGTTTACTTGTTCGCATAAGTATTTCTTTATTTCTTCAGTTAATTTAACGTTTAGTGCTTAATGTACAAAAAGTATAAAATCGCTTCTGTAGATATTTAAATTCGTTCACAATACAAAGTGTTTTTCTTGTTTCTAACACCATAATTGTTTTGTTAGGTTGATATTGGCGCAGAATATATATGATAGTTAATTAGTAACTTAGAGTGTATAAAACTTATACTCTAAGGTTAGTACCTTTTTTATTTTCAGGTCACGTCGAGTACTATGTGTTAATGAAATAGTAGATATCCTGAATAGCGCTGACAACAAAGATGTTCAAGCATTGACGTCTGTTTGGACATTACGCAGTGGAATACCGGATAGTGATTCGGTAGAGAAAGTTTCCATATACTCGCAAGAAGCTAAAGAGAACTACGGTACTGTTCAAGAGCTGCAGCTGCACGAAATCAGTCTGGAGATCATTATATTATAGATTGACCCAATTCTGCAATGCACGTAGAATAAGTCACGAAAATAATTGATATATACGTCACTACATTTATTATGGCTATGAAATATCCCACTGGAATGAATCAATAACAAGTATAGCCTGTCTGTTTCTGGGTTCCAGACTACATAATAGCAATCATAATGATTGGTCCAGTAGTTTAGAATTTTTCAATTATAAATTGTTTTTCAACCCTTTTTCTGCACCACTATTGGGCACAGATCTCCTCTCACAGTGAAAGGGATTCGGCGATAGTCCACCACGCTGGCCCAGTGCGGGTTGGCAGACTTCACAAGCCGTTGAGAAATCTCTCAGGTGCGTAGGTTCTTCTTGATGTTATCCTTCACCGAGCAGTGATAAATTACTAATTAATACACGCATCATTTCGAAAGGTCTCAAAAAGTCAGAGGTGTATGCCGTACGAGGTCTGAACCATGGATTTGGCATCGAACTCAATACCACTGTCACTAGAGTTCTTGATTTTACCGCTAGGCTATAACAGCGCGTAACGTCCGCCACTTGCAAATCGAAGGTGCGACGCGTGTGCGTCGCTCAGTAGAGGGCGAAAAGATAAGCCGCCGGCGGACCACTGAAGCAATGTGACATAGTTTCAGTGGCCCGCATATACAGGCGGAGAGACGGCACACAGCGGGTTTATTTAGTGGGTGAGGGCCCCACACTACTCTGTTCGTTGCCCCAAGCGACGAGGTGTGCGGTTACGTACATTCTTTCCCGCCTTAACAAAAAGAAAAGGGTTTAACAGCGCGTTGATTATAATATTAGTAAGGATATATTATTTAAAGGATGAAGGCTATGGATAAAGGATATTTTATTTAAAATTTAAGTTAGTAATATGTTTACTGACTTGCTTATAATTGCATAATATTCCGTTAAACCCTGCTTCGGTGTTCAGTGTGAGATCATCAATCAACCTCACACACTACATAAGATACATTACGAGTTGATTATCCGCGGTACATTGATGAATCATCCAACTGTATTAGTAATTACTTGGACAATTCTCCGTCTGCATTATATATCAATTTTATATTGAACTAGCTGCTACCCGCAATTTCGTCCGCGTGGGATTTTGTTATTTCTTTTTTAATCTCTCTCTCAGTCGTTCCCGCATGTCTGAGGATCGTGGTCAGCATCAGGGTTGTATCTGGAGCGGTTGATCTTTCTCCACCGGTTTCTGTCCAGCGCGTCCCTTACGACCGTTTAAAATTTGGAGGACGACGACTCTTTTACTTGATCGGTCCATCTGGTGGGGGAACGACCGCGCAATCTTTTGCCTTCGGTGTTCCCAACCACAATCAGTCTTTCCAGATTCTCGTCGCCTCTGCGCATTGTGTGGCCGAAATACAGAAGAATGCGTTGTTGGCATATGGTGGACAAGTGAGTTTGTACTCGAAGTTGAGTCCGGATCGATGCATTGGTGCGTTTCGCAGTCCACGGTATTCTCAGCATTCGCCTCCAACACCACATCTCGAATGCATCAATCCTTTGTCTCTCACGGGCCAGGATTGTACATGTTTCAGCTCCATACAGGAAGATGGGGAATACTATCTTTTTTAATGCAGAATCCTAATTATTTTTTCAAAATAAATTTAGTTATCCCCGTCCCGTGAGTTCCATCCAAATCAGTCCAGTCGTTCAAGAGAGTAGCCATGAATGTATATTAGATGTAACTTATAGATTTAAATTTGGTATTCATTCACAATTAACCTTATTATTTTTCCTAAATAATAGTTTTTCATAGTTAAAAACTATGTGTGAATTTATGATCAGATCTCGTTGCGCAATGTACTTGTACTCGTATAACAACTATTATTACTTAAATACAATCAACATATATCTCTATTTCATGACTGTAATACTTAATATGGACTTGTTGGAAAATATCTATTTCTTTAAACAAATGTTTATTTACAATCTGAATCTATCACTTTGGAATTTGTGTAATGTAAACGTGCCTTATTTGGGCATGAAACTGTGGTATTGCGTCAAGTATAACAATAATAATTTCGATCCTATAATTTGGATGTATACATATTATTATCATCTCTCGCTTCTAAGTCACTTTTACATGTCAACATATAATCTAATAATAGTTTGTTTATTTATTTTAATGGCTTACATACAATTTATATTAAATATTATCAATGATTAAAAACAAAAAAATTAAAGTTGATTTCTTCAATGCTGGATCATTGGGAACACGACATGAGGAGTTTATTTTGGCAATGGAGGAAATTAATGTTGACATTATGGCACTTAATGAAACCTGGATAAGGTCTGGTGAAGAAGGTAGGGCTCCTGCGGTGCCAAATTATCGCCTGCGACACCTGCCTAGGCCAATGGCGGTACGTGGGGGACGGGGTGGTGGTGTTGGTTTCTATGTGCGCCGTGACATTAAAGTACAAACGCAGTCGCATCCCTACTCGCCAATGGTTGAGCAAATGTGGCTGAAAATAAATGTCAACTCGCAAATTGTCATCATAGGCACTGCATATAGACCTCCTTGGCTTGACGTAGGTGTTTTCATTGATGCAATGACAGACTCTGTTACTTCATTCAGCAGAGCTGATAAAATTGTACTTTTAGGCGACTTTAACATCAACTTGCTCAACCGTACAGACAATAAAACCAGGTTGCTAGAGATTTTCTTAAATTACTGTAGTCTTAAACAAGTTGTACATATGCCAACTCACTATACAGAACACAGTGAAACCTTAATTGATCTTATATGTACTGATACCCAATTTAGTAATGTTTCCATCTTACATAAACCTGACCTTAGTCAACATGCTATGTTATCAATACAATTAAATTTTAAGATAAATAAACTGCTGCCTAAGTATGTTTGTTACAGACCTTTAAATAACATTATAGTGGATTTATTCCATAGTGACCTATCTATCCTAAACTGGGCTTTAATATTCCAACAGGTAGACGTTAACGGAATGGTATCAATATTAAATACGCTAATAACAACTTTATTTGACTTACATGCCCCCGTTAAGAGAGCTTTAATTAAGGAAAAGTCAGTTCCATGGATTACTGATACTGTCAAAGAGATGATTAAGGTACGAGACAAGTATCATAAACGGTACAAGTTAAGCAATTTAGACTCTCATAAAGCAACTTATAAAAAATTGAAATACATCGTAGCTGCTGCAATTGACAGTGAAAAAAGAGCATATTTTAATCATTTTATTAACAGAAGTATAACTAACCCTAAAAAGCTATGGCAAAACTTAAAATCGTCTTTATCTGTTACTAAGAAATTTAATAATGATTTGCCTCTATCCTGCAATAATCCAGAATTTCTAAATGATCAATTTTTATGCATTCCTGGTAATGACTTAGTCACTATATCTGCTCTGACATATTATGAGTTCCACAGATTTCATAACTTTACATTCACTCTTGAACCAGTTAATGAAAATATTGTTTTGCAAACTATTCGGAGCATAAACTCAAATGCTTTAGGATCCGATAACATATCACTTGAGATGTTGAAGATGATGCTCCAGCAAAGTCTCCCAGCAATAACTGCAATTATAAATAAATCTATTGTCACGTCAACCTTTCCAGAATTATGGAAAACATCTATAGTAAAACCAATACCTAAGGTACCCCATCCTGTATGCGTTAAAGATCTTAGACCAATCAGCCTGCTGCCGTGTTTGTCAAAAATTCTGGAGAAAATAGTTTATAACCAATTTAGGATTTACTTGGAAAACTATAAGATCTTACCTCTTACACAATCCGGGTTTCGACAAGGCCATAGCACCACCACTGCGCTCTTAGATGTAGTTGATGATACATTGAACGCTACTGACCGGGGTATGGGTACAGTCCTTGTTCTTCTAGATTTTTCACGTGCCTTTGATTCTATAAATATTTCTCTCCTTTTATCCAAACTTTCTTATTATGGATGTGACATAGCATCAGTGAAATGGTTCCATAGTTACCTTTCTAACCGGTTTCAATTTGTCCAAATTGATGGTGGTAACAGTCTGGCTAGATCGTCGGCTCGTCAGGTAACCAGGGGTGTCCCTCAGGGATCCATCCTTGGGCCTCTCCTCTTCATTTTGTACAGTGCTGATGTTACTAACCAGATACTTCAATCAAAATTTCACATGTATGCTGACGACCTTCAAATTTATCTCTCTTTTCAACCAAGTGATTGCTGTCAATATGTTAATAAAATTAATGAGGATTTAGACAGAATAGCCAAGTGGGCTAAAGCAAATTCCTTAGTACTAAACCCACACAAATCTAAATATTTAATATTAGGGTCTAAAGCTTGTGTAAATAAAATAGTTACACTAAATCCTTCTATAAATATTGAAGGTTCTCAAATCGAGCGAGTCTCTCGTAATCTGGGAGTAGTCTTTGATGGTCAATTGAACTTTGAGACTCATGTGCTTGATGCTGTGCGAAATTGTTTCTACCGTCTCAAACTCCTGTACCGAATTCGGCCGTACCTAACAATCAATCTGCGCGTTTCTCTCTGTGAATCTCTAGTTTTATCCAAGTTAAACTATGCTGATAGCGTTTATGGTACATGCATACTGGGTAGAACGGAGAAGCTTATACAGCGGGTACAAAACGCATGTGCTCGATTTTGCTACGATATTCCACCACGGTCACATGTTACACCTTTCTTAAACACAGGCAACCTTATGAAAATGACTGCACGCAGGAAGCTACATTTGGCTACTTTATTATTTGGTATTGTAATGTATAAGACTCCAGGTTATCTCTACAATAAGCTTTCATGGGCACGGGAGGAGCATCAGTATAAAACTAGAGCGTCATCTTTTCTTTTACTTACTCAAAAACATCGCACTATGGCTTTTCGAGGTAGTTTTAGATTTTCTGCCACTCGTTGCTGGAATGTTCTAAAGCCCCCTTTACTCACGGTGAAAAGCCTTCGTATGTTCAAAACCAAATTTAAAGAAATACTGTTGAACCAGCAAAAACTTCAGTTATAGTGGCAGATGCTTTGTGTTTTAAGTAGTTATAAAATTCATGCATGCTTACACTTTGGTAATTAATTTAGTTTTGTATCTTAGAATTATTTTAGTTAGTAAATGTTTGTATTTGTGTTTTTTAGGTTATGTGTCAGGCTCACGATGTAGTGGTGGGATGGAATGTGTACCGATTATTAGGTCCAATACTCGGACCATACTTTGTCTATGGTCTAATCAAACAGATAAACAAACAAGGGATCTGGAAATTTGTTCTATGTTTAGACGCGCATATGTGGGCCGGTGGAGTAATTTTTTCTTAAATATCTTGAATGTGCAGGCGCGGCTCTGTTACAGTTTTATAATAGTTAGGATATGTATATATATATATGTATCAGAACAGGTTGATAAGACATCAGCCTGTTCTTTGTGACTGGCATCCGTGACACGAAAACGCCCCAACGGAAGACCAGCGCAGGTTTCATGACCTGCATTTCGCTGAGTTGCGGTCGTTTTGTAACAAACTAAATTGATATTTCTTCCTTTTATTATTTTGTAGAATGTTTGTTGATTTCTTGTTGTACCTTTTTATTGTTCGTTTTTTAAATGAATATGTTAACGTGCTTTTGTTTGTTGCAATAAACCTTTCTTTCTTTCTTTCTTCTTTTTTTTTTTTAGGCGGGATAAACAGTACCTACTGCACACCCTGCTGTCCGGAGAGACAACGAGTTAGTGTGGGGCTCTCACACTAAAACACGCCATGCGCCCTCACTCGCTCGACTCACCCTCTTGTACAAATAAAAGTAGCCTAAGTTAAACCTCATAATAACAGCTATCCGCTAGTGAAATTCCCGTGCAAATTGGTCCAGCCGTTACAGTTACCGTATTCATTCACAATTTTAAGGGTCTTATTTTTTATACGCAGAACCCTAATTATTTTTCCAAAATAAAAGTAGCCAAAGTTCCTCCTTGTAACAACAGCTATCTGCTAGTGAAAGTCCCGTCCAAATCGGTCCAGCCGTTACGAAGATTATCCAGAACAAATAGACAGGCAGTCAGACGGACAGACAGACAGGCAGACAAAAACTTTAAACATTGGTAATTTGTTATAGGTAGCGTATATACTCTCGTATACATTTAGTAAGAAGCTGTTATTTAGACATCACAAACAAACACATCAATTTCATTTATTTGTGTGTATCTATGTATAGCTGATATGGATTCATCAATCATGCTTCCCATTTTTTTGTTAAGGTGGTATCTTTTACACAATCTGTTGTTCGGAGCAATGAGTAGTATGTGTTCTTACCAACAAAACAAACCCGCTGTATACCGTCTCTGTCTGTACTGGCAGCCCCCTCAGTCGTGCCCTCTAGCCCTGCATAATTGCATACATCTCATCGTCATTGTCCAAGCTAAGCTCAAACATGCGTCAATTAATGTACTAAACGAATATGGTCACATACTCGTATTTTGCTATTTCCGATCAGAAAATGTTTCAAAATGTCTGCAAGAATACTATTAGAAGACAAGGAATGCAAATAAATTGTATTTAAATTGTAATATTAGATAATACGCAGGTCCATGTATATGTGACGTTCTTCTTTTCTATCTTTGTTTATCATTACTATGTTTTTTATCTTTTCTATCGACAATCTGAAGCATTATTTTTTGAATTTGTAAAAAAGGTAAACATGTCTTCCTAATATCTATTATAAAGCTGTAACAAAGTTATGTATGTTTAACATCTGCTCTGTATTAGGCTATTTAGGTGTGTCTGAACATTACGACACATTTTCTTTTAGAATTTCGTCCGTTTGTTTGTTCACATACATAAATAAATATTGTCACGCCTTTTTCCCGTAGAGGTAGGCAGATATCACTTCTCTCTACTTGCTACGATCCTGACACTCATCTTTCGCTTCATCTATATTCGTCATTTGTTTGTTCACATATCACCAAAAACTGCTGAATGGATTTTTATGCAACTTATTTTATTTCATAGCTCGTAAATAAATTTAAAAACTGGTAGATTTCAAAGCGTATCCAACGAACTATCTATCAATATACATATAATTACTTGTACCCACTGACTGACGATCAACGCAGAGCCTAAACCGCTGGGGCTGCAAGCTTGAAATTTTGGTAGTTGATGCCTTTTTTGTTGTAGAGATCAACTAAGAAAGGATTTTTGAAAATTGCGCTCCTAAGAGAGTAAAATAAGGTATAAACGGTTGTATGGAACTCTGTCAGCACGAAAGTAAGAAGTACGAAATTTTATATATCCATTTCTGATTTCTGATCAGCAATAAATGTACAGGTATAATGGAATTTGAAAAATAATACTACCAAAATAGTTATTTAGAGGTTAAAAGTTTGTATAGGAAGTTCGTCATTTTTGAAATAAGAAGCACCAAATTTCATATACCTGTTTCTGGTTAAAAATAAGTGAACACGTATATCAGTGATTTTATAATTTTTACCCCTAAGAGGGTAAATTAGGGGTCAAAAGCTTGCATAAACTGTTTGTTATGTTTAAAAGAAGAAGTATGAAATTCAATATTGAAACATCTTATTATGTAAAGTTTAAGCAAACAACTTTATAAACTAAGTGCAACCCGCTACTTCGTTCACGTGGCATTTAGATTTTAATTTTTGCGGTACCCTAATAATCTTTCTAAATTAATAGTATCCAAAGTTACTCCTTGTAAAATCTGCTACACGCCAGTTAAAGTCCTGTCCAAATTGGTCCAGCCGTTATGGATATTAGCCGAAACAGACAGTCAGACAGAAACTTCAAGGAGTTTCACCGTCTCCCAGAAAAGATCTAGATAGAGTTCGAAGACACCACCTACTGGATTTATCTATCATCGGATACTATGACGTGTTTCGTATGTAAAAATGAGAAATGTCCTCAAAGCGAACTAGGTATATCTCCCTCAAATAAAGCTAAAGAAAGCAACATGTCTAAAAATGAATTTTCTAACTTTAAACGACCACATCCACCTACTGAATCTTCTACAACAGATGGGCCCCTGGTACTTGAAAAGCAGACCCTGAAGGAGACTTTAATTGACTATGACAGAGACACTTTCTCAATCGAGTACAGAAGAAGCCGTGAAGAGGATCAGTGGAAAAGAGCTTTAGAAATCACCTCAAGATGACTTAGATTTAATAAACCGGAAAGATACTCGTATTGTATCTAAACATAAATTTATTAAAAAAAAAACAGATAATAAGTAATATGTGTAGTAATCTTAAAGTTGTCAAAGATATCAATTTAAGAATTGTACAGTAGAATAGTAGTAGCCTTAGTCCTAAATTGAGTGAATTAGAAGCATATTTAGTTAAGGAGAAAATCCACATTTGTTTATGTACGGAGACATGGATGTCACCTGATAAAATGGTAAGTGTGCCTGGCTTTTATTGATTTAGGAAAGATAGAGATAATGATCACGGAGGGGTTGCTAGTTTTGTACATAGGCCGGCTTTAGAATTGTCCCACCCCTCTCCACCCATGAGAGTCGTAAGAGCCGACTGAAGGAATACCGGGGGAGTGGGCAGCAGCACTCCTTCGAGTATTAACAACATCCACTACGATCGCTAATCCGCCTGCCAAGCGTGGCGATTACGGCACTATCCCCCATTCTTGGGGAGGCCTATGTCCAGCAGTGGACGTTAAAAGGCTGATGGATGGATGGATGGATGGATGGAAAGTTAGTTACTACAGTTACTCCATACTGTCAAATGGAACTCATTTGTATAGAAATTATTAACTTTAGCAAAATTAAGAACATTATAGCTACTTATTGTCCTCAAAATGCTAACGTCAGTAGATCAGATTATTATAATCTATTTAGCTTCTGTGGTCGAAATACTTTCATAGCCGGAGACTTTAACGGGCACCACGCGGCGTGGTCCTATAAAACTGATACCAGGGGACGTCTAATTGCAGATGCAAGTATGGATCATAATTTTTTGTACTTAAATGATGGTAAATATACACGATTTGTAATGCATAACGGTGAAGCTACCTTTTCAACGCCGGACATCACCTTTGCAAGCTCAGATATAGCCCTAGATTTTGACTGGTGTGTAACTAATGAGTGCTTTGGTAGTGACCGATTAGTTCTGATAAAATTACATGATTTATATAGTTATATGCCTCCAAATAGTAAACGCAATATTAAAAAGGCTGACTGGTCTCTATATAAACATGAGGTTAGTTTAAACTATGTGAATTTTGTTCTGAATGACGATTTGCAGGACTGCTACGATAGACTCCTCGTAGCTATTAACAGTGCGGCTGATAAAGCGATACCCTATACTAAATTTCATAAAAATCCACATTCAACATTTATCCCAAAAAGCTGGTGGAATCAAGATCTGTCAAAAATTATAGCCGAAAGACGTTTAGAGTTACAAAAAATCTGTAAAAATCGTTCCGTTAAAAATTATAATATTTAAAAAAATGAAATTAGAGAAAGAAAAAATAAAGAAAGAAATAAAATATTTATTTCTTGCCACAAAAGACTTACGAGTAAGCTTACATATTTATAACAAAAATAAAATTGATACCTAATAACTATAGCATAAAGTAGAAACGGAATTTTACAGGATTTGTTTTCGTCTTGTGAGGCAGAAAAAGGCCCATTGCTCAGCAAATGTTGTAATGCCGGATGGCATTCCAACGCTGATTTTCAGCAATGTCCTGGACTTTACTTGACACTAACAAGCACTGTAAAATTATTATTTCCATTTTCTTGTAAATGGACACATTCTTATAAATAGACATAGTTATATTTAAATAAATACCCATATTTGCCTGTTACTGATATATGGCATAATCACACAAAAAAAAACAACAAGAAACAAGAAGCTCAACATATGATTAAAACAGCTAAAAGGGAGTCATGGCAGCAGTTTTGTAGTAGCATAGATGCAAAGACTTCATGTGCTGACCTATGGAAAAAGTTAAGATGGTTGAAAGGCTATCGAGCTCCCAAAAAACAAAATATTCTACAAGATGAGGTTGCTGAAAATTTTTTAGTAAGTCTATCTCCTGATTGCGTTAGTTCCGAGTCCCGCAAATTAACTGCACTAGTTTAGAATCTCATGCATTCGCCTTCCCAGAATTAAATGCCATACTCAAGAAAAAAGATCCATCCGCGGGGTTAGATAATATTGTGTATACTATGATTTTTCACCTACCACCAGACGTTAAGGTTTTACTGTTGCATATATATAATCTTATTTATATTTCTGGCGTTATTACAAATCAATGGAGGAACATCAAAATTATAGCTATTCCGAAACAAAATATCAACACATGTAAGTTTCGACCAATATCTCTTCTAAATTGTATTTGCAAATTATTTAACCTGATGGTAACTAAAAGATTAGAATACTATTTTGAAAGTAAACAACTGTTTAATGAACATGTTTGATGAACATACACTAGGCTTTCGTCGTGGTTACTCATGTGTTGATAACCTGTCTCGTTTTGTAATGGACGCGAAAATAGCTCTGACAAACAAGGAATACATGTTGTGTGGTTTCTGTGATATATCTGACGCATATAATAATGCCTCTATTGAATGTCTTTATGATTGCTTGGTTAGTTTTGGTGTAGATCCTTATCTGTGTGTATATATCAATTAATTTCTAAAAGAAAGACGTCTTTTTCTATTTCTTCAGAATGGTGAATGTTTATCGCGGTTGTGTCGGCAAGGTCTTTGTCAGGGTGACCCTATGTCTCCGATACTTTTTAACATTATTACTATAAATTTAAGCAGGAAATTACCTTTGGTGAGAATATCTCAATATGCTGATGATTTTACTTTGTACTGTGTTAACAGCATATTCAATGCTGTGTTAATAACATGGAAACTTCTCTCAATGTATTTTCCACTCTTTTACGACAAATAGGCTTAGATCTTTCTTAAGCTAAAACTAAGCTCTGTATTATTACACGTAAATATAAGATTCCTTCAATAGAGATAAGAATAAATGGTGTTCAATTCGATGTTGTTAAATGTATAACATTTCTTGGTATGTGGAATGACAGTAGGTTAAACTGGACCAAACATATCAATGAATTAGTCAGTAAGTGTATATCATATGTAAACATATTTAAATATCTGTGTAATTCTGGGACATCCTTTGCAGTTAAGACGATTTTACGGCGCCTTAGTACAGAGTAGGATAGATTATGGTAGCTTTCTTTACGACAGTGCGAGTATAGGAGTCCTCAAAAAGGTAGGAATAATTCAAAACCAGGGTCTATGCGTTTGTGGTGGCTTCATACGAACAACTCCAATTCATGTAATGCAATCAGAATTAAGTATAATGCCATTGGAGTTTAGATGACAATATTTATGTCATAAATATATGTTGAAGGTTTGGTCCAGGACAAATGATCATGTAATTATACGTATAAATGTTTTCGTTGATTTATTATTAAATGGTGTACGATATTGGCGAAGAACCGGTAGTGTTATATTAGTTGATACATATAAAAGAGTTAAGGAATTTGAAGATTTCCAAATTCAGATATCGTTACAGTATCAATCACCTTTTCTCATAACGACATTACACGATATCATATCAATAGAAATAAAGTCAATAACAACGTCTAAAAAACAAACAAATCGTTGTGATTATATTAATGCTTTTGCATCAATGATAGAAAATGAATTTCATGGTTTTGTTCATATATACAAAGATGCTTCCAAAGATAGATTAAATGCGGGGTGCTCTTTTTTTAATCACAGCACATCATTTAGTGCTAAGTTTTATATTGATAATAAGCACATGGGATTAGAGGATTAATAAGCACATGCGATTAGAGGAGAGATTAGGAGGATAAACCATTATGGGATTAGAGTTGATTGCAATATTGGAGTCACTTTATTATGCGGCATTATGCGGATATAGACACTTTGTAATATTTACTGACTCGTTGTCTTCTTTGCACCATTTGTTAAGCTGTGGAAGGGGCTCATTTGGAAGACAGGAGGCTCCATTATAAATTGTATTTGGTATTTAATAGATAATGGTGTTGAAGTCAGGATATAATGGGTCCCTTCGCATGTAGGGATCCACGGGATCGAGGTGGCCGATGCTGTAGCCAGGTTGGCCTTGACCAATGATGTTGAACTAAAGATCCAATCGTATCATTTTGATCTTTTAAATCAGGTTCGCGAAAGTATATTATGAGTTGTGGAAAACGGCATTTTGTCAAAGCTCAAGAGAGAAGGGAATTTGGTATGGTACTATAGTAAGGGAGCCGCCTCGTGTCCCGTGGTTTTCCGCATGTAAGTTGAATAGAAGAGAGCTGGTCCTTTGTATGAGGATTCATTCTGGACACGTTCCCTTAGGTGCATTTAGATTTCTAATGCGTTTACAAGACAATCCAAGCTGTGCCACGTGTTACGATGCCAAAGAGGACCTACCACCGACTAGTGGAATGTGTCCAGAACGAGCCGGATAGAGCAGAACTGTTGCAAGACACGGGTCATATTAGGTATGAATTGTTCTTTTTTCTGCATATTCTTATCTTATCATTTTATTTTTAGTTTTTGTTTAGTTTTATGTGTTTAACTTGTGTTCAATTATATTATGTTTTTTTTTGTTTATAGCCGACTTAACCTAAATGGTGTATGGCTCTAATATATAATTTAAAAAAAAACTAGACGACGCGGGACGTCTAACAGATGTGAAAACATGGAAATTATTTTGTTGAAATCATAACTTGACAAAATGCTCCTTAAGACGAATTAAACGAATATAAACTCGATGGGTTTGGGTCGTTTCATTACAGTTACTGTGGCCACCTTCCAGCTCTATCAGGAACCTAGATAACATCTAGAGACAAAGTACTCATCAAGATGAATCACATGGGCCCAAATTCGATGATATTATGTCGTTTTATAACAGAGTTCCCATGGTCACTTTCTAGCTCCATCATCAGACCCTGGTTACCACCTAAAGACAAAGTACTCATCAAGACAAATCAAACGAGTCCGAACTCGATTGGGTTACGTCGTTTCATTATAGAGTTACTGTGGCCACCTTCTAGCTTCATCCTCAGACCCTGGATACCATCTAGAGACAAAGTACTCGTCAAGACGAATCATACGAGCCCAAACTCGATGGGGCTGCGCCATTTCATTATAGAGTTCCTAGGTCCACCTTCCAGCTCCATCATCAGATCAGCTCCATATCATCATAATATTGCATTGTCACGTGATAAACATATGCGTGTAAAATTTCAGCTTAATCGGAAGCCGGGAAGTGTGTCAAATTTAACTTGCAAGATTTAAACGGGATAAGTAAAATAAAAGCGTCGCCACACTAACAGCCATTTTACCTCCCTCCGCATTAGATGTTTCACATCAAAAAAAAGTTTATTTACGTTTTTTATTAAGCGAGAATTTTGTATCATGACGTCTCGGAGGGATATCCTTTATCTGTATTTAAAGTAACATAAACGGGTCTTTTTCGCGTATAAATTAAGTGAAATTATTAACTACCTTTTACCCGACGTTTCAACTACGTTGTAGCAGCCGTAGTCACGGGATAACTTCATCAATCCTTTATCTGTATGTCAAACCCTTCCGTCACACTTTTTGCGTATTATTTCAAAATCATTTTGACAACAGCAATGAAAACTGTAAAACATAAATAACGTTCAATTAATGTTAATAATTAACAAACTTTATGAAAACGCCATGCGAGCAATATAAATATTATTTTCACACAATATTATGATAGTACCATAAAATAACAATAAATCTACTCTATCATTTTCACAAAAATATTTTGTAACGAACACAATACCAATATTTTCTATTGTCTGCAATCGAAATATAGCACGCATAAAGCTTTCCACGAGCTCATATATTTCAATACTATCAGACATTATTTAAAACAGATTACCTGCAGTGCGTTGGGTATTTCACAGTGCAGTTACGGGGAAAACTGAACGAAAGTTTCAACGAATGACTCAGGAGCGGATTGAATTAAAAAGCGTTTTTTCTCTATATCAGTTTTCATCCAAAACTGTTTTGGTTAAGTAATTTAGTTTGTTTTCTATTCTTTTTGTGCACTAGTAGTAAACGTAGCATTTTTATCGGTACCTACATTTTACATTAATTATCGCAAATATATTCAATTTTAACAAACTACATATATCCCGTAGTTTTTAATTACACTGTATTGTATACCTATAATTTATATTAATTATGGCATATATAATCAATTCTAAAAACCATAGTTTTTAATTACATTATTTATAGCAAATTTAATTGAAAAATAATACCTTCACCAGTGAAAATGCACTTGAAGTTTTTTAATGGGCTTTGTTTAGTTTTTTTTCAGTAAAATGTAAGATTTTAAGGCCTAGATGTGTACTTTCCCCTAGAACGATCGTCAAGGTTAAGAAACTTTCACTCAGTCAGCATTAGATGGGTAACCAAAAAGTGACATCTCTTTGTGGACACAACATTAGTGTGAATGAGTTCCGGCCGTCAAATAACATCCAAGCAGGTTGATAGAGATCTTATTTTGCTGGGTAGTGATGTGCGCAAAGGAGGCGGCAGAGCATAAATGGGAGGTGGCCAGCTCTTTGCCAACCTGCAGAAGACGCACTGGGCATCAAAAAGCGCTTTACGATCTCCGGCCCTCATAAGCGCTGGCCTAGGGCAGTACATTATCCTAGAAAAAGCAGTTCCGCGAGCACCTCTCGATGAGGGAGAGCTGGGCTCTACAAATCAAGCAGGGCCTCTGAAAATGTTGGCCAGGACCTGTCAAGGGTGAACGAACTCGCGTAGAAAGAACTAGCAAAATTATGGTATTTGTTTTAACATATGTCACGAGCACGAGTATGTACAGGTAAAGATAAAGCCGTAACAGAGCTGTCTGTATATGCAGAAACTTAGGTTCAGACATGCCTTTTATCTCAAATATTTTAGATGTTAAGCATTTGAGAAAAAAATGGCGTTTCTTAACCCAAAATATTTTTTTTGTTTCGTGGCAGACTGTTGTTTGTTTGCACTTTAAACAAAAAATATTGAACGTTGTTGTTATCATGATTGCTCTTAATTAGACTTCAAAAACGGGTATACAATTTATCCCAGAACTATATCGAAAGCCCAAGATACCTAATAACCAGTTTTTATAACTAACTAACCTTTGGTTTTTAGACAATATCTCAGGTTCCCGATAAAGTAGCGGGATAAAATGTATACCAGTTGTTAATTCTAATCAGAGCTATCAAACAAAAAAGTTGCATCAAAATCCGTTCAGTAGTTTTTGCGTGATGTAAAAACAAACAAACAGATAAACAGACAAAAATCTAAAGAAAATCGTTATGTGTTTAGACCCGCCTATACCTATGGCCTAATTTAGTAATTTTTCTCAAATATCTTAAATGTACAGACACAGCTCTGTTACAGCTTTATAATAGTATAGATAAATAATATAGTTTTTGATACACATTAACTAGTTTTTGTCTGCGGCTGAGGCTGGTTGTAATATAAAAACAATCAAGCAGACTTCCACATACTTCTTAAGTAAAGATAAATCGAAACTTCTGTAAAACAATTTACTCAAATTGCAAAATAACAAGGTATAACCAATCTTTATTATACTAAGGGCCTTTGCCCGCGGCTCCGCCGCAGACGAAATCTAGCTTTTCCCGAAAAGTAGTAGTGTAGTTTTCGCTACGTATACAAGTTGTAAGTCTAATTCAGAATTACTGTTGTCCAGAAAACAAAAAAGTTTCATCAAAATCCATTGTAATTTTTGCGTGATGTAAACATACAGATACAAACAGATAAACAGACGAAAATTCTAAAATAAATTATTTAGGAACACAGATGTTTGTACTGCGTCTGGGTATTTTTTATCTATTATATGTATATATATTGACATAAAAAGTAATATATGTATTATATATATCAGTAATCTGGTACTCATAGCACTAGCGGTAAGCTTAGTTTGGGACCAGACGACGTTGTGTGAAATGTCCGTGAATATTTATTTATTTTATTTCTAGTTTATTTATTTAAAATATTACCTATGCGTTATCTACAAGTTTCAACTCTATAACAAGATTTCAACAATATTTATTAGTAAGGAGGCCTTAGCGACGGAGCTCTTAGCATAGTTAACTCAAATTAACTACCCTTATCTTGAATTAGGGCTGCCCCTTAAGTCCTAGGAGGCTTGCGTCCGAAAATTGTGATATATATGTAAGTAAGGACCCTGGTGGCTTTATCAGAAAGTTTATACCTTAGTAAAGTGGCATCATTTATATAAACTGCTCTGTATATCACGATAGTATCGTAAACTGTTCGGTTTTGGACTACATACTCGTAAATATATTTATTTATAGTTCCTATTGAGTTCCATAAATGTCTATACTTCTATAGAAAACATTTAATAACTGCCTTTGTGGTGCAGCTGTAGTGTGAGCGATTGCTGATCATGAGGTCTCGGGCTCGATCCCCGGGTCGGGCACTATTATTGAGCTTTTTTATAAAAAGGAAAATTCTCAGTAGCAGCCCGGAGTTTGGAAATGTGCCCAGTAGACGTCAATAGGCTGTTACGTGGGACTTAAACATAGTGTGTGTAATATACCTCTGTCTACCCCTTCGGAGAATACAGGCGTGATACTATGCTTTTAATATATTTTATCGTTAAGATAAAGTTTGTAAAAAAAACACATTTCCTTTTTGGTCATCATGAAACACAGTCATTCCCTTTTTCTCATTAACATTTTTCTTACCTATTAAAAACATATCGCACCAGAGAATACCTCCAGCATTTACAAGGACAATAACTTTATGAATATAAAATTAACGGATATAATTAATATACTCCCACTGAGAGATTAGGAATACAAGTGTCACCACCCAATTCTTTCCCGCGGGTGTCGTATGAGGCGACTAAGGGAAGTAAGCAATTATCATCCATTGCATGACTGGTGGTAGGGCTGGGTACCAAGTGGGAGTACTCACTTGGTATCCGACCTGAGCGGGTTGGGTCCACCATCTCCCGTGTGACCGGCCATGAAGCACATCATTGCGTTTTAGCTGTAGCAGGAGATAGCTGTTTATATTTAATTTCATCTGTGAAATGAATTGGTGAGCAGCGGCTTGACGATGCTCTCGGTATGGTCGAGTCCATGCATGGGCGACGGTTACCATTTGCCATCGGATGGACCGTGGCTCGTCTGCCACTACATGCAATAAAAAAAAAGCACTGCCAAGACATCTGCTACAATTTCCGTATTCCTACTATATGTAATATTTTAAATGTTAAAGTCAGTATGTTGTATGCTTGTTTACTCTTGACGGCGTAACTACTAAGCCAATCAACACAAAATGGGCTTATATATAGGTCAGAGTACAGAGCAGGCCTACTTTTCTTTCTTATTTTTGTGTAGTTATATATATTTTTTGCATCATAAAAAATCAATGTATTCAATGTTAAAACAGTTCAACATTATTTACATAACTAGATGATCAGGTGAACTTCCTACAATTTATTTCATCAGCGATTGCCAATCCTTTTTTTTTCTAACCACACACGCCGCCGTTCGGAGCAACGAACAGGGTAGTGTGGGGCCCTCACTAAAGAAACCGGCCGTGTGCCGTCTCTCCGCCTTTATTGGCAGACCACCGCAGTGGTCCGCCAGCGGCTTACCCTTTCGGGTACCCTAAGCTGAGCGACGCATCCGCACACGGAGCGTCGCACCTTCACGGGAGGCCTTGCGGGTGGCGGACGTTCCCCGGTCCATCCACCTGCAGCCTCAGCTAGGGCGGAATTAGCCGCAAATATTCATGCCTGCGTCGCCCCAGTCGCTGGCGGTGGTTCGGATCTGTGGAAGGACCAGCCTCCCTGGCCCTCTCCGCCGCTTCCTTCCACGAGATGACCTCCTCGTAGAAGGCAGCGACCGCGACCCAGCGATTATCAATCCTAATCAATATGTATCATCTAATATTTGGATTTTGATAGGTTATTAAATGAAATAGATATTTCCTGCACGACCTAAAGGTTGACTGGCAGAGAATGCTTTTAGCATTAAGTCCGCCTTTGTACAAATAGTGCATGAAGTTTTTAAATAAATAAATAAATAAATAAAATAAACGAAACTTGCTTGTAATGCTAATAAATTAGAAAGAATGACAGTAGCTGTCATCTTGTCGTCTGTTAGCCAAATACTCATACAAAGTTACCAATACAGAATTTTACATTTTTTTTCTTTTCTAAAGGGTTTTCCTTTGTTTTTTCTTTACTTTTAAACCACCCCTGTATTAGAGTGAACAAAACAAAATGACAATTATGTAAATCAGTCAAGCCAGTGTTGAGTTTTAGCGAGAATAACGAACAGCAATTGATTTTTATATATATCGATAATTATTTGACAGTATTATTTTACACATTTTGATCTATATTTTAGAACTTGACATGCTCAGCTACTCTTAAAGTACAAATTATAATTTGTGAATAAGGAAAAAGAGTATTTTAGTACAGGCGGGAATAATGCATGTAAATGCGTTCCGATAGAGGGCGTTGGTCGTTAAGACGAATGTGATAAGGAGATTGGGTATGTCTAAAAGATAGTACTGTAGCTCAGTGGATTAGAGCACTTCCCCGCATAGGAAGGGACGCAGGTTCGATTCCCGCCTGTACTAAAATACTCTTTTTCCTTATTCACAAATTATAATTTGTGCTTTAAGTATTATTTTACGTTTAGCTTTAGCACGTGGTTTGGACGCAGGCAGACGATAGTTTCCCATCTGAACTCGATATTAAAGTTAATAAAAAAGCTATAATTAAAATCATTTCAAAAATTCTATTCAGTAGTGTGTGTTTGTCTATTAGCATAGGGAAGAAACAAACTTGTCTTTTTACACTCGCAACTTACGGGGCTTAATTGGTGCTTACGGGTTGAGATTGTAAATTCATAAATGTGTCTCAAATTGTAGCGCTGCTATCGTTTTTTTATACTATGAGGGTTGTAAACAAGCATAATTGATGGTAAGCGGTTATAAGTTCATCACTTGCAAGTCGCTAACTCCAAGGAAAGGGATAGGAGGTGGAACCGAAGGATTTGCCTCGTGGCGTAGTCGGTAGTGTAACCGACTTCCGTGCACGAGGTCGTGGGTTCGATTCCCACTCAGGACAATTATTTGTGTGATGAACACAGATATTTGTACTGCGTCTGGGTGTTTTCTATATATTATAAGTATGTATTTAGAAAAAAAAAAGTAGTATATGTATTATATCCGTAATCTGGTACCCATAGCACAAGCGTTAAGCTTAGTTTTGGACCAGAGGACGTTGTGTGAAAAATGTCCGTAAATATTTATTTAAAAAAAAAAAAATAAGGGGAGGACAAAGAGGTGGGTTGGGACTCCGGTGCTCTCACTCACCATATGAAACACAACAGCAGAAAGTACTTATCTATCATTATTTCAATCGAGTCAGCATATTCTTGCTGGGGCAAATAAAACTGAACTAACGTTCGAGTTCGTGAATAAATTTATTGATATAATTATTTAACACTATCTTTATTAGTTTGTCTTTAACGCAAACAAAGGGATGAAGGAAGTTTTAAATTTAATAGAACATTAATGAACTTCTATAGTGCCCGTTTCTAAAGTTTTTAGTATATAGAGAGTTTACTACCAAAATAAATTTACTAACAACACGAAAAGTACTCAAACTAAACTACTATTAGTTTCGGCTCAGCTGACGTTCTAAAGTCTTTATACATTGTTGTTAACTCTACATTATATGGAAACAGTTGTTATATTGAAACATTTTAACTCTATAAAGATTAACCACTGCATTTTTTTATACTAAGCGAGTGGCCAACATAGTACCGGGAGAGTAGGCAGCAGCACTCCCTCGAGTATTAACAACATCCACTGCGATCGCCAACCGGCCTGCCAAGCGTGGCGATTACGGCATTATCCCCCATGACGGGACTGCTCGTTGTGGCGTTCTCTTGGGGAGGCCTATGTCCAGCAGTGGACGTCGAAAGACTGATGGATGGATGGATGACGCGTATCTCAGGTTGGCGATACAGTAGTGGGACAAATGTAGTTTTTAAGTCTAATCAACAGTTATCAAACAAAAACAGTTGATTAAAATCGTTCAGTGTCTTTTGCGTGAAGCCTGAAGAAACTAACAGACATACAGATATACAGACATAAAAATTAAAAAGCATGTTTTGTGTTCAGACACGCCTATATAGCTTAATACAGTATTTTTTCTCAAATAATATCTTAAACGTACATACATAGCTTTATTGAAGCTTTATAATAGTATGAGTTTATAGCTTTTCAATCTAATTTGATAATGTGAGGTGCGTGCTATGTATGTAGATGAACTCAAGGCTTGTGTGTATAAAACTTTAGAACTGTGCCTATCATCCAACATGCTTAATTTTTTATTTGAATTGACTTAATAAAACATTTTAAATTGAATAAATTTTCAATTCATGAATATTCCAAATCATAATCGTATACTATCTAAAGATTAACGAGCTTACAAACCAATGAATATGTATTCTACTAAATTGAGTTTAACCTCTATCAAATCTGGTCCAATCCAAATTGTAAATCACGGATCAAGTTAAATTAGTACTAAATAACTACTTGGCTATATTAAATCGCATGAATCCGCTGTTTATTTTGGCTGTGGTTTTTTATTGACTGCGATGGCAGATGAGCTACGGCCCACCTGATGGTAAATGGTTACAACCACTCATGTATTTAGCAATACTTGACTGTACAGATCGCGGAGTGATTTAGGTACCGGCCTCCTGCTCAAGTCTCGTGGGTTCGATTCCCACGCAGGAAAGTGAGTCCGTTAAATTGAATGAAAAAATACTAAGAAGCAATACTGCCAAGCCACCGCTTACGATGGTACGCGGTGGATTAGCAGTTGTTGGTCACACGGGAGTAACATCGAATTACGCGGGAACCATAAATAGTGAATACTCCGAATTGGTACACAATCCTACCACCAGTAGGTTAGGATAATACAATAGGTTATAGTAGCCGCGCCGCCGGCGGACCACTGAAGTAATCCAACATAGTACCAGTGGTCCGTCAACACAGGAGGAGAGACGGCACATGGCGGGTTTCTTTAGTGGGTGAGGGCGCCACACTACCCTGTTCGTTGCTGCGAACGACGGGGTGTGCGGTTAGGTACATTATTTTTTACCGCCTAATCAAAATAAAAGATCAAAATGTTCAAAAAAAAAGTTTACTGCAGCCGAAATAATAATACAATGGGTGTTAACTGTTGTGGGTTAAAATATGATAAAAATACCTACTTATAATCTTTGGCCGTTACCACATTGGATCTAATCCTTACTAATGTTTTAATGCATAAGTGCATTTTTTTGTTCAAGTGTCTATTTGAAACTGTCTCGGTGGTACGAGCTGCAGATCATGAGATCTCAGGTTCGATCCCCGGGTCGGGCAGTGTTATTAAGCTTTTTTGTAAAAATAAAAATTCTCAGTAGTAGTCCAGAGTTGGGAAATGTGCCTGGTAGACGGCAATAGGCTTGCCCCTTATTATGTGGGACTTAAACATAGTTGGCAAACCGCGGGTGTGTAATACACTTCTGCCTATCCGTTCGGGGTTACAGGCGTGAGATTATATTATCCTCATGGATTTGTTTCTTACGCCTTCATGCCATAACTAATCAACCAATCATCATGAGATTTAGCATAGGTTTATTTTGTTGCTAATGATGGTAGACGAGCCACGGTCCATCTGATGGTAAATGGTAACCGTCGCTCATGGACTCAACTATACCGAGAGTATTGTCAAACCTCTGCTCACAATTTCACAGATATGGAATCAAAGAATAGGCTATCTCCTGCTAAAACCAAAACACACCAATGTGGTACCAACCCACACGGGGCCCATAGCAAGCAAGTATTTCCACTTGGTACCTAGCCCTACCACCAGTAATACAATGGATAATAATTTCTTACTTCCCTTAGTCACCTTGTACGACACCCGTGGGAAAGACTGGGATGGTGACACGATCTAGAAAATAAAATTTAAATCTTCTATATATATATCATCTATATATAATCTAGAAAAAAAAACTAGCGGATCCAATAGACGTTGTTCTGTCCAAACATTGGCGTTTGGCTTGGAGTCATTTATTTTAGCTACTAAGGATTATTTTCATAAAAAAAGTAGGGGGTTTTTGGCGTGGGAAATTGTTGTTAGGTAGGTATATATTTTTACATTAGAATAAATCGAAGAAAAAATCCTGAAATCCTATTGTGGTGCCACCTACCGGGTCCAAATGTGAATCTAAAGCATCCCGGTACTTACACAAAAAAACACAACAAAAACATCAAATTCGCTCCAACCGTATAGGAGGATTTTAATGACTAATACACGGACACAAGAGATATAAGTATATAATAGATATCAAAATACATCGGCTAACAATCGACGTATTTGTATTCTGTAATCCACGCGGTCGAAGAAAGTTATCAAGATCGAATTTAGTCCCGGCGACTAGTGTTAAAGGAGACTAGTCAGGGAATTATAGCGCACAAACAGAAGTGCATCTTTGTCATATTCCGATGAGATGGCATTCCGATACGAGAGAAATCAGGAATAGAACCAAATGCGAGGCACATCGATGAAACTCTGCAAAATTTCTCACTCCGAGCCCGAGTTCTCATCGTACGCGGTGTTATGTAAAGAAATATACTTAGTTTTCAATATAATGTTATGTTTTTCATATAAACCTTATGATAGAACCTGCTTGGATTTTTTTTTATATTGCGATATTTCAATAACGTTTTTACTTGAAATAAGTATACGAAAACGTCTAAATAGGATTTAAATCAGTTTTCCGGTCAGGTAGATAGTCACATTTTATGTTATTATCTCGGAGCGGCATTTACCCGCTAAAAAACTCTAATTTTTTTTTTAGTTTAGGACTAACAATGAATTTTCCCTTTTATCTAAGAAAGTAGCAATTGATGGATAATATTGATTTTCGGGTTTAAAGTATCTGCTTTTGTTCCTGAAAATATACGTATAGGTGTAACATATACATTTCGAGTATACACGTAATCCTTAATGTGTTTTAAATTCGAAAGTGCGTTTGCTAGTTATGTTTTCACTGCCTAACTACTTCACTAATCATCGTGAAATTCAGCATACACATGGTCTGGAACCTATTAACAATACATTTTATACAAGAGAGATGAATAATTCTTGTAATATGATATGTTTTTTATTTACTTTTTTAGCATTTGACATCCTTAGCCATATAAATTAACACAAAGTGTGAAAATATGAAATCGAAAATAACAGTCACGAGCAGAATTTGAACCTGCATCTCCTGGAATACCGTTCCAGATGCTTTGTCAATTCAGCAATCGTGACAATTGCTCGGGACTGCTAATTTCGATAACACATTAATTCTTAACGTCACCCAAGACGGACAAATCCTTTTCGTGTCTGTTATTTTCGGTTTCACATTCTCACACTTTGTGTTAATTCTTGTATGCTAGCAATTTTTGCATATATATAAATAAGGTGCAGTATGCCTAATCCATAAATACTAAGTAAACCAGTTTACATGGAAATTACAATGCAATATCCCAACGTTGAAACACATTAATAAAATATAAGAATTCGCTCTTAGAATCCGCTTTGCATTTCTCACGGCGAAGTTAAAATATAATTCCTCCAAAATAAACCATAAAGTTTAGGAACAATTTTTTGCTTCAGCGTCTAAAGAAAAAGAATGATCCGCATATATTGCAGGAGACAGCCAAAAAGTTTTGTACCTTAATTATGAGGCTAAAGGGCTTATTTCTATGACAGTTTGTTTACGAAATATTGTTAGCTTGGCTTGTTTATTGAAAGTGGATACGCTAATGAGTTCATTTAATGGAAATAATTATTAATTTAGTTGTAATATAAAACATTTGCTATACTACACCTTGCATGAAAGTGGCAGTGGTATTTAGTTTAATACAAAGACTGACATTGAGCACACCTCTTTTTTTTTGTACCTTACCGCACACCCTGTCGCCAACCCGCCTGCCAAACGTGGCGATTATGATAAAACCCCCATTTTGGGAAGGCCTATGTCCAGCAGTGGACGATGAAAGGCTGATGGATGGATGGAAGTCAGATAGAGTATGTGTTTGTGTAAGTGTAAGAAATTGTATGTGTATTGTATATGTATGTGTGTATAAGTGTCATTTATCTCAGCTGCTGAGTATTCCCACTTGGTAGTTGGTATCCCAAACTACTACTGGTAATACAATGGGTGATGACTACTTAGTCGCTCCGTATGAAACTCGCGAGAAGGAATGGTGCTGGTGTTACTTCTATTCTTAGTCTTTTTGTCAACATCTATTTAAGAGAATTGATATTTTTCACTAGAAACCATAAAGTTAGAATACGGTATTATATTCTAACGGCCTCGGTGGTGTAGTGGTAGTGTATGCGACTGCTAATCATGAGGTCTCGGGTTCGATCCCCGGGTCGGGCAATGTTATTGAGCTTTTTCCTAAAAAGAAAAATTCTCAGTAGCAGCCCGGAATTTGGAAATGTGCCCGGTAGACGTCAATAGGCTCGCTCCCTATTACGTGGGACTTAAACATAGCTGGCGAATCGTGGGTGTGTAATACACCTCTGCCTACCCCTTCGGGGAATACAGGCGTGATGCTATGTTTTATATTCTAAGTGTATGCCAGAAACACAGCCATTCATTCATCTCTCAGTTTAATAAATAGACAATAATTACCAATGCAGAAACGTTTATTAAATATATTCATTTAATAACTTGCAATATTCTAGACATTCGGCACGTCAAATATGACAACGCGAAAAATTTGTTACTTATGTTCTACCTGGCCCACTTTATGGGTAGTGCAAAGTTTGAAAACTGTATAAAATAAATTACTTATCATAAATTACCAAAAAAAGGTACTTATAACATTGTTATTTTAAATATAGATTTACTTGCACTTCTTTATATTTTTTCAAATCCTTACCGTCCCACCATTGGGCGCGGGAATGAGAGGAGTTTAATCCTTCGTTCACGTTAGCCCTGAGCAAGTTGGTAGACTTCGTAAGATGTCGATAATTCTCTCGGGCATAAAGGAATCCTTCCAATTTTGTTTCGAAAAATGTTGACTAGAAAATTTTGTAATATCTTTAGGTAACTTGAGCACCTGATACCTAGAAATCGGCCATAAGGAAAAGCTAGCATATAATGCCTAAGTTCAAAGTGCACTCTAACACTAATCATCATGGCCTTTTTTTTAGGCGGGATAATATGTACCTACCGCACACCTCACTGGCCGGGGAAACAATGAAGTAGTGTGGGGCTCTCACGCATTAAAACCCGTCGTGCGCCCTCACCCACCCGTACTCGGCGGACCACTGGTACCGCGTATATTCTCTTCAGTGGTCCGCGTAATCATCATGGTTGTTGGCTTTTAAACTATAAAAGCCAACAATTCACTTTTATAGACTCTGTACCTTTATACTCTTCTGTTTCTCCGTGTACCTATATAGTTATGTTATTTTGAAATTGTACAAATAAAGTTTATTATTATAATTAAAAAATATATATATCAATGTCATAATGATAAAAAAATGGGCCGTCACGGGACGTCTCGCAGATGTGAAAACATTGATTATCTTCCTTTCTTTAAATATTGTTTGTCTTGCATAATTCCTGGTAAACGTCCTCTCGTTATCTATGTATGAATTAAAACTGTTATTGGTTTATTGATTGACGTTAGACTTTTTCACTTTGTGTTTAATGTATAGTACTAAGCATGTCAAATGCTAAAAATATATATAATAATATCTAAAGACTTCCTAGTTAGATGCTTTTGTCAAACGATAGCGTTAAAAACAATTAAATAAATTGGCATGACGACGTCGCCATGGTGACAGTCGGTTTTAACCTCCTTCCGCATCAGATGTTACATCAATAAGTATGTTCTAGCACCTCTAGGATCTGGATCTATAATAAACTATCGTTTAAGTATTCAGTATACATTTACATGTATATTGAGTTTGAGTCATAATACTGCTCGTGGACAAGCATTGCCTTATAGTGCTACGTAAGCTATGAACTAGGTCACCGTGATGTACTCAATAACCTATTTCGCTCTAACGGGGAAGAGCTAGCCAACGGAGGTTATATGTACTCGTAGCTACATGACACTGAACATAATATATATTTCGTTTAACATTTTTTATATATACATATTTTTATATATCTTAGTACTAGTGACTTGTGTGTTTACATGGTTTACATATTGTCACTCTTCAGTGAATGAAAATATTAATGAGAACCAGCTGCAGCAAGTCTGAGATAAAACCTTATTTGTTTATTTATTTTATTTATTACGGACTGTTTTTAGAGATAACACCCTTTTTTTTGTTAAGGCGGGAAAAATGTCGCTAACCGCACACCCCGTCGTTCAGGGCAACGAATAGGGTAGTGTGGGCCCTCACCCACTAAATGAACCCGCCGTGTGTCGTCTCTCCGCCTGCGTTGGCGGGCCACTGGTACTATGTTGCATTACTTCAGTGGATAATCCTGCACTAAGGAATAATCCTTATATTGTAGGGAACTTTACAAACAAACAATTTCACGGACACAAAGTACACCCAGACTCAGAACAATCATTTGTGGATCACACAAAGAGTTGTCCTGTGTAGGAATCGAACCCACAACACTTGAGCGGGATGCCGTCACCATCTAAAGCACTCCACCATCTGTGCAGTTCTTAAAACTATACACACTATATAGGTATGTATGCATTTATAATTAGTAGTATAATACTACTAAGTGGATACGTTTACACTAACTCGATTCTACACCAACGATATCCGCAGTAGAACGTTCAATATACTTGTAGATAACAAACGGGTGCATATTACGACAATAATTTAAATATTAAGATATATTTTTGTATACATTTGGTGACTTGAAATACTTTTACCCGCACTGAGCCAGGGTGGAACCACGGTCTAAATACCTTCACTCTGATAGCGGAATCCTGCCCTGAGTGGGATATTTATGGATTGTAATGCAGATATTATCTACTTAAGACTTTCTTAAGGCATAGATACTATTAATGTCAAATGAGAATATCTTTCAGATTTTTTAATAACAACAATTATCTCAGTATTTTATAACATAATCTTATTATATAAAGAAGAAAGAAAGAAAAATATTTATTTTTTTTCACAGTAATTAAGTTTGGACAGAATGAGAGCATTCATCAACTGTGTTCTCAAGGGTGTGCTAATATAGTCTCGAATTCCATAGACTACTTTGAGCTTGTAAAAACATGATTTCAAGGCCTGATTAATATGCCTCTCAAAGCGCAATTCTGGATCCATTATCAATCCCAGATTACATGCGTAGTCAACCCTGGCAATCCTGGCTCCTGAAATTACAAGTTCTGGGTTTTCAGAAAGCACTGCACCAATCTGGTGTTTACTTCCTAGGACCATGAATTTTGATTTCAGTGGATTCAGCATCAATGCATTCCGTTCAGCCCATGAGACAATTCTCTCAAGGTCTTCATTTAATTTGCATACTGCCACTTGTGTGTCTCTAGGCCTGAACGAAATGTAAAGCTGAACATCATCTGCATACATATGATATTGACAGTTTTTGATTGAATTTATAATGTCAGCACTATAGAGGATATACAGCAAGGGCCCAAGGATAGAACCCTGAGGAACTCCCCTATTCACGTGACGCGGAGAAGATGTCGCTCTTAAACCGTCTTCTTTACGAATCTCAACATATTGAGATCTGTTAGAGAGGTAACTACTAAACCATTTCACAGTTTCTCCATCGAAACCATAAAAAACCATCTTGGCTAGCAGCAAATTCCTATCAATTCCATCAAAAGCACGTGAAAAGTCAAGCATGGCAAGAATAGAGCCCTCACCACGATCACGAGCCTCCAGAAGGTTTCCCACTACATCCGATAGAGCAGTTGAAGTACTACGGCCTTTTCTAAACCCTGACTGGAGTTCTGGCAGAATATTGTTTTGTTCTAAATAATCTGCCATTTGGGAGTGCACTATTCGCTCCAGTACCTTAGACAGTATGGGTAAAATACTAATGGGACGTAGATCTAAAGGATTCTGAGGGTTGCTGTTCTTAGTGATGGGACGAATTATGGCGCATTTCCATGTATCTGGGAATGTACATGCACTGATTGATTTATTTATTATATCAGTTATGGCCTGAAGAGAGCTGGGCAGTGTAAGGGCCAACATATCCAGACTAATCTCATCCACACCCTGTGCATTTGACTCTAGACTATTGACAACCCTCAACACAGCACTCTGATCAACAGTCTGTAGTCTGAATGTAGAGTTACTAAACCGGTTTTGTTGAAAAGAAGACAGTGCCAGTGTGTCACTAACACAGGTACCAGGTATATCTAGAAATGCCTCATTTATTGTGTCTGGGTTATCAAAATAATCTGGCAACAGACAATCCTTGTGATCTGGCAAAACCTCCGACTTGAGGTTTTTCCACAGTGACTTAGGGTTCTTAATGTTTCTGTTAATGTACTCTGTGAAGTAAGCCTTTTTATCATTGTGTAACACTAGAGTAGCCTGTCTCTTCAAATCCAAATAGTACCTTTTGTGCACATCCTGTCCAGTTCTGTGAGCTTTATGCCGGGCTTTGTCACGTAACCTGAACAGTAGTCTGACAGTGTCGGTGATCCAGGGTGTTTGATGGACTTTAAATGTTTTTTTCTTAAGAGGAGCATGGATATTAAATAATTGTATAATGAAATAGTTAAGCGTGTGTACCATATCATTGACATCAAACAGTCTACCTATGGTGTCCCATGGTATTAAGTTTCTGTCCACAACAAAATAATCCTCCAGGATGTCCTTGATGGGTCTATACAGAACAACATGCGGTCTGGGCTTATCTTTCTTAATAACAGTTTCGCATATTATAAATGAATGGTGACCAAGTTCACTGATGTGGTCAACAAACACCCTTTGAAACTTCATATCTGAGCAAATGATGTCTATCAGAGTGCCACTCTTTCCTATGAAGTGTGTTGGCTCTTTAACTACCTGATCAAGATTTAGATAATTCAGGAATTCTTGGATTTGTTTGCTACCAGAGCTACTAGTTTCAAGCATATCTACATTAAAATCCCCTAAAATGATTATATGATTGTATGGTCCTAAACTACATATACTCTCTGTTATGCCCTCAAGAAATGTAGATAAGTTAGACCACGGGGGACGATATGCAGTGCCAATAATAATTGTTTTGCCATTTGATTTTAACTTAAGCCAGAACTGCTCAAGATTAGGCTGAATGGGGTGGGCCTGAATACGGGTATTTACTCCTTTTTTAATGTAAAAGCCAACTCCACCTCCACGCCCACACCGAACAGACTCTGGTCTGGGGATGTGCTTCAGTTTATATCCAGGTACACTCGGTGCCCGGTCCTCCTGACCTGCCCTCAACCATGTTTCATTTATAGCCATAATATCCACTGAATGGCGGCGCATAGCCACTAGGAATTCGTCGTGCTTAGTACCAAGAGAACCAGCATTCAATAGACCAAATTTGATATGCTTGCTATTGCTCATAGGAAACAAGATGTTTAGTGTGCACAAGATGTAGACTTCCCAAGCCGTGAACTAAGCTATGTAGTGAAAATTTAGTAAAATGTAATGAATTATGTATGTTATTAAAAAAATTTAAATGTTTAAAATAAATATTTAATAAGATATTATTATTATTATTTGAAAAAATTGTTCTAAAGATGTTGTAAATGCTAACTGGAAAAGAAAATGTGATTATAGAATTATGATTTAAATTGTACATTCCTTCACAGAAGTACATTCCATACATAAATATGCTGATTATTGTGTATATAATTGCCAGGCATTTATGTATTGTAAATAGAGAAGGTTCATTTTGTTTTAAATTTATTAATTTGTGTGTATATTTTAACATTAAACTTAAACATAATTGCTTAATAGTATGTCTTAAAATTGTAAACTGTAATATAGATAACCAGATGACAAATAAAATATGAATATGATTATTTATGGTTACTAGTGTCGCTTCCGAAGATTCTGAGTAAATCTGTTTCACTGCGAATGGTGCAGCTCGGGTCGCCCGGCTCTTTCCGCGCCAAGATGGTGCCACGCTTCGTCCAAACGTACCTCCACCCGAGTCGCCTCCCAGCTTCACGCGCACTGCGAAACAACTGCCGCTTGTGCTTGGTGAGGCGCTCGTTGACGTAGAACCGCGTGGGTGGCGCGGCTAGGCCCAGGTCCTCCGTGGTGGCGCCACGGCGCACACGCGCGGCCCGCAGCAACTCGTCGCGCGTGAGGCGGCGCGCCAGGCGCACCACCAGAGGGCGCGCGCGGCGCGGCCCCGCGGAGCTCGTCGCGTCGACACGATGCGCGCCCGCGCGCGCCGCGCTAACGATGTCCCGCTCATCTATTTCGACACCTAGTTTGGCACCGATCTGCATGATCAGATGGATTGGGTTTTCACCATTCACCTCCGGAAAGTTACCAATCTCTATGTCATTGCTCAAAAGCTCTTGATCACGTTCATTGAGTTCTTGGCGAAGTTCCTCGATTACCTTGTCCACAGCCGGCACCTCTGAACTGGGGGACTCCTTTAGCTGCTCGAGAGCTGCGACTCGCGATTCTAGGCCGTCCATACGGTCGGTGCATTTTTTTAACGAAGATCTAAGATCCGACATCTCTGCACGAAACAATTGAAGCTCAACCCGAACTGTGCTCAATTCCTCACTAAGCAGTTTTAAATTACTCACTAGGTCCTCAGGCATTCGTTGTTGTGCCAGGTTGCACATCAAACTTTCCGCCTCGCCTGGACTTGACACCAGCTGCGCTCGCCCTCTAATAGGAGTGTCGGTCTTGTTATCTCTTATGACATTCTTCGTGCACTCCGGGCAACGCCAAGACGGTGATATTGTACCAACAGCTGATAAATTTACGCAGGGCTTGTGATACATCCCATTGCATTTCTGACACTTAGCGGCATCAGCTGTAGAGATGAACTTTCCACAACCCCCGCACTTAGCCATCGTTTATTTGAAAATAAGTTTTATAAGAAAAGAAATATATTTTACACTGACTTACTTATGTCTCAGACACGATTTGATACTACAATACTAACTATTACTGGAGAGGAAAAGTTTAAATGATAAATACTAATTAAATTGTTTGTTTATTGAGTCAGCTGTTTTTCACAAAATAACAAGTGGGTATCCCAACAATAAATTATGCACTAGTAAATGTATTTTCACTAATGAGTTGTAATTACTAATTTAAAAGTGTTCACTGCAATATATATTGTGTATTATGGCTTAAGCTATATTTATAACACGCTTTAAACTCAATGTTTCTTATTTTTTATATTTTAACAGAGCGATTTGTGGTAACAAGTCACTGCAAACTGCGATGTCCCCATGTCCCCTGCGATGTGTTATATAAACATATTGTGAAGTGGAGATTGTGTGCCGCCATTAGGTGACTGCGATAGCTTAGCGGTCCAGAGCACTTCACCAGATTAGAAGGGACGCAGGTTCAAATCCTGCTGGCAGTAAATACATCTTGTTCCGCTTTCAAAAAGAATTTGTTCTGTAGGATGTACAAACCTTACCATTAAAAGCCTCCTTGGAAAATTAAAATAAATAAATATTCACGGACATTTCACACAACTTCTAGTCCCAAACTGAGCTTAACGCCTGTGCTATGGGTACCAGATTACGGATATAGGTATATTACTTTTTTTTTGTAAATACATACATATAATAGATAGAAAACAGCCAGACGTAGTACAAATATCTGTGTTCAGCACACAAACAATTGGCCTGAGTGGGAATCGAACCCACGACCTCGTACACGGATATCGGTTACACTACCGACTACACCACGACGCCCGTCGAATAGATCTTGAATCAATCTTGATCTCAAAAAGAGGGGTGTTATATATTTGATGTGTCAGTCTGTCTTTGGCATCGTAGCTCCTATCTGTGGTCATCAAAAGAAAATCTGACTTCGTTCTTGTTCCAAGGTCCCCTTAGTTGGACTGTGAAGGTCAGCTAGACAGTCCCTCCGTGTAAATATTGGTGTAAGACCGAACAGATGGAAAACCAATCCCAACTGGCTTGACATTGGGACAAGACCCAATTGCAGAGGAATTATTGAAGAAGCAGTATTCTTTATCATCTACTAAACTTATCATCTTTATCATCGCTAAAACACAACAATGAATATTGGTTGTTGCCACTAATATTTCATAGGCAATGTCTTTGTTACCACAAACCTCATACCACTCTTAAAAGTAATTAAAGTTCCAATAATAGAGACGTCGAATGTTCACAGACACATAAATCAGCACATTATTTTTAATGAAATGCTCTGGAATGAGAGATAAATCCAATAATTTAAACGATTCAGAGCATTAATCGGCTGGCAGAATAAAATATAGTTGAAATTATTTAGATACGGGGACGAGACGATACTGAATTCTGGAACTTAATGACTTTAAATTCATAGCTTCAAACATTAGATTATACCTAGGTACATACTATTTTTTTATATTACGAACGTGGATGGCAAACGCGCATGTCTGAGCCAGTTCGATCGGGGATGTACCACTTTCTAAAACAGATCAGCGTAAAACAACGGTAGGGTACTCCTCCTACCGTGGGGTGCGGGTTGGGATAACTCCGCGTTGGTGCACCCTGGGCAACGTCGGCACAAGTGCCGGCGGCTGAATCCCGGCAGGGGACGGATCTCCGCGTGTCCCTCTGATTAGCAGAGGGCACAGTGGATAGGCCGTACGTCCGCCGTGGAGGGTCGGCGGGACCACAGTGGTACCCCCGACGCTGGGGTGGGGACAGCGGGGTCACAGTGACCCCCCCATCCCCAGAGGTGGGGCTTTCAGCCCGAGTGGCGACGGGCTTACTGCTTGCAGTGGGCCGAAGTCTGCCGTGGAGGGCCAACGGGGCCATAGTGGCCCCCCAGGCCCTGGGAGACGGAGACGGGGCTTTTAGCCTGAGGGGCGACGGGCTCACCACTTGTTTTACGAGCGGTGGGCATGGTCTGATGCAGACCACCGTTTGGCCCGACCCGTAATCCTGAACGGACAGGACCGGGGGTCTTCGGACCACGGGGAAGAAAACCCCTATAAAAAATTACCCCAATTCAAGCTCTGCCACTCGGCGAGGGATGAATGGCTGGAGGGTATCCAGTCGCGAGGGTGGCACAACTACAGTCGATGAGCTATAAACTAACCAAAATGGCGGACAGTAATAATACAACGAATCCCCAGGAGGGTCCCGGGTGCCATGTGCCTGGGGAATCCCTCACAGGGCCGAGTCCCAAAACCAGCCCTGTTAGTCCCACGTATATGGGGGGGACAACGTACGCCAAGACGAAGAGGAGCAAGAAAAAGACCCGCGGCAGGAAATCGACGTCCGTGGGTAGCCCAACGGTTGGCAGTGGCAGCTCTGCTGCAGAAGTACAGATGGAGACGGAGACAGATGGTGGCGGTAGTTCCACTGTGTCTGCAAGCACCAAGTCTCCGAAACCGTCAGGGTCCCGGCAGGAAGCGGGCTATTTAATGGACCAGCCTTTGCGGCCTTTAAAGCGCTCTATTGAGCGAAGAGGCAACATATCGGAGTCGGAGGGTAGCTCCACGGAGATGCCACCGCCAGGAAAGACCACGGCTAAGAGAGGCCGTGGAACCAGTAGGCGGATGACTACATGAGCCTCAGCCCTGGCGGACGAGATCATACTAAAAGATCTGACAGTGGGGCTTTCGGTGGTGGAGAGGGTAACCCTCCTCACATCGAAACTCCGTGAGGAGCCTCCGGACACGGACGGTCTACCCACGATAGACCAGATTGCCCAGAAGGTTTCCGATGCCTTGGCCGTCGTTTCTACGGTAGCTAATGGGTCATGTAGCCTTTGGGGCAACCTCGCGGAGGCCCTCAACAACGCTACCAAGGTAGCATACGGGGCAATAGAGTCTCTCCGGTGGTACTTGATGCCGGAAGGGACTGGGAAGCTGGAGGCGCCCTGTCGCTGCAGGCGCTTCGAGGCGAAGGTGGCAGAACCCCGTAAGGAGCTCGCCGGCCGGCGAGTCAAGCCAAGCCTCGCCGAGGCCGGGCCGGAAACCTCTGCCTCAACGGCGGGCGCAGGGCCTCCGGCCCCTAGTCTCCTTACAGAGGAGCAGATGCGCCAAGTCATCGATCGCATTAGTGATATCTATGACCCGCGCATCGACTCCTGGAGCACCAGGGTGCCGCCGGAGCCAAGTCTCCATTTTTTCCCACCTTAACAAAAAAAAAAAGGCTGCCCCCCCTATCGCGGCTTCGCCACCGTCCCGGGTGGGAGGAGGATATGGTTACGGCTCAAAATTCAACCGTGACACTATCCTCCTTCAGGCAAATCTCAACCACTCCGCCAGGGCGCAGGATCTTCTCCTGCAACCATGGTGGAGCGGTTTATTGATGTAGCTGTAGCTGCGGAGCCTAATTGCGTTCCTGACCGCCCTAATTGGGCGGGCAGCCGCGATGATTTCTTGGCAATCGTCAGCTCTACGGCGCTTCGTTCCCCGCCCTTGTCGATCAGAGACAGGGGCACGGGATACGTTGCGGCCGACTGGGGGGGAGTTACGCTGTACGGCGTGTACTTCTCCCCCAACCGGAGTCTGGCTGATTTCGGGGTCTGGCTTAATAGCCTAGAGACCTCGTTGCGGCACCTGGCACCTAGCCACGTCCTAGTTGTGGGGGACTTCAACGCCAAATCCTCGGCGTGGGGGTCCCCTGCGATGGATACTCGCGGGGCGGCGGTTGTTGAGTGGGTGGCGTCGACGGGCCTCTGTTGATTAAACAAAGGCTCCGTCAACACGTGCGTGGGGCGACGGGGCGGGTCGATAGTGGACCTTTCGTTCGCCAGCCCTGATGTCGGCACGAGTAGGGAACTGGTGTGTCCTAGAATAGGTTGAGACTTTGTCCAATCATCGGTATATCCGGATTGAGGTCTCCCGGTCCCTCCAGAGCCCCAGTAGGGGAGAACTTCCGCGTTCCCTACGGTGGGCTGTGGGTAGACTGGATAGGGACCTACTGGCAGCCATCGTTCAATCGTGGCTGTCCTCACCAGCCCTGACTGAGGAGGTGGACGTTGAGGCTGGCCGATTTCGCGCTGCGATCACGCAGGTGTGCGATTCGGTCATGCCCCGTGTGCGACGTCCTCCTCCGAGGAAAGGGTTCTACTGGTGGTCCCAGGAGCTGACGGACCTTCGTGCAGCGTGCATTCGTGCGCGGAGGTCCTACACCCGTAGTCGGCGGCGCAACTACGATGAGGAGCAGGAGGGCCGGCTGTACGACATACCGCACCTCGCGGGCCGAGTTCGTGCTGGCCATCTGCCGTGCCAAAACTGAGAAAAGGCAGGAGATGCTGGACAGTCTCAATCGTGACCCCTGGGGTCGCCCGTACCGTGCGGCGCTTAATAAGCTCCGCACCCAGCTCACAGAGACCCTTCAGCCCGTCCTCCTCACCGAGGTGGTCGGGGGCCTATTCCCGCGATGGGTGGAGCACACACCCCCGGTCATGTCACCGCCAGGTAGCGACCGGGCGGTTGACTTTAGTGTACCACCCGTTACTGCGTCGGAAATGGGGGCGGCTGTTGCGCGGATTCGTTCCAAGAACACCGCCCCCGGCCCAGACGGGGTACCCGCCCGGGCTCTGGCCCTGGCTCTGGACCACGTGGAACCCCGCCTCAGGGGACTGTTCGACGCGTGCCTGGCGTCCGGACGGTTCCCTGACTGCTGGAAGGAGGGGAGGCTGGTACTCCTGCTGAAGCCGGGGCGAACGCCGGATTCGGTTGGGGCCTTCAGGCCCATCGTGCTGCTGGATGAGGTGGGTAAACTGCTGGAGAGAATCCTCGCTGCCCGCATTATCCAGCACCTGCACGACGTCGGGCCCGATTTGTCGGACGCCCAGTTCGGTTTTCGAGCAGAGGGTCGTTCGACAGTCAGCGCGATCATGCGTCTGAGGGCTGTGGCCGCAGCAGTCGTTACCGGCGGGGAAATGCTGTTGGCAGTGACGCTTCACATCGCTAACGCATTTAATAGTCTGCCATTCAGCTGCATCAGGGAGGCGCTCCGGTATCACGGGGTGTATGCGGTACCTGAGGTGGCTGGTGGCGGACTATCTAGAGGGCCGCAGCGTCGTCTATGAGAGCCGCACGGGGGACGTTGTGAGGATACCCATGTAGTCCCACAGGTTTCGGTCCTGGAGCCGCTCCTGTGGGACATCGGTTACGACTGGGTGTTGCGCTATCGGCTTCTTCCCGGGCTGGCCAGGTGGCAGGGCGACGCACGCCGAACTGCGATGGCCAGATGGAGGGTACGGTTGGAGGCGCCTCGGGCCGGTCTTTGGACCGTAGGGGCTCTTCCGCCGGTGCTGGAGGAGTGGGCGGGGCGACGGCACGGAGTCCTTACCTTCCGACTGGGGCAGGTGCTGTCGGGGCACGGTTGCTTCGGCGGATATCTCCACATAGTCGCAAGAAGGGAAGCGACTCCGGGCTATCTACAACTGCGGCTGTGACAAGGACACGGCGCGGCACACGCTCGAGTCGTGCCCGGCTTGGGCCGAGGAGCGCCGTGAAATCATCGCGGAAATAGGGTGGGACCTCTCGCTGCCGAGCGCCGTCAGAGCGATGCTTGGCAGCGACTGGAATTGGGCCGCGGTCGCTGCCTTCTGCGAGGAGATTATCACGCGGAAGGAAGCGGCGGAGAGGGCTAGGGAGGAGGATTCTTCCGTTGATTTGCGCTCACAATCATGCCCTATAATATCTCCTACTACTACTAGAGTAAGTTGACACTGGCCACCGCTGTGACAAAAATTACAATTTGGATATCATTGACAGGCCTTGTAGCGTAAACAACTTCCGCGCACGAGGTCTTGGGTTCGATTCCCACTCAGTACAACTATTTGTGTGATGAACACTACTGCGTTTGGGTTTTTTCTTTTATTATATGTAAGTATTTACAAAAAAAAAATTGCGTGGGGACTCCACGCGGAAGAAGTGAAACTTCGTAATGTGGAAATGAAAATAGGATTAGATTCACTCTCGCTTTGTCTCTTTCTATTCCCCCTCGATGGTAGCGTTGCACGTTTAACGCAACCTTGTTGGAAGTCGCATTAGAAGTTTCACTTCAAAAAAGTAATATAATATAATATATTATGTATTATATCCGTAGTCTGGTACCCATAGCACAAGCGTTAAGCTTAGTTTGGGACCAGAGGACGTTGTGTAAAATGTCCGGAAATATTTATTTATTTATTACAAACTTGCCACTCCAGTGATATTAAAAAATAAGCTACGTTTTTGGTTGAAATAAGAAGGTTTTATATGATAAAAACACATTAGTTTCACCAACATAATGTAGCAAATAACACTTTACTCTTTAAAAACAGACGGAAATAATTAAAATAGTCTGTAGTCATTATTTTGTAGCTGTTGTCTGATTACAAAGTTCAAAATGGTCGCACTTAAAACACACAGAACACTATTAACTCTCTGTCATGAAAGTTTATTTCAATTTTTGTAAGCAAATTATCTCTCAATAATTTAAATATTAGCCGTGTGGGGCCGGCTTTAGAATTGTCCCACCCCTCTCCACCCATGGGAGTCGTAAGAGCCGATTGAGAGAATACCGAAGGAGTGGGCAGCAGCACTCCTTCGAGTATTAACAACATCCACTGCAATCGCCAACCCGCCTGCCAAGCGTGGGGATTACGGCACTATCCCCCTTTCTTGGAGAGGCCTATGTCCAGCAGTGGGCTTTAAAAGGCTGATGGATGGATGGATGGAACTTAAATATTACATTGACTAAATCTATACTATTATAAAGCTCTAACAGAGCTATGTCTGTACATTTAAGATCCATTCATCAGCCTTTCATCGTCCACTGCTGGACATAGGCCTCCCCCAAGAGAACGCCACAGCGAACGGCCCTGTGCCGCCTGCATCAAACGACTGCCTGCGACTTTGACCAGGTCATCGGTCCACCTGGTGGGAGGCCGTCCTACACTGCGCCGTCCGTTGCGCGGTTGCCACTCGAGAACTGTTCTTCCCCTACGGTTGTCGGTTCGTCGAGCGATGTGGCCTGCCCATTGCCATTTCAGCATGCTGACCCGGCGAGCTATGTCGGTCACTCCCGTTCTCGTGCAGATTTCCGTATTACGGATCTTATCACGTAGAGAGATCCCAAGCATATCCCGCTCCATAGCACGCTGAGTGACTTTAAGCCTTGATATAAGGCCAACATTCAGAGACCACGCCTCTGTGCCATAAGTCATCACTGGTAACACACACTGGTCGTAGACCTTCGTCTTCAGACACTGTGGAATATTGGACAAGAAGATCTCCCTCAGCTTCCCGAACGCTGCCCAGCCGAGCTGGATTCGTCGATCAACCTCTTTCTCGAAGTTGTGTCTTCTTAACTGGACAGTTTGACCCAGGTATACATAGTGGTCGACAACTTCGAGAAGCGCAATCCCGACCAGGACCGGTGCTGAAATGACATGGATAATAGACATGGGTTGCGTCTTGTCCATGTTCATTCTTAAACCCACTAGTCGGAAGACACGGCTGAGGTCGTTGAGCATGGTACCAAGGTCCTCCAGCGATTCTGCCATGACCACGATATCATATGCAAATCGAAGGTGAGTGATGTATTCGCCATTTATGTTGATGCCGAATCCGGTCCAGTCCAAGAGCTTGAAAACAACTTCCAATGGAGTGGTGAAGAGTTTCGTAGACATGATGTCTCCCTTTCTAACACCTTTCTGCAGTTGGATCGGTTTCGTGCTCTTGTCCTGAACTCAGACAGACATAGTGGCGTTTCTATACAAACATTTCAACACTTCAATGTATCCATAGTCAATTTGGCACCGCTGAAGGGACTGCAGCACCGCCCAAGTTTCGATCGAATCGAAGGCTTTCTCGTAGTCCACAAACGCTAGACACAGAGGCCGATTATACTCCTCGGTCTTCTGTATAATCTGGCGCAGCGTATGTATGTGGTCTACAGTACTATAGCCTTTTCGGAAACCGGCTTGTTCGGGAGGCTGGAAGTCATCAAGCCTGCGCGTGAGTCGATTTGTAATGACCCTCGAGAACAACTTATAGGCATGGCTCAAGAGTGAGATGAGTCTGTAATTCTTCAAGAGGGTTCTGTCAACTTTCTTGAAGAACAGCACCACTACGCTCCTGGTCCACGACTCTGGAACATCGCCCCCGAGAATGACGGAATTGAATAGCCTCTGGAGGGCTTTGAGGACTGGCTTTCCGCCTGCCCTCAGAAGCTCTATAGTAATTCCGTCGTCTCCCGGCGCCTTTCCGTCCTTTAGTTGTTTGAGAGCCATTGTGATCTCGTACAGGCTGACGTCCGGGATATCTTCGGTATAGTGCCGAGTTATCTTGGATCTGGGCTCATGGACCAAGCTGTCAACAGGGTTCTGGGATCTATATAACTGTCCATAGAACTCGTGAACTTCTCTTAATATCTCATCTTTGGAAGAAACAACAGTGCCATCATTGGTTTTCAGCTTGGTCAGCTGGCTTTTCCCAACAGACAGATCTCTTGCGAACACTTTGGAACCTTAGTTCCGCTCTATCGCCTCTTTAATACGCAAGGTATTAAATCGGCGAATGTCTCGTTGCATAGACTTGGAGATCTGCCTGTTTAGTCGTCTCTGACTAGACCAATCAGCCGAAGACTGCACCGTCATTTCTGTCCGTCTCGCATTGAGCTTAAGAGTTTGGTCCGAAAGCTTTTGAGTCCTATTGACGTGACTGGTCTTAAAAAAGGTCGAACCGACCGCTTGGTTTCCACGAACCTGTTGTTCATATCGTTCATTGAATCGCACTCGTCTTGGCATTGAAAGTGATTTTGTAGTTCGAGCTGAAAGTTTTCGGGGTTCTGGTATTGAGCAGGTGTTGATCGGAGCATAGACTTCATCAAGCGTGACCTCTCGACTTTCATATTTAGATTCAATATGCCTCTAACTAAGCGGTAATCACTCCCAATTTTAATCCTGCTGATCACTGAAACATCATTGAATATGTGTTGTTTGTCCGTTAAGATGAAGTCGATCTCATTTTTCACTGAACCATCAGGGCTAATCCAGGTCCATTTTCGCTGGGGCTGTTTCCTGAAGAAGGAATTCATCATAAATAGGCCTTCCTTCTCCAGAAAATCAGATAGCATCTGGCCCCTGTGGTTCCTCTGCCCAAATCCATATTGCCCCACATTCAGCTCATCGTCTCTCCTTATGCATAGTTTTGCGTTGAAATCTCCCATAACCACCGTGAAGTGACCTTCAGTGAATACCTTTTGGTTATTCTGAGTATAAGGCACGCTACCCTACTCGACACACTCTCAATCTTCTCCACGTTACCTATGAGAGACTTGCGAATGATAAACACGACCACCCTGGGACTGTTGGTCGCCCTCCCGGTGGAAGAGCAAGTTTCCGGACTGGAGGATTATCGTGCCCTCACCCTGTCTTCGCACTTCTGATAATCTTACAATGTCCCATCGGATCTTGCTCAGTTCCTCTTCCAGCGCGTTCACCCTCTCGTCAGTCGTCAGTGTCCTGACGTTGTGCGTTACCAGGGCCAGAAGTCGTTTCTGGTAGCCGGATCGCAACCGGAGATTCTTAGCACCCCCTGCTCCGCTGTTACCGGGCCCGCTACCGTTAGGCCACGGAATAGCGGAGCTGCCGTGACTGGGAGCCGATGTGTGTGTGTGTGTGCGCTCATATGGGGGGGTATGGCCATAATCGCCAAGCTTGGCAGGCGGGTTGGCGATCGCAATGGATGTTTTTAGTACACAGGGAACGCTGCTGCCCAGTCCCCCGGTAATCCTTTAGTCGGCTTTTACGACTCCCATAGGAAGAGACGGGGTGGAGCTATTCTTGGTACCGGCCCCACATGGCCAACATTTAAGATATTTGAGAAAAAATGACTGTAATAGGCTATATAGGCGTGTCTGAACACAAAAACGTTTTTTTTTTTAGTTTTTTATCTGTTTATCTGCTTGTTCGTTCGCGCATCACGCAAAAACTACTGAACGGATTTTGATGCAACTTTTATTTGATAGTTCTCGAGTAGACTTAAAAACTGTTATACACTTTATCCCGCTACTATGCCGAGAACCTGCGATATAATCCAAAAAACTATTGGCTGCGGCGGCGCCGCAGGCAAAGGCTAGTACAACAATACATTTTAATGCAACTTTTTAGCGCAAATAATAATTATATTGTTAACTTTTCCAAAAAAAGAAAAATATTGTTTCATTAGATTATAGATAATTATATTCATGGTAGTCTAAAGCAAAGAAACAATTTTTGGACTAGTATTATTGTAGGGTCATTATATTGCCATTAATACAAATAATAATTATTAACAAAATATAAATTGTATTATCCAACTCATAGCCCGGATCGTGCCTGAATCGTAAAGTCTTATTTAGCCTAATATATAGACCGCCATGACAATAGAATTCCATTTTAATTGAGCACAGCCACCAATTGTACGCTAATGAAAATCTTCGATCGCTTGCATGGAGATTTCGTGCCTAATTACTTTTATTTAAGTGCATTAAGGATGAAATTAGAGACTCAATTATGAAAATTGTATATTTTTAGTTGAAATAATCTTTCATTTTAAATGACTATATATGTAGCACCAGATTAAATACACAGTGGTCATCGAAATTCGTACTTTTTTAAAAGTATCAAATTTTTGTATTAGTTGAAGTATTCTCGAATAGTTTAAATTAAATTATTATAACTTATAGCAGCAGTAAGCTCAGCCCACCTAACAGTTAATGATAAACGCCGCTTATGGACTCAACAAAGCTAACTATACAGCCAAGCCGCTTCTAACTATTTCATTTCACGTATGGGAAATGAATGAACAAAAGAGACAGGAGTTGGAGAGGATAGGAAGAATACTAAGGAGAGGATAGGAGGTATAATAAGGAGCGGATGGGAGGGATAATGAAGAGAGGATAGGAAGGATAATAAGTAGAGGATAGGGGGCCAGACATTCAATCACCATACGAAACAAAACGGCAGACCTAAAGTTATTTCACGCTGATCTTCTTTGATTTGACTTGATACCCAACCGTATCAACAATGTAATTTAATGTTAAAATAAATTCTTTATAATGCTGTATAACTCTTTGAGATATGTTGAAAACAAGAACAAGTAGAGAATAAACTTAGTTGCTAGTTTATATACTAAACAAAATGTGCTAGAACGGCAATGCAATTTTCTTTTCATGAAGATGAAGTTGGGAAGTTAGTGTTTCTTTGTAGCTTAAGTATCTCACCATTTATTTCTTTATCGGTTGGATGCTACAGCTTAGTTATCTGCGATTAATACAGATATTCTCGTTACCTCACACAATGCTGTACTCAATCGACTGGACAGTGCTGATATGAGAGATTCTGTAGGTACCGAGTTAATGAGTACGTATAAATTAATGTAAGGAGCGGGTTGTTGTGAAATTATTCTGTGATTAATTTTATTCCGTGTGGTGAAGATCTAACAATACAAGTGTCACCACCCCATTCTTTCCCACGGGTGTCGTATGAGGCGACTAAGGGAATTAAGCAATTATCATCCATTGCATGACTGGTGGTAGAGCTGGGTACCAAGTGGGAGTACACTACACTTAGTATCGGGCCCGAGCGGGTTGGTACCACCATCTCCTGTGTGACCGGCCATGAAGCACATCGGTGTGTTTTGGTTGTAGCAGGAGATAGCCATTAATTTCTTCATTCCATATAATGTGAAAATTTTGAGCAGTGGCTTGACAGTACTCTCTGTATAGTTGAGTCCATGAGCGACGGTTACCGTTTACCATCAGATGGGCCGTGGCTCGTCTGCCACAATAAGTAATAAAAAAAAAATATGAGAGATTCTGTTGGTATTGAGTTGATAGGTAGGTATAAATTGATGTAAGGAGCGGGTTGTTGTGTAATTATGCTTTTAAATTGTTTAAACTTTGTAGATGAAGGATATGTGAAATAGTTCAATAGCAACTTGTCTTGTAGCTTGATTCTCAGATAATACGATAAAATTCTTTTACATACAAAAGTTTGAGTATCCGTAATATAGAGGTAGTTTGTGAACAATGGTTATAATTTACCCATAAATCAGAAGCTTACACTGCGTTTTAACATTGTTTTCGTTAAGCTATTTTAATCAATGTAAACTGAATTGGCCAATTAATCTTCTAGGATAATAAAATAGGAAAAATATATGAATGTACCACAGTTTTAGGTAAGTTTTATATATGACCCATCTAGAAGTTTATACCTACTAATCTATTTTGCTATACACACTTTTTACTATTAATGGCTGGTAAGTAACTGGTGGTTACGTGCTAGCCGTCACTGCTCATTATATATATACATAGATTCACGCCTATTTCCAAGAAGGGTAGACAGAGTCAGTGAACTGCCATCATGAAGCGGCCTACAGCTTCCTAATTTTCGCCCCTATGGGAGCGAGATTTGACGGATGGCGAATCATTAGCACAGGATCATGGACTTAATAAAAAGAACGGACAGCGCCTCGCTAAGACAAAATTGAAGATACGTAATGGCGGCGGCTATCTATGTGTGAATGAATTTAGGATTGCCATGTTAGCCAAATTTACCCTTTTTAATATACATATTAAAAAAAAAACAGAATGGCAGATAAATTTATTGGAAATGTATATGAAATATACCGTACTATTTGAAAAGGTTAATAGTGCGAAAAACACTATTTTACTGTATTTATTTAAAACTTAAAATAAATCATCGGCAGATAATGGGTAATAAAGGATAACATAATTATGTCAATAAAACGGGATTAACTTGCATGTTTGTCGGGACTACAGTGGCCAAGGTGTCTTTACTGCTTTGACAGTTAATGTGTTTCCGAGGAGTCCGATGCAGTTGTAATCGGTAGAGTTATTGTGCTAGCGCAGATGGGGTTCACATAATTCTAGGAAACTATTGCTCTTTTTTGAGGTGAGCGAAATACACAAAGCTTACTGTTTTAAACAGTTTTATGTTATTTATATGGGCCGCTACAGTTTCTAATTGTAAGCAGATATATTATTATTAAAATAGAATATTTTGAAGAGTGGCTAGAGGTAATTTTGATGATTTCGTTTTGGTATTATATAACGCTTTTTACCACTCCCATGAGGTAGAATAAAACTGCCACTACATGGCGTAAGGCCCAGTTCAAAAGTGGCTAAACTCAAAGAATGTAAACAATTAATAAATGAATACACTGATTAAAGCAGAATTACTGTAAATCAGTACAAAAGAAAAGACTTATTATCAGAAAATGTAGTTGAGGAGTTCACTGTTGAGTGTGGTGTCAACATCTCAAAAGACTTCCTTAGTACTGTAAATCTAATCCCATATAACTAGTATGGGCACAGGTAAAGGGGCGTGTCGCAAGAAATAACAAATGTTTTAAAATGGCTGAAATTAAAGAATTATTTACTGAGGGCTAAAGTTGTTGACACTGCAATGGTAGTTGAGATATGTCGAGTATGTTATTATACTTAAAGTAACGAAATAAAATGATGCTACTCGTTCACCTTATTGATAATATAACAGAAAGATTCTTAGTAAATGTAGATTCTGAAAGTAATATTTCAGAAATAAATTGTGATTAAGAAAGTTAGGCTTTTATTTTTTCCATTTTGACTAAAATGATACTAAGCAGACAAATAGGTATCTACGGTGGGCATCTATCACCTCATTTTAAGTCGCTTTCGTTAAATGCGATTTTCTTATGAACATAAATAACACTCGCAAATGCAATTTTATTACGTTACTAGCCTTTCCTCGCAGCTCCGCCGCAGCCAAAAGTTAGTTTTTGGATTATATCTCAGCTTCCCGATTTAGTAGCGTATAAAATGTATACCAGTTGTTAAGTATAATCAAGAGGTATCAAATAAAAAGTTGCATCAAAATCCGTTCAGCAGTTTTTGCGTGATGCGCGAACAAACAAACAGATAAACAGACAAAAAATAAAAAAAATCGTTTTGTGTTTAGATACGCTTATATAGTCTATTACAGACATTTTTTCTAAAATATCTTAAATGTACAGACACAGCTATGTTACTGCTTTATAATAGTATAGAAAACATATTAAAATAGGTATGATTACTATAATTTAGATTTTGTAAATGCTACAATATTAAATTCATGCTACTTATACTACTGATCAACGCAAATTCAAATTAATAAACCATCAGAAAATTTATTATAATAAAAAAAATATATTAATTATGTGTTTTCGATAACTCAGACTACAACAACACTATTAATGATACATGGCAATCAAATATCATTTTAGTCTACAAAGTATAGTAATTTAACCTAAACAAATAGTACCTCATAAATATAAACTATAAAATAGACGTACCGACTGTGATAACGTTTACTCGCGCAATGGCCGACTAAGATGTGAATGTGTGCGTGTCGGCATGTAAGTACAGCGAACTGGCCGACTCTGAGTGACACAATCTTTTGTTAGCAAGGCTCAGTCCGTTCTTTTTTTATACGTCCATGCACAGAATTAATATAAATAACAATAATAATCATTTAATTTCACACCACAATACATAGGTTTATAAGAGTAACATAAACATACCTAATTAAGGTTCATATTGTGGGAGACTGGTGCCTAAACTAGGCTCTTGGTCTATATTTCAAGGCATCAGGTCTCCTCTTCATCCGGCCACATGTCCTTTAGTGGAATTAATAATATGTTAATGAAATAGTACCTATATAATGTGCGAGTGCTTGCGTGTATGTATGAGTATAAAATGTGTCTCTTTGTGTGTTTGTGTGTGTGTGTGTGTGTACTGTGTGCTGGATTGCTGATCATAAACCTGGTAATATTTATATCACTGGGAAGGCGGTTGCTACCCACATTATAATTACGTTTAAGAGTGGAGTGGGGTGAATAGGCAATACAATTATCATATCACTTATGTCATCTTCGATAAATATTTAAATTAATTGTAAACCATTCGTAGATAGTACGGCCAATATTACAGCTACGAATTCATTATGCTAACTGTGCAGTTAGGATGCCAGAGCTATACTTCTGACTACATTTACACAGTGTCGTAATAAAAGAAATTATAATGCTCACATCTATAAGATTTTTAATATCGCTTTATTGAGACACTAGTTTTCGCCCGCAACTTACTGTGTCAACTGTGTTATTCGTTCAATAATCTTAACTATTATAAAGCTGTAACAGAGCTGCTGTATACTTAAGATGTTTGAGAAGAAATGTCTGTATTAGGCAAGTCTGTCTGTGTCATGCCTGAATACAAAACAACATTTTATAGATTTTTTGTCTGTGTACCTGTTTGTTTGTTCACGCATCACGCAAAAACTACTCAATGAATTTTAATGCAACTTTTTTATTTGATAGCTCTTGATTAGACTTAAAAACTGGTATAGGTACCTATATTTTATGTGTTTTCAGACACAGCTCTGTTACAGCTTTATAATAGTAATAATAGATATAGGTACATTTTTATTTAAGAACATCAATGCATCCTATAGGTGGCTTGACTTGGCGTGAGTCATAAAGACATCTAAAAGCAATTGTGAAGTGGAGATTGGGAGTCACCATCGGTGACTGCGATGGCTTAGCGGTCTAGAGCATTTCCCCTGATTGGAAAGGATGCAGGTTCAAATCCCGCTTGCAGTAAAGTTCTCTTTTCCCACTTTCACAATCAATTTGTTCTTTAAAGTAGCTGAACATGTCAAGTGCTAAAATACAGATAAAAAAAAATATTAATTGATTAAAGCTTTTCGTTAATCGTATCTATCCAATCACGTATATTTTTCGTTCTTGGTCTAAATCACGTATAAGTGTGATTGCTATCCAGACAAGAGCCATTAATTTCAACCGCTTCACTCGAGGCTGCCGAGGAAGAAACCCCTCGGAGAAAAATAATGAAATAGTCTACCCTAATCTCACGCTTGTGTTGGGCAGATAATGATGTCACAGGTCCTAGTAGGTAATTTATAAATAAACTTTATCGCTGAACGGTCCTGACCTATACTTCAAGCTATTTTTGTCTATAAAGCGATATGACGGATGAACTTTTTTATCTCATCATTTTATACCAGAGCACTTTACGTTTCTTTTGAAATTAGACTTCATTATTTAGAAGTAATATTATATGCTATCTTAAATAGTAGCTTCGTAATCCAAGCTAAAATCCTAATGCTAAATTATCTTATATATACTAGCCTTAGTTCGCGGCTAAGCCGTAGCCAAAAGTTAGTATTTAAGTTATATCTCAGGTTCCCGATATAGTAGCAGGATAAAATGTATACAAGTTTTTAAGTCTAATCAATACCTATCATACACAAAGCTTCATCAAAATGCGCTCAGTAGTTTTTACGAGATGCCTGAACAAACAAACAGGCAAACATAGCAAAATATTTTATTTTGTGTTTAGAGACGTCTAAATTGCCTAATACATTAGTTTTTTCTCAAATATCCTAAATGTACAGACATAGCATTGTTACAGCTTTATAATAGTATAGAATCTAGACTATAGATAGATAGCTTTAAAAATGTTTTATGTATAAATACTGTAAAAGTAATTTTATATCATAACTAACTAGGTACAGCTCGCTCCTGCCAATATAAGCAGAGAGACGGCACACGGCGGGTTTATTTAGTGGGTGAGGGCCCCACACTACCCTGTTTGTTGTTCCGAACGACAGGGTGTGCGGTTAGATACATTTATTCTTACCTTAAAAAAAATGCTACTGCTTGCGCCGGTCACTCTACGGCTTAAATAATCGCTAAGCAATAGTTATATTGCAAAAAAAACCCTTATTTTTTCTGAGATAAAAATAACATTTACTCCGGACTATGTTCTTTATATAATTTCATGATGATCGGTTAAGTAGTTTGCTTGTCAGACAAACAAACTCACTTTTTATAATAATATAAATAAACTATTAGTACTCATAGTAAAATATTATTACCTAAGGATGTTATAATATTTGTGTAAATATCAAAATGTATTTGATCTGTAACAGTTCTTTTTGAACTTACTTACTTATCATAACGCCATCTTCTTTGCGGGGTAGGCAGAGAGACTAGAGTGCCAAAAGGCTCTATTCTTGCACATATCTCCCGCTTCCTCAACATTCATAATTCTCTTCATACACGCTCGCCGGTTTGGGAGACTCTTGACTCCACCTTCCTTCAATAAATGACCAATTTGATCTAGGTAGGCGAGTCTTGGTCTCCCCCTGTACCTACATCCTTCCACTTTCGCATTGTTCTTTTTAAATATTTCTTATTATCACGACATCTTATAACTTTAGCCACAATCAAGGCCTTAGGTACTAAAGTCGATTACGAATAGATGCTCCAAGTTGATTATGACCTCAGGATTTGCTAGCGTACGACGAATAAGATTTTACGGCTTCTCTGCAATAAAGCGAATTGTGTCTAGCCAGTAAGTAGTAAATGTACTAGTATAATCATAAAAACGATTAATACCTCTATTAGTCAAATTATCCTACTAATATTATAAATGTGAACGTTTGTATGTTTGTAATGAAATAGATGTTTTCTCAGGTCGCCTCTATAATTTGGGATGCTGTTGGGTTGACACTATCCAAATAATTAATATAAGTTACCAGTTTTTAAGTCTAATTAATAGCTAGCAAATAAAAAAGTTGAATGAAAATCCATTCAGTAGTTTTTGCGTGATGCGCGAACGAACAAACAGACATAAAAATAAATGTTTTGTGTTTAGTCACGCCTATATAGCCTAATTCAGTAATTTTTTCTCAAGTATCTTAAATGCACAGACACAGCTCTGTTACAGCTTTATTATAGTATAGATCATTTTTGTATTCAAGCTGCTGTCAACTTATGCATTTACGTTTATATCAGTAATTGAGGTAACATTTGTCATCTAATTATGATTAGTCCAGTGGGGTTAGACGGAATCTCATATATTATTCGACATAACGCGTCGGTTTTTCTACCAATCACAAGCGAGACGATACGATGTCGATTGTGAGATATGAGATTCCGTCTAACCTCCCTCTCGTTAATAAATGTGAAGGTGTTAATCTTGTTGGTGTAACTGTAAATTAATGTCTAGTAAGATAGTTTATTATTTGAATTAACACATAGCATACTTTTTATCCCGGAAAACAAATAACTTTATGTGGGATAGCTAACTGCCTCTGTGATGCAGCGGTAGTGGTAGCGACTGCTGATCATGAGGTCTTGGGTTCAATTCCCGAGTCGGGCAATGATATTAAGCTTTTTCCTACAAAGAAAAATTCTCAGTAGCAGCCCAGAGTTTGGAAATGTGTCCGGTAAACGGCAATAGGCTCACCCCCTATTACGAAAGAGTTAAACATAGCTGGCGAACCGTGCGTGTGTAATACACCTCTGCTTACCCTTTCGGGGAATACAGGTGTGTTTCTGTTTTTTTATGGGATAGCTATTTTTACATAGAGATAATTAATGTATCATAGAGTAAAGTACTTATATTATAGTGACCCGATTCTCAGGTCCACGCAAAAGAAGTCGCGTACAAAAGCTAGTAGTAAAAATTACTATTACCTCCATGAAATCTCGGTATCTCAGATGAAAGCCGTTAAAATATCTACATAGAACGTGATGCTGAAACTATGCAGCACTTCAGGAATAACAAACGGTACATTATAAAATTATGTTATTTCCGTGCGCTCGCTGCGTATTTATAGCTAAAATACTTCAAAAAAATCACGGGCCCGTAGAGGTATATAATATCTAGAATTAGCTTAAAAAAACTTACAACGGCCCTTAGAAGCAAGGTCGGATGTAACAAAAAAAAGAAACTGTCTAATTTCGAAATATTTTTGTGGTATATTATCAAATTGATCATATGGTTTAAAAAATATATCATTTTGGCCATAGAATGTGCTACCTTAAAGTATTTTTCTTTTACTAATAAGAAATAACAGAATAAGAAAGTTGATCTTACCTTCATTTGGATTTACGAACTTTTTTCACAAAATTAGTGTTGCTTTTGCATTAAAAAAGGCGATTTTTAGACATTTTTACTATTGACGATTTTTTGTAGTGTTGAAAAAAAAGAGAAATGCTTAGTTACATTTATAGACTTATCTTAGTGATTTACCTCAAAGGTTCGATTGCTTAAACGTAATATATTAGCGATAAAAACATTTAAAGCTATAAATGGAGGATAAAAGCGACGTAATACGTATTCGTATTTAGATAGAACTTAGATAGGCCATGATGAACAGTCTAAAATGTTATCATTTCTATTTATGCTTCTAAATAAATTTATTTACCCGACTTTTGCACACAAAAGGCATTCAAAGTTCTCTATTCTGAACAAGACTATTATATATTTACATCATGCAACGAGTCACGAACGTGATCCGCTCGAATTCCGTACATATTTTCCTATTTTTGTTTTTACAAGAATTTTTTTATTGAGTAGCAGCGCAAGTAATAACCCTGCATCATCATCTTCCTAGCCTCATCCTCCAGCTTTGGATTGGATCTTTCGCTTACACGGTGTATTGGAGCTTCACGACTCCACAATCGTCTGTGTTATATGAAATAACACTGTAACTTGTTAACGTTTCTTCCGAAGTAGTTACGCAGAAATTTCAGGCACAAATAAGTGTTGGTCATCCACCTGTTGTCGGATGAACAGAACTTGGCTAACCTTGCCGATCATTTTAATACCAAGACCACAATAAGGCTATCATCTGTATGGCTGACATACTTATTATAAAATAATATTTTTCCATGCATCAGCCGGCTTCGACCAGATCGTCGGCCCATCTGGCGCAAAGGCTTCCCGCATGTCAATTGCTTAAAAAATATATTATAAAAATATCAAAATATTTATAGGGCTGCGTTATTATTTGGTACGAATTTTAATTGTAATAACTAAGCTTATCTGATCAGAATAATGTATGCAAATGCATCCGACAGATGTCGCAGGCGTCACATTAATATATCGGGCGTCATATTAATATATCGGGTCTTTATCGCGTATATAATGTTGAGGTTGAATACCTTAATTTCCCGACGTTTCGACCGTATTGCATCGGCCGTGGTCACGGGTTGACTGGTGTAGTTCAGCGTTGCCTCCGTGAAGCGCGAGTGTCTGTAACTACCCTCGCCTCGTTTATATCTTGATTTCCGAAACTGTCGGTACTTCGACACACCACACTAACGACATCCTCACACTGGCGCGTAATGTTTGTTCGGCGATATGTACACTTACTGATGACAGGATTCCATGATGTTGACAAACGGTATCCATCTTCTCGGTTGAAATTAGCATGTTTTTTGATTTCAACCGCTTCCCGCGCCATCCTGGAGTAATAGTGACGGTCGGTGGAGAGGACCTGTGGTTTATGCAGTTCAATCCAGTGGTTGGATCCCGCCTCCAGCAAGTGTTCCGCTATAGCTGACTTTTGTGTATGTCGGTGTTTTACAGCCGCGATATGTTCTTTAACCCTTTCCGCAATTGTACGTTTGGTTTGTCCGATATAAGAACTACCACAGCTGCAATCCACTTTGTAAACGCCAGGTGTCTGCAGAGGGATTATATCTTTTGGAGTACGTAGGTGATGTGATACTTTGGAATGCGGACTATATACAGTCTTAATGGAGTATTTCTGTAGTACTGTTCCAACTTTGTCCGTTACTCCTTTAATATACGGTAAAAAGGCTGGTGCCCTGTCTACCCCAGTTCGTGCCTCGTTCTTCCGCAGTCGTCGTGTGCTACCCCTAAATCCGTTTCGTTTAAGTACCTCCTGAACATGTGTGAGCTCACTATTCAATTGTTCAGGGTCACAAATGTTGTATGCTCTATTGGTCAAAGATGCTACTACGGATTGCAGGTATCGTGGATGGTGGTGCGAGTCAGCATGCAAGTATCTGTCAGTGTGCGTGGGTTTTCTGTACACAGTATGTGATAAGGTACCGTTTGCTTTGACCCTTAGTTTTACATCAAGAAATGCTAACGATCTGTCCATCTCCATTTCAAAAGTAAGTAAGGACAAAGTTGGAACAGTACTACAGAAATACTCCATTAAGACTGTATATAGTCCGCATTCCAAAGTATCACATCACCTACGTACTCCAAAAGATATAATCCCTCTGCAGACACCTGGCGTTTACAAAGTGGATTGCAGCTGTGGTAGTTCTTATATCGGACAAACCAAACGTACAATTGCGGAAAGGGTTAAAGAACATATCGCGGCTGTAAAACACCGACATACACAAAAGTCAGCTATAGCGGAACACTTGCTGGAGGCGGGATCCAACCACTGGATTGAACTGCATAAACCACAGGTCCTCTCCACCGACCGTCACTATTACTCCAGGATGGCGCGGGAAGCGGTTGAAATCAAAAAACATGCTAATTTCAACCGAGAAGATGGATACCGTTTGTCAACATCATGGAATCCTGTCATCAGTAAGTGTACATATCGCCGAACAAACATTACGCGCCAGTGTGAGGATGTCGTTAGTGTGGTGTGTCGAAGTACCGACAGTTTCGGAAATCAAGATATAAACGAGGCGAGGGTAGTTACAGACATTCGCGCTTCACGGAGGCAACGCTGAACTACACCAGTCAACCCGTGACCACGGCCGATGCAATACGGTCGAAACGTCGGGAAATTAAGGTATTCAACCTCAACATTATATACGCGATAAAGACCCGATATATTAATATTTGTGTATAATGAGTACAAATCGCGAAAGTTTAAAAGTGAGTACTCCCACTTGGTACCCAGCCCTACCACCAGTCATGCAATGGATGATAATTGCTTACTTCCCTTAGTCGCCTCATACGACACCCGTGGGAAAGAATGGGGTGGTGACACTTGTATTCTTAATCCGTCACCACACGGAAAGTGTGTGGAATGTGTTTTCGAAATTAGCAGTCCCGATTAATAGTCACGATGGCTGAATTGGCAATGGAGATGCAAATACTGCGTGACTTATTTTCGATTTCAAATTTTCGCACAATTTGTCAATTGAATATTTAAACACAAAGTGAAAAATGTGAAATCGAAAATAACAGTCAGGAGCAGGATTTGAACCTGCATCTTCTGGATACCGTCCAGATGCTTTACCAATTCAGCCATCCTGACAATTGCTCCTGACTGCTAATTTCGATAACACATCATACTTAACGTCTTTGGGTGACGCCTGCGTCATCTGTCGGAAGTATTTTCATACATTATACCGACCAGGTAAACTTAATTTTACAATTAAGATTTTACCTAATAATGACGCAAACCCTTTAAATATTTCGATATTTTTTATATATATTTTTAGCATTTGACATGCTTAGCACTATACATTAAACACAAAGTGAAAACCACCCAAAGACGTTAAGTATGATGTGTTATCGAAATTAGCAGTCAGGAGCAATTGTCAGGATTGCTGAATTGGTAAAGCATCTGGACGGTATCCAGAAGATGCAGGTTCAAATCCTGCTCCTGACTGTTATTTTCGATTTCACATTTTTCACTTTGTGTTTAATGTATAGTGCTAAGCATGTCAAATGCTAAAAATATATATAAAAAATATCGAAATAATTGAATATTTGTTAGTAACTTAAAAACAACGAACGAATATTCATGCGGTTTTCACGAATGGATGGAGTATTGATGCGGGAAGTTTAAGTATACTGAATTATGTTTTTTTTTTTTGTAAATCTGAAGTATGACGATGATCAACCAATGAGGTTATAAAATAAACAACTAGCTAATATCCCCGGTATAACTGCGAGTACATATACAATATAATATATCTAACCACAACATTCATCAATGTAGTTGCCTCCATTGCTTTCTTCTTATCTTCGAAGGTACAAAAGGACAAAAGCTCCTATCTTTCCTAAGGATTAGTCAGGCGTGTAAGATTGGGTCTCCGTATTTTTTTTGAGACAGATCGCTTGTTTGTAGCTGTGAATTGATCTATAGTTGGGGTTAAAGGTGTTCGTAGTTTGACATGCTTTTTGTGAGTATTTTGTAGGAGACCCTAATTCCTTGATAAATGTGTCTTATGTTTGTTTTGCCAATATTCGTTTTTCTTCTTTTGGAGGCTGAATAGTCAGAAAAGTATATAAAGACATGGTAACTAACAATATAGCTGTGTGGGGCCGGCTTTAGAATTGTCCCACCCCTCTCCACCCATGGGAGTCGTAAGAGCCGACTAAGGGAATACCGAGGGAGTGGGCAGCAGCACTCCTTCGTGTATTAACAACATCCACTGCGATCGCCGACCCGCCTGCCAAGCGTGGCGATTACGGCACTATCCCCCATTCTTGGGGAGGCCTATGTCCAGCAGTGGACGTTAAAAGGCTGATGGATGGATGGATGAACTAACAATATAATATCCTAAAAAGCTTTGATACCACTATCTTTCACTACCTATTACTACTATTTATTTATTACTACTATTGTTTTGTCCGTGACGGACTAAGAATACAAGTGTCACCACCCCATTCTTTCCCACAAGTCCACCCCATTCTTTCCCACGCCTCATACGACGCGATTAAGCGAGGTAAGAAATTATCATCCATTGCATGACTGGCGGTAGGGCCGGATACCAAGTGGGAATCACATCATTGCATTTTGGCTGTAGCGGGAGATAACCGTTAATTCTTTTATTTCAAATCGGTGAAATGAAATGGTGAGCAGCGGTTTGACAATACTCTGGGTATAGTTGAGTCCATGAGCGACAGTTACCATTTACCATCAGATGGGCCGTGGCTCGTCTGCCACCCCATGCAATAAAAAATCCTTAGAATTGAAACTATCAGCAAATTCACTGATAACAGCTACATTGTGAATATTCACTGCACAGATGGTGGAGTGGTTTAGATTCCGGCCTCGTTGAGTGTTGTGGGTTCGATTCCCAAACAGGACAACTCTGTGTGATCCACAAATGGATGTTCTGTATCTAGTATGTACGTTGTGCCCGTGAAATTGTAACTTTGTAAAGCTTAAAAAGCAGTGACATCTGTTAACATAATCTATTAGCTATAACAATTACGAAATCAAAAAGCTTTTAATAACAAAACCATCTGAATTTTGTCTAGATTTATTACAAGCTAATAATATTATAATAAATCTTGATTTTTTATTCTGGCATTTTACACGCAATTTCTAAATCAATTCCAAAAATGTAATTCAGCATTAAAAATAACCTAATCCTTTAAAAAAATAAAAGATCGGTTATATTGACTTTAGGCAAACATGGCAGGCGCATCGGATGTACAATAGTCCCTTCGAATACTTTTTCTTCTTCATTATGGCATGTAGTCCGTGTTAAACAGAAATATGCAAATAATATAAATAAAAATACTAATAATTATCAAGAAGGATGCTATTATCTTACAGGGCGAAAAATGACATTTCCCTTTATGATTTAGGTATATTATAATAATTGCCTACACAAAAGGAAAACCAGCAGCATATTAGGTACTCAATTGATTCTCGTCTTGATTTAGAAAAAAGCCAAATTAAATAAATATTTTTCCCTCTAATTTGATCGAAATGTAAAAAAGTAGAAGACAGATAGTCATATTTACTTACAGTTAAAGAAGTAACAGTGATAATTAATAAAATAATATTCTCTAAAATTGTTTGCAAATAAAGAGAAAAAAAAAATACTTTTACTAAATTTGCAAGGTTTCAATTCTAAAGATTAAATTCTTACAAAACATCTTTTATTGTACTCAAAGCTAAATAATTCTCAAGAAAAAAAATTATATCTTAATCAGCGTTCTACAACAGTAAAGTCCCGCTAATTAGCGTCGTTGAAACCAAAAAGATGAAAAACATTTTTTTTTTAATCCAAGCTGAATCCTTCGCGCTCATTAAGTTTGCGTCATCTAAGAAAAGAAATGATTGTTACCGTCATGAAGATGCCGTCAATTTTCTTAGTTAAGAACGGAGCACAAAGCTTTGATATTTTAAAAAGAAAAAATGTAATATCGACGAAAGAAAAGCAGTGACAATACACAAAACCATTTTGTGATAGCCATCAGATACTGGAATATACCTTTATTTTTATATGTAGGAGACAATACAATAAATAGGAATAGTCTTTGTACTGTAAAACTAAAAATAAAATACGTAAGTACGGGACAAATAGAACATAAGATTTGACAGATGGCGCATTGGGTCAGATACAGACTTCGCGCAGCAAGTGCTCTAGGTTCAAGACAATTCTTACTGTGACCACAATATGAGTGTCCAAGTGTAAGTTTATAAAGTCCCCCGCGGAACTGTAATCCCTAGTACACAGTGTTATGTTTAAAAAATACAATTAGGTGATTTGACACTTGACATGCTCCGCTACTTTTAAAGTACAAATCATAATTTGTGAATAGAAAGAATAGAGTATTTTAGTACAGGCGGGAATCGAACCTGCGTCACTTCCTATCCGGGGAAGTACTCTAATCCACTGAGCTACAGTACTATCTTTTAGACATACCCAAACTCCTTATCACATTTGTCTTAACGACCAACGCCCTCTATCGGAACGCATTTACATGCATCCAATATAGTAAGTTTAATCTTGCAATTAAAATTCATGCTATTTGATGGCGTGATTTTTTAAACATTTTGATCTATATTTTAGCACTTGACATGCTCCGCTACTCTTAAAGTACTAATCATAATTTGTGAATAAGGAAAAAGAGTATTTTAGTACAGGCGGGAATCGAACCTGCGTCCCTTCCTATCCGGGGAAGTGCTCTAATCCACTGAGCTACAGTACTATCTTTTAGACCTACCCAAACTCCTTATCAAATTTGTCTTAACCACCAACGCCCTCTATCGGAACGCATTTACACCTTGGCACCCATTTAGATCTCACTTCTTTTGCCGTTGAAGTCAACAACTAAGGCATATATCATAATATTGAATTCGGAACTGTAATTTCACATTTATATTTTTAATACTAATGATACTTCTATAACAACAAGGGGAGATCTAGTGAAACATAACCTGTATTGTTATAATGTACAAAAAAAATTACAACATTGAAAAGATGGCTTTAGACGTTTCTAGAGCAGGCTTTTAAGACAATATTACGTTGAGTGCTCGCTGTAGTCAACTAGTAAGGCTTAATAACTTTCACTCTGGCGAGAAATGCATTTTACCGACGTGAAATATCTTCTATTTTACATAAAAGGCTGCACCTGCTAGCTTTTATATCGAACTGTGTTATTTAACAGTATATATTTTAAACTTACAGCATATTTTTTACTGGCAGGGTTGGGTTCCAGCTGAAGTAATGCAACATGGTTCCAGTGGCCCGCCAATACAGGTGCGGAGATGGCACACGGCGGGTTTATATATATTTTTTCCAGCCTTTACAAAAAAATAAAAGGGTTACTTTCCAAGTCGGAGTACTCACTAGTTATCTGGCCCTAGCGGGTTGGCACCACCGTCTGTAGCGTGACCGACCGTGAAACACCTCGCTTTGTTCTGTTTTTTGTTCTAGGAGATAACTATCCATTTATAATTGCACGCCTCATAAGCGAAGCGTTGAAGTGGGTTCTACTCCCGTTTGACAAGGAACAACTGATTTTTCAAACTTAAAATGTCTCTATTTATCATATATTGCACTTGTAAAATAATATCTACACACACATATAAAGAACAAACACTGTTTTTAACACTCATGATATTTTTGATGCCATTTTTGTTATTTAAAATAGTTAAAAAACTGTTTGAAAAAAATCTGGCTTGGACGTCCGTGAGTTGTAGGTAATGTATGTTAACACGATAACGACCAAAATACTTTACTAATCGAGTCTTATTTTTCGTTTATAAGTTATTATGATTAGGAATAGAGCCCTATTACTTTTCACGGTCTGATTCGATGTGGTTTAATTGTTACTAAATAAACAAAAAATACTGAATATTTAAGCTCGACATGACACTAAAGCCAGCGCCTTTCATGAGAACTACCTTTTTACGTACGCATAGCCACCGGTGGTTTTACTATCGTCAACAAAACGCCGTACGCCCGGCCGGTACATTGTTTTTTGTTAAAAGAATGTTCTTACCTTTGCTTGACGAACTGATGATATTTGTCAAGTATAATAACTATTTTATCCATAACAATAATTAAAAACACTAAACACACGTAATTAATAAGACACCAACGAAATATTTTTAGCGGCGCGGGGCCCTTTTTTTTGCGTGGCTTTGGCGTGCGCGCGGCCCTGAACTGAGAGGTAGACCAATATAGAAGTACTTCTTAAAATTAGCGCTAGATGGCGTATAAGAGTTGAAATCCACATTAGTACTTTCTGAAATTAGCGCTATGTGATTTATTGAAAACTACTTAGTAAGACCAATACATTATTAGTTACTTATCAAATAATCAATTTTATTGTGAAAAATGGAGATTATGAGGCGTGCAGTTTTGGATTTTCCAAAGTATTTATTACTATTTGAAATGATGAGCAGAGGCTCGCCAGAATTCTTAGTATTTGTGAGTCCGCGAGTGGCGGATGGCAAACATCACAACCCGCTGAGAAAATCTCTCTTTTTTTCGCAGTGACAATTTGTAAACAAATATATATAAATGGAAGAGTTGGTGAACCTTGCTGTGTTTACAGTCCTGGGTATTTAATTATTATTATTATATCCATTTAGCCCCGCAGAACTTTTTTTTGTTAAGGCGGGAAAATATGTCAAAGTCGCAGGCATTCGTTGGATGCAGGCGGCACAGGACCGTTTGCTGTGGCGTTCTCTTGGGGAGGCCTATGTCCAGCAGTGGACGATGAAATGCTTATGGATGCATGGATGGGAAAAAATGTACCACATTCCGTCGGTCGGGGACACGAACACGGTAGCCCTCACCCACTAAATAAGCCCGCCGTGTACCGTCTCTCGGCTTGTACTGGCAGACCACTGGGACCGGCAATACTTCAGTGGTAGCTCTCACAGACCTGTAATTATAATGAATGTCATTAAATTCGGTTACAAATAAGCAATAACGAAAACAAACACACGAACGAACGATATTTATTTATGGCAACAATTCTTTAAAAAAAAACATTATCCAAAATGACATTGTATTTAAACTAAAGTTACAATTTACCTTCCACGATGCTACAATTGTAAAGTTTAGAGTTGTTATACAGGAAACTTGGGAGTTAAAATATATGTTTAAAATAGCTTACAAAGTACTGCAAACTGTATAGTTACATTAACTGAGGTAGATTATTCCTTTAATGGAGTTTTTATTTTAACTTTTAAAGCATTTAGTTAATTAATGAGTTTGTTCCTGAAAGAAGGTTTTATCGAACCAGCTAGTGATACCGTAATGTCTTAGAGATATTGATCTGCAAAAGAACAGTGAGTATTATCCGTATTTAAAATGTACTTTGTGTTTGTTAAATCAGGATATTAAGTATCTCTATTCACAAAAATGTTCTTAGCCAAGCCATTAAGTCCCTACATCACACAAATATTTGTCACAAACTATTATTAATGTGGTAAGTATGAAGTTATTATGTAATTTACAGACTAATGTTGAAACATACTCGCAGATTTAATTAAAAAATAGTTACCAGCCTTTGCCCGCGGCTTCGCCGCAGTTAAAAGCTAGTTTTTGGGTTATATCTCAGGTTCCCGATATAGTAGCGGGATAAAATGTATATAAGTTTTTAAGTCTAATCGAGAGCTATGAAATAAAAAAGTTGCATTAAAATCCATTCAGTAGTTTTTGCGTGATGCGCGAACAAACAAACAGATAAACAGACAAACAGACAAAAATTCTAAAAAAAAATGTTTTGTGATTAGACATGCCTATATAGCCTATTACAGTCATTTTATCTCAAATGTCCTAAATGTACAGACACAGCTCTGTTACAGCTTTATAATAGTACTAGCCTTTGCTTGCAGCTCCGCCGCAACCAAAAGCTACTTTTTAGCTTGTATCTCAGGTTCCCGATATAGTAGCGGGATAAAATGTATACCAGTTTTTAAGTCTAATCGAGATCTATCAAATAAAAAAGTTGCATTAAATCCGTTCAGTAGTTTTTGCGTGATGCGTGAACAAACAAACAGACAAACAGACAAAAAATCTAAAAAAAAATGGTTTTGTGTTAAGACACGCCTATATAGCCTAATTCAGTATTTTTTTCTCAAATATCTTAAATGTACCGACATAGCTCTGTTACAGCTTTAAAATAGCATAGATAGATTAAAGGCTAAAAATTACCTGCAATTCCCTGGAAATAATCCCTGAATCTCAGGGGATTCACAGACTTACAAACAGACACAAAGTACACCCAGACTCAGAACAACCATTTGCAGATCACACAAAAAAGTATCCTGTATGGGAATCGAACCCACAACACTTGGCACTAGAGGTCGATATCTAAACCACACCGCCATAGACTTTGTGGTCTTTTTTTGTAGTGATAATTAGTGTTTTTTTTCTATTACTTACGGTTATCTAAGCATATGAATAAGTGAAAAAATATAGACAGAGAGAGGTAGATTGGCGTGTTAATTTGGGCCTGAACGACAGAGTGTGCTGTGACGTACATTATATATCTCCTTAACAAAAAAAATGTATAAATATTAAACACAGGGTAAAAATGTAAAATCGAAAATAACAGTCACGAGCAGGATTAATTATTTTCGATTTCACATTTTTCACTTTGTGTTTAATGTATGCCTAAGCATGTTAAATGCTAAAAAAGTATATAAAAATAGCTAGAATGTATAAATAAGTAATTAATTTTAAAAATAACTCGCTGTTACCTTATCTTCTAAATAGAGAACTGCTAAAATTAAGTTATCAACTTTTGCAGCGAATAAATATTTAGTAATTTAATTGCTTTTTTATAATTTTTCACAAGATGCCGTTGGATACCGGTCCTCTCCAAATGAGATACCTATATTCTGATCATAATCCACCCCGCTGGCCCAATTTGGGTTGGAAGAGTTCATAAACTATCAAATAAATGTATCAGGCAAGCAAATGGAAGAGCACGTACATAATTTGTATGAGTTGGCAGTTTAAGTCAATACGCACATCATTTTAATAAACTGGAAGTGAAAGCCTCAGTTTCAAATTAGGGATCGAACTCTATACCCAATCATTATTGCAGTCTTATCATGATGTTTACCTGGTCGGTATAATGTATGAAAATACGTCCGACAGATGGCGCAGACGTCACCCAAAGACGTTAAGTATGATGTGTTATCGAAATTAGCAGTCAGGAGCAATTGTCAGGATAGCTGAATTGGTAAAGCATCTGGACGGTATCCAGAAAATGCAGGTTCAAATCCTGCTCCTGACTGTTATTTTCGATTTCACATTTTTCACTTTGTGTTTAATGTCTTATCATGAGTCTACCATAATATTTAGATATTTTTATTTATTTTTATAGCATTTAACAATACATGTAATCAACACAAAGTGTGAAAATTTGAAATCGAAATTAAGTGACAAGCAGGATTTGAACCTTATGCAGGTGCCTGGAATATCGTCTCAAATGCTTTGCCGATTCAGCCATCGAGGCAATCTATCATGTTCTATATACTTTGTTTTGATCTATCATAATAATTATGTAACTTAATTCACACACCAAAATACTATACTATCTCTTGATTACTATGTAAAGTTTCCGTATAAAGTATGCTCTGACCCACTCAAAAATTAAATGTATTAAAAATAAGTATATAACTCTAATTTTTTAATAAATAAAGCAATAACGGCTGAGTTATTCGCCGTTATTCGGGTTTGAAGTGTCATTATTTTGTTTCTTACGAAGAATAATTTTCTTTGGTTGCTTGTTTGTTTTTATTTTCAACAACGATTTTGAACGATTTACTTATCATTTCTGTATACAAGCTGACAAAAGTCATTTTAAAAAATTTAAAACATGGCAATCTTTTCTAATGTACCCGGGAATAATTGAGCGTTGTTAAGAGTAAATTTAGCGCAGATTGCAGAGTGATGACATGCCCCAAGAGACAGATACACTCTTTAAGCACTACAGTCTTGATTAGTTGACCTCATCCAATTATTCTTAGAATAAGCTTTCATTTGCTTTAGAAATTTTATATTATCAACAATCACAGAACGACTGGGAAAGTATTAGACATCTGAATAACTTATATACGTACTTAAAGGTAAAAATTATGACTGAATAATGAGGAAAATATTTACTTATGTTATAGATAATATAGTTTATAAACACTTTTATTTCCAATCTGCATTCGTTTATTCGTTTTAATTTCGTTATTATCGTGAAAATTATCTTCAATAATTTTCCATTACATTTGAATAATGCGTAGAAGTAAGATCATTAATAGTAGTCGCTGAACTATAAATAATATTTATTTAGCCTCACGTTTCTATTTACTAAGACCTAAGTACAGAAAATGATTTTCTTTAAAATAGAATTAAATTTATAAAATTTTAACACAATGTATGAAAATGTGAAATCGAAAATAACAGTCACGAGCAGGATTTGAACCTGCATCTACTGGATACCGTCCCGATGCTTTACCAATTCAACCATCGTGACAATTGTCAGGACTGATAATTTCAATAACATATTCATACTAAGTCGTCTTGAGTGACGCCTGCGCCATCTGTCGGAAGCATACTTACATTATACCGACTTGGTAAACTTAATTTTACAAATAAGATTTTTACCTTATAATTTAATTCTAAAATTTTACTTGATGTCTATTTAGAAATAAATGTTTAAAAGTACCTATCTTGCGATACTTCTCTGCCATTAAAAGCCTTGTTACAGAGCACTAGACAATATGTTTGTCACGAACTTAAACTTTAAACGACGGAACTCCTTGTAGTATGGAACACCTTCGCCTTTTTATTCCCTCCACCTTTTTTTTTTGTTTAGGCGGGAAAAAATGTACCTAACCGCACACCCCGTCGTTCGCGGGCAACGAACAGGGTAGTGTGGGGCCCTCACCCACTAAAGAAACCCTCCGTGTGCCGTTTCTTCACCTTTATAGGCGGGCCACCGGAAGCATATCACATTCCTTCAGGGTCTACCTTTTTTTTGTTAAGGCGGGAAAAAATGTTCCTAACCCCACAGCCCGTCATTCGGGGCAACGAACAAGGTAGTGTGGGGCCCTCACCCACTAATTAAACCTGCCGTGTGCCGTCTCTCCGCCTTTATTGGCGGGCTATCGGAACCATATTACATTCCTTCAGTGGTCTACCTAGAAAAATCTTTACGAGTCCTTCGCGGTTTCTTCGGTAAGTAAAGAGGTTCCACCAAAACTGAAGTTGTTTCTGAGGGTAACATAATCCTACCCTTCATTAGTTGAGATCAGCATGACTTTTTAAGAGACTAGCCCCAATTTAGAATAAGCTCAAGGGAAAGTGAAAATTTAAAAATCGTAAAGGCTGGCGCTAATATTTTGATAAAACCTTTTACTAGTACTTTGTACTAGGATGTTCACCCCTTGCAGAAGCAGGCCCGAGACGGCGGCGCACGTGTTCTGCGAGAGCGCCTCTCGATGAAGGTGGGCTTGGCTCTCCAAAACAGACGGGGCCACCATAAATGGAGGCCCATATCTACTAGGGGTGGAGGAACTCATGCGTAGAGCGTATACCTCACCCCTGGCCAAAAATCGTCTAAAGGAACACCGCGTGGTTTTAGCAGGAAGACCAGTTCCACTGGGAGTCCGGCATAACCCCTCCGTCAACCTGGCGGACGGGTATCCATAAAGGATTTCCATGCGTAAAAAAAAAATAGGGTATACGGTTAGGTACATTTTTTCCCGCCTTAATTAGTAGGTAATAGGGAAAAAGCTGAGGCATGAGTAGTGATTAATGATCAATAATTCGTTGTATCAGACCAACACATCACTTAATCCTATATTTTGTCAAACTTCCAATCTAACCTATTACCCTAATCTTGGGCGCAATCTTGGCTTTAGCAGATAAGACGAGGCCTCAGCCAGAGCCTTTGCTGTAATTAAAGTAAGGTCAGACGGCTTACTGAAGGTTACGGAACGGTTCAGAATGTTACTGAAACTGTAATTCTAGGATAGTATGAATTTAGTTAATAGTTTTAATAGCGGATTAATGGAGTTTAGGATAGGTACATATAATTAGGCAAAGACAGATTAAAAAAATTTAGGATCTCTCCAATATAATTATATAAGAAATACATTCAAAAAATTTTTATATTTCTTTTGCTATATATTGTCATGTCTGCAAGCAATTTTATGATTATCTTTTTTTTTGCAACAAGAGTGACCGCGACTTTTAAAAAAATATCTATATAAAGTACAAATTATAATTTGTGAATAAGGAAAAAGAGTATAGGAAGTAATATATATTAGTATATATATGTCGGAGGAGATATCCCCATGGTGTTTCTAAAAGGTGTGACATCAGTATTGCTGACATCAAAATCGTTGACTACTTGATGATGACTCATGTTTAGGTTTTCGAAATAAAACTTCACAAATATTTGGTGAGCTTCGTATATTCCATGAACAACGTAACGACGACCGCGAGAGGTACGTACTGTTCGACGGCTTATGCACGAATGATCAAGTGCCGATAGTGTGGCCGTATTTATAAGACCCGACTCACGTGCACGAGTTCATATTTTAAAGTATTGAAATTACTATAAGAGAAATAATGACATAATGTTTAACGTTAATTTAACATCATAATAAACACAAAGTTATCAATAGTTTATGAATTACTTTTAGAATAATCAGATTATTAAAACTAATTACTCTCATTTTTATAATAAGCAGATGAATTGTTGTATTTGCGCCGATATATAAATATAATTAAAAGTATTCAGTGCCCCATCTATCTGTTTAATAAATTTCATTGAAATCCGTTCAATTATTTAGGCTTGAATGAGGAACTAACTAACATCTTCACATACTTCACATGTATTTAGTAGGATTTATGAAAATTGCCTGATTTCGACGTTTAGTTCATTCGCTCGTTATATTATAAAAGGTGCTGAAACTTTTAATTGGATAATTCAGGTAACTAACACTAGACCGACGCGATGTATTTTTAGTAACCTACATAGACTTTGAGTCCGTCTGAGAAGGAGAATTCATACATATATAACTTTGCAAAATTGTGTGTATTTTTTTATGTGAAAACATCTAATGCGGAGGGAGGGTAAAACCGCCTGTCCGGGGGCGTCGCCATGCCAACTTATTTAATTAAAAATAAAATAAAATAAATATTCACGAACATTTTCACACAAAGTCCTCTGGTCCCAAACTAAGCTTAACGCTTGTGCTATGGGTGTAGCAGATTACGGATATAATACATAATTATTACTTTTTTTTTGGTAAATACATACATATAATAGATAGAAAACACCCAGACGCAGTACAAATATCCGTGTTCATCACACAAATAATTGTCCTGGGTGGGAATCGAACCCACAATCTCGTGCACGGAAGTCTGTTACAGTACCGACTACGCCACGAGGCCCGTCCGCATTGATTTTAACGCCATCTGTTGACAAAAACGTCTAACTAGGAAGTATAATGTCAAACAATAAACCAATAACAATTTTAATTCATCTATGGATAACGAGCTTACCAAAAATTATATAAGATGACTCGAACAATATTTGAAGAAAGAAAGAAAATCAATGTCTTCACATCTGCGAGACGTCCCGTGACGGCTCATTTTTTATAAATTACTATTACTATGTGATTGCTTGTAACCTTAAATGACAAGGACAACCATCTATAATAGGAGTAGGTACATTTTTAAGAACACAAAGTGCGAAAATGTGAAATTTTGAACATGCGTCTCCTAGAATACCGTATCAGACACTTTGCCAATTGTGATATTTATCTACTTGGGACTGCCAATTTGCATAGCACACTACCTAATATCAAATTCAAATTCAAAATAACTTTATTTCATAGGCTTATTATAATAGCACTTAAAATCGTCAAAGTTAATTACTAATAACTAACACGAGCGCTTGAGGCAAGTGCATCCGCAATGTCACGATCGCAATCGCCACAAGCGGCTGGATTCCGTTGTAAGGCTTTTCATGAGAAGAACCCGGCAAGAAACTCATGAGCCACTTTTTTAAGTCTTAAATTTCTTACAATATTTACATTAATACTTAACTAAAGTGGGTGCTCACCAGAACACACAATAGTGTGGAGAAAACAATATTATAAAATAAAAAGGGGTATGTGCTTATTTATATTAAAATGAGGAGCAGTTCAAAGCCATTTTGTTTTGTCTTCCAGATAATCCGAAATTGTATAATAACCTTTACTAATTAGTCTGATTTTTACTGTTTTCTTAAACTTATTTAAAGGCATGTTTCGGATATTTTCGGGAATTTTATTGAAGAAGCGTATACATTGCTCCATGAAGGATCTACTAATTCTGTGGAGACGAGTACTGTGTGCAATAAGATTGCCTTTGTTCTTAGTATCAATATGATGAACGTCACTGTACTTATCAAAGTTATCGATATTTTTCTTGACATATAACAAATTTTCATACATATATTGTGACACAACAGTTAGAATATTTATTTCTTTGAATTTCTCTCTAAGGGAAACTCTTGGGTCTAATTTATAAATTGCACGAATAGCCCTTTTCTGGAGTACAAATATAGAATTTAAATCTGCTGAGCATCCCTATAGCAGTATGCCATATGACATAATACTATGAAAATAATTGAAATAAACAATTCTAGCCGTTTCTACATCTATCTATAATCTATGTTTTCTTACCGCATATGCTGCTGAACTAAGCCTACTTGACAATTTTCCAATATGGGGGCCCTATTGGAGTTTGTTGTCTATAGTAATGCCCAGGAAAACAGTAGACTCCACAAGGTCCAGCTCTACGCCATTTAATTGCACATTGGTTTCAATCAGTCTTACATTTGGTGTAGTGAATTTAATATATTTAGTTTTATTCTCATTTAAAACTAGATTGTTAGCGTTAAACCAATGAACAACCTTAGAAAGTGCATTGTTCACATTGCCTTAATTAAGTAATTGTCTTCTAATTTTGAATAATAATGATGTATCATCTGCAAACAGTACAATATTGTGATTGTCCCCTACGTAATAGGGCAAGTCATTAATATAAACGAGAAACAAAAATGGCCCCAAACTGGAACCCTGTGGCACACCCATCGTCATGACAGACCCCAGTGATAGACTGCCGTTAACATCGACCCTTTGAATTCTATTGCTCAAATAAGAAGTCAAAAGGTCGAGAGCCTTGTTCCTGATTCCATAGTGGTAAAGTTTTTTGATGAGGGTATCATGTTTTATACAATCAAATGCCTTCGATAAATCGCAAAATACACCTAAAGCATCGTGCGAATCTTCCCAGGCCTTGAAAATAGTTTTTAGCAATTCTATACCCGCATCAGTAGTAGAGCGATTCTTTGTGAACCCAAACTGGTTTTTATGAAAGATTTTATGGATATCAAAATAGTTTATCATCTGTTTGAGTATAAGTTTTTCAAATACTTTACTTAATGTTGGCAGCACAGAAATTGGAAGAAAGTGTTTTAGATCTGAGGTACTACCCGATTTAAACAAAGGAATCACTCTACTAAGTTTCATAAGATCAGGTAATATACCCTTAGCAATACAACCATTAAACACGGACGCCAATTGTGGAGCAATAATATTTATTATAGAGCTAACCAACTTGACAGACATACCCCATAAATCTGCCGTTTTCTTAATATTAAGATTTCTAAAAGCATTTAAAACATCCTTCACATTGACATATGAAAATTCAAAGGAAGTGTTACATTTCGGAACACGTTGCTTAAGGAGCGATTCGGCTGAAATAGAGGACAACGTCAGATGTTTGGTTTTCAAAACAGAGATATTTGTAAAATAATTTTGAAATGGAGTTGCCACTTCTCGATTCGCTCCTACATATATGTATTACCTATTTTTAAATTAAAGTCTCTATTACGCACAGTTTCCCTACCGGTCTCACTGTTTATCACTTTCCAAGTTGTTTTAATAATATCTCCGGATTGTTTGATTTTATTTCTCAAATATAATGATTTAGCACAGGAACAGGCTCGTTTGAATATTTTGGAGTATTTCTTTACATATTCTAAAAATACTGGGTTATGGTTATAAGATTTTTCGTTATAAAGTTCATATAACCTCAGTATACATTTATAAATACCATTGGTAGCCCATTCACTAAAGCCCACTCGAGCGCCAATAGTTATAGTTTTAGGTTTAAGATGTTATCAATTTCATTACTGATCAAATTGAATAAATAAGTATATAAGTTGTTAGGGTTGTCGTGAAAAGGTAAATGCGGTACTTTTTTGGACAGATTACATTAAAATAGCTCTAAGCGGCTAGCGTTCATTGGTACAAAGGTAATATTTTCTTTTTGAAACCTGCTAGTTCTAGGGAATACTACAAGTTGTCCGCAGTGGTCAGATTCTATTTTGGTTATGATAGATTTATCAACAGGTTTTGTATTTGTAAATATATTATCTATACAAGTTGCGCTCGAAGAGGTAATCCTAGTAGGTTCCAGAAAAACATAGTACAAATTATAAGACTTCATTAAAGTTATGAATTGTTGAGTGGTACTACTGTTTTCTAGTAAATTTATATTAAAATCTCCACAGATAACAAATGCTTTATTTAAACCTGAGGTTTTAAACAAAATGTCCTCCAGGTGTCTTTCAAAATCATCATATGGTGAACATGAAGGTCTATAAACGCTTGCAACAATGAACTCCTCAGACTCAATACAAGCAATTTCCATAACCCGTTCAATAGAGAGGCTCACAATATCCTCACGTACTTTAAATTTAATTTCATTATTTATAATTATTAGAGAGCCGCCACGTACAGTATTGATTCTGTTGAACGAGCTAGCAACCTGGTGGTTAGGAAAATTGAATATTAATTGATTGTTTTCGAGCCAGTGTTCGGTAATACAAAATATATCTATATAACAATCATTGATAAATAATTCAACCTCCAGTTCTTTGCCAAACATATCTTGAATATTTTGATGTACCAGGTTGATTGGTTTTAACTTTTTGTTACTATTATTATTACTAGAGCAAGAGGATGTCTCTATTGTCTCATATTGTAATTTAAATTAAAAGGTGAAATGTCACTATTTTTATTATTAGAAATGTCAGATTTTAAATTACGAATTTCAGTACATTTCTCAATAAAAGCAAGGTTGTTAGCCAAATTCTTGGCTGATGGATAAAAAAATATGATATAATATGAATCAGCTACCCGTCGTTTAAAATATTTACAAAGATAATATCTATCTTTTGTCAAATAATAAGGTTTATTAACATAATTGTTAATGTCAATTACATGCATTTTGTCACTATTCACATATTTTGAAATAAAACTACGTTTACGGAATCTATCCGTTTACTTGATTTTTATACTATCCCGACGCTTCGAATACTTTACAGCATTCATGATCACGGGTGGACTTAGATGATAGACGTCCAAGGCTAATATGTTATTTCAACGGTTTCATCTACCCACAGTATATGATTTTACAAAATTTATGATAATATTTATTGGTCATTATTTCTATTTATATATATTTGTAGCATTTGACATACTTAGCACTATACATTAAATACAAAGTGAAAAATGTGAAATCGAAAATAACAGTCAGGAGCAGGATTTGAACCTGCATCTTCTGGATACCGTCCAGATGCTTTACCAATTCAGCCATCCTGACAATTGCTCCTGACTGCTAATTTCGATAACACATCATATTTAACGTCTTTGGGTGACGCCTGCGCCATCTGTCGGAAGTATTTTTATACATTATACCGACCAGGTAAACTTAATTTTACAATTAAGATTTTACCTAATAATGACGCAAACCCTTTAAATATTTAGATATTTTTATATATATTTTTAGCATTTGACATGCTTAGCACTATACATTAAACACAAAGTGAAAAATGTGAAATCGAAAATAACAGTCAGGAGCAGGATTTGAACCTGCATCTTCTGGATACCGTCCAGATGCTTTACCAATTCAGCCATCCTGACAATTGCTCCTGACTGCTCAGGAGCAATTGTCAGATGCAGGTTCAAATCCTGCTCCTGACTGTTATTTTCGATTTCACATTTTTCACTTTGTATTTAATCATTATTTCTAGTTTTTCTTGTAGACAATTAATTTTTATTTGAAACTCATGAATGTCCAATTTGTACTTCGAGGTCTTATTGTCTAATTTAGATACATAAAAATCAAGCCTATCAATTAAATGCAACCTTATCTTCGGTTCCAAACAAAAAAAGGCGTATGAAAGGGTATCGGCATTTCAACTTTAAACCAGGGTCAGTAATGTAAGAGCTTTATATGTCTCACTTTTCTCTAGTACCTGCCTCTCACTTAATGTCACTGAGACACTTTACCAAATTACTATTATTACAAGATCCTTATCTTATCATTTGCTTAAGAATTATTGCACGATATATCCTGAGAATCGAGGGTCCATCATTAAACTTAAACAATGTATGAGAGCAGGGATCACAAATTTGCATAATCTGCCTGTTTATAATACAAGACAAAGGTTATTCCGGTACTCCGTTATTGGTTTAGTTTCTATATAATTACAGTTATGCATAAATTATTGGTTAATTACTTTTTGACAGTTAATTGTATCGGTCGGACAAATATTTTATGTGAGGCGCCGCAGACTCGTGCGTCAACATCATAGCTAGTGTTAGGTTAAGTTGGACCTATTCTGTTGCTTTCGGAGTGAATTTACAGAAAAAAAACGTTGTTCATTATTTATAATCTGTTACAAAATATAGATAAAGTAATTTATTTACATTATGATGTTTTAAAATAAGCACGCTATGACATTGGTTTTTTTTTTTCTTAAAACATACAACATGTAGTACGTAGTAGTGTAGGAATAATCCTTGTATCGCAGGGGTCTTTTACAAACATACAATTTCATGGACACAAAGTACATCCAGACTCGAAACAAGCATTTGCGGATCACACAAAATGTTGTCCTGTATGGGAATCGAACCCACAACACTCGGGCGGGAGGTTGGTATCTAAACCACTCCGCCATTTGTGCTATATGTAACACCTGTAATGATAGATGCATGTCAAAACTAATTTTTTTTTTTGGTTTTCTTATGGTTGCCCCATGTGTATGTAATCGGCTGCACAGATTACTTATAATCAACAAGATATTATAACAAGATGATTTAAATAACTTTAGTGCTAGAGGTACCTATATGAATTTGTTACCATTATTTGAAATACAGAAGCCATTATCCGATAGTGCATAGATCTTGTGCAACACGACGTATTTGAAACTACAATTACCATCAAGCGCTGTATTTATTTAGTAATTACTTAACAGAGCGTTGACCATTCGGAGCAGGAATAGTCGCTTTTGATAGAACTTAATGACTATTCTACGTTACATCAACTTATGCTATACCTTTTGATCCGTATTTTAGCACTTGACATGCTCAGCTACTTTCTAATCCAAATTATTTGTGAATGTCGAAAAATTGAACTAGTGCAAGCGGGAATCGAACCTGCGTCCCTTCCAATCCGGGGAAGAGCTCTAAGCCGCTGAGCTATCGCACGATACGACAATTCTCTTTATTCACATTCACAAATAATATATTATGTATTTTATGCTATAGCTGTTGTACACGTAGAGTTATACAGAACGATGTTAATCCTCAACGACCCCTTTTGTTTCAGACAGGTGTCTGTATCCACAGTGTATGCGTTAAATGAAACCAGCAACCACTACTATTTATGAGTATGGCAAACAGCGTCAATAGGTATCATCATTAATAGGTATAAATGTGGTTGCAATAAAGAGAGAGCACAAAACCCGCCATAAGAAGCCAGATCATTCCTGATCACAGATGTCTGACGCCACAATTAGAGCAAATTACGTGTGCGCTTGATAACCGTATGCGTTTAAAATTGACTACAGAGCAGTTCTAGTTCGTATTAATCCAGATTATTCGGACGCACATGTGACAGGACATCAAGAGACTTTTCATTGGTACAGCGGTATTAGATTATAAATATCAAAATATAGACATTATTTTATTTAAATCGGATCACGAAAAAAGTATTGCTCATTTAAATGCATCAAGAAAATCCAACGAATTTACGGGAAACAGCTAAAATAATTCATCGGAATCCAAATAAATTTTATTGCCCTCAAAATTTCATGCAATTACCGTGACGATTTCAGTCATAATTGGTATAAATCACGTATCTCGATATTTCAGTAATTGGAAATCAGCTAGCTTAACCGTAACGCTCACGAAATCGTGGGCGTTGAGTGCCAAAATGTTCAATTACTCGATGGATAATTGCCTTGGCTCATTGAACTTATGTGTGGGACGGTGATTATGTTCTCGTCAGCGTAGGTATCTGTCGATATCAGTATGGACAGGTCACTACTGGAGTATACAGTGACATGAATTGTGAAAACAACTAACCAGAATATCCAGTCGCAAACAAGGCTGTAATTAAATTTGTCTGTTTATATTTCTTATAAACTAATATCTATTTTAGTAAGAATAGTTAGTTTCGATAGTTTGAATTAGAAGAAGCAAACTTATATACCTAAACTCCTAAACTCGAAGATCAACAATTTGTTGTAAATATATTTTGTGCCATAAAATAAAGTTGAAAAGAAATTTCTGAATTTTATTTTGCACAATTTACTAGTATGTTATTTATTTGTAAAGTTCCTAAAATAGAGAAAATTGCTTAATAGGTTATAATTATTATAACACGTCATTCTTCTTACAGAAATCTTATATTAGACGCCATTAAACTATTAACGAGGTTAATAAAAAAGTTCGCAGTAAAAATAATAGGATAGTGTACATTTATTACTGATAACAAAGGTCTCTTTTACATGGTCTTACTCCGTTTAATCTGACTCAAATCCTTTTGAATACAAAGTAAGAAGTCTAATTGAATAGATTTACTTTTATAAATGTATTTATTCATGTGTTACCTTCCATCAGCCGCAAAGTGAAATGGGGCAACTGGCGACCGCCACTTCCGGCGGCTCATTTCCGCCGGATAAGAAAACCCAACCGGCATCCGGTGAGAAGATTCCTTGAAATATCTTCTCATTGCGGTCGTCTTATAGCTGCTTGTAATTTTAAAGAAAAGATATTCTGTCGACAAAATGTAAAAGAAAAGAGCGAAAAGACAGTTGGGATTCAAAAACAAGGAAAAGGTATTAACAAAATTCAATAATGGCGTTAGTGTGCCTCCTCTCAATTAAATGCCAGGTCAGTGAATTCGGAATCGCTACGTAGACTGCGAGTACTTACTGCGGTATCTCAGTGCATGTGATCAGCGCAGGTTTACACAGCTTGCAAATGCTGAGTCAGAGTCGATTTGTAACGAGCATATTCGTCATGATTTTTTGCACGCCTCATAAGCGAAGCGTTGAGGTGGGTACTATTCTCGTTTTACAAACAACAACAGATTTTTCAAACTCAAAATGTCTCCGTTGATCATATATTGCACTTGTAAAACAATATATACACATACATATCAAGAAAAAACACTATTTTTGACACTCATGATATTTTTGTCATTTTTGTTATTTAAACTAGTTAAAAACTGTTTAAAAAATTTCTGTCTTGGACGTCCGTGTGTTGTAGGTAATGTATGTTAACACGATAACAACCGAAATACTTTACTAATCGAGGCTTTTTTTTTCTATTTAACTTGAGTTTAATTGCGAGCCCTATTACTTTTCACGATCTGATTCGATGTGGTTTAATTGTTATTAAATAAACAAAAAAATAGTGAATATATACAGCACACACACAGCACAGTGATACACTAAAACCAGCGCTATAGCCTGTACCTTATCTTGTAGAACTACTCCTATAGACTAATATATTAGTAATTCTTAAAATTTGCGCTAGATGGCGTATAAGCAATGAGAAACACATTAGCATTTTTAGAAATTAGCGCTATGTGATTTATTGAAAACTACTTAGTAAGACCAATACATTATTATTTACTTATCAAAAATAATAAATTTTATTGTGAAAAATTAAGATAATGAGGCGTGCAGTTTTGGATTTTCCGAAATATTTTTATTTTCTGTTTCATGTTCAACCATAACCTGCTTATTGTTCGTTGCAATAAACTTTTCTTTCTTTCTTTCTGCTTACAGTGGATCAGTAATTGCAAAGTTTATTATACATAACTATATTGCACACCTCTAATGTGAATACACCACCCTCTGGCACAGAAGTTATCTCTCCACAAAAATAGTCATCCCACAGGAGCCTTTCAATGACGATATAAATAGTAGCCTACATTGTTCTCCGTACTCCGAAATATTCTCGTATGCGTTTCGTGATTATTGATTGAGTTGTTACGGAGTCAAAAGGAAACAAACAAACTCTCTTACATGTTAAGTATTTAATTGAGTTTCGCCATAAACTTTTTGGTGTGATATTTGGGTAGTTTATACAAGGCCCTGGGGTTGAAATTATACGCGGTTTACTTGTTATAAATTTATATCAACACACGTTATATGACATGGCGGAAAGGTAGAAAGTAAAAGTAATGTCTAAGAATGTATATAAAAATAGGAAACGGAAACAACACAGATTATGCTCGATAGCAGTCGATAATTCCTGTATGGAAGTAATAACTAAAAAATACTATCTATTTAATCTATGTTAGACAAATGATTAAGGTCATCTTGTATTACTCAGCCTAAATCATTATCGATTTAGGCTTCACCTATAGCAGATAGATGGCGCAACAAGTTATTAAGGTACATTATTGTTCAATATCCATATAATATAAAATTTTCAATATGTGTAGATATTAAACCACCGTTTCAACAAAAATTCAATTTAACTCTACACAGCAAAAGAATTTCTCGCGGGATATCGAGCTAATCCTAACAGCGGAGTAGTCTACACAATTTTTATGGCTTTTGTAATCCTAGCTCAGCAGGAAAAGGTTCACTACAAAGTGATATAGGCATAGTGCTGGGGTCTGCTTTAATTCTAATCAGAATTTATATTTTATATAGATATAATTATGTTAGTTCATAACTAGCCGTTATATATTATATGAACAACCGCACTTATTACATTACATATTATGTAATATTTACGAGCACTTATTACATTACATATGTAATGTAATAAGCGCTCGTAAATATTATTTTGTGTAAACAGAGATCAACATAGCATCACGCCTGTATTCCCCGAAGGGGTAGGCAGAAGTGTATTACACACCCACGACTCGCCAGCTATGTTTGAGTCCAACGTAATAGGGGGCGAGCCTATTGACGTCTACCGGGCACATTTCCAAACTCGGCTGCTACTGAGGATTTTTCTTTTTAGGAAAAAGCTCAATATCTTTGCCCGACCCGGGAATCGAATCCGAGACCTCATGATTAGCAGTCGCATACACTACCGCTACACCACCGCCGAGGCAGTTAACAGTGATCAACGTTTTCTTTAAACGTTGTTTGTTGTAAATCAAAATTACTATTTGCTTTAATATTATAAATAGTAATTACTATTTAATTATTACTATTTATATTATACTAGTTTGGGGGTGAGAGGAACTGGGTGTAAGGTTCCTCATCCCCCATTGAAAAGAGAGGATCCTCCGACCAGACGGGTGTTATGTCTGGTGGGCTAGCTGCCCGACTGTTGTGGTCGGGTTCTTGTATATATGTACATCGCTCGGGTAACTTTTCATATCGCGATGTAGGATACGTCAGTTATTAGTTCGTATGTGGCGAGATAGATGTCGCTACATCACTCCCCTCCGAGACCGGAGGTCGATAGCAAGTTGAGTCGTCCATACATCTTGTGATGCTTGCCGGGCCAGTGGAATGTTCCAGTGAGTCGGAACCAGATGCCGCATAGTTCACGGTGAGTCGGAACTGTCTGCGGTGATGATGCCCCAGTGAGTCGGGGTAATGCTGCGAATGCTCCAGTGAGTCGGAGTGGTGCAGTGCTGCGTATTGGCTGGCTGCTGCGTCGACCAAGAGGGAAGTGCGTCTCTGCTTGCTGACCGGCCGAAGTGCAGTGTGCTGTGCCAAGGTCGCTGAGAAGGCTGTGGGTGATGACCAGAAATGCGCGTCCGCTGCATGCTGGTGGTCAGCATACCCGTAGTAGCCGTGGATGCTGGCTGGCTGTATGACTCGTTGCTCGAAAGCTTGAGGAAGTTGTATATATGTACATCGCTCGGATAACTTTTCATATCGCGATGTAGGATACGTCAGTTATTAGTTTGTATGTGGCGAGATATATGTCGCTACACTAGGGTAATTATACTGGGTTGCGGGTCGGGATACCTCCGCGTTGGTGCACCCCGGGCAACGTCGGCACTCTGGTGCCGGCGGCTGAATCCCAGCTGGGGACGGGTCTCCGCGTGTCCCTCTGACTAGCAGAGGGCACAGCGGATAGGCCAGACGTCCGCCGTGGAGGTTCAGCGGGGCCATAGTGGCCCTCCGACTCTGGGAGGGGGACAGCGGGGTCACAGTGACCTCCGGAGAAGGGGCTTTTAGCTCGAGTGGCGACAGGCTCTCTGGTAGCAGTGGGCCGAACGTCTGCCGTGGAGGGCCAGCGAGGCCATAGTGGCCCTCTCGGCCCTGGGAGACGGAGACGGGGCTTTTCAGCCCGAGGGGCGACGGGCTTACTACTTAGTTGCAAGTGGTGAGCACGTCTCCGACCTCGGAGGCGTCGCCGCCCGGAATTGCCAAGCCCGGACAGGGGCTTGAATCTTTGAGTTCCCTAGGGCGGAAGGTCCCAAAATGGCCGATACGATAGCCTGCTGTGAGGTCTGTTCAGTGAAGGCAGTGGAGTCCGCATCACCAGATCGGTGAAATGCGCTGAACTGCGCGCTTCCGGTCTGGACGACTCGGTGACGCCTACGACGTCCGGGAAGCCATTGCCTTGAAAACCGGATACTCGGATGCTGTCAGAGTGGGCTCCATTAGGACCGGACCAGGCGGTGTGGGTACCGTCTGGGTGAGTTGCCCTGTCACGTCAGCTAAAATCTTGGCTGACGCAGACAGGCTCCTCGTGGGCTGGAGTTCCGCGCGGGTTACCATGCTGTAGCCTCGACCTGCGAGGTGCTATAAGTGCATGGCGGTTGGACACACCCGACCGACGTCCACTAACTGCTTTGATTGCGGCGACCTTTGTTTCCGCTGTGGTCAGGCAGGGCATAAGGCGGCAACCTGTACCACTCCCCCCACTGCCCCGCATATGCTGCAGGAAATAGACCTGCGAAGCACTACATGGGGCGGGAGGGGTGTAGACCTCCAGCCACCACAGGCCCAAAAAAGGGGGGGCCAGCCAATCGGCCCAGGCTGCCCCCCCCCCCCCCTAGCGCGGCTTCGCCACCGTCCCGGGTGGAGGAGGATATGGTTACGGCCTAACGTTCAACCGTAACGCTGTCCTCCTGCAGGCGAATCTCAACCACTCCGCCAGGGCGCAGGATCTTCTCCTGCAAACCATGGTGGAGCGGTTGATTGGTGTAGCCCTAGCTGCGGAGCCTTATTGCGTTCCTGACCATCCTGATTGGGCGAGCAGCCGCGATGGCTCCGTGGCAATCGTCAGCTCCACGGTGCTTCGTTCCCCGCCCTTGTCGATCAGAGACAGCGGTATGGGATACGTCGCGGCTGACTGGGGGGGAGTTACGCTGTACGGCGTGTACTTCTCCCCCAACCGGAGTCTGGCAGATTTCGGGGTCTGGCTTAACAGCCTAGAAACCTCATTGCGGCGCTTGGAACCTAGCCGCGTCCTGGTTATTGGGGACTTCAAAGTCAAATCCACGGCGTGGGGGTCACCTGCGACCAATGCGGGGCGGCAGTTGTTGAGTGGGCGGCGGCGCTGGCCCTGGACAAGTCGGAGGCCCTACTTTTCCATGGGCCCCGACGTCGGCCACCTGCTGGTGCCTCAATCACAGTGGACGGGGTCCAGATTGGGGTGCAGGCCCAGATTAAGTATCTGGGCCTGGTGCTGGACGGGTGGTGGCGATTTCGCGAGCACTTCCGCCAACTGTCCCCGAGGCTAGTCAGCGCAGCGTCCGCCCTTGCACGGCTCATGCCGAATATGGGTGGACCCAACAATGCTTGCCGACGGCTTTACGCGGGGGTGGCGCTGTACGGCGCACCCGTGTGGGCGGAGTCCCTGGACGGACTGAACAGGGCTCTTCTGTGGATACCACAGAGAGTCGTTGCGTCCAGGGTCATACGCGGATACCGCACGGTGACTACGGAGGCGGCCTGCGTGTTGGCCGGAATCCCCCCGTGGGACTTGGAGGCGGAGGCGCTCACCGTAGTGTATCGGCGAGCGACGCAAGAGCGGGAGGTAGGCGGACACCCCTACCCAGGGAGGTGGCCAGGTGGCAGGGCAACGCCCGCCGAGCTGCCATGGCCAGGTGGAGAGCACGGTTGGAGGCGCCCCGGGCCGGTCATCGGACCATAGGGGCGCTCCAGCCGGTGCTGGAGGAGTGGGCGGGGTGACGGTATGGAGTCCTTACCTTCCGACTGGTGCAGGTGCTGTCGGGGTACGGTTGCTTCTGCAGATACCTGCACATAGTCGCAAGGAAGGAAGCGACTCCGGGCTGCCACCACTGCGGCTGTGACGAGGACACGGTGCGGCACACGCTCGAGTCGTGCCCGGCTTGGGCCGAGCAGCGCCGTGAACTCGTCGCGGAAATAGGGGGGGACCTCTCGCTGCCGAGCGTCGATAGAGCGATGCTTGGCAGCGACAAAAACTGGGCCGCGGTCGCTGCCTTCTGCGAGGAGATTATCTCGCGGAAGGAAGCGGCGGAGAGAGCCAGGGAGGAGGATTCTTCCGCTGACCCGAACCGCCGCCAGCGACCGGGGCGGCGCAGGTGCAGGTACTTGCGCCTTATGACACCCTAGCTGAGGCTGCGGGTGGATGGACCGGGGAACGTCCGCCACCCGCAAGGCCTCCCAAGAAGGTGCGGCGCTCCGTGCGTGGGCTCAGGCCCCACACTACCCTGTTCGTTGCCCCAAACGACGGGGTGTGCGGTTAGGAACATTTTTTCCCGCCTAAACAAAAAAAAAGGGTAATTATACTGGGGTTTATTATACTAGAGTTATAAATCTAGTTATTAGGTTATATCTCAGGTTTTCGATATAGTAGCGGAATAAAATAAATACCAGTTTTAAAATCTGATCAAGAGCTATCAAATAAAAACTCAGTTCATTAGTTTTTGTGTGATATGTGAACAAACTAACAGACAAACAGATAATCATACTAAATATCTAAAAAAAAATGTTTTGTGTTCAGATACGTATATAAAGCCTAACACAGTAATTTTTTCTCAAATATCTGAAATGTACCATAGATATGAAAGACAGTATTGGTGTAAAGATGTGAAAGGGAATGCTTCGATGGTTCATGTGGAAAGAATGCCAGATGAGCGATTGGTTAAGAAAATTTACAATGTAAAAGTTGAAGGAATGTTAGTACAGGTGGAGACCGAGACTAAACTAACTGGATGTTTGCAAGCATAGAGCCTATTAGCAATCTGTCTGCCTTCCCTGCGATGGAGATGACTTGATAATAAGGAGATAGTGGTTTATTCTTTCATTTCATATCTGTGAAACGAAATGGTGAGCAGTGGCTTGACAATACGCTTAGTATAGTTGAGTTGTTAAGCAACGGTTACCATTTACCATCGGGGCGTGGCTTGTCTGTATACATAATAAACAGAAGTTGCGATCGGGTCTGCCAGTAAAATAAGAATGGGTTTAGGTCATACTCCAACAAGCCTTACTTGCTTTAACAGAATATCTCAAGTAGGTAAACTGTATAATGATTGGCACTCTAAGCATATTAAAGATTGAAATAATATGTATTTTTTAAATTGATAGGTGTTTAAAAAGTCACCAGACATTGATAAAGGGTTCTCTGGTATGTATATTTTCAAATGAAAATGCATTAATCAATCTAATTAGAATTTTTAGAAAAACAAAAAGAAATAAAATAAATATTTGAAATTACAGTCATTGGCACCGTAAGTATAATTTGTGTTAACTATACTATATGACACCTAATAAAGTAAGATTATAACAGAAAAATAGTCAAAAAAAGCACTCGTAGCCATTATTTACCTAAAAACTAAGCATAATAATAAATAATCTATGTTACAGTCGTTAATTGATGACCCTTATTAGAAAGTGATGTTTTAACAGTTCTGCATGGCGCTGGTATATATTTATTTTCTTTATTGCTGCCAGCTATAATATTATAAAACCTACTTTTTTCTGCAAATAGTGTTACTATTGCAGATTATGAAAAAAAGTAGAACAGATGTTTTTTGTTATACCAGTTCTTAATATTTGCATTTAAAATACAAAGTGCCAATGACTAAGGGGGTGCCAGCAATACTACAGTTTACCCTACTTAAAGAAAGTCTGTAGTAATGCAGGTTTCCTCACAATGTTTTCCTTCACCGAGTAATCTTTTGTCAACAAATTTGAATTATAGACTGAATATTAGAAGAACCCGTCACTGAATGAGCAAGGCTTATTCCGATGTTGTCGAGCAGTTCTGTGGATACCTAGTGGAGAGGCGAAACATGAGTAGAATTTGCGTTCGGAATGTTGCGGAATATTGCACGTTATGGTTCTGCGGAACCTGCCACATCGTATGGCTTCAGCGTTTTGATGAGATTCTTTTCACTGTTGTGCATGCTAATCTGTGAGAATTATGGATTACTAATATTATTATGTGTGTGGTTGTGCTAAAGATATTGCTAATATGTAGGTTTGTGGTGGGTTCTCTTCCTTAACTGCCTCGGTGGTGCAGCGGTAATGTGTGCGACTGCTGATCATGAAGTCTCGGGTTCGATCCCTGGGTCGGGAAATGTTATTGAGCTTTTTCGTAAAAATATAAATCCTCAGTAGCAGCCCGGAGTTCGGAAATGTGCCCGATAGACGGCAATAGGCTCGCCCCCTATTACGTGGGACCTAAACATAGCTGGCGAATCGTGGGTGTTTAATACACCTCTGCCTACCCCTTTGGGGAATACAGGCGTGATGCTATGTTATCTTCCTAAAATATCCATTCTAAAATAACAATGAATTTCCGCAAAGTGTTAAAGTCTCCCATTATGAATGAGCCGGTTCGATCAGCGTGATACCACCCTTTCAAAAATTAGCGCAAAACGACACCGTAGGCCTAGCTAAGTTGCATTCCATGATCGCTAACCCTTTAGAAAACTATTTAAAATATATGGAAATTTGATATCTCTAACGTTAAGTCACATGACTTAGCGTTATAGATATCGTTAAAGATATCAAATTCCCATACATTTTAATAGTTTTCTATAGCGTAAGCGATCATTGAATAGAAATTGGCTAGGCCCACAGGTTACCACCGAAGGAATGTAACATAGTTCCAGTGGCCCGCCAATAAAGGCGGAGAGACGGCACACGGCGGGTTTCTTTAGTGGGTGAGGGCCCCACACTACCCTGTTCGTTGCCCCGAACGACGGGGTGTGCGGTTAGGTACATTTTTTCCCGCCTAAACAAAAAAAAAAAAAAAAAAAAAAAAAAAAAAAAAAAAAAAAAAAAAAAAAAAAGGCCCACAGGTACTCCTATCGTAGTGTTTCGTAAGGCACAGTGCTTGCGAAGTATCGATTTCAGATCGGGGATTGAACTCAATATCTCTGACATAAAGGCTCTGCTTTCTTGTTAAAAAAAATAATCGTTTTCTATTACAATAGTATAATATGACATATTAAAAGATTTACAGAAAAAAAAATATGATTGACTGGCCAGTTTCATTGCTTTTATACGAGTAATCATTCCCTGAGGTGTCGATTTGTGTCTCAATCATAATCAGTTGTGTCTGCTGACAGTGAAGTTATAACAAACAAATGGCATAAACAGTCTATCGTAGGGTAATCACTTACTTACTTACTTATCATCATGCCATCTCCCTTACGGGGTAGGCAGAGAGATCAGAGTGCCAAAAGGCTCTATTCTTGCATACATCTTTCGCTTCCTCAACATTCATAATTCTCTTCATACACTCTCACTGGTTTTGGAGACTCCTGACTCCACCTTCCTTCAATACACGATTGATTTGGTCTAGGTAGGTGAGTCTGGGTCTCCCTGTACTTACATCCTTCCACTTTCCCATTGTATATCTTCTTAACCAGTCGCTCGTCCGGCATTCTTTCCACATGTCCGAACTATCGGAACATCAGTAACATTTGACCTGAGCATCTCATCTTATTTATTTTTGTCTAGTAACTGTACCTCTGTCATAACGAGTGTTCTAGATGAATGTTATTAATTCTTACTGAAAATTAGCTGACCGTACACCCCGTTGTTTGGGGTAATAGACACGGCAGTTTGTGGCCCTCACATAATAAATAAACCCACCGTGTAGTCTCTCCACCTGTCTTGTAATTTTCTTGACATATTTGATAGTGTATTTACCAATTTGTCATTGCTTACGCTTCAACACATCTGATGAACAGTACCTTAGTATAGTAGGTACCGTTTTTTTGTTATCGCGGGATAAAATTTACCTAACCGCACATCCCATTGTTAGAGGCAACGAAGAGCTGAACACACTGCTGGTTTACTAGGAACAAAACTCACCCACTAAATAAACTCGCCATGTGCCGTGTCTCTGCCTATACTGACGGTCTGGAACTGTGTGACATTACTTTAGTGGTCCACCGGCAGCTTTCCCTTTCGGGTACCCTCTACTGAGCGACGCATCCACTGGCCACTCTACCACTTCCTTCTGCGAGATACCTCTACGCAGAAGGCATCGACCGCGGCCCAATTCCTGTCGCTGCCGAAGTCGCCTCCCTCTTTGCGACTATGTTCGGTTATCCCTATTTGTAGATTTTCTATGATTGATATCATCTGGTAGCTAATTCGTAATAGCTTTTTTGATCTATTTTTTTTAGCATTTGACATGCTTGAAGCTAATTTTAAAGTACACATTTATTTGTGAATGAGGAAAGTCAGATTTTTTTTAGTACGAGCGTAATGCTCCCGCACTTCATTCGTACTAAAAATCTCTTATTCCTCATCCACAAATAAATTTGTACCGTAATAGCTTTTTAAAAAATACACCGCACGATTCAGTAGTGTTTGCCTTTTCTTGATATCTAACTGGGTATCAAAACCTTTCCAAATTTTTGCAGTGTTTGATATACTAAACTTAAACTTAATAATCGTTGGTAATTATTTTTTCTGACCAATTCAGAATTTATTAATCTGACCCACATCACAGCGTTTTATGTATCAAACGTCAATTTCACATGGATCGATATAGGAAATAATAATTATATACAAGCTCGAAGTTTCATAATACTTATATATACTGAATACACGAGACGAATTTTACCCCAATCAACGTTAACAAAGGATCAGAATACTTAATGACATTAAGCAATTTTATTGTTAATGTAATGAAGTATTCGTAATAAACCTGGCATCACCCTCATTCTATTACACGCGTATTGTAACTTTTTTTTACCTTGTTAAACTCAGCTGGCCAGTACCTAATAATGGTTTAGGAACTGACCCAGCGTTTTTAGTGAATCGAACGATTGCCGTACAGGAATTATTTCGTGTTTAGAGTCTGCGGGTATTTTTTGTCTGTCATCTATAGGTTCAAGTCCTCTGCAATATATTCCTTTATAAACAGGCAATCAGTTCAAATTAGTAGTGGAAAATAGATGGTTCTATTCTCACTCTTCTTTTGACGTCACAATCTGAGACATTTTAGGTCGAAAAAGGTAGGTATCGTAAAGTATCTTGTTGAGTTTAGGTGACTTACTTTTTTTATTTTCCAAGCACTTGGTAGAACAAATATTGTGAAAATATAAAGACAATTTATTCTCTAATTTTCAGTTATAGTAGTAGTTTCGTAATACTTCAGAAAATTATCACCCAGTGCCTAGTCGTAGTCAAATATACGCTTAATTAGAAACTTTAACAACAAAGGTATATTAATGTTGAAATTCGAAACCTATGTTGTTAGATATTTTAAACCCTAATCAAAAAGCCCCAATGGCATTAAACCAATTTATTGTTACGAAGTGTTAATAAGTATATACGAGTACCTATTATATTTATTTCTACTGTTAACTTTTAGTAGATACCAGATTAACGAATCGGTTTTCAATCCCACTTGGATATTTAGATACACGCTCATGTGATAACAGCTATAATTTCATATCAAGTGGCAAGATGAGCTAATGGACCACTTAATGGTAAATGGTAACCACCGCCTACTGTGAGCATAATGTTCTTCTCTAACCTCATTTATAGAAGGATTATGTCATAGCACTAAGGAAATAAAACATCACGAAGTTTGTACGAAATCGTCGTACCTAGATGACATAGTTTGCATGTGGTGTAGATAAGTAGAAAGATTTTGAAATAAATAAAAAAAATATTTAGCAGCTTCTTTATAATAAAGAGCAGTCTAAATAATAAAAAATATTCAGTTTGTTTAAATTGCTAAACCGAACATATAGATAGTCAATGTAAATCTCGGAAAGTTATTTTATAAAGATATTGTTCATTTTAAAAATCTTTTGCAGTATCGATTTGGCTATATATTTCATTCGAGAGAAGTTCATTATAGCATTCAATTATTTAATAGCATATTATCTCTTTGTTGATCGCTGCGAGCGACAAGATAGGAGATAAATATTAATTGATAGATATCAATGAAACGAGCTTTCATGCAAAGAGATAAACTTTAAAATATTTCATGAAATTTAATCTGTTGACATTGCATGTAAATGATTTGTAAGATTGGTTATAACAAAGGTTACTGCTCATTGTGTGTTTGATATTTATGGCAATTTATATTTGTTTTTCGAAAAGACAATTTTGTGTGTATGCGATATTTTTAACGTAAACATAGCAGCAAAGATTAAGAACAAGGACTATTATTACTTATTAAAATTTATATTGAAAAGGGTGTAGGTGTACAATAATTTCAGAAAAATTTGAAGATTGACATTAAAAATGCAAGAAAATATTTTTGTCAAAACTTTTATTTTTTTATGTTACATTTTGATTAGAATACTGTATTTATTTTGGTTTGCAGATGCTATTCTCTAATGAAACAAAATTATACTTACTACTTATCATCACGCCATTTCCCTTGCGGGGTAGGCAGAGAGAACAGAGTGCCAAGAGGCTCTATTCTTGCATACATCTCTCACTTCCTCAACATTTATAACTCTCTTCATACACGCTCGCCGGTTTCGGAGACTCCTGACTCCACCCTCCTTCAATACGTGACCGATTTGGTCTAGGTAGGTAAGTCTCGGTTTCCCCCTGTACCCACATCCTTCCACTTTCACATTGTATATCTTCTTAACCAGTCACTCGTCCGGCATTCTTTCCACATGTCCGAACCATCGGAGCATTCCCTTTCGCATCTTTACACCAATACTCTCTTTCAGACCTACTCACTCTCTTACGTCGTTGTTACGAATGCGGTCAGTCAGCCTCACTCCACAGATTCTCCGCAGAGATCGCATTTCAACCGCATTGATTTTACTCTCATGCTCCTTTTTGCATACCCAACTCTCGCTTCCATATAATAACGTTGGGACAAGCACTGCGTTGTATATTGAGACACGTGCCTTCTAGCTGAGGTGGTGGCTGCCGAGAAGTTGTCCCAATGCTCCGTTCACTCTATTTCCTGCATTCACTCTTCTCAAAGCGTTGTTAAAAAAACATCATGTGTCACAAGAGAGTACCCTCTATTTTCTCTTCTGCTGTCAAATGTACTTGCGCTTTTCAAAGTGTTTTAACGTTATATTATGAGAATTAAATAACATTGAAGTGTCGCTTGGTTCGTTATTTAGCGCATCAGATCAAGTGTGACACGTTCCTAATAGCTGTTAGACATGTTTTGGCGAACATCCAATTCACAAGTGGTAGCGCATACTGATAGCATTTACTTCTGTTTTGTATTGGAGATATTTTGTCGTAAATGCAAATGCATTATAGTTATTTAGATATAACATAATTTGTCATTATTAATTGCTGTTCAAAAATTTTAAGATATAAGAAACCGAATTTGGGAATAAATGAAACCAGATTTTAATAATTCTGGTAGTTAATTTTCTCAAGAAAAACGATAATGCCAAGTGAAATCAGGCGGGGTAAGTGTTGAAGTCATGACATTGTATAGAAAAACTAATTTCTGCCTCCATCTTTATTTACGGGGTATGTCGATATTTTATAAGTACGACACTCTATGACACACGTATTGTCTCTATGCAAAACTATTAAGATATCGCTCAGGAACTAAGCAATCTTTATTTTTAAATAAATTAAATCTAAAAAATATTTAGAAGACGAGTTTGTATTAAAAAGTATAAGTTGTTTACATTAATATTGAACATACCAGTCCAATATCAGCTTGATTGGAAATTATATCTGCAATGGAGGCCAATTTGAAGTTCGCCATCTTGTTTTTTTGTTTCATTTTCGTGTATAGTTATCGGGATTGAAAAGCACGCAAAACTGCACAGGCGTAAATCTACAGGAAGTGGGTGATTTTGAAATTGTTTGCAAATATTAAAGCTGACAACTTTGATCTGTATTTTAGCACTTGACATGCTCTGCTACTTTAAAGAGCAAACTATTTGTTAAAGCGCAGAAAAGCTCTCTTTTACCACTTTCACAAATAATTTGTTCATCATGATGATGAAGAGAGATGAGAGCGTAAGAAATAAAGAAATTCACATTTATAATATTATATATACCCGTCACGGTTACATATCCCCGGGTCGGGAAGGGTTATTGAGCTTTATTGTAAAAAGTAAAATTCGCAGTAGCAGCCCGGAGTTCAGAATTGTGCCCGGTAGACGGCAATAGGCTCGCCCCCAATTACGTGGGACTCAAACATAGCTAGCGAACCGTCGTTGTGTAATACACCTCTGCCTACCCCTTAAAGGAATACAGGCGTGATAGTATGCTATGTTATGTTATATAGTGACTACTAGACTAGTAAGGCGTAAAGGTTGCTGCTGACAAAGGATGTACGAAAGCACCTAGCAAAATAATCATAGCAAAATTGCTATAGCACATTTACATACAGCATTTGCTCGTACGTCTTATTAAAGTTGTAGGTATTTTCTTTACAAACGCGACGCCTGCGCCCTCTGTCGGAAGTATTTTCATACATTATACCGACCAGGTAAACTTAATTTTACAATTAAGATTTTTACCTAATAAATGACACAACCCTATAAATATTTAGATATTGCACACCTCATGTGTACTATTCTCGCTTCACGCAGAAAAAAACAGATTTTTCTTACTTAAAATATCTCTATTTATCATATATTGCACCTGTAAAATAATATATACACACACATATCAAGAAAAAACACTATTTTTAACACGCATGATATTTTTGATGCCATTTTTGTTATTTAAACTAGTTAGAAAACTGTTTGAAAAAGTTCTGTCTTGGACGTCCGTTTGTTGTAGGTATGTATGTATGTATGTTAACACGATAACGTCCAAAATACTTTACTAATCGAGTATTTTTTTTTTTCTTTTACGATTCAGTATATCTACGAATAGAGCCATATTACTTTTCACGGTCTGATACGATGTGGTTCAATTGTTATTAAATAAACAAAAAAATAGTCAATATTTACGCTACATTCGACACTAAAACCAGCGCTATCCTTATTTCGTGAGAAATACGTCTAATAGACCAATATAGAAGTACTTCTTAAAATTAGCGCTAGATGGCGTATAAGACATGAAAACCACAGTGCTTTTTGAAATTAGCGCTATCTATGTGATTTATTGAAAACTACTTAGTAAGACCAATACATTATTAGTTACTTATCAAATAACCCATTTTATTGTGAAAAATGAAGATTATGAGGCGTGCACTTTTGGATTTTCCAAAGTATATTGTTTTATTTAGATTTAAAAAACAAAGTTCTTGTTAAACACAAAGTGTGAAAATGTGAAATCGAAAAGAACAGTCACGAGCAGGATTTGAACCTGCATCTCCTGGATACCGTCCAGAGGCTTTGCCAATTCGAGTAAGCCAATAGTGTTATCGAAATTAGCAGTCAGGAGCAATTGTCACGATTGCTGTTTAATGTAGGTTATGGCTAAGCATGTCAAATGCTAAAAATATATATAAAAATATCTAAATAATTCCTATAAATTCAACCACAGGCACTAAATTTATCTAAAACAAGAAGTTCGAGGCTTATATTATAGCTGTTTGTGGTTTTCACACACCACACACACGACACCTGCCCGAGAGGGCGTCGCCATTATCTTAATGAGCTTATTTACGGTTCCGAGTACTAAATTAATAATACTTTACCCAAGAATTTGTTCATACCCGATTGGTAAAAATTACAAAGAGAAAAGCCTTCTATTTCTAACTTGATTATGTGAAAAGTGTTTGCAATATGTCGTCCGTTGTATTTAATTAAACTTCTGCTTAAATTTTTTACTCGGATGTTTGTATATTTGCAGAATTATGCTAAAAGTACTAAACTGATTATGTTGAAACTTTTTTGTTTGGTATCTCTTAATTAGCATTATAGACTAATAATATACATTTTCTCTTCTATTTTGATATATTGGAAACCTTACCTTAACCTATCTCAAAAAAAAAGATTACGCCTGTACTCCCCGAAGGGCTAGCCAGAGGTGTATCACACACCCACGGTTCACCGCCTATGTTTAAGTCGCACGTAATAGGCGGCGAGCCTATTGCCTCCTACCGGGCACATTTCCAAACTCCGGACTGCAACTGAAAATTTTTTTTTTACTAAATCGAACCTGAGGCCTCTTGATCAGCAGTCGCTCACACTAATACTGCACCACAGAGGCAGTTACGAGTTAAGAGCAGGAAACCTGACATATCACAAAAAAAACAGCTTTTACTTGCGGCGCAACCGCGGGCAAAGGCTAGTTTAAAATAAAGTTGGTGCGCAGATTGTGGAATGGTTTAGATACTGACTTTCAAAGCACCAAATGTTGTAGGTTCCATTCCCTCACACGATGTTTTATGGTGTAAATCCATAAATGTGGTGTAAAACACTAGACATTAAGTATATTGTTACTAACCCTATGGACTCTGTCTGCAATAAAACTTTTATTATTATTATAAATGGTTGTTCTGTGTGTGGGTGTACTTTGTGTCCGTTAAATTATATGTTCATAAAGTCCCCCGCGATACAGGGGTTATTCTTTAGTGCGGGGTGTCGTCTTTTATGAAAGCGACTACAAAACAGACAGAGCAGAATTAGAACCTACGTCTCTCCTATTCCTCATAAGTATGCTCTTTGTTTTATAAAGTAAAAATAAAAAGCTTGGATAGATTGCATTAGGGACGCAGCACTATAGTACCTACCAGACACTGATATACGTATAGATAATCAAATAAATACGTATATGTGTACATTTACGTATTTCATTCAAATATAAGCTTATATGGATTCAGTCGGGATGGAAGGTACACCACTGATATAGAGAGAAGAGTAAATGCGGGAAATAGAGTGAATAGTGCATTGGGACAACTTCTCGGCAGCCACCACCTCAGTCAGAAGGCATGGGTCGCAATACACAACGCAGTACTTGTCCCAACGTTACTATTTGGAAGCGAGAATAATGGGTATGCAAAAAGGAGTATGAGAGTAAAATCAATGTGGTCGAAATGCGATCTCTGCGAAGAATTTGTGGAGTGAGGCTGACTGACCGCATTCATAATGATGACGTAAGAGACTGAGTAGGTATAAAAGAGAGTATTGATGTAAAGATGCGAAAGATTTTTTTATGGGCGGGAAAAAACTTTCCTAACTGCACACCCCGTCGTTCAGGGCAACGAACAGGGTAGTGTGGGGCCCTCACCTACTAAAGAAACCCACCGTGTGCCGTCTCTCCGCCTTTAGTGGCGGACCACTGGAACCATATTACATTCCTTCAGTGGTGAGACTCACCTACATAGACCAAATCGGTCATGTATTAAAGAAAGGCGGAGTCAGGCTCTCCGAAAGTGGCAAGCGTTTATGAAGAGAATTGTGAATGTCCAGGAAGCGAGAGATGATGCAAGAGTATAGCCTCTTGGCACTCTGTTCACTCTGTCTACCTCGCAAAGGAAATGGCGTGTTTATAAGTAGTATGAGTATCATAAGCTTATGGTACAGTCTGCTTAAACTAGCTTCATTAACTTAGTAAGGCGTCAATTTATACTTATTTAATGGGTTACGTCTTGAAAAAACAAAAGACACTACCTTTTATTGTTTGTTTAAAAATCTTTATTAATAACAGAATGCATACACAGGTTAACAATTCACTACTGAAATAATGCAATATAATTCCAGTGGCCCGCTAGCACAGGCAGAGAGACAGCACACGGCGGGTTAATTTAGTGGGTGAGAGCCCTACACTACCCTGCTCGTTGCACCGAACGACAGGGTGTGCGGTTACGTACAATTTTTCCCGCCTTAACAAAAAAAAGTTTAACAAGTCACACCCAGCGCTTACAAACTAAGAGAAACAATCGTGTACATCGTATTTTCAACCGACTTCCGAAAAGGAGGAGGTTCTCAATCTAAAAAATCTTTTTTCACGGTCTTCGGAAGACTCTCGCTGTTTTCTATTGGACGCCTCATAAGCAAAGCGTTGATGTGGGTACTAAACTCGCTTCACGCAGAACAACTGATTTTTCAAACTTAAAATGTCTATTTATCATATATTGCACTTGTAAAATAATATATACACACACATATCAAGAAAAAACACAATTTTTAACACTCATGATACTTTTGATGGCATTTTTGTTATTTAAACTAGTTAAAAAACTGTTTAAAAAAGTTCTGTCTTGGACGTCCGTGTATTGTAGGTAATTTATGTTAAAAATATATCACCGGCAATAACTCACGTTGAGGATCGATTTAGTCGACCCGGGTTTCGAGCATATTCGATGCTCATCATCAGGGCGAGCGCGCAGCGGTGTCAACGAGTTCCCGCCGGGGACCCGGGTCGACTAAATCGATCCTCAACGTGAGTTATTGCCGGTGATATATTTCTAATATGTATCAATCTCACGATAGTTTCAATACGAAAATTTATGTTAAAACACGATAACGACCGAAATACTTTACTAATCGAGTCTTTTTTTTTCTTTTAAGATTCAGTATAATTATTAATAGAGCTCTATCACACCACACACGGTCTGATTCGATGTGGTTTAATTGTTATTAAATAAACATTAAAAAAATTGTGAATATTTACGCTTGACTTGACATTAAAACCAGCGCTATAACTTATATCGTGAGAACTACTTCTATAGACCAATATAAAAGTACTTCTTAAAATTAGCGCTAGATGGCGTATAAGACATGAGAAACACTAATGTGTTTAAAAGTACTAATGTACTTTTTGAAATTAGCGCGTATGTGATTTATTGAAAACTACGTAGTAAGTTTGGCCGTGTGGGGATGCTGGCTGATTTTCTGGAGAAGGAAGGCCTCTACATGATGGATTCCTTCTTCAGGAAGCAGCCCCAGCGAAAATGGACCTGGATAAGCCCTGATGGATCAGTAAAAAACGAGATTGACTTCATCTTGTCGGACAAACGACACATATTCAATGATGTCTCAGTGATCAGCAGGATCAAAACTGGGAGTAATCACCGACTAGTCAGGGGCATCTTGAATATTAGCACAAAAGTCGAGAGGTCACGCTTGATGAAGTCTACGCTTCGACCAACACCTGCCCAATATCAGAACCCCGAGAGCTTTCAACTCGAACTACGAAATCGCCTCCAATGCCTAGATGAGTGCGAATCAGCGAGCGATTTGAACAGGAGGTTCGTACAAACTGTCCAAGCGGTTGGGTCAACCTACTTCAAGGCCCGTCGCGTTAGTAGGACTCGTGAATTCTCGGACTGTACTCTCAAGCTCATGGAAAGGAGAAAAGAAATGACAGTCCAGTCTTCAGCCGATTGGTCCTGCCTGAGGTGGTTAAACAGACAGATTTCCAAGGTTGTGCGATACGATATTCGCCAATTTAATACTATCGGCATTAAAGAGGCGATAGAGCGGAACCAAGGCTTGAAAGTGTTGGCAAGAGATCTGTTTGTTGGCCAAAGCCAGTTGACTAAGCTGAGGACCAACGACGGCACTGTCATTTATCCCGAGATGAGATCTTGAGAGACGTCCCCCAGTTCTATGGACAGTTGTACAGATCCCAGAGTCCTGTTGTGGGCTTGGTCCAAGATCCCAGATCCAAGCTAACTCGGCACTTTACCGAAGATATCCTGGACGTCAGCCTGTACGAGATCAGAATGGCTCTCAAACAACTAAAGAACGGGAAGGCACCGGGAGACGACGGAATCACCACAGAGCTCCTGAGAGCGGAAGAAAGCCGGTCTTAAAAGCTCTTCAGAGGCTGTTCAATTCCGTCGTTCTCGGGGGCGACGGTCCAGAGTCGTGGACCAGAAGCCTGGTGGTGCTGTTCTTCAAGAAAGGTGACAGAACCCTCTTGAAGAACTATAGACCTATCTCGCTCTTGAACCACGTCTATAAGTTGTTTTCGAGGGTCATTACAAATCGACTCACGCGCAGGCTTGACGACTTCCAGCCTCCCGAACAAGCCGGTTTCCGAAAAGGCGTACTATAGACCACATCCATACGCTACGCCAGATTATACAGAAAACCCCCCTACTAGATGGACCGATGATCTTGTCAAAGCCGCGGGGAGCCGTTGGATGCGGTCGGCACAGGACCGCTCGTTGTGGCGTTCTCTTGGGGAGGCCTATGTCCAGCAGTGGACGTTGAAAGGCTGATGGATGGATGGATGGACTTAGTAAGACGAATACATTATTGGTTACTTATCAAATAATCAATTTTATTGTAAAAAATGAAGATTATGAAGCGTGCACTTTTGGATTTTTTTCTTTCTCTACTGCGCTTTAGGCGCTCATGTTTATCATTTTCAGACTCATGTTGTGCTCCGAGGAAGGCCTCCCCATCATGTACCATCTACTCTAACCTACGCACCTATTTTATAAATAACCACTAAAAAGCAAAAAATAAATTATTTTTAAATAAAAACAAAACGCCTTCAAAAGACACCTTGAACTAAAAACCAAAAAATAATTTAGTATTTACATACGATTTCCGTGCTAGACACCTACTGAATTGTTTGAAGTCGGTGCCTAGTCTAAAAATAATAAAACAATAGGTACTTATACTCATTTAATAACAAAAACAATAGGTAGGTATAATACGAGTATACCTACTTATAATAACATTAACATCATCCTGCAGAGTAGTTCTACAGCGGTCTACCCCCAGATAAACATATGGTCTCTCCGATTAATCTCTGATTACGGCTTTTTTAGATACCGGTCTCCCACCTGAGTGTTGTGGGTTCGATTCCCACATAGGACAACTCTTTGTGTGATCCACAAAAAATTATTTCCGTCTTACCGATAATCGATAATATTAAGTTACTATCCCACTGTCTCAAAGCGATATCTATTCATTCTGACTGATTCTATACAATCTCACATATGCTGTTGAAGTTTACTGATCTGTGACTAACGCTCGCATGCAGATAAGTTATGGTGAACGCACACTTATCCGAGCCAAACGCGTCGTACGGGACGAACAAAATTAATTTTAGAATTCTTTACATGAAATCTCATGAAACCTCGCACACTTCCCGCGTTCCAGATTCGGACGATTCGGGTCGAGCAAGTGTGCGAGGTTTCATGAGATTTCATATAAAGAATTCTAAAATTCGTTTCGTTCGACTCGTTCGACGCGTTCGGCTCGGATAAGTGTGCGTTCACCATTGTGCAATGGTTGTCTATTTCATCTAAGCCATAGTGGTACAGGGGCTTGTTACTTAGCCTTTACACGTAATACCACACGTGGATCGACGACACCAGTCGTCAAACCACGTGTGATATTGTTGTTAAAAAGTTTGGCTAGAGAGATATTGAAGCCACTCTTTCACCTTTCTTTTGTGTACAGACCTACTCAAATATATACACATACTGGTCTTCTAACTGAGGGATTCGGATTCGCACTATGGTCTTATGTCATCTGAAATATAAATTACTTGTTCCACAATGTCCTAATAAGATGCCTACCATAACCATCGCGTAGTATCTGCATGTACGACTACTTAAAAGTTGCGACGAGCTTCTCTTCGGTGAGACCTAGCTTTGGTAAAAAGGGGTAAGGAGGATCTCTATTTGTCCTTTATTCCTGCTTATTACTGATCCCCATCAACATTTACATACGAGTACGTCCAAGCGATTGTGGAAACATTTAAATTTTGCTGTAAAATATCCGCTCGTAGAATCGCTTTGTGAAGAAATCCTGAGACAACTGCCATTTTAGGGTTCAAACTTTGAAATATTTTACCTATTTTGAATTAAAACATGTATATGTCACATTTGTGCTCAAATTCTATGATAATATGATTTAAATGTTGCTCGGTACTATGACTCTTGGGCAGGACCTGTCTTCTCCTGACAAATGGTCTTACTTTCTACCTCTTTTGTATTAAATACACAAACTGCTGATATTTTTGTCTGTGTGTAGCGTGTATTCTATGTATTGTGGATCCTGTGCTTGGCTTAATTTAACGCGTTCCCAATATAACACGTTCTACCGACATCAAAGGTATTCTTTGAGGACCAGCATCTCTTTCAGAACTTTTGCGCACCTTATGTGGATGTACAATATAACACAGGATGGCGTTGAAATAGAGCAGATGTGGCTATCTTCAAGAAACCACACTTTTATAAACTTTTAATAAACCTAATTATGATGTCTATACTTACAATAACAATATAAGAGAGTTATAAACGATCTTGTCACAAGATAAATCTTTGCAGTGATATAGTTTTTACTACCTGTCCTTTCTAGTCGATATTAAAGACTTATTTGTAGTATCTGAACGCCCTTTTGTAGAAAATATGTACACTATCACGCTTGCACGCTCATCGAGCACACCCACGAGGCATCACGCACTTACACACATGCGCGCGTACTACAAACTCAAAACTACCATTTGTGGATGACGCGAAAAATCCTACGTGAGACATAAACCCACAACACTAGGCACGGAAGTTCGGTTTCTTAAGAACTTCGACATATATGCCAAAATAAATAGACGACACGGCGGGGGTATTTCGTGGGTGAGGGCCCCACACTACCCTGTTCGTTGCTCTGAACGACGGGGTGTGTGGTTAAGTACATATTTTCCCGCATTAATAAAAAAAATGCTCATGATAATTTAGAAATGTATTTTTGGTGTCGAAATACAGTTAAATAATTTCCTAATTTAAAAATACATACAGATTTTCAATAGTCGCCACGGTTGTAGCTCGACGAATTGTGAGAGTCATCCATCCATCGATCAGCCTTTCAACGTCACCTGCTGGGCATAGGCCTCCCCAAGAGAACGCCACAACGAGCGGTCCTGTGCCGACTGCATCCAACGGCTCCCCGCAGCATTGACCAGATCGTCGGTCCATCTGGTGGGGGGCCGTCCTACGCTGCGCCGTCCGATACATGGGCGGCACTCGAGAACCTTTCTTCCCCAACAGTTGTCGGTTCGTCGAGCGATGTGGCCTGCCCATTGCCACTTCAGCATGGCAACCTGGCGGGCTATGTTGGTCACTCTCGTTCTCCTACGGATCTCTGTATTACGGATACGATCACGTAGGGAAATACCAAGCATAGCCCGCTCCATGGCCCGCTGAGCGACTTTAAGCCTTGATACGAGGCCAACATTCAGAGACCACGTCTATTTATATTATAACTACGTATGGTCTTTTTTACTCAATTAGCTAAAATTTTCTCGTAGCAGTTACGTAGCCTCCTATACGGCTCGAAACTACGCAGCAAAAGGAATTAATGCTCATTTAAATTTGATTTTCCGCACTTTTTTTATTAATTTGATTATCGTGACTACTTCCATGGATGTGACAATTTTGGTGATTTGAACCTAAATAAAAAATAAACTATATATTTAATTTAGGTATATACTACTTGCGTGACATAGTAGTACTTACTTCTTTTACTATGTTTCATTAAAAATTGTAATCACGCTAGTATTTTTATTATACAGGTACGAAGTATATCAAAATTTTACATTGCTCTTGAGTCAATACACAATATTGTAACATACACAATATTTTAATATCACTCGCGCTATAGACAACTTACAAACCCACGCAACATACCGTATTTTAAACCCTAATAGATATTTCATAAGCGATACCTGCGAAGTTGACACATTAACCTGACTTGAGGTAAACTTTAGAGATAACACACACTAAACAGGTGAAAGTTTGATGAGCACTCAGTTCGAAGATCCGAATGTGACACTTAATGCAAAGTTTCTATATTGTGTTCGGAATACTAGCAACATTGTAGTACATACATGTTGCCGGCATTTCAACTTATAGAATAATATTTTAACAGAACATCAACCTCCTAGATTTTGCATTGAAATTAATTTCATATCTGAAAAATGAAATGGTGCGCAGCTTGTCAATACTCTCGATATAGTTGAGTCCATTAGTGACCGTTACAACTTATCATCAGGTGGGCCGTGGCTCGTCTGCCATCATTAGCAATAAAAAAAGTAAAGAGAATTTAGTTCAATTCAATTCCACGCAGACAAATGTTTGCACTTTTACTGCAGAGACCCAGGCAAGAGTCATAGCGCATCAATTCCAAGAAGCAACTTTTCCAATTATTCAATGTATTGGGGCTCTCAGCATTGTCATCTCTGGAAAAATCTATTTCGGAAGTCATTTAGAGAATACGTAAAAGGACACAGAGAATTACATAAAATATATCAAGGAAAGGTGCACCCTCACATACAACACTGCTGTCATCTCTGGACAAGTGCGACCAAGTACTGGATTGAACTATCGAACTCCTCGCAAAGGCGTTGATTTATCGACGATACTAATTCACGGATAGGCTAGAGTCACTGATACGGAGTAATAACTCAGAGTTCTCTGTGCTGTATAGACCTTTTCATGGGGAGCATGGAACTATCTGAGATAATTTTAGTACTCTTTTCTTACACACCGGTTTAGGTATGAATTTCATGCCGCAGTGTGTGGTACCGTTACTGTAGCGTTACCAGCATTAGGACAAAATGTACCTAACCCCACATCCCGTTCTTCGGGGCAAGGAACAGGGTAGTGGGAACCTACTAAATAAACTCGCAGTGAGCCGTCTCTCCGCCTGTATTGGCAAATCACTGGAGCTGTAACATAACCCTTTTTTTTTGTTTTGGCGGGAAAAAATGTACCTAACCGCACACCCCGTCGTTTGGGGCAACGAACAGGGTAGTGTAGGGCCATCACCCACTAAATAAACCCACCGTGTGCCGTCTCTCCACCTTTATTGGCGGACCACTGGAACTATGTTACATTCCTTCGGTGGTCCGCCGGCGGCTTACCCTTTCGGGTAACCTCTACTGAGCGACGAACCCGCACACGGAGCGTCGCACCTTCGTGGGAGGCCTTGCGGGGGGCGGACGTTCCCCGGTCCATCCACCCGCAGCCTCAGCTAGGGCGGCATTAGGCGCAAATACTCACGCCTGCGCCGCCCCAGTCGCTGGCGGCGGTTCGGGTCCGCGGAAGGATCAGCCTCCCTGGCCCTCTCCGCCACTTCCTTCCGCGATATGACCTCGTCGTAGAAGGCAGCGACCGCAGCCCAATTCCTGTCGCTGCCAAGCATAGCTCTAACGACGCTCGGTAGCGAGAGGTCCGCCCCTATTGCCACGATGAGTTCACGGCGCTGCCCGTCCCAAGCGTCCGGCTAGCGCGCAGGCCGCTTCCGTCGACACCGTGCGGTATCCGCGTATGAGCCTGGACGCCACGACTCTTTGTGGTCTCCACAGAAGAGCCCTGTTCGGCGCGTCCAGGCACCCCGCCCACACAGGTGCTCCGTACAGCGCCAGCTGTAACATTACCCTAGAGTCTTTTTTCGTCTCAAAAAGGTTTGGGAAAAGCTTTTTACTCCAAAAGATAGCGGCTTAGCCGTTACTTTAGTATTCAATTGCGTCCATGAGCAACGGTTACTACTTACCATCAGGTATCCTGCTAGCGATAAAAGAAATATATTTGTAAGTGCATAATAATTATGGTTGTTCTAAGAATCCTTATGAATGAACACAAAGTGCGAAAATGTGAAATTGAAAATAATGGCCATGAGATGGCTTTGAACAGATGCTTTGGCAATTAAACCCTTGTGATATAATGTTTTGGGTGACACCGTGACGAAGAGGTTTTATTCTAATACTAGCCTTTGCCCGCGACTTCGGTCGCGTAGAAGTCGTAATTGGTTGGTGGTATTTTTAATTGATTTTTTATGTTATTAATGTTGTTATAACATATAAATTCATTATGGTGAAATGTTTGAATACTTATAAAATATAACAATCTTTATCTTTTTTATTGTGTAGGGAAATAAAGGTTAAATAAACATGAAAAGAAAATAAAATATTGTTATATTTTGTGAACACGAAGCTCGGTCTTTGATCTGGTGAAAGTTACACGCGGGTATTATCTTTTTTCAACGAAACCCAAATACTACACACACACCTACCGTAGTATATTTTAGTTTCGATCGAGCGTAAATTATAAGTTAAACTGTTTTCTAAACATTCTTATTCAACTATTTATATATATTTTTTATTTATTTTCTGTTAAGGCGGGAAAAAAACTAAAGGCCTTACCACACATATTGAGCATGGTTGTGTGGGCACCTCACCCACTAAAAATATACCCGCCGTGCCTGTAATGGCGGACTACTGGAACTGAAAGACATTACATCGGAGGCCTGACGGATGCTTACCCTTTTAAGTACCATTTCATTGAGTAATGCATCCGTACAACGGACCTTCGCACCCTTGCGGGAGGCAGTGCGGGTGGCGTACGTTCCGATACATTCAACCGCGGCCTCAGCTAGGGCGGCAACGTCCTTAATTGTTAGACAAATAGTACAAATCAATTTTCGCACATTAAGTTAAATAAAATATAAAAAATAGCTCTACTACAAAACAAGTTTCAATACACAATGTTACGTTAAGCAATTTAGTAATCACGTGGAAAGTTGAATCGATCCATCAACACCTATTTAGTTACCTAATCACCGTAACAAGGACGATATTTAAAAATACTTTGGAAAATCCAAAACTGCACGCCTCATAATCTTCATTTTTCACAATAAAATTGATTATTTGATAAGTAACTAATAATGTATTGGTTTTACTAAGTAGTTTTCAATAAATCACATAGATAGTGCTAATTTCAAAAAGTACTAATATGGGTTTCATGTCTTATACGCCATCTAGCGCTAATTTTAAGAAGTACTTCTATATTGGTCTAGCTCTGTCATTTTGCAAGGCGCCATAGTAAGAACAACAATCCATGAGTTTACATATATACCTGCATAAGTGCATATAATATATATAAACATGTAAAATTGAATAATTTATTAAACTGTAAACAAAAACAATTTAAGAAAACAAAAAGACACCGCTAGTTTCCTTACAAAAAAAGCAATATTGTGGTTCTATATATACAAAAGCAACTGAATACATCTAAAATTGCCACTTGCGACATCTAGGGCTGCATTTGTCAATATCTCTTTTACTTTAAAACAGTGACATATATCAATAGAAAATTGCAACGTTGGACAATATTATACGACTTATTTAGAAATCAATGAGTTCAACAAGAAATCTCTAAACCATTTATCTTCCTAACTTGGTTGCTTTATAATTTTATACTTTGTTCTAAGTGAAAACACCATGACGCCAAGGCCACGCAAAAAAAATGTGGAATGTAAAATATGATTTTTTCGTGTTTTATAACGTTGGTGTGTTATTATTTACGTGTGTTTAGTGTTTTTAATTATTGTTATGGATAAAATAGTTATTATACTTGACAAATATCATCAGTTCGTCAAGCAAAGGTATGAACTTTCTTTTAACAAAAAACAATGTACCGGCCGGGCGAACGGCGCTCTGTTGACGATAGTAAAACCACAGGTGGCTGTGGCTATGCGTAGGTACGTAAAAAGGTAGTTAGTTCTCATGAAAGGCGCTGGTTTTATGTCGCGTCGAGCGTAAATGCCATAAATATTCAGTATTTTTTTATTTATTTAATAACAATTAAACCACATCGAATCAGAACGTGTAAAGTAATAGGACTCTATTCCTAGTCATAATAATTCGTAAACGAAAAAAAAAGACTCGATTAATTAAGTATTTTGGTCGATATCGTGTTAACATACATTACCTACAACTCACGGACGTCCAAGCCAGATTTTTTTCAAACAGTTTTTTAACTAGTTTAAATAACAAAAATGGCATCAAAAATGTCATGAGTGTTAAAAATAGTGTTTGTTCTTTATATGTGTATGTAGATATTATTTTACAAGTGCAATATATGATAAATAGAGACATTTTAAGTTTGAAAAATCAGCTGTGCCGTGTCAACCGGGAGTAGAACCCACCTCAACACTTCGCTTATGAGGCGTGCAATAATAGTAACTGCCTGCTACTCGATACTGATCCATTTTTTACAAGCCTTTTCTGTCCCACATTGGGCACGAGAGAGTCCTCTCATGATGAGATGGTCCATCCATCCATCCATCAGCCTTTTAACGTCCACTGCTGGACATAGGCCTCCCCAAGAACGGGGGATAGTGCCGTAATCGCCACGCTTGGCAGGCGGGTTGGCGATCGCAGTGGATGTTGTTAATACTCGAAGGAGTGCTGCTGCCCGGAGTGGCCCGGTATTCCCTCAGTCGGCTCTTACGACTCCCATGGGTGGAGAGCGGTGGGACAATTCTAAAGCCGGCCCCACACGGCACATGATGAGATGATAAATAAATATTTACGGACATTTTCACACAACATCCTCTGGTCCCAAACTAAGCTTAACAATTTAATTTTTTTTTTCCTAATATAGCTTGTCTGAACACAAAACATTTTTTTTAGATAATTTTGTGTCTATTTGTTCGTGCATCACGCAAAAACTACTGAACGAATTTTTATTTGATAGCTCTTGAGTAGACTTTAAAACTGGTATACACTCTTTATCCCGCTACTATATCGGGATCTTGAGATATAACCTAAAAACTAGCTTTTGGCTGCAGCGAAGCCGCGGGCAAATGCTACTATATAATAAGTACGTCAATGTCAATTGTATTAGCGATATCGATATTGAAGTGTTAAATTATATCGTCAAAACTTAATAGAGCAGCCCTCCATTTTGACATTAAATACTCTTCACCTTAACTATAAATATGGACCGCAGAATTATCCATTTCCTAATTATCCCTATCATGCGATCACCATATGACGTCAGGTAAAGGTTACTGCCAAATTATCTTATCAGCTCTTCGTAATAGTTATTGATAACGAATCTCGGTAATTCGAAACTTATGAGATTATCTAAGCATCAGATACGACGCTTAATTGGAAGCCACCCACGTATTTAATCTTAATAAAATAACTATTATTAATGTATGCATCATATTTTCCAAGAATAGTATTAAAGAAATTAACATATCTGTGATTAAATATTAGAATATTGGTATCAAAAATGGAGAGACGATAAGAGAAAGGTAACATAATAAAAAGCCACAATTGTTTCGACTGTTTGTCTGTTTTTTATTAGTTCCATCCATCCATCCATCCACCAGCCTTTCAACGTCCACTGCTGGACATAGGCCTCCCCAAAAGAACGCCACAACGAGCGGTCCCATCATGGGGGATAATGCCGTAATCGCTACGCTTGGCAAGCGGGTTGGCGATCGCAGTGGATTTTGTTAATACTCGAGAGAGTGCTGCTGCCCACTCCCCCGGTATTCCCTCAGTCGGCTCTTACGACTCCCGTGGGTAGAGACGGGTGGGACAATTCTAAAGCCGGCCCCACACGGCGCCCACACGGCCCACACGGTTTATTAGTTCACAGCTCTAAAATTACTAAACGAATTTTATTGCAGTTTGTCATGGGTAGATAGAGTGTCATGGGTAGAGGTTTGACTTAGAACTGAATATAATGGTCGTGTCTAGATGGGCTCAGCATGAATGAGCCGGCTCTTCTGGAGAACTGCCACTCTCTCGCAAAAGATCAGCGTAAAACAACATTAGGCATCCTCCTCCGGGTTGCAAGCGTCTATAGGCTACGGCACCTGCTTACTATCAGATTTGCTATATGCTGGTTTGCCACTCCAGTAGTATAAAAAAGGCTTTTCTGTTAATCAATCGGATTTTTTTTTATTGCACGTAGTGGCAGACGAGCCACGGTCCATCCGATGGTAAACGGTAACCGTCGCCGATAGACTATACCGAGAGTATTGTCAAGCCGCTGCTCACCAATTCATTTCACAGATATGAAATGAAATATAAACGGCTATCTCCTGCTACAGCTAAAACGCAACGATGTGCTTCATGGCCGGTCACACGGGAGATGGTGGTGCCAACCCGCTCGGGCCCCATCCAAGTGAGTACTCCCACTTGGTACCCAGACCTACCACCGTTCAAAAAAGTTATGCTCATTTACAGATTAACATAGCAATAAATTGCACACTGACCTCAGACTAAGGCAGACAATGTCACGGACTCCAGACAAGGTAACCTAAGCATAAGAATTCAGAGTTTTGGTATTATCTTCGTTATATACCTATCTATATTTTTTTGTTTTTTAGCGCAAATAAGTGAAAATTAATTTAATTTTGTGAGTTAATTAGCACATTACATTTGTTTTCATATACATGCATATAGTTTTATGAATAAAGTATCCTCTATACACCACCAGCCCCCCATTTCTTAAATACATTTCTTTCACTCCATCCAATGGTTGTCCGGAAGAGATTGCCTTGTGCGATAGGACTGCCAATTGTACAATATTAATGTTTAAGATCTTTGTTTAGTTAGTTTGATGTACAATAAAGACGTTTATTATTATAATTATTATTATATTCATTGCCAGTAATACAAAAGAGAACACTAGATGGCATTTCTAGTATTTGTCTAATCTAAAACTAATATACCACGAAAAGTTGAGCAAACAAAACTAATCAATAAAAACATAATTATCTTTTACAGGTTAAGGTAGTCAATCAATGTTATACAACCTGAAATTATGTAGTAACGAACAAAAACAAACACATATATTACAAATGTTTCCAAACCATTAATCTTTCAGAAAGTACCTGGGTGAAATCAATCAGAGCCTACACTATAATTATCTGTACACACATACAAAAGGAAATAAAACACTAATTAATCATTTCCAAAATAACGGCTAATGTAACAATGGCTGATATCGTAATTTGTTTTAGTAAATAGAAATTATATTTTGGTATTTTCCTAAGATATAAAATTTTAAATCCAATAAGCAGGTTGTAAATTTTATGAATGTATTTAGATATTTTTATATATATACATTTAGCATTTGACATGCTTAGCCATATAAATTAAACACAGTGTGAAAATGTAAAATCGAAAATAACAGTCACGAGCAGGATTTGAACCTGCATCTCCTGGATACCGTCCAAATGCTTTGCCAATTCAGCCATCGTGACAATTGCTCCTGACTGCTAATATCGATAACACATTTATACTTAACGTCTTGGGTGACGCCTGCGCCATCTGTCGAAAGTATTTTCATACATTATACCGACCAGATAAACTTAATTTTCCGTTCATCCATCCATCCATCAGCCTTTCATCGTCCGCTGGACATAGGCCTCCCCAGTGAGGGATAGTGTCGTAATCGCCACACTTGGCAGGCGGGTTGGCGATCGCAGTGGATGTTGTTAATACTCGAGGGAGTGCTGCTGCCCACTCCTCCGCTATTCTCTTAGTCGGCTCTTACGACTCCCGTGTGTAGAGAGGGAAAGGACAATTCTAAAGCCGGCCCCACAAGGCCCACTTAATTTTACAATTAAAATATTAAAAAAAAAACATAGCATCACGCCTGTATTCCCCGATGGGGTAGGCAGAGGTGTATTACATACCCACGATTCGCCAGCTATGTTTAAGTCCCACGTAATAGGAGGCGAGCCTATTGACGTCTACCGGGCACATTTCCAAACTCCGGGCTGCTACTAAGAATTATTCTTTTTACGAAAAATCTCAAAAGCGACCTGGGGATCGAACCTGAAACTTCATGATCAGCAGTCACTCACACTACCGCTGTACTACCGAGGTCGTTAAAAGCAGAGTAAAATCGTTCCGGTATATCACAATTAGATTTATTAGAATAGTGGCCTTTGCCCGTGGCTCCGCCGCAGCCAAAAGCTAGTTTTTGGGTTATATCTCAAGTTCCCGATATAGTAGCGGGATTAAATGTATACCAGTTTTTAAGTTTAATCAAGAACTATCAAATAAAAAAAGTTGCATCAAAATACGTTCTGCAGTTTTTACGTGATGCGCCAACAAACAAACAGACAAAAAATCACAAAAAAAAATGTTTTGTGTTCAGTCACGCCCATGTAGCCTAATACAGTATTTTTTTCTTCCATCCATCCATCCATCCATCAGCCTTTCGACGTCCACTGCTGGACATAGGCCTCCCCAAGGAATGGGGGATAGTGCCGTAATCGCCACGCTTGGCAGGCGGGTTGGCGATTGCAGTGGATGTTGTTAATACTCGAGGGAGTGCTGCTGCCCACTCCCCCGGTATTCCTTCAGTCGGCTCTTACGACTCCCATGGGTGGAGAGGGGTGGGACAATTCTAAAGCCGGCCCCACACGGCTAATATTATATTTTTTTCTTAAATATCTTAAATGTTCAGACACAGCTCTGTTACAACTTTATAATATTTTGTATAGAAGTAGTGCATAAAATTTAAACATAATTATATTTTGTTAGTTCTGTAGGTACTTATAGAACCACCATCCTGCGAATGTCGTACAAAGTGACTAAGGGAAGTAAGCAGTACCGATTTAATTGCTGGTGGTATGGTTGGATACCAAGTTCCAGTGACCCGCCAATTAAGGCGGAGAGAGGGCACAAGGCGGGTTTCTTTAGTGGATGAAGGCCCCACACTACCTTGTTCGTTGCCCCGAACGACGGGGTGTGCGGTTAGGATTTTTTTTCCCGCCTTTACAAAAAATGGGTTGGATACCAAGTAGGAGTACCACCGTCTGCCGTAAGACCGACCAGTTTTATTTTGCGTTTAGTAAGAGATAGCCGCCCGTTCTTACATTTCAAAGAAATTGTGAGCAGCAGTTTGGATGATATTAAATCTACGAACTGTGGTATTGTTTAGTCTGTGGGTCACTGCCATTAACATCTTATATTGGCTGAATATTCTTGATTTGTACTTGTTAGATTATTTAACATAGGCTCAACATTCTTGATTTTTACTTGTTGTATAGGCTGAACATTCTTCATTCTTCTGGATTATGGTACTTCTGATTTTTGACTGCAAAGATGGCGGAGTAGTTTTGATACTGGCCTCCCACCAGAGTGTTGTGGGATTGATTCTCACACAGGACAAGTCTTTGTGTGATCCATAAATGGTTGTTCTGAGTCTGGGTGTATTTTGTGTCAGTGAAATTATATGTTTGTAAAGTCCCCTGCAATACAACAACACAAGGATTATTGCTCAGTGCAGGGTGTCATTAAAAACTGCTGGAAGGAGAGAGGCTGGTACTCCTGCTGAAGCCGGGACGAGTGCCGGATTCGGTTGGGGCCTTCAGGCCCATCGTGCTGCTGGATGAGGCGGGTAAGATGCTGGAGAGAATCCTCGCTGCCCGCATTGTCCAGCACTTGCGCGACATCGGGCCCGACTTGTTGGATGCCCAGTTCGGTTTTCGAGCTGGTCGTTCGACAGTCGGCGCGATCATGCGGCTGAGGGCCGCGGCCGCGGCGGTCGTCACCGGCGGGGAAATGCTGTTGGCGGTGTCGCTTGACATCGCCAACGCATTTAATAGTCCGCCATTAAGCTGCTTCAGGGAGGCACTCCGGTATCACAGGTTGCCTGTATACCTGAGGCGACTGGTGGTGGACTATCTAGAGGACCGCAGCGTCGTCTATGAGAGCCGCATAGGGGACGTTGTGAGAAGACCCATGTCGTGCGCTGTCCCGCAGGGTTCGGTCCTGGGGCCGCTCCTATGGGACATCGGTTACGCCTGGGTGCTGCGCTGTCGGCTCCCCCCCAGGCTGGCGGTCATCTGCTATGCGGATGACACGCTGGTCGTGGCCCGGGGTGGAAACTTCGAGGAAGCGGCGTTCCTGGCCACCTTAGGGACCTCGGAGGTGGTCAGGAGGATCAGGGCGCTAGGGCTAAGGGTGGCCCCGGGACCAGTCGGAGGCCCTACTTTTCCATGGGCCCCGAAGTCGGCCACCTGCTGGCGCCTCGTTCACAGTGGACGGGGTCCAGATTGGGGCACCAGGCCCAGATTAAGTATCTGGGCCTGGTGCTGAACGGGTGGTGGCGCTTTCGCGAGCACTTCCGCCAACTGTCACCGAGGCTAGTCAACGCAGCGTCCGCCCCTGCACGGCTCATGCCGAATATGGGTCCGGTCGATGGCGCTGTACGGCGCACCTGTGTGATCGGGATCCCTGGACGCACTGAACAGGGCTCTTCTGTGGAGACCTCAGAGAGTCGTTGCGTCCAGGGACATACGTGGATACCACACGGTGTCGACGGAGGCGGCCTGCGCGTTGGCCGGAACCCCCCTGTGGGACTTGGAGGCGGAGTTGCTCGCCGAGGTGTATCGGCGGGCGTCACAAGAGCGGGAGGGGGGCAGACGCCCCCTACCCAGGGAGGTGACCAGGTGGCAGGGCGATGCCCGCCGAGCTGCCATGGCCAGATGGAGGGCACGGTTGGAGGCGCCCTGGGCCGGTCTTTGGACCGTAGGGGCGCTCCAGCCGGTGCTGGAGGAGTGGACGGGGCGACGGCACGGAGTCCTTACCTTCCGACTGGTGCAGAAGCTGTCGGGGCACGGTTGCTTCGGCAGATATCTGCACATAGTCGCAAGGAGGGAAGCGACTCTGGGCTGTCACCACTGCGGCTGTGACGAGGACAAGGCGCGGCACACGCTCGAGTTGTGCCCGGTTTTTAAGAACACATTGCTCAAAGAAATCATATCAAATTAATTTTGTAATTAATTTTCAGTAGTTAAATGAAATAGGTAATCAAAGTTTTTGCAGTAAAAGCTTTTATTTATTGCTTATTGTGGCAGACGAGCCATGACCCACCTGATAGTAAATGGTAACCGTCGTTCATGGCCTCAACAAATAAACTGCTTTAAAACTCAACTATACCTCCTACCTCTCGAGTATTTAATAATTATTCCGCTACTATTTCGGGAACCTGAGATATTACCTAAAAACTAGCTTTTGGCTGCAGCCAAGCCGCGGGCAAAGGCTAATATTTATATATTTTTTTAAATAAAAGCTTGACTTCAACTTATAGCTTCAGAAACGCTACAATTATCAATTATTATTAGTGCATGAGCCGAGAAGCATCCGACTTTGAATGATTATGTTTTCTATGAGAAGGTATTCTAATTTTTTTTTTTAATTTAATGCGGTTGACATTTGTTAGTAACTTGCGGCTTAGTTACTTCTAGTTATATAAATAAGAGAAGAAAATATATTTTAATAGTATTTACTCCAATGCTCAGAGGCAGTTTTAAGTTAGAAATGGACTTTGTTACACTCCAAAACATTATAAATATGTATGTGATGTGTTTTAAAAATTATACCTCTTGCGTACACCAAGCGCATCACTTCACTAATATTTTTATTCATGAAATCTTTTACTTGAAAATCTATGTTTTGCATATTAATAAACTGCTTTACAAGTTCATTAAACGCAGTATTTTTGTTTTGACGGGAAAGTATTTACACCTAACCGCACACTCCGTTGTTCAGGGCAACGAACAGTATATTATGCAGCCCTCACTCACTAAATACACTCACCGTGTATCGTCTCTCCGCTGACTAACTACTGGAACTAGAAGACATTACTTCAGTGATCCGCCAGCAGATTACCCTTTCTGGGACCTTCTAGAGCCGGCGCTACTCAGCCCAAGCCGTGGCACCCCGTGATCAAAGAAATAAAACTTATCGGTGACATTATATTATGTAACAGAGAAGTTAGTTACAAGTATATAGCTACTATATCTATGGTAGCAACATGAATTAACACGAATGACAGGTGATATTTACCAATACCCCTTTTTTTTTGTTAAGGCAGGAAAAATATTTCCAACTGCACACCCCATTGTTCGAGGCAACGAACAGGGTAGTGTGGGGCCCTCACCCACTAAAGAAACCTGCCATGTGCCGTCTCTCCGCCTTTATTGGCAGGGCCACCGGAAACATATTACATTCCTTCAGTGGTCCGCCGGCGGCTTACCCTTTCGGGTACCCTCAACTGAGCGACGCATCCGCACACGGAGCGTCGCACCTTCGCTGGATGCCTTGCGGGTGGCTGATCTCCTCAGTCCATCTACCCTCAGCTAGGGTGGCATTAGGCGCGGAGAGACGGCACACGGCGGGTTTATTCGGCCCCGAACGATAGGGTGTGCGGTTAGGAACATTTTTTCCCGCCATAACAAAAAAAAAAAGGGTGGCATTAGGCGCAAATATTCACGCCTGTGCCACCCCAGTCACTGGCGGCAGTTCGGGTCTGCGGAAGGATCAGTCTCCCTGGCCCTTTCCACCGCTTCCTTCCGCGAGATGACCTCCTCGCAGAAGGCAGCGACCGCGGCCCAATTCCTGTCCCCTACCCCGACAGCACCTGCACCAGTCTGAAGGTAAGGACTCCGTGCCGTCACCCTGCCCACTCTTCCAGCACCGGCTGGAGCGCCCCTACGGTCCGAAGACCGGCCCGGGGCGCCTCCAGCCACGCCCTCCGGATTTACCAATACCCTGACTATCTGCCATTTGACGTACTTTTTCTTAATTCAGTAATAAACTCGGTACCTACTTTAGACTCACATTCAAAGCAAGCACATCAGTGTGTTTTAGTTGTAGCAGGAGATAGCCGTTTATTCTTTCATTACATATCTGTGAAATGAAATGGTGAGCAACGGCTTGACAATACTCCCGGAATAGTTGAGTCCATGAGCGACGGTTACCACTTACCATCAGGTGGGCCATGACTCGTCTGCCACCATACGCAATAAAAAAAAATATAGTATTACCACCTTGTAGGACGTGGATAGATAAATAATAATTTTGATTCATTAAATTACATAAACTTGATACAGATGAGTTTGATGGCTAAAGAACCTCCCATAAACGTTTATGACATGCTATTCACTTAGACAGATTAATTTTAAGAACGAAAATTCCGTTTTCATAATTTGGGATCTTCAAACGTTGCCTCGAGCAAAACTAATTTGCGTTAATACTCAAATTGTGTTTGTAGACTTCAGATTTTATTATTACAGTTTTACAGATTGAATTGAGTTGGACTAAAAACAAAATAAATACGATTTCTAGTATTGTAGAACTGGGAAAAATGAATTCGCAGTGGTGTGAATACATCAGGGCTCGCGCGTTTTTCGCTTGGGTTTCCCGCGTTTTTCTATAATGCCAAATGGCAAACTCCGAGCCAGTCGCTCGCAGATCGTCACGACGTTTACACGTTACCGCGTTTCGTTGTCGAACCAGTAAAAAATTCGCTCTTCGGGTGTCCGCACTATTCTCGTAACCGTGACTGAAAATATATATTTAGACAATTTATTTGTGAAGGATAAATTAATAGCGAGTGTGACAGTGTAGATACAATTTATATGAGTGTTCAGTGATGTGAATGTGGTGGCGATTTTTTTTATTGTTTTTCCGAGATTTTGCGAGCGGACGATAAAAGGGTGAGTACCTAGTAACTGCAAATATTGGTTATTGAAATTTTTTGAATCGGAAATCCTGGTTTGCTTAAAAAAAATAATACTCGACGTATTTTTGTTGGAAAAAAGAGACAGGAATTTAGAAAACTATTTGTCTACATAGTTTTTGTCAGTTTTTTATTGTCAATATCAAAATAGATTAGTTATAGATAGATCTGATTTTATTTATAGCCCACATATATACATGAGATATTGGCATGAATACTTATTGATTTGTCATATCATTAGTTGGTTATTATTAGTTATAAATTATCGATTCAGTCGATGCTTTGATACCGTTATGAGTTTCAATTTTCGAAAATATGTTCACGTGACTATTTTAAACCCGAAAACTTATCTCTCCTATTTCCCTTATATATCTTTCTATAGGGTTGGAAAAGCACCACTTGCCGTGTCCATCCGTGTAGTGACGGACTAAGAATACAAGTGTCACCACCCCATTCTTTCCCACGAGTGTGGTACGAGTTGACTAAAGGGAAGTAAGCAATTATCACCATCATATCATTGCATTATTGGTGTTAGAGCTGAGTACCAAGTGGGAGTACTCACTTGCTATTCCGAATAGGTTGGTACCGCCATCTCCGGTGTGACTGGCCATGAAGCACATCAGTGTGTGCGTTTTGGTTGTAGCAGGAGATAGCCGTTTATTCTTTCATTTCATATCTGTATACTCCCGGTATAGTTGAGACCTGACCAACGATTCCCATTTACCATCAGGTAGGCCATGGCTCGTCTGCCACCATAATCAATAAAAAAAACTTGCTCCTGGTGTTGCTAGTGTATAAAGGCCTTAAACTCGCTTACCATCAGGCCCGTATGCTTGTTTGCCACAGGGGTAATATAAAAAATGGAGACAGGACTAGTGGACAGTAATTGGTAAATAATGCGATTAATCTCAACACATCTAAGGAACATTCCATCCATCCATCCATCAGCCTTTTAAGGTCCGCTGCTGGACATAGGCCTCCCCAAGAATGGGGGATAGTGCCGTAATCGCCACGCTTGGTAGGCGGGTTGGCGATCGCAGTGGATGTTGTTAATACTCGAAGAAGTGCTGCTGCCCACTCCTCCGGTATTCCCTCAGTCGGCTCTTACGACTCCCATGGGTGGAGAGGGGTGGGACAATTCTAAAGCCAGCCTCACACGGCATAACATTAAACGCGCAAAATTAGAATCAGTGATTACTTTTTGAGTTGATTGATAAATGTGACTTTATATTACAGTTTAATGTAACACTGACGTGAGAGTTAATTCTGTAAGCCTATTAAACAAAAATAAAGTAGGTTATAAAAATTGTTTTATTCACTGCTTTGTGTTAGTGGTAACGATTAAGATCAACTTAAATTATCGTAAATGATGACTAGGAACTGTACACTAATTAATTATTCGTTACAATTTATATACAGCTTGCTTACCTGAGATACGGACCTGTGCCAGGTGTGTTGGGTTCCCACCTCGAACAATTCTTTGGGTGATCCACAAATCATTATTAAGACTCTGGGTGCTACTGTACTTTGTGCTTGTTAAATCGTATCTTTGTAATGTCCTCACGATACAAAAGTTATTCCATAGCGGGAGTTCTTAAGCAAAGATAAAATGTATGCACAACTATTGGCACGTAGCTTCTCTACTCTTTTTATGGTATTGAGAGAACCTTAGTGATATTATCTATCTCTCTATTAGATACAATTGTAAAACTATAACAAAGCTATGTCTGTACATTTAAGATATTTGAAATAAAAAAATGCATTAGGCTCTGAAGACAAAACAATATTAGCTCTTGATTAGATTTTTTAGTTTGGAAATGTGCATGCTAGACGTCAATAGGCTCGCCCCCTATTATGTGGGACTTAAAAATAGCTGGCGAATCGTGGGTGTCTAATACACCTTTGCCTACCTCTTCGGGGAATACAGGCGTGATCCTATGTTTTTTGATTAGATTTATAACTAGTATATATTTGATACATGTCATCCCGCTACTATATCGGGAACCTGTGATAAAATTTAAACTAGCATTTGACACATACCGAGCCGCGAACAAAGGCTAGTTTTTCCTAAATTTAGATGTTTTATCTATGGGATGGGAACTAGATAGAGCTCACAATACCTGAGGTCACAAAAGACCTTTGATCTTCGATTATATTCGTAACACTAACGCGAAACTGGGGATTAGTTCTATGACTTGTAAAAATCATTACCTATACTTTCTTCGTATGAAGTGAACCAGGAATGCATTTTGTCATATATCGGAACGCCGTATAATCAAATTATGAGAGTAAGGGAGCAGAGAGTGCACTGTAATTATTTTACGCACACACTCGGGCACTGTGATATTTCCTGCGCGGTTGGCTAGTCGCCTTTAACACTTACCACGGCTACCTAAAACTGAACATTATAATTTATACATTTATTATATTTTGACGGGCCTCGTGGCGTATTCGGTAGTGTAACTGACTTCCGTGCATGAGGTCGTGGGTTCGATTCCGATGACAATTATTTTTGTGATGAACACAGATATTTGTACTGTTTCTGGGTGTTTTCTATCTATTATATAGTATGTATTTACAAAAAAAAGTAGAATATGTATTATATCCTACCCATAGCACAGACATTAAGCTTAGTTTGGGACCAGAGGACGTTGTGTGAAAAATGTCCGTGAATAATAAAAGTGAGTATAGTTTTTATTGGAACTCTGATAAAATAAAATTACTCACGCATTCTACAGGATTGTATTTTAAAGTAACCAAATTCTAAATATTGTAGTTTTACAAGACTACAATGTGAAAGTAGAAATTGTTAGCAGGCTTCTACGGTAGCTTAGCGATTTAAACCATCCTCCCGGAAGAGAAGAAGACGCAAGTTCGAGTCCTGTTCGCAGAAAATTCATCTTTTTCCACTTTCACAAAAAATTGTCTGACTGTCATTAAAAAAGCTGTTTTACACGAGACTTGTCCCTGTGCTGGCGGACTAACAATACGACAAGTGGTAGAATTACTTATTACCAAGTGAAAGTTTTCATTATAGGACCCGAACGGATAAGTAACATCATTTTTAAACACCTATGTACAATTTTATGACGACAATCATATTGATATTGGCTTGCAGATCATTGGGAAGCTGTTCCTTACCATCAGGTAAGCCAAGGCTTATCAATCACTCTTGTCGCTAGGCTCACCTACTCTTCAACAGCCGAATGTATATTGTATAAGGCCTTTAAAGATTGAAAAATAAGTTCTCACGTCACTGTTCGGGGTGGTGTTTATATATTTTTTGTGTGGAGGGAAAATATATCTAAGGTATCGTAGATGATAATCTAAGTATAGGTATGATATCGTAGTGATAGCCTTTTTTTTATAAGTACACATATGCATATGATATCGTAGTCTTTTTTTTGTTAAGACGAGAAAAAATGTAGACGTGTACGCACACCCTGTCATTAGGGGCAAGGAATAGAGTAGTGTGGAGTCCTTACCCACTAAATAAACCCGATGTGTACCGTCTCTCCGCCTGTGTTGGAGGGCCACTGGAACTATGTTATATTACTTCAGTGGTATCGTAATGATAGCCGAGCGGTAAAACCAAGGAATCCAAAGACAATGGTATCGAGTTGGACCCCCAGTCCAAAGCCTTACATTATTACATATATATACAAATTTGTACAAATTGACAATAATATTTTCTAACTTTGGCATTTTATTGCATTATGGATTGCTATGTACACAGATTAGCTTCCTAAGAGTACCTTCTGCACGAGGTATTCTGTGGCTGAGAATTTTTGTTGTTACGTCCATGGATTTTTAGAAAACGTATAGCGCAGGCTTTTTTTATTTTGTGTTATTATGCCATATCTCAGTAACAGACAAATATGGGTATTTAAATATAACTATGTCTATTTATAAGAATGTGTATATTTACAAGAAAATGGAAATAATAATTTTACAGTGCTTGTTAGTGTCAAGTAAAGTCCAGGACATTGCTGAAAATCAGCGTTGGAATGCCATCCGGCATCAAAGAGTCCGGCATTGCAACATTTACTGAGCAATGGGCCTTTTTCTTTGCTATAGTTATAAGGTATTAATTTTATTTTTGTTATAACATGTAAGTTTAAGTAAACAAAGTGAAAAATGTGAAATCGAAAATAACAGTCACTATCAGGATTCGAACCTGCATCTCCTGGATACCGTCCAGATGCTTTGCCAATTCAGCCATCGTGACCCTTGCTCCTGACTGCTAATTTCGATTCCTCTTTTTCACTTTGTGTTTACTGTATGTTGCTAAGCATTTCAAATGTTAAAAATATATATAAAAATATCTAAATATTTATAGGGCTTGCGTCATTATTAGGTAAAATCTTAATTGTAAAATTAAGTTTAAATAGTCAGTATAATGTATGAAAATACTTCCGACAGATGGTGCTGGCGTCACCCAAAGACGTTAAGTATGAATGTGTTATCGAGATTAGCACACAGGAGCAAGGGTCACGATGGCTGAATTGGCAAAGCATCTGGACGGTATACAGGAGATGCAGGTTCGAATCCTGCTCATGACTGTTATTTTCGATTTCACATTTTTCACTTTGTGTTTACTGTATGTTGCTAAGCATGTCAAATGCTAAAAATATATATAAAAATATCTAAATATGTAAGTTTGTCTTTTGTGGCAAAAAATAAATATTTTCTTTCTTTCTTTCTATTTATCGAATTCAGTGCCTATTTTTATGTCGAAACTTTGAAATTATAAATTTAAATATTCTACGCCTATTGCCAATGGAATCATAAATATTTCATAATTTGCCGACAATTATTCTTTTAAAATAGAGAAAGAAAGAATGCGACAGCAAAAAATTACTTAAAACTTCTAGAACTCGCCATGAGCATAAATTAAAAGAAAATACTTTGGAAAATCCAAAACTGCACGCCTCGTAATCTTCATTTTTCACAATACAATTTATTATTTGATAACTAATAATGTATTGGTTTTACTAAGTAGTTTTCAATAAATCACATAGATAGCGCTAATTTCAAAAAATACTAATGTGGGTTTCATGTCTTATACGCCATCTAGCGCTAATTTTAAGAAGTACTTCTATATTGGTCTAGCTCTGTCATTTTGCAAGACGCCATCTGGCAATTAGTAAGAACAACAATCCATGAGTGTACATATATACCTGCATAAGTGCATATAATATATATAAACATGTAAAATTTAATAATTTATTAAACTGTAAACAAAAACAATTTAAGAAAACAAAATGCTTCGCTTATGAGGCGTGCAATAATGAAAGCGTTTTCATTTTTTACAAGATTTGGGTATTCTGTTTTTTGGGTTTGCGAAAATGAGAAACCAAAAATATTAGAACTGAACAGGATATGTACCTGCATCTCCTGAAAAACCGTTCAGCCATGGTAACATCTGCTCGAGGCTATGAATTTCAATAACCCATTCCTTCTTAGACACTGATGTCTTGGGTGATGTATTTGCACACATATTTCGACCAGGTAAGCTTAATTATTACAATTAAGATACAACCAAAATAGAAAGATAAAACCAAATAAATTTATATAAATATTTTCAAATTTTTATGTATATTTAAGCACCTGATATGCTCAGCGATTTACCTGAACACAATGTGCGAAAATGTGAAATCGAAAATAATATTCACGAGCAGTATTTGACCATGCATCTTCCGAAAAACTGTTTCAGATGCTTTGTTTATTCTGCTATCGTGACATCTGCTCGGAGCTATGAATTTCGATAACACATTCCTTCTTAGTGTTTTGGATGTATTTGCATACATTATTCCGACCAGGTAATCTTAATTATTACAACTAAGATTCATACCAAATAATGACGCAGCCCTATAAATGTAGATAGTGTATAATAAGAAGCCATAAAGAACAAATGGAAAGAGAGCTGCAAGCAGGATTTGAACCTGCATCCCATATAATCCGGGGAAGTGCTCTGAACCGCTAAGCTATCGCAGTCAGGTGACTGGGGTCACCATTAGGTAATGGTGACCCCAATCTCCACTTTACAGAATTAGATTTTAGATGTCTTTATGGATGGAACGCAGGTTCGAATGCTGCTCGCAGAAAAACTCTCTTTTTTAACTACAAATAATTAGCTTTAAGTAGCTGAGCATGTCAAGTGATATGAAAAAAATCACCTCATCAAATAGTATGAATTTTAATTGCAAAATTAAACTCACTGTATTGGAATAATGTATGTGAATGTATCCGATAGATAGCGTGGGTCGTAAGGTCATCTAAAACAAATGTGAAGTGGAGATTTGGTGATACAGTTAGGTGACTGAGATAGCTTAGCGGTGAACAACACTTCCCTGGATTGGATGGGATGCAGTTTCGAATCGAGCTCGCAGTAAAGCTCTCTCACTTTCACAAATAATTTACTCTTTAAAGTAGCTGAACATGTCAAGTGCTAAAATATAAAACAAAATATATAAGCTTGTTAGATTTAATAAAACAAGTGAAACACGAATAAAAAATGTAACCTGACTCTCTATTATGTTACTTTTAGGGAACAGCGATCTTATTGTAAACATCGTAATGTAATCGTTACTTGAACGAATGAGACTAATTGGATCAATCCATTAGTCTTATGTTAAAAGTCAAAGTTGTTTTCTTTTCTGTTAAATAAAAAAAGGAATAGCCAAGAGGCTACGTTTTCTTTTTAACATATTTGTAAAAAAATAAAAAATAGGTTGTTCTAAAAACTACCTATTTTTTTACCATCCATCATAGGCCTCCTCCTCTCAATAAAACGCCACAACATGTGTTTCGCTCATATGGGGGATAGTGCCGTAATCGCCACGCTTGGCAGGCGGGTTGGCGATCGCAGTGGATGTTGTCAATACTCAAAGGAGTGCTGCTGCCCGCTCCTCCGTATTTCCTCAGTCGGCTCTTACGACTCCCATGGGTGGAGAGGGGTGGGACAGTTATGAAGCCGGCCCCACACGGCCAATAATAATTCACACTTATTATTAGGGAATGTTGCCAAATTCTGCCATTTTATAGAATAAATAAGTATATTTTGTAATATTTAGATATTTTTATATATATTTTTAGCATTTGACATGCTTAGCACTATACATTAAACACAAAGTATTTTCATACATTATACCGACCAGGTAAACTTAATTTTACAATTAAGATTTTACCTAATATGGAAGGTATGAAAATACTTCCGACAGATGACGCAGGCGTCACCCAAAGACGTTAAGTATGATGTGTTATCGAAATTAGCAGTCAGGAGCAATTGTCAGGATGGCTGAATTGGTAAAGCATCTGGACGGAATCCAGAAGATGCAGGTTCAAATCCTGCTCCTGACTGTTATTTTCGATTTCACATTTTTCACTTTGTGTTTAATGTATAGTGCTAAGCATGTCAAATGCTAAAAATATATATAAAAATATCTAAATATTTAAAGGGTTTGCGTCATTATTAGGTAAAATCTTAATTGTAAAATTAAGTTTACCTGGTCGGTATAATGTATGAAAATACTTCCGACAGATGACGCAGGCGTCACCCAAAGACGTTAAGTATGATGTGTTATCGAAATTAGCAGTCAGGAGCAATTGTCAGGATGGCTGAATTGGTAAAGCATCTGGACGGAATCCAGAAGATGCAGGTTCAAATCCTGCTCCTGACTGTTATTTTCGATTTCACATTTTTCACTTTGTGTTTAATATATTTTGTAATATTATTTTTATGTGAAAGTGAGCTTATTTGTTTGTTATTTATGTTTAAATATTAGACGAACCAGATTGATTACGATTAATAATCGCTGAAAAACAAATTGTAAGTGATACGAAGTTCACCAAGTGTATAGTGATTGTGTACAAGTGTGAGTTAGCCGTATGGGGCCGGCTTTAGAATTGTCCCACCCCTCTCTACCCATGGGAGTCGTAAGAGCCGACTGAGGGAGTGCCGTGGGAGTGGGCAGCAGCACTCCCTCAAGTATTAATAACATCCACTGCGATCGCCAACCCGCCTGCCAAGCATGGCGAATACGGCAATAACCCCCCAAAAAAAAAATGAGCACCCATCATAAAACGGCCCCCAGTTATGGTAGCTCCGCTATTCCGTGGCCTAACGGTAGCGGGCCCGGTAACGGCGGAGCAGGGAGTGCGAAGAATCTCCGGTCGCGGCAAGGCTATCAAAAACAACGACCTCTGGCCCTGGTAACGCACAACGTTCGAACACTTCGGACCGACGAGAGAATCATCGAGCTGGAAGAGCAATTGAGCAAGATCCACTGAGACATTATAGGGTTGTCAGAAGTCCGAAGAGAGGGTGAGGGCACGACAATCCTCCAGTCCGGGAACTTGCTCTTCCACCGTGAGGGCGACCACCAGTCCCAAGGGGGTGTCGGGTTTATCGTTCGCAGGTCTCTCGTAGGCAACATGGAGAGGATTGAGAGTGTGTCGAGTAGGGTAGCGTACCTTATACTCAGAATAACCAACCGGTATTCAATGAAGGTCATACAGGTTTACGCATTGACCTCGACACACTCCGATGACGAGGTGGAAGCCCTATATGAGGATATCTCGAAGGCCATCCACTTGTCTAAAACCTATTTCACGGTGGTTTTGGGAGACTTTAACGCGATACTGGGCAAAAGGACAGACGATGAGCTGAAGGTGGGGCACTATGGATTTGGGCAGAGGAACCACAGGGGCCAGATGCTGGCTGATTTTCTGGAGAAGGAAGGCCTCTTTATGATGAATTCCTTCTTCGAGAAGCAGCCCCAGCGAAAATGGACCTGGATTAGCCCTGATGATTCAGTGAAAAACGAGATTGACTTCATCCTGTCGGACAAACGACACATATTCAATGATGTCTCAGTGATCAACAGGATTAAAACTGGGAGTGATCACCGACTAGTCAGGGGCATCTTGGATATTAGAACAAAAGTCGAGAGGTCGCGCTTGATGAAGTCTACGCTCCGACCAACACCTGCCCAATACCAGAACCCTGAGAGCTTTCAGCTCGAACTATAAAATCGCTTCCAATGTCTAGATGAGTGTGAATCAGCGAGCGATATGAACAGGTTCATGCAAACTGTCCACGCGGTCGGGTCGATTTACTTCAAGGCTCGTCGCGGCAGTAGGAACCGTAAACTCTCGGACCATACTCTCAAACTTATGGAGAGGAGAAAAGAAGTGATAGTCCAGTCCTCAGCCGATTGGTCCTGCCTAAGGCGGTTAAACAGACAGATCTCCAAGGCTGTGCGGCGCGATATTCGCCAATTTAATACTACCCGTATTAAAGAGGTGATAGAGTGGAACCAAGGCTCGAAAGTGTTCGCAAGAGATCTGTCTGTTGGCCAAATTCAGTTGACTAAACTGAGGACCAACAACGGCACTGTCATTTCTTCTCGAGATGAGATCTTGGGAGAGGTCCAGCAGTTCTATGGGCAGTTGTACAGATCCCAGAGCCCTGCTGTTGGCTTGTTCCAAGACCCCAGATCCAAGCTAACTCGGCACTTTACTGAAGATATCCCGGACGTCAGCCTGTACGAGATCAGAATGGCTCTCAAACAACTAAAGAACGGAAAGGCACTGGGAGACGACGGAATCACCACAGAGCTTCTGAGAGCAGTCGGAAAGCCGGTCTTAAAAGCTCTTCAGAGGCTGTTCAATTCCGTCGTTCTCGGGGGCGACGTTCCAGAGTCGTGGACCAGAAGCATGGTGGTGCTGTTCTTCAAGAAAGGTGACAGAACCCTCTTGAAGAACTATAGACCCATCTCACTCTTGAGCCACGTCTATAAGTTGTTTTCGAGGGTCATTACAAATCGACTCACGCGCAGGCTTGACGACTTCCAGCCCGAACAAGCCAGTTTCCGAAAAGGCTATAGTACCATAGACCACATCCACACGCTACGCCATATTATACAGAAAACCGAGGAATACAATCCGCCTCTGTGTCTGGCGTTTGTGGACTATGAGAAAGCCTTTGATTCGATCGAAACTTGGGCGGTGCTGCAGTTCCTTCAGCGGTGCCAAATTGACAATCGGTACATCGAAGTGCTGAAGTGCTTGTATAGAAATGCCACCATGTCAGTCCGTGTTCAGGATAGGAGTACGAAACCGATCCAATTGCAGAGAGGTGTTAGAGTTATGTCCCCGAAACTCTTCACCGCTGCATTGGAAGATGTATTCAAGCTCTTGGACTGGACCGGATTCGGCATCAACATCAATGGCGAATACATCACTCACCTTCGATATGCCGACGATATCGTAGTCATGGCAGAATCGCTGGAGGACCTTGGCACCACGCTCGATGATCTCAGCAGGGTTTCCCGACTAGTGGGTCTTAAAATAAACGTGGACAAGACGAAAGTCATATCTAATGTCCATGTCATTTCAGCACCGGTCCTAGTCGGGAGTGCGCTTCTCGAAGTTGTCGACCATTATGTCTACCTGGGACAAACAATCCAGTTAGGTAGGCACAACTTCGAGAAAGAGGTCAATCGACGAATCCAACTCGGCTGGGCAGCGTTCGGGAAGCTAAGGAAGATCTTCTCGTCCAATTTTCCGCAGTGTCTGAAAACGAAGGTCTACGACCAGTGTGTGTCCAGTGATGACATACGGAACAGAGACGTGGTCTCTGAATGTTGGCCTCATATTAAGGCTCAAAGTCGCTCAGCGGGCCATGGAGCGGGCTATGTTGGTATTTCCCTACGTGATCGAATCCGTAGTACGGAGATCCGTAGGAGAACGAGAGTGACCGACATAGCTCGCCGGGTTGCCATGCTGTAGTGGCAATGGGCAGGCCACATCGCTCGACGAACCGATGACCGTTGGGGACGAAAGGTTGTCGAGTGGCGACCACGTATCGGACGGCGCAGCGTAGGACGGCCCTCCACCAGATGGACTGACGATCTGGTCAAAGCTGCGGGGAGCCGTTGGATGCGGTCGGCACAGTACCGCTCGTTGTGGCGTTCTCTTGGGGAGGCCTATGTCCAACAGTGGACGTTGAAAGGCTGATGGATGGATGGATGATATTTTAATATGAATTATAATTAAGATCTTTGATAGTCACGATACAGGCTGTGCCTAGTGTGGCTATCACAGTAAATATAGGATAATTATGTTAAATTGATATTGTCTAAATAAACATTATCTTATCTTATCTTATCTTATGTTTATCTATGCGTGTAGAATGTGAATGTAATATATGCTTATTGAAGTGACCCTTGGTCTGTAATATGGATTTATATGTATGTACCTAACCATTTCTTTTTATTATTTTTCATGTTTTTGCAATTATTGTTTACCACTTGGAGTATTTCTTATAATTCTGTGTCTGACGTGTGTTTACAATAATGTATGTGTTGTCTAATTCGCGCCTATGCATGATATCCTTTGGGTTGCAGCTGAAAACCAGCGTTAGGGATAAGTTTACCCTAACATAATGTTGAGCTGTTCGCCCTTTTGGTACCATAACCCGTGGGTTGCTTTTATGTATTAATATCTGTAAGGACTATGTAATGGGTTTTATGCCATTAAAGATATTCTTTCTTTCTTTCAAATCATCTAGTATAAAATAAAAATACATACATTATTTTTTGTTCTCGATTCACTTTTATTCTTTTGTAATAATTATATGACATATAGTGTATGACTTAAACCCTTTCTTAACCAAGAGCTAGTTTTTAGGTTATATATCAGGTTCCCGATATAGTAGCGGGATAAAATGTTTACCAGTTGTTAATTTTAAACAAAATCTATCAAACAAAAATAAGTTGCATCAAAATCCGTTCAGTAGTTTTTGCGTGAAGCGCGAACGAACAAACAGACAAACAGACAAAAATTAAAAAAAAACATGTTTTTTATTCAGATACATTTGTATTATAGCTTAATACAGTCATTTTTATCAAATATCTTAAATGTACAGACATAACTATGTATGTTACAGCTTTATAATAATACCTATAGAAGAAAAATCATGCTAATGAGTTTTTTTTTATTTATACGAGTACAATAAAAGTAATGACAGGTTTATAACCCTAATATTTTTTCTCTGTTTCAAACAAAAGCATTACTTACGTCGATTCAAAATAGAATGCATATAAATGACATTTGGCAGAGTATCTTTAAAACCTGGAAGTAAATGAATACATTGTTCATTTTTAATGTAAGTGTGAAGGTAACAAGTATATTGGCAACAGTTACAGTATAATGCCACATTGTAACACTAGCAGATGCTGCAATCAAATATGAGTAATGGGTATTGCATTTACAAAAAAAAACCGACTAAACAGTGAATCTTTAAACGTGATTTTTTTGTAACAATTTACATAATATGCAGTGTTAATATTATTCTACAGGACTACTAATTTAACATTTTAAAACAAATTATTTGTGAATGTGGAAAAAGAGAACTTTAGTGCGAGCGGGATCATCTATGGCGTTGGTCGTAAAACAAATGTGATGAGAAGATTGGGATGATTGAAAGATCGGTAGGATAGCTCAGTGGCTTAGAGCATTTCCCCGGATTCTAAAAGACGCGGGTTCGATTCCCGCTCCTACTAAAAATCTCTTTTTCCTTATTCAAAAATAATTTATACGTTAAAAAGTAGCGGAGCATGTCAAATGCTAAAAAATATAGATCTAAAATGTTTAAGAGAATCGCGCCATCAAATAGTATGAATTTTAATTGCAAAATTAAACTTACTATATTGGATTAATGCATGTAAATGCTTTCCGATGAATGGCGTTGGTCGTAAGACAAATGTGATGAGGAGATTGGGATGATCGAGAGATTGGTAGGATAGGATAGCTCAGTGGCTTAGAGCACTTCCCCGGATAGGAAAAGACGCGGGTTCGATTCCCGCTCCTATTAAACATTTTTTTTTCTTATTCACAAATAATTTATACTTTAAAAAGTAGCGGAGCATGTCAAATGCTAAAAAACATACTTAGATCTAAAATTTTTATAAAAATTGCGCCATCAAATAGTATGAATTTTAATTGCAAAATTAAACTTACTATATTGGATTAATGCATGTAAATGCTTTCCGATAGATGGCGTTGGTCGTAAGACAAATGTGATGAGGAGATTGGGATGATCGAAAGATCGGTAGGATAGCTCAGTGGCTTAGAGCACTTACCCGGATCGGAAAAGAGGTGGGTTCTATTCCCGCTCCTACTAAAAATCTCTTTTTCCTTATTCACAAATAATTTATACTTATGTTTTTGTTATTTGTAGTTTTGTATATATTTATTTATGAAACATTGTTACGGTGGCAGAAGAGTCAAGCCCGCCTGATAGTAAGTGGTAAGAGTTGTCCGTTGACTTACCAATACCAAGAGCTCGATCAAGCCAAAAGAGTGGGGCGGTTTAGATACCGATCTCCGATGCCTTGGTTATTGGTGGGGTTCGATCCCCCCCCTCAGGTTAGGGTGGCCCTTGAAAAGTCGGAGGCCCTACTCTTCCATGGGCGCCGACGGGGACCGCCCGCCAGCGCCTCGATAACGGTCAACGGTGTGGGCTTCCCAATCCAGGCTCACATCAAATATCTGGGCCTGGTATTGGATGGACGGTGGCACTTTGACGAGCACTTCCGCTGTCTTGCGCCAAGGCTCGTCAACACGGCGTCCGCCCTGGGGCGACTTATGCCGAATTTGGGCGGACCGAGTCTCGCGTGTCGACGACTCTACGCGGGGGTAGTACGGTCGATGGCGCTGTACGGCGCGCCCGTGTGGGCGGAGTCCCTGGCCGCTCGCAATAGGGCCCTTCTGTGGCGTCCACAGAGGGTCGTAGCGGTCAGGGCAATACGCGGGTACCGCACGGTCTCGACCGATGCAGCCTGCGCGTTGGCCGGAACCCCCCCGTGGGATCTGGAGGCGGAGGTGCTCGCCGACGTCTATCGGCGGGCGTCGACGGCGCGGGCGGTGGGCAGCCGCCCCTCGCCGAGCGCAATGTCATCGTGGCGAGAAGATGCCCGCCGCGCCACCGTCCTAATGTGGAAGTCTCGGCTGGAGACGCCCCGGGCCGGTCTCTGGACCGTGGGGGCGCTCCGGCCGATCTTGGAAGAATGGGCAGGGCGGCAGCACGGGGTCCTCACCTTCCGGTTGGTGCAGGTTTTGTCGGGGCATGGTTGCTTCGGCAAATACCTGCACACGATCGCAAGGAGGGTGACGACCCCAGGCTGTCACCACTGCGACTGCGACGAGGACTCGGCGCAGCACACGCTCGAGTCGTGCCCGGCCTGGGATGTGCAGCGCCGGGAACTCGTTGCAGTCATAGGCGTGGACCTGTCGCTGCCGGCCGTTGCGCGAGCGATGGTTGGCAGTGACAGGGCCTGGACCGCGGTCGCCGCCTTCTGCGAGGCTGTCATCTCGCGGAAGGAGGTGGCGTACCAGGACGCAGGACCTACAAATGGTTGTTCTGAGTCTAGGTGTACTTTATGCCCGTGAGTTTGTATTTAATTTTATTTTAATTTACATATATTTGGAATACATACAGCTAGCAGTACAATAAAACAGTTTTCATAAATTTATGAGGGCCATTGACAAGTTTCCACTGATAGATTAATAATAAATAAGGTTACGGATCGGTAAACAAAATGTAACTAAAGAAGTTATGAGAAGAAACCTTTCCGCCAACCGTTGAAATAACATATCAGCCTTGGACGTCTAACATCTAAGTCCACCCGTGATCATGAATGCTGTAAAGTATTCGAAACGTCGGGATAGTAGTAAAATCAAGTAACGCGATAGATTCCGTAAACGTAGTTTTATTTCAAAATGTGTAACATTCGCGTAAATATCAGAAAGTATTAAGAAACCTTTCACTAAAGTATACACAAACACTGGTATGAAACAAGTCTAGGTCATATTCACAGGGTAGCTTATTAAAAAGTCTACTCGCACGTAAAACAAAAGAATTCTGCCTATGTATGTGTGTAAAGTCCCCGCGTCACATAGATTATTCCCTTGTACTGCCCACTCGTGAAGATCAACCGGTACATTGAGATGATGAGAGTAGTATATTGGTAAGAATTACCTTTTGGTAATTATACAGATGCATGCCCCAGAGGAGTAGGCAGAGACAATGGACCATTTGTGATAAAATAGCTTACGTGTGCACAAGACCGCCGACCGAAGCCGGGTGGAGTACCACGTTGCCACCATTTTGTTGATTGATACAAAAAATCTCCATTAAATTCCGTCAAGATAACAAAAATAATGTAATTTATATATTAATGTTATATAATAAAATAACATTCATTTTACGTCAAAACACTTTTCCCGTCAACTAAACATCCAATTTTGTATACCGTATATTGTGTACCTATGAAGGGACGAGCCTTATTTAATTATACGGGACAGAAGAACCTTTTAGTAGATTTGTAATTAGATACTGTTTAGGTAAAATAATCAAGTTTAAAATTTAATTTTGTAGTAAAGTTTAAACAACGGTTCAGCCGGGAATTTGAATAATTACTTTAGAAGACTGCAAAAAGATAAAATGAGTGTCTTTTAAAAGAAGGGCTTTTCATTATGGTCAAAAAATTTTTGGTGCATGCGGTCCTAACTGCACATTGGCAGTGATTTTCGATAATATCTAATATATAAAAATTATCTATCTAATTTATAATATTTAATATATAAAACTGCCTCGGTGGTGCAGCGATAGTGTGAGTGATCATGAGGTCTCGGGTTCGATCCCCGGGTCGGGTAGTGTTATTAAGCTTTTTCATAAAAAGAAAGAAATTTCAGTAGCAGCCCGGAGTTTGGAATTGTGCCCGGTAGACGGCAATAGGCTCGCCACCTTTACGTGGGTCTTAAATATAACTGGCAAACCGTGGGTGTGTAATACACCTCTGCCTACCCCTTTGAGGAATATAGGCGTAAAATTATCATGTCACAGTGTTTGTCGCCATTCTCCTCCGAAACGGCTTGACCGATTCTTATGAAATTTTGTTTGTATACTCAGTAGGTCTGAGAATAGGATGTAAACTATTTTTCATACCCCTAAAAGATAAAGGTTACCCCAAACATTTTTTTTATTTATTTTTTTATCAAAATATTTATTTTATTTTTTTTACGATTCGGCATGTAGGTAGTTATTTTTTACTACGCTAGAAATTCCCTTAAAATTCTATAGCATTTATATGACAAAACAACCTTTGCCGGGTCAGCTAGTATAGATATAATAGTTTGTGACAGCTTGTTTACTCTAAATATTTCTCTACAAAAAAGCATTATGTTCGGCGTCAAAGAGACTTATTACTTAATGTTTTTTGTACGTTTAGTCCTTCTAAACATCAATGACAAAGTAAGAAGAAGAAATGTAGCTGGGTAAAAGCTATAGTTACTTTTACCTTTTTTTACTTTAAATATATTTTTCTCTAGTACAAAAATAATCTGTGCACAAAAATAGTCATTCTCAAGAATAAAGAACAATATTGGCAATGACATTTCTTTGATCTCCTTTACTAAATATTTGACATTTTCCTCTACGAATAAAGTCATTTTGCTAAGTAATTTCGTTCGTTGGTACTTACAAACAGCACAATAAAAGTACCTTAACCCATTCCCTGTCTGTTTGTAGACACAATAGAAATTTAAATGTTATGTATCATATATGATTCACGGGACAGGGAACCTGTTAAACTTAATATATATATATATATATATTATATATATATATATATATATATATATATATATGATGACCTGGTCGTTCTCACTTAATATGTTACCTTTTTTTTTGTTAAGGCTGGAAAATATGTTCCTAACCGCACATCCCGTCGTTCGGAGCAACAAACAGGGTAGTGTGGGGCCTTCACCCAATAAAGAAACCCGCCGTGTGCCGCCTTTATTGGCGGGCCACTGGAACTATGTTACATTTCTTCGGTGGTCCGCCGGCGGCTTACCCTTTTGGGTTCCCTCTACTGAGCGACTCGTCCGCACACGGAGCGTCCGCACACGGAGCGTCACACCTTCGCAGGAGACCTTGCGGGTGGCGGATGTTCACCGTTCCATCCATCCGCAGCCTCAGCTAGGGCGGTGTAAGGCGCAAGTACTCGCGCCTGCGCCGCCGTTTCGTATTATAATCAGCCTCTCCCCGCGGCTACGCGACAGTCAAAAGTTTTTTTTTTTCTCAAATATATGTAATGTACAAAAACAGCTCTGTTACGATTTTATAATAGTAGGATAAATATGTAATATTCGCGTAAATATTAGAAAACAATATTTTTATATAGATCTATAGTAAAAAATAAATATAATAATAAATATAATTTCTTTATATCTGTATACCAGTCAATAAAAAGGGGTCAGTTCAGACCAGCGCTTACAAACTCACTGACCTCTATAAAACAGGACAAAGGACTGAATAAATTTATTTTTAAACCTCCTCGGGGCTATTTTATATTCATTCAAAAATACGGCTATTCATATTATTACTAAAATAAGTGAATTTTATAATATCTTGATAGATGTTTATAACTTAATAATATGTCTAGACAGACAACCAGCGTTGTGTACGCGTCAAAAAAAATAGGGATGAATTTTTCACCCCTATTTTTTATTGTGTTTAGTCGTAGACGAGCCATGGCATACCTGATAGTAAATGGTAACCGTCGCTCATGGACTTAACTATACCGGGAGTGTTGTCAAACCGCTGCTCACCATTTCATTTCAGATATGAAAAGATAAAATTAACAGCTATCTCCTGCTACAAGTAAAACATACCGATGGCCGGTCACACAGGAGACGGTAGTACCAACCCGATCGGGCCCGATGGCAAGTGAGCACTCCGACTTGCTCCCCAGCCCTACCACCAGTAACGCAATGGATGATAACTGCTTATTTCCCTTAGTCACCTCGTACGATACCCATGGGAAAGAATGATGGCACTTGTATTCTTAGTCCGTCACGGATCGAAAAATGTATTGTTCCTCTGTAATATGTAACTATTGATACACAGAGTAACATATTTATTTCAAATCTATATTTTATATATATATTTTTTACATTTGTTGTAATTATTTAAAATTATTTTATTATATTACATCTATACTTACTTACTTATCATCACGCCATTTCCCTTGTCATATTACATACTTATATGCCCCTCTCTATCTTTAGTTTAACATATGACGTAATCATACTAATATTATAAATGTGAATGTAAGTTTGTTTGTTACGCTTTCACGTGAAAACTACTTAACCGATCATCATGAAACTTTGTACACATATTCTCGAAGGTATTAGAAGTAACATAGGATACTTTTTATTAAAAAAAATACGAAAAATAAAAAAAATTGTTTGTCACAAAATCTCAAAATCTAGCAACTTCAACGCCATCTAGCATTTCAGTAATGAAGTTCCAACCCCGAGTACTGTAATACCGTTGCACTGTATTACCGACAATTTCAAGGGTTGCTTTATTTATTTTTATGAAATTACTCACGGACGAAGTCGCGGGTAACAGCTATGTGTGTATAAAGAGAATTATGAATGTTGACGAAGCGAGAGATGTATGAAAGGATAGAGCCTCGTGGCACTCTGTTTTCTCTGCCTAACCCGCAAGGGAGATGGCGCGATGATAAGTAATAGTAGTTGTAGTGGGACGTGAGGCCGTTTTCTTTTTCAAAAAAATAATGTAATAGTCATTTATATACGCGAGCGAAGCCGCGGGAAACAGCTAGTAGAAAATATACGAACTACTGAAATCAGAAACTATGCTTTTAGATATAAAATAGTTGTGATATTCTATCTTCTCTAGTGTTTTCCAATTGCAAGATAAAATCAAATGGAAGGCTTAGTTTCTGATATGGCGTCAAGTCTAGATCGATAGAATAACAAAACAGCTATAACGTTGTATTTAAAACAATACTTCAGGGTTCATTACATAAAATTTATGGTTTATTAATAGAAAATAGACAATACAAGTTTTACAGTCGCTATGTGCTGAGTTAATACTGTTTTGGTTCATCCGATAGAGCTGTTAAAATAACGATGAGCATCAAAATATAGAACAATTTAATAAATGTTCATAATTTTACAATTATAGAACTCATAAGTACCTATGTAAGTATTATAATTCTTGGCAGGTGGATCAGCATTCTAAATAGAATATGTCTATATATATTTCGTAATAGCAGTGTCGATTATCTTACACAAGTATTATATTAGCGTGTCCGTTATGTAAAAATAGGCATTAATAATTTTTACAATCAGAATCAGGTTATTGTAATACTATTACCTTACTCTACGGCATATTAATTACCTGCAAAAATTTCCTGGGGGGTTAGGCAGAATCTCATATCTCACATGTCGATCGTATCGTCTCGCTTGTACGATCACCGTGATTGGCCGACATCGTATCGTCTCGCTTGTACGATCACCGTGATTGGCCAACGGATTATTGTGACATCACGCGTCGGTTTATCAACCAATCACAGTGATCTCGCTACGGTCGACACGTGAAATATGACATTCTGCCTAACCCCCCTGACCTTTTTTTGAGATAAAAGTAGCTCCAAGTAATAAACTCTCTGCGTGCCATCCGAATGTTTTTAGCCGTTTTTGCGTGATCAAGTAACAATTTCCTAAACATACGCAGATTTAAAATACTTTGGAAAGTCCAAAAGTGCACGCCTCATAATCTTCATTTTTCACAATAAAATTGATTATTTGATAAGTAACTAATAATGTATTGGTCTTACTAAGTAGTTTTCAATAAATCACATAGATAGCGCTAATTTCAAAAAGTACCTTCTCATGTCTTATACGCCATCTAGCGCTAATTTTAAGAAGTATTTCTACATTGGTCTATAGAAATAGTTCTCACGAAATAAGGATAGCACTGATTTAAGTGTCGCGTCGAGCGTAAATATTAACTATTTTTTTATTTATATAACAATTAAACCCCATCGAATCAGAACGTGAAAAATTATAGGGCTCTATTCGTAATCATAATAATTCGCAAACGATAAAAAAGACTCGATTAGTAAAGTATTTTGGTCTTCATCGTGTTAACATACATTACCTACAACAAACGGACGTGGACGTCCGTTTGTTGTAGGTATGTCTTGGAAGACATAACCTTTTTAAACAGTTTTTTAACTAGTTTAAATAACAAAAATGGCACAATAAATATCATGAGTGTCAAAAATAGTATTTTTTCTTGATGTGTGTGTGTATATATTATTTTACAAGTACAATATATGATAAATAGAGACATGTTAAGTTTGAAAAATCTGTTGTTCTACGTAAAACGAGAGCAGTACCCACCTCAACGCTTCGCTTATGAGGCGTGCAAAAGTATGATTTCTATTTGGTTCAAAAGTTTATAAAAATAAGAGTTCAATGTTCCCAAAGAGATATAGCTGTTAGCTATTTAAATCCATTAAATTAATCTTTAAAATTATTTTAACATTATTTCACCTTCTCATTTATTCCCGCAGGCATTTTACGAGGCCACTATCCTGTGCGTTGCCCCGAACGACGGGGTGTGCGGTTAGGTACATTTTTTCCCGCCTAAACAAAAAAAAGCCATTGTACGAGGTGATTACGGAAAACGTGTCAAATTTAAATACAAAAATATCTTTATTTTAAGGCCTTTTTTATATAGTACTTAAAATGGACAAAAATACACTAATAATTAACACGAGCGCCTGAGGCGAGTGCATCCGCAACAGCAAAGTGGGAATTGCAATCGCAACAAGCGGCCGGATTCCGTAATTAAAGCCTTTCATGAGAAGAACCCGGCAAGAAAATCAAAGGTCACTTTTTTAAATTGCCAATTTATTACAGATATAATTTATTAAAACTAAAATGACATAAAATAAATGCTGAAACCAAGATGACATACTATATCGAATAAACCAATTTTGAAAATTAATGAATGAGCAGCAGGTCAAGCCCATTTTGTGTTATCCTCAAGATAATCCAAAACTGTGTAATAACCTTTATTATAAAGTCGAATTTGATGGCTTTCTTTAACTTATTTAATGGCATGTTTCGGACATTTTCAGTGATTTATTGTAGAAGCATATACATACATATCGCATTTCAAATAAACATAGAAAACAGTCGAATAGGTACATACCCTTAATTATTATTTATTGCGAAGATTTTATAAGGATTTAAATCCTTTTTTTATTGCGTATGGTGGGTCTACCACCTAATGGTAAATGGGAACTGTCGCTCATGGAATCAACTATACCGGGAGTATTGTTAAGCCGCTGCTTACCATTTTATTTCACACATATGAAAGAATAACTTAAAACTAATAAGAATCACTTTAAGTACTTACCTAATTAACGTTTCTAATAGATTTTAATAAAAATTACTTCTATACTTACGTCAAAAAATTAATTACAGTTAGACTAATAATTGAGTTTCGTTTTAACTTTGTAAATACGACGAGTACAAACGCGCTGACCACAATGTACCGTCATAAAATATCTTTAGATGTCACGTAGACAGATAATACAACTATGTTGCTAAAATAAATCAACAATTTTATTGCTATAAGTTCAATAGAGTACTAGAGATAAGGCATAGCTAATATTTCGCGATAAATTATGCGGAGCCTGAGAATAGAGTCTTGCTGTCTCAGCATGAATGGGTTCTACTAGGGAAATACCACCCTCTCGCAGATGATCTCCGTGAAACTACGGTAATTACTCCTAATGTTCTGTTTCGCATGATGAGTGAGACCGCCGAAGGTTTAAATTACCCTCGTCATCCTTTCCTTAATTATTATTTTTCTGTCCACCTTTTCCTCTCACTCCTTCGTTTGAGTTTGTGATGCATCTGCTGTTGCTAGCTTCTAGAGGCTAGAGAAATCATTTACAATCAGGTGGGCTATATGCTTGCTTGCCACTGCACCAGCTAGGTAAAGATTGCATCTCTTGACTATACACTCAATAACACATAAGCCTGTAGAAATTTCTATAAACATTTTTCAACTTTATAAATAAACATTGCTTAACAACGAGCGAAAAGGATATATATTGCTGTTTGAAAACAGTCTCGTTTTAGTTATGAATTGATAATAAAATCTATAACGTGTTGGGATTTAACATAAATACGATACGAGTAGATTTTCAGGTTTATTAAATCAAAATCAGCGAGTGGCACATTGGACACAATGATAAAAATGTCTAGTACCAATATAGGTATTTATGTTTCGAAAAGCTATCTAAATGGTATGAAAAAATTATAAAATTATTTGAAAACTGTTATTTCACCTGTGCCTACAGATACAATGCGCATTAAGGAACGCAACTTCTACCGCTAGTTAGTTAGCCTATATGCTCACTGGGAGAATGAGATACATAATTATAGATATTTATCTAAAACTACTAGCCAACTAAAAGTCTTTATCGAAATGTTGTTAGTTCGTAGACTACAAATAGGAGGCCGTCCCTATGAGGTCTCGGGTTCGATCCCCGGTTCGGAAAGTGTTATTGAGTTTTTTCGTAAAAAATGAAATTCTCAGTAGCAGCCCGCAGTTTGGAAATGTGCCCGGTAGACGGCAATAGGCTCGCCCCTATTACGTGGAACTTAAAGATAGCTGGCGAATCGTGGGTGTGTAATACGCCTCTGCCTACCCCTTCGGGGAATTCAGGCGTGTTTATTTTTTTTATTTATTTATTGTAACTATTTATTCCTAAGACTTTTCTCATACTCACTACAAGTATTCAATGAATGCCACTTATATTGCTTGAGGCAAATCATTCATAAAATAATTAAGTAATTGCGCAATTTATCTACTACGACTATCAACAAAGGGGTCTTATATTGGACAATTACAGTCTATTAAAATGATTGCCTTGTTGTTCAAGTGGCATAAATGTCCAATTTTGAAGCTTGCTCTATAGATTTTTGAAATACTGAAATTAAAGGCGAAAATTGCGCCATGAATAGGTACTATAAGGTATACGAGTTCAGGATATTAGAAAATCAAGTAAATAAACGAAAAAATAGCTCTATTCCATAATATATTTTTGACGTGACAACGTCTTATAAATCGATAAACGACGGCTGCACACACGAAAAATTTTCACGTTCTGAAAAATGTATGGCGACCGATGCATTGTTTGTGAAACTCTCAGAAAACATATATGACGTTATCACGTAAATTATCCTCCGTAAACCGACCTTATAGACAACCATACAGTTTTTTGTAGTAAATAGCAGCTCACTGTCCGTTTGATGACAATTGCACATAGTATAAAATTTTCCTTCTTCGTGCATAGAAGAAAAAACTTAAAAAAAAAAACAAACACAAATCTTACTCGTCTGGTCGCAAAGATAAGAAAGAAGTGGGCCAGAGTCCGTAAAGTTTTCAGAGTAATAAAGCCATGCCTCAAAAAGCTTATAAAGACGTTATTCCTGACAGATTGTACAAAGGTAGAGATATGATTGTGGCCTACGCAAGTGTTCACCTTTGTGCATTGAATTATATACCGTATTGATAGCTCATATCAATGGCTGGCGTGATTGAAATTCGATTAAGAGAACATTATTTATATTGCCTGATTAAAAAAAATAACTATTAAACAATATTCAATATTCTATTCCAACAAATTGTTAAAACGCTCAATCCATTTTTACGAAACGGATATCCGAAAAATACAACTAACGAACTGGTTCAAAAGAGGCGCCATATAAAGACTGGGTTTGTAATAAAACCGAGGCGGTGTTGTCGTAAAAGAACAAAGGATTATTTGAAGTACATTTCGGAAAATTCGTGCGTGCTTCGAACTTACCCTTCAAGTATTACACTTGAGAGAAGTGGGGTATAACTGATATTAAACTAATTCATTCTTGATGGGATCAATAGAATAAAGTAAATGTATTGTGATTACTAATGCCTAAGTATATTTTTGTTTTGTATTTGGAAAGGTGCAAATGAGTTAATTAGTGGTAATTTTTAACCATCGGTAATAGGCTTAAAACACAAGCCGCTAAACTACCTACTATTTACTATGAAAATCAATAAATTTAAGAAAGGATAGGGTTGATTATAATTATAATCCACCAACGTAAAATCAATCAATTTTGTGATTATACGTGCGAGAAATCAAATTAGAACAAAAAAGTCAACATATTTATGTAAATTAATGAGAATAAAAATACTAGAATCGGATCATAATGCCACCTACCGAGTAAATCTTAATTTTACTTCCAGAGAGAGAACAAAAAAATAATCAAAATTTGTCAAGCTGCAGTGAAGTTCATTGACACGCGTACATAATTATATCGTACTTCTTACTATTCCTAATATCCAATCCCACTAGTCCTTTTAATGTTATTATAAATATGATAGTTTGTGAGGATGTTTTAGATATTTGGATATTTGTCTTCAATAACATCTAACAGAGCTCAATAGAGATATAGATATATAACTCTATATTGAAACCTTAAAATAGTGTTACAAACAAAGTTCAAAGGCTTCTGTACAAGTGTTTCAATTGGCGGCCTTATCACTCAGAGCGATCTCTTCCAGGCAACCTTAATATAGTTAATTGTATGAAATTTGTTATACTTACAGATAAATTATGAGGTGATGAGCGCATAGAATATTTTTATCCCATTAAGGAGTTTCTTTGGGATACTACTAAACGATTCTATTTCCCAAATATTGAAGTTTACGCTAATGAAGTCACGTGCAGACGCTAGTATATAAATAAAGATAATAAAATCTAGATATTCTTTTGTTTTGCACCTATATGTGATTGCACTAGCATATACATAATAGGCGCACTTTACATGTTGCCCTTGAAGCTATGCAGAGATAAGCGTAGCAGATGCGCAGTGAGGCGAATTTAACATCGTAATCTATATTGCTATAATGCAATGAATCTCGGTCAAAATAATAAGAAAATGACGATAATAAATATGGAAAACAAACCTTTATTAAAATAAATAAATCTTGACGTCGTCTATTTGCACAGGTGTGCTTAATAACATTACGTTTTCCAATGTTTGCTTACAATGTATTCTTTATTCCAGACGTTTGAGACAACGAACGCATCTGCCGTTCATCCTCAATCGCAAGCCAGGCTAAATAAATTTCTATGTAAGTAATATTACGAACTACTTGTACTCGTTTTCTGTAGTGCAGTGGTAGTGTGAGCGACTGCTGATCATGAGGTCTCGGGTTTGATCCCCGGGTCGGGTTTATTGGGCTTTTTCGTAAAAAGAAAAATTCTCAGTAGCAGTCTGGAGTTTGGAAATGTGCTCGGTAGACGGTTATAGGCGCGCCCCCTAATTAAACATACTATAATACGTGTGACTTAAACATAGCTGGCGAATCGTGAGTAATATAATACACTTCTGCCTACCTCTTTGGGGAATACAAACGTGATGATAATATGTTTTGTAACTAAGTATCGATTCCATATTAAACTAAAGTTTGTGAGAACATTTATAAATACTTTGGAAAATCCAAAAGTGCACACCTCATAATCTTCATTTTTCACAATAAAATTGATTATTTGATAAGTATCTAAGTAATAATGTATTGGGCTTAATAAGTAGTTTTCAATAAATCACATAGATAGCGCTGACTTCAAATAAATACTAATGTGGCTCTCATGTCTTACACGCCATCTAGCGCTAATTTTAAGAAGTACTTATATATTGGTCTATAGAAGTAGTTCAAATAGTTCTCACGAAATAAGGTATAGCGCTGGTTTTAGTGTACCATTGTGCCATCGAGTCGAGCGTAAATATTCACTATTTTTTTTGTTTATTTAATAACAATTAAACCACATCGAATCAGAAAGTGAAAAGTAATAGGGCACTATTCGTAATAGTACTGAAGTTAAAAAGAAAAATAAAAGACTCGATTAGTAAAGTATTTCGGTCGGTATCGTATTAACCTACATTACCTACGACGGACATCCAAGACATAACATTTTTAAACAGTTTTTTAACTAGTTTAAATAACAAAAATGGCAAAAAAAATAGCATGAGTGTTAAAAATAGTGTTTTTTCTTGATATGTGTGTATATATTATTTTACATGTGCAATATATGATAAATAGAGACATTTTAAGTTTGAAAAATCAGTTGTTCAACTGATTTTCAGTGTTCAACTCACAGTTTGTGGTTGCATTCGCATGTTTCTTTTTATTATACGCGGGTGGCAAACAAGCGTACGACCCACCTGATGGTAAGCTGTTACCGTAGCTTATATACGCTAGCAAAATCAGAGCCAGTACTAGCGCGTCGCTAACTACAAGGAAAGGAATAGGCGGTAGACAAGGAGGATAATATCGAGAGGATAATATCGAGAGCGAAAGCACCGGAGGCCAAATACCCCCTGTATTTGGCCTCCGGTGCTTTCGCTCAGCAGTTGGGAGTACCTACAGTTTTTTTATCTGTATTTAGCACTTGACATGCTCAGCTATTTTAAAGAACAAATTATTTGTGAATGTGGAAAAGGTGAACTTTACTGCGAGCGAGATTAGAACCTGCGTCCCATCCAATCCGGGGAAGTGCCCTAAACCGCTAAGCCATCGCAGTGACCAACGGCGATTCCCAATCACATTTGTCTTTACGACCCTTCACATCGCATTTGTCTTTACGACCCATGCCACCTATCGGGTGCATATTTTTCCACACTTTTTCAGCCCATATTCGGCATGAGCCGTGCAAGGGCGGACACTGCGCCGACGAGCCTCGGGGACAGTTGGCGGAAGTGCTCGCGAAAGCGCCACCACCCGTCCAGCACCAGGCCCAGATACTTGATCTGGGCCTTCACCTCAATTCGGACCCCGTCCACCGTGCTCGAGACGCCAGCAGGTGGCCGACGTCGGGGCCCATGGAAAAGTAGGGCCTCTGATTTATCCAGGGCCACTCTAATCCCCAGCGCTCCGATTTTGCTGACCACCTCCGAGGTCCCTAAGGTGGCCAGGAACGCCGCTTCCTCGAAGTTTCCACCCCGAGCCACAACCAGCGTGTCATTCGCATAGCAGATGACCGCCAGCCCGGGGGGAGCCGATAGCGTAGCTCCCAGTTGTAGTCGATGTCCCACAGGAGCGGCCCTAGAACCGAACCCTGTGGGACACCGCACGACATGGGTCTTCTCACAACTTCCCCTATGCGACTCTCATAGAAAACGCTGCGGCCCTCAAGATAGTCCGCCACTAGCCGCCTCAGGTATGCAGGCACCCCGTGATACCGGAGCGCCTCCCTGATGCAGCTGAATGGCAGACTATTGAATGCGTTGGCGATGTCAAGCGACACCGCCAACAGCACTCCACCGCCACAAGCATACGGTTACCGTAGCCTATAGACGCTAGCAACACCAGAGGCATCACTCGCGCGTTGCCATTTCCAACGAAAAGAATAGGAGGTGGATAGGAAGAAAAAACTAGACGTTGCGGGACCTCTAGCAGATGTGAAAACATCGGAATTATTTTGTAGAAATAAAATGATCATAACTGGACAAAGTACTCCTCAAGACGAATCAAACGAGTATAAACTCGATATGGTTGCGTCATTTCATTATAGAGTTACTGTGCCACCTTCCAGCTCCATCATGAGACCCAGCATACCATCTAAGGCAAAATACTCATCAAGACGAATCAAACGTGTCCAAACTCGACGGGGTTGCGTCGTTTCATTATAGTTACTGTGGCCACCTTCCAGCTTCATCGTCAGCCCCTGGATACCATCTAGACACAAAGTACTCGGCAAGACGAATCATACGAGCCCAAACTCGATGGGGTTGCGCGATTTTATTATAGAGTTCCTATGTCCACCTTCCAGCTCCATGTCATCATAATACTACATTGTCAAGCGATATACACAAGCGTGTAAAATTTCAGTTAAATCGGAATCCGGGAAGTATGTCAAATTTAACTTGCTAGATTTGAACGGGACAAGTAATATAAAAGCGTCGCCACGCTAACTGCCGATTTTACTCTCCCTCCGCATTAGATGTTTCACATCAATAATAAGGAAAGGATAGGAAGGATAATAAAAAGAGGATAGGGAGGAGGTTTTACCTTCCAGTGCTTGAGGCTTGCACTGAAAACCAGCGCTGTGATGTGTCACCATAGCACGGCAATACGCTGAGTGTAGACCTCGTTGGCACAGTCGCGACATGCAATGGCCTTATTGGTGTAATTGTTAAAATTTGCTATGTAATATTTTTTCTGAAGTTGTATGTCTAGACTGTGTTAATAAAAAAAGCTTTCTTTCTTTCTTTCTCTCACTCACTATACGAAACACAACAGTAGGTACCGTTGTTACACGCTAATCTTCTGTGAGAGGGTGGTACTTTCCCTCGGAAGACGTGGACACCGAGGCTGGCCGCATTCGTGGCATGCTTACGCAGATCTGTGATGCGGCCATGCCCCGCGTGTGGCGCCCGCCTCGACGGAAGGGGGTCTACTGGTGGTCCCCAGAGCTGGCGGACCTCCGTGCGGCCTGTATTCGTGCCCGGAGGCCCTACACCTGCAGCCGACGTCGCCGAATCTGCGACGAAGAGCGGGAGGGCCGGCTGTATGCGGCGTACAGCAGTGCGCGCGCCACGTTAAAGCTGGCCATCTGTCGCGCCAAAGAAGCGAAAAGGCAGGAGATGCTGGAGGGTCTCGAGCGTGACCCCTGGGGACGCCCGTACCGCGCGGCGCTTAACAAGCTCTGCGCCCCCCCTTACGGAGACCCTCCAGCCGGACTTCCTCTCTGAGGTGGTCGAGGGACTTTTCCCTTCACGGGCGGTGCACACGCCCCCGGTCATGGCTCTGCCAGATGATGACCGGGAGGCCGACGACGTGGAGGTACCGCCCGTGAAGACGACGGAAATGGGGGTGCCGCCCCCGGGCCGGAGCTCCCGCCCGAGTGCCGGCCCTGGTTCTCGACCACCTTGAGCCCCGCCTCGGGGGACTGTTCGGCGCTTGCCTGGTATCCGGACAGTACCCTGACTGCTGGAAAGAGGGGAAGCTCGTGCTCCTGTCAAAGCCGGGACGGTCTCCGAATACAGTCTCGGCCTTCAGGCCCATCGTGTTGCTGGACGAGGTGGGCAAACTCCTCGAGCGGGTAGTCGCTGCCCGCATTGTCCGGCACCTAGGAGCGGTCGGCCCAGACCTGTCCGACGCCCAGTTTGGATTTCGGGCGGGTCGGTCTACGGTCGACGCCATTCTGTCATTTCTGGAGTGCCCCTCTACCTAAGGCGGCTGGTGGCAGACTACCTTGACGGCCGCAGCATCCTCTTCGTGGACCGGGAAGGGGACATTGTAAGGAGGGCTATGTCGTGCGGCGTCCCGCAGGGTTCGGTTCTTGGGCCGCTCCTGTGGGACATTGGCTACGACTGGGTCCTCCGTGGCCGGCTCCCCTCCGGGCGTTGGCGTAATTTGCTACACAGATGATACGCTTGTCACAGCCCGGGGCTAAACCCTCGAGGAGGCGGCAACGCTGGCCACCTCAGGTACCGCTGAGGTGGTCAGGCGGATCGAGGCGCTAGGGCTTAGGGTGGCCCTTGAAAAGTTGGAGGCCCTACTCTTCCATGGGCGCCGACGGGGCCCGCCCGCCAGCGCCTCGATAACGGTCAACGGTGTGGGCTTCCCAATCCAGACCCACATCTGGGCCTGGTATTGGATGGACGGTGGCACTTTGACAAGCACTTCCACCGTCTTGCGCCAAAACTCGTCGGCACGGCGTCCGCCCTCGGGCGACTGATGCCGAATTTGGGCGGACCGAGCCTCGCGTGTCGACGACTCTACGCGGGGGTAGTACGATCGATGGCAGTGTACGGCGCGCCCGTGTGGGCGGAGTCCCTGGCCGCTCGCAATAGGGCCCTTCTGTGGCGTCCACAGAGGGTCGAGCGGTCAGGGAAATACGCGGGTACCGCACGGTCTCGACCGATGCAGCCTGCGCGTTGGCGGAACCCCCCCGTGGGATCTGGAGGCGGAGGTGCTCGCCGACGTCTATCGGCGAGCGTCGACGGCGCAGGCGGGGGGCAGCCGCCCCTCGCCGAGCGCAATGTAATCGTGGCGCGAAGATGCCCGCCGTGCCACCGTCCTAAAGTGGAAGTCTCGGCCGGAGATGCCCCGGGCTGGTCTCTGGACCGTGGGGGCGCTCCAGCTGATCTTGGAAGAATGGGCAGGGCGGCAGCACGGGATCCTCACCTTCCGGTCGGGGCATGGTTGCTTCGGCAAATACCTGCACATGATCGCTAGGAGGGAGATGACACCAGGCTGTCACCACTGCGGCTGCGACGAGGACTCGGCGCAGCACACGCTCGAGTCGTGCCCGGCCTGGGATGTGCGGCGCCGGGAACTCGTTGCATTCATAGGCGTGGACCTGTCGCTGCCGGCCGTTGCGCGAGCGATGGTTGGCAGTGACAGGGCCTGGACCGCAGTCGCCGCCTTCTGCGAGGCTGTCATCTTGCGGAAGGAGGTGGTGGAGAGGGCCCAGGAGGAATCTTCCTTCGCAGAACCGATTCGCCGCCGGCGCGCTGGGTGGCGTGCGCGCGCTTACCTGCGCCTGGTGCCGCCCTAGCCGAGGCTGCGGACGGTGGGGTCGGGGAGTACCCTGCCATCTGCGGAAGCCTACCGCGAAGGTGCGACGCCCAAATGCGCGAGGCGTCGCTCAAGAGAGGGTGCCCGAAGGGGCTGCCGCCTGCGGATTGCGGTCGAAACGACGTGGTACCCGTGGTCCGCCGTAGCAAGGGCGGGTGGAGGCGCACGCTGGGTTTTAGTGGGTGAGAGCCCCACACTACCCCGTTGTCTCCCCGGGCAGCGGGGTGTGCGGTAGGACATTTTTGCCCACCAAAAAAAAAAAAAAAAATAGGGTGGTACTTCCCCGATCGATCCGACCCATGCGTGCTGGGATAAGCAAGGCTTTACCACTTAGACATAGTAACTTATTCTAAACTTTATTAGCTTCAGTTTCCAATATGTTTGATTCTAAATGTTTATCAATATATACACGGAAAGAAAGAAAGATTATTTATTGAAACGAACATACATTGATATTGAAGCAATTACACAGAAAGAAAGAAAAATCCTTGTCCGTTATGATTCGACCTCACCTCAGCATAATGCTGGTTATGAAAACCTGCGCTGGTCTCACGGAGTGACTGCCTATCTGACCTCCGTGAGTCAATTACTTAATAAGAGTAATGACCTCATGAGAAGATCACAGTCGGAAATGTACACAGGTTTTTTATTGCATATGGTGGCAGGCGAGCCGAGCTCGCTCATGTACTCGTTGTCAAGCCGCTGCCCACCATTTCATTTCACATATAAAATGAAAGAATAAACGGCTATCTCCTGCTACAACACGCGAACGTACGAATAAATGTATATTTGGTGAACTAAATTCCAAGAGATATAAATTTAAAATACCTACTATGCCACACAGAACTGCCATTTTTGATAAAGGCTTCTTTGGAATGGCGTCAAAAATTTTTTATAAATTAGCTCCACATATTTTAATGACAATAGAATTGAATAGTAAAATAAATTACAAAACTTTTTAATCGATAAGACATAATTATACAACTGATGACTTTTTAAATGAATATAATGTTTAAATATAAGTTTAATATAAGATATTTAATTAATATTGTATGCTTAAATAGCGGTACATAGCGAGATCTTTATATATTATCTTGTACACCTTTATGTATTTTACCTATGCCCACAATAAATGAATTTGAATTTGAACAAAAACACACCGATGTGCTTCATGGCCGGTCACACGGGAGATGGTGGTACCAACCCGCTCGGGCCCGACAGCAAGTGAGTACTCCCACTTTATATCCAGCCCTACCACCAGTGATGCAATGGGTGATAATTGCTTACTTCCCTTAGTCGCCTCGTACGACACCCGTGGGAAAGAATGGGGTGGTGACACTTGTAGGTATTCTTAGTCCGTTACCACATTAATTTGATTGTATCGTTTGCCAAGGTACCTATTATTTGACAGAAGGGACCTTGACTGTTTAAATTGTCTTCCAAAATACAAAGAGGATGTTCAAAAATAGGTGTACATACCATTTAATGCTGTTTGAGGAGTTACAGATCGGTCAAACGAGGAGCTTCGTTTTAATTCTACCATTTCAAAAACAGTAAAGTACATCTGACAGCTGACAACTATTGACCATTTTTTAGTCGCAAAAATTGTGTCACAAGGGATAATCAGATCGCAAAAAGCTAATATGAGCAAACCATTCTCACTCGCTCGGTTTATATTCCGGAGTAACATTTAGATCAAAGAAATGTCAGTTTTTACAAGTGCCTATACATATTTATATAAACCAAGCGAGGAATTAGTTCGGGCGTAATAGAGTTAAATTAGGTTACATTTTGTCATAACCTTTGAGACTGTACCTATGTATACAAATGAAATAATTATTGTTTTAAAATATCACGTTCATAACACGCCATAACGTTTTCATGATTTTTTATTTTAGAATAACGGCAACTAAATTAGATATTTTGCTGTTTAAAACAATGTCTTTTAACATATTCTAAGCGAGCGCTTGACTATACCCCAACTCTTGGTAAGCGGCAATACAATCTAGGATGTTAAGACGCACTAGGTTAGTAAAAATTTACTCAATTCCGCCTTAAAGACACCGACTTTGTAATTGAATGGGAATACCGAAGCTAGCAATTCCATTCCATTGTTATAAAAGTTGATGCGTTTAGTTTGGATAGATGAAATTTCTACAACATATTGATGGAAGCCCACCGTTCGTCTAGTCGTTCAATGGTAGAAAGGGGATGGAGGGATTAAATTATGCAATTGCTGGGTACACTTCCAAAGTGCGTTCATTCGGCAAGTAGTAATATCTATACTATTATAAAGCTGTAACAAAGCTATGTCTGTACATTTAAGATATTTGAGGAAAATGACTGAATTAGGCTATAAGGCTAAACACAAAACATTTTTTTTTAGATTTTTTGTCTGTTTGTCTGTTTATCTGTTTGTCTGTTTGTTTGTTCGCGCATTACCCATGATTTTGGTGCAACTTTTTTTTTGATAGATCTTGATTAGACTTAACAACTGGTATACATTTTATATCGCTACTATATCGGGAACCTGAGATATAACCCAAAAACTAGCTTTTGGCTGTGGCAGAGCCGCGGGCAAAGGCTAGTTTTATATACAATTAATGATTTTAAAAAGGTAGAAGGTGAAATCCTTGCCAAGGCCTGACCTTGATTTGGGGATCCAAATCTATACCTGGACAGTCCTTTCTCTTATCATTAGGCTCAGAGAAATACTGGTTTAAATTGTATACTAAATCAATTTTAATCGAAATATAATCAAAGAATTAAGTCTTTACTATTACTTATATAGAAAATCTTAAAAAAAACACTATGGTTGTCTGTAAAGTCGGTTTACGGACGATAATTTTACTTGATAACGTCATATATGTTTTCTGAGAGTTTCACAAACAAGACATCGGTCGCCATACATTTTTCGGAACGTGACACTTTTTCGTGCGTGCAGCCGGTGTTTATCGTAACACGTTATCACGTCAATAATCATTAATATACGTGTATGTAGTATATTATGTAGGTATAATAATGCTAAGAAATGCCCAGACAGACCACATATCAATTAAATATAATTAATAAAAATTCCACAACAATTACAATTACTAACAACTGATAGATATCTACAATTATTACGGTTCGCGACCACAATTGCCAGTTTATTTTTATTATCGCGTTTAGCAAATATAGTGGCAGCTTAGTCAATAACCGATGCGCCTCGCAATGTAATGAATATTTAAAGCAATATCTGAGCTTCGTTAGTACTGCGCAAGTGCGCATCGCAAACTGTGTAAATGCCTATTGTGATAATATTTGCGTATATAAATCAAGAATACAATAAACTTGCCAGAAGTGTTTTGTATCAAGTGTAGCCATTCAACATTACAGCTTTAGAAATTATGTGCCATTTATACAATTATATGTTGGCCCGCCAATAAAGGCGGAGAGACGGCACACGGCGGGTTTCTTTAGTGAGTGAAGTCCCCACAGTACTCTGTTCGTTGCCCCGAATGACGGGGTGTGTGCTTAGGAACATTTATTCCCGGCTTAACAAAAGAAAAAAAAACTTCTCATTAGTCATGTGGTGTCACCCATTAAACCTGGCCTTCACCTACTAAATGAACCCGCCGTGTGCCATCTCTCCGCCTGTGTTGGCGGGCCACTGGAGCTATGTTGCATTACTTCAATGGTGTGTGGTATCGCCCTATTCTTTTCCGTGGTTGTCGTACAACTATGAGAAGTAAGTATCTATCACCCGTTGCATTACTAATGGTAGGGATAGGTGCTAAGTGGGAGTACTCACTTGTTATCGGGCCTGAATGGATTGGTAGTACCATCTTCCGTGTGACCGATCGTGACACACCCCAGTGTGTTTTGATTATAGCAGGATAAAGATATAATGAATTCCCATTTAGCAATATGAAATGGTGTGCTTCATATCACCCACTCTTAGTATTGTTAAGTCTATAAACGTCGGTTACCGCTTACCACCAATATACTACCAAAAGCAACTACTACCCGCGATTTAATCTACGTCGACTCCAAGATTGTGTTATAAAATTTGACTCTGTGGTCTGTGAAAACGAAGCACGCTTGTCGAGTGTAGTCCTGATAAAAAAATGTAATTACAGTATATTTATTGGGTATAGTTTGGTAAATACAGTGTATAATTTAACGTTATGTATCTTATATAAAAAAATAGAAAGTGATAAGTGGTTAAAATAAGCTCTGAAAAACTGGTACTTGTGCAATTTTTAACGACCTTTATGTTTATACAAGACAATTATTTTACTCTTTGATACTATATATTGTTTATTGTGCGTAAGCAACGCGTAATTTGCGGTGTTTATATCTTCCTGGCCACGAACTTAACGCTACAAAACCTACTAACAGTACCCAAATGTCTGGTTTTATAACCTAACCCAACGTTTCCTTCTTATCTCGTATATGCCTCATCATGTCGTCCACAAGTAAGTTAGTATACAAATGTATGGGCTGTAACAATGCTCTGTCACAAAAAGACTACATGACATGCTGTTCATGCAAATCAACTTATGATTTACTATGCACAAATATTCCGGCCAAACGCTTCCAGGCCTTGGACCAAGAGTACAAGCGCAATTGAAAATGCCCTGAATGTCGAAATAAGTTACCTAAAACCGATAACTCCAATACCCCCATAAGGCCTAGCTGTGAATTAGTTCAAGAAATGGACACACCAGTGAACCCAGAAACTTACAATGTAACACGTCGCCGTAATGCATTACCTCCTGTCAACCCTGTACCCACTTTACAGTCTTGCGATGAGAACTGTTGCTCGCTACCGTTACATACATCTCCCATTCAGGATGTTAGTAAATTTTGGGCTGAATTACAAGTGACCCGCTTAGCGATGACTGATTCAACTACTACTATGAATGAATTTTCATCTATTATAAAGACAAATAATGAACGTATAGACAATTTGGAAGCGAGGATATTAGTACTAGAAGGTAAAGCCAGCTCAGATAGTCATTCTGAAATTGATGCACTACATGCGAAGATCAAGCAGTTGGAGCATAGCCTCGAGATTAGTGAGCAGAATATCTTATCCAGTGATATTGAAATAACTGGCATACCAGAACAGAATGGTGACAGCATTGGGCACATTGTCCTCACTGCAGCAACTAAATTGGGAGTCGAATTGCATATTCATGATATAGTATGTGCTGAATGTGTGGGTGCACCGCGAAATTTAATTGAAGGCGGGCAGACCCCTAGACCTCGTGCCATTGCTATCCATCTGACACGTCGTGCTCTACGAACAGCGCTGCTGTAGGCGTCCCGCACCAAGCGTAGTATCACCACAGCAGATATGGGGCTTCCTGGAACACCACACCGTTTCTATATAAATGAACGCCTCACAAAGCAAAATAGGTTGCTCTTCCGTAAGGTGCGAGACATTGCAGTTCGTGCCAAGTGGCGTTATATCTGGACCAGAGATGGCAGGAGTTTTGCCAGACGTGAATACGGTGGTAATCGTTTTATTATTAATTCTGTAACTGATCTTGCTGGGGTTTTTGGTAACAACTATGTTTGTCCGGATAAATGGAATTAGTTTAATAAAGCTGAGGGCTGTCATGTACAAAATATTTTACATTTGCTGGTCTCCAGTTTCTGTTTTTAGTATTAGAATCAAAGAATGGTTCTGTGAGCTGCTTGTCACATTTGTAATGTATTTTTCTTATCTTACCCTAAGATTTTGAAAACATTCATCTATGAATGTGAAATGGTAATAAACACTAAAGATTGGACTTCTTAATGCGGGCTCTCTTAGTACTAAGCACGATGAATTTGTGGCTGCGATGGATAACCACGACGTAGATATAATGGCTATCAACGAAACTTGGCTGCAAGTTGGCGAAGATGATCGTGTTCCAAGGGTCCCTAACTATCGATTGCGGCATACTCCGCGTCCGCTTCACATCAAACAAGGGCGGGACGGAGGTGTGTGTGAAGTGTGGAAACCATAACAAATCTAATTAATATTTCTATTGAAACATCAAAGTTTCCCGACCCATGGAAAATTGCAAAAGTATAATCCCTCTGCCGAAGTAACATTCCCCGTCGGACTATATTGACTGGTGGCCTATTAGTATACTACCTACTCTCTCTAAAATTTTAGATCGTTTGTGATCAATTGGTTCAGTTTTTGGAACAACACGCGATTTTTCCCGACATGCAGCCCGGTTTTCGGAAAAAAAGAAGTACCACAACTGTGTTGCTGGATGTGACTGACAATATTCTATCAGCGCAGGACTCTGGCAAGTGTACTCTTTTAGTCCTTCTCGACTACTCGCGCGCATTTGACTCCATTAACTTACAATTTCTTCTCGCGAAAATGTCTTACTATGGGTTTGATCTTAACACCCTTAAGTGGTTTGACAGTTATCTTACCAATCGTAGCCAGTATGTGGAACTGGAAAGAGCAAATGGTTCTACCGCTACTTCTAGCCTACGAATTTTGACACGTGGAGTTCCTCAGGGTTCCATACTGGGTCCTGTACTTTTCATTATATATTGTGCTGACATATGTAATATTATCGAGAAATGTAGTTACCACATTTACGCCAACGATATACAAATTTATATCTCTTTTAAGCCGGGTGATTCTGTAGAAGCTATCAAAAATTTAAATGATGATCTGCACAGAATAGAACAATGGTCTGATGGCAACTGTCTTGTACTAAACCCATCTAAAAGTAAACTTATGCTATTCGGATCTAAAGCACAGCTGAAAGCTTTTAATTTTAAACCTGCCATGATACAGTTAAAGGGCGAACCCGTAGATAGGGTTTACGAAGCTCGAAATCTGGGGCTCCTTATGGACTCGGATCTCCGGTTTGAACAACATAATACTGAATTCAATCAAAAATTGTTTTTATAAGCTATAGATCCTGTATAAGGCTAGGCTGTTTTTAAGTGAAGAATTGCGTGTCTTACTGGTGGAATCATTGGTTCTTTCCAGATTAAATTACGCGGATGCTGTTTACGGGCCGCGTCTTTTATCCAAAACAGAGCGGCTCATACGAGGATTACAGAACGCCTGCGCACGCTTCCACATTCCAAGCAGAGCGCATGTAACCCCATTCTACATTCAACATAACATACTTAAAATGAACGCGCGTCGCAAACTCCTACTTGCAACTCTTATGTTCGGCGTAATTAAATCCTATGCACCGCTGTATCTGTATAACAAATTGACCTGGCCTGTTAGGCAGGGTCGGAGCGAGAATGGAAGACAATTCCAGCTATTGTCTATTCCGCGTCACAGGACTGCCGCATTTCAGGGTAGTTTTCGTTATGCAGCGTCAAAAATATGAAACAATATTCCTCCAAACTTCAAAACAATAGCATTTTTTTTTTCAAAACACCTTATTGTCCCTATTGTGGTCACGGCTGTAGTCTTAGAGTGGCAGGATTTAGGCCGTAGTCCACCATGGTGACCCAGTGTGGGTTCCCTCGTCACTTTTTGAACGTTACAGTAAAATAGCTCGTATAAATATTCCAATACTAAAACTGTAATTTTACCAACAAAAAGAAACCTTAATTTTATAGTGATTTTTAGCATTTAACAACATTTTTTTTGTGAAATTGGAAAAGACTTACCGATGATAATACCAGCGTAGTCAGCGCCATCATTTAGTATGATTCTTAATACTTTGATCTGTATTTTAACAATTGACATTCTCAGCGACTTTTATAGAAAAAAAAAACGAGTGTGCTTTAGACCACACGACTGAATTAAAACTTAAATAATTAATAATATATGTATTTATTATTATTTATATTATTTGGCCGTGTGGGGCAGGCTTTAGAATTGTCCCACCCCTTTCTACCCACGCGAGTCGACTGAGGTAATACCGGGGGAGTGGGCAGCAGCACTCCCTCGAGTATTAACAACATCCACTGCGATCGCCAACCCGCCTGCCAAGTGTGGCGATTACGGCATTATCCCCCATGACGGGACCGCTCGTTGTGGCATTCTCTTGGGGAGACCTATGTCCAGCAGTGGACGTTGAAAAGCTGATGGATAGATGGATGGATGTATTTATTATTAAGTTTGTTTAACGAGTGAATACAGTTATGTGAAAAAACTATTTCGTTAATTTTATTTAAACTTTTGTGACAATCGACGTACGACCTATGAAAACGTCGCAATTTACTTAACGCTTCCGAACATGTATTAACTAAATTTAGACTTATTGCATGCACAACCAAGTATACAAAGGGACAAAGATTTTAATATTTAGCACAGAAACACCTAGTCTACGAATAACGTAAAATTATTTCCACTATATCCATCCATCCATCCATCAGCCTTTCGACGTCCACTGCTGGACGTAGGCCTCCCCAAATTAAGGGTATAGTCAGGCGTACATCACTCGCTCAAGGCCCCGAGTTAAATGCCTACCGCTTCGCGTACCGACCACGGTACAACCGACACAAGACTGTCACACGCGCGCCTAAGCGCTCGCGCTTGTAGTATTGATTAAAATAAAATTATTTACGCGATTTAGGGTATTTTGACAATAAAATTTAATAACCGAAAATTCAGAGCTAAAACTCTAAACGTATATGATGAACAAAAAAAAACCAATTTACTTACTTGAAATTAACTTGACTTGAAAATAACATATAAAATGATATAAAAAGTAATCAAATAGAATCTGCTAGAAAAATAAATGTTTAAGTTTTATAAACGACAGCTTTGTTGCTGTCGGTGGAGTCGGGAATCTCCGAAAACGGCGAGCGGAAACCGGAGAGTGTATGAAGAGAATTATGATCGTTGAGGAAGCGAGATATATTATGTATGCAAGAATAGCGCCTTTTGTCACTCTGTCCTCTCTGCCTACCCCGCAAGCGAGATAGCGCGATAAGTAAGTAAGTAAATCATATTCAGATATTTTTATATATATTTTTAGCATTTTACATGCTTAGCACTATACATTAAACACAAAGTGAAAAATGTGAAATCGAAAATAAATTCCTGCTCGTGACTGTTATTTCCGATTGTGCTGTGTGGGGCCGGCTTTAGAATTAACCCACCCCTCTCCACCCATGGGAGTCGTAAGAGCCGACTGAGGGAACACCGCGAGAGTGGGCAGCAGCACTCCCTCGAGTATTAATAACATCCACTGCGATCGCCAACCCGCCTGCCAAGCGTGGCGATTACGGCACTATCCCTCAAAAATGAGCACCCAACGAAAAATGGCCCCCAGTCACGGCAGCTCCACTATTCCGTGGCCTAACGGTAGCGGGCTCGGTAACGGCGGAGCAGGGGGTGCAAAGAATCTCCGGTCGCGGCAAGGCTACCAAAAACAACGACCTCTGGCCCTGGTAACGCACAACGTTCGGACACTTCGGACCGACGAGAGAATCACCGAGCTGGAAGAGGAATTGAGCAAGATCCGCTGGGACATTATAGGGTTATCAGAAGTCCGTAGAGAGGGTGAGGGCACGACAATCCTCCAGTCCGGGAACTTGCTCTTCCACCGGGAGAGCGACCACCAGTCCCAAGGGGGTGTCGGGTTTATCGTTCGCAGGTCTCTCGTAGGCAACGTGGAGAGGATTGAGAGTGTGTCGAGTAGGGTAGCGTACCTTATACTCAGAATAACCAAACGGTATTCGTTGAAGGTCATACAGGCTTACGCACCGACCTCGACAAACTCCGACGACGAGGTGGAGGTCCTATATGAGGACACACACATTACTCACCTTCGATATGCCGACGACATCGTAGTCAAGGCAGAATCGCTGGAGGACCTTAGCACCATGCTCAATGATCTCAGCAGGGTTTCCCGACTAGTGGGTCTCAAAACGAACATGGACAAGACGAAAGTCATGTCTAATGTCCATGTCATTTCAGCACCGGTCCTAGTTACTTGCGCCTGATGCCGCCCTAGCCGAGGCTGCGGACGGTGGGGTCGGGGAGTACCCTGCCGTCATCACACACACATTAAAACAATGGAAGTGATGTTTCTGTCCTACGGACATAGTATTAATTCCCGGCATTTTCTCAGTTGACTTTTACGACTCCCATGGGTGGAGAGGGGTGGGACAATTCTAAAGCCGGCTCCACACAGCCAGTTCCACTATATAGTTACCAATTATTCAACAAGTACCTACGATCTCGTTACATAAACATTACGTATGTTTTACCTGCATCTTATTTACTTAATCCTAAACACAAAATTTAGTCTTCCACACACTAAACTTGCGGTTTAATCGACTCCAAAGGTGTCAAAATCAGAAATCGAAATTAACAAATTAGTAAGGCATAAATTTAATGAGTTTATCCAATCAGTATTATGTTTGGTTCCTAAAGGCAAAGAGATAACAAGGAAGAAAGACATTCCACATCATCAACATTCTCTCGGCTCGGATTGGTCGTTTGGTAGCTATAGCCATTTGCCTTCGGCTCTGGTAAGCTTAATCCAGTCCCTTCTTAAATGTTATCTATTTAGGACTTTGATTTCCTCGACAATTTTTCCGGGTGCTGCGCTCGTAACTATATTGAGTCTCCGAAAATCAATAGAGGTCTTACGACAAACAGATATTTTTCCAGTTACAGAGATTTGAAACCCCAAATCTTAGATTGGATTTGGTCTTATATGGGTGCGTTTTATAGTAACCAGATAAATGGATTTCTGAGACTTTTGTACTTAAACTAACTATTGGACTGTTGTAGTTCCTTCAATACCACTGTGATGTATGTGTATAAATGCGAAATTTTGTATATAAGTATGTAAATATACTAGATTAAAGTGAATTTCGTATCACCTACAATTTGTTTTATCAGCGATTATCAATCCTAATCAATCTGCATCGTCTTAGGTTTGGATTTTAATAGGTTATTAAATGAAACTTGTAATGGAAGTGAATTAGAATGACAGTAGCTGTCATATTGTCGTCTGTTAGCCAAATACTATCATGATATATATATACGAAGTCTCATACGAAGTAACCAATATTTATTTTTATTGAATTTTTCTACTATTTTATAGGGCTCTCCTTTTTTATTTTAAACCACCCCTGTATGAGAGCGAACAATACAAAAAAACAATTATTGAAATCATGCTGGAAAAAGCAAGGTTTTACCGCCACCAAACTGTTGTTACACAATCAAGTAAAAACCGCTGATTTCTGTATTTGACGCATAGATAACTTATAACTAAAAACGACGGGCCTCGTGGCGTAGTCGGTAATGTAACCGACTTCCGTGCACGAGGTCGTGGGTTCGATTCCCACTCAGGACAACTTATTTGTGTGATGAACACAGATATTTGTACTGCGTCTGGGTGTTTTCTATGTATTATATATATATATATATATATATATATGTGTGTGTGTGTTTAGAAAAAAGAAGAACAAAAGTTATTAACTTGGATTACTATGTAGAATGCCTTTTTTTTGTTGAGGCGGGAATAAATGTTCCTAACCGCACACCCCGTCGTTCGGGGGCAACGAACAGGGTAGTGTGGGGCCCTCATCCACTAAATAAACCCGCCGTGTGCCGTCTCTCCGCCTTTATTGGCGGGCCACTGGACTATGTTACATTACTTCAGTGGTACTATGTAGTATGCCCACAGTCAGAGATACTATTCTATTACTCGTATTTTGAATAAATAAAACGACTGAAAATTTTCTCCAGGAATACATCATCAGATTATCAACATATTTTATATCTTTCTATGTCAAAAAATAACGATACGCCCCAAACTTTGATATTTTTTTAATGAAAACAAAACTTGAAAAAATAGTGGTTTTGGTCAATTACCGATTTGGTAATTTTATCGCAAGTAATTGCTTTGCTTTATACTTAACTTTTTACCTTTAATTTTTTAAATCACCTAAACATTTTTTCGATGTTCACAATGGCGACGTAATGTAATTTTCATTCAACTTATAACGATCACATTTTGTTGTCCTTATATGTTATTACTTCAGTGTTTCAAAATATGATATTCAAATGTATGTACTTACAACTGTTTATTATTTATATATTAGGCTACCTTAATGGCATTTTAGAGACGGAAAATTGTCCATAAAAATGTATTTTTCATTAGTTAGTGTCCATCAATATATTTGGTCATTGGTCTAATTTTCAACATAATTATAAAGTATATTTTAGTCTATTCGTCATAAAAGGTTATTGTCATAGTTCAGAAAGACATTTCGTAATTACCAACAGTATAATATATGCTTAGGCAATGGTGATAAACTAAGAATGGGTTAAGCGTACCCTGTTTACACCAGTCTATACCCGCGGCGTGGTACGAAACAACTAAATAGCCAATAAAAACAAATGGTATCCAGGTTACCTTTAGCTTTCCTTCATCCATTAGCCTTTCAGCGTCTACTACTGGACATAGGTCTTCCCAAGAGAGCACCACAACAATCAGTCTTGTACTTACTGTATCCAACGGCTTCCTGTGGCTTTGACGTTCAGAACCTTTTTCCCGCAACGGTTGTCATTTTATCGTAGCATAACCAACAAACTCATTTTCGCACTTATTAATAAGCATTTGAAACTTTATATTATGGATATTTATTCACTCAAGAAAAAAGGGCTGAAAAGATTCAGATTAAATTTGGCACACAGATAGTTATATATTTATTATTACAGAAGATACATCTTAACCCGCAAAATCGTAAGGTTCTGTGCAATAGCTATTTCATAAAGACTGTTAACTATATTAAGAGAGCGTAGTACTTACTTACTTATCATCACGCCATTTCCCTTGCAGGGTAGGCAGAGAGAACAGAGTGCCAAGAGGCTCTATTCTTGCATACATCTCTCGCTTCCTCAACATTCATAACTCTCTTCATACACGCTCGCCGGTTTCGGAGACTCTTGACTCCACCTTCCTTCAATACATGACCAATTTGGTCTAGGTAGGTAAGTCTCGGTCTCCCCCTTGTACCTACATCGTTCCACTTTCGCATTGTATATCTTCTTAGCCAGTCGCTCGTACGGCATTCTTTCCACATGTCCGAACCATCAGAGCATTCCCTTTCGCATCTTTACACCAATCTTTCATACCTACTCGCTCTCTTACGTCATTGTTACGAACGCATTCAGTCAGCCTAGAGCGTAGTAATTACATATATTAATATACTAGCTGTTACCCGCGAATTCGTCCGCGAGAATTTCATAAAAATAAATAAATCCATCCATCCATCAGCCTTTAGGCTTCCCCAAGAATGGGGGATAGTGCCGTAATCGCCACGCTTGGCAGGCGGGTTGGCGATCGCAGTGGATGTTGTTAATACTTGAAGGAGTGCTGCTGCTCACTCCCCCGGTATTTCCTCAGTCGACTCTTACGACTCCCATGGGTGGAGAGGGGTGGGGCAACTCTAAATCCACCCCCACACGGCAAAAAATAAATAAAGCAACCCTTGAAATTTAAGTCTTGAATTTAAAGGGAAAAATATCGACGGTATTATGGGAATTTGTACTCGTAGTATAAATACCGTCTCACTTTTTCCACATCCAGACATTTAAAGTCCTTTTAGAACGTTTCCTTGTATTGATACTACTCGCAATCTAGTACCATTGCAAAGTTTCGGTGGGTTTAAATTACGGAGCAATGTGATGGGTACGCCAATCTTAGGTTTTAGTTTATGACGGGGTAGATCAGGCACATTTATAGTATTTAAAATTGTATTGGATAATTAACAGCTTCATCCAGATTGCAAACTGAATTGTTGGAAAGATATGTTTGTGATTCACCAGGAAGTTTATACACTACTTTAGTTACCTACGTTTAATAATTAGTTTAAGCAAGTAAATAAGAATTAAGAAAACTAACTTATCATCACGCCATTTCCCTTGCGGGGTAGGCAGAGAGAACAGAGTGCCAAGAGGCTCTATTCTTGCATACATCTCTCGCTTCCTTAACATTCATAATTCTCTTCATACACGCTCACCGGTTTCGGAGACTCCTGACTCCACCTTCCTTCAATACATGACCGATTTAGTTTAGGTAGGACATCAAGCTGTCTGTCCGACATGACTGTTACCAGCTCGTGTAGGTAACTTACCTTCCACACCACCTCTTACATTCCACGTGTATACTCGACACTCGGCTCCCCTCGACTCGCCAAACTAGGCAAGGCGTGATGGATGGCGGCCCCCATCGCCGCCTCTGCCATTGTTCGTACCGACGGGAGCAGGTCGGTACGCGTCGCCTCTGGGGCACGCCCTAACCCGCACTGCGGTAAGCATTCGAAAATTCGAAAATTAAGTGTCTATAATGTTTAAATAATAACCTTTTACTAAACGTGTATAAAAATATAATAGCAGTGACCGCCTAACGGTAAAACCAAGGACTGCAAAGACGGTATCGAGGTTTTCTCGAATGATTCAATCCCGAGTCCAAGATTGAGACATCAACGCACACCCCTCGGGCTTGAGATTTTCCGATAATATGTGTGTGTTTGTTTACAAATTATCACAGCTCGGTGAAGGAAAACAGCGTGAGAAAACCCACATTTCTGAGAAATTTTCTCGGTGGCTTGTGAAGTCTGCTAACCCGGATTGGACCATCGTGGTGGACTCCCTCTTACCATGAGAGGAGATCCGGCAGATAGCTGATGTTATATAACAAAGTATCCTATACTTTATTTTACATACTTTTATTTTGGAAAATAAATTAGAATTCCGCGAAAAATCTAAATGCCACGTGGAAAGAGTCACAGTTACTCAATTAATTCATCATCATCCTCTCCTGGTGCATAACTGCACATAGACCCCTCACAATTTCTTCTAGGCCACTCTGTCTGCTGCTTGATTTATCCAGTCACGACATGTACTTCATCGGATGTCGTCTACCCATTGCTTAGGTGGGCAACCACATTGTCTGGAGTTCGTCCACGGCCTCCACTCTATGACTTTCCATGCCCATCTATCTGTGCTCATCCGAGCAACATGACCTGCGCATGTCCACTTTTGCCGCGGGATGGTTTGCACCACATCTCTCACGTGTGTTTTTTGGCTAATCCACACATTTATTTTTCGGTCGCGCAAGGAGACCCCGTGCATGGCTCTCTCCATAGCCCTTTGCGCAACTATGAATTGATATATTTTCTCAGAAAAAACCGTATCAGAAATACATAGGTATTACAGAGATACACCTACAGATCCAAATGAATTATTAATGAGTATAGGTATATTTACATAGTTTATATTAAATTCTTATCTGTATTCATAAAATTAAAATGTACCTTACTCAAATGATATATCAATGCAAAACCTAAACCTCTGGTCTAAGAAGTTTGGCAAATGTATTCTTTGCTTACCACTAAATGTAACACAGTTCAGGCGGAGAAACGGCACACGACGGGTTTGTTTAGTGGGTGAGGGCCCCATACTACCCTTTCCGTTGCCCCGAACGACGGGGTGCGGTTAGGTACATTTGCTCCCTCTTAGTGCAGGCATCCATTTAAGAAAGAGTTAAGTGAAATGGTGGGTTGATTTTTCTATAATTCTTTTTAGCTCTTCAATAAACGCACGCATTAAGCGCACGGCGAGGGAGTATTTACCTATAAGTAAGTTGGTAAGATTTGCTGGTATATTAGTAATATATACTTAGGTATAACTAACTAAATATGTATAATGTTTGTTTCTGAGAAAAAATTACATTTATTGCCTGCTACGTGGTCTAATACCGCGGGCAGAAGCTAGTTGGAATATATTATGTATATTGGATGTATATTCGATGTATATAGTTATCTATTTGAATCGGTATTCATTCACAATTTCATAATTATATCTATTTATTTATTTACACTTTTTTTGTACACCTATGTTTATGTAATAAATAGGTAAATATCGAGAAAAAAAATGTTAACCTATAACAATGGGCGGCTTTGTCACTAAAAGTATTTTCTTGTAGGCAACCTTATTTAAATTTAGTTAAATTTAATATTTTTTTAAACTTTAATATTTCAAATTTAGTTAGGGTCTCTGCTCGCGTTATTTCCACCGGCAGAGCATTCCACAGACTAATAACAGTGACAGTAAAAAATTTGCCATAAAAGTTCGTAAAATGTAAAGATATTTTCAATTACATATTTTCCTATGGCCTTGAAATTCTTCTGTGTGTCACGAAGGTATTCAAAACGACCTTTGAGATAGGAAGGAAATGAAGGGTTTAACAGTACATTATGTAGTAAAGAAAGAATATGAGTATTCCGGCGAAGTCGTGTAGGTAACCACTTAAGCAGAGATAGAAATTGTGAAACATGATCATACTTGCGAAGACCAAATATGAACCTTATATAGAAATTTTGGAGGCGCTCAAGTTTATCTAGTTGGTTTACAGTGACATTAGGATAGCTGGTATCAGCGTAGTAAAGGATAGGCAGAAGCAGTGAAGTTGCAAATGTAATTTTGCTGGATGTATGGAGAAAATTGCGTTGTCTCTTAAAAGACTGTGCAGATGCAAATAATTTTCATCTAACCTCTTGCAGCTGTGCATTCCAAGTATAATTGGAGTCAATTGTTAGACTCAAGTTCGTAACTCTATCACTAAAAGGAATTTTACCACTTTTAAATATGTTCTGTGGTAACGGTGCCCAAGCAATTCTTGAGATAATTCTAGAGCTGCCTACAATTGTCACCTGTGTTTTTAAAGGATTCACAGTAAGGCCGTGAAATTTACTCCACCCACTAATTTTGTCAAAATCGTCATTGAGTAGTTACATAGTTTTAGGTAGTTATGTTAATGGTACTTGTATTGTAAGTAAATTTGTAGATCTTCTGCATAAAGGTGGTAGGAAGAAAGTAGGTTATTTGAGATGGAATTAATAAAAATTGCAAAAATTTGCGGGGATAAAACGCCACCCTGGGGTACGCCATTCATGGCTTTTATTGTTTTTGCGCAGAATTATTTTCTAAAATTAAAGTAACCTAAGCTACTCCTTGTAACAACAGCTATCTGTTACTGAAAGTCCCTTCCAAATCGGTCCACCCATTCCGGAGATTTTATTCATTCACGATTTCATGGGTTTTTTTTTTCACGGAACCCTAATTGTTTTTCCAAAATAAAAGTATCCTAAGTTACGCGCTGTAACTACAGCTATCTTCTAGTAAAAGTCCCGTCCAAATCGGTCCTGGCGTTCCGGAGATTAGCCGGAACAAACAGTCGGACAGACAGACAAACAGACAGACAAAAACTTTAATAATTGATAATTTGTTATAGGTAACGCATATACTCTTGTATACATTTAGTAAAAAGTTGTTATTTAGACTGTACAAACAGGTACTTCAATTTTATTTATTTGTATATATATATAAATTAGCGCATTACCCTCGGCTTCGCTCTATATTGGTATTCTTTGTAATACCACCTAATCAAACGCTAGTCGTTCCTCGACTTTCGTCAATAAAAAAATAATAGATTTGCGTAAAATTCTTTCTTAATGCTCACCCACAGCATCAAATAAACCCATATATGTACATTTTTAATCACTACGCTTGATAGAAGTGGGTATGATGAGCTATCTCTTTCTGCAGCTGAAATACATATACTTCACGGCCGTTTAAATAAAAGAAAAAAAAAACAACTTTTAAATGAACTAGTCTATCGGAACTTAGTTCATGTAAATAGCAGATATTTGTCATTTATGCGTCATAAAATAATGATGATAGCACATAATAACTGTCATTGGATTGACCTCAAGCCATTCAAAAATCATTGACGTGCACTTACAATGCGGCAAATTTGTACAAAAATGATAATACTGATTTTGTCTAGAGATTTTTTTTTTATTAAATTATTATGATTATGATATTGAAATTTTGTGTTGAGCGCTATATTTATTAAAGTAAGTTTTAATTCAATACTATATTTTGTTCTAGCTGGTACCTGCGACTTCATCCACGTGGAATTTTCATTTTTTTATGCGATATCCTTATCATTTTTCCACAATAACATTAGTTAGTACTCCTTATAACATCAGCTGCCTGTGACAGTCCCGTTTAAATCAGTCTTGCCATTCTGAAGATTAGTTGGAACCACAGTTGGAACAAAGAGACAGAGAGAAACTTTAGAAATTGCTATTTCGTAATAGGTAACGTAAGTATCTCTCTGAGTATCTCACCGTGTGAGACTGGCACCAAGAATAGCTCCACCACTCCTATGGGAGTCGTAAAACCTGACTAAGGGATTACCGGGGGACGGGGCAGCAGCGTTCCCCTGTGTACTAAAAACATCCACTGCGATCGTAAACCCGCCTGCCAAGCGTGGCGATTATGGTAATACCCCCACATGAGTGCACACACACACACACACACACACACACATCGGCCCCCAGTCACGGCAGCTCCGCTATTCCGTGGCCTAACAGTAGCGGGCCCGGTAACGGCGGAGCAGGAGGTCTTAAGAATCTCCGGTCGCGATCCGGCTACCATAAACGACTTCTGGCCCTGGTAACGCACAACGTCAGGACACTGAGGACTGACGAGAGGATCACCGCGCTGGAAGAGAAACTGAGCAAGATGCGATGAGACGTTGTAGGATTATCAGAAGTGCGAAGACAGGGTGAAGGCACGATAATCCTCCAGTCTGGAAACTTGCTCTTCCACCGGGAGCGCGACCGCCAGTCCCAGGGTGGTGTCGGGTTTATCATTCGCAAGTCTCTCATAGGTAACGTGGAGAAGATTGAGAGTGTGTCGAGTAGGGTAGCGTACCTTATACTCAGAATAACCAAAAGGTATTCACTGAAGGTCATACAGGCTTACGCACTGACCTCGACACATTCCGACGACGAAGTGGAGGCCCTTTACGAGGACATCTTGAAAGCCATTCACGCGTCTAAAAGTCACTTCACGGTGGTTATGGGAGATTTCAACGCAAAACTAGGCATACGGAGAGATGATGAGCTGAAGGTGGGGCAATATGAATTTGGGCAGAGGAACCACAGGAGCCAGATGCTGTCTGATTTTCTGGAGAATGAAGGCCTCTTCATGATGAATTCATTTTTCAGGAAACAGCCCTAGCAAAAATGGACCTGGATTAGCCTTGATGGTTCAGTGAAAAATGAGATCGACTTCATCTTAACGGACAAACGACACATATTCAATGATGTCTCAGTGATCAGCAGGATTAAAATTGGGAGTGACCACCTCTTAGTTAGAGGCATATTGAATCTAAATATGAAAGTCGACAGGTCTACGCTCCGACCAATACCTGCTCTATACCAGAACCCCGAAAACTTTCAGCTCGAACTACAAAATCGCTTTCAATACCTTGAGTGCGATTCAGTGAACGATATGAACAACAAGTTCGTGGAAACTGTCCAAGCGGTCGGGTCGGGGTGTTTTTTAAGACCAGTCGCGTCTATAGGACTCAAAAGCTTTCGGACTAAACTCTTAAGCTCATGGCGAGACGGACAGAAATGACGGTGCAGTCTTCGGCTGATTGGTCCAGTCAGAGACGACTAAACAGGCAGATCTCCAAGTCTATGCGACGAGACATTTGCCGATTTAATACCTTGCGTATTAAAGAGGCGATAGAGCGGAACTAAGGTTCCAAAGTGTTCGCAAGAGATCTGTCTGTTGGGAAAAGCCAGCTGACCAAGCTGAAGACCAATAATGGCACTGTTGTTTCTTCCAACGATGAGATATTAAGAGAGGTCCACGAGTTCTATGGACAGTTATACAGATCCCAGAACCCTGTTGCCAGCTTGGTCCATGAGCATAGATCCAAGCTAACTCGGCACTATACCGAAGATATCCCGGACGTCAGCCAGTACGAGATCAGAATGGCTCTCAAACAACTAAAGGACGGAAAGGCACCGGGAGATGACGGAATTCCTATGGAGCTTCTGAGGGCAGGCGGAAAGCCGGTCCTCAAAGCCCTCCAGAGGCTATTCAATACCGTCGTTCTCGGGGGCGACGTTCCAGAGTCGTGAACTAGGAGTGTGGTGGTGCTATTCTTCAAGAAAGGTGACAAAACCCTCTTGAAGAATTACAGACCCATCTCGCTCTTGAGCCATGTCTATAAGTTGTTGTCGAGGGTCATTACAAATCGACTCTCGCGCATGCTTGACGACTTCCAGCCTCCCGAACAAGCCGGTTTCCGAAAAGGCTATAGTACCGTAGACCACATACATAGGCTGCGCCAGATTATACAGAAGACCGAGAAGTACAATTGGCCTGTGTGTCTAGTGGACTACGAGAAAGCCATCGGTTCGATCGAAACTTGGGCGGTGCTGCAGTCTCTTCAGCGGTGCCAAATAGACTATCGATACATTGAAGTGTTTGAAGTGTTTGTATAAAAACGCCACTATGTATGTCCGAGTTTAGGACAAGACCACAAAAACGATCCAACTGCAGAAAGGTGTTAGACAGGGAGACCTCATGTCCCCGAAACTCTTCACCACTGCATTGGAAGTTGTTTTCAAGCTCTTGGACTGGACCGGATTCAGCATCAACATAAATGGCGAATACATCACTCACCTTCGATTTGCAGATGATATCGTATTCATGGCAGAATCGCTGGAGGATTTCGTACCATGCTCAACGACCTCAGCCGTGTCTCCAGACTAGTTGGTCTAAGAATGAACATGGACAAGACGAAAGCCATGTCTAATGTCCATGTCATTTCAGCACCGGTCCTGGTCGGGAGTGCGCTTCTCGAAGTTGTCGACCACTATGCATACCTGGGACAAACTGTCCAGTTAGGTAGACACAACTTCGAGAAAGATGTCGATCGACGAATGCAGCTCGGCTGGGCAGCGTTCGGGAAGCTGAGGGAGATCTTCTTGTCTAATATTCCACCGTGTCTGAAGATGAAGGTCTACGATCAGTGTGCGTTACCAGTGATGACTTACGGCACAGAGGCGTGGTCTCTGAATGTTGACCTTATATCAAGGCTAAAAGTCGCTCAGCGTGCTATGGAGCGGGCTATGCTTGGGATACCTCTACGTGATAAGATCCGTAATACGGAAATCCGTATGAGAACGGGAGTGACCGACATAGCCCGCCGAGTCAGCATGCTGAAGTGGCAATGGGTAGGCCACATCGCTCGACGAACCGACAACCGTTGGGGAAGAAAGGTTCTCGAGTGGCGACCGCGTAACGGATGGCACAGTGTAGGACGGCCTCCCATCTGGTGGACTGATGACCTGGTCAAAGTCGCAGGCAGTCGTTGGATGCAGGCGGCACAGGACCGTTCGCTGTGGCGTTCTCTTGGGGAGGCCTATGTCCAGCAGTGGACGATGAAAGGCTGATGGATAGATTGAACGTAAGTATATATTTACAATATGCATTTAGTAAAAATCTGTTATTTAGACCATTGGTTTGGTTTGTTGGTTACCATTCAAAATATGAGACAAGTACTATTAGTATTAATTTTATTATTAATATAAATGATATTATTAAATTAATATATGAAACCAAATGACCACTAACTATGATTTGTCGTCAAGTATACCTATAATGCTAAAATTCAAAATAAAATATCGAGTACATGTCAAATAATTTTAAAACAATATCGCAATTTTACACTAAGTGCTTTCAGCAATCGAGTGGTATTGTAGAGATAAACAAATGCATATAAGTACTATAAAATAATACTTCCTGGGTATTACCTATTTACTGGTGGTAGGGCTGGATATTAAGTGGAAATACCCACTTGGTATCGGGCCCGAGCGGGTTGGTACCACCATCTCCCGTGTGACCAGCCATGAAGCAGATCATTGCGTTTTGGCTGTAGCGGGAGATAGCAGTTTATTCTTTCATTTCAAATCGGTGAAATGAAATGGTGAGCAGCGGCTTGACAATACTCTCGGTATAGTTGAGTCCATGAGCGACGGTTGCCATTTACCATCAGGTGGGCCGTGGCTCGTCTGCCCTCAAATGCAATAAAATAAATCCATATCATTATATAATACCTATATATAATAGTGTAAGCCTATCTGTTATACTCTCAAGGTTAGAATATTTAACCTATTTTAATTAACATCGATATGAAGTAATTACGAATCCCCTTATAGATCATTTACGCTATGTTTTCTGGCTATACCGCATGGGTATAAAATGGGGGATGAAGGAATCTTGTAAAATGAAAATGTTTTGGTAAGTAAACTAAATGTATATCTACTTATTAGTTACTACCAACAAACAAAATAGTAGAACTGGCATTTTTAGCAAACTGAATTCCACGTGGGCAGCGTGGCAGCGAATTTTACGAAAAAATGAATTTAATTAAAAATAGCTAGGGTAGTAAAACCTATTTTTAAAAGAATCATACTCCTTTTTTTTTGTTTACGCGGGAAAAAATGTACCTATCCGCACACCCCGTCGTTCGGGGCAACGAACAGGGTAGTGTGGGGCCCGCGCACACTTAAGAAACCCGCCGTGTGCCGTCTCTCCGCCTGTGTTGACGGACCACTGGTACTGTGTTGGATTACTTCAGTGGCCCACCGGCGGCAAAGAATCATGCTCCTATCTATTAAATTATGAAACTACCGCACTGATTAGTATGAACATGGCGGGATCTATAGGAAATTATTTAAGATTGTTTGAAGATAAATATGATGACTCAATACTGCCCTCTAAAATCTCAATGTAGAGTAGGTATATAGGTTTATACATACATGACATATAAGCTAATTGTACACACAAATCCTTTACCTGTGGTAAAAAAAAAAAGTTTACAATGTTTTTCAGTACAATAATGTTTTAACACTGCCCTCTAAAATCTAAAATACAGAGTATACGGTTACTCATACACGTAAGCTAACTGTATAGACACAATCACTTAAAGTACCCATGATTTGATCAAGGAGGCTTCAAAATAATTTATTGGTATAAAGAATAACGAACGACTATTAAAAATCTGTATTTATCATAGTAAGTATGATTTGATCAAAGAGGCTACGAACTAAGCAGTATAAAGAATAACAAATGACTATTACAAATCTGTATCGATCATAGGTAATTATATACTCGTATATTGATAATTATATTTCATTTTCAGTAAGAGTTTTTATGCTTATTTTACTGCATAATTATCCACAAACTATTTTATTATACTAAATATAAAGCTAGCAGTTTATTTCAACTAAAAATGTAAGTAGATGATATTTTCAAAATCATATCTATAATTATCTTTGGACTTGATATGTATGTTACGAACAACCTTCTGACTAGGGTTAATGTACCTCATTTAGGTAAGGCACACATACCATAATTTTGATATAAAAACAAAATACAATGCTTAAATGAACACAATTGCGCGTTGTAAATGTTCCATTTCTGGCAAAATCATAACTGTATTTGGCACCCAAAACTTTCTAAAGAGCAATCTGTCTAAACAAAAGATTAATATTTAAAACGTGCCTGAGAATTTATCATTGAAATTTAATCTTTACTAAACTTTAGTTTGAGATACGTCTTATTTATTATCAATTTTGTCTTATATTTTTTGTGTTTATTTTATTTCATAAAGATGGCCGTTTTTGAAAAATAGCTTTTATAACCTTATGGAAACTCGTAATTTTGCATAATATGTTTTTATATTGTATATAAAGTAGGTAGACTATATCTATTTATTTCCTACATAGATCTGACTTACCACTAAGTGGTAGGATAACGTCTTCATCCTTGTGGAATTCAAAATATAAGTACGTTACTTACCACACATTAATGATCTGTATACAAAAATTGCTATCCTTTTTTTTATACTACATAGATGGTTAGCAAACAAGCATACGGCCTGATATACCTACCTGACGCTAAGCGGTTACCGTAGCCTATAGACGCTAGCAACACCAGGGCCATCACTAGCGCGTCGCCATCTCCAAGGAAAGAGATAGGAGGTGGATAGGCAGAGGATAATAAGGAGAGGATAGGTTTGGGCCTCCGGCGCTCTCACTGCCCCTACGCAACATAACGGTACTGTACCTATCGTTGCTTTACGCTGATCTTTTGTAAGAGAGTGTTATTTATCCGATCGAGCCGGCCCATTCATGCTGGAATAAGCAAGGCTCTACCACTAGAAAGAATATCCCATAAGAAACATACATTTTAATGGGATAAAAAGTAGCCTACGTTCTTTTTTGGGCTCTGGAATATGTTTGCTAATGATCATTTCAGTAGTTACAGCATAAAAACGTAACAAACAAACGCATTTTTGCATTTATAATATTAGGTAGGGATGCAATTGAATTCTATTTAGTTAACTAGCGGTTACCGGCGACTTCGTCAGCGATTGCTTTTTAAATTAAAAATACCGTCTAGTCTTAAGTAACATTACGTTATTACTAAAAAAATTAACAATATTCTGACTTTGAATGTCACCACACTATTTTTTGCCACAGGTTTCGTATGAGGCGACTAAGGGAAGTAAGCAATTTTCACCCATTGCATTTCTGGTAGTAGGGCTGCGTACCAAGTGGGAGTAATCGGTATAATCGGTTATATAAAAACCGAATTTTACTCAAGTTTACCAAAAAAGGTAATTTAACGGTTGTTATAACAAATGAGTTTGGAAATGTGCCCGGTAGACGTCAATAGGCTCGCCCCCTATTACGTGGGACTTAAACATAGCTGGCGAGTCGTGGACACTCACGACTCGTAATACACCTCTGCCTACCCCTTCGGGGAATACAGGCGTGATGATATGTTTTTTTGTTATAACAAATCGATAGACATAAATAATATCATAATCAATCGATACAAATATTTTGAAATTTTATATATTTTTACAGAATTTGACATGCTCTATAAATTAACTTACTTAACTTACTCTTTGCCATATAAATTAACACAAAGTGTGAAAATGTGAAATCGAAAATAACAGTCACGAGCTGGATTTGAACCTGCATCTCCTAGAATACCGTACCAGATCTTGACAATTGCTCGGGACTGTGTACACACGATAACACATTCACCGTCACCCAAGACGTTAAGAATGAATGTGTATAATGTATACTTAATAAATTTCGACGTGAGATCGCGTATCGAAATTTCGCAAGCCAGGGGTATTAGAATGTATCTCGCTAAATCGTATCCACATCGCATCGTGTCATTGTGATTGATTGCGAGATCGCCGTGATTGGCCGAGGGATTATTGCGACATCACGCGCCGGTTTCTCTACCAATCACAAGCGGGACGACACGATGTCGAGACGATTTAGTGAGATACATTCTACGGGTCTAGATCAATATTATATGCACACTAGTATACAAGAAATTATCACTGTCTGGTGAAGAAAGCCGTCGTTAAGAAAGTATACGAGTTTGGGAGATTTTTCCAGATGCTTTTGAATTTTGAGAACCTTATTGCTAATGTGGTAAAGTATCTCCGTTCCATTCAGAGAACCAATGCTAATAGTGCCAGTGTAATGGAATATAAAGTAGGGTTATTCCGGTAAGTAGGCAAGTTTAAATAAATTCCTTGCAGTATGTCGTAAAGGTTTTCCATTTTTTAATACCATGTAGGTACTTATGTAACTCGTAGAAATGTCTAAAATACAGAAAAATAACTACACACGCAATCATCTTCTTTTTAAAAAAAAAAACAACCCCTTGCATTGAGTTATTATCTTTGTATTTTACAAACATATAATTTCACGGACACAATTTACGCCTTTTTTTTTTTAAGGCGGGAGAAAATGTTCCTAACCGCACACCCCGTCGTTCGGGGCAACGAACAGGGTAATGTAGGGCCTTCACCCACTAAAGAAACCCGCCGTGTGCCGTCTCTCCACCTTTATTGGCGGGCCACTGGAACTACGTTACATTCCTTCAGTGATACACAAATTACACCTGGAGTGAGACAAAACATTTGTGGATCTCACAAAGAGTTGTCTTATGTGGTATTCTAACCCACAAACAACACTTTGCCGGAAGGCCGGTATCTAAACCACTGATTCACTTAACTTATCCGTTGATCTTCTATTTTTTTCATGCAAAATGTTTATAAATAATCTACAACTACAAATATAAATATTTGAATACGATGTTAAAACTATAGCAAAAAAATGCAGTTACATTTTATTACGTCCGTCAGTTATACTTAATTGCTGTTCTAATCTACACGAAAACAAAATGATTACTAGTTTGAGTCATTTGCTTTTATCATAGTCACGATTGTTTTAGTTGATTTGTACTACGATTCTGTTAAATATTTTAGGGGTTTCCTAGGTATATTAATTTGTTTTTTTTTTTTGTAGACATTTTCTTTCCTTGCCATTGTTTTCACTAGCACCTAATAGAATGGACAGTATCGTGTATTCTGTACTCAAATAAAAAACTCTTCACTGTTGATTATTGCATTTAAATGTGTATTAAATAATAATATAGGTATCCGAAATAGTTACAAAAGGACAAAGCTACTTTTTCGCTTTTGTAACATTGACAAAGAAAACAATTTAGTAGGATAACATTGAACATCAATATTATTAACTTCAATTACCGCGCCACGCCTGTTGTGCGATGTCGGGATTACACGACTTCGACTCATATTTGTCATATATGCGATTTATGCTATGCGATGTAATCTTACAACGGCATTTGACTACTAATATTTTTTGTAAAATAAAAATAAATGGTATTATAACTCATCACAGTCTAGTGGGAGCCTTGCTTATCTCAGCATGAATGGCCCGGCTCGATCGAGGAAATACAGCCAATAGCTAGTTTTTAGATTATATCTCAGGTTCCCAATATAGTGGCTGGATAAAATATATAACAGTTTTTAAGTCTAATCAAGAGCTATGACATAAAAAGTTCATCAAAATCCGTTCAGTAGCGTTTGAATGATGCGCGAAAAGCAGTTAAACATATAAACTGACAACATAAGACACAGACACGTCTCAAAAATCAAGACAAAAAAGAGTTTTGTGTCTCAGAATAGGAATAGACAAGACATGTATGCCTTTATGTTAAATTTCAACAAAAAAAAAAATCAGTGTATACTCACTCTAAGACAAATTTTCAAGCGCTTGACTTTCGCGTAACTTAATTTGCTCCTTTATCTTGCCTCTTCTGAAGTTGTTAAGAAATAAATTCACGTTCATGTTAATACACGCATACAAAATTATGGACATAAAATTCAATTTAGCTTAGTGCTCAATAAAACATTTTTTTAAGAAAAAATAAAAGCAACATATTTTTTACTACTCTAAATACTTTTTGATCTGTATTTTAGCACTTGACATGCTGAGCTATAAAGAACAAATTATTTGTGAATGTGGAAAAAGAGAAGTAGCTGTCTAGAGAACTTCTCCGGATAGAAGGGGACGCAGGTTCGTATCCCGCTCGCATTAAACTTCTTTTTTTCCATATTCACAAATAACTTGTTCTTCTCTAAATACGTTTTATTTTTTCTTAATTAAGGAAAAAATTAAGGCTATACTTAGATATACTTTGGATTGCCTCACCGGATCCTAATTTGGTAACAATGGGGCCATCTCAGTCAATAAAAATGAAATTAAAAGCAGTTAAGTCAGTTGTAATTCACCAAAAAATTGATAAAGATACAAAATATACATACAACCGAGCATAATAACCTCCTTATCCTTCTTTTTTGAAATCTGTAATAACAGGAATGTGTCTCGAATCTTACAACAAACCGTCCGTGTGGTACACGAAGTGCGAAAATACAAAATTGAAAATAACAGTCATGAGTAGAATTTGAATCTGCATCTCCTGGAATTGGCAAAACATCTGGGACGGTTTAACAGGAGACGCAGGTTCGAATCCTGGTCGTGACTATTATTTTTAATTTCACGTTGTTACACTTTCTGTTCAAATTCAGAGACAATTTCGAAAAGTCGGACCTCCCTCGGTCTCAGTCTCAGATAAGGGAATCGAACTACTGCTTTTCCAGACCTTTTTTAACAGGCTATCGCTGAACAAAAATAGGTATTCTATGGGAACTCTTGATTTATTTGAGACAAAAGCTATTCTGTATGATAATCCATAATCTACCTATTCATCCATGCATTCTGTCGTTTTAGTGTGATTCACATCAAAATCCAAACATCTTCACAAATTTTCTTATTCAAATTTTATTCGGATTATAGCACTAGAATATTATCTGTTTTAAAAAGAGTATTTAACCTACTTTACTAATATTACAATAATTACTCATTGTAGTGACTAAATAACCAACTATAATTGTATCTTCTACAAATAAAGGTTACAATGATATTACGTTACTCATTGATAACTATTAGCTATTTATTATGATTCAATCATTACAATAATTTATGGATGCTTACGAGTACTTAAAATGCAAACGTTGCTCCATTAACTCATTGATTACAAGTAACTATGTGCATAGTTATTTTCCTCATATCTATTTCAATGACTGTATTTATGATTTGATTGAGAAAACTAGTTTTTATTTATATAGTAGCCATATCAGATAAGTCAGTCGTCAGATAGTAAGACAGTGATAACCATCAGCTTTAGAAACAGTGGAGATAAAGGCATTACCTGCTGTGAAATATATTTAAGGATTTTATACATAGCCTAAATTTATAATCTGATTATATACGAATATGAGGCCTTCTCTGCGTGCCCTTATATTAATCATTTAATTTCATTGTTGATTCACTGAGTTGGAAAAAGAATAGTGCCTTGAAGAACTCCCCTATTTGTTTCCGTTGATTCAGTATAATGATCTTATAACAACCAATTGAAATTATCGTTAACACAAACATTTTGTGTAATTTCATTACACGAACATTTATTTTAGAGAGGAATAGGTTTCTTATACTTAATAAGAAATTTGGCATTATTACTTCAAGACATCAGCAGAGTCTAATTTAAATATCATTCTAAATAAAATAAGCCATTCAATGAATATGTCATTCTGTCAGCTAGATCAGCATAGAATAGAAACAATTTCAACTCGTTCTGAAATGTTTAAACGGAGAACTAGTATAGTCTCCGCCGTCATTCATAGTATTTCAACATCAACCATAATGTAGGTGTCATCTACAAAACTACACGGTACTAATAAATATACGAAAATTTGCATTACTATTGTTATAAACGCGTTTGTGAAGGCCGATATTTGGCTGCTTACGCCTTTCGTCACGCCACTGACTAGTCGGAGTAATTTACATATCTATAGTACGTTATGTTAGCCACCATTCCACGGACATGGAATAAGTTATTTTTATTGGTTTACACTATTATTCCTGAGATAAACATAAGTTTAATAACCCCCCACAGTCACTCTATGAGATGTATCTCATGACTGGTTCTTCAAAATTCGTTAGTTGTGATTTTTGCAGTTTTATTCGTTGTAATACGAATATAATGCGCATATATATAACCTATATTTAAAATAAACAAGCTCAAAACTACCATTGCTAAGCTATGAAAATTTGTATTCTCAAAACGAATAACGTATAAACACACAACTAATAATTTATTTTTTGTTGTTTCATACGTTGAGTTCTAGTAAATACTGATCTAATCTGATTTTTGGAAATTATTTGTGTATTTTTCACTGATCACTGCCCGCTGAACCAAAATATAGGTAGGCACTTGCATGCTTGAGATATTTTCTATACAGCTAATGAAACATTTCAATCAGCAATGGGTCAGTGCGATCAAAATCCGTCCAACTCTAGTTATGGTAAAATGCTGTGGAGATGCGATACATAATTATCAAATTTTTCGACTTGTAGTGTGACACTATCATCATATTATAGCCGTGATCAATCTACTTTTGCTATTAGAAAATGAATTGAATCTGCTATCTAAATAAAGCCTACAGTAGCATCTAAATACTACAAAAATACTGATAAACACGGCAACAAATTGCAAGGATTCTTATCTAGATCTCTCTATTGATTTTTCATGTTCCACATTTGGCATGCGGCCAGCTGAAATGTTGAAACTATATTGCTCTAAATCTGTCTACCTTACTGCCTATATACTAAAACAGGCAATTCGAAGGGGTATGTTGGATCCATTCTATTGTTTACCAGAGGAAATATTGATAAACAGAGACAACAAAGCAATGAATGAATTTATATATATCTATATAATATATCGGTACTGAATTGTCATTTCTATGGTAAACTTTTTTATAGAAAGTGCTACAGATATTTATTTTTCTCAAAAGATGATGTTCCCCGTGAGAAGATTCAGATCATGATGATCTTGAAATGTTGAATATAGTTAGATTCTTAGCCATTACGGACTAAGTTAATAATAAAAGATTTTTGTCAATTTCATTCTTTAGGTAATGCGGAAACATACAATACCTACTCGTTATAGACTTGAGATGATTGATGATGATAGTCTATTACCGGAACACAAAGTACAAATATCCTTGGGAGCGTGTGTTTCGTTAGAAAAATATCTGGCAAAGTATTACTCAAAAGGTCTTTTATTAAACGAAAAGTACAGCCAAATTAGAAAGAGACCACTTAAAGAACAGGCTCATCACAAGTCACTTGGAGTCGACTATTAAGGACATCAGCGCTATACCATGATATTCTGATGCCTAATTACGATGTCGTCATACATGTTGTGATTTTGGTACGTATTCAGGCCTTAAGTAAATATTAAAAACTGTCTCTTTTTGTGTCTCAGAATAGGAATAGAACCCAACTTAATAGTAGAATAGGAATAAGCTGAAGTTATAAAATACAAAGCGCTACTTTATTCAAGAGAAATCACTTCCAGGTTAGCATAAAATACTCACAGAAAACTTGACAATTTAAAACTTAAATCTTCATTAAAAGAAGCACATACGAGTATTTGAAAAAAGGAATCTTGGAGTTAGAAAACCTCATATATCTTACGACAATGATCGCAGACAAAAGTCTGGCTGACATTGTATACAATGCGTCAGAAACTTGCCACTGACAGCCATGATGATAAATAATTTAGCCATGCACGGTTTAGGTCATAAGCGCTTTAAAAATATAGTATTTTAAAGTAATAACTAAATCCTATATCATTAGAATCGGCTGACGTACCATCAATTGATAAGCCTAATGTAGTCCGCTGCTGGATATGAATCATCTCAGATGGTGGAGTGGTTTAGATATTGGTCTCTCGCCCGAGTGTTGTGGGCTCGATTCCTACACAGTACAACTCTTTGTGTAATCCACAAATGGTTATTCTGAACCTGGGTGTACTTTGTGTCCATGAGAATCCATGTTTGTAAAGTCCCCCGTGATACAAGGTTTAGTCCTTGGTGAAGGGCAATATTGTCCCTGACTTTGTAGTCAAATGGGTGGAGTTGAACTTGGAATGTTATGTTGGCTGGACTGAATTCACTACTCGAATGTCAAAAGTTTTATGCTGTCAATTGAAACATACAGTCGAATGGAACAGAAAACTTATTTGTACATGGCAACTTTTCTATTTTTGTACAAATTCGGACTGACTTATATGAGTTCCTGTTTGTACATTTTGGCATTAAAAGTAATAATGATGTATGGAATAGGAATGATTAATCATCCTTAAATCGAATTTTGAAGTTGGAGCTCATGGGAGCTATGTATCTAATACATATATAACATTCTCGTGTCACAGTGTTTGTCACCGTTTTCCTCCGAAACGGCTTGACCGATTCTTATGAAATTGTTCAGTAGGTCTGAGAATAGAATGTTAACTATTATTCATACCCCTAAGTGATAAGGGTGGTCCATCCCACATTGCAAAATATTCACGAAAAGAAAATATGGCGGTACGCAGTTCGGCGGATGAGCTAGTATTACCATAGATTTTATGACACACTACCTTTTGGTTAAAAATTTACCGTCCCTGATTCGCTTCATTTTACATAAATGTCACCATAACATTGTAACTATTCATAAAGTAGGGTTCTGCTGGCGGTATTCCAAGTGAACAGTCGATTTGCTGTAAACTTTAAAATGGATGAATGCGCACCTGTCGACACCCTGCCTATAGTTTTCATCGCACATGATTGTTTTACCACGTTTTATGTTTGTTATTTGTTAATTTTAAAGACCTAATGATGGGTAAATCCGGTCAGTTATTAGGCAGTAATATAAAATGTTTTTACTATTGGGAGCAAATTCAATATGAAACATTAATTATGTTTTCTTATTGTTATTCAGTTCAAAAGCTAATCATTGGAAATTGTTATGCATATACAGCAGCATAGGAAACATCTTCAGAATTTAGAAATTATTGTGAGAGATTTGGTTAAAGAAAGTTCTTAGTGAGGAAACGTTTATATTCATGTCTTCATGACGTCAACTCAAGCTATAGTGTACTGGAAAACGTAGGCATATAACGCATAGAAAGAGATAGAATCGGCCCTACTAATCTGCTAATAACTGTTAGTTGAAGCATTTCTCATTTTATCCAACATTTGCCAGGCTTTTCTATTGCTTATGAAGTCTTTTTTTTTATATTACGTCATTCGTCACCACAAAAAAGCATACGCCGACCTGATGATAAGCGGTTATCGAAGCCTATAGACGCTAGAGAGCATATGTAAGATACTAAAGAGACGATAGGAAAGATAATATGGGAGATTGGGCCTCCGGCGCTCTAAATTTTTTTCTTTGTTGGCTGATGGAAATAGACGATCTACTTTCCATACGATATTAAGTGATAACCAGTGCTACCGCGCTAGTGCTATAGCGCCATTGACCGGACCAGAAACAAACCCGCCGAGTGCCTTCTCTCCGCCTGTGTTGACGGACCACTGGTACTGTGTTGGATTACTTCAGTGGCCCGCCGGTGGCTTACGCTTTCGAGTACCCTCTACTGAGCGATGCATCTGGCACACGGAGCGCCGCACCTTCGCGGGAGGCCTTGCGGGTGGCGGACGTTCCCCGGTCCATCCACCCGCAGCCTCAGCTAGGGTGGCATGAGGCGCAAATACTCACGCCTGCGCCGCCCCAGTCGCTGGCGGCGGTTTGTGTCAGCGGAAGAATCCTCCTCCCTGGCCCTCTCCACCGCTTCCTTCCGCGAGATAGCCTCCTCGCAGAAGGCAGCGACCGCGACGAGTTCACGGTGCTGCCCGTCCCAAGCCGGGCACAACTCGAGCGTGTGCGGCGCCGTGTCCTCGTCACAGCCGCAATGGTGACAGCCCGGAGTCGCTTCCCTCCTTGCGACTATGTGCAGATATCTGCCGAAGCAACCATGCCCCGACAGCACCTGCACCAGTCGGAGTCCGGACCACCCCTGCGTACAGCCGTTGGCACGCAATGCTGGGTCCGCCCAGGTTCGGCGTCTATGGAGAGCTAGAGCTAGACATTGTCAAGAAACTTGTAATAATGTTTAATAATGTTTATTTAAATATATGTAGTAAACACCTATCTCTAGAGTGGATAATTATACATGGTGACAAAATTGGCAATCTCCCTCTATAAATTTCTAAGTTAGTTTGTACGGGACAAGCGGCAGTAAAAACCTCTTGCGGTTGAAAAGAATCAAGGTACATTGATGTATTTATGAAAAAGAGATCCACAATTAGGCATGAAAAGTGTCTACTATAAATGAGTGTAAATTACTCTTTCCTGCACTCATTTAGCTTAGTTTTGTTTCGACGCGTGAGTAACCGCAACGAGCGCAATGTATCTGCATGCCTAATAAATACTAAATACAGTACTAGAAATCGTTGACATTTTTGGCACTTGTTAAAGTGAATTTGCAAATAATTTATTACACGTTGGTAGTAATTTGTAAATGTAGTTACAATTAAGTTTAGTTATTTTTTCAGTTATAATTTGTAAAATGACCCGGCTATTGCATTGGGTTTTTCATTTAACATGTAAAATAGCCATATGGAATGTAGAGTAAAAAAAAGAATAATAAAAGAAAAAAATACTAAAGTCTCTTGAAAATTCATTGACTGTCTCTTTTTCTATCGTTCTTTTTCACGCATGCATGCAGATAAAAGGTTTTACTATTTAATAAAATAAATGCGACCTGTATGCAATTAAGTAAGAATATATACTTTTACTACGATCTCTAAACACAATTGTGTGTCCTTAGTTTATAGATTTTACTGCGTCGGTGGTGTAGCGGTAGTGTATGCGACTGCTAATCATGAGGTCTCGCGTTCGATCCCCGGGTCAGGCAAAGTTATTGAGCTTTTTCCTAAAAAAAAAATTCTCAGTAGCAGCCCGGAGTTTGGAAATGTGTCCGGTAGACGTCAATAGGCTCGCCCCCTATTACGTGGGGCTTAAACATAGCTGGCGAGTCGTGGGTGTGTAATACACCTCTGCCTACCCCTTCGGGGAATACAGGCGTGATGCTATGTTTTTTGTTTAGTTTATAGATCTATAATTACGTACTAAATCTTACCAAAGGTTTAAAGTCCTTCAATCTTGTGACTTATGCCATACGCTACCACACATTGTCTTACAATCTTCGTCACTACGTTACTCAAGTGGAACGTTTTATTTTGTTTGTCTTTTTTGTCCGAAGAATAATTTTGTGCGTTTGAGGTTTTTTTTACGTTTTTCCTTTATTAAAACAATCTCACTTTAGAGTAAACTAAGTTTTGGTGTTTTAGGTATACTTTTCGCCTATACCTATTGCTAATGTTTCAGATATTATGACTACAGGTAACATAGGTAATTATTGTTTGTTTAGTCATTGTGATAAAGGAATATTATGTAGAATAGTTGACAAGGTATTCGTCATTCACCATTATAAGTATCTTACTTAATATTATACATATTTTAAGTTTGCATATTTATATAAAGAAATAAATATCCACGGAAATTTCACACAACGTCCTCTGGTCTCAAACTAAGCTTAACACTTGTGCTATGGGTACCAGATTACGGATATAATACATATTATAATATGGATATAATACATATTGTAATATATTACTTATTTTTTTGTAAATACATACATTTAATAGGTAGAAAACACCCAGACGCAGTACGAATATCTGTGTTCATCACACAAATAATTATCCTGAGTGGGGATCGAACCCACAACCTCGTGCACGGAAGTCGGTTACACTACCGACTACGCCACGACGCTACAACGCTCTGGTGTTGCTAGACGCTAGCAACACCAGAGGCATCACTCGCACGTCGCCATCTCCAACGAAAAGAATGGTAGGTAGAGATGAAAGTATAATGAGGAGAAGATAGAATGGATACTAAGGAGAGAAATAAAAAAATACTGTGCCGTACTGTTCTTCATTTTATGTTTAGAACTTACTCCACACACCAGCCTTACAATGTAGTAAATTAAAAAAATATGTGTCATGCGTACAATACATCCACTTACCTTGTTATCTATTTTAAACTGATATAACTTACCTTTATAATAACGCCTATTAAAAAGATAACAATTGTAATTGTCGTGATTGATGTCACAAAGTCACGGTTAGTTTTTATGGAGCAGTTTCATTCGACGATTACTATAATATAAAGAACTACAATCGAAATATCTACAGTCTTCATACGAGTGCTTAATTACAAAATATTACGACGTATTGAGAATCTAAAAGTACTGACAGCTTCAATGTTTAATGATACTGACAAAATAAGAGGTACATGGCGCGTTGGAAGCTGCAAGAAGTTCTGTCTGCGATGCATCGGAGAGTTAAAAAATATTTTGAACGTTTATTTTAAAGAACAAATTATTTCTGAAATGTTGAAAAAGTGCTTTAACCGCTAAGCCATCGCACTGACCAAAGGTCATGCCCAATCTCCACATCACATTTGTCTTTACGACGCACTTCCCCGGCTTGGAAAGGCACAGATTAGATTTCCGCACTAAAGTTCTCTTTTTCCACATTTCATAAATAATTTGATTTTTAAAAGTAGCTGAGCATGTCAAGTTCTAAAACATAGATAAAAAAAAGAAAATAAAGAGCATTTATTTTGTTTTGAGCATTTTATTTGACACTAGACAGGCAACAATTTGCTGAACTGACCTCTAATCTTCAGTACCGAGATTTTGTAGAGTATTCATTACTTTATTCTAGAGAGCTACTACCGTCAGACATCTGCTAGAGTAATTTAGAAGCATCATGCTCCAGAGGTATTTAAAGCTAGACCAGGACTGAGGAAATTGGGATTATTCTACTATGATGGCCACTGAACTCATATTGTTTTATTATTCAGAGCAAGAAGGTAGAACGTTCTGCGAAGGTGCGATAAATTACAAATTTAAGGACCAATGACCTGCTTTATCATAAGGTCACTATTTATATATAACGTATTCATTGGGACTGTTCCAATGATCGCAAATACAAAACCACTGCTGTAAGTTGGTGAAAAAATCTGTAAGTCCTCAAGTGGAAGAAAATATTTTTTAAATCATATCTAAGAACACTCCCACTTAATATCTTTAAAAAAAAACTAAATCAAAATCCATTCATGCTTTTGGAAGTAAGGACAACACAGATAGGTACATCAATAATTTATTTCATCTATACTACGAGTATTATTAAGCTGTAACAGAGCTATGTCTGTATATTTAAGATATTTAAGAAAAAGAATGTATTAGGCTATATAGGCGTGCCTAAACACAAAACTATTTTTTTTTTCTGTTTGTCCGTTTGTCTGTTCGTTCGTTCGCGCATCACGTAAAAACTACTGAACGGATTTTGATGTAACTTTTTTATTTGATAGCTCTTTATTAGACTTAAAAACTGGTATATATTTTATCTCGCTTCTATATCAGGAACCTGAGGTATAAACTAAACTAGCTTTTGGCTGCGGCGAAGGCGCAAACGCTAATTATTAAACTTATAACACCTGTTCGTTTACGTCGGTGGTTATAAATTAAAAAACGCGTCGATCTCCCTTAAACATGAAATAAAATTTTCCAGGCATCTGCCACATTCTAACGTGCGTCGTAGCTTACGAGCTGTCACTGTGATACGGGTATTGTAGAATCATATAAAATTATATCGTTTACGAACACTCTCGTCAAGGCATGTAGAGACAAGAAATTCTGCTTTGAAAGGAATTGCTGCTGAGAGGATAATATTTCAGTTGATAAAACATTAGTAATAAACAGATGATTTTATATCTAACTAGCCTTTACCCGCGGCTCCGCCGCAGCCAAAAGCTAGTTTTTAGGTTAAATCTCAGGTTCCCGATATAGTGGATTACTATTTTATTCTATAAGCTTAGTAAGATTATACAAAAAATCATTACTTACTAGAATACCATACACCAAAATCTATGCCCATTTTTACTACAAGTAGTCAGTATTTACAGATCATTACTCTACGAACAAATACTGAATCTCTACTCTAATTAGTTAAACGCAAAGACTATTCCAATTTTTATTGTTAATGCTGGATTTTTTTAGATAAAGTAATGGACATCTATTTAAATTTTTTTTAGAGGAAATCATGGACATCTATTTACAGGCCGTGTAGTTCCAGCTTTAGAATTGTCCCACCCCTCTCTACCCACGGGAGACGTAAGAGCTGAATACCGGGGGAGTGGGCAGCAGCACTCCCTCGAGTATTAACAACATCCACTGCAATCGCCAATCCGCCTGCCAAGATTGGCGTTATCCACGTCATTATCCCCCATGACGGGACTGCTTGTTGTGGCGTTCTCTTGGGGAGGCCTATGTCCAGCAGTGGACGTTGAAAGGCTGATGGATGGATGGATTTACAATGAGCAAAAATATACCTCGAAATACACGTCACCACTATAAGAATTTTTTTGCAATAACGCCTTAATTGCTTAACCGATCAGTAAGTAATTTTGCATTCAGTTTTAAATCTCAGAAAAGGATAGGTTACTTTTTATACGTACCAGAAAAATTTATGATATTTATGTCTCTTTTTGCGATATTATTAATGTAGGATAGAGTGAGTTATTAAGATACATTTAATTTCTATGTGATATGCCGATGCCTGTTTACGCACATGGTATGGCTAAATAACGAATCGCTGTTACTATTTACCATCAGATAGACACACGCTCTTTTGCTGCATAGGTATAGCAATAAAATTTAATATTTTAAAGTACCAGCTGTAATGACTGCGCAATAACACGACCTCTTTGAAAGCCGACTGCAGGAAGCTCAAATTAGGAAGCAGATACTCTGTCTACTACTAAGTGATTTTGATTGATAGAGTAATAGATGGCTTACTACGACTTCCAGAATTGAATTTTAAATTACTTTTTGATAAAATTGTGATAATTATCAATGGTTCGTTATTTAACTGTGTAACAAAAATGCTTTCTCGTATACAGGTCGTCCTCTGCTCTGTGTTTTTTTACAGCTCATTATGCATGCCAGTCTTGAACAGGAACTTCTCTACAATTAAATATTGGCCTTATACGTATACTACTATGTACACTGGATCTTAAATAAAAACTTGTTCTTTTTTTAAATATTGTTTGTCTTAAGATTTTTGAAGTAAATAAATAGTTAGTCGCGTGTTGAAAGTAATTCAGATTTTTTTTCGAACGGAAGTGATGTTCAGTAAAATAACGTATTGTTGCTCAACTATAGTATGAACATATATGTTAATATATAATTTTTAGTAATACTTAAATGCTTAAATGTTATAATAATAATAGAATTAACAAACTTTATTTTATCTAAATACTAGGCCGTAATATCATAAGAAGCAGTCAACCACACACGAATGACAGGGGGAAAATGGTATTTGACCTTTACAGACAGAGATATATGTCACCATGACAGGAATGTCAGGTTCACGTTCCACCATTTTGTGGCATTCGCGCAAAGGTTACACGCACTCATTTAATTTTAATTAAGTCATTGGTTATATGATCCTACTTGTAGTATAAGAGTTCAAAGTGCGAAATTCCATTTATTTTATAGTTAATCTTTTTATTGTAGACATTGAATAATATCTACCATTTTATTCAAACTTTTACTTCAACCGTGCACGAAGGTTACACGCACTCATTTCATTTATTTTAAATACGTTTTTCTCCCATAATAGCAAGCAAATTCCACGCGGATGGAGTTGCAAGTACCAACTAGTGTAGTATAAGATTTGCGATTGCTGGTAGTTTACAGTACTATCTTACGAACTTTTTTAACGCGCTTTATATTAGCTTCGCCTGTATCTATCTATCTATCTATGTAATGGAATCTTTGAACTAGACCGATGCCAATACAATAATTTAAGAAGTCTGTCCATTTTTTTATTACATACCGGTATTATCATCACAGCAATGATACAAAATCATTTAATGTTAACAAAAAATAATATATAGCAACAAACAATACAAATAATTAATAATTACCAAACATACCTTTTACGTATTCCTCTTTTCTACTTTTCGCTGTGTCCAACAGGGTTCGTAATTGTTATTCTTTTATTTTTGTTACCACCTACTATATACATTGTAGAATGCGAAAATAAATGAATATGAAAAGGAATGGGTTATTTTAAATAGAAGTAGGTTCTTCTGATGCTCTTTTGAGAGAGAAAAAGAAGAAAATAAATTATAGTTTATACAATCTGCTAACTACGGAATAAAAAATGGAAAATAATATTATTATTCCATCCATCCATCAGCCTTTCGAAGTCCACTGCTGGACATAGGCCTCCCCAAGAGAACGCCACAACATGTGTTTCGCTCATATGGGGGATAGAGCCGTAATCGCCACGCTTGGCAGGCGGGTTGGCGATCGCAGTGGATATTGCTAGTACTCGAGGTAGTGCTGCTGCCCACCCCCGCGGTATTCCCTCAGTCGTCTCTTACGACTTCCATAGGTGGAGAGGGGTGGGACAATTCTAAAGCTGGCCCCACACGGCAGATTAATATAAATTAATACCTATTGTAATTAATATAAATATTCGTCACAGTTCCAAGTAATTACTATCACACAAGTATTATAATACGATGTTTAATTTAATAACTTTGACCTTAAATAAACTTCTGATGACGTCACTGTTGGTATTTGATTGAGGAACCAATGATTTAAAATATCAAGAACTAAACTAGGTGACGTGAGTTATGGTGTCGATTTTTTTGAAGGTTCCTGAGATATAGCATTTTTTGCGTAGATAATTTAAGTACTGTAGAGGAGGTACCTATACTATTAGAATCAACTCTGTGAAATCCGTACATACGAAGTAATGGGCAGAATTTAGGAAGCCAATAATTTGTTTAACACTTTTATAAAAAAATGTTCGCGTTTATAAAAAACTTGCTTTTGGCTGCGGCGGAGCCATAAGAATATATATCAGGCGGCAAAAGCTTTTTAGGCTATATCTCAGGTTGCCGATATAGTAGCGGGATAAAATGTATACCAGTTTTAAAGTCTAAATCCGTTCGTAGTTTTTGCGTGATGCGCGAACGAACAAACAGACAAAAATAAAATGTTTTGTTTAGACACGCCTATATGTACTAGCCTATTTCAGTAATTTTTCTCAAGTGTCTTAAATGTACAGAAACAGATCTGTTACAGCTTTATAATAGTTAGGATTGAATGTTATAACAATGTAAAAAATAAAGACAGAACATAGTATCATAACAAATGTGAAACAAATCTCAGTATTACGTAGGTAACATAATGTTCATTCACAATTGTAGGTAACGAGTATTCAATGACTACGGCCCTGAATAAGCGAGATCAGATTACGCGCGCTTTGCTCACATGGCATAATGACTGCATTCTTCTCTATAATCTTAGTATTCATTTTATGAACGTGGATTGCTAAAATAATCTTTGGTATATGTTTTTTAAAGACAGCCTCTCGCATTAATGCATAATATTAATAATAAAAATCGTCGCTTATCAAACAATACCGCGTAACTCAATTTCATTATATTAAACACAAAGAGTGGAAATGTGAAATCGAAAATAACAGCCACGCGCAGGATTTTCGATTTCACATTTTCAATTTTCACACTTTGTGTACGTATATGGCTAAGCATGTCAAATGCTTAAATATATATAAAAATATCTAAATATCAATTTCATTAATTAAAGTGGTAATGGGACGGACCGACAACCGTTGGGGGAAAAAGGTTCTCGAGTGGCGACCACATATCGGACGGCGAAGCGTAGTATGCCCCGATGAAAGATGGACCGACGATCTGGTCAAGGTCGCGGGGAGCCGTTGGATTAATTTAGACAGGGGAGTGAAAATCAGTTTTTTTAATTGAATTTAAGAATATAATAAATTAAAAGCACTATATAATAATAATGATTAAATGTGAGAATTTTTACATAATTATAATTTTTATATACCTACTTTTTAAGTCGACTTCAGGCCTTCAGCGGTGTTTGCTTAAATTACCATAGAAGCTGTATTATCCAAGATAATTGTTTTTTTATACTACGTAGATGGCAAAGCCGTGTGGGGCCGGCTTTAGAATTGTCCCATCCTCTCCAACCTCTCCATCCATAGGAGTCGTAAGAGCCGACTGAGAAAATACGGGGGGAGTGGGCAGCAGCACTCCTTCGAGTATTAACAACATCCACTGCGATCGCCAACCCGCCTGCCAAGCGTGGCGATTACGGCACTATCCCCTTTTCCGTAAAAAGAAAAAATCTCAGTTGCAACCTGGAGTTTGGAAATGTACCCGGTAGAGGGCAATAAGCTCGCCTCCTATTACGTGCGTCTTAAAACATAGCTGACGAACCGTGGGTGTGTAATACACCTCTGCCTGCCCCTTCCGGGATACAGGCGTGATGTTATGTTTAATTAATGTTTTTTTCACATACCTTTAAAAAGTATCTTCACTTTTGATGTGAAACATCTAATGCGGAGGGAGGGTAAAATCGGCTGTTAGCGTAGCGACGTTTTTATTGTACTTGTCCCGTTCAAATCTTGCAAGTTAAATTTGACATAATTCCCGGTTTCCGATTGAGCTGAAATTTTACACGTATGTGTATATCACGTGACAATGCAACATTATGATGACATGGAGCTGATCTGATGATGGAGCTGGAAGGTGGACATATGATCTCTGTAATGAAACGGCGCAACCCCATCGAGTTTGGGCTCTTATGATTCGTCTCGCCGAGTATTTTGTATCTAGATGGTATCCAGGAGCTGATGATGAAGATGGAAGGTGGCCACAGTAATTCTATAATGAAATGACGCAACCCCGTAGAGTTTAGACACGTTTGATTAGTCTTGATGAGTAAGGTCAGAGCACATATATCAACTCGGAACGGGATCGTCACTATCGCCCTTCACCTCGCTGTCAAACAGGCGTAAATCTAACGTAAGCACGTAACCAAAGCGGATCAGCTTCGTCTCGGCTACGGCTAGGCGACGCCATGCTTACGGATCGCCGACCACTCGTTGATATGGCTGGCCCCAGATCAGTTTGAATCCGAACGTGAATTGTAGCGCATGGTTATGTCTCGGTCCACAATTTTTCAAGTTATTGTTGTATTTAGAGTCACTTAAATCATATAAGTATAGATATTTTCTCACTTCTTCGATAAGTTTCTCCCTTTTCATTGTTATTTTTTGTTTGAAACCTAATCTACAAATTCAATAAAACACGAGCGCAACAAAACGTGATGTTGCCTTGTGAATGACATGACAGTAAGTGGTGTGGCACTGGGAAGGGAAGTTTGCTGCAGGCAGACTAGGCTACTAGGATGAAGAGACGCAAGCGCGGCGGCGGAGAGGCGTAAGCGCGTGAACGGCGAGGCGTAAGCGCGTGAACGGCGAGCCATAAGTGCGGGGACCGCTGGTTGACTACGCGCCGTACGGCGGTTCGTGAGCTTGTCCCGAGGCGAGTCGTTTACGTTACGATTCCGATTAGTGTGCTTTGCAGTAGGGAGTTTCATACAAATAATACTGAACGCCTCGAGTTGATACGGTGCCGATCCCTTTCAGAGTTGATATGTGTGCTATGATCTTAATTTGTCTTTAGATGGTATCCAGGGTCTGATGATGGAGCTGAAAGGTGGCCATGCGAAACTCTGTAATTAAATGGCGCAACTCCATCGAGTTAGGGCTCGTTTGAAATGTCCTGACTAGAACTTCAGTCATGGTTGATATCCAGGGTCTGATGATGGAGCTCGAAGGTGACCACAGTAACTCTGTAATGAAACGACGCAACCCCATCGAGTTTGGAATCATTTGATTCGTCTTGACTACTACTTTTTCTTTAGATATTTTCCAGGGTCTGATGATGGAGCTAGAAGGTGGCCATAGGAACTCCATTATAAAACAACATAACTCCATCGAGTTTGGGCTCGTATGATTTGTCTTGACAAGTACTTTGTCTCTAGATGGTATCCAGGGTCTGACAATGCAGCTGGAAGGTGGCCATAGTAACTCTGTAATGAAACTACGCAACCCTATCGAGTTTACACTCATTTGATTTGTCTTGAAAAGTACTCCAGTTTGTCAAGTTATGATCATTTTATTTCTACAAAATAATTTCGATGATTTCACATCTACTAGACGTCCCGCGACGTCTAGTTTTAGATTTATGTGACGCGCAGCTATTGCGCACAATACGTGTGATTGTTGAGCGGTACACTTGCCCTGCACCTTATTTTTAATTCCTTACCTTATTTTTTTTTCAACATAACAATTTTTTAGTTGACAATGGAGTGTTTTTCTTTTTTTATTTCAGTTTTGAGACAACAGTCGTCAGTAGAAAAAAGGACTGGTATTGTTTTGTGAATAAATGTCTCCAATAAACACAAATTAAGCTGATGCTTGAATCAGGTGTCCTACTCGAAGCTTTCTTTGTACTTTGTATATTACTTTAATGCTCTAGAAAACTTGATCTAAGTATTCACCAGAAGTAACAATACGAGTTCTGTGACTGAATAAGAAATATTTTTCGTTTCCTTCAATTTTCTTAAACATTCTTTGATTATTTGTTGAAGAAGTTGAGTCTGGAGACATATCAGTCCCACCCCTTCTCCACCCATGGGAGTCGTAAGAGCCGACTGAGGGAATATAGAGGGAGTGGGCAGCAGCACTCCCTTGAGTATTAACAACATCCACTGCGATCGCCAACCCGCCTGCCAAGCGTGGCGATTACGGCACTATCCCCCATATGAGTGAAACAGCACAGGACCGCTCGTTGTGGCGTTCTCTTGGGGAGGCCTATGTCCAGCAGTGGACGTCGAAGGGCTGATGGATGGATGGATGGATGGTATCAGAATCAGAACCCGAATTTATTTATTTGTACAACATAGGTAAAATATTGATCTTAAATACTGCGTAGTTCACTATGCCTTGTCTCTAGGACATACAAATATAATATTAAATTTAATTAATTATTTGAAGATTAATATAATTAATTAATTAAAATATATTATACATGATATAATATTAAATGAACATAAAACCAATGTCAATAAATATTACAAAATAATAATAAAAAAAGTATCAATAATTTATCACTAAAATATTCATGCAGTGAGAGTAATAACATTTATTTATTAACAGATTATGTAAAGACTTTTCTAAACTATTTAGAGGCATTTTTTTATTTCACTAGGTATTTGATTAAATACTTTAGGTGCGTGTTAGACCTTTTCTTACGTCTGTCACCTTTTGGATCAAATTTGGATTCATCTTAACGAAAGCGCAGTTTCCATTATATACATTCCAGGGAGAGTTAATATTTTTAAAGTTTTAAAATAAGGTAAACAGCTATCCGTTATTTTCAGACCATACAGGCATAGTCAATATAAATTTCTTACATAAAAACAAAAAGGTTTAAAAGGGTGAAAAAAATAACAATTAATTAATTTCATTTAAAATAAGTAATGAAACACCCATAGTAAATTTAAAAAACGCCTTACCTAATTTTTTTTTTTTTTTTTGTAACATTTACTGTTTATTCTTCTGTAAATTCTGACAAATATAAGTTAAGAAAACTTGTTAAATGTACTGAGTATTGCAAAATGATGACTTCAGCGGTATTGGAAGGCTAGTTGACTTGGGCGCTGTGACGCTGAATTCGGCCTTCTATTGGTTGAAATTAAAATGTGATACGTAAATCGAACCGTCTTGAGAAGCTTTATGCAATGATAATCAAAAGTACAAACCTACCATTTTTGACTTAAGCAGTAATGTTTGCTAAGCGACGAAATGTAATTCATAATTTAACACTTTTTCACACCGTGCACTATCTCACAACTAAAATCAGCGTTGGTAAATTTAATTTTCATAACACTCTGTACTAGGGAATATTTACTGAGCCAAGATGGGTTTTACGAACACACACAAATTATACACAGAATCCGAACAATAAATTGTGGTTCATTATTTTGTTGGCTGTACTTCGTACGTATAAAATTCAATTGGGATGAACAACTCGGTAGCGTTAGATAACTTTAAACATAAATATCACCGACGTTATACAGGTGTCTGAAACAACGGAATGTATTGTTATAATTACAATTAATGTGATCATAAATTAATATTCTTCATTACACGTAACTCTCGCACTTAAAATTTGTTACCTAGTATTTATGGATTATGCCTATATATACTTGATTATCATATTTATAGTAACCATTTAATAGACTTTGGAATCGTGACCTTTCAAAACCTGTGAGTGATTAACAATTCATGCAAAGATAATAGTTGTACGGGTATAATACTTTATTGTTTAACAAATAAGCATATTTGTATCACAATCGATTTAACTCACATACGCCTAGCTATAGACGAACTACGCACCACTATTGACAGCGTGTGTCAACTTCACACGACTGCATGCTGTTGCCAATTTGCACTGTCAAATCATAACCGCACACATTCAAATGTGTCAACTGCATATACTCAATCTGTCTGTTACTGGTAGAACTATACTTGTGTCAGCATAAATAGACCGGCTCGAAATACCAACCTTCTTACAGAAGAAACAAAGGAAGGGTACTCCTTTTATTCTTTTTTTGTTGAGGCGGGAAAAATGTACCCAACTGCACACCCCTTTGTTCAGGGCAGCGAACAGGGTAGTGTGGGGCCCTCACCCACTAAATAAACCCGCCGTGTGCCGTCTCACCGCCGATATTAGCGAGCCACCGGAACCATATTACATTCCTTCAGTGGTTATGGGAAGGGGACCTACAGTCCACCTTACCAAAAAAAAAGGGGTACTACCTACAGTTATGAAAGCACTATAATACTGGAAATGCTCTCAACTGCATATACCAGATCTGTTTGACTTAATAGCTAAAGACGATCCAATCCGAAACAGACGGCTGATCCTTTATTCGTGCTCCTCTCAAGTAGCTTGTCTGTGTCCTGGTTGCTAGGTGCATGAACAGCAGTTATAGCGGTGGGGCGTGGCCCATCCACTAGGCGATCATGTACACATTTTATACCGCCACTCTCAGAATCCAGTGGACAGTAAATTCGCAATCGAAAAGACCAAATTATTTTAAAAAAAAAATTGTAATCACAATTGCAATCCGAAAAGACCAAACTATCTATAACAAAATTGTAGACTCCTACTGGCTCCATCATCAGAATCTTGTGACCAACTCCAATCTATTAATATATCCTTATCTGTTGTTCTCACCCAAAGAAATACGCTGAAAAACTTTAGTATCCACCGCTTAGCTCCATCACCACACCCTCGTTATCGACATCAAGCTATTGGAATCATAGACACAAAAATCATACGTCTTGAAGAATTCCACTACAGCTGGCTCTATCGTCAGAACAGCTCCAAAAAACCAAATTGTAGAATTGTCATCTAAATCATTTCGTAAAAAGAAAAATTCTTAGTAGCAGCCCGGAGTTTGGAAATGTGCCCGGTAGACGGCAATAGGCCCTATTACGTGGGACTTAATCATAGCTGGCGAATCGTGGGTGTGTAATACACCTCTGCCTACCCCCTTCAATAATACAGGCGTGATTCTGTTTTTTTTTTGTCATATAAACTTTTTTTTTATATTCCATGGGTGGCGAACAAGCATACGGCCCATCTGTTGGTAAGCGGTTACCGTATCATCCATCCATCCATCAGCCTTTCGACGTCCACTGCTGGACATAGGACTCCCCAAATTGGGGGTATAGTGCCGTAATCGCCACGCTTGGCAGGCGGGTTGGCGATCGCAGTGGATGTTGTTAATACCTTACTCGAGGAAGTGCTGCTGCCCACTCCCCCGGTATTCCCTCAGTCGGCTCTTACGACTCCTATGGGTGGAGAGGGGTGGGACAATTCTAAAGCCGGCCCCACACGGCCTGGTTACCGTAGCCTATAGACAATAGCAACACCAGAGGCATCACTCGGGCGTCGCCATCTCTAAAGGCGGTGATCCATTAGCGAGCCGGCGAGCAACAGTCTAAATCGTTGGCTCGTCGGCTCGCGTTGGTGATCCATTAACGTACGAAACAGTCTACTCTCATCGTTGGCGAAGTCATGGCGTGCTCCTAGACGGAGTTACTTTTTTTCTTGGGTATACTTTTACATCAGGTCAAAGAACAAAAAAAGAAGAAGAAGATACCGCATAAAGTGTGTCAGATATTGTACGGTTGATCTCTAAAAGTTTATTGTACGCGGACGTTTTTAGCAGTTTATTTTTATAGTCTCTGCTGGTGTACTTCCAAAGACAATCATGTTCCTTAAAACATTGTATAAACTCCAACGCAAACTCGCAACCAAACGAGCGTAAATCCATTTTGTAGCTACTGGATGTTGCCGAGCAGCGCGTGCGGTTGACACAAAAGTCGCAAAAAGACTGTCAGCTCGCCGGCTCGCCTGATCCACTGGCGGTTTTTTGCACCGCGGACTTAGAATTTCGAACATGCACAAAGAGCCAGCGAGCAAGTCCACCGGTTATTAAGTCGGCAGACTTTTAGGTGCTCCAATGGCGGTTTAGACCTTTGGCTCGTGAGTTTGTTGGCGTACCTTTGGTTTTGCTCGCCAACGGATCACCACCTTAAGAAAAGGAATAGGATGTGGATAGGAAGGATAACAAGGAGAGGAGGAGAGAGGGGATTTTTGCCATCGGAGCTCTCACTCAACATGCGAAATATAACGGTAGGAGTAACTACCGTTGTTACAAGCTGCTCTTTATCGAGAAGGTGGTACTTCCCCGATGCAAACTGGGATAAACAAGGTTTCCCACTAGAACATATACATACAAAGCTTCACGTAATTCGTAAAATATTTTTTTAGTTTACTTCAATTTTATTACGGTTGTATAGATAATTTGATTATAGTTATTGGTTAATAAACTTAATTGGAAGCTTATTGCTCCGTCAATAGTTTATACCCAATATAATCTAATTAATAATATGTACCTATCACTAATCTGAATTGATTAGTTTCTCGTAACTGAAATGTATTCATCATTTTGAAAGACATTTGCTATTCTGATACAATACTATTATGTATAATATTTACACTAGATTCTTGCGGCTTTGTCTGCGTAGAATACAGAGTTGGGCCAGTCCTACTATTGCTTAATTATAAAATTGTAAATGTATGCAGTGATAGCCTTTTTTTGTTAAGGAGGGGCAAAAATGTACCTAACCGCACATCCCGTCGTTCGGGGTAACGAACAGCGTAGTGTGGGGCCCTCACCCACTAATTAAGCCCGCCGTGTGCCGCCTCTCCACCTGTATTGGCGGGCCACTGGAACTTTGTGACATTACTTTAGCGGTCCGCCGGTGGCCTTTCGAGTGGCCTCTACTGAGCGACGCATCCGTGCACGGAGCGTCGCAACTTCGCGGGAGGCCTTGCGGGTGGCGAACGTTCCTCGGTCCGTCAACCCGCAGCCTAAGCTAGGGTGGCATCAGGCGTAGGTATTCGCGCGTGTGCCGCCCCAGTCGCTGGCGACGGTTCGGGTCAGCGGAAGGATCTTCCTTTCTGGCCCTCTCCGCTGCTTCCTTCTGCGAGATGACCTCCTCGCAGAAGGCAGTGACTGCGGCCCAGTTCCTGTTGCTGCCGAGTATCGCTCTCAGCAGCGAGTTCACGGCGCAGCTTGGCCCAATCCGGACACGACTCAAACTTGTGCCACGCCGTGTCCTCGTTGCAGCCGCAATGGTGACAACATGGAGCCCTCCCTCCTCGCGATAATGTGCGGATATCTGCCGAAGCAACTGTTTGCCGACAGCAACTGAGCGGTAAACAAAAGCAAACTTAAACGGTGGCAATGTATAGGGTATTTTGCTGTTACTTATTAATTTCTTATTAATAAACTTCTTATTAACTGCCTCGGTGGTAGTAGTGTGTGCGACTGCTGATCATGAGGTCTCGTGCTCGATCTCCAGGTTGGGCAATGTTATTGAGCTTTTTCGTAAAAAGAAAAATTCTCAGTAGCAGCTCGGAGTTCGGAAATGTGCCCGGTAGACGGCAATAGGCTCGCCCCCTATTACGTGGGACCTAAACATAACTGGCGAATCGTGGGTATGTAATACACTTCTGCCTACCCCTTCGGGGAATACAGGCGTGATGCTATGTTTCTTTTTTTAATTGTTATTCAACAAGTACAGCTCGTCAGTAATAAAGGTACTGCATTAAATGAACAACAGCTCCCTATGACACTATTTTTCTTTGTAACTTGGCGCATTATGGATGGAATATCCCACATACTGTGAATAACTTAGCGTTTTATTAAACCATACGTTCGTATGCATGCTTTATTAAATGTGAAACTGTTTGTTATGCGGTTGTTGAACAAGTGCATTCATTCTTCTTTACTCTCTAACTAGATTCTGCCTGCGTTCGGGGTGTGGATTGGCAGACTTCACAAACTGTTTGAATACCTACTTATAACAAATAAATAATGAAGTGTTTCACGCTTTCCAGATTTTCCCATTTTAATGGGGGAAAATGAATAGTGAAAGTTTGTATTGGAGTGTTGGTTTTACACAAGAGGCAGCGCTCGCGCGTCGCCACCTCCAATGAGAAGAGATAGGAGGTAGATTGGCAGGGAATAATAGGGACAGAATATGTGAGATACTAAGGAAAGGATAGGAAGGATAACAAGGAGAGCATAGGCAGGGGGTATGGGCCTCCGGCGCTCTCACTCACCATACGAAACACAATTTGTTAGAGGGTGGTACTTCCCCTATCGAGCCGGCCTATTTATGTTAGGATAAGCAAGGTTCGGCTTTAGAATTGTCCCACCCCTCTCCTCCCATGGGAGTCGTAAGAGCCGACTGAGAGAATACCGTGGGAGTGGGCAGCAGCACTCCTTCGAGTATTAACATCCACTACGATCGCCAACCCGCCTGCCAAGCGTGGCGATTACGGCACTATCCCCCATTCTACTATTCTAGGCCTATGTCCAGCAGTGGACTATAAAAGGCTGATGGATGGATGGCTGGAAGCAAGGTTCTACCCACAGAACAGATAAGAGAGGTTCTCCTCCTCCTCTCTCCTCTTATTCTGTTCTGTGGTTCTACCACTAGTAAAATATGATATTTATGCGTGCGAAGCTGCTGGCATCAGCTAATAATATATAATTATTCTTTAATCGGTTCCCGGTTTACAGTGTTTCAACAGCCAACACCCTCACCTCAAATTGTATTTCGTTATTCAAAATATTATGTTTCAATAAAAAACAACAGAGTTGTTTTTAGTTATACTTAAAAATAATAACAATATTTGAAAACTACGAACAAAATAGCACATTTTACCATTGTGTATAAAAAGTGTTCACATTCACATTCATTTTATATGTGACAGCGAGCCATTGTCCAGATGTTACAGTTTTTTTAAGCGACTTTATGCTATATGTAATAGTGCTTCATGCTTTCACTTTGAAGCTCCGAATAGTAATTCAGTGTTTTGTTCCTTTCTTTCAACATCAAACTGTTATATCAGTGACAAAGACAAAATATTGAATAACTATTCAGAGGTTATACAACGTTTATTAGTAAGGGAGTTAATTTAATAAACTTAAGTCACCGCTGTTTCACATTAATTTTAGACACATTTTTTCATTAAATCTAATATACGAGTATAAAATTGTCGTGTCACAGTGTTTGTCGCTATTTTCTTCTGAAACGGCTTGACCGATTCTTATGAAATTTTGTGTGTATATTCAGTTGGTCTCAGAACAGGATGTAAACTATTTTTCATACCCCTAAGTGAAAAGGGACATTTCATTCAAAATTTTTATTTTTATTCAACATTTTTTATTTTATTTTTTTATGATTTCGCATTAAAAAATACATATAACACAAAATGTTCACCCTTTTACTACCAAGCCATATTTTTTAATAGCGATATTAGTACCTACTTTAATAATTTTCATTGTAAAATATTCACGAAAAAAAATGGCGGTAGGAAGTTCGCCGGGTGAGCTAGTATATTATAAAAACTTTTCTCCTATGCTCCGACACGCTTGGGTTCTGTCGTGTTTATCTATTTTCCATTTCTGTGCGTAACACTAATAATTTTTTGAAAATAAAAGAGCCTAGTTAATTCTTATAACATCAGCTATCTGCCATTGAAAAGTGCCGGCTACGCTATAATCGAAAGCTAATTTTTAGGTTGTAACTCAATTCTCCCAAATAGTAGTGGGTAAAAAATATATATTAGTTTTTAAGCCTAATCAAGAGCTATCAAAAAAAAAACTAGACGTCGCGGGACGTCTAGCAGATGTGAAAACATTGAAATTATTTCGTAGAAATAAAATGGTCATAACTTGACAAAGGAGTACTTTCAAGACGAATCAAACGAGTATACACTCGATAGGGTTACGTCGTTTCATTACAGAGTTACTGTGGCCACCTTCCAGCTCCATCGTCAGACCCTGGATACCATCTAGAGACAAAGTACTCGTCAAGACAAATCATACGAGCCCAAACTCGATGGAGTTATGTCGTTTTATAACGGAGTTCCTATGGCCATCTTCTAGCTCCATCATCAGACCCTGGATACCATATAAAGACAAAGTACTCATCAAAACGAATCAAACGTGTCCAAACTTGAAGGGGTTGCGTCGTTTCATTATAGAGTTACTGTGGCCACCTTCCAGCTTTATCATCAGGCCCTGGATACGATCAAGACACAAAGTACTCGGCAAGACGAATCATACGAGCCCAAACTCGATGGGGTTGCGCGATTTTATTATAGAGTTCCTATGTCCACCTTCCAGCTCCATCATCAGATCAGCTCCATGTCATCATAATACTACATTGTCAAGCGATATACACAAGCGTGTAAAATTTCAGTTAAATCGGAAACCGGGAAGTATGTCAAATTTAACTTGCAAGATTTGAACGGGACAAGTAATATAAAAGCGTCGCCACGCTAACAGCCGATTTTACCCTTCCTCCGCATTAGATGTTTCATATCAAAAAAGTTTTATCAAAATTCTAATGTGTAGATTTTGCATGATGTTCGAACTAACCAACAATAACAGATAAACCGAAAATGTACAAAAATATTTATTTGTGTTAAGAGATGCCTTGATACATTAATTTTTTCTCAACTATCTTAAATGTACGGACATAGCTCTGTTACAACGTTATAATATTATAAGTACATAATACATTTTCCGAATGACTCGTTCCGGACATACTCCACGAGAATGTGATGGACATCTTCAATAACGTCACATTGAAAGCAATTTAGAGATGACACCTTCTTGACAACCCCTGGAGCGTAATATGTGCGTAGGTGTGCTCACCACGCGGTACAAAGGCGGATCTGGGACGCTTTAAAAATGCAAACTTATTGAGTGGAATGGAATGTGGCCGTGTGGGGCCGGCTTTAGAATTGTCCCACCCCTCTCTACCCACGGGAGTCGTAAGAGCCGACTGAGGGATACCGAGGGAGTGGGCAGCAGTACTCCCTCGAGTATTAACAACATCCACTGCGATCGCCAACCCGCCTGCCAAGCGTGGCGATTATGGCATTATCCCCCATGACGGGACCGCTCGTTGTGGCGTCCTCTTGGGGAGGCCTAAGTCCAGCAGTGGACGGTGAAAGGCTGATGGATGGATGGTACCTTTTAAGTTAGTTCGTTGAGTTCAAGCCAGGTAGTCATTTTATTGACTGCACAGATGGCGGAGTGGCTTAGATACCGGCCTCCCGCCCGAGTGTAATGGGTTCGATTCCCACACAGGACAACTTTTTGTGTGATCCACAAATGGTTGTTCTGAGTCTGTGGTACTTTATGTCCCCGTCATTGTATGTTTGTAAATTCCCCCGCAATACAAGGATTATTCCTTAGTGCATGGTGTAAAAAAAAAGTGTTATCCAGTTCATAATACTCAGCTATTATACGGAAGATATCGCAAGTACGATCGTAATCGTAATAAAAAAATAAAATAACATATTTTTTTTCAGATTATTCTGAACAATATGATGCTCACAAAGAAAATGGAATATATTGACTCAGTAGGTATATACAAATCGATAAACTCTAACCAACAATTGGAGCATATTTCGCGTTACGCTCAAAGTCTTCAAAATCTGACGTAAGAACGTCAAACAATACTCCATCATTTACTGAACAAAATTGGTAACAAAAATGGATTTTCATTTTCTTAACATTGTTTTAGTATGTTGTACACCTCCTTAATATAAAATCAACGAATATTGATGTTTCGCCATGTAATATCAAATCACTATCTGCTATATTCAGGGTTGTCAAACTAAGTTGATTTAATACGACATGAAACATTTTTTTGATGGATATGAAAGCCATAATTAATCATAAATAACAATACAATGGTATCGATAGTACAGGGGTTACTAGTTTTTATAGCATTAAATGACAACAAAATGTTTTTATTATGCAATTAATTATTATTTTCACTTCAAAATGTTTTATAAAGCATTCTGCCAAAAGGAGAATGCCCATACATTTCGTTTTGTATCAGTCTCAAATTTGTCTAAAAAGTTTAATTTGAAATATGTACCATCCCTAATGTGTAGAAATATGCAACTTAAAAAGTAATTTACCTATTTTGATCGTTCGAGTAATACCATGTAATAGTGGGTGAGCCTATTGCCATCTATAGGGCAGGTCTAAAACTAGCAATAATTAGCATTTAATAAATTCAAAAACATTGTAATTATATTATTTTTCTTTTAAAGTGATAACCATTTGTCACATCAAATACCTGTCATATTAAAAGTTGATATAAACGCAAAATATTTGTATGATTGTAAGTACTTAAACACGTACAATTTATAATCACTGATGAACTTCATTAGCTTTTTTTTCGAAAATCCGGTGAAGTAGGGATATTGTATTATTTGTAATTGTATGTAGGTACACTAAAAGCACTCTAAATTAAGGTAAGATTCATTTTTTTTATTGCTTATGATGGCAGACGAGCCACGGCCCAACTGATGGTAAGTGGTCACCGTCGCTAATGAATTCAACTATATCGAGAGTATTGTCAAGCCGCTGCGCACCATTTCACTTCTCAGATATGAAAAATGAAAGAATAAACGGCAATCTTCTGCTACAGCCAAAACACACTGACGTGTTTCAATACCGGTCACACAGGAGACGGTGGTACCGACCCGCTCGGACCCGATAGCAAGTGGGCACTCTCACTTGGTACCCAGCCCTACCACCAGTAATGCAATGGGTGATAATTGCTTACTTCCCTTAGTCGCCTCGTACGACACCAGTGAGAAAGAATGGGGTGTTGACACTTGTATTCTTAGTGCGTCACCACACGGAAAAATGTACAACACGATACAATAAGAAACTAAAGCCCATACATTTGTGGGCTTTCTCCTTTATTCCAATTGATTATGATACAAAAATATTATTAATTAACCCTTCCTCAGAGCAAGTCACATAATATACTTACTTACGTTGGCTTAATAATCGAATACTCAAGATATCGATATAAGTAGTAGCTTATTACGCAGAGAACATTAATCGTCTATAATCAGCTTGCATCTTTCGGCTACCAATGACTTTTTTTACCAGTGACCTTTATAATGCCGTCAATTCATTTAAATGTAGATTTTCGTTACGCTATCAAGTCTACAATCGTAATAGCCATTTTCTGAAAAAGTTACGGTTTTCTATAATATCTATTTACTATCGAATTGTTTACAGTCAAAAGGCATAACTGTCTCGCATTTATTAGTATCTTCAAGATAAATCTCCAAAAAATCTTTTAAATATACGTGACAGAAAGCATTTACAATGTTTAGGTATTTTTATTCTGACGGCTCTTTTTTTCTCATTTGAAACTTCATATGTCGTGATGAATTCTTTGTGGGTAATATGTGGGATTTAATATCCGCGCCCATTTCTCGTGCGGAACGAGAAATTGCTTTTGTCTGTTTTTAAAATACATTGGATATAGCAAAAATATGAACATGAAAATATTTCATCTTTAACTTTAGATTTGTAAAACACATTGAGTGAAATTTCAATTGTGTTATTTATAGAAATATTAATTATTATCGGATTTTATAATAATAAATAATACTTTCACTGCAAAATCGTTGTTTATTCTTCAGAATCCATATTAACACATATTCAATTTCATGTAAGAGTCGACCTTACCAACTTACTTTAATATTACAAACGTATTTGTTTGTGACAATTTCACTCCGTAATCATTAAATCGATCACCATGAAATTCAGTACACGTATAGTCTAGAACACATTAAAGAACATAGGCTTTATATCCCCCAAAAATGGATGGTTCCTATGGTATAACGATTAGTGTGCTAAAAAGTGACTTATTCATGTTAGCTCATTAATTCCTTCACAACGAAATCTTTGTCTAAAGCTTAGACTCCAAAGTTTAGAGTCTAAACTAATAAACATTCAATTCCATATAAGCTTCAAACGTACTAAATACAGAATGAGATCCTATAAATAGTACAATCTGATATAAGTATAAATAAAAAGCTTTATGATAGTAGACGATCAGAAAATTATGTGCGGATTCCTGGAAATTTTCCAATAAAATAAAGCACAAAATGTTTTCTCCAGGGCATAATAAAGTAGAAATTACTAAGGAGTCCATAAATGAATGTTTGGAGTTTTCGTACCACAAAATTTATTATTAGTTTTGGACCAAATCGCGGCGTTTGCAAAGCTCAGTTTATTGGATAATTTCGTACAATTGTAAATAATTTTAGGATAGATACGGTATTTTGATATAAACTTCTACTATGTATCGCATTGTTTTCGAAGTTACGAGCGGTTGGTTAAACTATTTAAAATGAAATTAGCTTTTGAATAATTTTGCTAAACCTAATATTCTGTTTGTAAAACACGTCATTACTTATCAGAGATGATGAGCAATTTTAATTAATCGCTTCCTAGATTTTAATTTTAAAACTATACCTACATAAATTAAAATAAACGTCTCTTTTTGATGTGAAACATTTAATGCGGAGGGAGGGTAAAATCGGCTGTTAGTGTGGCGACGCTTTTATTTTGCTTGTCCCGTTCAAATCTTGCATGTTAAATTTGACACACTTCCCGGTTTCTGATTGAGCTGAAATTTTACACGCATATGTATATCGCGTGACAATACAATATTATGATGATATGGAGCTGATCTGATGATGGAGCGGGAAGGTGGATATAGGAATAATCATTATTTCTAAAAAAAATATTTAATTGTTTTCACATCTGGTAGACGTCCCGTGACGTCTATTTTTTTAATATCAAAATAACAGGATTTTAACTAAGGCATATTTTCTGATTGTTTCGATCCATCCATCCATCAGCCTTTTAAAGTCCGCTGCTGGACATAGGCCTCCCCAAGAATGGAGGATAGTGCCGTAATCGCCACGCTTGGCAGGCGGGTTAGCGATCGCAGTGGATGTTGTTAATACTCGAAGGAGTGCTGCTGTCCACTCCCCCGGTATTCCCTCAGTCGGCTCTTACGACTCCCATGGGTGGAGAGGGGTGGGACAATTCTAAAGCCGGCCCCACACGGTAACCAATATAAACCAATTTTGAAAATGTTTGTCTGAGTATTTGGTCTCCGAAACTGAAATCAGAAATCAGAAAACATATATTTGTGAAACATAGGTATAACATGCTGCAGGTCTTACATTAAATTTTCGAACGCTATGCTTTGTCATTAGGACATACTAATTACCAAATAGGATTAGGCTAATATTAATACATAGTCATTACAAGTAAAATATGTGAGGAATTAATATTAAAAATAATGTCAAGTACATAATATTTTATATATGTCATATTGCCACGCATAATGGTTTATATCATTAAATTGATTGATCATTAAGGAACTCATCTATAGTGTAGTAACAATTTTCTATAAGTAATTTATTAAACATTTTTTTAAATTGTAATAGTGGCATATTTTTTATATAATTCGGTATTTTATTAAATATTACATTGGTGCAGTACCAAAAAAAACTTCTTTCGATAAGAGCAGTTTTACAATTTAAATGACATAATTTATTTATATATGTATTGTGTTCGTATAGGACCTCTCCGAATTGCCTCCCTCACCTTAGGATATAAGTGTGAATTAGTTTTTACAAAGAGCTCAGTTTCCATTATATATAAAGCAGGTAATGTCAATATTCTTAAAGATTTAAAATATGGAACACAGCTGTCAATTAATTTCAAGCCACACATTGACCTGATACATTTCTTTTGTATTTTAAATACTAGCTCACGGTTAGTTGATTGGCCCCAGAAAATTATACCAAATCTTAGCACTGATGCTACTAGTCCATGATACGCTGTTAATAGTGCTTGCCTGTCTACTTTTTTTGATAATTGCAGAAGCGCATAGGCTGATTTACTTAATCATTTACACAATTCTTCTGTGTGTGGTTTCCAAGTAAGTTGTTCATCTATTATTGCCTAGAAACTGCTGTACTAATGACGGGACTGCGATTGGTAGATAGATATTATAAGCATTTGTTTAGACGTCGACTAAAAATTAATTGATGCGTAAATGTCAATGTATCTTGAAAGTCAAACTATAGTACGAAACTTTACTTTTTACCACGGCCTGATGGTATGTGGTTACTTATGAATTATACTATCCTTTTTGTATTTTTTCTTTGTTAATGCGGGAACCAGCTGGCTAGTGTATCCATCATCCATCCATCAGCCTTTCAACGTCCACTGCTTGAAATAGGCCTCCCCAAGAGAACGTCACAACGAGTGGTCCCGTCATGAGGGATAATGCCGTAATCGCCACGCTTGGCAGGCGGGTTGGCGATCGCAGTGGATGTTGTTAATACTCAATTGTATATAGGGCTAGTGTATAGCCACTAAATAAACCCGCCGTGTGTCATGTCTCCGTCTGTGCTGGTGGATCACTGGAACTAGAAGATATTAATGCGATATTTGGATTATACTATCCTAAAAGTACTGTCAAGTCGAAACACAATTTTCATACTTTAAAGAGTCATTCAAAACAAAGCATTCATTATTTTTATATAGTCTACCTACACTAATCAGTAGACTTTCCACTAGAGGTATTTACTCGCACGTGGTTACCCTTTTTTCTAGTAAAGGCGGGAAAAAATGTTCCTAACCGCACATCCCGTCGTTCGGGGCAACGAACAGGGTAGTGTGGGGCCCTCACCCACTAAATAAACCCGCCATGTACGGTCTCTCCACCTTTGATGGCGGGCCACTGGAACTATGTTACCCTAAGAAAAGGGATATTGCAGAAGAAGCGTGTCTGTAGAGTCTGTAGGTTTACAAGGATGTTAAGGCATTTGACACTCACATATCGCAGAGCGCAAAAGTAAAAAAAATATCTATCAAAATACGAGTATATAAATTTTAAAATAACTAGATACTAATTTTATTTTATAACATAGAATCCTAGTGGCTGTCTTTGTAAAATCACTCGGAGTACAATAGAATATATCTATTTCCGTGGCTATGAAGTTGAGATTACGCGTTGTGGTGCTCCTTTGGGAAGATCAGTAGTGTTCAAAAGCTGATGTATTAATGGATGGAAAGAAGTTATTAAACTTTTTAGTCAAAGATGTTCTTATAAGCATCTTGGAGTCAGAAAGTTAGTGCTGTTTCACCAGCGTGCCTCGCAAAGCACGTAAAGTCATTGGTTTAGCGCCTAATCTACCTCCGGCCGTATTGTAATACCGCCCTACCGCACTATACGAGCGAGGAAAATAGAGTGTCTGCGTGCGTGGCTAGTGTCAGTTGACAGTGGCCCCTGAGTCCGAAATTACGCTTTTTTAACTTCCCGCTAAGAAAATTTAAAATTTTCAAAAGTTGGGAATTTATTGGTTTTACTCAGTTTTTCGAAAAACTAGTTTTCAACAGATGTTGACGTTTTGAGGTCCTAGGAAACTTCCCCGAATGTTTCCGCGATGATGTCTGTATGTGTGTGTGTGTGTGTGTGTGTGTGTGTGTGTGTGTGTGTGTGGCCGTATGTAAACCTCTCATAACTTATAACTTTTGAATGGCTTGACCGATTTCATCAGAATTGGCGTCATTCGAAAGATTTTGACCAAAATTAGATTCAGAATACAATTAGGACCGATTAGAACCGGTAGATCTTGAGAAATCTCAAAAAAACTAAAAAAAATTTTTTCAGATGTGGTTTTTTTGGAATAACTTTTTAACGATTTTACCGATCTAATCAGCTCTTAACATACATCAAAAAACCACGTCAATTGCCGCCAGTCCGGTCAAATTCGGTTGATTCGTTCGTGAGATATCGTGGTCGAAAAAAATTTAAAAAAATGTTTTTTTCTGAATTTTTATGAAATTTTCAGTCTGACCAGTTCGAGCTTTAAAATGCTTCAAAGAGCTAAAAAAGCTGCGTTGAATTCCGTAAACTATGAGAAAATAGGTTCATTAATTTAAAAGTTTTTGCGATTTGAGAATTCAACGAGTAGTGTTTTACTAAATCTCTACCAGACTTTTGAGCTCGAAGAACTCAAAAGCATAGAAGTTATCTCTTTGAGATCGGAGAGCTCAAAATGACATGAAAATTATACTTTTATTCTCGAAGAGCTCAAAAGTCGTTTTTGAGCTCAGAGCTCAAAAATGTAATAAGTGCAATTTTGAGCGCTTAAGTATCAAATTAGCGGGAAGTTCCTGCAAATTCTGATGGCCATTAGGGTCAACCGATTCCCAGATTTTTTTATATGAAATCTTACGAAAATTTTACGATCATTATCGATTTACATATGCATTTATAAATGTTATTAACATTCGCATTTTAGCCAACAGAAATTGAAGTGAAATAATAATAGCTTCCAAATTTATATTGATTTGCAATTTGATCAGCACCACGATCAGCACTCATAGTTTCAACAAAGGCTATAAATGCAAAATTATGCCAATTGATTTATCGAAATCATAACTTTTTGTCAATATTAATTACTTATTCCATTGTAACTCTGTCAACTAATTTTATGGCCTTTGAATATTAAATAGATGGAATTGTATTGCGGTTCAGTCTATAACAATAACATTTTGGTAAAATGGATTACTCTATTCATTATTAACAAAGCTTTTTAATATACAAACGTTCTAGCGATCTTTCTTAGATCTACTTTTACAAATGTCTTTTGTTCATCCTATTAGGTACTGTTTGACTATTGGTCACAGGTGGAGACCCAGAGGAGGGCCCACGGGTGGAGGACCAAAATTCCTCCCAGGGTGAACCTCCACTCACCATAGGAGGAATTTAGGTCCAAGTCCACCATGCTGGCCCAATGCTGGATTGTAAATGTCACAAGCCGTCAAAAAATCACTCAGGTATGTATGTTTCCTCCCATAGCCGAAGGTTTCTAAACTTATTATAATGGCGGAGTGTAAAACTAACTGCTTCAAATTTAGTGTCCTTTATTTCTGCCGTGTTCAGCCATCGGGCGCCGACGAGAGGGAACAACGAAACGCCTCCATCCCGGATGGAGGAGACTATGGTCAAGGTATATCATTCTACCGTGACACTGTCCTCCTCCAGTCGAATCTCAATCACTACGCTTTGGCCCATCTGGAACCACGCCTCAGGGACTGTTCGACGTACCTGATGTCCAGACGGTCCCTGATAGCTGGAAGGAGGCTGGTACTACTGCTAAATCTAGGACGGTATTTGATCGAATTCGGATGGATTTGATCGGGGCATTCAGGCCAAGCTATAGCCTTAATAAACCCATACAATATTTTTGATCCAGACAAAGAGAAGTTGAAGTTTAAGTAGACGAAGTCGTCAGCAGAAGCCAGTTACTAAATACGTGTAAGAGGTTTTAAGTTCAAGTGTAATGAGAAACTTGTTGAAACAATATTTTCGTTTAATTTTATTTCCATCACGGCTTCTCGTACCAGTCGTAATATTTTATGAGTAACACAATAACTCTTTTAATGAGCATCGTATGTTTACTTTTGTTCTTGTCGATTTGTGGTTTGGCACAAGGCGGAACAATTTTAGGCTAATATGCAGGTCATCTGATATTCAATGGGAGCGTTCACTTTACACGATTTCTTCATAGAGTTACGTTACATGAATAATTATGTATTTTTATTTCATAACCCAACATGGAGTGGATCAGATACTTGGACTAGATACAGGTTTATCATGGTTGACGAGTTCAATTCAATTTGAAAAAATAACCAAAAAGATATAGCTTTGCGCCTGTATCTCAGAAGGCAGAGGTGTATTACATAGCCACGGTTCGCAGCTATTTTTAAGTGCCACGTAATAGGGGGCAAGCCTATTGCCGTCTACCGGGCACATTTCCAAACTCTGGCTGCTACTGAAAATTTTCCTTTTTACAAAAAAGGTCAATAACACTGCCCGATCCGGAGCTCTCATGATCAGCAGTCGCACACACTACAGCTGCACCACCGAGGCAGTTAAAAAATATTAGACACCAAAATAGAAATACCGTTTCTTTATTTTTAAAAACCAAAAAATGTCTGATGACGTCACAAAAAGTTGTTTTTTTTATTGCATATGATGGCATACGAGCCACGACACACTTGATGGTAAATGGTAACCGTCGCTCATGGACTCAACTATATCGAGAGTTTTGTCAAGCTGTCGCTCACCATTCCATTTGACAGATATGAAATGAAAGAATAAACGCTACTTCTGCTACAACGACCAGCCACCTACCTGATTTCAACTCACCTCGGGAACATCTTACACAGCCAACATATTGTGTTCGTCACATTGACCGTGGGTGGGAATAGAACACACGACCCCTGGCGATGAAGGCAGGGTCACTACCAACTACGCCAACGGGCTCCCCAGAATATTTATACATATATGTATATATGAAGGACGAAAAAGATATGTAGGTAGAGTAGGAATAGAGTAATTAATTAATTATTGTTAGAAACCAAAACATTGTTATTTATTTATTAAACGTGATTTGCTTTTTTTTTCAGACATTAAATTCATGGTAAATAGTCGTCTAGCGATTTGAGCATAATTCGATATATAATAAAGACAATGCATCTAATGTTTTTTGACCCATGGTTGTTCTTTTTTCATTTTTTATATTTTTTACTTACTTATCATCACGCCATTTCCCTTGCGGGGTAGGCAGAGAGAACAGAGTGCCAAGAGGCTCTATTCTTGCATACATCTCTCGCTTCCTTAACATTCATAATTCTCTTCATACACGGTTCGGTCGGTTTCGGAGACTCCTGACTCCACCTTCCTTCAACAAATGACCGATTTGGTCTAGGTAGGTGAGTCTAAGTCTCCCCCTGTACCTTCCACTTTCGCATTGTCTTCTTAACCAGTCGCTCGTCCAGCATTCTTTCCACATGTCCGAACCATCGGAGTATTCCCTTTCGCATCTTTCCACCAATACTCTCTTTCATACCTACTCGCTCTCTTACGTCGTCGTTACGAATGCGGTCAGCCAGCCTCACTGCTCAGGAGTCTATGTAGTTGGACTGCACCGGTTGCAGCAGTCTACCGTTAATACCATACTCTAACAAAATGCCCCAAAGCTCCTTTCGTACAACTGTGTCTAATGCTTTTTTCCAAATCCACAAAACTGCAGAAAACCTTCTGACGTATAGCCAGATGCTTCTCCACAATGTTCCGCAGAGAAAACACGTGATCCATGTATCGTCTTCCACACCTGAAACCTCCTTGTGCCTCACAAAGAGATTCATCAGACACCCTCCTCATTCTCCTTTCGATAATCTTACCATACACTTTGGCTGCCAAACTGGTCAAGGTTATGGCTCTGTAGCATGCACAGTCATAACGTGAACCCTTGCGGATTATATATGGAATATATACGGAAGCTGCTACTTCCATATCCCACCATGCATCACCTTTCACTTTCAATACTCTCCAGCATTCTTCTATATCCGATACCGCCTTACTTGCCATTGTCAGCCGTTCACGGACGGACACCCTCTGCATACTTTGTTCTTACACTTTCTTCTTGCAACTTTTCAATCTTTATTCTTTCAAGCACTCCGAAGTGGACACGCTCTCGCCAATGTCTCCACATTCTAAACAGACCACTAAATCTCGCAATAACAAGATAGTGGTCCGTGTCGACAGTGGGATCCTGTAGGCATTCCATCCATAATTGTACTTCGAAGCCATTCATAACCATTCATCCAGAATTTTACTTTGGAGGCGACTGTCTACTAATCTAACATACTTCTCTGTTCATTCCTTCTCCATGCATACATATGGATGTTCTTATGTTGAAAAAATGTGTTTGACACAGTAAGGTTTTTCTCCATATATGCATCCGCAATGAGACTACCTGCATCATTCACTCTCTTATCACCAAATGAACCAAGCACGTCCTAGAAGTCTGGACGCTTGGTCCCCACCCATCCATTCAAGTTTCCGCATACGAACACGCGTTCAATGGCATTTGCCAAATCCAGAACTTCCCTAACTTTATCTCAGAACTTCTCTAGATCCGATGCCACCGAGGAGCCTACGGGAGCATAAGCTACGACCATAAAGACCCTGGTGACACCAAGTTTTATTCGGACCCATAGAAGTCTGGGAACGAACATTCAGTAGTCTTTCACACCTGAGGCCAAGCGAGCGGACAGCAACATCCCTACCCTCATGCTGGCCCGATCGCTCTACGGTACACCGGACCTCAGAGCCATCCCGCCACCAGGAAGATCACAGGCGTCGCTGCCCTTTTGCTTGGTCTCTGTTACACAGAGCACACCAAGTTGTCTGTCCGACATGACAGTTACCAGCTCATGTAACTTACCTTCCACGCCACCTCTTACATTGTACTAGACACACTGCTCCCCTTGACTCGCCAAACTCTGCGAGGCGTAATGGGTGGCGGCCCCCATCGACGTATCTGCCATTATTCGTACCGACGGAGTCGGGTCGGTACGCGTCGCCTCCGGGGCACGCCCTAACCCGCACTGCGGTACACATTCGAGCCGGATTGCAGTCTGTGCTAGGTTGGCAGGGATCGCGACGAGCACGCTCCGGACTATGACCCCCTAATAATTTTTAGTTTTGAAAAAGATCTTTTTGCAATACACTTGGTGATCATTAATGTTAAAAAAATACGTATGGCGCATAGCCTTACGATGTTTTTTAACATTAACGACGTTTGGAAATGCTGATTCTAATTTATCATCGTGTAAATTTCTATATAATTCTGCATGAGTTAGGTTACTTTTTGAGGGTTTTGTTATAGCATATGAATGAAACACGCGGATTTTGAAATTGCTTATTAACTTTCATGTGTTCGTTTTTTTTTTCGCTTGTCTCTGGTGACCCCCTAGACGTGATGCCCTAAGCAATTGCTTATATTGCTTATCGGCTAATCCAGGACTGCTTAGTAGTATTCTTAGTATTAGGTCCATGAGTGGCGGTTTCCACTTACCACGTAGGCCGTGGCTAATCTGTTTTATATATAAAAAATTAAAGACTGTAATGAATTGGTGATTTAAAAAAGAGGTTTTTGAGTTTCTCGGGTTTATCTCATAAAAAGCCTTCTATGGAATCCGGCTGCTTGTGGCGATTGCAATCGCTACGTTATCAGTAACTTTGACGATTTTAAGTGCTATATAATAACCCTATGAAATAAAGATACATTTGAAATTGAATCTGCCATAATACGTTTTAAAAAAACACACAACTGAACAAAATGGGAGTACGACAAGAAATTTAACTAACATTACAAGTATCTTCAATCATAATGGGCAAAACGCATATAGCTACTAATCAAAGAGAAATTCAACCTTCACAACTCCGAACTCATAATAATCGACATTAAAATTTAAAGTTATGTATCTTATGCAAGACAACTTCTTGAACATTCAACTAATAAAGAACACGCGGTATCTCCTGGCCTGTGTAATGTACATAAATCTGAGATTATTAATTTCTTCGAGAGAGGCAAAGTTTGCTACTTTTGCTTAAATCTTGTTTGTCCTGTATTTGTAAAAGTACAGAATATTTGAATTCTTATACATTTGTAAATTCAAATCTAAAAGTAAAGTTACATTATGAATATGTATTTACAGTGCCAATTTTCTTTGTAGAGTTGTGTAGACGTAATTGCCTTAGGCTTAGGTACTAAATAAGAGTACTTACCATTAAAGTAATATCTACCAGTTCCAGTAACCCGCTATTATAGAGAGACTACTCATGGCGGGTTTATTTAGTATGTGAGGGCCCCATACTACCTTGTTCGTTGCCCTGAATGACGGGGTGTGCGGTTAGGCACATTCTTTCCCGACTTAAAAAAAAAGATACCAAAAAAGAGTACCAGTTCCAGTAGCCCGCCATTACAGGTGAAGAGACAGCAGGTTTATTTAGTAGGTGAGGGCCCCACACTACCCTGTTCTTTGCCCCATACGACGGGGTGTGCGGTTAGGTAAATTTTTGCCAAAATATTTTCACCAAATAGGGGTATTGAACCTGAGTGGTTTGGTACCAACGTCTGCCTTGTGTCCGACCATAAAGCACTATGGTTTGTTTTATAGTCGTCCATTCATTCATGAGCCGCGGCTTGGCAGTATTATTATTATCGTTGAGTACAAAATAAAGGGGCGGCTACCACTTACCATCAGGTGGGCCGTGAGTGGTCTGTTACCATAAGCAATGTAAAATATGAGAGTAATAAAATGTGACTGCTATTCGTTAGTATGGGCTCCACTATTTACCTATCTGTCAGCAAATTGTCGATCACCTGATAAAGAAAAAAAAGAAAAAGCAATAAAAAAAAGTAAAGTAAATCTATTGTAAAGAATGTAGTACATGAAGTGGTCTTGCGCTGCTTGCATCCAACGGCTCCCTGTCCATCAGACAGTCCATCCTACTCTGGGTCGTTCGATACGTGATTTACTCCAGCGGTTGTCAGTTCCTCGAATCCTTACTCATTTGCAAAATTGCACTCACTTATTACATTACTACTGAACCAATCATCATGTAATTGTGCATACATATAGTCTAGAGTTTAGACAAGAACGTAGGATAGATACTTTTTATCCCAGATAAATGGTTAGTTTTTCCGTGTGGTGACGGACTAAGAATACAAGTGTCACCACCCCATTCTTTCCCATGGGTGTCGTATGAGGCGACTAAGGGAAGTAAGCAATTGCCATACATTGCATGACTGGTGGTAGGGCTGGGTACCAGGTGGGAGTACTCACTTGGTATCGGGCCTGAGCGGGTTGGTACCACCATCTCCCGTGTCACCGGCCATGAAGCACATCGTTGCGTTTTGGCTGTAGCAGGAGATAGCCGTTTATGTTTCATTTCATATCTGTGAAATGAATTGGTGAGCAGCGGCTTGACAATACTCTCGGTATAGTCGAGTCCATGGGCGACGGTTACCATTTACCATCAGATGGACCGTGGCTCGTCTGCCACTACAGGCAATAAAAAAAGTTCCTGTGGGGTAGCTATTTTTATACAGATCTATTGAATGTGCCGTAGGGTGATGTATTTATACCACTGAAGGAATGTAATATGGTTTCGGTGGCCCGCCAATAAAGGCGGAGAGATGACACACGACGGGTTTCTTTAATGGGTGAGGGCCCCACACTACCCTGTTCGTTGCCCCGAACGATGGGGTGTGTGTATTTTTTCCCGCCTTAACAAAAAAAAGAAAACTTAACGTGGTGATGCATTTATATATTGGAGTCTAAACAGGTAAAGTCGCGGCTATAATCGAAGTAATAAGTAAAATACCGCCGTTTGGGGCCGGCTTTAGAATTGTCCCACCCCTCTCCACCCATGGGAGTCGTAAGAGCCGACTAAGGGAATACCGCGGGAGTGGGCAGCAGCACTCCTTCGAGTATTAACAACATCCACTGCGATCGCCAACGCGCCTGCCAAGCGTGGCGATTACGGCACTATCCCCCATTCTTGGGGAGGCCTATGTCCAGCAGTGGACGTTAAAAGGCTGATGGATGGATGGATGGATGAAGGAAAATAAGTCACTCTGGTAGATCTTAGTGCTTCAACGGGGGAGTGTAATATGTAATTATTACGTACGATTCTCAGTGCGGAAGTACTTTGTTTTTATAAAAAATTACGAATTTTATTCCGTGCAAAAAATACATAAACTTTCATCATACTTTTTATAATGACGTTCTATAGGATAATGTTTGTCTTAGAGAATTTCCATGCTCCAAGTACTAGATCATGACAAGCTTTTTTCGATTCAAAATTCGAAACTCAACATCTTTTTTATTTATTAAGGCGGGAAAATAATAACCCAACCACACATCCCGTCGTTCGGGATAACAGGGTAGTGGCCCTCACTCACTAAATAAACCCGCCGTCTACCGTCTCTCCATCTGCACTGGCAGACCACTGGAACTGTGTGACATTACTTCAGTGGTAATAAAACCACCACCTGCACTAGAAAATAATCGCTGTGTCGCGGAGACTTTAAAAATTCATTATTACGGTAAAGAGCAGTTATAAGTACCTACAATTTAATTAAATATTTGTTACTATTATAAAATGGATTTTAGGAGGAGAGCCCACCACTCACCCACGGATTGTCAATACCGGTTATCTTTGGACAGAATAACCTATCTTAGGTTCCAATCCAATCCGCACTCTCACAGATAGAGGAGAATGTGATAATAGCAAAGTAGCATGCACGATAATGACAAAAACTCACCAACGCGACACAACCATGCGACACGGTAAAACTCTCTGAACCACAATATTGCAATATTCCGCAAAAATCCGAACACAAATTTGACACGTGTTTCACCTCTAAACGAGGCATTCTCAAGAACGCTCGGCAACAAAAGAGTCCTAAAATCCATTCTATAATAGTAACAATGGACTTCCGCCAAGTGTCGCCTCATTCAATTAATTATCTTAAATATTTGTTTTCATTGTTTTCAGATTTCGTTCGTGTGTGAAAATACATAGAAAGAGTAAGTAGAAAATATTAGTTTATATATATACTAGCCTATACTAGCCGTGCCGGCCCCGGCTTTAGAATTGTCCCACCCCTCTCAACCCTTGGGAGTCGTAAGAGCCGACTGAGGGAATTCCGGGGAAGTGGGCAGCAGCACTCCTTCGAGTATTAACAACATCCACTGCGATCGCCAACCCGCCTGCCAAGCGTGGCGATTACGGCACTATCCCCAATTCTTGGGGAGGCCTATGTCCAGCAGTGGACGTTAAAAGGCTGAGGGATGGATGGATGGATACTAGCCTTTGCCAGTGGCTCAGTCGCACCTAAAAGCTATTTTTTAGTTAATATCTCTGTTTCCCGATATAGTAGCATAAAGTAGGGATAAAATGTATATCAGTAATTCTAATCAAGAGCTATCAAAGAAAAATACAGTTTCATCAAAATCCGTGGATAAGATTTTGCGTGATGCCCAAACAAAGAAACAGCCACATATTCTAAAAAAAATTAATAGGCGTCTTTAATAGCCTAATACATTATTCTTTTCTTAAATATGTTAAATGTACAATATACCTACATATATCTGTTATAACTTTATAACAGAATAGATAGATGACATGTCGCCATCGCCAGAGAGATGGTGATTCTCTCATTCACTAATTTCTCTTCTGAACGTTGATAGCGTCTATAAGCTACACTTTTACCATCAAATAAACAGTATGCTAGATTATCACCTGCGTAGTATAAAAAATACAAGATGGCAAGTAATTCACTTTTTTTCTTGAACTAGCTTACCCGGCGAACTTCATACCGCTATATATTTTTTTCGTGAATATTTTGCAATGAAAATGATTAAAGTACTAATATCGCTATTAATAAATGAGGGTTGCAGTAGGAGGGTGAAAATATAGGGTTATACTTACTTAGTTACTTATCATTATGCCATTTCCCTTGCGGGGTAGGCAGAGAGAACAGAGTGCGAAGAGGTTCTATTCTTGCATACATCTCTCGCTTCCTCAACATTCATAACTCTCTTCATACACGCTCGCCGGTTTTGGAGACTCCTGACTCCACCTTCCTTCAATACATGACCGATCTGGTCTAGGTAGGTGAGTCTCGGTCTCCCCCTGTACCTACATCCTTCCACTTTCGCATTGTATATCTTCTTAACCAGTCGCTCTTGCACTTGTAAAATAATATCTACACACATATATAAAGAACAAACACTTTTTTTAACACTCATGATATTTTTGATGCCATTTTTGTTATTTAAACTAGTTAAAAAACTGTTTGAAAAAAATCTGGCTTGACGTCCGTGAGTTGTAGGTAATGTATGTTAACACGATAACGACCAAAATACTTAATTAATCGAGTCTTTTTTTCGTTTACGAATTATTATGACTAGGAATAGAGCCCTATTACTTTTCACGTTCTGATTCGCTGTGGTTTAATTGTAATGAAATAAACAAAAAAATACTGAATATTTACGGCATTTACGCTCGACGCGACACTAAAACCAGCGCCTTTCATGAGATTTACCTACCTTTTTACGTACGCATAGCCACCGGTGGTTTTACTATCGTCAACAGAACAGAACGCCGTTCGCCCGGCCGGTACATTGTTTTTTGTTAAAAGAAAGTTTATACCTTTGCTTGACGAACTGATGATAATTCTCAAGTATAATAACTATTTTATCCATAACAATAAGTAAAAACACTAAACACACGTTAATAATAACACTAACGATATTATACACGAAAAAAACATATTTTGGACGTCCAAAGCTTTGGACGTCTATCATCTAAGTCCACCCGTGATCATGAATGCTGTAAAGTATTCGAAACGTCGGGATAGTAGTAAAATTAAGTAAACGCGATAGATTCCGTAAACGAAGTTTAATTTCAAAATGTTTAATAAATTATTCAATTTTACATGTTTATATATATTATATGCACTTATGCAGGTATATATGTAAACTCATGGACTGTTGTTCTTACTAATTGCCAGATGGCGCCTTGCAAAATGACAGAGGTAGACCAATATAGAAGTACTTCTTAAAATTAGCACTAGGTGGCGTATAAGACAAGAGACCCACATTAGTACTTTTTGAAATTAGCGCTATCTATGTGATTTATTGAAAACTACTTAGTAAAGCCAATACATTATTAGTTACTTATAAATTAATCAATTTTATTGTGAAAAATGAAGATTATGAGGCGTGCAGTTTTGGATTTTCCAAATTTTTTTATTTATTTATTAATAGAAAATAGTCCTTATTCTTTAGTATATTCTATGTAGTTTAGTGTTATACCAGGATCCAACAATCATGTCCGTCGCCGTTGTATCGAAAAGATCCTGAAAATATAATAAACAATATTATATGTTAATATTAAGATATTTTATATATATATTTTTAGCATTTGACATGCTTAGCCGTATACATTAAACACAAAGTGGAAAATGTGAAATCGAAAATAACAGTCACCAGCAGAATTTGTACAGCTACTGTACCGAGCATAAAATACTTGCGAAAAAGTATTCGTATCGTCATCGAAAACAATAAAACTTGTATGAGAATTGTGCAGCGCCCCTATAGTGCGTAAAATGAACTTACTTTGCTACGAATGATTTCGTATCGCAAAGGTATCGTCAAAACGAAACTTGACACTTTTAAACAATAAATGAAAGCACGAATTTTGATTTGACGTACGGTAATGTAATTTTCGAAGGCTGGCTATCGAGCACTGTCGAAACCTTTTTACTTAGAAATTGTCGGTGAGAAAAGATTCGAAACATATTAAATCTTAGTTTTTTGAGTATGTAATGTTTTAAAATTACTAAACTTCGAAATCCAATTAATCCCACAGTAATATATGACGATGAAAAAGTAGATATAGATGATAGATATAATAAAATAAATTTATACAAAAATATGCCGTTCGTACCTACCTACCTAGTAATAGCAATGTTCACATAACAAAACGGGCTGTTTTGGAAGTAGCTTATTTGTAGATAATATAGACTATGTAAAACCTTGCATATTTCTATTAGTCTCATATATTTTACCATAGGGCATTATAAAGGAAACTTTATAATTCCATCCATCCATCAGCCTTTTAACGTGCACTGCTGGACATAGGCCTCCCCAAGAGAACGCCACAACGAGCGATCCCGTCATGGAGGATAATGCCGTAATCGCCACGCTTGGCAGGCGGGTTGGCAATCGCAGTGGATGTTGTTAATACTCGATGGAGTGCTGCTGCCCACTCCTCGGGTATTGCCTCAGTTGGCTCTTACGACTCCCGTGGGTAGAGAGGGGTGAGACAATTCTAAAGCCGGCCTCACACAGCCAAGTAGTACTACTTAAGGTTAAAAGTCAGCGCCTTTCATGAGAACTACCTTTTTACGTACGCATAGCCTCCGGTAGTTTTACTATCGTCAACAGAACGCCGTTCGCCCGGCCGGTACATTGTTTTTTTGTTAAAAGAAATTTCTTACCTTTGCTTGACGAACTGATGATATTTGTTAAGTATAATAACTATTTTATCCATTACAATAATTAAAAACACTAAACACACGTTAATAATAACACACCAACAATATAAAACACGAAAAAAACATATTTTACATTCCACAATTTTTACGACACTGATATGTCAACCTTGACGTAATGACGTTTCGGTTCATTTTGACGGCCGGGCGCAAGCGATTTTACAACTTGGTTTTACAAGAATACAGTTTATATTGGCTTGAGTATCAATATAGAAGTACTTCTTAAAATTAGCCCTAGATGGCGTATAAGACATGAAACCCACATTAGTACTTTTTAAAATTAGCGCTATCTATATGATTTATTGCAAACTACTTAGTAAGACCAATACATTATTAGTTACTTATCAAATAATCAATTTTATTGTGAAAAATGAAGATTATGAGGCGTGCATTTTTGGATTTTCCAAAGTATTTTTATGAATAAGCTCAATAGCACCGCCTGACCCGGGGATTGAACCCGAAATCTCTATCAACTGTAATATAATTGAAATCTCTATCAACTGTATATTGTCAGAAAGGTTCACTAATAATTACGACTGCAATTAATTACTTACTTTTTCCATATAAGCACTTTGTATGCTTTAACTGACATCTAGTGCGAAAGATCCATTTATTATCGTAAATATCCCATGTACTTACGATACTAAAGGTATTGCTGAAAATTAAAGAACCATAGAAGAACATAACGTTGATCATCATAATGTAGCATTATATGATATCATTGTATTAAATAATTAAATATATAAATATTCACAGACATTTCGCACAACGTCCCCCGATCCCAAACTAAGCTTAACGCTTGTGCTATGGGTACCAGATTACGGATATAATACGTATATTACTTTTCTTTGTAAATGCATACATATAATAGATAGAAAACACCCAGACGCTGTACAAATACCTGTGTTCATCACACTAATAATTGTTCTGAGTGGGAATCGTACCCACAACCTCGTGCACAGAAGTCGGTGACACTACCGACTACGCCACGAGGGCCGCCAAATAAAACATTTTTGTCACAACTTTTTTTTGTAATGTTTAGCAGGTTTTTTCTCAAAGCGAAAGGGATTTTGGCTAAAATCCACCACACTGTTGTAGTTCGGGTCTAATGATTTTACAATTCGAAGAAAAGCTTTCCAGACTAGCCGGTTTCCTCTCATTAAAATTCTTTCGAAAAGTTATAATTGTGCCTTGCGGAGTCGACCCTGGACATGGTCTTGAACTCGCTACTCTTGTCTTTACAGTCCCTGATCATACCACTAGTTATCACTGCTTGGTGAAAAACAGGAGAGTGCTCAGCTACTGTCGATTACTTACAGTATTAACGCTACTTTGAATTTATTGCCTGCATTGATCTTAACAATATAGAACGCCTGAAATCCCTGAGGAAACACCATATATGTACCTATATACTATTTGTAATATTATATTACGCATTCACAAGCCATTAAACTATTATGCCTTCTCTAAAGCTTTACTTAATAGCCTTTTAATAATAAATGATCATGCAGTAATAGCCTAACGGTAAAACCAAGGACTGCAAAGACAGTGGTATCGTCTTCGATCCCCAGTTCAAGGTTCTGACCTCGTATGGCACACTGCTCTGGCTTTTCGAGATTATTCGAAATTATGTGTGTATTTGTATACAATTTATCACTGCTCGGTGAAGGAAAATATCGTTAGGAAATCTAAATGCCTGAGAGGTTTACTCGATGGCTTGTGAAGTTTGCCAAACTGCACTGGGCCAGCATGATGAATTATGGCCTAATCCCTCTCACCATGAGAGGAAACATGTTCCAAATAGTAGGATAAATTAATAAAAAAAATACCGCATAGAGATAGAACTTACTTGCCAGAAACGCACTCCATATAATCGTACATACATTTATCATGACTATTTTCTAAAGTCGGTTTTGCAGAGCCAGGATTTTGTGTGGCAGGTTTTAGTAGCGGGTTACTAAATGATATATCGTCTGTGGTCTGCGCATTGCAGTTAAGAACTGAAATATATAAATATCTCAAAAATTATAAAATGAAATCACTTTATCTATCTCTGCTTACTTTTTTGAAACTACTCTAAGGATTTTATATTATTTTTTAATTGATTATAGTGGCAGACAACCCTCTGTTTTTGTTAAGGCGTGAAAAATGTATCTAACCCCATGTCCAGGGCAATAAACAGGGTAGCATGAGTCACTCACCCACTAAATAAACCCGCCGTGTGCAAAAAAAATAAAAACTATCCTTTGTCTACGGTGGAACCACGGGTGAAGATATTATTGTATATCGAACAAAACTACAATTTTTTTTATACTAGGTACATGTGTGGCAAACAGGCGTACGGCCCACCTGATGGTAAGCGGTTACCGAAGCGTATATATAGACGCTAGCAACACCAGAAACATCATTCGCGCGTTGCCATCTCCAAGGAAAGGGTTAGGAGGTGGATAGGAAGGATAATAAGGAGAGGATAAGAAGGGGGATCGGGCCTCCGGTACTCTCACTCACCATACGAAACACAAGGGTAGGTACGTACTATTACTGTTGGTTCATGCTGATTTTTTGTGAGAGGGTGGTTCTTCCCCGATCGAGCCGGCCCATTCATGCTAGGATAAGCAAGGCTGTACCAATGACGAAAACGTCATGTTTAAAACGTACATTAAAAAGCAAATTTTACAGCGTGTTTATAAACTTACCAAATATAAAAAGAAATATTACTACAGTAAAATACACGAAAGATACATACTTCATTGTCGTTATAACACTAAAATGCGTCTGCATACATTTCTGCAACGCATAACCGTATCTATCTATTATAGATTGAGATTAAAAGTTGATAATGAACTTGCATTAATTACATTTATAGATCTCTAGTTGTTAATTAAAGCTTTAATTAGATGTTTATTTGCAAATTAACACAATGTATATAGTATTTAGTAGCTAATTATAAAAACAAAGCAATTATAGCTTAGTGGTAACTCTTAAAAATAAATTAACTTAAGTTTTGATGTTTTTATATATTTTTTTATCTTTTGACATGCTTAGCCTTGTGTTAACTTTAGTTTTTTTCTATCTCTATAATTATACCATTTGATAGGGCATCATGAGTAATCATATCTCAACTATACTTAGTAGCCTGTTCAGGTCAAAATTAATAACTTCTATTTTAAACATACCGATAATTCTGGGCATATATGTCACCAAATAACTAATAATATGCCCCATACCATTTTCATCGACAACGACGGCTTACAAAGGGACCAGTTTTTTAGCCGCCATCGAATCATTATCAACTTGACTAATAAATATGATGAAGGTTTCAACCCTTTGTGGTTTTTGCAGTAATTAGTTGATTAATAAATATATTACGTACAATCCAATTTAGATAGAACAATATACCGATTTTATAACAATTTCAATTTTAAAAAATTAAAAAATAATTGCAATTTTCATGAAAAGACTTTATTAAGTTTTCCTGGTCAGTATAATGTATGCAAATACTTCCGACAGATGGCGCAGGCGTCAAATAAGACGTTAAGGATGAATGTGTTATCAAAATTACCAGTCCCGAGCATTTGTCGCTATGGCTGAATTGGAAAAGCATCTGGACGGTATCCAGGAGATGCAGGTTCAAATCCTGCTCGTGGCTGTTATTTTCGATGTCACATATTCACACTTTGTGTTAAAGGTTGAGCAGGATTTGAACTTGCATCTTCTTTCAATTGTTTATTTGTATTCGTTTACAAATTATCACAGATTGTTAAACGAAAACATTGTGAGGAAACCTGCATGCGTGAGAGATTTTCTCGATGGCCTGTAAAGTCTACGGCATCGCAATTTTTGTTGCAACTAAACACTGATGTCAAATAAAGTATATTTATTATAATATCTCCCATATATATAGTAACAAATATGTTTGTAATTTAATGTTGAGTTTGTGTTTTATTTTTCTTAATTTTTTCTTCTTTTTCTTTTTTTAATATCTCCATTTTTCTATCTCCGTGAAGAATATACAGCTTGCCAGCGTCCTCGATGGTATAAGTTTGATTTACGTAATATTGACAATCTTGTCCTCTGCCGTTATAATAAAAAGTCTCTGTAAAATATAACAACAAAATAAGTCTGTGTAATATAAAAAAAAATATATAGGACATGAGACGGAACTGAAAAAAGGTAAATAATTCCTAAACCTTATTAGAATTTAAATAGAACTCATATTTACAGGATATGTAAATTATATATATATAGATGGACAGTATTTACTTAGTACAAATTATTTCGATTGATGGCGTTGTACACTGTATAGTGAATGTTGGTGTTAAGAATTTTGCATGCACACCACGCCGAACTCATAAGATTTTACCAATTTAAATTTCGATAAACTTGCCTATTTACGTGTGTATCCATTTCAAAAACTGACAATTTTAAATTGCATACCTTTACAATTAATATTGTATAACAAATCGTAGATCATATATATAACAACACCACACAAAGGTCTAATAACTCACAACACCACACAAAGGTCAGTATTACTACTCTGTGGAGACTAATCCAGAATACATCAGATATTTAATAGAAATGCATTATTAAAATTAATATAAATGCATAAGTAACTCTGTCTGCATGTTGTAACGCTTTAACGGCTATACCATTCAGCCTATGGTAACGAAATCTCATGCGGAGTATGGATGAAAGCCGGGTAAAAGTCATGACCTACTTCTTTATAAATCAACTCTCGCTGGATTAAAATAAATGACGATTAGATGCATTCTACATTTTTCAAGTGGAAAATGTAAAGCCAGTTATTAAAAATTCTTCAATTGGTCATTAAAACTTACAAGTATGCATTACAGATCTTATCAAATATTATTATGATAATATATTGAATAATAAATAATAAAAAAAAACAGCATCACGCCTGTATTCCCCGAAGGAGTAGGCAGAGGTGTATTACACACCCACGACTCGCCAGCTATGTTTAAGTCCCACGTAATAGGGGGCGAGCCTATTGACGTATAATTGATCTTATTTTACTAATGGATTTGCAATCTTAGGTTATCTTGTGTGTGTCCAAAGCTAACCTGGGGGGTTAGGCAGAATGTCATATTTCACGTTTCGACCGTATCGAGATCACTGTGATTGGTTGAGAAACCGACGCGTGATGTCACAATAATCCGTTGGCCAATCACGGTCATCTCTCAACCAATCACAGTGATCTCGATACGGTCGACACGTGAAATATGACATTCTGCCTAACCCCCCAGGATTGACAATTCGTGGGTGAGTGGTGGGCTCTCCTCCTAAATAATAACAATGGAATTCCGCCAAGTGTCACCTCATTCAATTAATTAACAAATTATTTGCGAAAATGAAAAAAAGAGCTTTACTGCGAGCAGGATTCGAACCTGCGTCCCATCCAATCCGGGGAAGTGCTCTAGACCGCTAAGCTATTGCAGTCACCTAATGGTGACGCATTATCCACGTCACATTTGTTTTAGATGTGGTTGAAGAGCCATGCCACCCATCGGATGTATTTGCATACATTTTATTTCAGTATAGTAAGTTTAATTTTATTATTACAATTAAAATTCAGACTAATCGATGGCGTGAATTTTAAACATTGTGATCTGTATTTTAGCACATGACATGCTCAGCTACTTTAAAGAACAAATTATTTGTAAAAATGGAAAAAGAGCGCTTTACTGTGAGCAGGATTCGAACCTGCGCCTAATCGAATCCGGGGAATTGCTCTGGACCGCTAAGCTATTGCAGTCACGACCAATCTTCACTTCACATTTGTTTTAGATGTCTTTGGTAGCGTGTCTCAAAATACAGATTACAATAATAATAAAGATATTTCAAAAATAATTACTATACCTTGTGTATTATTATGTGTTTCAATGAGACAGTTTTCCAGGTGTATGTCACAATCATTACGGAAAGTCACCAAGCCGTATTTTTGGTGATGAGCACAGACTGGCCTCACACGGGTTAAACCAATTCTGTAATATAAATTTAAATAATTCTATTAATATTATAAATGTGAAAGTATGTATAAATGTATATTTGTTACTTAATCACGCAAAGACGGCTTAACAGATTTGGATGATAACAGGTATGCCGATAGTTTATTATCTGGAATAACACATAGGATCATTTTTTTACATAACAGATTCTTGTGTGATATTTTTGCATAGAGGCATTAATCTGGCATAGAGTTCTGAGCTCCTCGCAGGTGAAATCGCGGTCAGCAGCTAGTATGATTACATATAATAACACTCCCAGGGTTGCTATAATATTAATTTTATGTTTTATTCAGTGTGCTATCCAAACCAAAATAGAAAACTGCTGATAATGCTGTAAACTATTCAAAACATCGGAACGAAAACATATAATTACGAAGACCAAATTATTTGTGAAAATGGAAAAAGAAAGCTTTACTGCGAGCAGGATTCGAACCTGAGTCCCATCCAATCCGGTGAAGTGCTTTGGACTGCTAAGCTATCGCAGTCAAATCTTTTAGAGACCGTTACCGTTAGGTTGAGTGCTCTTTAAAGTAGAGTAGTAGTAGTAGTTCTTGAAAGTAGCTGAACATATCAAGTGCTAAAATACAGATCAAAATTAATGTAATTACGTGAGAGAATTTAAAAAAAGGATTTTTTTTTTATCATGTAGTGGCAGACGAGCCACGGTCCATCTGATGGTAAATGGTAACCGTCGCCCATGGACTCGACTATACTGAGAGTATTGTCAAGCCGCTGCTCACCAATTCATTACACAGATGAAATGAAATATAAACGGCTATCTCCTGCTACAGCCAAAACGCAACGATGTGCTTCATGGCCGGTCATACGGGAGATGGTGGTACCAACCCGCTCGGGCCGGATACCAAGTGAGTACTCCCACTTGGTACCCAGCCCTACCACCAGTCATGCAATGCATGATAATTGCTTACTTCGCTTAGTCGCCTCATACGACACCCGTGGGAAAGGATGGGGTGGTGACACTTGTATTCTTAATCCGTCACCACACGGATTAAATATTATTCGGATCGAATATTCGTTATAAAGTGTTTGTAATATGATTATTTTAATTACCTTCTTGATTTAGCAAAAATTTTAGATGTGCAGTTCAAATGAGCTTGGTAACAAACAGCTTGGTGCTCCGATAGCAATTTTGGTGGTCCATCGGTAAACGTTTCATACTTTGGATACAATGGTTCTTTAAGTTCTTTGATCTCCGTGGCATCCCAAACACGAGTGTAAGGAGTAATCGTGTCAGAATTTGTAGATATGCTTATATAGACTGCAATTAAATTAGAACAACGAAAATACACTATAGAAGGTGGCAGAAACGAACTTAATTGATGGTAAGTGGTATATGCCACACTCAGGATACCATCTCCTGGGTGGGAACAGGACTGAATATTGTCCCAAAATCAAAGCAAGCTTGATTGCTTCAGAGATAAACTGGATAAGACGACGGCACATGGCGGGTTTCTTTAGTGGGTGAGGGCTCCACACGACATTATTTCGAAAGGTCAACCTTCGAAATTCGGGCCTTAAACTGAGGATCGAACTTGAAACCTCTGCCTTGATAGTCTTTTGTCTCACCCCTAGGCCATGTTTTACATAAACCATTACAGGTGCTTGAGTGTCAATAGATACGATAATTAAAACATACCTCGTAATGCACAGATAATGGCAAAAAATAGTGTGTTTCTCATGGCGACGGCGTTTCAAGTCGAACCTGGAAGTAAACGCATGCAACAAAATCTGAGATTGATTGATTGCAATCAATTTTAATGCTTAGATCTGATTAATAAGAACTTCTTTAATTGAAAATGTTCAACAAGTTGCTTAGGGTCTCGTCATAAAGATATTTTTTTATCGTTTACTGTGGCAGACGACCCACCGGGTGGTAACCGTCGATATTATAATACTAAGAATACTGGCAAGCAGCTGCTAACCGTTTCATTCCGCGGATGGGAAATAAATATTCAATCATTCGTGGCGCAGTCGGTAGTGTAACCGACTTCCGTGCACAAGATCGTGGGTTCGATTCCCACTCAGGACAAGTATTTGGGTGATGAACACAGGTATTTGTACTGCGTCTGGGTGTTTTCTATCTATTATATGTGTGTATTTTACAAAAAAAAAAGTAATCTGGTACCCATAGCACAAGCGTTAAGCTTAGTTTGGGACCAGAGTACGTTGTGTGAAAAATGTCCTCGAATATTTATTTATTTATCTTATCTTGATAATAATGATCCTGATATACAATCGCAGTATCATCTATCGAGTCCAATTCCAAATTTCAGTCAATCCAGGACCCACTCACTCAAACACACAAAAATTCAGCGTAATCGGTCCAGTCATTTTGGAGATTTACGATACTGATGCAAGACAATTGAATTTTGTGTACTCGTATATAAATAGATAGTGTATGTATATAGCCTAGCATATCAAGTGCTTAAAAAACACTAGGTATGATTGTCTGTAAAGTCGGTTTACGTACGATAATTTTACGTGATAACGTCATATATGTTTTCTGAGAGTTTCACAAACAATGCATTGGTCGCCATACATTTTTCGGAACGTAACACTTTTTCGTGCGTGCATCCGGCGTTCAACGATTTATAAGACGTTATCACGTCAAAATAAAAACGACAAGATTAGATATTTTTTTGGTAAAACCTTAAGGAAATGGCAACCCTCGGTTCGAGAATCTCTGTATAATGATCTAATTAAGGCTTATCTCAATATTACTTCAGCCAAAGATCCATTATTCTCAGCCATTACCCATTTGTTTGATATAAGATTTAATCTGTGCTCGAATATAGCCCTGGAGTCTATGATGGAGAATATTTTATGTTATATACTCCTTACTACAATTAGCGGTAATATTTCTTAATCTTAAAAGTTAAATATTGTTTTAATACTTTTCTGATTGTCATAAGAGCCTTTTAAAAATAATTATTAATAAAGTTAATAATTATATTTGTAACAAATAATTTATTTCTATCTTAAGGATGTTTAATATTAATTACTATCTACACGTTTAATATTAATACACATTATATATAATGTGTATTATTTAAATTTAAATTAACTTTTTAGCAAGACAAGCTTGGACTCAAGAAAAATACCTTAATATTGTAAATGAAACAAATGACTCAAACGATTTGAAAGATCATACTTTTGAAGATGTTACTGAAAACAGTCCGTCTACCATACCAGTTACTGAAAGTTTGTGTTATATTGCACTTATGAGATGCAACACATTAATATCACCGTATGTATTTTCTACTATCTATTACCTACTATTATGTTTTAAAATTCTCGGATCATCATTGATAGTATAAAGATAAAGAGGCTGATCGAATTTGGTTCAAATATGGCATGGCTTATCTAATATAATAATATGAAATACTCGTGTCACAGTGTTTGTCACCATTCTCCTCAGAAACGGCTTGACCGATTCTTAGAAATTTTGTGTGTATATTATATAAGTGATAAGGGTGGTCCACCCCATTTTTTTCTATTTTTTTGACATTTTTTATTTTATTTTTTTATGATTCGGCATATAAGTTAGTTATTTTTTTCTATGCTAGAAATTCCCTTAAATTCTCTAGAAATAATTTATACGACAAAACAACGGTTGCCGGATATTTTTATATACTTTTTTAGCATTTGAAATGCTTAGGCATATACATTAAATTTAAAGTACAAATTATAATTCGTGAATAAGGAAAAAGAGTATTTTAGTACAGGCGGGAATCGAACCTGCGTCCCTTCCTATCCGGGGAAGTGCTCTAATCCACTGAGCTACAGTACTATCTTTTCGTTTTTCTTTGGTCGTTAAGACAAATGTAATAAGGAGATTGGGTATGTCTAAAGCACTTCCCCGGATAGGAAGGGACGCAGGTTCGATTCCCACCTGTACTAAAATACTCTTTTTCCTTATTCACAAATTATAATTTGTACTTTAAGAGTAGCTGAGCATGTCAAGTGCTAAAATATAGATCAAAACATTAAATTTAATGTTTAACGATTGCCGGGTCAGCTAGTGTTTACATAATATTAATAGGAATTATTAGCTATTTCTAACAATTATTATTACGTAATCAGTGGTAGAGCCTTGCTTATCCCAGCATGAATGGGCCGGCTCGATCGGGGACCACCCCTTCACAAAAGATCAGCGTGAACCAACAGCAGTTATCCCTACCGTTGTGTTTCGTATGGTAAATGAGGGTGACGGAGGCCCGAACCCTCTCCCAATCCTCTCCTTAATATACTTCCTATCCCTTTCCTTGGAGATGGAATCGCGCGAGTGATACGTCTGGTGTTGCTAGCGTCTATAGGCTACGATAACCGCTTACCAATCAGGTGGGCCATATGCTTGTTTGCTACCCACGTAATATATAAAAAAAAAAACATAATTTACTTTTTTATTTAATGAAAGACCACAAACAAGTTCAAAACAATACAAAAAATATAAAATAAAAGTTTACATAACTGCAGTAGTTATTGTGAACCCAGCACTGTTAGTCACAACGTATTACAAGTTCTTAAAGTTGTGGGTGCAATAAAGTTATGTATAAAAATAAATACAAAACAGGGTCTTTACAATAAATAGGTGTATAGGTATCTGTTTAAAGTGTGTCTATGAATCAAGAAGCATAAAAAAATTCATATAAAGGTAGTTTAGTGTATAAATAATTGTGTAACGTACGTATCAATAAATAATTATGTTTTAGTATCTAGTAGTATTACAATTGGTGAAGTAGTATCATAGTATTGTATGTAGTATAGTATTGTGTGTAGTATTGTATGTAGTATAGTCTTGTATGTAATATTAGAAAGTGTGTATTATAGTTTAGGTATAGTGTGTATATTATAGGTATTAGTGTGTATTTACATTTTTTTATTCATTATGTGCTTAGTTTAGCTGTTACCAGTTTCTTATATGTACGAACGTTCGAAGCAAAGATATCTAGTTCATTGAACATTTTATTATGTGTAGACATAAGGCGGTTTATAGGACACCGAAGTCCAGAATTAGTTCGACATTTTGTAATTGAAAAAAGGGTATGAGGGCGCGCAGATCGCATATGACATCTAGATGGTATTCTGTAATGTATTTTGTTCGTCAGCTCATTACAATCATATTTGTTGTGACATAGATCATACAATATCATTGCTTCCAATTTCGCACGTCTAGACTTTGAAATCAGTAATTTTGTATTTACTCAGTAAGTCAAAATAAGGTACTCGTTTCTTACTACATTTATAATTTACACATGGTAAGTATTTATTTTGTACCATTTCGATTTTATTGACATATTTTTCATATAACGGGTCCCAGATAGCTACTGCATACTCTAGCTGTGGCCTGACAAGTGATTTAAAAAGGTGTAGGTATGTGAAGGATCGCTTGAAATAGGCTTCTGTGCGAAATACAAATCCATACATTTTGTAAGCCTTGTTCACAACGTTCTCTACGTGCGTATCGAAATGAAGCTTATTGTCAAATGTGATGCCAAGATCTTTAACAATGTTTACTTTTTCCAGAGGAGTACTGCAAAGCGAATATGTGTAATTACTGATTTTCTTTTTTTTTGTGAAAGTAATTGATTTACATTTATTAAGGCTTAACTCAAGTTTATTTTTATAGCAGTAGGTGGAGAGCCGGTTTAAATCCTGTTGAAATTTAATGTGATCATCAAAGTTACTTATAATACTGTACACTTTTAAATCGTCAGCATATAAAAGGAAGTTACAGTTGAGGAAACAGTTATGAATATCATTAATATATATAACGAATAGCAGTGGTCCGATAATGGCTCCCTGTGGGACGCCTGAAGTAACAAGTATACATGGAGATTCATGTCCTTTTATAACTAATTTTTGGGTTCTGCTAGAAATATACGATTTGTACCACCGCCAAAGGTTTCCTCTTATACCGTTAAAAGCTATTTTCTCAAGTAGCATTTTATGGTCAACCCTGTCAAATGCCTTACAAAAATCGGTATAGACACTGTCAATTTGTTTATTTTTATTAATTCCTTGAAATAAGTATGACGAATATATAAGTAAATTAGTAACAGTGGAACGTTGTTTAACGAATCCATGTTGCTGAGGTATAATGGTGCTACATATTCCTGCTGCATCATGTACCAATCGCTCGTAGACTTTTGACAGAGTGGATAATATTGAGATAGGCCGGTAATTTTCTATATCCTTCTTGCAACCTCCTTTATGAACAGGAATCTCGGATCTTAGCGATTTTCCATATTTTAGGGAATACTCCGTCTTGTAAGCATGTATTAAATAGACGACAAAGTAGTTCCACTAGAGAATCAGCAGTGGCCTTTAAAAAGAACGTATGAATATTGTCAACCCAGCGCCCTTTGTGATATCAAGTGAACTTAATGCTTTTTTAATGTGATTTTTTGGAATTATGACATTGTGAATTAAAGTATCAGGTGTTTGAGTGTCGTCAACTTCAAGGTCTGATGACAAGAGACATCAAGAGATTCAGTCACTGAGGATGGCTCAAAAACTGATCCAAAGTAATCCGAGAATAAAGAACATATCTCATTCGGAGTATTAGCTGTTATAGTCTTATAATGAACTGTATTTGGTATCTCTGGTCTTTTTTTATGATTTTTTATAAACTTCCAAAAGTATTTAGAGTTAGTTTTTATATTATTCTCGACACTTTGTAAATAATTCTTGTAAAATCGCTCAGAGGCAAGTTTGAATTTTTTTCTGTACATTGAAAAAATGCTGTAATTTGAATCATTCCTATATTTTTTCATTTTGATCCATGCACTATTTTTTTATTATAAATATGTATAAATTCCGCATTGAACCAACATGGGTAAGAGGAGGATTTTATGACCTTGGTTGGTATATGTTCCTGAATAATTTTATACAATCTGTCATAGAAACAAGTGACTGCCTCTTCTGCATTTTTGTTATTAAATAAATCCGTCCAGTTTCTATTTACTAATTCCGCTCTTATTTTATCATGATTTGCCCTTTGATAACAGTATTTTAAATGTATTTTACTTTTCAAATTATTTAAGTTATTAACAGGTAGTCGTATTGAAAGAGGGGGGTGAAATTTATCAATAGATATTAAGGGGGAGGATATGGGCGATAAGCTACAATTTGTGTCATTTAAGGTAACTAAGTCTAATATTTTATTGTTTTTATTTAGTAATGAGTTTAATTGATGGCAGTCATGCAGTGACATAAAATTAGCAAGTAACGAATGTGTTGGGTTATGAACATTATCTGTGTTAGGGTGTAAGAAAGTTCCAGTATAATTTCATTGTATATTAGGTAAGTTGAAATCCCCTATTATAAGTAAATTTGTATTCACATTATATTCGCATAAATGATTTTGTAAATTCGTAAAAAAGTTTTGATACGTATCGTAGCTTTACTAAGGTGGGATATAAACTGCGGTTAATAAATAGATACGATTTGAAACTCTCAATTCAATAACCAAATGGTCAACCAGTGGAGAGGGGGGCGGCGTCAAGGTCTGGCGCAGTCATTGATAGCATGGGCAGTGTAGTACATACGCAGAGTGAGCGCAGTATTGCAACCAGAACACCGCCTCCATCCCGCCGACCGGTGGCCCTTCGATCGCGATCCTTTCTAAATACCTGATATCTGTCGTCTATGAATTCACTATCAAATATATGCATGTAACCACGTCTCAGTAAAAATAATAATGTCATAATTGTTTGATAAAATATTCATGCGAAGAGTATGCAGTTTTGTTCTGAGTCCACGGCAGTTCTGGTAGTACAATACTAGATTATTAGCCATTTATGCTATAAATCAATAAAAGGTATTTGTTTAAAGTTATTGCGATTTGAAGTGTTTCAATAGTGCACATACAATATGATTTATGTTCATATAATACTAATTGTTTATGTAAAAAGTGATTATACATAACAAATGTAGTAAGCACAAACAATAACTGCATTGGATAATATAATATAAAAGGAAAGTAAAAATAAGAAAGGTGAGCTATTTGGTAATCGTATAAAATTATTTTTCTTCATTGGTAGTATTTATTTGACATTAAGTAATTATAATAATAACTTAATGTTTCAATGTTGATTAGTAAATATTTTTTATGGAAACTGGTAAGCAAATATAGTCTAGTTAACGAGATACATATTACATTGGTATATTTTAGGTCATTAACTTGGTAAGTTAGCTATAGGTAACAGTAATTACACAACACATGGGAATGCACACTGTTTACTTGCATATTATAGTATATATTATTACAGTTTGATATATTACACAGATTTGAAGTTATAATGGGGCAGGATTTGACACACCTATTTAGATTAATATGAGTAGTAGTAAAGAAATTACATACAGAATAAACTAATATCATGGGGTTATTAGGGCTTGATCTTGTTGACATCTTGTTCCGTACGCACTGCAAAAATAGTGGAGGTTTCTATCTGTCGAACAAGTATGGTGCCATGCTTTGTCCATACATACTTATAGTTATGTTTCTTAGCAGCTTCACGACAGAGGCGAAATATTAATTTATTTCTCGGCGTTAGATATTCGTTTATATATACGGTACGTGCGGTACCGGCGAGCTGTAGTTGGTCAGTGGTGAATCCTTTCGCCAGCCTTGCCGCTGTTATCACATTATCACGTACCATCTTGGTGGTAAATCGCACTATTATATTTTTCGGATATGGATTTTTCTGGTCAATGTGTGGCACTCGGTGGGCCGATACTATGTCAGTAATATTAATGGGATGCCTAATTATCGTACCTATTTTTTCAAGTAATAATACCAGACTTTCATCACGGCGTTCAGGCAGGTTAGCTATTTCGATGTTATACTGCCTCACTTGCTGTTCCATAGATTCAATTTTGTTTTCTAATGTAGCAATCTGACTTGGCATATTACTATACGATATAAGATCGTTTTTAACGGACTTCAAGTTATTTTCAAGGGAGTCCTGCCTGTTGTGCAAGTAATTCACCGATTCCTGTACATTATCCAATCGCGAGCTTACTTCCCTCAGGGTGTCATTTATAGATGACGATAACCTGCACTTTTCGCGTTCGAGTACGTCGGTAATAGAATTTTTTATAGTATCACTGATTGTTGCATCGAGATTTTTTTTCCAGATGGTAAGTTGTTCACATATTGTTTGTTCAGCCGCCTTCTTAATTTCATCATCCAAGCTTGGTTGCTTGCGCTTGCGTAAGTTGATGAAAGTATCATGTTCCATTGATGCACGAGTTGTTGCCACAGATAAATCAGGGTTTGCCGAAGATAGTTTATCAGGGCTTGGTGGTGTGAGTTGCATCGTTGCGTAGGTGTATGTGCTTTCTCAGTTGAGCGCAGCAAATATTGTGTACGGCGCTCCCTTAGTTGCATTGTACCTTTGTAACCGAGACAATATAGCACTCAGGCCCTCACTCTAATTAATCCGACACAAACTTGAGTTTACACTTAATGTAACACTTTCGAACTTAAGATATAGTGGGTAGGTAGGTACGAGACAAAAAATATAATGACACTGTACACGTCTACTAGCAATGGGCACCACGGCTGGAATCTATACATCTATCTATACATATATCTTACAGTCCTTGAAGCATTAAATTTATTACCCAAGTTACAGTGTCAAGTGAAGTTGAGAATTTTTCTGCAAATTTGAGTTGGAATGCCATCCGGCATTGCAACATTCGCTGAGTAATGGGCAGACAAAGTGTGCTAAGGCGCAATACCGATCCTGGAAAAAATCGGTTTCTATTTTTACTATATTCGTTATTATTTTAAACTTTACTTTTAAAAATTTTGTAAGTGGGCATCTTTTGTGGCATGAAAAAATATTTTATTTCTCTCTATAAAAAAGACTAATATTATAACAATTCATTAGCAAGACATACTTTTTAATCTGATAAATTATCTACATGTTATGCAAACTGTTTTCAAATTATGTGAAGATTACCGTTTTAGTATTTCATAAATGGGCTGTGTGGGGCCGGCTTTAGAATTGTCCCACCCCTGTCACCTCTGTCTCCACCCATGGGAGTCGTAAGAGCGGACTGAGGGAATACCGGGGCAGTAGGCAGCAGCACTCCCTCGAGTATTAACAATATCCACTGCGATCGCCAACCCGCCTGCCAAGCGTGGCGATTACGGCACTATCCCCCTATATGAGCGCAGAGGAACGCGCGTTGTGGCGTTCTCTTGGGGAGGCCTATATCCAGCAGTGGACGTCGAAAGGCTGATAGATGGATGGACGAAATGGCGCTACTGCTACTATTTATATCTTATAGGTACAATATGAGTAATATGATAGATTTTGAAACTATTATTTTGTTTGCCACTTACATATTTTTCATTTCTTTGCGTTATGCAAACACGCAAGCAAGACGAAATTGTGGGCTAGTAAAAAATTATGTTGCAGCGAAAAGAAAGGAAAAGTTGTGTGTGCTCACCAGAAATCATTTCGACTGGTGAACTTTGCAAGCCATTGTGAAATTGCCCTGCAAAATTGTTTACACAAAGTACATGAGGAAATGACTGGGGTTATATCAAACGGTACGTATAAAGACAACAAAGTGTGCAATTGTGGAATCATAAAAACAGTCACGAGGAGGATTTCCCCTAGAAAATCCAGATGCTTTCTTAACTCAATGAAAAATATAAAATAATAAAAAAAAATATTTTAATATTATTTGAATAACTACAATTCAGAAATACTAAATCATACCCGTATAATGTTTTCAGGTAAATTTTCTTGCCGACTCATCTCAGTCGGCATAAATATACCCGCCGTTGGTTTATTTAGTGGGTGAGGGCCCCCACACTACCCTGTTCGTTGCCCCGAACGACGGGATGTGCAGATATGTAAATTTTTTTCTGCCTTAATAAAAAAAAGGAGATTCATTTCCGTTGGGTGTCCTATAATGGCAATTATGTTTAAAAGGTTTTATCGATTATTTTCTGGCTTTTGGTGACCTTTATCACAGTCATGAAAATGTACTCTTAGAGTATTTGTTAATTGTAATTATAATCTTTCAGAAACCTTCTTCTATAACGGCAAGGGTAAGCCGTGTGAATATTATTTGAAAAGAAGTGATACCCTGGAAAACGCTATAAAGCTTTACTATATCGACAAACAGAAGTATCGAAAATTTTTTGAAGAATTCGAGAAGATTGATGAGAGAAATAAATATGATGTTGTTGATAGTATTGAACCTCTATAGACTTCGTTATAACTGCTGTATAAATCAAATATCCCCGCGGCTCAACCGCAAGCAAAAGCTGTTTTTTTGGTTAAATCTCAGATTCCCGATAAAGTTGCGGAATAAAATGTATACCAGTTTTTAAATTTAATCAAAGACTATCAAACGTTCAGTAGTTTTTACGTGAAGCCCGAACAAACAAGCATAAAAAAATCTAAAAAAATGTTTGGTGTTTAGAGATTATAAAATAATAATCTAAATAGCCTAATAATTATTAATTTTTCTGAAATATCTTAAATGTCTGTACATTTGCAAGCGTCGAATAGAGCTTACCTTGCCATATTAAACACTAACAAAAATGCAAAATTTATATTGACGAACTAGGTTTAGGCTGCCTGGAGACGCGGGTTATATCTTAAATCTAATCAATAGCTACCAAATAAAAAAAGTTGCATCAAAATCTGTAGTTTTTGCGTGATGTGCGAACGATTTATTTGAAAGGCCTTGATTGGACTTAAAAACTGGTTTACATTTTATCCCGCTACTATATCGGGAACCTGAAATATAACCGAAAAACTAGCTTTTGGCTGCGGCGAAGCCGCGGGCAAAGGCTAGTTTGTTTATATAATTAATAAGTCGTTTTTGTTTTATTGTGGTGGTGTCCGCGACTCCTTCCGCGTGGACTTCATAAAAATATAAATACGTCACTATATGGTATTTTCATTATCACTATGCAAAAATAGCTTTCCCAAGGGAACCATTTATTTTTCCAATATGAATAGTAACGTATATCATTTTCTGGGCTCCAGACTATAATATATTATATGTAAAATTTCATGTGGATTGGTTCAGTAGTTATGGCGTAAAAAACAAACCAATTTAATTTCACATTTTAATTAATAAGGATAGCAAGGATTAGACTGGTGGTAAGTGTTTACTAGAGGCAATGTTCTTGCCCTCTCTATCTAGAATACGAAGGAGGAAAAGACGGAAGTAGGATGAGGGGTCAACTCTTCAGCTCTGAGTGACTGAAAATCATCCTACAGTAAGATTATAGGAATTCCTACTTTACTTATGATGAAATTCTCATAAATAGTAGTATTTTTCCAGTAGAAACATTGCATTAACATTTTTTTATTGCTCATGATAGCAGACGAGCAGATACCCACCTTTTTTTTAAGTCGGAAAACATTTTTTTTAACCGCACACCCCGTCGTTCGGGGCAACGAACAGGACAGTGTGGGCCCTCACCCACTAAAGAAACCCGCCGTGTGCCGTCTCTCCGCCTTTATTGGCGGGCCACCGGAACCATATTACATTCCTTCAGTGGAGCATACACCCACCTGATGGTAATTGGTAGCCGTCCTTCATAGACTCAACTATGCTAAGAATACTATGAAGCCGCTGCTTACAATTAAATTTCACGGATATAAAATGTACAGATCTTCCGCTACAACCAAGACACACTGAGGCGCTTCATAGCCGGTCACACCGGAGACGGTGGTACCGACCCGCTTGGGCCCTACAACATATAGCAACCACCAAGTAACCAACATTGTTGATAGCAATATTAAAAAAAACACGTGCAAGAGAAAACTGTAACTGATTTATTTCAAAATAAATAGATAGTATCTGTACAAACATAAGAAGTATTCAAATTTTAGGTGAAAATGACGTTCAAAATATAACTATACAATGAAAACAAACCCATTTAAAAAGGAGCATGCGCCGATATAGGCCCGAGAACATGTTTGTGCCAATTAGGATTTCCCAGCGCACAGTGCAACCCATCGCCGTTGACATAAAAGTAGACTGGAAAATAAACAACATAATATTATACATTATTTATTGTTTTATCCCTTAGTGTTCCTTCACGCGAGGACGATTCGTGTTTTTGGAGAATTGAATTGAATTTTTTCACAATTCTTTTTCGGAAATGTTTTTTAAATTCCCGTATTCGATCACGTTAAATCACGTATCGTCTTTTAAAAATTACGTTCGACGAAAAAGATGAATCGTAAATGTTTTGTGAATTCAGACATTTTGACAAATCGTGAAAACATTTTTGATCTGTATTTTAGCACTTGACATGCTTAGCTACTTTAAAGTACAAATTATTGAATGTGGAAAAACAGAAATTTAGTACGAGCGGGATTCGAAACTGCGTCCCTTGCAATCTGGGGAAGTGCTCTAAGCTGCTAAGCTATCGTACTGACCAACGGTCATACCTAATCTCCACATCACATTTGTCTTTACGACCCACTCCCACCTATCGGATGCATTTACATAGATTAACGCATGCACGCATCATGTATGAATTTTAATTGCAAAATTTAACTTACTATTTTAGATTAATGCATGTGCATGCATGCTAATTAAAAATTAATTTACCTACTTTGATCGTTCGAATGTCATAATCATGTAATAGCGGGCGAGCCTATTGCAATCTATCGGGCACATCTAAAACTAGAATTAACATTTAATACATTCAAAAACATTGTGATTATATTCTTTTTCTTAGTATAATATTGACGTGAAAACATCTAATGCGGAAGGAGGGTAAAAGCGTCTGATTCCAATTTACTAATTTATTTAATTGGTTTTAACGCCATAATAGCATCTAATTGAACTACTATGGGCCGTGTGGGGCCGGCTTTAGAATTGTCCCAATATGGAACCAAAGCCCATACATTTGTGGGCATCCTCCTTTTTATACACAAATATTAATATATCGGGTCTTAATCGCGTATATAATGCTCAACCCGTGACCACGGCCGATGCAATACGGTCGAAACGTGGGGAAATTAAGGTATTCAACCTCAACATTATATACGCGATTAAGACCCGATATATTAATATTTGTGTATAATGTGTACAAATCGCGAAAGTTTAAAAGTCTTTATCCTCATTTTTTATTTATTTTTAAATTCCTTTATTTTTGTTAATATTTTTTTAAATTTGTTTAATTTTGTTAACATTTTTCCCTTTAAGCTTACACACAATTATAAAAAATTGACGTCGCGGGACTTCTACCAGATGTGAAAACATTAAAATTATTTTGTAGAAATAATGAGTACAAAATAAAATGATCATATCTTTTTCAATGTGTGCTTATATAAAATTATGACATGTATAAAATAACGGAAATGGACATAAATCATCATCAGGCCCTAGATATCATCCAGGACTTACTTGCCAAAACGAATCAAACGATCTCAAAAATTATGGGCGTTTTATAGCACAGTGGCCATGGCCTAAATCGATACGTTGCGACGTTTAATTACCAAGTACCCATGGCCACCTTTCAGCTCCATCATTAGACCCTGGATACCGTCTAAAGACAAAGTACTCGTCAAGAAGAATCATACGAGCCTAAACTCAATGGGGTTACGTCGTTTTATATTGGAGTTCCTATAACTACCTTCTAGCTCCATTATCAGACCCTGGATACCATCTAAAGATAAAGTACTCATCAAAACGAATCAAATGATTCCATACTAGATGGGGTTGTGTCGTTTCCTTACAGAGTTACTGTGGCCACCTTTCAGCTCCATCATCAGACTCTGGATACCGTCTAGAGACAAAATACTTGTCAAGACGAATAATACGAGACCAGGCTTGATGGGGTTATGTCGTTTTTTAATGAAGTCGTATGGCTACATTCCAGCTCCATCATCAGACCCTGGATATCATCAGGATTGGAGTACTAGTGAAGACAATTCAACCGGGCCCTAACTCTATGGAGTTGCGCCATTTAATTACAGAGTTCTTATGGCCACCTTCCAGCTCCATCATCATACCCTGGATACCTTCTAAAGACAAAGTGCCCGTCGCGATGAATCAAACGAGTGCAAACTCGATAGGGTTGTGCCGTTTCATTATAGAGTTCCTTGGTCCACCTTCCAGCTCCATCTTCAGATCAGCTCTGTATCATTATAATATTGCATTGTCATGCGATATACATATGTGTGTAATATTTCAGATCAACAGAAAACCGGGAAGTGTGTCAAATTTTACTTGCAAGACGAGACAAGTAAAATAAAAGCGTTGCCACGCTAACAGCCGGTTTTACCCTCCCTCCGCATTAGATGTTTCACATCAAAAATTGTGTGTATTTTTTTTTTAAATTGTGTGTAAGATTTAAGGGATATCATTAAGGCTTTTGAATTAAAAATAATATATATATACTTTTATTTTAAACATTTTATACTTTTATTTTACAATAATGTGTTCGGGGATGGAATTTAAAACCTTAAAACGTATCGCTAGCGAAGTCGAGGGAAACTGTTCGCCGTTTATATGGTTGAGAAGGGAAATCCTTATTTGGACGCGGATTGGTGTCGATTAATTTCTCGTAAATCTTCTGGCTAATGCGATCAAAATTCTCTATTATATTGTTACCGTTTTTTTACTACGTGCGTGTGGCAAACAAGCATACCTGATGGTAAGCGGTTACCATAGATGCTAGGAACACCAGAGGCATTACTCGCGTCACCAATTGCAAGAAACGGTATAGTATGTGCAGAAGAAGGATAAAAAGAGTATTAGGTTGGAGTTTGGACTTGCGCCACTCTCACTTACCGTAGGTAACACAACAGTAGTACTACCTCCTGTTGTTTTACGCTTATCTTCTGTAAGAGGATGGTATGGTACTTTCTCGAGGCTCGACAACTAGAGTAATTATATAATTACTAGTACATTCCCCACGGCTTCGCTCGCGTCATAGTATTGTCGATGAAAAATCAATTTCTGATAGGATTCCTATTATTATGGTTAGGGAGCTGAGTGCCATTTCGGTATATGATTTGTTCGTCTTTCATATTAATAGGGATGAAAGTTTATGCCAATATAAACCGATTTGGTCCTGTAAATGAAAGTCGTATGTCCCTCCGTTTTCAAGTTACACCGCTTCAAAATGATACTAAATCATTTGTTCGCGTCTGCCTCTTGGACTGATGGTCAAAATCATCCTTAGAACTATAAACATCATCTGTTTTATCACGGGACATATATATATAGGAAAAAAAGTTGGCAGACGTCTAAATCGCTGATTTTTTTATGTACGACTTTTTTAAATTTTTTTCAGGAATTAAGATAATTTGAGTATTACGGTTTATTATTGTTATTACTAAGAGTTCACGTAATAGTATATTATTTTCTGCCTTTTATGAAAGGAAAACAATTTTAATCAAAAAAGGTTGATTTAAAAAAAATACATAGCATCACAATCATCGGGTAGGCAGAGGTGTATTACACACCCACGACTCGCCAGCTATGTTTAAGTCCAACGTAATAGGGGGCGAGCCTATAGACGTCTACTAGACCATAGTCTAGTCATTACATATAATGTAATTTTATTATTGCTTGAGTCCTTCAATATCTTATAAATGTCTTCAAATTATAAGTATTTAGTTGTGATGTGATGACAGACGTCAGGCGGTAGGTGACGGCTGACAGATAGCAGTTAGTCAATTTAAAAGAGGACAGACGTATTACGGGATTCGATTGGCAAGAACGTGAACACAGTCGGTCGTGGTCGCCATACAACTAACCTGCACTCTACGTGATTATTTTGAGAGTTACATCCTAAAATATTGTGAGCATCACTTGTTATTTTGTTACCAAAACTAAACTATCCATAAAGATTAGTCTATTGAACAATAACGTCGTGTGATTTCAAGACTACCCTCATGTCTGACCATTATTCTGATGAACATGAAAATGAAGATAAGCCCCTGCCTTCGTTAAATATTTAGATATATATTGTGATCACCACATAAATACGTGTACGAGAGAGCAAGACAGTACTATTCGGAGCAAACGAAGGGAAACGATCGACAATTCTCACAAGGTTGACCGCGTAAAACAGCTGTCTATAGGGGGATTCCACGTCAAATCAGGCGGTAAAATAATTACTATAGATCAAAAATGATTAAAATAATTACTATTTTTTTTTCATAATTTCTTATTGTAATTGTTTCTTGAAGTGAGAATACAAAAAGAAAAAAATCCTAGTGAAACTTTATTTTTATTTCTTGGTTTTAGAGTGAAACAAAAACATGTTTCGTTAATTTATTAGCCTCAATGGCCTGAAATAAAACGGATAATTCAGAGAATAAAAAAATCAAAATAAAAAAGAAAGAAATTGTATTGTTTTGGTCCATCCATCCATCCATCCATCAGCCTTTCAACGTCCACTGCTGGGCATAGGCCTCCCCAAGAAAACGCCACAACGAGCGGTCCCGTCATGGGGGATAATGCCGTAATCGCCACGCTTGGCAGGCGGATTGGCGATCGCAGTGGATGTTGTTAATACTCGAGGGAGTGCTGCTGCCCATTCCCCCGGTATTCCCGCAGTCGGCTCTTACGACTCCCTGGTTCTGGTGGGACAATTCTAAAGCCGGCCACACAGAGGTTTGGTCCATTATCGAACTATTATCTATGAAAAAATTTCATTAATTTAAAAAAGCTCCTCTTTATGTTTTTCCTCAATTTAATGTTTTTTTTAGCTCGGACAACCCATTAGGGGTAAAATAAAATAAACATTTCTTAACATTTGAAATAATATTTAGAACCAAACAAAACCCACGATTCATTGGACATCAAAATCTGAGGGGTCAGGCCAGGCCAATGACCAACTACCTGGGGAATTATACCGTTGTCACTCTCTTCTCTCTAAGAAAGAAAGACAAAACTTTCGATAAAAAAATTATATAAAAATGCTGTGCCCTTGGAAAATCAGAGGTCTGGACCTCTGCCTTTCGATGTTTATCTTCTTGAGGATGATTCTGACCATCATTCCAAAAGGCAAATACGAACAAATGATTTAACAGACATTTTTTTTACACTTTTAAAGCACTGTCGATTGAAAACGCAGCGCTATCATGGTGGCAGACTATTTTTCTGTGGTTTTTTTATATCGTCATTAATCGAACAAATCAGGTCTGCCAAGCGATCAATTCAGAAACAATTTTTTAAATCATAAAAAATTGTTTAAAAATTAATTACATAAAAAGTCAGAGGGCTGGACGTCTGCCGCTTCGATGTGCCTCGTTTTGAAGGTGTTTCTGACAATCAGTTCAAGAGGCAGAGACGAACAAATGATTTAGCATACCGTTTCTTTTACATTTTTAAAGTGCTGTCAATTGATAACGCAGGCCTGTTATGGTGGCAGACGCGGTCCTTAATGCTTTTTATGGTACAATCATTGATATTAATCATGTCTGCCACACGAACAGATCATGTAGAAATTTTGGCATTCAGCTCCCTAACCATTAGGTATAAGCGTCGCCACGCTAGCAGCCGGTTTTACCCTCCCTCTGCATTAGATGTTTCACACTGTAATCACCAACATATCATATAGTAAAACTTTCTACGAAACACGCTGCATCTTATGATATGTATTATTCCGATTGGTTCAGTAGTTGTCGCAGTATAACCAAACAAAAAACCGGCTATCTATTTATTAATATATAATGACGAGCACTTACTTTTTTCGTGATAACAATTCGTGTAATCCAGCTCACATATATTGATGAAGTCGTACTGGCGTTCTGTCGTTATAACAGCACATGTAAATTGAAGTTCGTTACTGAAACAAAATTCTGGATAAAATATAAAGCATCAGTGCAGAATTTAAAGTAAAAAAAAACAGTTCCAGAGAATCGCAGTCAACAGAGAAACAAAAATGGTAGCAGTTGTTATTACCTACCCTTATTTCATTCTAAATGTAACGTAGGTGACTTGGACACAATACTTTTTTTAAGTTACAACATCTTTTCAGGCGCAATTTATACTTTCTAAACAGTAAATGAAAAATAATCGCCAGGTTAGGGTTGTCTCCAATCACTTACGAAGACCCTTCTGCCCAGCCATCAAAGTGTTCGAGGCCCTCTTCTCATGACGGGTAACACCAACTTACGCCCTCGGTTAGAGGCCCTACTAGTTCATGGGCCCCATCCAATGCTGGCGCCTCGGTCAGTAAAGGGGTCCAAATGGCTCTCTTACGATGATCACAAAGATTCATGGTATCTAGGACATATGCAAATACCACACGGTGTCGACCGAGGCGTCAACATTTAATGTTATACGTTTTTTTTCCTTCTGCACACAATTCTAATAACTAAATAACTTTTTAAATTTTTTTTTAGAGCAAGCGTTAATTTTTATTTTGACTAGTTGGAACGTTTTAAGAGCTAGTGTAAATTTTTATTGCAACTCGTTGGAACGTTTTATGATCAAAAAGAAAAAGGAGCAAGGGTCACGATGGCTGAATTGGCAATGCATCTGGACGGTATCCAGGAGATGCAGGTTCGAATCCTGCTCGTGACTGTTATTTTCGATTTTACATTTTTCACTTTGTGTTTAATATTTTTCCATAATAGGTCCAGCAATAACTATATTTGCGAGTACGTGCAAAGTCACGAGCAAGGAAAAATAGTCGTCTTTGCTTTGGTGTTGTAATTTAAAATATTTTACGAACCGTTTTTCAGTAATACTGTGTTTATTTCTATATCATTGAATGTGCAAAAAAACGATTTTATACATGGTGTAGTATGTAAGATAGGCTACACAACAATATATTATATTGATGGGGTAAAATATAATTTTAACATTGAATTTAATGTTTAATATACGTGTACAGAAATTATACGTGTTGTCGCGCGCTAGACCTTTTGGGAAAAGGAATTGAATACTTACTGATTACGGAGGCATCTCATATATTCAAACATGCAAGTCCATCTACGCCTTTCAAAAATTAACAACTTATAGTTCTCATTGCCGAAGTGTACATAATTACCAAGGCTGTGATTCAGTGTCAACCATCTATTACGTGGGTGGTATTTCATATCATAGTCTACTCCTTCGAAAACAAACTGAGATGGGTCAAAGGAGTGGAATGGTGGTGGTGGTATCATTGACGCATATTGGATATCCTTGGAAGTTTCTGTAGTACTCGACCAAAGGTAATCCTTTATATTTTGTCCATTACATAACTGCACTGAAAGAAGAACGATTTTTTCTAATATAACTTACATTACTTGCACTAGAAGATTCTTTATCTGAGAAGAAAACATAACCTTTACATACTCTTCATTCGGAAAATGTATTTATATTTAAATTCATTACTGGTCGTAGGGCTGGGTACCAAGTGAGAGTACTCACTATCGGGCTCGAGCAGGTTGGTACCACCATCTCCCGTGTAACCAGCCATGAAGCACGTCGGTGTTTTGGTTGTAGCAGGAGACATCCGTTTATCCTTTCATTTCATATATGTGAAATGAAATTGTGAGCAGCAGCTTTACATTACAAAACTAAAATAAAATATCCCAAAGTTCCTATATTCAACGAATCGTCATTGTATAACAGCTACCCATCCGTTAGTTGCAAACTGTCAGTCTATTCACTTACGACTCGTATTTTATAGAAACAGATTATACTTACGCCTGGTAGAATATTCTACCAATCGTAAGTAAAACGATCCGTTTTATTATTATAGGAACCGGGCATAAGTAAGTCGATAATGTTACTACGTCTGTAGCAAATGGGAAATTATTTTACTGAATGTCACTTCCCTTTAAAACAGTTACTTCCGTCTGAAAAAAGATCAGGTACTCTCAAGTTGCCTCCAAAGAAGCTTTACTTCAAAAATAGGTCGTACTCAATTCGATTGCATTACATATTTGTTGTATACAATTTCGACGGGCCTCGCGGTGTAGTCGGTAGTGTAACCGACTTTCGTGCACGAGGTCGAGGGTTTGATTCTCACTCAGGACAATTATTTGTGCGATGAACACAGATATTTGTACTGCGTCTGGTCGTTTTCTTCTATTACATGTATGTATTTACAAAAAAAGGCAATATATGTACAAATTATTTGTGAATAAGGAGAAAGATATTTTTTGTACGAGCGGGAATCGAACCCGCGTCTTTTCCAATCCGGGGAAGTGCTCTAAGCCACTGAGCTATCGTACAGATCTTTCGATCATCACAATCTCCTTGTCAAATTCGTCTTTACGACCAACGCCATATATCAGAATGCATTTACATGCATTAAGCCAATAATCATAATAATCAGTGGCTTAGAGCATTTCCCCGGATTGGAAAAGACGCGGGTGCGATTCCCGCTCGTACAAAAAATCTCTTTTTCCTTATTCACAAATAATTTGTACTTCATAAAGTGGCGGAGCTTGTCAAATGCTAAAAAATATAGATCAAAAAAAGCAATATATGTATTATATTCGTAATCTGGTACCCATAGCACAAGCGTTAAGCTTACTTTGGGACCAGAGGACGATGTGTGAAATGCCCGTGAATATTTATTTATTTATTTAATAAGGGCAACTAACAAAACATACACATTATAAAGTTAATGCACAGTAGCAGGTAGGTCTAAATCTTAGTGCTGTCCTAATTAAAAGTGACCACGGCATGATTGATTTATGAATGTTATTATTTATAATTATTACAAAACTAGCCTTTGCCCATAGCTCCGACGCAGTCAAAAGACAGTTTTTAAGCTATATCTCAGGTACCATTAATAGTAGCAGGATAAAATGTAAGTACATCAATTTTTAAGTCTAATAATAGTCAAGTAAAAAAGTTGCATCAAAATCTATTCAGTTGTTTTTGCCTGAAGCGCGAACAAACAACCGAGAGGGTAAGCCGCCGGCGGACCGCTGAAGTAATGTAACATAGTTCCAGTGGCCCGCCAATAAAGATGGGTTAATACCGATATTTGCCAATATCAGCTGATGTGAATATATTCTTCACGCAATATCATAATATGTATATTAATATATGAATATCACTAATATTTAATACGGAGGATATAGAGATATGCTGCATATCAATAAGTTTGTGCTATTCGTTTCAGAATAATATCTAAGTATCATTATATTCACATTAATCTGTTTAATATTGTTACTTGTTTTAATAATGGTATTCTATAGCATTATTAAAACAAATAACAATATTAAACAGATATTATAATAAGTAAGTATAAAAATATTCCGGTATAATGTATTTATGGTATCTGCAGTGTGGGGCCGGCTTTAGAACCACCGTTTTTTACTCAATGATACGTACGATGTTTTCACCAATATGATACGTACGATGTTCTCACCGATATGCGATTCTATCTAGTCTATGAATATAGCAACATACCCATGTTCAGTGGTCACTGTTCATGTTCACGATATAGTGAATATGGCATATTAGCAATACGCCCGTATTAGCATATCAGATTGAGTCACATTACTGATACATGAATACATCCAATATCACTAATATCTTAATGCATATGAATATATTTTCTCCGTGTGGTGACGGATTAAGAATACAAGTGTCACCATCCCATTCTTTCCCACGAATGTCGTATGAGGCGACTAAGGGAAGTAAGCAATTATCATCCATTGCACGACTGGTGGTAGGGCTGGGTACCAAGTGGAAGTACTCACTTGGTATCCGGCCCAAGCGGGTTGGTACCACCATCTCCCGTGTGACCGGCCATGAAGCACATTGTTGCGTTTTGGCTGTAGCAGGAGATAGCCGTTTATATTTCATTTCATCTGTGAAATGAATTGGTGAGCAGCGGCTTGACAATACTCTCGGTATAGTCGAGTCCATGGGCGACGGTTACCATTTACCATCAGATGGACCGTGGCTCGTCTGCCACTACATGCAATAGAAAAAAAAAATATTTATATCGGTTGCATCTTTACCCGCCAATAAGGCGGAAAAACGGCACACGGCGGGTTTATTTAGTGGGTGAGGGCCCACACTACCCTGTTCGTTGCCCCAAATGACGGGATGGGCGGTTAGGTAAATGTTTTCCCGCCTTAACAAAAACAAAGTAGATAGACAAATAATAGATGGTTTTTAAAATACTTACTGTATGTATAAAGTGAAAATAATACAATAATAGCTTTGAAAAAACTTAAGTACGTCATATTGTCTATGCAAGTCACAGTTTGTTCAATCTATCTTTGAATATAGACGCATATTCAGAGTATACATATTTAAGGTAATAAGCAATAAAACGCCGGGGCTAATTAGTCAATCAGATTGAGAGATCAATTAATTTGATTTTTAAAAGAAGTTACGTGAATACTACAACGTGCACATTGTATGGTTGTTACTTAACCACAAAAAATATCTCTAGACGGATATATTTAGTATGTTCCGACGGAAGATTCGGTTTCGAAATCAGCAAGTAGGGCCCTAACTATTATAAAGCTGTAACAGAGCTATGTCCGTACATTTAAGATATTTGAGAAAAATGACTATATTACGCTATATAGGCGTGTCTGAACACGAAACATTTCTTTTAGATTTTTTGTTTGTTTGTCTGTTTGCTCGTTCGCGCATCACGCAAAAACTACTTAACGGATTTTGATGCGTTTTTTTTTTGATAGTGTTTGATTAGACTTTAAAACTGGTATACATTTTATCTTTTTTCTATATCCGAAACCTGAGATATAGCCTAAAACACAGAACAACGGGTTAAGGCTAGTTTATAATATTGGTAAGATAGGTAGGGTTAGGTATAATATTAGTTTTAGCTTATATCTCAGGTTTCCGATGGAGTAGCGGGATAAAATTAATACCATTTGTTAAGTCTAATCGAGAGATATAAAATAAAAAAAGTAACATCAAAATCCGTTCAGTAGTTTTTGCGTGATGCGCGAACGAACAAACAGATAAACAGACAAACAAAAAATCTAAAAATAATATTTTTGCGTTTAGACACGCCTATATAGCCTAATACAGTATTTTTTTTCTCAAATATCTGAAATGTACAGATGTACAGAAGACAACTCTGTTACAGCTTTATAATAGTATAGATAGATCAATTTTAAGTTCAGTTACTACAAATACAAAATTAGCACATTCTGTTACCTTAATAATTATGTATGAACAATCAAAACATTTTGTGGTGTTTTTGTGTGATTTCTAGTTTATAGATTACGTTATCTATCAACTGATCATAATAAGATGTTTATCTAGAGCTAAACATTAATATCCCAAGTCTGTTAAGAGCGTTAATTAAGTATTTATGCGCTGGAGGTTTATTCTTCAAGAGATTGTTATTCAAGAGAAAACCGTTTTACAAAATCAACAATGGAAATATTCCGGCTTGAATTGCTTTTTATTGCATTTAATGGTATTATTTATTTTATTTTATTTACCTACTTTAACATAGCAGCAATTATTAATGGATTTTACAATGATTTTACTTGATTCCTACACGGAATAAATATTAATCACTAGGGTTCTGTCAACGACTGCGTTCTTCTGGCCCTCTGTATACAGACGTCACTTTACGGTGCACTAATTTTATATAAATCTCATTTTAAAATAGTCATTTATAGGATCTTTTTGGTCTGCTTCTTTTCAGTGGCTCTAGGTTTACCGCAGAATAACGAATCACAGAAATCAAAAATTAAAAAAAGTCGCCACCATTTCTATGATCAATTCTTTGAAATCGATGAATACATATCCTCATTAATAAATAGTGTTGGGGACAAGAATCCAATGGAGAGACCTCCAGTTGATAGCTATTGCCGTATGGTAAACAGAAGCTGTAATAAATTCATGGTCTATTATGACGACCTGAAAGTGCAGACTTCAGGACAGGGGTAAATATTGATCTACTAAAATAAATTTAATTAATTTATAATAAGTTAATGTTAATATTATCTCACTAGCCTTTTTTTTAAGGGAAATAATGTAACTTATCGTACACCCTGTCGTTCGGAGCAACCAACATGTTAGTGTCTAGCCCTCGCCCACTAAATAAACCCGCCGTGTGTCGTTTCTACGCCTGTATTGGTGGGCCACTGGAACTATGTTGCATTACTTCAGTGGTCCGCCGGTGGCCTACCCTTTCGGGAACCCTCTACTGAACGACGTATCCGCACACGAAGCGTCCCACCATCGCGGGACGTCTCGCGGGTGGCGGACGTTCCCCAGTACATCCACGCACAGCCTCAGCTAGGGTGGCATTAGGCGCAAGTACTCAGAGGAAGAATCCTCCTCCTCTCTCCTCTGGCCCTCTCCGCCTCATCCTTCCGCGAGATAACCTCCTTATATTACTAGCCTAGCTTTTTGGTTATAGCTGAGTCCCAGACAAAAGGGAAATAAAATGTACGTATACCAGTTTTAAATCCAATTAAGGACTATCAAACAAAATAGATCCTTAAATAGACCTTCTTTCTCAAATATCTTGATTGTAATAGACATAGCTCTGTTACAGCTTCATAATAGTATAGATATGAATACACAAGGACTATAGAGGTATCGATTTTGACCCCCGCCTGATGCAGAGAACATACAAATAACAACCTTATCTATATTATTATACAGCTGTAACAGAGCTGTGTCTGTACATTTAGGATATTTGAGAAAAAATGACTGTAATAGGCTATATAGGCGTGTTTAAACACAAACAAAGTTTTTTTGAAATTTTTGTGTTTGTCTGTTTATCTGTTTGTCTGTTTGTTTGTTCGCGCATCACACAAAAACTACTGAACGGATTTTGATGCAACTTTTTTATTTGAAAGGCCTTGACTAGGCTTAAAAACTGGTATAAATTTTATCCCGCTATTATATCGACCTGAGATATAAGCGGAAAACTAGAAAGTTATTTAAACTAGAATTTTTTTAGGATTTATTTAAAAGAACTACTAGATGGATAGGTAGATGGATTGGCCGTGTGGGGCCGGCTTTAGAATTGTCCCACCTCTCTCTACCCACGGGAGTCGTATGAGCCGACTGAGAGAATACCGGAGGAGTGGGCAGCAGCACTCCCTCGAGTATTAACAACATCCACTGCGATCGCCAACCCGCCTGCCAAGCGTGGCGATTACGGCATTATCCTTCATGACGGGACCACTCGTTGTGGCGTTCTCTTGGGGAGGCCTATGTCCAGCAATGGACGTTGAAAGGCTGATGGATGGATGATGGATGATAGATGGATTTTGATGCAACTTTTTTATTTGAAAGGCCTTGATTTGACTTAAAAACTGATAGACATTTTATCCCGCTACTATATCGGGAACCTGAGATATAACCGAAAAACTAGTTTTTGGCTGCGGCGAAGCCGCTGGCAACTTTTGCACGCCTCATAGGCGAAGCGTTGAGGTGGGTTCTACTCCCGCTTTACTCGGAACAACTGATTTTTCAAACTTAAAATGTCTCTATTTATCATATATTGCACTTGTTGCACTTGTAAAATAATATCTACAAACACATATAAAGAACAAACACTATTTTTAACACTCATGATATTTTTGATGCCATTTTCGTTATTTAAACTAGTTAAAAAACTGTTCGAATAAAATCTGGCTTGGACGTCCGTGAGTTGTAGGTAATGTATGTTAACACGATAACGACCACAATACTTTACTAATCGAGTCTTTTTGTGGTTTAATTGTTATTAAATAAACAAAAAATACTGAATATTTACGCTCAACGCGACACTAAAACCAGCGCCTTTCATGAGAACTACCTTTTTACGTACGCATAGCCCTAATAGCCACCGGTGGTTTTACTATCGTCAACAGAACGCCGTTCGCCCGGCCGGTACATTGTTTTATGTTAAAAGAAAGTTCTTACCTTTGCTTGACGAACTGATGATATTTGTCAAGTATAATAACTATTTAATCCATAACAATAATTAAAAACAATAAACACACGTACATAATAACACACCAACGGAATATTTTTAGAGGCGCGGGAGCCCTTTTTTTTTGCTTGGCCTTGGCGTGCGCGCGGCCCAGAACTGAGAGGTAGACCAATATAGAAGTACTTCTTAAAATTAGCGCTAGATGGCGTATAAGACATGAAACCCACATTAGTACTTTTTGAAATTAGCGCTATCTATGTGATTTATTGAAAACTACTTAGTAAGACCAATACATTATTAGTTACTTATCAAATAATCAATTTTATTGTGAAAAATTAAGATTATGAGGCGTGCAGTTTTGGATTTTCCAAAATAATTTTTAAAAACCGCTCGACCGATTTTGATATAAAATTTAAATGGGACCACCTCTGAAGTAGCACCTACCAAACAATAAAATAAATATTGAAATCAATTCATAATTGAAAATGAAGATTATGAGGCGTGCAGTTTTGGATTTGCCAAAGTATTTAAAATTATACGTGTATCTGTTTACAAGTTATCACCACTCTATGAAGGAAAATATCGTCTTAAAGATTACCTTGATGGCTTGTGAAGTCGGCAGACCCACGTGAGATCAGTGAATAAATAAGTCGATGTATATAAAATTAATTATAACAGGGCTTAACCTTTTGATTCCCGACCAGCCATCAAAGCCGTTGTCAGCCCGTTAATGCTTGGTGTAAACCACACAAAACAAGTCCCGTTATAATGCATTTTATATAGTTACTAGTACATTCCCCGCAGCTTTGCTCGCGTCATAGTATTGTCAATGTAAAATCAATTTCGGATAGGATTCCTATTATTAGGTATAAGCATCGCCACGCTAACAGCCGGTTATATCGTCCCTCCGCATTAGATGTTTCACATCAAAAATATTGGTTCCGGATAAATAATTACCAGCATATCATAATATACTAAAACCTTCTCTGAAACCCGTTGCATCTTATAGTATAAGTATTATTCCGATCGGTTCAGTAGTTTTCGCAGTATAACCGAACAAAAAAAACCGGCTCTCCATTTATTAGTATAGATAATATAAAACATACACGTCTATATATTTCGATATGTTGTGTACATAGTCGATTTTATGCTTGAATATTCTCTTGAAGGTATTACCGAATTCTCATTTTAAAGCGGCAATTTTATGCCACTGGTCCTGCTAAACTGTTGAACAGTAGCTGTTCTGTTTGATTAATCATTTATCTCGTTTCCTACCATAAACCACAAAACAATGCAAAGTAATTCCTTTTCAGTGTACTAGAAAAAGAAGCACAGATTTGTGCTTACCATAATACACATGGCCTAGTTAACTTCAAGAGTGTTTGCGAAATTACTCTACAGAATTGCCTCTACAGATATCAGCAAGCTTATCCTAATGCAAATATTAAATCTGATGGTAAGTGACTTACGTATATTTTCTATATAATGTTTTGAAAATATTTCGAACTAGGATACTATCTGGCACGGGGCAGTTACAGAAATATCTTTAATTTAGGCTATATATATATTTTTAGTGCCGTGTGGGGCCGGCTTTAGAATTGTAGAGTTAGAGTTGTTAGAGTCGTAAGAGCCGACTGAGGGAATACCAGCGGAGTGGGCAGCAGCACCTCGAGTATTAACAACATCCACAACAACTTGTGCTATATAAAGCACAGGTCTGCCCTCATATGGAGTACCGCTCACATCTCTGGGCAGGTGCGCCTACGTACCAACTCGACCCACTTGACTCCCTGCAAAGGCGTGCTATTCGAATTGTCGATGATCCCGATCTCACGGAGGGTCTGGAGCCGTTGAAGTGGCGGAGAGACTTCGGGTCCCTCTGTGTGCTCTATCGGCTCTACAATGGGGAGTGCTCGGAGGAGCTGTTTGATGTGGTACCAACATCACCATTTTACCACTGAACCACGAGACGTCGCGGTAGGGTTCATCCACACCACCTGGAAACGATTTCGTCAAAGACAGTTCGTTTTCAGCGTTCTTTTTTACCACATACGTGAAACTCTAGAATGAACTACCTGCTACGGTGTTTCCCCGGTGCTACGACATGTCCCTCTTTAAACGAGGTTTGAATGGAGCACTTAAGTTGCGGTAGGCGGCGGCTTGGCTGTGCCCCTGGTGTTGCTAAAGTCCATGAGCGGCGGTTACCACTTATCATCAGGTGGGCCGCTTGGTCGTCTGCCACCGTTGGCAATAAAAAAAAACACTGCTATCGCAGGTTCCAATATAGTAGCGGAATAAATTGTTTACTAGTTTTTATTTCTAATCAAGAGCTATCGAATAAAATAGTTGCATCAAAATTCATGCAGTAGTTTTTGCGTGACGCGCGATCAAGGAAATAGACAAAACCGTCAAAAAGTTTTGCTAAGCTATCGTTTAAGCCTAACCGTAGTTGCGAATAGCACTATAATATTAACTGCTCGCTTTCACAAGAATTAGTTTGAAGAACATTCTTAACAGTAATTATAAAATAATAATAATGTTATTATCTCTCAGGACATTTTTTCTACAATGGCAAGGAGATACCCTGCTCGTATTATTTGGACAATGGAAAAACAGTCGAAGAAGCCGTTAAACTATATAAAGACGATGAGTTGAAATATAAAAGTGATAATCCGATAATAGATTCATTAAAAAGGGGAAAACCAGCCATCGCATATTATGATGATTAATAATCAAGCAACATTAAATATCAGCAATGTAAATCAGTATAATTGGGCAAACTTAGTCAATAAAGAAATTTACTAATTGTTTGTTCACCTATTTTGGTTATGTACTTGCAGTCCGAACGATCGGCTAGGTTAAGTAAAATTTTCCTACAAAATAAATTGTAGGGGTAGTTAAAAATACTCTCACGCAACATAATTGATCAGTCTGCTCGTGACTACGGCTGGTGCAACTCAGTCAGAACGTCAAGGTTAGTCAAAATAATAATATTTTAATGAGTATAATTTGCGTATAGATCCGCTAAGTGTGCAATAATAGAAACACAAAAGTACTGAACTATGTTAATATATTACTAAAATTTCTGTGGTAAATACTATATGCAATATTTATGTAATATAAACATCATGTACAACATATTGAGCTTTTTCCTGAAAAGAAAAATTCTCAGTAGCAACCTGGATCGTGCCCGGTAGACGGCAATAGGCTCGCCCCCTATTACGTGGGGCTTAAACATAGCTGGCGAGCCATAGGTGTGTAATACACATCTGCCTACCCCTTCGGGGAATACTGACGTGATGCTATGTTATTATAGCAGCACCAGTCTCATAGTTGTAATAAGCTTCTATGGAAATAATACTACCAACGACAGCTCATGGCAACCATGGAATCTTTATAGGAATGGATGAGATTTTATTAATAGACTAGCCTTTGTCCGCGGCTTCACCGTAGCCAAAAGCAAGTTTTAGGTTATATTTCAGGTTCCCGATATAGCAGCGGCATAAGATGTACATCAGTTTTTATGTCTAATCAATAGCTATCAAATAAAAAAAGTTCCTTTAAAATCCGTTCAGCACTCTTTGCGTGATGCGCGAACAAACAAACAGACAAAAAATCTAATAAAATTCGTTTTGTGTTTAGACACGCCTATATAACCTAACTAGCCTTCCAATCATATGTATATAGATAGATGTACATGTTTGATGATGATGCCTTATGTTTACCTTTATGTGATTTTCTTTTTGAATCATTGAACAATTATGAATATCTGGTATTTCAAGATATACCAACTTATAATTATTATCCTAAACCTTAGAACGTCCCGCATCCGTTTCGTACCTCGGTACAAGCATATCTACCCACATAATAGTATGACCCTCGAGAGTAGTGTAAAATATACAAGCGTAATAGCACTCACACATGAAGATATGAAAAAAAAAGTGCGTGTGTACTTATGTATACGCGTTACAAGTTATACTTTTTTGGCGTAACAATATAAAAATCTTTTCAAAAAATTTATCTTTCGCCTTATTCTACGTTTGTAGAAAAAACGACACTACCAATAGAAAAAAGGTATTTAGTACATTGAAAGTTTTATTATAACGCATTATCTAGTTAAATAAAGTTTATTTAAATATCACAAAAAAGCTAAAATGTTGACTATAGCTAACTTCAGGGTGTCTAACTTACCACCGAAGGAATGTAACACAGTTCCAGTGGCCCGCCAATAAAGGCGGAGAGACAGCACACGGCGGGTTTCTTTAGTGGGTGCAGGCCGCACACTACCCTGTTCAATGCCCCGAACGACGGGGTGTGCGGTTAGAAAAATTTTTTCCTGCCTTAAAAGAAAAAAAGTGTGTCTAACTTCACTTTAGGGTGTCGGTTTTTCTTGACGGTGTGCGCGCGCATCGTAAAAATTTACTCTCATCATTTTTCCCTAATGCGCCAAAAGTAGTATAACTTCAAAAATATGCAAGGATTTAATTTGAAATTTGGTGTAGTTGTTCTATTCCAAAAGTCCACTAAGAGCGGATCTTGAAAAAATCTTATTCAGAACCTTTATTTTCCTTTACCATAATGACAACCAAATTCAACTGGGATGAAGTCGCAGACAAAAGCTAGTTACCTATATAAATATTACTTCGTTATAATAAATAATACTATTTTCCTATAATGAAAACTGATGGTGTGCCGTTATAATTTATTAGCTCTTCGTGAATTGCAGGCACCGTAGTTATTAAAAAACAGAGTGAAGGCAGTGGCTTTATTATAGTTAATTAGTCCACGAGAAAGTGAATGAAAAAGTATAGAAATTAGTGTTTGTGTTCATCTCTTAGCTTAAAATACTTTTGCCAACACAAGGAATCCAAAGCTAGCTCCTATGGAGAAACAGAACTATCTTTATTTCCATTCGTATACACACATGTGTGTTTTACTCATCCAACTACAAAACCGGATCCATAGGTATTTGTAATGGGGTTCTTTAATAAAATATACAGTAGGAAACCTTGCAAAACCATATCCAAATAAACTGAATTCCTGACTCGATGTCCCCATTGTGACAGCGACCCACATTCGAAGAATTGTGCATTCATTCCGATGCACCAATTGAAATGCTTTGTTGACGTACCACACTACAAGTTTAATAGCCGTCGTATAATGAATCTGATTTTATTGCGAAATTATATTTCAGGTAAGTATTATATATTTACCAGTGACCCGCCTTAACTGCGCACGGTTTCAATTGACTAATGAAAATATATTTTTGAAGCGAAAACTTCTTTAGGCGCGTTAAGTCGGTACTTTTTGGGTGAACAAAAACCATGGAACTCACGTCATCGTCACTGAACGCTTCGATAGAAGTGAAAACTAAGTAACTTGTGAGCAATTTTGATCATATAGATACAATTCACAAGTTACTTAGTTTTCACTTCTATCGGCAGTCTCCAAAGACTGCCCCGCATGTTTTTTTTTATTGCTAATAATGGCAGACGAGCCACGGCCCACCTGATGGTAAGTGTTTTTCGTCGCCCATGGACTCAACTATACCGAGAGTATCGTCAACCCGCTTGTAATTTGTAAACGGCTATCTTCTGCTACAGCCAAAACACCCTGACGTGCTTCATGACCCGTCACATAGGAGACGGTGGTACGATATATTAAAGTAGGTATAATAGTATTTAACTGCCACGGTGGTGCAGCGGTAGTGTAAGCGACTGCTGATCACGAGGTCTCAGGTTCGATCCCCGGGTCCGGCAGTGTTATTGAGCTTTTTCGTAAAATGAAAAATTCTCAGTAGCAGCCCGGAGTTTGGAAATGTGCCCGGTAGACGGCAATAGGCTCGCCCCCTATTACGTGGGACTTAACATAACTGGCAAATCGTGGGTGTGTAATACACCTCTGTCTACCCCTTCGGGGAATACAGGCGTGATGCTATGTTTAGGTATAGATCAGCGTGATGCAAAAACTGGTACTCCTACTATTGTGTTTCGTATGATGAGTGAGAGAGAGGAGGATTAATCCCATTTCCATCCACTCCTTATTATATTTCTCTTCACCTCTGTCCCTTCCCTTGAGGTTGGCGACGGGCTAGTGAAGCCCCTGGTGTTGCTAGCGTCTATAGGCTACTGTAACCGCTTACCATCAGGTGACACGCATACTTGTTTAACACCTTTATCTATACATAATATTATAAAGCAGTAACAGAGCTTTGTCTGTACATTTAATATATTAAAAAAAAACTTTATTGAGCTATATAGGCGTGTCTCAACACAAAAAGTTTTTTTTAGGTTTTTTGTCTGTTTGTTTGTTTGCACATCACGCAAAAACTACTTTTGATCCAACTTTGTTTATTTGGTAGCTCTTGATTAGACTTAAAAACTGGTAAATATTTTATCCCGCTACTATATCGGGAACCTGAGACATAGCCTTAAAACTAGCTTTTGGCTGCGGCGAAGCCGTGGGCAAAGGCTAGTAGTATATAAAAAAAGGTTCAACCATCTAATAAAAACTGACAAATAATATTAAGTAGGATGACGTATACTCGTAAATATCAGATAGTATTATATAGATTAGATACCAAAATGGCTTAGTAATAACTACAATAATATAAAAACCTTAATTAATCTTCGTCTTACCCACAGTATACCTTTTTTCGTCATCTAATATAGATTAGACCAATAATCTCTATACTGAACGTAATCCGATATTAATAAAGATTTCATTTAGTGTGACTAGTATGGGTATTATATGTATATATATATATAGTACTGTATGGGTATTATAACTACTTGAATAGGACGACTTCCAAAAAGAGGAGGTTCTCAATTCGACTGTATGTTTTTTTTTGTGTGTTTGTTACACGATTATTCCACCAATTATGAATTAATTTCAATATTTCTTTTATTGTTTGGTAGGTGCTACTTCAGAGGTGGTCCCATTTAAATTTTATAACAAAATCGGTCGAGCGGTTTTTAAAAATTATTTTGGAAAATCCAACACTGCACGCCTCATAATCTTAATTTTTCACAATAAAATTGATTATTTGATAAGTAACTAATAATGTATTGGTCTTACTAAGTAGTTTTCAATAAATCACATAGATAGCGCTAATTTCAAAAAATGCTAATGTGTTTTTCATGTCTTATCTAGCCATCTAGCGCTAATTTTAAGAAGTACTAATATATTGGTCTATAAGGTATAGGATATAGCGCTGGTTTTAGTGTATCACTGTGCCATCGAGTATTCACTATTTTTTTTTGTTTATTTAATAACAATTAAACCACATCGAATCAGACCGTTAAAAGTAATAGGGCTCTATTTGTAATTGTATTGAAGTTAATAAGAAAAAAAACAGGGACGTCTAGCAGATGTGAAAACATCGAAAATATTTTGTAGAAATAAAATACCAAAACTTGATAAAGTACTCCTCAAGACGAATCAAACGAGTATAAACTCGACGGGGTTGCGTCATTTCATTATAGAGTTACTGTGAACACCTTCCATCTTCATCATCAGGCCCTGGATACCATCTAGACACAAAGTTCTCGGCAAGACAAATCATACGAGCCCAAACTCGATGGAGTTGCGCCGTTTCATTATAGAGTTCCTATGTCCATCTTCCAGCGCCATCATTAGGTCAGCTCCATGTCATCATAATATTGCATTGTCACGTGATATAACACATGCGTGTAAAATTTCAGCTCAATCGGAAACCAGGAAGTGTGTCAAATTTAGCTTGCAAGATTTGAACGGGACAAGTACAAGAAAAGCGTCACCACGCTAACAGCCGATTTTACCCTCCCTCCGCATTAGATGTTTCACATCGAAAAAAAGACTTGCGGTTAAGTAAAGTATTTCGGTTGTTATCGTGTTAACATACAGTACCTACAACAAAAGGACGTCCAAGACAGAACTTTTATAAACAGTTTTTTAACTAGTTTAAATAACAAAAATGGCATAAAAAATATCATGTGTGTCAAAAATAGTGCTTTTTCTTGATATTTGTGTCTATATATTGTTTTACAAGTGCAATATTGATAAATAGAGATATTTTAAGTTTGAAAAATCAGTTGTTCTTCGTAAAACGAGAATAGTACCCACCTCAACGCTTCGCTTATGAGGCGTGCAACAAACAAAATTTTTATAAATTGCATTAGCACATACATCGATGATATTTTTTCGTTTACTTCGAAACCTATCTGGCTCATTGGAGGAGTGCGTTTACATAGCGTATACATATTATATATGGGTACGCCAACCTTTCTTCACGGTCTTCGGAAGTATCGCTGTGCTCTATTTCTAAGGCCTCCCCATTCTAACTCTAACTACGCACCTATTAAAGAGAAACACTAAAAAGCAAATAATAAATTATTTTTAAATAAAAAAACCGCCTTCAGAAGACACCTATGAACTAAAAACCAAAAAATAATTGGTATTTACAAACGATTTCCGTGCTAGACACCTACTGATGTGTTTGAAGTCGGTGCCTAGTCTAAAAATAACAAAGCAATACTTATACTCATATAATAATAAAAAACAATAGGTATATATACTTATAATAACATTTACATCATTTTTGGCACCGACTTCAAACAAATCAGTAGGTGTCTAGCACGTAAATCGTATGTGAATACCAATAATTTTTTGGTTTTTAAATCATAGATGTCTTTTGAAGGGGCTTTTTTTATTTAAAAATAATTTATTACAGCAGATAACTGAATAAAAGTTATATAATTTTAAAAAATAGACGGGGTGACTCGACACGTCTGGCAGATGTGAAAACATCGCAATTATTTTGTAGAAAGAGATGTGTAAAATAACAGAAATGGACATAAATGCAAGGAACTTACAAGTAAGTGTAAATATATAATAAACAATAAATGAGAATATTGTTCGAGTCATATATAATTCTTGGTAAGCGCCCTCTCGCTATCCATAGACGAATTAAAACTATTATTGGTTTTTTGACGTTGTGCATCCTAGTTTCATGTTTTTGTCAACAGACAGTTGTGAGTTATAAGTGGCTTCTCGATAAGACACTCGTATATTTTAAAATATTCTTTTGGGACATATTAACAAATTGACATTTAATTTTTAATCTAATATAATTTTCATTCATATGCTTTATTATTTATTTAATTTTCATTCATTTCATTTATTTTTTATTTAATTTTCAATAAATTTTATTATCGTTATGTGAAATTGTCATGTCCTACAGTATGAAGTTGTTAAACCTATCTAATACCTAGTAATGTAGAATGTTAAGAATTTTAATATTTGCATGTTGGACAATAATCCAGCGAAGTCATACAACCAAATATGAATATGTAGGTACCTATATCTTGAATTTACCATTCTTCAGCAAATAAACAAATTTCATTTCATTTCAGATGACATGTTTAAGCTATTTAATAAATATTAAAATTGTGAAAGGAATACAAAACATTACCTTCTATTAATGACTATTATTTTAATAGTTTTAATGATAACTATAACAAAATTATTACTTTTTAAAGTACAAATTATTTGTGAATAAAGAAAAGGAGATTTTTAGTAGGAGCGGGAACGAACCCGCATCTTTTCCAATCCGGGGAAGTGCTCTATGCGGGTTCGTTTCCCGCTCCTGCTAAAAATATCTTTTTCTTTATTCACAAATAATTTGTACTTTAAAAAGTAGCGGTGCATGTCAATTGCTAAAAGAAATAGAACTAAAATGTTTAAAATTATTACTGCTCGTGCTTACTTGTGCATGGACTTTAAACTTGAGTCTACCAACTTATCATCATGAAATACTGAAACGGAAAAGGACATATGCTACCTTTTTTTTTCTGGAAAATGCGTGGTTTCGATGGGATAGTAATTTTTGCATAGATATCAATAGTGCGCATTATTGGGATTTACATAAATTCCGAAGTTCACGAACGAAGTCACGTGCAGAATTGAGTTTAAATATAATATTTTAAAAAAATCTGAACAAAAAAAATCTCTGAATGAATGCCCCAAATTATTATAAGTATTATTAATATTCAAATTCAAATTCAAAAATATCTTTATTTAATAGGCCTATTAAGTAGCACTTAAAATCGTCAATAATAGACTAATAATTAAAATAATTAACACGAGCTCCTGAGGCGAGTGCAACCGCAATAACAAAGTGGCGATTGCAATCGCCACAAGCGGCCGGATTCCGTAGTAAAGCCTTTCATGAGAAGAACCCGGCAAGAAACTCATGGGCCACTTTTTTAAATTGCCAATTTATTACAATTTAATATAATCTTTATAACTAAAATTACATTATATCTTATAAAACAATTTTGAAAATTAATGAATGAGGAGCAGCTCAAGCCCATTTAGTTTTATCCTCAAGATAATCCGAAACAGTGTAATAACCTTGATTACAAAGTCTAATTTTTATGACTTTCTTAAACTTATTTAGTGGCATGTTTCGGACATTTTCAGGAATTTTATTGTAGAAGCATATACATTGCCCCATGAAAGATCTACTGATTCTGTGGAGACGAGTACTGTGAGCAACAAGATTGCCAGATAAGATAATATTACAATATTAATAAACCAATCTTTATCTGTATTTTTTGAAATAATATGTTTAAAAAAACTATTAACTATGTTATTTTTACTCTAATGAATGTTTATTAGTAGTTGTTTTGACCACGTTTATTTTTTTACTAAAAACTTGTATTATTATAAAATGGTATATTTATCTGTAGGTACCTGATACAATCAAACGTTATAATTGCCATTTTAAATAAATATGATTCAACTAGTGTAGTTGAATTAAGTCAAAAGCTAGTTTTAGGTTATATCTCAGGTTCCCGATACAGTAGCGGGATAAAATGTATACCACTTATTAAGTCTCACTAAGAGCTATCAAGCCTGCCGTGTGGGGCCGGCATCAGAATTGTCCCACCCCTCTCCACCCATGGGAGTCGTAAGAGCCGACTGAGGGAATACCGAAGAAGTGGGCAGCAGCACTCCTTCGAGTATTAACAACATCCACTGCGATCGCCAACCCGCCTGCCAAGCGTGGCGATTACGGCACTATCCCCCATTCTTGGGGAGGCCTATGCCAAGCAGGGGACTTTAAAAGGCTGACGGATGGATGGAAGAGCTATCAAATAAAAAAGTTGCATCAAAATCTGTTCAGTAGATTTTGCGTGATGAGTGAACGAACAAACAGATAAACAGACAAAAATTCTAAAAGATAATGTTTTGTGCTTAGACACGCCTATATAGCCTATTACAGTATTTTTTTCTCAAATATCTTAAATGGACAGACACAGCTCTGTTACACCTTTATAATAACTAGTATAGATTATCCATCTAATGTCAGCCGGGTACTTGATTGTTTGAGTGAAAAGTAAACGATTAGATCTCTGTAAAGTTTTAACTCATTTCTTCTAAAAACTTTTCACCGGTATCGTTAGCTAAGTAGCTATATCATTTTCAATCCCTTTTATCGTCTCTGAGATGAAATAATAGAATCCTTGCGCAATCAAAACTTTTGATATAGACCTACTCGAAAGTTAATGACTTTGATCTGAACCTGTTACGGTAATTATAATATAATCATTATGTATATTATTAAATACACCTCGTTTTAAATATGGCTTAGGATGTTATATACGTACTTTATTCCAGCAGTTTTTCCAACTAATGGCTTGTTAACTCAACAGTTGAAGGCACTACACTTAATTTCAAAACACGAATGATTTAATTTTATCTACGGTAAAATTGAGTACTGCATTCGAGTCTAGAAGTCTTGATCTTGATATTCTATTTTCATGTTTCCAGTAGTCATAAATAAATAATATTTAAGATACTTTAGTCAATGTTACGACTGTCATAGATTTAAGTCTAGCTATCTAAAATAGTATGAACGAAATTTGTTCAACATAACAATTAAATCACATTGAACTGTACTGTTTGTCAAACCTCGCAAGCCATCAATACAATATATATTTAAATTGTAAACAAAAACACACATCTTGAAAGATCAAAGGAGTGTGCAGGCGAATTCTTTGGTATCGACCTCAAAATTGGGACTATAGATGCAATCGATTGATTAATACTTCGTGAGTCTTAATCTTTAAGTAAAATTATTAATGCAGCCCTCTTGCATCTTTATTTTTTTTAATTAAGTCAATTAGAGCTGATTGGTAGATAATTCTTAGAGCATAATTTTATTAGTGACCCACCTTCATTTCGCACGGACCCATCCATCAGCCTTTCGTCGTCTATTGCTAGACAGAGGCCTCCCCAAAAGTGCGCCATACGCAAAGAACCACCACAAAATATTGTATCCTCGCTTTGTACCTACGGATACAATTGAATACCTAATAAAAATATCTTTAAAAAAAATCTTGTTATTTCATCATCATCCGCAAGGAGGGAAGCGACTCCGGGCTGTCACCACTACGGCTGTGACGAGGACACGACGCGGCATACGCTCGAGTCTGAGCTGAGGCTGCGGGTGGATGCACCGGGGAACGTCCGCCACCCGCAAGGCCTCCCGCGAAGGTGCGACGCTCCGTGTGCGGATGCGTCACTCAGTAGAGGGTACCCGAAAGGGTAAGCCGCCGGCGGACCACCGAAGGAATGTAACACAGTTCCAGTGGCCCGCCAATAATGGCGGAGAGACGGCTCACGGCGGGTTTCTTTAGTGGGTGAAGGCCCCACACTACCCTGTTCGTTGCCCCGAATGACGGGGTGTGCGGTTAGAAACATGTTTTCCCGCCTTAACAAAAAAAAACTGGCCAAGTGGGAGTCGGACTCGCGCACGAAGGGTTCCGTACCATTGACTAGGTAAACAATATTACACTATTGTAACTCTCTGTAACCATGGTGTTTGGCTGTTACCAAATTTTGCAAGTAAACTGTCTAGCTATCGCCGTTCTTGAGATACAGCCTGGTGACAGACGGACGGACAGACAGAACAAAAACAAGTAAAGAGATACGTTTGTGTATGGGAGGCCCCCTTAAATATTTGTTTAATTTTAATTTAATTACTTATTTTTAAAGTGAATATACCTATAGCTAAATATTCTGTGAATATTAAGCGTCTACCTGTTGCCGTTATCAATAGCGAGCAAAAAAGGGCAAAAAAATCACGTTTATTGTATGGGAGCCCGCCTTTAATAATGTATTTTTTTGTTTTTAGTATTTGTAGTTATAGCGGCAACAGAAATACATAATTTGTGAAAATTTCAACTGTCTAGCTATCGCCGTTCTTGAGATATAGCCTGGCGACAGATGGACGGACAGACAGACGTTGTATGGGAGCCCCCCTTAAATACTATTATTTTTTTGTTTTTAGTATTTGTTGTTATAGCGGCAACAGAAATACATTATTTGTGAAAATTTCAACTGTCTAGCTATAGCCGTTCTTGAAATACAGCCTGGCGACAGACGGACGGACAGACAGACAGCGAAGTCTTAGTAATAGGGTCCCGTTTTGACCCTTCGGGTACGAAACCCTAAAAATCACTTTTGTTGTATGGGAGCCCCCCCTTAAATATTAATTTTATTTTCATTTAATTATTTATTTTTAAAGTTAGTATATAACTAAATATTCTGTAAACATTTCAAGCGTCTACCTGTTGCCGTTATCAATAGTGAGCAAAAAAGGGCCATAAAATTACGTTTGTTGTATGTGAGCCCCCCTTAAATATTTTATTTTTAGTATTTGTTGTTATAGCGGCAACAGAAATACATCATTTGTGAACATTTCAACTGTCTAGCTATCGCCATTTTTGAGATACAGCCTAGTGACAGACGGACGGACAGACAGAGCAAAAACGAGCAAAGAAACACATTTGTGTATGTGAGGCCCCCTTAAATATTTGTTTTATTTTAATTTAATTATTTACTTTTAAAGTGAATATATAACTAAATATTCTGTGAATATTTCAAGCGTCTACCTGTTGCCGTTATCAATAGCGAGTAAAAAAGGGCAAAAAATCACGTTTATTGTATGGGAGCCCCCCTTAAATATTGTTTTCTTTTGTTTTTAGTATTTGTTGTTATAGTGGCAACAGAAATATATCATTTGTGAAAATTTCAACTGTCTAGCTATCACCGTTCTTGAGATACAGCCTGGAGACAGACGGACGGACAGACAGACGTTGTATGGGAGCCCCCCTTAAATATGTTTATCTTTTTGTTTTTAGTATTTGTTGTTATAGCGGCAACAGAAATACATAATTTTTGAAAATTTCAACTGTCTATCTATCGCCGTTCTTGAGATACAGCCTGGCGACAGACGGACGGACAGACAGACAGCGAAGTCTTAGTAATAGGATTCCGTTTTGACCCTTCGGGTACGGAACCCTAAAAAGGTATATCATTATATTAAGGTAAATATAAACCTTTCTTGGAAAATTAACTGAGGTTATTGAAAAAGGTAGCAAAATCTATTGCATGGTTTGGAAGAAGCGGACAAACGGACAGACGCGTAAAGCTATTTCGTTGCATATTTAGATATAAATTAGTGGTAATAATAACAGTAGTCGAATCCACAATACTCAGCACTTAAGGTTGGTTATGCAAACGATTAAGCCGTATACCGTTGACGATATCAAAATTTTATTTACAGAACAAATTATTTGTGAATGTGGAAAAAAGAGAACTTTACTTCGAGCGGGATTCGAACCTGCGTTCCTTCCAATCCGGGGAATCCCTCTAGACCGCTAAGAAATCGCAGTGACCGACGACGGTTCTTTAAAGTAGCTGAGCATGTCAAGTACTAAAACACAGACCAATACATTTAATTTTTTTAATTTGCCGACTGTATCTAATTATTTCATTAAGTGCCGATTTCACCAACACCGGTTAGCCTATTCGTGAATTAAATTTTCAGTTTTTTGACAGTTGTTGTATGAGTTTGACGGTTCTTATTTGACAAATAGGCTATTCGGGACTTTAATAACAGGTGGCGAAACCGGCCCAGAGTAATTATAAAAATAAAATATTTCTCTGATAATAAACTATGATGACTAGGTATATATGTTTTCATCACTCATACTCTGAAAGTAGGCCTGAATTTGCCTGAGGAGCGGGTTGAAAGTAATACTTTTCAGCCCTAGGGAGAATTACTTTCAACTGACAGCTGAGTAATTATAAAAAAAAGCAGTTCTATTTTCTGTACAGCCAGTCGATTACAGCGCGATTTAAAATTGAAACAACATAAAAATAAGTATTTATTAAAGAATTTGTTTTTATATTGCTTTATTTTAATATAGTTGCAACTATATCTTTAAAATAACGAAGATTTATATTTTTATTTGGCTGAATAGCTGACAGACCACAGAAAAAAAAAACAAAACCGGCGGGAAAACGGTGATTCCAAATTCAATTTTTAAAATCTCCCATTTTTTCTTTAGCTAATTCATGATTTTTATTTTTAGTTTCCTCGTATTCGTAATGAAAAGCACAGTGTTTACCTCGGGATAAAGACTTATTTAGTCATTAAACACAAATTGAAAAAGGCGTCACCCAAAGATGTTAAGTATGAATGTGTTATCGAAATTAGCAGCCAGGAGCAAGGGTCACGATGGCTGACTTGGCAAAGCATCTGGACGGTATCCAGAAGATGCAGGTTCAAATCCTACTCGTGACTGTTATTTTCGATTTCACATTTTTCACTTTGTGTTTATTGTATACTGTTAAGCATGAAAAATGCTAAAAATATATATAAAAATATCTAAATACTTATTTAGTCTCGAGACTACGCTCGGGCTCCAATAGTTCAAGGGACTAAATAAGTAGTTGCTTTCATCCCTAGGATAACAATGTACTATTACTGAACTTATTAATAAATCTGGATTAATCTTATTTTGTATTTTCTTTTTTATTGTTTTTTATACTACATAGGTGGCAAGTATACGGTCCACCCGATGGTAAGTGGTGGTGGTTAAGAGGGGCAGATGAAGATGTTTTTTTTTCTCTGGTCCCAAACTAAGCTTAAAGCTTGTGCTATGAGTACCAGATTACGGATATAATACATATATTCCTTTTTTGTAAATACATACACGTAATAGATAGAAAACACCCAGACGCAGTACAAATATCTGTGTTCATCACACAACTTTTCTGAGTGGGAATGGAATCCACGACCTCGTGCAGGGAAGTCGGTTACACTACCGACTACGCCACGAGGCCCGTCAGAATAATAAGGAAACGATAAGGAGAGGGTTTGGACCTCCGGTACTCTAACTCAACATACAAAACACAGCAACAGGAATACCTACCGTTGTTTTATACTGGTCTTCTGTGAGAAGGTTGTACTTCCCCGATCGAGCCGGCCCATTCATGCTGGGACAAGCAACTCTCTACCGCTAGAAAAGCAGCCAAAATAATGTGTACTTTTAAAAAGATTGAATATAAAATATACACTATATTTGTCTACTTAACAAGAATATCTAAGTAGTATTAATTAAAAAAAGTTATTTTAGAATACTTACTTTATACTTTTATAAAATAGCGTATTTTTAAAAAATAGTATTTTTTCCACGTTTCGATAATAACTATGAGAAGATGTTCCGGGTCTATCATTCTGATTCTAATTCTAGCTGGCTATGTAATCGCGGGTTTCACAAGCTCTTCGGAAAATCTCAATGACAACCAAGTTTCCCCGCGTTTTCCGTTTTCACAAGTCATGCTTTCTGTAGCATTTATAATATACGAGTAGGTAATTTATAAATAAAATTATTTACTACAACAAAAAATACATAGCATCTCGGCTGTCTTCCCCGAACGGGTAGGCAGAGGTGTGTAGGTGTGGTGTGCACACCCACGGTTCGCCAGCTATGTTTAAGTCCCACGTAATAGGGGGCGATATTATTGCCGTCTACCGGGCACATTTCTAAACTCCGGGCTGCTACTGAGAATTTTTCTTTTTACGAAAAACTCCATAACACTGCCCAACTCGGGGATCGAACCCGAGACCTCAAGATCGTCGCACTACAGAGCTAGTAAAAAAAAAAAATTATTAAAATCTTCTATATGAACTTTTTAGTAATAATTATTTAAATCATGGCGACGTAGTACGCTAACAATCACGTCTCGCTCCCAGGGGCAAAAAGTATCATAGTATTTATATAATATATATATCCCTCTGAGAAACAGCCGCATATGTAAAATAAAATTTCGATTAATGATAAATATACACATATTTTATAAGGTCAGAGTAGTTTTCTGTTTTATTACTGTACTACTACAAAAACCTAGCAAATTTCTTATCAGTTGATAATACTTTATATTATTGTGTAGGCTTTCAATGATATAAGTACCTACCTCTTAGCTCTCTTCAAAATAATTGGTTTTTCTAGGCCGCATTGCACAAGCTATTATATATGTATAATGGAAGCTATGTAGGTATTCTCATTGAAAGGAACGTGGTGCTTGTCCTCGTTTCAGCTAAAACATTCTAGGCTAGTGTTTATTAAAAATATCTTGATTAATGGTGCTTTTATAGTGTCTGAACAATAAGTGAGTAATGTAGTTCTTATATTACTTCTTTTTTAATATTTTTGATTAATTTCAAGTTATTTTTTAGTAAAAATACATGTCTATCAATTACGCTTTAAGTCAAGGATGATAAATTTTATAGCGTGAAGTTATTTTTAAGTCGAAGTTTTGGCTTTACAAAACAAAGCAATTATTTTTTTGGTTATCTTAAAAATTGGTATATATATTTTATCTCACTACTCTATCGCGAACCTGAGATATAACCTGAAAACTAGCTTTTAGTTGCGGGCAAAGGCTACAATTATTATAAAACTATAAAAGTGCTCTGTCTGTACATCTAGGATATTTAAGAAAAAAATACTCTATGAGAGGCTATTTTAGAGTCTTTGATAATTTTTTTAGAACTTGTCTCTATGTCAGTTTATCCGTTTGTTTGTTCGCACATCACGCAAAAATCATGGAACGGATTTTGATTAAACATTTTTGTTTGATAGCTCTTGATTAAAGTACAAATTATTTGTGAATAAGGAAAAAGAGATTTTTTGTACTAGCGGAAAAAAAAAAATCTCTTTTTCCTTATTCACAAATAATTTGTACTTTAAAAGTGGCAGAGCATGTCAAATGTTAAAAAATATAGATCAAAAAAGCTCTTGATTAGACTTAAAAATCTGTATATTATGTTTTACCCCGCTACTATACCTATCGGAAACCTAAGTTATAGCCCAAAAACTGCAGCAGAGCCATTGGCAAAGGTATAAATGATTCACTGATATATTATATTGTTATAACTAGTTATAGTTTTAACCAGCTACGAAAGTATCCTGGGTTCGATGCCTGGGTCTTACGTATTTGAAACACGAAACCTGGAATCAGTAAATAGCAATAATTAATGTACCCATCCATCCATCCATCCATCAGCCTTTCATCGTCCACGCTGGACATAGGCCTATAGGCCTCCCCAAAATGGGGGTTTTACCATAATCGCCACGCTTGGCAGGCGGGTTGGCGATCGCAGTGGATGTTTTTAGTACACAGGGGAACGCTGCTGCCCAGTCCCCCGGTAATCCCTTAGTCGGCTTTTACGACTCCTATAGGAAGAGACGGGGTGGAGCTGTTCTTGGTGCCGGCCCCACACGGCCAATGATGTACCCACTATTTGTATTTTCAGAAATCAACATGTAAGTAAAGCTCCTAACAAGTAATAAGTGGACCGTGAACATTACAGCTGAGGTTTTAAACAAAATTAAACGAAACCACAAACGATTCTAAATTTCGTTTAAATCCCTTTAACCCTTGCACGTGTAAGTAAACTTTCTAATCGTGCTATTTTATTCAATGACTGACGGGTAAAGCGTCCTTTGTATAAAATGTAACAATAAGTTAGAAACAGAAGTGGAAGCGGCAGAAAACCACGCTATTATTTCTAGTGGCAGAGTGTGGCTTATACAGACATGAATGGGCCGACTTGTTCAAGGAAATACCAATCTCTCACACAAGATTAGCTTGAAACAATGATAGTTTCTCCTAACGTTACGTTTCGTTTGGGGAGGCCCTATCCTCTCCTTATTATCCTCTTATTAGTATCCATTCTATGCTCTCCTGATCATCCTTCCTATCCACCTCCTAATCCTTTCGTTATAGATGGTGATGGTGACGCGTGAGTGATGCCTCTGGTGAAGCTGGGTCTATATGCGAAAGTGCTTTAATTGATTTGTTTGTTACGTTTTTACACCGTTACTCCTTAATCAATCATTGTGAAATGAAGCATTATAGTCCGGCACCCAGAAAGGACTTTATGCCGAAATGGGATCCTATGGCTAAAATCTCTAGACGGTTCTTGTAGTGTAGCAATTTTTGTATTAAGATAAAAAATGTGCAGTATAGTGACAAAGATAATGTCACGAATATATAGACCTGTAACAGAACTTATTTATGTCTAATATTGTAAAACTTTCGCATTGGATGCATTTATAGGCCACAGACGTTTATACACCATGGAATAGTGAGCGAAGCGTTTTTATACTAATTGGTATTATATATTGTACCCTGATAGCTTTGCTATTTCTAAGCGAAAAGAATACTAAACATAGCATCACGCATGTATTCCCCGAAGGGGTAGGCAGAGGTGTGTTACACACCCACGATTCGCCAACTATGTTTAAGTCCCACGTAATAGGGGGCAAGCCTACTGACGTCTACTGTTTCCAACTCCGGACTGCTGCTGAGAATTTTTTCTTTTCTTTCTTTTACAAAAAATCTCAATAACACTACTGACCCGGGGATCGAACCTGAGACCTCATGATCAGCAGTCGCTTACGCTACCGCTGCACCACAGAGGCAGTCAAAATACTAGAAAGATATTGTCTCTTAAATTGTTATATAGCTAACCGCTTATAATTTAGACCATGTAACAAAACCATTCCAGTTTAGTTTGCGGTCTACGATTTGCTATCCTCATTTTTACGGGAGTACCTTTTCCAAATATACATATTTATACTGTCCCACACGTAGAATAATCTTTTTGGCACTCTTTTAAAATGAATCAGTGGATAGAATCCAATTGCAAGTAAATACAATAATCCTACTAATATTAAAGGTCGTCTACCATCATAATACAATAAAAAAAGTGCAAAAGTTTGTAAAGATAGTTCTATGTTTTTTTTTTATACCTAATAACTACGACCTACTTGCTAGTAAGTGATAGTCGTCGCTCATAGGCTCAACAATTTTTTTTTTTTATTTGGATTACTTTTGTGGTGTTGGGACACCCAAGTAGCCTAATCTAAACAAAAAAAAACTACTTGGGTGTCTCTGAACACAAAACATTTTATTTCACAATTTTTGTTTGTTTGTTTGTCTGTTGCGGGAATCGAACCCGCGTCTTTTCCAGTCCGGGGAAGTGCTCTAAGCCACTGAGCTATCGTACCGATCTTTCGATCATCCCAATCTCCTCATCACATTTGTCTTTACGACCAACTCGGACTAAAAATCTCGTTTTCCTTATTCACAAATAATTTGTACTTAAAAAGTAGCGGAGCATGTCAAATGCTAAAACATATAGATCAAATATTTAATACTTTCTAACATTTACGCGAATTTTACACATTTTGAAATAAAACTACGTTTACGGAATCTATCGCGTTTACTTGATTTTTATACTATCGCGTTTACTTGATTTTTATACTATCCCGACGTCCAAAGCCGAGACGTCTACCATCGAAGTCCACCCGTGATCATGAATGCTGTAAAGTATTCGAAACGTCGGGATAGTATAAAAATCAAGTAAACGCGATAGATTCCGTAAACGTAGTTTTATTTCAAAATGATCAAATATTTGTTACGAGTTTAGTTATTATTATAATATTGTCATTGTTGAAAATGTAAGTGAACCTGGAATCCTTTAGAAACATTGTTTGTTTTGTTTACATGTTATCTCAAGCATAAGTGAACCTAGTATAGATATTTATGTATGAAATAGTTCCCACTATATTCACTTGGCAAACTACATAAACATGTTACATGTATTAATAAATTATTTTTTCTTTTATTTCAGGTACAATGTTCTACTATTGGTAAGTTGTATAATATTCTTTTTAATATTATTATTCCTCTTTTAAGGCCCTTAATACTGTCTTTATAATTTTAATGAGTTAGTAGACTAGCTAGTCAGTATTCAAAATCGAAAATTTTAGGAAATAGTATAATCTAAAGATGTGTTTTTTACAGTTACTTTAAGTACCTAACCTTGATGTGTTATAAGCACTGAACAGATTATAGGCTTCATAAACGTACTGAAATATATGTGTAGGAAAATTTGTTAAATTGGAAACCTACCGCTTCGCAACGGTACAACTTAAATACCTGTTTTTTTTTTACACAGATTGATACAGTGGCTTTATCTATCCGCCATTTGTTTATGGAATTTTGAATTGAAAACTTCTATAGGAAGGTTTGGATAGGGAGTAAATTTATGTAAGTCGTTATTGATATGGTCACGTGACGTGTTAACGATAATACTATATCAGGTTCCTATTAGGAACTAATTGCACTGGGCCAGCTGTGAATAAAGAAATGAATAAGTCATTTTAAATAATATATATATATTTTTAATGAATGAATGAATAATTTTGATTTACTAGGTAAGATCAAACAATAAATTTAGGATATCCAAAAATAACAACTGTTTGTTTATAGTTTTAAGTTTTCACTACTGTCGGCAGTCCTCATGACTGCTTCGATTTTTTTTTAAAACGCACTGGAATTCTTTGTGTAAATATATACGTGGCATGGCTGGTACTTGGCCTGGCACAATGCCGTGTGCTAAGATTTGTGCTTGCTGTTACTTGTGGCCTAGTCTAGTGTATTATCATGCACTGAGATTGTATCTATTACCTATGTTATATGTATACACAGCAAGATTGTAGCAGAAAATATTAGTATTATCATAAACTTCGTGACCAACCATAACTGAGTAAAAATCCTTTTAAAGAAAAAGTAATACGGAACTGAACTCGTCATATAATTGACTTGTTTGTTCACTAAAATCCGTATAGGATTTCTTGGTTATTTTTAATAGCCTTATTCCCAAAGAGTAAACAAAAGAATTACCGTAGAGGTTATATAGGGTAGAGTGCACAACACATTGCTCTTCAATGCAGAGCGTAAACAAGTAAGCCATTGTTATTATATTTATATCTACTATACGACTAAGGGTACCTATACACTATGTGATTAGCGGGATCCGGTAAGCTAGGCCAGTTAAATGCAGTCAAAATATGTACAAAAAATTGATTTTATTCGCACTGTGATGTGATTGCTGCCCAGGAGCTCCAATTGCTGGAAGCATTGTGACCTGAGTGACGGTCGGCCAACCGTCCCGGCTGACCGCATTACGCAAATAGAAGTCGTTTCCGGGACTAACTTCATGCTGTTTGAACTTGAAAAATATTTCAAATGTGTGTCGCATTTAAATATAAATAGCTGCATTTTCTTCGACGTCCATCTTCGAAATGGTATGATCAAACCGTAAACCGCTACGACTTTTTCATCCGCACTTTTCGGTTGCAGTGATGGCTAGCCGGCACTTGGTTAACCGCTATTGCAACCGCGTCCTGTGACAGCCGCACTACAGTGCGGCTAACAGGACAGTGTGTACTCGCCCTAAAAGTGATGATCCAGCGTACGTCATAAGCCCAAGATTCAATAACAAGTGCGCAGTTTAGAGCTCTTATATGATTATTCTTAAGTTGTCCGTGTAAACATTTACACATTGAATATTTAATAACATCAGCTACGGTAAAGGGTACTAAAATATCAGGATGTTGTTAAACAACTATACGTATTCTCTTGTGATGCTTGACCTGCAACTCGCTGTAATTAGTATAAGCAGCTGTATTGTAATAAAGCTTAATTATTTTTGTCAAAGGACCAAAAAAGCTACTCTGTTTTGTCTAGTCGAGTAAATTGAGTGAAAATTCACAAACTCGTGTTATATTATTAAAAAAAAAATGTTTACCAATTCAATCGTCTTGGATGTTTATTACAAAAATTTATAACAATTACATTGTTTTTAATAGATCGTTATTACCCATTAAAAAGCTTAAAAAGCTATAGAGCTATATCTGTAAATTTAAGATATTTAAGAAAATATGAATTGAGGCGCCTCTGAACACAATGGACTCTGATAGACAAAGTGAGAAATAGTGTGATACGAGAATGCTATAGTGTGAAAGAAGATGTAGTGACAAAAATAGAGAAAGGAATGCTTAGGTGGTTCGGACACGTAGAGAGGATGGATGAAAGAAGATTAACGAAATAGATATACAAGGCGACTGTGAATGGGCAAGTTGGTAGAGGTCGACCTAGTCGAACGTATTTTGATCAGATCAGGGACAAAGGAAAGCCAGGTTAAGAGTACTCGAAACCAACGAGCATGCATGAAAGCGCTAATGAAAGTAGATGAAGCAAAAGATGTGTGTCAGTATCGTAGCAAGTGGAGAGAAGTGGTCTCAGCCTACCCCTACGGGAAAAAGGCATATGTATGTATGTATGTCTATTTGTCTGTTTGTTAAAACTACAGAACTGTTTTTTTTTTGTTTTATAGCTCTTGATTAGACTTAAAAAGGTAAAGGTGGTACGTTTTATCCCGCTCCTATAATGGGACCCTGAGATGGAGAAAGCATAAGATATATGAAAACTAGCTGCCAGATGCAAGGGCAAAGGCTAGTTGTAAATAAAATTTAAATAATTCAACCCTTAATCATTCTTACAGTATAACAGGGGATACTAATGCACGCTATAATAATAACCTATTATCGACTTAATAGCTAAACGTCGGACATCAATCTGAGTCAGTAGCAGAATCGGGATTATGGGGTCGAGGGGCGTTACATGTGCCCTTGAGTCTCACGACCATTGCTGCTTTATTCGTATTTTAAACATTTAAAAAAATGTTAAAGATGAAATATCATGTTAAAAAAATTATTCGTGTGTTTCTAAACTTTAACACATGTCATATTGCCAATACAATGATTTCTACTGTGATAATAATAATAAATATTTGTTTGTATATCGTGCTGACGGATTAAGAATACAAGTGTCACCACCCTATACTTTCCCGCGGATGTCATACAAGGCGATTAAGGGAAGTAAGTAATTGAATTACTGGTAGTAGGCCTGGGTACCAAGTGAGAATTCTCACTTGCTATCGGGCCCGAACGGGTCGGTGCCACCGTCTCCTGTGTGCCCGGTCATGAAGCACGTCAGTGTGTTTTGGCTGTAGCAGAAGACAGCCGTTTATCAATTTATATCTGAGAAATGCAATGGCGCGCAGTGGCTCTACAATATTCTCGGTATAGTTGAGTCCATGAGCGACGGTTACCACTTACCATCAGGTGGGCCATGGGTCGTCTGCTATTATTAGCAATAAAAAAAATATATTTATTTACAAATGATCATTGATCGGTGAAGGAAACATGAGAGATTTTCTTGACGGTTTGTGAAATCTGCCTGCCCAAGTCAAATCCCTCTCACTATGAGAGGAGACCCGTGCCCAGTAGTGGGATATTAAAAGGGTGGGGTAAAAATATCCATCATAATATACTTGAAAAGAGCACTCAAATTGCTTACGGTCGTATAGTGTTAGCGAAAGGAACTACTTTAATATTCACAGCCGTGCTGCCGTTCACACTTTGATGCGCTCATTGTACAGGTACTTATGAATACTATATGACTGTAATTCGCCCCTTGTGTGCCTATATATGACATTTTGTCGTTTTCGACAATGGTACTTCAATTTTAGTGAACACAGACTGTCGTTAAAATATGTAGTAACAGTTGATCCGTATTATTTTTTATGCTTATTTAATATTAAATATAGAAGTGGTAGCCATGCTTATCCCAGCATGAATATGCCAGCTCGATCGAGGAAATGCCACCCTTTTCTTTTTGTTAAGGCGGGAAAAAATTTTCGTAACCGCACACCCCGTCATTCGGGGCAACGAAAGGTAGTGTGGGGCCTTCACCCCCTAAAGAAACCCGGCGTGTGCCCTCTCTCCGCCTTTATTGGTGGGCCACTGGAACTAAGTTACATTCCTTCGGTGGGGCTTGGGGGGGGGGGGGGGAAGTACCACCCCTTCACATAATGTTAGTTAAACAACGGTAGGTACTACTAAAATACAACATATTTTGTTTGGTGAGTGAGAGTGCCAGAAGCCCAAACTATCTCTTTGCCACCCACGTAGTAAAATAATAAACTAATACCACAGGGCAAGGATCAAGGCAATATTTTTCTCACGCGAACTTTCTTTTCACTCACTTCATCAAACCAGTCACTATATGACAGGAAAATTATCAGAGATTGACTATGCGTTTCTAAGTTCTCTTCTGCTACACGGAGGACGGAGAAACCACCGCCAATTATTTTTATTATTAATAAAAAACTTACTATCGGATTGTGTTTTATTCAGGAGAATATTTGAATCAATTCCTAAGTAGGTATGTCTCAACTATAAGTAAACTAAGCTAGGCACACCTATGTAGTTCATTTATTGGTAATCACACAGAAACTTTTACTGAGAGCATTAGTTTTTTTGATGTGAAAACATCTAATACGGCGGGAGGGTAAAATCGGCTGTTGGCGTGGCGACGTCGCCATTTATATAATTATTTTTAACGCCTTCTGTTGACAAAAGTATGTAACTAGAAAGGATAACGTCAATCAATAAACCAATAACAGTTTTAATTCGTCTTTGGATAGCGAGAGGGCGCTCACCAAGTATTATATAAGACTCGAACAATATTTTCATTTAGGATACATTCAAGCACACATTGAAAAAGTTAGGATCATTATTTCTACTCATTAATTATTTCTGCAAAATAATTTCGATGTTTTCACATCCGGTAACCGTCCGTGACGTCTATTTTTTTTTATATTAGCAGGGTTGTAGTCAATATGGTCCAATATAAGGCACGAGTCTTATTTATAGTTAAAGTAAAACATCGATTATAAAGTACCGAACTTATCAAATAGATTATTGGCATGGTTTTGGTTTGAGTTCGCCAGACGCTCGCACTGAATGTACTCGTATCTGGCTACTAAATTTTATTTTCTGGGTATATTTTTAATTCATACGACAGTCGTAGAATTAAATGACCTAGTTATACTTATATTTATCCATTGCCGCTATAATATACACGTGTTCATGTAGGAGTACATATAATGATGCATGACGAGCTAACATCCGGAGAAACATCAAAGTTTGGCGCCATGAAATATACAATCTACTCATAGTGTATATCAAATATTATGAATCATTGTTGTAAACATAATAGGTGAACAATGATGTGTATTTTTATAGTTATATACATTATTAATACTTGCTTTATCCGGTATTTCGTTTGGGGCAACGAACAGGGGGGTTAGGCAGAATCTCATATCTCACATGTCGATCGTGTCGTGAACACTGTGATTGGTTGAGAAACCGACGCGTGAAAGCGCAATAATCCGTTGGCCAATCACGGTGATCACGATACGATCAACATGTGAGATATGAGATTCTGCCTAACCCCCCAGGGTAGTGTGGGGCCCTCGACAACTAAATAAAACCGTCGTATGCCGTCCCTTCCCTTATATTGATATACCTACCACTGTCATTTCGTAGAAAGGAAATCAATCTCACAGCAATATTATAAAAAAAGAGCATTGCCTTATTACGTAGAAAAATGAATATAAAGTGATTCAACATCATTATGTCGCCTCAACGGTTATTCATTAGTAATGGTTCTATAGATAGTTATGAAGGGTTCAATGACGAGAAGGATTAATATAATCAAATTCAAATTCAAAAATAACTTTATTTCATAGGCTTTTTATAACAGCACTTAAATCGTCAAAGTTACTTACTAATAACACGAGCGCTTGAGGCAAGTGCATCCGCAATGGAGCCATTGCAATCGCCACAAGCGGCCGGATTCCGTAGTAAGTCCTTTCGTGAGAAGAACCCGGCAAGAAACTCATGAGCCACTTTTTTAAATCTTAAATTTCGTACAATATTTAAATTAATACTTAACTAAAGTAGGTGCTCATCAGAACACAACATTGTGGGGAAAAAAAACAATATAATAAAATAAAAAGGGGTATGTGCTTATTTAAAAATGAGGAGCAGTTCAAAACCATTTTGTTTTATCTTCCAGATAATCCGAAATTGTATAATAACCTTTACTAAATAGTCTAACTTTTACTGTTTTCTTAAACTTATTTAAAGGCATGTTTCGGATATTTTCGGGAATTTTATTGAAGAAGCGTATACATTGCCCCATGAAGGATTTACTAATTCTGTGGAGACGAGTACTGTGTGCAATAAGATTGCCTTTGTTCCTAGTATTAATATTATGAACGTCACTGTACTACTGAACAATATTGAGGTACCCGTAAAGCAAGAGTCTATATTAAAAAGACGGTCCATTGCAAAAACATGACTAGAGTTTTATTTACAGGAGAGTGATTTCTTTGTACCTTGAGATATTTTCTATGAACATAATACTACTCTGTCAAGAAAGTACTGGGAAAAGATCAATAATACACAAAATTTTTGTTTTCCATCCAAATTTATTTTATCACCTTCAATGTATGCTCCTTGAGAAACGATAGACTTACGCCAACGAATAATCCAACCATTAAAACATTTTTTAAACGCTGTTTCCGGAATTGAGTTCAGTTCTCGCCGCGAATTCTCCTTTATGTCTTCTACCGATTGAAAACGGGTGCCACGAAGTGGTAATTTGAGTTTAGGAAAAAGAAAGAAGTCACCCGGCTTCTTTCCCATATCTGGTGAATATGGTGGTTGCTCGATGGTATTTGTTGAGTGTTTGGACAAAAATTCATTCACAATTATGACATTGTGCGAAGGCGCATTATCGTTGTGCAAAATCCAAGAATTTTCTTTCCACAAATCTGGCTTTTTTGTCGAATTTGCTCTCTTAAACGCCGCATAATGCTCAAATAATATTCATTATTTACCGTTTGACCTTCTGGCAAGAATTCCGAGTGCACAACACCGCAATATTCAAAGAAAGCAGTCAACATGGCTTTGACTTTTGATCGACTTTGGCGTGGTTTTTTCGGTTTCGGTTCAGTTGGAAGTCACCACTCCGAAGCTTGTTGACTAGTTTGCATGTCAAACTCGTAAACCCACGGCTCGTCACCAGTAACAATGGGTTTCATGAATGTTGGGTCGGAATTGACTCGTTCTAGCATGTCCTCAGCGACTCTCATGCGATTGAGTTTTTTGGAGAAAATTCAGGTCTTTTGAGGAAACATGTTTCATACCCAAGTGATTATTTAAAATGGTACGGATCGACTCGTGAGACACAGAAAGTTCGGCGGCTATCTCTCTCAAAGTTGAACGAGAATTTTCAGTCACTGTTTCCTTATGTAGTAATTTCTGAGCAGGAATCGGTTGCTTTGCTCATGGACTCAGCAATACTTACCTATAGGCTAAGGTAACTGCCTACCATGATATGAGCCGTATGCTGGTTTGTCAGGCTTATTAGCAACAATAGACCTGCCCCCCTTAGAATGAAAATACTAAACGTTAGACGAACTTTCGTTTCGAGTCACTGTGATTGATCAACAGTCCGACGCGTGATTCCTGATCAGTCGCGATTTCGACGCGTGATTCAGACCAATCACAATGAAGCGAAATGAGAGTTTGTCTAAAGTTTCGTTTTTCATTCTAAGGGGGCTGTCAGTAATAAAAGAGTGATCGTAATAATTATTATTATTATTCATAATTGTGTATTCATAATATTATACATAAACACTTAAATATACACTGCTACTTCGATTAATTTATAATGTCATACTCTATCTGTATATAGACACACTCATAAACGACACAAGTACGTAATCATGGCCAGAAGCCAGTGACATTATTATCTCTATACACACACACACACACACACACACACACACACACACACACACTCATGTACACACATGTTGACAACAGTCAATGTATTCGTGTGGCACTCATCCAAGAGTTATTAAACGGTAGTGTTGTGACAAGGCACAATTAACCAGTTTAATTGCTGAGTTAGTACGCCCACTCATTTGTAAAGCAATCTGGTGGAAGTACGTCTTTAATTAGGTGATACGTTTATGTAAGGACCAAATTATTTATGAAAGTGGAAAAAGAAAGCTTTACTATGAGCAGGATTTGAACCTGCGTCCTATCCAATCATTCTTTAAAGTAGCTGAGCATATCAAGTGCTAAAATACAGATCAAAATATTTTAAAAATCGCGCCATTAAATAGTTTGAATTTTAATTACAGAATGAAACTTATTATATTGGAATAATGTATGTAAATGCATCCGATCTGGTGGCGCAGCCGTAAAGACATCTAAATTAAATGTGAAGTGAAGATTTACAGTCACCATTGGTGACTGCGATAGCTTAGCGGTCCAGAGCATTTCCCCGCATCGGATAGGATGCAGGTTCGAGTCCTGCTCGCAGTAAAGCACTCTGCCACTTTCACAAATAATTTGTTCTATAAAGTAGCTGAGCATGTCAAATGCTAAAATAAAGATCAAAATACTTTTATGTACCTAGTTAGATTTTGATTACGTTTGTATTAGTGAGTGGCTCGTAGTGGATGTGGATTTCAAACCCAGATCGGGTAAAAAATCTTAGCAGATGATTGCTTAACTAAAGTGCGGGCTTAACGGCCATAGATCCTTTTAAGTAATACAAATAAGTGATCCACAATTTTAGTAAAATAGTTATGTTGCGTTCTTGGAAATCATTATTTCGTGGAGGACTTTGCAATTGCAATTAACTCTCTGTTGCTCGGGCCAGACTAATGTGAAACGCCGTTAATTATCGCAATGATGGACGTTCGTGTAGCCATGACTTATCGCGAGAATTCGACAATGGCATTCACATTGCCGTTCGACGTTAGGCGATAACTCCAGTGGCGGTACGTCAAAGAAATTGAACGTTCAAGTGTGGCCACCCAATTTATCGCGTTAACGTAATAATTATCGCGATGATGGGCATAGACTTTATCCATTAGTGTGGTCCGACCATGACTGAGACCAAATCTCTATCTAAAATACATATAAAATATACGTTTCCTGATGAAAAGACTACATAGATGCTACAAAACTACTGCGTTAAACTTTTTATACAAGGTTTGGTGGGTTCAATTCCCGCTTTTTCTCGGTCTAGGTGTGCTCTGTGTTTGTTCGAAAATATTTAACTGCTAAGATTAGATTGTCAGTGCATATGTATAGGCAAGTCATCTCATCATTTCAGCATATCATTGGCAAAGTTTCAAACATGATGATTCCGCATATATTTCTGTTTTCATGGCTTAATATTTATTTAGCATTCTTAATGACCTAACAAAAGTTTTAGTGGCTTTTAATCATCATGAGAGGTCTTATGTAAATTCTTTATCAAAACATGAATGTATGAATAAGTTATATTATGAGTACGTGAAGTTTATGAGCTCAAAAAATTAATGTTTGTGTGTCCGTTTTTGATGTGTTAACATCTAGTACGGAGGGAGAGTAAAACCAGCTGTTAGCGTGGCGACGTTGCCATGCAAAATTGTTTTTTTTTAACGCCATCTGTTCACAAAAGCATGTAACTAGGAAGCATAACGTGAATGAATAAACCAATAACAGTTTAAATTCATCTATAGGTAACGAGAGGGCAATAGAGATTTATTAGTTCATTGCCTTCATGTCTATTTCCATTATTTTACACATGTCATAACTTTATCCACACATTGGGAAAGTTAAAAAATAATTTCGTTCTTTTCACATTTGCCACACGTCCCGAGACGTCTATTTTTTTCCTATAACACTATACTTTTCGCCAAAAAAACGTAAACATTATAATTGTGGCAATACTCTTCATAATTATTTAAGTATTGTTCATAAAGGTAGTTAATACCTATAGTACATATCCCATTTTTTACATTAGCAATTATTATTCCACTGTTTGGTATTCATCTCCCAAAACGAAAATAATCAAAACAGTAATCCTTTACGCCGATCCAATGCGGGTTGGCAGACAATAAAAACGGATGAGATAATTTGTCTAGTATAAAGGCTTCTTCACCATATTTACAAATTTAGTGCTATTGCACTGTTGATATCATTGTGATCAAAATTAATACATATCTTCATAAAGTCACAGGTGTGTGATACTTCTGTCTTGGCAGTCCATTATAAATTAAATTGATCCACTATTAAATACAGTATCCGACATCCTGCTCTAACAATATTATAAAATTAACAGTAAATCATCACAAAATATATTTTTAAAATCCATGGCAGCACTCTCAGTCATTTAAGCATTAAAAATATCGTAACGAATCTAAATAAATAGAATGATTGCATTCATTTATTAAAGTGGGTATTTATACAAAAAACAGAAATAATAACGTTTAATTTGTGAACCTTGACAATAATTGTTAGCATAATTATATGACACTTATATTGTACAAGGTTCACAAATGAATGACAAATATACATACGGTCCATTATGAGAGTAAGGCCTTATCAGCAACACCAGAATGCGCTAGTGTAGCACTAGCGCATTGCCAATTAGGGAAAGATATTAGAGGTGGAGCTATAATAGAGAGGAGTTGAGGACGTAAGGGTATCTGCGCTTTCGTCATGAGTTCACGAGTATCTTCTGTGAGAGGGTGTTACTACCTAGTTGACTACTGCTGAACAATATTAACATTAAGTCAGAGCAAAAGTCTGAAACAGTACGGAAAATTGCGCTGGATATTTTAGTAGCAGAAAGATCTAAGAATAGGTATTTAACTTACCGTAGATGGAGAAAGACATATAATTAATAAAAAGTATGAATTATACAGGTTGTAAAAATGTCATCGTACCGATAATTGATACCGCTCACTACTCGATTCTGAACACCCAGGTGGTGGAAATTTGCATCGGTTTTTTCGTGAAAAATGCAATTTCTTTTACATTTTTTTAAATTAAATTCGATTTTAGGTAATAAACTCATTAATCACTAATTTACTCCAAAAACTACAATGAAAACCTTTTTAAAAAGGCAACATCCTGCACTAAAGAATAATCCTTGTATTGCGGGGGACTTTACAAACATACAATTTCACGGCACAAATCAGAACAACCATTCGTGGATCACACAAAGAGTTGTCCTGTGTGGAAATTGAACCCACAACTCCCACTACGCCCACACGGGCGGGAGACCTGTATCTAAGCCACACCGCAATCATCTGTGCAGTCAATTTTTAAAAAAGTGCAAAAACATTAGTTGATTATCCGATCCACTGCTGTCCACGGATCTTCTCATTTAATGATAATAATATGTTTGATACATATTTTATCATGGATTTATTACACGCATATGACCCATGCCATATTTTAAATTCCTATTAGCGGTCTTCTTATCTCTTAAATGAGCAGTTCGGGTAATAGATTATTATAATGTCAGACTTTACTTTGCATTGCATTACCATGCTACTTTCACAGTTATATGTGTTTTGTTACTGTAGACTTAGGATATTTGGTCTACTCCTCAGTAGACCAAATGCTCCAAATGCAAATATTACAATGACTTGTATATTATACTAAAGACTCCCTGCACTAAGGAATAATCCTTGTATCGCGGGCAACTTTACAAACATACAATTTCACAGACACAAAGTACACCCAGATTCAGAACAATCATAATGTGGATCACACAAAGAGTTGTCCTGTGCATCGAACCTCCAACACTCGGACGTGAGACCGGTATCTAAACCACTCCGCCATCTTAGCTAATTTATTTGATATTTGTAAACACTACAAGATTTAAATCTACAGAAAAATAATACGCATGGTTGATATTATGTTGAAGATATAGAGGTTACTTAGCTAGCAAATATTGACATTGTGCCTGAGGTTATATTTTTTTCTCATTGTTTGTTGTAAGTTTAAGTAATTTAATAAAACAAAGATATTAATATTTATTTTTGATTGGAGCAAATGAATGTTTTGAAGGCAACATCTAGATTATTGTTTTTAAAAACAGAACTTATTTAGATTATTTTTGTTACCTATTATTTTTTTAAAGTTCCCGATATCGAATAATAACAATATTAATAATTCAGTTATGGAATATTATGCTTCTTATTCTCAAGTGCAATGGAGGTAGCTTTTAATAAAATTCGAAACAACACGCTTTCTATATAATCTGAGTACCTATTTTCCACATTTATTTTTTATAATCTGACCTCCACAATTTGCTAGCACTTAAATTTACTACCAATCGGTTTCTTCACCAGGCTCTTGCCGCTCAAAATAAAACGAGAGTAATAAAGGAAGAAAACATTTCACAGGAAACGTACATCGGACGCTTCACAACATAAAAACGGTTGCTTATAACGAAACGACAATAATTATTTATGATATTTTTTCTCGCTTCGCCTATTAGACTTGCAGATTTGTTTTTATTATACTTAAGAACGACAGGCCCTAAGTATCTACAGCTGGCTGATATTATTATACTGAAATTATACTTATTTGAAGATTATACATTAAAGGAATACGTTTATTATTTTCAAGGAAGATTTTCCTTGCACATAAGTGGAACATTGATATAAATACGAGTATATGTATCTCTCTCTCATTTTTCGCTGGCTCTTATTGCATTTGATTGGTTCGGTGCAGCATGATTGTAGTTTTCTTTCATATTATCACTCGTCACCTCGTCACTCACTCCTTTCATTTTCATGTCACACACATCCACCTTTTCATTGATTTTTCGATGGGCGTTCGTTGGGTTATCACGATGGGCCTCGTGGCGTGGTCGGTAGTGTAACCGACTTCCGTGCACGAGGTCGTGGGTTCGATTCCCACTCAGGACAATTATTTGTGTAATGAACACAGATATTTGTACTGCGTCTGGGTGTTTTCTATCTAATATAATATGTACCTATGTGTTTACAAAAAAAAAGTAATATATGTATTATATCCGTAATCTGGTACCTAGAGCACAAGCGTTAAACTTAGTTTGGGACCAGAGATAATGTGAAATATTTATATTTATTTATTTATTATTATTCTTGATCTATATTTTTTAGCATTTGACATGCTCAGCTACTTTTAAAGTACAAATTATTTGTGAACGAGGAAAAAGAGATTTATTGTACTTTAAAAGTAGCTGAGCATGTCAATTGATAAAAAATATAGATCAAAAATGTTTCAAAATCGCGCCATCAAATAGTATGAATTTTAATTGCAAAATTAAACTTGTTATATTGGATTAATGCATGTAAATGCATTCCGATAGACGGCGTTGGTCGTAAAGACTAATGTGATGAGGAGATTGGGATGACCGAAAAGGTCGGTACGGTAGCTCAGTGGCTTAGAGCACTTCCCCGGATTAGAATTCCCCAGATTGGAAGGGACGCGGGTTCGTTTCCCACTCGTACTAAAAATCTCTTTTTTCTCGTTCGACTCCCTGCACTAAGGAATAATCCTTGTATCGCGGGCAACTTTACAAACATACAATTTCACAGACACAAAGTACACCCAGATTCAGAACAATCATAATGTGGATCACACAAAGAGTTGTCCTGTGCATCGAACCTCCAACACTCGGACGTGAGACCGGTATCTAAACCACTCCGCCATCTTAGCTAATTTATTTGATATTTGTAAACACTACAAGATTTAAATCTACAGAAAAATAATACGCATGGTTGATATTATGTTGAAGATATAGAGGTTACTTAGCTAGCAAATATTGACATTGTGCCTGAGGTTATATTTTTTTCTCATTGTTTGTTGTAAGTTTAAGTAATTTAATAAAACAAAGATATTAATATTTATTTTTGATTGGAGCAAATGAATGTTTTGAAGGCAACATCTAGATTATTGTTTTTAAAAACAGAACTTATTTAGATTATTTTTGTTACCTATTATTTTTTTAAAGTTCCCGATATCGAATAATAACAATATTAATAATTCAGTTATGGAATATTATGCTTCTTATTCTCAAGTGCAATGGAGGTAGCTTTTAATAAAATTCGAAACAACACGCTTTCTATATAATCTGAGTACCTATTTTCCACATTTATTTTTTATAATCTGACCTCCACAATTTGCTAGCACTTAAATTTACTACCAATCGGTTTCTTCACCAGGCTCTTGCCGCTCAAAATAAAACGAGAGTAATAAAGGAAGAAAACATTTCACAGGAAACGTACATCGGACGCTTCACAACATAAAAACGGTTGCTTATAACGAAACGACAATAATTATTTATGATATTTTTTCTCGCTTCGCCTATTAGACTTGCAGATTTGTTTTTATTATACTTAAGAACGACAGGCCCTAAGTATCTACAGCTGGCTGATATTATTATACTGAAATTATACTTATTTGAAGATTATACATTAAAGGAATACGTTTATTATTTTCAAGGAAGATTTTCCTTGCACATAAGTGGAACATTGATATAAATACGAGTATATGTATCTCTCTCTCATTTTTCGCTGGCTCTTATTGCATTTGATTGGTTCGGTGCAGCATGATTGTAGTTTTCTTTCATATTATCACTCGTCACCTCGTCACTCACTCCTTTCATTTTCATGTCACACACATCCACCTTTTCATTGATTTTTCGATGGGCGTTCGTTGGGTTATCACGATGGGCCTCGTGGCGTGGTCGGTAGTGTAACCGACTTCCGTGCACGAGGTCGTGGGTTCGATTCCCACTCAGGACAATTATTTGTGTAATGAACACAGATATTTGTACTGCGTCTGGGTGTTTTCTATCTAATATAATATGTACCTATGTGTTTACAAAAAAAAAGTAATATATGTATTATATCCGTAATCTGGTACCTAGAGCACAAGCGTTAAACTTAGTTTGGGACCAGAGATAATGTGAAATATTTATATTTATTTATTTATTATTATTCTTGATCTATATTTTTTAGCATTTGACATGCTCAGCTACTTTTAAAGTACAAATTATTTGTGAACGAGGAAAAAGAGATTTATTGTACTTTAAAAGTAGCTGAGCATGTCAATTGATAAAAAATATAGATCAAAAATGTTTCAAAATCGCGCCATCAAATAGTATGAATTTTAATTGCAAAATTAAACTTGTTATATTGGATTAATGCATGTAAATGCATTCCGATAGACGGCGTTGGTCGTAAAGACTAATGTGATGAGGAGATTGGGATGACCGAAAAGGTCGGTACGGTAGCTCAGTGGCTTAGAGCACTTCCCCGGATTAGAATTCCCCAGATTGGAAGGGACGCGGGTTCGTTTCCCACTCGTACTAAAAATCTCTTTTTTCTCGTTCACAAATCATTTGTATTTATTATTATTTATTTCTTCTCTTACAGCCTCTTACGTTTATGCCTAACTAGCTTAGTTTTAGGTTATATCTCAGGTTCCTTATATAGTAGCGGGATAAAATGTATACCAATTTTTAAGTCTAATCAAGAGCTATCAAATATAATAGTTGCACCAAAATCCTTTTTAATAGTATTTGCGTGATTAAATGTACAGACACAGCTCTGTTACAGCTTTGCAATAGTGTAGATACTATTTTTGTAAAAATACTTTCATTCCTGACCTACGTATTACATATCAATAAATTAGCGAGCTATATCGATGCCAATGCTTGTGAAAAATATCCATAACAAATAATAGCTGCATCCAGTGCTTTCAAATGTACACAAGTATATGGCCGGTCTGATGGTAAGCGGTTACAGGAACTTATGCCAAAAATATAAGAAGCATCAACGCATGCTACTAATCTTAGAGAAAGGGATTCGTGGTGGAAAGCGAGGTTGATAAAGATAAGAAGTTATAGAGTTTGCATGACAGAAAGATAATTTAAGGAGGGCCCAGCCCTCAGTCCTTTAACTGACTGTACAAAGTGCAAAAAGTACCAAATTAATACCTACAAATACTATTAGGTATATCGATTTTCTTTGAAAGCGTAGTAAACTTGCGGTTCATTCGTTTTTGAAAATTTGTTTGTCATTTGTTCTTTTCTATACGGGCAAAGTTTTAAGATTTATTGTTTCGTTCCAATATTCTAATGCAAGGTTTTAATCAACCTCCAATTCATAATTACAATTTAAACTTTCGTACATAATAAAAATAAAAACATACACATACAAAATGGTATATAATAAAAATTTAGCAAAGCTTTATTACCTTTTTTTTTTTGTTAATGCGGGAAATAATGTTCCTAACAAACAGGGTAGTGTGGGGCCCTCACCCACTAAATAAACCCGCCGTGTGTCGTCTCTCCGCCTTTATTAGCGGGCCACCGGAACTATGTTTACGTACGGTTAGATAAATGTTTTAGATATATATATATATATATATATATATATATATATATATATATATATATATATAATTGTGTTTATAAGTTAAGTGTAATAACATAAATAGCGTTATATATTTACCTTTTTTATTGTTTTTAATAGAGCCTTGAACTTATTCATTTTTATGAACTAGATTAAAAATTAACATACATCCATAGATTCACGTCTGTTTTTAATACGATTAAGAAAAGATTAGCTTTTTGCTCCGATTATGATTTAGTACTTCATTCGGCTCATTCAAGATCATCACCATTTTCTTAGATGTTATTCGGTAGAGCGTACGTACACATAATTATACATATATGTGTGGTTTATGAAGCGTAGTAATGATTATCTTATATTTTTAATGCCAAAAGGTAGCAGATAATTGTGCAGTCCAAGAGATGGTAAGTGGTAACAGCCACTTAAGAATTTTGGCATCACCAAGGACACAACCAAGCCGTCACCAACCGTGAATAATTTTCTTTTGGTAGAGCCTTGTTTATCCCAGCATGAATGGGCTGCCTCAATTGGTGAAATACCACCCTCTTACAAAGGAACAGCGTGCAATAATGATAGGTACTCCTACCGTTGTGTTTTGTATGGTAAATGAGAGCGCAAGGGGCCCAAACCCCCTCGCTATCCGCTCGTAAATATCCTACTTATCGTTTCCTTTATATCCTTCCTATCCACCTCCTATCCATTTTCTTGGAGATGGCGACGCACGAGTAATGCTTCTGGTGTTGCTAGCGTCTATAGGCTACGGTAACCGCTTACCATGAGGTGGCCCTTAAGCTTTACCACCCAAGTATTATATAAAAATGTGCTTTTTTGTGCCTCATTTAAAAAGAACATGTCGTATATCACTATCAACTGCGTTATTGCAAATACCATTCAATATAATCAGACCCGTTGACCTCGATTCTAACCTTGATGGCATGAACTTCAGTGGGCATCCCGAAATAGTTTTGTCCCCACTAATAATGAACGAGAGATGGCCACGTGCCAATAAAGTATTATCAGTAAGGAGACAGCTCTAGTTTCATGTCGTTGTTTATTTTCTTTAATATAATAAACTACATTCTTCCCGCGAATATGTCCGCATTCACTTTAAAAAAAATTACATAACTCTATGGTACATTAATTGTTGTTATGTAAAATTTGCTATCGCACGGGAATAATTCATTTTGTGGGATGAAAAGTAGCGTAATTATGTTATTTTTGGGCTCCAGAATATAATGTGTCCAAAATTTCACGATGATTGGTTCAGTAGTTATGGCGTAACATACAAACAAACTCACTTTCGCATTTATAATATTAGTAAGGAACAAGGATAAGGATATGTATATATTTTACTTTTCAGGAGTGGATTTCGCATAAATATATAATTATTTGGCACTACTTGACATAAATTCAATAAGTTATTATACTTTGTACTTACATTATAAATGATAATAATATTTAAAAAAAAATAAAACATAATACGTTTAAAAAGGTTTTAAGCATAACATGACCAAAATATATCAATCAAATTAGCCTGTTGGAGTGCAAAACTTTATATAAGGCTCTCCAAAATTGCAGCACAAAATCAGGTCCTGTCTCTTTCTCATTTAATCAACTCCAGCTGCCTGTACAGGTCACCAGTCGTAAAAACCGGGGTTCCTAAAATAAAAAATAAAAGAGTCTAGTTAATAACTTTTTGCTCTTCATAAAAATATTAAAAATATTGGGCATAGAAAAAGGAACATGAGTTCGAAATGCGATCGCTGCGGAGAATCTGTGGAAAGATGTAGGTACAGGAGGAGATCGAGACTGTACTATCTAGACCAAATCGGTCATGAAAGGAAGGTGGAGTCAGGAGTCTCCGAAACCGGCGAGCGTGTATGAAGAACATTATGAATATTGTGAAAGCGAGCGATGTATGCAAGAATAGATCCTTTCAGCACTCTGTTCTCTCTGCTTACCCCGCAAGGGAGCGGGCTTGACGATAAATAAGTAGTAATTAAGTAGTGTATGTTGGTTTATAATAGCAACTTTCCAAAATTGTATATACAATGAAAGTATTTTGTTGAGCATCAATGAGAGTTACTTCTTATTGTTCTTGTTCATTCAACCTATATCATTATTCATGATCTAAAAAGCCCTTTTGAAAAGAGGTTCCATAATTTGGAACTACGGTTAACAAATAATTGTTCTCAGTCTATACCCGTTAATTGTACGTTTGTGAAGTGCCCCGAGAATAAGGAATTACGCCCAATTGAGGGGGTTTTGTAGCGTAACTAATAAATAGAAGATGTTATTGTCCATTAACTGTCTAAGTCACCCTAATTCAAAACCATTACACTTATATTTGTAATAGATTACTAATTAGTGAATAATTAAATTATTTTAGTTGTGCAACCTTGCTTATCTCAGCATGATTTTTTTTATTTTTATTTCGTATAGTGGCAGACGAGCCACGGTCCATCTGATTGTAAATGGTAACCGTCGCCCATGGACTCGACTATACCGAGATTATCGTCAAGCCGCTGCTCACCAATTAATTTCACAGATATAAAATGAAACATAAACGGCTATCTCCTGCTACAGCCAAAACGCAACGATATGCTTCATGGCCGGTCACACGGGAGATGGTGGTACCAAACAGCTCGGGCCCGATACCAAGTGAGTACTCCCACTTGGTACCCAGCCCTACCACCAGTCATGCAATGGATGATAATTGCTTACTTCCCTTAGTCGCCTCATACGACACCCGTGGGAAAGAATGGGGTGGTGATACTTGTATTCTTAATTCGTCACCACGCGGACAAAATGCGGTCCATTTTGTGCTCAATTTTGCTCGATCGTGGAAGTACCACCCACCAACAGTAGTAGTACCGACCGTTGTGTTTCGTATGGTGAGTAAGAATGCCGGAGGCCCAAACCGCCTTCCTGTCCTCTCCTTAGTATCCTGCCTATCCTCTACTTAATATATTTCCTATCCCTTTCCTTGGAGATGGTGACGCGCGAGTCGATACCTCTAGTGTAGCTAGCGTCTATAGGCTATGGTAACCGCTTACCACCAGGTGGGCCATATGCTTGTTTGCCACCCACGTACTATATAAAACAAATATTAAATAAAAATCTAACAAAGAAAGCATCCTCTCATTTTGATGCAAGTATAATTACTTACTACTTGACTCTACCCGCGACTTCAACTGCGTGACCTTTAAATAACTGTACTATAATTCAAGTAATAAAGTTCTGTAGCGAACTTGTATTCTATCTTAACTACTCGTATATACTATTTTAAATCTGTAACAGAGCAATTTATGTACATTTAAAATAAAATTACTTTATTAGACTATTAGCTGTGTGGGGCCGGCTTTAGAATTGTACCACCCTCCTCCACCCATGGGGGTCGTAAGAGCCGACTGAGGGAATACCGAGGGAGTGGGCAGCATCACTCCTTCGAGTATTAACAACATCCACTGCGATCGCCAACCCGCCTGCCAAGCGTGGCGATTACGGCACTATCCTCCATTCTTGGGGAGGCCTATGTTCAGCAGTGGACTTTAAAAGGCTGATGAATGGATGGATTAGACTATTTAGGGGTCTCTGAATACAATTTTTTTTTTGTTTCGTGAACTGATATTTTTTTATGCAACTGTTTTCAAATGGCTATTGATTAGACTTGAAAACTGGTATACGGAAACCTGAGCTATGTATAATCTAAAATTTAGTTTTTATGCGGTGGAGCCACGGGCAAAATCTTATCGTACTAAGATTATAAATTCGAAAGCTATATCTATGACGAAATAGCCCTACTCCTTTTTTTGGGGTTAAAACTATATGTATTTTAGTATGGCTCACTATAAATTATCACTTTCACATTTAAATATAACTAGCTACCTACATATTTAGATATTTTTATATATATATTTTTAGCATTTGACATGCTTAGCAACATACATTAAACACAAAGTGAAAAAATGTGAAATCGTAAATAATCGTAAATGTTTTGTTCATTTTCATTTTTTCATTTCTTAAAATGTGTTATCGAAATTAGCAGTCAGGAGCAAGGGTCACGATGGCTGAATTGGCAAAGCATCTGGACGGTATCCATGAGATGCAGGTTCAAATCCTGCTCGTGACTGTTATTTACGATTTCACATCTTTCACTTTGTGTTTAATAGCTACCTACATTTTTTATTAAAAGAATATCAATTTTCTAGCATTACAGCTAAATAAAATACGCATATATTTTAAAACAGGCGAAACTTAAAAAAAACCTTATGGCTTCAGCGTGGGTTGGTGGGAGATGTGGGTTGCATAGCCTAATAATATTTGTTATTAAATATCGTCAAGATACATAAACACTGCTCTGTTACGTTTATATTAAAGGAATCTCATTACATATTACGTCAGTGCAAATAAGCATACGATCCAATGGTAAGTGGTTGCCAGCCTATAGATGCTAGCAACACCAGAGGCATCACTCGAGCGTCGCCAACTCTTGGTTCTTCTCCGATCAAACCGGCTAATTCATGCTGGTACAAGCATGGCGCTTCCACAAGTCCGTGTGGCGACGGACTAAGAATATAAGTATCACCACACATTCTTTCCCACGGGTGTCGTATGAGGCGACTAAGGGAAGTAAGCAATTATCATTCATGGCATGACTGGTGGTAGGCAATACTCTCGGTATAGTTGAGTCCGTGAGCGACGGTTACCATTTACCATCAGATGGGCCGTGGCTCGTCTGACCCTTTTTTTTTTTTTTTTTTTTTTTTTTGTTTAGGCGGGAAAAAATGTACCTAACCGCACACCCCGTTGTTCGGGGCAACAAACAGGGTAGTGTGGGGCCCTCACCCACTAAATAAACCCGCCGTGTGCCGTCTCTCCGCCTTTATTGGCGGACCACTGGAACTATGTTACATTCCTTCGGTGGTGGCTCGTCTGACCCTAAACGCAATAAAAAACAATGTACGAAATACTACTTAATTTTAGATTGTCTGAAGAGAAGCTAAAAATATATAAATATTATTCTTACTCTGTTAGTTTTATTTGTTATTTTGTTTTCAGTGACAATATTAATGTCAGTTTTATTTTACTTTGAACATTTAAATGTTAGAGCTACTACAAGCTGACATGATGTAATAAGCAAAGTGTAGGAATATATTACAATATCTTTTCTGAGATGCACAAAATATTGTTTCTTAAAAAAAATAACATTAATTCTTGTGTTTATTGAATTGGAGTACAATTATCTGTATAAATAAAAGAATAATTGACTCACTGAATTATATATCAATGCATAGCCCAAAGTCCTGGGAGTAGATCCGTGACAATTTACATAACCCATATGTAAATCGTCACGGCTCTAGTCCCAGTACTTTTTAACTGTAGGGTAAGGATCCTATCCAAAATAGATTTTTTATCTAATATCACATAGCACAGGTGATACTCTGTTTAGTCTTAGTATAAAATAGTGCTCAAAACTTACAATCAGATTGACTTAATTATAATAATAATAATAATAATATTTATTTGCTCAGACAATAAAAATCCATGGTGTTAGTAAGGCTTAAAACTAATTGTTAGTATAATGTACTTATATATCTAGTGGTGTCAGAGTATTGTGCAGAGCATGATAAATTATTGTTATTTGACCATCCTCTGAACAAACTCTTCCAAATCGCGGACGTGACATCCTCCGCTATAGCCTGCAGAATGCTGTTCTGACTCGCTCTGAGCGAATTCATCAATGTCCCCATTTTATTTTCGAATGATAGCGTAAAAGCCATCTGTTCGATTTTGCATGAACATTTCTGAGGCACTGCAAAAGCGAGGCAGCTTTAAAAACTAGAGCACTCTTAAAATATGATTATACTAGGGGGTTAGGCAGCATCTCATATCTCACATGTCGATCGTATCGTGATTACTGTGATTGGTTGAAAGAACACCGTGATTGGCCAATGGATTATTGCGACATCACGTGTCAGTTTCTCAACCAATCACAGTGATCACGATACGATCGACATGTGAGATATGAGATTCTGCCTAACCCCCCTGGACACGCAGTGTATCTATAGATCGTTTGTTATAATTGATCCATTGATTTCCCGTGTAAAAGCTCTGGCAATACAATCAATAAAATCAATGTTATATTTTATTTTCTGTGAATTTTGAATTATATTTGGTATCCACCCAGTGACAAATAAGACATATTTTTTTTTAATATAGTGGAGAACTAGGATCCCAGTATGTGCTAAATGACATCTTTATTATTTCTCCATTATCAATAGCCAAACGGAGATGATGAATTCTATATTAGTATTGTAAATTATTATAGCTGAGCCAGCATGCACGCAGTATTATAAAAAGTAATTTTACTTGTACTTATAAACATTTAATTTATCAATTAAAAAAAAAGGTTTGATATGTACCTTATAGGTACATATCAAACCTTTTTTACCTTATAGGTACATATCAAACCTTTTTTAGGTACATATCAAACCTTTTTTTTTCCTTTATATTCAATCTTTCAAATAAAAAAATATCTATAAGATAGTGAAGCACTCTCATAATCCGTTGCGTATGTAGTAGAAAGATAACAAATAGACATAATAAATTATTCAATAAGAACTTGTTTTATTAAAATGCCATTATTACATTGATGTATCAAAAAGAGAAGATCGACAATTAGGCACTAAAAGTGTCCACTATAAATGCATGCGAATGACGCTTTCCTGCACTCATTTTAGTTTTGTTTCGACGCGCGACCAGCCGCTAAGTCACCAACCACCAACCTAATTGCTACGACTTCTAAGCACAATTACCTATGTACCAATCCTTAGTTTATAGATCAATGCATTATAAGGTATTCAAAGTAAATGACGTAGGTGGTTAGACGTTAATTATTTTCAAAAACAATAAACAAAATTTCCAAAGCATAAAATAAGCGTGTCATTTTTGTTAGAATAATGATATATATTCAAAATGGCGACAAAGGCTGTCAGATCCCATTGTCAAACGTCACCGCTGTCAGCGGGACGTTAGTCACTTTGAGTAATGTGAGGTGTGATGAATCCGTTGTTATGTATTTAAGGATTTCCTGATATATCGGTACTGAAAGTTACCAATTCTGTATAATATACGTGTGATATTACGCAGTTTTGACAGATTTATACATATTTTTGTGGCTAATATACGAGTAAATTTTTATTTTTATTTCAAACTATAACGTTGAAAAGCATTTAATATTTCTATGTGATATGTTTGCGGTAATTCTCAGTAGAAGCCCGGAGCTTAGAAATGTGCCCGGTAGACGTCAATAGGCTCGCCCCCTATTACGTGGGACTTAAACATAGCTGGCGAATCGTGGGTGTGTAATACACCTCTACCTACCCCTTCGGGGAATACAGGCGTGATGCTATGTGTGTGTGTGTGTGTGTGTGTATGTATGTGATTGTTCGGGTGTATTTCTTTTACCACTGAATTAATGTCTCACAGTGCTAGTGGTCCGCCAGTACAGGTGACACAACACATGGGTGAGGGCCCCACATTATCATGTAGGTGTCCCCATTTTTTTTCTTAAAATAAAAAATGTGCCTAACTGCACACTTTGTCGTTCGGGACAATGAATAGAGTAATGTGGAGCCTTCACCCACTAAAGAAACCTGCCGTCTGCCGTCTCTCCGCCTTTATTGGTGGGCCACCTTCAATGGTTTGTTCGTTTCCCCTAAACGACGAGGTGCAACAGTTACGTACATTTTTCCCTTAAAAAAAGGGTGTGTTTCTTTTTCAGAATCCGTTCCTAACCTCTTATAAGTCACTAACTTCTGCCCACGGTTTTGTCTATTTGGATATCAGAGTAGGCTGAAAAATATATAAATGTGTAATTAACGTTTAGATACATCTCTTAGGAACATGTTTTAATTTGTCAAGGCTATAACTTATTTGTATTTCGATAAAACTATTGCTATGTGCCCCAAAAATAGCAATCGTAAGGGAGCTTTTCAGTTTTTCGCGATCAATATATCATCATCGTTCATTAAATATAATGTTTCCATTCGTAATCGCTTAATAATTTTTCCGTGACTGACAAGAAAACTTCCAAATATCTTCACCAACTTTCGCATTTACTCGTATATAATAAATAAATCGCAATATTAGTGGGATAGGCCACTACACATCTATAAAGGTTTGCAGATTATGCAAGCCATCAATAAAGTGTCTCAGGAAGTTATCCTTCACGTTATTACAGTACAGTACAATTTGATATGTTTACTCAAAAATAGACTCGTCACCACGGATGGTGCAGAAGCATCGAGGTTATTCAAAATAATATGTAGTATTTTGATGAGTATGATGTGCATATATATATCCGTTTCATATTTTATAATAAATATAACACGCAAAATTTAAGTTTTCCAATATAAAATTTAAAAATTCTATATTCCAAAGAAGAATTAAAATATATAGAATATTTATACGATCTTAATAAGATTTAATAAAAAACACATTAAATTTGTTCATGTAGTAACAAAATAAAAATACTATATTCTAAAGTACAAATTATTTGTGAATAAGGAAAAAGAAATTTTTAGTACGAGCGGGAAACGAACCCGCGTCTTTTCCAATCCGGGGAAGTGAAGCCACTGAGCTATCGTACTGACCTAATCGGTCATCTCAATTTCCTCATCACATTTGTCTTTACGACCAACGCCATCTATCAGAATGCATTTACATGCATTAATCCAATATAATAATTAGATATTTTTATATATATTTTTAGTATTTGACATGCTTAGCACTAAACATTAAACACAAAGTGAAAAATGTGAAATCGAAAATAACAGTCAGGAGCAGGATTTGAACCTGCATCTTCTGGATACCGTCCAGATGATTTACCAATTCAGCCATCCTGACAATTGCTCCTGACTGCTAATTTCGATAACACATCATACTTAACGTCTTTGGGTGACGCTTGCGCCATCTGTCGGAAGCATTTTCATACATTATACCGACCAGGTAAACTTAATTTTACAATTAAGATTTTACCTAATAATGACGCAAACCCTTTAAATATTTAGATATTTTTATATATATTTTTAGCATTTGACATGCTTAGCACTATACATTAAACACAAAGTGAAAAATGTGAAATCGAAAATAACAGTCAGGAGCAGGATTTGAACCTGCATCTTCTGGATACCGTCCAGATGCTTTACCAATTCAGCCATCCTGACAATTGCTCCTGACTGCTAATTTCGATAACACTTTACGTCTTTGGGTGACGCCTGCGCCATCTGTCGGAAGCATTTTCATTTTGTGTTATCGAAATTAGCAGTCAGGAGCAATTGTCAGGATGGCTGAATTGGTAAAGCATCTGGACGGTATCCAGAAGATGCAGGTTCAAATCCTGCTCCTGACTGTTATTTTCGATTTCACATTTTTCACTTTGTGTTTAATGTATAGTGCTAAGCATGTCAAATGCTAAAAATATATATAAAAATATCTAAATATTTAAAGGGTTTGCGTCATTATTAGGTAAAATCTTAATTGTAAAATTAAGTTTACCTGGTCGGTATAATGTATGAAAATGCTTCCGACAGATGGCGCAGGCGTCACCCAAAGACGTTAAGAATGATGTGTTATCGAAATTAGCAGTCAGGAGCAATTGTCAGGATGGCTGAATTGGTAAAGCATCTGGACGGTATCCAGAAGATGCAGGTTCAAATCCTGCTCCTGACTGTTATTTTCGATTTCACATTTTTCACTTTGTGTTTAACCAATATAATAAGTTTAATTTTGCATTTAAAATTCATAATATTTGATGGCGCAATTTTTTAAACATTTTTGATCTATATTTTTTAGCATTTGATATGCCCCGCTACCTTTTAAAGTACAAATTATTTGTAAATAAGGAAAAAGAGATTTTTAGTTCGAGCGGGAGACTTAGCACAGCGGAGCATGTCAAATGCTAAAAAATATAGATCAAAAATACTATATTCTACTTTAAAAGAGCTTACAAATATGACCAATGATACAAATGTCACAACCCCATTCTTTGCCACGGGTGTCGTATGTCGGCAAGTAAGAGAAGTAAGCCATTATCACCTGTTGCAGTACCTACTAGTAGGGTTGTGGGCAAAGTGGAAGTACTCACTTTTCGTTGGGCACAAGCGAGTTGGTGCTACTGCTATGCTCTCGTGTGACCGATTGTAAGCACTTTGGTGAGTTTTGGTTAGCGAGAGATAGCCGAGCATTATTTCATTTCACATCCGCAAAATGGAATAGTGATTGCGGCTTGTCTTCAGGTATCGTTGTAAATAAAAACAAATATCAATTTACAACATAAAGTAGTTAATATATTTGAGAATAACAACTCAAAACGTTTCCTTAAAATGTGTTGTCTACGCATGCAGAGACCAGATTAAAGTTATTCAACATAGCTCAAAAACCGTTTAGCCCTTTTAGAGTAAAATAAACTGCCAAAAAAATTTCCAAAAAATATATCAAAGAAGATAAATACAAACAGTATTTATACCGTTTGAGTTTTCAAGCAAAAAATAAAGAAAGCAAAGTCTTTGAAACAAGGCTGAGAGCAAATATAACTTTTCCGATGTTTTGCACGAAAGCGTGAATATCCCTACTAATCGTCCTTCAAAAGCGTAAACAAAAAACCATGAATATAAAGAATAAATCGTTTCCAGCGGGCAATATCGTGAATATTTATTTTAACCGAATGACAACGTGAATAACATCGATGGTTTTGGGGTCAGTTTTTTTATTTACGAATAAATAAACATAATTTAGTAGAACACATAAATTTTATTTAAAAACGTTATGTGGAAATAATACGCCACATTCAGGAACATTCTTGAGTAGTAAGAGCGACCATCGATTAAGTAAGAGCGACCAAGGAAATAAAATTCTGCGTTGGTCCTTTGCAAACACCATGGCAAAGTAGAACAATGCCCCCCTCGTTATTCATTAAGGAAAGGTTGTGCCGAAATTAGCACAAATAATAAGCTACCAAGGAAAAAAATATTAAAATCGCACTTGGATGTTATCACTGTATTGCGGGGACTATACATTGTATCTACATTTACCGATATTAAGGCTAAACAATCTAAAAACTACTCTGTACGTATGATACATATCTGCGCAAAGAATAATTATTATCTGTATTAATATTAGCTTTAGAAGTATGACACTTACTGATCGTAGCTCAGTTCGTATTAAAAAAAAACGCTTGTTTCATTCGTAATCACTTGGTCTATTTTAGATTGAAATTTTGGATGTATTCCAGAATACAGCGTTCTAAGTGTCATATGTCTTGTTGCTATTATAAATTAAAAGTAAATCTTTGTATATTGACGAGCACAGATGTTGAAGCCTTGTGCAGACAAGACACTTTCTTCCAAATGACAAATTTTTAGTTGGACTCTTGAGCAATATGAAGATAAGTATGAGGTCACCGAGAATGATTTGCTAGTGAACGATAAAAAAGGTTTATAAACAATTATGATTACCTCCAGATATTGTCTGTAAACTATTCTTTGATTGCTAATCAGTAAAGTGGTCTTCCACATTTACTAAATGGTTTGTTAGCCAAACAGACGACGATCCGGATCAAGTTATTGGCCACCAAAAATATTGTTGTCTGTTGGGGCTCTAAGATCAGTCTTCGTATCGATTTGACATCTAATACTTGTATATTTTGCTCGGGAAGTAATAAATATTTTGACGTAGTGTTTATTTTTATGTTGTAATCAAAATTATGATAGAACAGCTGTTTGGACACAGGTATAAAATGGGATTGGCGCCGATATAAACGTTTGCGTGGTTTTTGTAAATAGCATGTCGCCGCACATGTGTCATGTGAAAATAGTTTGAAAGAACCGAACGGTATGATAAAACTTTTATTCAACTTCGCCGTCAGAACTATACCTCCATTACTGTCATTTCTAAAATGATCCTAAAGTGTAGTCAAAAATACAGACCAGATTGGTCTTGATTGATTAATCAAACTCCGCTGCTAGATATTGCCTTTTATAAAATTAAGCCGCAAAGGTCAATCTTGAGCGTGTTATTTGTGTATGGATGTATACTGATCTAGGAAATATGCCATGAATGTGCCACGTACACTGCCAATGAATCTCCGAATCTTCGGATTTTCAATATAAATTCCAGCGAAGTCCAGTTTAGAAGCCATCTGGAGAATAAAGTCAAAATGGCTAGTCAAAAACTGGGAACTTTCAAAAGTGACAAGATACACCAAGATAACAATTTGTGCTGTATAAAGCATAAGTCCGACCATATGTGGAGTATTACTCTCATCTCCGGGAAATAGCAACTGCGTACCAACTTAACCCATTTGACTCCTTTCAATGTCAATGATTCCAGTTTTACGGATAAACTGCAGCCATTGCAGCAGCAGAGAGGTATTTGACCTTACAGTGTTCCACATAATCTCCCATAGAGAGGAGCTCTAAGGAGCTAATTGGCTTGGTGCCATCACGACCATTTTTTCATCATACAACTAGACATCGCAGTGGAGTTCTTTCATTTCAGGTGCAGGTGACATAATCAAAGATCACATTTTCAGTGCACCTCCCAAGTACTTCTAAGCCCGGGAATGATCTTCGTGCTGTAGTGTCATCTGAGTCCTTTATTGAAAGAGGCTTAAGAGGAGTAATTTTATGATGGTAGCTGCTCGGCTGTCAGTGGTGGTTACCTCTTACCTGGTCGCTAGTTCTTCTGCAAAAATCTGGGACTATTACTAGATTTAGCTTTCTTAACCTAAAAGCTCAAATATGAAACCTATGTGGGTGTAAATGAACGTATGTATAAAATAGTAAATCTCATTTTCTGTATCAGAAAAATCCTTTTTGTCTGAAATAGGCAATACCCTTGTTTGTTCCTAAGGCGTGAAATACGTTTCGATCATTTTACACCTGAGCGCATTATTTCTAAGAGGCTATTGATCCCTATATTCGTAAATAAAACCTGTGCGGAATATTTTAAATTATCAAAGGTACATATTTACCTGCGGTCTACTTGAAATATTTTAATTACACTTATTTACGTCTTTTACTACTAAATAATAAAATGTATTAATATTCGAGGATCCATGACTGAACTTCTTTAAATTACGGGTCCCTGATAAGAAGGATTTAGACAATATATAGGTCCTATCTTGGAAGTGGATACAGTCGGGATGGAAGGTACGCCACTGATGTAGAGAGAAGAGGGAATGCGGGAAATAGAGTGAACGGAGCATTGGGACAACTTCTCGTCAGTCATCACCTCAGCCAGAAGGCGCATGTCGCAATAAACAACGCAGTGCTTGTCCCAACGACATTGTATGGAAGCGAGAGTTGGGTATGCAAAAAGGAGTATGAGAGTAAAATCAATGCGGTTGAAATGCGATCTCTGCAGAGAATCTGTGGAGTGAGGCTGACTGACCGCATTCATAACGACGACGTAAGAGAGCGAGTAGGTATGAAAGAGAGTATTGGTGTAAAGATGCGAAAGGGAATGCTCTGATGGTTCGGACATATGGAAAGAATGCCGGACGAGCGACTGGTTAAGAGGATATACAATGCGAAAGTGGAAGGATGTACAGGGGGAGACCGAGACTCACCTACCTAGACCAAATCGGTCATGTATTGAAGGAAGGTGGAGTCAGGTGTCTCCAAAGCCGGCGAGCGTGTATGAAGAGAGTTATGAATGTTGAGGAAGCGAGAGATGTATGCAAGAATAGAACCTCTTGGTACTATGCTCTCTCTGCCTACCCCGCAAGGGAAATGGCGTGTTGATAAGTAAGTGAGTAAGTATAGGTCCTTGTCTTTTATTGGCAAAATCCAGAACCGGTGTGAAAGTTTCATAGGTTTCCGCACAATATTTCCCTTAACCAATTATTTGTTATTAAATCTATTTCATTATAATATGAATGCGTTAGCGGAGTATGTAATCACATTTTCTTTCCTTATTTGTGGTATAATATTCTTTGTGAGACTTAATACTGTTTTCTACAACTTTTTTCTCGTCAATTCAAGTGATTAGTAGATGATGCCATTTTACATAGTATATTAAAACTAAATAAATAACGCAATCATAATTAAATGCGGAAAGCTTAAAATTAATATATTTTTTTAAATAAACTAATCTGTGACCGCTTCAGACAGTATTAATAACACAAGAAGAGGAAGAAAATATAATGATCACAGAAATATAAAGAAGTGTCGTGTTAGAATTTATATTTTTTTTAATTCAAGTGACGGCATCAGACACTGACCACACCATATCAAAATACCAGCATGTTTAAATAGAAGAAATGAAGAATACCTGAAATATCTGTAATCTGAAACGAGAGAATTGAATATGTTGAAATTTTGCTTTTACTAGTAGAGCCTTGCTTATCCCAAGATCTCACAATACTCCCTATGGTCTTCTTGTTATCTTTCCTATCATCTTCTTAGTATTCTACATAATACTCTCTATAATACACTTCCTAGCCTCCTCCTATACATTTTAAACAAACAAAATATGCAAACAGGAAGAGTAATGCTGCTCAAGAAATCATTTCGAATGCACCCAATATAAAATATATGTATATGATTATCCGTGTGGTGATGGACTAAGAATACAAGTGTCACCACCCCATTCTTTCCCACGGGCGTCGTACGAGGCGACTAAGGGAAGTAAGCAATTATCATCCATTGCATGACTGGTAGTAGGGCTGGGTACCGAGTGGGAGTACTCACTTGGTATTGGGCCCGAGCGGGTTGGTACCACCATCTCCAGTGTGACCGGCCATGAAGCACATCGTTCCGTTTTGGCTGTAGCAGGAGATAGCCGTTTATTCTTTCATTTTATATTGGTGAAATGAAATGGTGAGCAGCGGCTTGATAATACTCTCAGTATAGTTGATCCCATGAGCGACGGTTACCATTTATCATCAGATGGGCCGTAGCTCGTCTGCCACTAGAAGCTATAAAAAAAACCTAATATAAAATATATATGATCTCTTCAGACTGTAATTTTGATCATAGCGACCAGTATCAACAGACACTAGCTATGTTAGTGAGATATTATGCACGCGTGTGTGCAATAACTGCACTCCCTGTCCCCTCACACTCATTGTTCAATGGGACGGCATTCCTACACATCTGGATAGAAACCAGCCGCAGGTCCAAGGGCTTTACGTGCTTTTCGAGGCACAGGGGTGAAACACCGCCATTTTCCGTTAACTCCGGGTTTCTATTGAGAATTTCTTGATGGAAAAACCAAATAATTGACGGGCCTCGTGGCGTAGTCGGTAGTGTAACCGTTCCGTGCACGAGGTCGTGGATTCGATTCCCACTCAGGACAATTATTTTTGTGATGAACACAGATATTTGTACTGCATCTGGGTGTTTTCTATCTATTATATGTATGTATTTATAAAAAAAAAGTTATATATATGTATTATATCCGTAATCTGGTACTCATAGCACAACCGTTAAGCTTAGTTTGGGACCAGTGGACGTTGTGTGAAAAATGTCCGTGAATATTTATTTATTTATACTTTTTTTGTTGGCCTTCGGAAATCGAATCTGAGACTTCATTATCCGCAGCCGCATACACTACCACTAGACCACCGATAATAAAATATATATCTTTTAATCGTATAGTCACTCGTATATTAGAAATGATAGTGAATTCACATATAGTTATGTAATATATTATGCTCTGAGCTATTAACGTGTATTTAAATTGCGTAGGCATATGTAGATAACAACATTATAACGTATGTTATGTATTTCAGAAATAGCGTAGAAAGAAACTGTATAATTCATACAGCTTCAGCGCTATATTACTCCTAGCGCTTATTTTTTAAACTTGTATAAGAGTTGCATTTCTATAAAACAGCTCATTATATTCAGCATTTGTCTATAAAAACAATCGAGAGGCGCACTAGTCTATTGAGCTTTCACGTCAATACAGATTCAGCGGCAAACCGTCATTAAATGAGGACATTTCTTTAATTTTGAAATAGAACTACGTTTACGGAATCTATCGCGTTTACTTGATTTTTATGCTATCCCGACGTTTCGAATACTTTACAGCATTCATGATCACGGGTGGACTTAGATGGTAGATGTTCAAAGCTGATATGTTGTTTCAACGGTTTCATCTACCCACAGTAATATGATTTTACAAATTTTTGGTTTATTTTATAAAAATCAAGTAAACGCGATAGATTCCGTAAATGTAGTTTTATTTCAAAATGTGTGAAATTCGCGTAAATGTTAGAAAGTATTACATTCTTTAAATTACGTACTTAATTACAATACCATAACAGAATAGTATTTATAATATTTATTTCCAAGCGATTTTCTATGGATTAAGCTGAGTTTTCTTGTTACCTTCTTATGCTTATAATATTAAAGGTATATGATATTGGTAGAGGGAATTGGTGTCTTAGCGATTTGGGATTATGCCTGAAACTAGCGATAAAATAGCACATAGCCTTAAACAAATTTTTTGCCCCCAATTATGTCCTATCTGTGTATGTTTAAAGCAAGATCATCAAAACCACATGACATTTTTGTGTATATTAGATTCTAATAAAAATGTAGCAAGGATCTGTATCCTTGCTACATTTTCATTAGAATCTACGACGCACAACATTTTTTGAGATATGGAATTTGTGAAAAGGTAATTGTTTTAACACGCTGTAATTAATTAAGCTACTAAATATTCTCCTAAGATAGCGCCTTTACCTATATAGCGATCTATGTATTTTCAAGAAGTAATTATGAAATATACATTTAATTTAATAAACCAAAGGTTGGTTTTCGTGGGTCTAACAGGACAATACTTTATTTGACCCACAAACGGTTATTATAACTCTGGGTGTACTTTGTGCCCGTTAAGTATTTGTAAAGTCCACAGCGACACAGGGATTGTTCCCTAATGCTGGCTTTTATTTTTAAAAACTGCATTCCATATCACACTAATTTTCGTGCAACGTTAAATTGTCTAAATCCTAAGGATTGCATTAGGAGCAAAGAGAAAAGTAAAAAAAAAATATTAAAAGGAACATAATTCGATGCAGTGAGCTAGAACCAGAAGTCCTGTCTAACGACAATCGAGCGTTATCGAGAAGAGCTCAACTGTGCACGCTTATGCCAACAGAGTACCACCCCGCGTAGCTCAGTCACATGAATGAGCCAGCAGTTGCGCAAATGGCATTAATAATTTTCTTTTAAACTTGATGGTGTGTGAAATTGCATAGTAGAGTTAGTATTACGACGCGGTACCCGTTAGGAGTGTTCGTTATATTAAATAACTAATAAAATAACTTGCTATTTATAAACAGTCTATAGCCCCGTTATTTATTTCACCAGGCAAGCGTTATTTTCGATTATTTTTATTATATAAGCGCTACCACAACCGCTATGCCACGACGCCCACGACACGACGTTGACGAGACACTACACTAACAAAATATCACAGTCACATGCACACTTGAACAGTCAGTTACTTCAGTCAGTCATACCGCGAAAGAAAGGGACAGAACGGAATGACCCTGACTCATTCATATCATTGTCACATGCGAAATTATGCTCTAACTTTACCACTTATGAACTATATTTCTGTCAATTATTAAAAATAACGTGCAAAATAATCTAAGTATCTACAACATCGTTTCGTTATTTGATTTTATTTCGTTATATTTTTGAACGATGATAGTCAATCAGTACGGATAACTCGCTTAAGCTGGAATAACGTATGATTATCCTGAGGTTTTGAGCGATTGCCGCGCGTTATTTGTTTAGATGTAGGTACTTATAGTTTTTGATTTTAAATTATTCGTGGTGTTGGTTTGTTGTGTCTGTTTGTTTAGTGTATTATAAAACTGTAAATAAAATTTTGTTGTAGTATAGTGTAAATAATTTTCGGTTAGATAATATCTTTAAAAGTCTACTTAAATTTAAATTTTAGTGTATAAAGTGTATTAGTAAGGATTGACCCAATTCTGAAGTCCACGCAGACGAAGCCGTGGGCAGAATCTAAATACATATATCTTATATCACAATTTCAATTCACTTAGTAAAGAGTAATCTATTGTTAAGTTTGTTAACTGCTCAACGGGCGTACATAGCTATATACATATATATATGTAACCTCAAATAGCGCATGATGTTACGACGATAATCAAAAGATATCGTTTAATATATTAAAGCGTAAAAAATAATAGGTGTTTTAAAAATAGCACATCGTTATTTAACGTTTTAAATAAATAATCGTTGCGAACACTCCTAGTACACGTGATCCGCCGTAGTAAAGGCGGGCGAGGGCGCGCACAGGGGGTTTTAGTACAGTTAGTATTACAGTACTTGTGATTAAGTTGAAAGCGTTTTGGCTGTAGCAGGAGGGAGCCGTTTATTTTTTCATTTCATATCTGTGAAATGAAATGGTGAGCAGCGGCTTGACAATACTCTCGGTATAATTGAGTCCATGAGCGACGGTTACCATTTACCATCAGATGGGCCATGGATCGTCTGCCACAGCAAGCAATTAAAAAAAAAAAGTTGAGTTGTCTGTGTTGTGTTGCTACTATAGTTTATAGGTAATAAGTGTCGAAATATTAGATCCAAATGTAGGTTTTATTATAAGAATAAAACAACTTTATGGATGTGTAATCCATTGGATTTGTACCCTCATCGTTTTATTTTCAGAACCCCTTACGGTCACGCTGTTGGGCCTGGGTTATTTCGTATTTATAATAATTTAGGCCGTCGTAACCCGGGCTGGTAGACTTAATCAGTCCGCAAGGAAATCTTGCGGGTATATAGGTTTACGTTGATGTTTTTCACCGAGTTAACCAAATAATATGAATTTGACTAACCTACAGGTTTCGGCTGATTTGCACCAGCCGTGGTCGTGTATTATAATAGATATATAATATGCAAACGTTTACAAAGTATCATTGCAAACCGTTACAAGTAGATTGATAGATCTTATTTTTTTGTAATTGATGTTAGTTTTGATCTATATTTTAGCACTTGACATGCTCAGCTACTCTTAAAGTACAAATTATAATTTGTGAATAAGGAAAAATAGTATTTTAGTACGAGCGGGAATCGAAACTGCGTCCCTTCCTTTCCTTTCTAGAAATAGTACGATAGCTCATTGGATTAGAGCACTTCCCCGGAAAGGAAGGGACGCAGGTTCGATACCCGCTCGTACTAAAATACTCTTTTTCCTTATTCACAAATTATAATTTGTACTTGATGGTAGTTTTTTAATCTGCTAGTCACTTAGTTATCCCCCTGCAGACCTTTTTTTTTAAAGTTCCTAACCGCACACCCCGTCGTTCGGGGCAACGAACAGGTTAGTGTGAGGCACTCACCCACTAAAGAAACCCGCCGTGTGCCGTCTCTCCGCCTTTATTGGCGGGCCACCGGAACCATATTACATTCCTTCAGTGGTCCGCCGGCGGATCCCCCTGCGGACCTAAGACTATAATTAAAGTTAGTAGACGTATATTCTAAACTCGTTTACAGTAGAAATCTTTAAAATAAATATAAAATATATATGTCCAAAATTAATTTAAAAACCTTGGCTAATATTAACATACCTTTGAACAAATTTTTAAATAAATTCACACATTTCCTGTGACACAATTTTGTGTTTGCGTCATGCTAAATTCATATCAAGATAATTTGTCAGTCAATTTATTACAAAGGTGAGTTTATGGCTTACATTCAGACTAACCATGCTCAGTGTTCTTTCCCTAACTTAAAGTCAGCTGAAATCCCCGGACAAATAACGAGTTATATATTTGTAAGATTTTTTTTTTTTTTCTGAAAGTCTTAGATGCCGCTATGTACCCCATATTATCTATTATCCCCCATGACGGGACCGATCGTTGTGGCGTTCTCTTGGGGAGGCCTATGCCCAGCAGTGGACGTTGAAAGGCTGATGGATGGATGGATGGATGAACTATGTACCAAGAATAAATCTTCAAGTTTACAAGGATGCACGCATTGAGCCAGCCAGAGAAAGATTTTTAGTTTTTCTCAAACTTACTTAAGTTAATGTCTTTAATACAGGTCTTTGGTGAAGGAAACCAGCATATTATTTTGCTTAGATTTGCTAAATGTTAATTCCTTACATGATACTAACGACATCATTCACCCAGCCTTTCGATTCCCACTGCTGGCCTTAGGCCTCCCTGAGAGAGCCCCACACCAAGTGCTCACTCTTGTTCTACCTACATTCAAAGGCTTCCTGTGACTTTTACGAGATCATCAGTCCATCTGGTCCCTACTCAAGAACTTTTATTTCCGAACTGTGCTTTGTTTGTCGACCAATATGGGCTTTTTTAAACACGCTTTTATTAGCTTCACACGTATGTTAGTATGTAGAGTAACGGAATCTCCGAATGTGATTTTTAACCACTTCAAAACATTGGATTGATCCTGATAGTATTCCCATAAATAAATCATAGTTTAGAAAACTAAAATAACACACTTTAAATAGCTAGTTGAACTAAAAAGTAGTAAATAATATGGTGCGGCGCAGATGACGTAATATCCGAGGCGCACTTTTTAGTCTGTAAAAATAAGTCCGGCGGATAAAAAATCCGCGTAATTCTTGCAGACCGCGCCATGCCGCGCCGCACAAAAAGTCCGCGATAAAAATAGAACGTTTGCTTCAACGAGCGTTAACGCAGACGGCGCACACTTTAATCTGCAATCTGCACTTGTTAAGTGGTGGATGTACGCCAGAGATCGATGTATCGATGTTAATACAAGAAGTACAAAACAACCCAGCAATTTATTTATGATAAATAATTCTAAGCCAGAATATCATAATATACATTTAAAGAGAAAAATGTGGGAAGAAGTGTGCTGTAATATTTATTCCGCTCCTGTTTGGACTTATACTATACTTTATGGGAATACTATCAGGATGTTAATCTCGTCGTCAAGTTCCCATGACTCGAATGCGTGCCCTTGAGGAATGATACACGATACCTTGCTCAATGATTACAATGTTTTGTAACAACCACACAATAAGAGTACCTATACAATTAGGCAGATCGCACGATTATTATATAAAATCACAACAATATCTTTTATAAAATGGCTCCCTATGTAAACACTGTTGAACACAACAATACAAACTGATAGAGAGATTACTTTTGTGCCGGACCAGAGGGGTCCTTACAGGAATCATAGAACATCAATGAATAATATATATCAACCGATTCACGACAGTAAATATATCTATGTGAGGAGGTTGAATGGAAAATACTATTATCCCCACAACTTCAAGTATAAAATAATACATCGTGATCTCTGCATTTCCACAGCGTATCCGTCCCTACAGTTCTGCCGACAGAATGGTCATAGATGTGCGTCGTGTACTTTAAGTCTGCGAAAAATCCGCGATGGACATTTTGCGCGCTACGCAGACTTTTTGTGCGCCGCAAATTCGATCGCACAAAAAGTGTGTCATCTGCGCTGCACCTATTACAATAAAAAATGATTGTAAAAAAGCGTGGGGTGCTTTTTGCTATATAAGTGTAACATTTGATTTCAGGCACCTTACGCTTTAACTTTTTAAAGCTTAAAACTTTTTTGTTTAGCTATTTAAAGCGTATTATTTTAGTTTTTTAAACTATAATTTATTTTTGCACAAGCTAACATAATTCTTTAATAATAAAATTAAATGTAAATAAAAACTAGTATGATCACTTGAAGGAAGTTTAGACCAAGATCACTAAAATTCATTCCAATGACATTCACGGGCAACGTGCCCAAAATACTGGCAGCAATGCCTCCCTGGTAAGCGAGGCTAATCCTTTGGCCAAGGTATAAAGTATTTTGGTCACGTGTAGACTCTACAAGATTCCCCGTTTGTATACACAATATTTTTTATATATTTTTATAAAAAATATTATATAATTATGCAAACGGGGCAAATCAAATACCCACTCTGAAGTGATTCGTATAAATAAAACAGATGCACGCGGCACTCTCATTTGTAATTCTCTCAATGTTCCGTACAAATTAATTACAGTGGCCGTTTCCATTAATGTACAAAACCAAATGTGGCTTTAATTTTAATAACAAAGTGAAAAGGCAAATAGTATGTTTTCGTGTAGAGTTATTAAATGGACGCATTAAAATGGAAGGCAAATAATGCGTATTATTTTGTCATCAACCTATTCCATATATAAAACACTATATAAAGCTTAAAGTAGCGCAGATATTGCATTTAATTTCTCTACGAGATAAAATTTGGAATATGCTTATCAAAAGTAAAATGATAATTATAATAGCACTAAGAATTTGCACTTTACAGTAGCAATACGCAGGCCATATTGATTACCACTGAAGTAATGTAACACAGTTCCAGTGATTCGCCAATACAGGTGGAGAGACGGGTAAGGGCCCCAGACTACCCTGTTCGTTGCCCCGAACGAAGAGGTGTGCGGTTAGATAGGTACATTTATTCCCGCCCATACAATGTTACATAAAATTACGGAGATTTTCAGTTATCAATCACTAGGTTTAATTGTTTTTTACTTGACATGGGAGTGGCAGCTTAATTGGTAATTTCATTGGCCGACATCCAATCCCCCTTTGAACTTGTAGGTATGTTGGGATGCAAATTTTGTTACGTAGATACGTAATTTTGGTATTGTCTTGGCCTTTTTTTTTGTTAGGGCGGGAAAAAATTTTCCTAACCGCACACCCCGTCGTTCGGGGCAACGAACAGGGTAGTGTGGGGCCTACACCCACTAAAGAAACCCGCCGTGTGCCGTCTCTCCGCCTTTATTGGCGGGCCACTGGAACTATGTTACATTCCTTCGATGGTCCGCCGGCGGCTTACCCTTTCGGGTACCCTCTACTGAGCGACGCATCCACGCACGGAGCGTCGCACCTTCTCAGGAGGCCTTGGCGGACGTTCCCCGGTCCATCCACCCGCAGCCTAAGCTAGGGCGGCATGAGGTGCAAGTACCTGCGCCTGCGCCGCCCCGGTCGCCGGCGGCGATTCGGGTCAGCGGAATAGATATTTTCTGTTCATAGGTTTCATTTATGTTTTATTTTTTGTTTGCAATAGCATAGGGGCTACGGCCCACCTGTGGTCAGTGGTAGTGGTGATTTTATTTTGCAGATGGGAAATCAATTATTTATTGACGAAAACTCGCTACAACCAAAACACAATGAGTCTTTACGGTCAGCCAACTCTATCACCAGTAATATAATGAGTGATAAGTGCTTACTTACCTTAGCCACCTCGTATGATACCTGCGGGAAAGAATGAGGTGGTGACTCTTGTGTTCTTAGTCGGTCATCACACGGTTTTTGACGGATGTCACAGAGTTTGTGGATTTATCATTTAAAAAGTTATTTTGTTGTATACTTTTTTTTTTTATTTTTTTTTATTTTAGGTGGGCAAAAATGTCCTACCGCACACTCCGCTGCCCAGGGAGACAACGGGGTAGTGTGGGGCTCTCACCCACTAAAAACCCACCGTGCGCCCTCACCCGCCCTTGCTAGCATTTTGTTGTATCCTAGCTTTACACTTGCCTCTCGATCGACCGGTAAGGTTAGCTTTAATCCACCCGGCATCAGATGGGTGACCAAATATGAGATTTGTTTGTTAGCAGCTGATCTCCTTCTGTATTTATTTTAATTCTTTACTACCTTAGCCGTCGTAACAGTCTATGTATATATGTAGAGGCGGCTTATTTATCAGCAACTCAATGTCGTAGGTGCGACGCGCCTATTTTTCGTGACAGGTTGATGACACTACTCTTGCCAACCCGGCATCCCCAGAAAGCCTAGCAGACCCTTGATGTTGCCTACGGCTTCTGGGAGTGACCTTGGAGACCCGAGGTATAGTGCTCGGTATTCTGCCACCCCTGGACATTCAAGAATGACGTGGGTAGCTGTGTCATCTGCCTTCATGCAGGCCTCGTTACAGTCTATCCGAATACTGAATAAAAATACAGAGGTCTTGTGTCTTGATAGTTTTAAAGACAAAACAAAACATGTTCAAATTACAAGTTATCACATAGATAAGAACAATTTCCCTTAATGAAATTGACTAAAATATGTGGCCAACTACTACTATAATATGGTCTCTCAAAATTTTGAAACCCAAAGGCAGTTATGAAAGGAGTCAAAATTCTAACATCCATCCAAAAATTATAGCGTTCGGCCGTCTGGCAAGCGGTAACTGTAGTTTATAGATGCTAGCAACACCAGAGGCATCACTCGCGCGTCGCCATCGCCAAGGAAAGTGATTGGAGGGAGGGAGTATAATAAGGAGACGATAGGAAGAATACTAAGGAGAGGATAAAAAGTATAATAAGCAGAGGATAGGGAGGAGCTTTGGGGCTCCGGTGCCAGACGAAACACAACAGGCTGATTTTCTATGAGAGGGTGGTACTTTCTCGATCGAGCCGGCCTATCCATGCTGGATTAAGTAAGGCTCTACCACTAGTGTTGAATTTAAAAATTGAATTTAAACTATACAGACTATCTCTTCACTTAGAAAAACTAGAATCAATTTTACTAAAATCTGGGTAATATGAAATATGGTCTGACAGGGTAATTTCCTGTCTTTTAGAAATGATGTTTTTGGCTAATACTTAAGATAATAAATTAATGTAGAGAATATCTTTAATACAATTATCCCTAAGCTATTACAATATATATACATCAAAGAAATTCAAATTTTGTATCATAAATGCAATCACATACATATAAACAGATTATCTCTTTAGCCTCTACATGATCTAAACATTGGAGACACCCATTATGGACAGTTAAAACAGAGACAATATATAATTAGTTATTCACATCACTTCACCCGTTGTTTAGCGGACGCTACCGGATATAATCGCGTAATGATCGCGCTATGTATTGTTGCGTGTGAAACCAAATGACAAGAGATTCATTGCGGAAGGGGTTAGTCAACAAATTGTTTAAATTATTTTTTTATGAATCGTTTTCGGGTGGGCGGTGCAAATAATTGTAAAATAATTTGAATCCGAGTATTATGGATCTGGACACAGGTATACTATTATTATAATTCTGAAGTTACAGACTCAAACCTCGTTTATATCATATCTATTTAAAGTTATAGCACTTTATGTTTCGTAAGAGCTATTATTGCAAAAATATCAGCATTCGTTTTCCTGTAGTGCATAAATATAGCTATTCAAGAATTCATAAATAAAATTGTACATATGCAATATTAGTCAACTTTCATATGTTTATCTAGATTTATTCGAATATGAATGGATAATATATTATGATGTTATTAAAACACGAGTAACAGCTGCTCTGACATCGAAATTCATAGTTCAGAAACATCACTGGGTCCATTTTGTTTACAAAATGCTCTATATTTATATGATAGGCTGAGTTTTGACAATATAAATGACAAAATATGTTAAGAGAACACATTTGATTACTGAATTGACCATTTGGCTCGATCACAAGTTTCTTTGTGACAATGACCGTGTGTATCATGTGTACATTGAGGTCGTTATGTCTCAATATAGATAGCTTAGGATATAAGTGTTACAAGTGATGTAATATATTGAAGTATAAAAGAAATAAATAATAATACCACTACTAATTAACACAAAGTGCAAAAATATATAATCGAAAATAACAGTCAGAAGGACCTGCGTCACCTGGAATACCGTCTCAAATGCTTTGAAAATGCAGCAATTGTGACAATTGCTCGGAACTGCTAATTTCGATAACTCATTCATTCTCAACGTCTTGGTGACGCCTGCGCCATCTGTCGGACGTACTTGCGTACATTATACCGATCAAGTAAACTTAATTTATAATTAAGATTTTTACCACACATTTTCACACTGTGTTAATTTATATGGCTAAGCATGTCAAATGCTATATAAATACTAAAACGACACGCCTTTTTAGGTTATATCTCAGGTTCCCGATATAGTAGCGGGATAAAATGTATAGCAGTTTTTAAGCATAATCATAGTAGCGGGATATAATGTATACCAGTTTTTAAATCTAATCAAGAGCTGTCAAATAAAAAAGTTACATCAGAATCCGTTCAGTAGTTTTTGTGTGATGCGCGAACAAACAAACGGAAAACAGATAAACAGAAAAAAAATCTAAACACAAAAAGTTTTATGTTCAGACACACCTATATAGCCACATATAGTCATTTTTTCTCAAATATCTTGAATGTACAGACACATCTCTGTTACAGCTTTATATTATTTATAGATTATAGATCATTATAATATCACGCAAAATAGGTGCACTTACGATGTCAAATTGCGGAAAAATAAGCCCGCGTTTACAATACAATTTATAGATCACTAAAAGATCCGGCCACGCGTTGCCTTGGCACACATTAACATGTCACGGTGTGACACGAAGTTTTTATATAATACTAGCTGACCCAGCGAACTTCGTACCGCCATATATTTTTTCATGAATTGCAATTATAAATTGAGATATAAAGTATCTCTTAAGTTGGAACAAAACACACATTAAAAAAAAAGTTAAAATCGGTTCAGTAGTTTCGGAGTTCATCCCGGAAAAACATCGTGACACTGGAATTATATATAATAGATAAGTCAAATAAGCGTCACAACGCTAACAGCTGGTTTTACCCTTCCTCCGCATTAGATGTTTCACATCAAAATAGAGGTTCCGAATAAGTAATTACCAACATATCATATACTAAAACCTTCTCCAAAACACGCTGCATCTTATGGTATAAGTATTATTCCGGTTCGGTTCAGTAGTTATCGCAGTATAACCGAATCTTAATATCGGCTCTCCATTTATTAGTATAGATAATATTGTTAATATGATTTATTTAAGAATGTTAAACAGATTAGCATCTTCTATCAAGTAATTGAAATAATAATTAGGGTAATTTTGTAAAGTTTATTTGTATAATTATTAGTTTCTGCCTGTAATTTCGTCACCGTTGAATTAAGCATCGCTATCCCAGAGAAAAACATAGATTATGGATTGGACTTCATAACTATCCTGTATCTACGTTTAGTTAAGAATAACTATGGACCGATAAATCAGGGGTATAAATTTCGCACATAGTTATAATTTTTCATAATACTTTCTGATATTTACGCGAATGTTACACATTTTGAAATAAAACTACGTTTACGGAATCTATCGCGTTTACTTGATACTATTCCGACGTTTCGAATACTTTACAGCATTCATGATCACGGGTGGAGTTAGATGATAGACGTCATCCTTGACGACGTATCAGCCTTGGACGTCTATCATCTAAGTCCACCCGTGATCATGAATGCTGTAAAGTATTCGAAACGTCGGGATAGTAGTAAAATCAAGTAAACGCGATAGATTCCGTAAACGTAGTTTTATTTCAAAATATAATTTTTCAGCTAGTATTCGAGCATAGCAGTGATAACTACTACAAATACAGTGGTATCGAATTTTATCCCGAGTACAAGGTTCAGACCTCGTATGGCACACACTTCTGACTTTTTGAGATATTTCGAAATTATGTGTATACGGCTTGTGAAGTCTGCCTACCCGTATTGTTGCAGCGTGTTGGATTATAGCCTAATCCCTCTCGTCCGTATGGTAACGGACTAAGAATACAATTGTCACCACACCATTATTTCCCATGGGTGTCGTATGAGGCAACTAAGGGAAGTAAGCAATTCAATCGTCCATTGCATGACTGCTGGTAGGGCTGGGTACCAAGTGGGAGTTCTCATTTGGCATCGGGCTCGAGCGCGTTGGTGCCACCATCTCTCGTGTGACCGGCCATGAAGCACATCGTTGCGTTTTGGCTATAGCCGTTTATTCTTTCATTTCATATCTGTGAAATGAAATGGTGAGCAGTGGCTTGATAATACTCTCGGTATAGTTGAGTCCATGAGCGACGGTTACTATTTACCATCAGATGCGCCGTGGCTTGTCTGCCAATACATGCAATAAAAAATATATACCATGAGAGCCAACCCGTGCCCAATAGTGGGACATAAAATGGGTTGGAAAAAAAATTCGACATGTCAATAAAAAGACCGTCGTGTGGGCCGGCTTTAGAATTGTCCCAAACCTCTCTACCCACGGGAGTCGTAATAGCCGACTGAGGGAATACCGGGGGAGTGGGCACTCCTTCGAGTATTAACAACATCCACTGCGACCGCCAACCCACCTGCCAAGTTTGTCAATTCATGCCAGCAAGTCTCTACTAAATTAAAAGCATATATTGTATTATTTAACTGTTAGTAATATTTTGTCCCTTGATGCAGAATTGGTTTAGATATAATCCATACAAATTATCGTTATTATAGAGCTAAGTTCATAATAGACAGGCGAAATGTATTCCGACAAACCCACTATATCAGCCGGAACTTCGAGTGGATGTACTGCAGAGGTCAAGCGACATTGGCTCGGTATAAATTATAGGCGTAACTGGGTAGACAGGAAGCTGACCTCAACGTAAATATGTGTATTGTATTTTGCTACCAAAGATTTAGGATAGAGCAAAATGTAATCCTTGCTTTTAGAAATAGGGGGGAAACAGTGTTAATGGAGCATTAGGACAACTTCTGGGCAGCCATCACCTCAGCCAGAAGGTACGTGTCGCAATACACAACGCAGTGCTTGTCTTAACGTTATTATATGGAAGCGAGAGTCGGGTATGCAAAAAGGAGCATGAGAATAAGATCAATGTGGTCGAAATATGATCTCTGCGGGGAATCTGTAGAGTGAGTGGCAACGCCATTGGGTAGATCCATATTACCCTAAGCAATATAAAAAAAATGCAATGAGTAGATGATAAAATCATAGTTATTGCAACCATTTTTCTGTCCCGCTATTGGACACGAGTCTGCTCTCATGGTGAGAGGATTTTAGAAAATATTATTTAACTAGCTTCGTCAGCGTGGAATTTATTTATTTTTAGTGCAGAATCTTAATTATTTTTCCAAAATAAAAGTAGTGATCCCCTTCCCGTGAGTCCCATCGAAATCGGTCCAGCCGTTCAGGAGGTTAGCCGTGGGTGTATATTCAATGTATATAATTATCTATTTGAATCGGTATTCATTCACAATTTCATGGGTTTTATTATTTTGCGCGGAGCCTTATTTTTCCAAAACAAAAGTAGCCTAAGTTACTCCTTATAATAACAGCTATCTGCTAATGAAAGTCCCGTCCTAATCGGTTCCGCCGTTCCGGAGTGGTATTCATTAACAATTTTATGGGTTTTATTTTTTTACGCGGAACCCTAATTATTTTTACAAAATAAAATTAGCCTAAGTAACAACAGCCCCTGTAACCACAGCTATCTGCTATTGAAAGACCCGTCCAAATCGGTCCAGCTATTCCGAAGATTAGCCGGAACAAACAGACAGACAGACAGAAAAAAACTTAAAAAAATGCTACTTTGTTATAGGTAGCTTATACTCTCGTTATAACTTTGACAAATATTTATTTATTTTGATTTGAATAATTAAATAAATATTCACGGACATTTCACACAACGCCCTCTGGTCCCAAACTAAGCTTTACGCTTATGCTATTGGTACCAGATTATTATAATACATATATTACTTTTTTTTGTAAATACATACATATATTAGATAGAAAACACACAGACGCAGTACAAATATCTCTAAGTGTTCATCAAACAAATAATTTCAGAGTAGGAATAGAACCCACGACCTCGTGCACGAAGTCGGTTACACTACCGACTACGCCACGAGGCCAGCGAGGAAAATGGAATACTTTAATTGATATTTTGCCAGTTGTGACCACCAAACATCAACGTGATATAGATTTAGTCCATAATCCATCACGCTGGTCAATGTGAGTTGGCAAGCTTCACAAGCTGTCAAGAAAATCTCCCATTTCTAGACAAACACACACATCATTTCGACCTTGAGAGGTCTTGAACTTGAACAGGATATCGAACTCGATACCATTGTATTCGAAGTCCTTGGGTTTACTGCTAGATTAGCACAGCCCATAATATAAATATCACTGTCGCTTGCCAGTTTTGAAACAGGAAAAATTATAGAAAGAAAGAAAAGCATTTATTTTGGTTTCTTCATAGTTATTACATAATATAATATTATACTAATAATTAAAATTAAGTTACTCCTCCGACTTGCCATGTGAGGCCGGCTTTAGAATTGTCCCACTCCTCTCCACCCATGGGCATACCCATGTAAGAGCCGACTAAGGGAATACCGGGGGAATGGGCAGCAGCATTCCCTCGAGTATTAACAACATCCACTGCGATCGCCAACCCGCCTGCCAAGCGTGGCGATTACGACACTATCGCCCATATGAGCGAAACACATGTTGTGGCGTTCTCTTGGGGAGGTTTATGTTCAGCAGTGGACGTCGAAAGGCTGATGGATGGATGGATGGAATTAAAATTAGAAAGCCAAAATAGGTTCTCCTCAGCATGTGCTGCAGCACTAAAGCACTACAGCGCTGGTTTTCAGATAAAACCTTAGAAGTGCAGGCACCGGCCGCCACGGCACGTTATATTACGAGTAATAGAAATAAAGTATAAGTAAAATATAAGTAATTGATGAGTACAAAACTATAGAAAGTCAAACTATATAAATTTCAAACGCCTGTATTCCCCGAAGGGGTAGGCAGAGGTGTATTACACACCCACGACTCGCCAGCTATGTTTGAGTCTCACGTAATAGGGGGCGAGCCTATTGACGTCTACCGGGCACATTTCCAAACTCTGGGCTGCTACTGAGAATTTTTCTTTTTAGGAAAAAGCTCAATAGCTTTGCCCGACCCGGGAATCGAACCCGAGACCTCATGATTAGCAGTCGCATACACTACCGCTACACCACCGAGGCAGTTTTCTACTCTGAAACAACCTGTGTAAATGTAATAAATAATATCATTGAACCTATAGTAAAAAATATTGTAATATATTATATTATACATAGCATTATCATAAAAACATAAAATAGCATCACGCCTGTATCCCCAAAGGGTAGGCAGATGTGTATTACACACCCACGGTTCGCCAGCTGTGTTTAAGTCCCCCGTAATAGGGGGCGAGCATATTACCGTCTACGGAGCACATTTCCAAAGTACGGGCTGCTACTGAGAATTTTTCTTTTTACGTAAAAGCTCAATAACACTGCCCGACTCGGGGATCGAAGCCGAGACCTCATGATCAGCAGTCGTACACTACCGCTGCACCACCGAAATAGTCTTCTAAATTATACATAATTGTTACATATTATGTTTATGGTAAATTGTTATTATTTAGACTATTATATTGTGATCAATTTTTTTCGTGATAACGTCTTATAAATCGATGAACGGCGGCAGCATGCACGAAACGTCTCACATTCTGAAAAATGTATGGCGACTGATGCATTGTTTGATGTTCGCGCTCACAAAAGAGCCGCGGGCTGAAGAGCGTCGGCGGGAGGGAGGTGTCACTGACCGACATTACATTCTTCGCCCGAACGCGTCCCGGGCAACACGCGTATCTCATTTTGAAATAAAACTACGTTGACGGAATCTATTGCGATTACTTGATTTTCTACTATCCCGACGTTTCGAATACTTTACAGCATTCATGATCACGGGTGGACTTAGATGGTAGACGCCCAAGGCTGATATGTTGTTTCAACGGTTTGAAACTCGCGTATCTCAATTATTGTATAACAGCACGTGCGAGCATACCTTTTTATATGTACCATTCGATTTCTATCAGTATTACGAGTACATTTTGTGAAACTCTCAGAAAACATATATACGTATGACGTTATCACGTAAAATTATCGTCCGTAAACTGACTTTACAGACAACCATATAGTTTTATTCAGAAACAATTTATGAAAGTATCGTCAAAATAAAGTAAGTTTATTACAGATATTACAACATGATTTTTAACAATGTCCCTTCGAACCGATTTCTCAATTATGTAAATAGTCGCTTCAGATAACGTAACAGAAAATAAGGTCGATATTTCTTTAACGAGATAATATAGTTAATGTTGATTTTCGATTAAGCTGATGGAAGTCATAGAGTCATTTTGTTTTCTTTAGGTACTAATCCATTTTGGGAATAATGTTTCGTGATCTACATAATAATGCTTAGTGCCGACATAGAAAATCATTATCGGGAGTAACAGATTTCTTTATTTTATCTAGTGATAGATCCTTGCTTATCTCAGCTCTCACAAAAGATAAGCGTGAAACAACAGTAGGTACCTATTACTTTTTTTTAGGCGGGAAATAATTTACCTAACCGCACACCCCGGTTAGGAAAAAAAAGGTACCTACTCCCACCATTGTGTTTCGTATGACGAGTGAGAGCGATTACCGTAGCCTATAGACGCTAGCAACACTAGAGTTAACACTCGCGTGTCACCATCTCCAAGGAAAGGGATAGAAAAGGAAGGATAATAAGGAGAGGATAGGGAAAGGGATTGGGCCTCTGGCGCTCTCACTCACCATATGAAACATAACGGCAGGTACCACTGTTACACGCTGATCTTATATGAGAGAGTGGTACTTCTCCGGTCGAGCCGGCCCATTCGTGCTGGAATAAGCAAGGCTCTACCACTAATAAATTCAGAGGATTCAGAGAGATGTAAAAACATATATATGCTTATTATCTTTAACTATAGGAACTTTTTGCCGTGCGGACCGGCTTTGCCGTATGGGGCCGGCTTTAGAATTGTTCCACCCCTCTCCACCCATGGGAGTCGTAAGAGCCGAGTGAGGGAATACCGGAGGAGTGGGCAGCAGCACTCTTTCGAGTATTAATAACATCCACTGCGATCGCCAACCCGCCTGCCAAGCGTGGCGATTACGGCACTATCCCCCATTCTTGGGGAGGCCTATGTCCAGCAGTGGATGTTAAAAGGCTGATGGATGGATGGATAGGAACTATTATTTTTTGGCATAACTCTTAAACGTTAATTCAGTATTTCATGTATATATTTACCAAATGCCTTCTAAATCTATTCAATTGCTAAGACGTGACTGACGAACAAACATCCAAACATCTCAGCAAACTTTTATAGGTATTCATGCTAAAGAAAAAAATAAACATTACAAAAAGAAAAAAATAAAAAGAAATATATTTGTATTCTTCAATTTCTCAAAGCTGAATAAAAACCGCCTGAAGTTCCAAAAACGTATTCACAGTAAAATGAACGCCTTCCAACGATTCATTTACATCTTTTTTGATTAAAAACACGTCTTGAGTAACGAGATTAAATGATATAACATCTCAAATGTGAAAACCTTTCAAGCTTTAAGATTATCTTGAAGAGTAATACTCATATAATATGAGTGTAATGTAGAATACGAGTGTAATGTTAAGGCGTCCTGGAAAGAGAAGCGCAAAAACCAATTTTTCTCCATATATTACTGACGTTTTAGTTCGTGATCCTATGATGGGTACATTTTTATTCGGTCTGGGTGCGACGAGATCTTTAATAATCCGCTTTAGGGTTGGGTTTCAGTGTCAAAAGTACAAACCAATTTAATTATTTACAAGAACAAATTTAATTTTCATATTATTAGAACACGTGGTAGTTCAGTTAATGTTTTTCTTTTGGTTATAGTGGCTGACGAGGTACAGCCTATTTGATTGTATGTGATAACCATCGCACGTAGACTCAATTATACTAAGAGTACTGTCAAGCTACGGCTAGTTAGCTATAGCCCCTGATTTTGCCTGATTGGGCGTATTTGGATCAGGAGAGAAAATGAAAATGTAAGATACAAAATTCCATCAGTCATATAGTTTGCACTGGAATAGCATCAACAGATTTTGTTTTTTTTATTGCGTATGGTGGCAATGAGTGAGGGCCCATCTTATTGTAAATGGTAACCGTCGCTCATGGACTCAACTATACCGAGAGTATTGTCAATCCGCTGCTAACCATTTCATTTCACAGATGTGCTTCATGGTTGGTCACACGGGAGATAGCGGTACCAAACTGCTCGAGCCCGATAACAAATAAGTCGGTAATGGTTGGTTGGCCATTTGGTACCCAGCCATATCACCAGTAATGCAATGGGTGGTAATTGTCCTTGCCTCGTACGACACCCGTGAGAAAAAATGGGGTGGTGACACTTATATTCTTAGTCCGTCAGATTATTTAAATTAACTATTATGACATAATAAACTATCTCATAATCATATGCTACAAAAATATAAAACTACAAAGCTCAGTCATCCGCTTACAAATAGACCAACCTCCTTTCAGTCTAAGTATTCTAAGCATCTGACTTGTGGCTGTCAAATGCTGAAATAGATATATGCCTATAGGGCTTTGACTATGAAAAAACATCCAAAATACTAGTCTTTTTTCTCGTTTATTCTTTCCTACTAAATTCAGCGCGCTACTTCGTTCGGGTGTACCTCCGGGTATAGATACGTCACCCTAAGGCACATTATATTATCTCTTTCAAAACATACTACGTACATAGAGTCACGCCTGTTTCCTAGAGGGATGGGCATCAAATTGCCACTAATCATGAAACAGTCGTCCGTGGCCCTCTTCTCACCCTCGTGGGAGACGTGACAGGTGACGGATCTATTGTGATGATTGTTACTAAATATCTCCATTACATCCGCAAATGATTCAATATTGCCAAAACACAGAGCACAAACGCTGTGCTAAACTAAAGAGTGTCTGATTTGCGCCACCTAGTGATAAAATTCTATTCTAAATTATCTAGTATTTTTTTTAAGTTTTCTTCTAGGTTATGTTCCTGTGTTGCGGAGGACTTTACAAATACAATGAACGTACAAAAGTACGCCCAGACTCAAAACAATCATTTGTGGGCCACACAATTTAATGTTCTATTTGGAAATCGGACTCATAGCACTCGGCACAGAATATCTAAATCTTAACTACTATGCCACATTGTAACATAAATTGTTAATGATAACCGCCAGTAAGACGCGTCATTTTCTGGGATAAAAATAGTGTTAATCCAGGATGTAAGCTATCTCTGTCCCAAATGCCACTCAAACATGTTCACTCATTAACATGATTGAGTAAAAATCATTCAAGCATACATTTATATTTATAAATAGCTCACCCGGCGAACTTCGTACCGCCATATTCTTTTTTCGTGAATATCTTGCAATGAAAATTATTTAAATACTAATATCGCTATTAAAAAATAGGGGTTGGCAGTAGAAGGGTGAAAATTTAGGATTGTATGTATTTTTAATGCTGATTCATATAAAAAAATAAAATTAAAAAAATTTTTCAACAAAATAATAATAAATGTTTTGGGTTGGACCATTCGTATCACTTAGGGGTATGAAAAATATATTACATCCTATTCTCAGACCTATACAATATGCATACAAAAGGACAAAGCCCGAAAATGTATGTGCTTTGGTTCATATTGTATCATGTTGAAACTTACCTTAATTTATATTGTTTTAAGTGTACATACAATTATAAATAATACAATATCCCTACTTCGCCGGATTTCCGAGAAAGAGACTAATGAAGATTATCAAATAAGTTATATTTTACGTGTTTGTACTTACAATTATACAAGTGTTTTGCGTTTTAATCAAGTTTTTTCTTATAGGTATTTAATGCGACAAAAATAAGCCGTCACGGGACGAAAAAATCGATTTTCTTTCTTTTTTAAAATATTGTTCGAGTCTTATATGATTCTTGGTAATCGCCATCTCGTTAGCAATAGACAAATTAAAACTCTTATTGGTTTATTAATAATGGACATTACACTTCAGTTAGATGCTTTGTGTCAACAGATGGCGTTAAAAACAATTTAATAAATTGGCGTGGTGATGGTACTCATTTTAATATACTAACTTAAAGTCTCATACATTGTAAGCATAAACTTTTGAAGTAGATATTTTCACTGTTTTCTAAACGAATATTAGGTGGGTTAAAATAAATAAACCAAAAATTTTGTAAAATCATATACTGTGGGTAGATGAAACCGTCAAAATAACATATCAGCCTTGGACGTCTATCATCTAAGTCCACCCGTGATCATGAATGCTGTAAAGTATTCGAAACGTCGGGATAGTAGTAAAATCAAGTAAACGCGATAGATTCCGTAAACGTAGTTTTATTTCAAAAAGGTATTGTAGATATTAAAAATTTTATTTTTGAAACCAATTTGAGTCTGATACAAAATGGGCCCATAAAATGGGCTTTCTCCTTTCATAAGAATCAGTCAAGCCGTTTCGGAGGAGAATGGCGACAAACACTGTGACACGAGAATTTTATATATTAAGAATATTACTAGCTGACCCGGCGAACTTCGTACCACTATATTTGTTTTTTCGATTAAATAATAAAAAATACGTGATAAAAACTATCCTATCTTAGACACACCAGCAAAACACACATTAAAAAAAATAATGTGGATCGGTTAGATAGTTTCGGAGTTCATCGTGAGCAAGAATGACACAACACGACATGACACGAATTTTTATATATAATAGATTTTGGGACTTATAGAATGTTAAGGAAAATTATATAAATATGTCATAATATATTATGACGGTAGATTTAATAAATAATGATGGCTCTTAAATGCTATATTGGATTTTTCTCGTCCCTTAATAAATATGCAAAGCGCTATAGAAGACGTACGTACCAACTTGTAATAGATTTGATAATAATGGGAATTCCGGCAAGTACCTACTGAATACAATAAACGAGATATTCAACCATAGGGATAGACATTTTGAATATATTGTCAGTGCTTATGTCTGATGAGAGCTAAAAATTATATTATTACTTTGAAGAGTGACCCACCTGATGGTAAGTGGTTACCGTAGCCTATAGACGCTAACAACACCAGAGGCACCACTCGCGCGTCGCCATCGACAAGGAAAGGGATAGGAGGTAGATAAGAAGGATAATAAGGACAGGATAGGGAAGGGCTTCAGGCCTCCGGCACACTCACTCATCATACAAAACACAACGGTAGGAATAACCACCACTGTTACACTCTGATCTAACGTGAGAGGGTGGTACTTCCCCGATCGAGCCAGCCCATTCGTGCTGGGATAAGCAAGACTACCTATTTTAATGTAGTTTAATCTATACTGCTAACAGCTGTAACAGAGCTGTGTCTGTACATTTAAGATATTTGAGAAAAAATGACTGTATTAGGCTCGTATAGACGTGCCTGAACACAAAACAATTTTTTTGATTTTTTGTCTGTTTGTCTGTTTGTTTGTTCGCGCATCACGAAAAACTACTGAACGGATTTTGATGCAACTTTTTTTATTTGATAGATCTCGATTAGACTTAAAACTGGTATACATTTTATCGCGCTACTATATTGCGAACCTGAGATACAAGCTAAAAACTAGCTTTTGGTTGCGGTGGAGCCGCAAGAAAAGGCTTTTAGGCTATATAGGCGTGTCTAAACACAAAACATTTTTTTTTAGAATTTTTGTTTGTTTGTTTATCTGTTTGTTTATTCGCGCATCACGCAAAAAGTACTGAACGGATTTTGATACAACTTTTTTTATTTGATAGCTCTTGATTAGACTTATAAACTGGTATACATTTTATCCCGCTGCTACATAGGAAACCTGAGATATAACGCAAAAAGCTTTTGGCAGCGGCGGGGCCGCAGGCAAAGAAAAAAAATAATAAATGCGAATGTGCTTTTGAACATTTGTTTGTTACGCTCATAGACGTAGGATTTTTTCGCTAGGTTACGCTTGCATGCTGTAAATACTAAACCAATCATCATAGTGTTTTGTGGAAAGGACATAGGATTTTTATCCCGGAAAAATGAATTGGTCCTGTAGGAGTGATTTGTTCCGTGTGGTGACGGACTAAGAATATAAGTGTCACGACCCCATCCTTTCCCGCGGGTGTCGTATAAGGCGACTAAGGGAATTAAGCAGTTGTCAACCACTGTATTACTGGTGGTAGGGCTGGGTACTAAGTAAGAGTACTCACTTGCTATCGGGCCCGAACGTGTCGGTACCACCGTCTCCTGTGTAGGTCACACAGTCATAAAGCACGTCAGTGTGTTTAGGCTGTAGCAGAAGATAGCCGTTTATTCTTTCATTTCACATCTGAGCAATGAAATGGTGCGCAGCGGCTTGACTATACGCTCGGTATAGTTGAGTCCATGAGCGGCAGTTGCCACTTGCCATCGGGTGGGCCGTGGCTCGTCCGCCATCATAGCAAAAAAGATTATAGAAATTTATTTATTGTCGTAATCTCAGACAACGTAATTTCATAGTGATGCTTACAAATGCGCCAACGGTAGTAAATCCAATGTCTATTCAAAAGATTCAGCTCTAGTCTTAGTACAGAGATCAGCCATTTTGTCTTAGATACTAAACTACACTGTCATATAAAATAGTACATTGTTACCCTAGGGATGAAAGTCTTTATCCCGAGGTAAACACTGTGCTTTTTATTACGAATACGAGGAAACTAAAAATAAAAATCATGAATTAGCTAAAGAAAAAATGGGAGACTAAAAAATTGAATTTGGAATCTCCATTTTCCCGCCGATTTTGTTTTTTTTTTTCTGAGGCCTGTCAGCTATTCCGCCATTATTATTCATTTTAATCATTGAAAAAATATAAATCTTCGTTATTTTAAAGATATAGTTGCAACTATATTAAAATAAAGTCATATAAAAACAAATTATTTAATAAATAGGTACTTAACTTTATGTTATTTCAATTTTACATCGCGCTGTAATTGACTGGCTGTACAGAAAATAGAACTATTTTTTTATAATTACTCAGCTGTCAGTTGAAAGTAATTCTCCCTAGGGCTGAAAAGTATTACTTTCAAACCGCTCCTCAGGCAACTTCAGGCCTACTTTCAGAGTATGAGTAATGAAAAATATATTTCAAGGCTGATAGAATGATAACACGATGCCGCCTACCAATTTTGTTGTCATTAGACTTGTCTCAGCTACCTCTTATATGCTACAGATTACCTACATAAAACGACGTAATGATTTTTATCAAACGAGGTGCCCAGAATGTACAGGGACCAAATTTATGTTACTTAAAAGCGTAGAACTTTATGAAGTAAGAAAGTTTATGAAGTACAACAGATCTCGTCAAAGTTATGAAGGTTAAATAAAAAATATTTTATTGCTCCGATGTTATCATGTTTTCATAGTGTAGGTATTTATAAAGTAATGGCATTAGATGTGTATTAATTAGAGTGCTTATATATATGTTTATATGCTTACGACAAAGCCTGTAGATCTTGTATCATTTAAATAAATTTTGTCCGTTTGGTGACGGACTAAGAATACAAGGGTCACCACCCCATTCTTTCCCACGGGTGTCGTACGAGGCAACTAAGGGAAGTAAGCAATTATCATCCCTTGCATGACTGGTGGTAGGGCTGGGTACCAAGTGGGAGTACTCACTTGGTATCGGGCCCGAGCGGGTTGGTACCACCATCTCCCGTGTGACCGGCCATGAAGCACATCGTTGCGTTTTGGCTGTAGCGGGAGATAGCCGTTTATATTTAATTTCATGTCTGTGAAATGAATTGGTGAGCAGCGGCCTGGTAATACTCTCGGTATAATTGAGTCCATGCGCGACGGTTACCATTTACCATGAGATGGACCGTGGCTCGTCTGACACTACATGCAATAAAAAAAAAGCTTAAAAACTTGTTGATTCTTGTGCGTTCGTGCGCGCATGTGTAAATGTTTGTGTGAGTGTGTGTGTGTGTGTGTGTGTGTGTGTGTGTGTGTGTGTGTGTGTGTGTGTGTGTTTTTGTATATGGTTGTGTGTGTTTGCGCATAAGTTGAGTTTTGTTGATGTCAATTGACTGGCAGTATCTCTTTGTAAGTCGACACAATCAACCTATTTGCATATATGTACCTATGCATATGTAGGAAACCTCTCTGTAAATTGGCTGAATATAAAAATACTTTTACGCGCCGAAATAACAAAAAAATAAAGGTCGTGCAAATGGCGAGTGACATTGACATTGTGTCAATTAAACTTGTAGAATAGAACGTTGTCGAAATAACTAAATGTTTAATATTCATGATGTGGGTTTTAGGATCTCTGCTCTTCAACTACATAAATTTTAATGAGCACTTAAAATGTAACAAAAGCGTTGTTCGAACACTACTAGCAAACCTTAGTGTGATATTAAAATAGCATTTCATATGTTCAAAAATACCAAAGAGTGATTCATAGACATTTTTTGTTGTTGATTACTTAAGTTGCTATAATGTTTAAAAACAAAGACTGGCCACCATTATTTGTTTTTAGATTGAATACATTTTTTTTTTGTTTGTTTATCATAATTTGTTTCTTTTTTTATTGAATTTAAAAATAGATAGGTAGGTTCAAAGTAGGAAAGATAAAAAGAAACACGCAATGATGAACGATTTAACTATTAAATACATCTTTACCTCCCGACCCGAGCGATGGTAAACATTTTGACGTGAACTTTTAAATCACATCATAAGGCAAGATATATGCTTTGCATATGAATTTCCTTACGTCAGGTATAAATCATTATTATTTTATAGAATCTGTTCAACTTAAATGGAAATAAATGTCGAAAATTCTGATTGTTAATTATTTAAAGGTAAATGCGGTGTGGGACCGGCTTTAGAATTGTCCCACCCCTCTTCACCCATGGGAGTCGTAAGAGCCGACTGAGGGAATACCGAGGGAGCGGGCAGCAGCACTCCTTTGAGTATTAACAACATCCACTGCGATCGCCAGCCCGCCTGCTAAGCGTGGCGATTACGGCACTATCCCCCATTCTTGGGGAGCCCTATGTCCAGCAGTGGACTTTAAAAGGCTGATGGATGGGATGGACAAAAATAAATACCTAAGTATCGGTTTATCTACTATAAGCAGTATATTTATTAGTATTATGATATAAATACGTACAGCTTTAAACTATAAAGGACTTAAACAAAATATAATCAAACTGAAGGCCTTTTGCAACTCACCTGTAAGCAACATTTAACAAATTTGCCGATATCTAATTTGGAAGTAAATCAAGTTAGTCTTTATAGATTTTGCTGTAGGTAACAGCTGTTATAGGTTTACAAATTAGAAATCGATACCTATATCTACATGAAATAATTTGGTTCTGATTAAACATTATATTATATTATGTTTTACACTACGTGGGTGGCAAACAAGCATACCCGCCCAGCCCACCTGATGGTAAATGGCAAGCATTCACAGAGGCATCACTCGCGCACCGCCATCTCTAAGGAAAGCGATAGGAGTTGGATAGGAAGAATATTAAGGAGAGGATAGGAAGAATAACAAGGAGAGGAGAGGCAGGGGTTCGGGCCTCCGGTGCTCTCACTCACTACACGAAACACAGGAGTAGTACCTACCATTGTTTCACGCTGATCTTCTGTGAAAGGGTGGTACTTCCCCCATCGAGCCGGCTAGATAAGAATTTTGATTCATGATAAATACATCAAATCATTATGATTCGTTGCCGAAAATACACTAAAAAAATTTAATCAGGACACTTATAACCTAGAATCAATTGATAATCGGACGGGCCTCGTGGCGTAGTTGGTATTGTAACCGACTTCCGTGCATGAGGTCGTGAGTTCGATTCCCACTCAGGACAGTTATTTGTGTGATGAACACATTATTTGCGTGAGTGTGCGTCTGGGTATTTTCTATTTACTACATGTATATATTTACAAAAAAAAAGTAACATATTTATTATATCCGTAAACTGGTACCCTTAGCACAAGCGTTAAGCTTAGTTTGGGACGTTGTGTGAAAATGTTCGTGAATATTAAAAAAAAAATCCTCATTTATTCTTAGACCCTAATACACAGATTAAATACAAACTTTTCCTTTGAAAGAGGCTATAGCGCATTCTACATAATATAGCTCACTACTCAGACAATTGTGTTTAATTAATTGACACTCAAAAATTAACCAGTAGGATATTCCGCAGCCAAATGATTAAGATTTTCTTCTCAAACAAATAGGTTGAACACAGCTGGGTAACCTAATCCTACAACACAACCATTCCGCCTGACGGTAAAATAGATTGATCAGTCCACGTAGGTACCACGGGACAGGTAAACGTTTATTGTTTTTCATCGTGGATCTCTCAAGGGGATGATTTTCTATTATAATGGCACAAACGACCAGCTGAAGCGGGCACCTGGGGACTGTTTGTCATGGAAATTGTTAGTAATGTTGTCATTATGCTTTGCGTTCATATTTTTTATGAGCCATATAATTTTATTTTGGAACGTGTTTATTGATAAAGCAGAGTAAATAAGAAATGAAGAACCTATTTTTGAAAGTGAATTCTCTTGTAGCGACATCACGGGGGCTCAATGGGGGATGAGGAACTTTACACCCTGTTCCTCTTACCCCCCAAACTGGTGACACAGAGCAAGAACGTCAGCGCCGCAGCCTTCGCAAGCTACATCATCGTGACGTCATCATCACATTCTCAATCTTTCGAGCAGCGAGTCATACAGCCAGCCAATATCCACGGCTACGGGTATCCTGACATCACCCACACAGCCTTTTCAGTGACCTTGGCACAGCACACTGCACTTCGGCCGGTCAGCAAGCAGAGGCGCACTTCTCTCCTGGTCGACGCAGCAGCCAGCCACTACACAGCACTGCACCACTCCGACTCACGGGAGCATTCGCAGCATCACCCCGACTCACTTGGACATCACCGCAGACAGTTCCGACTCACCGAGAACTATGCGGCATCTGGTTCCGACTCACTGGAGCATTCCACTGGCCCGGCAAGCATCACAAGATGTATGGACGACTCAACCTGCTATCGACCTCCGGTCTCGGAGGGGAGTGATGTAGCGACATCTATCTCGCCACATACGAACTTATAACTGACGTATCCTACATCGTGATATAAAAAGTTATCCGAGCGATGTACATATATACAAGAACCCGACCACAACAGTCGGGTAGTTAGCCCACCAGACATAACACCCGTCTGGTCGGAGGATCCTGCCTTTTCAATGGGGGATGAGGAACTTTACACCCTGTTCCTTTTACCCCCCAAACTCTCATCAAGACTTTTGATTACCATCACCAGATGTGGAAACAGACATTTCTTTCTTCATCTTAACATAATGCAATCGATCAGTATTTTTTAAAGTTCAAAATTTACAACACTATTGTAGTTTTTTTTTATTGATGTGAAAATATATAATGCGAAGGGAGGGTAAAACCAGCTGTTGGCGTGGCGACGTCGCCAAGTCAATTTATGTAATTGTTTTAACGCCATCTGTTGAAAAATTCATCTAACCAGGAAGTATAATTTCAATCAATAAATCAATATTATAAAAGTTTTAATTCATCTATGGATAACGACAGGGCGCTTACCAAGAAAAAATCTTATAAGGCTCGAACAATATTTTAAGAAAGAAAGAAAATTAATGTTTTCACATCTATGAGACGTCCCGTGACAGCTCATTTTTTAATGGTTTCTATTTTTTATATATTATATTTTAAGCACTGAAACGCTCTGCCTTTTACCAGAACACAACATATGAAAATGTGAAATAGAAAATGATAGCCAAGACCAGGATTTCAATCTTCTAGATATTATACTACTATTGAAACTATTCCAGACGCTCTGCCAACTGCACTATATTGATATCCGCTTGCTACCATCAGCTGATGGATCAGAAGAGAACTATTTGTTTGTAGGTCAACGCTATAAACCAGGGGTCTCCAAACTACGGCCCGCGGGCTTTATCCGGCCTGCCAGTGTCATCATTCCGGCTCGCGACAGCTTAAGACTAGTGTCATCAATCTGGGCCGCGACAACTAATGACTTATTGTTGTTATTATTGCTGTGATATGTTGAAGAATTTTACACACAGAATGATAATTACTCGGTTTTATTTTCTTGCAAGGTAAAACTACAGAAATGATGACGCAGAAAACTTAACTTAAGTATCTAAGCTTAAGCATATTAATAACTAACAAATAATTGGAATTAATCCCACTAATCACAGTAAAACAAAAAACACTAATGAGATTTATGTAAATGTGTTTTGGGCCTCGGAACATTCTGAAAAAATCATTATGGCCCTAAGGCTTCAAAGTTTGGAGACCCCTGCTATAAACCATTGGAATCATACCTCACTCCACCTATAAATATATACGCGTTAAGACATATATTATTGTAAATGATCATCTTTACGATATTATTTATTACATGCAGGCAAATAAAATTAAACTGATAAGTATTGTGTATGTCAGAGACATTACAAAATATTTCTATTATACTACGTGGGTGGCAATCAAGCATACAGACCACCAGGATGGTGGCGGTTACCATAGCCTATAGACGCTAACAACATCAGAGGCATTGTTAGTGCGTCGCTATCTTCAAGAAAAGGGATGGGTTGACAGAAAGGACATTAAGGAAATGACAAGAAGGATAATAAAAAAGAGGATAGGGAGTGTATTTGGGCCTCCGGCAGTTTCACCCTAGATACTCAACATAAAGGTTGTACCAAGGAGTACCTGCCGTTGACAACTGAAGGAATGTAATATGGTTCCGGTGGCCCGCCAACAAAGGCGGAGAGATGGCACACGGAGGGTTTCTTTAGTGGGTAAGGGCCCCACACTACCCTGTTCGTTGCCCCGAACGACGGGGTGTGCGGTGGGGAACATTTTTTCCCGCCATAACAAACAAAAAAATAATAAAGGAGTAGCTGCTGTTAACACAAAGAGTGAAAATATGAAATCGCAAATAACAGTCACGAGCAGGATTTGAACCTGCATCTCCTGGAATACCGTCCCAGATACATTGCCAATTCATCCATCGTAACAAATGCTCGGGACTGTGAATTTCGATAACACATTCATTCCTAACGTCTTAGGTGACGCTTGCGCTTTCAGTCGGAAGTATTTGCATGCATTATACCACTTTACTGGTGTTTCACGCTAATCTTCTGTGAGTCAATATAATACGAGAAAGTCACTCTAAAGCACATTAATAAAATCTCTATACTAAAATAGCTATAACCTATCCATTTTCCTCGATAAAAAAGTATCCAGATAGTATACTACTGAAACTGTATATTCTTTTGCGTTGTTGACTAACAAACGTCCTAAAATAATTTTCACATTTATAATATTAGTAGCACTCTTCCTTTATACCAGTCTCTTAATTGCAGCTGAAAACTCATAAATTGTACCAAACTTTTGTTGTTGGGGTGTCAGAATATACAGCACCTGTGTCCCACCATTATTAACAGAATAAATTCTGATTATGTAATATTACTGTTTGTTTATACACGCTATTATGTCGCAGCTTGTATTTTGTTTATAACGTATGTGATAGATTTCGAGGTAAACTTTTTTGGTCAAAAAAAATATTTAGAGAAAAATACGATGTTTTTATCTTCATTAGGAATAATTATTGCTAAGAGTAATTTGTTTCACATCATGTAAAAGAATGAAGTTTGAAGATGCTTATTTATAAACATATTTACTTACCTGGCTTTGAAAATGTTTTTAGTACAAACATATTAAATAAGAGGACATTCAGAAAAATTATGAATTTGTTTTCAAGGAAATAATAGCTTTATTTGTTGCAATTTCACTTGTATATTACTTACTATAATATAGTCGGCATGACTACCTTCCTTTTACCCACCTTTTACTATTTCATCACGTGCGCAAATCCGGTTTATTCTCGAGAATTAGTTTAAAAGACATCTATTCTAATTATTTATAAATAAACTGCAATATCGACAGTCTATTGTTTTATTTTAATATTCTTTAGCATTTGACATGCTTCATATAAATTAAGACAAAGTGTGAAAATGTGAAATCGAAAATAACAGTCACGAGCAGGATTTGAACATGCATCTCCTGGAATAACGTCCCAGATGCTTTGCCAATTCAGTCATTGTGATAATTGCTCGAGACTGTGAATTTCTATAACACCATTACGTCTTGGGTAACGCCTGCACTATTTGTCGGAAAAATTTGCATACATTTAAATGCTACAAAATATACAAAAATACAAAAATAGTAGTCTCTAGACGCTAGGAACACCAGAGGTATCACTCGCGTTATCAACTTCCAAAAAAGAAATAAGAGATGAAGATGAAGAGGTACTGAAGAGTGCTTTCACTCACCGTACGAAACAACACACATTCACATTCATTCGATCATTTCACATCATACTGGGACAAGAGGTATCACATCATAGAAAGACAATACAGATTTAATTTTGAGTAATTTATTGCTTGTCATGGAAATCGTAATTGCAGGTCATCGCCTTTTTTATACTACGTAGGTGGCAAACAAGCATACAGCGGTTACCGTATTAGCTCATGGACTCAACTATACCGGGAATATTGTCAAGCCACTGCTCACCATTTCACTTCACATATATGAAATGGGATTTCGAATATAAATTAAGAAATACAATTTATATTACACTTCATCTTATATTCATCATTTTATATTACACTCGTATTGTGTCTGTACTAGAAATTGTATTTAAGCGTGTATTTTGAATGAAATGAGCATTCAAACTTTTTGTAATCACGTTATAATTTAGGCATATTTATATAGGTGAATTCTACAATAATTAAAAAAATAACTACTTTGACGGAATCTATCGGGTTTAATAACTACCCATGACCATGAATGCTGTAAAGTATTTGCAAGGTCTATATAGAAAAAAACAAGTAGACCTATCCCGGTTCCGTAAAAGTTGTTTCACTTTGTGATGTAATTAATTACGTATCGTATCTATTGTATAATGTAATAAACAATAATTGATTTTGATTTCGACATGTTTATTTTGTATCGACTTAACACAAACATGTGTACTACTATGTTTAAGACATAACATCATTAACGATTAATTTATCTAATTGCGTGGCAACGCAGGCGAATAACATTGATTTTCAATCAACATTAGACACGAATTTTAATACAAAAGCTATATTTATTGACTGTTATTATACCGGGAGATACCGTAGGGAATGACACGCTATGGCGTGAGGTTTGATGAATGCCATCAGAGGAGGGTAGGCAGAAATCAAATACATTTCCCTGTTGTTGTGTTTGGCTATTGAGTTGGGTTTTGTTTTGACGGTTGTAGTGGATGGGTGGTGAAATATATATTGTTAAAATATCTTAAGTATTTATCCAAGCCTTATTTTATCCGTATACCATATCTATACTATTATTAAGCTGTAACAGAGCTATGTTTGTACATTTAAGATATTTAAGAAAAAATGACTGGAATAGATAGCCTATTCTATAAGGCGTGTCTAAACACAAAATATTTATCTGTTTATCTGCTTGTCTTTTTGTTCGTTCACGCATCACGCAAAAACTACTGAACGGATTTAGATGCAACTTTTTTTATTTTATAGCTCTTGATCAGACTTAAATACTGGTATACATTTTATCTAAATGGGGAACCTGAGATATAAGCTAGAGGCTAGTTTTGTATAAATTCGTTTAGTTGTTAGGTCTTTATGACAAAAATAGCTACCTACGGGATTTATTCATCTTTTAGGGATAAAAAATATCCTATATGTTAATCTAGTGTCTCATCTATCTACATTATTTTAATCCAAATTCGCTCAGTCGTTTGTACGTGATTGATGGACAAACATTTACACAGAAACATCTTCACAAACTATCACATTTAAAATATTATTCGTAGTAGGATTAGGTATGTACCTATATGAGTCTCCTTTCTGGTGGTAGAGTTGGGTACTAAATGGAAGAGTAATCACTTGTTAGCGGGCCCGAGCGGGTCGGTACCATTGTCTCTCGTGTGACCGATCGCGAAGCACCTCAGTGTTCTTGTTGTAGTAATAGTTTTCTTTTATTTCATATCCTTGAAATTAAATATTGAACAGCGGCTTGACAGTACTCTAGTATACAACAATTTTTTTTTCTCTCCATCCATCCATCCATCCACCAGCTCATAAACGTCCACTGCTGGACATGGGCCTCCCCACGAAGGGGGGGAAATGCCATAATCGCCACGCTTGGCAAGCGGGTTGGCGATCGCAGAATGGTGTTAAACGTTTCCCAGGAGTATGCTGCTGCCCATTCCCCTGGTGCTCCCTTAGTCGGTTTTTACGACACCCGCGGGCAAGTAAGGGGTGGTGACATATCGTATTCTTAATCCGTCACCACACATTTTTTTCCCTCACACATAAACAATTACATATCAGATATTACTCTAGGTGAGTATGTTGTTGCAGTGACGTTGAATCTGTGTAAGAGACTGGTATCCGTACTAGGAGGACCTGTATGACAGAATTACCAGCCTCTCCGTACTCTCTATACGTATATAGGTTTTATTCATGACGTGGATTGAATGCAAAATTGAATGGTATGAGAAGAAATATATACGAGTGTGTGTGTTTGAATGTATGAGTGTGTGTGTGTGGTACAGGTATGGAGTCTGTGAGCAGTGGTTACCATTAAGCCAAGAAGTCCTGTGGCTCGTGTGTTACCATAAGCATACTTAAAAATTATTCAATTAAATACCTGGTACACCTGGTGCTAGTATTGTAAATCGCTTCGTTAGCAAAATAATAGGAAGAATGTTTTAAAAAAATAATTAAAAACGTAAGAACGCGAAACTAAATTGTTTAGTTTATTCTCGCTAAGAATTAATGAAAACAAATTTAACGCTACACCTAAGATATATTATTTCTTTAATGTTCTTCAGCATTTAACATGCTTAGTATCTGTACTACATTACGAGTATAAAGCTATAACAGAGCTGTGTCTGTACATTTAAGATATTTGAGAAAAAATTACTGAATTAGGCTATACAGGCGCGTCTAAACACAAAACGATTTTTTTAGATTTTTTGTCTGTTTATCTGTTTGTTTGTTCGCGCTTCACACAAAAACTACTGAACGGATTTTAATGCAACTTTTTTTTTTGTTTGATAGGTCTTAATTAGACTTAACAACTGGTAGGCATATATTTTATCCCGCTTCTATACCGGGAACCTGAGATATAACCCAAAAACTAGCTTTTGGCTGCGGCGGAGCCGCAGGCAAAGGCTACTGTGTATAGAAATCAACACAAAGTAAGAAAATGTGAAATTGAATATAATGACGAGCAGGATTTGAACCTTAATTTCCTGGACAGCTGTTCAAAATGCTTTGCCAACTTACTTTACACTACTGACTATAAATTTCGATAACACATTCTTAATGCCTTGGGTGCACACTTTGCACTTTGTGTTCAGGGAGGATAAAATGAATCTCACTAAATCATATCGACATTGCATCGTGTTATTGTGATTGTTTAAGAAATCACCGTGATTAGCCGAGGGATTATTGCGATATCACGCGTCGGTTTCTCTACCAATCACAAGCGAGACGATACTATATCGATACGATTTCGTGAGTTACATTCTATGGACCTAAGTACGTTTAAGACTCTGCGACTGGCGTAATGACGTCTTAAAATTACAGCGACAGCCATCACATTGCGCTTCCTTTACATTAGGTAGGGCTATTTTTTAACACAATGTCAGATTTTTTGCCAACAAGGAATTTTTTTTGTCTCATTATTTCCATAAATTTATTTTTTTCTCAAATATTTTTAATTCGCTCTAGACTTTATAACTTTACCTTGCTCTCACAGAATATCAGTGTGAAACAACGATAGGTACTCCTACTGTTGTGTTTCGTACGGTGAGTGAGAGCGCCGGAGGCCCAAACTCCCTCCTTATCCTTTCCTTATTATCTTTTCTATCCTCTCCTTACTATCCGTCCTCTCCACGTCCTATTCCTTGAATGGTAACACGCAAGTGATGTCTATGGTGCTGCTAGTGACTACAGTCTGTGGTAACCGTTTTCCATCAGGTAGGCTGTATGCTTGTTTACCACCCACCTAATATAAAAAAGACCGTTTTCTGAATTCTACACAAATAAAGACGTGCTCAGAAATTAGTAAAATATTATAAATATAAGACATTATAGACTACATTGACTTGGGGCGTTTTTCAATATTGGATGGAGATATATTAAATATAACATTTTATTTTCTATATTTATTAAATTGCCCTATTTTGACTCCATATAAGATATCTTTAATATTTAGATATTTTTATATGTATTTTTAGCATAGGACATTATATTAGCACCATACATTAAACACAAAGTGAAAAATGTGAAATCGAAAATAACAGTCACGAGCAGGATTTGAACCTGCATCTCCTGGATACCGTCCAGATGCTTTGCCAATTCAGCAATCGTGACAATTGCTCCCGACTGCTAATCTCGATAACACATTCATACTTAACGTCTTAGGTGACGCCGGCGCCATCTGTCGGAAGTATTTACATACATTATACCGACCAGGTAAACCTAATTTTACAATTAAGATTTTTACTTAATATTGACGCAAACCCTATTACATGCCTTGCTTTTCTTATTCACGTATCACAGAGAATTGTGTCAACTATACACATCTGTCGTTCAAATGTAGGACACATCTCGGAGAGACGAGGCTATATAAAAGTGGTTCAATTTTGTTGCATTTAAAATAAATGCTCTAACTTTTTACAGCTTACCAAGAAAACTACTTCATTAGGATGACTTGATACATCGATCAATATATGTTTACAATCGTTTAAATATTTAATATAGTACACAATAGTGTGTGATGTTTTATTTTATTTCAATTACCCATAAAATTATATCGTGATACGTTTACTAATTAAAATACGTCTCAATTACAAACCTCTATATCAGTCTTCGATCATCAATACCAACAAAATACAGTGTCACGAACAAAATCAAGAAAAAAAATTTCCGTGTAAATATATACTTATACAGCTACATCTGTTTACTAATGAACTGAGACAAAGGTTTTAAAACAGTTTCAAGTTCAACCTAATTACAATCATGCCACTTAGTAATAAAGTTACTAATGAGACCCAGATATGGCAGATATATATTATTTATACATATATTATGGCATAACAATAAAAGATAATATCTTCACTCAACAATACATCGAGTCAATTTTTATTCAATCATATTTTCATGATATTCCAAACTACTAGGTACATATTTTAAATAGTTGTCACAATAACGATGTGCCAGTAACAAGTATGTGATAGTTAATCAACCTAACAGTTTCAAAAAAATATTATCTTACATTTACGATCATTCGTCATAAAAAACGAGCAAAGCAATAATTTACTAGTGCCATTTAGTTACCATTTACTGTGAAATCAAGCTTAAATAAAAATATTGACAGATATATTGACGGATTATGTATGAATAATATCAGTTACGCTGATGATATGGTGTTGCTGACTCCGTCCATCAGTGCACTCAGGACATTGATAGCTAAGTGTGAAAAATATGCAAAGGCATAATATGGCCTTACATATAATAAGAGTGAGCTTCTCATCTTCAAGGCTGGACAGACCTATCCAGAAGCCATCCCTCCAGTCCAATTGGAGGGAACTGCTCTAACAGTAGCAAGTAAATTTAAATATCTGGGGCATATGATAACGTGAAGCCTTGGTGATGATGAGGATATAGAGAGAAAGCGGAGGGCCTTGGCGGTGCGAGGCAATATGGTGGCTCGCAGGTGTATGCGATGTGCAAGGGAAGTGAAAATAACGCTTTTTAAAGCTATTGTCAATCATTTTACTCCAGCAACCTGTGGGACAAGTATTCTCGGCGGGCCTTCAACGCTCTTCGTGTGCAATACAACAACATATTTAGATGCTGTCGGGACTGCCACGTCGCTGCAGTGCATCAGGGATGTTCGCGGAGGCACACGTAGACGGCTTTTATGCTGTTATACGTAAGCGGGTAGCGTCGCTTTTGCAACGGGTGCGTGTCTGTAACAACAGCATTCTAAAAGTAATTTCTGAGCGCTACGACAGCCCTATATTAAAGCATTGGGCAAGAATAGTGTTAGGAGCTGAGTATTGATGTAGAATTTTAATTTATTGTAATTGTACCATGTTACTAACATAGTTTGTTAGGAATTGGTACTATTATAATATTGGATTAATTGATTCTATGTTGATTGATCTGAAATAAATGATTTATTATATTATTATATTATATAGCAACAAATAAATTACTTTTTGAACAAAAAAAATAAAAGCTTACTTCTCAAGTGCGCTGTTATTTACCGAGACGGAATGACGCGGTTACCGTGATCCGCCGTAGCAAGGGCGGGTGAGGGCGCACGGTGGGTTTTTAGTGGGCGAGAGCCCCACACTACCCCGTTGTCTCCCCGGGCAGCGGGGTGTGCGGTAGGACATTTTTGCCCACCTAAAATAAAAAAAAAAGGCTAGGAATCGAAGCATCGTGTTGGCCTGCAATCAATAAACACAATATTTTGATTGTTTTATAGCAGCAGATATTTTATTTAGTAATCATGATATAACTAACTGATTGACTGACATATCAAAGCCAAAAATCCTGGTTAGCCCGTGAAGATTTACATAAGGATTTCTTTGATACTGTAGGTGAGCCCTTAGAAAGGATTTTACGCAAATTCTATCCAAAATAGATTTATGAATATGATGCGAGCAAATCTTTCTTTCTTTCTTTACATTATTACGTAAGAACCGTCTCTATATGGTGGCAAAAGTTAGAGTACTGTGTGGTGGTTATAGCGTGATAGTCCAATATTCTGGCTAGTTATTTTGAAATAAAACTACGTTTACGGTTGATATGTATCAACCTTGGGTATCAACCATCAAGGTATCATCAAGGTATCAACCTTGGACGTCTATCATCTAAGTCCACCCGTGATCATGAATGCTGTAAAGTATTCGAAACGTCGGGATAGGAGTAAAATCAAGTAAACGCGATAGATTCCGTAAACGTAGTTTTATTTCAAAATGTGTAACATTCGCGTAAACATCTGGCTAGTTAGTTGATAAATGGGGTATTTTTTCAACATCAACAGCTATTTTTTTCCATTTACAAACTGATATAATTTCAAGTAAAGTGCAATGTCAAATTGTATTAGGCTACGATGTGAAAATTCAATAATTTTGCAACAGCAAAAATAAAAACCATTTGCATCTTGCTACTTTAGCGGAGTTTTGACAGGCTTTAACACTCCTGAAAGCGGTTTTACATGGGGATTAGTTCAATATTTTCGCGTGTTGCTTATAAAGAGATTACAAGACGGCTTTCCAATTTCATATAAAAATCGTTATTTTGCCATAAAATAATGAGTGAGCGAAAAAAAAAATCCATGTCGTTAGAATTTGGTATTTACAGTGGCTTAGAGTAATATGCTGTCACTAAAATTGTAACAAAATAATAACTATATCATAATTAAAAAAAACATAAATAAACATGCAACATGACTGCCTCTGTGGTGCAGCGGTACGGACTGCTGATCATGAGGTCTCGGGCTCAATCCCTGGGTCGGGCAGTGTTATCGAGATTCTTCGTAAAAAAAAAAAGGAAATATTCTCAGTAGAAGCCCGGAGTTTGTAAATGTGCCCGCTAGACGTCAGTAGGCTCGCCCCCTATTACGTGGGACTTAAACATAGCTGGCGAATCGTGGGTGTGTAATATACCCCTGCCTACCCCTTTGGGGAATACAGGCGTGATGCTATGTTTTTTTTTAAGTTTTTAAACAAACAGATTATCTTCATATTGTAGTCGATCAGCCTATCAACGTCCACTGCTGGACATAGGCCTCCCCAAGAAATGGGGTATAGTGCCGTAATCGCCACGCTTGGCAGGCGGGTTGGCGATCGCAGTTGATGTTGTTAATACTCGAGGGAGTGCTGCTGCCCACTCTCCCGTTATTCCCTCAGTCGGCTCTTACGACTCCCATGGGTAGAAAGGGGTGGGACAATTCTAAAGCCGGCCCCACACGGCACACACACACACATATTGTAATATTCATTTATAATATTTATACTAGTGGTAGCTGAGCCTTGCTTATAGTCGTCAGTGTTACCAGTATAAATAGGCCAACATGATCAGTGAAGTACTACTCTTACAGAAGATCAGCGTGAAACATGGGTAGGTACTCCAACCGCTGTGTTTCGTATGTGTGGTGAGTGAGAATTCCGGAGGCACAATTCCTTTCCTAATCCTCTCCTTATTATCGTTACTATTATCTTATTAGTATTCGCCCTATCCTCTTCTAATTAGCCTTCCTCTTCAGCTTCTATCCCTTTCCTTAGAGGGACGTGTGAGCGATTCCTTTGCTGTTGTTACTTTTTATAGGATACGATTCGTTATATCGAAAAAAAAACGATACGCTATCTGTGCAGACAATTGAAACACAATTTAATTTTTGAAAATGCTATCTTAAACAGTTTTAATGTTCTCGTGTAGGTCGCTCTTCAATCATTTGAAATATTTAATACACGAGAATATTATCTATTCTATTATATCTGTACTTGCTAATGAATTGAACGTGCAAATTAGTTATTCGGTTAGTGTTGACAAGACTGTGGTCACTTGTTCAGCTTCGACTAACAGTTTCTTAGAATTATAATGTTATCAGATAGTTTACAAACTGTCCTTCGGGAATAATCCTTCAAACGTTCAATCCTAAACTTGATTATTATAAGGGTTTGATGAACTACAGTAATAACCAACGTTCATAATTTAATAAATATTGAAACATAATTTATAAATTGTTAAACTATCCTATCGCCACCTGTGATCACTTTTCATCAATCTAATATTGTGATCAAACTTTTAACAGTACATAGAGAATTTGATATTGCACACGGGATGGAGGACACAGATTTGAGTGTCCTTGATTGATAGATTCACACTTGGATTCTTTGCTAAATTTACACTACTAAATTTACATGTGGTGTTAACTGTGAATAAGCACTTTTGGAGGGGGATAGACCCGCTGTTGGTTCATCCAAGACATCTACATTGGATGGCTGGAGCGCGAGACCGACAGTGAGGGTGATTTTTTCGTGAGGGCAGAATACTTCTACGCCCGCTTCCGCCAGGTGGATCCCCGGACGGCCTGAAGGGATGAAGTATTGTATACGCTTTGAATTCTATATTCTGACTAAATTAACTTTGAAACTTTTTTTTTTTGTCAGGAAACCTATTATTGGTATCCCCCCGCCGGGGCAGACAGGGAGATTAAAGCCTAGTGCAATGCCACGCCGTATACCGACTAAAACCTGACAGTGTTCCTTCAGACTACCTGTCGCCCAGGGAGGAGGGTCACACTCAAATTAACTTTGAAACTGTAGAGACCATGGGAATTTAGGAGTCTTTAACGATCATAGTTACCATATTTACATCCTTTTAGCAGAGGATAAGTCTGCGCCTTACCTATGTACCCAGAGTTACTTGGTTATCTTATTGAGCCATTTGTATGTATATTTTTTTACAACGTCCTCTGGTCCCAAACTAAGCTTAACGCTTGTGCTATGGGTACCAGATTACGGATATAATACATAACTATATTACTTTTCTTTTGTAAATACATACTTATAATAGATAGAAAACACTCAGACGCAGTACAAATATCTGTGTTCATCACACAAATAATTGTCCTGAGTGGGAATCGAACCCACGACCTCGTGCATGGAAGTCGGTTATAATACCGACTACGCCACGAGGCCCGTCATGATGATGTCACTTTTTTACCTTATACTGCATTATTTATTAGTCATACATTTTTTTTTATCTATCTCTGGACTCAGTTTGTAGTTCACACAAACAAAGCTGAGATGTTAAAAATATATAAACAAAACTCTTTATAATAAGAGGATTGAATGAATTAGAATATAATGTAAGTTTAATCGTGTACTTAAACTATTAACGTATAAATATTAATGAATAATTCATTGTTATTCACCTGGTGACAGAGTATGAATACGTAATGATTATAATTCTCTCCATTGTTAGGCCATTAAATACTATAATAGTAGACCTGGACTAATGTATCACTACTAATGTTGACTATAATGTTCATTGTTTGTCTAATAAGGTATCTATGTCATAGAGACCAGAGGTATATTCTACACGTTTCCTTAAAGCACTGATTGAAGTAACAGTCACTCGCGCGTCGTTATCTCCAAGGAAAGGTAAAGGTGAATAGGCAGAGGATAAGTAAGATATTAAGGAAAGGATATGAAAGATAATAAAGAGAGGATAGGTAGAAAATTAAGGAAAAGATAGGAAGGATAATAAGGGGAGGATAGGTAGGATATTCAGAAGAGGAAGAGGATAAGTAGGCTATAAACGAGATGAAAGGAAGGTTAATAAAGAGAGTATAGGGAGCGGGGTTTGGGCCTCCGGTGTTCTCAGTCACCAATTATTTAACTCAATAATAGGAGTACCTACCTACCGTTGTTATACGCTGATCTTTTGTGAGAGGGTGTTACTTCCCCGATCGAGCTGGCCCATTCGTGCTTAACGCAGCAAATACAACTAGATTTAGCCTCACTTGGATTATAGAGATTACAGTTCCAGACGCTCTGTCAACTGAGCGATCGTGATATTTGCTCGGAACTATCAACTTCCATAACATATAAGTGATGCTGTTCAGGCTAGTGGCTGTGTATGCAAACACATTCGGCAGATAGCGCGCACGTCACCCAAGACATTGAGAAGGAATGAGTTGTGGAAAAGCTATGGCCCCGAGTGATTGTCACAATAATTTATTATTTATTTTATTTTATTTTATTTTATTTAACTTAATTAAAACGGTACAACAAAGAACAATTACATTAATTAAGAACTTAGTAATAACTAATATAATAACAACATGTGAAATAGATTCGATACCATTATTAGAATTCAAATATTACTCTCGCAGAACTGTAGGCATACCGCTTCTATTTCGCGCCATTCGTCGACAAATAGGTCTATATCGGGATTGGTCCAAACCAGAGCATTGATGGAAGAAAGAGAACGGGGAATAAGTGATTTAGCGCGAGCAACTGTGCGACATGACGGTATAGCAAATAATCTGTGCCTTCTAATGCGGCGGTAATTGTCAGGGACAAATAGCTGGCACAGTTTGTTATTAAGATCCGGTGAATTGATTCTATCCCTAAGAATATCGCACATAACCAAAATCTGATGCTTTGCCCGTCTAACTTCTAAAGAATTAAATCCCAAGCGACCCAGGAGAAATTTTTTTGGGGTACATAAACGGATAATAGCCATACATTTTCTTATACAAGTACCTAAGAAAAGCTTTTTGTACTTTTTCAAGCATCAAAGTGTACATTGCTTCATGGGGATGCCACACACACATGGCACTTTCAAGCTTACTACGTACCAGAGCAGAGTAAACAAGGCGAATAACATGCTCATTATCGGAATCGCGGGTATTTCTAAGAATAAATCCCAACCGCCTAAAGCTTTCCTTACACAGTGCGACTATGTGATCATGAAATGTTAATTTCGGATCAAAATCAACACCTAGATCTTTAATAATAGTGGCGTGTATGATCCGAATATCACTCACTTAACACGTACTCATGTTTAATTAACTGGCGCTTACGACCAAATGTCAGAGCGTGACACTTTGATACATTTAATTCCATGAGATTGTTAGTACCCCATTCAAGAAGAGCGTTAACATCCCGTTGCATGAGCTCGCAATCTGCTCTAGACCTTACCTCTATAAATAGTTTCAGATCATCCGCATAGAGCAAGCATCGTGAATGTTTAAAAATGTCGGAAAAATGTCGGGTCCATAGTTGGTGGCAGAGCGTCTGATCAGATATGGCTATAATTTTTTAATACACATATTTACCCTGTTCGTTCCCATTTACCTCTAAAAAAGCAGGTTCAAGCCTGCTTTACTTTTGAAAATAAAGATTTGAATTTTGAAACGCACCTGACTTATTTTAAGAGATTTTATGTTAGCAGTTGTTTATTATCCATCAGCCTTTCAACGTCCACTGCTGGACATAGGCCTCCCCAATAAAACACCACAAAGAGCGGTTCCATCATGGGAGATAATGCCTTAATCGCCTGCTGCTGCCCACTCCCCCGGTATTCCCTCAGTCAGCTCTTACGACTCCCGTGTAGAGAGGGGTGGGATAATTATTAAGCCGGCCCAACACGGCAAAGCAGGTGGCATGTGTTTATTAACGCACAATATATTTCCTTGAAACTCGAAATACCATATTATAACTCTGGCGCAAGCTTATAACGAACCAAAAATTTTGTTTTTAAATGATGCCTATAATTTTGTTTTTAAATGATGATGCTATGTTTTTTTTGTTTTTGTACATCTTTTTCTTTATTTGTAGGCTTAGACTGGTTGTATTGGTTTTATTTAAATATATATCTAGGTAGTTTGTTACTGGCCTAAAAGCGGTTCTTTGATTTTTAAGATAATAAAACATAGAACTTCAACTATATTTGATAAAATCTCGCAACAACTGCGAATCCGAAATACACGGGAGCGAAAAGTGGGCAATGGAATACTATTTTACGACAAGTAACGTTACACCTTAGAATAAGCGTTATTATTCTAAGCGTTATTTATTATATACTTCTAACTCTAACAGTTTTTGTAGCGCACGTCAGAATAGCTCACATATGGCAATTTTTTCCTACTTCTTGACACATATCGTAATATTTTTGACAATTCACACAATATCTTTATAAATTATAATCTATGTGTTATTCTGGTATATAAGCTATATTATTGTAAAGTTTTATTAAAATCCATCTAGTAGTTTTTGCGAGAAAGAGTTACAAACATCCATACAAACAAACATTCGTGTTTATACTTTTAGTAAGGATATAATGTATGTGTGTATTTAGTACACAATGTCATGATTCCCACATACTGATATAATTTATGCAGGTTGACCCTTTTCCCACACTAATCACATATTCGTTAGCATTTGTTTTAATACCCTTCAATCCCTACAACCAAATGCTCAATCAATTTACCAAAATACCGGTACAGAAATCATTTCTCTCTTGTAATTACCCAGTTACGAGCAGGTCCGACAATTTGCCCGATACGTAATTTTTATGACTTTCACGGCTTGCGCTGTTGTTTTTATAGCCCTATTGCTGTTTATCACGCGAATTAAGCGTAAATAGACACTCATTGTATCTAAAATACAAAATTCTCGTGTCACAGTGTTTGAAGCCATTCTCCTCCGAAATGGCTTGACCGATTCTTATTAAATTTTGTGTGTATATTCAGTAGGTCTAAGAATAGGATGTAAACTAATTTTCATACCCCTAAGTGATAAGAGTGGTCCACCCAATTTTTTTTTATTTTGTTGACAATTTTTTTATGATTCGGCATTAATATGTACATACAACTCAAAATTTTTTATTAGCGATATTAGTACTTAATAATTTTCATTGCAAAATGTTCCGCTCGCAATAGGGCTCTTCTGTGACGTCCACAGAGGGTCGTAGCGGTCAGGGCAATAAGCGGGTACCGCACGGTCTCGACTGATGCAGCCTGCGCATTGGCCGGAACTCCCCCGTGGGATCTAGAGGCGGAAGTGCTCACCGATGTTTATCGGCGGGCGTCGACACGGCGCGGGCGGGGGGCAGTGGCCCCTCGCCGAACGCGATCTCTTCGTGGCGGGAAGATGCCCGCCGCGCCACCGTCCTAAAGTGGAGGGCTCGGCTGGAGACGCCCCGAGCTGGTCTCTGGACCGTAGGGGCGCTCCGGCCGATCTTAGATGAATGGGCAGGGCGGCAGCACGGGGTCCTTACCTTCCGGTTGGTGCAGGTTTTATCGGGGCATGGTTGCTTCGGCAAATACCTGATCATTAGGAAGGAGACGACCCCAGGCTATCACATGATCGTTAGGAAGGAGACGATCACTGCGATTGCAGCGAGGACTCGGCGCAGCACACGCTCGAGTTGTGCCCGGCCTGGGATGAGCAGCGCCGGGAACTTGCTGCAGTCATAGGCGTGGACCTGTCGCTGCCGGCCGTTGTACGAGCGATGGTTGGCAGTGACAGGGCCTGGACCGCGGTCGCCGCCTTCTGCGAGGCTGTCATCTCGCGGAAGGAGGCGGCGGGGAGGGCCCGGGAGGAATCCTCTTTCATGGACCCAATTCGCCGCCGGCGCGCGGGGCGGCGACGGCGCGCTTATCTGCGCCTGATGCCGCCTTAGCCGAGGCTGCGGATGGTGGGGTCGGGGACTGCCTTGCCGTCCGCGAAAGACTACCGCGAAGGTGTGACGCCCACGTGCGCGGGGCATCGCACAAGAGAGGGTGCCCGATGGGGCTACCGCCTGCGGATCTCGGTCGATACGACGTGGTACCCGTGATCGGCCGCAGTAAGGGCGGGTGAGGGCGCACGGTGGGTTTTTAGTGGGTGAGAGCCCCACACTATCCCGTTGTCTGCTCGGGCAGCGGGGTGTGCGGTAGGACATTTTTGCCCACCCAAAAAAAAAAAGTACCTATATAAATGCTAACAACACCAGGGGCAACGCTCGCGCGCGCACAGAAAGGATAATAAGGAAAGGATAGAAAGGCTAATCCGTCCATCCATCCATCAGCCCTTCAACGTCCACTGCTGGACATAGGCCTCCCCAAGAGAACGCCACAACGAGCGGTCCCGTCATGGGGGATAATGCCGTAATCGCTACGCTTGGCAGGCGGGTTAGCGATCGCAGTGGATGTTGTTAATACTCGAGGGAGTGCTGCTGCTCACTCCCCCGGTATTCCCTCAGTCGGCTCTTACGACTCCCGTGGGTAGAGGGGTGGGACAATTCTAAAGCTGGCCCCACACGGCAGAAGAAAGGAAGGCTAATAAAGAGATGATATTATTATGAATTTTTGCCGTGTGGGGCCGGCATCAAGTATAGCTCCAACCCGTCTCTTCATATGGGAGTCGTAAAAGCCGACTAAGGGATTACCAGGGGACCGGGCAGCAGCGTTTCCCTGTGTACTAAAAACATCCACTGCGATCGCCAACCCACCTGCCAAGCGTGGCGATTATGGTAAACCCCCCCCATTTTGGGGAGGCCTATGTCCAGCAGTGGACAATGAAAGGCTGATGGATGCATGGATTATTATGAATTATAATAAGGAGAGGATATAGGGTGGGATTAGAGCTTCTAGCGCTCTCACTTACCATACGAAACACAACAGTAGGAGTACCTAGTTTCATGTCGATCTTCTGTGATAGGGTGGTACTTCCCCGAACGAGCCGGCCCATTCATGCTGCGATAAGCAAAGCTCTACCACTAGTTGCTTAAATTCACTACTATTTTTGAGAACCTTCATTCATCCACAAATTTAATAAACCATAGATTTAAAATATACTAAATCTATGTAAACCATAGATTTAATATATACTGGCCTTTGCCCGCGGCTCCGCCGCAACCAAAAGCTAGTTTTTAGGTAATATCTCAGGTTCCCGATATAGTAGCGGGATAAAATGTATACCAGTTGTTAAGTCTAAAAGTTGCATGAAAATCCGTTCAGTAGTTTTTGCGTGATGCGTGAATTCAAATGAGAGCCAAGTTCAATATTACGATATAATATATGCCTTGGTTGTTGATTTCAACGACAAAAGAAGTGAGATCTAAATGGGTGCCAAGTTCAGTCAGTCCTGAAATTTATTTAAAACTAGCCTTTGCCCGCGGCTTCTCCGCAGCCGAAAGCTAGTTTTTTGGTTGTATCTCAGGTTTCCGATATAGTAGCGGGATAAAATGTATACCAGTTTTTAAGTCTAATCAAGGACTTTCAAATAAAAAAAGTTGCATCAAAATCCTTCCAGTAGTTTTTGCGTGATGCAAGAACAAACAAACAGACAAACAGATAAAAAGACAGACAAAAATTCTAAAAAAATTGTTTTGGGTTTAGCCCACGCCTATATAGCCTATTACAGCCATTTTTTCTTAAATATCTTGAATGTACAGACACACCTCTCTTACAGTTTTATAATACAAGTAGTATATAGATATTAACTGCCTCGGTGGTGTAGCGGTAGTGTATGTATGGTCGGGCAATGTTATTGAGCTTTTTCCTAAAAAGAAAAATTCTCAGTAGCAGTCCGGAGAATTGGAAATGTGCCTGGTAGACGTCAATAGGCTCGCCCCCTATTACGTGGGACTTAAACATAGCTGGCGAGTCGTGGGTGTGTAATACACCTCTGCCTACCCCTTCGGGGAATACAGGCGTGATGCTATGTATATAGATATAGATAACATAAAATATATTTTATAACAACTTAAAATATCATTTCTTCTTATAACTTGGAATAATATATTAAAGCTTAAAGTCTGACTTGGCTAGTTTTAATATATGAATTATTATTAAGTACCTACTAAAACAATCATGGAAGAGCCCTATGTTCGATGGCTAGTTTCTACCAGCTAGCCAAATTTTCGGAAGAATAAAATAAGAACTTACAGCTTTACTGCGGCTGTACACATTCGTCGAGACACCCCGAGACAGGCTGAGGGTGAGTGTGCACATGGTACGTGGCGTAAAGACGTGCTTTCTGCTTGCGACAACGATGTTTTCTAACGATTTTTAGAAGCCTACCAAAAGCAATCACTAATCTGGAATTCTAAGAATGTCAGGCACAAGGATAAGCAACTATTACACGACGCTTGGTTGCGGATAAGGAACGATTTTGATATCCCCGTGGAATATTAAAAAATATATATATATTCCTGTTGAATAGTTAAAAAATTCTTTTTCGCCATGGTTTATATATTACTTTTCATGGTAAATGATTAAAAAAATACAATAACTAATAAAAAAAAAACGCTGCAATTGTTTTTTCCACGTCCATCGCGACGGGCATCCGAAGTTCAATTGATACAACGAGTGTGTAGATGGTGTGCTCTCGTGTCGAACTTCCACGGGACGAGAGTGGACGAGAGGTTGGCGAAACAAATACACGAGAATGTACAGCCGCCGTTAGAACTTGCGACGGCTATAATATAATTCGTATATGAAAACTAGCCAAGTCAGACATTGGGCTTTCATATATTATACTAAGTTATAAGAAAAAAAATATATTTTAAGTTGTTGCATATACCATAATATTGAACTTGACTCTCATTTCACATTTGTTTTTGATGGGATATCATTACTTTTTGTAAAGAAATTATAAATAGGTACTGATTCATAATAAAATTAATATCAAATGGTTTTTATTAAAAAAATACAATAAAATGATAAAAATTTAATAGTTTTGGATTTATTCCTTTGTATTCACCCAACTACCTATTATAATTTCTTTACAAAAAGTAATGATATCCCATCAAACTTCCCAAAAATGATACCTATCTGGATGCCAAATTTAAACTTTCTAGGTCACCTGGAACTGGGTTAGAGTTTTGATCTATAGGTCAGTCAGTGCTAAAAATGACGATTTTTGGAAGTTAATATCTAAATAATCCTTTGAGGTGTGTTTATTAAATTGTTTGAAATTGTGTGGAGCACATAAGTATCTCGCAAGTCTCAATACATGAAGCAAATTTGACATGTTTATGTGAAATAGTTTTTAAGTTATGAGGGGGTCAAAAATGGCTCCTAATGGTTCTTGTAATATTACACACGGCACTGTTAACCAATTCTTATTCTTAGTATGTTTTTCAGTAAGATATAATTATATGTTATATATTGTATATATTGATATTTATCCATATTTTTTAAGCATGACCTCCTAGGTATATGGCATACGTAAAATTAAAACAATATGCGATTTTTATTACATTTATTTAATTAGTAGTATTATTATGTAACCCGTCAAAGTCCGCAATTAAAATCTAAAATAATAATCGTGGTCGTAACTGTTATTTTCGATTTCATAGTTGAATTTTGTAACAAATATAGTAATTTAATTTTGATTCCAAATGTATTATTAGGGACGAATAACTTATACAAATTTTTCTACAATAAAAAAACTTTGTATAATTTCAATTCAGATTAACTTTCTGTCTTGTACAACATTTTACTAAAAACAGCAGATAAAATACCTAATTTTAGCTCTTTGAATTTTAACAGCCATTTTGTCTTATTAAATATGGAACGAGATAAATCAAATCTGATAGCTTTTAAAGGTTTTTATAGTACCCAATGCTATTAATACTCTGTTCTTGTAACCGTCGCTACCCTTGTTCTCTGATTGATAACTCGATATTTCTTTCTTTCAAATTGGCTAAATTCATGCTACAAGAGTATCGTAACGACGACGTAAGAAAGCGAGTAGATATGAAAGAGATTATTGTTGTAAAGATGAGAAAGGGAATGCTCCAATGGTACAGACATGTATTGTGGAAAGAATGACGGACGTGCGACTGATTAAGAAGATATACAATGCGAAAGTGGAAGGATTTAGGTACAGGGGGAGACCAAGACTCACCTACCTAGACCAAATTGGTCATGTATAAAAGGAAGTTGGAGTCAGGAGTCTCTGAAACCGACGAGCGTGTATGAAGAGAATTATGACTGTCGAGGAAGCGAGCTATGAATGCAAGTATAGAGCCTTTTGGCACTCTGTTCTCTCTGCCTACCCCGCAAGGGAGATGGCGTGATGATAAGTAAGAGTATCGTTCATGCATAGTACAATTCAAATTGCCTTTTGTAAGCATTTAAATAATAACATATTAACTGTTGTGCCTGGCTTGTTATATGGTGTTAACGACATAAATCTAAATAGTCACGGGCTGACTAGCAGTTGTAATTTAAAAACAATTATGATCAATGGATTCCAAAAACAATTTTTTATACATTACAAGAAATCCTTTAATGAAATCCGACTGAAAAATACACATTAGTTTAGAAACAGTGCGTACTGATCACATTTTAATCGCCCTTTGTAGTCCAAGTTGAGAAAACTTTGTTGAAAATTTGTCACGAATATTGTGCTTGAGTTATATTTAATGACTGTTTTCTGTTTGTTAATGTTAGACGGGAATATAGAAATTATTTGTTCATAAATGAACTATTTAAATCGCCTTGATCTTTAGATTCAAAAATTTTGGTAGATGTTGCCTGGATTAAAAATTAAGCCTTCATACCTAATATTTTGCTTTTTTTTGAATATCAAAAGATTCATAGGGATCTGGAAGAATATATAAGTAAATGCACTGATGACAAATTGGATGTTTTTTTTTTTTGTTTTAAAAAACGTTAGCTATGTGGGTAGCTATTTTGGTCCATGTGGTGACGGACTAAGAATACAAGTGTCACCACCCCTTTCTTTCCCACGGATATTGTACGAGGCGACTAAGTGAAGTAAACAATTATCACCCATTGCATTACTGTTGTTAGGGCTGTATACCAAGTGGGAGTACTCACTTGCTATCAGGCCCGAACGGACTGGTACCACCATCTCCCATGTGACCAGCTATGAAACACACCAGCTTGTTTTGGTTGTAGCAGGAGATAGCCGTTTATTCTTTCATTTCATATCTGTGAAATGAAATAGTGAGTACTCATACCGGGAGTAATTAGTAATTGAGTCCATGAGCGATGGCTACCATTTAGCATCAGGTGGGCCGTGGCTCGTCTGTCCGTACAACACGCAATAAAAAAAAAATTTGAGCACTTGAAATGCTCGGCAATTCGCTAGAATACACTGTGTAAAAATGTATTAGAAAAAACCCTGTAGGTTAGCTATTCTTGTATAGAGATCATTAATGCGCCGTAGAGGGACTTCTTTATATTCTAAAGCTGGAATCTGGTAAATGAATAGATACGAGAATATTTTTATCGATCCGCCACTTTCCCGCTATTGGTCAGGGGCTCCTCTCGGAGTGAGAGCGATTCAGGCCACAGTCCACCAGTGGCTCAGTGAGTGTTGCCGAACTTCACAAGCTGCCGATAAAATCTCTCAGGCTTGTAGGTTTCCTCAAAATGTTTTCCTTTTCGAGCTTTGATAATTTGTAAACAAATATAGGCACACGTTTTCTCAAAAAATGTCGCCAATCAGAGGCGTGTCTCGTTATATCAATATTACTGTCTTAGAAATAGTATGAATAGTTTATATTGAATTTTAAATTGTTAGGTATCCTTCAACGTATTTATTTTGCTAAATGTCACAGAGAATAAAAATGAGTGTGGGATATGGCGCACTAGTTTCATCGATTTGTTCTATTTTTGTGTTACATTAAATTTTAATGTCATAATAGTATCGGATAATGTACCGTCTTTTCTCACGACATATTACTATTCTACGCCTTGGCTCGGATAAGTGGGTTTAGTGCATAGTGAACCACGCTTACTCATTGCGGGTTGGCGGACTTCAGTCCTCTAGAAAATCTGTGAAACGTGTTCTTCTTTACATTTTACTTCGCTGGGCTGTTAATTTGAGAACAAATCAATATTTAATTTTGAAAATATGTGTGGTGTGTGATGTGTGTGTTTTGTGATAGCCAGATCAGGGATCGTACTCGATATTCTTGTATTCCAAGTCGTAGGTCTTACTACAATGCTATCAAGTTATTACATACGCAACTATTTTAATAGGAATATATCCGGGATCACACTGAATAATTTTTGGTCTCGTAGTTTTTTATCTAACACGATTCAATTACTGCTACCGTTGTACCGTTTCAACTAAATCTGAGAACTTTCTTTGCTATGTTTTTATCGTTTTTGTAGCAAACATATAGTTCTTGTAATAAATATTGTAATATGGATTTGTTTTCTCTAAATAAACGACCTTTCATTTTATTGTAACGTGAAAAAAGCATTGGCACAGGTCCAAATTAAAAAAGTTTCCTTTTCGGCAGTCATTTATACCAATTATTAACTACAAAACTCGGTTACGTACATTCGCAATTTTAAGCTTTCTCACAATAGGTAAATATTTACATATATAACAACAATATGTAACATATTGGAGTTGTGAGTTCCAATTATACTAAAAATTGCTACGTGTTTGAAGTCCCCTTTTTTAGACGAAATTCAATAAAATTTGTAAGCACCTAAAATACCAATATTTTGTTCACATTGACTATAAAGAAAAAAGTATTTATGACAAACCAATTTTAGTCGAAGACGTCAACACCAGCAACAAATGAAGCACTCATATCCATGGAACAAGAGATATAGAGGAAGGATAATGAAGGAGAGGATAAGGAATAGGTATAGGCCCCCGGCGCTCTCACTTACCGTACAATACACAACAGGAGTACCTACAGTTGTTTGATGCTGATCAAGACTGACAAGCAAGACCCCTCACACTTTCTACATAATTTTCTCGAAATTAATTTTGTGTAGTTGTTAAACACAAAGTGAAAAATGTGAAATCGAAAATAACAGTCAGGAGCAGGATTTAAACCTGCATCTTCTGGATACCGTCCAGATGCTTTACCAATTCAGCCATCCTGACAATTGCTCCTGACTGCTAATTTCGATAACACATCATACTTAACGTCTTTGGGTGACGCCTGCGCCATCTGTCGATAGTATTTTCATACATTATACCGACCAGGTAAACTTAATTTTACAATTAAGATTTTACCTAATAATGACGCAAACCCTTTAAATATTTAGATATTTTTTATTATATTTTTAGCATTTGACATGCTTAGCACTATACATTAAACACAAAGTGAAAAATGTGAAATCGAAAATAACAGTCAGGAGCAGGATTTGAACCTGCATCTTCTGGATACCGTCCAGATGCTTTACCAATTCAGCCATCCTGACAATTGCTCCTGACTGCTAATTTCGATAACACATCATACTTAACGTCTTTGGGTGACGCCTGCGCCATCTGTCGATAGTATTTTCATACATTTTGGCATAACAATGATCAAATTTTTTTTTTAATTTTCACTAACTGTATTTACATTTTGTAATTTTGTAGTACTCAATACGGTTACCGCTCTATTAGAAGCGGAAGGAGTCCCAAAAGTTTTAATTGAGTATAAAAATTTGAGTCCAATTAAGCAAAAAGTTAAAAAGACTGTAATGTGACCTATTAATTAAAATTCGGGTAACGTTAATTAAAACCGTTGTAGGAGACGTAAAGTTATTAATTTCTCAACAAAATTAAAGTCTGTGATGGCTCATACCGCGTATTCGTAATTTATTTTCAAGTAGCTAATTGTTGTTTACTTTGAAAGATTTTAGACGCCTCGTAATACATCTTATCCTAAGTTACATTATCTAATTATTATCTAGTATATATTATACACAGTCGGGTTAATCACATCATTTATAACTCAAGAACAACTGGGCCGAGTTTATTGATTTTTCTTGTGTTGGCTTTGTCTCCGACCAGAATCCTTACTATTGTAAAGGTGTAACAGCGCTGTGTCTGTACATCCCCTCAACATACAGATAGAATCTCCAGGGTTTGCAATAGGGGTCAGCATCGCGTAGGCGAAAGCGGCGCGCCGCGCGCGCAGTCGCAAAAAATTTTGGCGCAAAAAAAATATTTCCTACTCCTTCACTTTCAATGCTATCTACTCTTGAATTTTTGCCCGATACAGTCTGTTCATTCTATAATCTGTGTATGATTTTTGCCTACGCCTATATATACTGTATCAAAGAGAAATAATTCCTAAACGTAAACGTCAACCAGTTGCGACAATGGACTCGAACCGTGCGGTAATAAAGTCGAGTTTTCCACGGGAAAGTGAAATAAAATTAAAATTTTTGGAAAATTTTCGTTTTATAACGTCAGTGTTGTTATAATAATTAGTGGATAGTGTTTTTAAGTATTTTAGTGCATAAAATAGTTATTATGACAATAAACATGGATTTTTCTACAATGGGTAAGTAGTTTTTTTTAATGATTTTTTTTCATAAAAAGTGTCCACCCGTTACGGCGCGTGGCCTCTAGCGGCCTCGCGTGGCCTTGAGCACTGTATCGCTTGGCACGCGTAAGACTCCCGGGAGTCTAACGCGGTTCAATCGGTAGATATTTAACTAACTTATCATCACGTCATTTCCCTTTTGGGGTAGGCAGAGAGAATAGAGTGCCAAGAGGCTCTATTCTTGCATATATCTCTCGCTTCCTCAACATTCATAACTCTCTTCATACACGCTCGCTGGTTTTGGGAGACTCCTGACTCCATCTTCCTTCAATACATGAACGATTTTGTCTACGTAGGTGAGTGAGTCTCAGTCTCCCGCTGTACCTACATCCTTCCACTTTCGCATTGTATATCTTCTTAACCAGTCGCTCGTCTGGCATTCTTTCCACATGTCCGAACCATCGGAGCATTCCCTTTCGCATCTTTACACCAATACTCTCTTTCATACCTAATACTCGCTCTCTTACGTCGTCGTTACGAATGCGATCAGTCAGCCTCACTCCACAGATTCTCCGCAGAGATCGCATTTCAATCTCATTGATTTTACTTTCATGCTCCTTTTTGCAAAGATATTTGAGGTAAAAATACTTTATTAGTCTATATAGGCGTGTCTGAACACAAGATTATTTTCAGATTTTGGTCTGTTTGTTGCATCACGCAGAAGCCACAGAACGGATTTTGATACTGAACTTTTTTATTAGATAGCTCTTGATTACCTAGACTTAAAAACGGGTATACATTTTATCGCACTACTATATCGGGACACTTCTCCCCATAGGTTGTTGGTTTACCGAGCGATGTGGCGTGCTCAATGTGCTCATTGCCACTTCAGCATGGTGTGGTGATTATGCGAATTGCGTGATTGCGACATTATAATATGCAATTCGCATAATCACCACAATGGAAACGCGGCAGGGTATGTCCGTCAATCTCGTTCTTATTTTCTGTTTTCTTCATTATATGATACATTATTCAATTCATAACTATAAAACAACTATCGTATTTCAAAAGTTCTGATTCCAAAGACGTTATGCACAACTGGCATTCAAGCAAGTTTTTCTCAAAAGGTACCTCAAATAATCAGTCTGTGAACTAAAAGATGTTATAAAATGAAGTATATTCTATTATAAAACTAGGTATTCAACTTTGAGTTCGCTTGGTTTGTTGCCGTCAATTTCCATATTTTATATACTTCTAAATAGATTCGGCTAGCAACTACGTCCTCGTGGACTTCAGTATAACAATAGTAGTATATAATATAGTAGATCCATCCATCAGCCTTTTAACGTCCACTGCTGGACATAGGCCTCCCCAAGAGAACGCCACAACCAGCGGTACCTCAGTCAGCTCTTACGACTCCCGTGGGTAGAAAGGGGTGGGACAATTCTAAAGCCGGCCCCATACGGCGATATATAGTAGATACATCACTCCATTGCACATTAATTATTTTTATGTAAAAAATAGCTATCACACGGAAGCCATTGATTTTTTTCGCGATAAAATTAGTCTATGTCCTATTCTGGAATCCAGAATATATATAAAGTAGCCTTTGCTTGCGGCTCAGCCGCAACCAACAGCTAGTTTTTGCCTTGTATCTCAGGTTCCCGATATAGTAGCGGCATAAAATGTATACCAGTTTTTAAGTCTAATCGAGATCTATGAAATAAAAAAGTTGCATCAAAATGCCTCAGTAGTTTTTGCGTGATGCGAGAATAAACTAACAGAAAGTCTAAAAAAAAATGTTTTGTTTTCAGACACGTCCATATATAGCCTAATACAGTATTTTTTTTCACATATCTTATATGTACAGAAACAGCTCTGTTACAGCTTTATAATAGTATAGATACGGCAAATTTGGTGATCGTTAATACGTCGTTATTACGGAGTGAAAGCGTCACAAAAGAAAATACTTTCGCATTTATAATATCTATTGCTTGGCTACCAGAAAGGCAAATTATTTATTTAGTGGGTGAGGGCCCCACATCCCTGTTCGTTACCCCGAACGATGGGGGGTAGATAAATTTTCTCCCGCCTTTCCAAAAAAAAAAAGTATTGCTTAAAGGTTTTGATACTAATTCCAACGCCTACGAATTTAGCCTTAGCAATAATATAAATATATTTATTTACTTCTCATAGTGGACAAAAAATATGAGATATTACCCAAAAAGAAGAAAAGCTAATTAAAATGTTACTCAATGCTTTAATATGTATTAGTAATGTTGATATAGGTAAGTTATTCATTTAAAATTTAAATTTGCAAATCCAAAACCTGTTATAATAGGATTACAGACAAAATCGTTTTCAAATGTATCCCGGGCCGCACAAGATTGATATGGCCACTCAAAATTTCATTTATCACTTTAGGGTCAATCTGAAATGCTAATAATATTTATAAGGTAAGTTTATAATAACCTAATTCCGTGTATACCTATTAAAAATAGTAGGGTTATTATTATGATAATAACGACTGCACAGATGGCGGAGTAAAGACTCTTTCTTTGATTCACAAATGGTTGTCCATGAAATTATATGTTTATAAAGTACACTAAGGTATAATCCTTGTAACGTGGGGGATACAAGGAATATTCCTTAGTGTATAATCATTGTACCGTGGGGGATACAAGGAATATTCCTTAGTGTATAATCATTGTACCGTGGGGAATACGAGGAATATTCCTTAGTATATAATCATTGTACCGTGGGGGATACAAGGAATATTCCTTGGTGCAAGGTGTTGTCTTAAAAAAAAAGAAAAAATTACCTATCTATATGATTTTTCGCATTTCATTGTATTTCTGTTATTGTATAATCTGCGAACAGTGGTTACCATCTACCTCCTCAATCAATAACAAACGACATGTGGACGTATTAATTAGTATTTATAAGTTGGGATGAATGATTACGGAGAACTATATAAGATTTTTAACATGAAGTGGATATCTAATAAGATTATCACCAGTATTCACAGAGATTTTGTTTAATTAAAATATTAATTTGCAGTATGTATAATGTATATCCACCGCAAAGTTTGTGCAATACACATTCAAAACACCCATATCATTGAAAGCTTATTTAACCACAGCGACCCCGCTATAAGGTAAATACAACGTTGTATTTACTGATGTATCGGAAAGCCGACAAAACAAATCGAAACAGTTTCGCCATCAAAGTATTTCTATTCCACATGGATACACGTGCATGTTTATTTGTTGTGACAATTTTACTATGTCCTTTAAAAAGACATTGTAAGCCATGCAATATCTCGATAATATTTAGAATTCTTTTAGAATCGTTTTTCTATATAATCCGACTTTTTTATGTTTGCAGCTATATATGGTACTAAGTGAGAGTCCTCACTTTCTATCGGGTCCGAACGGGTCGGTACCACTGTCTCCTGTGTGACCGCGCATGAAGCACGTCAGTGTGTTTTGGCTGTAGCAGAAGATAGCCGCTCATTCTTTCATTTCATATCTAAGAAATGAAATGGTGTGCAGCGTCTTGACAATACCCCCGGTATAGTTGAGCCCATGAGTGACGGTTACCACTTACCATCAAGTGGAACGTGGCTCGTCTGCCATCACAAGCAATAAAAAAAAGTTTTTATATATTTTTTAAGCATTTGACATGTGACATAAACGAACACAAAGTTAAAAAATGTGAAATCGATTTTCTTTTTAACCCTTTTTCTGTCCTACTATTGGGCACGGGTCTTTCTCTCATGGCGAAAGGGATTAGGCTATAGTCCACCAAGCTGGCAGAAAGCAAGTGCGGGTTGGCAGACTTCACAAGCCGTCTAGTAAATCTCTTAGGCATTTCCTCACGATATTTTCCCTCAACGAGCAGTGATAAATTGTAAACAAAAACACACATAATTTCGAAAAATCTCGATAAGTCAGAGGCGTATGCCGTACGGGGTTTGAATTTAGGACTGAGGATTGAACTTGATACCACAGTATTTGCAGTCCTTAGTTTTACCACTATCACTGCTTGAAAATAAAAAAATAAATAGGTTCAAATCCTGCTTGTGCCTTATTTTCGATTTCACATTTTCGCAATTGGTGTTAATAACCCGATTTTGTACTAATTTTGTTGATCTTCATTGATCATGGAATTGTCGAGTATATGCGCGGCAATAATTAGGTAGGTACTTGCCATCAGGTGACCCGTGACACATTTGCCCCTAGTAAGCATGAAAAAAACCTGTGTTTCTATAGTAACGAAATATGTTGTAAAATAACGATGATCTTTTTTAATTGTTTTTAGGTATAAATTAATATATAGGCAGTTAGTTGAGGACTGCCAACAGAAGTAAAAACTTAAAAGAATAATATAATTCCTAATTCATATCTACTGCATATTATGTAATTATTATTCCTAGGATTTTATTCATCTAATATTCGGCAAACGTGCCTATAGAAGTTGACACTTCAAAAGACCGTTGTTATTTTGCAAAACGCAGTGTTTATGATTTGCATACATGGTGCATCTTTTTGTAGAAGGAAAACACAAGAAATTACTTGAGATTTGACTTAATCTACTATTACCTATATTTCTGTATAATATTCTTGTGGAAGCATAAATAATATTTAAAGTTACAAATAAAAAAAAAACAACGCAATTCGAAAACTCCTTGTCATAGTTGCATAACTGATCCCTGTCACTGGTATTCTACATTAAAAATACACATTATGAGAAATCTGCGTACTTAAGCAAATAATAAAAAAAATATATTGAAGCCATGTGTGCCATGTATTTGTCTAAAATTTATCACTGTTCGGTGAAGGAAAACTTCTTGAGAAAACCTTCATGCCCGTGAGATTTAGACAGATTTCGACGATTTGTGAAGTCAACTAACCCGCACGGGCTCAGCGCGGTGGACTATGGCCTAATCCCTCCACCACGAGAGGAGACCCCTGCCCAATAGTGGGACAAATCCCTTTTATTCTAAGAGGAGACCAATGCCACCAGTGAGATAATAATGGGTTGGGGAAAAGAGGTATTTGTCTCCGGTAAAAGTACAGCATAAACAAATTATATTAGGCAAATGATATTGTCGAACGATAAGAGTCGAGAGTTCACTTCGAGCGTAAAATGTTATGTTCGTTACAACAACTATGTATATTTTCTGTAATGACTATTCCCATATCATATACGGTACCTACTTTATGTACACTCTCGATTTCGTAGTTTTATATTTATGTACCTATGAAACGTGGCTTAGGAAACGAGGTGAAAGAGATTTGAGAAGAGCACTTTACTAACGGTAGATTGCCCCTTGCCCCTGGGTTTCCAAAGTCCATGAGCGATGGTTCTCACTTACAATCAGGTTCTCCGTATTGCTTTTGTGCATCGATGTCAATAAAAAACTAATTATTTACTTTGTCTCTTCATGTTTTGAGACATGTTTAGAATTTTGATGTGAAAACATCTAATGCGGAGGGAGGGTAAAACCGGCTGTTTTGTGATTGTTGTGGTGAGTTCGCCACGACTATTTATTTAATTAGTTTTAACGCCAGCTGTTAACAAAAGCATCTAAATTCCTAAGTATAATGTGAATCAATAAACCAATAACAGTTTTAATTCGTCTGTGGATAATGAGAGGGTGATAACCAACAATTATATAAGACTAGAACAATGAAGAAAGAAAAACGATGTTTTCACATCTGCGAGACGTCCCGTGACAGCTCATTTTTGTCACATTAAATACCTATAAAAAAACTTGATGAAAACGCGAATTATTTGTATAATTGTAGGTACAAACACGTAAAATTTAACCTAATTTTTATATAGTACTTGCGCATTGGCAACCCTATGCAGAAGGATACAATATATTATCCTATAAATTATATAAGATATAAGAGATAATATATTGAATAAGAGGAATTCATGAGGATGAGAAGGTCCAACCCCTATTCGGGTCGTTAGCACTCTCTCTCTCACACTTGATTCCAAACATTACAAAATACGATATTTGTGAGAGGATAGTACTGCATTGGCCCAGCTGGCTTATTAAATTAGAAATTAAATCATTGCCATTAAAATGACAAAAAAAAGTTGAAATCAAACGTTTTCAATTAATAAAAAGAGTAAAATAACAATTATTGATGCTCCTTAACAGCATTTTCTTTATTTCCTACTCAAAATGTATAGATATAAATCCTACGCATTTTCCTCGGCTATAATATACCCCATTAGTAGTTATATAGTAGATTACCATTATTCTTGCATAGACCATGATATTCATAGTTGGCAAACTTATTTATCCAAAAATATAATGTTGTGTTTACTATGTTCTACTATATTATTACCCAATAATAAACCATCTATGTCCCCTGGGCGCTGTTAGCGAAAATACGAATTTATATCACGAAGCCGGCATGGCGTTCCCAAAGGCCCAAAGGTTTCTTATACGGATTGAACTTAGTGATTTTTCAATTACTTGCCTTATTTTTTGAAGCATCTGCTGCATAAAATATTCTAAAATCTTCTTAAAATTCCTTGTTTCTTAACAAAGTAAACCAGTAACAAGTTTGTAAGTATGTAGAATTGTATTATAATGTTTATCTATTAATTATATAATTCTCGTGTCACGTTGTTTCTCACGATAAACTCCGAAACTATTTAACTAATTTTCACGTTTCTTTTTTAAATGTGTGTTTTGCTGGCGTGCCTAAGATAGGATAGTTTTTATCACGTATTTTTTATTAATTAATTGCAAAACATTAAGACTTGGGTTACAAACCACGGTGTGGGAACCAAACTTTAAATGGGGCATTTGCCTTATTTGCCAAATTGAAAACAAATTAACTATAGCTGCTGTCTATCGCGCCCCATCATACAATTCAAACGACAGTTTTGACGATTTCCTAACAAGTTTAAATAGCATTTACGAACAGATATCAAATATACCAAATATTGCTCTAATAGGCGACATAAATATTGACATAAGAAAAAAATAATATGACTGATCGAAGCCTTGACTACCTTATCTTAAATGCCTCTCAAGGGATGCTGCCTGCTCATTTATTTCCTACACGATTGGACAACTGTTTAGACCACATTATCTTAAAGACAAATCTACCAGCTACTACACTAGTTCTAAATTCATACATTACTGACCATAAACCCATCATATTAGCTATTAGTAACACCAACCCAACAAGGAAGACAAGACAAATCAACAAAGTATGCAATTTTTTAGTAGTGTAGGTAAAAATATGGCAGAAAAAATCATATCACGGCATATACGCTCACCAACCCTGACTAACCCAACCTCAAAATCACCCCCCCAGAAGAATTATGTCCTCCTCTAAATTCTCTCGGGGTTATAGAAGTAGATGAGAGTGAGATCGAGTCTCTGATTCTTCAATTACGAAATGACTGTGCCGTTGGGTGGGATGGAATTTCAGCAATGTTATTAAAAAACAATCGTAATATATTGATCCCTCATATACCTAACTTATCTCTACAATCTTTGTTTACAAACAAGTGTTTTCCCGGACTGCCTTTAAAAAGTCATAGTTTACCCTATTCACAAGGGTGGGGACAAATACTGTGTTAACAATTACAGACCAAAATCAGTAATCTCTGCCCTCTCTAAAATACTAGAAAAAATACTTAATAATCGACTCCGTACGTTTCTAGAAAAATTCAAACTTTTAGCTGATAACCAATATGGGCTTAGGACTGGAGTATCAACAGAAGTTGCGGTACTTGATTGAACACAATTGGTTGCCAGTAAACTGGATAACAAAACAAAATGTATGGGGATATTTTTGGACCTCTCCAAAGCGTTTGACACAGTTTCTGTCCCCTTGCTTATAACTAAATTAGAGCGCCTTGGTATACGCGGAACTAGCCTTGATATTTTCAAAGACTATTTGAAAAATCGGACACAAAGAGTCAAGATTGATTCGCACCTAAGTGATGAAGATTCGGTTAGTTATGGTGTTCCACAGGGAAGCATACTCGGTCCTACCTTGTTCCAAATTTATATGAACGAACTATGCAAGATGAACTTCCCAAACTCTAAAATATATGCATATGCTGACGATACCGCTATTATCGTCTATGGTCAGACATGGGATTTTGTTAAAATTGAAGCGGAAAAAACACTTACTAAAATAACAAAATGGCTAAATCTAAATCTTTTAACTTAAATCTAAATAAAACGTTCTATATACCTTTTGCAATCCATCGTAACACTCTACCATCCCAGACCTACACCGTAATAACTCACTCTTGCTTGGATCAATCGCCACCTTGTACTTGTCAAACACTCTCTAGAACAGACAATGTGAAATACCTGGGTGTGTATATAGATGACGCATTAAAATGGGACAAACATATTGACACACTTACTGTCAGAGTCATGCGTCTCATTCATCTTTTCAAATCACTTAGAGATTGCGCTAACTATGAGACTAGTAATGGTTTATCACGCCCTGTACAAATCAATCATAGGATACTGTATTTGTGTTTGGGGAGGAGCCAATAAAACTAAATTCCTTAGAGTGGAGAGAGCACATAGAGCTATACTTAAAGTCATGGCAAAAAAAACAATTAGATACCCAACATCTCAGCTTTATGCGGAATGCCAGTTATTAATGGTGCGTCAGCTCTATGTGCTCATCTATGTGCAATCTATTCTGAGGAAACATACAAGCATTCCCCACTCAAATCCAAGGAAGCGTACAAATTTGCGCACATGCACTCCACACAACACTACTTTCGCTAGACACCAGTACAATACATTAAGCACACACATTTACATGGCAACACATAAACAATTAAATATTACTGACCATAATAGTCACATTATTCAAACGACTGTCAGACTGGCTTAAAAAACAAGACTATGACCAAACGGAATCCTTGCTTACCTTCATTAGTTAATTCAAGAACATGTAACATACAGACGAACTAATACCACACACGCACACACACAAACGCGCACACAAATACACACTCAACATACACACAAGTAAACACACACACTCAATAAAAAATAATATTTACACATATATAATATTTAACTTTCTTTATTTAAACTAGAAACATTGATTTAGCCTCTGAAGGGTGGAGAACGTATTCCACTATTGTGCATATATTTAAGATAATGTTAAGAAAAACATAGCTGAACACTGTCTCATAAGTCACAGGATATCCTAGTTTAAGAGACAGGTTTACTAATTGTGCACACAGATTTCAGCTACAACAATTTAAGAAAACTACTATTATACACCAGATATTTTTGTTGATTTAAGTATCTAAAAAATGAGCTGTAATTTTTCTGGAAATAAATATTATTATTATTCTTCTTCTTCTTATTCACGAAAATAAATACGGCGGTACGAAGTTTGCCGGGTCAGCTAGTTATTTAATAGATTCTGCCTGCGAATTTATCCACAAGGACTTGAGATTATAGGTAAATACGTCACTCGCTCTAGGTCAAATCCTGCTCGTGGTTACCATTTTCGAATTAACATTTTGGCTCTATGTTTTTTTTTTATACTACATGGGTGGCGAACAAGCAACATGGTCCACCTGATGGTAAGCGGTTACCATAGCCTATAGACACTGGCAACACCAGAGGCATCGCTCGCGCATTGCCATCTCTAAGGAAAGAGAATGATGGATAGAATGAATAATAAGAAGAGAATAGGTAGGATACTAAGGAGAGGATAGGAAAGATAATAAGGAAAGTACAGGGAAGGGGTTTGGGCCTCCAACGCTCTCACGTGCCATACGCAACCACGGTAAGAGTAACTACTGTTGTTACACACTGATCTTATGTGAGAGGGTGGTAGTTCTCTGATCGAGCCGGCCCATACATGCTGGGATAAGCATTGCTCTACCACTAGACTAGTTTTCTGGTAAATGGGTAAATTAACCGACAAGAAGTTTCCTTCTACTATGTGAGATTCCTTTACAAAGTTATAACTGAAATAAACCCTTCAGTTTTTGTCACTCTGTTCGGAAGAAAGTTCTAACAATAAATTCAGGAATCCATATCGACAACATTCATCATATAAACAACAACATAGCATCACGCTGTATTCCCCGAAGGGGTAGGCAGAGGTGTATTACACACCCACGATTCGCCAGCTATGTTAAGTCCCACGTAATAGGGTGCGAGCCTATTGACGTCTACCGGGCACATTTCCAAACTCCGGGCTGCTACTGAGAATTTTTCTTTTTAGGAAAAAGCTCAATAACATTACCATATATTTATGCTTGATGAGTTACCTACATTGAATCCAAGAATTATACTTTCATGGGTATAATTATTGGATTCACAGTAACTCATCAATTCAATTCGATGTAGACCACTTTATTATTTTTACGACTTAAAACAAAGAGCACTCAATTTGATTATATAGGTATATTTTTATGTATATTCACGCACAAATTGTTTCAACTCTTTTTTTTATCAATTTAGCTAATTCTTTTCATGTTTGAAACGGGAGACCTTTTAATTTTATAAAAGCGAGTCTCATTTAATTTTATTAGTATCGAACCATGAACGTCAGAGAGGAGAAGACCTAAATTTGCTGATCAGCTGAACAAAGGGTATACATTTGTTAAATGTTAAGGGTATAAGTTTGTCGTTATTTTTAAATTTCCAGTAACTTTTCTGAAGATTTCTATTAAATTTGATTATTTTGTTTCAATCGGCAATACTACTCTGTATCGAGTAATTGATCCATGAATCACAAAAAAAAACTGATTCTCATCACGCAGTAGAAAATATGCAATATTTATATATTTTTTTTATTTGTACAACATTAATGCTTATGAAAAATAGTCCAGAATTATATATATATTATTGTATGTTATGATAGTAAGTTTAGAAATATAATTTTAAATGTAAAAGAATTTTATGTTTATTAATTGAACGTAAATAAGTAAAATTGCCTTACATATGACCTATATTTCAATCTTATCTAAAAGAATCCTTTAAGATTCCTTATACAATGAATATATAAAGGTTTATATGACAGCTGTTGAGTAAAACATAGTATTCCATCATCACGCCTGTAAGCGTTGATCATCCACATCATCACATACGTCTATCCCTACCAGAGTAGGGTTCCTGGATTTCATATTTTCAAATCTACGTATATGCTTAAAAGAAAGAAAAAAACATGCTTAATTCTGCTTTATTACGACTGTCATTTATAATGTAGATAGTAGATTAATCCATCAAAAAACTTCAAAATTTTAACCCTCGTTTCATTTAGATACGTCTTTAGGCAAACATTTTTTCCAAGTAATATAATTTTTCACTCAAAATTCGCTTATCCTAACGTCCTAATTTAAAATATTTTTGCTTTCCGAGCGTTCTTAATGGATTAAAAGGAGAAACGCCTTAAAATACCGCCGGCAAGTGGAATTCCGCACAATTTCGTCCATCCCCTTTTATTATTGTTCATTTGATCAAATACTCTCTGCCTACCTCATTTATTACTTGAGAGAGTTTTCATTTAGACGGATTTCCTTTTTCCATTGTTCAAGTACTACGGAACTCTTCATATTAAATTCCAGATTTGCATATTAAGTGAAACGTATCTTGAAGCAACATGTGTTTCAGAATTGCGTATTCAAAATATATGTCTATGTCCGTCTGTGCTAGAATTTTTAATGTACTCAAGTAATCGTATGTAATATTACACCATAATAAATTAACACAAAATGCGTAAATTTTGTATCGGAAATAACAGTCACGTGTAGGAAAATTAAAAAAAAAACTGTTTACATTTTCGCACAATTTCTGTTCATTTATATGATTAAAAATTTACATATTTTATATATATTTTTAGCATTTGACATGCTTAGCCATATACATTAAACACCAAGTGGAAAATGTGAAATCGAAAATAACAGTCACGAGCAGGATTTGAACCTGCATCTCCTGGTATTAGGTAAAAATCTTAATTGTAAAATAAAACATTTTAGATAGATATTTTTTAGCAATCGACATGCTCCGCTACTTTTTAAATATAAATTATTTGTGAATAAGGAAAAATGGATGCATGTAATGCTTGCCAATAGATGGCGTTGGTCGTAAGACAAATGTGATAAAGAAATTGGAATGATCGAAAGATCGGTAGGATAGCTTAGTCGCTTAGAGTACTTCCCCGGATTGGAAAAGACGCGGGTTCGATTTCCGCTCCTACTAAAAATCTCTTTTTCCTTATTCACAAATAATTTGTAAAATTAAGTTTACCTGGTCGGTATAATGTATGAAAATACTTGCGACATATGGCGCAGGCGTCACCCAAGACGTTAAGTATGAATGTGTTATCGAAATTAGCAGTCAGGAGCAATTGTCACGATGGCTGAATTGGCAAAGCATCTGGACGGTATCCAGGAGATGCAGGTTCAAATCCCGCTCGTGACTGTTATTTTCGATTTCACAATATCCACTTTGTGTATAAAAATATACATTCAAAATTTGCCACACATAATAGTGCACAGTACAGCGAATTGGAGGGCTGCTGTGGGATGGCTATTTTTTTATAACCAGTGGCGACACACATGCAAATGGCCCACCTGATGATAAGTGGTAATCACCGCTCATGGACTTTGGCAACACCAGGGGCACAGCGAAGCCGCCGCCTACCTATTTTTGTGCCTGAGGGCGATGTATTTCGAATGGGTTAGCTTATGTCCATAATAACGGGTATAAGCTATTATAACTAAAACTAATAAAAAGTTATAAATAATGCTCAATAGCAGAGGTCTCCAAACTTTGAAGCCTTGGGGCCATAATGATTTTTTCAGTATGTTCCAAGGGCCAAAACACAATTACCTAAATCTCATTAGTGCTTTTTGTTTTAATGTGATTCATTTAAAAAAAAATTTATTGCTTATGATGACAGACGAGCCACGGCCCACCTTATGGTAAGTGGTAATCTTCGCTCATGGACTCAACTATACCGATAGTAGTCAAGCCGCTGCGCACCATTTCATTTCTCAGATGTGAAATGAAAGAATAAACGGCTATCTTCTGCTACAGCCAAAACACACTGGCGTGCTTCATGACCGGTCACACAGGAGACGGTGGTACCGACCCGTTCGGGCCTGATAGCAAGTGAGTACTTAGTACCGAGCCCTACCACCAGTAATGCAATGGGTGAAAATTGCTTACTTCCCTTAGTCGCCTTATACGACACCCGCGGGAAACCCCCGTCACCACATGGACAATTATTTGAATAATATGATTAAGCATAGATACTTGAGTTAAGTTTTCTGCGTCATAATTTTTTACCTTGCAAGTAAATAAAACCGAGTAATTATCATTCTGTGTTTTCTTCTTCAATTTATCCAGCAATAGTAACAAAAATAAGACATTGGCTGTCTGTTGATTAATGACAAAAACTACTACTAAACTAGCCTTACGCTGTGGCGGGCCGAATTGATGGTACCCCTGCTTAATAGCATATTATTCCTGTTTTCTTGTTTTAAATATTTTACTCACTGTCCTCCCTTGATGTTAATTTTAGTCTTTTAGTAACTGAAATGTATAATATATATAAAAATAAATTGCTGTTCGTTTGTCTCGCTAAAACTAAAAACTGGCTTGACCGATTTGAATTATTGTTCTTTTTTTGTGTTGTTCGCTCTAATACCGGGGAGGTTTAAAAGTAAAAAAAGTGAACCCTATAAAAAAGTAGAAAAATTGAAATATTCTATATTGGTAACATTGTTTGGGTATTTGGCTAAAAAATGACAGTTACTGTCATTCTTTACCCATTAAAAAACATAAATGTAAAATAAGAGCCAAGTTTAATATTATGATTATATGTCTTGGCTGTTGACTTCAACGATAAAATAAGTGAGATCAAAATGGGTGAGAAGTTCAATGGTCAGTCCTGAAATTTATTTATAAGAACCTAAAATATTTTATAACAATTAAAAATATTATTTCTTCTTATAACTTAGTATAATATATTGAAGTGTAAGGTCTGACTTGGCTAGTTTTCATATACGAATTATATTATAGCCTTCGCAAGTTCTAAAGCTGGAACTTCTAAATTTATTCTTCCGAAAATTTGGCTTGTTGGTAGAAACTAGCCATCTATCATAGGGCTCTTCCATGTCTGTTTTAGTAGGTACTTAATAATAATGTGTTATTTTTTTTAACCTTTGAAAATGTGAAGTCCTTAAAATCCACATAAAGACCGGTTGTCATCAATTTTGATTGCTGATTCTTACATTACAAGTACTATAAGTTCTTGCTGGTTCTGTACATTATAAGAGGCACTATAAGTAATTGTTCCTAATAGAATCAATTAATTGAAAAAATACAGTAAAATGTTAAAAATTTACTAGTTTCTGATTTATTTCTTTGCATTCACCCAACTACATATCTGGATGCCAAATTTGAACTTTCTAGGTCTGGAACTGGGTTAGAGTTTTGATCTATAGATCAGAAATGGTTCGTGTAATGTTACACTATTCGCCATTTTTTTATTGCCTGTAGTGGCAGGCGAGCCACAGCCCATCTGATGGTAAATGGTAACCGTCGCTCATGGAGTCAACTATACCGAGAGTATTGTCAAGCCGCTGCTCACAATTTCATCTCACAGATATAAAACGAATAAACGGCTATCTCCTGCTACAGTCAAAACGCAACGTTGTACTTCATGGCCGGTCACACGGCGGATGGTGGTATCACCACACGGACAAGAACTTGGCTCTTTTACTTGAATTTGGCTTGACACGCTGCCGCGTGTCTAGATAATTCATTTGCTTTACAAAAGTAAGTTTAATTTAATATATAAGTAACCTATCAAAATCCAAATCTAGGACGATGCAGATTGATAATCGCTGATAAAATAAATTGTAGGTGATATGAAGTTTACCAGGTCATTTAGTGTTAAATATTTGTATAAACATCATAAAACATTAGATTACATTCTATATGAGAGAGTGATGCCTTTCCCTCCAATAATATAATAATCTCAGCATATTAAACTCGCTTAAACAAGTCGCACTATTTATTACTTATATGCGAAAATAAGTTTGTTATTTCATTGACCCAACTGAAATGTTCCTTAATTAATTATGTGCCTGTCATAATTTCTCCATCAATTATATACCTTCATCAATTATACCCAGAAGAAATCAGAGATGGATTGTTTACTTTTTTCTTTGTCGACATTGATTCGATCATTTCATGTGACTACATGTGTTGTAATCATCTCCTTGTAACTGTTAAGATAATTGATAATTTCATACGTAAGTAATAATTTTGGTGGTATATTATACTTACTCCTTAATTATTACAAAAAAGACAGATTGATTATTATTATTATAGATAGAAAGATAGATTTTCATTATAATTTAACGTCCTTTATCACTTATCACAATCAGGTCAGAAAATCATCGTGGAGACACATACTTAAGGCATTTTACGTGGTGATCTTTTTCATAAACTCTTCTTATTAGAGGAGACCCGTGCCAGTCTCTTTATGCGTAACAGTTATAATTATTAGGTAATAAATTAAATGAAACATATTTAAAGTAAAATAAACGGGCCTCTTTTCACGTATAAATTAGGTGAAATTATTAACTACCTTTAGCAAAATTTGAAAATAATTTAGAAAAATATTCTTTCATTAAGTAACTTTTGTAAAATACCAAACCATTGAAACATTATATCAGCCATTGGACGTCTAAATCTAAGTCTCCCGTGATCATGAATGCTGTAAAGTATTCGAAACGTCGACATAGTAGAAAATCAAGTAAAGGCGATAGATTCCGTAAAAGTAGTTTTATTTCATAATATACTAGTAAGTCTTATAACATAATAGCCTTTGCCCGCGGCTTCGCCGCAGTCAAAAGCTAGTTTTTAGATAATAATTCTGGTTCCCGATATAGTCACGCGATAAAATGTATACCAGCTTTTGAGCCTCATCGAGAGCTATCAAATAAAGTTGCATCAAATCCGTTCAGTAGTTTTTCCGTGATGCGCGAACAAACAAACAGGCAAACAGATAAACAAACAGACAAAAAATCTAAAGTAAATTTATTTTGTGTTTAGACACGCCTATATATAGCCGAATACGGTATTTTTTTCTTAAATATCTATATGTACAGACACAGCTCTGTTACAGCTTTATTATAGTATAGACTAGCTAGGCCATACTGCGGGCACTACCGAAGGAATGTATCATAGTTCCAGTGGTCCGCCAATAAAGGCGGAGAGACGGCACACGGCGGGTTTATTTAGTGGGTGAGGGCCCCACACTACCCTGTTTGTTGCCCCGAACAACGGGGTGTGCGGTTAGGTACATTTTTAAGGCCTCCTGCGGGCAAAAGCTGTCTAACTCTATTCTAAATACATACCTAACCTTCTGCAACAAAAATAATATTTACAGAAAAAAAAAAACTACATACTAATATTACCTATTCCACAGGGCCCCCTCATTTTCCTGGGAAAAACAGTATTATTCCTTTTTACTCCTGACTATAATGTGTGCAAAATTACGTAATGAACTGTGGAGCAGGTACGACGTCAAGACGTAATATTGGCAATTTAAAAAAGTGGCCCATGAGTTTCTTGCCGGGTGCTTCTCATGAAAGGCTTTACTGCGGAATCCGGGCGCTTGTGGCGATTGCAATCGCCACTTTGTTATTGCGGATGCACTCGCCTCAGGCGCTCGTGTTTATTATTTAATTAAGTTAAATGTATTCTTGATGATTTTAAGTGCTATTCAATAGGCCTATTAAAATTCAAGATATTTTTCTTTTTCAAATTCAAATTCGAGATATTTTTGAATTTGAATTTGAATAAATTAACAAACAAACTCACTTCCCATGCATGTCAGCATTTACCCATAACATCCTCTCATGATAATCTATTGACTTTGTGTTTACTTAATAGCCAGTAAATAAAGCCTATATATAATTTCTTGTTTTCAAAGGAAAAATTATTTGCTAATAACATTATTACTTCCAATAACATGTTACATATGATTCCAAGACCTGGTTGTCAAAGACACAATACGGCACAATATTCTCATACTCGTAATTAACTTGTAATATATTATACAAGGGTAATAAACTTTGTGGCTGTGAAAATACTACGCTAGATGCTCTGGGTATATTTTTAAAAAGATTTTTTTTATTGCTAATGATGGCAGACGAGCCAAGGCCCACCTGATGGTAAGTGGTAACCGTCGCTCGTGGACTCAACTATACCGAGAGTATTGCCAATAAACGGCTATCTTCTATCTATATATAAATCTCCTTAATAGTCTTACTATTTACATTATTTATTCCATATGTCTTCTGAGATTCAATGCCACGAAAACAAGGACGTGTCTAATCTCCGCAAAAAGGAGCCCTTCCACCTTGGCTCCTACTTACCGAAGTGTACCTAAATTTGATATATAGCAACTACCCAGTTGCTGGGACTTGAGATATCCTCGGACCTTAACCTTAACCTTAAATCCGAGCTAAAAGCAGCAGAAAGAAGGAAGCATGATCTTAAATGTACAGACACAGCTCTGTTACAGCTTTATAATAGTTAGGATATCTACTTTTACGCCATAATTACTCAACCTATCATCAAGAAATTTAGTATACATATATTCTACTAGCTGTTTCCCGCGGCTTCGCTCTCGCAAACAAATGAATATTAAAATAGGAAGGATTTTGTGATTTTATGGAATGAAAACAACATTTCCTTGACCACGTTCTGTAATTACTGTGGGTCCTACAAAGAATCATTTTTATAAAGAGCAGAGAAGAGAAATCCTTTAGATATTTTTATATATATTTTTAGCATTTGACATGCTTAGCAATATACATTAAACACAAAGTGATAAATGTGAAATCGAAAATCCTAGTCGTGACTGTTATTTTTGATTTCACATTTATCACTTTGTGTTTAAAGAGAAATCCTTTTTATAAAGAGCTTTGATTTGTAATCATCCCAAAAACATCCCAATGAGTGTCTACATGAGCAACTATCTCTTCCGGCACCTGTCTAGCCAACATTTGAGCGTCATATAACACAAAAGATAGTGTTGCCCTCTACAGGCAAGCTCCATAACCAATGAAGGAAAATATTTATATTTAGCATTTCAATCGGAGGCCGAAGGAGGATGCTCACGTACAAACCTTTTTTTCACACTCCGTCCGGGCAATGGACGGGGTAATATGGGGCCCTCATCCACTAAATAAACCCGTCGTGAGCCGTCTCTCCGCCTGTATTGGCAGACCACTAGAACTGTGTGACATTCCTGCAATGGTCGCTTACGTACAACGTAGGTTGTACAATTATCTCGTCGTATAATAATAACTAGCCTAACTTACTTTCTAACTTAAACTTTATATAATATGATTCAATATTGGATTTCATGCTTCTTCTTTTAAAAAGATCAAAAAAATTATGCAAAATTTCGACCCCTAATTCAGCCCATTAGGGGTAGAAATTATAAAATAGTGTTCATTTATTTTTATCCAGAAACAGGTATATTAAATTTGGTGCTTCTTAGTTTAAAACTAACGAACTTCCTATATAAACTTTCAACCTCTGATTAACCATATTGGGAGTATTTTTTTTTTAATTCCACTATACATGTACATTCATTACTGATCAGAAACAGGCATATAAAATTTCGTGCTTATTACTTTCAATCTGACAGAGTTCCGTACAACCGTTTATACCTTATTTTACCCTTTTAGGGGTGAAATTTTCAAAAATCGCGTTCTTAGTGGATCTCTACAACAAAAAAGGCACCGACTACCAAAATTTTAAGTTTGCAGACCCAGTGGCTTAGGCGTGACTGACGATCCCACTGAAGGAATGTAACACAGTTCCAGTGGCCCGCCAATAAAGGCGGAGAGACGGCACACGGCGGGTTTCTTTAGTGGGTGCAGGCCCCACACTACCCTGATCGTTGCCCCGAACGACGGGGTGTGCGGTTAGGATCATTTTTTCCAGCCTTAACAAAAAAAAAAGGCGTGCTATTTAGGTACAAGCAATTAAATGTATATAGATATTATTATATTCCTAAGAAAGATATAATAATATTATATAGGATATACCTATATAATATCAACTTTTGCATAGTAGCATAGTAACATCGGATTTAAACAGAGACATAAAAATAACTAGCGAAAAATATATTTAGCAAATTCCATAATTATAAACATAAACATAGCATCACGCCTGTATTCCCCGTAGGCAGAGGTGTATTACACACTCACGATTCGCCAGCTATGTTTAAGTCCCACGTAATAGGGGGCGCCCCTATTGACGTATACCGAGCACATTTCCAAACTCCGTGCTGCTGACTATTCTGACCGACTGAGAATTTTTTATTTTTTTTTGGAAAATCTCAATAATAATACTCGTATATTCCATAATTATGAGGATGAAATACATTTTATAGTCAATAAAACAAATCTTTTTACTTTTACAAATTATTTGTGAAAGTAAAAAAGTTTTCCTCGCAATTGGCAGAAGAATGGCGTCTTCTTCGTTTCGAAGTTTTGGTAAACTTTAGATCGAAATGTTGGTAACGTAGATTTATTCATAACTGTGTGTGTGATAGGAAACAATCTTCGTCACTCAAAAACGGGTCAGCAATCAATCCTCAGTTCTAGTGTCGCCATTTTACCCTTCCAGGCTGTTGTTATATCTCATAAATTGCTCGACACTCCCCTCATAACAATAGGAACATTCTGCCCTTGAGAAAAGGTCACCTTAAATGGACTACTTGGTATATTTTTATTAAGGTCGAAATGTTAGTTTGTTAGTCAGAATGTTTTGTATTCATTGTCAGTCTTAGTGACTAAGATAGCGTCATGGTGTGATATGAGTATAAGAATAATAATAAAGCCATGACTTAATAAAAATGAAATTGATGAGCAATTCATTCTGGAAAACAACTTTGTTATGCGGCCTTGAGACGTTTCGTATTTCTTCATAAAAATATTTATCACTCGAGGAGATATTAAGCAACTTCTGTAATCGCGATGGGCAGTTAGACTTGGATTTGACTAAAGTTGACACGCGAAGGAAAATGAAATATTTGACGGAGACCATAAATAATAATTCCTTATGTACTTTATTATTTTAAATTAAGTACTACTTTTCATATTTTTTATATTTCACTTGTTATTTTTCACTGTGGCTAATATTTTTCCCAACAGAGGTTGGTGCTGAATCCTTATTTTTAAACCCTGTATTAAAGGGCAACTGAAAGTATGTGATATTATTACTTCAGTCAGGCTATAATATGCAACCGACGGTTCTACGGAAAACACTGAATATGGTTGCTCCAGACGCATTTGAAGTGAATATTGTATATAGGTAGCATTTTTAATAACAGTGGTAGCATGATTAGCAATACAAAAGCAGTGAAGCTACACAAGTTAATGCCTAGACGATACCATCGATTTAACTTCAAACATTGAAATTTCAAGATAACACATACATATATACAATTATAGTCAGACTGCTTCTTACACTTCAATACACACATTTAATGAATGAAACCTAATAACATAGTTTTACAATATTTAGATATTTTTATATATATTTTTAGCATTTGACATGCTTAGCACTATGCATTAAACACAAAGTGAAAAATGTGAAATCGAAAATAACAGTTCGAGTTCGAGTTTGAGTATATAAAAATATCTAAATATTTATAGGGTTTGCGTCATTATTAGGTAAAAATCTTAATTGTAAAATACTCCGACAGATAGTGCAGGCGTCACCCAAAGACGTTAAGTATGAATGTGTTATCGAAATTAGCAGTCAGGAGCAATTGTCAGGATGGCTGAATTGGTAAAGCATCTGGACGGTATCCAGGAGATGCAGGTTCAAATCCTGCTCCTGACTGTTATTTTCGATTTCACATTTTTCACTTTGTGTTTAATGCATAGTTTTACAATCCATAATAAAACTGTGCTAATATATAATATATAGGTATAAAATAGCGCAAATCAATCCCAGGTATCTTAGCAATCATTAATCAATTTACTGTCAATCCACACTCCTAAAAATATAATGGAGATTCGTAAAGATAAAAATAAGACATGCAGAGTGGTAAAAATTACCAAAACGCAGTGCTGTAGGAATTTCTAAAAGGTACAACTAAAAGCATTTTTAGCATCTATAGACCACAGTTACAGCCGTTTACCATTAGATAAGTCGTATTGTTGCTTATTTGCGTGTGATAAATAAGGGAAAATACGAAACCACTTTTACGGAATCTTATCACTTTTACTTGACTTTCTACTATTCCAACGTTAAGGTCTGTCCACTCGAGACTATAAATATATTCCGTAAAAATGATTTCATCCCATAACTTTCTTACTTCGTTTTCCAACTACGAGAAAAAATAACGAAAATATTTGATTAAAAAATCGAATTTAGAGCAAACCTCGTTAAATAAACATAATTATATAAATAACAATAGTAAACAAACTACCCGTAACCAAACACCCAATTAATTAATGTTAATTAATATTTGCTATACAACGTGTAGCTGAATTGTGTTTCGTTTTAATTAAAACAATAATGTTCAATGATATAACCCGGCTATATTTCATAATTCAGCCAATTTATAGCGTGGACACAGCATAAGGAGACAACGCTACATGTTGGTGTTATAGTAGAACTCACTTATTTCTTATGGTGGTAGTAAGTGAACTAATTAATGGATAGGTCTCTCCAGCTACAATAAAGCACACCAAGCATACTTCGGTCATACGGAAGACAGTGGTACCGACGCAACCCTCTCGTGTCCGTTAATAAGTAGTGCTCCCTTATACCAGTTTACCCAACCCTATCACCACTTTTTCTTTGATTGGTACAAATTTTTTGTAACAAGCTAAATATCTTGTTATTGAATAATATGAATTTATCCGTGTGGTGACGGATTAAGAATACAAGTGTCACCACACCATTCTTTCTCACGGGTGTCGTATGAGGCGACTAAGGGAAGTAAGCAATTATCATCCATTGCACGACTGGTGGTAGGGCACCCAGCCCAGTGGTAGGGCTGGGTACCAAGTGGAAGTACTCACTTGGTATCCGGCCCGAGCTGGTTGGTACCACCATCTCCCGTGTGACCGGCCATGAAGCACATTGTTGCGTTAAATTTTGGCTGTAGCAGGAGATAGCCGTTTATATTTCATTTCATCTGTGAAATGAAGCAGCTTGACAATACTCTCGGTATAGTCGAGTCCATGGGCGACGGTTACCATTTACCATCAGATGGACCGTGGCTCGGCTGCCTAACATGCAATAAAAAAAATATGTGTGCCGTCTCTCCGCCTTTACTGGCGGGCCACCGGAACTATATTACATTCCTTCAGTGGTCAAGCAAGGACAGCCTCGCGGTAATGCTAAGAAGTCTTAAGAGAAAACTGTCCACTTTGATCATCAGACTCAGGTCAAAACAACATAAGACAGTTTGCTGATTCAACCATAATTCATCACAAAATATCCTTGTCCAATTAAGAAATAATAGTTTGGATAAATCCACATGCCTGAAAGATTTTCTTGACGATGTTTTGTTGATCTTCCAACATTGATTTTAACATAAATCCTTTTCACTTAAAAATTAATTCAGGGAATCTTTAGAATACTACAAGTGTTGTAATTATTGTAAATTCCTACTAGTTGTACCCGACAGAGGTTGTCCCACCTGAAATATGATGAATACTTGCCAGCTATTAGCAGTCCCATCATTTATTTAGATATTAAAATTTTCGATAAGGGTGGAAGAAGAAAAAAGAGGTTTGACATCGAAAAGTCAAAAATTGATAATAAGGAATCAGTACATGATCGTACCGAGTCCAAATTTTATCTATACCATTGAAGAATCCAACTAACTCATGGCACATTTATTTTTCAAATTCGGGAGTTCTTTAGTTTTTCTTCCAAAATCTATTAATTCATTTTATTTTTTTTATTTATAGATAGTGTTCTTGAGCTTATGTTATATGAAGTCAGTAACTTCTGCATAATGTATTAATACAATGTTTAATTCTGAAACGGCAATACTCTGCACCTAAATAATACAAATCAATACAAACTGCAGTAATATTATAACGATATAATATTAATAGTTTCTTATCAATGTTATTTATCTACTAACAATAACTTACTGTAGCCATTAATCACTATAATAATACACACACAATACCAAAAACGGCAAATTTTTATGGTAAACAATAACGATAAGTTTCGATTGGACGAAACATTAAAGGAAATTAAACATTATATCGTGTCCGGCGGGCGAGCGGCATTACCAGATTCAAATAACTAGATGCGGCTTACTTTTGTTTTTTTGAAACTGACGGCCCTTTTTTTTTGTTTAAGCGGGAAATATTTTTTTAACCGCACACCTCATCGTTCGGGGTAACAAACAGGGTACTGTGAAGCCATCTCTCCGCCTTTATTGGTGGGCCACTGCAACTATGTTACATTGCTTCAGTGGTTTAAACTGTCGCCCTAGTCCAGTTTTTAATGATTAGACTCTTCCCAGTACACTGGTATATATATAACTAACTAAATTATCATCACGTCATTTCCCTTGCGGGGTAGGCAGAGAGAACAGAGTGCCAAGAGGCTCTATTCTTGCATACATCTCTCTCTTCCTCAACATTCATAACTCTCTTCATACACGCTCGCCGGTTTCGGAGACTCCTGAGTCCACCCTCCTTCAATACATGACCGATTTGGTCTAGGTAGATAAGTCTCGGTCTCCCCCTTTACCTACATCCTTCCACTTTCGCATTGTATATCTGTTTAACCAGTCACTCGTCCAGCATTCTTTCCACATGTCCGAACCATCGGAGCATTCCCTTTCGCATCTTTACACCAATACTCTCTTTCATACCTACTCGCTCTCTTACGTCGCTGTTACGAATGCGGTCAGTCAGCCTCACTTCACAGATTTTCCGCAGAGATCGCATTTCGACCGCATTGATTTTACTCTCATGCTCCTTTTTGCATACCCAACTCTCTCTTCCATATAATAAAGTTGGGACAATCACTGCATTGTGTATTGCGACACGTGCCTTCTGGCTGAGGTGGTGGCTGCCGAGAAGTTGTCCCAATGCTCCGTTCACTCTATTTCCTGCATTCATTCTTCTCTCTACATCAGTGGTGTACCTTCCATCCCGACTGAATCCACATCTAAGATATACGAATTCATCCACTTGTTCTAGCACACCCTTTCCTATTGCTACTCTAACATCTGTTCTGGCTTCTTCTCTTTCAAAAACCATTATTTTGGTTTTGCTCACAGTCACACGTAGGCCCCTTTTCTTACAATCCTGTCATTACGTCGACTAGAGTTTGCAGGTCAGTCTCAGTCTGCGCTAATAGGACCGCATCGTCTGCATATAGCAGAGAGTTAACCACTGAGTCGCCCATCTGAACTCCCACATTCATTTCATTCAATCTTTGTAAACATTTATCCAGATATATGATAAACAGTCTGGCTGATAGAACGCAGCCCTGTTTAACGCCGATATTGACATCAAACCAGGGTGACATTCCATCATCCAGCCGCACACAAGCTCTGCAGTCCATGTAGTTGGACTGCACCGCTTGTAGCAGTCTACCGTTAATACCATACTCCGGCAAAATGTTCCAAAGTTCCTTTCGTACAACAGCGACAAATGCTTTCTCCAAATCCACAAAACTGCAGAAAACCCTCTGGCCTACAGCCAGATGCTTCTCCACAATGTTGCGCAGAGAAAATAAAATTAATTTAGAATCGTGTCATTTAATTTTTCGTATTTTTCTCAGCAAGCTCTTTTATTTGATACGAATATTATAGATGTGCGAAAAAATAACTAGACCGCCATCTTTGGGAGTCCACTATATTGTATTTAGAATAAAGTCACGTAGCTAACCATGCACTGTCATCCAAACGACCTACGCAAAATTTCAGCTCAATTTTGGTTGGGAATAACTTTTGTAAAATTCAGTAGCCAGATTTGACCCAAACTAACAAGACAAGGCTTAATGTAAAACTTATCACAGAAGTAATATAAGCCTTTAGGTGCTTTCTAACTAATATTATACGTTATGTTTTGTTTGATCAAAGGTGTGTAGGTTGGCCGTGTGTGGCTGGCTTTAGAATTGTCCCACCCCTCTCTACCCACGGGAGTCGTAAGAGTCGACTGAGGGAATACCGAGGAAGTGGGCAGCAGCACTCCCTCGAGTATTAACAACATCCACTGCGATCGCCAACCCGCTTGCCAAGCGTGGCGATTACGGCATTATCCCCCATGACGGGACCGCTCGTCGTGGCGTTCTCTTGGGGAGGCCTATATCCAGCAGTGGACGTTGAAAGGCTGATGGATGGGTGGATGGATGGATGTATTAGGTACCAGGTACTACTTTTCAACAGCTGGGTCAGTAACATGAGCTTTTAAAGGTAGAGTAAAAATGTTGAAAAGAGGGAAACATCAAAATCGCTTAATTTCAATGATAAATGAATATCAGGGACTCAAAATGTATGGGTATGAAGTTTGATGCCAAGTCTCAACTTTGAATCTAGCCATACAGTTCTGACAGCTTTGCTATTAGTGTTGATCTGAAAATTTTATTGCAAATGATTACGACGCTTAAATGATAAAAAAATACTTGTCAGAAAATCTGTAAATCTATCTGCTAAATTAGTAAGCATTATCTGTTAAACCTCTCACACTGAAAGCAGATGTGTACCACATATTATGTATATGTTGCAACCGTGACATTACTTGCGGATGCACTTGCCTCAAGCTTTGTATTTGTTCTTTGACGATTTTATGTGCTATTATATTATAAGTCTTTAAAAGTAAAGATATTCTTGAATTTGAATTTGGTACATAGCAATAAAAATACTATGCCGTGATATTAAATTTTAATGACATTTATGGTACTTCCATCTTATGATCCATATCTAGAATCATCTGGTGACCTACCGCACAAGTTTAAATGGGCGTTTCCTGTCTGCAATGTTTTGTTCTATGTAGTTTAGTTCCTACATCAGATTGGTCGCCCACTTAGAATTAATTCTGTTCATACTGCATCCATGTGCTTTTTATTATGATTAAATAATATCAGTCTACTGGAACTAGACCTTGAAGCCATTACGTGACAAAAACAGCGCTAAGAACATAGTGTTCTCTCACGCTATAGTAAGACGACGCACATGTAGAATATGGTGGCGTATCACTGCTTATTCTAAATTCAATCTATATTTAACGATACGATCCGACGCTAATGTTTCTATTATTTATTTATTTTATTAGGATCGCCGACAAATTAATACACAAGCCACCACCCATACCACGTACCATATATTAAAAAAAAAACTATATCAACACTATATCGTCATTTTTGGCCACCAGTGCTTTGGACGCCAAATTATTTAGGCTCTGGAATTTCTATATTAATAAGAATGTTGAATAGTTAAAAAAAGATAAAAAACTTATACATCTGTCTCACTCACTTTTATGTGCATCCTTTTCTTCATCCTTAGTATTAAAATAGTAGCGAGACTTAATTATATCCTCTATCTACACTAAAAGATGACTAAAAATATAGTCTATGGTGAAGTACTTTACAAATACAAGGAGTTTAGACCATAAGGATGCTCAAGATGGTTTGAAGATACATTAGGATCGATATGTTTCTTATTAAAGATTATATCGATTTCAATAATCATGTTGTACATGAATATTTTATACTTGACCGCCCATTAATTCTATAAAGGAAGCGCTTTGCAGTTTAGCTATTATTACAGCCTAGGGTTGGGTGACCGGCCACTGAAGAAATGTAAAATATTTAGATATTTTTATATATGTTTTTAGCATTTGACATGCTTAGCACAAACAAAGTGAAACATGTGAAATCGAAAATAACAGTCACGAGCAGGGTTTGAACCTGCATCTCACACATCTGACATGCTTAGTCAAATGTCAAATATATATAAAGATATCTAAATATTTATAGGGATTTCGTCATTCCATCCATCCATCCATCAGCCTTTTAAAGTCCACTGCTGGACATAGGCCTCCCCAAGAATGGGGAATAGTACCGTAATTGCCACGCTTGGCAGGCGGGTTGGCGATCGCAATGGATGTTGTTAATACTCGAAGGAGTGCTGCTGCACACTCCCCCGGTATTCCCTCAGTCGGCTCTTATGAGAGAATTCGGGACCGCTTGTTGTGGCGTTCTCTTGGGGAGGCCTATGTCCAGCAGTGGACGTTGAAAGGCTGATGGTTGGATGGATGGATGGATTAAATCAAAATTGTGTTGTTTGCAAGAGCAAGCCTTAGTTGTGTTATGTGTAAAGTGTATTAATACAGTTCGTATAAGATGTGTGGAGCTAGTGTTGGAAAATAATATAAATTGTTTGTAAGCGAGTAACTTAGAATGCTAATTCTATAACGTGGTAATTTTATTTTTAATGTAGCAATCTCCCTCGTTGTAAAACAGTTATAAAACAATATTAAATTATAATTAGATCTCCGTATCGTAATTTTGACAGCTCACAGTGGCCAGTTTGAACAAACACTAGCCATGTACATAGCAGACATCAGGCGCAAACGGCTTTACGTGCTTTCTGTAAAGCACCGCCAACCTAACACCGATCCTTCCTAACACCGGTTTGGTATTCAAAATTTCTTGATTGGAAAACTCAATAACTTTATTTTTGTTAGTCCGACCCAGGAATCGAATTCGAGACCACGTGATCCGCAGTCACATACTACCTACGTTAATAGCCAATACATAATTGTAAACATTTTTGTTACAGGATAATGCTGATTCGAAGAAGCTACAATTTACATGACTGAAACACTGAAAACAATCGAAGATGCGTTGGGAAAATAAAAAAATAAAAGTTGAGACGGTGAAAAAGAAAGTTCTTGAAAATATATCGACGATATGTATTCTCGTGCAGAGTTTATAAATTCAGAGAAATAATGTGCGAAGATACAGGTGTATTGAGTATCTCCCCGAGTAAGGTCGATGGCTGGATTGTCAGTGAAACGGAGATAAAACGAGCTAGATAAAGGTACGGATGACAAATCACTTACAACGAAAACACATTTTAGCTCCTACTAGAAAAATAAATTCTCTTGAGTTGTTTTTATAGTTCGTAAGACATTATAAATGGAGTCAATTAATGAATACACCAACTGCCTTTTTGGTCTAATGGTAAGAACTTGTAATATATAGCCGCGAGATATTTCTAGTGGTAGAGTCTAACTTTACAGCATGAATAGGCGGGATCGACTGGGTAAATAGCACACCCTTTTTTTATTATTTTTTTTTTGGTTAAGGCGGGAAAAAATTTTCTTAAACGCACACCCCGTCGTTCGGGGCAATGAACAGGGTAGTGTGGGGCCTGCACCTACTAAAGAAACCCGCCGTGTGCGGTCTCTCCGCCTTTCTTGGCGGGCCACTGGAACTGTGTTACATTCCTTCGGTGGTGGGTATATAGCACACCTGCTTACAAAAGACTGGCGAAAGCTCTCTTTTTCCACTTTCACAAATAATTTGAATAATTTGTTTCTTTGAAGTAATTTCATATAGTTCCAGTAGACTTGTACGATACAAGTGGAGAGATGGAACGAATTTTGATCCAACTTTTTGCTTTTTAACTCATGATTAGTCTTAAAAACTGGTATCTGTTTCATCCCAGTACTATATCGGGAACCTGAGATATAACATGATACACCTATATCCTACGGCGGAGCCGCAGGTAAAGGCTATTATCACTTATTGATATAGATTTTCTTTGAAAAGATGCTATTATAGTGATAATTTATAACTTAAAGGACAATGCCATTTTTCGCCCTGTACGATAGTAGCATCGGGGCTATTATAATTATTAGTATTTTTTATAATACAAATAGCATTTTTCCATTTAAAACGGACTAGCTCCATGTCATAATGAAAAAAAAAAAGGATTCGAAGGGACTATTGTATACATCCGATGCGCCTGCCATGTTTACTTGAAGTCAATACAATAGTTTTTTTTTTATAGCATTGTTGGGTTATTTTTAAATCTGAATTACACTTTTGGAATTGATTTAGAAATTGTGGGTAAAATGTCACAATGAAAAATCAAGATCAGTTCTAATATTTTTTTTTTATTGCATGTGGGCTGACGAGCCGCGGCCCATCTGATGGTAAATGACAACCGTCGCTCATGGTCTCAACTGTAACGAGAGTATTGTCAAGCCGCTGCTCACCATTTCATGTCACAGATATGAAATGAAAGAATAAACGGCTATCTCCTGCTACAACTAAAACACAATGATGTGCTTCATGGCCGGTCACAGGGAAGATGGTGGTACCAACCCGCTCGGGCCCGATAACAAATGAGTACTCCCACTTGGTACCCAGCCCTACCACCAGTAATGCAATGGGTGATCATTACTTACTTCCCTTAGTCGCCTCATACGACACCCGTGGGAAAGAATGGGGTAGTGACACGTGTATTCTTAGTCCGTCACCACACGAAATAAGTTATATTATAATAAATCTAGGCAAGAATCAGAAGTTTTGTTTTATTAAAAGCGTTTTGATCTCACAGTTGGTTTTGTCAATAGATTTTGGTAATAGATTTTGTTAATAGATTTTGTTAATAGATTTTACTGCTTTTAATAGACTTATTTTTTTATTAATATAAGACAAACTTGAAATGTCATTCTGAATTAAAATAATAAAGTTATCTAATCTTTATTGTATATAGAAAATTAATAGTTAAAATATTTTTTGAAACACGTAAAAAATTAATAGAGCCCCATCTAGCGTCGGAAATACGCAACTCTAGGATTATAATCCAACTGAATTGAAAGCAATTACAAGAGATAGTGAAACACCAATCTACTGTTAGTTAGTTATACGTAAACTGATCCATTGACATTTAAGCTTCATTGTTATAAGTTTAAAACGCCCAGGGAAGTTAGGCAAAATCTCATACCTCACATGTTGATCGTATCGTCATCACTGTGATTGGTTGAGATATCACCGTGATTGGCCAAAGGATTATTGCGACATCACGCGTCGGTTTCTCTACCAATCACAAGCGAGTCGATACGATGTCGATTGTGAGATATGACATTCCGTCTAACCCCCTGCTCATGACCTCAAAGTCAGACAGTATTTGTAATAGTACGATTTTCCAGCTAGTCCGCTATTAAATGATAATTCTATGGGAATTCTGTAATATGTTTTAATACAACACATGATTTAGTTTTGAGGTTTTTTCAGGGCAAACTATGTATGGACGCAGAGCGTTGTCCTTTACACGTAACTCCGAAAACGATTAGTTTGAACATATATAACATATATTTCTATACTAAGAGGATGGCAAGCAAGCATACGGCCCCACCTGATGGTAAGCGGTTAACATAGCCTATAGATGCTAGCTACACTGGAGGCATCACTCAAGCCATCTCTAAGGTAGAAAATAGCAGGTGGAGAGGAAGAATAATAAGGAGACAAATGGCGCAGGCGTCTCCCAAGACATTAATTAAGTGTTACCGAAATTCACAATCTTGAGCAATTGTCACGATGGCTGAATTGGCAAAGCATCTGGGATGGTATTCCAGAAGATGCAGGTTCAAATCGTGCTCGTGACTGTTATTTTCTATTTCACATTTTCGCATTTTGTGTTAATTTATATGGCTAAGCATGTAGGTAATATGCTTAAACAATATATAATAATATCAAAACATATACTTATTGACATTGACAAATCAACTACTAGACCCTTTTGATGTATAAGAAGTTAACTACAGTTATAAAAACTCCGTAGACATAATTCAGCTCTAGCCCCGATCCCAAAATATATGATCCTTGTCGTACGCTCATAAATCTAAGGAAAATTTCTTGTTCTTTCGAAGTTAAGCTGCTTAAATAAATGTTGAAATGGATGTGAATATTTCAATATTTTAGGAGTAATATTTTCAAAGTATATTTAATTTTATTTTAATAACAGATTGCAGCATTATTCTTAACAAATTTTGAAATTGTGGCCTTGACTTACTTGGCAATCGACTAGAATATATATTTTTTATTACATTTGGTGACAGACGGGCCACTACTCAGTTGATGGTAAGTGATAACCGCCACTTATGGGAAATTAATGATTGGATGAATCTCCCGCTCAAACACATCCAGTTGTTTCACGGTCCATCACACAAAAGATGGTGGTACCGATCCGTTTAGACCAGATAACTATAAAATACTCCCCTTTGCACGTAAGTCTACCACCACTAATGCGTGAATTAGTCAGATAGAATGTGGTGGTGACACTTATATTCTTAGTTAATCAAAATGAATAAATAATGATCAAAAACCATTGAACTATAAATTAAGGATAAACAATTGTGTTTGCCGTGTGGGGCCGGCTTTAGAATTGTCCCACCCCTCTCCACCCATAGGAGTCGTAAGAGCAGACTGAGGGAATACTGAGGGAGTGGGCAGCAGCACTTCCCCGAGTATTAACAACATCCACTGCGATCGCCAACCCGCCTGCCAAGCGTGGCGATTACGGCACTATCCCTCATTTTGGGGAGGCCTATGTCCAGCAGTGGACGTCGAAAGGCTGATGGATGGAAACAATTGTGTAGGAAAACTAGGCAAAAGTAATAATCACAATCTTACTTAAAATGTATTCATTTCGCATCAATTTTATAAAATAGTAGCAACTTCTAACTGTGTGCGTGAGTGTAATTACACTTTTTAGAAAGAACGAGAGAAAAAGAGACAGTCAATGAGTTTTTTAAAATAAATTTTAGTATTATTAGGCATATTGATACGTTGCGGGTGTCGCGGCTGCTCGCGCGTCGAAACAACACTAAACTAAATGAGTACAGGAAAGTGTAATTTATAGTGAACACTTTTAGTGCCTAATTGTGGATCTTCTCTTTTTTATACATCAATGTCCGAAACCGTACGTTTTTAACGCTCCTTCTTCCCGCGTTGTTGAAAATTCAAGTATAGTCTTCCTCTTGCAGTGTTCCTTATAATGAGATGACCTTCTTGAACAAGGTTCAAGAAAAGTGATTATCTCACCGTGGGTAGTGGTTTGGTTGTGCTTTTAATACTGGTAAAACCATGAGCGGCGATTACCATTTATATTTCTGCTCAGCTCTATCCAATAACGACAATATTATACTTGTAATGTCTATATATGTATTGTATGGTCTATATAATCCTGTTCCTATAACACATGGAAAAAATACACTTTCCTGATTACATCAAACAAGATAAAGCTAATAAATCGATTATATAGCTCGCTTATCCTGGTAAAATGAGGTTTTCACTAGAATGTTGGCAAACAAGCATTGGACCTAACAGTAAATGATCATTAAACACAAAGTGAAAAAAGTGAAATCGAAAATAACAGTCACGAGCAGGATTTGAACCTGCATCTCCTGGATACCGCCCAGATGCTTTGCCAATTCAGCCATCGTGACAATTGCTCCTGACTGCTAATTTCGATAACACATTCATACTTAACGTCTTTGGGTGACGCCTGCACCATCTGTCGGAAGTATTTTCATACATTATACCGACCAGGTAAACTAATTAATCAATTAAGATATGTTATCTTAATTCATTAATTAGTTTACCTAATAATGACGCAACCCTATAAATATTTATATATATTTTTAGCATTTGACATGCTTAGCACTATACATTAAACACAAAGTGAAAAATGTGAAATCGAAAATAACAGTCACGAGCAGGATATGAACCTGCATCTAGTAGTAAATGATCACCGATATCTAGTAGCATCAGTGCTATCATCCACGCTTTATTTCCACCCTACTACTGTCCGCTATTGGGCGCAGATATCATTTTAAAGTGAGAGGAATCCAGACTGTAGTCTACTACGCTGGTCCAAGGGTCGCCCCTTCGTGGGAGTCCTTACGAGTGGCATGTGCATGGTGGTTCGCGTCAGCAGAAGGAACGTCTTCTGTGGCCCTCTCCGCCACTTCCTTCTCAAGGTTCTTACATCTCCAAAGACCGGCCCAGGGTATCTATAGCCGTGTCTTCCATGACCATGGTGGCTTGGTGGGCATTGCACTGCTATCTGGGCACCTCGCTGAGCTGGGCGGGGCCGCTTCCCACTCGTTCCTGGACGGCCGCCGATACACCTCAACGAGCACTTCCGTCACCGAATTCCACGGGGCTGTTCCAGCCAACGTACAGACCTTCTCGGTCGACACCGTGCGGTATCCGCGTATCTTCACAAAAGAGCCCTGTACAGTCCAGGGGCTCCGTCCACACGGGTGTGGCATACAGCGCCATCGACCATACCATCTCCTGCTTGAGCCGTCGATACGCATTATTGGGTCCGCCCACACTCAGCATAAACTATACAAGGGCTGACGCTGCGCCAAGGACCACGCCCAGATACTTGATCTCGGCCTGAATCCTAATTTGGGCTCCGTCCACAGTGATCAAGGCGCTAGCAGGTGGCTGACGTCGGGGCCTATGAAAAAGTGGCGCCAACGCCCTGATCCTGCGGACCACCTCCTAGGTTCCTAAAGTGACCAGAAATGCCGCTATGTCAGAGCTTCCGCACCAGGCCCGCATTGCCCACCCTAAATAAAGGAATAAATGTTACAAAGGAAAAGGAGAGACTCGTGGTCTCATCGAAGGACCATAGACTAGAGCGATAAAACTTCCACCACTCACTGACCGATACACAACAGCAGTAGGTTATATCTAAAAATATGATATTGTTTTAGCGTATCAGTTTGGAATTGTGCCCGACAGACGGCAATAGGCTCGCCCCCTATTACGTGGGACCTAAACATAGCTGACGAATGGTGGGTGTGTAATACACCTCTGCCTACCCCTTTTGGGAATACAGGCGTGATGCTATGTTATGGATTTAATTAATTACTATTTTAGGACAGGACTTGAAGTTAACCAGACAAATTTTTGACATTAATGTAATTCAAGCTACTCGGATTTTGAATAAATGATAACTAAATATTAACTTGCCGTGTGGGGCCGGCTTAAGAATTGTCCCACCCCTCTCCACCCATGGGAGTCGTAAGAGCCGACTGAAGGAATACCGGAGGAGTGGGTAGCAGCACTCCTTCGAGTATTAACAACATCCACTGCGATCGCCAACCCGCCTGCCAAACGTGGCGATTACGGCACTATTCCCCATTCTTGGGGAGGCCTATATCCAGCAGTGGACGATAAAAGGCTAATGGATGGATGGATGGAAAATATTAACTACATATAATTCAGTATATTGGCACCTCATTCTACGTAATTACAACATAAACGATATTGATGTTTTTATAATATGTTATCTGCCTACGCTTCCATCCATCCATCAGCCTTTCAACTGCTGGACATAGGCCTCCCCAAAAGAACGCCACAACGAGCGGTCCCGTCATGGGGGATAGTGCCGTAATCGCCACGCTTGGCATTGGCGCTTGGGTTGTTGGTTGGGTTGGGATGTTGTCAATACTCGAGGGAGTGCTGCTGCCCACGCTTAAGTTATGTTAAAATAGCCTGGAGGGTTAGGCATAATCTCATATTTCACGTGTCGACTGTATCGTGATCACTGTCATTGGTTGAGAAATCGACGTGTGATATCACAATAATGCGTTGGCCAATCACGGTGATCTCTCAACCGATCACAGTGATCACGATACGATCGACATGAGAGATATGAGATTCTTCCTAACCCCCCTGTAATGGTTTGACTGTTATAATATTAAAATATTAAATATTCTTGAACACTTTCTTTGTATTTTGTCTGAATTTTTTTTGGTCTCGCGCTTTCATTTCCCTAAAGAATAAGCAAATGTTTACCCCTCTCACACAATACACATAGAAACAGCTGTGAAAATAGTAAGCGATTTAATCCGTGTGGTGACGGACTAAGAATATAATCACCACCCCATTCTTTCCCACGGGTGTCGTAAGGGCCACTATGGGAAGTAAGCAATTATCATCCATTGCATGACTGGTGGTAGGGCTGGGTATCAAGTAGGAGTACTCACTTGGTATCGGACTCGAGCGGGTTGATACCACCATCTCCCATGTGAGATAACCATTTATTCTTTCATTTCATATCTGTGAAATTAAATTGTGAGCAGCGGCTTGACAATACTCTCGGTATAGTTGAGTCCTTGAGCGACGGTTACCATTTACCATGAGATGGGCCATGGCTCGTCTACCATTACATGCAATAAAAATAAAAACATGAACAGTCACTTCAAGATATTCTTACGATGTCAACTAAGTAATACATTATATTGCCAAAGAAAACTACTACGCCTTATGTAATATGCACGATCTATGTCGTCTACCGGGATAAATTCAGAACCCGCATTTTATTCTTTTTGCAAGTCCAAAAGTTTGAACCTTGGTTTTTTAAAATTTACTTAACTCTTTCAAATAATATCAATCACTGTATCAAATATTATATAGATATAAAGATATAGGATATAAAGATGCCTGATTCACTATGAGATAGTAACGTTCATGGTGATTGTATAAAATTATTAATAATATTGTTGACTTAAACAAGGTACAATTCTAGAAGCTGGAATGCATTTTAATAATACCAAATTATAGAGTACGGATAAGTTAAATCCATTATTTGTACTTCAAGAAAGGGCAGTGTGTACAATCTATAATTTAGGCCTGAGAGTTTACCGCTGAAATAATGTCACATATTTCCAGTGGTACGCCATACATGCGGAGAGACGCCAGTTTATTTAGTAGGTGAGAGTCCTCCCTGTTCGTTGCCCCGAACGACAGGGTGTGCGGTTAGGTAAATTTTTTCCCGCAAAAAAATGCCTAAGAGTTTCCCTTAGACAGAAATTGAAAGTTATTCAATAGTAAATGTTGTACTTGTGCATTTATGTATATAATAAATTCTTTCGAAGTGGTATTCTGTGCTTAAATTTCCTAAATTACTCGACTCTGCACTTGGAAAAAGAAATAAGATGTTGGGGCTAACTGAGTTAGGAAGCTGTGATCGCCACTCATGCACTCAGCAATACCAAGAGCACAGATAAATCACTACCCACTGTCAAGTTTCGACACTTGATAGAAATAGGAATAAATCGGATTTTTATACTCTTTCCAATTGACATCGAGATGTTTCATAGCCCTTAACCTGTTGCCGGCGTGCCCTTGCGTAAAGCAGTTAAAAACAAAGATGTTGGTAGCTACTTATTCAGGTCTATCAAAAAAGTTCCGGGTCTCTCTTAGTATCTAACCTGACTACTAGTGTCTCTATTGTGATCCTAAACAACAGAGACAAATCTACCAAACAATAGCATATAAATAATATTAATTGTGAATTCTGAAAATTAGCGGTCTTGTTGACTACCCACGTATTATATATTTTCGTTTTGAAACAAAAGGAAATGTCTATTAAGATTCCATTAACGAACATTCTAAGTAACATTTAAGTTAACAAAATGATGATAATTATCTAATCTTATCATAAAACAGAACGGAAATAAATAAGCTACTTAAAAGCATTTTAACCAAAGAATTCGAGTTATTAATACCCAAAGTGGTTTTTGATTACTATAAAATTTTGCTATAATTTGTTTTAATGACTTTCTGCCAAAACTCTTAACTAGCCACTTAACTTGTTTACCGTTGATTTATTGGTACTAAACTTTAACATTCATGGTCCAGTCGTTATCAGTGAGTGCAAATATACTCACTGATTACTTTTTTCCTGAAAATTATACTTATTTGATAATAATTAATACTAGGAACAAAGGCAATCTTATTGCATACAGTACTCGTCTCTACAGAATCAGTCGATTTTTTATGGGGCAATGTATATGCTTCTACAATAAAACTCCTAAAAATGTCCGAAACATGCTATTAAATAAGTTTAAGTAAGCCATAAAAAATTGACTTTGTAATAAAGGTTATCACAAAGTTTAGGATTATGTTGAGGATAAAACAAAATGGTCTTGAGTTGCTCCTCATTCATGTTATTTCATTTAAGTTATAAGAATAATATTACACTGAAATAAATTGGCAATTTGAAAAACTGGCCCATGAGTTTCTTGCCGGGTTCTTATCACGCCACTACAGAATCCAGCGGCTTATGGCGATTGCAATCGCCACTTTGTTGTTGCGGATGCACTCGCCTCAGGCGATCATGTTAATTGTATATTCTTGTCGATTTTAGGTGTTATATAATAGGCCTATAAAATAAAGATATTTTTGAATTTGAAATTAAATAAATAAGCAATAAAATATAAAACAACATTTTCAAATCCTACCAGTATTTTCAGAGATTAATGCATTCAATTAAACTAAAATAAACAAGAGTATAAATTTGAATTTTTAATACCTGTCTCGATTCTAAGATAAAATATAATAAATTGGATTGTTTATGTGTAATTATTTGCCAGGCTGCCGATGGATCACGAAAATTTAACCCACCACGCGGTGAAGAACGCGACGGTCAATGCGACTGAGAACACCGCAGTCGCAGATGCCGGGGACGGTGACATGACTGAGGTGATATTCTTCAAGATAAGGATTACGGTGCTACTGCTGATTGTTATCATGGCAGTGCTGGGAAACATGTTAGTCATTGTCAGTGTCATGAGACATAGGTGAGTATTATTTTTAATTGAAAACGATGGTCCGTGAGCATAAGGCTCAGGTTTTAACAGGTCATAGACAGCCAAAAACGTTACATAGTGGTAGAGCCTTGCTACTTGTCCAATTTATAAGCTTTTCTCGAATGGTGGTAACCGTTTCCCTTCAGGCGAGCCCTATGCTTATTTGCCATCCTAATATAAAAAAATAGTACCACTATTTTATAAAACCTCCACTGAGAGCTAATCGAAAAAAAAAAGAAATTAACAAGAAAAACTCTAATTAATTTACTTTAACCGTTTAATTATAAAACTTTATGAAATTACTTTAACAATTTTAATTTGGAGATGGACGTCGTCTGGGTGATAATTGCACCATCAAATTCAGATTTAGTTATATCTTAGCTTAAGTACGGCCAGTTCACTTTAGAGTGATGAGGATCTCGTAATAATTAAAGCCTTAAATTTATGGCGGGCTTTTTATTAAGGTTTTAAGTTGATAGAAGGTGTTAGCATTGAAAATTATTAGCATAGACAAAGACAAAGATATTTTATTGCAGGAACTGTGTAGTTACAAAGGTGTTAAGATAAATAGTATCAACAGTTTACCCAGGCGGGCATAGCAACATTTCTTATAATAATTAAATAGATGTTCAAATTTAAATATTAGTTATTTAAAATTTTTCAAAATATTCAAATAAGCTATAAAATACTTTGTGAGTTAACCATTTTTTAAATGTTTTTTTAAATACTTCACCATCTAGTTTTTTTAAGTCTATCGGTAAATGGTTATAAACTCCTATGTACTTCTAACTAATATGTTAGCCTTATTGTTAACATTATAAAAATGTAAAATACACGTTGTTCATTTGTTATGCTTTCACGTCATAACTACATAACCGATCATCAATATATCTTCATGCTTATAGTACGGAGCCAAAAAAGGACATAGGCTACAATTTATCACTTTTTTTTTGCATAAACAAAAAAATTCTGTGCCAGAGGGTGACATATTTATATTATGATGACCCTGTTTTTCTGTTACGGCGGGAAAGAATGTACCTAACCGTACACCCTGTCGCTCGATGAAACGAACAGAGTAGTATGGGAACCTCACTCACTAAGTTAATCCGTCGCGTGCTGTCTCTACGCTTGTATTGGCGGACTACTGATGATGACCCAACCCTGAAATCCACGTGGAGGAAGTCCCAGGAAAATCTAATTTTAACATTCACAAGAATAAAAATAAGGTATTACCTATTATTTATATTCTGTGTTAATTCAGGTTACAAACTATTATTATACTAAATTTCATTCATTATTTAATGATTTTCTCATGTTATAACATATTATGCAAACATCTAAACATATATAATATTTCACATTTGTATCCTTAGTAGGGCCTGACTGATCCATTGATAAAATAAATTGAAAACTTGGAATGCATTGCCTCTAGAGATCAGGAAGGCCACTAGTCGTAAAACATTTAAACCTAGCGTACACGAGCTTACTTCAGTTTTTTGGCAGAGTTTACACTGCTACGACCCAGGTAGACTGGTAGTTTTGAAATAAATAAATAAAATTCTGACATGAGATTTATACTTTAATCTAGTTGGTTTTAAATTTCGTAAAGTATATTTTTTTTTTATTGCAAGTAGTGGCAGACGAGCTACGGCCCATCTGATTGTAAATGGTAACCGTCGCTCATGGACTTAACTATACCGAGAGCATTGTCAAGCCGCTGCTCACCATTTCATTTCATAGATATGAAATAAAAGAATAAACGGCTATCTCCTGCTACAGCCAAATCGCAATGATGTGCTTCACGGCCGGTCAAACGGGAGATGATGGTATCAACCCGCTCGGGCCCGATACCCGGCCCTACCACTAGTTATGCAATGGATGATAATTGCTTACTTCCCTTAGTCGCCTCATACGACACCCGTGGGAAAGAATGGGGTGGTGACAATTTATTCTTAGCCCGTCACCACACGGACAAGACAATTTTGTTTTCCAAGGAAAATCGGTGAAAGTAATCATTGCGAGAAAAACTCCATCCACATAACATGAAACATTTTCTCGGTATTTTTGAAGTCTGCACTGGGCCAGTGTAGTGTAATAGTTTAATTCGGAAAAAAAAAGAAAGAGGGAAAACTTCCCTCTCAGAAGAGGCCCGTGCCCAGTAAGAAGAATGATGGCCTTACTTAGGCAAAATAATTTTTCACAATACACGTTACCGTTATAATGAATTTGTACATAATTAAGGGTAAGTGTAAAATCATTACACAGTTCGAGTGGTTTTTTTTAATTGCTAATAGTTGCAGACGAGCCGTGGCCTACCTGATGGTAAGTGGTAACCGTCGCTCATGGAATCAACTAGAGCCGAGAGTATTGTCAAGCCGCTGCGCACCATTTCATTTTTCAGATATAAAATGAAAGAATAAACGGCTATCTTCTGCTACAACCAAAATACACTGACGTGCTTCATGACCGGTCACACAGGAGACGATGGTACGGACTACGGGTAAATGTCTTCCCGTCTTAACAAAAAAAAGTAATAAAATCATTATTTTCACTAATTTGTTCCCACTCAATCAGAAGTTCTGTATTCTAATAAAAATTGAAGGAATCCCTACATAAACGATCCATACTTTAACCTATATAAACATTATCTTTATTATCAAGATTCACGATGCGTAGTACGCGCAAAGGAGAAGTTTCAGGAAGCAATCAAAACTTCTTTATCCTTTTTTCTTTTAACGTGATCCTTCTAATAGAGCACAAGTAGCATTTTTTGTGTCTTAAAACAGTTTTGATATCATTCCACCTGAAAGTAAAGGTAATAAGGTCCAATACAGTTAAGATATTTTCGTGCCTTGCCTGTGTCACTCAAATGTCTTCCATAACTAAAAACCGTTATCTCTAAGAAAAAAAAAACTCAACAACAAAAAATAATCATTAATTAATTCACAAAAGACAATACTGTAAAATCAACCGTCACATCACTACGAAAATGCCTTGATGACGTCTTCACAGCGAAAATTTCGTCTTATGGTTTTGCCGAACAGCGGACAGGCGTGTCGTGATCAATTGTAAAGTACTATTGAATATAGACAAATTCACACAAACCCGTCACTCTCGGCAATCACTAACGCTGACGTATAGTACAGCACGCCCGTTTGACAAAACTTTTAATTAAAAAAAAAAGAAAATAATTTAAAATGACTTGCTTTGAAGATCCGTACCGAATGTAATGAACAGGGTGGCATGAATTCCTTTGTATTTTTTTCTATAGAGTATATGCGCTTAAATTACTGTTGGCTATGAGCCGTTTTCACGATAAGAGCGAAATTGGTCTATTTCAGCATCTAGCTACATGGGTCCTTAACCAAAATGGGTTGATACTTATATTCTTAGTTCATTACCGCATTCGTAATGACGACGTAAGAGTGCAAGTAGGCATGAAAGAGAGTACCTATTGGTGTAAAGATGCGAAAGGGAATGCTCCGATGGTTCCAACATGTGGAAAGAATGCCTGACGAGCGACAAGTTAAGAAGATATACCTTCCGCTATAATGCGAAAGTGGAAGAGTGTAGGTACAGGGGGAGATTGAGACTCTCCTACCTAGACCATATCGGTCATGTATTGAAGGAAGGTGGAGTCAGGAATCTCCGAAACCGGCGAGCGTGTATGAAGACAATTATTAGAGATATATCTAAGAATAGAGCCTCTTGGCACTCTGTTCTCTCTGCCTACCCTGCAAGGGAAATGGCGTGATGATAAATAGTAAGTAGTAGTATTAACATAGTTCACGGGTCTACTCTAATGAGGAGAGGGATTGGGCCACAGTCCATCATGCTGGAACAGTGCGAGTTGACAGACCGCCAGAAGCCACCGAGAAAATTTCTCAGGCATGCAAGTTTCCTCACAATATTTTCCTTCACTGAATAATGATACATTGTAAACAAATAACCACATAATTTTGAAAAATCTCGAGAAAAGTCAGAGATGTGTGCCGTACGAGATCTGGACTGGAAAGGGGATCGAACTCGATATATCACTGTCTTTGCAGTCCTTGGTTTTCCCGCTAGGCTATCACTATCACTCTTTATCTATTTATAGTATACTCATATTTATTTCTCTTTAACAGGAAACTCCGAGTAATCACCAACTACTTCGTCGTGTCGCTAGCATTTGCGGATATTTTGGTAGCGATGGTTGTAATGCCGTTCAACTTTAGTGTACAATTCTACGACAAGTGGGTGTTTGGTCCAACAATATGCGACTTGTGGAACTCCTCGGACGTGTATTTCACATCAACTTCTATATTGCACCTGTGTTGTATATCAGTGGACAGATACTACGCTATTGTGAAGCCACTTAAATATCCCATCAAGATGACTAAGAAGGTATGCTATTACCTATTATCAGATAATTTTCCAATCGCAATCACCCGTACGACGCAATATTGTTGTAGGTCATAAAGCAGTTTTACAAAATCCCATTAAAAACAAAGTAGTGTTTGTTTACTACAGAATTATAGAATACATAAATTACACAAATAATATGGACAACATCCAAATGCGTGTCTCTTCTTACTGTTTTTCTTGTATACACAAAATTATTTCTTTATTGTTCGTCAACGCCTTCTGATGAAGTTTATTTATCTGGCAGTAGTAAGTCTACCATTATGACAAATCGATTCACAAGATACAACTGATAAACCGTTGGCGTACTTCTAATGTTTCGGTGATAAAAGGTCTAGGAATAATCGATTTTTGCACTAATATTTAAATTCAGTTTTAAGTTTTACGTTTTTCGTTAAAGATAGATTTTCCTATGGCATCAAATTATGTTATATTAGTATAGTAAATGTTATGATTTTGTCCCATAATAAAACATTTTCATAGCCTAAAATTACGCTCCTTTAATAAATCTCAATACCAGAGTTCACAAACCCAACTCATTTAAACAAATTAAGTATAGATGAATGGGTGAAATTTTGAAGTTTTAATTAAGAAAGCCCATGACAAAGTAAAAGGTCACAAAGAGATTTAATTTTTAACGTTTTTGTGAATAATTAATAATAATATAAAATTATAAAATACCAAACTTTCTATGGCAGTAAACTAGAATGCTACTTTAAGCCGTTATATTTATTTATAAGATTATAAAGTTGTAACAGAGCTGTGTCTGTACATTTAAGATATTTGAGAAAATTATGACTGATTTAGGCTATATAGGCGTGTCTAAACACAAATCGATTTTTTTTAGATTTTTTGTCTGTTTGTTTGTTCGCGCATGACGCAAAAACTAATGAACGGATTTTGATAGAACTTTATTTGATAGCTTTTGATTAGACTTAACAACTGGTATATATTTTATCCCGTTACTATATCGGGATCCTGAGATATTACCTAATTGGCTGCGGCGGAGCCGCGGGCAAAGGCTAGTTAATTTATAGGTATATCTGTATAACGGTCAAAAGTTAATAAAAGTAAATAGCTACTTTCGAGATAGTAATATGAGACAGAAATTCATTTAAATCTAAAAGCTAATTAATCTGCGTTATACTCGTATATTCAAGTGCATTTTTAGCGATAGGCACACTGCCATCTTCAAGAATAAAAATGCTAAATGAAAGGCTTTATTAAGCAGTAAAAATTTACAAAAATTTTATTTAATAAACGAATAAGATTGTATTTAATACAGAGGTATAATTACTCATTTGCAGAATATTTGGAAAGTAAAAAATAAGTTAAAAATAACAATAATAATAATATGTTATAAAAATAATAATAAATAAATAAATAAATAATAAATAAATATTCACGGACATTTTCACACAGCGTCCTCTGGTCCCAAACTAAGCTTAACGCTTGTGCTATGGGTACCAGATTACGGATATAATACATATACTACTTTTTTTTTTGTAAATACATACATATAATAGATAGAAAACACCCAAACGCAGTACAAATATCTGTGTTCACCACACAAATAATTGTCCTGTGTGGGAATCGAACCCACGACTTCATGCACGGAAGTCGGTTACACTACCGACTACGCCACGAAGCCCGTCAATATTATTAATATAAATATTTATGATAATATAATAATTATAAAATTTATTTAGAATTATAAATAAATGAATTAATTAGATTACTCAATAAATTCATGTTAATTATAAAAATTTAATAGATTTATAAATAAATTTATGTTAATTATAATTATATAAAGTAATATTCATAACTGCCTCGGTGGTGTAGCAGTAGTGTATGCGACTGCTAATCATGAGGTCTCGGGTTCGATCCCCGGGTCGGGCAATGCTATTGAGCTTTTTCCTAAAAAGAAAAATTCTCAGTAGCAGCCCGGAGTTTGGAAATGTGCCCGGTAGACGTCAATAGGCTCGCCCCCTATTACGTGGGACTTAAACATAGCTGGCGAGTTGTGGGTGTGTAATACACCTCTGCCTACCATTTCGGGGAATACAGGCGTGATGCTATGTTTAATATTCATAGTTATTAGCCCTCGATAATGCAATGCCTGAAAAAGGCACTAATTCATAAGTACTACTATAAAAATGTTAAAAACAATATGTACACTTAGATCGCAATAAATAATTTAATTTGATTTGACACGAAGGAAATCATTGCATATATTTATATAAGTTCGATAATTAATTAGAAATCATAGTATAAAAAACAATATGAACTATAGTTTTTTATTATATCAGTCTTATTTAATTTCAGATGGCATACGTGATGTTAGCAGCTACATGGTTGAGTCCAATTACAATATCATATGTACCAATTTTCATGGGCTGGTATACAACAAGCGACCATCTGATGGTGCAATCTACTGATCAATGTGATTTTAAGGTTAACAAGCCTTATGCGGTAATTTCCAGTTCAATATCATTTTGGATACCATGCACCATAATGTTATTTACGTATTACGCTATATTTCGAGAAGCGAATCGACAAGAAAAAAATCTCCATGCCAGAGCTGGCAATGCGATGCTTATGCACCGGCATTCTCGAGAGGTAGGCGATAAAAATGGTGCTTTACACATAAATGCGACGACTCCAACTAAAGACAGAAATATTCTTAAAATGAAGAGGGAACATAAAGCAGCGAGAACTCTTGGTATCATCATGGGTGCCTTTATACTTTGCTGGCTGCCATTTTTCTTATACTATGTGTCGACATCGTTGTGTGATTCCTGCACAGTGCCGGACGTAGTTACAGTGATAATGTTTTGGACTGGTTATTTCAACTCCGCGTTGAACCCAATTATTTACGCGTATTTCAATAGAGACTTCCGTAATGCATTCAAAAATACTTTAGCTTGTGCGTTCTGTAGTTTTTGTAAGCGAAGTGCATCGGACTTAGACGCTATGGAACGATTAGATCGTAGGGGTTCGGCTCAATTAAGAGTACCCGTCCCTTCGAGAAGAACTTCAGATTTGGCATCACTTTGAATACCGCCAAATACTAAAGTGACTGCAGTTTGAGAGGCCTAGTATATCTCAACGAAATATTTAAGAACATTCGTGTACTTATTTGTAAGATTTACGAAATTTAATTCGAATCGTGGGATACCCTATAAAAATTAGTGTAATTTAAATATAACAAATAGATATCGTGCAATAATTGAATAATCAGGTTATGATTGAAAAGTATTTTATCGTGAATAAGAAGAGGTTTAGCAAAATAAATGTATCTACTAAGTTTTTAATTGTTCAGTGAAGTTCAATTTAAAGTATTCTTTTAAGTTATTTTCTTTCTTGTAAATATTCTAGTTTATGAAGATACGTTTCCTCGTTCATTGAACATTATAATTATAATAATATTAAAAGACTATTGTGTTTTTTTAAATGTAGCATTTAGATAGAAATCATATTAAACTAATGATACAGCTATTATTACTTGAGTATAGTTTGAACGTAAGATTTAAAAACAGTATTTATTTAAAATAAAATATTGCAGCTTGTATTTCTGAATACCAAATATTTATATTGTAATTATGTTTAGCAGCTAATGTTTTGTAAAAATGAAATTCTATACGGAGAATCAACATAAAATTAATTGGCTAGAAGTTCCATTCTCAATATTCACGTCATGTAACGAATTCAGATGATTATTTCAACTCAAAACATAGTATTTAAAGTCTTAATGGCACGTTTGATTGTTTTCATATACAAAACAAGATCGCTCTCATTTGTGAGGTTGTCGACCTTGGCTCAGATGTTAATTTGAATAATTTTCTTGTTGAGAATTTGTTATTTATTTTTCATGCTTCAATATACCAAAGAATGTTAAGTGCTCATAGTTACAATAATTACCAATCGTTTCACGGCAGGAAAGTTAAATATATTTTGTTTTTCCTGGCATCTTGGTTTATAATGTAACTGTTATGAGGAAAATATGAACCTGTCAAGCATAAACATGTTGGTGCTAACCACAGATACTAAGTAGTTGTGCAACTACGTTCTTGGTAATAAATTGATTTTATTAACGTTTTATTAACCTATTTAAAAAACGTTGCGTGTAGTGTGGTTGCCAAAAAAGTAAGTATCTATTAATCACTAGATACTCATTGATATAGAACCTGTGTTCAGACTTAAGTGAATTCTTAAAATTTATTATTAGATTGAATTGACTGTTGTCACCTTTTTGTTCGTTGGTACAAAAGTTTAATAACAAATTTCTTCGTTGCTGTCACTAGTCACAACACTATTTTCGTTGTTGGTGCAAGGTTTGTTTGTAAGCTTTTAGATCCAAACTTTTGTTGAGACAAGTAAAGGCGACGAGTTATTGTTTGAACACATGTTTATTTTTTACTAGATGAAAAATATTGTTGTCAGTGCTTCATCAACGTCACTGTTGTTAATTATCAGCACAATACTTGTAGTAAGTATAATTTTGCTTTTATAATAAGTTTCAACGTTAAGGTAAATTAATGTCAGTAACAGACTTAAGCTGCAATGTTGGTGTCATGAATTTTTGTGCAATAACTAAATTAAACGTTGTTTAAAAATAATGTCATTACTATACGTAGTTAATCGTTGAAGAAAATCTTGTGTTTCATAAACTTTTTTTTGTTTTATACACATATTAACTGATCATTTGTTTTTATTTCGAAGTCATACAATAGAATCATTCCATAAAACATGTGTATAATCATTATTGTAAATCAAAGTTGGTGAATAAAAAAAATATGTACAGCATATTTATGTGGGCCTAATTTTATATGTATTCAAGAAAAAAGGCCAAAGTGTTGTAAATAAATCCAAAGTAATAAGTAATTTATTTATACATAAATATTTATAATTTAGAAATCACATAGAATTGATAATTATTATAAGCTAGAAATAATTAGATAATTTTTTAAATAAAATCCAAAGGACATAAGTAAATTAGTCGTATGTGTTAATATAAAATTATAGTACGTACATTAATTAATTTATTAATACAACTTCACCACTAGATATTATTAATTTTATTATAAAATTCAATAATAATCAGTCACATCGATAAATAATATATTCATAGTTTACATAATTTCATTAAATATTAACTTAGAAAGATGGTAATATTTTTAGTTCATTTGATAATTCTCATGTAATTTTCGACTCGAAATAAATTGTAAAATTAATAAATAATATAGCAATAATTAGTAGTAATTATCAGTCATTAATATTAAAATTTCGAGTTTATTTATATATTATATAGGAAGATACTATAATGGGGACAAATAACGCTTCAATAGAGAAAAATATATGTTTAAAATAATAATTGATGTGCTATGATTAAATAACAAAACTGTTAGATTTTATTGTGTCAGTGTTGTGTCAAAACTCATTGTTAATATTTATAGTTGTATGGTATTGTACGCATACTGGCTGTCTCGCTAGATCGAGCCTGCTAGTGTGTGAAAAATGACTAACTTGACTAATAATGATAATTTCTTGATCAGTAATTTTAACTTTATCAAGGTAAAATATATATTTTTAATAATTTTCCACAACTAACTATTTCACTTGAAACATAAGAAATCTTTATTATATAAAATTCAAAGGCGACTCTGACTGGCTGAACAACGCACATCCAATATTGCTAGCCCTAGAGACATTGAATTTGAAATTTGGAAGATGTTTTCTTGGTGAAGTGTAAGTATCCCATAGTAAAGGATTTTTCAAAATTACGCCACTGAGGGGGTGAAATGGGTGGTTGAATTTTCTGTAAAACTTATTATTATCTGGATTGATTTTGGTTGGTTTACTTGAAAATATGTATTGGCTCTTCAATAAAAAATATGAGACACGTGTTTCACAGTTTTCCCAAAATTATTCCCTAACAGAGTCAAATAATTGTTTCTCAAAAAATTATGTATGTAAGTTGTTTCCTGTAGGCCGTGGGTAGCAGCTAGTATTATTACTAAATACTACTATCTTATAATGGAAGGCGAAGAAATTTCTGACGACAGTATAAAGGCAGAGGTTATTACGAGTGCCGACTCATAGTCGCTGAAAGGGAAGATTTATGGGGATGCGGATATTAAGCTAAGGGTAACGGGTTGAAATACTACTCGAGGTGATTATTATTTGTTTCACAAATTAAGTGGTCACGGTAATTTTAATTTCTTTGTTTTTATAAATGAGCACAATCATTTAAATTTAAATTCGAAATAAACAGTTAATGTTAACAATCAATTCGTTATATTTATTAATAAATATTGTTTATTCATTAAATTATTTTTTTCTGTCTCCTTAACTTTAATCTGTAATATTTTTTATTTTATCATTTCATATTGACCCTGTTAAATGTTAGTCCTGCGATATAAAATACCTTGATAAAGTTTTTACTGGACTCTTATTGTGTCTTCCTCAGGAGACATCTAATATTCATTTCGTGTCGTGTCGGTGTCCATATTAACCACATTAGCTTATATTTCCTCGTTCTCCTGAATAGTCTGGAACTTGTTGTTTGAGAAAACATTACTTTGCTATTTCAGTGATGTTATTTTTTGGTAAAATTATTTGCATTAGAATATTATCTCTATAACCACAATTTTATTTAATACACTGCAACAGAGTTGATTTTGAGCAAAAAACATCAAGTAATATTTTTTTCAATATACACCCAAACATTTAGATATTTTTATATATATTTTTAGCATTTGACATGCTTAGCAACATACATTAAACACAAAGTGAAAAATGTGAAATCGAAAATCACATTTTTCACTTTGTGTTTAATGAAATCGAAAATCACATTTTTCACTTTGTGGTTAACGTAAGTTGCTAAGCATGTCAAATGCTAAAATATATATAAAAATACCTAAATATTTATAGGGTTTGCGTCATTATTAGGTAAAATCTTAATTGTAAAATTAAGTTTACCTGGTTGGTATAATGTATGAAAATACTTCCGACAGATGGTGCAGGCGTCACCCAAAGACGTTAAGTATGAATGTGTTATCGAGATTAGCAGTCAGGAGCAAGGGTCACGATGGCTGAATTGGCAAAGCATCTGGACGGTATCCAGGAGATGCAGGTTCGAATCCTGCTCATGGCTGGTATTTGCGATTTCACATTTTTCACTTTGTGTTTAATGTACACCCAAACATTTAATTTTGTGTCTTTTGATGTTTGTCACTCAATCACCAATTTTTACGAAATTTGTACCCAGATAGTTCATAATCTGGATTAACATAAAGAGCATTTTTTATCTCAGAAAATAACGTAGCTATAAACTATTAACTTTTCTTAAAACATTGATATCTTTATATTAAATTAAGATATCAAAATATTTTAGTTAAGGGACTAGTATATAAGAGATAAAACTTAATTGAAATATATCCAGTAGTTTTTCCCTGATGCGCGGACAACGGCTGACCTCTATCATTTTATTTATATAAATTAACAAATTAGTATCTACTAAATTCGATTTATATAAATTAACAAATTAGTATTTACTAAATTCAATTTATATAAATTAACAAATTAGTAACTACAAAATTCGATAGGCCCGTGCTCGATAGTGGGACAAAAACAGGGTTGAAAATATAATCAATTACTTACCAACTTTGGTATTCATTAATTTTATCAACTCTTGTTCAGCGAAGATGATTTTATTTTCAGACAACATTTTCCTAACTGTTCGCTATTGTAAATTCAATGTGTCTTCCTTTTGAATAAGTATCATAGGCTCAAACTTTATAAGGTATTAGTATAATTAGGGAAAAAAGCTTTTAGCAAAATGAATATAGCCAATAGTATTACTATCTGTACATAGACCATATAAGGTGACGTGAGAACTTATACTGATCTACGTGTATATTTTACTCAAAAAGATTTTGCCATAAAAGCTCTATAAAACACAATATTGTAATACCGTACCATCTAAGTTTTTTTAGTATTTCTTAAGAAATCCTAACTCATATAACACTATTACCAATGATTGTGTTACAAAATGAAATGCGCTTATTCATTTTCTTATAAATGTGAAAATGTAACTTGGTTCACTTTGGTTCTTTCGTCGCTATATACGGGTAATAATAAATGTAAAAAAGTAATAATAAATGGTTGTGACTCTTTTAGACATTACAACTATTTAAAAATATAAATCATATCGAGAACTTTAATTTTGTCATATAAAAACCAATGTTTCTCTTAGAATTTCTGTAAAATTTGTAGTGTACAATATGAATACTACTGTTTATTATGTTTTATTTGTGATCCGTCCATTATTTTTATTTGTTTTATTACAATGTCTTCTTTGATAATAAAACCTTTTAGCTTATTGTGAGCTTGAGATAATATGTGTTAGAAAAATGTAGACAAATCAATGTGGAATTTCGAAATTTGTATATAATTCAGTGTTGTCAGTTTCGAATAAGTAGTTTGAAATTTTTCAGAGATGTGTTTTTATCACAATATAGGAGAAGCTTATCAGTACAGTAATTAAGGTAAAACTCAGCAATACTATATTATAAACTTTTGCAGAAATTAACGTAAATAAGTAGTTTTGTGTATAGCTAGTCTATTCTCTAACGCATATTTTGCATCTCAAAACTGTTTTTATTGTTGTAAATTTTGAAGAACAATAATTTACGCTTTTAGTAACTAAACTTAAACATTAATTTCATGAATTACTCGTTATTATTCTACGACACTGTGATAGTTGTTCATGTTTTATCAATTTTAAACACAAATTTGTTTATTTTCATATTAATTAATTTTATTGAGATTTTATTACAAACACGTTGTATAATTTTGTAAAGTTGTAAATATTGTTTGCGTGATTAAGCTATGGAAAAAATATTGTTAATGTATCTTTTTCTGCTATCGTAATATTATTTAAATTATTCGAATAAATAATGATGCGTGGTGCGTTTTTAACCTTTAGGTATTACCAAAATATGTGCGTGTAATCAAATGCTTTTTGCAAAATAAACGAAAATTATTTCGTATACAGTACGGTGTTTTTTTTTCTACTCTAAATAGCAAATACAAATATAAACTATTTAACGGCAATCAAGTTATTACAGACACCTTAAAAAAGCAAGGAATGTCGTATGGCGCGTTTACATGCGCGCCACGCAGCCTGGCAAGCAGCTTGGGAAGCAGCTCGGCACGCAGCCCGGCATTAATCGCAATTGTCCGTTCACATGCTTGCATTCAAAGCGACATTCAACGGGCACGCGCACGAGCACACGCGTGTAAACAGCTGCCCGTGCCTGCCCAGCTGCTTGTGCACGCGCTCGGCGTTGAACGGAGTGAGTGTCGGTTTTTTGGCAAAGTTCAAAGGATTTCACGCAAAGGGCGGTTATTGTACGATTACACGCCCGCTGCGCAGACTAGCATGTAGCTCGGGGAGCACCTCGGCGCGCAGCTTGCCATGCGCCTCCAGGCCAAGCAAGCTATTTACACGCATGAGACACACAAACAAATTTCCTAACCGTACACCCCGTCGTTCGAGGCAACGAACAGGGTAGTGTGGAGCCCTCGCCCACTAAAGAAACCCGCTGTGTGCCGTCTCTCCGCCTTTATTTGGCCGACCACCGGAACCATATAATATTCCTTCAGTGGTTGGATTATAAACCTGCCTAGATGGAGTAATGCAAACAAACGTCACGATAAAACCGCCTCAAAATACGCGTTATTTGTGAGTACGCTCCGTGGACTTATTGTCATATAACTTGAAGGTTAAATAAAATATCAATCATTTAGAAATTTTATATATATTTTTAGCATTGTACATGCTTAGCCATATACATTAAACACAAAGTGGAAAATGTGAAATCGAAAATAACAGTCACGAGCAGGATTTGAACCTGCATCTCCTGGATACCGTCCAGATGCTTTGCCAGTTCAGCCTTCGTGACAACTGCTCTCAACTGCTAGTCTCGATAACACATTCGTACTTAACATCCTGGGTGACACCTGCGCCATCTCTCGGAAGTATTTACATACATTATACCAACCAAGTAAACTTAATTTTACAATCGCCTGCCAAGCGTGGCGATTACGGCACTATCCCCCATTCTTGGGGAGGCCTATGTCCAGCAGTGGACGTTAAAAGGCTGATGGATGGAAACATTTAATCCCGCTAATGTATCGGGAGCCTGAGATATCACCGAAAAACTAGAAAATTATTGAAACTGTTTTTTTTTAGAAACTACTGGATTTAAAAAAAAACCTACTAGATGGATTTTGATGCAGCTTTTTTATTTGAAAGGCCTTGATTAGACTTAAAAACAGTTTATAAATTCTATCCCGCTACTATAATGGTAACTTCAGATATAACCGAAAAACTAGCGTTTGGCTGCGGCGAAGCCGCGGGCAAAGGCTAGTGTTGAATAAAATAGTCATTATAATATATCAGTGATAAACAAACAAACTTCTTAGTTTTTAAAATATATTTTTTTCATTAATACTTGTGCGTCCAGTCGCCTCGAGGGCTTACGAAGTACTAAAGCGACCGCGCGCATGTGAACCTGAACAGGACACGGGCGCAAGCACATTCATCCTTTGAACTTTTGCCAAAAACCGACATCACTCCATTCAACGGCGAGCGCGTACACAAGCAGCCGGGCAGCCACAGGCAGCCCGTTCACACGCTTGTGCCCGAGCTCGTGCCCGTTGAATGTCGCTTTGAACGTAAGTGTGTGAACGCACCAGTAAACATTATATTATTATAAATAACAACCCATCAATGCTTTGAAACTCAAATAGATATTTCCCTCTTGATTTTATATAAGTTAATACCTTAGATTTTATTCTTACTATAGTGCATAATAAAATATTTTAAATATTTAGCCCCTAACGGCACAATTAGAAAAATAGAAGGATGTAGGTACAGGGGGAGACCAAGACTCACTATAGAAACCCGCTGTGTGCCTTCTCTCCGCCTGTACTGGTGGACCACTGGAACTGGTAGCCATCAGTGGAGACTGAGACTTAAGTACCAAATCGGTATTGAAGGCGGTGAAGTCAGGAGTCTCCGTAACCGGCGAGCGTGTATGAAGAGAATTATGAATGTTGAGGAAGTGAGAGAAGTATTCAAGTATCGAACCTTTTGGCTTTCTGTACTTACTTATCATCACGCTATCTCTCTTGCGGGATAGGCAAAGAGAAGATGCTTACTGTTCTCTCTGCTTACCCTGCAAGGGAGATGGCGTGTTGACTAATAAGTAAGTAAGTACCACATCCTAGTGTAGAGCTTTGTTTATCCCAGCATGAATGGGCCGGCTAGATCGAGGAAATACCACCTTCTCACAAAAGATCAGCGTGTAATTATGGCACTTACTGCTGCCGTTGTGTTTCGTATGGTGAAGGAGAGCGCCGGTGGCTCAAACCTCCTCCCTATCCTCCTCCCTGTTTTCCTTCCTATGCTCTTCTTAGCATCCTACTTATCCTCTCCTTATTATCATTTCTATCCACCTCCTAACCCTTTCAATAGAGATGGGAACGCGCAAGTGATGTTTCTGTTGTTGCTAGCTTCTATAGGCTACACTAACCGCTTACCATCAGGTTAGCTGTATGCTTGTTTGCCACCGATGTAGTATAAAGAAATATCAAAGATTGAAGGAAATCGAGAAGATAGAATAGCTTGCAGAATCATTCAAACTAAAGTAACCAGAGGCTGGCCATACAAAAGGATCGATAATAAATAAATAATAAATATTCACGGACATTTTTCACACAACGGCCTCGGGTCCCAAACTAACCTTAATACTTGTGCTATGGGTACCAGATTACGGATATAATACACATATTACTTTTTTTTGGAAATACATACATATAATAGATAGAACACACCCAGACGCAGTACAAATATCTGTGTTTATCACACAAATAATTGTCCTGAGTGGGAATCGAATCCACGACCTCGTGCACGGAAGTCAGTTACAGTACCGACTACGCCACGAAGCCCGTCACCCATCCGAGGCCCATCCTAGAAAGACACTGGAGTAGAAAGGTCCTAGATAGAATACCATGATTGGACATAGGACGCGCTACGTCCAGTTTGATGACTAGAGAAAGTTGCTAGAAAGAGTTCGAATGTGACACGTGGAGAAACGTTGTGACGTAAATTGGGAGAAGCTTATATCCAGCTGACAGGAGACTGCCATATTTCTTAATTTGAAAATAAATTGTTTTTTATACAGCCAGTTATTTAATCCAGTTTAGAAATATACCCGGTAGATGGCAGTAGGCTCGCCCCCTATTACGTGGGACTTAAACATAGCTGGCGGGGGCCGTGGGTGTATAATACACCTCTGCCCCTACCCCTTCGAGGAATACAGGCGTGATACTATATTTTTTTTTTACTTAATCATGTAATATGTATAATTTAATATTTTTGACATAATTATCATTTGGCTATTCATTATAATTCATCAAATGAATTAAAATCTAATCACTCCAGTTTCAATAGGCAGGTAAGTCTCAGGTCAGGTAGACATAAATAATTGTTTCGGTTTGTTTTTGTGTTAATAATGGCGAGTGCTTGCACAAAATAATGTTAAAAGATACCTAGGAGTAGATATTTGTTGATTTTTTTAAATTTATTTATGGGAAACTCAAGTGCTTATTTACATTGTAGGTATATGGAATTATTATAGTAACATTAAAGGCTTAAGTCAATTACAGAGTTTCAAGAAATTTATATCGTTAATATATTTAAATCATAACTATTATAAAGCTCGCAAGACACGCGCTCAGACGTGGAGTTGCGGAGAACGGCCCGTCGGACCTATACCAACTATTATAAAGCTGTAACAGAGCTGTGTCTGTACATTTAAGTTATTTGAGAATAAAATGTCTGTAATAGGCTTTATAGTCGTGTCTAAACACATGCTTTTTTTTTAGAATTTTTATCTGTTTATCTGTTTGTTCGTTCGCGCATCACGCAAAAACTATTGAACGAATTTGAATGCAACTTTTTTATTTGATAGCTCTTAATTAGACCTAAAAACTGGTATATATTTTATCTACCTATTATCAGGAGCCTGAGATATAACCTAAAAACTGGCTTTTGGCTGTGGTGGAGCCACGGGCAGAGCCTAGTATTTTATATAAGAATAAATAATAAATGGTGATAATCTAGTAAAAAAACCAAGAACTACAAAGACGGTGGTATCGATTTGGATCCCTAGTCCAAGGTCCAGACATCGTACGGCAACACACCTCTGACTCTTCCAGATTTTTTGAAATTATGTGTGCTTGCCAACTCGCACTTGGTTAGCGTGGTGGACAGTAACCTAATCCCTCTCTCTTATCACGAGACCCATACCCAATAGTGGGGCAGAAAGAAGAGCTGAAGAAAAAAAAATGAAGCATTTTACATGCTCGTCCTTTTATCAAAACACAAGGCACAAAAATCGATAGATTTTTTTGAACAATAAAATAATTAATTATCTTTAAAATAAATAAAATAAAAAGTACAAATTGAAGCTTCTTATAATATAATATGGCAATAGAAACCAATAGAGAAGCAACAAAGCAAATAATTGTGTTGCCTCCAGCGCAGACTCGTGATCGAAAAATTGTTAGTTTCTATTGAAAGGAAACTTATTTTTATTTATGTTCAACTATTACGGTAGAGTAATATTTTAGATACACTTTCAATTCTATCAAATAGCATTCCATAACTGTTGTAATTCAGGATGACAGTTATATGTATGTGATGTTTCAAACCAAACAATTATAATATGGGCCCTGTCAACTAATAAATTTGAAATTCGAAATTTTTTTAATTTTTTTATTGCCAATGGTGGCAGACGAGCCATGACCCAGCGGTCAGTGGTAACTGTATCTCATGGAATGAACTATACTGAGAGTATTGTCAAGCCGCTGCGCACCATTTAATTTATCAGATATGAAATGAAATAATAAATGGCTATCGTCTGCTACAGCCAAAACGCACTGACGTGGTTCATGACCGGTCACATAGGAGACGGTGGTACCAACCCGTTCGGTCCCGATAGCAAGTGAGTACTCTCAATTGGTACCCATCAGTCATGTAATGGGTGATAATGGCTTACTTCCGTTAGTCGCCTTGAATGACACCCGCGGGAAAGGATGGGGTGGTGACACTTGTATTCTTAGTCCGTCACCACACGTTACACTGTTTTAAGTACATAATTACATAGTTCATTAATATTAACAATAAATACTATTAATATTGTAAATTACCACCGTAATGCCCATTTATTAATTTTATTGGCTCCAGATTATAGATACGCTAAATTTCATGATGATTAATTCAGTAGCTACGGCGGGAAAGCGTAACAAACTCACTTTCGCATTTATAATACAAGTAAGGATAAGGCTTATTATTACTACTACTAACTACCACATTATTTTGAAAATTTTATATAAAAAATTGCCCTTGCTAGCCCACATTGGGCCAGCGTAGTGGGCTATGGCCTAATCCCTCTCATCTTGAAAGGAGACACGTGCCCAATGTGGGATAAAAAAAGGGTTTAACAAAATACTGCTTTTATTCCACACCCCATTTTAATTCATGGGTACGTCAAAGCCAATTAGGGAAGTATAAATAAACAATCAATGCCGCCCCGATTGAAGGTAAACTCAAAATGGAACTCTCCAAATATTCAGTGTGGCATAGTAATTGCTCGCCCACAACGAAGAGAGCTCTTATCCAACAGTAGTGTAATATTTTGATCTGTAGGTATTGTAGCACTTGACATGCTCAGCTACTTTAAAGAACAAATTATTTGTGAATGTGGAAAATGAGAAGTTATCCCGCTCGCACTCAAACTAATCTGATCAGCTGACAGCTATATTGTGTTACATGAAAGAGTTGTTGTGTCAAACAGCTAGCGGTTATTTAGAACAGCTAAGCTAAGCAATCCAACTACGGCATGATATATTTCATTAAATCACATGGGGTAGGTTTAAAAAGAATATTTATATATATATATATATATATATATATATAATACTAGCCTTTGCTAAAAGCTAGTTTTCGGGTTGTATCTCAGGTTCCCAATATAGTACCGGGATAAAATGTATATGAGTTTTTAAATCTAATCGAGATCTATCAAATAAAAAAGTTGCGTCAAAATCCGTCAAGTAGTTTTTGGGTGATACGCGAACAAACAAACAGACAACGAGATAAACAGACAGACAAAAAATCTAAAAAAAATGTTTTGTGTTTAGACACGCCTATATAGCCTATTACAGTCATTTTTTCTCAAATATCTTAAATGTACAGACACAGCTTTGTTACAGTTTTATAATAGTATAGATAAGGTTAGGTTAAGTTTCATAGTAAACGTAATAGCTTCGTATTCCCATAAAATTGTTTATCCAAATGTTCAATAGCCATTAGACGTTGATAAGATTCAATGGCCTACGAAAACTATTATTTTATTGAGACATTATCCAGGTAATCTCAGTATGATAGCTAACTTTCAAACTCAAGTACTAAAATATACGACTATTGTTTTCTCCTCGAGATTGTTTTATCTATTTAATAGTGCATAACCTTGGCATTGTTTTCGTGACTATGATTCAAGATTTGCAAGTTCATTTAGTTATACCGAACTATTAAGATAAATTAATTTCGAATCATCAATCCATCCATCAGCCTTTTAACGTCCACTGCTGGACTTAGGCCTCCCCAAAAATGGGGGATAGTGCCGTAATCGCCACGCTTGGCAGGCGGGTTGGCGATCGCAGTGGATGTTGTTAATACTCGAAGGAGTGCTGCTACCTCCGCCCTCGGTATTCCCTCAGTCGGCTCTTACGACTTCCATGGGTGGAGAGGGTTGGGACAATTCTAAAGCAGGCCCCACACGTCACAATTTCGGTTAACAAATTTCAGTTATATCCTACATTTAGTGCAATTCATGACTTCAAACTATTTGAAGGGATGATTGAATTTACTGCTGCATTATCCCTGCTTCATCAAAAAAGCCTCTCAAAGGTACCCTCTTACGCAGTAATTTTTCATTAGATACCTCATAGAATATATTGGTTTTTTTAAATCCTGTACTAGTAAACAGTCCATGTACTTTGGGGGTCTTAGAGAGAAAGTCCTTTTTTTGTTGAGGCGGGGAAAAATATACTTAACCGCACATCCCGTTGTTGTTAAGCAGTGGGTTTAAATATCATCCTGGCAGTAATTATAGGTTGTTAGCCCTGAATAAAAATCTGATCTGTGCTGTAGAATAATGTGCTTATATGTAAGTATTTACAAAAAAAAGTAATAGGTATATGTATTATATCCGTAATCTGGTACCGATAGCACAAGCGTTAAGTTTAGTTTGAGACCAGAGGAATTTTTCTGAAATGTCCTTGAATTTTCTGTCTGCCATCATGGCCCACTACAAGTTCTCAGCTTTGAAAAGCCGCTGAGAAAATCTCTCAGGCACCGCCTTTTACCAGGCGGTTATAATATAAAAAATATGTCTATCTTAACAAAATTGTAGCTATAAATTTTGCTTTATGTCCAATAAATTATAACTACATTGTCAAATATTGCCTATATAATACATTTTATAAAGAACACAATAGCAATTTACGAGTATGTGAACAATTTTATAATGGATTATATAAAACAACATCTATTTGAATATAAAATATATTTTTTCGACCCATATTAACAATGGAATAATGAAATATTGGAATACCGACAAGTTACTACAAAAAATAATGACGTGGGTTGTGCGAGATAACAGTGATATTATCAGTTTCATTGAATTCTTAAAATATCGTCATCTATTATTCCAAAATATAATGCAACTAGCTTCTGCCCGCGACTTCGTCCGCGTGGAATAGTTACTTTGGGCTAACCCTAACTGGGGCCACCGCCCTTCCTCCTCATGACTGCCCGCCGGCCTTGCCCATCATAAATGCGCGCGTAGTACTTGATCATTACTTTGCTGCGATATTATTCTAAAACTGAGATATCCTATGATATTCATTGAAATCGAATAATGTAAAGGGCTATTTCGTCTTAAAATAAATACTTGTTGATGAATAACGTATTTATTTGGATAAGTATTAAAATATCATGTTTATAAAACACCTTCGCAAATAATGCATTCCATCCATCCATCCATCAGCCTTTCATCGTCCACTGCTGGACATAGGCCTCCCCAAAATGGGGGTTTTACCATAGTCGCCACGCTTGGCAGGCGGGTTGGCGATCGCAGTGGATGTTTTTAGTACACAGGGGAACGCTGCTGCCCGGTCCTCCGGTAATCCCTTAGTCGGCTTTTACGTCTCCCATAGGAACAGACAGGGTGGAGCTATTCTTGGTGCCGGCCCCACACAGCAGAATAATGTATTATTTTAGAACAAATTTGGTTATGCTAAAAAAGGTTATAGTGGGCCAACCTTAAAAGATCGACATATGCCGTCGCGGACTTTTTTTTAGAACTTTTAAAGGGATACAATTCTGCCATACATAACTTTTGCGAAACTTTACGCACCGTTTACGCAGCGCACGCAGCGGAAGCTCTCAAAAGGGAAAAAAGAAACCGATTTTGAAACATTCTTCATTGGTGATTCGCCCCTATTAGTCTTACCGTGATTATATATAGCCTGTAGCCTTCCTCGATAAATGGGCTATCTAACACTAAAAGAATTTTTCAAATCTGATCAGTAGTTCCTGAGAATAGCGCGTTCAAATAAACAAACAAACTCTTCAGCTTTATATATTAGTATAGATACGTTTTTCATTCAAACTTGAGAAAATATTACTTATTCCATACGATCTCCACAAACTAGATAGACCACCATGTGTGCATCTAGTCTTTGTTCGTCTTGTTGGTATATTTTTATTACCAACAGTGGTAGATGTAACAATGACCCGTTGCACCAGTCTGAATATACCAACAGTGGTAGAAATAACAACGACCCGTTGCACCAGTCGGAACTAAAGCTTGACTTTACCACCATACATCAAGAGTGAGGTAAGATGGGCTACATGTACCTAACACGGATGTAAATGTGTGATTAGATTACACAAAACAAGTACTATATACTTGTTGTTTTTTCTCTATATTTTTACAGTATTTCACGCCTCATAAGCAAAGCGTTGAGGTGGGTATTACTCTCGTTTCACGCAGAACAACAGATTTTTCAAACTTAAAATGTCTCTATTTATCATATATTGCACTTGTAAAATAATATCTCACACACATATCACAAAAAACGACTATTTTTAACACTCATGATATTTTTGATGTCATTTTGTTATTTAAACTAGTTAAAAAACTGTTTAAAAAAGTTCTATCTTGGGCGTCTGTGTATTGTAGGTATATTCGGATAATGTATGTTAACACGATAACGACCGAAATACTTTACTAAGTCTTTTTTTTTCTTTTTAACTTCAGTATTATTACGAATAGAGCCCTATCACTTTTCACGGTCTGATTCGATGTGGTTTAATTGTTATTAAATAAACAAAAAAAATACTGAATATTTACGCTCGACTCGACACTAAAACCAGCGTTGGGCAGCGCTATGCCTTTCATGAGAACTACTTCTATTGGTCATAGAGAAGATTTCTTATAATTAGCGCTAGATGGCGTATAAGATACGAAACCCACATTAGTACTTTTTGAAATTAGCGCTATCTATGTGATTTATTGGAAACTACTTAGTCAGACCAATACATTATTAATTACTTATCAAATAATCAATTTTATTGTGAAAAATGAAGATTATAAGGCATGCACTTTTGGATTTTCCAAATTTTTTGAGTACTTGACTTGTTCGACGATTTATCGGAATACAAATTGCGTAAATGTGAAATAGATAGTTATAGCTACTATTTGAATTTGAGCTTACATCTTTTGGATTACAATCCCAGGCACTATGCCAAAAATTTATTTTGTCACATTCACTTGAGATGTCCATATTACTTTATTTATTACTGTCTTGGGTGATAGTGTTAGAGTGAGATTGTTACACGAGAATTGATGCAACTTTTGAAGAAGTCAAGGATTTAGTGTCGGCTACAACGAGACTAAAGGGGATGAATAAAATATGGAACGCTAGAGAGTAATAGTGTGGTAGGGGATGACCTAAAAATATGGTTTGCAAATTAATCTTTGCTCATCATCTTTGCTATGAATAAAAAAATGTCTAATTTCAAAAAATAAATGCGGTGTCTTAGTATGCCTAGCAGATGTGAAATATTTAAATTAAAAAATATTTTTGATTAAGAAGAAGCAATAAACCAATTAAAGTTACTAACATCATCTTCGGTTTAACAAGCATGTGTATTCCCTACTCTACATCAAACATTAATTCATAAGTGACCAATTTCGTTAAAAATATTAGTACACACAATCCATCCATCAGCCTTTCGAAGTCCGCTACTGGACATAGGCCTTCCCAAGAGAACGCCACAACATGTGTTTCGCTCATATGGGGGATAGTGCCGTAATCGCCACGCTTGGCAGGCGGGTTGGCGATCGCAGTGGATGTTGTTAATACTCGGGGGAGTGATGCTGCCCACTCCCCTAGTATTCCCTGAGTCGGTTCTTACGACTCCCATGGGTGGAGAGGGGTGGGACAATTCTAAAGCCGGCCCCACACGGCAGAGTACATACAAAGGAATTATATATTTTTTTTATTAACATTAATGTGTTGACATTATACTGTTTAAACAGTTTCTTTTGTAGATCGAACAATTCAAGAGAATCTGTGATGCATATTGCTTTTAGTGATAACTAGGTTCTGCCCGCGACTTTGTCCGCGTGGGCTTCAAAAAATAAATAAGTCTAGTGACTTGCACTTGCATAGTTAGACTTGTCTAGTGACATGACATGTCAGCATACTATGCAAATATTGCTGTACCACATGAACAATCCATTTGTCCCAGAAAAAAGAAGCCTATGTTATTCCCTGACCTTAAACTACCACAATGCAAAAAAATCACGTTGGTTCTGAAAATACTAAAACAAATCTATGCGACGGCAACCGTATCCATAGTTAAAAGTTAAAATGTTTTTAAATTCGCATCCTATTGTTCAGTAATACAAGATTGGGAGACTATGATCATTTTAACCCCGAAGGGGTAAGGGATTGATCGCTTTAACGCTAAGGGGTTGAAAAAGTGTAGCACACCCAAATTACTTAGAACACCAAACTACTTTGTTCATTGCTTTGGTGGTCTAGCGGTTATACGATTGTGGATCATGCGATCTAGGATTCGAATCCCACGTTGGATCATCAATAAGATAATGAGTCCTCACAGTTGGCAATATTTCAGTTCCATGCCTCAAAATTCACAAGTTATTGATCTGGTTTTCTCCGGTCGTGTTGAAATACCATCTCATTGCGATGACTTGTGCACATACTCGTTCACTGTAATGTCTACCGCGTATATGGCCAGTGTCCGTTGACAGTGGTCACTGTGGCCGAAAATCGGTCAATTATTATTAACTTACTAGGCTTTGCCTACGGCAATATATCCCGCGGGATATAGTAGCTGGATAAAATGTTGGTATACCAATTTTTAAGTCTAATCAAGAGCTAGTTGTATCAAAATCCGTTTTTGCATGATTACCATTGCACGTAATAGCTAATAAAGGGCTCTACTATTCATAACTCTACGTTGATTGTATATAATCTCAGTTTCTAAGAGTTGAATTGGGGACCTCCCGTTTCACTGACCCTACTAGACCTTTGTAGAAGTTAAAATTCTAAATAAAATAAATCACTGTCTCGCATAGGCAATACAAAAAGTAGTGTCCATACCATCGGCATAAATTTTCGAAGCTAATAAATCTTTAAAAATGTCGTTCATGAAATAAGCTCCGAATGTAAAAAGAACTTTGTATGTAATGGTATAGAGGCTGAAATGGAATATTCAGATTCTAATATTGGCATTTTAGTTTTTTCGCGAGCTCTCCCCTCTTATAGACATAAATCACTTGGTAGATCTCGATTGGCTCTTAGTGCAATCCATTCATCAGCCTCTTAACGTCCACTGCTGGACATAGGCCTCCCCAAGAATGGGAGATAGTGCCGTAATCGCCACGCTTGGCAGGCTGGTTGGCGATCGCAGTGGATTTTGTTAATACTCGAAGGAGTGCTGCTGCCCACTCCTCCAGTATTCCCTCAGTCGGCTCTTACGACTCCCATGGGTGGAGAGGGGTGGGACAATTCTAAAGCCGCAAAAGTGCAATACTGAAACATAAAAATGGAATTTGTTAATTTTCTCCCTAAATATTGGCAATAATTAGTTCAGTGCCTAGACACACTTCAGATATTTTACAAAAAAATAACATTCGTAGTAATTAATACGTAGTAAAATAATTTGAAAGTTGTGTTTAGTCAGTGTGTCACTCTTTTATTTTCATATCTAAAAATGTTAACGCTTATAAGAGCCAATTAACAATAGGTAGTTTGAATAAAATTAAAACAAACGTTTACGCGTTTACAAACATTATTTTGAAGCCTCAACAACGGCAGCAAGTGGTTGATCTTTATCCGATTGGGATAGTTATTTTTAATTATAGTGAATAAAACACTGGTAACAACGTATCAATAACGAATATTTACGTTAAGAACTACTGCCCAATCAAAAACACGGTGGTAAACTAACATTTATATTAGGTATTTAATAATTTATGATATTTTTTTATAATTTATATTAGGTAACACAGTTTCAACGTATCAATAACGAATATGTACGTTAAGAAAATTGTTACCACTGCACGATCACAAACATGATAGGTAAGCTAACATTTATATATGGTATTTACCTACTACTAATTATAATGAATAAAACACTGGTAACAGTTTCAACGTATCAATAACGAATATGTACGTTAAGAAAACTTTTAGTACTGCACGATCAAAAACATGGTAGGTAAACTAAAATTTATATTTTTTTTTTGTTTTTTTTTTATTGCATGTATTGGCGTACGAGCCACGGTCCATCTGATTGTAAATGGTAACCGTCGCCCATGGACTCAACTATACCGAGAGTATTGTCAAGCCGCTGTTCACCATTTCATTTCACAGATATGAAATATCTCCTGCTACAGTCAAAACGTAACGATGTGCTTCATGGCCGGTCACACGGGAGATGGTGGTATCAACCTGCTCGAGCCCGATACCAAGTGAGTACTCCCACTTGGTACCCAGCCCTACCACCAGTCATGCAATGGATGATAATTGCTAACTTCCCTTAGTCGCCTCATACGACACCCCCGGGAAAGAATGGGGTGGTGAAACTTGTATTCTTAGTCCGTCAGCACACGGATAAAATTATATTTGGTATTTACTATGTAGTGTATGTAGTATGCCTAAGTGTCTAAACATGTATTCTCTTATATATATCAATGTTTATTGAATAAACGGACAGTCGTATTACAGCAGTCAGAGCGTTTTATTCTCACCGTATATCCCAACCTTACATGGCGACCCTGCCATGTCTGGTATGGGCGTCGGGTTACAATTAGCTGGCACATGCAATATGTGCATATAGACTTTGATCTCCATTGTGCAGAAATATAGTCGTGTTTCTAGAACTTATTTTAAAAGATGTGCAATTCCAACATACCGAAAAGGGAGGAGGTCATTATTATTCAAAATGGAATTGGGACCTCAAATTCGGCAAGCACGGGACAACTTCAGTTTCACGTATCGGCTATTAGTGTGGTAATGATGATAATATTATGTGTTATATTGATTCTGGCAGTCTACCTGTTATATAAATGCTATAAAAACTGCCATGAAACATGGATTAACGACCAAATGATTCGTCGTTCATTAAGAAGGTCATTTAATCGGCGTGGACGTAGAGAACCAGAAGAGACAAGGCGTTCGTCTTCTGAAACGCGGTATCTACCGTACACTACTACGTGTTCAGCGTGTACATCCAGCAGCAGACCTCGAGATGACATCGAGCAAAAACCGTAATAAGCGCAATATCGTTTAAAAAATAAAACTGTTGTGCGCGTAAATTTAAAACGAAAATGAAAATTAAAGGTAAAAAAAAAGATCTGTGTTGTGCGCGTAAAATTTAAAATATGTTATAAAACGTGTGAAGATTGGACTATGGTAACTGGATTTATGTAAGCTTATAGGTATTACTCTTAGTAATAAGATATTATGGTTATCTGTTATGGTTATGCTACTATATTTTTACTTTTACTTTTAAAATGAAAAGTTATGGCTCATGAGCTCAATGATATATATGACAAGTTGAGATTAATTAAAGAAAATTTAGTTAAATTGAGTTATGATAAAAGGACACCAGACCGCTTAAAAGATAAGTTAAATGAAGCAACTATTGTATATAATAGTTACATAGTTTTAATTCCTAGTATTCAGGAACAAATAGACAAGAAAATTTATAGTGGTGACAGTTTGTCTTTAATTAAATCTTTTAATTATAAAATTACGTCATTATATACAGAAATCGAAGAATTTTGTAGTAAGTTGCATGTACCTACGTATAACCTATAAGTGTAGTTCTAAACAATTTGGCTCAACATCAAAATCAAAAATGGAGTTTAATTTAAAAACGGCCCTGAGTTTGTTACCGCTCATGAATAATGACGAATCTACAACTAGGCAATTAATTGACGGTATTGATTATTATACATCAACTTTGAAAAACGATGACTCTAAATTAAATTTAATAAAATTTGTGTTAAAAAATCGCCTGTCCCAAACAGCGAAATTAAGACTTAAATCAGATTATACATCCGTAGACGCATTACTATCTGATATGCGTACTATATTATCACTAAAAAAGAGTTCTGTTGCTTTGCAAAATAAGCTTCAGTTCTTGCGACAAGATCAAAGGTCAATTGATGATTATGGGAAGGATTTAACTGAGATATTTAGGGACTTGTCTTTTGCGCAAGCTGATGGAAATACGGAAAATCTCAAAATTTTACAGCCAATTAATGAAAAACAGGCAATTAAACGTTTCGCCGACGGATTACGCAATAGACGCCTCAGCACAATAATAGCTGCTCAAAAGTTTGATTCTTTGAATGAAGCTGTACAGGCAGCGATAGATGAGGAGACGATGTCAATGCCGTCTGCGTCAGGAGATATTTTAAACTTTAATAAAAAACGTAATAATAATTTTATAGGGTCTTATAATCGAGGTAATAACAATTTTGGGGTCAGTCGCCAGTTTCGCGGCGTCTCTACCTACAATAACTATAACAGACCAGCCATCCATCGTGGTACTACGTTCTACCGAGGCCGGGGTCGCGCCTTCCAGAATCATGGCCGAGGCCAGTCAACATTACAACGAGGCACGAGTAAGTACTCTAATTTTAATAATAGGAACGTTGTATATTATAGAGGTCACCAAGGGACTAACCGAAGTGCAAATATTCGTGTGCTAAATGATGAGTCCACCACAACTGACTAATGCACTGAGCAGAGCAAATTTTTTCGTGAATAATGGTTTCATATGTGCAATTAATAGTACTTGTTGCATTGATTTATATGTAGGTGAATATAACTTCTCATTTTTAATCGACACAGGAGCCTCCATTTGTGCTGTGAAATATAAACATGTTCTCGAGTTAAACATTCCGATCCATAAACAGAGCATTAAGATAAGTGGAATTGGCGGTACAATAGATGCAATCGGATATGTTTATATGTTTATTTAACACTTAGTAACTGTTATGAATTACCGGGAGCTTTGATGAAACATAAGTTTTATGTTTTTAATACCTTCCCATGTAAGGCTCATGCTATTTTAGGACAAGATTTTCTTATGAGATTTAATGCTATTTTAAATTTTAATTGTTTGAATTTAACACTAACTAATAATAACTCAAATAAAAATATTACTATACCTTTAAAGCCAAAAAAAGAAAATAATTCTTATTGCTATTTGCTACCAAGATCCGAATCGATTCATTATATACAAACTAACTTGACAGAGGAATGTCTTGTTTGTTCGTCAGAATTACAGGAAGGGATATTTCTTGCTAGCGTATTAGTTAAACCGTTAAACGGTAAGATACCAATTTTAATTTTAAATACAAGTGAGAATGAGATTCAGCTTAATAACATTCAACCGACTATACAGAAAATTAGTGAATATAAATTGTGTTCCTTCGAAAAATGCAAAAATAAAAATTCAGTTCGAGTAAAAAAAATATTTAGCTTATTAAATTTAAAACATTTGAAGAGCAAATAGCTATCGAAAACATTTGTGCAAAATTTTCAGATATATTTTTGTTGCCAGGGGACAAGTTAACTACAACAAACATTTATAAACATCACATTAGTTTGAAGCCCAATACTCAGCCAGTATTTAGTAAACCCTATAGAATTCCACACTCCCAAAAACATGAAGTAAACAAGCAAATTACTAATATGCTACAAGATGGTATAATAGAACCATGCCAGTCTGAGTGGTCTAGCCCATTATTACTGGTACCTAAAATATTGGATAGTTCAGGCGATAAAAAATGGCGTTTAGTAATCGATTACAGGAAATTAAATAATTGCATACAAGATGACAAGTTCCCACTCCCAAATATTACTGAAATGTTGGACTCCCTTTCAGGTTCTATATACTTCTCTACACTTGATCTTTCTAATAGTTATTATCAGTGTCACCTTGACCCTAACAGTCGGAAATATACAGCATTCTGTGCTGGGCAATTTAAAGTTTCAGATAATAACGGTTTAAATAAAAACTGTACTGCATCCGCTTCAGGTCAGTATCAAATGACGCGAATGCCCATGGGGTTAAAAACTAGCCCTAACGCTTTTTCAAAAATGATGTCTGTCGCAATGTCAGGTTTGACATATGAAAAATGCCTAATATACTTGGATGACCTTGTAGTTTTCGCGGACTCATTACAATACCATACTAAGAACCTCATAATTTTTTTTACTAGATTGCGTCAAGTAAATCTAAAGCTAAATCCTCACAAATGTAGTTTTGTTAAAAAGGACATTTTATATTTAGGTCACGTTATATCGAGTGAAGGTGTCCTTCCCGATCCTGAAAAAATTCGGGTATTAAACAATTGGTCAGTTCCGAAAAATTTAGAAGAATTAAGTAGGTTTGTAGCGTTTGCCAACTATTATAGGAAATTCATTAAAAACTTTGCGAATATAGCTTATCCTTTAAATCAGTTAACTAAGAAAAGTAAACCGTTTATATGGGATCAATGGATAAATGTCAAATCGCTTTTTCTACTTTAAAATCCATAATTTCATCTCCCCCTATACTTCAATATCCTGATTTTTTGATAAATCACAAATTTATACCGCAAACTGACGCTTACCAACATTCATTGGGCGCTGTATTGTGTAACTTTAATAACAAACCAATTGCATTTGCAAGTAGAAACCTTAACAAAGCAGAACTCAACTATCCCACAGTGGAAAAGGAACTGTTGGCGATAGTCTGGGCCATTAAACATTTTCGTCCTTATTTATATGGTCGTACATTTATTATCCAAACCGATCATAAACCTTTAAAATATTTATTTGGGATGCGAGATCCGTCTAGTCGACTAATTAAATTTAGACTTTTACTCGAGGAATACAATTTTATCGTAGAGTATATAAAAGGATCAGAAAATATTCCTGCCGATACAATGTCACGATTGCCTATTACATCAACGGATTTAAAAAATATGCATGAAGGCATTATAACTGTTATGACGCGATCATAATATAAAAAAGTCTTTGATTCTCCGATTTCTACGGGTACTATAATTCCTACTGACGATGGGCCTACGCAACCTAGAGTTGTAGAAATTCATAGGAACCCCGGATGTCCGTAGAACTTAAATTTATTGACAAAAGTAACCTAAAAAGCCTACGTAGGAGAAATAAAATTGATTTTGAAAATAATATATTTTGTTATTCGTCATCGAGAATGACATTATTCATAAATCCAGTATCCCAATCGCAACTGACGCCAGACGCTTTTGTGAGGGAACTGAAATATTTTTGTGAAAAAATTAACGTGCACGAATTAATATTTATACGAAGAAAAACGTATGATGATTTTATTAAAAAAATAGTTCAAGAAATAAAGTCGTATTCGATTTGGTTCGGACCGCGATTATGTATCTTAAATGACGTAAAAATAATACATGATAAAGACGACCGAAAAGTAATATTGAATGATTTTCATCTTCTACCAACAAGTGGCCACGCTGGTATAAGACGAATGTACAATAATATCAAGAAATATTACTTTTGGCCAGGTCTTGAAAAGGATGTAAAGGAATTTATTAGGAAATGTGACAAATGCCAGAAGCAAAAACATACTTCTCATTACGTCAAAGAGTTAAGTAAATACGTTGAAGCGTATCCTGTGGTATCTAAAAGTTCTGAAGAGATAGCAAAAAATTTCGTCAATAATTTCATACTCCGTTTTGGTATTCCGTCTAAAGTTACAACGGATAGGGGTACTGAGTTTTTGTCATCAGTTTTCAAAGAAACATGTAACATATTAAAAATAACTACATTAAACTCTACCGCATACCACCACGAAACAATAGGTTCATTGGAAAATACACACAAAAATGTAGGTAACTTCTTAAGAATTCAAACAAATAACCATTCGGGTTCATGAAGTACATGGCTTCCCTTTTGGTGCTTTGCCTACAACACATCTGTACACAATTCGACTAAATTTACGCCATATGAACTAGTTTTCGGGAAAAAATGCAATATTCCATCAAATTTAACTCAAAATTCAATAGATCCTCTTTATAATTATGATAATTATCCTTTAGAGTTGAAATACAGGTTACAAACATCGCAAAAAGAAGCATATCAAAATTTATTACAAAGTAAATTACTTCGAAAATAGAAACATGATCTAAACTGTAATCCTATTACATATAAGGCAAACGACTTAGTACTCGTAAAAAACGAGACGGGGAACAAACTTCAAAATATTTATAACGGGCCATACTTAGTTCTCAAAGATGTTGCGCGAAATGTTGAAATATTAAAAGACAACGGAAAAACAGATTTAGTGCATAAGAATAGAACTAAGTTATATTATTCGTAAATAAATTAGATTTTTCCTTTATATACAAATTACTTTTTTTATCTCTTTATTTCTTTAATTATTTACTAAAATTTCACTACAATGTATACAACGAATATACTTAAGTATACACTATTATTGTTTTTATACACTTTGTTTACTTGCAGTTTTATTTTACTTACAAACAAAATTTGCTTAGAATATTAGAATTTAAATAAGTATCAATATAACCACTGTATTAGAACGTTTAAGATACTATTATACTATAATTCAAACTATATTTAGTTGTAATCGTATAAATAAAATAATGTTACACTATTATTTTATTTTTCCTTTCGGGGAAGGTGTAGTGTATGTAGTATATTAAGTTATGCCTAAGTGTATAAACATGTATTCTCTTATATATATCAATGTTTATTGAATAAACGGACAGTCGTATTACAGCAGTCAGAGCATTTTATTCTCACCGTATATCCCAACCTTACAACTACAATAAATCGATACTAACAAACTTAACTCGCTTAAAAACCATTATTATTTCTAACGGCGCCAGACATTTTCTAAGACTCACAATTAATAAGTGATAAAGAATAATTTTACTCCTACCCTCTCTGATAGACCACGAGAAAAATATCTGGGGTTATAGGAACACATCAGCGAGACAGGCATTTATCTTTTAGTAACCTTTGGCCATTCCCCCATCGTAGACAAAACTAGTTTTAAGATTATGTTTCAAATTCCCCAAATATAAGCGGGTTAAAACGTATAAGTACCAGTTTTTAAGTCTAATCAAGCTATCACACAACAAAGTTTCATCAAAATCCATTCAGTAGTTTTTACGTGATATGTCAACAAACAAACAAATAAACAGACAAAAAGACGACAGTTCTATAAAAAAAAATATTTTCTAAGACGTATTTTTTTCTCATAACATCTGAAATAGCTCTGTTACGGGTTTATAATAGTTTATACATCCATCAGCCTTTCAACGTCCACTTCTGGACATAGGCCTGCCCAAGAGAACGCCACAACGAGCGGTCCCGTCATGGGGATAAATAGTTTATACAGATTAAATTAAAATCCTTTAAATCATGTATGACTATATAAATTATATAATTATACTCTTATTATGCCACGACATAGACATCTATATTTAATTCTATATAAATTACTCAATTTATTCGTCTGCCCTTCACTTCAATGTCCCAAAAATAATTATTGCGTTGAGTATAACCACGCTGATAGCTCACCCACAGCGTATATGTATAGACATCATTATAAAATATTTATAATCTACATTAAAATACAGTGTCAACTAGACACATATTATATTTGGATTATGTCCAATACCTCACATTATAGAAATATAGACCAATGACGTTTTAAAATCTATTTAATGGTACGATGTAGAAATTGTTAAACTAACAACTGTGTCAGTGTACAGTATGAGTCTTTTATCGATATGAATGGGATTAGGCTGTGGTTTGCCCCCATTTCTAGTGCGCTTCAACTATGATTTACCCCACCACATAGACCCAATATGAATTAGTTAACTTCATAAGCTGTTGAGGCATGACAAATATGTTTCCAAAAGACTCACAATATCGAATTTTATAGGCCGTTCATTTTGAATATGGAATAATCAATTTTAATATCTGTAAAAACTATCCCTCACTCTACATATAGGTACGCTTTGCTTACGGCTCGATTGTGGAAGTACCACACTCTCACAGAAGATCAGCGTGTAACAACAATTAGTACATCTCCTGCTGTGTTTTATATGATAATTGAGAGTGCCGGAAGCCCAAACCCTTTCTTATCCCCTCTCCGCCTCCTATCCCTTTCAATGGCGATGCCTAAGTGATGCCTCTTGTGTTGCTATCAATAGGCTACGTTTAGCGCTTACCATCATCATAGATAGGCTGTATGTTTGTTTGCTACCCGCTTTGTACAGCATGGGTTATCTTGAAAGATATGAGAATTGAAACAGCTGTTATTAGTAATTGTTATTTTTAAAAGAGTTTTAAGCCGCGACTTAACAAGTGCCTTTTTTTTTGTTAAGGCGGGAAAAAATGTTCCTAACCACACACCCCGTCGTTCGGGGCAACGAACAAGGTAGTGTGGGGCTTTCACCCACTAAAGAAACCCGCTGTGTGCTATCTCTCCGCCTTTATTGGCGGGCCACTGGAACTATATTACATTCCTTCGGTGGTGACTTAACAAGTGCCTACGCAAAATTATATTGCTATGGAAAAAATAAACTCTAAACATAACCACACTTTCAGTATTTAAAATAAAAGTTGTTTAAGCTTTTCGGGGAGTCCCCTGCCACGTAGATGGCGTATTATTTTGTATAGTGGTGAATAATTTCGCTGTACACATTTTTGCATTTATAATATTAGTAAGGAATGAATCGATTCTTTATGAGGACAAACGAAAACGTGGACTGAATCTAATTTGGAATAAACCACAATATTGATGCCAAAAGTTATCATTACTGATATTTTATAAATAACATTGCTCATTGATCTATGTGAAATTATAATTTGATTGAATGATATTTCTGCTCCTTCCAAATTCCTTTTGAATTATTTATAACTGAAAATGTACAGGAATGTTCGAGTCAATTCACACCAAAAAAAGGCGGCGTATTATCTCATGATGCCAGCCGACTTTTAACATAATCGTAGTTACCTTGCAGCTATCGATCATCGGTTCCTATGGAGCACCAGTCTAATAATGGGGCTAACCTCAAACATTAATGGGGCTAGCCTCAAACATTAATGGGGCTAGCCTCAAACATACTTTTCGGAAACTATTGTTTTTTAGTAATGCTGAATCTTTTTTTTTTTTGTTAAGGCGGGGAAAAATGTGCATAACCACACACCCTTTCGTTCGGGACAATAAACAAAGTAGTCTGGAGTTATTGATCTATAAATTAAGGATAAGGATACACAATTGTGTTTAGAAGTCAAGCATGTTGATATGTTCCAGACGTTATGGCAGCTCGCACGTCGAAACAACACTAAACGAAATGAGTGCAGAAAAGTGTATTCTGCTCTCATTTATAGTGGACACTTTTAGTGCATAATTATGGATCTTCTCATTTTTATATACCTATCAATGTCTGGGGTGCTCATTTATTAATAATTCCGCCTTTTGTCATTTCTCCGCCTGTATTAGGCGACAATTGGAACTCTGTGATATTACTTCAGTGGACACTTACTATATTCTGACTGAAATTTCTGTGAATATGTCCTTCCTGTATTTTCGATTCAGTTTTCTACGAGAAAATTTACACCAATAAGCTAGTTTGGTGAAGTCTCAGTGTCGTTCGGTATAGTTAGTTTCGGCGTACTACAATGTGACACAGCTCTAGTGGGCCGCCGGTACTGGCGGAGAGACAGTACCCGGCGGGCTTATTTGGTGAGTAAGAGCCTCACACTAAATTATTCATTGCCCCTAACGACGGGGTGCGCGGTTAGGTTCATTTTTGCCTGCCTTAACAAAAATAAGGCTGTCAATAGGACTTAATATCATTATGTTTTTCATTTGACTTACCGGTACGCCTTCCCTGTTATTAATTTATATAAAAGCACGCTGAAGTTAAATACGTATAATAGACTTAATACAATGTCATGCAATAGAGTAATAGAAGTGGCATGGCAAATAAATATCAAACCCAGTCGCCCTCACTTTTATTGAAATAAATTATTTTCGTTCAATAATGACAAGCCAAAAAGGAAACATCTAAAAGATTTATGAAGTCTGGAAATAAGATTACTTGTTATGTAAATGTTCACTTTCCTTTTCGATAACCGAGCATATTGATGGAAATTGTTTCAGAGTTCGGTTTGGAATTAATAACAAAACACCAATTTTTAAAGTTTTTGTCTGTCTGTCTGGCTGTTTGTTCCGAATATTGATCCACAGCTAATCTACTGAAGAGCTGCACTAATTTGGACGGTACTCATAGGACGGAGACTACTAGATACTTTTATCTTGGAAAAATAATTAGGATTCTGCACTAAAAATAAAATAAATAAATTCCACGCGGACGAAGTTACAGGTGTTAGCTAGTTTATAATAAAGATGCCCTTTTTTATAAAATATATACTTTGGTTATATCCCAATATGATAGCGTGATAAAATATAAGAGAAATCAACAAAAAGTTTCATCTTAATCGATTCATTAATATATGCGTGATAAACCGACTAAGAGTTAAAAATGTTTTGATTACAGCTACTATTAAATAGGCTAAAACAATATTTCTTTTTTCAAATATCTTAAATGTACAGTCACAGCTCTATTACAGTTTTATAATAGTATAAATAAAGAAGAAAATAAGTAGTTATTAAATAAATATTCACGGACATTTTCACACAGCGTCCTCTGTTCCCAAACTAAGCTTAACGCTTGTGCTATGGGTACTAGATTACAGATATAATACATATTATTACTTTTTTTTTGTAAATACATGCATATAGATAACATCCAGACGCAATACAAATATCTGTGCTCATCACACAAATAAGTGGGATTCGAACCCACGACCTCGTGCATGGAAGTCGGTTACACTTGCGACTACGCTACCAGGCCAAATACCACGCACGCAAACACTACCAGACGTTACTAGCAGCTAGACAACCCCAAGTAAAGGCATAATGTATAATAGAAGGTTGATAGAAAGGAAATGAAGAGGTTTGTTATTTACTGGAAAAAAATATCTACCACACACCCCGTTGACCGGTGCGTCCCGATATTCTATGAGAAGGTGGTACTTCTCGGGCGGGTCATAATAATATACCTTTTTTTTTGTTAAGGCGGGAAAAAATGTTCCTTACCGCACACCCCGTTGTTCGGGGCAACGAACAAGGTAGTGTGGGGCCCTCACCTACTAAAGAAACCCGCCGTGTGCCGTCTCTCCGCCTTTGTTGGCGAGCCACTGGAACTATGTGACATTCCTTCGGTGGTATATAATATACCTACGAGAATTAGGTCACCAAAAACGATTTGGGGTGTTTAAAAATATAATGTTAACATACATAGATAGCCAGAATAGTTATTAATACGGTATGCATAATAAAGCGATACAAAATATATTTATAGTGCATTTTTTTACACGATGGCTGCGAATGCCAGCAATACCAGAGTGCCATCATTATTTTTATTTGTAGAAATAAATATTCTTAACCATACACTCTGTTAAAATATTATTTATGAATGTGGAAAAAGAGAAGTTTAGTGCGAGCGGGATTCGAACCTGCGTCCTTTCCAATCCGGGGAAGTGCTCTAGACCGCTAAGCCATCGCAGTGACCAACGGCCATTCCCAATCTCCACATCACATTTATTTTTTCTTTACGACCCTTTTTCCAAACTTATCATCACGCCATTTCCCTTGCGGGGTAGGCAGAGAGAACAGAGTGCAAAGAGGCTCTATTCTTGCATACATTCATAACTCTCTTTATACACGCTCACCGGTTTCAGACTCCTGACGCCACCTTCCTTCTATACATGACCGATTTTGTCTAGGTAGGTGAGTCTCACCAAACCAGTCGCTCGTCCGGCATTCTTTCCACATGTCTGAACCATCGGAGCATTCCCTTTCGCATCTTTACACTAATACTCTCTTTCATACCTACTCGCTCTCTTACGTCGTCGTTACGAAAGCGGTCAGTCAGCCTCACTCCACAGATTCTCCGCAGAAAACCCTATTTCCACATTCACAAATAATTTGTTCTTTAAATTAGCTGAGCATATCAAGTGCTAAAATACAGATTAAACGCATACTCTGTTATTCAGGATATTACCCTATGTTGTCGCTGGGCTCTACCATCTATAATAATACGTACTTTTTGCTATTAAGATACTGTTGACTCCTTGATTTGATTCTCGAAAAATAATATAAATAAATCACCATACAGTATACTTTTATAACCCCGAGTTATGAATATCCTAATGCGACCTTTCCTCGATCAAAACATATACGGTAGTGACAGAATGTAGGTAACCTCTTTTAAGAGTCGTATATATTTTCAACGGGTTGTTAGGGTCTGACGTTGATACGAGGGTTGACACACAATTAAATCTTAGGATGTGTGATACTGATGTTATTATAATTCAGTTGACAACCTGACTAGGGGCACCTTAACTTTTATTGGAAATAAAATGTCAACGTAGTTACGTCTCGGTGTCAATAGGGCAGTTTTTTTATAAGATTGAATTTAAATTATAGGTATTATTAGATCTGTTATTCCAGCAAGTAACTAACGTTTAGGACCGATCACGTCCACCCGGGATTCGAGCATGTCCAATGCTCATCATCAGGAAGAGTGCGCAGCGGCATTTGCGAGCTCCCGGCATGCACTGCAAAGGGCATTATATTATATCGAAATCCGTTCAATGCAGCATTGCTCAAGGACGCTCATTTTGGCACTATTTATTGCCTTCGGTAGCAGGTGAGCTACGGCCTATCTGATGGTAAGTGGTAACCGTCATGGACTCAACTAAACCGAGGGTATTGTCAAGTCGCTGCTCACCATTTCATTTCACACATAGATAACATGAAAGGAAAAAAATAACGGCTATCTCCCGCTACAACCAAAACACACCGATGTGCTTTCGGCTACACAGGAGATGGTGGTACCATCCAGCTCGGGCCCGATAGCAAGTGAGTACTGCCACTTGGTATCAAGCACTACCACCAGTATAAACACTTTGTTAATGTGGACGTCAAAAAGCTAATTAAAGAAAAATGATATTATTTTAATAAACACAAAACCGATTTTATTTGTTTAGGCGGGAAAAAATATACCTAACCGCACACCCCGTCGTTTGGGGCAACAAACAGGGTAGGTAGTGTGGGGCCCTCACCCACTAAAGAAACCCGCCGTGTGCCGTCTCTCCGCCTGTGTGGGCCACCGGAAACATATTACATTCCTTCAGTGGCCCGCCGGCGGAAATACCTAAACATAAACCTTAACGGAGGTCGTATCTAAGTTGTGCATTTGCCACTTGAGCCATAGGAAATTTTAAGTAATCTTAAATCTAAATGTGACAAGTACTTGTGAATACCTGACCTCCTTCGCGCTTCGGGAGACTCGATAAGTCTCAGCTGTTAAATAACATCCTGGCAGTCCTGTATGTTATCAAAATCTTGTCTTATCTCATTAGTGGTGTCACTGAGGACAGATGCTGCTCCTCTTCGATTCATTTTCAAAATTGTTTTATTTGATATCGGTAGTCTAGACGCTAGCAACATAAAAACATCACTTGTGTAACGTTAAATTCGAGGAAAGGGATATGAGTCGGAGAAAAAGGATAGTAAGGAGAAGATGAGAAAGAGGTTTAGTCCTCCGGCGCTCTCATTTACCATATGAAACACAACAGTAGAAGTACCAGCTGTTGTTTGACGCTGAACTTATGATAGAGAGCGTTACTTCCCCGGTAGACCCAACAGACGTTTTCCTGTTCAAACATTGGCGTTTCGATTGGATTCGTTTGATAGAGGTATATCTTTTTACATTAGAAAAAATTGAAGAAAAACATCCTGAAATCCCATCGTGGTTCCATCTACCGGGTCCAAATGTGAATCTAAACCATCCCGGTACTTACTCAAACATTCACAAATAAATAGAAGAAAACGTCCTGAAATCCTATTGTGGCGCCACCTTTATTTTTTGTTAAGGCGGGAATAAATGTACCTAACCACCCACCCCGTCGTTCGGGGCAACGAACAGGGTAGTGTGGGGCCCCCACCCACTAAATAAACCCACGTGTGCCATCTCTCCTATATTGGCGGGCCACCGGAACCATATTACATTCCTTCAGTGGTATTGTGGCGCCATATACTGGGTCCAAATGTAAATCTAAACCATCCAGGGTGCCACCCAAACGCATACAGAAAAAAACATTCAAATCGGTCCAGTCGTTTAGGAGGAGTTCAGTGACATACACACGTACAGTAGAATTATATATTACTAGCCTTTGCCAGCGGCTTCGCCGCAGCCAAAAGCTAGTTGTTTGGTTATATCTCAGGTTCCCGATATAGAAGCGGGATAAAATGTCTACTAGTTTTTAAGTCAAATCAAGGCCTTTCAAATAATTGCTGTGTATCGTTCCCCATCTTATAAAAATCTCAATAACTGTTATTCCAGTTTAGCCTAAACAATATCCTTATTAAAAGCACAGAAGAATATTATACTTATTGGCGATATTAGTATAGATATTAAGCCTGGCAATAATGATATACACGCAAGTGATTTCTTAAACTTAACAGCCACACTGGGCCTCCTGCCTGCCCACTCCCATCTAACAAAGAATAATAACTGTCTTGACCATGTTATGATGAATACCAAGTCTGCTGCCAGAGTTTGTGTTCTAGAAACACATATTACAGATCCGTATTTTTGGAATTAAATAAGACACCAGCGCACTACATGAAATCGTCATCTTTTAGATATGACTATGACGCATTCAAAAAAGAAGTAGATAAATATGACTTTAGCTTCATATTAAATATAGTAGATCCTAATTTAGCAACAAATCACTTAATTACCAGTTTGCAAGGTATTATATCTAAACATGTTGGGGTTGTTCAAACTGCAAATAAAAAGAGGATTATCAAACCTTGGATGACTCTGGGTCTGCTTCGCTGCATTCGCAACCGCGACAAAATGCATTGCTGGGTTAAAAAAATGCCCAACGACATTATTATTAAGACCACATATATCCGGTATCGAAATTTCTGCAATAACTTGTTAAAAAAATTGAAACATGAATATGAAAAAACTGAACTCCAGAAGGCTAAAAATAATTCCAAATCACTTTGGAGGGTAATTAAATCAATTACTCAAAGTAATCGTCAACGGGTCTTTAGAAGTGGCTTGTTCGGCTCCACTACCGACCTAGTACCTTGTGAAAATATAGTAAATAGTGCCAATAAATATTTTGCAAATGTAGGAGCAAACCTTGCTGCACAATTGACTTCACACAGGAAAGGCTATAATAAGTCAATTTCGGAATCCCCATTAAACTCTCTTGTTATGCACCCTGTTGATGAAACTCTAGTGGAACTCATAATTAAAAACATTTGCAGTGATTGTGCGACCGGTTGGGATAATATTCCAGGAAGATGCATCAGACAGTCTAGTAATGCCCTTGCACCCTCTGTAACATACATTTGCAACTGTGTAATCAATTCAGGAGTTTTCCCTTACGCTTGTAAACGTGCGATAGTCCATCCCATCTACAAAGGTGGAGACAAAGACGATATTGCTAACTATCGACCAGTCTCAGTTCTCAATGCTTTATCCAAAATAATAGAGCGTATCTTAAATAACTATCTTGTTGGGTTTTTATCTAAGTACAAATTGATAGCTAGTAACCAGTACGCTTTTAAACCAGGGATTTCCACAGAGGATGCGGTAACAGACTTTACAAATGCTCTCGTCAACAAACTAGACAATAAATTAAAATGCTATGGGGTTTTCCTAGACCTAAGTAAGGTCTTTGACACCGTCCATATCCCTATATTGATTGCAAAAATGGAGCACATGGGTATACGTGGTCTGACCCTAAAACTTCTCACTAATTACCTCAATGGACGCAGTCAATGTATCAAGATCGATTCTTTTGTCAGCAAGGAAGAAAACTTATGCTTTGGCTTACCACATGGTAGTATTCTGGCGCCCACCCTCTTCCGAATTTATATTAACGACCTCTGTCAATTGCCTCTTAATCAATGTGATATATTTACTTATGCAGACGATACTGCCTTGTTGGTATATGACAGTGACTGGACCAAAGCCAAGCACAGAGTAGAAAGTTCCCTGCAAGCAGTTACGGAGTGGTTGTCGACTAACGCACTAGCCCTAAATTTTGCTAAAACTAAAATCCTCCAGTTTTTCCACCGAACTGGATCAAACCTCCTTCCATCTCCAAACAGATCAAAGCACATACATGTAACTACCTAACGTAATGCGATTGTCCTTGTATTACAATCGCCCGTAACATCAAGTATCTAGGTATTAATATTGACGAAAGGCTGGACTGGCGTGATTCACATAGACGAACTCTGTTCTCACATACGGAAATTAATATACGTATTTAAAGAACTAAGACATTCCGCTGACCTAGATACAAAAACGCTAGTTTATCGCTCTCTATGTGAGTCTATTATAACTTATTGTATCCCAGTATGGGGAGGTACCCATAAAACAGCTATACTTAAAGTTGAGCGAGCTCAACCTGCTGTCTTGAAAGTAATGCTCGGACGACCGAGAGATTATCCTACCACTCAGCTGTACTCTAATGCCAAAGTGCTTACGGTTAGGCAACTTTACATCTTACGTACTGTCTCGCGGCGGCACACCACATTTCCATTGGATACCCGATTGAATAATCGAAGGTCGGGCTACCCTATATGCCAAATCCCAAAATATCATACTGCACTTGCTCAAAGACATTTCAATGCACAAAGCGCCCGTATTTATAATATAATTCATAAGCGCCTTTCTATTTACAAACTTACCTTGTATAATATGAAGAACAAAATAAAAAAACTGGCTACAATCGCTAACATACGACACCGAACACCTAATAAAACTCTATTCTTAAAACGCTCCACTCCTCTGCTTTAACACGTATGCATACCGTACAATACACACATTTACACACATAATTTCAAACACTACCCACATTTACATATTATACATACACCCACATTTTTGTTTTGTAATTACCTTTAATTATTAAGCTATTTGTTTTATGTTACTTAAGCCCCAAATATGTGTAATACTCGATTGTTAAAAATGTATGTTTTAATTACAGTTATGCTAAATATGGGAGGGCACTGGCTTCTGTAACACAGGTGCTAAACCTAGCGCAGAAGTCAGAGACTTCAAACCTTATGTTGTATCTAGTTGTATAAATAAAGTTTTTTAGTTAGTTTAGTAGCTCAATTTACGACCAAAGTCTTCAATACTCGCTGTTCTATGTTGGGAGGTGTTACGGAACCCTAAATATCTTGCAACAGTACGATTTCCACGCTCAACGTTGCCTAGAACACAAGATCAGCGAAATACAAGCGTGTGACGCGAACGTGGGAAATACAGTATAAAATTTTACAAAATTCATTCTTGTTTCAAACATCGAACAACTGTCACTTAGATTATAATTTCCTTTATGTAATTTTTATTTCGATTAAAAGTATAAGTAACGCATTTTGGTGTTTTTGCGACCTCCGTCAGTAGAACCCTTAACTCATAGCACCATAATTATTTTGAGAAACATTTACATTTCCAATTCTATAATAATAATATTTCATATAATTCCACACCCTTAAACAATCGACTTTAATTCTACAAAAGCTACCCTTAACATCTATAATACACAATGAACATAAGGGAAAGTTAATTCTATAATTTATGTGAGGCCACACTCGTGGATACGACACGTAACGGTAAATTATCTTTTAAGCAGAAACTAATCTTGGGACACAAGTTCTACAGTTAAGGGGAATATAATACGTTTAACCTTTTCCAAGCAACCCAAGGGGAAAACCTTTTATGGTGCTTCCCTAAATTGGTTTTGTCAAAACAAGGTTTCATGTTTACGCATTTTTACGGATAATAGATTAAGTAGGGCTCTAGCGATGCCGGAGTAAGGTACCAAGTAGTGATTTTTAAAGACATTATTATGTGATCGATATTGTTGTATTTTTTTTTATTGCTTATGATGGTATACGAGCCACCTTACCTGATAGTAAGTCCTCCATCCATCAGCCTTTCGACGTCCACTTCTGGACATAGGCCTCCACAAATTGGGGGTATAGTACCGTAATCGCCACGCTTGGCAGGCGGGTTGGCGATCGCAGTGGATGTTGTTAATACTCGAGGGAGTGCCGACTCTCCACGGTATTTCCTCAGTCGGCTCTTAGGACTTCCATGGGTGGAGAGGGGTGGGACAATGCTAAAGCCGGCCCCACACGGCAAGTGGTAACCGTCGCTCGTGAACTCAACTATACCGAGAGCATTATTAAGTCGCTTCACACTATTTCACGTCTCAGATATGAAAAATAAAAGAATAAACGGTCATCTTCTACTACAGCCAAAACACATTAACGTGCTTCATGATTGGTCACACAGATGACGGTGGTACCGACCCTTTCGGACTCGATAGCAAGTGAGTACTCTCACTTGGTACTTAGCCCTACCACCAGTAATGCAATGGGTGATAATTGCTTACTTCCCTTAGTCGCCTTGTACGACACCCGCGGTAAAAAATTGGGTGGTGACACTTGTATTCTTAGTTCGTCCATAATATTTAGTTAAGCAATTTCGATGTTTTATGGTCTAGACTAGTGGCATCACTACGCGATCCATGGAAAGAACAAATATTACATTAGGTTTTCTGATCTTAATAGTGGCCCAAGATTAGGAAAATTTTGATTGAATATCGCCAGCCTTCTTAACCGCACACCACGTCATTCGATGCAACGAACAGGGTAGTGTGGGGCTCTCGAAGCCCCAATATAGAAACCTGTCGTGTGCCGTCTCTCCTCCTGTCCTGGCGGACCACTGGAACTGGTAGATATTACTTTAGTGGTACACCGGCACCTTACCATTTCAGCTACCCTCTTTGAGTGATGCTTTCGGCCACCGGAGTGTCACACCTTCGCGGGTGGCATTGCGTGTGACGGACGATACAGTCCATCCACCCGTTACCTGTGCCGCCCGCTGCCACCCCATTCACTGGCAGTGGTTGAGGTCTGCGAGGGGATTTACCCTTCTGGTCGCAATATCGCCAACCTACGATAAACACATAAAACTGGTCTGTCAAACAAGTAAGATCGAATATACAATACCACCGTATTAAAGAAAACTTAAATCATAATTGGCTACCCATTCAGAGTGATGTATTTTACCTTACTGAGAAGAATACGTCATTATAACAGTGGTACATATTTATAATACATGGGCTGATAACAAAAAAGCAGTCATGAGAACTGCCGACAGAACAAGACGGGACAAGTTACAGTGTCCCGAACAAAATCAAGCTAAAAACTGACCGTGTGAATATTATATTATTTATGTATATATGAATTTACTCCATAGGGAGATGGATAGGTTTGGATAGCCAAACCTTCCTATAGAAGTTTTCACTACAATAGCAACAGTTGTTATATTTTTATCACATTTCACTATTTTTTTCTTTAAATTGTTTTATTCCACATTATTAGCTTTTATTATATATTATGCTTTTACTACCACTCTATGTTGTTTATCCCCTTTGAAAGTATTTAATCTATTAGTCTTAATGGTAGTCACAAATTACTTTCCAATTTTACCAGAAATATCGTTAATTATAAAGCCGCGTATTCATTGCGAATTCATCACAGCGTGGGCTTTTTTGGTTCATGGTTTTAAACAGAAACGTAACAAATTTTTTGTTTGTGTTCTTTTACACACAAACGAGTTGCCGCATACAAAAAGATCACTATGAATAAAATAGACTTTTTAAATATAAAGAAAATCGTTTATTCACGATAGGGCAGTGAAATTTATGCGTTTATTCTTTTATGCGTGCTTCTGCAGGGCATGAATCTTCTCCTCAATAAAAGCATCATTTAGCCACTTCAACTGCCTCTGTAGTGCAGTGATAGTAAGTAACTGCTGATCATGAGATCTCGGATTCGATCCTCGGGTCGGGCAGTGTTATTGAGCTTTTTCCTAAACATTCCCAGTAGCAGCCCGGAGTTTGGAAATGTGCCCGGTAGACGGCAGTAAGCTCGCCCCCTATTATGTGGGACTTAAACATAGCTGGCGAACCGTGGGTGTATAATACACATCTGCCTACCCCTTCGGGGAATACGTACATGCGAGCATGTGTTTATGTTTTTTTTTAGCCTATTAATATCACGAGGTTTGACGAAGTGGGAATCTTTAGGATTTTGTTTCACGTTAAGCGTTAGATTTCTGTGATCTGTGTATCAGGAGGTACAAATTTTATTAAGTTTTAATTTTAATAAAATTTGTGCAGATAGAGGTGGCATCTTATTCATCATCTTTATTGCACAACAATTGCTACTCAAAATATCAGAAAGATTAAGCAACGATCTTCCAACCGACAATTAGACGAGTGACCACATGACCTCCTCCGTAAATGTATCTCGGCTGTGAAATAACCTCCTGATCCGAGTACACCAGTTTGATCCCGGTACTTGGTCTTGTTCCGAAATCACCAGTTTTCCACATTGTTGGATCGTGTAGGTCAGAAAAGCAACCACACAGTGTAAACACAGGTGATCTAAAAACTGAAGTGGTAACCCCTTTTTTTGTTAGGGCGGGAATAAATGTTCCTAGCTGCACACCCCATCGTAACTATGTTACATAAATTCAGTGGTAACCTGGTGCTCCTAAGAAAGATCGGAAGATAAGCCTTTTACTTCACTCGTAAAAAGTAAAGTGACATATGTATCAGTAAATCAAATATACAAAGAAATAAAATCAATGCTAAAGCACTAATCGGCCATATTAAGTTACATATACATTCTATATTATAATATGACTTCGAATAAACTCAAAATATCCCTTGGCCTTAATCCAATGTAGGTAGCTTACGACAATAAACGTCAGTGGCAAAATTAAATGTTCTCTATTTATACTCCCAATTACTATTATACATTTACTTATTGTAAGTACCGCAGTCACTATTAAGATCCCAAAGGTAAGAGCTTCAGGTGAAGCGTGGGTTTGTACGATAATAATGTTAAGATTGTACGAGCACTTTATAATACATTGGAGAGAGAGTTGTTTTACTTAGTAGAAGTTATGTGGAGGTTGCAATTATAATTGTGAATAAAATCATGAATTATTAAAATAATAAACTAAAAATAATTGCAATTTTCTAATGAATTTCAAACGCAATTTCATTGTAATTATCCAACTATAATGCCGCGTGGGGCTGGCTTTAAAATTGCCCCACCTCTCTCCACCCATGGGTGTCGTAAAAGCCGATTGTGTGAAGTGGGCAGCAAGTGTGGTGTGTGGGCAGCACTCCCTCGAGTATAAACAACATCCACTGCGATCGCCAACCCGCCTGCCAAGCGTGGCGATTACGGCACTATTCCCCCATATGAGCGCACAGGACCACTCGTTGTGGCGTTCTCTTGGGGAGGCCTATGTCCAGCAGTGGACGTCAAAAGGTTGATGGATGGATGGATCCAACTATATTTGACGCGTAATATTAAGGTTTAATCGAGATAATATCTGCAGTAGAAGTAAGTATAATAAATTCTTTTATCTGTTAATAATTACCTACATTGACAGGATCAGCGGTGAATATAATAACGAAAATGCCGTGATATTGCTTGAATGAACTAAGTTCACTTGGAATAAAGGTCGTTTAAGTAATTATATTTCTCAAATAACCATTTTATATCTTATCTTATATTAAAATTTAATACTAGCCTTTGCCAGTGGCTCCACCGAAAAACAAAAATGATCTTTTTAGGTTATATCTCAGGTTTCCGATATAGTAGCGAGATAAAAAAAATATACCTTCTTATGAGAAGATATATTTTTTTATCTTATTATGATCAAGCGTTAGTCAAAAAACATGTCATCAAAATCCATTCAGTACAACAAAACAGAAACGCTGAAAAATAGTCAAAAACTGTGTTTAGAGACGCCTAAATACTAATGGCCTAATAAAGATTTTTTTTCTCAAATATCTTAAATATACAGGCACAGTTCAGTTACAGCTTTACATACATACATATTGTCACGCCTTTTTTCCGTAGAACCCTTTCTTTCTTTTTGTTAATGCGGGTATAAATGTTCCTTCCCGCACACCCCGTCGTTCGGGGCAACGAACAGGGTAGTGTGGGGCCTGCACCCACTAAAGAAACCCGCCGTGTGCCGTCTCTCCGTCTTTATTGGCGGGCCACTGGAACTATGTTACATTCCTTCGGTGGTTTTCCGTAGAGCCCCTTTTCCTTCTACGGAAGAGTCCACTTCTCTGCACTTGCTACGATCCTGACACACATCTTTCGTTTCATCTACTTTCATCAGCGAACGACAAAACAAATTCAATTTTCATTCTAATTTCATTGAGCAAACTGGTTCAGAGTAATGAATCATAATAATACATAAAGTTGGTACATAAATTATATGACTAGTACAAGATATCACGACTTATACCCTGACGTTTATGCGACTTAATAGCTCCAATCTTGATAGTAGTAAATTTAGAAGTTACCGAATATTTAACTCTGCGTAGAATCCCTTGAGAGCTATTCAAAAAGTTTAAATAGCAAATTGCTGATACAATATTTATGAACTTCGAATTTACTGTCTTTAAATTTTAATATATACCACGAAATTTGTAAATGGTTGTACTTAATTTTTTCCACAGTGTTTTGTTTAATAGAGTTCATAAATAATTAGTAACATTAATCCATCACTTAGAATTCATAAATAATTTGTAATATTAATCAATCTAAAGTATTTTTTGAAAAAATTGAGGTCGCTTTTTTTCCTAATAATTAGATGTATACGGCCGCATAACAAGATCAGCCTGTCTTGTGAACGCCTTCTCGACATTTATCGTTAACTGTGTATGTAAGTACCTACCACCAGAGGCTGCTACACGGTTGTAAACCAATAAGAACAGAAGCGACCTTGGTAGGGGCTGATTATCTGTTTTCAACTTCATGCTGCTTTTTAGAACAGCCGCCGCAGCCAAAAGCTAGTTTTTGGGTTATATCTCAGGTTTCCGGTATAGTAGCAGGATAAAATGTATACCAGTTGTTAAGTCTAATCAAGAGCTATCAAATAAAAAAAGTTTCCGTAAGCGTAGCATGTGTAATAGAAAGTATTATAATATATGTTTGTACATTTTGTTTAAAACTTTAGTCTGTTTGTTTATTCGCGTATCACGCAAAAACTACTGAATGGATTTTTTATGATAGCTCTTGGTTAGACTTAGAGACTGGTATATGTTTTATCCCGCTTCTATGTGGGGAAGGCGAATCATAGCCTAAGAACTAGCCGCTATTTCTGAGGCGGAACCACAAGCAAACTAGTATTTTATATAATACGTTCACTTTCGGATTATTTGTAGTTTAAAATCAACTACTATCACAAATCCAAATGTGTTTGAACTTCACATCGGTGATATTTAGTAAGAATTTATATCGAGGAAAGGATTTTATCAAATAACATTTCAGTGGATACGCAAATCGTTCACAGAATATATCAAAGGCGACGTTGGGAAACTTTTGATATCCAATTTGGAAAGTGCTTTTTTGTTACTGAAGCGTGTTAGTGACTTAGAAACTTCAAGAGAGCGATAAAATTTTCGTATGCTTTTGTTGGCAGAGGGATTGGCTCATTCTTAATAACCACAAGCCTACCTTTGTTATATTCCTTTGAGTACCATAATTGTAAAAGTTTCCTTGATAGGTAACAAATTATTTGTGAAAGTGAAAAAAAGGAACTTTACTGCAAGCAGTATTCAAATCTGCGTCCCATCCAATCCAGGGATGTGCTCTAGATCGCTAAGCTATTGCAGTCGCCCTACGACAATCCCAAATCCCCACTTCGTATTTGTCTTTACGATCCACGCCACCAATACGATGCATTTACATACATCATTTGAATACAATAGTAAGTTTAATTTTCCAGTAAAAATTATTTGTGAATGAGGAAAAAGATAACTTTAGTGCGAGTGGGAGCCGAACCCGCGTTCTTTCCAATCCGGGGAAGTGCTCTAAGCCCATGAGCTACCGCACCGACCTTTCGGCCATCCCAATCTCCTCATTGATTCCCGCTCGCACTAAAGTTCTCTTTTTCCTCATTCACAAATAATTTGTACTTTAAAAGTAGCTGAGCATGTCAAATGTTAAAAAAATATAGATCGAAAATGTTTGAAAACAAAATCACGCCATCAAATACTATGAATTTTAATTGCAAAATTAAACTTACTTATATTAGATGAATGCATGTAAATGCATTCCGATAGATGGAGTTGGTCGTAAAGACAAATGTAATGAGGAGATTGGGATGGCCGAAAGGTCTGTGCGGTAGCTCAGTGGCTTAGATCACTTCCCCGGATTGGAAGGGACGCGGGTTCGATTCCCGCACGCACTTAAGTTCTCTTTTTCCTTTTTCGCTAATAATTTGTACTTTAAAAGTAACTGAGCATGTCAAATGCTAAAAAATAGGTATATCAAAAATTTTTAATTTTGCAATTAAAATACATACTAATTTGATGACGCAATTTTTTAAACATTTTGATCTGTATTTTCAGCACTATACATGCTCAGCTACTTTAAATAACAAATTATTTGTGAAAGGGTTAAAAGTCTGCTTGTAGTAAATTTTCCTTTTTCCACTAATACAGATCAAAATATCCTTGATGTGATTAGAATTCAGTATTTAATGTGGGATGTCGTACATAATATAAGAAAGTAAATACTCCTTTACCAATTGAATCCGTAAAACATTTAGATTAATCCGTGATTCAGAAGGTAGGTCCTGACTATCAAAATATAGCTTCGCAGTTTTTAAAAATTGTATTTTTATAAAGTCCAGTACGATACAAGTATTATTCCACACGCTCTTTTGTGGCATCGATCGCCATATATTTTTCGAAACGTGAGTCTTTTTCGTGCGTGCAGGTGGGCATTCATCAATTTATAAGATGTTACTTACTTACTTACTTATCATCACGCCATTTCCCTAGCGTGGTAGGCAGAGAGAACAGAGTGCCAAGAGGCTCTATTCTTACATACATCTCTCGCTTCCTCAACATTCATAACTCTCTTCATACACGCTCGCCGGTTTCGGAGACTCCTGACTCCACCATCAATACATTCAATTCAATACATGACCAATTTGGTCTAGGTAGATGAGTCTCGATCTCCCCCTGTACCTACATCCTTCCACTTTCGCATTGTATATCTTCTTAACCAGTCGCTCGTCCGGCATTCTTTCCACGTGTCCGAACCATCGGAGCATTCCCTTTTTTATAAGATGTTATCACGTCATAAACAAAATAGGTATCATTCATAATAATATATAATTCTTATACCTAAACGTTAAATATTACATTTTTATTAATATTCATTACGTGTATATCAAGGCAGTTCTGTTACGTTACCTTCTCACCTTCCATGCAGTTTCACTACCGTAGGAACCTACTCACTTAAGCGATATGTCTGTAGTAATTAATCTATATTTACTGTTCTTAATTAATGTGTTGTCAATTTAACATTTAGATTAATTGTTCACTTACAAAATAGCTGAAAATCACTATAACAAGGAGCTCAATAAAATTGCGCTCTACCGTAAAATGTTCCGATAATGCAAGAAATACCAGACACAGTTCAATTTTACGCGTAAACGAGTTCCAATTTGCCTAATATCCGAAAATCTGAATAGAATATGCTTAAAAGGCGAGCAGTCTTTGCAAATATTTTGCGAACATAATGCATTATTTTTCTATATCTTCATTCATCAAGTATTTCGCCTCTGTAAGTTGTGAGTGGATACAATTTGTTGTTATATACGAACCAACAATAATTATGTTTAAATGGATAAGTGGTCCAGTGGTAGTATATGCGACTGCTGATCACAAGGTTCAATACCCGGGCTACGTAAACAATAAAAAAAATTGTCGTCACGGGACGTCTGGCACGTGTGAAAACATTGAAATTATTTTGTAGAAATAATGAGTATTTTGATCTATATGTTTAGCACTTGACATGCTGCAACATTAGTAAGAGCGGGAATCGAACCTGCATCCCTTCCTATCCGGGAAGTGCTCTTATCCACTGAGCTATCGTACTACCTGGTGGTCATACCCAATTTCCTCATCACATTTGTCTTAACGACCAACGCCATCTATCGGAACGCATTTACATGCATTAATCCAATATAGTAAGTTTAATTTTGCAATTAAAATTCATACTATTTGATGGCGTGATTTTTTTAAACAATTTGATATAATATATTTTTGGCACTTGACATGCTCAGCAGTTATTTTCGAAGGTTTCTCAGTATGTTTGAATATTCGACTTAACGACTAAGACTTAAATTTTGTAAGAGCGACTGTTTTAATATACATTCTTAGGAATCGAAAAAAAAAAGAAATTATCTTACAACAATTAAATTAACAGCAAAAACGCAAATAAGCAAGTAACGGGTAGAGCTCGGATGGATGTAAATACTACGACGGTCAGCGGCAGATTGTGGTGATGTTTTTTTTTTGTGTGACGTGGGTTATTAGCCTCGGATGGCTATGACAACCTTACCCGAAAAATTGGTGAGCGCAGAGAGCTCTCAACCCAACATTTAAACAACGCTATCCAAGGGCTCCTCCTGTGGGGTAAAGACCTCGGCTATCTGGCAAAGTGCGATTTCCCACGTTTATGATTTGACCGTGACACGTCTTTCGCCCCCGTCGACGGGGACGAAAGACGGATGGGAAGTGTCTCTAGTGGAAAGTGTGCTGCGGTTAGATAGAAAGTCTCGTATGATTAGTACCGCAGTACTCCTAAATGAAGTAGCTTGTATACCTAGCTATTGTGCCAGACTTTATCGAAAGCCTTCGCTACATCTAAGATAGTGAGGACTAGTATGCACCGCTTTTTATAAAATTTGCCTGTAGTGGGGATAACCCTTACTAATAATAATAATATATAAGTTCAATTCCGTTTTATCGTTAGCTCCATATACCACAGATAGCTTTCCCGTATGAAAAGTTGTTTTTTTTTTTGGATAAAAAGTATAGTATAAAAGCCAACGTCTTTTTCTGGGCTCCAGACTATATACGTGCTAAATATCATAATGATCGGTTTAGTAGTTACGGCGCGAAACCATTTTTTTTTTTGTTAAGGCGTGAAGAATGTACCTAACCGCACACCCCGTCGCTCGGGGCAACAAACAGGGTAGTGTGGGGCGCTCACCAACTAAAGAAACCCACCGTGTGCCATCTCTCCACCTTTGTTGGCGGGCCACTGGAACTATGTTACATTCCTTCGGTGGTCCGCCGGCGGCTTACCTTTTCGGGTACCCTCTACTGAGCGACGCACCCACACACGGAGCATCGCACCTTCGCGGGAGGCCTTGCGGGTGGCGGACGTTCCCCGGTCCAACCACCCGCAGCCTCAGCTAGGGTGGCATTAGGCGCAAATATTCACGCCTGCGCCGCCCCAGTCGCTGGCGGCGGTTCGGATCTGCGGAAGGATCAGCATCCCTGGCCCTCTCCGCCGCTTCCTTCCGCGAGATGACCTCGTCGCAGAAAGGCAGCGACCGCGGCCCAATTCCTGTCGCTGCCAAGCATCGCTCTAACGACGCTCGGCAGCGAGAGGTCCCCCCTATTGCCGCGACGAGAACACGGCGCTGCCCGCCCCAAGCCGGGCACGACTCGAGCGTGTGTTGCGCCGTGTCCTCGTCGCAGCCACAATGGTGACAGCCCGGAGTCACTTCCCTCCTTGCAACTATGTGCAGATATCTGCCGAAGCAACCGTGCCCCGACAACACTTGCACCAGTTGGAAGGTAAGGACTCCGTGCCGTCGCCCCGCCCACTCCTCCAGCACAGGCTGGAGCACCCCTACGGTCCAGAGTCCGGCTCGGGGCGCTTCCAGCCGTGTCCTCCATCTGGCCATGGCAGCTCGGCGGGCATCGCCATGCCACCTGGCCACCTCCCTGGGTGGGGGACGACCACCCACCTCTCGCTCTTGCGACGCCCGTTGATACAATTCGGCGAGCACCTGCGCCTCCAAGTCCCACGAGGGGGTTCCGGCCAACGCGCAGGCCGCTTCCGTCGACACCGTGCGGTATCCGCGTATGAGCCTGGCCACGACGACTCTTTGTGGTCTCCACAGAAGAGCCCTGTTCGGCATGTCCAGGCACCCCGCCCACACAGGTGCACCGTATAGTGCCATCGACCGGACTATCACCGCATAAAGCCGTCGGCACGCATTGTTGGGTCCGCCCATATTCGGCAAAAGCCGTGCAAGGGCGGACGCTGCGGCTACGAGCCTCGGGGACAGTTGGCGGAAATGCTCGCGAAAGCGCCACCACCCATCCAGCACAAGATCAAGGATCTGGGCCTTCACCCCAATTTGGACCCCGTCCACCGTGATTGAGGCGCCAGCAGTTGGCCGACGACGGGGCCCATGGAAAAGTGCGGCCTCCGACTTGTCCAGGGCCACCCTAAGCCCCAGCGCCCCGATCCTCCTGACCACCTCCGAGGGCCCTAAGGTGGCCAGGAACGCCGCTTCTTCGAAGTTTCCGCCCCGGGCCACGACCAGCGTGTCATCCGCATAGCAGATGACCGCCAGCCCAGGGGGGAGCCGACATCGTAGCACTCAGTCGTAACCGATGTCCCACAGGAGCGGCCCTAGAACCGAACCCTTCGAGACACCGCACGACATGGGTCTCCTCACAACGTCCCCTATGCGGCTCTCATAGAGAACGCTGCGGCCCTCAAGATAGTCCGCCACCAGCCGCCTCAGGTATGCAGGCACCCCGTGATACTGGAGCGCCTCCCTGATGCAGCTGAATGGCAGACTATTGAAAGCGTTGGTGATGTCGAGCAACACCGCCAACAGCACTCCACCGCCGCCGACCGTCGAACGACCAGCCCGAAAGCCGAACTGGGCATCCGATAAGTCGGGTCCGACGTCGCGCAGGTGCTGGACGATGCGGGCAGCGAGGATTCTCTCCAGCAGCTTACCCGCCTCGTCTAGCAGCACGATGGGCCTGAAGGCCCCCACCGAATCCGGCGTTCGCCCCGGCTTCGGCAGGAGTACCAGCCTCCCCTCCTTCCAGCAGTCAGGGAACCGTCCGGACGCCAGGCACGCGTTGAACAGTCCCCTGAGGCGGGGCTTCAGGTGGTTCAGAGCCAGAGCAAGCACCCGGGTGGGTATCCCGTCCGGGCCGGGGGTGGTGTTCTTCGAAGGAATCCGCGACACAGCCGCCCCCATTTCCGACGCAGTGACGGGCGGTACTCTGAGGTTGGCCTTCCGGTCGCTACCTGGCGATGCCATGACCGAGGGTGTGTGCTCCGCCCGTCGTGGGAATAGGCCCTTGACCACGTCGGTGAGGAGGCTGGGCTGAATGGTCTCCGTGAGGGGGGGGGCCTGAGTGCGGAGCTTGTTCAGCGCCGCACGGTACGGGCGACCCCAGGGGTCACGGTTGAGACCATCCAGCATCTCCTGCCTTTTCTCAGTTTTGGCGCGGCAGATGGCCAACTTGAACGCGGCTCGCGAAGTGCGGTACGCCTCGTACAGTTGGCCCTCCCGCTCCCCATCGTGGTTGCGCCGCCGACTGCGGGTGTAGGACCTCCGGGCACAAATGCACGCCGCACGGAGGTCCGCCAGCTCCTGGGACCACCAGTACAACCCCTTCCTCGGAGGAGGACGTTGCACTCGGGGCATGGCCGAGTCACACACCTGCGTAATCGCAGCGCGAAATCGGCCAGCCTCAACGTCCAACCCCTCAGTCAGGGCTGGTGAAGACAGCCACGACTGAACGATAGCTGCCTCCACCAGTAGGTCCCTATCCAGCCTGCCCACAGCCCACCGCGGGATCGCGGTAGTTCTGCGCGCCGTGTGACCCCTACTGGAGCCCTGAAGGGAGCGGGAGACCTCAATACGGATGTACCGATGATCGGACAAGGCCTCAACCTCCTCCAGGACACGCCAGTTCCTCACTCGTGCTGCGACGTCGGGGCTAGCGAACGAAAGGTGCACTATCGACCCGCCCCGTTGCCACACGCACGTGTTGACGGAGCCTCTGTTTAGCAAACAGAGGCCCGTTGACGCTGCCCACTCTACCACCGCCACTCCACGGGCGTCCGTCGCAGGGGACCCCCACGCCGTAGATTTGGCGTTGAAGTCCCCCACGACCAGGACGTGGCTAGGTGCCAGTCACGGCGTGAAAGCCTAACAGACAAACAAACAAAAAAGTTCACTTTCGTATTTATAAAGTAAGGATTACCTATGTACGTATGACGTACATCACCTATATCTAACTGTATAGGAGCACTGTTTTATTTGTGAATCTTATGATATTATGATGTCGTTAACTGTATTGATTTCGTACTCCATAAAAACATTAAGTTATATTTAAGTTACATGCCGTTATTGTACTCGCCACAACAATATTGTGTAATTTATTTATAAGTTTTCATGTAAGTGAATTTTTATTAATATGAGAAATAAATATCTTAAACCAAAAACCAAACATTAAAAATGAAGTACAACAGATTATATAAAACCAACCAAACATTAAAAATGAAGTACAACAGATTATATAAAAATGTGGTAAGTGGTAGAGCCTTGTTTATCCCAGCATGAATGGGCCGATTAAATCAGGAAAGCACCACCACCTCACAGAAGATCTGCGTGTACAAACGGTAGATATCGTTGTATGATACACAATGGTGAGTGAGAGAAAAACCCAAAACCTCCTTCTTATCCTCACCTTATTATCCTTCTTATCCTCTCTACTTATACCGGACTGACCTGCCAGCTTATTCTGCAACAGACACTTTTATGAAGTAAATATTTAATTTAATTCTAAGCTCCGCCGTGCATTATTAAAACTACCACATCATCTTTATGCTCGAAAAACAGTAAAACATTCATAAAAGCTGACAAACTCATAACTCGACTTTAATACGACACTTGACACTTCATAACGGCTTCTCCGCCCGTCATTTAAAGCCACCTTAATTGGCACTTAGTTTAGGCTTACATATTGTTATTGCCTCGTTTAAAGTGCAGTTATGGCAGTAATAACACTGCACGATACTCGAAACTCTTTGGCCACAGGTGCTTTAAATTATCGCGGCTTTCTAGTCGTAGATCAATGCTTATCCCAGCGTGAATGGGCCGGCTTGATCGGAGAAATACCACACTCCCACGTAAGATCAGCATATAAAAACTGTAGTTAAACCTACTATTGTGTTTCGTACGGTCAGTGAGAGTGCCGGAGGCCCAAACCCCCTCCCTATCCTCTCCTTAGTATCTTACCTATCCTCTCCTTATGCTTCCTATCCAACTACTACCCCGATCCTTGGAGATGGAGATACGCGAGTAATACCTCTGGTGTTGCTAGCGTCTATAGGCTACGGTAACCGCTTACTATCAGGTGGGCCGTACGCTTGTTTGCCACCCATGTAGTATAAAAATACTTTGGAAAATCCAAAAGTACACGCCTCATAATCTTCATTTCTCACAATAAAATTGATTATTTGATAAGTAACTAATAATGTATTGGTCTTAAAATCTCAAAGATAGCGCTAATTTTAAAAAGTACTAATGTCGTTTTCATATCTTATATGCCATCTAGCGCTAATTTTAAGAAGTACTTCAATATTGGTCTACAGAAGTAGTTCTCACGAAATAAGGTACCTATAGCGCTGGTTTTATTGTCAAGTCGAGCGTAAATATTCACTATGTTTTTATTTATTTAATAACAATTCAACCACATCGAATCAGACCGTGAAAAGTGATAGGGCTCTATTCGTAATTATACTGAACCGTAAAAAAAAAAACTCGATTAGTAAAGTATTTCTTGTGAAAAGTGCTTTGGAAAATAGCATAATTGAAATGAAATAATGTGCAGTAGCTTTGCATTTGGTATTCCTAGTATTGCTGTGTCCATGACGTGCTTACCATCGGGTGGTCTTCATCTGCCACCTTAAAACATGTATTTATTACGTAATAGATTTTTATAAAATTTGCTTGACGGGTTATATTGAGCTGCAAAGGTTAGTTAAAGATAATTATGCAATACAACTACTACAATACAATTACTACATAAAGAAAGATCATCCCTATTGAAATGACTCCCTTGTTTACAAAATACACGCAATAATGTTCACCACAATGTCTGTACTTATTCCGCATAAGCACTCATATAGTTTTAAATTATTGTTTTATTTGCTCGTTTGCCGATATAAATGACCAAATAGCTCTCACCAGAGAGCTTCATATGCGCGAACTTTCGGTTTATTCTTATATATTCGTCCTGATTTCCAGTAAACATGAAATAAATGCTTTATTATAGTCCAAACCAAGCTGTTTTTGACTGTGATTAAAGGGCATCAAAACACGTTCGGTAATTTCGGAGAAGTCTCTAGCAAAGAGATAGCCACAAAAAATATTAGAATTCATAGTTTTGTTCTTTGTTTTTCGTATCATCCTCTGTCCATTACATATCTATATAAAATTGCTTATCCAGACTGACGATCAATGCACAGCCAAAACTACTGAGAAGAATATAGGGTTGAATTTTGTAATGCACATTTATTTTATATCGTAAACATCCGCTAGGAAAGGACTTGGAATTTCTTACTTTAAGGGGAGTTTTTAAATGGGAGTTTGAACTTTGTATAAAAGTCTTTGTTCTTTGTAGATAGAAACATGAAAATTTGAAATACAGTTACTGCCTATAAATAAATAAGGACACGCTTTACATCTTTTGCATATTATGTGATGTAAAATTTTATATGGGAGTATCGGTTTTATTAAAGGTTGTAATTTTTAATTGGATATACGAGTATAATTACAACAAATAAATAACGACGTACTTCAGGATTTTTTGATTATTATGTTTCAAGGAGAGAAATTTTCTGGTGAAGCTTGTACATGCAAGAGTTGATTTTTTTATATAAGTACTTTAAATGGAGTATTATTATTTAATTAAATATTTATCATATCCACTTAAGTCAAATCAAGAGCTATCAAATAAAAAAAAAGTTGCATCTAAATTCGTTCAGTAGTTTTTTCGTGATGCGCGAACGAACAAACAGACAAACTGACAAAAAAATCTAAAAAATGTTATGCCTGTATAGCATAATACAGTCATTTTTTCTTAACTATCTTCAATGTACGGACGCAGCTCTGTTACAGTTTTATAATAGCATAGATGTCATATTTTTAGAGAATTGGCTTATAACCGCGAATAATCGAAATTGCAAAGCTTAAATTATTGTCCATGCGTTTAAGTCTCTATTGTGTTACAGCTAATTGAGAATGACCTATTGTTGGGACCGAATCTCCGAGTATAAGGACAGGACAGTTAAATTAGTTGTCTTTTTTTTTTTTTTTTTCTTTTATTTATAATAATTCACATTACATTTTACGCGTTAACCACGATCTTAATCCTATTTCAGGTTTATCTGACCGTGATTTATTCGCTCTGTTTAAACAATAAAACATAATATATATATATACATACATACACACATACATATATATATATATATATATATATATATATATATATATATATATATATATATATACATACACACACACACATACATACATACATATACACATACATATATATATATATATATATATATATATATATATACATACATATATATTACACAGATCATAATTTTAGGTTAGGTTTTCCTCCATTTGAATTGCACTTTTAATTTTCTTATTATTTTAGCTTGGCATAATACTTTATTTTATTTTTGAGTTTCTTGTTATGTTTCGTATATTTCCTATACGAGCGGAACATACGGAACATATACGGAACATACATTTTCGCCGATGGTTTTTTAATACCATCGTTCTACTCGTATACATACCAATAAAGTATCAACAACAATAAAATATAGGACGTGATTATAATGGATGAATTTTTACGTTTGCTAAAATCTCTCCTTTCAAGGAGCCGATTGAAGCGTATTTGCTGAATAAATTTTATTTGATTTGCAAGAAAGATTGTGTTGGCTTCACTTTAAGCTGGTTTCGCAATTTTTTATCATTTTGGAGAGTGATGGACGTTTTCCTTAATGGGAACGTTCCATTTTTATGTCTCTGGTTTAAAGACAAGCTCGCGTAGGGATTGACTAAGTTATATAAGTATATATTATTTAAGTTGCACTTCCTCCGTAACTTTTTCGATGATAAAAGCATTACTTTAATCAAATAAAAACGTAAATTTTTTTAGAAAATCGACTGGGACAAAATATTTTCTTTGTTTAACATCCACAGAGTTAATAGAGCCAGCACTAAACAAATGACCGTAGCATTAGGCGCCTAACATTAATCTTTCTGACGAGGAAAACAGCAATATGTCACATTCTTTTGTTTTTTCAGTAAATAAGGCACTGCGTAATTCTAATGGCTTGGGCCAGTAAAATAGAATAAATACTTTTTGCGAACTACGTGTCTGATTTAACCTTGATAATAGTAGTATCCAATATAATATTTTACCTATTTATTTTATTAGATCTTGACACGCTCGGCTGTTTATTAGATAAAAACATTATACCTACTTATAATAAAAAAAAAATCACAACACAACATTTCCGAACATATAATAAATAACATCAATGTAATCTAAATACAAACGTAAATCTTTGTTGCGATCGGTTTCTGATCTGTTCAATCTACCAGTATTTTAATCTGTATTTTAGCACTTGACATGCTCAGCTACTTTAAAAAACTAACTATTTGTGAAAGTGGAAAAAGAGAGCGAGCAGGATTCAAACCTGCGTTCCATCCAATGCACACTGGACAGCTAAGCTATCACAGTCACCTAACGGTATCACCCAATCTCCACTTCACATTAATTATTTATAGATGTCTTTACGACCCACGCCACCTATGCATTCACATACATTATTCCAATATAGTAAGTTTATTTTGGCAATTAAAATTCATACTATATTAAAATTAATACTATTTGATGGCGCAATTATCTGTCTTTAGCTAAACATGTTCAATAAGGCATTGCCGTGAGCGTATTACTTATGAGTACATAGTAATAAGTACAAAGGAGCTAAAGATGAACTCTCGACATGGGAAATCATATGGAAGTAGTTCCTTCTTGAAGCAATTTGCATTTAATTTATGTGTTTGACACAAAGATATTGCTAAATAAACGTTTACTCTGCCTGAGGAGGCACGTAAAATAGATTACTACTGGTTTGAATTTATTATTCTAATTCTAAATTTGTCGTTTCTACGCGAAGCGGCAAATATCTTGAATACGTTTAAAGTAGATTTTGAATTCAATTGAATAAAGGAAGAGCGAAATTTCCTGTAGTTTGGTGATAGATATTCAAAGCAAAATTGGAACACTTTAATTGTGTTATATCGTTGAAGTTAACTCGTTTTGTGTAATTTTATCAGCACAATATTAATATACATTTCACTGGAGTTGTGCTAACTTGCTAAGCAATGTATATCAAACGCACATTAAGTACCACTTTAATGTATGGCAAGCCATGCGTAGCCATAGTTTTAATCACATGCCTAGGTATTTAGTGGAAAATATGAAATCGAAAACAACAGATTTGAACCTGCATCTCCTGGATACCGTCCAGATGCTTTGCCAATTTAGCAAGCGTGACAACTGCGCTCAACTGCTAATTTCGATAACACATTCATTTTTAACGTCCTGGGCGACGCCTGCGCCATCTGTCGGAAGTATTTACGTACATTATACCAACCAGGTATACTTAATTTTACAATTAAGATTTTTACCTAATAATGACTCAGTCATATAAATTAATAATGACTCAGTCTTATAATTAACAATGACTCAGTCTTATAATTAATAATGACTCAGTCTTATAAATTAATAATGACTCAGTCTTATAAATTAATAATGACTCAGTCTTATAATTAATAATGACTCAATCCTATAATTTGCTGAATTATTTATTGTTTATAGAAAACATAAGGATCAGTCCTTTTTAAAGAAGTTGCTCGCTTACAGACCCATTGCAATGTTCATGTTACAATCCTTGCTAATGTTATGCATGCAAAGTTGCGTTTGTTTAATTGTTTATTTATTATGCTTTTAGGTCGTAACTACTGGACCGTCATGAAAATTTTCAAACATAATTAAATTATAGGTATAGTCTGGAGCAAAAAAGGATGTATGTTTTTTTATCCCAGAAAAATGGATGGTTCCTGTGCGATAGCTATTTTTATGTAGAATTATAAATGTGTCGTAGAGTGACATTATTTATATTCCAAAGTCAACGTTGATTAAGTTGCAAGCAGAATCTATCTATTATAAAGCTGTAACAGAGCTATGTCTGTACATTTAAGATATTTGAGAAACAATGTCTGTATTAGGCTATAAAGGCGTGTCTAAACACAAAACAATTTTTTTAAGATTTTTTTTCTGTGTTTATCTGTTTGTTTGTTCGCGCATCATGCAAAAACTACCGAACGGATTTTGATGCAACTTTTTATTTGATAGCTCTTGATTAGACTTCAAAACTGTTATAGATTTTATCGCGCTACTGTATCGGGAACCTGAGATACAACCTAAAAACTAGCTTTTGGCTACGGTGAAGCTGCTGGCAAAGGCTAGTAGTCTATAAGCTTAATAAATGTGAAAATAAGTTTGTTTGTTACGCTTTAGTATCGTAACTGTTATACTAAACATTATTTTGTTTACATATATACAGTCGGAGCCCAGAAAAAAACATTTTATTACCGGATAAAAGGATAGTTCCTCTGAGAGAGTAATTTTAGCACAAAGATAATATTAATGGGGACGAATTTTCTATAAGCTAAATAAATTGGCTATAAAATAAGTTTTGAAGTAAATACTTCTTTACGCACGCTTGACTTGGGGAGTAAGCTGGTGAATGCGTGACGTGAGCGAACAAAATGTGTGATCGGTCGAGGCGAACGGAAGTTGAGACGGAGATATAAGTTAGTGAAGATAGAAAGAGAGAAAACACTGTAGGGGCAAGAGAGAGAGGTGCAAGCACACATTTCTTTCTCTCTTTATCATTATTAATAGATATTAACATTATTAATAATATATATATTTATTGTAAAGTTTTACTTCAATCATGTGGTCTAAAGCACACTCGTTTTAAATGACGACTCCTTTTTTATCTGACCTCCTGGGTCCTAGGCCGCAATAAGAACTTTATTAGTCTGTGTGAGAATCTAACCTACAATACTCGGTATACGACGTTGTTAGCTTAAATGTTTCAAATGTTTTGATATATTTATACATTTTTAGCATTTGACATGCTTAGCCATAAAAATTAACACAAAGTGTGAAAATGTGAAATCGAAAATAACAGTCACGAGCAGGATTCGAACCTGGATCTCCTAGAATACCGTCTCAGATACTTTGCCAATTTATCCATCGTGACAATTGTTCAGGACTGCGAATTTCGATAACACATTCATTCTTAACGTCTTGGGTGCCGCCTGCGCCATCTGTCAGAAGTATTTGCATACACAATTAAGATTTTTACCAAATAATAACGCAGCCCTATAAATATTATGATATTTTTTCGCATTTGACATGCTTATCATATAAATTAACACAAGTGTGAAAATGTGAAATCCAAAATATATAATATATTAGATATAATATTATATTATGCCGCACTTTTAGAGCTGTTACATATATTAAACCTACATTAAATCTAAAAAGTAAATAGAAATAATCCATCAGACTGATCACAAACTTAAAGTTTTAAAACTTAAACATTATCTTATTAGGATTATTATTTTCTACCAAATGTTTGAGAAGTAAGTGAGAAAACTGCCAAATAAAGTGATAACGGTGTGACTTTAAATAATAGTAAAGGCTTTGATTGACAAACACAGCCATGTTGTAGCAATCAGGGTGTTCCCAGAGCGTGGTGGCTTTGAGAAGGATTCCCTTATCTCCTGAGTCGTGATGTGTACCTATTGCATTATTGAGCTAGATTGTCAAACACTGTTCGAACGCCTGTTTGTGCCTATATTTATTTGTTTTCCCTGATTTTTAAGAGACTCGCGCTGATCTATAACACCACGACTACAATAATTGTAGTAAAAATATTTTTGTTTATAAATAGTAATAATATTTTCTTTACAAATAATAAGGACAGCAGCGATAGCTTATTGGTTAGAATAAGAATTGCAAACGCAGGTATTAAATTGCAACACACACACTATAGACATTATATTAATAAATTATGACTGGCCAGTAAAAGAAAATATTTTGACAACAAGTCAACCTGAAATTTAACAGTGATAAATATTGGTTTGTAAAAAAAGGAAAAATAAAAAAATGCGCTTGTACAATACTTTATGAGTTTAAAGATATACGGTTCAATTTTAATCTAGTTTTTCCGAAAATCTCATCCTAGCATGTCATATTTTAAAATAGAATAAAAATGGTACGCACTATTCACAATAGAATTTGGTTGGTCTCAAATCCTTACAAAAGAGCCTTCAAGTTTATTAGTTCCTAACTGTAATCTTGCCAGTAGCAACCCATACATGTACACTTTAATTCTCTATTCATGTGACACAGACTATTTTAACATTAAATGACAACGTTTACCGAATTAAAGTACTGGTATTGATAACATCAAATTATAACGTCTTTTCGCTTTTTAAGGCTCTATTATATATGTATCACTGTCAAACACAACCCAGATTGGAAAAGGAAGACCAATCCCCCAAAGGCCCAAACCTTCCTATCCTCTTCTTAGTATCCTATCTATTTTCTCATTAATATCCTTCCTATCCAGCTCCTATCCCTTTCCTTGAAAATGGCGACGCGCGAGTGATACTTCAGGTGTTGCTAGCGTCTGTAGGCTACGGTAACCGCTTACCATCAGGTGGGCCGTATGCTTGTTTGCCACCCACGTAGTATAAAATAAATTAATTTATAAATAAATAATAAAATATTCATGGACATTTCACACAACGTCCTCTGGTCCCAAACTAAGCTTAACGTTTGTGCTATGGTACCAGATTACGGATATAATACATATATTACTTTTTTTTTGTAAATACATAAATATAATAGATAGCAAACACCCAGAAAGTAGGTATTCCAGGAGATGGAGGTTCGAATCCTACTCGTGACAGTTATTTTCAGATTCACATTTTCACACTTTGTATTCAAAAAAAATCAATGTTTGAATTGTTGGTAGTCTCGTACTAAGATGAAAAATTATATATAAATAATAATGATTATGTGGGTGCTATGTCCCACTATTGGGTACGGGTCTCTGCTCAGAGTGAGAGGAATGCAGGCTGTAGTCCACCATGCTTTTTTTTATTGCTTTTGGTGGCAGATGAGCCACGGCCCTCCTGATGGTAAATGATAACCGTCGCTAATGGACTCAACTATACCGGAAAAATTGTCAAGCCGTTGCTCACTATTTCATTTCAGATATGAAATAAAATATTAACGGCTATCTCCTGCTACAAACAAGACACACCAAGGTGCTTCATGGCCGGTCACACGGAAGATGGTGGTACCATCCCGCTCGGGCCCGATAGTAAGTGAGCACTCCCACTTGCTACCCAGCCATACCACCAGTAATGCAGTGGGTAATAACTGCTTAGTTCCCTTAGTCACCGCGTACGACATCCGTGGGAAAGAATGGGGTGGTGACACTTGTAATCTAAGTCCATCACTACACGGAGCCCAATCATAGGAATTCACAAGCCGTCAAGAAATTCTCTCGATCATGTAGATTTCTCTACGACGTTTTCTTTCAATGAATGTACTTACGTGATGTATAATATTATGGATATATATCATAAGTACACATATTTTACAGTGACACCCTCTATTCCCGCAATCTTATAATCCAATGGGATTTAAATCCGACTGCACTAAGATTCAAGATAATAATCCTCTTTGAGGCGCAATTGCATTCCACTGTCAACTTTAAGACTGCAAGTCTGCAAATAAATATAAAATTATTGTATTACTTGTATTTTGTATGGTAAGTGACAGTGCTGGAGGCCCAGACCCCTTCTCTATCCTCTAATTACTATCATTCCTATCCTTTCCTTCTTAGTATCATACCAATGCTCTCATTATTACCCTTCTATCCTTTTCCTTGGAGATGGCAACGCGTGAGTGATGCCTCAGGTGTTGCTAGCGGCAATAGCAATGGCTGAATTAGCAAAGCATCTGGAAAATTTTTCCAGGAGTTGCCGGTTCAACTCGTGCTTGTAACTGTTATATTCGGATTTGCGCTGTTGGTGTTAATTTATTCACGTATTTCTATAAAATAAAGTCGGATTACTTATATCATTTATAACTAAGGAACGGGTGGACCGTTTTTTATGATATTTGATATCTTGTTGGTTTTGTCTCTCTTCGGAATAGCAGAATAACTATAAAAACAATAGTAGTAAAAAATCACAAAAAAAAAAAATATGAAGAAAACAAATTTTCTCATATATTTTTTGTTGCAAATACTGAATTTAATTCAGCTAATAACTTAAAACAAAATTAATGGATTCTGAAGCGGTGCGAAGTACGCGGCATCAGCTAGTAATGAAATAAAGATACTGTCTATGATATTGTACAGAATGTTTAATTATATTACCTAATATAGTTTCTTGATAATGACATATCCACCAAATAATTATAACTGCTCATATGTACAGAAATAGAAACATAATTTCCTCAACAGATTGTGTTTATTAAATTCATCAATGAGCTCGCTCGACTCATATGGCTCAAAGAGTAACTCCACGCAAACAAACTTGGTAGTAGATCATCAAGGCTTGGAATTTCGTTTGTTAACATCTTGTTAACTGGAATTAAATCAACGTTACTTCTTCCTTCTTTGTACTTTGAAATCGTTAACGGTAGAAATATTTTGTTGCTTGGCAACTAATTAACAGAAAGACTGTGTAACATTTGTGATATAATGACTAGATCGTAGCCTAGTTATGCACCTGCAGTTAAAACGATCGGCAAGGTTGAGCAACTTCTGCTTGGCTGGTATTGACGAGATGTTGCCTGCCCATTGCTATTTGAGCGTGCTGACTACGTTTATGTCAGCTACATTTATATCATTTCAATAGAAGACTAAATAGAACTAAGCAGCCTTAGGTAGAGTGTATTATCATAATCTCTCTCTCTCTCTCTCTTTCTCTCTCTCTATCTCTCTCTGTGTGTGTGTGTATCTCTCACACCCTTTTTGCTTTATAGAGAGAATAATTTTAGCACGAGAACATGGACAACGGACGTGCCTTACACGTGAACCGTTACTTTTTAAAGCCTATGTTCTTTTCTGCTCAACTATATGTATACAAAACTTCATGGATTAGTATAGATATAATGTTGCGCACAGAAGTTCACTTGTCTACCTAGCCTTTATTTACTTCTTCTTATGTGTAAGTTCGAATTCATTGGGAAATTTCAGAGACCTTACAATTAAGTATAATCAAATTTTGTTTATATACTCACTAGTAATTAGCGCAAAAGAAAAGTGCCTCTCCAAACAAAATCCGTTGGGTTTTCAAAAAGGCATTCTCACAAAACTTCTTAAAGAGTCGCGTAAGTTTCCTTTTAGAAAGAAAATAATATTGAAAGAAGGCGGGTGAAGGCTTTAATTTACACTTGAGTTTTGTAAATGTAAAGTTCAAGACGACATAATTTAAAATGATTAGTTAATGTACAAATTATTTGTGAATAAAGAAAAAGAGATTTTTAGTAGGGGCGGGAAAAAAAATCTCTTTTTCTTTATTCACAAATAATTTGTACTTTAAAAAGTAGCGGAGCATGTCAATTGTTAAAAGAAATAGATCTAAAATGTATGATTAGTTAATTTTTACATTTTGAAATAAAGCTACGTTTACGGAATCTATCTCGTTTACTTGATTTTTATACTATCCCGACGTTTCGAATACTTTACAGCATTCATGATCACGGGTGGACTTAGATGGTAGGCGTCCAAAGCTGATAGATGTAATATCAGCTTTGGACGATTCCGTAAACGTAGTTTCATTTCAAAATGTGTAAAATTCGCGTAAATGTTAGAAAGTATAAGTTAGATTAATGAAGCTTTATTCTTTAGAAATCAATCAGCCTGTTGCAGTTCCTTGTTGGACATAGGCCTATTTAAATTAGGGTCAGAGAACCTGATCCTATGCCTCCTACATTCCGTCTACGCCATCTTTTTCAGTTCATTGTTGCAGGGCCGTCTTAGTATAGGCTTGCCAATTTATGATATCCATTGAAGGCCATTATTCAGCTCCTATTCGTGTGTTACCCGAGTAAGACATACAAGTGTCATCACCTCATTTTTTCCCATGGGTGTCACATGAGCCAGCTAAGCGAAGAAATAACCTATTGATTTTTTTCTTTTTAGAAGACAACACCCTGCGCTAATGAATAATTCTTGTATCGCGTGAGATTTTATAAACATACAATTTCACGGATACAAAGCACACCTAGACTCAGAACAACCAATTGTGCATGACACAAAAAGTTTTCCTGTGTATGCGGATCGGGCCAGAGGAGAGAGCAGCCTCCCTGGCCCTTTCCGCCACCTGCCGAAGCAGCCGTGCCCTGACAGCACCTGCAGCAGTCGAAAGGTGAGGACATAACACTGCGGCCCCATCCATTCCTCTAAAATTGACTGTAACGCCCCTACGATCCGAAGACTGGCCTGCCAAGTGAGTACTCCCACTCGGTACCCCTACCACCAGTCATGCAATGGATGATAATTGCTTATTTCCCTTAGTCGCCTCATACGACACCCGTGGGAAAGAATGGGATGGTTACACTTGTATTCTTAGTCCCTCACCACACGGACAAAAGAGTTGCTCTAAACCACAGTTTGAAATCATAACGTAAGTGTGCAAAAAAGGCTTCTTTTAATATTTAACAACAATAATTTCATGTAAATAAAAATAAAACATCATTTCTCATTATAATAACCGTTAAGTATCTACATATTTTGTGAAAAATTCAACAATTTTACAGCCAGTGTCGAAAAAGACGCTGAAATTAACGCAAAGCCTCAAATAAATCACGCATTCCGCGAATAATTTACGTAACGTTGCGTTTACAATAGCCGTCAGTAGCTGGTCTCGGTATTACGACGAGGAGCCTGTTAATGAAAATTTAAATATACCGTAAATTTTATCCTTAAAGGATATTAGACGCGCTTAAGGTGACGCGAAAAGTTAACACACACGTAATTTCATGAATAAATAATTTTTATTCGTTTATATTTTTAGACAATTATGATAATGAAAATATATGCTAATGTTGTTTTGTTTTACTTTCTGATATTCAAGCGTATGTTACACATTATTTAAATGATGTTAACGGAATCTATTGCGTTTGCCTAATTTTCTACAGAATCAGAACAATTTATTTGTAAAACATATTATGTTTGAGTACAATTCAAGATCTTAAATATACAATTAGTGTTTTTTTATTAAGAACGAATGAAATACATTAAATCTATTAATAAAATAAAATAAATTTCACAAAATAATAATTAGAAATAATATATTTTTTGCTTATTTAAATTAAATGCACACGCTCTGTTCTTGTATACATCTCTCGCTTCCTTGACATTCATAATTCTCTTCGTACACGCTCGCCGGTTTCAGAAACTCCTCACTCCACCTTTCTTTAATACCTGACCGATTTGGTCTAGATAGGTTAGCTTCGGCCTCCACCTGTACCTACATCCTTCATCCTACATCATTTCACTTTTGAATTATATATTTTATATTAGTATAAATTTCTATTTAATGAAATATACACTAATTATAAAATAATATAAGCATATTAAGCGGTTAGTTACAAAATCAGAAATTCTGAGAGCTACTCAAACACTATGTAAACTGCTAATATTAGCGAATACACAATTCAGCAATTAAATATGTGCTTTGCTTTAATACCTAGTTCAAGCGCACTGGGTAAAATATTTTAAGTCTCGCTTCCAAAGCGATATCGCTAAATACAAAATCAAAACACATTTATATTAAATACTGTTGACTGTTGGATTAGAAACACATTATTTTAGTACATCTGAAAGTGAATTCGTATGTTTTCACGCCGTAACTCTAAAACCGATCATTACAAAACTTTACATACATAGTCCGGAAACCAGAAAAAGGCATAGCATATTTTAATATATTTATATATTTTTTAAACATTTTACATGCTCAGCCTATACGGCTTATTAATGAAAATATGACGACTGAAAATATGACTTATTTGCGATCACATCTTTGCGCTATGTGTTCAGAGAACATAGGATTATGAAATATAACTATTTATATTAATCTCTCACGTTTACTTGATTTTTTACTATCCCGATGTCAAATTTTTAATCTTATATTTTACATTGTTTCTAAACTGACTTTATATTTCTCATAGGTACTAATTATTAATGAACATTGTAATTTATTAATATTATAGACTTTGACATTGTTGCTATTTTATAAAAATCTATTGGATAATGTGACGAGCAAATGCAATGTACTATTCTATACTTTAATTCAATTTTATTGTCAGAAAAATGTATTAATCTCGTAAGTGGTTTGGATGAAACATCTAACCAATAGTCAATCGACGGTTATATTTCATTATGTGTAATATCGCTAATATCAGAAAGTGTAAGGACATATGACACTTATTATCCCAGAAAACGATCAGTTTCTAGGGATAGCAATTTTGTATAGAAATATAATGAAGGTGCCACAGAGTGACATATTTATTAAAATTAAATAATATAGAATCTATAAACTTTGTCCGTGTGGGGCCGGCTTTAGAATTGTCCCACCCATTTCTACCCACGGGACTCTTAAGAGACGACTGGGGGAATACCAGGGGAGTGGGCAGCAGCATTCCCTTGAGTATTAAGAACATCCACTGCGATCGCCAACCCGCCTGCCAAGTGTGGCGATTATGGCATTATCCCCCATGACGTTCGCGTTCTCTTAGAGAGGCCTATGTCCAGCAGTGGACGTTGAATGGCTCATGGATGGATGGATGGAAACTTCTTCTAACATGAAGTTCAGCTTAAAACAACGTGGATAATCCTGCAGTTGAGTCTCGTATGGTAAGTGAGAGGTCGAAAGCCCCTTACCCTCTATACTTTTTTTATATAACGTCGGTGGCAAACTATCATACGGTGACATCTAATGGTAAGCGGTTACCGTATCCTTCCTTTCCACCTCCTATCCCGTTCTTATTAGCAATGCGAGAATGATGCATCTGGTACTTCTTGGGTCTATAGGCTATCAGGAAGGCTGCATGCTTGTTTGCCACTTGCGTAATATATGAAAAAAGTTTACCTGTTTTTAATGCACTTGACATTCTTGGCTATTTGTTAGAACAAATGTGAAATAGTAAAAGACAACTATAAGCTGGATTTCAACTATGGTTGGACGCCATGATGACTGCGGTAGCTTAACGGTTAAGAGCGGTTAAAGTACTTACGTGGAGCGGCAATAAACAAGATCACGATCTAGAATTCCGTTTGCAGATATATCACAAAATTTGATTGTTCAATAAAATTAGTTTTCTTAAATTATATCCTTACGACTATATTCTTGAAGAGTTAACAAATACGTAACACACTCACAATATAATATCGTCCAACATAACAAGCGATAAGCCTATTTCCTTCTACTTTGAGACATTGTGTTGTAAAAAATTTTTACACCATCCTAGATTCAAACCTGAGATCAATTGGAACTTTTAAAGCAATGCCATAAGACCAACGCCATTTGAATAAAATAATATAAGTAGCTATTTATATGATAAAAACGCACATAAACACATTTGATTCTAAAAATGACACTCCCCCGCAAACATGAAAGTCGCATTTAAAATATTACCTACAGTTCCATTTCTTCTCGTTGGAGGGCCGCCTGCCACCCCGAGTAGGCCGGAGTACATCTTCAGAATTAATTTTCTGTGTCACCGCTCAGTTTAATTGCAAAATCTAATTCACGTTATAAAATATTTACTTTTAACTAAGAACCTGTAGAAACAACATCATAATCTGGCGTCTGCCAGATTATGATGACACATGAGTAGGTATTAACTATTTATGTTAGAATTAACAGGTAATAATTATAATTTGTGAATAAGGAAAAAGAGTATTTTAGTACAGGCGGGAAATGAACCTGCGTCCCTTCCTATCCGGGGAAGTGCTCTAATCCACTGAGCTACAGTACTATCTTTTAGACATACCCAATCTCCTTATCACATTTGTCTTAACGACCAACGCTCTCTATCGGAACGCATTTACATGCATTAATCCAATATAGTAAGTTTTATTTTGCAATTAAAATTCATACTATTTGATGGCGTGATTTTTTAAACATTTCCCTGTACTAAAATACCCTTTTTCCTTATTCACAAATTATAATTTGTACTTTAAGAGTAGCTGAGCATGTCAAGTGCTAAAATATATATCAAAAGGTAATAATTACTCATATTAAGCGGCCACTAAATTCAGCCATACTTAAAACAAGAAACCAACACGCTAAAAGAAGAAAGCTTAGAATTTTTTTTATGATATAATACACTATGCAATGATATGTGTATTATGTTTTATTTATGAGATAATATAATGATTTTGGGAGAATTACCACCAAAAAGCAATCTTAAAAGCGACTGACTGTAATGTAACTCTTTTTTGTATTTTTCTTGTTAAAGGCGTAAAAATGTGTCTTACGGCACACCTCGTCGTTAGGGGTAACGGGTAGGGTAATATGGGGCCCCCACCCACCAAATAAACCCCCCGTGTGCCATTTTTCCGCCTGTATTGGCGGACCACTGGCACCGTGTAACATTACTTCAGTGGTTCAGTGATTTTACTCTTTTTTATTAAGGCGGGAAAAAATTTACCTGACTGCACACCCCGTCGTTCGGGGTAACGAACAGGATAGTGTGGGGCCCTCACCCACTAAATAAGCCCACCGCGTACCCTCTTTCCGCCTGTATTGGCGGGCCAGTTGTAGTTGGAAGTTGGAGGCGTTACCTACTCAATGTTGTTGTGAGCGTCACCTTAAGAGACCGTTCTAAAAAAATTGTTCGCGTAAAAGAAGGATGGGTTTCTGTATGGTATGACCGATTGTGACAAGATAGGACGAGGGGATACAAGGGGACATCCGTTTTTTTATTACATTTTATAATGACTACGAATCATCTACAAGATGAGGAAGAAGGCACTCCTTCTTCCCTCTTGTCTAGATGACGAGATTTAATATTTAGAGGAGGTACAGAAGGGCCGTTACAATGTCAGGGTAGATTTGCGGACTGGGTATCAGAAACCGGTAGTAAAATAAAAATATATTTACAGTGGTGTCACAAAGTTTCTGATACACCATGATGAAAGGGGGAGAGGGTGTGTAATTTAAGAGGAATCAGTGGCAGATAGTACACTGTAATGAAACGTAGCCTTAAAATTTGTTCTTCTTTAGCCGTAAAGAAAAAAGTCTGGTCATAGGACCTACATACTTGATAACCCTACATTGTAATATGACAATAATTTAAAATGTATTATGTTCACTTTAACCATGCATTCCAGTACTACATTGCGTTGATTATTTTATGTTTTAAATTATGATTAACTATATGTATATGGATTGTTAAAAAAAATTAGGACAAAGAAGTTTCGAGGTAGGAAACTCATTCAGGAGAAAGTCATTTAACAAATACTGTGATTTCCTTTGACTCTCATTATCCGTAGAGGTCCTTTTTTTTGATGTGAAACATCTAAGGGTAAAATCGGCTGTTAGCGTGGCGACGCTTTTATTGTACTTGTCCCGTTCAAATCTTGCAAGTTAAATTTGACACACTTCCCGGTTTCCAATTGAGCTGAAATTTTACACGCATAGGTGTATCACGTGACAATGCAATATTCTGCTGACATGGAGCTGATCTGATGATGGAGCTGGAAGGTGGACATAAGAACTCTATCATGAAACGGCGCAGCCCCATCGAGTTTGGGCTCGTATGATTCGTCTTGCCGAGTACTTTGTGTCTAGATGGTATCCAGGGGCTGATAATGAAGCTGGAAGGTGGCCACAGTAACTCTATAATGAAATGACGCAACCCCGTCGAGTTTGGACACGTTTGATTCGTCTTGACGAGTGCTTTGTTTTTAGATGGTATCCAGGATCTGATGATGGAGCTGGAAGGTAGCCATGCGAAACTCTGTAATTAAATGGCGCAACTCCATCGAGTTAGGCCTCGTTTGAAATATCCTGACAAGAACTTCAGTCATAAATGAGATCCAGGGTCTGATGATGGAGCTGGAAGATGACCACAGTAACTCTGTAATGAGACGACGCAACCCCATCAAGTTTGGAATCATCTGATTCGTCTTGACGAGTACTTTGTCTTTAGATGGTATCCTGGATCTGATGATGGAGCTAGAAGGTGGCCATAGGAACTCCGTTATAAAACGACATAACTCCATCAAGTTTGGGCTCGTATGATTTGTCTAGACGAGTACTTTGTCTCTAGATGGTATCCAGGGTCTGACGATGGAGCTGGAAGGTGGCCACAGTAACTCTGTAATGAAACTACGCAACCTTATCGAGTTTATATTCGTTTGATTCGTCTTGACAAAATACTCCTTTGTCAAGTTTTGATCATTTTATTTCTATAAAATAATTTCGATGTTTTCACATCTGCTAGACGTCCCGCGACGTCTAGTTTTTTTTTTTAGGTAGGCAAAAATGTACCTACCGAACACCCCGCTGCCCGGGCAGACAGCGGGGTAGTGTGGGGCTCTCACCCACTAAAAACCCACCGTGCACCGTCACCCGCCCATACTCGGCGGATCACTGGTACCGCGTATATTCCCTTCAGTGGTCCACGCGATGGCTAGCCCTGATGGGCTTCCTCTCTGAGCGACGTCCCCACGCACCTGGCATGTCGCACCTTCGCGGCAGGCTCTACGCGGGCGGAGGACAATCCCTGGTCCAACCGCCCACAGCCTCGGCTAGGGCGGTTGGACCGGGGATTGTCCTAATCCAAATGTCAGTGTCTTCGTCGATTGTTATCTTGATGAAACAAGAATAAATAGGTTTTTAACAGGCTCATATTAGCTAACTGCCTCTGTGGTGCAGCGGTAACGTGAGCAACTGCTGATCATGAGGTCTCGAGTTCGATCCCCGGGTCGGGCAGTGTTATTGAGCTTTTTCATAAAAAGAAAAATTATCTGTAGCCGCCCGGAGTTTAGAAATGTGCCCGGTAGACGGCAATAGGCTCGCCCCTTATTACGTGGGACTTAGAGATAGCTGGCGAGTCGTGGGTGTGTAAAATACACCTCTGCCTACCCCTTCGGGGAATACAGGCGTGATGCTATGTTTGTTATGTGTAATATATTTCTCAAAGCTCTCACCTCCACTGCATTCGTTCCTCTTGTAACTACTTTCTTCTATCTGATAGCTTTGAGAAAGTAAGCTCCACTGCATTTAATCTATTTTTAATAATCAAATTTCGTAAAATAAAATAAGAATGAAGCCTTACCTGCAGGTAGGAGTATAAACGTCAAATATAGAGTTATAACTAAAGAGCCAGGGCTGTCAAGAGTGTTGCGACGAGGACACGGCGCAGAAATAGGTAGGGACCTATCGCTTCCGAGCGTCATTAGACTCAACAGTGACAGCATTGGGCCGCCTTCGCTACCTTCATCACCCTAGTTGAGGCTGCGATTAGATGGACCTAAGAACGTCCACCACTAGTAATGCTTCCAGCGAGGGATGCGACGCTACAGTTTACCTAAGTACTGCGTCTGCACTGAAGTAATGTGTTGCAGTTCCAGCGGTCGACCAGTACAGGTGGAGAGACAGCACATAGTCGGTTTATTTAGTAGGTGAGAGTCCCTTACTACCCTGTTCTTGTCTTCTAATGACGGGGTGTGCGGTCAGGTACATTTTTTCTTGCCTTAACAAAAAAGGGCCATCAGAATTAACCTAACACGGTATCTTGATTTTGTTGGATTACAAGAAGCCTTACAAAGTACATTCGTTCAGACCCAGGGAGCACTGTGAGAGGTTTTTAAGAGTTTTTTATTTAGATATTTTTAAATACTTTTTTAGCATTTGACATGCTTAGTCATATAAATCAACACAATATGTGAAAATGTGAAATTGAAAATAACAGTCACGAGCAGGATTTAAACCTGCATCTCCTGGATATCGTCCAGATGCTTTTCCAATTCAGCCATCGTGACAATTACTGCTGACTGCTAATTTCTATACCAAATTCATTCTTAACGTCTTGGGTGACGCCTGCTCCATCTATCGGGAGTATTTTCATACATTGTACCGACCAGGTAAACTTAATTTTACAATTAAGATTTTAACCAGAGTTTTTTTTTAATTTACCTATTTATATATATTTTATCCGTGTGGTGACGGATTAAGAATACAAGTGTCACCACCCCATTCTTTCCCACGGGTGTCGTATGAGGCGACTAAGGGAAGTAAGCAATTATCATCGATTGCATGACTGGTGATAGGGCTGGGTACCAAGTGGGAGTACTCACTTGGTATCGGGCCCGAGCGAGTTGGTACCACCATCTCCCGTGTGACTGGCCATGAAGCACATCGTTGCGTTTAGGCTGTAGCAGGAGATAGGCGTTTATATTTCATTTCATCTGTGAAATGAATTGGTGAGCAGCGGCCTGATAATACTCTCGGTATAGTCGAGTCCATGGGCGACGGTTACCATTTACCATCAGATGGACCGTGGCTCGTCTGCCACTACATGCAATAAAAAATATATATATATATTTAAGTGTGGTGTTATGTAGAGTAATTAAAAAATACTTTGGAAAATCCAAAACTACACGCCTAATAATCTTCATTTTTCACAATAAAATTGATTATTTGATAAGTAACTAATAATGTATTGGTCTTACTAAGTAGTTTTCAATAAATCACATAGATAGCACTAATTTCAAAAAGTAGTAATGTGGGTTTCATGTCTTATACGCCATCTAGCGCTAATTTTAAGAAGTACTTCTATATTGTTCTACCACTCAGTCATTTTGCAAGGCGCCATCTGGCAATTAGTAAGAACAACAATCCATGAGTTTACATATATACCTGCATAAGTGCATATATATAAACATGTTAAATTGAATAATTTATTAAACTGTAAACAAAAACAATTTAAAGAAAACAATTTAAGAAAACAAAAAGACATCGCTAGTTTCCTTACAAAAAAGCAATACTGTGGCTCTATATATACAACAGCAACTGAATACAATGATATCGACATCTAAAATTGCCACTAGCGACGTCTAGGGCTGCATTTGTCAATAGCTCTTTTACTTTAAAACAGTGACATCTATCAATAGAAAATTGCATCTTTGGACAATATTATACGACTTATTTAAACATCAATGAGTTCAAAAAGAAATCTGTAAACTATTTATCTTCCCAACTTGGTTGCCTTATAATTTTATACTTTATTCTAAGTGAAAACACAGTGACGCCAAGGCCACGCAAAAAAAAAATGTGGAATGTAAAATATGTCTTTTTTCGTGTTTTATAACGTTGGTGTGTTATTATTTACGTGTATTTAGTGTTTTTAATTATTGTTATGGATAAAATAGTTATTATACTTGACAAATATCATCAGTTCGTCAAGCAAAGGTAAGAACTTTCTTTTAACAAAAAATAATGTACCGGCCGGGCGAACGGCGATCTGTTGACGATAGTAAAACCACCGGTGGCTATGCGTACGTAAAAAGGTAGTTCTCATGAAAGGCGCTGGTTTTAGTGTCGCGTCGAGCGTAAATGCCGTAAATATTCAGTATTTTTTTGTTTATTTAATAACAATTAATCCACATCGAATCAGAACGTGAAAAGTAATAAGGCTCTATTCCTAGTCATAATAAATCGTAAACGAAAAAAAAGACTCCATTAGTAAAGTATTTTGGTCGTTATCGTGTTAACATACATTACCTACAAGTCACGGACGTCCAAGCCAGATTCTTTTCAAACAGTTTTTTAACTAGTTTAAATAACAAAAATGGCATCAAGGATATCATGAGTGTTAAAAATGGTGTTTGTTCTTTATATGTGTGTGCAGATATTATTTTACAAGTGCAATATATGATAAATAGAGACATTTTAAGTTTGAAAAATCAGTTGTGCCGAGTAAACCGTGAGTAGAAGACACCTCAACGCTTCGCTTATGAGGCGTGCAAAAGTAAGCTTGTTGAAGGTAAAGGTATTATGGCAATATAGAGTGGCAGAGACCCATATGACTCTCACTGTAGTCTAGTTCGTACTTAGCATTAGTCGTACTAGTAACGTTAACAACGGGCATACGTATTTGCGTTCTGCAGGGACAAAAATTTCATAGCTTGAATAAAAGGCCGAATATTTAATTTTGTAATATTAGATTTTTAATCAGGTCTTATTGGCAGCCCTAAGGGCCTATCTTGCGGTTGCAGCAGCTATCGATTTAACGCTCCAGTGACGTACAAACTCTGATGGTGCAGTTTTATTGTATACATATACAAACAAGATAGCTCTGTTTTAGTCTACCTGGTTATCGATCTTGTTCTGTCGTTTGGTAATGGCAAAAAAGATACTTTGTGTTACATTCTGAAGTTGCTGAATATTTGACTGAGGTGGGCTAAGCCGATAGTAACTATAAGATCAGTAAAATATTAAAATAAATAACTTGTGTCTTCTTTTTAACTTTGAGTTTAATATTATTATTTTAACAAAACATTCTAATAAAAAAAGAAAATTACCTTCACGCCTGTATTCCCTGGAGGGGTAGGCAGAGGCGTATTACGCACCGACGATTCGCCAGCTATGTTTAAGTCCAACGTAATAGGGGGCGAGCCTATTGACGTCTACCGGGCTCATTTCCAAACTCCGGGCTGCTACTGAGAATTCTTTTTACGAAAAATCTCAATAACACTGCCCGACCCGGGGATCGAACCCGAGAAGAATAGAACGAAAAACTCTATCTACCAATTAATAGTTGTACCGAGTTAGGTTGGTGATTGTGTGTAATATATTATTATACGCTGTGTTAGATGCTATACTTTATTTTATACATGTCATAATCCACGTTTGAATACGTCTATTCGAAATCATATTGCCGATACTAAAACAATTTTTTGTGAAAGTGGAAAAATTCAATTGTTTTTATCTTCACAAAGAAATTGTTCTAGTATAACAGCTAATCATGTCAAATGCTAAAAATCACAGTATATAAGCATATTCCCATTTATACGAATTACAAATTAAAATTCTGGCAACTATTTTGCAAATATTGGAAAATGTTACAATGTAACTTACAGAAACCATCTTTGTTTTAAAATGTATAAGAACTGAACAAACATAACTACATTTGATTTACAGATCCCCTTCAGAGTGCCATGTTTTTATTTTATTGTTATTTATATTACCAGCATCTCAGGACTGGAAAGAAGGTGTATATATAAGGAAATAACTCGAGCAAAACTGCTACAAGAATTTTGCATTCGAGGTATATTTTGTAGGGTAAAGACGTAACTAAACTAAGTATAATAAAATACGTATACTAAACTTTTTGGTTATATCTCTAGTTTCCGATGTAGTCACCTGATATATACTATATATACTTGTTCTGTAAGTCTAATCAACAGTTTTTGGAAAAAAAAAATATATATTTTTAGCATTTGACATGCTTAGCCATATACATTAAACACAAATTGGAATATGTGAAATCGAAAATAACAGTCACGAGCAGGATTTGAACCTGCATCTCCTGGATACCGTCCAGATGCTTTGCCAATTCAGCAATCGTGACAACTGCTCTCTACTGAACTGGCAAAGCATCTGGACGGTATCCAGGAGATGTAGGTTCAAATCCTGCTCGTGACTGTTATTTTCGATTCCACATATTCCACTTTGTGTTTAATCTAATCAACAGTTTCAAAAATATCAGTTTAGTAGTTTTTTTGAATTAATAAACAGATTGTGGATTCTAAAAAAGTGTTTTGGATTCGTATGCAATCTAACAGTCAGTATAGTATTTTTTCCCAAATATATTTAATTTACAGACGCAACTCTATTACAGTTATATAATAGTAAGTATACTTATACATTTTCAAATATTATAATATAATAATTATGCCACATGTAGATATATATATATATATATATATATATATAAAATTTAAACTGGTTAGGTTATTTAGTTTTTGTACAGACATATTTCTAATCCATCCATCCATCAGCCTTTTATCGTCCACTGCTGGACATAGGCCTCCCCAAAATGGGGGTTTTACCATAATCACAACGCTTGGCAGGCGGGTTGGCGATTGCAGTGGATGTTTTTAGTATACAGGCGAATGCTGCTGCCCGGTCCCCGGTAATCGCTCAGTCGGCCTTTACGACTCTATTCTTCTATTATACTCTGAGATTGAATGAATCAATAATGAAGCTGACAAGTTTGTTTATTTAAACTTGCTTATCTCTGCAAATATTAATCATATTTAAAAAAAAATTACTTCATGGCACAATTTTTGAAGGCTGATTATTTAACATTACGGTATAACTTTTAAGAACAGCACAAAAATAATCAAATAAATTCCATGTGATGTGCACTGCAAATGGTAATTTTATAAAAAAATCATCTATCTATCAAATAAAAAAGTATCATCAAAATCAGTTTAGTAGCTTTTGCGTGATGCGCGAACAAACAAACAGATAAACAGACAAAAAATTAAAAAAAAAACGCTTTGTGTTCAGACACGCCTATTTTTTCCTCAAATATCTTAAATGAACAGACACAGCTCTTTTACAGCTTTATAATAGTATAGATTTAGTCAAACCAAGATGTATAATGATCGACTGAAAATGTGAATACCTCTTAATTTACAATGCAATTGTACAATCCAAAGCAATCCGCTTTAATCACTACGTTTGGCAGACGAATGGCTGATTGCAGTGCCACGTCAGACTGATATAGTAGAACATTTAACAAGCGCAAGCTAACAGTATTAGTGTTCTGTTAGTATAGGGGTGGCAACAATTAGTCTATGTATTTTAGTGTATGTTATTTCTATGAATGTATAAATACTGAAACTCTATTACTCTATATTTAATTTATATTTTTTGCATATCGGTTATCCAAACATCTTTCATATGTGTGGTCTATGAAGGTTCAATTAAACAGTTTTTTTTTTTAACAATGAATATATTTCTTTATTTTTTATTTATTTAGACAACCTTGAAAAATTAACCAAACAGCTCTTAACTGGCATTGGCTAATTGATCAAAATAAACAAGATTAATCTTCATTTGTTAATAGACCAGGGTTAATGTTGTACTAAATAAAATAAACGTATTGAATAGTAGACGAATGGAAGAAAACAAAAACATCAAAATTGTACATACGTTGACGCCTAATTCCCAGTGGGCCTACACCACACGGAGACAATGAATTGCCATTTATCATAAAACGGTCTGCCACTGTGTATTCCTCGTTAGATCGAGACGCGACGGGTGGCCAACCATATCACCGCCATTCAGATGATTCATACTAACAATCTCAATTAGTGTAAATAGCCTTACAAAGGTAAATTATTTTATAAATAATTTCTTCTTGTGCAGATTGATACCGGAGTATTTCCATGATGTGAAAGACGATCTAGTAGATAATAACTTTATTGCATAATATAGATAACTATACTGCTCGAAAAACTATGCATATTACAAAGTATGTAATACCAATGTCAACATGAAATATTGAGGAGAATGTTATCTGCTAAACGATGTACTCTTGGCAGACAAAATTTAAACTGCAGAATAATGTGTTCTCGGAAGATAGAAATTTAAACTGCTAAATGACGAGTTGTCGGCAGACAAAATTTAAACTGCTGAATGATATGTTCTCGGCAGACAAAAACTTATACTGCTGAATAATTTGATCTCGGCAGACAAAATCCAGGTAGATGGTAGACATGGTATTCTGATGTGATAGCCTAGCGGTAAAATCCAGGACTGCAATGACAGTTGTATCAAGTTCGATATGGGTAGGGTAAGGTAAGGGTATCATTGTCTAAAACTCCAGATCTTGTACGGCCACATCACTAAGAATTTTTTCGAAATCATGTGTGTATTTGTTTCCAATTTATCTTTGTAGATGACGCGTGAGTGATGCTAGTGGTGTCTATATGCTACAGCACCCACGTAGTACCTATATAAAAAAAAAGCAAAAAAGTGTGGATTTTTATTGTATGCAAAGATAACATAGAAATCTGTAGCTTAGCGGTTAAATAGTGTGGATCGGCAATACACAAACCGGGGATTGAAATTCCTTTCGCTAAGATAAAATATCTTGTTATATTTTTAATTTCTCTCAAGTTTCATACTCACCTATAACTTACATATATTTTAATGTCTAAACATTATGAGCTTTATTCATAAAAATATACCACCGATTTAAAAATACTGTTTAAGCTGACATTATGGTTTGTCACGTACTATCAAATTTGCATTGTACTTTGTTAAAAATTTACAAAACAGTATTTGTTAAAATAGTGCTATAGAGCTGTATTGTTTTTTTATAAATATAAGAGGTTAAACTTTTTTTAAGACGGGAACAAATGTACCTAACCGCACACCCCGTTCAGGGCAACGAATAGGGTAGTGTGGGGCCCTAACCCACTAAATAAATGTGCCGTCTCTCCGCCTATATTGGCAGACCTCTGGAACTATGTTACAGTGTTCAGTGGTAAGGGGGTATACCTAAACTAGTAATATAAGCATTACTAATGATAAATGTGAAAGTGAATTTTATTTATTTGTTAATTCTTGGCACCTTAATTACTTTACCGATGATTATAAATTTACATACATAATAGTCCACAGTACTAAAAAGGATACTTTTTATACCAAGAAAATGGAGGCTCTGTGTGAAATGGCTATTTTTGTATAGAGATAATTTATACCAATTCAGAATACGTTGAAGCACGGTTTTGTTTCAGATTTTCTATATTAATACACCTCTAGTTTTTCGAGATTTTTCGAAGTTTAATGTGTAATTTTTTGAAAATGTCATTAGAAAACCTGTTTGCCTAAAAGATTTTTGCGATGGCGTATAAAGTCTACCAACTCACACTAGGCTAGCTTAGTGGACTACTCCTTAGATTCCTCTCACTGTGAGAGGAGACCCGTGCCTAGCAGCGGGCGAGTAATGGGTTGAGATATTCATAAAATAATTTCAATTTTGTATATTTCTTATCTGTAGCTGCAATACATTATCGTCAGAAACCTTTAGCGCACCCTACGTCAACTAAAGAGATATATTATTATGGATACTGGTTATGAAAACAATGTTGCTCTAGTTGAGAGTATTTTGTACCCAAATTATTATAAGGTATGCTTTTAGTCTTGTATTTCACCTCTATTTCAACTGATATTAAGTGGAGTGTGTTTGCCTTCATAATACATGCAATTATTATACACAACCCAAAACTGCTCTACTGATGGACACGGGAAAGGAAGAGAGGAAGGAGATGAAAAGCGACTTATTAGAATGAGAGTGGACCGTCCATAATACTTGAATATATGTTACAAAAATTTTATATTACATGTCATAATGAGATCTGTTTAGATACATAAAAACTATTATGATTTAGGATTGTTTTTTTATTTTATTTTAAGTTTTCACATTTGTCAGAAGGCAGTGACCGCGGTTCAATTCCTGTTACTGCCAAACATCACGATGACGCTCGGCAGCGAGAGGTCTCCCCCTATTGCTGCGACGAGTTCACGGCGCTGCTCGGCCCAAGCCGGGCACGACTCGAGCGTGTGCCGCGCCGTGTCCTCGTCACAGTTGCAGTGGTGACAGCCCGGAGTCGCTTACACAAAGTGAAAAATGTGAAGTCGAAAATAACAGTCACGAGTAGGATTTGAACCTGCATCTCCTGGATACCGTCCAGATGCTTTACCAATTCAGCCATCGTGACAATTGCTCCTGACTGCTAATTTCGACAACACATTCATACTTAACGTCTTTGGGTGACGCCGCGCTATCTGTCGGAAGTATTTTCATACATTACACCGACCAGGTAAACTTAATTTTACAATTAAGATTTTTACCTAATAATGACGAAAACCCTATAATTATTTAGATATTTTTATATATATTTTTAGCATTTGACATGCTTAGCACTATACATTAAACACAAAGTGAAAAATGTGAAGTCAAAAATAACAGCCACGAGCAGGATTTGAACCTGCATCTCCTGGATACCGTCCAGATGCTTTGCCAATTCAGCCATCGTGACAATTGCTCCTGACTGCTAATTTCGACAAGACATTTTTTCACTTTGTGTTTAATATTATAAGTGACTTCCTTACCTTTCCTGTTCAGTAGGTAATCTGAACAGAGACAACTCTGGAATAATAAAAAAAAAAAATATTTAAACAGCCAAACACACAGCAATAAGTTCTCCTGCGATTATCACATATTTTTCATTTATTAAGCAGTGCCGAAAAGCCGTGTCGCGCGAGTCTTGTGCGGCGTTAGCCCCGACTAACGGGTCGAGATTTTGTTAGAGTGTGCGTACGATACTATGTTGCACATATACAAGCCGCGCGCGGTGCGTTTGTATGAAGATAACCTACTTCCCACTCTTTCTACTGTGACTATAGGGTTTGCAGGTTAGTCGCAGACTGCGCTAATAGCACCGCATCATCTGCATATATCAGTGAGTTAACCACTTAAACACCCATCTCAACTCCTATATCCATTTAATTCATCCTTTGGAGACATTTATCCAGATATAACGATAAACAGTCTGGCTGATAGAACGCAGCAAATAAAAAATAACAATATAATAAAATAATATATAATCTGAACGTTATATTAAATAAATAGCCTATATAGGCTATTTAATATAACAATTATATAACGTTTTTTTTTTATATTTATATAATGTTATATTAAATAGCCTATATAGGCTATTTAATATAACTTTAAGATACATGGCGCTTATTTAAAAACTAATCTAACTGATGAAATTAAAAGGTCTGTGTGTACATTCGTATCATGTAAAACTTTTATAAATATATAATAGAGCCACTATCAAATCATTACCTTTACATCTCTCACCTACTTTAAATCCAGCGCTGAATATATTGAGAAGGCCTCGCTCGCCTAGGTCAAACTCAAAGGTATGCACTATGCATATAATCTAACTATAAATGTCTGGTTTCACACTTTGTAAAACTTAATATGCAAGTACTTTTGTTCTACCCGTTACTGTCCCACTATTGGGCATAGGTAGCCTCTCATAATAGTTATGTTAGGGAATTACCGTGCTGTTTGGGATTTAAAATCTTTGGTTATCAAGTTTCTTGCATGTTTCTTTTTAAAATACTTGGAATCAAGTTAGTTGTTGAATATTTTTTTAATTAATAATTATTAAGGTTAATAGTTTCACTAGCTACTATTGCAGTGATAGCCTAGCGGTAAATTAAGGACTGTGGGGCCGGCTTTAGAATTGTCCCACCCCCTCTCCACCCATGGGAGTCGTAAGAGCCGACTGAGGGAATACCGGGGGAGTGGGCAGCAGCACTTCCTCGAGTATTAATAACATCCACTGCGATCGCCAACCCGCCTGCCAAGCGTGGCGATTACGGCAATATCCCCCAAAAAAAATGAGCACCCAACAAAAAACGGCCCTCAGTCACGGCAGCTCCGCTATTCCGTGGCCTAACGGTAGCGGGCCCGGTAACGGCGGAGCAGGGGATGCGAAGAATCTCCGGTCGCGGATAGGCTACCATAAACAACGACCTCTGGCCCTGGTAACGCACAACGTTCGGACACTTCGGACCGACGAGAGAATCACCGAGCTGGAAGAGGAATTGAGCAAGATCCACTGGGACATTATAGGGTTGTCAGAAGTCCGAAGAGAGGGTGAGGGTACGACAATCCTCCAGTCCGGGAACTTGCTCTTCCACCGGGAGGGCGACCACCAGTCCCAAGGGGGTGTCGGGTTTATCGTTCGCAGGTCTCTCGTAGGCAACGTGGAGAGGATTGAAAGTGTGTCGAGTAGGGTAGCGTACCTTATACTCAGAGTAACCAAACGGTATTTGTTGAAGGTCATACAGGTTTACGCACCGACCTCTACACACTCCGATGACGAGGTGGAGGCCCTATATGAGGACATCTCGAAGGCCATCCACTTGTCTAAAACCTATTTCACGGTGGTTATGGGAGACTTTAACGCGAAACTAGGCAAAAGGACAGACGATGAGCTGAAGGTGGGGCACTATGGATTTGGGCAGAGGAACCACAGGGGCCAGATGCTGGCTGATTTTCTGTAGAAGGAAGGCCTCTTCATGATTAATTCCTTCTTCAGGAAGCAGCCCCAGCGAAAATGGACCTGGATTAGCCCTGATGGTTCAGTGAAAAACGAGATTGACTTCATCCTGTCGGACAAACGACACATATTCAATGATGTCTCAGTGATCAGCAGGATTAAAACTGGGAGTGATCACCGACTAGTCAGGGGCATCTTGAATATTAGAACAAAAGTCGAGAGGTCGCGTTTGATGAAGTCTACGCTCCGACCAACACCTGCCCAATACCAGAACCCCGAGAGCTTTCAGCTCGAACTACAAAATCGCTTCCAATGTCTAGATGAGTGTGAATCAGCGAGCGATACGAACAGCAGGTTCGTGCAAACTGTCCACGCCGTCGGGTCGACTTACTTCAAGGCCCGTCGCGTCAGTAGGAACCGTAAACTCTCGGACCATACTCTCAAACTCATGGAGAGGAGAAAAGAAATGATAGTCCAGTCCTCAGCCGATTGGTCCTGCCTAAGGCGGTTAAACAGACAGATCTCCAAAGCTGTGCGACACGATATTCGCCAATTTAATACTACCCGTATTAAAGAGGCGATAGAGCGGAACCAAGGCTCGAAAGTGTTCGCAAGAGATCTGTCTGTTGGCCAAAGTCAGTTGACTAAACTGAGGACCAACAACGGCACTATCATTTCTTCTCGAGATGAGATCTTGGGAGAGGTCCAGCAGTTCTATGGACAGTTGTACAGATCCCAGAGCCCTGCTGTTGGCTTGGTCCAAGACCCCAGATCCAAGCTAACTCGGCACTTTACCGAAGATATCCCGGACGTCAGCCTGTACGAGATCAGAATGGCTCTCAAACAACTAAAGAACGGAAAGGCACCGGGAGACGACGGAATCACTACAGAGCTTCTGAGAGCAGGCGGAAAGCCGGTCTTAAAAGCTCTTCAGAGGCTGTTCAATTCCGTCGTTCTCGGGGGCGACGTTCCAGAGTCGTGGACCAGAAGCGTGGTGGTGCTGTTCTTCAAGAAAGGTGACAGAACCCTCTTGAAGAACTATAGACCCATCTCGCTCTTGAGCCACGTCTATAAGTTGTTTTCGAGGGTCATTACAAATCGACTCACGCGCAGGCTTGACGACTTCCAGCCTCCGTACCGTAGACCACATTCACACGCTACGCCAGATTATACAGAAAACCGAAGAATACAATCGGCCTCTGTGTCTGGCGTTTGTGGACTACGAGAAAGCCTTCGATTCGATCGAAACTTGGGCGGTGCTGCAGTCCCTTCAGCGGTGCCAAATTGACAATCGGTACATCGAAGTGCTGAAGTGCTTGTATAGAAACGCCACCATGTCAGTCCGTGTTCAGGACAAGAGTACGGGACCGATCCAACTGCAGAGAGGTGTTAGACAGGGAGACGTTATGTCCCCGAAACTCTTCACCGCTGCATTGGAAGATGTCTTCAAGCTCTTGGACTGGACCGGATTCGGCATCAACATCAATGGCGAATACATCACTCACCTTCGATATGCCGACGACATCGTAGTCATGGCAGAATCTCTGGAGGACCTTGGCACCATACTCAATGATCTCAGCAGGGTTTCCCGACTAGTGGGTCTCAAAATGAACATGGACAAGACGAAAGTCATGTCTAATGTCCATGTCATTTCAGCACCGGTCCTAGTCGGGAGTGCGCTTCTCGAAGTTGTCGACCATTATGTCTACCTGGGACAAACAGTCCAGTTAGGTAGGCACAACTTCGAGAAAGAGGTCAATCGACGAATCCAACTCGGCTGGGCAGCGTTCGGGAAGCTAAGGAAGATCTTCTCGTCCAATATTCCGCAGTGTCTGAAAACGAAGGTCTACGACCAGTGCGTGTTACCAGTGATGACATACGGAACAGAGACGTGGTCTCTGAATGTTGGCCTCATATCAAGGCTCAAAGTCGCTCAGCGGGCCATGGAGCGGGCTATGCTTGGTATTTCCCTACGTGATCGAATCCGTAATACGGAGATCCGTAGGAGAACGAGAGTGACCGACATAGCCCGCCGGGTTGCCATGCTGAAGTGGCAATGGGCAGGCCACATCGCTCGACGAACCGATAACCGTTGGGGACGAAGGGTTCTCGAGTGGCGACCACGTGTCGGACGGCGCAGCGTGGGACGGCCCCCCACCAGATGGACCGATGATCTGGTCAAAGCTGCGGGGAGCCGTTGGATGCGGTCGGCACAGGACCGCTCGTTGTGGCGTTCTCTTGGGGAGGCCTATGTCCAGCAGTGGACGTTAAAAGGCTGATGGATGGAAATTAAGGACTGCAAAGACAGTGGAATAGAATTCAATCTCCTGTCCAAAGTTCAGACCTCGTACGGCACATACCTCTCACTTTCGCAATTATGTGTGCATTTGTTTACAATTATTTATCAATGTTCGGTGAAGAAAAACATGCATGCCTGAGAGATTTTCTTGACAGCTTGTGAAGTCTACCGACCTGCACTGGGCCAACGTGGTGGACTATAGCCTAATCCCTCTCATACGAGAGGAGAACCGTTCCTAATAGGAAAAAAGAAAAACGGTTAAAAAAAAAATGATTCGCAAATGTGCAACAGACGAAGGTGTCATCTGTTGGAAATTTGTGATAATCATAATATATAATTTGAGTAGCCTCTTTGACTTGTATTTTATATATTTTAGCTGTCTATATTAGTAGGTACGGATATACTTTTAAAGAACAAATTATTGTGAAAGCGGAAAAAGAGTTCTTTACTGCGAGCGGGAAGCTATCTTTTTCTACTTTCACAATAATTTGTTATTTAAAGTAACTGTGCATGTAAAGTGCTAATATAGAAAATATTTACGCATTTGGTTAGTCCATAACTGTAATAACTTATCCAAATAATAAATATTCACGGATATTTCACACAACGTCCTCTGGTCCCAAACTAAGCTTAACGCTTGTGCTATGAGTACCAGATTACGGATATAATACATATATTCCTTTTTTTTATAAATACATACATGTAATAGATAGAAAATACCCAGACGCAGTACAAATATCTGTGTTCATCACACAACTTTCCTGAGTGGGAATCGAACATCGACCTCGTGCTCGGAAGTCGGTTACAATACCAACTACGCCACGAGGCCCGTCAAAATTTTGCATTAGTCCATATTTTTTTTCATAACTGTTTTGATAGCTTTGCAAATTCTTTTATCCATATATTTAGAAAAGTCAATGCTTAGCTAAATTTTACTGAGGTTAAGATAACCGATTCCTCATGACATTTCATTCACTTTCGTCTTTATACCGGTATTCTCGTAACGGCGTGGGTCACGTAGCGAGTGGAATCCTTTATGATTAGCTGGATTATTCTAACTAGTTGGCTTTTGTAGGTTCTCAGGTCTTACAGATAATCTATCTGTCAATCTTCATTCAATTGGAGGCAACGTCTAAATATAATATTTCTGTTATTCTAAACTTCAACGATTTGCATTATAACATTCGAACAATCTCATTTCTTTTCGAAATATTTGGGATAGAACTGACATTCCATTACGGCTTCCACTTTTCACGGATAAAAATGTAAATAGAAAATGTACGGTATCCGCTGAGTGGTCCGCCTTATGAATTATTTAAGATACCGCATAAATTAGAGTTTTATCCGCGAATAAGACTGTACGATTTACTTTTAAGATTATGTTAAATGCATTTGAAAGCCAATGATTTATGTATCGGATATAACGTATTTGTTAGGAGATAGACTAAGAAAACAAATATATCGTTACTAGCTGTTACCCGCGACTTCGTCCGCGAGGAATTTAATAAAAATAAGCAAAGCCACCCTTGAAATTAAAGTCTTTTGAATTTAAAGAGAAACATCGATGATACTATAGGAATTCGTGGTATAAATACAGTCTTCTGACCTTCCTTTCTTCCTTCTCCGACCTTTTCCACATCCGGATATTAAAAGTCCTTTTAGAATGTTTCCTTGCAGTGATACTACTCGCAATCTAATACCATTACAAAGTTGCGGTGGGTTTAAATGACGGAGTAGTATGATGGGTACGCCAATCTTAAGTTCTAGTTTGTGAGGGGGTAGATCAGGCACATTTATTGTGTTTAAAACTTCTATTGGATAATTAACAGCTTCATCCAGATTGCAAACTGAATTGATGAAGAGATATGTTTGTGATTCACCAGGAAGTTTATACACTACTTTAGTTATCTACGTTAAATAATTAATTTAAGGTCGTGCCGGCTTTAGAATTGACCCACCCCTCTCCACCCATGGGAGTCGTAAGAGCCGACTAAGGGAATACCGGGAGAGTGGGCAGCAGCACTCCTTCGAGTATTAACAACATCCACTGCGATCTCCAACCCGCCTGCCAAGCGTGGCGATTACGGCACTATCCTCCATTCTTGGGGAGGCCTAGGTCCAGCAGTGGACGTTAAAAGGCTGATGGATGGATGGATGGAAATTATCACAGCTCAGTGAAAGAAAATAATTATCGTGAGGAAACCTGCATGCTTGAGAGATTTTCTCGGTGGCTTGTGAAGTCTGCCAACCCGCATTGGGCCAGCGTGGTGGACTCCCTCTCACTATGAGAGGAGATTTGGCAGATAGCTGGTGTTATATAAAATAATTTAGTTAACTTTCACTTTGGAAAATAAATTAGAATTCCGCGAAAAATCCTAATGCCACGCGGAAAGAGTCGTGGATAACAGCTACTCAATTAATTAGTCATCGTCATCAGCCTCTCCTGGTGAATAACTGTACGTAGGCTTCTCCCAATTTCTTCCAAGTCACTCCGTCTGCTGCTTGATTTATCCAGTCACGGCATGCATGTCATCAGATCATGTGTCGTCTACCCATCGCTTAGGTGGGCAACCATGTTGTTTGGTTTTCGTCCACGCCCTCCACTCTATGACCATGCCCATCTATCTGTGCTCATCCGAGCAACATGACCATGCCCATGTCCACTTTTGCCACGCGATGGTTTCCACCACATGTCCCACGTGGGTTTTCTGGCTAATCCACACATTTCCTTTTCGGTCGCGCAAGGAGACCCCGAGCATGGCTCTCTCCATGGGGCCCTCTGCGCAACTATGAATTGATATATTTTCTCAGAAACAAAATTATATATTATGTTGTGTATACATAGGTATTACAGATAGGTACAGGTGTACCTGTGTGTATTTGTAGGTACAAATCCAAATTAATTATTGATTAGTATAGGTATATTTACATTGTTTATATTGAATTCTTATCTGTATTCAAAGAATTAAAATGTACCTTACTTGAATGATATATCATCGTGAAACCTAAACCACTGGTCTAAGAAGTTAGGCAGATGTCTTCTTTGCTTATCACTGAATGCAACAAAGTTCAGGCGGAGAGACGGCACACGGCGGATTTATTTAGTGGGTGAGGGCCCCACACAACCCTGTCCGTTGCCCCGAATGACGGGGTTTTAACAAAAAAATGTGTAAGCAAATCGAATTATAATCAATTTGCAGTGAATAATAGGTAATTTATTTGCAGCGGAAATATCAGTATTCGCAAACGTGTGTCACAGTCGTCTGCCCTCACGTGTCTGTCCGTTCGTTCGGGTTACATTTAGTTTACGCTTAGACAAATATCCCCACCTACACAGCGCCGTACCACGCCACGCTTCCAAAAATATTTATTTCAAGCTTCTAGCTCTAAAAATTACGATACTTTCATACAACTTTTCATCACCCTCTTTCAATCCCTTACAACCTTTTTTTCGCATTAAAAAGTAGCATATGTCCTTTCTCAGGCTCAAGACTCTCTGTGTACCAAATTTCATTTAAATCGGTTCAGTAGTTTTGGCGTGAAAGCGCGACAGTTGCTTTCACATTAAGTAAGGATTAATTACTGCAGCTCTGTGAACTCTTTTTCTATATTTAGTATTAATTTTTTGGCCTGTATCTTTCCAGTAGTACTTATTTGTTAATCTTGTGCGTAGTTTTCTAGGATTCTCTTTTAAAATATAAGAGAAGTCTGATTGAAGATAGAATGTAACAGATCCATACTAAGGCAAATATACATCAAAATGTCATTGGGATTGGTTTTGTATTGAACTAAACAGAAGCCTGTTTACGGGTACTGTCACTGAAAATGACTGGCTTTGATTTAAGTAAGACTGCTTTTCACACGGAGAGATTTATGTTGCGTGCTCCAGAGTGAGTTTTAGACGAAAAAGGAAACACTGCAAACGTCGTTTATAAAGAGGTACTTATTATAGTAATTAAACCTAAATTTTGATGAATACTAATTAATAGTTTAATTTCATTTAAAGACAGTATTTTTTAACAAAATTGTTCATATTTAAATATTCATTTATTTGCGCGAGCGAAGCCGCGGGAAACAGGTAGGAATTAAAAAAAAAATGTGGAAGCAAATCACGGGCGCCACCACTCCATGCGCTTTCAAAAAATTAAGTTTCAAGCTTCTAGGTCTAAAAATGACAATACTTCCATACAACTTTTCATCCCCCCCTTTCAACCCCTTACAACCCTTTTTCCACATTAAAAAGTAGCCTTTGTCCTTTCTCTGGCTCTAAACTCTCTGTGTAAAAAAAAAACATTTCAATCGGTTCAGTAGTTTTGACGTGAAAGCGCGACAGACAGACAGACAGAGTTACTTTCGCATTTATAATATTAGTAAGGATAACTATTTGAAATAACAATGAAAGCCTAAAGGGGTTCGCAGCGAATTGCTACGAACAAAACATTGTTTAGCTAACATGTTAGTAAAATACTGGCAGTCCACTGTGATTTTTCAGTATGGAATATTTTTGTTAGTGAATTATCTATGTTAGACCCTACCTACAGCAACGATATTTCAACATCTATCCAAAATTTGAAAAATGAAGATAGATTTGGTATAAAAAAAATATATAGAAGGTATTCTATTTATTTCACTCCATTATCACTAAAGTACAACATAAACATACACACTAGAGATGTGTAACTCAGGAGTGATTGATACAAAAGATGTATAATCCTTTCAAAATGCGTAATCAATCTTTAAATCTTTGGTTTCGAAAATACATCTTTAACTCACTAGCTCACTACGTTAGGATTGAATAGATGGAATGATGGACGTAGATTTAGAATGAGACAATAGATAAAGGATATTGTGAATTGAAAAGAGATAACATAAGTTGTAGGCACGCACAAACGCACTCTTGAAATACAATGACGATAGGTACACTTTAACTCTCTAGGAAACTTAGACTCTCTGTCGTTTTAGTAAAAAGCTCAAAACCAGTTGCGACTTGAGGGAATGAGAGAATAACTACATGAATCAATAGATATTTGGATCACTTATGATCAACTGAATGAATAACGTCATTCGTAACCAAAGATTTAAAAGAGTGATTTAAATCTTTCAAAGAAAAAGATTTATAAATCCCTGATCTCATTGGTGATTTAGTTTGCGCATCTCTGATAGACACTATTTAAAAAGATTTCACGTGACGTGTTTATGGCGAGCGCAAACACAAAATGAACAATATTACTTCCCCGGACCCCCCGAAGGCTAACGCGGGGGAAGTTATCCTTTTGAGTCTTGTTAGTGACTTTTTTGGAAACAAAAGAGTTAGACAACGCCCCAAATAGCATGACCTTGGTTATTCTATCATGTGTGTGTTTCAAAACATGATAACATGGCGCTGCGGACCCGGCTTAAGACAGTTCTAAAACCAATAACGGGCAAACCAATAGTAACGACGGGCCTCATGGCATAGTCGGTAGTGTAACCGACTTCCGTGCACGAGGTCGTGGGTTCGATTCCCACTCAGGACAATTATTTGTGTGATGAACACAGATATTTGTACTGCGTCTGGGTATTTTCTATCTATTATATGTATGTATTTACAAAAAAAAAGTTATATTATGTATTATATCCGTAATCTGGTACCCATAGCACAAGCGTTAAGCTTAGTTTGGGACCAGAGGACGTTGTGTGAAAAATGTCCGTGAATATATATTTTTAATATTTATTTATTTAATAACTGCGAAAACAGAGAACAATGTGATTTATATTTTGGCATTTGACATGCTGAGCTACTTTAATAAGTTTAATAGAACTGATTATTTATTTGTGAACATGGAAAAAGAGAGATTTACTGCGAGTAGGATTCGAACCTTCGTCCCTTCCAATCTGGGAAAGGCTCTGGACCGCTAAACACAGTCACCTAATGGTGACACTCAACTCGCACTCCATCTCACAGAATATCGAAGTGAAACAATAGTTGATACTTGTACAACTTGTGTTGTGTTCGGTAAGTGAAAGCACCAGAAACCCCGATCCCCTCTTTTCTTCCTCTTATCTCTTCATCATTATTATTTCGTAATGTGTAGTGTTTTCTTTTTTTTGTTAAGGCGGGAAAAAATGTTTCTGACCGCACACCCCGTCGTTCGGGGCAACGGCCAGGGGTAGTGTGGGGTCTGCACCCACTAAAGAAGCCCGCCATGTGCCGTCTCTCCACCTTTATTGGCAGGCCACTGGAACTATATTACATTCCTTCGGTGGTCCGCCGGCGGCTTACCCTTTCGGATACCCTCTACTGAGCGACGTATCCACAGAGGAGCGTCGCACCTTCGCGGGAGGCCTTGCGGGTGGCGGACGTTTCCTGGTCCATCCACCCGCAGCCTCAGCTAGGGCGGCATGAGGCGCAAGTACCTGCGCCTGCGCCGCCCCGGTCGCTGGCGGCGGTTTGGGTCAGCGGGAGAATCCTCCTCCCTAGCCCTCTCCGCCGCTTCCATCCGCGAGATAACCTCCTCGCAGAAGGCAGCGACCGCGGCCCAATTCCTGTCACTGCCAAGCATCGCTCTGACGACGCTCGGCAGCGAGAGGTCCCCCCCCTATTACCGCAACGAGTTCGCGGCGCTGCTCGGCCCAAGCCGGGCACGACTCGAGCGTGTGCCTCGCCGTGTCCTCGTCACAGTTGCAGTGGTGACAGCCCGGAGTCGCTTCCGTCCTTGCGACTATGTGCAGATATCTGCCGAAGCAACCGTGCCCCGACAGCACCTGCACCAGTCGGAAGGTAAGGACTCCGTGCCGTCGCCCCGCCCACTTTTCCAGCACCGGATGGAGCGCCCCTACGGTCCAAAGACCGGCCCGGGGCGCCTCCAACCACGCCCTCCTTCTGGCCATGGCAGCACGGCGGGCGTCACCCTGCCACTTGGCCACCTCCCTGGTTAGGGGACGTCCGCCCCCCTCCCGCTCTCGCGACGCCCGCCGCGCGAGTACCTCCGCCTCCAGGTCCCACGGGGGGATTCCGGCCAGCGCGCAGGCTACCTCCGTCGACACCGTGCGGTATCCAAGTATGACCCTGGACGCAACGACTCTCTGTGGCCTCCACAGAAGAGCCCTGTTCAGTGCGTCCAGGAACCCCGCCCACACGGGTGCGCCATACAGCGCCATTGACCGGACACGTGGTACCCAACCCTACCACTAATAATGCAGTGGGTAATAACAGGCTTATTGCCTCTTACGGGAAAGAATGGAGTGGTGACACTTGTATTAATATTCCGTAAAATATTTTATAAATAAATTTAAAAAATATAGTGGTGGTAGGGCTGAGTACCACGTGGGAGTACTCACTTGGTATCGGGCCCGAGCGGGTTGGTACCACCATCTCCCGTGTGACCGGCCATGAAGCACATCGTTTCTTTTTGGCTGTAGCAGGTGTAGCAGGAGATAGCCGTTTATATTTAATTTCATATCTGTGAAATGAATTGATGAGCAGCGGCTTGACAATACTTTGGTATAGTCGAGTCCATGGGCGACGGTTACCATTTACCATCAGATGGACCGTGGCTCATCTGCCACTACATGCAATAAAAAAATAAAAGTTATTTTAATAACGTAAATTACCTATTTATACGATTATATGGATTCTTCAAGTGATACTTAGAAAATTATTGAATTGATTTGTAAGTCTTCTAACTTTAGTTGGTTGGTATGAACTTTTTGGCTAATAATGCATTAATTAAATTGTTTTTTAGAACAAACTAACCGTTGCCCGCGGCTCCGCTGCAGCCAAAAGCTAGTTTTTAGGTCATATCTCAAGTTCCCGATATAGTAGCGGGATAAAATGTATACTAGTTTTTAAGTTTAATCAGGAGCTATCAAAAAGGTTTCATAAAAATCCGTTGTATAGTTTTGCGTGATGCGCGAACAAACAAACAGACAAAAAATAAAAAATAAAATCGTTTTGGGTTTAGACACGCCTATATAGCCTAATAATTTTTTCTCAAATATCTTAAATGCACATAGCTCTATAACAGCTTTATAATAATATAGAAAATATTGAATTCGCTTTGAAGAAGATCAAAATTAAACATTAAATATTCAGATCAATGAAGTCAGCAACACTCAAAATTGAAAGTTTCAGAAATCCTGAGAATTTCCACTTTTTTTAAATCAACAACGCAAACTTAATCAAAAACATCTAGTGATTCTTATCAAAGATTTCATAGCCAAATATAGTAGTCACAGCGGATCTTTGTGTCCCTGAAGTTAGGCACAGAGCAAGAAGTGGAGATTGTGACGAAATCATACGATTAGTGCTGATCAATTCAAATGTTATTAGTTGATTAACAAAACAATCGAAGGAGATCATAATGTTTCCATATCTAATTGTTTAGGTTCGGTCTATTATTTTTATATTCAATAATAAGTATACGAGCGATTTGATTGAATAAACTTTAATCTAGATATAGAAGAGTCCACATATTTTAGTACGATAGATAAATGCCTCGTAGCGTAGTCGGTAATGTAACCGACTTTTTTGTTCGATTCCCACTCAGGACAATTATTTGTGTGATGAACAACAGATAGTTCAACAGGGTCTGGCATAGGGCCCTTCTATCGAAGTTACCATCTTATGGAATCCCCGAGGGACTCTGCAAATGGATCGCCAGCTTCCTAGATGGTCGTATCATCAAATTCGTAGTAGACGGCTGCTGCTCCGATACCATGAGGCTTAATGCTGGCGTACCACAAGGCTCGGTGCTGTCCCCAACACTGTTCGTCCTGCATATCAATGACTTGCTCTCAATAGAGAACATACATTGCTATGCGGATGACAGTACGGGTGATGCGCTATATACCGGCCGTCAAAAAGTCCCTTGGAACATGTTGGAGGAGAGATGGACCGAACTTGTGTCTGAAGTCGAGCACTCTCTTGGGCGGGCCTCGGAATGGGGTGAAAAGAACATAGTTCAATTCAACCCCACGAAGACACAGGTTTGCGCGTTCACTGCAAAGACGAACGTATTTGTCGTGGCGCCCCAGTTCCAAGGGGTAACTCTCCTGGTCTCCAAGAGCATTGGGATCCTCGACATCGACATCTCTAGCAAAGTCCAGTTCGGCAGTCATTTGGAGGACAAAGCCAAAGTGACGAGTAAAAAACTAGGCGTCCTGAACAGAACCAAGTGGTACTTCACGCCGAGGCAACGACTTGTGCTTTATAAAGCACAGGTCCGCCCTCATATGGAGTACTGCTCACATCTCTGGGCAGGTGCGCCTAAGTACCAACTCGACCCACTTGACTCCCTGCAAAGGTGTGCTATTCGAATTGTCGATGACCCCGATCTCACGGAGGGTCTAGACTCGTTGGAGTGGTGGAGAGACTTTGGGTCCCACTATGTGCTCTATCAGCTCTACAAGGGGGAGTGCTCGGAGGAGCTGTTTGAGGTGGACCCAACATCACCATTTTAGCACCGAACCACGAGACGTCGCGGTAGGGTTCATCCACACCATCTGGAAACAATTTCGTCAAAGACAGTTCGTTTTCAAAGTTCTTTTCTACCACGTACGTGTAAGCTCTGGAATGAACTACCTGCTACAGTGTTTCCCCGGTGCTATGACATGTCCCTCTTTAAACGCGGTTTGAAAGGAGCACTTAAGTTGCGGTAGGCCGCGGCTTGGCTGTGCCCCTGGTGTTGCTAAAGTCCATGTGCGGCGGTTACCACTTACCATACCAGGTGGGCCGCTTGCTCGTCTGCCACCGTTGGCAATAAAAAAAGTGGTGTGTGTACTTATGTACACGCGTTAGAAGTTATACTTCTTTGGCGTAACAAGATAAAAATCTTTTCAATAATTTTATCTTTCACCTTATACTACGTTTGTAGAAAAAACGACACTAACAATAGGAAAAAGGTATTTAATACATTGAAAGTTTTATTATAACGCATTATCTAGTTAAATAGTTTATTTAAATATCACAAAAAAAAAAGTTAACAATAGCTAACTTCAGGGTGTCGGTTTTTCATGACGGTGTGCTCACGCATCGTAAAAATTTACTCTCATAATGTTTCCCTAACGCGCCAAAAGAAATATAACTTCAAAAAATATTTGTACTGCGTCTGGGTGTTTTCTATCTATTCTATTTATGTATGTATTTACTAAAAAAAAAGTTATATATGTATTATATCCGTAATCTGGTACCCATAGCACAAGCGTTAAGCTTTGTTTGGGACCAGATGTCGTTGTGTGAAATGTCCGTGAATATTTATTTATTTAAATATTATATCGAATACAATTGTAAAATTATAATCGAAAATTTTTCAATTAATATAAACTGTAGAAGACGCACATGTCTTGCGACACAAAAATAGCTATACTGCGCAACGTCTTGCAGCCAACTTCAGAGACACAAAGATCCGCTGTGACTACTGTAACTGGATCCGAATACTCAGTGATTTGTACACGCATCATATTAAAAAAAAATGTAAAATCTTGATAACGAATCTGTCCTCCTCTTGCCGATATCTTCATATTTAATTATGCATCCTTTTGCGAATGCTTTCCATGACATTTTTAATAAGGGCTTGTGGAATGGAATACGTTCCCACTATTCAGCAATGATTCTTTTTAGCTCTCTGATGTTTTGTGGAGCAGGCTACACATACGCGTCTCTTTAGAACATCTCAGACGTGTTCAATTGGGTTGAGGGCAGGACTTCGACTTATTAAATTAATTAATTTGCATAAATTATCCAAATAGTTTAAGAATTTTAGTAATCAGCAAGTAACAGTGTCAAACATTTGTACCATTTAATAAAGCAATTTTACAATAATTATTAGAGATTTTTTATTTAATTTTTTTTATTTGGAATGTAAGTAATTATATCAGAATACTTCAAATAACATGCTAAATTACATCGTCACATTAATATAACATCTTTCTTGTAATATTTGCTAAATAGAAAAAAAAAAACTAATTGTCCGTATTTTTTGCAGTAGGACTTACTATTTATTTTTAAATTGCAACTATTGACCACGTAACGTAGTTGACGTAACATTTTCTCCAACCCTTCTCTTACAAAGAATGTTTTTTGAGTGTGGAAAAAATATCGCTGAGATATACCTATATTTTTATGAGTATATCATACAATTATATTATATCTCAGCGATATTTTTGTGATTGTGCCCCGTTTTCAAAAATATATAACCGTTTTGTGTAGCATAAAAGCTAATGGTACAATTCATGTACCATTGAAAATAATTTCAAAAAATTATTTTTAAATTAAAAATAAACCGCCTTTAAAAGATACCTTGACCTAAAAACCAAAAAGTAATTTACTATTTACATACGATTTCCGTGCTAGACACCTCATGTGTTTGAAGTCGGTGCCTATTAGTTGAAGGAGGTTTTTTTTTATTTAAAAATAATTTATTTTTTCTTTTTAGTGGTTATTTATAAAATAGGTGTGTAGGTTAGAGTAGATGGTACATGATGGGGCCTCCCTCAGAGCACAGGAGTCTGAAAATGATAAATATGAGCGCCTAAAGCGCAGTAGAGAAAGAAATAGAAAGCAGCGAGAGTCTTTCGAAGATCGTGAACAAAGATTGGCGTACCCATAGGTACGCCAACTAAACTGCCTCAGCCGTAGTGTGTGCGACTACTGACCATGAGGTCTCGGCTTCGATCCCCGGGTAGGGCAGTGTTATTGAGCTTTATCGTAAAAAGGAAAATTCTAGGTAATGTACGGCAATAGGCTGACTCCCTATTACGTAGGACTTAAACATAGCTGGCGAACCGTGGGTGTGTAATACACCTCTGCCTTCCCCTTCGGGCATACAGGCGTGATGCTATGCCAACGAAACGCACCGCTCCAATGAGCCAGAGAGTCGGTTGATGTATGTCCACATGCAATTTTGTAGATTTTATTTGATTTCTTAAAAACCACTAGGGCGATTTTTTTTGATAAAATTTAAACGGGACCACCTCTGATATAGAACCTCAATTCGTAATGGGCGGAATAAAAAAAAACATACAGTCGAATTGAGAACCCCCTCCTTTTCGGAAGTCGGTTGAAAAAAACTTTTCAAAATACGAAAAATGTCTCAACGCTTTTTTTTCTTTAGTGACTAAATTTTAATCAATTCCCCAATAACGTTTCAATATTCCATTCACACAGAATGTTTCCAACTGTCATAACTTTAACATTTGTGTGTGACGTGAATTAAGTAGGCGAGATGGTTCACGTTTCAGTTGAAAAGACCTTTTGATAAGGTACGAATAATTTTAACGCATAAAAATCTAATATTTGATAATTCCTAAATTCTTATAAGGATTTTTTTTTTAAATTGTTTTCACTATTGACTTTACAACGTTTTATTTTAAAATGAATAGTAATTAATTACAGGGAAAATTATAATTATTTTTTATGAATAAGAACTTATTAAAATTTTCATGTTAAGTCAGTCTAACTTAAATACAATATTTATTATGATTTGATGAAACGTTTTTTAACAAAACGTGTTTAAGGTAATTTAACCCAAATATATTTTTTAAAACATTCAGCTCAGGAACTGAATTCATTTCAAAATTTATGAGCATTTTCAGCATCTGTTCCTAATTAATTAAAGTTTAAGATCTTTCAGCTGCAACAAAGGTTTTTACTCATGGATCTAGTAAAACTGGAAGTAACATTGAAGAAACATTTTAAACTACTTTTTTGTCCTATTTATAATTGTCGTTAGATAAGATATTTATATTACTTTGTTATTAAGCATTGTATTGACTAAATAGTAGGTACTGATGTGATGTCGTTAGTGGTAGAGCCTTGCTTATCCAAGCACGAATGAGCCGGCTCGATCAGGGAAGAACCACCCTCTCACAAAAGATCAGCGTGTAACAACGGTAGTTACGCCTACCGTTGTGTTTCATATGGTGAGTGAGAGCACCGGAGGCCCAAACCTCCTCCCCCATCCCCTCCTTATTATCCTTCCTATTCACCTCCTATCCCGTCTCCTTGGTTATGGCGACGCGAGAGTGATACCTCTGGTATTGCTGGCATTATTGTAACGACTGACTTAGTATAATAGTGGTGTAAATTGTTGAGACAAAACAACAATTACAAGCCATTACATTGACAAAAGAGTAATTATTTAACTACTACCAAATATTACATTGAAATACAACCTTACCGATTATAAATTTTCCTTGCGTACAACTAATAAGAATATTATATATAGTGGGAAATGTTTTTTATAGAATAGTGACAACATTTATGACGATGCGACATTTAAACTTCAATACAATGAAGTGAGATATATACAAAAGTAATGCATATTGTGGCTATAGTGCGATAAGATTTGGGATTAGAAACCATTTTAGTAAATGTAATGATTATCGCCAAATTTATAGCCGGGAATTGTTTTTTTTTTTTTTTATATGCTACATGGGTGGCAAGCAAGCATACTGCCCACTTTATGGTAAGCGGTTACCGTAGCCTATAGACGTTAGCAACACCAGAGGTCTTTTCCAGGATTCTTAAGGGTAGCAAGTGGAGAGGAGCAATGAAATGGAAAGGACGGGAAGGATACTAAGGAGGAGATAGGAAGGATTATAAGGAGAGGATAGGAAGAATAATGAAGAGAAGATAATAAACATAGGCCGTGTGGGGCCGAGTTTAGAATTGTCCCACCCCTCTCTATCCACGGGAGTCATAAGAGCCGACTGAGGGAATACCGGGGGAGTGGGCAGCCGCACTCCCTCGAGTTAACAACATCCACTGCGATCGCCAACCCACCTGCCAAGCGTGGCGATTACGTACGTTATTATCCCCCATGACGGGACCGCACGTTGTGGCGTTCTTTTGGGGAGGCCTATATCCAGCAGTGGACTTTGAAAGGCTGATGGATGGATGGAGTGGTACTACCTGGTCTGCCAGTACAGGTGGAGACACGGCACACGGTGGGTTTATTTAGTGGGTGAGGGACCCAAACTACCCTCTTCGTTGCTTCGAACGTCTGGGTGTGCGGTTAGGTACATTTTTTCCTATCTAAACAAAAAAAAAGGTAGGAAACTGGGTGCAGATTACTGAGGGCATAACTAACCTTTCGACAGCAATTTTAAATATATATTTATGTCATAGATTTCGCCTTAATTAAAACTTAATATCACCATTAAACACAAAGTGAAAAATGTGAAATCGAAAATAACAGTCAGGAGCAGGATTTGAACCTGCATCTCCTGGATACCGTCCAGATGCTTTACCAATTCAGCCATCCCTGACAATTGCTCCTGACTGCTAACTTCGATAACACATTCATACTTAACGTCTTTGGGTGACGCCTGCACCATCTGTCGGAAGTATTCATACATTACACCGACGAGGTAAACTTAATTTTACAATTAAGATTTTACCTAATAATGACGCAAACCCTATAAATATTTATATATATTTTTAGCATTTGACATGCTTAGCACTATACATTAAACACAAAGTGAAAAATGTGAAATCGAAAATAACAGTTGGGTGACGCCTGCACCATCTGTCGGAAGTATTTTCATACATTACAAAGACGTTAAGTATGAATGTGTTATCGAAGTTAGCAGTCAGGAGCAATTGTCAGGGATGGCTGAATTGGTAAAGCATCTGGACGGTATCCAGGAGATGCAGGTTCAAATCCTGCTCCTGACTGTTATTTTCGATTTCACATTTTTCACTTTGTGTTTAATGTATAGTGCTAAGCATGTCAAATGCTAAAAATATATATAAATATTAATATCACCATTCAATATATACAACGTTCCTGTATCACTATCAATGTATATTTAAATAGACGAAACTCGATACTATAAGCGAAGACTTGTCAATATTTAATGTTGGCTAAGGATACCCTGTATCATGTTTACCTTTACTTAGTTAAGCAATATTTGCTTATTCGTGATCAAAGGTCTTCTAGTTAACTTGTAAGTAATTTCATATAAAAATCTTTATTACTGATTGCATGTTTCTTATTTATTCGCAAAATTTGCAGACGAGATCAATATACAACTTGTATAGAGATGATGTTCGGTACACATTTTAGAAAGAAAGGTACTAAACACATTATATAATATTTTAAATTATAAGTAGTAGAGCAAATCGGTAGCAAACACTTATTTACAGTAGTCACAACGAATCTTTGTGTTTCTGAAGTTGGACGCTGCGCAGTAGTCAGTTTTTGTGTCGCAAGGCTTTTATAGTTTAATCGAAAAATGTCCGATTATAATTTAACAATTGTAATCGATAATCATATATTATTATTCATCAATCATACTAAAAGATGTGGACTCTTCTAAATCTTATATAAACTATTCACTCAAATCACTCGTATACTTTTTATGAATATAAAAATAATAAATAGAACCTAAACAATTACATATTAATACATTATGATCTAATTCAATTGTTTTGTTAATCGAGTATGAGAAATGGTCAGCACTAATCGTAAGATTATCCCCACTTCATGCTCTGTGCCTAACTTCAGAGATACAAAAATCCGTTATGAGTATTATAATTGAACTTGAGTAATAATCGCGTTTTGATTTGGAATAATACAGTTGCAATATTGATCTTGATATCTGGAAATAGCGCGAGTAAAAACTTCTTTAGCACGAGAGATTGAGGGGGATTTAAAAATCCACAGTTCATCTCGCTGGCCTGGTGCTGGTTGGTAGATTTCACGAGGCATATCGATCTGGACTTTCGACTGGGGATCAAACTGTATACAGTCCTAGGACAAACTGTAAATATAGTTCTAGTGGCCCGCTAATAAAGGCGGAGAGACAGCACACGGCGGGTTTCTTTAGTGGGTGAAGGCCCCACACTACCCTGTTCGTTACCCCAAAAGACGGGGAGTGCGGTTAGAAACACAAAAAAAAGAACAAACTGTATGGCGAGTAAATATTTGTGTCCAATATTGTTTTGTATAACACGCGCATTTTTCATTTCTCTGTAGACTCCACTCTGAAGGCTACATAGACGCAATCACGAGAATAAATTGGTTGTATATTGTATATATGTATATTTATGTAGTTTGAAAACCTAAGACTCCTTACTAAGATATTTCATGATGAAATATTATTTAATACGCTCTCTGAAAAAATAAAAAGTATTTACCAACTACCAACTGTTTTGTGACGAAAAACTTGTGAGACACTCAAAATAATATACTTGGCGACTATGAGAGCAACTCTCTTTTAGTTAAAAAGTTCTGAGAAACTTGCTTTATCTTTCTTCTGTACAAGTACGGGTATTAAATCGTTGAAGATGAATAAAAACTTTTTGTGAATTTTTATCTGAGAAAATTACTTGTCACAAATACCTACATATCTACTATTTTTTTTGCGCTACCCAAAAGGCCTGTGGTGGAGATGACTCTCGCTGTGTATTTAATTACCTAACATATGCACCTAGCTACGCTACTACTGCGTAGCTGATATCGGCGTGGGCATCCACGGGCAAAGCTATCGGCGAGACAGCCAGTGTCAAATTGTAGTTGCTTTGTTTGCCTGAGAATTGTTTGCTACCTATATTTGTGTTTAATCCGATTAATCAGTGATATTGTAAAAATGTGTACTTGGAAAAATAAAAAATTGAAAGACGCTATGCAGTGTAGTCACAAATATATGACGACTTTTCCCACTTTATTGAATGTTAGATCTTTGGAAAATAAATGTTCACCGGGGTTAGTACATTTTGGTACAGCACACAGAGGCATAATAATTACAAAAAATTAAAATTTACCAAATTAAAGGTTGTAAATTGTATGGAAATGCAAGTTTTTAGGTAACCGCATACTCTTACTTTGGATGCTAAAAAATAAAAAAAACATAGCATTACGCCTGTATTCCCCGAAGGGGTAGGCAGAGGTGTATTACAGCACACAGAGGCATAATATTACGAAAAATTAAAATTTACCAAATTAAAAGTTGTAAATTGTATGGAAATGCAAGTTTTTAGGTAACCGAATACTCTTACTTTGGGTGATAAAAAAATCAAAAAAATATCATTACGCTTGTATTCCCCAAAGGGGTAGGCAGAGGTGTATTACACACCCACAGTTCGCCAGCTGTTTAAGTCCCACGTAATAGAGGGCGAGCCTATTGCCGTCTACCTGCTACTGAGATTTTTTTTTACGAAAAAGCTCAATAGCAGGCCAGTCCCAGGGATCGAAACCGAGACCTCACGATCGGCAGTCGCTCACACTACCGATGCACCACAGAGGCAGTTACAGTACTTGCTTCCACTTCAACTTATTGTTGTACTAATCTCCCTACTACGTGCCTCTTAGACACTGCCTTTGGATAGTAAGCTGCTATTTTTATAGCATGTTGATGCAAACTTCTAAACGCACCAATGCATATTTAAAATGAATAATTATCAGAATTATTTCAAAATTTCACCAATTTTCCTTAAATGTTTGACGGCTTTTATTTTTTAGATATTTTTATATATATTTTTAGCATTTGACATACTTAGCAACATACATTAAACACAAAGTGAAAAATGTGAAATCGAAAATAACAGTCACGAGAAGGATTCGAACCTGCATCTCCTGGATACCGTCCAGATGCTTTGCCAATTCAGCCATCGTGACAATTGGAGCAATTGACTGCTAATTTCGATAACACATTCATACTTAACATCTTTGGGTGACGCCTATTTTCGATTTCACATTTTTCACTTTGTGTTTAATGTATAGTGCTAAGCATGCCAAATGCTAAAAATATATATAAAAATATCTAAATATTGATTTTATCTCAATAAAAACCTGAATCATAAATCAGATAATACGTTAAAACTAAATTTATTGATTCTGAGGTTGTACCAGTTCGCCGGCTCAACTAGTTGTACCTACATACATAATTCTATATTACAGATGGTATAAAATAGATCACTTTTCTTTCCTATTAGTGATTCTACCGACTCCCAATAATCAATTAAACCGGCGCAAGCTGTTTTTTATACTTATTAGGTAATCTCAATACTAACGATAAATAAGGCACAATTAATCGACTCATCAGAAAATCTTTACAACGTCTGCAGATTCCGTAAAAAGATGTAAGTGAGCGAGTATGATGGAATTTTCTTGGTCATAACTCAGCTTTTCTTTAAGCGACTAAACGTGCTCAGCAAAATTACTTGAATTTAATTTCTAGAAACGCCAACTATGAAATTTCAAATTTCTTTCTTCATTTCGAAGCTTTGCACCATATCAAGTAAAATTAAAGATTTTTTAGCTGCATAATATTTTGACGAAATAAGAAATACTAGAATAAATTGCTATTATAAGGCGATAATTATTAGTAAAATGAAACCATCGATCATGGTCTCAGCAATATCAGAAGTTTGCACACTGATTGCCTAACTTAATAATTCACCTCACACAAGGACCTGAACAAGCGAACTCCATTATAACCCATCCAAACACCTCCACAGTCTTTTCATTTGTACTTGTTAGAGCCTAGTATCAAGTGAAAATAACTCTAATCACTTTAATTCCCCTTCAGAATAAACTCTTACATTATCAAAAATTACTGATTGTCATCCTAAAATAATTACTCTGTACATAAGAAATAAGAATTTAATAGATAACTTGATAATCCGGTTTTAACAAGATTAAATACACAATCATTTGAAAAAAAAAATAACAAAAAGTAGGTGACACCGCTGCTTTCAACCAACTTATGAATTGAAAGAAATCTGATTATTTGTAAATAAATTGTTAAAGCGGCTTGTAGTTATTTTTCAGCCACAGAAGGAATGTAACATAGTTCCAGTGGCCCGCCAATAAAGGCGGAGAGACGGCACACGGCGGGTTTCTTTAGTGGGTGCAGGCCCCACACTACCCTGTTCGTTGCCCCGAACGACGGGGTGTGCGGTTAGGAATTTTTTTTCCCGCCTAAACAAAAAAAAAGAAGGTTTGAAAGTTTATGCTAATATAAAGTCCAGTAATTGAAAGTCATGTCCCTGCTTTTTTGAGTTACAGCGCTTCAAAAATGTAAAAAAAAAACAAGGTACTAAATCATATGTTCGCGTCTGCCTCTTGGACTGATGTTCTAAATCATCCTTAAAACGATAAACATCGAAGAGGCAGACGTTCAGGGCTCTGTTTTATCATGGGACGTAGGTGCAAAAATGTAAAAAAAAAGCTATACTAAATCATTTGTTCGTCGCTCTTGTTGCGTCCATTCGAAAAATCAGAGGAAAAGCGCCATCTATATTATATGTGGGCAGCCCGCTGTTACTTTTAGGACTTCAGATGACACTAACTGTTGCCTAGTGATTATATTTCATTTTTGGTCAGTACCTAAAAGTCGTATCGTCATGTTAAATTGCATAATTATTTAATGCAAAAAAAACATATTTTTTTAAATAAAGCTGGTAGTTTTTTAAATAAATAAACTCTACTAACTGTACCTTTAGTATATTAGTATAAGTAGATAATAGACTATTATATGCCTAAGCATGTCAATTGCTGAAAATTTGGTACAAACCTTAACTCTAATAATTAAGCTTACCCGGTCGAAATAATGGATGATATATCCGACAGATAGGTAGCGCAGGAATTACCCAAGACGTTAGAAGGAATGTGTTATAGAAAATCGCAGTACAGAGCAATTGTCACGATGGCTGAATTGGCAAAGCATCTGGGATGGTGTCCAGAAGATGCAAGTTTGAATGCTGCTTGGCTGTTATTTTTGATTTCACATTTTCGTGTTTCGTGTTTGTTAATTTTAGTTTTTAGTCCATCACTATTCAATATTCGTATTCCATTTATATTCTTGTATCACCATTGTCGAATAAAATTTATTAAGAGTATCATCAATCAACGTACGGAATGTCTGAAAGTAAGTGTGGAGAAATCAGTGTTTGCTTATTGTATTTACACTTGTAACATGATACGATCACTGAAGAACATGTCAATATTTACTGTTTGCTAAGGATGCGCGATCATATTTGCTTCCACTAAGCTAAGCAATATATGTCTATTCGTCATCAAAGATCTTGTCATTAACTAAAAAGAGAACTTTTTGTTTGGTAGGAACTACTTCAGAGGTGGTCCCATTTAAATTTTATCATAATAGTTGAGCGGTTTTAAAAAAATCAACATAAATCTAATAATTGTATACATCGATGATATTTTTTCGTTTACATCTCTGACTCATTGGAGCAGTCCGTTTAGTTGGCCCATATTATAATATGGGTACGCCAACTTTTCTTCACGGTCTTCGAAAGACTCTCGCTGTGCTCCGTTTCTTTCTCTAGTGTGCTTTAGGCACTCATCTTTGTCATTTTCAGACTCCTGTGCTCAACGCTTTCTCATACGAGATACACCCAAGGAAGGTCTTCTGAAGGCGGTTTTTTATTTAAAAATAATTTATATGTACATGTTTTTATGTTAATAAAGAATTATTATTATTATTATTAAAACAGTAATTTTAGCTGTTGTTAGAAGTTTTTAAAGCTTTCACATTGACAAAACATGTAGAATATTTCCTAAAATTTTATAACCTCCACTTCGGATTAGTTTGGTTCTATATTTTGAAAAGGCCCGTCGCTCCTGCCAACTGTTGCTCCTAAAGAAGATATGCTGATTGGATTGGCTTTTATTTTTTATTTAAAAAGTAAGAAAAAGCACCCTTATTAAATGCGCAAAACTTTAAGTACCAAATCATTATCTACATTTAGCTATAAATTGTTTTATTAGAAAATGCCATTGTTACAAAATGTTTTGTTTGCGGTAAAATGTTTACTAACATTTTTATACTGAAAACATGATAGAAAATAAGAGGTGTGTAAATTATGATTTTATTCCGCGTGTATATATATTTATATTTTAAATTGTTCGTAGTAATATTACGCAAATATATTCATCAGCATCAACAAATTTAAAAAAGGCAAGTTCACTGTGGTGACAAGCCATGTAGTGCGAGAAACTTTCCAAACAAACAAACAACACAGATTCAAAGCAAATATGGATTGTGCAATGATTTTTTTTATGTAGATGTAGGTACAACCACTAAACCCGTTATGCCATATATATATATGACGTAAAAAAAATAACAACTTATCCCACCATTTCAAAGATGGAACGGGTTGTTATTTTTTTGTTCTAGTAGAGTCTTTTTTTTGTTAGGCAAAATGTCCTACTACACACCCCACTGTCCGGAAAGACAACGGGGTAATCTGGGGCTCTCACCCACTAAAAAGCCACCATGTGCTCTCAACCGCCCTTGCTACGGCGGATCACGGCTACCGCGTCGTATAGACCGCGATCCGCATTATATACTAGCATGGTCGGCTCGATCGGGGAAGTGCCACTCTCTCACAGAAGATGCTCGTGAAACGACGGTAGGCTCTACCGTTGTGTTTCGCATGGTGAGTGAAAGCGGCGGAGGCCCAAATTCTCTCCTTATTATCCTTCTCATACTCTCCCTATTATCCTTTCTCTCCACTTCTTATCCCTTTCCTTAGAGTTGGCAACGTGCAAGTGATACCTCTAGTGCAACTAGCATCTATAAATAGGTCTATTAAAGTCTATAGGCTATTGCAACCGCCTACCATCAGATGGGCCGTATGCTTGTTTGCCACCCATGTATAAGTATTAAAACAATTGATCTTAGTTATGCCACAATGTACCTACGACATAAAATAGATTTCAATAAATTGAAGTTTAAAGATTTGATCTTTCTATACAAAGTCCACACATAAGGCTTGATAATATAAAATATTTTCCATCCATCCATCCATCAGCTTTCGACGTCCACTGCTGGACATAGGCCTCCCCAAGGGAACGCCACAACGAGCGGTCCTGTGCTGTTTTGCTCATATGGGGAATAGTGCCGTTATCGCCACGCTTGGCAGGCGGGTTGGCGATCGCAGTGGATGTTGTTAATACTCGAGGGAGTGCTGCTGCCCACTCCCCCGGTATTTCCTCAGTCGGCTCTTACGACTCCAATGGGTGGAGAAGGGGGTAAAATATTTTAAATGTGAATAAATCTGGGTCTATTTCTGTATATTAATCTACAAGAATTTGGTCAATTTCGTGTCAACGACTCATGTTTCGACATTTTGTGGGTTGGTACATTTTGGATTAACTGAGTCCAATTGTTTGTGAGTAACAAAATACTTTGAAACCTTGAACTTACATTAATCCCATACCTCCTCTTCCTTACATCTAAAACTTTGATTAATCCATAAAGAAAATACGATGGCAAGAAACACACCCTTGAAATAACGAAATATAAAAGCTACCCCAATAAAATGTCCTTACAAAGTTTTCCTTAGAGAGACGACTCTATAAATCATGCCTTTTGTTACGTAAGATCCGTCTTTGTTTCTTTACATATAAAGAGACACTACAAGTAGTTTGTGTACGTATATTTTGAAATCCTGAGTGCCTACGTATACCAATGAAAGATTATTCGTTTTTTTTTTCGGCCCACCTAATGGTAAATGGTAACCGTCACTCATGGACTCAACTATACCGAGAGTATTGTAAAGCCACTGCACACCATTTCATTTCACAGATATGAAAATAATATGAAAAGAAAGAATTAACAGCTATCGCCTGCTACAGCTACAACACACCGATGAGCTAACCCGGTCGGGCCCGATAGCAAGTGAGTACTCCCACTTGGTACCCAGCCCTACCACCAGTAATGCAATGGGTGATAATTGCTTACTTCCTTAGTCGCCTCGTACGACACCCTTGTGAAATAATGGGGTGACACTTGTATTCTTTTACGTTTAAATTTGTTATAATATTTCTAATAACTATGAATAGTTAATATTCGGTCAAACTTCTTGAATCAACTTAATTGAAAACTGGCTTACGTATATACTGTTACTACCACTAGAGTAATGTAACATAGTTCCAGTGGCCCACCAATACAGGCGGATAGACGGCACACGGCGGGTTTATTCAGTGGGTCAGGGCCTTACACTACCCGTTTCGTTGCCACGAATGACGGGGTGTGCGGTTAGGTACATTTTTTTCCGCCTTAACAAAAAAAAGCTGCGAACTAAAGCTAGCCACGTCTAATCTGGAATACTCTCGCCCACTGCAACAAAAAGAGATACACCACGGGAACTCTCAATTTTTCCGGGACAGTAAGCTATGGTCTCAGTGCTTCGGACTATAATGTAATATGCCAAATTTTGTGATGATCGGTTAAGTAGCTACGGCACCAAGAGGTTACAAACAAACAAACTATTACTAGCCTTTGCCCGCGTCTCCATCGCAGCCAAAAGCTAGTTTTTAGGTAATATCTCAGGTTCCCGATATAGTTAGCAGGATAAAATGTATACCAGTTTTTACGTCTAATCAAGCTTAAATGTACAGACACAGCTCTGTTCCAGCTTTATAATAGTATAGATATATTAATAAGGATTAAAGGTAATTTATAATAATGTATCTATTTTATAGGGCTATTCGTAAATGTTATAGGTATAATCATTTTAATAGCATTTTAGAACATAGGGGAAGCCCGGGCAAGATGAATATGTTAAGCGAAAGGCTAAAGAAAACACACAAATTTCTAATCAACAACAGTCTGTTGATTATTAATTTGTACTTTAGTTAATCATCTTTGGAAAATGCTCGTAATATCTTTAAAACTTAAACAACCTCTACATAAATTTTTGATTACAAAAAAAGTGCCTATATGCGTTTTCCCCGACCCCCCGGGTAAAACGGATACATCCCCAGCAAAAAGGATAAGTAAAACAATTGGTAATTTAATCTTCGCACACATCACAACAGTAGCTGCCAACCCCTACATAAGAAGCACAGCTCTTGTGCCCATCTCTTGCATTGGTTGCACTCTATCCAATCTTCTTGTTTCGTCCTTTCGATTTTTATTATTAGACTTCTTTATTTTTTTATGTTTACTAGACCGGCCATATTGGATTTAATAATATTATTGCGTGTATATTTGCAAGGACCTGCTAACTCAGCTATTTTTATCTTATTTTTTTTCTCTTTTTCTTGCTCTGGCGAAAAAACCGTTGTAAATCTACCCAGTTTCTTTGACGAGTTTCCGACTTTATATGTCGATGCAAAGTTGTAAATGGAATTCTAAATTCAGTAGCGAAAGATATAATAGATTTCCCTGCTTCTTTTACGGCATTTATTGCTTTCACCAGTGATTCTTCTGACTACGCTCCTCGGTCACTTTTGGGTTTGTATTTCAACACCATGTAAAACAAACATGTATTTAACGCAATACTAATAATGACACTAATTATTCACATACCTACTACTATACCTATATGCTAATGGACTTAAATAAAACTGATTAATTTCGATAAAAATACTGTCTAACTAACATATCCATCTTGCCCAAAGCACTAATATTCAAAAGTTGTATTAACCTACTGTAAAATTTCAACCGAGAATTTAAAAGTTACAAACACAAATTAAACTCAAAAAAACACGCAATCTTTAAACAGAGTCTATTCGTTAACACTTAATACATAATTTTGAAATAAAACTACGATTACGGAATCTACCGCGTTTACTTGATTTTCTACTATCCCGACGTTTCGAATACTTTACAGCATTCATGATCACGGGTGGACTTAGATGGTAGACGTCCAAGGCTGATATGTTGTTTCAACGGTTTCATCTACCCACAGTTATATGATTTTACAATTTTTTTTGGTTTCAACAATTAAAATATCTACTTTAAATTGTATGCTTACAATGTATGAAATTATAAGCTAGTAGGTATATTAAAATGAGTATAATACTCCTCTTTAAATTGTAAAATTTCTGTTTTTATTTAGTGCTCAAAAATTCTACCACAAACTACCAATTAAAATTTTAGTAACAAAATAATTACCAGTAAGAAGACAATCTTGATTATTAGTTTATATTATTAGATATATTGATTTTACCAGAAGCTAAGACTAAAAAGCTACCACTGAATCGGAACGCGGCCTGACTGAGAAAGATCCGGCCAGAAAACTCAGTAGGCAACAACTGTTATGGATTATAAAATTTTGTGGAGAAATACTGAAAGCAAATTAATTTAAAATTTTTAAAAAGAAAAACTAATAATATAATACTAGAACCCATACCCTGCCAAAAATCGTAATAAAACAGCAAAAAAAAAACTTTTATTTTTATTTTACAACAAGTACACGCATCTATTGTTTTGTTTGAACTGTAATTGCGCGGCTGACTTGCTGTTTTACAGACCCGAGCTTGTCCAGTAGCGCTATCTATTGTAGGTTTTTAATAAAATCGAGTATTCATCTTACCCACACTATGCATTTTGCCCTGCTTCCCTTACGCATTTTCTTTAATAGCATATTTCCCGTGTTTCAAAGACATTACTTTTAAATTATTTTTGAACGGTATTAAGATTTTAACGTACGGAATTTTTATATAAGTAGGTAACTTTTTTCCACCTTTTAAAGTGCATCACAACTACAAAGTATATTATAGTTTCAATGCAAAGTCTGGCCCAAGTCTCGAACTCAAAACTTTGCAGCTAGGTGCTGCAAACTTACTATCTGGCATGGTGCAAAATACCTTAAGCCACTAAGCCATATCTATGTAAATAAAATTAGTAGATTTTTACAGTTCTAACTAGCACTCTAAACTTTAAATCCAACGTTGATTAAATTGAGAGAAGCCTCGCTTATTCAGTTCGAAGACATGTAATGCACATATAAACTAGCTTTAAGAGCAAAAGAAGCTTTTTCAAAGAAGATGTGCTAAGCTAGAGATGTGTAACATGTCCAATCGTGCTATTTTTAAACTGGACCTATTTCTACCAAAACAAAGCCGTAAAAACAAGCAATTATTCTGATATTTCTTTCAGTTGTGTCAACAACAACAACGCCTACCCATACGTAGGCGACGTCATAGCAAATAATATCTAAGGAAAACGGAAATAAAAACACCATATATAATATAATTTATTATCAAGTTAGAGCTAATTTTCGTTATATTTGGTTGTCCTTTTAAAGAGCTCAGTTATTTCCTGACTAGCATCTGCTTCTATCCATATGAGAACGAGAAACATCAACAAAGCCTGCCAGGTTTGCCCACTGAAGTGATAATGATCAGGCCACATCGTTTCAATAACCGACAATCGATGAGAAAGAAAGGTTTTCAAGTGGCGGTATCAGACTGGCGATCTGCGCAAATCCGTAGGAAGTCTTGAATCTTTGCTGAATCTTGATTGAATGCAGCCAGTACGATATCGCTAATGATGACGTTCATATAATATGTCTACCAGTAGATGATAAAAAAACTTGAATAATAACCTATAAAAAACATAGCACATCTTTGTTGAAAACGCACCCTAATGCATTCAGAAAACGCCGATCTGTAAAATTCTAGTCAACGATTTTAAGATGAAATTTTCAAAGTGAAAAGAATTCAGTTTGAGGATTACTGTCGAAAAGATTGTTATAAAGCATATTTGTATAATATGCTTGTTTTATAACATGTAGTAAAAAATGGCTGATTTTGAAATCATATTAGAAAGTGTTAGTATTAAGTAATTTTTTTCTATCAAGCGGGGCATTTATTTTATCTATTAAATTGGATATTGCATATAAATAGAAAAATATTCCTATAACATTAAAAGCACAATTCACTAACAGTGACAAAAAACAATAGCTCCGAGAGAAGACAGTTGAAATAGATTTCCGAAAGGATGTGGGTTCACATTATTAAATAAAGACAACACCTTGCACTAAGGAATAATCCTTTTATCACGGGGGATTTTACAAACATACAATTTTACAGACACAAAGTATACCCAGACATAGAACTACCATTTTCAGTTCACACAAAGACTTTTCCTGTGTGGAAATCGAAACCACAATACTCGGGTGGGAGGTATTTAAACCACTCCGCCATCTGTGCAGTACGATAATATATTATTATTGTATCTCTATCTATATATTTAAGTGTTAAAGCATACATTCTCCCTGAAGGAAAAGCTATTTTATTTAATGGTCTAATCTTCTCGGAGCAAAGCGGGTATTTTAAATAATTATTCAGTTTCATCTTTCCTATTAAGTAGTACCTACGAGAATGTTTTATTTGGGCCTACTGTAGTTGATTTTATATTGTACTAGATTTTGCTTGCGTTCATCCGCGTGAACTTTGGAATATAAGTACGTAACTCTAAGATACATTATACTCGTATCTCTATACAAAAATTGTAACACGGCACATTAAAATTTATTATCCCACGGCATTTTCTGGGTCTCTATATGTATTCATGATGGTCGGTTCATTAATTACGGCGCAAAAGCGTAACAGACAAAAAACTCGCTTTCGCGTTTATAATATTTATTAACTAGCTGTTTCCCGCGGCTTCGCTCGCGCAAATAAATGTATGTATATTGAAATAGGAACGATTTTGTTAAAAAAAAAACTGTCTCTAAATGAAATTAAACTTTTAATCAAAATATCAGGTTTAATTACTATAGTATAAGTTTAGTACTTCTTTGTAAATGACGTTTGCAGTGTTTCCTTTTGCGTCTAAAACTCACTCTGGAGCATGCAACATAAATCTCTCCATGTGAAAAGCAGTCCTTACTTAAATCGATGCCAGCCATTTTCAGTGACTGGCCTAGGGACTTGTTAATTGTTATAGCAAAGCACACATTAACAAGGATATGTATTCTTTAATATTATTTTAATTTGTTCAGGATACTCTGATGGAATTAACGATATTCGTGGAATGAAAATATTTCCTTCACCACGGTCGGTAATTACTGTGGCTCGTACGTTTTGTATTGAACTAAACCGCAGCCTTTTTAATGGGTTCCCTTCTATGGAAAATTTCTCATAATTGTGATATACGAGTACTTACAATATCGCATGTATTTTTCCGGCTGTTACTAACTCACATAAACTTCCATATATATGAAATACTGACATATCAACAAAGTATTCATCGGTACTATTATGGTTAATACCATCAGCATCATGGAACATGATAGAAAAATTATCCCAGTGAGTGGCTACATGAGCAACTATCTCTTCCCGCATCTGTCTAGCCAAGACTTGAGCGTCATATATTCGTAAAAGATAGTGCCCTTTACTGGCAAGCTCCGTCACCAAGCCCGAATCAGAAAACGTGTATAATGCCATCTATCGAGAGTAAACTTATTTATAATGCAAATTATGAATTTAAGCAATAAAAAGCTTATCTATATAAATAAATAAATTAGAAATGTCTGTTTTTAATGTTTAAATAACAATTTTTTACTAAAATCATATGTGAGTAACAAAATAAAATTTTTATAGTTTTTGTCTGACTGTTTGTTTCGGCTAATATCCATAAAGACTGGACCGATTTGGAGGAGACTTTCACTGGCGTATAGCAGATGTTACAAGTAGTAACTTATGATACTATTATTTTAGAAAAAATATTAGGTTACTGCAAAAAAATTAAAAACTAAATTCCTCGGGAACGAAGTCGCGGGTTGCACTTAGTTAATAAAATTTGTTACTTACGCTTTATATAAGATGCTTCAATATTGAATTTCATGCTTTTTCTTTTAAAAATAACATACGTTTTATGCAAACTTTCGACCCCTAATTCACCCTCTTAGGGGTAAAAATTATCAAATCGCTGATATACGTGTACATTTATTTTTTTTAACCAGAAACCGGTATATGAAATTTGGTGCTTCTTACTTAAAAATGACGAACTTCCCATACAAACTTTCAACCCCTAAATAACCATCTTGTAAGTATTTTTTTTTAAATTCCACTATACCTGTACATTTATTGCTGATCAGAAACAGATATATAAAATTTCGTACTTCTTACTTTCAAGCTGAGGAGTTCCATACAACCGTTTATACCTTATTTTACCTTCCTAGGGGTGAAATTTTCAAAAATCCTTTATTAGTGGACCTCTACAACAAAAAGGCATCAACAACCAAAATTTCAATTTTGCAGCCCCAGCGGTTTAGGCTCTGCGTTGATCGTCAGTCAGTCGCTACAAGCAATTATATGTACTCGTATATAGAAGATAAGTAGTATAAATTATTTGTATTCACATGTGACACAATTCAAATGTGATTGGAAAACACGCGGGTTCGATTCCCGCTCCTACTAAAAATCTCTTTTTCCTTATTCACAAATAATTTATACTTTAAAAAGTAGCGGAGCATGTCAATTGCTAAAAAAAATGATCTTAAATATATAGATAAGGTTGGACTACAATCACGTTAGAGCAAATAAAAAATAATACAAATTATAAAAATTTATACTACTAATTGGAGTTTTGTTCGGTTATACTGCAAAAACTACTAAACCGATCGGAAAAAAACTTTTACTATAAAATGCAACGTGTTTTGGAGAAGGTTTTAGTATATAATATGTTGGTGATTACTTATCCGGAACCTATATTTTTGATGTGAAACATCTAATGCGGAGGGAGGGTAAAACCGGCTATTTGCGTGGCGACGCTTATTTTATAGCGGGATAAAATATATACTATAAGAAAAATAATTTAATTAAAAACTGAAACCGAAGTAAAGACAAGTGGTAGAGCCTTGCTTATCCCAGCGTGAATGGGCCGGCTTGATCGGGGACCACCCTCTCACAAAAGATCAGCGTGAACCAACAGTAGTAGTACCTATCGTTGTGTTTCATACAGTAAGTGAGAGTGCCGGAGGCCCGAGGTCCCTCCCGATCCTCTCCTTAATATACTTCCTATCCATCTCCAATCCCTTTCCTTAGAGAAAGCGATGCGCGAGTGACGCTTCTGGTTTTGCTAGCGTCTATAGGCTACGGTAGCCGCTTACCATCAGGTGGGCCGTATGCTTGTTTTCCACCTTGCTTGTTTTTGTCGTAGTATAAAAAAAGGACAGTCAATATCTGTTTAAATAATGAAATCATATCAATGAGATTTCAATGATATTGCTTTACATTGAACTGATTAGGTTGAAATGCTTGACCACCGAAGGAATGTAACATAGTTCCAGTGGCCCGCCAATAAAGGCGGAGAGACGGCACACGGCGGGTTGCTTTAGTGGGTGAGGGCCCCACACTACCCTGTTCGTTGCCCCGAACGACGGGGCGTGCGGTTAGGTACGTTTTTTCCCGCCTAAACAAAAAAAAAAGTTGAAATGCTTGAAATAAAAGCTGAAAATATGATACAGTTAACTTTTAAATCGAAAATAACAGTCAGGAGCAGGATTTGAACCTGCATCTTCTGGATACTGTCCAGATGCTTTACCAATTCAGCTGAATTGGTAAAGCATGGTATGATGTGTTATCGAAATTAGCAGTCAGGAGCAATTGTCAGGATGGCTGAATTGGTAAAGCATCTGGACGGTATCCAGAAGATGCAGGTTCAAATCCTGCTCCTGACTGTTATTTTCGATTTCACATTTTTCACTTTGTGTTTAATGTATAGTGCTAAGCATTTCAAATGCTAAAAATATATATAAAAATATCTAAATATTTAAAGGGTTTGCGTCATTATTAGGTAAAATCTTAATTGTAAAATTAAGTTTACCTGGTCGGTATAATGTATAAAAATACTTCCGACAGATGGCGCAGGCGTCACCCAAAGACGTTAAATATGATGTGTTATCGAAATTAGCAGTCAGGAGCAATTGTCAGGATTGCTGAATTGGTAAAGCATCTGGACGGTATCCAGAAGATGTAGGTTCAAATCCTGCTCCTGACTGTTATTTTCGATTTCACATTTTTCACTTTGTGTTTAATGTATAGTGCTAAGCATGTCAAATGCTAAAAATATATATAAAAATATCTAAATAAAACTAAACAGATTGGAAGTCGGTGGAAAAAGATTGGTATAATGGGCTGATGGGCTGGCGAGATGATGAGCCGATATTAACCGTTTTTTCTAGTTAAAGCGGGAAAAATGTACCTTACCGTACACCCCGTCGTTCGGGGCACCGATCAGGGTTGGACCCTCACCCACTAAATAAACAATATCACTTACTGAAATATACGCTCAGTTAATTATTAGTGTACAGAATATACATACATAAGTAAATTATTAGAACATTTTGATCTATATTAGCGCTTGACATGCTCGGTACGAGAGGGATGCTCGTACTAAAATACTCTTTTTCCTTATTCACAAATTATAATATGTAAATTATTTGATTTATTTTGTTATTTATATTAATATTTAGCACAATAATGCATAGCAGTGATAGCCTATCGGTAAAACCAAGGACTGCAAAGACAGTGGTACCGAGTTCGATCCCCAGTTCAAGGTTCAGAGCTCGTATGGTACATTTTTGACTTTTCGGATTATATGTATATTTCTTTACTTTTTTTTATTTTTCACTGATCGGTAAAGGAAAACATCATGAGGAAACCTGTCTGCCTGAGAGATTTTATCGACGGCTTGTGATGTCTCAGTTGAATGTCTTCTGTGTGCTGAACCTGCTGGCGTGGTACACTATGGCCTAATCACTCTCACCATGAGAGGAGACCCTTTTTTTTTGTTTAGGCGGGAAAGAATGTACCTAACCGCACACCCCGTTGTTCGGGGCAACAATCAGGGTAGTGTGGGGCCCTCACCCACTAAATAAACCCGCCGTGTGCCGTCTCTCCGCCTTTATTGGCGGACCACTGGAACTATGTTACATTCCTTCGGTGGTCCGCCGGCGGCTTACCCTTTCGGGTACCCGCTACTGAGCGACGCACCCGCACACGGTGCGTCGCATCTTCGCGGGAGGCCTTGCGGGTGGCGGACGTTCCCCGGTTCATCCACCCGCAGCCTCAGCTAGGGCGGCATTAGGCGCAAATACTCACGCCTGCGCCGCCCCAGTCGCTGGCGGCGGTTCGGGTCTGCGGAAGGATCAGCCTCCCTGGCCCTCTCCGCCGCTTCCTTCCGCGAGATGACCTCGTCGCAGAAGGCAGCGACCGCGGCCCAATTCCTGTCGCTGCCAAGCATCGCTCTAACGACGCTTGGCAGCGAGAGGTCCCCCCCTATTGCCGCGACGAGTTCACGGCGCTGCCCGCCCCAAGCCGGGCATGACTCGAGCGTGTGCTGCGCCGTGTCCTCGTCGCAGCCACAATGGTGACAGCCCGGAGTCGCTTCCCTCCTTGCGACTATGTGCAAATATCTGCCGAAGCAACCGTGCCCCGACAGCACCTGCACCAGTCGGAAGGTAAGGACTCCGTGCCGTCGCCCCGCCCACTCCTCCAGCACAGGCTGGAGCGCCCCTACGGTCCAGAGACCGGCTCGGGGCGCTTCCAGCCGTGTCCTCCATCTGGCCATGGCATCTCGGCGGGCATCGCCCTGCCACCTGGCCACCTCCCTGGGTGAAGGACGACTTCCCACCTCTCGCTCTTGCGATGCCCGCTGATAAACTTCGGCGAGCACCTCCGCCTCCAAGTCCCACGGGGGGGTTCCGGCCAGCACGCAGGCCGCTTCCGTCGACACCGTGCGGTATCCGCGTATGAGCCTGGATGCGAAGACTCTTTGTGGTCTCCACAGAAGAGCCCTGTTCGGCGCGTCCAGGCACCCCGCCCACACAGGTGCACCGTACAGCACCATCGACCGGACAACCCCGCATAAAGCCGTCGGCACGTATTGTTGGGCCGACGAGCCTCGGGGACAGTTGGCGGAAGTGCTCGCGAAAACGCCACCGCCCATCCAGCACCAGGCCCAGATACTTGATCTGGGCCTTTACCCCAATTTGGACCCCGTCCACCGTGATTGAGGCACGAGCAGGTGGCCGACGTCGGGGCCCATGGAAAAGTAGGACCTCAGACTTGTCCAGGGCCACCCTAAGCCCCAGCGCCCCGATCCTCCTAACCACCTCCGAGGTCCCTAAGGTGGCCAGGAACGCCGCTTCCTCGAAGTTTCCGCCCCGGGCCACGACCAGCGTTTCATCCGCATAGCAGATGACCGCCAGCCCAGGGGGGAGCCGACAGCGTAGCACCCAGTCGTAACCAATGTCCCACAGGAGCGGCCCTAGAACCGAACCCTGTGGGACACCACACGACATGGGTCTCCTCATAACATCCCCTATGCGGCTCTCATAGAGAACGCTGCGGCCCTCAAGATAGTCGGATTCTCTCCAGCAGCTTACCTGCCTCGTCCAGCAGCACGATGGGTCTGAAGGCCCCGACCGAATCCGGCATACGCCCCGGCTTCGCCAGGAGTACCAGCCTCCCCTCCTTCCAGCAGCCAAGAAACCGTCTGGACGCCAGGCACGCGTCGAACAGTCCCCTGAGGCGGGGCTCCAGGTGATCCAGAGCCAGGGCAAGCACTCTGGCGGGTATCCCGTCCAGGCCGGGGGCGGTGTTCTTGGAACGAATCCGCGAAACAGCCGCCCCCATTTCCGACTTGGTGACGGGCGGTACACAGAGGTCGGCCTCCCGGTCACTATCTGGCGTTGCCATGACCGGGGGCGTGTGCTCCGCCCGTCGTGGGAATAGGCCCTCGACCACCTCGGTGAGGAGGCTGGGCTGAAGGGTCTCTGTGAGGGGGGGGGGGGGGCCTTCGTGCGGAGCTTGTTCAGCGCCGCACGATATGGGCGACCCCAGGGGTGACAGTTGAGACCGTCCAGCATCTCCTGCCTTTTCTATGTTTTGGCGCGGCAGATGGCCAGCTTAAACGCGGCCCGCGAGGTGCGGTACGCCTCGTACAGCTGGCCCTCCCGTTCCCCATCGCGGTTGCGCCGCCGACTGCGGGTGTAGGACCTCCAGGCACGAATGCACGCCATACGGAGGTCCGCCAGGTCCTGGGACCACCAGTAGAGCCCTTTCCTCGGAGGAGGACGTCGCACACGGGGCATGGCCAAGTCGCACACCTGCGTAATCGCAGCGCGAAATCGGCCAGCCTCAGCGTCCACCCCCTCGGTCAGGGCTGGTGCGAACAGTCACGATTGAACGATGGCGGCCTCCGCCAGTAGGTCCCTATCCAGCCTGCCCACAGCCCACCGCGAGAACGCGGGAGTTCTGCGCGCCGCGTGATCCCTACTGAGGCCCTGAAGGGACCGGAAGACCTCAATCCGGATGTACCGATGATCGGACAAGGTCTCAACCTCCTCCAGGACACACCAGCTCTTCACTTGTGCTGCGACGTCGGGGCTAGCGAACGAAAGGTCCACTATCGACCCGCCCCGTCGCCGCACGCACGTGTTGACGGAGCCTCTATTTAGCAAACAGAGGCCCGTCGACGCCGCCCACTCTACCACCGCCGCTCCACGGGCGTCCGTCGCAGGGGACCCCCACGCCGTGGATTTGGCGTTGAAGTCCCCTACGACCAGGACGTGGCTAGGTGCCAGTCGCCGTATCGAGGTTTCTAGGCTGATAAGCCAGACCTCGAAACCAGCCAGACTCCGGTTGGGGGAGAAGTATACGCCATACAGCGTAACTCCCCCCCAGTCGGCCGCGACGTATCCCGTACCCCTGTCTCTGATCGACAAGGGCGGGGAACGAAGCGCCGCAGAGCTGACGATTGCCACGGAGCCATCGCGGCTGCCCACCCAATGAGGGCGGTCAGGAACGCAATAAGGCTCCGCAGCTACGGCTACACCAATCAACCGCTCCACCATGGTTTGCAGAAGAAGATCCTGCGCCCTGGCGGAGTGATTGAGATTCGCATGAGAGGAGACCCTTGCCCAAAAATAGGACAATAAAAGGGTTGCAAAAAAGCACAATATCTTTTTGAAAATAGAAACTACTAAATTTAACGAACGATTCTATATTAATTTAATTATAAAAGCAGCCAGTAAATTAGGTTCAACTGGCTGTTGACATTTTTATAAAAATAAGTTATTTATGGAGGTAGTTATTATATATTTTTTTTTATATTCCTATATATTTTTAAGCATTTTACATGTGTAGCCATATAAATAAAAAAAAAGTTCTAAGTTTGCATCTTCACATTTTCGCATTTTGTATTCAAAATATTTTTTTTTATTCCAATTGCAATTTATTTCAATCTAATATATTCTACAAAGGCAAGTAATCTAATCATGACGAATCAAATACTAAACAAATTACATAAAAATTGATAAGAACAAAACTAATCTTAAGCAAAATGTAAACTCCCCAATTTGTAGGTAAAAAAACCTTAATTTCATTTGGCAGCTTAAATAATTCATTAGGTTGGACCGTACCTACCTGGCTTATCTATTTACATTTTTATGCGTGAGAGGTGAAAGAATTATTTTAAATTGGGCGGCGCCTTCATTTTGGTAACTATGTCCGTACCTTAATGGTTAGGGAGCTGGGTGCCAAAATTTCTAATGATCTGTTCGTGTGGCAGACATGATTAATATCGATGATTGTACCATAAAGAACATTAAAGACCGCGTCTGCCACTATCAATTGAAATCACCTTAAAAATGTAAAAAAAAAACGGTATGCTAAATCATTTTTTCGTGTCTGCCTTTTGGACTGATGGTCAGAAACATCTTCAAAACGAAGAACATCGAAGAGGCACACATCCAGCCCTCTGACTTTTTAAGTAATTCATTTTTAATAATTTTTTTATGATTTAAAAATGTGTATATGAGCTGTTCACTTGGCAGCCCCGAATTGTTCGATTAATGACGATATAAAGAACCATATAAAAATAGTCTGCCTCCATGGTGGCGCTGCGTTTTCAATCAACAGCGCTTCAAAAGGGTAAAAAAAAATCTTTGCTAAATCATTTATTCGTGTCTGCCTTTTGGACTGATGGTCAGAATTATCCTCAAAACGATAAACGTCGAAGAGGCAGACCTCCAGACCTCTGATTTTTCGAATGGACGCAACAAGAACGACGAACAAATGATTTAGTATAGCTTTTTTTTTACATTTTTGCACCTACGTCACATGATAAAACAGAGCCCTGAACGTCTGCCTCTTCGATGTTTATCGTTTTAAGGATGATTTAGAACATCAGTCCAGCAGACGCGAACAAATAATTTAGTACCTTGTTTTTTTTTTACATTTTTGAAGCGCTGTAATTCAAAAAAGCAGGGACATGACTTTTAATTACTGGACTTTATATTGGCATAAACTTTCAACCCTTCTTTTTTTTTTGTTTAGGCGAGAAAGAAAATTCCTAACCGCACACCCCGTCGTTCGGGGCAACGAACAGGGTAGTGTAGGGCCTGCACCCACTAAAGAATCCCGCCGTGTGCCGTCTCTCCGCCTTTATTGGGGGGCCACTGGAACTATGTTACATTCCTTCTGTGGTATAAACTTTCAACCCTATCAATATGAAAGACGAACAAATCATATACCAAAATAGCACCCAGCTCCCTAACCATAAGACTGCTTGAAAATCATGGGAAATGTGTTTTTATCCTTACTTGTTCCTACTAGTAAGGATGAAAACTATATATTATAAAGTTGTGACTGAGTTGTATCTGTAGGTACGTTTAAGATATTTAAGAAAAAAATACTGTGTGTGCAATGATATTTAAATAAAGATAAGTAACGCAGGCCCTTTTTTTGTCACTTCTTTTTTGGGGGCAAAGTAAGTCCATAATTTTTTGTACTTACTTCAAAGGGTCAAACATATTTAGTGGTGGATCGTTGAACTTGATAACCAATAGCGATGAAACTGTTAAAGTCTCAACTTGTTGTGAGAATCTCGTATAGGGTGACGCGGTAACTGTTCAGGAAAGATAGATTAGATTTTGTAAAGGTTACAAAATTGTTTTTTTTTTAATTCTTTCCTTTTTTTCAGTTAATTTTTCAATATTTTCGAAATTTCCTTTGAAGGAACTGCGTGCCCCCACGTGCCTCCACAAAAAGCTCATACTAAATGGCTTATCGATATTGTAGCAATATGGTAAAGTACTAATATAGATGTGTGCATACATTACGCGATAGACAATTCGCAAACGCATGATACAGAAAAAGACCGTTCTCCTATAATAATATCCTCCCTCCCAATCTTCTTTTCATTTTCCTTGAAGATGGCGACGCGCGAGTGATGCCTCTGGTGTTGCTAGCAGTTATGGTAACTGCTTACCACCAGGTGGGTCATGTTAATACTCATTATATTTTTGATGCAATTTTTGTTATTTAGACTAATTATAAAACTGTTTAAAAAAGTTCTGTCTTGGACGTCCATTTATTGTAGGTTATAACGGTTATATGTTAACACGATAACAACCGAAATACTTTACTAATCGAGTATTTTTTTTTTTTTTACAATTCAGTATAACTACGAATAGAGCCCTATCATTTTTCACGGTCTAATTCGATGTGGTTTAATTGTTATTAAATAAACAAAAGAGATTCGAAGGAGATGTGCTATTACAAGATCTGCCGTGGATAAGCTGAAAAGAATCTGGAGCAACCGCAACATCACCAAAGCCACGAAATTCCGCCTGATGAGAAGTTTAGTCTTCCCCATATTTCTATATGGCGCAGAAGCGTGGACGGTTCGCTTGAAAGACCGACGCAAAATCGACGCTCTCGAAATGTGGTGCTGGCGACGACTACTAAAGATCCCTTGGACGGCGTTTCGAACCAATATCTCAATCTTGGAGGAACTCAAAATTAAAGATAGATTATCGTCGACTATGCAACTACGAATCATCAAATACTTTGGACACATTGTTCGAAACCAGAACTCCATGGAACGACTCGTTGTCCAGGGACAAGTGGAAGGAAAACGGCCCAGAGGTCGATCACCCACGCGTTGGACAGATTCAATAAAAGCTGCCACACAAACTACTAGTATAGTCCAGTGTTCCCGAAACGCTGAAGACCGCAACGAGTGGAGGCGCATCGCGAGGGCTATCCAAAGACACCATCATGAAACCACGACCACTCTGACAAGAGTGAACGACTGAGGAGGAAACAAAAAAATGCCGTGTGGGGCCGGCTTTAGAATTGCCCCACCCCTCTCTACCCACGGGAGTCGTAAGAGCCGACTGAGGATTACCGGGGGAGTGGGCAGCAGCACTCCCTCGAGTATTAACAACATCCACTGCGATCGCCAACCCGCCTGCCAAGCGTGGCGATTACGGCATTATCCCCCATGACGGGACCGCTCGTTGTGGCGTCCTCTTGGGGAGGCCTAAGTCCAGCAGTGGACGGTGAAAGGCTGATGGATGGATGGAAACAAAAAAATAGCGAATATTTACGCTCGCTTCGACACTAAAACCAGCGCCTCCTTATTTCGTGAGAACTATTTCTATAGACCAATATAAAAGTATTTCTTAAAATTAGCGCTTGATGGCGTATAAGACATGAAACCCACATTAGTACTTTTTGAAATTAGCGCTATCTATGTGATTTATTGAAAACTACTTAGTAAGTACCAATACATTATTAGTTACTTTAAACACAAAGTGAAAAATGTGAAATCGAAAATAACAGTCAGGAGCAGGATTTGAACCTGCATCTCCTGGATACCGTCCAGATGCTTTGTCAATTCAGCCATCCTGACAATTACTCCTGACTGCTATTCTATATTTCCATTCTCACAGGGCCAGCAGTGGGACAACTTGCTTATATTCCGCGGATACCCATGATTCTGACTGATTTACCTATACCGTTTAAAAGGTTACCCGTCAAGGTCTCTTTTGCCCTCACTATTAATAAATCCCAGGGTCAAACATTTTATCTGGTGGGCATTGACCTGAGAAAGCACTGTTTTTCTGCCATATAATTTTAGCTTTCAGTTATATGTTGGCTTATCTCGGGTTGGAACTCCTGAAAGACAATATATTTTAGTACCAAATGACAACATTACTACTAATATAGTATATCAACAAGTTTTGAACAATTAAAATAAGTAATGTTATGATGTAAATAGTGTATATTAACATCAAGTAATAAAAATAACAACAAAAACAGTAACATAAAAAACACAAAACATACAAAAACAATAAAAAAAACAATAAACCAAAATAATAAGAAAACATCTTCATCATCATATTTTTTATTTATCCCGAACTTTTAACCTGAAGTATTACGCGGGACAAACGGGCCGGGACAAAAATATTTCTAACGCGGAACGGAGTCCGCGGGCACTGCTAGTCTAACATAATTCTATGCGGTTCTTACGTGTAGAGCTTTGATAAGAGCAAAATATATCATTTTTCTCATTTGAATATATAAAACTCAAAACGAATGTGCATACAGCAAATCCAATTGTCCGCTAAAGATATTAAGGATGAAGTTTTCGATAATTTTAATATCAAATATTTTTTCTGTGAGCTTGATTGATTTACAATTCAAATCCAATTTTGTAAGCTTGTTGCGAGATTCCAAATTCAAAAATTAACTTAAAAGAAAATGACTGAAATAATTATTCTGTGTACGGATTTTATTTAATGTTAAACTGGGATAATAATATACTTATTTTTTTTGCACTGTCGAAAGTGTCTACCATGACATTAGGACAGCCCTGATTGTCTGCCATTATTTGTTTTGAAAAATCCAATGTCAAATATCAGCCTTCTTAAAATGTGCCACTGGCGGACCACTGAAGTAATGTAATAAAATTCCAGTGGCCCGCCAATACAGGCGGAGAGACGGCACATGGCGGGTTTACTATGTGTGATGGCGCCTCACTAACCTGTTTGTTGCCCCGAACGACAGGGTATGCGGTTACGTAAATTTTTTCCCGCCTCAACAATAAGAAAGGGTTCGTAAAATGTTTTTGATTTACTACCTGAGTGACGGCATATTGATCACCGCCAAGCTTAGTTAGTCTCCCTGTAATGCAGGTATATTATGTATGATAGAGAGAATGACGTATTTAGTAAATTACAAGCGTTGTACCAGCCTCCGGCTCTTAGACAAATGTAGTCGCTCATCGTGAGGGATACGTAAATAGCGTCACGAACAGTACAAAATGGCGTCTGCGCATATGGGCGTGTTACAATATCAATATTCACTTTGTAACATTGTATTTTGACAAATATATTACACTTCCCAACATCCTAATAACTTCTATTGTAAATTATAATACAAGTCAATCCATACACGTAATTCTCTTAACAAAATTGCTCCTAAGTTTGTGAAGACAAAGTTTTGAAACTCCTATCAGGTCTCAGTCTTGTTTGAGAACTCAAACGCTCATAAGACAAAAGGCTTACACGAAGTTTTGTACACAAGAGCAAAGTTATATGGATTTTCACTCACTTCTTGAGCAAATGTGATAGATTTTATGGGATGAATCAATATTTAACTAAAATAAAATAATTTATTTTTTAAGTTGAATTAAAATAATTTCTTTTTGGAGTTTACACAGCATGAATCAACTTTGTCACAAAAAAAATGAAAAATAAAATTGCCTCTGTGGTGTAGCGGTAGTGTAAGCGACTGCCGATCATGAGGTTTCGGGTTCGATCCCCGGCTTGGGCAGTGTTACGGAGCTTTTTCGTAAAAAAATTCTCAGTACCAGCCCGGACTTTGGAAATGTGCCCGGTAGATGGCAATAGGCTCGTCCCCTATAACGTGGGACTTAAACATAGCTGGCGAACCGTAGGTCTATCCCTTCGGGGATACGAGCGTGATGCTAGTTTGTAAATTGTATGGTGAGTAAAATCAAGCATTAGCTAATAAGGCGTTACGTTCCTCTACGCCACGTACTTTTCCTGTTTACCAGAACACAAAGTGCAAAAATAAGAAATAAAATAATAAATGTAGTGGTAGATCCTTCCCTAACCCAGCATGATGGGCCGGCTCTGAAGTACCAGCCTCTCACAGTAAATAAGCGTGAAACAACACTAGGTACTCCAGGAGATGCAAGTTCAAATCCTCCTCGTGATTGTTATTTTCGATTTCACATTTTCGCACTTTGTGTTAATTTATACGGCTAAGCGCCACCAAAAGTGAAATGTACACTACATCTAATATATAAAATTCTCGTGCCAAAGTATTTGTCGCCATTCTCCTCCGAAGCGGTTTAACCGATTGTTACCTACTAAGGTCCACCCCAAATTTATTTTTTTAGTTTTTAGACCAAATTTTTACTTTTTTATGACTCGGCATATACTCGTAAGTTAGTTATTTTTTTCTACGCTATAAATTCCCTAAAAATTCTCTAGAAATAATTTATATGGCAAAACAACGTTTGCTGGGTCAGCTAGTACTAAATATAAAATATTTGTTTATCTATTCATACATTTCAAATGGTTGAAGATAAAGTTGGCCGGTTCTTTTGCTTGAATTGTTTAGGAAGAAAGGAGTTTTTTAGCAGCGAATATGTGAGAGGCTTATCTTTTGTGCTCTAGAAAATATTCATGCCGTAAATCTTGTACGTACTTGGTTTTATGCGGAGAACTGAGTTTTTCTGTCAAGTTAATCTCAGGTTTGCGAAGCTGGTGAATTTTTGTGCGCAATGAGGATTTTATACCCAGCTTGGTTTGCAACTTTAGACAGGTGTTATGTTGTAGGTAGCAGTGATAGACTTGTGGCAATATTTAACACTGCAAAGACTGTGGTATCGAGTTTTAGCCCAGTCTCGAATTTTTGAGCACTAAATAAAAACAATTTTTTTACAATTTAATGAGGTGTATTATACTCATTTTAATATACTAACTTAAAGTCTCATACATTGTAAGCATAAAAATTTGAAGTAGATATTTTCACTGTTTCTAAACGAATATTAGGTGGGTGAAAATAAATAAACCAAAAATTTTGTAAAATCATATACTGTGGGTAGATGTAACCATTGAAATAAAATATCAGCCTTGGACGTCTATCATCTAAGTCCACCCATGATCATGAATGCTGTAAAGTATTCGAAACGTCGGGATAGTAGTAAAATCAAGTAATTGCGATAGATTCCGTAATCGTAGTTTTATTTCAAAATGTGTAACATTCGCGTTAATATCAGAAAGTATTATACTTTGGTATTTATAATTTGAATTGCAGCTACTGAGTGTCAATCAACAAGGTTTAGTTTATTTTTTTCATTTAATGGGCAGGTCATGAATTACATATAATTGGTGCCAGCAGCTTGGCACGTGTAATAATTCAAGTCAATTAGTTACGGCGTGAAAGTGTAAGAAACAAAGCAACGCACTTTCGTACTTATGATTTAGTAAGGATCGATGAAGCTAGGTAAGCTTTAAAAGAGTAATTAAATACATTAATTTTAGTTAAACTCTTCTAAAACCTAAAATACATAAAACAAAATTAATGCTAGCCTAAAGGCTACTGCGGAGGCGAGGATAAATCCTCGGCTCCGCCGCAGTTAAAAGCTAGTTTTTAGGCTATATATTAGATTCCCGGTATAGTCTCGGGATATTATATATATCAGTTTATAAGTCTAATCAATAGCTATCAGTTTTATAAAATTTTGTTTAGTAGCTTCTGCGTGATGCCCGAACAAACAGACATAAAACAGATCTACGTCTGTACGTTTAAGATATTTGAGAAAAAATAATGTAGGTATTAAGCTATTTAGGTGCCTGGACTCAAAACATTTTATTTTTATTTTTGGCTATTTGTTCGTGCTTCACGAAAAAACTACTAAACGGATTTTGATGAAACGACTTGATTAGACTTAAAAACTTGTATACATTTTAACCCTCTACTATATCGGGAACTTGAGATATAATCCAAAAACTAGTTTTTCGCTGCGGCGGAGCCACAGGTAAAGGCTAGATCCAACTACTTAAACAAGAGAATTATAAGACATCGTAATAAATTTATCAATTAAATTTCATGTTCAATAACATTCATAAATAAAATTTGTTGTATGAGTTAACCCTTGGGTTCTCCAGCAGAGTTTGGCCACTACTCTTAATCGTTAATTAACGAAGTTTTCAACACCGGCGGTCTGTTTTCTTAATGAACCACTGTTTTCTTAGTAATTAATTTATTTTAGTCGAGTCATTGAGTCCATCTTTAATAATAATTTATATATTTGAAGTATTTGATTCTTTTACTGAAAATATTTAATAGATGATTGAGATGTGATATTAGGTTACGCAGATGCAGCATTGTGCTATAGATGTTTTTTTATACTACTTGGGTGACAAACAAGCATACGGCCCACCTGATGGTAAGCGGTTACCGTAGCCTATAGACGCTAGCGACACCAGAAGTATCACTCGCGCGTCGCCATCTCCAAGAAAAGGGATAGAATGTGGATAGGAAGGATAATAAGGAGAGGATAAGTAGGATACTAAGGAAAGGATAGGGTTGGGCCTCCGGCACTCTCACTTACCATACAAAACGCAACGATAAATAATTACCGTTGTTTTTTTCAACCCTCTCCTTCCCGCTATTGGTCACGGGCCTCCTTTCAAGGTGAGAGGGATAAGGCCATAGTCTACCACGCTAGCCCAATACGGGTTGGCAGACTTATCGAGTAAATTTTGTCAGGTATTGTAAACCATCCATCCATCCATCCATCAACCTTTCGACGTCCACTGCTGGACATAGGCCTCCCCAAATGGGGGATAGTGCCGTAATCGCCACGCTTGGCAGGCGGGTTGGCGATCGCAGTGGATGTTGTTAATACTCGAGGAAGTGCTGCTGCCCACTCCCCCGGTAATCCCCCAGTCGGCTCTTACGACTCCCATGGGTAGAGAGAGGTGAGACAATTCTAAAGCCGGCCCCACACGACAAATTAAAAAAAAAACGATATTGTAAACAAATGCAACATAACTACGAAATATCTCGAAAAATCAGGGTACACAACCCTGATTTCTGGAGGTCTGGACTTGGACTGGGAATCTAAATTGAAACCACTGTCTATGCATACCTTGGTTTTACCGCCAGGCTATCATAATAACTATTTGTCATTGACGTCAGTCCACGGCACGCTAATAATTTCTCACAGGAACCATAATATATTTATTTAGCACAAAAATATCTTATATTACTAACAAATACGGCCACGCGTTGATATAGCGCAGTTATTGTAGGTTATCCTACAAAATATTTTTTTGATTTTTCGACTGGTTAAGAAGATATACAATGCCAAAGTGGAAGGATATAGGTACAGGGGGAGACCGAAACTCACCTAACTAGACCAAATCGGTCATGTATTGAAGGAAGGTGGAGTCAGGAGTCTCCGAAACCGGCGAGCGTGTATGAAGAGAGTTATGAATGTTGAGGAAGCGAGAGAGATATATGCAAGAATAGAGCCTCTTGGCACTCTGTTCTCTCTGCCTACCCTGCAAGGGAAATGTCGTCATGATAAGTTTATGTTGGCAGACGACGACGGCAGATATGGACTCAGAAACATATTTCATAGCACACATATTTTTTTTAGCATTAAAAGCCCGCAAACAAATAAATAAAACTAAAGTTCTGTTCAGCCGTATTATATACAGAGGATAAAACTATTGTTAAACCTTCAAATTGCGATATAACATGATACGACAAGCCACAAAAGTGATACAACAAAACATCTAGAAACACAATCCAAATACTTTTGAGGCATCTATTGCGTGGTTAATACTGTAGTTGTATAATTTGTTTTTGTTAAAAATTGCAATGGATCGAGTTTTAAGTAAATGTGTCACGAATACACCGTCATATTATCGTGACTAAATGCAATTCTCGTCGCGTTACTATAAATTAAGACACGCAACGATTGCTAAACACTGAGAATTACAGTCTCATTTATTATTCATTTAATAAAAAAAGAGGGGCACATTCACTAGGGCTGTGTCCGATATATCTGCAAGCACTGTCCAGTGCTCTTACTGGTGAGAAATTCGTTCGGTTATGGACTGACAGTAAACTGCCACAGTATCCTAGGGAAATGTACGTCATAAATAGTCGCCATTTTTGTATTTTTTATGACTAATTTAGTATATTACGTCTGATATTAAATTTAAATTAAAAAAGCCTTTATTCTGATATAGACTATCTGCCCATAAAATAATGTATTATTTGTTCAGTAATTTCAGAGATGAACGCTAAACAAATAGATAGACTGTCAAACAAAATAGATGTAATGCACAAAGTTTGTAATTTGTATTAGTTTAAACAAACATAAAGTTAAATATTGAATATACAGAATATTGAATCCTTACCAATATTATAAATGCTAAAAATTAGTATGTTTATAGTATTACGCCTGTATTCGCTGAAGAGGTAGGCAGAGGTGTATTACACACCCACAGTTCGCCGGCTATGTTTAAGGCCCACGTAATAGGGGGCGAGCCTATTGCCATCTACCGGGCATATTTCCAAACTCCGGGCTGCTACTGAGAATTTTTCTTTTTACGAGTAAGCTCAATAACATCGGATCCGGGGATCGAACCCGAGACCTTATGATCAGCAGTCGCTCACACTGTCGCTGCACCACAAAAGCAGTTTATTTATTAGGCTTTAAGGCGATAAGTACCAACTACACCAAAATGAAATTTTGCATATACAATTTTGCATATATAGTCTGAAGTCTAGAAAAGGATATAGGCTATTCTTTATGCTGGAAATATGGATGGGTCCCGTGGATAGCTATTTTTACATAGAGATGATAAATGTGCCGTAGAATGAACAATGCCAGGAATTCTATAGAACTTTGTCCTAACAAAAAATCCGTTTACAATCATGCCAATAGATTTATTTAGTTGCTCTTTAGCAAGCATTAGGTACTGATTACTAATAATATGTTTAAATATCGTTAGAACTTGCGGTTTCTGTTTAACAAAATGTAAATGTTTTTAGGTTAGTTTGGAATTGCGAAAGTAAGATAGTGCTGTTTATTATTATATTTATGAAATAGTGTCCTTAGGATAAAAATCTCCACACACAGGATGGATACTGCATTATTCAAAGTGAAGTTGTTGGTTGGGAAATAATAAATAATACGATAACTGGTAAACGCAAATAGCGAGCAAATTACATTTGAGTTATTTGACAATTACATAAAGTGAGTAGAGATGGAGAGTCATTTGACAAGAATTGACATAAATAACCGTGGCAGCGTTTTATATAGGTACCAATAACGAAAACCACAATAAAAAATAATGAACGTAACACGACGTAATTATATTTTATTTTCAGTATTATATATTTATGTGATTAGTTAAAGTAAAAGAGTAAAATTCTAAACATTTTTTATTATAATCTTCATTATTATTTTTAGGCAATGCAAGTTGTATATTCTAAATCAGTTTTACTTTTAAAGAAACAAAACGCATAGATAATTCATTCGCTTCCTGTTCACAACATAGCATCACGCCTGTATTCCCCGAAGGGGTAGGCAGAGGTGTATTACACACCCACGATTCGCCAGCTATGTAAGTCCCGCGTAATAGGTGGCGAGCCTATTGACGTCTACTGGGCACATTTCCAAACTCCAGGCCCCCCTTTTCCCTTTTTTTTATATACGAAAAATCTCAATAAAACTGCCCGACCCGGGGATCGAACCCGAGACCTCATGATCAGCAGTCGCTTACACTACCGCTGCACCACAGAGGCAGTTCAGAGGTTACATTACTTTTAATATTTATTTTAATTCCGAAATTTCTGGAGAAAAATCATTTTTAATACAAAGATTCCACTAATTATTGCATTACCTTCGTACATTTTTTGTAAATTCTTTTATAACCCAGGATATGATCTGGCATTGTCATTTATATTCTGGAGTTCAGGCGAACGAAGTCGCGGTTAGAATCCAGTAATCCTAACTATTATAAAACTGTAACAGAGCTGTGTCTGTACATTTAAGATATTTGAGAAAAAAAATACTGAATTAGGCTATAATAGGCGTGTCTAAACACAAAATAAAAAACAACTAAACGGATTTCGATGCAACATTTTTTGAATTGAGAGTTCTTGATTAGACTTAAAACTGGTATACATTTTATCCCACTACTATATTGGGAACCTGAGATATAACCTAAAAACTAGCTTTTGGCTGCAGTGGAGCCGCGGGCAAAGGCTAATACTTACATAAAATATGTAACTGATAAACGCTCAAGAAAATCTTCTTGCAACGTTATTCATAATGAATTCTGAACGCGTATACCCTCAGAACTGTTACGTGTGCTTCAATGTTATCTACCTAAGATGATATTATTGGCCTTCAGTATTTTCAGTAAATGCTAACAAATCGGTTCTTGAATTTTGATTTTAGAACTTTATATGTTACTAGCCTTTGCCCGTGGCTCCGCCGCAGCCATAGAGCTAGTTTTTAGGTTATATTTCACGTTCCTGATATAATAGCGGGATAAAATGTATACCAGATTTTAACCCTAATCATGAGCTATTAAATAAAATTTTGCATTAAAATCAGTTTAGTTTTTGCGTGATGCACGATCAAACAAACAGCCAAAAAATTAAAAATAAATGCTTTATGTTCAGACACGCCTACATAGCCATCATTTTTATCAAATATCGTTACGGCTTTATAATAGTTAGGATTTGTTTGAATAGTACAAACATGCCTTCAGTCGTATTTACGTTATACTAATCTATGGAGGTATTATTTGAAAAATTACAATAACCCAAGACGTCACCAATAAGACATTATGAAAGAATGTGTTATCGAAATTCGGTACAGGTACTCTTTTCAATGGTTGTTTAATAACGTGTGCAAACTTAAAATTATTCGAATATCCGAAAATCGATACTAAATTTAAAAGATTCCATTATACATGGATAAACTACTATATCTAAATAATAGGGATAAATACAGGCTTAGCTTATATAATCGTATCAATTGTAACCCGTTGTCCTGGTGAACGATAAACGCGTTAATATGACGCGACCCGACACGAAAATATCAAATAGACGTTGTATGTACTTATGGCCTACGTTGTCGCCTAATATGAATGCGACGCAAAGCGGTTAAAGTATTAGCCGCAATACGTCGCATCGCGTCGCGTCCCTCACTTAGGACAACGGGTTATACACTGCCTATTTGAACTGTATTTTTTGAACTTAATTAAATTAATATAAGTGTATATGACGCATCAAACAAAATATTTTTCGCGTATTCTACTCAAAATAAATACTGTGGAAAATCCAAAACTGCATGCCTCATAATATTAATCTTTCACAATAAAATTGATTATTTGATAACTAATAATGTATTGGTCTTACTAAGTAGTTTTCAATAAATCACATAGATAGCGCTAATTTCAAAAAGTACTAATGTGGGTTTCATATCTTATACGCCATCTAGCGCTAATTTTAAGAAGTACTTCTATATTGGTCTAACTCTCAGTCATTTTGCAAGGCGCCATCTGGCAATTAGTAAGAACAACAATCCATGAGTTTACATATATACCTGCATAAGTGCACATACGTTACGCAACGGTGCAACAGGCGGACCATGACGCCATTTGACACCAATATATTGCATAGCAATTGGCGCCGACACAAGGTGCCGAATCAGCAGAACGTGACACGACATCGCGCCACCTTTGTTTCGCAATCGCTTCCTTTGTGTAACTTTAGACCTAATAAAATTGTATAATGCATTCTTGGCTCATACTTCGACCATTTATCACCTATTAGTAATTTCTTATATTTTCATTAAATTTATATTAAGTAAATTGTTTTTTTTGCATCCTCCAGCTCCAGTAAACGTAATTTATATATAAACATGTAAAATTGAATAATTTATTAAACTGTAAACAAAAACAATTTAAGAAAACAAAAAGACATCGTCAGTTTTCTTACAAAAAAAAGCAATATTGTGGCTCTATATATACAACAGCAAGTGAATACAATGATATCGACATCTAAAATTGCCACTAGCGACATCTAGGGCTGCATTTGTCAATATCTCTTTTACTTTAAAACAGCGACATCTATCAATAGAAAATTGCAACTTTGGACAATATTATACGACTTATTTAAAAATCAATGAGTTCAACAAGAAATCTCTAAACCATTTATCTTCCTAACTTGGTTGCCTTATAATTTTATACTTTGTTCTCAGTGAAAACCTCTTGAGTAATATTGTTCTGTGGTGAAAACACCGTGACGCCAAGGCCACGCAAACAAAATGTGGAATTTTAAATATGTTTTTTTCGTGTTTTATAACGTTGGTGTGTTATTATTTACGTGTGTTTAGTGTTTTTAATGATTGTTATATATAAAATAGTTATTATACTTGACAAATATCATAAGTTTGTCAAGCAAAGGTAAGAACTTTCTTTTAACAAAAAACAATGTACCGGCCGGGTGAACGGCGTTCTGTTGACGATAGTAAAATCACCGGTGGCTATGCGTACGTAAAAAGGTAGTTCTCATGAATGGCGCTGGTTTTAGTGTCGCGTCGAGCGTAAAAGCCGTAAATATTCAGTATTTTTTTTTTATTTAATACAATTAAACCACATCGAATCAGAACGTGAAAAGTAATAGGGCTCTATTCCTAGTCATAATAATTCGTAAACGAAAAAGAAAACATTACCTACAACTCACGGGCGTCCAAGCCAGATTTTTTTCAAACAGTTTTTTAACTAGTTTAAATAACAAAAATGGCATCAAAAATATCATGAGTGTTAAAAATAGTGTTTGTTCTTTATATGTGTGTGTAGATATTCTTTTACAAGTGCAATATAATGATAAATAGAGACATTTTAAGTTTGAAAAATCAGTTGTGCCGTATAAACCGGGAGTAGAACACACCTCAATGCTTCGCTTATGAGCCATGCAATAAACTATTTATCATATATTGCACTTGTAAAATAATATCTACACACACATATAAAGAACAAACACTATTTTTAACACTCGTGATATTTTTGATACCATTTTTGTTATTTAAACTAGTTAAAAAACTGTTTGAAAACAATCTGGCTTGGACGTCCGTGACTTGTAGGTAATGTATGTTAACACGATAACGACCAAAATACTTTAATAATCGAGTTTTTATTTTTCGTTTACGAATTATTATGATTCGGAATAGAGCCCTATTACTTTTCACGTTCTGATTCGATGTGGTTTAATTATTATTAAATAAACAAAAAATACTTTATATTTACGATCGACGCGACACTAAAACCAGCGCCTTTCATGAGAACTACCTTTTTACGTACATACGCATAACAACATTAGCCACCGGTGGTAACCGTAGCTCATGGAATCAACTATAACGAGAGTATTCGCAAGCCGCTCCTCACCATTTCATTTCACAGATACGAAATGAAAGAATTAACGGCTATCTCCTGCTACAACCAAAACACACCGATTTGCTTCATGGCCGGCCACACAGGAGATGGTGATAACAACCCGCTCGGGCCCGATAGCTAGAATTGAATGAATTTAGAAATCGTTATTCCATATTGAATAATATGCAACGTTTGAATTATAAAAGCGTAACAGTTTAGTGGGTATTTTGCAATATAGAATATATATACTACTAGCTGACCTGACAAACTTACCGCCGTATATTTTTTCATGAATAAATATTGCAATTATAAATTGAGATATAAAGTATCCTAACTCTTAAATTGGTACAAAACACACATTTAAAAAAAAGAAAAGTTAAAATCGGTTCAGTAGTTTCGGAGTTCATCCCGGACAAACATCGTGACACTAGAATTATATATAATAGACTAGCTGACCCGGCGAACTTCGTACCGCCATATATTTTTTCATGAATAAATATTGAAATTATAAATTGAGATATAAAGTATCCTATCTCTTCAGTTGGAACAAAACACACATTTAAAAAAAAAGTTAAAATCGGTTCAGTAGTTTCGGAGTTCACTAATATTATAAACATGTAAGTGAGTTTGTTTGTTCGTTGGTTACATTTTTTACCCCGTAACTACTAAACCAATTTTTTAGAAATTTGCATACGTATAGCCGGGAGCTAAGAAGGAACATAGGCTTTTTTTCATCCCGGAAAAATTAATGGTTCCCGCGTGATAACTATTTTTACATTGAGATAAATTAATGTGTTTTACGAGTAGAGTGATGTATTTATATTCTCAAGTCCGTGCAGACAGGCCGAAGATAATTGACAATAAATTACCGTATAAATCTGTGAGGACGTATCTAAACCGAAAACATAACATCACAAACATTTTTTAGAATTTTAATCTGTTTTTTCGCACATCACGCAAAAACTACTGAAAGGATTTTGGTAAGTTATTTCGTTTAATAGCTCTTAATTAGCTCTCAAACTGGTATACCTACATTTTATCCCGCTACTATATCGGGAACCTGAGATATAGGTATCCTAAAAACCATATTTTATCTGCAGTGCAGGCGTAGGTAAAGATTCGTTATATAATAATACAGTCTATCCATCTTCAAACCATTGCGATTCCAATAATCCACTTTCACGTAGTAGTTCAACTTCCAGTGAAAAATCGAGACTGCATAGGGTATATACATCTCAATTTTTAATAAGGCATATTAGGCAGTGGATCCCGACTGTCAAGTACCTAATATCCTGGCAGTCGTTATAGGTCGTCAGTCATGAATAAGAAAATCTGACTCCAGGCTGGTTTTAAGTCGCCAGTTGGGAAAAACTGGCAACTAGTTGAGCCATGGAGGTCAGATCGTCACTCCGTGTGAATGCTGGTGGGTCAGCTAAAACCGAACAGATTGGAAGTTAACCCTAACATTTTTGAAGTGAAAACTTCTTTAGGCGCGTTGAGCACTTTTTGGGTGAACAAAAATCATGGAAATCGCGTCATCGTCACCGAAGGGTGAACAAAAATCATGGAACTCGCTTCATCATCCATCATCATTTGACGGGCCTCGTGGCGTAGTCGGTAGTGTATCCGACTTCCGTGCACGAGGTCGTGGGTTCGATTCCCACTCAGGACAATTATTTGTGTGATGAACACAAATATATATATGTACTGCGTCTGGATGTTTTCTATCTATATAAGTATGTATTTACAAAAAAAGTGCATTAGGTATATGTATTATATCCATAATCTAGTACCCATTGCACAAGCGTGAAGCTTAGTTTGGGACCAGAGGACGTTGTGTGAAATGTCTGTGAATATTTATTTATTTATTTATTATCACCGAATGCTCCGATAGAAGTGAAAACTAAGTTACTTGTGAATTGTGTCGTCGAGCTATTAGATTATTATTTTTGAATTATTTTTGGTTTGTATTAGTGTTAATGACCAAAATTTATCATTGTTTACATTACTTAGTTTTTATTTCTATCGGCAGTCCCCAAAGACTGCCCCGCAAGGTTTTTTTTAAATACATCTCTCTGCACTAATAATCCTTGTATCTCCGGAGACTTTACACACATACAATTTCATGAGACTTTAAAAACATAGAATGACATGAAGTCTATCATAAACTATTGAAAGCACACACCATAATCATTTTGGAGGCTTACGAAGCCTGTTAAGCCGCACCACTAAGTCCGCGTAATGGACATTAGCTTTGAGAGAAAACTTGTGTCGAATAGTAAAGTGTGTATTGGGTAGCGAAGAAAAAAGTTTTTAAGTAAACCCACATAAGCAGTTTAACAATTGGTCCGTGTGGTGACGGACTAAGAATACAAATGTCACCAACCCATTCTTTCCCACGGGTGTTGTATGAGGCGACTAAGGGAAGTAAGCAATTATCATCCATTGCATGACTGGTGGTAGGGCTGGGTACCAAGTGGGAGTACTCACTTGGTATCGGGCCCGAGCGGATTGGTACCACCATCTCCCGTGTGACCGGCCATGAAGCATATCGTTGCGTTTTGGCTGTAGCAGGAGATAGCCGTTTATATTTCATTTCATATAAATCAAGTATGTTTATTTTTTAGTACTATAGGCAAAAAATTGGCGGATAATATTACACAGCGGCATATTAAAGTAGGTAAAAATATAAGCAATCGTACGGAATATACAAGCAATAAATCGCATACTCCAGTATACTCTTGCAATCTTAGAGGTTGATGAATCTGAAGTTGAAACAACCATTCTTCAACTTCGTAGTGATTGTTCTGTAGGTTGGGATGGTATATCAGCAATGTTACTTAAGAAATGTCGCCATGTATTTCTACCACCCATTACATATATATTCAACCGCTTTTTACAGACTGGTACTTTCCCTGATGCTATTAAAAAAGCCATAGTCCACCCGATTTTTAAGGGAGGAGACAGAAATCATATCGGTAATTATAGGCCAATATCAATATTAACATCGCTATCAAAAATATTTGAAAAAATTCTAAACAAATATTTGAGTAAATTTTTATACAAATATCATCTCTTAGAAGACAATCAATATGGTTTTCGACCTGGTGTATCAACTGAAGATGCAGTTTTAGGCTTAACCCAGTTTAAAGCAAAAACACTCGATAATAAACATTTTGATCTATATTTTAGCACTTGACATGCTCAGCCACTTCCAAAGCACAAACTATAATTTGTGAATAAGGAAAAAGAGTATTTTAGTACGAGCGGGAATCGAACCTGCGTCCCTTCCTATCCGGGGAAGTGCTCTAATCCACTGAGCTACCGTACTATTTGTTAGAAATACCCAATCTCCTTATCACATTTGACTTAACGACCAACGCCACCTATCGGAAGCATTTACATGCATTAATCCAATATAGTGATGTAAGTGTAATTCAGTATTCGTAGCAACACCAAGCCCTCATGTAACTTTAAAATAACAGCTCACAGCTGTTTAAATTCAGTAACTCCATACTCTTGTCCTAACCTCACTAGATCTAATTGTGTGAAATATCTAGGTGTTCATATAGATAGTTGCCTTAAATGAGATAGGCATATTGAAACGACAACTAGAAGAGTTGTGAGCCTATTTCCCATATTTAAATCGTTAAGATGTTCAGCTGAATGATGGTTTATTTTTCTCTATGTCAATCTATAATAAGATACTGCATCACGGTATGGGGAGGTGCACCAAAAACAAACTTTATACGTTCCGAAAGGGCTCAAAGAGCAGTACTCAAAGTAATCTCAAGGAAACCTTACAGGTACCTAACTACACAAAACGGAAACACTACTGACATACATAGAATAACAATACAGTATATATTATAATCAGTATTTTACTGTTTATAGTATATTTGTCAATGCATAACTACCTATTTACATTCCCTAACACATACAAGCACACATGCACACACATACACACATAAAGACACAAACATACATACTCACACACACATACATACTCATACACACACACATATATATATATATATATACACTTACTATTATTGTATATATTACCCATAGACACCAAACATAAACACACACATACTTACACGTACATATGTATACACATTATACATTATGTAAGCTCATATGCACACATTCTCACGTCCACACACACAGCTACATGCATACACATAAACGCTCACGCACAGATGAGTATATAACACTCCACAAACTAAGCAAGTTCCCACAGACATCTTAAAAATCTGTTAAAATGTTTTGACCGAAGATTGTCTCTTGAGATACAGGCATTGCCAAAGTCAAGAGGCAAAATGTACCTATATGGAAATAATGATTTTTTAAATGATTATGTAAATTTTCTTGGTGCTATCTATTTGTGAGCTGTGTTAATAAACTTTATTATTATTATATCTGTGAAATGAATTGGTGAGCAGCGGCTTGACAATACTCTCGGTATAGTCGAGTCCATGGGCGACGGTTACCATTTACCATCAGATGGACCGTAGCTTCTCTGCCACTACATGCAATAAAAAAAAATACAATACATTAGTATCACTCAAAGCACAATCTCGATTATGTTTCTTCCCAAAATAGCGTTATCCAATTATAAAATAGAGCCATTACCGGAATGAAGTTTGTTATGCTACAGTGAACTATGCCAATTAGAACACGAAAATTGTTTTGTCGTATTCCGTATAGTAACGTTAGCGTAAATGCGTAAACTTTGTATAAACGGCGTATAATTCTAGGAGTTCCAAACATTTATAAATAGATAAAGATAAAAGACAAATAAACATAGAATACCAACTATATATAGAACCAATTTATCAATATTTGAAATAATCATTGTAACCTTCGACATTTCAAACAATAATTGTAACCTTCGACATTTCGATAATTATTGTTAACCTTAGTGTTATAGCAAAAATGTAAACTTAGGGATTTCATAAAGTACCACTGAACTAACATCACACAGGTCCAGTTGTCCGCCAGTGCAGAAGGAGAGGCGGCACACGGCGGGCTTATGCCCCACACTAACCTGTTCATTGATCCGAACGACGGGGTGTGCGGTTAGGTTTTTTACCGCCTTAACAAAAAAAAGGTATTTCATAATATAACTTAGATGCGTTTGTTTTGCGTGTTTAACTACAGTCATTACATACTTATATCATAAATGGCTTTTGCATTAAAAAACATAGCATCACGCCTGCATTACCCGAAGGGGTAGGCAAAGGTGTATTACACACCCATGGTTCACCAGCTATGTTTAAGTCCCACGTAATAGAGTTGACATTTATGATAACCGGAATAATTTTAGAAGATAACTATGATTATAACTTTGTAGACTAAAAATGCACTACCTGTTTTAGCCGGATAACTACAAAATAAATTGCCCCTATGCTTATATTTTGCTTAAAATGAACGTTTTTTTTACGCAAATACAAAAACAAGCTTATATACCGATAATGAGGAGGGTTGGCTACTTTATTGTAGAGACCCAGTTGAATTGGGTCCAAACAAAAATAACGCATACGCGTACAATTTAAAAAAACTTATACATGTGTCTCGCTCACTCTTGCTGTGCATCTACTATGTGCATCCTTTTCACCAACTTTAGTATTGAAATAGTAGCGAGTCTATTACATCCTCTGTTTACGATACAGGATAATAATAACAAAAGCATTTCAGTAAAAAAAAAACATGCGGGGCAGTCTTTGGGGACTGCCGATAGATAATTCATAAGTTAATTAGTTTTCTCTTCTATCGGAGCGTTCGGTGACGATGACGTGAGTTCCATGATTTTTTTCACCCAAAAAGTACTCAACGTGCCTAAAGATCTGAGCGTTCGGTGACGATGACGCGAATTCCATGATTTTTGTTCATCCAAAAAGTGCTCAACGCGCCTAAAGAAATTTTCACTTCAAAAATAAAGTATTTACACATTTAAAACATGCCTCTGTAGTAGCTTACGTATAAGGAGTAAAAGTGTTATACTTTCATAGTTTTATCAGGAATCATAAACTTGTCCCATGACGGTTGGAAGCTTTGACCTATGATAATGTCTCCTAAGACCGTAAAGAAAAAAGATGAATTTAATAAAATGGATGCGGCAGTTGTGTGCTCTTATAATTTCAAATTCAATATACTGATTATGAACGATTACGTTGTATTTCTTGCATATAGTGGCCGATAAACCACGGTCTACCTGACGGTAAGTGGTAACCCACGCCATGGACTTAGTAATACCTAGAATACTGACAAGTGCTCGCCGTTTCATTTCAGGTATGAGACATAATATGTATGGACTGCTATCTCGCTCACTCTGAGATGTTTCACGATTGGTAACTCGGAAGATGGTAGTACCAACCCGCTCAGGCCAGAACAGTAGTACGAGAGTAGTAGTAATATACCCTCTTGGTTCCCAGCTCTTGCAGCAGTTATGCTGTGGGTAATAATTACTTACTTCCATTAGTCGGCTCATACGGCATCCGCTGGATAAAAACACTTATATTCTCAGTCCGTCACACTAGAGACAACAGCGATTGCTCTATACGAAAAGGCAAACAAAAATAATCTTTTTAATCTATATTTTTTAGCATTTGAGATGCTCAGCTACTTTTAAAGTACACATTATTTGTTAATGAGGAAAAAGAGAAATTTAGTGCGAGCGGGAAACGAGCCCGCGTCCCTTCCGATCGGGGGAAGTGCTCTAAGTCACTGAGCTACCGCACCGACCTTTCGGCCATCCCAATCTCCTCATCACATTTGTCTTTACGACCAACGTCATCTATCGGAATGCATGGTGGGTTTTTAGTGGAAGAGACACATACACATTACACTACTTCTTTGTCTCCCCGGAAAGTGGGGTGTGACATTTATTCCTAGCTAAAAAAAACAGTATAGCTGGTAACAAACCCAGGACATCAGTTGCACATTACACCCTTAAGTAAAGAGATATCATCCTAACCTTATTCCATGGATTGCTGGTTTCAGCTTCTCATCTATTCGACTTTTAGCTGCTCCCTCCTCCTATCCGACCTCAACGATCCAACTAAGGGAACTACAAGCTATATAAAATCAAGACTGGAGTCATATTTACTATTTAGGTCTTTGACAACCTAGAATGACTGCCAAGATGTTAATAGACAGCCAGGAACCACTGCGTAGCGAGTCTCCTGAAGCACGGAGGAGGTCAGATCTTCACAAATAAGTGCGAAACGCTTCTTTTTCTGAAGCTTTCACGCTGATCTTTTGTGAGAGGTTGGTACTTCTTCGATCAAAAATATTTAGCTATGTGTAACCGATATAGATTTCCATCTTTTATTACGACGTTATCATGATGTATAATGAAGCTTTATCAAAAAACACGTCTACTCGAAATATGAAAGCGTAATAAAATAACTTCTTGTAAAAGAGGCGAAGGTATGAAACCTACAATCTCGTCGGTCATATCTTCATGGTAAGGCCGTACTATGTTTCACCTTCATTTTTATATGTTTACCAGAGGTAGGGTAACTTGAAGATCTTATATTTACTCGTCCTTAAATAAGTAAGTTATAAAGGTGGTGGCTTAACGGTTTCATGAGTAGATTTGAGAAAATATTGATCTTATTGTGTCACACAACAAACAAGGCAGCATTATCAAGAAAATATTTTTTTTGATAGATAAAGGTTTGCACCCTGCACTATAGAATAATCCTTGTACTGTAAGGACTTTACAAACCTACAATTTCACGGACACAAAGTAGGTACACCCAGATACAGAACAATCATTTGTGGATCACACAAAGATTTGTCCTGTGTGGGAATCGAACCCTCGGGCGAGAGGCCGGTATCTATACCACTCCGCCATCTGTGCAGTCAATATGAAAAATCACTTAAAACATGGGTCCTAAGACATTCCTTAATATGGATTTCACTAACGAGAATTCGTTATGGATTTCAATGCTTTTTTAAAACATAATCCATGATTAGATAAATACTAGTAGAAATAGTTTGTAATGGCAGGTAATTAATTAATTACACGTAATGCCTCCCTAGCCGAGGCCACGGGTGGTTGTACTAGTGATTGTAGAGCCTACCTACCGCAAAGGTGTGTCGTCTTAAATGCGTGGATCATCGCTCATAGAAAGGGGACTTGATTGGGCAAACCGTCGTGCAGACCTCTCCAGTCAATATAATGTGGTACTAAATTGGTCCACCAAGATCTCAAGGCTCTGCAGAATACAAAACTTATTTTAAGGTTATATTTCAGATATCTAATATAGTAGCGGGATAGAGCATATACCAATTTTTAACTCTAAACAAGACCTATCAAATAAAATAAGAACAATCAAAATCCGTTCAGTGGTTTTTGCGTTATGTATATAAACAAACATTCAAAAATAAAAAACAAATTGTTGCGTGATCAGTCATGTATTTTTTCTTAAATACCTTAAATATACAGACATGGCTCTGTTACATCATTATAATATTAAGAATAAGTGTGCCAATTAAGCATATCGGTCTCATTATTAGAAGAACATCGGAAGTGGTTACCATAGCCTGTAGCCGTTAGCAACACTAGGGGCATTTTCAATATTTTTATATATTTTTTAGCATTTGACATGCTTAGCCATATAAATTAACACAAAGTGTGAAAATGTGAAATCAAAAAAGACAGGCACGAGCAGGATTTGAACCTGCATATCCTGGATACCGTCCAGATGCTTTGCCAAGTCAGCTATCGTGACAATTGCTCGGGACTGCTAACGGGCGTCACCCAAGACGTTTAGGATGTATCTGTTACCGAAATTAGCAGTGTGTTAACACTAGGGGGGATGCCGTGTGAGGCCGGCTTTAGAATTGCCCCACCCCTCTCTACCCACGGGAGTCGTAAGAGTCGAGTGAGGGAATACGCAGCAGCGCTCCCTCGAGTATTAACAACATCCACTGCGATCGCCAACCCGCCTGCCAAGCGTGGCGATTACGGCATTATCCCCCATGACGGGACCGCTCGTTGTGGTGTTCTCTTGGGGAGGCCTATGTCCAGCAGTGGACGTTGAAAGGCTGATGGATGGATGGATGGATGGATAACACTGGGGGCATCACTCACGCGTTGCCTACCGTAGGGTAGGTAGTAGAGAAGTAGTATGAGAGTAAATGGAGGAGGGTAGAGTTTGGTTCTTATCCCAAAGTTTTTTTTTATTTTTAAAGGAAGCGGTTCGCTATGATCGAAATTTGTCTGAAGTGCCTATAACACACATGATTGAAGACAACAACAGTGACAGGATATTTTCAGTAATATATCTCGCCGGGGTTTCTCTTTGTACGAAATAATTGGGTTAAGAAGCTTACGGGTACAATAATTACGTTAATTGATCTGGTAATAATAGTACATATTTGGTTAGACTTCGAATTGATTTTCTGCCATTTCTGCGTACAACAGTATTAAAAATGGTGTGTTATAAGGGAACTAAGCTTTCCCCTAGATATACGATTTAGCAAATAAAATAAATCCAAGCACGTATTTTGGACAATTATGTTATTTCTAATTTATTTTTGGAAAAACAAAGAGCGTTTACTTTGGTCCTGAGTAGTCCTAGTATCTCTATATACAAGAGTGGTTTAAAAGATTAAAAACATAGGGCAAACCCATAAACTAGTTAAAAAAAATCTACATTGGTAATTTTGTTTGGGAATCGTCATTTTGGATAATGGGACCGAAAACAGACGACAAAATGACATCTTTTTTTTGTTAGGGCGGGAAAAAATGTACCTAACCGCACACCCCGTCATTCGGAGCAACGAACGGGGTAGTGTGGGGCCCTCACCCACTAAATAAACCTGCCGTGTGCCATCTCTCCACCTGTATTGATGGGCTGTAACTGTGTTACATGGTGACTAAAATACACTTACTGTTATTCTTTCTAATTCATTTGAATAAAAAGCAAGTTTCATTTAATAACCTATACAAATTAAATGCAGATTGATTAGAATTGTTTTTTTTTTATTGCCAACGATGGCAGGCGAGCAAACGGCCCACCTGATGGTAATTGGTCGCTCATGGACTTTGGCAACACCAGGGGTACAGCCAAGCCACCGCCTACCGTGAGTAAAGTGCTCTTCTCAAACCTCGTTTATAGAAGGAAGCGCTGGGGGAACACCGCAGCAGGAAGTTCATTCCAGAGCCTACACGCACGTGGTAGAAAAATATTGATAATCGCTTATAAAATAAATTGCAGGCGATACAATGTTCACCGCGTCATCTACCTTTCAATAAATATATAGCCAAATATTTGAAAATTCAGAATTAGTAAAAGATGATTTTATCGGTAGTATTGTTAAGTGAATAATATGAAAAAAATGCTATATCTATGTACATTTATTCGTCGCCTGAATCTAAAATTTCACTTAAAAAAGAATAGAGCACGAAAGCAAAACACTCACGATATCGCATGAAAAGCCGTCTCACAAAGAAAGGGGTACTTTAGTAAAACAAACGTTTTGAGATCAATGTAGAACGAGAGAGCTTCGAGCGTCAAATGACAAGGTTTTCTTATTCAAACACTCTGTGAAAGGAATATCTAACTTCAATAGATTTTGACTGAATTTCACTGATATTTCAGTAAAGTATCTAGCCACTTTTTGAACTAAGAACATTTGTTTATTTTCAGCTTGTTCTACATAAAACCCATTAAAGCTACAATATAAATCTAAAAATTTGTATGTTTTAATGCAGGGCTTCCTAACTGTAAGTTGTGACGCCCTGGGGTGCCGCGGTATTATCCCAGGGGTCGTGAGATACCACCGAAGGAATGTAACATAGTTCCAGTGGCCCGCCAATAAAGGCGGAGAGACGGCACACGGCGGGTTTCTTTAGTGGGTGAGGGCCCTACACTACCCTGTTCGTTGCCCCGAATGACGGGGTTTTGCGGTTAGGAACATTTTTTTCCGCCTTAACCAAAAAAAAAAAATGGGGTGTCGTGAGTTGATCTAAATAGGTTGGCTGTCTGTATCGATGCGTCCGAGCACCATGCGTTCTCTGCAGTTGCAGTAATTAAGAACAAGTACATATCGAAAATAAATTTAGAGACAGAGACGAGAGTGGCAATTTCGAAACTTGAGCCTTGTTTTGAGAAACTATGCGCAGAAAAGCACATCCTTCTCGTTAATATCAAACGAAAAGTGATAAAAAAGGGTGTGCTTGCTTTTTATCTTGTTTGTTTGCTTTCAATTTTATTTTTATGTTTTGTTCTTTATTTTCTAATAAAAAATTAAGATGCTATTTGGAGTTTTTCTGAAAAATTGTTATTAGGCTAGAACTACAACTAGTAGGTAAATGTATGGCAAGAAGGCCAGTACGTCGCAAAAATATGGCAACTTCTCAAGGGCGTCACAGTTAAAATATGTTTGGAAAATCCTGTTTTAATGTCTCTGACACAAATACTGCTGAGATTTTGGTTAATTTCGTGCACAGATAGTATAACCGGACTTTGCTTGCGGACTGCCATCATTCAATGATCAGTTTATTAATTAATATATTTTCAGTCATTATCAGCCTACTTCCTAGACCCTCAAGTGCTATACAAGCCGCGAGCTGAATAAAAAAAATATTATTATTAAGAATTGTACAGTATTCGTACACTATGTAATGGATTGTATAGATGTGCATCTGATAAACTAAATGAGAAAAGGCTTACTCTATCCATGTAAGCCGTGAAATAGTGGGTAAGGAATACTCCACCAACCTTTCATCTACATCCAGCCAGAGCCGCAGTCAGTGTCATAGTCGTATCGCTGGACCGCACAATCTTTTTTAATATATTCCGCCTGCGTATCATAGTTAGCAGCACTACACACTACAAGACGTTTCCTTAAGAGTACTCGTATCTCAAAAAGAAAATGTCTAACCTAGGATTGAATATAAACAACAAAAACGCGTACCACATCACACCGTTAACTCTCGACCCCCAACTATACTAGACTATTCTCCATACCAAAAGAATTGCAGACTATAATCATCAATAATGTTTTCCAAACTATCCTTTACTTGCAATGACCAACAACCATGGCTTCTTGTGTAGACTAAAAAAATAATGTGTCACTACCCCAACCCTTGCAAAAGCCACCCAAGAAGATTTATTTCCCCGTAAGCAGACCATATCACAGATATTCAATAAATTTGAATGCGTTTCAAATAATGAAATAATAAAACCTCCAAACTAAACGTCATAATATCATTCCTTTTGGCCAGAATTTTTCTCCAATACGATAATATGACCTGAAAAAAAAATCAACTATTCTAGTAGTCATAAAACTGCTAGAATTCACAAACTAACAAGTGATTTTGTTAAATATGAATATTATATCCATATATATAAAATAAAGTCGTTTGTATGTTTGTCTATCTAGTTTTTTATTTGAACACAACAAAAAAACTAGAGAACGGATTTTCATGCGGTTTTCACCAATATATTTAGTAACTTATGGAAAAAGATTAGGTGTGTGTTGTAATTTCCGCGAAATTTGAATACGATTTTTTTTCTATCGTTGTTTTTTAATTTGACTATTATGTAAATATATAAATAAGGTCGATCACGCAATGAGGGTGGAATACTAACCAACTAAAGAGCCGTCGCAATCGTCCTACTAATATTATGAATGCAAAAGTTACGAAAGAACATTTAAAAAAAGTTTGGTAGGTAGGGTGGCAGATAAATGAAACACCCAAATAACAAATAGTAAACTTTAAAGCCTACAAATATAAATAGAATCCTTTGATAATTTTTAATTACTGGCATGATAAATGCGTATGCACTCGATCTGCAAGCCAAGCAGACAAAGTCGTAGACTGAAACTAGTTAAACATAACTAACTTATTTAGGCGATTTACACACTGCCACGCACCACGCAGCGTAGCACCTGAATGCGTGTTCTAGCGTTGTTTGTAAGTATCTCCGATTGTATAGAAAACACGCACAGTTCAACACACAGAAAATGCATCCATACGCGTTCATACAGATCACGCGCCTACAAGTGGAAAAACATGCAACGCCGCGCGTGTGTGCGGGGCGAGACGCAAGGTATGGCACACTGAGTTCCGCCCGCCGCAGTGCCGTGCTCTGCACTGCACTATCACCATAGCCAACAGCATTTAAATTAAATGAGTCAGAACCACCGTGAATCCACAAAACGTAACAACGCGCGTGAGTGTGTAAAAAACCCGTACGATGACGCAGATCTACACTCCCGCAAGTGCGCGCATAGATGCGTCGACATCAACATGCAGCGTGGTGCGTGGCAGTGTGTTTATCGCCTTAGAATGTGGAGTGAAGAGAAGATAAAATAAAATGCTTGCTCAGATGGCTTAATAGTTCTTAGCCAACTCCCAGTAGAAGGTATTGTGGGTTCGTTTCCCTTAAGATACATTAACTTTTATTTATATAATAAAAGAAAAATAAAATATAAAAGGACAATACAGCAGTGAGTATTTTATTTAAAGTGCCGGCGTTTTAAAACATAAAATTAAAGATTATAAACCTGTCACTGCAAGTAATCACTGACGGGAAGAATATTCGAGTTCATTAAATAAAATATTGAGAAAGAATTTAATTTATTCAAGTAAAGTTAAGAAGCGAGAGTATGTCGTTGTGAAATGAGGGGCTATACAATTCGAAACTTTATGCATATACTATAGTCGAAACCAGACATTATTTAGGTCATCACTAATGAGTATGTGAAGTCAGAAATTAATTTGCATTATATTTTAATACGATTTTTGATGTGCTAAGTTTTCGCAAAAATGATGCGTCCCGCAACCCTAATCAGCTGTTTTTCTGAACTTTCTTTGACCTAATAAAGATCAATAACGTAGATGTGACATAGTATCAGATCATAGTAAAATGCCTAACTTTGATCCCATTTTGCCATGAAGACGAACTTATTTTGTATGTGCATTTTCTTTAGCTGACATTGAAAATCATTTTCAACCCTTCGGGGATACAGGCATGAAACTATGTTATGTTATGCAATTAGGTTAAAAAGATCGGCCTGTCTGCCTAATACTCTTAAGAACCCAACATTTATTAGTTGCGTGATTGGATATTATTTTGACACGCCTATCGGTTTGGCTACCTAGTTGGCTAACTGAGCTGATTAAAAGCCGACAGTGACACCGATTTCTTTTGAAATAAGCGGCGCTTTACCTAAAATATTGTACAAAGGATGCCGACACCTAAAGCATAATGTACACTGCACCATTTTTAATTCAACATCTTTTTGTTATTTTGGAAATGAATTCAGTTCACATTTTTGATAAGTACTCTAATATAGGATTATTTGAAATTTTTTTTAGTTGACATTGAAAATCATTCTAAATTTGTATTTACTTTCGTAAAGATAAAATACAGACCCAGTAAAGATAATTCTAATAGGCTCCTATTAACTTACTATTCTTCACGGATAAATTTAGTCAGAAATGGATATCTTGAACCGTCCTCGTGTCAGTAATAGCTAGGTCACTATGCAGCTTTATTTTTACCCGACTACGCGAAGCAAAAAGGAGGGTTATTGTACTTTCGAATCTTATTTACCTACAATTATTACGGTTAGTTACTATTGCCTCCGTGGCGTATTGGCTAGCGTATGCGACTGCTGATCACGAGGTCTCAGGTTCGATTTCCTGACCGGGCAAAAATAGTTATTGGGTTTTTTTGGAAATGTTCCCGGCAGACGGCAATTGGCTGGCCCCCTATTACGTGGGACGTAAACATAGTTGGCGAATCGTGGGTGGCAAAAAATACACCTCTGCCTAACCCTTCAGGAATACAGGCGTGAAACTATGTTATGCTATGTAGTTCCTTATTTTGTTTATTTGTCATACTGTTTCTCAATAACGAGAAGTGTTATTATAATTGTATGTGAAACACAAGCCACGTGCATGCCTTTTCGTATTATTCGCTCTTATGTGGTTCGGTCTAGTGTGCATACACCTTAATTATGTCGCAATTTCAAACGATATTTAAGTACCTACTTTACCAAAATAAGTTTAGTAGTCTTCCGGCTGTCGTACTTGTTAGTTTGTCGTGTTGGACTATTTTGGATTGCAGTGACTTCGTGTGATAATTATGGCAGATTATGGAAATAATGAATGTTATAACATGATATTGTGTGTCGGTGCGGTGAGGAAAAACAATCTGCTTGCAGCCCGCGAATTGTACCACCGTCGGTACCGGAATAGGAGGCTTCCCTCATACTCCTGTTTCCATTGGAAGAATTGCCAGTAAGTTTGTACCGGGACATGGTGCTGCAACAGGACGGCGTGCCGGCGTATTACGTTCATGGTGTCCGAGAATACCTGGATCACCGATTTACGATGTGGATAGGCCGTGACGGCACAGTGTCAAGTGTGAAACTGTCCAAGAAATGCGTGACAAAATTATTTCTGCTTCTAGCACGGTCTCCTCACAAATTCTCCGGAATCAGACGCGGTCCGTAGCTCACCGAGCCGAATTATGTATGGAAAGGGAAGGACGGCACATTGAACCCTTCCTTTAGTGGTGTGGTTGCAAAACCTACCTACCTACTTCTATCTGTATCCTGTATCATGTTGTGATGTACCTGTGCTGCTTTGAAAGTACTAGTGATCAAATAATTACATAAGTACCTAACAACTTACTGATTAGCTAAAACAAAACCAACAAGTGATGTGGTGTATTCCGTGTATTTAATTTGTGAAATTTCTGAAGTGTAGAATGCGCAGGATACAAATAAGAAGGATGGTATATACCTCCATCCATCCATCAGCCTTTCAACCTTCACTGCTGGACATAGGCCTCCCCAAGAGAACGCCATAACGAGGGGTCCCGTCATGGGGGATAATGCCGTAATCGCTACGCTTGGCAGGCGGGTTGGCGATCGCAGTGGATGTTATTAATACTCGAAGGAGTACTGCTGCCCACTCCCACGGTATTCCCTCAGTCGGCTCGTACGACTCCCGTGGGTAGAGAGGGGTGGGACAATTCTAAAGCTGGCCCCACACGGCAACAATGGTATGTACCTACGCTTTGTTTATGTTTATGGTAGGCATTAAGTCCATAGGTAGGCTACTTTACTTTGTTTACAAACAACGGCTCCGCCCAAAAATGCCAGTCCCTTCAAAATTTAGGGTTGTCTAAGAAAAGAAATTGAAAAATAATATTTTTATTGTGTAGGGATTTTTTTTTATTTTTTTTATTGACTTATTAAAATTTAAACGTCACAATACTATTGCATATGGCTCACATAACCTAGCATTGAAGGCATGTACTACCCTTTATGATTCACGTAGTAAGGACCTATAAAATTGAATTAAGGTTTTTCTTTTTTCCAGGGCTGGCCTCTAATAAGGCCTTGGGTACGATCCTGGCCTACTTTTTTTACCTTATTTTTATAGTCAACATGGTCTTAATAAAGCAAATATTCTTTAATTTAGTGTTTTTTCAATCCGTTCTTGTATCTACCACGGATCTGGTCCAAAAACTTCCAAATAATCCTATATTTCCTTGACAACTTATTCACACATATTTTTTACTTTTGCAATGTCAATATTCGATGTCCATCACCGTACCCCTCAATTTCAGTTAAGTGTAACAATATTTTGATATAGGTACTACTCTGTCAAGAAAGTACCGGGAATGGATGATTTGTTTATAGTTCCGAATTCAAATTTTTGATTTTTTTTGTTGTAGTTAGATTGGCACAACTGTTATCCATTTTGGCGCGGAGAATTAGTTACATCTGTTATTTATATTAAATATAGTGCTCTTTTTAGTTATATCATATCTAGTGTGTATTGCGAATTTCATAATGGACAAAAACATCGAACAAAGAGTTTGTCCTAAATTTTGCATCTTCAATGGAATTTCGTGTTCGGAGTCACTGAAAATGTTACAGAAAGCTTACGGTGAATCGACTTTATCAAAAACACGTGCTTATGAGTGGTACAAAGCGTTTAAAAGCGGTCGAGATGTGATGGAAGATTTGCCTCACTCTGGTATGCCATCAACGTCTGCAACTGAAGTTAACATTGCAAAAGTGAAGGAAATAGTGACTGAAAATCCTCATTCAACTTTGAGAGAGGTAGCCGCCGAACTTTCTATGTCTCACAAGTCGATCCGTACCATTTTAAATAATCACTTGGGTATGAAACATGTTTCCGTTCGGTTAATCCCAAAAGACCTGACCTTCTCCAAAAACTCAATTGCTTGAGAGAAGCTAAGGACATGCTAGAACGAGTCAATTCCAACCCAATATTCATGAAACGCATTGAAACTGGTGACGAGACGTGGGTTTACAAGTTTGACATGCAAACTAGTCAACAAGCTTCGGAGTGGCGACTTCCAACTGAACCGAAACCGAAAAAACCACGCCAAAGTCGATCAAAAGTCAAAGTCATGTTGAGTGAACTCAATTCCGGAAACAGCGTTTAAAAAATATTTTTATGATTGGGTTATTCGTTGGCGTAAGTCTATCGTTTTTGAAGGAGCATACTTTAAAGGTGATAAAATAATTTTGATCTATATTTTAGCACTTGACATGCTCAGCTACTCTTAAAGTACAAATTATAATTTTTGAATAAGGAAAAAGAGTATTTTAGTACAGGCGGGAATCAAACCTGCGTCCCTTCCTATCCGGGGAAGTGCTCTAATCCACTGAGCTACAGTACTATCTTTTAGACATACCCAATCTCCTTATCACATTTGTCTTAACGACCAACGCCCTCTATCGGAACGCATTTACATGCATTAATCCAACATAGTAAGTTTAATTTTGCAATTAAAATTCATACTATTTGATGGCATGATTTTTTTAAACATTTTGATTTATATTTTAGCACTTGCCATCCAATCCGGAGAAGTGCTCTGGACAGCTAAGCTATTGCAGTCACCCAACGAGATTTGGAATCACCAAATATTTTGAATAATAATAAATTTGCTTTTACTGTGTTAGATGAAAACTGCCTCTAATGGCCTTAGCAACAGGACTACTAATAAATCCTCTGTAATAATATTAATTCACTACTAGGCTCAGAATACTTCTTTAAATAAGATTTTCTCTAAAATAGGGTTGTATCATAACACTAAAAAAATGTGTTATGCCCTATTCAGATCTAAAAAGATTAAAACACATAATTCTATAGTAGTAACCTGCCGAGGGTTCAAATTTCATATTTGAGGAATAGATGTGCAATCAACAAACGTTTTGGGTTCATTAAAAGTCTTGCTGGGTTATGTAGCACCATGGGATCTAAGCCCAAATTGTAGGTTGTAATAATAATTGTCTAATTATTGGCACGAGATAAATTAAATAGGTGAAATGTGCGTTACAACTTTTTGTTCTTCTTCTGGAATAAAAACATCAGATTATAATAACCCTAAATATATAGTGGTTTCTGAGCATGTTACTTAATTTATTTTCTTCTTTTCAGTGATTTCACTGAAACATAATTTGTTTTTGAAAGAGGAAAGCGCTTAGTTTTTCGCGATTATTACTTAAGATAGGATTTCATTAAATTGCGAATACAAATCATGAACTCGACTGACGCAGACTCCGTCAAAATTGCGTTGCCCTTTAGAATACTGATGCTAAATGTATTTAGAATCAAGTCAAGAGTGATAGCGGGTTTTCAAATATAGTGTCAAAATTTGTTCTATTACTAGACTAATTTGATTTTATTCAGATATTTCATGTGTGAATTTAAACTCGCTGTCCTTTGAAATACGTTAAGCAAAAACAATATCAAAATATACTATTATCATTGTCATTAGAGTTGGAGTCACCAGTCCAGGTTGTTGCGTTCAAAATTTGGCTATTACTCTATAGGAAACTGTACCAGCTTCAATTATAACACTATTCTAGACTCGGAAATATGAAACTTTTTAGGTCCGCGATCGCTTATGCCACAGACGTAGTATACACGTTACGTAGTTAAAGTTAAACATCAATTACTATTCAATTCGTTCATCAACTGTTATGACTACAGATGAATTATACATAAATTGACAAACTTTAATGGAAAGCCATAATTAAGGGTTCATAGCCATCATTATGTTGTTAAACTTTAAAGGAAGAATTTGTTCGTGCGAAAGTGTAAAACGTCTACAAAATGTACAGTGATAGTTGTGAAAATTATAATTTAAAGATTTTTGTTAAAATATTTTTAAGAAGGACAATGCCATCTATATTGTGCTCCGATCTAGTTGGATACCCGCACCGCTTCTAATAAGGCCCTCCTGTCACGACCGCAGAGGACCATAGCAGTGAGAGCCATTAAGGGGTACCGTAGGTATCCAGAGCCACAGCGATGCTGCTCGTAGGTGACCCACCTTGGCCTGTCTAGGCTGAGGCAATGGCAGAAGTCTACTGGCACCGTACCGCGGCGTGAGCGGAAGGCGAGGAAATCTCCCAGAGTAGTCTGGATAGATTATGAGAAGTGGTCCGAAGGACGTTGATCTGGCGGTAGAGGGAAGAGCTGCAGTCTCTCGGAGCAGGACGAGAAATTTTAGAGGCGGTTGCACTGTATCTCTACCGCTGATTAAATCAAAGTCACGGATGGTTATCGGACCTGGTGGAAGACCGACCTACATTGCACCAACCAATAACGTGGTCGCCACATGAGAATCTTACGTCCTTTTTTTTTGCCAATGGTTGCCGATTCGTCGAGTAATGTGACCTATTAATTTCCAATTCATTGAGCGGCATTCTCCTTGCCTCAGAAAGCACATGAAAACCTGGGTCTTACGTCTTTCTCACTTTGCTTATCTTGGAATACCGACCCATCGAACTATGAAAGTATGGGAATAGAGTACTTGTGTGCACACAATCGTGTGCAAAAATATATCTTGCGTACATGGCTAGTGTGTACTTAAAGTAATATTACGGTCCAGAAATCATTCACCATTTGCACATTTATAATTCTAGCCGCAAAAGTTAGCAAAGACGTGGCAAGGGACATGTTACATCGTGAAGATATCTTCGAAATATAATGGTATTCTGATTAAATTTATCGCCACAAAGGTAGTAGTTACTAATATTTTAGCCACGTTTTATGTTTCACCCTGGATTATCTGACACAAAACACTTATTTCGTCCCACAAAAATAAGCAGATTCATAACGTGAATATTTTTCTGAGTACAAAAGGTAAGCTTCTCACATATTCAGTGCCAAAGAAATACTTCCCTACTTAACAATTCAGCTAAGGAAAAAATATTTGCGAAATTCTATCTTTATATTCCAGAATTTAGGTTTACAAATAAATGGTAGTGTTGTCCACGTGAAATAAAAATGGATTTTGAAAATGTACACCACATATTGTACTTTGTGTGCCGTGTGGGGACAGAATGAGAATACCAAGTCAATAAGACTAAGAATACCCCATTATTTTCCGCGGGTGTCTTATGAGGCGACTAAGGGAAGTGAGCAGTTATCTATATATATATATATATTATCAGTCCCAGATGGGTCGGTACCACCGTCTTTCGGGTGACCGGCTGTGAAGTTTTAGTTGTAGCAGAGAGATTATTCTTTAATTTTATATCCGCGTAATGAAATGGTGAGCAGCGGTTTGACAGTACAGGCAGGGTGGATACAGAACGGCGGAGAGGGCCAGGGAGGAGGATTCTTCCGCTGACCCAAACCTCCACCAGCGACTGGGGCGGCGCAGGCGCGAGTACTTGCGCATCATGCCGCCCTAGCTGAGGCTGCGGGTGGATGGACCGGGGAACGTCCACCATCCGCAAGGCCTCCCGCGAAGGGGCGACGCTCTGTGTTGGATGCATCGCTCAGTGTCGGGTACCTGAAAGGGTAAGGCGCCGGCGGGCCACTGAAATAATTCAACACAGTACCAGTGGTCTGCCAACACAGGCGGAGAGACAGCACACGGCGGGTTTCTTTAGTGGGTGAGGGCCCCACACTACCCTGTTCGTTTCCCCGAACGACGGGGTGTGTGGTTAATACTTTTTCCCGCCTAACCAAAAAAAATAAAAGGGTGGATACTGCACCACTGAAGTAATTTAACATAGTTCCAGTGGACCGCCAATACAGGCGGAGAGAAGGCACACGGTGAGTTTATTTAGTAGGTAAGGGCCTCATACTACCCTGTTCGTTGTTGGTGTGCGGAACGACGGTGTGCAGTTAGTTACATTTTTTCCCGCCTTAATAAAAAAAAGGGTGGATTCGACATTTATCTAGTAAGTTATATTTGCAGGTAGGATTGGAAATATCAGGGAAACAGCCGAGCTATACTCACGAGAGAAATGGTAGTTTAATTGGATATCGTCACCTAATGATTGACCATTTAAATCATATCGCTACCCCAACCGAATAAAGTGGTATTCGGCAAATTCAGATTTTTGGGAAAAAAATAAAAACCGAAAAACGGCTCTAACGGCTATATCTTACGGTTGATATTAAAAAGTGTGGTATCAGCGAATGCGGAAAAAAATAACAAAGCTTATAATATTTATTGTAATATCGCAGCTTGTTTATACAGTGATTATTTACAAAAAAACCTATTAATTTTTTATTCGTTTCAACATTCTGTAAGTCTTCCAAACTTACTAGCTACTTGCGCCTTTTTTCGTCTAAAAAGTGATAGCGCGTGTAATAGTAATAATAGATTACTGCTGTTTTTGGCCAGGTGACGTGATATGCATTGTATTACTACGTCTTTTATGCCTTATAAGTAAGAAAATATTTTTTTAGCTATTGTTTAATACAATATTTGTTTTTAAAAATTTTAGGGATATCCTTTTATTGCATAACATTAATAGAAGTAGTAGAAAAGTAATAAAACCAAAAATATTATTTTTTTATGTATTTATTAATAAATTTAGGACTTAACATAATATTATTATGCTTTTCATATTACTCTGAATACAATCCAACGTGCATTCGCAATGACCTATACAAGTTTCAACTAAATTGCTGCCGGCACGTAGCGCACATAGGTTATACACAGACATTCCTATATTAGAATCGATATTGAATTTTCCCACATAAAATATTCAGGTGCTTTAGGTAGGGGAATGACGTACCGACTTATTTTGTTTTACTAAGGGACACCCTTCAATCACAATCTTGATCTGGTAAGAGCATAAAAAGGGTGATGTTATGATTCGTTTACCGAATACCCGCATCACTAATTCTTACGATTCACTGGCATTACGTAAGTTTTTAATGCCTTTTTTTAACCCTAATATTGATAACAAATATTAATTTGTGTATTTTTTTAAGTATTTGATTATTTTCGTATGAAAGAGCTGTGCAGATTTGTGAATAAGTTAACAAACAGATAGTTTTAAGCTGAATAAAACAAATTTGAGATGTCCTACTAATTACCAATCAATTTGTGATAAAATTACGATTTTAGTAATCTACTTTATCATAGACGCCGCTTTGTACTGCAGCTGTTTTTCTTTAATTTATTAGTCACGCATTTTGATTTTTTTAGTATTTGAGATGCTTTTAACCATATAAATTAACACAAAGTGTGTGAATGCGAAAAAAAAACAGTCACGAGCAGGATTCGAATCTGCATGTCTTGGAATATCGTCCCAGATGCTTTGCCAATTCAGCCATCGTGACATCACCTAAGACGTTAAGAATGAATGTGTTATCGAAATTCGCAGTACTGAGCAATTGCCATTTTTTATATTTTTCCAGCACTTGAGATACTTTTAGCCATATAAATTAACACTAAGTGTGAAAATGTGTAATCGAAAGTAACGATCAGGAGCAGGATTCGAACCTGCATCTCTTGGAACACTCAAGACGTTAAGAATGAATGTGTTATAGAAATTCGCAGTCCCGAGCAATTATTTGTATTATCGAGATTAGCAGTCATGAGCAATTGTCACGATGACTGAATTGGCTAAGCATCTAGGACGGTGTTCCAGGAGATGCAGGTTTGAATCCTGCTCGTGATTTTCAAATTCACATTTTCAGCTCGTGTTAAGTTATACATTTTATTCTCCCTCAGTCTCATTATCAAATCTACGTATAGGAATAAGCAAAAAAGCTTTGTTGTGTCATTCAAATATGCTCAACTGTATAACCAGTAAATTGTAAATGTCAGTTAACAATTTATCTAATGGTTACTTTACAAATACAGACAGCCCTCTTTGCAGAGCTTGCATAGGCAGACGAAACAGCCGCTCACGTCATTCTTGAAAGTCCGGGGGTGGCAGAATACGGGGCACTACACCTTGGGTCTCCGAGGTCACTCCCAGAAGTAGTTGGCAAGGTCAGCTAGGCTTTCTGGGGATACTGCGTCTGCGTTGGCAAGAGTAGTGTCATCAACAAGTCACGCAAAATAGGCCACCTACGACGTCGGGTTGCAGAAGATAAGCCTGCGTCTACATACAAACATACATTACAAATGAAATTTCACATGTAAACTTTGTTAGTACCTAAATAATTTTCAAATTGAGGGTCTTTTTGCATGCCATTATTGTTGCACAAGAGTCTCTCAGAAGCGGAGGAAATCAGGCCACAGTCCACACATAGGTACATAACTTACCGTCAAGCGGATTTTAGGCTTTATTGAAATTTGATTATAAAGTGTCAGGAAGAAATTTATCCGTATTGCACGCCTCGTAAGCGAAGAGTTAAGGTAGGTACTACTCTCGCTTCACACAGAACAACTGATTTTTCAAACGTAAAATGTCTCTATTTATCATAATAATATATTGCACTTGTAAAATAATATATACACACACAATAAAAAACACTATTTTTAACACTCATGATATTTCTGATGCCATTTTTGTTATTTAAACTAGTTAAAAAAACTGTTTAAAAAAGTTCTGTCTTGGACGTCCGTGTATTGAAGGTAATGTATGTTAACACGATAACGACCGAAATACTTTACTAATCGAGTCTTTTTTTTTCTTTTAACTTGAGTATAATTACGAATAGAGCCCTATCACTTTTCACGGTCTGATTCGATGTGGTTTAATTGTTATTAAATAAACAAAAAACGACTGAATATTTACGCTCGACTCGACACTAAAACCTGCGCTATACCTTATTTCATGAGAACTACTTCTATAGACCAATATAGTATTACTTCTTAAAATTAGCGCTAGATGGCGTATAAGACATGAGAACCACATTAGTACTTTTTGAAATTAGCGCTATCTATGTGGTTTATTGAAAACTACTTAGTAAGACCAATACATTATAAGTTACTCATCAAATAATAAATTTTATTTTGAAAAACTAGCTGTTACACGCGACATAGTCCGCGAGGAATTTCATAAAAATAAATAAAGCAGCCCTTGAAATTGAAGTCTTTTGAATTTAAAGAGAAAATTCGACGCTATTATGATAATTCGTGGGTATAAATACCGTATCACCTTTTCCGCATCCGGATATTAAAAGTCATTTTAGAAAGTTTCCTTGTAATGATATTACTCGTAATCTAGTACCATTGCAAAGTTTCGGTGGGTTTAAATTACGGAGTACCTAGTAGTATGCCGCGGGGAGCCGTTGGATGCGGTTGGCACAGGACTGCTCGTTGTGGCGTTCTCTTGGGGAGGCCTATGTCCAGCAGTGGACGTCAAAAGGCTAATAGATGGATGGATGATGGGTACGCCAATCTTAAGTTCTAGTTTGTGAGGGGGTAGATCAGGCACATTTATAGTGTTTAAAGACATTTATAGTGTTTTAACTTCTATTGGATAATTAACAGCTTCATCCAGATTGCAAACTGAATTGATGAAAAGATATGTTTGTGATTCACCAGAAAGCTTATACACTACTTTAGTTACCTACGTTAAATAATTAATTTAAGCAAATAAACAAAAAATAAGTGTCTGTTTATAACGTTTAAATTACAACTTTTTACTACATGTATATAAAAATATAATACCAGTGATAGTCTAACGGTAAAACCAAGGACAGCAAAGAGCATCGAGTTCAATCCCTAGTCACAAATAATTATTATGTTTGTTTACAAATTATCACAGCTCGGTGAAGAAAAACATCGTGAGGAAACCTGCATGCCTGAGAGATTTTCTCGGTGGCTTGTGAAGTCTGCGGACAGCGTGGGCATTATTGGGGCAGCGTGATGGACTCCCTCTCCCCATGAGAGGAGACCCGGCAGATAGCCGAAGTTATAAAAAATAACTTAGGCTACTTTCATTTTGGAAAATAAATTAGAATTCCGCGAAAATTCTAAATGCTACGCGGAAAGAGTCACGGGTAACAATTACTCAATTAATTCATCATCGTCATCAGCCTCTCATGGTGCATGACTGCACGTAGGCCTCTCCCAATTTCTTCCAGGTCACTCTGCCTGCTGTTTGACTTATCCAGTCACGGCATGATATCATTGGATGTCGTCTACAGTACAGTCGCTTAGGTGGGCAACCACGTTGTCTAGTGTTCGCCCACGGCCTTTACTCTAGAACTTTCCATGCCCATCTATCTACGCTCATTCGAGCAACATGACCTGCCCATGTCCACTTTTGCCGCGCGATGGTTTCTATCACATCTCTCTCGTGTGTTTTCCAGCTAATCCACACAGTTATTTTTCGGACATGCAAGGAGACCCCGAGCATGGCTCTCTCCATGGCCCTCTGCGCAACTATGAATTGATAAATTTTTCTTAGAAACAAACATTATATATTATGTTGGTTATACACACACAGGTGTACTTGTGTGTATTTGTAAGTACAAATCCAAATTAATTATTGATTAGTATATTAGGTAAAATACCTAATATACTAATCAATAATTAATTTAGATTTGTAGAGATTTTAATTTTTTTAAAAGTACCTTACTCGAATGATATATCATCGCACAACCTAAGCCCAGCAGGCAGGTGTGTTCTTAGCTTACCACTGAATGTAATACAGTTCGAGCGGAGAGACGGCACACGGCTGTTTATTTAGTGGGTGAGGGCCCCACACTACCCAGTCCGTTGCCCCGAACGACAGGGTTAGCGGTTAGATACATTTTTTCCCGCCTTAACAAAAAAAAGGTGTGTTCTTTGCTTAGTGTGGGTATCCATTTAAAAATGAGTTTCTCGAAATTCCTCCCCGAAGACGGTGAAAAGGAGGGTTGAGTTTTCTATGATTATTTTTAGCTCTTCAATTAACGCACGCATTAATCGCAGCGCGAGGCAGTATTTACTCGAACCTATTAGTATGTAGGATTTGTAGATGTATCGGTAATACCTATGCATAACTAACATATAATGTTTGTGTCTGAAAAATATATATCATTTATTGCTTACATGCCACGTAGGTGAAAACGCGGGCAGAAGATAGTTAGAATATTATATCGTTACTAATATTATAGAAAGATTTGATTGTATGTTTGCATTGAATAGGCTCTGAAATTATTGAACCGATTTTAGAAACTCTTTCACCATTAGAATTCTACATTATCTCTGATGAACATAGACTATGGAATGTTTTCAAAAAGTTAGGGATCGATTTGAATACTTCGATAATGTAATACAACGTGTGAAAAAATACCAAAAAATACCTATATCACATACGCTGCCTAAATTTTAGCAATAGAGCAGTGTTTTATAGAGGACATTAATATCTACAAAAAAGTACTGAATACTATTCGTTTAACTATGTATAATAGTTATGTCGCAATCTATACTACTATTCTAAAGAGGAAAGATTTGATTGTTTGTTTGAATTGAATAGCCTCTGAAACTGCTGGACTGATTTGAAAAATTCTTTCACCAATATAATTCGTAGTTATTCCTTATGAACATAGGGGATAAAATATTTTTAAAGAAGTTAGAGGTCCGTATGAAAACCTCGATAATGTAATCCAACGTGTGTGCGTTAAGCTGAGCATTTTTGGATGGGCTTTGTGACACCCACAGGTTAGACCTAATCTTTAGGAGGAGATGGAGTAATTTTTATTCGTTTTTCTTTTGTTTTTTCATTTGTAATAACATCAATGTATGTTTTATTTTTTACCCTCATTTATTTTTTTCATATATGCACCTTCTTTCTTTCAAAAAAATAGCCAAGAAAATCCTTATATCACGGACGCTCCATAAATTAGTCAATAGAACGAAGTGATGTTCTACAGTTTTATACGAGTAGAAGACATCAATATCTACAAAAAAGTCCTGGATACAAAGTGAAGTCTAACTATAACAGTTATGCTACTAACACAACAATTTTTACAACATAACAATTTTTTCATATTAAAATATGCAATAGTAACGCCGGTACAAACTAATATTATAAAGAGGAAAGATTTGTATTTGTGTATGTATAAAAATGACATAGGCTATATTTATTCCTATTTATATGTAGGTGTCTTGCATAAAAATACATTTACTCTACGTTTATCCTAAAATGTTTAAAAATAAATGTCTATCCGCGTAAAACCAGGACGGGCAGCTAGTTATGTATATATTGGATGTATTTATACTCGATGTATATAGTTATCTATTTGAATCTTTCAAATTTCATGGGTTTTATTTTTTTTGCGCGGAACCCTAATTATTTTTCCAAACTTAAAGCCAGTCATGCAATGGATGATAACTTAACCTAAGTTACTCCTTATAACAACAGCTGTCTGCTAGTGAAAGTCACGTCCAAATCGGTCCAGCCATTCCGGAGATTTTATTCATTCACGATTTCATCTTTTTTTTCTCGGAACCCTAATTGTTTTTCCATAATAAAAGTATCCTAAGTTACGCGATGTAACTACAGCTATCGGCTAGTGAAAGTCCTGTCTAAATTGGTCCAGCCAGCAGCGGAGATTAGCCGGAACAAACAGACGGACAGACAGACAGACAGACAGACAAAAACTTTAAAAATTGGTAATTTGTTATAGCTAACATATATACTCTCGTATACATTAAGAAAAAAGTTGTTATTTGGACTTTACAAACAGACACTTCAATTTTATTTATTTGTATAGATGTATAGATGAAGATTATGAGGCGTGCACTTTTGGATTTTCCAAAGTATTTACAAATATTATGAGAAAACTAATTAGCAACTCAGCTAGTTTTGGTAACTAGAAATGACTTTTCGTAATAATTTCATTCCCTCCCTTCTAATCTCCCTAAGCAAACAGTGTCACCAAAGTAATATAATTTCACGCACTGCGTGATACACCTAATATTATGTTTATCTTATCTTGAGATGATATCGTAACTTCCAAGACAGAGAGTAATGCTTACACTGATGGAAGGTAACGTGACATGTGTTTTGATAATAATATTCACATACCGATTACATTTTGAGTACATATTATTTGCAAAAATCCCAGTGTAGAACTGTACGATCGTACACGTTAAATATTAATATAATAATTATACAGGTTTAGGATTATGAGGGTGTTGAACAGACAACCGTTGGGGAACAAAGGTTCTCGAGTGGTGATCACGTATCGGCGGTAACAGTGTAGGATGGCCTCCTACCAGGAGGACCAACGGCCTGGTCAAAGTCGCAGACAGTCGTTGGATGCAGGCGGCACAGCACCGTTCGCTGTGGCGTTCTCTTGGGGAGGCCTATGTACAGTGGTGGACGATGAAAGGGCTATGGATGGATGGATGAATAAGTAATAAGAGTGTAGGTAGATCTTATATCTCAGGTTTCCTATATAATAACGAAATAAAATGTACCTGTACAAATTTTAAACCTAATTAAGAGTTATGAAACATAAATATATTTAATCAAAATCAGTTCAGTAATTTTTGCGAAATTTACGAAAAAACAGACAAAAATAAAAAAATATATATTGTTATGAGTTTAGACACCTAAATAACCAAAATATCCTTTTTATAGGGTTCCGTACATCAAAAGGAAAAAAATGTAATACTGATAGGACCACTTTTGTATCTGTCCGTCTGTCTATCAGAGCCAATTTGTTAGCCAGAAAGTACTGGACCCCTGCGCCGGCCTAGTCACTGGTGACGGTTTATCGGTCATCAGTGGAAACATCGTCCTCTATCCATCCATCCATCCATCAGCTTTTCAACGTCCACTGCTGGACATAGGCCTCCCCAAGAGAACGCCACAATGAGCGGTCCCGTCATGGGAGATAATCACCACGCTTGGCAGGCGGGTTGGCGATCGCAGTGGATGTTGTTAAAACTCGAGGGAGTGCTGCTGCCCACTCCCCTGGTATTCCCTCAGTCGGCTTATACGACTCCCATGAGTAGAGAGGGGTGGGACAATTCTAAAGCCGGCCCTACACGGCAGATCGTCCTCACTGGCCCAAATAAGATACAAATCTTTTTTATAATCGTGGATCTCTAAGTAGCGTAAAATATTTTAGTTAACATTACGCTTTGTAAGTTTGTCTAATTTATCTAATGGTACGAGTAGAGCTTTGCTTAAAGCATAAATAGGCTGGTACTATGTTTATACATATTTCAGAGATTTGAACTAAATTCGTCATATATGTATCAAGCTGTCTGCTCAGATGATTCCATTTCAGTGCTCAGATGATACAAAATGTTCTTAATGCTTTTTTATTCAAGTGCAATGTTCTTGTTGTGGAAGAATTCCGCAGTTGTAACTAAATAGAAATGTCAATTTATCAAATTACGTTTGAATGGTTTTGTTCTGAGAGCTGTAATGTAGGTCAACATATTTTGAACTCTTGTTCTTTCAGACACAATAAAGATAATGGTTTTAATTGTTTTTATTTTTTCTTACATCAGTCAATGAGAATTAATATTTGCAACAGTTATACTCGTATATTATACTCGTATTATTTTGGTAATTATACTTAGAAATTATTAATACAACGAGGGGCGCTGTTGGTAGTGTCATTGGACATCGCCAATGCATTTAACGGGGATTTCACGAGGTCCGCGGGAATATCATTCATAGAGGCAGCCCGACGGAGCTAGCCACCGCGCGGACCACTGAAGAGAATATACGTGGTACCTGTGGTCCGCCGAGTACGGGAGGGCGAGGACGCACGGTGAGTTTTAGTGAGTGAACCCCACACTACCCCGTTGGCTCCCCGGGCAGCGGAGTGTGCGGTAAGTACATTTTTGCCCACCTTAAAGCAACATTAGCTGCACACTAAAAGTCTCTCATTTGAAGGTGCTCTAATGCGTCAGGTAAACTTGTGAATTGTCGCAGACCATGTAATACATATTGTTGTCTTGGTGACGTGTTAAAATTTTAAATATTAACTACTCCAACTAATTATGGTGGGAAGAATAAAGGGTAAGCGGCGCGTTAGAAGGCGTATGAAGTCACGGCTCAAAAAATATAATGCGTGTGAACAAACATAGCCAGTGTGGATGACAGAATTTCGCATAGCAGAGATAAATATAATAAAAATAATAAATAAATAAATATTCACGGATATTTCACACAACGTCATCTGGTTCCAAACTAAGCTTAACGCTTGTGCTATGGGTACCAGATCACCCAGACGCAATACAAACATCTGTGTTCATCACACAAATAATTGTCCTGAGTGGGAATCGAACCCAGGACCTCGTGCGCGCAAGTCGGTTACACTACCGACTACGCCAGGAGGCCCGTCGAGTTATACGGAGCTGACGGTTATTCTCCAGTCGTAGATTTAATATAATTAACTTCATATTTCAAAAACATAAAAATATAATACATCAAATAGGTGACCCTATTGGGACATTTGACCCCACGAATTGTATAGAAACAGAAATAAAATCACAAGTTAAGCCTTCGAGCGCTACCGCTGTACACACTGAACTGGTTGTTGACCTCCACTGATGTAATGTCACAATGTTCCAGTGGGTCGCTAGTACATACGGAGAGACGGCCCACGGAAGGTATATTTAGTAGACGAGAGCTCTACATTCCCCTGTTTCTTGCCCTAAACGAAGGGGTCCACGTATAGGTAAAAAAAACGGAAGCCTTTGTCCAACAGTGAATGACGAAAGAGTAATTTATGCATGGACGATTATAGCACCAAAAAAAAAAACTCTAAGTTAAATCTGATGAAAAACACAAGAATATTATGAGTAGAGACATTTAACATCAAAGAAGTTTTTTTTTATTCGTATTAATGCACTAGTTTAGTCAATAAGCTAGAGAGTGGAAAGCCTCTAGTGGCGAAGCTTATTCGAGGTACTAACACCGGTCTTTGTAACAGAATAAAGTCGTGATTGAGTTTTTTGAACATAATTGAAGTGGAACTTTTCACATAGAGTATTCAGAGATTGCTTAAAATAGCCAAAGCAAAAAAATTAGACGTCGCGGGACTTCTATCAGATGTGAAAACATCGACATTATTTTATAGAAACAAAATGATCATAACTTGACAAAGTACTCCTTAAGACGAATCAAACGAGTATAAACTCGATGGGTTTGGGTCGTTTCATTACAGAGTTACTGTGGACATCTTACAGCTCCATTATCAGACCCTGGATACCATCTAGACACAAAGTACTCGTCAAGACGAATCATACGAGCCCAAACTCGATGGAATTATGTCGTTTTATAACGGAGTTCCCATGGCCACCTTCTAGCTCCATCATCAGACCCTGTATACCCTCTAAAGACAAAATATTCGTCAAGACAAATTAAACGATTCCAAACTCGATGGGGTTGCGTCATTTCATTACAGAGTTACTGTGGCCACCTTTCATCTCCATCATTAGACTCGATATCATCTACGATTGAAGTACTAGTCAAGACATTTCAAACAATTCCTAACTCCAGGGAGTTGCGCCATTTAATTACAGAGTTTCGCATGGCCACCTTCCAGCTCCATCATCAAACCTTGGATACCATCTAAAGACATTGTACTCATCAAGACGAATCAAACAAGTCCAAACTCGATGGGGTTGCGTTCTTTCATTATAAAGTTACTGTGGCCACCATCCAGCTTCATCATCAGATCCTGGATACCATCTAGAGATAAAGTACTCGTCAAGACAAATCATACGAGCCCAAACTCGATGGGGTTGCGCCGTTTCATTATAGAGTTCCTATGTCCACCTTCCAGCTCCATCAAAAGATCAGATCCATGTCATCATAATATTGCATTGTCACGCGACACACACATGCGTGTAAAATTTCAGCTCAATCGGAAACCGGGAATTATGTCAAATGTAACTTGCAAGATTTAAACGGGACAAGTAAAATAAAAGCGTCGCCACGCTAACAGCCGATTTTACTCTCCCTCCCCATTAGATGTTTCACATCAAAAAGAAAGCAAAAATAAGTTGTTTATAACGCGCTAATCTTTGCAAGCACCAGTAGAATTCAAATTTTAGTATTACATGGCACATATTTTGAGGAAATTATGTAGGTTATCAATTATCAAATCAGCGCGCCGAAAAAATTATCGCAAGTACATAAATTATTTATAAATAATTAGATTTATTAATAGGCGGGTGAAACTGCAGGCTACAGCTATTTTTCACATAATTAAATCACGTTGACTATTTTACTTGTAATTTTTTTATTGTGGTTTTTGTAAATAATTGTTTTTTATTTATACTGCGATTTTAATAATCAAGAACCATAATATAATTCTACTTGTAGTTGCGAAGTCTTATCGAAGGTTTCTTAAGTTTTACAATAAAACTACTCTATATTTCTGCTAAACTTAAATAATCGTACTGATATTATAAATGTAAAAGTTTATATGTTTGTTACTCCATCCCGCAAAACCGGCTGAATAGATTTAGAACAAGACCGGAGCCTGTAACGACTGTTAGGATGTCATTTGACAGCTGGAACTCACTGATTCAGTGTCGGTCAGGTGTCCATAATTAGGACCACACATTCGATTGCTGAGTGAAAGTTGCTTACCCTACCAAACTACGCCCTCCTCCAAGACAATTAAGACAACTTAAAATTAAAATTTACTGAAAATGTTTTTGTATGGTGGGTGGCGAAGCAAGTTGATTCAATTGATTGACTATTTCAGCAGTTGATTTCAATCTCAAATAAAATTTGCATTTCCTTCTTCAATATTTTTTATTGACACGAGAACCTTTAGTAGCGCCTTCACTTTAGTTCTGCGAGATCGTGTTTGCGGTACTATTTGCACTCCATCTTCATCGTACTCGGCTCACTATTTGACTAAGATATTGCAAACATAATTCAGTTAGCCAACGTTGCCGGGTGGGTACTTTCTCAATTGCTATTCATTAGCTTATTTTCAGAGCCATCTAATATATTACATTGTTACGTGCTGCATTTCAGGATGGAGCTTCAGAATTAAGTTTCGACTAAGACTTATATTCACCTACAATTAACTTCTTTCGTAAGGTGTACCAGAAACAGGTCAGATACAGTACCGACTGTTATACTCCCTCGTACTCTTCGGGGAACTGGGAAATTAATCGATAATTATACCGACTCAGAACTGCTATTCAAAATCATTAGCACCTTTCCCTCAACGGGGCTTTGGACCTAAGGTTTTTAAGTTATAAAGTGCATACTTATACCATTAGATAAGAAGTAGGCAAAGCTTTATTACGAAAAGCGTGATGTAGGTATACAACTTCATAAACGCCGTAACTCCGGGTGATAGTTTATTAATAAGAACTTATTGACAACAGGCACGCAAAGTTTGGCTTTATTCAGTAATACTCGGTTCTTGCCAGTGAACTAAACTAACCCCCATGGTCCCCTGTACATAGCATAATTTTTTTATGACCTATAGTAGCAGACGAGCCCCGGGCTACCTGATGGTAAGTGGTAATGACCGTAAATAACCAAGACCAAAAATACTGCAAAGCCGCTACTCACCGTTTCAGGTCATGTAATTGGCAATTAATGAATGGACGATAAGTCACTTTAATTCAGATATTCTTCTTCTTCGGCTTCTCAGACTTGCAGGGTGATGATAAATACCTAACTCATTGTCTTTCCCAAGAATTGGGTTAGCAAATGCAAAATGAATTAACCTTAACCGACTACTAGTGGCACAGATTACGTGTTAAGCAAAACTCTCTTAGCTGTGTCTGTACATTAAAGATATTTGAGACAAAAATACTGAAATAGACTATATAGGCGTGTCTAACTCACAAAATATTTTTTTAGATGCTTAGTATGTTTGTTTGTTTATTCGTTCGCCCATCACGCAAAAATTACTGAACGGATTTTAATGCAACTTTTTTCGTTTGATAGCTCTTGATGAGACTTAATAACTGGTTTATATTTTACCCCGCTAATAGTAGCTAAAAACCAGATTTTGGATGCGGCGGAGCAGCGGGCAAAGGCTAGTATCACATAAATCCAATTTAATAGGTAAAAAAAATATTAAATAAGTTCCATATAGGAGGGGTTGGATCTTACGGTCTACTTCAGCTTTCTAAGTACCTACTTTAGACCTCGCTCGTTAAGTGTGGTCATATTTGAGGCCTGTTTCGGCCTGTGAATTGAGGCTTTTATCTAAAGAGGCTATTAAGCAGGGAAAGGTCGGGTTATTACTCTATGTTTCAGAGGTAGGCTTGATGGTGTCATAAAACTTTCAGTAGAATTTTAAAACAATTTAATTATCTACTTAGATTACGGTAATTTTTTATGTGCCTGAAAATCTGGTCTTTCTAAGGGGCTTTGTATTAAAGTTATTACAATTGTAGGGTATTACGTAATTGGGGTGCGGGTCTCGATACCTCCGCGTTGGTGCACCCCGGGCAACGTCGGCACTCTAGTGCCGGCGGCTGAATCCCGGCAGGGGACGGGTCTCCGCGTGTCCCTCTGATTAGCAGAGGGCACAGTGGATAGGTCGTACGTCCGCCGTGGAAGGTCAGCGGGGCCACATTGGCCCCCCTGATCCTGGGGTGGGGACGGCGGGGTCACGGTGACCCCCCCGTCCCCGGAGGCGGGGCTTTTAGCCCGAGTGGCGACGGGCTCACTGCTTGCAGTGGGCCAAACGTCTGCCGTGGAGGGCCAGCGGGGCCATAGTGGCCCCCCCCGGCCCTGGGAGACGGAGTTGGGGCTTCTGGCCTGAGAGGCGACGGGCTCATCGCTTGCTTGCGAGCGGTGAGCACGGTCTGATGCAGACCACCGTTCGGCCCGACCCGTAATCCTGAACGGACAGGACCGGGGGTCTTCGGACCGCGGGGAAGAAAATCCCTATAAAAATTACCCCAATCCCGTGCTCTGCCGCCCGGTCAGGGGATGCATGGCTGAGGGGAGCTCAGTCGTGAGGGTTGCCACGTCGGAGGACGTAAAACTGCACCAAAAATGGCGAAAAGTAAAATACTAAGATTCCCCAAGAAGGTACCGGGAGTGACGCCCCCGGAGTATCCCTCACAGGGCCAAGTAGCCATACTGGCCCTATCAGGCCCTGTCAGTTGCTCCCCTAATACGGGGGAGCAACTGACGCCAAAGAGAAAGGAGAGGAGAGGAAGACTGGGAGGACTAAGAAGAGGAAGGCAACCCGTGGGAGGAAACCCACACCCGCGGGAAGTCCTGCCTCAGGAAACGGCTCAGCTACCACGTCGGGGATAGAGATGGACGGCGGTGGTGGCGCTGCAACGGCCGCAAGAGCGCTCGCCCTGAACCCATCGGGGTCTCAGCCGGGGATGGCTGGCTCGTTAGAGCAGCCCTCACGACTCCTGAAGCGCTCTATTGCACTAGAAGGGGATGTGTCGGAGGTCAGCTCCACTGAGATGCTACCGCCACAGAGGCCGGGAAGGCCAGCAAAGAGAGGCCGAGGCGCTAACAGACGCACAGTGCCACGCGCCTTATCCAAGGCGGACAAGGCGATGATTGAGAGTCTGGGAGCAGGGCTCTCAGTGGATGAGCGGCTAACCTTCCTCACATCGAGGCTCGAAGAGGAGCCTCTGGAGAAGGACAATCTGTCAGCAGACCAGATTGCCCAGAAGGTCTCCGATGCCCTGGCCATCGTTTTTACAAAACCAGGAACCGTGCCGAAAGACTCAGCCTCAGCGGCGGGCGTGGGGTCTCTGGCCCCTGAACTCCTCTGTGAGGAGCAAATGCGTCAGGTCATTGATCGTGTTAGCGCGATCTATGACCCACGCATCGACTCCCTAAGCGCCAGGGTGGCGCCGGAGTCGCGGCTCCGGCCGCCGCTGGCCGCGGATAAGAAGAAGGCCGCGCCGTCTTCAGACCTAACGCCGCTGCCCTATCAGGGCAGCCGCGTGGTCACTTACTCCGCGACCGCGGCCGCATCGCCCAAGGGGCAGGGCAAAGCCCACAAAGCGAAGGCGGCGCAGAAGGCTGGGCAGTGCCCCAAGGGCCAGCCCAGAGAGGAGTTCCCTCCTCTTCCATCTGCTGGCCAGCCCTCGTGGGTCCCAGCAACCAATCCCCGGGATTCACCTATCCCACCTCCCACGCCAAATGGCTCTGCACCCTCTGATGAGGGCTGGCATGTGGCAGCGGTGGTAATCACCATGCGATTCATGACGTATCAGGCCATCTTGAGGAAGGCCCGGGTGGAAATCGACATCTCCAACTTCGGAATCATCGCCGCCCGGACACGTCTAGCCCGCACAGGGGCTCGAATTGTCGAGTTCCCTGGGGCGGAGGGCCCCAGGATGGCCGCCACGATGGCCGAAAGGCTGACGGGTCTGTTTGGCGAGGGGAGTGGAGTCCGTGTCACCAGACCGGTAAAGTGCGCTGGACTGCGCATTTCCGGTCTGGATGACTCAGTAACGGCGGACGACGTCCGGGTGGCTATTGCCTCGAAAACCGGATGCTCGAATGCCGTCAGAGTGGGCTCTATTCGGACCGGACCCGGCGGTGTAGGTGCCTTCTGGGCGAATTGCCCTGTCGCGGCGGCCAAAACCTTGGCCGACCCAGGCAGGCTCCTCGTGGGCTGGAGTTCCGCGCGGGTCACCGTACTGGAGCCTCGGCCCGCGAGGTGCTTTAAGTGCATGGAGGACACACCCGGCCAACGTGCACTAACTGCTTTGATTGCAGCGGTCTTTGTTTCCGCTGCGGTCAGACAGGGCACCAGGTGGCAACCTGCACCGCTGCCCCTCACTGCTCCGCGTGCGCTGCAGGCAATAGGCCTGCCAAGCAATGCATGGGGCGGGAGGGATGCAGACCTCCGACGACAGGCCTAAAAAAGGGAGGGACCAGCCAATCGGCCCAGGCTGCCCCCCCTAGCGTGGCTCCGCCACCGTCGTGGGTGAAGGAGGATATGGTTACGGCTTAAAATTTAATCGTGACACTATTCTCCTTCAGGCGAATCTCAACCACGCCGCCGGGGCGCAGAATTTACTCCTGCAAACCATGTTGGAGCAGTTGATTGGTGAAGCCGTAGCCGCAGAGCCTTATTGCGTTCCTGACCGCCCTCATCGGGCAGGCAGTTGCGATGGCTCCTTGGCAATCGTCAGCTCTACGGCGCTTCGTTCCCCGCCCTTGTTGATCAGAGACAGGGGCACGGGATACGTCGCGGCCGACTGGGGGGGAGTTACGCTGTATAGCTATATATACTTCTCCCCTAACCGGATGCTGGCTGATTTCGGGGACTGGCTTAACAGTCTAGAGACCTCGATACGGCGACTGGCACCTAGCCACGTTCTGGTCGACTTCAACGCCAAAGCCACGGCGTGGGAGTCCCCTGCGACTAACGCCCGTGGAGCGGCGGTGGTAGAGTGGGCGGCGTCGACGGGCCTCTGTCTGCTTAACAGAGGCTCCGTCAACACGTGCGTGCGGCAACGGGGCGTGTCGATAGTGGACCTTTCGTTCGCTAGCCCCGACGTCGCAGCGCGAGTGAGGAACTGGTGTGTTCGATCATCGGTTCATCCGGATTGAGGTCTTCCGGTCCCTTCAAGGCCCCAGTAGGGGTCACGCGGCGCGCAGGCTAGATAGGGACCTACTGGTAGAGGCAGCCATCATTCAATAGTGGCTGTCCTCACCGGCCCTGACCGAGAGGGTGGACGTTGAGGCTGGCCGATTTCGCGCTGCGATTACGCAGGTGTGCGACTCGGCCATGTCGCGTGTGCGACGTCCTCCTCCAAGGAAGGGGCTCTACTGGTGGTCCCAGGAGCTGGCAGACCCCCGTGCGGCGTGTATTCGAGCCCGGAGGTCCTACACCCGCAGTCGGCGGCGCAACCGCGATGGGGAGCGGGAGGCCCAGCTGTACGAGGTGTACCGCACTTCGCGGGCCGCGTTCAGGTTGTCCATCTGCCACGCCAAAACGAAGAAAAGGCAGGCGTGCCTGGCGTCCGGACTGCTGGAAGGAGGGAAGGCTGGTACTCTTGCCGAAGCTGAGGCGAACGCTGGATTCAGTCGGGGCCTTCAGGCCCATCGTGCTGCTGGACGAGGCGGGTAAGCTGTTGGAGAGAATCCTCGCTGCCCGCATCTTCCAGCACTTGCGCGACGTCGGACCCGACTTGTCGGATGCCCAGTTTGGTTTTTGAGCTGGTCGTTCGACGGTCGGCGCGATTATGCGCCTGAGGGCCGCGGCCGCGGCGGTCGTCGCCGGTGGTTGAGTGCTGTTAGCGGTGTCGCTTGACATCGCCAACGCATTCAACAGTCTGCCATTCAGCTGCATCGGAGGCCTCCCCGATGCAGCCCCCGATGCAACCGGAGTGCCTACTCCGGTATCACGGGGTGCCTGCATACCTGAGGTGGCTAGTGGCAGACTATCTTGAGGGCCGCAGCGTTCTCTATGAGAGCCACATAGGGCACGTTGTGATGAGACCCATGTCGTGCGGTGTCCCACAGGGTTCGGTTCTAGGGCCGCTCCTGTGGGACATCGGTTACGACTGGGTGCTACGCTGTCGGCTCCCCCACGGGCTGGCGGTCATCTACTATGCGGATAACACGCTGGTCATGGCCCGGGGTGGAAACTTCGAGGAAGCGGCGTTCCCGGCCACCTTAGGGACCTCGGAGGTGGTCAAAAGGATCGGGGCGCTGGGGCTTAGGGTGGACCTGGATAAGTCGGAGGCCCTGCTTTTCCACGGGACCCGACGTCGGCTACCTGCTGGCGCCTCGATCACTGTAGACGGGGTCCAAATTGAGGTGCAGGCCCAGATTAAGTATCTGGGCCTGGTGCTGGACGGGCGGTGGCGCTTTCGCAAGCACTTCCGTCAACTGTCCCCAAGGCTCGTCGGTGCGGCGTCCGCCCTTGCACGGCTCATGCCAAATATGGGCGGACCCAACAGTTCATGCCGATGGCTTTACGCGGTCCGGTCAATGGCGCACCCGTGTGGGCGGGGTCCCTGGACGCACTGAACAGGGCTCTTCTGTGGAGGCCACAGAGAGTCGTTGCGTCCTGGGTCATACGTGGATACCACATGGTGTCGACGGAGGCAGCCTGCGCGTTGGCCGGAATCCCCCGTGGGACCTGGAGGCGGAGGTGCTCGCCGAGGTGTATCAGCGGGCGTCCCGAGAGCGGGAGGGGGGCGGACGTCCCTAACCAGGGAGGTGGCCAGGTGGCAGGGCGACGCCCGCCAAGCTGCCATGGCCAGATTGAGGGCGCGGTTGGAGGCGTCCGGGGCCGGTCTTTGGACCGTAGGGGCGCTCCATCCGGTGCTGGAAGAGTGGGCGGGGCGACGGCACGGATCCCCTTCTAGTGCAATTGAGTGCTTCAAGAGTCGTGAAGGCTTCCCCGTCGAGCCAGCTGGCCTCGGTTGAGACCCTGATGGGTTCGGTGCCAGTGTGTGCATGAAATTAGCAGTCAGGAGCCATTGTCACGATGGCTGAATTGGCAAAGCATCTGGACGGTATCCAGGAGATGCAGGTTCAAATCCTGCTCGTGACTGTTATTTTCGATTTCACACTTTTCAGTTTGTGTTTAATGTTTAGTATTTTTTTTTTTTATTTATACCCTAATATTTTCTGTTTTTATCCTAAAAACTAATAACTACGAGTTATTACATGAATAATATATATTAAACTAGATTCGTCTTCGTCCGCGTGAATTTCAGAATATAAACACAAAATGCTATCTCATAGGAACTACCCATTTTTCTAAGATTACCTATGTCCTTTTTTGGATTCTGAACAATATATATGATTTTCACATATTTTTGAAATATTTATAATATTGCATATTACATGAAATTAGTCCATAAAAGTTATCGTTAACTAATATATGATATAAATAAAAAATATCGATAAATTCCGAGTCAGTGTAGTTATTACCCTATATTTTTCTAACCCAACACTGAGTGAGTTAGAACGTAGAAAAAGTACCGAGTTAGAACGAGATCACATATTCGACGTCATCATGGGCGATAGCAAAATCCAGTATTTATTCGACTCTAAATTTTTAAATAAGTGTTTTGTTATTTTGTATTGCTTATAGTTGATGATACTGTTGAAACGTTTTATCTTTCTTGTTAATTGAAGAATCACTATTTATTTCGCACCGCTTTGGAATAAATTTCCATTCAAGGGTATACTTTTTTCCCGCAAATATTAGGATTTGTTAACGGTTCTAAGAATAATTGGTTACAATTCAAACGAATCAATCGGGAAGCACATTCGAATAATATGTAATTTTAGACGCATATATGTGCCTCGAAACTCTTTGCTCTAAGAATAGGTAACCTATCCAGTGGTTGGTCGGTTAGTAGTTCTGTAGTAGATATTTACGAGTATAAAATAATACTGTCTGACGGATTGACTAACCTTTGCAATGATTGGAGGTTCATTTCGGTAAAAGAACTGATGAACAATTCTTCGTATTGCGGAGATACGTTCTCAATTCATCAATTTTATCTTTGAAACTTCGCTTTGGTCCTGTTTTTTTAGGAGGAGTTGGCGCACCTTTATTTACTTCCTTCAAAACGTTACAAACAGAGCGTGAGGTTATTCCCAATATGTCAGCAACTTTGCTCATACATTCATTTTCTTCCACAACTTCAAAGGCCTCCAATTGCGCAGAAGTTTCATTTTTCACGTACTTGTAGGCGTTGCGGATCATTACTTTTTCAGTGACAGTGAAAGCTTTTCGTGGACATTTTTTTATGGGGACAAGAAAACATCCACTTCTTTTTGTGATGTACTTGGCTGAGGATCCATTTTGATGGAAAACCAAAACAAATATATTCACTCAAAGTTCACAAAAACTATAAACGTAACAACAAACACAACGTAACAAAACTTTAACAAAAACCCCACAAAATAACAAAATATCGTTTTGCAATGAAACAAGATATTTGTGCAGTTAGACTGGGAGAATGAAGCCGAATGACAAGATAAACAAAATGGCGATAGCTGCACGAACGCGCATGGGTTGCCAATACAGAAAACTATCTAGGCTCTTTTATTATAAGTTTTGTTTTTAATATTTTTTATATTTTTAATATTTTTTTATTTACAAAAATATTAACTTTTTATAAAATAAAGCAGCGGTTACTAATTAATAAATAATTATTATGAATAAATATGTATTTATTTAAATAAAAATCAATAATTTAGTCTTTAATTCGTACACCAATATTATGATTTCATAAACTTAAATCGCGATTGTTTATCGATTTTTGTGTTCATCACTACACTATTAATATGTGGTATCATTATTTTACAAAATTATAATTCCGACTTTAGTTCTATATTATCAGAGAACATAAATAATATTCATAAATACTCATCCTATATGAGATCTTAAGCAAATTGTCACTGAAGTATTATATCAAAATTAAATACGTAAGACTACATAGCTCTCTTGTTTTATCCCCTCATACTTAATTTAACGTTAAAACAAATTAGCGATCCGTAAAGTTATACTATGTCGAGCGAAATTAATCCGCCTTGTTAAGGCTATAAAGACGGCAATTCATACGACGACAAGTCGTATTGAATCGTACATAAAAGAAAATAATTTAGTGGGTATTGGATTAATATCTCGTGTTACATTATTGTCCGTGTGGTGACAGACTAAGAATACAAGTGTCACCACCCCATTCTTTTCCACGGCTGTCGTATGAGGCGACTAAGGGAAGTAAGCAATTATCATCCACTGCATGACTGGTGGTAGCGCTGGGTACCAAGTGGGAGTACTCACTTGGTATCGGGCCCGAGCGGTTTGGTACCACCATCTCCCGTGTGACCGGCCATGAAGGACATCGTTGCGTTTTGGCTGTAGCAGGAGATAGCCGTTTATATTTCATTTCATATCTGTGAAATGAATTGGTGTGCAGCGGCTTGACAATACTCTTGGTATAGTCGAGTCCATGGGCGACGGTTACCATTTACCATCAGATCGACCTTTGCTCGTTAGCCACTACTTGCAATAAAAAAAAAAACATGAAACACAAAGTGAAAAATGTGAAATCAATAATAACAGTCATGAGCAGGATGTTAGTGTTATTTTCGATTTCACATTTTTCACATTGTGTTTAATGTATACTGCTAAGCATGTCAAATGCTAAAAATATATATAAGTAAAAAAACAACTTAATGTATAGTGCTAAGCATTTCAAATGCTAAAAATATATATAAAAATATCTAAATATTTATAGGGTTTGCGTCATTAGGTAAAATCTTAATTGTAAAATTAAGTTTACCTGTGGCTGCAGTCTCGACATATATAACTACTGCATAACGATCGTTTTCTGTCGATTACTTCTTGACGCTACAATATACAGGCTATAACATAAACCCTGTTGGAAAATTTAGGGATAGATATGTAATCATATAGGTGTTTTATATATGTAATTATAATTAAAATAAAATAAAATGGTAAATAGCCAGTTACAGTTGACAATCAAAATTATTTATAAAACCGACACAAGCAAAAAATATTATTAGCTCCTATATTTACAAGTACTTGTCGATCCATAAATAGATATAATTAATGCCGGCAGTCTTCGAAAAATTAAAAATAATGCGATGCCGCCGCCTGTCACACGCACCGCTATTGTACCTATTCCTTTTATAAGCCGGGACCCCTTAGACTCCCGCGCAAATTTCTTTTGAACAGCTGTCCGTATTTTCACGTAATATATACCGTGAGGGACTTGTGTTTTACGAGATGTCATATTCAATCGAGGAGTATTTTAATATGTTGTTGTGTCTTGGAAAATGTGACTGTAATTAGGCAGAGGCGCGCAGAATTTACGAGGAACACTTCAGTGTTCCACGGAACATTGCATTGCCGTTAGCGATGGCATTTCAGCGTTTACACGTACGTATGTACAATACTGGCAGTGTGCACGGTCATAAACAATAGTGTATTGACGCAGGAAGGCCAAGACTGCATAACAATGTCGAAGAAAAATCTTGGGTATATTTGGGGAAGATCACACGTAAAGCACGCGTTCAGTAGGACGCCAGCTCGGTGTAAACCACATGCGCGTTTGGTGAGCACTCAAAGATGATGGCAAGCATCCATATCACTATCTTCGAGTTCAGTCTCTACTTCCTACCGACTACGAGCCTAGAATGGAGTACAGCAGATGGATCTTAGATAAAGTTCATGAAGATTTTTCGGACCACATAGTGTTCACTGATGAGTGTTCCTTCGTTAAAACAGGAATCTTTAAGGCACACAATGAACAAGTATGGTCTACTAGACTGGTCTACTATGAGAGGACAGATGGCGCTATCGTCGAGTATATACGTTTCTTGAGTGGTTGTAGTAATAAAACCTTAGAAAAATACTTTAATCATATTTAAAGTTCATTTATTTGTATAAAGTTGATCCTTATAACTACGGACATAACATCTAGTGTTTGCATACAGTTCGGTACATAAATAACTACGTTTTAATGCATTCGTGTGTGGACAAACATTAGGTGTCAAAACATATTACATAAGTTACATACCGTGCCGGATTGTTCTACACTCAAAATAAATAGTGAAAAAGGTCATACGTAAGTTATCAAACAATTTAACATTTACATATACAGAAAAATAAATCGGGTAATAAGTAGTCATTTCGGAGGTATCCAAACTATAAATTATTATTTGTTTACCTGCAATCAGCTGTTTGCACAGTTGATTAAGTCTACAATTCTTGAGGAAAGCGACATCTGTATCTGTAGTTCCTAACTGGTATAATAATGACGAATTGCGGGGCCTGCGGTCGATTCATCAATAAGACAGAGGGCGTTAGTTGTGCAAAATGCCCGAGATCTTTTCACTTGGGTTGTCGGGGTAAATTCAAAGGATCATCTAAACTAGCGAACTGGTTATGTCCGGAGTGCTGCAAAAACAAACCCTGCGACAACAAATCGGAAACACCTGTCAAGGGAGCGTTGGAGGCACAAATACGGCAAGATGACGACTGCTTATCCGCTGCCGCGGCTGACAAACCAGGTGGCCACGTCCAGTCCGACTCAGAACAGGACACAGCACCTCTAGATATAGCCTTAGAAATAAGACAGTTCCGACAGGAGATGGCTAATATCCTCGACAAAATTGGTATGATCCACCAGGAATTTTTGGACCTGCGTCTTACTTTGGCGGGCAACTCTTCTCGCATAGATACGCTGGAAAATAAAGTAGGTGTTTTGGAGAGCAACTAGGCTTCCAAACTCAGTACCATTGAACTCTTGGAGTCGGATATCAGTAAACTGAGATTGGAAATCAACGACAAAAACCAGGACATGTTGTCAAACGATTTAGAAATTTCTAACATACCAGAGGAGAATGGGGAGAACCCGGCACACTTAGTGGCTTTAATCGCGTCAAAATTAGGGGTTAAGCTTGAGGAATCTGATATTGTGTCAACAGAGCATGTGGGCTCGAAAGTATTACGTGCTGCCTCAGGGGCGGAGGGGGCAATACGTCCCCTACGGCCTCGCCCGCTGGTGGTTCGTCTCGTGCGTCAATCGCTCCGAGACGACTTTCTCCGCAACATGCGCGTTCGCCGTGGTGCCGACACCGCTGACTTTGGTTTAACTGCGGTGTCTCGGCCTTTCTACATCAACGAGCGGCTTACTAAGCACAATCGCCAGCTTCTATACAAGGTAAGGGAGGTGCGTGCTCGTTTGCATTGGAAGTTTGTCTGGACTAGACGAGGGCGAATATATGTTAAACAAGAACACGTTCAAAATAACATCTGAGAACGATCTAGTTCGTGTTTTTGGTAATGCTTAAGTTAGTCGTGATTATGGAATGTAGCATATCTAGGTGTAACAATAAAAGAGTCATAATATATAAACACTGGTTCTATTTTATAAATACAAGTAATAATATCGCAATAGCTGAAGTTGTTGTTTGTTTAATGTATGCATTGGCTCGGTGTGAGAATGAATGCGATTTATACGCTTTTTGCTTTTTAAGACATAGCAATTGGAATAGTAGGGTGACTAAGTTGTATCTTGAATATATCCTTGTATGCGTAATTTATTTAACTTATAATGTACAATTTATTTCTTAAAGTTGGTTTATTAAACGCTGGTTCTCTCGGCACTAAGCATGATAACTTCATGAATGCTATGAGTCGACACCAGGCCGATGTTATGGCCATAAACGAAATTTGGCTCAGACGAGGGGAGGAAGGACGAGCCCCTGCTGTACCGGAATATCGCTTGCGACATATTCCTCGACCAACTAACATCCGTGACGGTCGTAGCGGGGGAGTAGGATTTTCATAAAACGTGGTTTAAAAGCTCGAACCTCCATTCACCCTGTACATCCTTCTGTTGAACAAATGTGGTTAAGCTTTAAGGTTAACGGAAACAATATCATCATTGGGACAGCATATCGCCCACCATGGCTTAATGTGCAGGTTTTTACTGCTAGGCGATTTTAACATCAATTTGCTTAGTAGTCCTGATGCCAATACTGGCATATTTAATAACTTTTTTAGTCTGTATGGGCTTGCGACAGGTAATCACTTCGCCAACACACTTTACGAGTGATAGCCAGACATTAATTGACGTGTGCTGTACTAATGCTAAGATACGGAACACATCTGTAGACTCCATAGGAATTATGAACGGCCACGCGCTTGTAATGTGCAAATTTTATTTTCGTAAGCCGAAGATTTCCAAGAAAATAATCACCTTCAGACCACTCAGGGACATTAATATGGATCAATTCAATGAGTTCATTGACCTTATTCGGTGGGATTTAATAAAAAATCTTGATGATTTGGATACATGTGTTAATGAATATGGTGCGGTGATTAAGTATATTTTTGATTTACTTGTGCCAGTTAAAACCAAAAAAGTAAAAGAGTTGGCAATGCCTTGGTTGACAAGCGACGTGAAATTCATGATGAGCTTACGGGATACAGCGCTTCAAAAGTTCAGGAATACAAAATTAGACAAACACAAGAATTATTATAAAGATTTAAAAAGTATCGTCGAAGTAGCTATATATTACGAAAAAAGGTGCTACTTCAATCAACACATTAATAGCAACATCTATAATCCCAAAAAATTGTGGAAAAATTTAAAATCTAATGTTATTTCACGCAAATCTTGCGATATACCTGCTCACTTAAGTGAACCAGAGTTAATCAATACACATTTTCTTAATGTTCTCGGAAACTCCAATACATCTATTAGTTTACTGACATTTTACGAATTCCATAGGTTTAATAAAAGTATATTTAGTATTTAAACCGTAAATTCTACTGATATTCTTAAAATCTTAAGTGACCAAAAATCTAATACGGCAGGGGTGGACGACCTTTCCATGGATATGATTACAATGCTAGTACCCAAAACTATTGATGTGATTACTACTATTATAAATAAATCTTTATTATCTACTGAATTTCCCTTATCCTGGAAGACAGCAGTAGTAAGGCCTATACCTAAAAACGCTAATATTTCTGACATTAAGGAACTCCGCCCTATTAGCCTCTTGCCATGTCTTTCGAAAGTCTTGGAAAGAGTAGTTGGCTCACAATTGACGCAATATTTGGAAACGAATGACGTCTTACCGGATAGGCAACCTGGCTTTAGGAAGAATCGTAGCACCTCCACTGCCCTCCTGGACGTCGTAGATAATATATTAGCTGCACGGGATGAGGGTAAAGGTTCAGTTCTCGTTCTTCTAGATTTCTCCCGGGCATTTGATACTACCAGTATTCCACTCCTTCTATCTAAGATGACTTACTACGGCTTCGATTCAAATTCAATTAAATGGTTTAATTCATATCTTACAGATCGTACACAATTTGTTGAAATTCGTAACCAAGATGGATCGTCCTCAAGGTCCTCCACGTCTCCCGTTAATAGAGGTCTACTAAAGGGATCGGTCCTGGGCCCCTTTTGTTTCCAATTTACTGCGCAGATATAGTTACTATGGTCAAATACTGTAACTATCATATCTATGCAGATGACAACCAAATTTATTTATCTTTTAGGCCCAATAAGGTGGAGGATGCAGTTGAAAACCTTAACAAAGATTTGAATAACATACATAACTGGGCTCAGGAAAACTCTTTGGTACTTAATGCGGAAAAAACAAAGTATAAGATTTTGGGTTCAAAAAATCAAATAAGACAAATCAACTTAAGTAACCCTCGAATCTTAGTTCAGACCATAGAAGCAAAACGAGTATCTGAAATTAGAAACCTAGGGTTACTAATGGACGAGGAACTAAGATTTGAAAAACACACAGCAGAAATAACTAGAAACTGTTTTTATAGATTAAATATTCTATACAAAATACGTAATTATCTCAGTATGGATCTCCGAGTACGGCTTGTTGAATCACAAGTCTTGTCTAAATTTAATTATATGGACACAGTATATGAACCGGGACTACTAAATAAAAGTGCTAATACAATCCAGAGAGTTCGAAATGCTTGCGCACGTTTTTGTTTTAATATTCCGCCTAGGAGCCACGTTAGCCCCTATTTAAATTTAAAAAATATGTTAAACATGTCATATAAGAGAAAGTTACATCTTGCTAAATTGCTGTTTGGGGTCATTAAGAGAAAAAAGCCTAAATATCTCTATAGTAAGTTAGTATGGCTATCGGAGAACAGCAGATACCCTACCAGGGCCTCGGCATACGCTTTAAGCTTTCCAGGTCATAAGACTTCTGCATTTCGTGGAAGCTTTAGATACGCGGCAACTAAGTGTTGGAATGACTTACCACCACCACTATATCACATACAAAATCCCAATAGTTTCCGTTCGAAGTTAAAGCAGTCATACCTCACTGCACAGATTACCAGCACTTAATATTTGATATTTGATTAGATATAAGTATTTAATGTATAAGTGTGTAATTACTATAGTATAACAATACCTGCGTATTGTGCCAGCAGAAGTTGATTTTAAAAATTAATAAGTAAGCCTATGTATGCGTATTAAATCCAATTTATAATTAAGATATTATACATAATACATATTATGGTAAAGTTATTTTTTTTTCCTCTTTGATAATGTATAATCCTCGATTTTTTTTTTTGTTAATGTTAATAATATTTTTTTTTCTAAGTATAATCATATTAGACATACACCCTTCAAACTACTTTGTTTAATCCCTAAGCCATCTTAGGCTGTAGCTGAAAATCAGCGCTGTATTTTCATGCAACACATGCTGAGCTATTTTGCCTTTTTGGCACACATTCTCGCACCGAGATTACTGTGACACCTAGTACTTAATATAACTATAATCTAATTTTAAATATTTTTTTTTCTATTACTTTTTTGTGTACTTACAAATCAAACCTATGCATATTCCTGTCTGTGTGTCAAATAAAAAGTATTTTCTTTCTTTCTTTTTTTACTATTAACCGTCATTGTATAAAACCCAGTCACTTCCAACATCGATGGAAGATAAATGTTTGGGCGGGAATGATTGATAATAAGGTAATCGCAGCTTATTTTCTAGAAAAAACCATGAGTGGTTGCAACTACTTTCGTTTCTTGCGAGAAAAACTCGGTGAAGAACTTGATGAGTTAAATCTCGATCTTGTGTGTCGTATGTGGTTTCAACACGACGGCGTGCCACCGCATTGTGAGAGTGAGAGACTATTTAAATACAGAATATGGGGAAAGGTGGATTGGCCGTGGTGGACCAGTTAATTGGTCAGCGCGGTCACCTGATCTCACTCCATTGGATTTTTTTCTCTGGGGAACCATCAAGCAGTCTGTATTTAGAAAAAACATGCAATACTGAGAACGAAATGCGTTTACGGATAGTTTCGGCGTTTGAACAAATTAAATCCGATACATTAGTGCTAAAACATGTTTGTGAAAACATTCGTAAACGATGCGAAAAATGCGTATACTTACAAGGCAGACACATTGAACAACATCTCCATAACCATCAAGTTGATGTGATAATAAATCAGTATTATTGTGTGTGGTATTATCGCACGAACCAAATTAAAAGTTATAAACAATCGTCTAGTAAGGTGATGAAATTTAAAAATCTAGTTACACGTGACAAGGTCATGACCCTTAGTGTAATGTTCGCTGAAATACTAGTGGCACTCTTTCGTCCCAAACACAAAGAAACCGCGCGTGTAGGTATGAAACGCTGCACGCAGAATGTCAGGGGTAATAAATCGATTTAATTTTACAAATATTAATGAATTAATATTTAATATAATTTTTTTTAAATTGAATAATTTTTAAAATTACTTGTGCTGTTACATTTGGGTGTTTATAACGATAACTTAGGTAGCTATGATATCAAACCGTTTGATATCATAGCTAGGTTATCGCTATAAACACATTTCCGTGTGGTAACGAACTTAGAATACAAGTATCACCACCCCATTACTTCCCACGGGTATCGTATAAGGCGACTAAGAGAAGTAAGCAATTATCATCCATTGCATGACTGGTGGTAGGGCTGGATGCCAAGTGGGAATACTCACTTGGTATCGGGCCCGAGCGGGTTGGTACCACCATCTCCCGTGTGACTGGCTATGAAGCACGTCTTTGCGTTTTGGCTGTAGCAGGAGATAGCCGTTTATTCTTTCATTTCATATCGGTGAAATGAAATAGTGAGCAGCGGTTTAGCACTACTCTCAGTATAGTTGAATCCATGAGCGACGGTTACCATTTACCATCCATGGGCCATGGCTCGTCTATATGCAATAATAAAAAAAAAAATGTAATTACGTAGTTATTATTACACGCTGTATATATTTTTCGTAGTCTGTCAGTTTAAAATGTCAGTTGCTTTTGCTATATTATCAAACACAACTGTCAAATTAACAATTTCGATTGATAACTTATAGAGCCCTTGGGACTGCCCGATATGCAGAAAAACTGTTGATATCATACACTAAGTAGGTAGGTACCAAATATAATATTTTTGTCGAGAAATTTATTGAAATTTTCGGTCCACCCTTCAAAGACAACGGCTTTAAGGATTTTCTACGAAAACGCAGGTGAGTGGGATACAATACAATTTAAAATCAACTGGGTCCCAATAATAAGGTGGCTAACTCTCCCCATTATCGGTATATAAGCTTGTTTTTATATTTGCGTGAAAAAATGTTCATCAATCACGTTATTTACGCTAATATTACACTATCTAATACATTTTAAGCAAAATAAAAGCATAACTGTAATTTCTTTTGTAGTTATTCGGCTAAAATAGGTGGTGCATTTTTAGTGTACAAATTTATAATCATAGTTATCTTCTAAGATTATTCCGGTTATCATATGTCCAACTATTACTATCTCCACACTGCATACTCTTAGAACGTGTATATTGTTTATATGCTCTGTCTAGTCTACGGCTTACTTTGACTTTGAAACTGTCAACACTAGTGCTACCATATTCATAATTTATTTTCCACGAATTACATAGTCGGTGTTTAATAAAATTAACCTATCAAGCTAAATAAAAATAAATAAATGTTATTTTTGGAGATTATAATGTCTAGTAAAAGAACTATAGTAAATATGTAATAAGTACATAGGAATCACTATTTTGATAAGATATTTTTCCCATTATCTAAATTGTATTTTTTTTACTGGTATTCATTTCGATATCATAACGACAGGGTTTATCGATGTCGAGACTGCAGGCACTGGTCGGTATAATGTATGAAAATACTTCCGACAGATGGCGCAGGCGTCACCCAAAGACGTTAAGAATGAATGTGTTATTGAAATTAGCAGTCAGGAGCAATTGTCACGATGGCTGAATTGGCAAAGCATTTGGACGGTATCCAGGGAGATGCAGGTTCAAATCCTGCTCGTGACTGTTATTTTCGATTTCACATTTTTCACTTTGTGCTTAATGTATAGTGCTATGCATTTCAAATGCTAAAAATATATATAAAAATATCTAAATATTTATAGGGTTAGCGTCATTGTTAGGCAAAATCTTAATTGTAAAATTAAGTTTACCTGGTCAGTATAATGTATGAAAATACTTCCGACAGATGGCGCAGACGTCACCAGTTGGGAATGAATGTGATATTGAAATTAGCATTCAGGAGCAAGTGTCACGATGGCTGAATTGGCAAAGCATCTGGACGGTATCCAGGAGATGCAGGTTCAAATCCTGCTCGTGACTGTTATTTTCGATTTCACATTTTTCACTTTGTGTTTAATGTATATGCCTAAGCATGTCAAATGCTAAAAAAGTATATAAAAATATCTAGATAAGTAAAAACAATTTCATTTAACTTCGCTCCCCTTATAACGCTCTATCTGTGCGTGTGATCAATGAAAACACGATTCCTACATACTGCGCTCTGAAAAAAGCTTAGCACGATGAGGTGGGTGGTATAACGCTACCTGTCTAGTTTATTGCCTACACATTAACGGAACAATGTCGGCTGGGTTTGGTTGGACTTCAATGCCAGCTGTCAGACGAAACAACTTCATAATAATTATATCGAAATCAAACAGTATATCTATCTTATAACCTTAACAGTTTCATATGTACCTTAGTCATTGGGTATTTTCGAAAAAAATATATGCTTAAAAATAAAATTAATATCTTTTGTTGAATATTTGATTTAATTTTTTTATACTCTTATTAAATATTTTAATTACCTATTAGTAGAAAAAAAGAGATATTTCACATCTGCTAGGCGTCCTATAAATGCTGATTAGGTTTTTAAACATATCGTTGTGCTTGAGACCGTTGAAAAGCGCGATGCTAGCCCTAGGGAAAATAATTGGGGGTGAATACAGAACACAGTAGACAGGGGTTGGTGAGAGAGATGAGCCTTCCGGCACTGTCACTCTTCTTATGAAACGGAATAATAGAAATACCTGCCGTTATTTTACGGCTATACTTCTTTGAGAAGGTGGCATTTCCTCGGTCGAGCCGGTACATTTATTCAATAATAGCATTTAGTACTAGTTTTTAGTTAAGATATTCCGATCTAGTAACAAGATAACGTATACCAGTTATGTCTCATCGAGAATAATAAAAATAAAAAAAAATCATGAGTTTCAGTAGTTTTGCGTTATGTGCGAACCAACAGACAAAATGTTTTCGGTTTAGATATACCCATTATATACCATAATACAGTATTTTTTCCTTAACTATCAATGTACAAAAACAGCTCTGTTACAGCTTTATAATATTAGATTGAGACTCAGATATTGTAATAAAAAAAAAGGATTTTTGGATCACTAATCTGCCTTGGTCGTTGGCTCATCACGAGGTCTTGCGTTTGAACTCAGGGTTGAAATAACAAAAATTATTGAGTTTTACTTCATGAAATTCTCAATAATAGCTCGGAGTTAAGAAATTGGTGGTGTTTAACCCCCTTTTTTCTGTTAAGGCGGGAAAAAATGTACCTAACCGTACACCTCGTCATTCAAGGCAACGAACAGGGTAGTTTGGGGCCCTCATCCACAAAAGAACCCGCTGTGTGCCGTCTCTCTGCCTACACTGGCAGACCGCCTACACTCCCCCGGTATTCCCTCAGTCGGCACTTACGACTCCCGTGGGTAGAGAGGGGTGGGCCAATTCTAAAGCCAGCCCCACACGGTCTATATTTAGTTGGCTCCGTGGATCTGTCGGGAGATCATCATCCATTTTTTATGTGTCGGCACTTGAGTGTCCCGCATTACTTAACAATGTCGCCTGAATTATATCTTTCAGTTACAACACATGAATGTGTAAGAAATAAATATGTTGTAAAAGCTTGGCATCTCCACGTGATAAATATCTTATAATACTTTCTGATATTTACGCGAATGTTACACATTTTGAAATAAAACTACGTTTACGGAATCACATACACAATAGACGTCCAAGGCTGCTATCAGCCTTGGACGTCTATCAAGAAAGTCCACCCGTGATCATGAATGCTGTAAAGTATTCGAAACGTCGGGATAGTAGAAAACTCACGTAAACGCGATAGATTCCGTAAACGTAGTTTTATTCCAAATGATAAATAATACTTTCTTTATTGCTTCTTAACCATAAAGGGTAAGAAAAAAACTACTATCTACATTTCACCTGTGTACTTTGTTCTTCATTTTTTTATACAATGTGGATGGCATACAAGCATACGGCCCACCTGATGGTCAGCGATTATGGCATCACTTGCAAGTCACCATTTCCAAAAAAGGGATAGGAGGTTAGGCTGAAGGACAGTAAGAAGAGGATATGGAGGGGATTTGAGCCTCCAGCGCTCTCACTCGACATACTGTACGACTAACACTACAATTATATTATTTATGATACCTGATTGCTATTTGTAGGAGTGACGAAGATCTGTTAGCTATTATAGACATTAAACAGTATTGTATACATTAAACACAAAGTGAAAAATGTGAAATCGAAAATAACAGTCAGGAGCATATTTTCGATTTCACATTTTTCACTTTGTGTTTAATGTATAGTGCTAAGCATGTCAAATGCTAAAAATATATATAAAAAATATCTAAGTATTGTATACCTTTCATTTTTCATTTTTAATTATATCGAAAAATATCTATGTAATCGTTGTTTCATTTCTGAGTTGAGGTTGAGTTTCTACAAGACGAAACATACATAATCAACCGTTTCTTCACACACCAATCTTGTGTGCGAGAGTGGTACTTCCCCGTTCGAACCGGCCCATCATGCTGGGAAAGCAAGGCTCCACCACTAGATAATGAAATGAAGTGAAGGTGTATTGTTGTCTGAAATTCATAATTTAACATATTTCCAACCTAAACATGTAGTCACTGTCTTACGTTTCACGTTACTCTATGAATTTTGATTTGGATTTTCGTATGTAACAAAATACTTTATTACAAATCTCTCCTTTATATATGCTGTGTAAATTTTGTTATATTTTAATACCTTATACATTATAACGAGTGGCAATTTATCCAACGTAGATAGCAAAATAAACACGTATACCACATCAACACGTTGATTCGAGTTGCTAACGATAAATTACTGAGAGTAAACACCGCAACTTCAATTAGACGAAATGCCGAGTTAACGTTCTCTTACTGATAAATTGGACTATTTTGTGCGAAGTATATTAAACCGCCAGGTCTCTACAAGATAATGAATAAACTACACATCTATTTTGCCTCACAAAATATACAAATAATTTGACCAAAATATGGCTGCGGTTTTATTAAAATTACATAGTACCTACATACTGGACAATTTTATGGGAAAAAAATAATTTACCAATAATATATTTATACTTATCAGATACAAGCATTTGCTCGCAGCTCCGCCACAGCCAAAGGCTAGTTTTTAGCTTATATCTCAGGTTCCCGATATAGTAGCGGGATATAATATATACCAGGTTTTAACTCTAATCGAGAGCTATCAAATAAAAAAAATATTTACCAATAATATATTTATACTTATTAGATACAAGCATTTGCTCGCAGCTCCGCCTCAGCCAAAGGCTAGTTTTTAGCTTATATCTCAGGTTCCCGATATAGTAGCGGGATAAAATATATACCAGGTTTTAACTCTAATCGAGAGCTATCTAAAAAAAGTTGCAACAAAATCTGTTCAGTAGTTTTTGCGTGATAGACCGTAGGCTTCTTTACCATTCACGTTGTAAAATTTGAATGGAAATAAATGTTTGTGAGTTGTATATTTCAATCCCCCATGACCCCTGCAATCTTTCAACTATTATGCCTTCCACTGCCTATATATATTCATTGTTTTAGGTGAAGAGCTATATAGTAAGTATTATATAAACTTTGTGGAAAGCTTGTTTTCATAATAATGTGTTTTATTTCTGTTTAATACTGGATTTTCACTGAGAATACTGAGGCTTAAGGCGGAAAATTTAAGAGTGTGGCCAAGTTCTGGGGCTCGAGAATATGGGACGGCATATTTAGCCTTAGCCACTTTGGGGCAAATGTATGCGTTACGTCTTCATTTACCCAATTAATAATAAACAACTTGAGGCATTAGCAAAATATAAATACTATTAAAAGTTGATATTTAAGCTTTTTACCCATCTGTAATACAGTCGCCTTACGATGACTTTATTACTAGTTTATTAAATCGATACACAAACTCCTCAGATTTTAAATCAAATGTTTGACGCACAACTTATTGATATTACCACGGAGTACGGAAAAAGAGAATATTACCTACTGCCAGAATTTAATTACCAAAAGGTAACAGTTAATAATGTTTTAACGGAGCTGAAGAATATCACGTCAGAGCATAGCAAATGTAAACTTGGATGACGTGCGTGAAATACAACTCCAAATGTTATATGAACTGATGCGCGGTGTACGTAATTATTTTGAGAAATCCGACTCGTGAGATCTCTTTTGAGGGATGCTTAGAAAACAATATGGATTGTGTTTATTAAATTTTAAATTAATATTGTCTATCTTTTGAATGAATATAACTTAAAGACTAAATTCTTTTAAATAGGCACTAATGAAGTTGTGATGATGCCTAGGCTTAAGATACAATACCACCGAAGGAATGTAACATAGTCCTCGACGGCCGCAGCGTCCTCTTCGTGGACCGGGAAGGGGACGTTGTAAGGAGGGCTATGTCGTGCGGCGTCCCGCAGGGTTCGGTTCTTGGGCCGCTCCTGTGGGACATCGGCTACGACTGGGTCCTCCGTGGCCGGCTCCCCCCCGGGCTGGGCGTAATTTGCTACGCAGACGACACGCTCGTCACAGCCCGGGGCTGGACCCTCGAGGAGGCGGCAACGCTGGCCACCTCAGGTACCGCGGAGGTGGTCAGGCGGATCGAGGCGCTGGGGCTTAGGGTGGCCCTTGAAAAGTCGAAGGCCCTACTCTTCCATGGGCGCCGACGGGGCCCGCCCGCCAGCGCCTCGATAACAGTCAACGGTGTGGGCTTCCCAATCCAGGCCCACATCAAATATCTGGGCCTGGTATTGGATGGACGGTGGCACTTTGACGAGCACTTCCGCCGTCTTGCGCCAAGGCTCGTCAACACGGCGTCCGCCCTCGGGCGACTGATGCCGAATTTGGGCGGACCGAGTCTTGCGTGTCGACGACTCTACGCGGGGGTAGTACGGTCGATGGCACTGTACGGCGCGCCCGTGTGGGCGGAGTCCCTGGCCGCTCGCAATAGGGCCTTCTGTGGCGTCCACAGAGGGTCGTAGCGGTCAGGGCAATACGCGGGTACCGCACGGTCTCGACCGATGCAGCCTGCGCGTTGGCCGGAACCCCCCCGTGGGATCTGGAGGCGGAGGTGCTCGCCGACGTCTATCGGCGGGCGTCGACGGCGCGGGCGGGGGGCAGCCGCCCCTCGCTGAGCGCAATGTCATCGTGGCGGGAAGATGCCCGCCGCGCCACCGTCCTAAAATGGAAGTCTCGGCTGGAGACGCCCCGGGCCGGTCTCTGGACCGTGGGGGCGCTCCGGCCGATCTTGGAAGAATGGGTAGGGCGGCAGCACGGGGTCCTCACTTTCCGGTTGGTGCAGGTTTTGTCGGGGCATGGTTGCTTCGGCAAATACCTGCACACGATCGCAAGGAGGGAGACGACCCCAGGCTGTCACCACTGCGACTGCGACGATGACTCGGCACTGCACACGCTCGAGTCGTGCCCGGCCTGGGATGTGCAGCGCCGGGAACTCGTTGCAGTCATAGGCGTGGACCTGTCGCTGCCGGCCGTTGCGCGAGCAATGGTTGGCAGTGACAGGGCCTGGACCGCGGTCGCCACCTTCTGCGAGGCTGTCATCTCGCGGAAGGAGGTGGCGGAGAGGGCCCGTGAGGAATCCTCCTTCGCGGACCCGATTCGCCGCCGGCGCGAGGGGCGGCGTGCGCGCGCTTACTTGCGCCTGATGCCGCCCTAGCCGAGGCTGCGGACGGTGGGGTCGGGGAGTACCCTGCCGTCCGCGGAAGCCTACCGCGAAGGTGCGACGCCCAAGTGCGCGAGGCGTCGCTCAAGAGAGGGTGCCCGAAGGGGCAGCCGCCTGCGGATCGCGGTCGTAACGACGCGGTACTCGTGATCCGCCGTAGCAAGGGCGGGTGGAGGCGCACGGTGGGTTTTTAGTGGGTGAGAGCCCCATTCACCCCGTTGTCTCCCCGGGCAGCGGGGTGTGCGGTAGGACATTTTTGCCCACCTAAAATAAAAAAAGAAAAAAAAAAAAAAAAGGAATGTAACATAGTTCCAGTGGCCGCCAATAAACGGCACACGGTGGGTTTCTTTAGTAGGTGAAGGCCCCACACTACCCTGTTTGTTGCTCCGAACGACGGGGTGTGCGGTTAGGAACATTTTTTCCCGCCTTAACAAAACAATCAAAAAAAAGGCTTATTTCTTTCAGTCACACTTTTACATTGGTTAGTGACACTAACCACCAAGACTGAAAGAGTTAAGATAGAATAGGTTCCCTCCCGTCATCATTATTCTATTATTTTATGCTATGCTAGTATGTTTCTTTATCATATTAGTTTATTACGTAACCAACATGTTTTGCTAATGATGACACTATTTATATATACTTTTTTTGTGGATAGGCACTGCTCATTCAGCATTTAGTTAAAATTACCTATGTTTAATTCATGATACTTTAGGTATTTTTATTTTACTTATTATTGTCACCATACTTTTAATAAGACTGTTTGGTTATCTTATTAAATATAACATAACACAAAACCATAGCATCACGTCTGTATTCCCCGTAGGGGTAGGCAGAGGTGTATTACACACCCATGATTCGACAGCTATGTTTAAGTCCCACGTAATAGGGGGCGCGCCTATTGCCGTCTTCCGGGCACATTTTCAAACGCCGGGCTGCTACTGAGAATTTTTCTTTTTAGGAAAAAGCTCAATAACATTGCTCGGCCTGAAGATCGAACCCGAGACCTCAAGATTAACAGTCGCACACACTACCGCTACACCAACGAGGCAGTCGAAAAAAAAAAGGTAAATTATTTGTGCAATGCCTCCATCATGATAAGTGGCGTGAGTCGTAAATACACCTAATCTAATCTACAATTAATGTAAAGTCCAAATTGAGTATCACCGTTGGGTGACTGTGATAGCTTAGCGGTCCAGCACCTCCCTGGATTGAAAGAGACGCAGGTTTGAATCCTCCTCACAGTGTAGCTCTCTTTTTACACTTTCGCAAATAAATCAGTAATGGCCTCTCGTTCTTTAGAAAAACCCGTGCCCATCGTTGGGATAGTAATGCTTATATTTATACGGTTCACTTGATGGTAAGCGGTTACTGTAGCCTATAGAAGCTAACAACACACCTGTCAATTCTTTCTCTTAATGCTACTCATCACTTTCCCAATTCAACCCCTTCTCTTCTTGACCTAATAATCATATCTTCAAGAGAACGTGTCACTAAATATGGTCAATGTCCAGCTGATGCTTTCTCTTATCATGACTTGCTGTTTCTTTCCTATAAACTTCAAACACCTAAGACCAAATCTAAAGTACGAATGCAGCGTAATTTTGGAAACATCAATATCGACCAACTGCGCGAAGAGGTTAACAGAATTGATTGGACACCGCTTATGAACTTAGATTCAATTGATGGAAAGGTAGAAATATTTAGAATAACCTCATTCAGCTTTATGACAAGCATGCACCAGTACGACCAGTTAGAATTAAACATCCACCTGCACCATGGCTTACGGCTAGTAAAAAACACCTGATCTCACAAAAAGCTTCAGCAAAATTTAAATATAAAATTAAACCTTACGAATTAAATTTATAGAAATATGTTACTATTAGAAATCACTGCAATAAGGTGTGTAGGGATGCACAACGCCAGTACATTCATAATTCTGTTCAAGACGGAGACACAGCAAAAGTTTGGAAATTTCTCAAAACATTGGGAGTAGGAAAATCACGACACGAAACAAATCCTAGAGACTTCCACGTTGATTTGCTTAACCAATATTTTTCTGCTTTGTCCAACTTTGACAGGACTGCAAAGGCTGCTACAATTAATCGTCTTTCATCCCTTCCTACCCCCAGTTATCCGCCGCTCGTTTTTAATCTTGTTACTGCTTGTGATGTTAAGAAGAGCATAATGTCGATCACATCCAATGCAGTTGGATCTGATTGCATCAGCCGTAATATGATCCTTCCTATCCTGGATGAAGTCCTTCCAATAATTTGCCATATCCTGAATTTTTCTCTAACCAGCGGCGTCTTTCCATCTACGTGGAAAGATGCCCAGATTACTCCCTTACCCAAGAAACATAATCCTAGATTGTTAGCCGATTACCGTCCTATAACCATATTGCCTTTCCTCTCCAAAATCCTTGAACGCCTAATCCACAAACAGCTAAGTGATTTCCTTTGCAAAAATAATCTCCTCAAGCCTCTACAATCTGGTTTCCGTCCAGGTCATAGTACCTCGACAGCTCTCGTCAATGTTACGGATGACATCATATCGGTTATGGAATGTGGTAAGCTGACTGTATTAGCATTGCTAGACTTCAGCAACGCATTTAACACAGTAGATTTCGAGATATTGCTCTGTATACTTTGCTCTCTTAACATATCTCCAACAGTAATGGATTGGTTTCGTAGATACCTGTGTGGCTGCAGACAACGTATTCACATTGAAAATACCTACTCCTCCTGGTGTAATACAACTGTCGGTGTGCCCCAGGGTGGCGTTTTATCCCCGCTACTTTTCGCAATTTTTATTAATTTCATCTGAAATAACCTACTTTCTTCCTACCACCTTTTTGCAGATGATCTACAAATTTACTTACAGGTACCATTAACACAACTACCGAAAGCCATGGAACTACTTAATGATGATTTGGACAAAATTAGTACGTGTAGTAAATCTCACGGCCTTACTGTGAATCCTTCAAAAGCGCAGGTGACAATTGTGGGCAGCTCTAGATTGATCTCAAGAATTGCTTGGGCACAGTTACTTCAGGTAATTTTTGAAGGTGTGAAGATTCCTATAAGTGATAGAGTTAAGAACTTGGGTCTAACAATTGACTCCAATTTTACTTGGGATCCGCAACTACAAGAGGTTAGTCGAAAATTGTTTGCATCTGCAGGGTCTCTTAAGAGACTACGCAATTTTCTCCCTACATCCACCAAAATTACGCTTGAAACTTCATTGCTTCTGCCTATCCTTGACTACGCTGATGCCAGCTATCCGGATCTCGCCGTAAACCAACTAGATAAACTTGAGCGCCTCCAAAATTTTCTGTATAAGGTTCATATTTGGTCTTCGCAAGTATGTTCATGTTTCACAACTTCGATCTCAGCTTAAGTGGTTACCAATACGACTTCGCCGGGATACTCATATTCTCTCGTTACTATATAATGTACTGTTTAACCCTTCATCTCCTTCCTATCTCAAAGGTCGTTTTGAATACCTTCATGACACACATAGCAGATGTTTAAGGTAATCGGAAAATATGAAGTTAAAAATGCCTTTACATTCTACGAACTTTTATGGCAAATCTTTTACTATCACTGCTATTAGTCTGTGAAATGCTCTGCCAGTGGAAATAAGGCGAGCAGAGACCCTAACTAAATTTAAAATAATGGTCAAAAATTACTATTTGAGCTTGCAACCATGAATTTTAATATACCATCAAGCTATGATCTTATCCTCACTGAATGTGCACGGGTCGAATGGACCCAGATTTTGAATGTATTGTTTTGAATAACTTAATGAAATTTCGGGAGTATTTGTAAGTTAAATAGAAAGGGGATAGTAAAATAAACTTAAAAATAACAAATCTTTATTATATCGTAAAAACAACAACCACAACAGTAACATAAATCACAAAATTCACGAGAGAGATCACTGCTAAATCTTACTTTTTTACCATATAGGAACTAAAAAGTCACTTTAACTTTTTTATATAATCTAGAAACATAAAAAACTGTCAGGAAACATAAGACACCAACAGTCAAGTCTGGTGCTTCGCTTATGATATTGTGACTACGGGTGCGAACATTTCTTGGATGCTCTTCAATCCTCCAATGGGCACAATTCCTACCCACGTAGTAACCTTGAAGGATGTAACTCAAAGGTACATCATTCAAATCGGGTCTTCTTTGCAACAAATTGGCAGATACATTGCCGGAAGGAAATCCAGAAATTTCATTTTCCTTAGGAAGTTTATCTTCGCCACTCTGACAGGAACCTGAGTCATAGTTGTCAATCTCCAAATGGTCCCCTATTTCTGAAGAAATTTCAACATCAATGTCTTCCTCGTGTAAAAGGTTTAATATTCCTTGGTCATTTAAATGATGTCGCGACATATCTACAAATAAATAAAACCAAAATAATATTTTTGAAATGAAAAAATACACTAAAACATTACGTCGCACAAGGGTCGAAACGTCCCGTACTCACTTGACACGTCCGTACTGCCCAAACGCCGTGCGGTAACTGGCTGAAGCGGGGTGTGCGGATAGTCTATAACGCAACTTGAAGGTACTTAGCATGAGGCCACGAATGAACTAATACAAAAATAGTTATGGTGCGAGAACTACAGTACTGGGTCTTTTCGATCCAGGTGCGACTACCCGCGGGTTAGAAATAGGTTTCATAAAAATACAAGCCTCAAAGAATAAAAAAGTATTATTTTAAAATTTGAAAACTCGAATCTCGAACGTCAAGTCCCGAGAAGCTGTATATATGTATAATCCGGTTACTGGTGAAGTGCAACCGTGTGTAGTGCATCCTATAAATTACCTCGAGGTATGAGAAAGACATATTATTTAGATATTTTTATAGGTATATATTTTTAGCATTTGACATGCTTAGCAACATACATTAAACACAAAGTGAAAAATGTGAAATCGAAAATAACATTCACGGGCAGGATTCGAACCTGCATAGTCCTGGATACCGTCCAGATGCTTTGCCAATTCAGCCATCGTGACCCTTGCTCCTGACTGCTAACCTCGATAACACATTCATACTCAACGTTTTTGGGTGACGCCTGCACCATCTGTCGGAAGTATTTTCATACATTATACCGACCAGGTAAACTTAATTTTACAATTAAGATTTTACCTAATAATGACGCAAACCCTATAAATATTTAGATATTTTTATAGGTATATATTTTTAGCATTTGACATGCTTAGCAACATACATTAAACACAAAGTGAAAAATGTGAAATCGAAAATAACAGTCACGAGCAGGATTCGAACCTGCATCTCCTGGATACCGTCCAGATGCTTTGCCAATTCAGCCATCGTGACCCTTGCTCCTGACTGCCAACCTCGATAACACATTCATACTCAACGTTTTTGGGTGACGCCTGCACCACCTGTCGGAAGTATTTTCATACATCATTTTCACTTTGTGTTTAAAGACATATTAATTAACTTATTGGACTCTTAATATATCGTAGTTCTTATATTTTCAATTCTTAAAAACATTATGTAAACTTATTAAAAACTAGCCTTTGCCCGCGGCTCCGCCACAGACAAAAGCTAGTTTTTAGGTTATATCTCAGGTTCCCGATCTAGTAACGGGATAAAATATTTACCAGTTTTTAAGTTTAATCAATAACTGCTTCGGTGGTATAGCGGTAGTGTATGCGACTGCTAATCATGAGGTCTCGGTTTCGATCCCTGGGTCGAGCAATGTTATTGAGCTTTTTCCTAAAAAGAAAAAATCTCAGTAGCAGCCCGGAGTTTGAGAATGTGCCCGGTAGACGTCAATAGGCTCGCCCCCTATTACGTGGGACTTGAACATAGCTGGCGAATCGTGGGTGTGTAATACACCTTTGCCTACCCTTTCGGGGAATACAGGCATGATGCTATGCTAAGTTTAATCAAGAGCTATCAAATAAATAAATTGCATCAAAATCCGTTTAGTAGTTTTTGCGTGATGCGCGAACGAACAAACAGATAAATAGACAAAATCCCTAATTTTTTTTTGTGTTTAGACGCCTATATAGCCTAATACAATATTTTTCTCAAATATCTTAAGTGTACAGACACAGCTCTTGTTACAGCTTTATAATAGTATAGATTATACATATTAAATCGTATTTTGTCCTCAAAAAATGAATGGTTTCCGTGGTATAGCTACTTTTATATAGAAACTAGCCTTTGCCAGCGGCTTCGCCGCAGCCACAAGCTAGTTTTTCGGTTATATCTCAGGTTTCCGATATAGTAGCGGGATAAAATGTCTACCAGTTTTTAAGTCAAATGAAGGCCTTTCAAATAAAAAAAGTTTCATCAAAATCCATCTAGTAGTTCTTTTAAATAAATTCTACAAAAAATCTAGTTTAAATAATTTTCTAGTTTTTCGGTTATATCTCAGGTTTCCGATATGTTAGCGGGATAAAATGTATACCAATTTTTAAATCTAATCAAGGCCTTTCAAATAAAAAAAGTTGCATCAAAATCCGTTCAGTAGTTTTTGTGTGGTGCGCGAACAAACAAACAGACAAACAGGCAAACAGATAAACAGACAAACAGACAAGAATTCTAAAAGAAATTATTTTGTGTTTAGACACGCCTATATAACCTGTTACAGTTATTTTTTTCTCAAATATCTTGAATGTACAGACACAGCTCTATTACAGTTTTATAATAGTATAGATAACTAATATGCCATAGAGTGAAATATTATTCTGAAGTCCACGTGGACGGAGTCACGGGCAGAATCTACTTAATTACTCCTTTTTTTTTGTTTAGGCTCGAATAAATGTACCTAACCGCACACCCCGTCGTTCAGGGCAACGAACAGGGTAATGTGAGGCCCTCACTCACTAAAGAAACCCGCCGTGTGCGGTGTGCTGTCTCTCCGCCTGTGTTGACGGACCACTGGTACTGTGTTGGGTTACTTCAGTGGTCCGCCGGCGGCACTTAATTACTCCTAGCACATGCAAAGTATAATAGCTACTCTTACAGGAGATGCAGATCCAAATACTGCTCGTGACTATTATTTTAGATTTTACATTTTCGCACATTGTGTTCTGGCAAATAGCTGAGCATTTGAAGTCCTAAATATAGGTACATAAAAAATAAGGGTAAAAATGAGTCAAAGCTTTGCGTTATGATGAAATAAACTATAATATCTAGGTTTTTTCTACTCAAAATCACTTCGCAAACGTGAAGACTTCTCCTTAATTGGGATGCTGCTTCTATCGGCAGCCATTTTAAAATTCATAATGATCTCTCGCGCCAGCATAACTCTGTATTTTTGGGGTTCCACAGCTATTAAGAACCTTTTTTAATAGATTTTGGTTCGGTGTAACAGAATGACAGTAAAATCATATATCTATCATAATCATACATTTTGAATTCCTAAAAGTTTTGACACTGTACTTTCCCTGCAGAACTGCTGGTAGCGCGATTGTAACATACAACTGCATTTAGAGTTTTATTCGCTTCTACCTGTAAAATATAATAGTTCGCATACAGTATATAATTTAAGAAAATTGCTTTTTGCTACTTGTGTAACATCACGCTGTCTCCCTTATGGGGCAGACAGGCCCTTGTAAAACAGTTATTTCATAATTGTTATACATCATCACGCCGTCACCCTTATGGGGCAGACAGGCATTTTAAAACTATTTTTTGTTAAATGTTATATATCTTCACACCGTCGCCCTTGTGGGGCAGACGGGCATTTTAAAACAGTTTTTCGTTAGATGTTACTTATCATCTAGACGTCACTCTTAGGGGGCAGCCATATATTATGCAACTGTTTTTTTTTATTTTTTTAAATGTCATATAATTATTCTGCTTGTATGTTGCTATATCATCTGACCGCCACCCTTAGGCGGTCATATATTATGCAACTATATTTTTGTTTAATTGTAATTAAAAAATATTCTGTTTGTATGTTGCTATGTCATCACACCGCCTCCCTTAGGGGGCAGTCATATATTATGTATCTATTTTTTTTATCAGTATCATGCTTTATACCTGCAGAGTGTAGAGGGCCTCTGATTTATTTTTTTATTAAACTTTCTCCATGTTTTATATTTTGGATGGTCTCCCCCCCCTATTCTGGGAGGATAGTTTTTTTTTATAATTTAATATGGACACTGTAATGGTCGGCCGACACCCTCGGACCTAGTTCGGGTACGGGGGCTCGGCGGGAAGAACCAGAACAGTGTCCCCAGGAGTTGAGACGTTCCGCCCTGTGTTTTCCAGCTCCTGGGGTTTCAAGTTCAAGTTTCAAGTTCAAGTTTCTGTTCCTGGCTACGCTCGAGATCCGGGTTACGACCTTCCGGGTTCCGGCGCCGGTTGCGCCGGCTTCACCCGCCTACCGGCATACATCTGCGCACGCTGAAGAACGCCGGCCTGCCCTTCGGCCCAAATACAGCCGGCCCTCAGTTGAGTACCCCTAATTGACGGTCCGGGAACCCCTTGAGTTGCGAACCACCCCCTGCTTTCTCATCGCTCTCTCTCTCTCTCTCTCTTGTTTTTAATTAATCGATTACATTTATTATTTTTTTTGTTTTTTTTTAATTATATTGTAATTTTAAAAATTCTTCTTTTATGTTAATTGTTAGGGATTTTCCCCGTAACACAACAATAAAGTTTTTTAATAGGTAAACTCATCTCGTATAATCATCCATCCTGCTATAGATAGTTCACTGTTGAACATAGTCACCAAAACAAGTGGTCTTGTGCCGACTGTATCCAACGGTAAATCGTATAATATTTAGGACAAATTGTGTGAGAAAGACAATTTCGAAAGAGGTATATTTGTTTTCTGCTCCCTGCCTCTGTCTCATCAGAAACGGAAAACTGAATATAAACATATTTGCCTAGCGTTGTCGTACAGTCAGCAAATCGTGACTATATATTGGTAATAATAAAGTATTATTATCAAAGAATATGGAAATAAATCTTTAATATTTCAAAAATTCTTTCGTTAATAGTTTACAGTAGCAGTAAATTATTGCCCAGCGGTCCTGGGGATGCATCGTGCTGAGGTGAAACGCCTGTCCAATTTGTTTTTGTAAATTTGCGGTACATTGCAATTTGATCATTTTGCGGATCCTACCACATCGTATCCCGCGTCACATCCAATTTTCATGATTTTTAACACAGTGCTTTTTGCATGCTTTTATTATTTTCCCCTGTATCTACCTATCTAACGTAATTTTTGAACGGGATTTTGGTGCACTTCAACTGTCGGATTAAATTGAAATTTTGCACACTTATCAAGGACCGATGATAATATAATAATATTAAGTTTATCCGTTTTTAGGGTTCCATAGTCAATAAAAAATCCTTATAATTTCACTATGTCCGTCCGTCCGTCTTTTCGTAACTTAGCTCAGAGACTCTTTGTACTATAAAGCTGCAATTTTGCATGGATATACATATTAATTACGTCAACAGTCGTAAGCCGACACTTGGTAAAATAAATCCCAAAGAAATTTTCTGAGGGTACCTCCTGTACATGCAAAGTGGAAATGTTATTTATTTTTTCTCGACTATCCAATATTCCGGAGTATTTTTTTTATTGCTAATGATGGCAGCCGAGCCACGGCCCCCCGGATGGTGAGTGGTAACCGTCGCTCATGGTCTCAACTATACTGAGAGTATAGTCAAGCCGCTGCGCACTATTTCATTTCTCAGATATGAAATGAAAGAATAAACGGCTATCTGCTGCTACAGCCAAAATACACTGGCGTGTTTCATGGCCGTTCACACAGAAGACGGTGATACCGACTCGTTTGGGCCCGATAGCAAGTGAATACTCTCACTTGGTACCCAGCCTTATCACCAGTATTGCAATAGGTGATCATTGCTTACTTCTCTTAGTCGCCTTGTACGACACCCGCGGAAATGGATGGGATGGTGACACTTGCATTCTTAGTCCGTCACCACACGGACAAATATTGCATTGTATTTCAAAATATTGCGAGTTAGTAATACAATTTTTCGATTAAATCAAGAAGTGCTAACTGAATGTTTGGTTTATCTATGATATGTGAAAAATTTGCGGTAGCTATATATGACAAAGTTGAATGGAAAACTATTATATCTAAGTAGGGTTTCAATTTACCAGTTATAGTTGACCAGAGTATAAAATGTATTTGGAAAAATTCCATTAAAACTTCTATGTTATGTGTCTGCTATGATGTACTAATATGTTGTCGCTGCTTTGTTGAAAGTGTCAAGTGGGTTGATTTGCTATATTTTATAAAAAGTTTAAGTATATAAACATACATAGCATCACGCTTGTATTCCCCGAAGGGGTAGGCAGAGGTGTATTACACACCCACGACTCGCCAGCTATGTTTAAGTCCCACGTAATAGGGGGCGATCCTATTGACGTCTACCGGGCACATTTCCAAACTCCGGGCTGCTACTGAGAATTTTTCTTTTTAGGAAAAAGCTCAATAACATTGCCCAACCCGGGGATCGAACCCGAGACCTCATGATTAGCAGTTGCATACACTACCGCTACACCACCGAGGCAGTTATATAAATATAAACAATGCTTACCGACGTGATGATTATGGGAATGGTCGATGGCAGAAGTGGATATTCAGGAGAGTTCATATAGAACAGGGATGTAACGTGATGAATTGCACTCGAAAGAATAAATTGATAAGCTTTAACGACAGCTGTTTTTCATCTCTATAACTCCGAAATTAATGAACGGAATAAATTAGATGCATTCTTATAAAATGTGTATTAAATTTAGAATTTATAAATTTTATAATGAAAACCAACTTTATAGAATAAACTTTGTTGCTTGAGCAAAAGCTCTGGTCGTCAATATTCAAACATCATTTGGAAGATAGGTACCTACTTGAATGAACATTAAAATATAATAATTAGGGGTGCTTGTCCGTGTGGTGACGGACTTTGAATACAAGTGTCACCAACCCATTCTTTCCCGCGGGTGTCGTACGAGGCGACTAAGGGAAGTGAGCAATTATCATCTATTGCATGACTGGTGGTAGGGCTGGGTACCAAGTGGGAGTACTCACTTGGTATCAGGCCCGAGCGGGTTGGTACCACCATCTCCCGTGTGACCGGCCATGAAGCACATAGTTGCGTTTTGGCTGTAGCAGGAGATAGCCGTTTATATTCCATTTCATATCTGTGAAATGAATTGGTGAGCAGCGGCTTGACAATACTCTCGGTATAGTCGAGTCCATGGGCGACGGTTACCATTTACCATCAGATGGACCGTGGCTCGTCTGCCACTACATGCAATAAAAAAATAAATAAAAAAAAAACATTAATCTGTATTTTAAAGAACAAATTCATCGTCCCTTGCCCCTAGCCTTGATTCCAGCAAGAATAGGCCGTCTTGGTCGTTAAAAGAAGTAGTTACTAGGCTCTCACGGAATCTGTCACACTTATTTTGAGCCCTCTTCTAAAACATATTTTTCTAAAAGATTTGAATGGATAGAATAAGGTAATCGATGACCGATTTGTCAATCAGTTGTTATAAAACCTTCATCTATAACGAAATTAAAAATAACCAATATTGGGTTAGTTAAAATTTAAAAACAAACTCATTATCTAAGAAAAACCATAGTTTCTAGATAGATATCAGCCAGCATTTTCACATTTAATATTTTTCCCGTTTCTATCTGCGGACGCTACCTTTAAACATTTGTTTATTCCTGTGAACGCACATTTTCCCGTCAGAACTCAACTAAATTCACTGTAATTTTATGGTGCTGCGAACATTTATCGGAGTGTTCAAAGCTTTGTGAACGCTATAGATGCAGGTATAAGTATTATGAGCCAACATCTAATCATAACATTTAATTTAAAATGTATTGATAAAAGGATTTTTTTAAACATCTATTTAGGCTTCGAGGACTTTAGTCTCAATAAATTATTTTTTCTTCAACACATTTTCTGAGTATGTCATTATGTTATTACACTTGGAATGATTCCAAAAAATATTGAGTGCAAAATATGGCAAATTTTTTAAAGAATATTTCAACTTGTTAACTTCAGGCCCAAAAATCCCATTCTCCTTTTGGTACATAGCGACATCTACATTTTAACTGCAAAATTAGAACATGATTGTAACATGAAAGTTACTACGTATATACTATTATCTATGGTTCAGCCGTTTTAATATTAATCTTAAACGAACAATTCTTGTATATTTATATGATCTGAATGTCGGAAACGGCTCCAAAGATTTTCTTGAAATTTAGTATGCAGGGGGTTTCGGGGGCGATAAATCGATCTAACTAGGTTTCATTTTTAGAAAACGTCATTTTATCCGGGTTTTCAGGCAATGAAAAACTGCTACAATATTATTATAATACGAAGGTAAATTTCGCTATTATCTACAAGGTTAAAATAGCTCAGGTGGGAATCGGGCGGTCCTGACCCCGGTTCGGGTCCAGATGTCTCCAGTTCGATTATTTTTTCCCTTTTTTATTTTCAATCTGCTTTCTTTTTCTTTCTTTTGATAAAAAAAATCACAATTTACGAAAAAAAAAAAACGTAGCTCGATATTTTTTTTATACCGTAGCTCGGTACTTTTTTTACCGTTTTCATACCGTAGCTCCGTCATCTAGGTACTTTTATTTATATTTAAAAAACTTTTACCATGCAATAGATAACTTCAGTGCATGCAATAGATAACTTCATGTATTTTTATTGCCAATTGTGACAGATTTAATGGTCCTTCTGACTAATTACGCTAATGTATTCAGCAATGTCAGGGGCACAGTGAAATCGTTGCCATACTAGCCGTAAGCAAACTGTATTTTACGAAAAAGCTCAATAACACTGCCTGACCCGGGGATTGAACCCGAGACCTCATGACCAGCAGTCGTTCACACTATCACAAACTGCACACTGCACTACAAAGGCAGTCATACCGATTATGTTATGAATACAGTAGGTATTTATGATCACGAAAGTCTAAGATATTAAAATCTGTAGAACTGTGGAGCCAGCATAGTATCGTATTGTATATTTATTTTATGATAAATGACAATAAATTAGCCGTAAAAAAGTCTAAAGTGGGCACGGGTATATAGCATAATTATCTTGAAGAGCCTAGTTCGTTATGTACAGACACTTTAACACCACGCCATCTATGATATGCTACCCAAACTTGCTTCGTAGCAACGGTTCATAAGTTATTATTTAGGTTAGACCTTCTTTGAGGTATATTTAACTGTAAATTGTATGATTCTGTTGCAAAACTCCGCAGTATTCCATTGAGGCACTTGTGTGTATCAATAAAACACAACAGATGGAGCTTAATTTTTATTATAACTAAAGTAGGCACTAATTCTATCACGTCTTGTCCCGACGGTAGCCATTTGCCATCGGGTGGGCCGTGACTCGTCTGCCGCCATAAGCAACAAAAAGCCTGTGTTGACGGACCACTGGTACTGTTGGATTACTTGTCATGGTTTTGTTTTAATTAGTGTGCGTGAGCGCGTGTAATTACAAGTTTGGCATAGTTTAATATGCCTTCACTGGATTGTTCGTAATGCTATCTATATTTTTTAGTTAATCTGAGGGCTTAATACACTACAAAAACTAAAGTCGCTATTAGTAGGGGACTTCAATTATTTATTCAACATCCTTTGGTAGTAAATCAAACTCCACTTGAATAGAACGTTACGTTTGCTTAGTCTTAGATAAAGAAAATTCGAGCATGTGAGAAATGACTAGGTACCAATTGATTAAAGTAGACGATGAAATATTTTTTTGTTTTGTTAAAACACCCCGTTTGCCGTGTGGGGCCACCACCAAGAATAGCTCCACCCTGTCTCTTCCTATGGGAGTCCTAAATGCTGACTAAGGGATTACCGGGGGATCAGGCAGCAGCGTTCCCCTGTGTACGAAAAACATCCACTGCGATCGCTAACCCGCCTGCCAAATGTGGCGATTATGGTAAAACCCCCATTTTGGGGAGGCCTATGACCAGCAGTGGACGATGAAAGGCTGATGGATGGATGGATGGATGGAATACTCCCCGTCGTACGGGGCAACGAACAGGATAGTGTGGGGCCCTCACCCACTAAATAAACTCGCTGTGTGCTACTGGCGGACTGCCAGAACTGTATGACATTACTTTGGTGGTTCACCGGTGGCTTACATTTCGGGTATCCTTAAACTTTTTTAAGCATAGACATTCATTCATTCATGTCATAAACCACGAGTGTTACCAGAGTATGATTTAAAATTACCCCAAATGACCCGACGATATCGTACGTACACGTACGTTACGTACATGAATACGTCGTCAGTGCCATAATATTCCCTATATATGATTTGCTGTAAACTTACTTTATACTTTTACTTCATTTATGTTTTAAACATAACTTTAAAAATTTACCCAAATTATAGAGATTATTTCTATTCGGTGACAACACTTTCACGCGCACATCTTTCAGAACTGGGCGGCTTCACCTTTTATTTGACAATGCGGTGTCTTTATTTTTTAGTTAGTCTGAAATCAAATAAAAAAGTTAAGATGGAACTCTGCGAACATAGAAGTGAGGCCGGTTAAAACTACGCCTTGCCGTGTACATACACACACACACACACACACACACGTATAACGAAACTGCGCCTTGAATTGTCAGTCGAGCTATCGCGGCGCTTCGATTAAAACGTCATCAAAAATATCGTAATTTACAAAGTAAAAATGCCGAATTGTGTTGTGAAAGGGTGAAAAAACCAAACTACAAGTGATAAAAACCAGGATGGAATCACATTTCACTCTTAAGTAAACTTGGAAACCAATATTTTCAATACGTCAAAATAAAATTGGAGTTTATTGCTTGAAACATACAAGCGTTGCCATTAAAACTGTTATATAAACTATAAACTGTTATAGTTTACCCTATTTTTGGGCAATGTGACTCGATTTTTTTACCCCCACACAAAAAGGAGGGTGTTATGTTATAAGTTTGACCTGTCTGTTTTGGTGTCTGTGTGCGTGAGTGTCTGTTTGTGGCATCTTGACTGCTAAACGAATGGGCTGATTTTGATGTAGTTCTTTTATGTTTAAAAGCTGACGATCGAATCGATTCGAACTATTGGTCTTCATGAAGAAAAAATGTCGGTGGTGACTCAAAATTTTGATTTGTGTTATTAGCCCGATAGAAATTAATTATTCGCTATTATGTTTTACATGTAGTGTTAACTATTTTCGTATTTGTATGAGTTTCGGCATATATTTTAATCATTTTCTATTGTCTTGTATACGTAGTAGTACCTATTTTCTTGTTGTAGTACTTTTTTATCATTCTCTATTGTCTTGTAGTTGTAGTGTAATCTATTTTACCAGGGCTTATGAATATTACATTTTAAAAAGATATTATTTAATATTCACAAACTTTATGGCAATAATCATGATCTGTTATACTATATACACGCATTTATACATTTGTTTGCATGGCTATATGGTGTTTTAAAATATTTTTGCAATTTTAATCAATTACTACATGTATAATATATGCGTCTATTATTTATGTGAAACAATGTAATGAACTAAATATTTATTTGAGAGTTGAGCTTTTTAATGCAGGGTCACTGGGGACACGCCAGAAGGAATTTTTGATGGCTTTGGACGAACTTTCAGTAGACATCATAGCTATAAACAAGACGTGGCTCAAGAAGGGGGAGGAGGGACGTACACCTCCTATTTCTAATTATTGACTGAGACATGTGCCACGCTCAAATGGTGTACAAAAAGATCGTGGAGGTGGCGTTGGCTTTTATATACGTCGAGATCTATATGCGCGGAATGTGCTGCATCCACACGCGCCAATGGTAGAGCAGATGTGGATTGATATATTTATAAACTCAAAATCAATAATTATAGGCACTGCGTATAGACCCCCGTGGCAAAATGTAAACACGTTCTTAGATGCAATTACTGACACGATATCATCCTTCTCTAGAGTTGATAAAATAATCTTAATGGGCGATTTCAATATAAATGTTTTAGATGCTAGTGATGTTAAAAGTAAGCACTTTAGTAATTTTCTGCAATATATTAATCTTAACAGTGTAATTGCTGAACCAACACACTATACGGATCACAGTGAAACTTTGATTGATTTGATATGCACGGACGCTGAAGTAGTTAAAACTACGGTACTTCATAAACCTGAATTAGGTCAGCATTCAATGATGGCTGTAGAAATAAATGTTGAAGTTGATAAACTTGCTCCACGTTGGATTACATACAGGCCTATGAAAGACATATTAACTGATATTTTTAATAAATATTTCGGTCAAATTGACTGGTGTTCTATTGAAAGCCTCAGTGACGTTAATCAAATGGTAGATAAATTTAATTAATTTATAACAACTTTATTTGACCTCCATGCTCCTATCAAAAGAGTTACTATTAAAGAAAAGAAATATCCATGGATAACGGAGACAGTCAAAGATATGATTAAGCTGCGAGATAAATATCACAAAAGATTTAAGATGAACAAGACAGAATCTCATCGTAAGTCTTATAAAGAATTAAAGGGCTTAGTTACAGCTGCAATCGAGAGTGAAAAATCTTCTTATTTTCGAATCAAAATTAATAAAAACGCTGGAAATCCCAAAAGGTTATGGAGTAATATTAAATCTAAAATTACTTATAATAATTTTAAAACGCAAGAAATACCCGATTCGTGTGACGATCCCGTAACTATTAATAGTCACTTTTTTAATGTCCCTGGTAGTAATAATATTGCTATTTCGGATTTGACTTATTTTGAATACAACCACTTAAGTCGAGGTTGCTTTTGTCTCCAGCCTGTTAGCGAGTGTGAAGTAATGGGTGTTATTAATAGTCTTAAATCCAATGCCTTAGGAATATATAGTATCATACTTGATATTCTAGTTATGACGCTTCCACATACTCTTACTGCTATACTTCTATTATAAATAGATCTATTACATCTTTTACGTTTCCGGAATTGTGGAAGACTGCTATAGTCAAAGCTATTCCCAAAAAACCTAACCCAATGAGTGTTCTAGATCTCCGTCCAATTAACATCTTACCCTGTTTATCTAAGGTTTTAGAGAAAATAGTCTGTCATCAACTTAAACAATATATAGAGGCTATAAATATTCTACCTAAACATCAGTCTGGATTTCATAAGGGTGTACTTCAACGGCTTTAATCGATGTAGTAGACAATATGCTGGATGCTAGAGATAAAGATATGTGCACGTTGCTCACGTTACTCGATTTCACGCGTGCATTCGATTCTATTAATGTTTCCCTTCTGCTATCCAAGCTATCTTACTTCGTATGTGATTCGGGAACGGTGCGTTGGTTTAACAGCTATTTGAGTAATCGCTATCAATTTGTTAAGGTGATAAATAGTAAGGATGGTAGTAGTGCTGTTCCACCCCTTTCTCCTGTAATTAGAGGAACTCCGCAAGGATCTGTACTTGGCCCTCTACTATTTATTATTTACACAGCAGACATAACCAGAGCCTTAGTTAACTGCAAGTATCATTTATACACAGAGCCCCCAGATTTACACATCTTTCTACCCACAGGATTATCCAGAATTTGTGGATAAAATAAATCAAGATTTAAATTGGGTAACAAATTGGGCAAAATAAAATTTATTAGTTCTTAATCCTAATAAATCTAAATTCGTAATCATAGGATCTGCATAGGTATACGTAAATTACAAAGCATCAGACCTATAATCAAGGATGGTAGTCAAACTGAGGAGGTCACAGAAGCTCGTAATCTCGGGGTTGTTATGGACGGGATGTTACAATTTGAGACTCACTTACTTGAATCTGTACGAAACTGTTTTTACCGTCTTAAACTATTATATAAGATTAGACCTTATATTAATTTAGATATGCGTATCCTACTCTGCGAGTCGCTTATACTATCAAAACTCAACTATGGCAACATAGTTTATGGTCCTTGCCTCCTCGTTAGCACTGAGAGACTCATTCAGCGCGTGCAAATAGCTTGTGCGAGGTTTTGTTTTCCTATCCCACCGCGCTCACATGTTACTCCATTTCTTAATAGAGGTCGAATGTTGAAGATGTCATCACGAAGAAGGCTCCACTTAGCCACACTTCTATTCGGTGTCATATTGTCTCAAATACCCAAATATCTTTATGACAAGCTTACCTGGTCTAGTGATCATAACATATACAGAACTAGAGCTTCATTATACCTTTTAAGTACACCTAAACATAGGACTGCTGCGTTTCGTGGTAGTTTTAAATTCGCTGCCACCCACTGTTGGAATGACTTGCCACCACCTCTGCGAGAGTTAAAGTCAGTAGCTTTGTTTAACCAAAAATATAAAGAACACCTGCTTAGCGCTCAAATCCAACAGCTGCCATAGAGATGACGTTCTTAAGCGTACTATAAATTTATACAATCGTCTTACTGTACTTAATTTTAATTTTTAATAAATATTAATATTGAATGCGTTCATTTACACTACAGTATAACACTACACAGCAATGAATATATAACTGAAATACGCTATCACTTAAGTAAATATTACAGTTACACATCAAGATAATTTTAAGTACGTAATAACTTATCAGTGAACGCAAGAGGTCTTAGCAGAATATCAGCGCTGTCCACGCATTATTGTGGGGGGAGCACAAGCTGAGCTAAGAGCCTTTTTTGACTCTTCACTAATTCGTATGATACATTAACATATATGTTGTTATTGTGATTATCCCTGACGTATTACATGCATGCCCATCTACTTGGTAATATTTGTAAGAGAGCAAAATAAACATATTTCTTTCTTTCTTTCTTTCAATTTCGGGTACTCCCAATTGGTACCCAGCCCTACCACCAGTCATACAATGGATGATAATTGCTTTCTTCCCTTGGTCGCCTCATACGACACCCGTGGGAAAGAATGGGGTGGTGATACTTGTATTCTTAGTCCGTCACCACACAGTATACAATCGTTTGTCGTAATAGTTGCCCCGAGGATGCCCTGTGGAGCGGCAAAACACGTGTAGAGAGAAGTAACGGTATAAATATGTAATTGGTGTGTGTTGTTGCACCGCTTTTGCATATTGCATTAAATTACAGGGGAACGGGCGGTGCACTTGACTGTCTTGCAAAGCATACCATCATTTGTGTAAAACAACAGGGCAACAACCAGGTTTTTATTAATTTAGAGATAAACACGAATATGCTGGGCACGAACATAAAATTAATTTAATACGTTGCGTTACTGGGAAATACCTAAGCATTAGGTTCCACCATATTGCTAAGTTAGAAACAATTTCGAAATCGATTGAAAGTAAGAGGCAATCTTACAAGAAATTAATTCAGCACAAAGGTTTTTAAATAAATAATAATGCACAAAAATAAATACTCAGTAATTTTATTCTTAAAATATTCTTCTTCCCATATCCTTTTCACTACCGCCACTACTTTTTACATACACTTCGCGTCCGAATGGCTGACAGAACACTTGTTCTATCATGTTTTAACATTTAACAATTAGGAACATTATTTTGTAATATTGGGGTAATTTAAATTATGATTGCAACACCGGCCCACGCACTACATCTTTATAAAACCGGCCACACTTCGTTGTTCGCAAAGTTCCATCTTAACTTTTTTATTTGATCTGAGGTCTGAAATTAAACCCTATATTTTCATTAATAGTGCATAGTTATGTTATCATTATTTCAAGTTCTTACGTTGAGTTGGAAAATATCACTATGTCGTTTGCCATCTAAGATCAGGGAAATGAGGTCAACCTAACTGATTGATCATTATTTATTGCAAACCTGATTCTATCCTTGACACAACACAACAAATGTGTTAATTAATCTAGAATAATATTTAATTGTACGAAAGCAATTAAAATAACATGTAGGTATACAACATTCAGTATTCATTTTTTGCCCATTGGATATATATCATCTTTAACTTGCCATGTTGGGATATAAGGTTCATTTCCACCACCATCAAAAAAAATACCTGTCTGCACACCCCATTGAGGGTAAGCATATTCATAATATTCACCAGGCCATATCTCCGCATGTAAATAAATTGGATCAAGGTAGTATCTAAGATCGGTAAATACTAATATTCTTTCATCGTTATAACGAATTTCAAAGCATCCTATACCATAAACAGTATGTTTTTGATAAAAACCAGCACCATTTTGAATACCAGCATAATTATTACTATTTATAATACAAATAAACTTGCCCCACCACTTCGGAAGATATCTTGAGCAGTCTACAAACTGATTTCTGCTTGTCTGACCGTAATAAATCTTGTAGTTTTCAGTATAATGAATATAATTTTTAAATCCAGAACCGGCGAACCATATGTCATCCATGTAAAATATTGAATATTTATAAGGTAAGAAGTTTCTATAAGCATATGCATATGCATGATATAAATGCGTGTAAAGATACATTTGATCGAGGCTGTGGATTAAAGCTACGTCGTGTCTTGGTGAGTGATAGCAGAAGGGTCCATGGCAATGTTCAGGGTTAAGGCTTTTGGGGAACAGTCTTGTGACTCTCCATACCCGGTATCTCCATGGAGTATCATGAAACCCATTACGTCCGAGCGCCCAAATTCGTAGTTGGTTCTGTTTGTCCATGTATGGGTCTAAATAATTTGCAGATGTAATCAGGGTTCTTCTGTTCAGGATTGTTGCAGTACCAAGATTGAGTAAATCTACAACAAGAGTAAGTTTTTTAAGTGGAGTTCAGAATTATGTCCAGTAAGAAATGAGAAATCCGTGATTTAAGCATTCACCATATATGAGCAATATTATGACGTCAATTTAGTAAAATGCCTTTAGAACTAAAAAAGTTTTACGACTTTTAATCTAATTACCTTCAATCATCAATAACAAGATACATTGTTACGAACAAAATCAAATTAAAAACAAAAAAAAACAGCCAAATATCATAATCTTATTGAAGATTATGTTAATTGATTGAATGAGGCGACACTGGGCGGAAGTCCATTGTTATTATTATAAAATAGATATTTTTAGGAGGAAAGCCCACCACTCACCCACGTATTGTCAATCCCGACAATCTTTGGACAGAATAACCAAAGAATAATAATAATGTAATACACCTCTGCCTACCCCTTCGGGGAATACAGGCGTGATGCTATGTTTTTTTTTTAGAATAACCAAAGATTGCCAATCCGCACTCTCACAGATAGAGGAGAATCTGATAATAGCAAATTAGTATGCACGATAATGACAAAAAACTCACCAAAGCGACACAGCCATGCGATACGGTAGGACTCTCAGAATAAAAATCCGAACACAAATTCGACACGTGTTTCGCCTCTAAACGAGACATTCTCAAGAACGCTCGGGAACAAATGAACGAAGCTTACTCGTGTATCTTGCTTATATACCCCTTCCACTACCCGACGTTTATGAGGAATCGCTCGAACGATATGAAAACAATTTTAGATCTATATTTTTTAGCATTTGACATGCTCCGCTACATTGTTTTTATTAAAGTATAAATTATATTTTTAGATGGCGTTGGTCGTAAGACAAATGTGATAAGAAAATTGGGATGATCGAAAGATCAGTAGGATAGCTCAGTGGCTTAGAGCACTTCCCCGGATTGGAAAAGACGCGGGTTCGATTCCCGCTCCTACTAAAAATCTCTTTTTCCTTATTGACAAATAATTTATACTTTAATAAAAAAAAAGTAGCGGAGCATGTCAAATGCTAAAAACTATAGATCTAAAATGTTTAAAAAAATCGTGCCATCAAATAGTATGAATTTGAATTGCAAAATTAAATTTACTATATTGGATGCATGTAATTGCTCTCCGATAGATGGCGTTGGTCATAAGACAAATGTGATAAGGAAATTGGGATGACCGAAAGATCAGTAGGATAGCTCGGTAGCTTAGAGCACTTCCCCGGGTTGGAAAAGACGCGGGTTCGATTCTCGCTCCTACTAAAAATCTCTTTTTCCTTATTCACAAATAATTTATACTTTAATAAAAAAAAAGATATGAAGACAAGTTTAGTAGTGGGGAACTGCAGTTTGGTAGTTCATTCAGCAACACGTTTCTATTGACTTTATTTATTTCTCATTGTTCTAAAACGGATAGTCTAATATTTTTATCACAAATATGCAAGGGCTCGAATGTATGGCGATTATCTAATGAATGGTTATAATCTAATCGATGTTTCGCAAAATGTGACTTCTCAGGGTAATTATGCCTATACACAGCTATATGTATTTGAGATTCTAATTTATATGCAATGCTGCCAGCCTTCTGGGGACGTTACCGAATGATGGTGACGCGGAGGAATTCTTCGATGCCTAGAATTAGCCTATTTGTAAATATATAATATATAAAATAAAATCACTATAGAAAAAAAAGCTAAAAGCTGTCCGTGTGATAATATACTTACACAGCTACATCTATTTACTAACGAACTGAGACAAAGGTTTTAAAATAGTTTTAAGTTCAACCTAATTACAATTATGGCACTTAGTAATAAAGTCACAAATCTTTAAAATATTTTCTTACATTTACGATCATTCGTCACACAAAACGAGCAAAGCAATAATTCACTACTGCCACTTAAACGTGAAAAGACAAAAATAACATTAGTAAATGTTATTTGTCTTTTCACTTTCAAACAACAAATAAACAAATTAAGAGTTCATTCTTATTTACCGAGACGAATTTTTTGGGTCGACGTGATATCTATTGCATAGTTGATCGAAGCTAATTACGAAGAATGCTTATATTACATAGATGTATGTTAATAGATATCACTGTACTTAATTATTGACGAGGATGTAATAGCCCATAAAGTTGCAGTTAGTGTATCTGTAGTCTTAAATATATTATTGCATATTGGAAACACTGAAAAAGCATTACCGTGGGTGATCCCAGCAACAACGTATAATCTTCTCCTAAAAGTTAATTCTGCCCAATCCCAATGTGGGAAGAACAGTTTCAACCAATCATTTTCCGTTCTCAACCATCGAAATCTGCAATATCGTATATTCAAGTCGTCCTGTGATACATATGCTTCAGTTGTAGTTCCTATATCCCAAAAAGCTGACGTTCCATTCAGGAAAAAGTACACCAAAAAATTTCTGTAGAGTAACGACAAAGAAAACATTTATTTTTATATTATTTTGTGTTGTTTGCATGCAGTACCGCTGTTTAAAATGAACTTAAAGTTGAATTATCCTTTTTTTTTTGTTTAGGCGGATAAATATGTACCTAACAGCACACTCACTAAATTAACCCGCCGTGTGCCGTCTCTCCACCTGTGCTGGCGGGCCACTGGACTATTCTTTTATTCTTTATTGTACACACACATGACTTAATTATTTTTTGGATTAAATACAATAAATATAAATGACTAGCCATTGCCTGCGGCTCCGCCGCAGCCAAAAGCTCGTTTCAGGTAATATATCAGTTTCCCGATATAGTAGCGGGATAAAATGTATACCAATTTTTAAGTCTAATCAAGAGCTATCAAATAAAAAAAGTTACATCAAAATTTGTTTAATAGTTTGTTTTTGATAAGCAGACAAACAGATAAAAATTCTAAAAAATATGTATTTGTGTTTAGACACACCTATTATAGTCATTTTTTCTCATATATCTTAAACGTACGGACACAGCTCTGTTACAGCTTTATAATAGTCTAGATGTACAAAGGCGAGCTTAATTCAGTACTGATTTTTCTACCAGAAAACCTTTGAGAGTAATAATAATATATATAGATGTATAATGATGTAAATATATATCAATATACTAAATACATACTTATTGACTGTTAAGAAGCGATAGAAAATGTTCTTTTAATTTTGTCTTCAAAACGCACAAAGACGTGCTTTCGCGTATATTCTATGGAAGATTATTCCAGAGCCGAACTGCTTGGACCGTAAAAGAGTCATCGTACCGATTAGAATTGTGAATAGGAGTGCGTAATAAAAGAGAAGAAGAAGTGCTGTAGGGCTTACCCCGAGGGACAAGATACTCGAAGCGGTCACGCAGGTAGGAAGGGGAATTAGGATTGTGTAGAATAGAAAAAAGAAAAAAGAGAATGTGAGAATTCCGTCGCTGCCGAATAGGCAGCCACTTTAATTTCACATGATACTCAGTGACGTGATCGTATTTATAGAGACCGAAAATGAAGCGGCTGCCTAAATTTTGCAGGCGTTCGAGTTTATTAAGATGTTCCTCCTTAGCATCCAGATATCAGCAGCAGCAGCAGCAGCAGTGGTAAAAAGAGGTAATGTGCAAGAATAACTTTGGTTTAAAAAGGCAAGAATTTCGGGAGGCGCTTGAGTGACTGAAACAAGCAGAACATTTTTCTGCTAACCTCTGCAATGTGATTATTCCAGGAAAGGTATTGTACAGAGCCAAATCTACCGGAACAATACCAACCTTTTGCAAAGTATCGGTGTGTAGTAATTAATCCTTATTAATGTTAAGAATGTGAAAGTGCGTTTCTTTAGTACGTTTTCACACCAAATCTACTTAATTGAGTAGATTTGAGTTGAAAACGTTCATCATGAATTTAAGCAAAAAAGTGATTGAACTACAGTGAAGAAAATGTATGCGACCGTTTAAATACTATCAGCTTTTTACGAGTTTGATAATTTAGGCTAAATTCATTATTCTGTTATATCGGTGATATTAAAAGAATATACCTTGAAATAATTCTAAAACATTTCGTTGGATTTGCAGGACACCAAATCCTCACCAACGAAAAGCAAACGTTTCTTTCTACCACTGCTAGATTATGCTGATATCTGGAAACTAAGGAGGAACATCTTAATAAACTCGAACGTCTGCAAAATTTAGGCATCCGCTTAATTTTCGGTCTCCGTAAATACGATCACGTCACAGAGTATCATGTGAAATTAAAGTGGCAGCGACGGGATAATAAAAATCTCTTTTTCCTTATTCACAAATAATTTGTACTTTAAAAAGTAGCGGAGCGTATCAATTGCTAAAAAATATAGATCTAAAATATTTAATTTATTCTTCACTTACGTCCATGTTATCCTATTCAATGTTTTAAAACTTGTCCCTTTCATCTTTTAGTTTAGATCTTAAACAATCGGTTTTAATTTAAATTCAATTCTGAAAGAAAGAAAGAAAAAAAATCTGTAAGTGTTTAAGATAAATAAATTAATTTCAAAATCATTGTTGTTGTAGTAAAATCTACAATGCTTGCTCGAGATATTTCAACGGATAGATTGAGAGCTGTGTCTATACATTTAAGACATTTGAGAAAAAATAATGTGTTATAGATGTGTCTGAACACAAAACAATATTTTTTAGATTTGTTGTGTGTTTGTTTGTTCGCGCATCACACAATAGCTACTGAAGATATATAGATGCAACTTTATTTGATATCTCTTGGTTAGACTTAAAAACTGGTATACATTTTATCCCGCTACTATATCGAGAACCTGATATATAACCTAAAAACTAGCTTTTGAATGCGGCAGAGCCGCGGATAAAGGCTAGTTTATTATAAGCTTCCTTACAATGACAATCCATCAATCCGTCCATCCATCAGCCTTTCAATGTCTACTGTTGGACATAGACCTCCCCAAGAGAACGCCACAACGAGCGGTCTCGTCATGGGAGATAATGCCGTAATCGCCACGCTTGGCAGGCGGGTTGGCGATCGCAGTGGATGTTGTTAATACTTGAGGGAGTTCTGCTGGCCACTCCCCCGGTATTCACTCAGTTGGCTCTTACGACTCCCGTGGGCCGAGAGAGGTGGAACAATTCCAAAGCCAGCCACATGGGCTATAAAATAATGACAATAGTATAGCTTTATTTGTTTCCTTAATTAAGTGTCACATAATTTACACTTAGTCCAGTTAGATAACAAGGCGTTTAATCTATAAAGATAAAAAAATAGACGTCTTCGGAAGTCTGGCAGATACAAAACATCGAAATTTTTTTGTAGAAACAATGAGAAGAAATAAAATGATCTTAATTTTTGTTATTGTATAAAATTATGATATGTAGGGTAAACTGTATAATGATTGGCACTCTAAGCATACTTAAGATTGATATACATTCAGTCAAGAAAGTATTGGGAATGGATGATTTGTTCATGGTTCCAAAGGCAAATTTTTGTTTTTTTTTTGTTGTTGTTAGATTGGCACAACTGTTATCCATTTTGGCGCGTAGTTTGAGTTGTATCGATGTTGCAAAGTTTTATTTGTGTGTTGTGTACATTCCCCCTAGAGCTACCGAGGAATTATACATGTGTTGGTTCCAAAAGGTTGAATCAGTTATAGAGACCTTAAAAAGTGCCGTGGTCATTGTTGGCGACTTAAACCTAAGCCCTAAGTATATTTGTAATCAAATTTTAAGTTACTATTGTTATTTTCTTACCGTTAATGGAATGAATGAGGTGTATAATGCATATGGGGGTAAACTAGATGTCATGCTGTTGTCAGAGTGCATTAATCACGTAGAAGTATCAGAAATAGCGGGAGGTGGTCTTGTACCACGGCGAGATGAATATCTAAAAACCAGAGCAGGCTTTGAACCCCGGATAACGTATAAAGGTCAAGAACACGTAGGTAAAAATGCTGCACAGGCTTTCTCTAGTTTCTTTGCTAATGCTTTTTTGCCTAATACCCCTTGCCTTGATCACAATAAACACAATATCACTGATAAAAGTAACTCAGCTAACTTTATGCAGATCTCTGAGATTACAATGCAAGAATTAGAAAATGGCTTTTATAAACTAAAGGCCAATACTGCCATAGGCCCAGATAATTTCCCCTCGTTTATTTTAAAAGCTTGCAAAGAATTCTTAAAATTACCACTTCTTCATATATTTAACCTAGCACTTTCCTCAGGCATTTATCCAAACTTTTGGAAGATATCCAGAGTTATACCCATATCTAAATCTAATTTAACCGATGAAGTTGAGATCTATCGACCGATAGCCATTCTTTCTGCACTGCCTAAATTATTCGAATCAATAGTTCACAGCCTCATCAACCGCCAAATACAACCTTATTTTTGTAATGCCCAACATCGATTTAGATTAAATCGTTCCGCTAATACTAATCTTTTAAGTACCATAAATATCATCTCACAATATTTAAATAAAGGCATACAGGTAGATGTTCTCTACCTTGATTTCGAAAAAGCTTTTGACCGTGTACATTACGGTATCATACTTTCGAAATTAAATAATATAGGTTTTTCTACAAAACTTCTTAATTTATTTCATAATTATTTAAAAGATCGGCCAATACGTTCGTCATGGTTGCTTTGAATCCTCAAAGTATCACACTCGATCAAATGTCAGTCAGGGCTCAATTTTAGGTTCTTTATTATTCGGAATAATGGTAAATGATATAGAATCGGTCCTTAAGCATGCTTGTTGTTTGCTTTATGCTGACCATCTAAAATTTAGTTATGGTATTAAGGTAGTTTCAGATACATCTGCTCTCCAAGAGGATATTAATTCAATACTTCAGTGGAGTATTGATAATAAACTTTACTTTAACACATCAATTTGGCCGTGTGGGGCCGGCTTTAGAATTGTCCCACCCCTCTTTACCCACGGGAGTCGTAAGAGCCGACTGAGGGAATACCGAGGGAGTGGGCAGCAGCACTCCCTCGAGTATTAACAATATCCACTGCGATCGCCAACCCGCCTGCCAAGCGTGGCGATTACGGCATTATCCTCCATGACGGGACCGCTCGTTGTGGCGTTCTCTTGGGGAGGCCTATGTCCAGCAGTGGACGTCGTTGAAAGGCTGATGGATAACACATCAAAATGTAATGTAATGTCATATAGTCGAGCACGTATTCCTTGCCATGCCGAATATTTTTTAGGTTCAGAGTTGATCACCCGTATTTCCTCTGTTAGAGACCTCGGAATATTATTTGATAATCATCTTACTTTCCACGAACACATGAGGTCATTGGCTAAAGATGGTTACCGTAGGTGGTACCGTAGGGTTTTGTTATTCGCAATATGCGGGATTTCAATAAATCTTCAGTTATTAAACTAGTTTATACTGCCTTAGTCAGAAGTAAATTAGAAACAGCTTGTGTCGTTTGGAATCCTTACAAAAGTTCTTATGCCTTACTTCTCGAAAAAGTACAAAAAAGATTTCTTTGCTTTTTGTATAAAAAACAGTTTGGATACTATCCTTTCTTGTTTCCAACACAGTTTTTACTTGGTATGTTGAATTTTAATTCTCTTGAAGTGAGACGTAATTACTCACTTCTCACTACTGCTTGTGAAATTATACGTGACAAATCCGATTGCCCGGAACTAGTCGCTGAATTGGTTAGACTGTTTGTCCCAGATGTACCAAAACAAATACTTCGACCCCGGAAACAGAAATTGTTAGCTATACCTCCTGCCCGTACAGTGTCACATGCGAACTCTCCTTTTATACGTGCACTGACTATGTTAAATGCACTCTTGGCTATAGCACAAGATGGATTGATATAAGTCGGGCATGTTTGGGTTATTGTGAGGTGATGGATAGAAGGTAATTTAAATAATTTACTGTTTATATTATGTCTTTTTGATTATTTTTTTTGTTTTAATTGTACTGATATCTATTATGTATAACGAATTCGTTTACACTGTAAAGTTATGCATTCATTTCCATAAATAAATAACTCTGTTATTTATATTAAATACTGTGCTGTTTCTAGTTATATCATATCTAGTGTGTATTGCGAATTTCATAATGGACAAAAACATCGAACAAAGAGTTTGTCTTAAACTTTGCATCGCCAAAGGAATTTCATGTTTGGAGTCACTGAAAATGTTACAGAAGGCTTACGGTGAATCGACTTTATCAAAAACACGTGTTTATGAGTGGTACAGAGCGTTTAAAAGCGGTCGAGATGTGATGGAAGTTTTGCCTCGCTCTGGTAGGCCATCAACGTCTGCAACTGAAGTTAACATTGCAAAAGTGAAGGAAATAGTGACTGAAAATCCTCATTAAGCTTTGAGAGAGATAGCCGCCAAACTTTCTGTGTCTCACGAGTCGATCCGTACCATTTTAAATAATCACTTGGGTATGAAACATGTTTCCGCTCGGCTAGTCCTAAAAGACCAGGGGGTTAGGCAGAATCTCATATATATCGAATGTCGATCGTATCGTGACCACTGTCATTGGTTGAAAACCCGATGCGTGATGTCACAATAATCCGTTGGCCAATCACGGTGATCTCTCAACCAATCACAGTGATCACGATACGATCGACATGTTAGATATGAGATTCTGCCTAAACCCCCTGAATTTTCTACAAAAACTCTATCGCATGAGTCGGTGAGGACATGCTAGAACGAGTCACTTCCGACCCAACGACCCATTCATGAAACGCATTTTTACTGGTGACGAGACGTGGGTTTACGAGTTTGACATGCAAACTAGTCAACATGTTTCGGAGTGGCGACTTCCAACTGAACCGAAACCGAAAAAACCACGCCAAAGTCGATCAAAAGTCATATTGACTGTTTTCTTTGACTATCGCCGTGTTGTGCACTCGGAATTCTTGCCAGAAGGTCAAACGGTAAATAAAGAATATTATTTGAGCATTATGCGGCGTTCAAGAGAGCAAATTCGACGAAAAAGACCAGATTTGTGGAAAGAAAATTCTTGAATTTTGCACCACGATAATGCGCTTTCGCACAAGGCCATCATTGTAAAAACAAACAAAAAAAACTTAGGATCACGCCTATTTTCCCCAAAGGGGTAGGCAGAGGTATATTACATACCCACGACTCGCCAGCTATGTTTAAGTCTCACGTAATAGGGGGCGAGCCTATTGACGTCTACCGGGCACATTTCCAAACTCCGGGCTGCTACTGAGAATTTTTCTTTTTAGGAAAAAGCTCAATAGCATTCCCCGCCCTGGGAATCAAACCCGAGACCTCATGATTAGCAGTTGCATATACTACCACTACACCACCGAGGCCATCATTGGGAATTAATTTTTGTCCAAACACTCAATAAATACCATCGAGCAACCACCATATTCACCAGATATGGCTCCAACCGACTTATTTCTTTTTTCTAAATTCAAATTACCACTTCGTGGCACCCGTTTTCAATCGATAGAAGACATAAAGGAGAATTCGCTGCGAGAACTGAACTCAATTCAGGAAACAGCGTTTAAAAAATGTTTTGATGATTGGATTATTCATTGGCGTAAGTCTATCGTTTCTGAAGGAGCATGCTTTGAAGGTGATATAATAAATTTGGATGAATAACAAAAAAATTGTGTATTATTGATCTTTTCCCGGTACCTTCTTGACAGAGTAGTACTTGAAATTACAGTCATTGGCACCAGAAGTACAGTTACTGTTATTAACACATAGAAATCAGTCATTGGCACCTAATAAAGTAAGATTATAACAGGAAATTGGTCAAAAAAAGCACTCGTTGCCATTATTTACCTAAAAACTAGGCATAATCTATGTTATAGTCGTTTATTGATGACCCTTATTAGAAAGTGATGTTTTGACATTTTTGCACGGCGCCGGTATATATTTATTTTCTTTAATGCTGCCAGCTATAATATTATAACACCTACTTTTTTCTGCAAGCAATGTTACTATTGCAGATTATGAAAAAAAGTAGAGTAGAACAGATGTTTTTTGCTGCACCAGTTCTTAATATTTGCATTTAAAATCTAAAGTACCAATGACTAAGGGGGTGCCAGCAATACTATAGTTTACCCTATAAAATAACGGAAATGGACGTACCTAAAGGCAATGAACTAACAGTGTGAATGGATGCTATTACTATAATATAATTAATAATATGAGAATATTTTTTGTCTTATATCATTCTGAATAAGCACCCTCTTGTTATCCATAGATGAATGAAAACTATTATTGGGTTATTAATTGACGTTATGCTTCCTAGTTACATGATTTTGTCAACAGATGTTGTTAAAACAATAAAATAAATTGGCGTGGCAACGTCGACACGCTATAAGCCAGTTTAACCCTCCCTTCACAATAGATGATTTCACATAAAAAAAAAAACAAGTATAATACTTACTTCCTTTTTTTATATTTATGTAGCTATCCCACGGGAACCGTTACGGGTCGTTACAGGTCAAAAACATTACGGATAAATATTGGACAATTGAGGTGTCCATCAAAATAGCTCGTGAAGGTGAAATAGACAATCACTCCGTACTAATGTCGTTAATCAGTTAAAATTAAATAGATCGGAATCCAAACCTATGTCTTTTTTTGTATTTTTTTGAAACCCGCCGTGTGCCGTCTCTTCGCTTTTATTGGCGGGCAACTGGAACTATGTTACATAGCTTCGGTGGTATCGGAAGCTAAACCTAACTAATTTTGAGCTAAAATTAGGAACATCATACTTACAGAGAGTGCATTTGGTACCTACTTCTGACAATAAAATTCCAGCAAAGTAATCATAATTATTCAAACGATTATACTGAATTATACACGAGCACTAAGTTTGGCTTGACGGAACTTCACAAAAACATATGAACGTTAACTGAAAATCAGAATGAGTTTTGAATTAAGCAAATATTTAATGTGGTTGATTCACATCAATATAATTATAAGTCGATCTTACTAAAATTTAATAAAATATTTAATTCTCAATGCGCTTCGTTTAGATAGTAAAATAGTTCTGCACCAAACCGTTAAGAGCAGGTTGTTTAAAACTGTGTTTGTAAATAAATAACAGGTTATGCAAAGTTACTCATAAACAAAATATTCTTTTGACATAAATGCAATTTAAAATATGTTTTTATTGACAAGATCACAGAAACATAATATGCATACTTTGTTTATAAATAAATCTGACCGGACGTGTATCGTCTTCAAATTCTTCAAGTTTAATATTTTTTGATATTTACACAAATGAAATATTCTATATACAATGCGAAAGTGGAAGGATGTAGGTACAGGGGAAGACCGAGACTCACCTACCTAGACCAAATCGGTCATGTATTAAAGGAAGGTGGAGTCAGGAGTCTCCGAAACCGGCGAGCGTGTATGAAGAGAGTTATGAATGTTGAGTAAGCGAGAGATTTATGCAAGAATAGAGCCTCTTGGCACTCTGTTCTCTCTGCCTACCCCGCAAGGGAAATGGCGTGATGATAAGTTAGTTAGTGAAATATTCTAACACTAGATTCAGCCCGCGATATCATCTGCGTGATCTTCAGAATATAAATACGTTACTGTATGGCACACTAATGATTTCTATCCAAAAATTGATATGCCACAGGACCTTATTTTTGCGTCATAAAAATAATAAGTCCTATATCTTTTACCGAGTTATGAACTATATCTATATCTATCTATACTTTTATAAAGCTGTAACAGAGCTATATCTGTAAATTTGAGATATTTGAGAAAAAAATATTGTATTAGGCTGTACTAGAGGCGCGGCTGAACACAAAACATTTTTTTTTAGATTTTTGATGTGAAACATCTAATGCGGAGGGAGGGTGAAATCGGCTGTTAGCGTGGCAACGCTTTTATTTTACTTGTCCCGTTCAAATCTTGCAAGTTAAATTTGACACAATTCCCGGTTTCTGATTGAGCTGAAATTTTACAAGCATATGTATATCACGTGACAACAATGCAATATTATGATGACATGGAGCTGATCTGATGATGGAGCTGGGAGGTGGACATAGGAATTCTATAATGAAACGGCGCCACCCCATCGAGTTTGGGTTCTTTTGATTCGTCTTGACGAGTACTTTGTCTTTAGATGGTATCCAGGGTCTGATGATGGAGCTAGAAGGTGGCCATAAGAACTCCGTTATAAAACGACATAGCTCCATCGAGTGTGGGTTCGTATGATTCGTCTTGATAAGTACTTTGTCTCTAGATGGTATCCAGGTTCTGATAATGGAGCTGGAAGGTGGCCACAGTAACTTTGTAATGAAACGACCCAAACTCATCGAGTTTATACTCGTTTGATTCGTCTTAAGGAGTACTTTGCCAAGTTATGATAATTTTATTTCTACAAAATAATTTCGATGTTTTCACATCTGGTAGACGTCCCGCGACGTCTAGTTTTTTGTCTGTTTGTTTGTTCGCGCATCACGCAAAAACTACTGAACGGATTTTGATACAACTTTTTTTTTGTTTGATAGCTTGATTAGACTTAAAAACTGGTAATACATTTTATCTCGCTACTATATCGGGAACCTGAGATATAACCCAAAAACTAGCTTTTGGCTGCGGCGTAGCCGCGGTCAAAGGCTAGTATATGCTAAGTTTCATGATGGCCCCTCCAGTAGTTAAGTCGTGAAAGCGTAACAAGCAATCAAACACACATTTGCATTTATAATATTAGTAAGGATTATGAAATTGTTAGCGTTTACTTGATTTTCTACCATACCATAAATCAACTAAAAGCAATAGATTGCGAATAAGTATCTTATTCTCTAAGTTTGTTTATATTATCATAACAGAAGCATCACACGTAGCAGGCCTGAAGGTGAAGAGGAAATAGAGTGCTGATATAAATATGTTATGGAAAGTACCACAGCTTATTTGGTACTTGTTGTATGTACACGTGTGTATAAAAAAAAATATTAAAGCACAATTTTAATAAATTTTATTTTCTGCCTAATGGGTACAAATCATATTGCGTTTGCCAGCTTGGAATATAAGGATTATTACGACCACCATCACCATACCACATTATTTTGATACCCCATTGAGGATAAGCATACTCGTAATACTCGCCAGCCCTAATACTTGCATATCTGTGAATCCAGTCGATATAAAACCTTAAGTCTGTAAACACGAAAATCCTATCCTCATTGTAACGAATCTCGAAGCATCCCAAACCTACGATGTAGGTGCCATCGAATAGACCTCCTCCATTCTGCAAGCCGGGTACGCTATGCATATTTTTAAAACAAACAAATTTTCCCCACCATTTTGGAATATATTTTGAACAATCCACGATCCAATCCTGGCCCATTTTATGAAAAAATATTTTATAGTTGTCGTAAATATGTTGTATATATTCGAACCCTGAACCAGCAAACCACACATCGTTCCATCTTAGTATTTGATGCCTCTCATGATATGGTATGAAAGCTCTGTACGCATATTGATATCTCTTGGGAGGTGAACCGTATACGTACATTTGATCTAGACTATGAATTATAGCTACGTCATGACGAGGTGTATGGTAGCCCCAAGGACCGTGCTGATGTTCTGGATTTAGGCTTCTAGGAAACAATCTCGTAACCCTCCACACTCGATATCTCCAAGGTGAATAGTAATTGCCTAGTCGACCAAGAGCCCATATGCGTAGTTCAGTCTGCTTGTCCATATAAGGGTCTAGATAATTGGCTGATGTAATCAAGGTTCTTCTGTTTAATATAGTGGCTGTACTGAGGTTGATAAGACCTGTAATATTTTGAAGGCAACTAAGTATTACTGGGGTAATTCTTGGCATTGTTATTATAACTTTTTGGGAATAGTCCTATGGAGTCGGGGTATGTGAAACTCCCCTAATGAGGGTTCGCAGGATTTCCGACTAATCATTCGGTGATTAAAGTTACCTTATTCGGCCTCGTGGCGTAGTCGGTAATGTAACCGACTTCCGTGCACGAGGTCGTGGGTTCGATTCCCACTCAGGACAAATATTTGTGTGATGAACACAGATATTGTATCTATTATATGTATAGCTTAGTTTGGGACCAGAGGACGATGTGTGCAAAAAAAGAAAAAAAAAAAAAAAAAAAAAACCTGAATATATTTTTTTTTTTTTTTTGCTGTCGATAATAGCAAACTAAAGAGCAGTACTTGTGAGTTGCTAGCAAGTGCACAGAAAAGACAATAGAAAGGTAAGGTAGGCAAAATAAGAAAAACTGACAGAAGATAAATATTTGGAAACTTTAAAAGATAGAGAAAACTAGATTGGAGGATCTTTGACGGGCCTCGTGGCGTAGTCGGTAGTGTAACCGACTTCCTTGCACGACGTCGTGGTTTCGATTCCCACTCAGGACAATTATTTCGGTGATGAACACAGATATTTGTACTGCGTCTGGGTGTTTTCTATCAATTTATTATTTCTATATGTATGAAAAAAAGTAATATAGATATGTATTATATCCGTAATCTGGTACCATAGCACAATCATTAAGCTTAGTTTGGGACCAGAGGACGTTGTGTGAAAATATTCGTGAATATTTATTTATTTTATTTATTTATTATCTATGCAAAGGATGATGAAGAGGAAATGAGGCTCTTCTCATCCTTTGCTTTGGGCTTTTTCCGCTCAACAGGTGTAATGCAACCGTGAAATTATCTACCTTCACAAATACTATAGTTGTCAGAGAATATAAGCTATATAGAAAAGGAAAGATCTCTCTCAAGCCTAAAATAAGTTCTATATTTTTTATCAGTGTGGCGACGGACTAAGAATACAAGTGTCACCACCCCATTCTTTCCCACGGGTGTCGTACGAGGCGACTGAATGGAAGTAAGCAATTATCACTCATTACATTATTGGTGGTAGGGCTGGGTACCAAGTGGGAGTACTCCCTTGCTGTCGGGTCCGAGTGGGTTGCTACCACCATCTCCCGTGTGACCGGCCATGAAGCACATCGATATGTTTTGATCGAAGCAGAAGATAGCTGTTTATTCTTTCATTTCATATTTGTGAAATGAAATGGTGAACAACGGCTTGACAATACTCCCGGTATAGCTGAGTCCATGAGCGACGGTGACCATTTACCTTTAGGTGGGCCATGGCTCGTCTGCTGCACCTTTCATAATCATGATGACACTGCATATTAGTATAACTGAGTTATTACCGTGAGATATCCCAGCAATGACGTATAATCTTTTTCGGAAATAAATCTCATTCCAATTCCAATAAGGAAACAAAAACGTATAGAAATCACTCTCTGTTCTTTGCCACCTAAATCTACAATACCTGGGACCTATATCTGTTCTTTTGTACGTCTCAGTAGTAGTACCAGTATCCCAGAAAGCTGAAACTCCAGTGATGAACCAGCACAATATTAGACATCTGCAAAAGATATAATTTTATTTTTATATTTATTCGTAACAACGACTTAAGAGAGCGAGTAGGTATGGAAGAAAGTATTGGTGTAAAGATTCGAAAAGATTCCCTTTGCTCCGATGGTTCGGACATGAGAAAAGAATGCTGGACGAGCGACTAATTAAGCAGATATACAATGTGAAAGTGGAAGGATTTAGGTACAGGGGGAGACCCATACTCACCTAGATAAAATCGGTCATGTATTGAAGGAAGGTGGAGTCAGGAGTCTCCGAAACCGGCGAGCGAGTGAAATCATACACATAAAGAGAATTATGAATGTTGAAGAAGTGACAGATTTATGCAAGAATAGAGCCTTTTGGCGCTCTGTTCTCTCTGCCTACCTCACAAGGGAAATGGCGCGATGATAAGGCTAAGGCTAAGGTTACTTTTATACGGAGGTCATACTTATAAGATAAACTTGGTAATTTTTTAGAACTTTAAGACAATGAAAACTACGAGCGGGTAATATTACGTTCAACAGATAGCCGTGGGTCACTCAAGACGGTAAAAAATATTATGCTGTATATGTTGATAGCTCCAAGCAGCTGCCACGACAGTTCAGTTGGCAGACGGTCTGGAAGGGTGACCCAAAAGATGCGGGTTAAAATACTGCTCGTAGTTTACACTTTGTGTTCAAAATTATATAATTTGAAGTATCATATTAAAGTTTAATGATAGTACTTCTTCTAGAATTATTTATTTGTTATAATTTCCACATCACGTCAACTTTTCCCATAAAATGTGGTGGTACTAAAGTTATACGATAAACACGCCTAAACAACTGGCTGAAATTGGATGAAAATAATTCGGTAGATAGGTGAAATGTCCGTGTGGTGACGGACTACGAATGCAAATTTCACCACCCCATTCTTTCCTACGGGTGCCGTATGAGGCGACTTAGGGGAAGTAAGAAATGATCATCATTTCTGCTTTCATTTCATTACTGTGAAATAAAATGGTGAGCAGCGCCTTGACAATGCTCTCGGTATAGTTGAGTCCATGTGCGACGGTTACCATTTACCATCAAATGGGTCGTGGCTCGTCTGCTACTAAATGTAATAAAACAAATATAAGATTTCCTTCTATGTCATGTCAGCTTTTGCCTGCGGCTCCACCGCAGCCAAATGCATGTTTTAGTTAAGTACGTTTCAGATTCCCGATATAGTAACAAGATTTTAAGGGGGTTTTTAAGTCTAATCAAGAGCTATCCAATAAAATCAGTTTCGCAAATGTGAAATCTAAAAAAACAGTCACTGGCAAGATGTGAACCTGCATCTCCTGAATACCGTTCCAGATCCTTTGCCAATCACAATGGCTTACATCGTGACAATTGCTCAAGACTGCGACTTCAATAACACATTCCTTCTCAAAGTTTTGGGAGGCTGTTGTTTTCGATTTCATATTTTCACACTTTGTGTTAATTTATATGGTTAAGCATGTCAAATGCTTAAAGCTTAAAATTTATGAAAATATCCAATATATAATACAATATACAACTTACAACATCGTTGTGCTTTGATGACGCGGCAGTGGATCTAAAGCTGATGCATTCAGTTGTTTTATAACACGGAAATTGATTAGTAAGTATTTGTATTTACTTAACAAAGTAAACAACACAGTATAAAGGCTGTTTGATTTTTCGTGTCACGTTCCGCTCAGGGTTGATGAAATAGGTGGTGGTATCTAAAGTTATCTGACTACGTGGTTCATCTGCATTTCGTAAGATGGCGGATTTACCGAGTTACTATGTGACCAGCCTATGATCCGTCAAATTGGTGATGATTTAGTATGTACTTAAGTAATATTTAGGTATGATTAGAAGCTTGGTATTTACATATACATCGAAAACTGTATGGCGACCTATGCATTGTTTGTGAAACTCTCAGAAAACATATATAACGTTATCACGTATAATTATCGTCCGTAAACCGGCTTTACAGACAACCATATATTTTTTTGTGAAAATATGTGGCTTAACCACACTGCCCCTTGTTCGGAATGAACAGAGGTACTGTGGGGCGCTCACACACTAAATAAAGGCGCCGTTTAATACGCCTGTATTGGCAGACCACTGCAACTGTGTGACATCATTTCAGTGGTACGGTGTTATTGACCTGGGCGTGGTACCAAGTGAGTACTTCCACATTATGCGCAACTCTACTTCCTTCCTTAATCCATTCCAGTATTCCTCTTCCTCTCCTCAGTCTTGCTTTATTATCCTGTGTATTTCTATCCCTTTACCTGGATTGTTGTCTGTGGTTTTTCTAACATTCATAGACTACTTTAAACGCTTAACATCAAGAATACTATATGCTTGTATGCCACCCTCGCATATATTGCATAAAAATAAAAAAATAAAAATTCTAACATAGGCAGTAAGAAGGACTGGTGAGATAAATAAAAATTTAAAAGAAATAAAACTATATGGTTGTCTGTAAAGTCGGTTTACCGACGATAATTTTACGTGATAACGTCATATATATTTTCTGAGAGTTTCACAAACAATGCATCGGTCATAATACATTTTTCGGAACGTGACACTGTTTGGTGCGTGCAGCCGGCGTTCATCGATTTATAAGACGTTTTTACGTCAAAATACATTTTTAAATCATAATAGTTTTTGAAGTTATACTTCTTTTGGCGCGTTAGGGAAAAATGATGAGAGTAAATTTTTACGATGCGCGCGCACACCCTCGCGAAAAACCGACACCCTGAAGTTAGACACCCTGAAGTGAGCTATAGTCAACATTTTAGTTTTTTTGTGATATTTAAATAAACTTTATTTAACTAGATAATGCGTTATAATAAAACTTTCAATGTATTAAATACCTTTTTTCTATTGTTAGTGTTGTTTTTTCTACAAACGTAGAATAAGGCGAAAGATAAAATTTTTGAAAAGATTTTTATCCTGTTACGCCAAAGAAGTATAACTTCTAACGCGTGTACATAAGTACACACACACTTTTTTGAAGTTATACTTCTTTTCGCGCATTAGGGGAAAATGATGAGAGTAAATTTTTACGATGCGCGCGGACACCGTCACGAAAAACCGACACCCTGAAGTTAGCTATAGTCAACATTTTAGTTTTTTTTGTGATATTAAAATAAAGTTTATTCAACTAGATAATGCGTTATAATAAAAAAATCAATGTATTAAATACCTTTTTTCTAAAGAAGTATAACTTCTAATGCGTGTACATAAGCACAGATACCTTTTTTTATATATAAAAATATCTTTTTCTTCTCTTAAAAAAAATAACCTGTACTAAGGAATAATCCTTGTATCGCTATACTTTACAAACATACAATTTAACGGGCACAAAGTACAGCTTGACTAAGAACAACCATTTGTAGATCACAGAAAGAGTTCTCCTGTATGGGAATCGAACCCACAACACTCGGGCGGGAGGCCGGTATCAGAAACTACTCCGCCATTTGTGCAGTCAATTGTTTTGATAAATGGTGTTGTATTGTGTTCTTAATAGTGGTGTTAAAAATTTCACGCGCACAGTATGCCGGTGAGGCAAACTCATCTAAAATTTGCCAAACGTGTCTGTCTACAAATGTTTTCACTTAAAATTAATCTGCAACTCTCATTTTATAAGCGTTTAGATCCAATTTCAAACGGAACATTTTTCTATCATCCAGTATATAATCGTTATAATATAGATTTTGTTTACACATAGTTTTACTAATATCATATTAATTAGTAATAAGCGTGATTGTTTCCTATTTATAAAGACGTTGTATGTGTCTGAGCTGAGTTATCAATTGATATCTGGGCACCGTGTCTACGGTGCGCAGATTGGTGGCAGTCTTGCCACTATGTCATTTGTATATACCCCGATATAAACGGTCCCTTTGTTCTAAGTTAATTGTGTGTCCATCCATCCATCCATCCATCAGCCTTTTAAAGTCCACTGCTGGACATAGGCCTCCCCATGAATGGGGGATAGTGCCGTAATCGCCACGCTTGGCAGGCGGGTTGGCGATCGCAGTGGATGTTGTTAATACTCGAAGGAGTGCTGCTGCCCATTCCCTCGGTATTCCCTCAGTCGGCTCTTACGACTCCCATGGGTAGAGAGGGGTGGGACAATTCTAAAGCCGGCCCCACACGGCCAATTGTGTGTATCTGTGGCATTTTAACTCCGAACCGGCTTAAAGGATTTTGATTTAATTTCAATTAAAAAAAAACCGCTCTTTTATAACGAATGAATGATGCTGCAACGTAACCTGGAATTTACAGGACTCCCACGCCAACTTACAGCAGAGGTATTGTATGTAGATTCGTTGACATAAGCTTTGATATGAGGCTCAGGTCTGGTGATTGGACTAGGGCAAATCCTAGCATCGAATGAAACGTAGTGATCGTAATGTAATAATGATGTATTATGTCTCATAATACCAGCTATCTGCCAGTGAAAATCCCAACAAAATCGGTCCAGTCGTTCCGGAGATCATCTAGAACAAACAAACAGACAGAGAGAAACTTAAAAAAATGTATTTTGTTATAGGTAACGTATATACTTTCATATGCACTTAGTAAAAATCTGTTATTTCGATAATAAGAAACAGATTTTTCAATTTTATTTATTTGTAAAAATTAAGTTGATGTCAAAGCAAATTTTCACTGAATTCCTGAACGTTACGATACAATCAAATAAAATTTATCCTTTAAACTATTTGCTATTCAATTAGTCAACGCGTCTATTTCTTGCTTTGTGATTTCAATATCAATTTGTTATGATTGAAATGGTTTAAATATAATATAATTCTATTTTTTCATATTTCATTACATTTTGTAGAACGACAAACATTCTGATGGAAGCGAATCACAGTTCCAGTAATCATCATGATCTAATCTATAACAATTTAATGAATAAAAAGTGCGAAAATACAAAATCAAAGATAACAAAATCTAAGTCACGAGCAGGATAAACATCACAGATGCTTTGCCAATTCATCCATCGTGACAGTTGCTTGGGACTGCGAATTTAGATAGGTAACACATTCATTAATGTTTTGAGTGACGCCTCCATCGTCTATTGGATGTATCGCAAGCCTCATAAGCGAAGCATTGAGGTGGGTATTACTCTCGCTTCACACAGAATAACTAATTTTTAAAACTTAAAATGTCTCTATTTATCATATATTGCACTTGTAAAATAATATATTTTATCAGCAATTATCAATTTATTTTATCAGCGATTTAAAGTACAAATTATTTATGAATAAAGAAAAAGAGATTTTTAGTAGGGGCGGGAATCGAACCACGCATCTTTTCCAATCCGGGAAGTGCTCTAAGCCACTGAGCTACCCTACTGACCTTTCGATCATCCCAAATTCTTAATCACATTTGTCTTACGACCAACGCCATCTACCGGCAAGCATTACATGCATCCAATATAGTAAGTTTAATTTTGCAATTAAAATTCATACTATTTGATGGCGCGATTTTTTCAAACATTTTAGATCTATTTCTTTTAGCAATTGACATGCTCCGCTACTTTTTAAAGTACAAATTATTTGTGAATAAAGAAAAAGAGATTTTTAGAAGGGGCGGGAATCGAACCACGCATCTTTTCCAATCCGGGGAAGTGCTCTAAGCCACTGAGCTACCCTACTGACCTTTCGATCATCCCAAATTCTTAATCACATTTGTCTTACGACTAACGCCATCTACCGGCAAGCATCACACAGCAGTTTATTTTGTATTTAAATGTAAAAATAATTCATAAACTCATATATTTTGATTCCATTCCATTGATTTCCCTGGAGCGTCCACAGTACTGGAGAAAATGACCTGCGTGAACATCACCCGATATATAAAAAGTGTATAACTGTGTTAAGCAAACTTCATATTATTAAGCCGGGTCCGCAGCGAAATGCTACGAACAAAACATAGTTTTGCTAACATGTTAGTATCGCGCGATTGTTTCTTTTTTAAAGTTTTCTTTCCCTTTTGGTTCGTACACTTTTGACCGTGGACACAAGGACTATTTGTTGGTAAGTCAATGGTTTTTACTTTTACTAAAAGTAACCTTAAATCTGAAAAGATTTTACACTAATGAATGTTATTGTATCCTTGTGAAGCCTGTGTATCTTACGCGGTGTTTATTTTCAACCCATTACGTTCCCAGTGGTTGGCATGGGTTTAATCCCAGAGGAGGTGAGGACCATAATCCACCATGCTGGCAGAATATCTTGTTTATAATATATTGAAATGGTGTACTGCAAATTCACATAATAAATATCTTTGCAGACATACGAAACGTTGACAATAATTTGCAGGATAAATCAAATTACAGTAACACTAAATTTATTTACAAAACATTTTCCATAATATTGTCAGTTTTAAATAAAACAATCGCAGACAGTCATCTGTCGATACATAAATAAACTCATATAAAATTGCTCTCATATGATAATAATTCTCACAACTCATTAAACTGTGCGTAATATCAATACCGACAATGGAAGTAGTGTAAGTACTGAATTTAATGATTAATAAATACATTTTCATATCCTTTTATAAATATAAATTATCATTTTTTTCTGTTAATGTTTTCTATATTTTCTTAAACATTTCCAAATAATTTCATCTGTAACTCAGGGCTGAGCAGGAACTGTATATTAGCTGACCATCACTTTCTATTCTCAACGCAAACGGAGACGTTGAACTAGTTCGTGTCATCATAATTTCCAAAAGGCTAAAAATATTTTGATCTATTATAGTTTTTTTTTTATTTAAAAGGTGACTTGACTGAAAATGTTCTTAGCTACAGACGTTGTCAATCATTTAAAGACTATTAGGTAATATGTTTTCTACTTGAAGAATAGATGCAATCATATTTTATAAATCTGTGGGACTAGCCAAGTTGTATTCTATGATAGCTAACATTATAGAAAATTATTAAAATGTATGGAAATTTGACATGTCTAATGTTAAGTCACGTGACTTAGCGTTATAGATATCGTTAAAGTTGTCAAATTCCCATACACTTAAATAGTTTTCTATAGCGTTAGCAATCCTAGAATGCAATTTCTTGGCTAGGCCCACTGATTTGAGTCTTGTTGATATTTGAGTTTGAATTCAGAAAGTCGAAATTCGATATTATTACAATTGATTTAAGTACAACGATTAGAAACAAATTTTGTGGAATACAGGGCTGCGTTCTATCAGCCATACTGTTTATCATATATCTGGATAAATGTCTACAAAGGTTGAATGAAATGAATGTGGGAGTTCAAATGAGCGACTCAGTGGTTAGCTCTCTGCTATATGCAGAAGATGCGGTTTTATTAGCGCAGTCCGCGACTGACCTGCAAACCCTAGTCAACGTAATGGCAGAAAGTTGTAAGAAAAGGGGCCTACGTGTGAATGAGAGCAGAACCAAAATAATGGTTCTCTCACCTACCTAGACCAAATCGGTCATGTATTAAAGGAAGGTTGAGTCAGGAGTCTCCGAAACCGGCGAGCGTGTATGAAGAGAGTTATGAACGTTGAGGAAGCAAGAGATGTATGCAAGAATAGAGCCTCATGGCACTCTGTTCTCTCTGCCTACCCCGCAAGGTAAATGGCGTGATGTTAAGTTAGTTAGTTAGTATTTGTAGAATAAAAATATTTGTGAGCAAGATTTAAATTTGCTCCTCAGCCATTCCAGGTATTTATGCCCTTCCTGCTACCACAAACCTATCAGAAAGCAAGCTTTCACTTAAAAAAATATTTAAATAGGTACTCTCAAAAACAGTTTTTTTATGATCACAAACATAGCGTCATGCCAATATTCCCCTAAGGGGTAGGCAGAGGTGTATTTTATACACCCACGATTCGCCAGCTATGTTTAGGTCCCCCGTAATAGGGGGCGAGCCTATTGTCGTCTACCGGGCACATTTCCAAACGCCGGGCTGCTACTGATAAATTTCCTTTTTACGAAAAAGCTCAATAACTTTCCCCGACCCGGGGATCGAACCCGAGACCATGATCAGCAGTCACACATACTACCGATGCACCACCGACGCAGTAGAACGCAAAGTGCTATAAATTACTTTTTATGTTAGCGTTTTAATAATTTTATTTCTGTTCTCTTGCAGGGTCTATTTGGTGTGTTTTTTTCTAAATAGCGTACTGGGATACTGGGATATGGGAACCACAACGATCGGGTATGTTGGTTGGGATTCCCAGACTATTCGAAAGAGCAGATTTCGATGGCAACAAACTAAACCTGATATACTTGAGTTCTTTTATCCCTGGTGGGACTGGGGTGAATTAAAATTTAGGAAAAGATTGTATGTTGTAGCTGGTATATCTCACGGTAAGTTTTAGATATTTTGCTAACTAGTTATAGGTCTCGTTCCCATATAACAGTGGGCCTAGCCAAGTTGCATTCTATGGTTGCTAAGGCTATAGAAAACTATTACATGTATGGGAATTTGACATTTGTAACGATATCTATATCGTCACGTAACTTAACTTTAGAGATGTCAGATTCTTATACATTTTAATAGTTATTTAGATATTTTTATATATATTTTTAGCATTTGACATGCTTAGCACTATACATTAAACACAAAGTGAAAAATGTGAAATCGAAAATAACAGTCAGGAGCAGGATTTGAACCTGCATCTTCTGGATACCGTCCAGATGCTTGGTGCAGGTAAACTTAATTTTACCTGGTCGGTATAATGTATGAAAATACTTCTGATAGATGGCGCAGGCGTCACCCAAAGACGTTAAGTATGATGTGTTATCGAAATTAGCAGTCAGGAGCAATTGTCAGGATGGCTGAATTGGTAAAGCATCTGGACGGTATCCAGAAGATGCAGGTTCAAATCCTGCTCCTGACTGTTATTTTCGATTTCACATTTTTCACTTTGTGTTTAATGTATAGTGCTAAGCATGTCAAATGCTAAAAATATATATAAAAATATCTAAATATTTAAAGGGTTTGCGTCATTATTAGGTAAAATCTTAATTGTAAAATTAAGTTTACCTGGTCGGTATAATGTATGAAAATACTTCTGACAGATGGCGCAGGCGTCACCCAAAGACGTTAAGTATGATGTGTTATCGAAATTAGCAGTCAGGAGCAATTGTCAGGATGGCTGAATTGGTAAAGCATCTGGACGGTATCCAGAAGATGCAGGTTCAAATCCTGCTCCTGACTGTTATTTTCGATTTCACATTTTTCACTTTGTGTTTAACATTTTAATAGTTTTCTATAGCGTAATCTATTATAGAATGCAACTTGGTTAGACCCACAGATCAGAAAACAAAAATACCGATTTCTATTATAGAAGATCTATCAAACAAGTTTCTTTTAATTAATAAACAAACAAACTAAATTAATATAAATTATAGTGTAATACAGTTATTTTTTTTCATAGCTTAATGCTATGTACCTTTTTTTTCCTCGTAAAAATTGTACCCCACTGCACACCCCGTCGTTCGTGGCACATAACAATGGGATCTTTAACGATATCTATAACGTATAGTCACGTGATTTAACATTAGACATATCAACATTTCTATACATTTTAATAGTTTTCTATAACGTTAGCTGTCATAAAATGCAAATTGGCTAGGCCCACAAGATAGCTTGGAGCTTTCAACCACTAAATACCTGTATTGGCGAACCACTGGAATTGTGTGACATTACTTCAGTAGAACTGCTCTGTTATGGATTTAGAATAGTAGTAAATGAGACCTACTAGATGGTACCACCTATTAAGTAGTGTGTTGTTAGTATGACCAAGCAAAAATCGTATAAATCACAGTCATCGCTAAGATCGACGGCGGGTTTATTTAGTGGGTGAGGGCCCCAAACTACTCTGTTCGTTGCCCCGAACGATGGGGTGTGCGGTTAGGTTCATTTTTAACGCGTTAACAAAAAAAATGTACTTTGTATCATTTAATTGAATATTTGAAGGCACACAGTTAAAATTTCCATAAGATCCATAATCTTCATTATATATAAATTGTTACAGGACTTATTAATCTTAGTACAGCAGTTATATTGAATCGGAGAACCTTGATAACATCCGCAAATTATTTGGACCCTTATATGGACAAGCAGCGAGAACTCCGCATATGGGCATTAGGCCGTGAAGGTGCAGAAGATACACCTTACAGATATCGCGTGTGGAGGGTCACAAGATTGTTCCCCAGAAGCGTGAACCCAGAACACCAGCATGGACCTTTCGGTTACCATTCACCACGACATGACGTCGCTATTATTCATAGTCAAGACCAAATATATATCTCCAAATCTTATCCAACCAGATTCCACTATGCCTATAGAGCTTGGATTCCCTATAAACATGGTACTATAGTAGCCAACAGAGATCTCTGGTTCGCAGGTTCCGGGTTCGAGTACCTTAAGCATGTCTACGAGAACTACAAAATATTTTACTGTTGGACGCCTTTAGAACATATAGTGGACTGTTCAAAGTACCTTCCGAAATGGTGGGGCAAATTCCTCTGCATTATTAACTTTAAAAATTTTCCTGGTATACAAAATGGTGGTCCACTTTTCAATTACATACAAGTTGTAGGCGTGGGGTGTTTTGAGATCCGTTATAATGAAGACAGGGTGTTAGTTTTCACCGATCTTAGATACTACGTAGACGCTATACACAAATATGCTCTCATTTATCCTGGTGAATATTATGAGTACGCATACCCCCAGTGGGGTGTTACGCTAGGATTAGTTTTCGACGGTTGGGGAAATACACCATACATACCTACCTGGCAAAAAGTAGACGACTTGTATCCATTAGGAAAGAAGAAAAGGTAGTTTTCAATAAAATGATGCTTATAAATTAATATCATTCATTCTAAGATTCCTCTCCATATCTATCTATACTATTATAAAGCTATAACAGAGCTGTGTCTGTACATTCAAGATATTTGAGAAAAATGATTGTAATAGGCTATATAGGCGTGCCTAAACACAAAACAATTTTTTTAGAATGTCTACATATCTGTTTTATATCTGTTTGTTTGTTCACACATCATGCAAAAACTACTCAAATGATTTTGATTCAATTGTTTTTATTTGAGAGCTCTTGATAAAACTTAAAAACTGGTATACATTTTATCCCGATACTATATCGCGAAGCTGAGATATAACCTAAAAACTAGATTTTGGCTGCGGCGGAGCCGCGGGCAAAGGCTAGTTTATTATAAAACAAAGTCCCCACGGAGTCTGTCTGTATGTTTCAATGCAATAATATTAAAAACTACTACAAATATTTTATTGCGTCATCAATCGATGAAGGAATTTCAGGGGAAGACTTTAGTATGTAAAGGCCGCATAGGGGACGTTGTTAGGAGACATACTTTGTGCGGTGTTTCGTGGGAAACGATCTTAGGGCTGCTCCTGTGGGACCTCGTTTAAGTCTGGGTGCTGCACTGTCGGTTGATATGCGGATGATACGCTAGTGGTAAATAATTATATTAATTATTATGACTAGTTAATTTTAAGGACTGGTTAATTTTAATAATCGGTTAATTTATTAGCCAGATTACAATTGTATGAATTAGTTAGCGAAGCAAGAAGGGGAAGTACCACCTTTGCACAGAATTTTAGCGTAAAGTAACAGTAGGTTCAAACCCTAACAGCCCGCAACACCAGAAGAATCAATGGCACTTCGCCAATCTCAGGGAAGGGTAGTTAATGGAAAAATAAATATAGTTTAAACTTACTAACTTATCATCACGCCATTTCCCTTGCGGGGTAGGCAGAGGAGAACAGAGAGCCAAGAGGTTCTATTCTTGCATACATCTCTCGCTTCCTCAACATTCATAACTCTCTTCATACACGCTCGCCGGTTTCAGAGACTCCTGACTCCACCTTCCTTCAATACATGACCAATTTGGTCTAGGTAGGTAAGTCTCGGTCTCCCCCTGTATCTACATCCTTCCACTTTCGTATTGTATATCTTCTTAGCCAGTCGCTCGTCCGGCATTTTTTCCACATGTCTGAACTATCGGAGCATTCCCTTTCGCATCTTTACACCAATACTCTCTTTCATACCTACTCGGTCTCTTACGTCATTGTTGTTTAAAAATAAACTAAAAAAACACGATTTTATAGCACATCAAATTAAAAAGTAAAAAATAATTAATAATTATAATTTAAAACAATATATATTATTTGATAAGTAACTAATAATGTATTGGTCTTAAAGTAGTTTTTAATAAATCACATAGATAGCGTTAACTCCAAAAAGTACTAATGTGGTTCTCATGTCTTATACGCCGTCTAGCGCTAATTTTTAGAATTACTTCTATATTGGTCTACAGAAGTAGTTCTCACGAAATTAGGTATAGCGCTGGTTTTATTGTTGAGACGAGCGTAAATATTCACTATTTTTTTGTTTATATAATAACAATTAAACCACATCGAATCAGACCGTGAAAAGTGATAGGGCTCTATTCGATTACGAATATAATTATATACTGAATCGTAAAAGAAATAAAAAGACTCGATTAGTAAATTATTTCGGTCGTTATCGTGTTAACATACATTACCTACAACACAAAGACGTCCAAAGACAGAACTTTTTTAAACAGTTTTTTAACTAGTTTAAATAACAAAAATGACATCAAACATGTCATGAGTATTAAAAATAGTGTTTTTCTTAATATGAGTGTGTATATATTATTTTACAAGTGCAATAATTTCTAATTATGATAAATAGAGACATTTTAAGTTTGAAAAATTAGTTGTTCTGCGTGAAACGAGAGTAATAACCACCTTAACGCTTCGCTTATGAGGCGTGCAATATAGGTATATAAAAATTTCTAAATATTTTGGTATAAATTTAAACATAGAGTAAATGTATATTTATGCAGGACATAATTATATTATAAGTAGTCATTTTTATCGAATTACTATTAAAATTTTTACTATAAAAGTTTGTATTTTTATATATAATTTTTATACTCAGTTTATTTTTTACATTTTATTTATATTGTTATTTAGTTTTATGTAGTTCAGTATTTTATTTAGGCGTTTAATTTTTTTACTTGATCTTATTTTTTTTACATTTGTGTACATTTTTATTTTATAGTTTAAGTAATTTAATTTTGTTGATATTAACTTTTTTACAATTTTTTCTTAACATTTTGGGATAAACTCTGAATAAAATTATTTTTTCTAGTAATGAATATAGTCTATGTTAATCAGAATTCTAATGGTCTTTGAAATCGGTCCATAGTTTTCGAGTTTATTCCTTACAAAGATACAAAATACTTTCCATTTTATAATACTAGTATAGATTATTAAATTCATCAACATCCTTCCCTTAGTGCAAAACAAAATCACCATACTTTTGCTCCATGACTCTGAAAGATAATTATTTCGAAATGTACCTATATTAATATTATTAATGTACATTTCCGACCCCTTATGCCTACCTCGACAAGTCGCGTTAATTGAAAATGTCCCTGTACATTGCAATTGACGCGTATAGCCACTCCAGCTGACCTCATAAAAGAACACGATAAACGATAAAAATATGTACTACTAATTATCATCACGCTATTTCCCTTGCGGGTTAGGCAGCGAGAACAGAGTCCCAAAAGGCTAGGTCTATTCTTACATAAATCTCTCGCTTCCTCAACATTCATACCGACTTAAAAAGAAACGATAATGTAAATTAATGTGGTTGTATCTTACAAACAGCAATCGAGTGCTTTTGTAAGGAACTATGCCTGCAAAGGAAACTGTCCCTCCCATGAACATGATAAAGAATCGTTTATGATTTTTTATTTCTTTTTAAGCCTATTTTAAACTTACTATAAAACCCTCATTATATTTGGAAATACGAACCAAGAAAAGTCTTTATACGAAAATAAAGGAAGAATATTTTTTTCTTGCATCTAATCCACATAAATTTGATACCACTAGGGATTCCTTGTAACAATATATTGTTGATGTGAAAACACCGCTCTCGAAATATTATTTTGCGTTTAATATTTCTGGCAGGTTAAAATTATTTTGCACGACTGCATGGTTAGGCTGGGCGTAATTTGTTACGCCAACGGTACCCGCGGCGCTGCTGGCCTCCGTGGATACCGCAGAGGTGATCAGACGTATTCAGTAGCTGGGGTTTAGCGAGGCCCTCAGCAAGTCATCGGCCTGGGGGGGGACCGGGACCCTGACGTGGTCCACCAACCAGCACCTCGATTAACGTAAATGGTGTGGGCGTATGAATCCAGACTCTGACCTGGCGAACCTGGGTGGACCCAGCATCGCGTGTCGACGGCTGTAAGTGGGAGTAGTGCGGTCGATGGTGCTCTACGTCTCACGCGTGTGGACGGAGTCTCTGAACACCCACAATATGGGTCTTCTGTGGAGACCGCAGACAGTTGTGGCCAGGGCCGGTTTTAAACTTAATTACGCTCCTGGGCACCGGGAAAAAATCCGCCCCAATACTGGAATTTTACTTAAACTTATAGTTTATATATTTTATTTTTCATCATCATTTTTTTTTTAATTCATTGATTGATTAAAATTTTGAAAATGCAAAAAATAATTCCGAATTTTTATCAATTTAAAAAAAAATACTTATTAAATTTCTTTAATTCCAGAAAATAGAAAAAACGATTGTTGTTTTAAATCTCCAAGGAAATAAATTGATTAAATCATTTTGATTATTATTTTTTACCAAAAGTGCCAAAATTATAATTCACAAATAATGGAAATTTATTGAATTATCAATTAAACAGAAAATTATTAATTAACAGAATTTATTAATTAAATTATATTCAGCAATCTTGATAAGACTAAAAAAATATTTTTTCAGATTCAAAATTTTGCCGCCCTAAAAAATTTGCCGCCCTGGGCACGTGCCCTGACTGCCCCTAGTGTAAATCCACCGCTAGTCGTGGCAGTAAGAGCAATACGCGTATCATGAGGCGGAGGTGCTCGTCGACGTTTATTGGCGGGCGTCAACAGCGCGTGCAAATTTCCACTAATTAAATAAAATGGTATCTACTAATTTAATGTATCTGCCTAACCTTCCTACTCAACGTTGGTATTTATACATAGATATATAATAAAATAGTAGAAACCGGCTTGTCTCTATATTGAAGATATAAATCATAATAATATATGGAAAGAAGACTATAAGGCAAAGGTAATAGAATACAAAACAACGATTTTTATTGTTTGTCTGTCTGTCTACTTCTAAATTACTGAACAGATTTGAATGTGGTTTTCGAAGGTATATAGTGCTTGGCAAAATATCTTTATTTAATTTAAATAGGATGTCAGGCAAACAGTTATCCTCTTTAAGTGTCCACGCAGACGAAATGGCGGGTGTTGGCTAGTGAATGATAAAACAGTAAGTTTACAGTGTATCTAGGTATATAAGACTACTGAGTTTCTTATCACTCCATTCTAAATTATTTCAATAAGGGCACTTAAAATTTTAATTTTCCTAAAGAATTAAAAAAGAAATATTTAACCCTAGAATCCCAATCTACGTCATTTTGACCAACACACAAACCTATATTCGCGATCTCTTTCGTACACTTTGACTGATCGCGGTGATCACTCGAACCAACTCAGTGGCTGCCGAAAGCTATCAGGAAATAATATCATCTCTTTGGTAAGTCTCTCTATTTTGTAGATATCGCTAAATTGTAGGTCATTTTTACGTATGTTTTGGCTTTTTGTAAGTTTTTCACCGGTTTTACGTTTATACATTGGGCATTTGTAATAGCATTAAACTAAAGGGATCTCACAAAAATGCCAATTTTATACAATTAGTGATAGTTTTTGTTTTAGAAGTTTAATTAATATTTTTTATTCATATTTATTTTGTTCACAGAAAAAGGTTAGAATTTATTTTATGATGTTTAAACATTTGTTTTACTTGTAGAACAAATATACATCGAGTTTCATAATCATGTGCGCAACTTCAAAATATATATAATTTGTCTATGTAAAATTTGAAGGCCTAAAAACCCTAATACACCTATTACATTGCCGGGTGGCATGGACCTTTTTTTTTTTTTTTTTTTTTATTTTAGGTGGGCAAAAATGTCCTACCGCACACCCCGCTGCCCGGGGAGACAACGGGGTGAATGGGGCTCTCACCCACTAAAAACCCACCGTGCGCCTACACCCGCCCTTGCTACGGCGGATCACGGGTACCGCGTCGTTACGACCGCGATCCGCAGGCGGCAGCCCCTACGGGCACCCTCTCTTGAGCGACGCCTCGCGCACTTGGGCGTCGCACCTTCGCGGTAGGCTTCCGCGGACGGCAGGGTACTCCCCGACCCCACCGTCCGCAGCCTCGGCTAGGGCGGCATAAGGCGCAAGTAAGCGCGCGCACGCCGCCCCTCGCGCCGGCGGCAAATCGGGTCCGCGAAGGAGGATTCCTCACGGGCCCTCTCCACCACCTCCTTCCGCGAGATGACAGCCTCGCAGAAGGCGGCGACCGCGGTCCAGGCCCTGTCACTGCCAACCATCGCTCGCGCAACGGCCGGCAGCGACAGGTCCACGCCTATGACTGCAACGAGTTCCCGGCGCTGCACATCCCATGCCGGGCACGACTCGAGCGTGTGCTGCGCCGAGTCCTCGTCGCAGTCGCAGTGGTGACAGCCTGGGGTCGTCTCCCTCCTTGCGATCGTGTGCAGGTATTTGCCGAAGCAACCATGCCCCGACAAAACCTGCACCAACCGGAAGGTGAGGATCCCGTGCTGCCGCCTTGCCCATTCTTCCAAGATCGGCCGGAGCGCCCCCACGGTCCAGAGACCGGCTCGGGGCGTCTCCAGCCGAGACTTCCACTTTAGGACGGTGGCGCGGCGGGCATCTTCCCGCCACGATGACATTACGCTCGGCGAGGGGCGGCTGCCCCCCGCCCGCGCCGTCGACGCCCGCCGATAGACGTCGGCGAGCACCGCCGCCTCCAGATCCCACGGGGGGGTTCCGGCCAACGCGCAGGCTGCATCGGTCGAGACCGTGCGGTACCCGCGTATTGCCCTGACCGCTACGACCCTCTGTGGACGCCACAGAAGAGCCCTATTACGAGCGGCCAGGGACTCCGCCCACACGGGCGCGCCGTACAGCGCCATCGACCGTACTACCCCCGCGTAGAGTCGTCGACACGCAAGACTCGGTCCGCCCAAATTCGGCATAAGTCGCCCGAGGGCGGACGCCGTGTTGACGAGCCTTGGCGCAAGACGGCGGAAGTGCTCGTCAAAGTGCCACCGTCCATCCAATACCAGGCCCAGATATTTGATGTGGGCCTGGATTGGCAAGCCCACCCCATTGACCGTTATCGAGGCGCTGGAGGGCGGGCCCCGTCGGCGCCCATGGAACAGTAGGGCCTCCGACTTTTCAAGGGCCACCCTAAGCCCCAGCGCCTCAATCCGCCTGACCACCTCCGCGGTACCTGAGGTGGCCAGCGTTGCCGCCTCCTCGAGGGTCCAGCCCCGGGCTGTGACGAGCGTGTCGTCTGCGTAGCAAATTACGCCCAGCCCGGGGGGGAGCCGGCCACGGAGGACCCAGTCGTAGCCGATGTCCCACAGGAGCGGCCCAAGAACCGAACTCTGCGGGACGCCGCACGACATAGCCCTCCTTACAACGTCCCCTTCCCGGTCCACGAAGAGGACGCTGCGGCCGTCGAGGTAGTCTACCACCAGCCGCCTTAGGTAGAGGGGCACTCCATGGTACCGGAGTGCCTCCTTGATGCAGCCGAATGGCAGACTATTGAAGGCGTTGGCGATGTCAAGCGACACCGCCAACAGCACATCCCTCGAGGTGACGGCCTCCGCAGCCGCGGCCTTCAGGCGCAGAATGGCGTCGGCCGTAGACCGACCCGCCCGAAATCCAAACTGGGCGTCGGACAGGTCGGGGCCGACCGCTCCTAGGTGCCGGACGATGCGGGCAGCGACTACCCGCTCGAGGAGTTTGCCCACCTCGTCCAGCAACACGATGGGCCTGAAGGCCGAGACTGTGTTCGGAGGCCGTCCCGGCTTCGGCAGGAGCACGAGCTTCCCCTCCTTCCAGCAGTCAGGGAACCGTCCGGACACCAGGCAAGCGCCGAACAGTCCCCCGAGGCGGGGCTCGAGATGGTCGAGGACCAGGGCCAGCACTCGGGCGGGAACCCCGTCCGGCCCGGGGGCGGCGCCTCTCCGCATACGCGCTACCGCCGCCCCCATTTCCGTCGTCGTCACGGGCGGTACCTCCACGTCGTCGGCCTCCCGGTCATCATCTGGCGGAGCCATGACCGGGGGCGTGTGCACCGCCCGTGAAGGAAAAAGTCCCTCGACCACCTCAGAGAGGAAGCCCGGCTGGAGGGTCTCCGTAAGGGGGGGGCCCTGGGCGCGGAGCTTGTTAAGTGCCGCGCGGTACGGGCGTCCCCAGGGGTCACGCTCGAGACCCTCCAGCATCTCCTGCCTTTTCGCATCTTTGGCGCGACAGATGGCCAGCTTTAACGCGGCGCGCGCACTGCTGTACGCCGCATACAGCCGGCCCTCCCGCTCTTCGTCGCGGATTCGGTGACGGCGGCTGCGGGTGTAGGACCCGGGCACGAATACAGGCCGCACGGAGGTCCGCCAGCTCCGGGGACCACCAGTAGACCCCCTTCCGTCGAGGCGGGCGCCGCACACGGGGCATGGCCGCATCGCATATCTGCGTAAGCATGCCGCGAATGCGGCCAGCCTCGGCGTCCACGTCTTCCGTCAGGGGGGGAGGCAGCCAGGATTGAAAAATGGCCGCCTCCACTAGCAGGTCCCGGTCGAGCCTACCCACAGCGGGGGGGGGGGGGGGGGTGTCATGGACTTAGCTTGTGCGGCATTACATTACACTGCCAGTCGCCTCCTAACCCAGTTTCACAGATTATTGTCCGGTTGAATGTGAACCTCAAGAGAGTTGGACGTATCTATTTCTTCATGCCACGTTTAAAATATCAAAGAAGATTATTTAAATTATTTATTAAAGAAAAATTTACATTTAAAGAATTATAAATAATATTTATTAAAGAATACTTTAACATTTGAAATACAGTAAGGATTTGTTTGCCTGACTTTGACTTTGCCCGGTCGGCAAAGCGTGACAGACCTGGGGGGTTAGGCAGAATCTCATATCTCACATGTTGATCGTATCGTGATCACTGTGATTGGTTGAGAAACCGACGCGTGATGTCACAATAATCTGTTGGCCAATCACGGTGAGCTCTCAACCAATCACAGTGATGATGATACGATCGACACGTGAGATATGAGATTCTGCCTAACCCCCCTGAATGTTTTTAAATCGGGACCCTTACTCGCTAAACACTGGCTTACTAATAAAGGTTTCACAATTCAATCTATGATCTAAATTCAATTGCCAATACCCTTAGACAAAGGATATTATAGACAAGCTATCAGCGTATGCAGTGTTGAGATAGCAATAGTTTGACATATGATAACCGGAATAATTTTAAAAGATAACTATGATTATAACTTTATTGACTAAAAATGCACTACCTGTTTTAGCCGGATACAAGAATGACAGAACAAAAGAAATTGCAGTTATGCTTATATTTTGCTTAAAATGTTTTAAAACGTATAACATTAGCGTATATAACGTGATTAATGATGGTTTTTTTTTTTTACGTAAATACAAAAACAAGCTTACATACCGATGATGGGGAAGGTTGGCCACCTTATTGTTGGGACCCAGTTGATTGGGTCCAAATAAAAATAACGCATACGCGAAAATGATAAAATACTTATACATGTGTCTCTCTCACTCTTGCTAAAACCTAATATTTGCATCCTTTTCTTCATCCTTAGTGTCAAAATAATAGCGAGTCTATATTTAAACTTTGTCTAAGCCAATACCACATAAATTAAAAAAAGTATATATTTAAAAAAATACATCTGTTGTTTAAAATATACAATCTCTTTCGTTTTAAATCATTCAAAAACGTAAACATTATTACTTGCAAACTACTTGCTCCAATGTGAAACTTCGTTACAAAACTTATACAAAGTTATTAATTGAGTAGGTAATTATAAGTCTATAACAAATTACTAATTATACGAGCTTTGATAATATATTGCTTGAGGCGGCTTAATTTACTTAATCTTTTGAATATTAAAATAAACATGTTAAATCCTTTACATATTTTGTTATCTTTAAATATATTTTAAGCACTTGACCGTGTGGTGACGGACTAAGAATACAAGACTCACCACCCCATTCTTACCCACGGATGTCGTATGAGGCGACTAAGGGAAGTAAGATTTCCACTTTGTATTTAATGTATATGGTTAAGCATGTCAAATGCTAAAAATATATATAAAAAATTATAAATATTTATGGGGCTGTGTCATTATTAGGTAAAAATCTTAATGGTAAAATTAAGTTTACCTGGTTGGTGTAATGTATGTAAATATTTCCGACAGATGGTGCAGGCGTCACCTAGGTTGTCGAAGCATGTTTTGAATAGTTACATATCAAAAAGAAAAAAATGCATTTTGTTCACATTCGACCTTTTGTATTTACCTACCACGACTAAGGTTTACAAAGCTTTTTGATGAGAAAATAAATTGATTTTATTATTATTACTTTTTGAGTACTCAGAATCAAATCCTCGATTTTCTTGCAGTATTTTATAGTATAACATTATAATTAATTTCGGATTAATGATACCTAACCATACCCCCCTGTCATGCAGAGGAATATTTTTAGGGAAGCTTGTTATTAGTTTATTTTAATTGAAGAGATTACGACAATATTTTCTTAAATGTATATTCTATGAGTTGACTTTACCCTAAACGTCATATCAATAAGCAGGTTTCTACAGGCGGAAGAGACGACACATGGCGGATTTATTTGGTGGGTAAGGGCCCCACACTACCCTGTTCTTTGTCCTAAACGACGGGGTGTGCGGTTAGGAACATTTTTCCCGCCTTAACAAAAAACGTTTTCTAGGCCTCGTTTTCAGCATTTCCACTACCTAGTCATAGTAAATAATCAATCACAAAACCAGCATAACTATGAATAAATCATAACAATGCCAATAATTGAAATAGAAATTAATACACTAACATAATCAAGGTTCTAAATATACATTAATGCAAATTGTCACAATATTATGGTTACCCTATTGTTGCCTAAAATATTTGTAGTTACAAAGGCAGAAATAGAAATCAATAATAGGGTAAACGACCCTGATCTGCCTAGGGCGCTGGAATAATGCCAAGGTCATGATAACAATAAATTTCATTGATGGGATAATTTTACTGTAGTTGCTTCGTCATTCTCGACCTTAACGATTGTTCCTGTTTTTCTTTCCAACTCCGGATTTTGTACATAGGTCACGTCTGAATGAAAAGCTTTCATTATTTACGGTTGTTTTTCTTCTTGGATGTCAAGTAATGGATGATGTCAAGGTGGACCTTCGTATTCCCGATGAAAAATGGTGTTTTTGTTTTGATATTTTTATATATTTTTCCAGCATTTGACATGCTTAGCCTTATAAATTAAAACTAAAATAAAGCATCTATGGGCTATGGCAGTGGCGTGTTTGCCTCACTTCAAGTATAAGAAATATTTCTAAATCTGCCTAAGTTTCTAAATATATTATCTTTCATACTTCGATTACTATATTTTTGTATCGATTGCAATACTGTACGTTAATAGTACATTGTTACCCTAGGGGTGAAAGTAAGTACCGAGACAGGGTTTGGCGCCCGAGCGCAGCGAGGGCACCTTTAATTCGAGGGATTAAATAAGTCTTTAACCCGAGGTAAACACTGTGCTTTTCATTATGAATACAAGGAAAGTCAAAATAAAAACATGCAAAAATGAGTGAATTTTAATTTACATCAACTGCTGAGAAAATGAAGATCGGATTGCCGCTTTCTGGCGTTTTTTTTTTTTTTTTTTTGGCCGTCCGGCTTTTCATTGGAAGCAAGTAAATTATAATAGGTGGTCGTTAAAAAAATCTTTATTTAATACTTAACTTTGTTATTTCAATTAAATATCGCGCTGTGAATGAGTGGCTGTAGTAAGTTAGAATAAGGTTCAATAGAAATGTGAAAATAGAACTGGTTTTTTTTTTAATAATTTGACAGCTGTCCGTTGAAAACAATTCTACCTAGGGCTGAAAAGTATTACTTTCAACCCGCTGCTCAGGCAACTTCAAACCTAATGTCCGAGTACACTTTACACACTTGTGTATTAAATACACTTTGCAAAACATAAAAATATAGCATCACGCCCATATACCCCGAAGGGGTAGGCACAGGTGTATTACACACCCACAATTCGCCAGCTGTTTAAGTCCCATGTAATAGGGAGCGAGCCAATTGCCGTCTACCGGGCTATATACACTTGGCTTATTTTAAAAATTATCATAATTCATCCATCCATCCATCCATCCATCAGCCTTTCATCGTCCACTGGCCTCCCCAAAATCGGGGTTTTACCATAATCGCCGCGCTTGGCAGGCGGGATGGCATAATTCATCATTTTGAAAGAATAAAATAATTATGATCAAAATGTTCAAAATACATCTGAAAACACTGCAAAAAATTGGCCATACCAGATGTCCCGCGACGGCTGAATTTTTTTATAACTACATACATATATTATAATAGATATAAAACACCCAGACGTAGTATAAATATCTGTGTTCATCACACAAATATTTGTCCTGAGTGGGATTCGGACCCAAAACCTCGTGTACGGAAGTCGGTTACATTACCGACTATGCTACGAGGCCCGTCAATACCAAATGAATGTACTATTCTCCATCAAAAGTGCCGTGGCTTGTCTACACTAATAAACATGAAGTACATATAAAACATAGTGACAGACAACAGGTATCTGCCGCGGCATTTAAAGTGGAATTAGCTTGTTTGCTACGTGACCTTGACAGGAATTGAATTGATTCAATGGATGACTGATGTTATCCAAAGGTTAAAACGTTTACTTTAGTTTATATTACTTAAACACGCAAAACATCGCTTTACTTTATGATGTTAAAATTACAAAATGATATAGAATTATAATATCAATCGATTAAGTAATTCACATAAAAACTAAAAGTCGCACGCTACTACAATAGCATAAAGAAGGTGATGTTTATCAACATTGTGTTCTTTTAAAATAGTTTCGTTTTTTAGAGCGGGAAAAAGCGCTCCAAATCGCACACCCTATCGTTCCGGGCAACGACCTTATGTGGGGTCACACAAAACCTCTTCGCGTGCCATCTTTCGCCTGTATCGACAGCCCACCGCGACTGTTTATCATTCGTGGTCTTCTTTTGAAATATCTAAATGCAAATATTATTTACAATTAGCTGACCCGGCAAACGTTGTTTTGCCACATAAATTATTTCTTGAGATTTTTTAGGGAATTTCTAGCATACAAAAAAATAACTAACTTATATGCCTAATCAGAAAAAAAATAAAAATTTGGTCCAAAAAATAAAAAATAAATTTTGGGGTGGACCACCCTTTTAGGGGTATGAAAAATAGCTTACATCCTATTCTTATACCTACTGAATATCCACACAAAATTTTATAAGAATCGGTCAAGCCGTTTCGGAGGAGAATGGCGACAAACACTGTGACACGAGAATTATATTTTATTAGATTATCGTGAATTATGTAACTTATGTAGGTATGTGTTAATATTAAGAGATATCACTTTTTATTGTTTGAACAATTTCCTTTGATTTGTTTTCGTTGAGTAGCTATTTAAAGAGTTTTAATGTTATAACTTAAAATGATTGCAAAACTGAATAAAAGATTTTGGAAACGTGCCAATGAATGGGTTTTATTAAAATCTTCAACAATGATTTTTATATTTTGATCTGTATTGCAGCACTTGACATACTCAGCTACTTTAAAAAAACAATTATTACGAAATTATAATGTGAAGGTGGAAAAAGAGAAATTTAATGCGAACCGGATTCGAACCTGTGCAGACGGCCACGCATTACTGTGGCACATACAATTTTGCATTTTGTAATAAAAAAAACTAATAACCATCAGCATTTTGTAATAAAAAACTAATAACCGGAATAAAAACATATCTCAAGTTGGACCAAACTGCTGTGTGCATACAACGTGACATGCCAATTTATATATTTAGATATTGAAATATGATAAAACCTTATTGAACAAAATAGCTATTTAAAACATTTCGACCCCAAGAAAATTTTCAAAGTACCTACCTCTTCGTAAATTGAATTCCGCTAATTGTCATTTCCCAGTAATTAATTAAATTTGCTTGACCCTTATTTATTAAACCCATAAATCTTATCAGAGTATTTAATCAAATTACATTTATAACTAAATAACTTATAACTAACTTATCATCACGCCATTTCCCTTGTGGGGTAGGCAGAGAGAACAGAGTGCCAAGAGCCTCTCTCGCTTCCTCAACGTTTATAACTCTCTTCATACACGCTCGCCGGTTTCGGAGACTCCTGACTCCACCTTCCTTTAAAACATGACCGATTTGGTCTAGGTAGGTAAGTCTCGGTCTCCCCCTGTACCTACATCCTTCCACTTTCGCATTGTATATCTTCTTAGCCAGTCGCTCGTCCAGCATTCTTTCCACATGTCCGAACCATCGGAGCATTGCCTTTCGCATCTTTACACCAATACTCTCTTTCATACCTACTCGCTCTCTTACGTCATTGTTACGAATGCGGTCAGTCAGCCTCACTCCAAAGATTCTCCACAGAGACCGCATTTCGACCGCATTGATTTTGCTCTCAAGCTCCTTTTTACATACCCAACTCTCGCTTCCATATAATAACGTTGGGACAAGCACTGCGTTGTGTATTGCGACACGTGCCTTCTGGCTGAGGTGGTGGCTGCCGAGAAGTTGTCGCAATGTTCCGTTCACTCTATTTCCCGCATTTATTCTTCTTTCTACATCAGTGGTGTACCTTCCATTCCGAATGAATCCACATCCAAGACATGCAAATTCATCCACTTGTTCTAGCACACCATTTCCTATTGCTACTCTAACATCTGTTCTGGCTTCTTCTCTTTCAAAAACTATTACTTTGATTTTGCTCACATTCACACGTAGGCCCCTTTTCTTACAATCTTCTGCCATTACGTCGACTAGGGTTTGCAGGTCAGTCGCAGACTGCGCTAATAGGACCGCATCGTCTGCATATAGCAGCGAGTTAACCACTGAGTCGCCTATCTGAACTCCCACATTCATTTCATTCAACCTTTGTAGAAATTTATCCAAATATATGACAAACAGTCTGGCTGATAGAACGCAGTCCTGTTTAACGCCGATATTGACGTCAAACCAGGGTGACATTCCATCATCCAGCTGCACACAAGCTCTGCAGTCCATGCAGTTGGACTAAACCGCTTGTAGCAGTCTACCGCTAATACCATATTCCGGCAAAATGTCCCAAAGTTCCTTTCGTACAACAGTGTCAAATGCTTTCTCCAAATCCACAAAACTGCAGAAAACCCTCTGGCCTACAGCCAGATGCTTCTCCACAATGTTGCGCAGAGAAAACACTTGATCCATGCATCCTCGTCCACACCTGAAACCTCCTTGTGCCTCACACAAAAATTCATCAGACCTCATCCTCATTCTCCTTTTAACAATCTTACCATACACTTTGGCTGCCAAACTGGTCAAGCTTATGGCTCTGTAGTCTGCACAATCATAACGTGAACCCTTGTTTTTAAACAAGGGCACGATGACTGTGCTTCTCCAGTCCTTGGGAACCATTCCTGAGCTCCAATATAAATTGAGAAGCATCAGGATGGATTCCCAGACACATGAGCCTCCAAGCTTGATCATCTCAGCAGACACCATATCAATACCCGCTGCCTTACCATTTTTCAAACTTCTAATCGCCCATTTAACTTCATCCATACTAATGTCATCAGAGGATTCCGGTACCAAATGCTGATCTGTTAAATCACATGTGGCACCAGCATCACCCATGTTTTGGAGATATTTATGCGGATGAACATCCGCATAAATATCTCAAATATTCACTCCATCGGCTTAACACATCTTGTGTTTGCGTAAAAATGTCTCCACCTTTAGACCTTATTTTATTCATTCTGAAATTTGACCAACCACTCCGAGATTTCTTCACCTCCCTCCAGAAAAGTTTGGTGTTGCACTCGAAGTTTTTGGTCAGCCTTTCTTCTGCAATAATATTTGCTCTATCGCTTCTCTTTCACTAAGGCTTTCGTGTCATTCCTACGTTGCCGGTATATTTCTTTCTTCTGTTCTTTCATACTTGCACTCAGGTTCAAAGAAGATACATAGTCCAGCCACGCTTTCTTCTTTTGGTCTACGGAAGGTGCTACTTTCGTATCCCACCATGAATCACCTTTCACTTTCCTATGCTTATTTGAGCATCCACATACTTCTTTCGCTGTATCTACCATACTATCTTTCAATACTCTCCAGCATTCTTCTATGACAGATCCCGGCTGACTTGCCATTGTCAGCCGTTCACGAACACGCTCTACATACTTTGCTCTTACACTCTCTTCTTGCAACTTTTCAATCTTTATTATTTCAAGCCCTCCGAAGTGGACACGCTCTCGCCAGTGTCTCCACTTTCTAAACAGACCACTAAATCTCGCAATAACGAGATAGTGGTCCGTGTCGATAGTGGGACCCCTGTAGGCTCTTGTATCCATAATTTTACTTCGGAAGCGACTGTCTACCAGAATTAAATATATCATACTTCTCTGTTCATTCCTTCTCCATGTATACATATGGATGTCCTTATGTTGAAAAAATGTGTTTGACACAATAAGGTTAAGCACATCCTCGAAGTCTGGACGCTTGGTCCCAACCCATCCATTCAAGTCTCCGCATACGATCACGCGTTCACTAGCTTCTGCCGAATCCAGAACTTCCCTAACATTATCCCAGAACTTCTCTAGATCCGATACCACCGAAGAGCCTACGGGAACATAAGCTGCGACCATGAAGACCCTGGTGACACCTAGTTTTATTCGGACCCATAGAAGTCTGGGATCAAACATTCCGTAGTCTTTCACACCTGAGGCCAAGCGAGCGGACAGCAACACCCCCACTCCCATGCTGGCCCGATCGCTCTGCGGTACACCAGACCACAGAGCTAACCCGCTACCAGGAAGATCACAGGTGTCGCTACTCTTTCGCTTGGTCTCTGTTACACAGAGCACATCAAGCTGTCTGTCCGACATGACGGTTACCAGCTCGTGTAACTTATCTTCCACACCACTTCTTACATTCCACGTGCCTACTCGACACTCTGCTCCCCTCGACTCGCCAAACTGGGCTAGGCGTGATGGGTGGCGGCCCCCATCGCCGCATCTGCCGTTATCCGTACCGACAGGGGCGGGTTGGTACGCGTCGCCTGTGGGGCACGCCCTAACCCGTACTGTGGTACGCATTCGAGCCGGATTGCAGCCTGTGGATTACAGGCTGGCAGGGATCGCGACGAGCACGCTCCGGACTATGATCACCCAAAACATTTATACGACGTAAATATAAACTTTGATCTATAATATTGATAGATTGTGCTTTTGTTTAACATTTTGTCCGTGTGGTGACAGACTAATAATACAAGTGTCACCAACCCATTCTTTCCCATGGGTGTCGTATAAGGCGACTAAGGGAAGTAAGCAATTATCATCCATTGTATGACTGGTGGTAGGGCTGGGAACCAAGTGATTACTCACTATGTATCGGGTCTGAGCGGATTGGTACCGCCATCTCCCGCGTGTCCGACCATGAAGCACATCGTTGCGTTGTTGCTGTAGCAGGAGATAGCCGTTTATTCTTTCATTTCATATCGGTGAAATGAAATGGTGAGTAGGGGCGTGACAATACTCTCAGTATAGTTGAGCCCATGAGCGACGGTTACCATTTACTCGTACGTCTGCCGCGATATGCAATAAAAAAAAAATACTTTGGAAAATCCAAAAGTGCACGCCTCATAATCTTAATTTTTCACCATAAAAATTTATTATTTGATAAGTAACTAATAATGTATTGGTCTTACTAAGTAGTTTTCAATAAATCACATAGATAGCGCTAATTTCAAAAAGTACATTGTAGTTTTATGTCCTATACGCCATCTATCGCTAATTTTAAGAAGTACTTCTATATTGGTCTATAGAAATAGTTCTCACAAAATAAGGATAGCGCTGGTTTTAGTGTCGCGTCGAGCGTAAATATTCCCTATTGTTTTGTTTATTTAATAACAATTAAACCACATCGAATCAGACCGTGAAAAGTGATAGGGCTCTATTCGTAGTAATACTGTATCATAAAAAAAAAATACTAGATTAGTAAAGTATTTCGGTCGTTATCGTGTTAACATACATTACCTACAACAAACGGACGTCCAAGACAGAATGTTATTAAACAGCTTTTTTACTAGTTTAAATAACAAAAATGGCATCAAAAATATCATGAGAATATCATAGAGTTAAATCAAAAATATCATAGAGTTCAAAATAGTGTTTTTTTTTATATATGTGTGTGTATATATTATTTTACAAGTGCAATATATGATAAATAGAGACATTTTAAGTTTGAAAAATCAGTTGTTTTACGTAAACCAAAGTAATACACACCTCAACGCTTCGCTTATGAGGCGTGCACAAACCATTATTTACTATATTTTACAATTTCGTTGCATGAATGAAGATTTGACGACTATTGTAATCAAAAGGTGAAACCAATAATTCAGAACATGCAAACCATTTATTACTATGCTACTGAAAACACATGAAAGTAGGTTTCCTAAAAGAACTGCGCAAGTTAATAAAATTTGTAACAACATCTATTTCTGTTATTTCCCCAAAGGTTTGGGACAGAAGCTCTTTTATATGAAACATTAATGATACATTGAGGGATTGGGGTACGCAATGTGAAATAAAAATAGATGGTGCTTGTGCTTGTAATGTTGTACGCCACTGTTATTGTTTCAGTTTTAAATGACCTCGATTGAAATTTCATGTGAAGTACCTATAGTATTAGTGTGTTAGCGTTGCTTATCGCAGCATGAATGCGCCGGCTCGATCGGAGAAGTACCGCCCCCTCACAAAAGATTGGCGTAAAATAAAGGTACTCCTGCCATTGTGCTTTGTATGCTGAGTGAAAGTGCCAGAGGCCAAACCCCCTACCTATCCTCCCCTTATTTTCCTTCATGTCCTCTCCTTAGTAAGTAACTAGTAAGTATAATGTCAATCAATAAACCAATAACAGTTTTAATTCGTCTATGGATAACGAGAGGCCACTTACCAATAATTAAATAGGTAAGACTCGAGCAATATTTGAAGAATGAAAGAAAATCAATGTTTTCACATCTGCGAGACGTCCTGTGACACCTTTTCTTCTAGTATTAATATAGATATTTAACACGAGTCTATCCGCGTGGACTTAAGAATATAAAAACTTCACTTTACGGCACATTAATTTTATTATCTGTATGTAAAATTCACAGCAAGCAAGACGACTCAGTCAGTGCAGTTCTTGCAAGTTTTCTATGAAAACTGAAATGAATAGAAATAATTAAATTTTGAAATGGCGCAAACTGAATTTAAGTGCACCATTTTTGCAAGCAATGTCCTTTTTAAAAGAAAATTGTGTTTATGGCTCCAACGCTCGTTGCTTCCTTGATTTATTGGTACATATTTAAAGTATTCGGCTTTCAAATATTAGCTAACGGAAGGTTAGACTACAGACTAGGTTTAGACCCAATGGGCAGCATTATGTGCGTTTTTATATCAACTTACATAAATTAATTGTGGGTGTCTTTAACTTCTGCAAACCTCTTTAAAGGCACCAGGTCACCACCCCATTCTTTTCCACGGGTGTCATACGAAGCGACTAAGGAAGACTAGGGAAATAATTATCACCCATTGTATCGTCGAGTGTCATACTCGTGGTAGGGCTGGATACCAAGTGGGAGTAAGTTATCACTTGCCGTCGGGCCTGAGTGCGTCGGTACCACCATCTCGCGTGTGAACAGGCATGAAACACATAGGTGTGTTTTAGTTGTAGTAGGCCCGACAGGAGGATAGGTAGGTAGATAGCCGTTTATTATTTAATTTCTTATCTGTGAAATGAAATGGTGAGCAGCGGCTTCATAATACTCCCGGTATAGTTGAGTCCCTGAGCGACGGTTACCATTTACGGTACGTCTGCAAATATTGCAATAAAACAAAACTTATATTGTGGGTGTCTTTTACAAACCCCTTCAAAGGAAAAGACATTAAAAATTAAAAATAAAACTTTTTGATCGCGAATCTAGATACCCGTTCTTGACGAATATCTAAATTATACATTCAATTGCGTTACTATAATTGCTTGAATGGTTTTATTCTCAGACGAGGCTACTAATTATACGTCTGGCATTCTGTAGTGAGGTTGGAAATTGCCAAATAGTTTCACACAGTTTGTTGATTTAGTTTAATTTAGGACTGGTTTTGTGTTGTAGAGACAGGGCTATGCCTGCACCATAATGGCTTTAGGATTTATAGCTTGGAAAAATATTATTTCTTGTCGTTTACTATGTAGTTAATATATATATATATATATCATTTTGTCATCTGTTAGCCAAATACATTTTATATAGAAAAAGTTACTAATATTGAATTTTTCGATTTTTCTATAGATTTCCCCCTCTTTTTTACATTTAAACCACCTCTGTATTAGAGCAAATAAAACAAAAAAACAATTATTCAAATCCGTCAAGCCAATTTTGAGTTTTAGCGAGACTAACGAACAGCAATTGATTTTTATATATAAGATATAGGGCCATTCACATAAATTACAGTGCTCATAAACAATGTCTAAAGCTCATTATATCACATCTTAGAGGTCTACTAGGTAACATTAATCACGAGTAAACACTCGTGACCATGGCTGACGTAACTCGACGGAAACATCGTCGTCGTTATACATCCGTATGATGTGCATGATGTACCTATATAATTTTGAATATAGATAATACGTTAAATTACCAATGAGTACAGCAGACATTTGTTTGTTTGCTTCTTTGCAAAAAAAAACAAGAATAGTTTTTTTACTCATCCCCCCTTGATCCCTTTGATATCATCCTATTCATTTCCATAATTTAATTAATTGACATACTGTACTGGATACTATAATAAATTAATGAGAAAAGTTACGTAAAGTCTTGTTTTAGAGTTCCATCATAGTCAGTTTTCTGATTCCATAATATATAGTCTGTTAAAAAAGTCATGAGTTTCATTGAGGGCGCCACGCATTTACATATAGTAACACTGAAAGCACACTATAAATACTCGTGATACTTGAATAATTTTCTAGAACTAATAAATTAAAATGTATATAAAAAAAATATATTACATCATTAAATAATTAATTAATTAATATAATAAAATGTTAGTTCCAAAATTTTCCGGTTTCATGAGTTTCTTGACAAACTATAGTTTAATTAAGACACCTGTCTTATGGAAATGTACATTTTTTGAAAAAACCATCAGTGGTCAGCAAATTGGCGTTGTCTCTACCTGGGGTAGTTACTGGGAAATAGGCTTGAGTATAATATATAATTTTAGACATAATTACACTCCACGTCTATAGCTATATTAATTATGTACTTCAGTAGGATGATAAAAGGTAAAAAAGAGATTGACCCAAGTTGGTATTTTATGCGTGTACCTATATAAAATAGGGAAGCTGAAGAGCCTACTTAATTGAGCAGGAACAGTTGGAAATCGAACCTAGGGCCCCGCAGTTATGAAGTTAATATTTAAAAAATGGTTTTATTGTGCCCGATGGATTGTTACTAGTCCATCCATCCATCCATCAGCCTTTTAAAGTCCACTGCTGGACATAGGCCTCCCCAAGAATGGGGGATAGTGCCGTAATCGCCACGCTTGGCAGGCGGGTTGGCGAACGCAGTGGATGTTGTTAATACTCGAAGGAGTGCTGCAGCTCACTCCCTCGGTATTCCCTCAGTCGGCTCTTACGACTCCCATGGGTGGTGAGGGGTGGGACAATTCTAAAGCCGGCCCCACACGGCAACCATATTATAAACATGAACTTTAATCTAAATTATGTTATGAAGCAAACCAAATGTATTGCCTTTACCCAAAGGCGCCATATATAGATATATTTTTTTTTTATAAGGAGAAATTATATTTGTATCGCAGGGGACTTTACAAACATACCATTGCACGGACACAAAGTATACCTAGCCTCAGAATACACATTTCTAGATCACACAAAGAGTTGTCGTGTGTGGGAATCGAACCCACAACACTCACTTAGCCAGTATCTAAGCAACTCCACCATTTATGTGCAGTCAGAAAAAAATTAATTCAAAATGTAGGCTGAGTCATTTGTTTTTTTTTTCTTTCTAGCCCATATAGGTATATTTCACATAGTGCTAGTCTGCCCCAAATGGGGGCAGATTCAGAGATTTCTTTTTATAGCATTTTTATATAACTCATTTTACATCAGTCGTACCACTTCGCCTGCCTCGGACTGGCGTATTTATATATTATTAGCTGCTTCTGCTACCCGCAACTTTGTCTGCGTGAAATTTAGTTATTTTATTATTTTTTTCCGAAATAAAAGTACTGATTCTCGTCCCGTGAGTCCCGTCCAAATTGGTCCAACCGTTCAGAGATTAGCTGTGGATGTATATTCGACGTATATACTATTTGAATCGGTATTCATTAACAATTTCATGGGTTTTTTTTTTGCGTGGAACCCTAATTATTTTTCCAAAATAAAAGTAGCCTAATTTACTCCTTATAACAACACCTATCTGCTAATGAAAAAAGTTCAAATTAGTACAGCTGTTCCAAAGATTAGCCGGAACAAACAGGCAGACAGAAGAAAACTTAAAAAATTGGTAATTTGTTGTAGGTAACGTATATACTCTCGTACACATTTAGTAAAAAGTTGTTATTTAGACATTAAAAACAGACACTTCAATTTAATTTATTTGTAGTATATGTACCTATATGTGTACATAAATATTTGCATTAGAAACTTGCCAGCTTTACTGTTATAAACTAGTAAAAAATAACACTCCAGAGATAATTTGAATTAAAGATTCAACCATTAGTTAAAATCAAGTAGGTATACATAAAGACACAGAGGCGTCCAAAATTGATAAGCCTCTTTTCAAAGCACCTCTTACAAATTAATTCCATTACCTAACATCTAATTATTATAGTACAGTTCCTTATTAGAAAACTTTCTTATATTCATTACAAGTCACATCATTTATTGGTTTAGCCTTCACCCGTCTCCTCTGTCCAGACGCCGTGGCGCCGGCATTCTCTGCCAAATATGTGAAGGTGTCACATTTGAACCTGAAGTTTTTGGCTCGAGTGATAACCTTGAGATGTTGGCTTACAGAATGTTGCATATGCACAAGGACATAATAAAAGTTTCACGATTGAGGTCATGTTTTCGTGGGTTTTAATGGTGCACTTGTCGCTCGAATCTTGTCGATCGATAAGGATAACTTTCATCCAGCTGTCAGTTTGTTGGGTGATTAAATAGCAGCTCGCTTGTATTCCCCGAAGGGGTAGGCAGAGCTGTAATATACACCCACGGTTCGCCAGCTATGTTCAAGTCTCACGTAATATTGGGCGGGCCTTTTGCTGTCTACCGGGCACATAATATATCCAAACTCCGGGCTGCTACTGAGAATTTTTCTTAGCACGAAATAGCTCAATAACACTGCTCAACCCAGGGATCGAACCCGAGACCTTATGATCAGAAGTCACTCACACAACTGCTGCACCGCAGAGGCAGTTATTTGTGACTGTTATTTGTGAAAAATTACTCTCCGTGCTATGGAAGGAAAATTAAACAGTGGGTGCTGGGTTTTCAATTAAAAGACTAGTAATCGTTACCTACATGTTGTGTCTTGAATAAAAATCAGACTCGGCTCTTGTTTGAGTTCGCCTATTAGTTGGGTCGCTAAAGTAAATAGACTTGACGTAAATACTGATTGCTCCAAATAAATATAGTTGTGATCAACAAAAACCAAAAAGAATGGAAACGACCCATTTTTTCTTTTTTTTTGTTAAGACGGGAAAAAGTGTTCCTAACCACCCGTCGTTCGATGCAACGAATAGAGTAGTTTTGGGCCCTCACCCACCTTATTGGCGGGCCACTGGAACTATGTTACATTCGTGGTCCGCCGGCGCGCGGCGGCTTATCTTTTCGGGTTCCCTCTACTCAGCGACGCATCCGCACACGGAGAGTCGCACCTTCGCGTGATTGGAAGGGACCCCTAACAAAGTTCGGAACAAGCCTATATTGACGACGGTGATGAGTGTACTCATGTTTTCAAAAATGTATATCATTTTACAACCCTTAGTATAGGTAATATTAAAAGTTCGAAAATGCATTTGTTTGATTGGTACACTTTCACGCCATAGCTACTCGACAGATTATCGCGAAAGTTCAGAACTCAGAAAAGGCTTTTTAGAGTTCCGTACCCGAAGGGTCAAAACGGGACCCTATTACTAAGAATTAGCTGTCTGTCTGTCTGTCCAACCGTCTGTCACCAGGCTGTATCTCAAGAACGGCGATAGCTAGACAGTTGAAATTTTCAAAAATGATGTATTTCTGTTGCCGCTATAACAACAAATGCTAAAAAAGAAAAAATAATAGTATTTAAGGGGGGCTCCCATACAACAAACGTGATTTTTTTCCAATTTTTTTCTTCACCAGGCTATATCTCAAGAAAGGCGATAGCTAGACAGTTGAAATTTTCAGAAATTATGTATTTCTGTTAACGCTATAACTACAAATACAAAAAACAAATAAATAATAATCTTATAGGGGAGCTCCCATACAACACACGTGATTTTTTTCTCGTTCCTGATATAATTGTACGGAACTGTTAATCATCAATGGTCAACAGGTTAAAAAAACTGTTAAATAAATAACAGGTTTTGAATGTTCAGTGTCAATTTAATGTCAACGTTTTCAATTTCAATCATTGACAAAATGGTCAACAGGTTAAAAAAACTGTTAAATCAATAACAGGTTTTGAATTTTCAACGTCAATTTATTCCGTTGAGCCGTTGACGTAAATTAACAGTTTATATTTTCAACAGTTTTTTTTAACTGAATAAAATAATTATAGTCTTGGGCGTTGACGTAAATTAACAGCTAATATTTTCAACCTGTTTTTTCATTGATGATTACCAGTTATCTCGTTGACGAATGAAAAGCCGTTAAAAAAGGCCGTTTATTGATTCAACGACCACCTCCAGTTTTTAGGTAATATCTCAGGTTCCCGATATAGTAACGAGATATATATATACCAGTTATTAAATCTAATCAAGAGCTATCAAACCAAATAAGTTGCATCAAAATCCATTCAGTAGTTTTTGCGTGATGCGCGAACAAACAAACAGATAAACAGACAAAAAATTTAAAAAATCGTTTTGTGTTTAGACTCGCCTATATAGCCTAATTCAGTAATTTTTTCTCAAATATCTTAAATATACAGACATAGCTCTGTTACAGTTTTATAATAGTATAGAAAATATATCTTTACCGACTTCCAAAAAGGAGGAAGTACTATGTTCGTCTGTATGTATTTTTTTGTTGTGTTCATCGATATTTTCGCCAATTGTAAACCGATTTAAAAAAATCTTTTTTATTTCAAAAGGGTATAAACCTGAGGTAGTCCCATTATCATTAAGTCAGGATCTGATGATGGAATCTCAAGAAAATCGAGGAAAAACTAACTAACTAACAATGTAATAAAATCTTAGAAATCAATTTTGACCCACTTCCTGGTTTCCGATTGAGCTGAAATTTTGCATACTTATGTAAGTTTAGTAACAATGCAATAATATGGGCTGATACTTTTGAGCTGATCTGATGATGGAGTCAGGAGGTAGATAGTAGAACTCCTCAACGGCGAACAGCAAAGACATGAAAGTAAATGAATTTATTAAATTAAAATTTATTAAATTACTTCATCGAAAATAGGACTCAACGGATTGACCATCTGCGACGAAGCAACGGCCAACATTTGATAGACATAATCTTCACAAAATAAATGCCAAATAATGTTCTTTCAAATGATAATAAACATTCTCCATTAAATTTGAATTTTCTGTTTTTTTTCTTTAAAAAAGCAGATGTGTATTACACACCCACGGTTCGCCAACTATGTTTAAGTCCCGCGTAATAGGGGGCCAGCCTATTTCCTCTACCGGGCACATTTCCATATGTGCAATAGCACTGCCCGATCAGACCGAGACCACATATTAGTGCCTTCATCATATTGTATGAAAGTTGCTTATGAGCGGAGTCTCTCTGTGTTTAGATATTTTTTTGTCGAATGTACATGGACTGTGTTATTATACGAACACTTCAATCAATGTCAAATCAATGTCAGTCAATGATTGCGCAAATTATGAATTCGTAACTATTATTCCAATGATTGTAGTAAACTCCATTCACATAAGAGTTTGTGTCATGATTTTATACGGCAATTGGAAGCTACGTCTCGACCAAAATATATCATCAGCGTTAAACAACATGAAAGAACCTACATTCTTTTTTTTTTTTACTTTTTTGCTCATCATTTCATGTATCTCATCTCCCTCTCCACCGACATATTTCCATTTAGTTAGCGACGGGGGAGTAGTGTATCTAGGTTATGGTAACCGCTTATCATTGGTCGTGTGCTTATTTTCTACTATCGTAGTAAAAAAAAGTATGACTAACATCGCATTTAATCAAGAATTGAATTGAATTGTCTTGTTTTGTATACTACGTGGGTGACACCTGATGGTAAGCGACTACCGTAACCTGCACACGCCAGCAACACCAAAACCATCACTCGCGCGTCGCCATCTCCAACAAAAGGTATAGGAAGTGGAGAAGACAGGAAGAATACCGAGGAGGGGATAGGAAGCATAATAATGAGAAGATAGGAATGATAATAAAGAGAGATAGGAAGTTAAATAAGGAGAGGATAAGGAGGATATTTGGGCCACCGGTACTTTCACTCACCAAATAAAACACAACGGTAGGAGTACCTACCTATCTAGAGGGTGGTATTTCTCCGATCGACAAAACGACAAAATTTTTTTTTTCACACTTTTATTAGTAAATAATATTCGTCTTTGCAAATAACGCAACTGTTTCTACAAACTTTCGTATAAAAGGCTACAAGAAATGGAGATATTTACTATCGCTTGAATAAAAAAAATAAGCAGAAGAAAGTTTCTAAAACGTACGAGTACCAATGTGAATTCATATTGGAACTAAAAGCAGTTTGCTGGAAGAATCTTGTACGAAAATTCTACATTGAAATTTTACATCCGTGAGTTATTTCTTTGGTATAAAATACATTGTTTTTTGTTTAAAAACTGCATTGTTTTATAGCATCTCTACTACTATGTAATTAAGGTTTAATATTAAGTTCCATTTGTTTTATATATAGTATAAATATGTAGTACATAGTGGCAGACAGTCATGGAGACATACTGACATTTTAAAAAGGATAGTGGCTCAAGGTTTGGAAAATTCTTAATCTATACTATTATAAAGCTGTAACAGAACTGTGTCTGTACATTTAAGATATTTGAGAAAAAAATGACTGTAATAGGCTATATAGGCACGTCTAAACACAAAACATTTTTTTTTAGAATTTTTTTGTCTGTTTGTCTGTTTGTTTGTTCGCACATCACACAAAAACTACTGAACAGATTTTGATGTAACTTCGTTTATTTGAAAGGCCTTGATTAGACTTAAAAACTGGAATACATTTTATCCCGCTACTATGTCGGGAACCTGAGATATAACCGAAAAACTAGAAAATTATTTAAACTAGATTTTTTTTTAGAATTTATTTAAAAGAACTACTAGATGGATTTTGATGCAACTTTTTTTTATTTGAAAGGCCTATAACCGAAAAACTAGCTTTTGGCTGCGGCGAAGCCGCTGGCAAAGGCTAGTATTTCATATTTTGATAATATGTATTTTTATATAATACGTCCTTAAAACTTATCTATTTATAAATTAGGTACGTTTGGTTTTGTGGCTATTTTTTTAATTGACAGTGCCCAACTGGGCTTGTTTTTGTTTTACCTACATTGAAGTTTGATACAACTTAGAATTTGGACACATTCTTAGATCCACGTAGATGGAGTTGCGAGCTGGGGGGTTAGGCAGAATGTCATATTTCACGTGTCAACCGTATCGAGATCACTGTGATTGGTTGAGAAACCGACGCGTGATGTCACAATAATCCGTTGGCCAATCACACTGATCTCGATACGGTCGACACGTGAAATATGACATTCTGCCTAACCCCCCTGTATTAGACTATCTAGGCGTCATTGAACACAAAACATGGTTTTAGAACTTGTAACTGCTGCATTTATGTGAGTGCTTCTGCTTGCTTGACTTTTCGTGACCGACGCAGAAGTGATACTATATACTATATACATATATTGAACTATTTACTGCTAAGAAAACAAAGTATTTACCCTGTTAAAAACTATTACAAAGTTTATAAACAAAGGATAAAAATATAAAATAAAAGAAATAAGTTAAAATTATGCATCATAAAATTCATCCGCAGCACTGACTGCTGGCAAAGTTCCCAAAAGGCTGGTAGCATTGCCACGTTGAATGGCAATGCTAAACCTTTGTGCTAGGTAAAAGCCAGCCCTCTGATCACGTGAGACGTCGATCAGACGATTCGCAATTTCTGTATAAAATTTGCGAGCGTTCGGACCCCATGACCCTAGCGTTTCGACCCCAAACGGTTCGAAAATATAATTACCCTCAAGGTTATTATATTTAATGCTTTATTACATATATTTATTTATTATTAATTCAACGGTAAGCTACCCATTACATTATTTAAAAGAAAAAGAAACACATTTATGCACGACGCTCACAGAACTGCAAGCACTCTAACAATATTTTCGGCCATGCATCCGCAAACAGATTACGATTAGGATTGGCACACAGGAGAGCATTGAGTGATACAAATGTGCGCAGTACAGGCGACTTGGAACGCGCTACGGTACGACATATTGGAACGGCGAACAGCACATCATGTCTCCGGTTGCGGCGATGGTTAGATAGTTATTGGGAGTATAGAATCGACACAGCTCGTTGTGTAACTCTGAAGCATCGATATTGTCCCTTATGATGTTGCGCATAACAACAATTAGGCGCTCATCTCGTCTGACTTCCAATGAGTTATAGGTAAACATCCTAAGAGATATCTCGTGGGGTACATAAATATATGGTTAGTACCCGTAAATGTTACTATACAGATACACAAGGAAGGCTTTTTGCACTTTTTCTAGAATAATCGCGTACCTATGTACTCTCATGTGGACTCCATACGCACATACTGCTTTCCAACTTGCAGTGAACTAAAGCTCCTCTATATTAATCTTATATACTTACTTTCTTACTAATATGCGTTGTATTAACTATTCAGTTACCTATCCTTTGTTTTGTCTTTGTCACTAATATGACAGTATAACGTTGAAAGAACGAAACAAAACACTGTATAACTATTCGGAGCTTATACAATGTTTATCAGTAGAGGGCTAGTATTTACATAAATTATGTACATGGTGAGACGAGGTAGTATTATAATCATGTTAGACATATTGTTAGTTTCTTCAGCCTACCATCGAACCGCGCGGCTCCGCCGCAACCAAAAGCTTGTTTTTGGGTTGTATCTCAGGTTTCCGATATATTACCGGGATAAAATGTGTACCAATGGTTAAGTCTAAACGAGATCTATCAAATAAAAAAGTAATATCATAATCCATTCAGTAGATTTTGCGTGATACGCGAACAAACAAACAGATAAACAGACAAACAGGCAAAAAATCTAAAAAAATTGTTTTGTGTTCAGACACGTCTATATAGCCTAATACAGTCATTTTTTCTCAAATATCTTAAATATACAGACACAGCTCTGTTACAACTTTATAATAGTATAGATTAGGTCACTACATTAGGATTGAATAATATTAACTAAAAACTAGGTTTGTCTGCAACGGCGCAGGAAAAGGCTAGCCATTATGTAGATATGGTTAATTTGCATCATTAACTACATTTGTGTAAATTGGTTGAACAATGATGATTATTTTTTTAACAACAATCCTGCACTAAGAAGTAATACTTGTATCGCGGGGGACTTTACAAACATACAATTTCACGGACACAAAATACACCCAGACTTAGAACAACCATTTGTGGAACCACACAAAGAGTTGTCCTATGTGGGAATAGAACCCATAACACTAGGACGGGAGGCTATCTAAACCACTCCGCCATCTGTGCTTGATTGTTAAATATGTCAAAAACAATCATCGCGTACGTACACCGCGCGCACACTTCGTGTGTTTAGTGTGTGAAATAAATAGTGCTCAGGCCCCTTGTAGACTTTCATAATGACGGAACGGTATTCCAACGTATAATTAAGTAATTATTTAACTAACTATTTCTACTAAGTAGTAGAAATAGTTAGCCTATACGTTGCCCATGAAATCACCATGGTTAGTGAGACAAAACATTGTGTCAGCCTGCTGGATTATAGCAATGGGCAATGGATTATGAGGAAAAATTTTATACTGTGCGCAGTTGTCATTTGCAGAATTTAATTTTAGAAGGGTATCTCCGAATAACACAGGTTAGGTAGGTACCAATTAATTTGTAAACTTAATTTCTACGAGATAATCCCTATAAATCCTTTGCACGCGCTCCAGAAATCGAAACCAACTAAACAAACGAGGCATTACATTAACTAAGTAGCTACTGGAAATTTAATAGACGCACAGCGCGTAAAGTTTAATGAAGAAATAAGTAGGTAGAAAGTAATTGTCATTTATCAATCTCTATAATACATAGTTATACTACATTGCCAATACTTAGAATACCCATAGACAGTACTGACATCATAATTTATCAACATTTATTGTTTCCACCTGAATTATAAATATATTAACGAGTAGTACACACTCGTGTATACACAAGGCTAAAATGTCTTCTGAGCTCCTAACAATAATAAAATTTTAAATTGCTATCTTGTTTTATGTTTACGTTGATCTCTATTCAATCAACTTCATGTTTGATGAATTTCCCGCCTTTTGTAAAGCGAAGAAAATTAACATTGACTTTTTGAAGCGCTTTTTTGTCTTTGTTGGCTGTCATTACAGTGTTCTTAGTATGTTAAACATATTCTTCTTTTTTATCAATTTGAGCACAGAATCTATTATATGTCGGGGAGCGTCATCAGGTGCGTCGAGACAAACAAGCATAGGAGCGCAATTATGCTGTTACAAAATGGAAATAACATAATATAGGTATATTCTATATAAACTATAGTATATAGGTTAAGTTAAGCACGCTATCCTATTGGGTTAAACCTGTCATGATAGATGTATGGTAAATAGTACATTGTTACCCTAGGGATGAAAGCAAAACCTCGCTACGCTCGGGCGCCAAACCCCGTCTCGGGACTAAATAAGTCTTTATCCCGAGGTAAACACTGTGCTTTTCATTACGAATACGAGGAAACTAAAAATAAAAATCATAAATAAGATAAGAAAAAATGAGAGACTTTAAATATTGAATTTGGAATCGCTGTTTTCCCGCCGATTTTGTTTTTTTTTCTGTGGCCTGTCAGCTATTCAGCCATTATTGCACGCCTCATAAGCGAAGCGTTGAGGTGTGTTCTACTCCCGTTTTACACGGAACAACTGATTTTTCAAACTTAAAATGTCTCTATTTATCATATATTGCACTTGTAAAAATAATATCTACACACACATATAAAGAATTTGTTCTTTACTAAGTACTATTCTTAACACTCATGATATTTTTGATGCCATTTTTGTAATTTAAACTAGTTAAAAAACTGTTTGAAAAAAATCTGGCTTGGACATCCGTGAGTTGTAAGGTGTATGTTAACATGATAACGACCAAAATACTTTACTAATCGGGTCTTTTTTTTTCGTTTAGGAATTATTATGATTAGGCATAGAGCCCTATTACTTTTCACATTCTGATTCGATTGGATTTAATTTTTATTAAATAAACAAAAAAATACTGAATATTTACGCTCGACGCGACACTAAAACCAGCGCCTTTCATGAGAACTACCTTTTTACGTACGCCATACGCATAGCCACCGGTGGTTTTACTATCGTCAACAGAACGCCGTTCGCCTGGCCGGTACATTGTTTTTTGTTAAAAGAAAGTTCTTACCTTTGCTTGACGAACTGATGATATTTGTCAAGTATAATAACTATTTTATCCATAACAATAATTAAAAACACTAAACACACGTAAATAATAATACGAAAAAGCCATATTTTACATTCCACTTTTTTTTTGCGTGGCCTTGCATGCGCGCAGCCCGGAACTGAGAGGTAGACCAATATAGAAATACTTCTTAAAATAAGTGCTAGATGGCGTATAAGACATGAAGCCCATATTAGTACTTTTTGAAATTAGCGCTATCTATGTGATTTATTGAAAACTACTTAGTAAGACCAATACATTATTAGTTACTTACCAAATAATCAATTTTATTGTGAAATATGAAGATTGTGAGGCGTGCACTTTTGGATTTTCCAAAGTACTTTTCATTTTAATCATTGAAAAAATATAAATCTTCGTTATTTTAAAGACATAGTTGCAACTATATTAAAATAAAGTCATATAAAAAACAAATTCTTTAATAAATACTTAACTTTATGTTATTTCAATTTTACATGGCGCTGTAGTTGACTGGCTGTACAGAAAATAGAACTGCTTTTTTTTATAATTACTCAGTTGTCATTTGAAAGTAATTCTCCCTAGGGCTGAAAAGTTTTACTTTCAACCCGCTCCTCAGACCTACTTTCAGAGTATGAGTAATGAAATAAATATTTTTCTCCTTCTAACCACTATCCATTAAAGAAATTAACACACGTCTTAACTCCACTGAGCGTGACGACCGACTGATTCTGATTCGTTTGTTTTTAAAATTCCCACTGCCTACCTAGGAAATAGGCGTTAATAATGTTGCCATTTTGTTTTCCATTTAATTACTAAACTCATTACATGTTGCCATTTTACTTTTCATCGATCATGGCACAAAAAAAGGTCTAAAAGCCTATCTGACAGTGAGTGGTAACCGCCACTCATGGACCCAGCCCATTGCTTACTCCAAGGAACGGGATTAAAGAATGAAGGTACGGTATGATGAGATTTAGCTCTCACTTGTCGAGTGAAAACCAACAGTAATAATATTTCTACCATAACGCTGACGTATTCCGTGAGAAGGTTACACTTCACTTTGTCTTCGGCCAATTCACGCGGAAATGACTATTAAGATTAATTATTACAATTAATCTTCATTATAATAATTAAGCCCACCTGGTTGGAATAATGTAAATAATTACATCCGACAGATGACGCAGGCGTCCACCAAAACATTAAGGAGGAATGTGTTATCGAAATTGGTAGCCTGAGCGGATGTCACGGTGGCTGTATTGGCAAAGCATCTGGAACGGTTTGTCCAGGAGATGCAGGTTCAAATCATGTTCGTGATTACTTACTATTTACGCACATTTTGTTTATAATAACTGCCTCTATGGTGCGGTGGTAGTGTGACTGGTGATCATGAGGTCTCCGATCCCTGGGTTGAGCAATGCTATTGAGCTTATTCATAAAAAGAAAAATTGTCAGTAGAAGCCCAGAGTTTAAAAATGTGACCGGTAGATGTCAATCGGCTTGCCCCCTATTACGTGGGATTTAAACATAGCTGGCGAACCGTAGGTATGTAATACAACTCTGCCTGCCCCTTCGGAGAATACAGGCGTGATGCTATGTTTTTTTTTACATAATAGTATAGGTAACAAACAATATCCAGATTTATTGAAATACTTTGGAAAATCCAAAAGTGCACGCCTCATAATCTTCATTTTTCACAATAAAATTTATTATTTGATAACTAATAAAAGTACAAATTATAATTTGTGAATAAGGAAGAAGAGTATTTTTGTACGATTTTTAGTACGACGAGAAATACCCAATCTCCCTACCACATTTGTCTTAAAGACCAACGCCACCTCTCGGAAGTATTTACATGCATTAATCCAATATAGTAAGTTTAATTTTGCAATTAAAATGCATACTACATATTTGATAGCGTGATTTTTTAAACATTTTGATCTATATTTTAGTACTTGACATGCTCAGCTAGTCTTAAAGTACAAATTATAATTTGTGAATAAGGAAGAAGAGTATTTTAGTACGAGCGGGAACAAAAATGGCATAAAAAATATCATGAGTGTTAAAAATAGTGTTTTTTCTTGATATGTGTGTGTATATATTATTTTACAAGTGCAATTTATGATAAATAGAGACATTTTAAGTTTTAAAAATCAGTTGTTCTGCGAAAAACGCGAGTAGTACCCACCTCAACGCTTCGCTTATGAGGCGTGCAATACACATATTAATTTGCTGTCTAGCTCATTAATTACTGTTAGTACACCACATTTGTTTGTTTTATTAATGATAGGTACGCAAAATGAATAAGCAATCAATTGTACCTATAATTACAGGGCACACTGACATAATAACAAGTAGCGTTGCATCGAATTCATTCGTTATTTCGTTGTATTCAGAAATATTCGTAACAGTTAATTACAAAACATTCGTATTTACCTGCAACACAGAATAAAAATTGTAAAATAAATGCGTATTAATATTTGGTATTGATTGGTGGTAATATTGTTTGTAACTGGTGAACTTACTAACACATAGCATTACGCATATAATCCCCGAAGGGGTAGGCAGAGGTGTATAACACACACCCACTATTAAGGGCAAGGCCCATTGCTGTCTACCGGGCACACTCCTGGCTGCTACTCACAATTTTTCTTTTTATGAAAAAGCTCAATAACACTCCCCGACCTGGCGATCGAACCCTAGACCTCATGATCAGCAGTGGCTCACATTACCGCTGGACCACAGTGGCAGTTTGTAGGCAACTTATTATTAAACGTTGTAAAACTATACATATTTATCATGTCCATAGCCTTAACGCAAACTTTGTTGGCGTCGGATTGCGATCTGTTTGGTAATCACACGGAGCGACTGCCTTTTTGACCTCTACGTTGACCACAACTGAGGGACGTAACTTTTTTATTTAGGCCTGACAACCTGTAATTAATTTCAGGATGTTATTTAACAGTCATGACTCACTGCTTAATGTGTCTTCCGAAGGAAGGTAGAGGTTAGGTTGAACACCACTTTTTGATCAACCATCTAATACTAGCTAAGAGAACGTTGCTTAACCTTGCCGATCGTTCAAAAGTGCACAACTAGGCTACAACTTTCTCTAAAATTGTAAGTATAAGGCCTATGTCATACCATTATTTAGCAAAGTCCTCTTCCTGTTTCTGCCACTCTTGCGATCCTGTGCCACACTTTGCCAGGTCCTCTCGGAGACCTCCAGCTTGTTCCGTCATCATCTGCGTGGTCTAAAATGATGTTGCTGCCTCTGATCTCCAGAATATAAAAACGTTGGCTCATATTGCGTCAAGTACTCGACACAGTAACCGAAGTTTCATTATAAATTTGCAGCTTTTCTTCTAATCTGGCGTTAGTACTCGTATTTTTTAAATTCGCGAATTGTACACATAATTTGTCAACATGTCCCATAACCACAGCTGCTGCAACGCAGTCGAAACATCGATTTGGTAGTCTAGTGTACCCATTACACACCCACCTTTCGCCAGCTATGTTTAAGTCCCACTAATAGGGGACGGGCCTCGTGGCGTAGCCGGTAGTGTAACTGACTTCCGTGCAGGAGGTCGTGGGTTCGATTTCCACTCAGGACAATTATTTGTGTGATTAACACAGATATTTGCTCACACACACAGATACTGCGTCTGGGTATTTTCTATCTGTTATATGTATGTAATTACAAAAAAACAGTAATATAATTATGTTTTATATCCGTAATATGATACCCATAGTACAAGCATTAAGCTTAGTTTGGGACCAGAGGACGTTGTGTGAAATGTCCGTGAATATTTATTTATTTATTATTATTATTGCCGTCTACCGGGCACATTTCAAAACTCCGGGCTGCTACTGAGAATTTTTCTTTTTACGAAAAAGCTTTATTAAGTTATTACGCTTCCCGAGACCTCATGATGAACAGTCGCTCACACTACCGCTGCACCACAGAGGCAGTTAAATTCCATTATCAAGCCTATTAGTTATGTCCACAATTTAAAATATAATATTAGAATGTAATTAATAAAACAAAAAGGTCAATGACGAGAGAAGTCTTTGACTTAAAAAGTTTTAGAACAATTTATATTTCTCAGTGATTTATTTCTGTTGAACAACATTTTAATGTTTTTTGTTATCAAAAGGCGTAAAACAAAGGACAGCTGCTGAGAATTTGTTTTCTACGCTAATACCCATTTATTATCTTTAGTAGAGAGTCACATAGGCATATGCTCACTGTTCTATAAACTATGAAGTTAAGCATGCTTAGCACTAATTATTTATAACACGTATTATATATTAGTTATTATAATTAATTTTTACACGACAGTAAAGTAGAGGTTTCTATTGGTAGAGCCATGCTTATCCCAGCATGAATTGGCTGGCTCGATCTGGGAAGGGACAACTTAAACAGGTGGCGTAGCCAAGATATACATCTCCCGCGCCACTTATTCTCACAGGACAATTCTACTTGTGACCCACTAATGATTGTTCTGAGTCTGTGTGTACTTTTCCGTTAATTGTGTGTTTTCAAAGACCCCTGAGATACATAAACTATCCCCTAATGCAGGGTCCTATTTTATAAAATACTAACCTATGCCCGCGGCTCCGCTGCAGCGAAAAGCTAGTTTTTAGGTTATATCTCAGGTTCCCGATATAGTAGCGGAATAAAATGTATACCTATCAGTTTTTAAGTCTAATCAAGAGTCTGTACAATGTATTTATTAGTTAGTCTTCTTACTGGTAGTAATTGGTAGTTTGTGGTAGAATTTTTGAACACTAAATAAAAACAAAAATTTTACAATTTAAAGAGGAGTATTATACTCATTTTAATATACAAATTTAAAGTCTCATACATTGTATGCATAAACATTTGAAGTAGATATTTTCACTGTGTTTCTAAACGAATATTAGGTGGGTTAAAATAAATAAACCAAAAATTTTGTAAAATCATATACTGTGGGTAGATGAAACCGTTGAAATAACATATCAACCTTGGACGTCTATCATCTAAGTCCACCCGTGATCATGAATGCTGTAAAGTATTCGAAACGTCGGGATAGGAGTAAAATCAAGTAAACGCGATAGATTCCGTAAACGTAGTTTTATTTCAAAATGTGTAACATTCGCGTAAATATCAGAAAGTATTAATCAAGAGCTATCAAATAACAAATGTTGGATCAAGACAAACAGACAAAAAATCTAAAAATATCGTTTTTGTGTTTAGACACGCGTGTATAGCCCTATTACAGTCATTTTTTCTCAAATATATTTAATTTCCAGATATAGCTATGTTACAGTTTTATAATATTAAGCATTATAGATAATTCTGTACCTACTTATTAAAAAATACATTGTACAGAAACAAAATCACAACGTAACTTATTCTTGATTATTATTATTAAAACCACCAAGTAGTTATGAAACTTTATGTAAAACCTTTAACAAAAACAAAGCGAGAATCAAGACGAGATTCTTTGTAATACCACTGTACTTTACGAGTGTCTTATAACATTGTGTAAGTTTTCTTCTTAATGCTCTACAATGTTACTTTAATTTATTTGTGTAACGATAATTTCAACCACAGGAATTGAGTACTACTAAGTCTTTATGGTTGAAATTTTTATACTTCAAAAACAAAGTTATCCTGTTTTACAGCTATCTACTACGCTTACTTTCAAGGAATTTAATAAGAAAGATCGTTTTCATCTTCAATTTCATGATAGCTGACTGGGTCTCTGACATTCTTTGCATATGCCATGGCCCACAATCCTATTTCAAACAAAGGAAAAGCAAGGATTAATTACCATCCAATCATATGATTGATCTTTACACACATTTAATAAGACAAATTACACTTGCGTGTAAATAAATAATAATTCATCCATCCATCCATCAGCCTTTCAAAGTCCACCGCTGGACATAGGCCTCCCCAAGAGAACGCCACAACGAGCGGTCCCGTAATGGGGGATAATGCCGTAATCACCACGCTTGGCAGGCGGGTTGGCGATCACAGTGGATGTTGTTAATACTCGAGGGAGTGCTACTGCCCACTCCCTCGGTATTCCCTCAGTCGGCTTTTACGACTGCCCTGGGTAGAGAGGTGTGGGACGATTCTAAAGCCGGCCCCACACGGCTAAATAATAATATCTAAAAATATTTTCTGTCTCCTCCTTATTTCATTTATATCAGATTAAATAAATATCCGTAAGTAAAAAAAAATACTAATAAATAGAGTAGTATGTTATCTGCTGGAAAAGACGTTGGGAGTATAATGGATACCACACACGAATCATCGGACGTTACGGCGTTAAATATTCCCACAGTGGGTTGTGATTGGCGAATTATTTGATCAAAACTTGATATTTTTTATAAAATTTTCGTATCAGCTTTTAATGCAGTTTGATATAAAAAAATCGTAAAGATTACCTACTAAAAGGAGTGAGTTATGGAATTTTCATCAAATCAACTCAATTTGCTGTTAAGAGTAACTTCTAACAAGATTTATTGCATAAAATATTTTAGACATAAACCTTTTAATATTCAGTAAACGATAATGTTTTGATGCGAGCGCGTCCAATTTTATAAAAGTCAGACTGTGTAGAAATTTAATAAAATGAATTTTGGCCAAAACAACTTCGACATTGTAAAGAGAGCCCGAGTTAAAGTCTGGGGTCAGAGCATATTTATATATTTTAGATTCTCAATAATGTTGGCGGTAATAGTTCCATAACATATCATCAAATCCATTTGTTAATCATATACCTGTTAATTTTATGCGACTGCCCAAAAATGCTTGATGGAGACGCGTAAGTGATGCCCCTGGTTTTGCTAGTCTATAGGCTGCGGTAACTGCTTATTGTCAGATGGGCCGTATTTTTGCCACCTATGTAGTATAAAAAAGTATATTGTTTTTACGGTGCATGTACTGGATACGTATGTGAGTTCCTTTATTGCACCATAACTTTTAAATGCCGGAACGGATTTTGATGTTAAACGAGATTTTTATCTTCTCGAATTATTTTAATATACTTATCATCACGCCATTTCCCTTGCAGGATAGGCAGAGAGAATAGAGTGCCTAGAGGCTCTCTTCTTGCATATATCTCTCGCTTCCTCAACATTTATAACTCTCTTCATACACGCTCGCCGGTTTCGGAGACTCCTGACTCCACCTTCCTTCAATACATGGCCGATTTGGTCTAGGTAGGTGAGTCTCGGTCTCCCCCTGTATCCACATCCTTCCACTTTCGCATTGTATATCTTCTTAACCAGTCGCTCGTCCGGCATTCTTTCCACATGTCCGAACCATCGGAGCATTCCCTTTCGCATCTTTACACCAATACTTTCTTTCATACCTACTCGCTCTCTTACGTCGTCGTTACGAATGCGGTCAGTCAGCCTCACTCCAAAGATTCTCCGCAGAGATCGCATTTCGACCGCATTGATGTTACTCTCATGCTCTTTTTTGCATACCCAACTCTCGCTTCCATATAATAACGTTGGGACAAGCACCGCGTTGTGTATGGCGACACGTGCCTTCTGGCTGAGGTGTTGACTGCCGAGAAGTTGTCCCAATGCTCCGTTCACTCTATTTCCCGCATTCACTCTTCTCTTTACATCAGTTGTGTACCTTCCATCCCGACGGAATCCACATCCAAGATAAACAAATTCATCCACTTGTTCTAGCACACTATTTCCTATTGCTACTCTAACATCTGTTCTGGCTTCTCCTCTTTCAAAAACCATTATTTTGGTTTTTCTCACATTCACACGTAGGCCCCTTTTCTTACAATCTTCTGCCATTACGTTTAATTTTTTCATTATTGAATATAGGTATTAAACTAAAGGCATTGGTGAATACATTTCACAGCTATATAATTTATATACGTAACGTTACGTATGTAAGGTGTACACGAAAAAGAAACAAGTAATCTTTGATTGCAAACGATTTTATCAGACTTTAGTAACGGCTAATTTCTAAATGAGTGAATGTTTATTGAAATGTATAAAATAAAATAAATAATATAAAAACACTTGACTACCGCGTAGTAGATAAAAAAATCAAGTTGTATTGCATTGGGTGAACCTCTTTTATTAAGAAGTATTCAGCAGAACGAACGGTCCGCGTATTGTCGGGGACCGTTGAACTTGTTTGTTTTTTTTAGGGCATTATTTAATTGCACGCCTCATAAGCGAAGCGTTGAGGTGTGTTCTACTCCCGGTTTACACGGTACAACTGATCGTTCAAACATAAAATGTCTCTATTTATCATATATTGCACTTGTAAAATAATATCTACACATACATATAAAGAACAAACACTATTTTTAACACTCATGATATTTTTGATGCAATTTTTTTATTTAAACTAGTTAAAAACAATTTGAAAAAGATCTGGCTTGGACGTCCGTTAATCGAGTCTTTTTTTTTCGTTTACGAATTATTATGACTAGGAATAGAGCCCTATTTCTTTTCACGTTCTGATTCGATGTGGTTTAATTATTATTAAATTAAAAAAAATACTGAATATTTACGGTATTTATGCTCGACGTGACACTAAAACCAGCGCCTTTCATGAGAACTACCTTTTTACATACGCATAGCCACCGGTAGTTTTACTATGGTCAACAGAACGCCGTTCGCCCGGCCGGTACATTGTTTTTTGTTATAAGAAAGTTCTTACCTTTGCTTGACCAACTGATGATATTTGTCAAGTATAATAACTATTTTATGCATAACAATAATTAAAAACACTAAACACACGTAAATAATAAAACACCAACGTTATAAAACACAAAAAAAAACATATTTTACATTCCACAATTTTTTTTGCGTGGCCTTGGCGTCACGGTGTTTTCACTTAGAACAAAGAATAAAACATAAGGCAACCAAGTTAGGAAGATAAATGGTTTAGAGATTTCTTGTTGAACTCATTGATTTTTAAATAAGTCTTATAATATTGTCCAAAGTTGCAATTTTCTATTGATAGATGTCGCTGTTTTAAAAGTAAAAGAGATATTGACAAATGCAGCCCTAGATGTCGCAAGTGGCAATTTTAGATGTATTCAGTTGCTGTTGTATATATAGAACCACAATATTAAACATAAAGTGAAAAATGTGAAATCGAAAATAATAGTCACGAGCAGGATTCGAACCTGCATCTCCTGGATACCGTCCAGATGCTTTGCCAATTCAGCCAACGTCACCGTTGTTCAAAAAAAAATATCTAAATACCTTATAAAAAAAAATCTTAATATTGCTTTTTTTGTACCGAAACTAGCGATGTCTTTTTGTTTTCTTAAATTGTTTTTGTTTACAGTTTAATAAATTATTCAATTTTACATGTTTATATATATGCACTTATGCAGGTATATATGTAAACTTATGGATTGTTGTTCTTACTAATTGCCAGATGGCGCCTTGCAAAATGACTGAGAGGTAGACCAATATAGAAGTACTTCTTAAAATTAGCGCTAGATGGCATATAAGATATAAACCCCACATTAGTACTTTTTGAAATTAGCGCTATCTATGTGATTTATTGAAAACTACTTAGTAAGACCAATACATTATTAGTTACTTATCAAATAATCAATTTTATTGTGAAAAATGAAGATTGTGAGGCGTGCAGTTTTGGATTTTCCAAAGTATTAATTTTTATATTCTGTTCGCATATATTATGTTACTAACAAACCCGGCTATGAGTTACTGTGTCTATCCCATCTCCATTTGTACAGGATTTTCGTAAAATCCTTTCTTAGTGCTTACCTACAGTACCTATCAAATCCATATAAAAGTTTTCGCGGTTCCAGCAGGGGGTTTGGGTTGTGCGTTGATATGTCAGTCCGTCAGTCAGTTATTCTTTTACCATTCTTTTTTTACCTTTCTCAGCCTTTATTCTGTAGGCTTGCTTTGTTAGCTGTGGCCAGGTTTGCGGTGCTTAGCATTATTTGATATAATTTCCATATTTGAAAGCCTATTGTGATTCCACGTTTTACTTTATATTTGCCGATTTGGTATCTATTATAGATGGTTTTGCATCATCAGTCCTCCGACAGGTTAGGATATTTATTTTTATACTACTTCGGTGGCGAACAAGTATACGGCCCACCTGATGGTAAGTGGTTCCATAGCCTATAGACGCTAGTAACACCAAAGGGTCCAAGGAAAGGGATAGGAAGGATAAAGAAAGGATAGGTAGGATACTAAGGAGAGGATAGGAAGGATAATAAGGAGATGATATGAAGGGGGCTTGGGCCTCCGGCAGTCTCACTCATCATACGAAACAGGCGTAGCTACCATTGTTCCACGCTGATCTTTTGTGAGAGGGAGGTACTTCCCCTATCATGCCATCCCAATTCTTGCTGGGATAAGCATAGCTCTACCTACCAATAGAAAATCTTTATTTTTATGCAAGTAAGTCGATAAACTTTTTCAGTAATAATTCTACCGCTCTGTGTATCAAACACTCATGTCAAAGCTTAAGAAAAAATTGAGATTAATGGTTGCAAATTACAATGTAACCTTATGCCTTGTTAAGCATTCATACATAATTGAACAGCTTTTTATCGACGTGTACGTGATTTCAATGAAGCAATTCATCAATATTAAAGCTGGCAAATGTTATGTAAATACAAAATGCTCTTCACATGTATATATGATTGATGAGGAAAATGAGTGGATACTTTACAAAAGTTGAAATATATTATAAAAGCTTATTAAACACACACACGTGGAAAATCTGAAATCGAAAATAACAGTCACAAGCAGGATTTGAACCCGCATCTCCTGGATACCGTCCAGATACTTTGCCAATTCAGCCATCGTGATAACTGCACTGACTGCTAATTCCAATACCACATTCATACATAATGTCTTGGGTGACTCCTGCGCCATCTGTCGGAAGTATTTATACTTTAAATTGTTAATTATAGCCCTCTCTAAAGAGAACCTATGACCATCAGTTGTAACTGCAATTGGAAAAATGATAATCGTGTAGCTATAGAATTTGGTATTTTTGTTAGTATAAATAACTAGCTGTCCAAGAAAACGTTTTCCCATATAAATTATTTTTTCGTAGGCAGTAGAAGGGTGAAAATTAAGGGTTGTATGTATTTTTTAATGCCGAATCAAAAAAAATTAATAAAAAAATATTGTGTCCAAAAAATAAAATATAAATGTTTGGGGTGGACCATCCTTATCACTTGGGGTATGAAAAATAGTTTACTTCCTATTATCAGACGTACTGAATATACACACAAAATTTCATACAAATCAGTCCAGGCGTTTCAGAGGAGTTTGGTAACAAACACCGCGACACGAGAAGAATTTTATATATTAGATAATTTATCAGCTCTTAATTTTCAAGAGAGTACTGTACTGTATCGAATGGTCGTGTGCGGTCTGCATACAATGGCTCTCTGTGATTTTGAGCTAGTGAGAGGAATGTTAATTATGATGATATCTTACTAGTATACTTAATTTGTCATCTTACAGAATATAAATTATTAAATAGACTTAACGGTTTGCATTGCACAGCACCCAATTGATCCCGAAGAAAAATCTGGTTCCATTGTGCGCGACACATTAAATTAGTTTAAACACCTTTCTATCAATTAGGCTTTATCGTAGCAGAGATTAACATAAACTTTGTTTGTACTTTAAAGGCAGCTTTGAGTTGTTTAATTAATTAATTAATCTCGGAGGAAGGCGAATTTACTTTGATAACTATGAGAAATCATTGTTGATTACACCAGCGTTGTTGCTTTAGCAAAAGATTCATTTTAAATGGTTTAGATCAAAACTTTTTGGAAGACTAAAACTTTTAACAAAGGTAATTTGACAATCTAAAAATAGAACTTAAGTTACGAGCAGAATTTGAACCTCCTCCTGGATAACCAGGCGCTTTCCCTGACATTTGCTTGGGAATATCAATTTTGATGACACATTCCTTTTTAATGCCTTGGGTGACCTGTCACTTGTCATGTTTGCATTCAATGTTCCGACTAGGTATACACTTAATTATTATAATTAAAAGAACCATACCAAGTGCTGACGTACGGTAGCTTGATAATTTTTATTATCCTTACTGGCTGGCTTTAGTGGTTAGAAAATTACATTGTTCTTATTTTATTAAACTCATAAAATGTACAAATTATTTGTGAATAAGGAAAAAGAGATTTTTTGTACTAGCGGGAATCGAACCCGCGCCTTTTCCGATCCGGGGAAGTGTTCTGAACCACTGAGCTATAGTACAGATCTTTCGATCATCCCAATCTACTTATCACATTTTGTTTTTACGACCAACGCCGTCTATCAAAAGCATTTACATGCATTAAACCAATATAGTAAGTTTAATTTTGCAATTAAAATTCATACTATTTAATGGCGCGATTTTCTAAACATTTTTGATCTAAATGTACCCAACCGCATACTCCGTCGTTTGGGACAACGAAGAGGGTAGTATGAGGCCTTCACCCACTAAAGAAACCCGTCGTGTGCCATCTCTCCGCCTTTATTGGCGGGCCACTGGAACCATATTACATTCCTTCAGTGGTACATGATCTGAGCCTGAGAAATATTATATATTTGTATAAAACAATGTACATTGTTATTTCAGGTACTGCTATTTAAACTTCGGCTACCAATTTATAGATAAAAATATTGACGGGCCTCGTGGCGTAGTCGGTAGTGTAACCGACTTCCGTGCACGAGGTCGTGGGTTCGATTCCCACTCAGGACAATTATTTGTGTGATGAACACAGATATTTGTACTGCGTCTGGGTGTTTTCAATGTATTATATGTACGTATTTACAAAAAAAAGTAGTATATGTATTATATCCGTAATCTGGTACCCGTAGCACAAGCGTTAAGCTTAGTTTGGGACCAGAGGACTGTAATTGACACAGCCGAGTGTGCCGAAGTAATAGTAGGGGTTTGAGAATAAAATAAGAACGCCGAAAATGTAGGAAGACACACGTATACACGATTGCGTTGGACGGAAGCAGCGCTAGCGCAACCCTCTCAATTAAACTGTCCTCGGACGACTGACGGCCACACCTCACACCTGAGTAGCGATACAGCTCTGACGCGAACCCCGAGGGTCCGCCGCCCCCTCGCGCGCCGCTTTCCTTCATCGCAAATCGTTGCAGTTTTTATTAAATTCAAAATCAAGTAGGTACATAAAGTTAATAAGTATAGGTACATATTTTAATAAAGTATCTTAGCCTATGACGTCATACGTCGTTGACATCCTCCCCCCTAGTGTCGTCACCACGACACTCAAAATCGTTACATAATAATGGAACTACACGGGAAACTGAACGTTTTAACCTACCACATCTTGTTCGTACGCTGACCACTCTGACTCTACCATCAACGCCAGGATATACTGTCTCAATGATCCCTCTAGGCCAGACGTTACGCGGCATATTCGGATCGGCAATAACTACCAAGTCCCCAACCTGCAATTACGCACCCTCACGATACCACTTACTCCGAGGAAGTAAGCTGGGTAAAAACTCTTTCACCCATCTACTCCAAAATAGTAATCACGCGTTCACTAGCTTCTGCCAAATCCAGAACTTCCCTAACATTATCCCAGAACTTTTCTAGAACCGATGCAACCGAAGAGCCTACGGGAGCATAAGCGGTAACCATGAAGACCCTGGTGACACCTAGTTTTATTCGGACCCATAGAAGTCTGGGATCGAACATTCCGTAGTCTTTTACACCTGAGGCTAAGCGAGCGGACAGCAATACCCCTACTCCCATGCTGACCCAATCGCTCTGCGGTACACCGGACCACAGAGCTATCCCGCCACCAGGAAGATCACAGGCGTTGCTGCCCTTTCGCTTGGTCTCTGTTACACAGAGCATATCAAGCTGTCTGTCCGGCATGACGGTTACCAGCTCGTGTAACTTACCTTCCACACCACCTCTTACATTCCACGTGCTTACTCGACACTCTGCTCCCCTCGACTCGCCAAACTGGGCGAGGCGTGATGGGTGGCGGCCCCCATCGCCGCATCTGCCATTGTTCATACCGACGGGGGCGGGTCGGTACGCGTCGCCTCTGGGGTGAGCCCTAACCAGCACACATTCGAGCCGGATTGCGGCCTGTGGATTACAGGCTGGCAGGGATCGCGACGAGCTCGCTCCGGACTATGATCACCCTAACGTTCTACACACGTTCTAATACATTTTAAGTATAACTGCAATTTCTTTTGTCCTGTCATTCTTGTATCCGGCTAAAACAGGTAGTAGGTACATTTTAGTCAACAAAGTTATAATCATAGTTATCTTTCAAAATTATTCCGATTATCATATGTCAAACTATTGCTATCTTGACACTGGATACGCTAATAGCTTGTCTACAATATCCTTTGTCTAAGCAAAGATCCGTTGTGACTACTATACACTGTTTATTTAAAATAAGGTCACATTATCATGTGATACAGGCGGCTATGGACGTGCTCTATAAATAAATATGTACACATCTAAGGTCTCAAAAAAAAAGTCCGTACATTCATGAAAATTTCAGATTTTAAAACTAGATTTCATCTAACTTCGTTTCACATATTAATCCTTTTTAATAAAAAAGGGCTTTTCCAACCCCGATTTAAACGTTTCTAATAAAATCACTTTGAGCGTCAAGGTACAAAGGAGTATGGATTTAAGTTGAAACCTATTTAATTTGGGTCTTAACTTCTACTCAAAGTAAGGGCTCACTGAGTTTAGTTAAACTGAGATAAATCAAGATTTACTTGGCATTTTACTAGTTTGCATTGTGCATTCTTGCACAAACTAAAGCTTCGACTCGGAGTGCTTATGAGTCTACCTTATAATCATATTTCAACTCATGTTTTAAAAAAGTATGCACTTTGTAAATGGAGATTTAAAGTAATTATTTTTATTAAATAATAGTAATGTATTGTTATTGAATTTTGATTATATCCTGTCATTGTATTTTAGTATTAAGATTTATATTTTTTTTAAATTATGTGTATGGGTCTATAGCCTGAAATAAAGTATTATTATTATTATAATTCAATACATAAACTATTAAGACGTCTTCTACCAGGCCCCCCCAGGGTTTACCCCTTTACATAGACACTTTAGGATAAATGTCCTTTAAAACTATTACGGAGGGATTTTATGAACCGTTATTATACAGCATTCAATTTCTTTCGTCAGATTTTTTTTACACATAAAATATATCTGTATTTTTGCAGTTGACATGCTCAGCTACTTTATAGAATAGATTATTTTGTGAAAGAGGAAAAAGAGTGCCTTACTGCGAGTGAGATTCGAATCCGCTGAAGTAGCTGAGCATGTCCAGTGCTAAAATAGAGATCACAATATTTAAAAAAATCTCGTCATTAAATAGTTTGTATTTTAATTTCAAAATTAAACGTATTATATTGGAATAATGCATGTAAATGCATCCGATAAGTGGCGTGAGTCGTAAAGACATCTAAAAGCAACTGTTAAGTCAAGATCGGGAATCGCCCTCGATGCCTGCGATGGCTAAGCGGTCAAGAGCAGTTCCATGGATTGAAAGGGACACGGGTTCTAGTCCCACTCGCAGTAAACCTCTTTTTCAAGTTTCACAATAATTTGTTAACTTAAAAATAAATAACGCATTCATATCTTTTATGGGGTGTTGCTAGAAACTAGAAGACTCGTCCAAGAGTACCCGATAAAAAAGATAAATTTTCTTTTGTTCTAAGTAAACTCTAATTAAATTCAACAAATGCGAAAGTTATAATTATTATAAACTAGCCTTTTCCCGCGGCTCCACCGCAGCCAAAAGCTAGTTTTTAGGATATACCTCAGGTTCACGATATAGTAGCGAGATAAAATATATAAGTACCAGTTTTTAAGTCTCATCAAGAGCAATCTAATAAAAAAACGTTGCATCAAAATCCGTTCAGTAGTTTTTGCGTGATGGGCGAACGAACAAACAGATATAAACAGACAAAAAATATAAAACGAATCGATCGATTAAAAATATATCGAGGAGAGCAGAGTGTCGAGTAGGCGCGTGGAATGTAAGAGGTGGTGTGGAAGATAAGTTACACGAGCTGGTAACTGTCATGTCGGACAGACAGCTTGATGTGCTCTGTGTAACAGAGACCAAGCGAAAGGGTAGCGACGCCTGTGATCTTCCTGGTGGCGGGTTAGCTCTGTGGTCTGGTGTACCGCAGAGCGATCGGGCCAGCATGGGAGTGGGGGTGTTGCTGTCCGCTCGCTTGGCCTCAGGTGTGAAAGACTACGGAATGTTCGATCCCAGACTTCTATGGGTCCGAATAAAACTAGGTGTCACCAGTGTCTTCATGGCTTATGCTCTCGTAGGCTCTTCGGTGGCATCGGATCTAGAGAAGTTCTGGGATAATGTTAGGGAAGTTCTGGATTTGGCAGAAGCTAGTGAACGCGTGATCGTATGCGGAGACTTGAATGGATGGGTTGGGACCAAGCGTCCAGACTTCGAGGACGTGCTTGGTTCATTTGGTGATAAGAGAGTGAACGATGCAGGTAGGCTCATTGCGGATGTATGTATGGAGAGAAACCTTATTATGTCAAACACATTTTTTCAACATAAGGACATCCATATGTATACATGGAGAAGGAATGAACAGAGAAGTATGATAGATTTAATTCTGGTAGACAGTTGCCTCCGAAGTAAAATTCTGGATACAAGAGCCTACAGGGGATCCACTGTCGACACGGACCACTACTTGTTATTGCGAGATTAAGTTGTCTGTTCAGAAAGTGGAGACACTGGCGAGAGCGTGTCCACTTCGGAGGGCTTGAAAGAATAAAGATTGAAAAGTTGCAAGAGAGTGTAAGAGCATAGTATGCAGAGGGTTTCCGTGAACGGCTGACAATGGCAAGTCAGCCGGGATCTGACATAGAAGAATGCTGGAGAGTATTGAAAGATAGTACAGCGAAAGAATAGATACAGCGAAAGAAGTATGTGGTTGCTCAAAGAAGCATAGGAAAGTGAAAGGTGATGCATGGTGGGATACGGAAGTAGCAGCTTCCGTAGACCAAAAGAAGAAAGCGTGGCTGGACTATGTATCTTCTTTGAACCTGAGTGCAAGTATAAAAGAACAGAAGAAAGAAATATACCGGCAACGTAAGAATGACACCAAAGCCTTAGTGAAAGAGAAGCATGATAGAGCAAATATGATTGCAGAAGAAAGGCTGACCAAAAAATTCGAGAGCAACACCAAACTTTTCTGGAGGGAGGTGAAGAAATCTCGGAGTGGTTGGTCAGCTTTCAGAATGAATAAAATAAGGTCTAAAGGTGGAGACATTCTTACGCAAACATAAGATGTGTTAAGCCGATGGAGTGAATATTTTGGAGATATTTATACGGATGTTTAGGGTGATGCTGGTGCCACATGTGATCTAACAGATCAGTATTCGGTACCGGCTTTCTCTGATGACATTAGTATGGATGAAGTTGAATGGGCGATTATAAGTTTGAAAAATGGTAAGGCAGCGGGTATTGATATGGTGTCTGCTGAGATGATCAAGCTTGGAGGCTCATGTGTCTGGGAATCCTTCCTGATGCTTCTCAATTTATGTTGGAGCTAAGGAATGGTTCCCAAGGACTGGAGAAGCGCAGTCATCGTGCCCTTATTTAAAAACAAGGGTTCACGTTATGACTGTGCGAACTACAGAGCCATAAGCTTGACCAGTTTGGCAGCCAAAGTGTATGGTAAGATTATTGAAAGGAGAATGAAGATGGTGTCTGATGAATTTTTGTGTGAGGCACAAGGAGGTTTCAGGTGTGGACGAGGATGCATGGATCAAGTGTTTTCTCTGCGCAACATTGTGGAGAAGCATCTGGCTGTAGGCCAGAGGGTTTTCTGCAGTTTTGTGGATTTGGAGAAAGCATTTGACACTGTTGTACGAAAGGAACTTTGGGACATTTTGCCGGAATATGGTATTAGCGGTAGACTGCTACAAGCGGTGCAGTCCAACTGCATGGACTGCAGAGCTTGTGTGCGGCTGGATGATGGAATGTCACCCTGGTTTGACGTCAATATCGGCGTTAAACAGGGTTGCGTTCTATCAGCCAGACTGTTTATCATATATCTGGATAAATGTCTACAAAGGTTGAATGAGATTAATGTGGGAGTTCAGATGGGCGACTCAGTGGTTAACTCGCTGCTATATGCAGACGATGCAGTCCTATTAGCGCAGTCTGCGACTGACCTACAAACCCTAGTCGACGTAATGGCAGAAGATTGTAAGAAAAGGGGCCTACGTGTGAATGTGAGCAAAACCAAAGTAATAGTTTTTGAAAGAGAAGAAGCCAGAACAGATGTTAGAGTAGCAATAGGAAATGGTGTGCTAGAACAAGTGGATGAATTTGTATATCTTGGATGTGGATTCAGTTGGGATAGAAGGTACACCACTGATGTAAAAAGAAGAGTGAATGCGGGAAATAGAGTGAGCGGAGCATTGGAACAACTTCACGGCAGCCATCACCTCAGCCAGAAGGCACGTGTCGCAATACACAACGCAGTGCTTGCCCCAACGTTATTATATGGAAGTGAGAGTTGGGTATGTAAAAAAGAGCATGATACAAAAATCAATGTGGTCGAAATGCGATCTCTGCGGAGTATCTGTGGAGTGAGGCTGACTGACCGCATTCGTAACAATGACGTAAGAGAGCGAGTAGGTATGAAAGAGAGTATTGGTGTAAAGGTGCGAAAGGGAATGCTCCGATGGTTCGGACATGTGGAAAGAATGCTGGACGAGCGACTGGCTAAGAAGATATACAATGCGAAAGTGGAAGGATGTAGGTACAGGGGGAGACTGAGACTTACCTACCTAGACCAAATTGGTCATGTATTGAAGGAAGGTGGAGTCAGGAGTCTCTGAAACCGGCGAGCGTGTATGAAGAGAGTTATGAATGTTGAGGAAGCGAGAGTTGTATGCAAGAATAGAGCCTCTTGGCACTCTGTTCTCTCTGCCTACCCCGCAAGGGAAATGGCGTGATGATAAGTAAGTAAGTAAGTAAAAATATAAAAAAAAGTAGTTGTGTTTAGCCACGCCTATATAGACTAATTCACTATTTTTTTGTCAAATATCTTAAATGTACAGACATAGCTCTGTTACAGCTTTATAAAAGTAAGTAATAGATGCGCGAAAACATTAAAAAGAAATATAATTAATTTATAGACCTAAACAAACTTATAGCAACAACAATCTCTTTAAAAATACACATGCTTGACCCTACCATGAACGTTAACATAACAAAAGTACACTCTACCCATCAAAGTCAGGACTACTTACGAACCCTTGAATCCCACAAGTCATTCGACATCCATTTTTACACATAATCTACATGAGTAAATAACGAGCGACAGATGGAAGACACTTCAAATAATAAGGGTTTCTTTGTAAAGGCCGAAGGACTATTTTTTGTTCAAGATACTCATTATAATAGTGTATAAATTTAGGTTTCGGCATGGATATTACATTAACACATATGTGTTTACTAGCTTCTGTCTGCAACTTTAGAATTGAATACAGAGAGAACTGAAAAATAGCTGAAGTATAAAGCGCCATCTAGTAATCATCTTCAGTACTAAATAGTTAACAAAATGATAACCATCGATAAGCCAGGCCATTAAATTATATATCAGAAAAGAAAAGGCGAAAATATTAGATAGAAAATGATAGCCACGAGCAGGATTTGAACAACATCTCCTAAATTACCATACCGACTGCCAATTGAGGCATCGTGACATTTGCTCGGGAGTATTATCCATGTGGTGAAGATGAAGAATTCAAGTGCCACCACCCCATTCTTTCCCACAGGTGTCGTACGAAGAGACTAAGGGAAGAAAGCAATTATCACTAATTGCATTACTGATGCTAGGGCTGGGTACCAAGTTGGAGTACTCACTTGCTTTCTGGCCACCGGCCATGAAGCACGTGTGTTTTGGTTATATTAGGAGATGAAAGAATCAATTTCATTTACTAATTCTGAAATGAAATGGTGAGTAGCGGTTTGACAATACTCCCGGTATAGTTGAGTCCATGAGCGATGGTTGCCATATACCATCACGTGGACTATGGCTAGTCTGCCACCATACGCAATAAAAAAAAATTATCAATTTCGATATGCCTGAATTAGTGCGCAACAATTACCACGCGCTAATGCGATATCTACTCTCTTTTGTATATAACATAATTGGGTGTAAATGGCGTCGTACCGATAACTTCGGGCTGAGATAAATCATTTTCGTTGCAATAATGGGTGGCTAAATATGTTTTGGCCGCCCTCGAATTCAAAACGATCGTGATATTCGCTAAGAAGCGCGCAGTACGAGGGTGTGACCTCAGCGCAAGCGTCACTCTGACTGAATACTTTTCAATGAGTGACGAGCGAGACGTTATAAATTATGTAGTTGTTTTTAAATGATTTATATTACTTTCATAATAAAACCAACCAAAACAGTATAAACAATACTGCGAGCTCAGTTGAATAATCAACATACCTTCATTTGTCTGACTTCGGACAAGAAAGGGGTTCAAGTTAGGTGCTTCACATCAGAGTAGGGTCTTTGAAACATTCTCCTCGAAGAGTCACGAAAAACCTTAAGACACAGTTTTGTATTTCATACGTGGTGTTGCAGTCATTGATCATAACGCTGTCCTTCATGTAGCCAACAAATAACGATGTCTATCACTCGGTGCTACCAACTAGATGTGCCGTGGTGCGGCTATGCATGTGTATGCAGCTGCAGTTGTCGGTATGATGTAATTTTTCCAATTTTCTTTCCACAAATCTGGCCTTTTACGTCGAATTTGCTCTCTTAAACGCCGCATAACGCTCAAATAATATTCTATATTTACCGTTTGACCTTTTGGCAAGAATTCCGAGTGCACAACACCGCGATAGTCAAAGAAAACAGTCAACAAACTTTGACTTTTGATCGACTATGGCGTGGTTTTTTCGGTTTCGGTTCAGTTGGAAGTCGCCACTCCGAAGCTTGTTGATTAGTTTGCATGTCAAACTCGTAAACACACGTCTCGTCACCAGTAACAATGCGTTTCATTAATGTTGGGTCGGAATTGACTCGTTCTAGCATGTCCTCAGCCACTCTCATGCGATTGAGTTTTTGGGAATTGAGTTTTCAGGTCTTTTGGGACTAGCCGAGCGGAAACATGTTTCATACCCAAGTGATTACTTAAAATGGTACGGATCGACTCATGAGTCACAGAAAGTTCGGCGGCTATCTCTCTCAAAGGTGAATGAGGATTTTCAGTCATTATTTCCTTCACTTTTGCAATGTTAACTTCAGTTGCCGACGTTGATGGTCTACCAGAGCGAGGCAAACCTTCCATCACATCTCGACCGCTTTTAAACGCTTTGTACCACTGATAAGCACGCGTTTTTGATAAAGTCGATTCACCGTAAGCCTTCTGTAACATTTTCAGTGTCTCCGAACACGAAATGCCATTAGCGATGCAAAATTTAAGACAAATTCTTTGTTCGATGTTTTTGTCCATTATGAAATTCACAATACACACTAGATATGATATAACTAAAAACAGCACTATATTTAATATAAATAACAGATGCAACTCAAACTCCGCGCCAAAATGCGTAACAGTTGTGCCAATGTAACAACATTAAAAAAAACAAAAATTAGAATTTGGAACCATAAACAAATCATCCATTCCCAATACTTTCTTGACTGAATGTATATACCTATGTGTGTTATAGGATTTACTCGATTAAAAAAGGTCTTAGCTGCATGCACGAGGCTGGTCCTGGAGATTTCTAAATTTAATCGTAGCATTTGGTGATTCACATACGTCGGTATTCTGGCACTGATAGCGCTGAATTTTTAATTGTTGTTTTGTTCACAGCATGTGACAATAAATGTTAATTATTTACAGGAAGTTGAGGATGATAAGTTACAGAACATATCAACAATAATAATTATTAGAGATGAGCCGAATGTGATTTTAACCTAATACGAAATTCGGCCGAATTTCGGTGTGTGCTTTCTCGAGAGTAACATGTCGTATTTTGTGCGTATTTTTTATGAAAGATAACGTCGTAAATCAATAAAAAAAACTGTCAGTATGAGGGTGTCACTAATATTTCAAATTATTGTGTTTATTGATTCATAGTTTTCGCAATTCAGGTTTCATTTTAATTTATCTATAATAATACCTAATTAAAGTTTAACGAACAACTGACCATTATTAAATGACTCTAGGGAAGGTATTGGTATATATATATATATATATATATGACTTATTTTACAGCTACGACCGTTTCTTTTTAGTAGAAACCTTAAACTTTTTCTTGTACCGATTGTTCGGCATACGGCACACGGTTCATGCTAGCAAAATTCTTTTAAACCGAACGTAAAACGAATTTTGTCCCATACCTAATAATTATGAATCTTTAAAAAAGATAGGGGTGCACTTGGAAAAGGGAATATAACGATTCTAGAAAGAGATGTATGACGTCGACATCGTGATTCAGGGACCTCGACGCCTCGACGTGTAAAAGAGATTGCGTATCTGTGAACGTTGTTTACGAAAGACAGAAAATATAAAATGTATATAGAAAGGAGAGTAAACGCAGGTTATTAGGTTAATAGGGCACTACACTCTTTTAGAGTTAGTGGGCAAGTTTCTGAAAAGGTCAACTATATGCGTGAAAGTGAAAGTTGGCGAGGCATAACAAGAATGAATGTCGAGTAAACGCATTGGAGATGAGTGCTTCAAGAAATATGTATTTTATGACAACAATGATGTGAGGAAATAGTGTGGTTTGATAAGAGATAGACAGAGGTAAAGATGGTGAAAGGAATCTTTGAATTGTTTGGACATTTAGAGAGGATGGATGAAAGTAGTTCTGTCAACCCACAATGGGTTCAGTTCCCACTCAGAACTATATTTGTGTGATGAACACAGCAGATATTTGTACCGAGTCTGGGTGTTTTCTATCTATTACGAGTATAATTATGTATATATTTACAAAAAAAAGTAATGATATATCTGATACCCATAGCACAAGCGTTAAGATTAGTTTGAGACCATTTAAGAAAAAACTGACAAGTTGAAAAAAAATCGTGGCAAGTGGAATTTTCTGCCTTTTCCTCTATGAAATCAGTGTGTGTTTTATATAATTATGTATCAGAAAATATTAATGGCCACAAAATATTCTGAATGGAATGGACAGATTAAACAAAATAAATTCTAACTTGAAAATTCAATCTAAAAGTTTTACAAGTTTCGAAAATTGTTTATCAAACCAAATCCCTTAAAGTCCCTCGAACACCTGTCAATTCCTCGAATAAGCTTCATTAATTGAAGTGTTACAAAAGTTAAAAATTATAATATTAATTAATTAAGTCATCTTGATGCTAACGGCTATTTATATCTTAGTAATATTATAAACGCGAAAGAGAGTTTGTATGTTTGTTTGTTAAGCTTTCACGCTGTAATTAATAAACCATGAAATTTAACGTACGCATATCTACTCTGGAGCTCAGAAAAGGACATTGGCTACTTACTAACGGAAAAACAAATGGTTCCAATGGCCTAGCTATTTTTATGTATAGATAAATAATTATTGTTCCGTAGATTGATTTATTTATTTTCAGGCCTTCATCACACGGACTCAGTCGCAGGCAGAATCTAGTATAACATAAATTGCTTTCCAAACCTAAGCTAAAAAAGAATATATCGTTAAAGCTTTTATATCAGTAGCCTATGTATTAATATGAGATTATATTATCTTTTCTTTCTTAGAAAACAGTGAGATATAAATATGTTTATAATAAATGGTCCTTATTTTTGTTAAGGCGGAAAAATAATTTCTTAACCGCACACCCCGTCGTTCGGGGCAACGAACAGGGTAGTGTGGTGCCTTCACCCACTAAAGAAACCCGCTGTGTGCCATCTCTCCACCTGTATTGATGGGCTGTAAGTGTGTTACATTATTACAATGGTGACAATGGTACTGTTATTCTTTCAAATTCTTCGCCTTTATTGGCGGGCCACTGGAACTATGTTACATTCCTTCGCTAGTTTTATAATAAGTGTATGAAAGTGTTGTTATGTATGAAAAAAGCAAAACAATTTTTTTAAAATGAAATTGTTTTTATTAATTAATCAAAGTATGTACCGTTGTTATCTATGCACTTTCGCCATTTAAGGGGTAGTTCATTGATTCCTTTTCTGAAAAAAATGTGGGAGCGAGAATCAATAAAATCTTTGAAGGTGGTTTTGACAACCTCACCGGAATTGAATATTTTTCCTTGCAAGAAGTTGTCCATTGGAGCAAGGTCTGGGTAGTGCGATAGGTGTCGGAAACATTCGAATCGCAGCTTCTCTAAATTAGGGACCGTCTGTTGTGCAGTGTGTAGCCTACCGTTGTCCTGAAGCAGCAGTTGACAATACAGATCTGCCGTAATCATCTGGCCAGATCTTAGGAAGCTGTAGTGGATTACACCACCAGACACTTAACAGTACTTTTTCTAAATCAACTTTCGCATGGGGCAGGATTTGGCTGGTTCTCCTGGGTTCAATCATTGTGATGAGCCTTTCCTATTATTGTACAGGATCTATTTTTCTTCACAAGTCACGATACGATTCAAAATCCCCTCGTTATTGTGACAGTTGAGTAATGTAACGCAGCACTCGACTCTTATGTTTGTTGGTTTGCTTCACTCCATTCATCGGTACCCATTTTTCATGTTTTTTCACTTTTCCAATTGGTTTCAAGTGAATCAAAATTGTTTTATCACTCACGCCTAAACTTGCCACTAACTATGACGTGGTTTTGCGATGGATCCGCTTTCACTTTATTCATTGTCAACCAGGGTCTCCGGCCGAGGACGGGGTTTGTTCTGTAGGTCAAAATATCCAGAACGAAAACGTTGGAACCAAAAACGTACTGTGTTTTCTATTACGGTAGCTTCCCCATACACATAATTTATTCTTCGAGCCGTTTCTGCAGCGCTGGTACCACGGTGAAACTCGTATTCGTAACAATCCAATATTTAAAGCTTTCCATAATTATTATGAACAGAACGACGTCAAAGAAAAATTAAATGTCGCAAAAACAAATGAATTACTAAATTGGAAACACAAATACACAAGCCTAAATTTGAAATAAATTTGAATATGGAATTCCTAAGCCAACGCCAGATATTTCAGATCAAAGTGGCCATTCTAAAGCCGGCCCCACACGGCCCGGTCTCATTTTCCTTATTCACAAATAATTTGTACTTTAAAATGCCAATTTCATATGTAAGGACTTAATATTTTGCACGCCTCATAAGCAAAACGTTAAGGTGGTACTACTCTCATTTTACACAGAAAAACTGATTTTCCAAACTTAAAATGTCTCTATTTATCATATATTGCACTTGTAAAATAATATATACACACACATATCAAGAAAAAACACTATTTTTAACACTAATGATATTATTTATATATATTTTTAGCATTTGACATGCTTAGCACTATACATTAAACATAAAGTGAATGATATTTTTTATGTCATTTTTGTTATTTAAACAAGTTAAAAAACTGTTTAAAAAAGTTCTGTCTTGGACGTCTGAATGTTGTAAGTAATGTATGTTAACACGATAACGACTGAAATACTTTACTAATCGAGTCTTCTTTTTCTTATTAACTTCAGTACAATTACGAATAGAGCCCTATTACTTTTCACAGTCTGATTCGATGTGGTTTAATTGTTATTAAATAAACAAAAAAAAAAGTGAATATTTAAGTTCGACTCGATGGCACAGTGATACACCAAAACCAGCGCAATAGCCTATACCTTATTTCGTAGAACTACTTCTATAGACCAGTATTTTAGTACTTCTTAAAAGACATTGCTCTGTGTCCATACATAGTTTGCTCTGAAAAAACCTCAAAACTAGATCATGTGTTGTATTAAAACATATTACTGAATTCCCATAGAATTATAATTTCATAGCGGACTAGCTGGAAAATCATTCTATTACAAATACTGTCTGATTAAACAATGAAGCTGGAATGTAAATAGCCCAGTTTACGTATGACAGTAGATTGGTGTTTCACTACCTCTTGTAATAGTTTTCAATTCGGTTGGATTATAATCCTAGAGTTGCATATTTCCAACGCTAGATGGAGCTTATTAATTTTTTTACGTGTTTCAAAAAATATTTTAACTATTCATTTTATATACAATACAGATTAGATTACTTAATTTTAATTCAGAATAACATTTTAAGTTTGTCTTATATAAATAATAAAAATAAGTCTATTAAAAGCAGTGACATCTATTAACAAACTCTAATATTGATAATAAACATAAGTCTTATAAAAGCAGGGACACCTATTAACAAAATCTATTGACAAAACAAATTTTGAAATCCAAAAGCTTTTAACAAAACAAAACTTCTGATTTTTGTCTAGTTTTATTAATTTTACACACAATTTCTAAATCAATTCCAAAAGTGTAATTACAGATTTAAAAATAACCTAACAATGCTTTTAAAAAAATTAAAGAACGATTGTATTGATTGATGATTATACTTCAGGTAAACATGGCAGCGCATCGGATGTACCTACAAATACTCCCTTCGAATACTTTTTTTCTTCATTATGACATGGTGCTAGTCCATGTTAAATGGAAATATGCAATTTGTATAATAAAAAATATTAATAATTATCATAACCCCGATGCTACTATCGTACAGGGCGAAAAATAGCATTCTCCTTTGCGTATAAGACATGAGAAACACATTAGCATTTTTTTATATTAGCGCTATCTATGTGATTTATTGAAAACTACTTAGTAAGACCAATACATTATTAGTTACTTATCAAATAATCAATTTTATTGTGAAAAATGAAGATTATGAGGCGTGCACTTTTGGATTTTCCAAAGTATTTTATCATTTTATTTATTTGTAGTATAAAATAACTTAATATTATCATAAGTTTACCGTATCCTTACTATCCTTATTATATAATATTAAAGATTTTGTTTATTAGATTGATTGTTTGTCACGCTGTAACTACTAAATTAATCGTAATAAAACCTTTTTTGCACACTTAGTCTGGAGTGCAGAAAAGGACATAATCAGCCAGATACATTTTTTCCGGTAAATTAATAGTTCTTTTGGGATAGTTATTTTTACATAAACATAATTAGTGTTCCGTAGAGTATTGTATTTTATTCTGAAGCTCACACAGTCGCGAGTAGAATCTATCTATTTCCTATTTAAAAAGGGTAGGTAATAATAATTATATTTAATTGAATATGATCTGTATTTTAGCACTTGATATACAAAGCGAAAAGGTAACTTTACAGTGAGCAGTATTCGAACTTGCCACTTTCACAAATAATTTGTTCTTTATATTTTAATTGAGTTAAGTATTCATTAAACATCAGAAAGTATTAAGTAAAATACAGTTTGTAGACAAAGTTTTTGGAACATTAAGGCAGTGTTAGTGTTTTATAGATCTTAATATTTTACTTGTATACTATTTTACAACTCCGCACCTTTTGTTTAATTTTGCTCGGTACTTTAGAACTATGTTTGTGTTGTCTAATTAGTGTTGTGGAAGTAAGACTGTTAAAATTGTAATGGCCACTTCGACATTAGCTAATGTGGTAGTTAGACTTGCCTTTGTAAATTTTTCAGAGTTGTGGAACACGCTAATAAATTTTGTGAAAGCATGCCCCAGGCGACGTGGTTGGCCACCAGTCACGTATCTCTGTTTACCCCTCTCGGAAACAGGCGTGAGTTTATGTACCTAAGTGTATATGTTACTAAATAACTAACAGTAGATATTTACACAAATAAATCCGTAGCAAAACGTGAGATTTAATAGGTAAGTTTTTTATAAGAATGACCACTGAAGTAATGTTACACAGTCCCAGTGGTCCGCTAGTACAAGAGAGAGGAAGGTGGAGAGACAGCACACGGTGGGTTTATTTAGTGCCTGAGGGACTCACACTACTCTGTTCGTTGCCCCAAACGATGGGATGTGCGTTCAGGTACTTTTTTCTCACCTTGACAAAAAATATTTTTATGAGAAGGACCACTGAAGTAATGTCTCACATTTTCAGTGGTCCACTAGTACAGGTGGAGAGACGGCACTCGGTGGGTTTATTTAGTGGGTGAGGGCTCCATACTACCCCATTCGTTTCAAAGAACCACGGGCTTTCACGGGGTGTGCGGTTAGGTACATTTTACCCACCTAAAATGTTTTTATGAGAAACAAAAAAAAAAATTTTTTTTATTACTTATGATGGCAGACAAGCCACGGCCCACCTGATGGTAAGTGGCACCGTCGCTCATGGACTCAACTATACCCAGAGTATTGTCAAGCCGCTGCGCACCATTTAATTTCTCAGATATGAAATGAAAGAATAAACGACTATATTCTGCTACAGCCAAAACACACTGACGTGATTCATGACCGGTCACACAGAAGACGGTGGTACCAACCCTTTCGGGCCCGATAACAAGTGAGTACTCTCACTTGGTGCCCAGCCCTACCACCAGTAATGCAATTGGTGATCTTAGTCCGTCACCACACGGAACATATTTACATAGTCATTTAGGCATATCCCTTACGAAATTATTCTTATCGAGATTAAACCATTTTCTTTGCCCATTATTCATAATCATATTTAAAACACTGTTTAAGCTGACTGCACAGATGCCTGAGTGGTTTATATACCGGCCTCCACCCGTGTGTTGTGCGTTCGATTCCCGCACAGGACAAGTTGTCAAAGAGTTCTTTGTGTGATACACAAATGGTTATACTGAGTCTGGTTGTACTTTGTGTCCGTATAATTGTATGTTTGTAAAGTCCCCTGCGATACAAGGATTACACCTTAATGCAGGCGTTGTCTTTAAAAAAAAGAAAAAGGAAGAAAGATGGTTTTTCATCTTCTGCCTAAATTTCATTGTAGGTACTTGGTTATAAAGGGACAAAATAGTATTTTAGTCAAAACATTGGTAAAAATCTGTGTTAATATTGATGAATAAAAGTGAATTATGTGTTTACATAGCCTATATAATTTATCTTATAAAATTTTGTTCAAAATTGTTAATTTATTAGGCCAGTTGAGAAAATTAGCTATACTAATCGTTCTTTCGAGATAAAAAGTATATTGTATGTGAATCCAGTGTCTCACTTTCTGCCTACCAAATTTATTACAAATCCGTCCTGCAGTAGTTCAGGCATGATTGATGGACAAACATATAAACATTTAATCATCGTCACAAAATGTTAAGATTTATAATTATAAAAAAACCTAGTCTCAAATCTATATCCGCGAAAGAGTAGGCAGAGGTGTATTACAAACCCACGTTTCGCCAACTATGTTTTTTTTCTATTATGGAACAGGCTATCAAGCTGGCCACACACAAGTCTTCGAGAAAATCTCTCAGGCATTTCCTCACGATGTTTTCCTTCACCAAGCATTGATAAAGTGTGAGTGGTAAACAAATGAACACATGTTTCGTAAAGTCAGAGGTGTGTGCCGTACGAGGTCTGAACCTTGGACAGGGGTCGAACTCGATACCACTGTTTTTGCAGTCCTTCGTTTTTCCGCTAGGCTATCCCTACTTTTATACTAACTATGTTTATGTCCCAAGTAATAGGTGACGAGCCTATTGGATTCTACCGGGCACATTTCCAAACTTCGGGCTGCTACAGAGAATTGATCTTATTACGAAAAAGCTCAATAACACTGTCCTATCCGGGGATTGAATCCGAGACTTTATGATCAGCAGTCGTTCTACTACCCCTGCACCACCGATACAATTTATAATATTAACATATTTTTATATATATTTTTAGCATTTGACATGCTTAGCACTATACATTAAACACAAAGTGAAAAATGTGAAATCGAAAATAACAGTCAGGAGCAGGATTTGAACCTGCATCTTCTGGATACCGTCCAGATGCTTTACCAATTCAGTTTACCTGGTCGGTATAATGTATGAAAATACTCCCGACAGATGGTGCAGGCGTCACCCAAAGACGTTAAGTATGATGTGTTATCGAAATTAGCAGTCAGGAGCAATTGTCAGGATTGCTGAATTGGTAAAGCATCTGGACGTTATCCAGAAGATGCAGGTTCAAATCCTGCTCCTGACTGTTATTTTCGATTTCACATTTTTCACTTTGTGTTTAATTTATAATATTAATAGAAAAAATTACGACTCACTTTGAATTCTTTCTTTAATACAATCCATTTCTAAAGTACGGTAAGCTTGATCCCTTATCTGTTTGATCTCTGAGCTTAGTTTAATCTAAGACAGATCGTATTAAAATACCTAGGTAACTTTATAATCCTTTGGTTAATTACGTTAAGGCTTGAAGTTGGGAAACTATGTTTTGTTCTTGAGCATGTGAATTTCAGAGAATTCTTCATATAGATCAATTTTGCATTTAAAATGCAAATATAGGTGCTTTTAGTTTCAGCGATTGGGGACACAAATAGAACTTTGAATCTTAAGCCTTTTCATTCAACTTATTTGTTATATTTAAATACGTTTTAACCAGATGGACGTGCATAATGTCATGGTTGTATATAGTTAAAACTTGAAATATACTTTGATATATTGTATCCGATTAGACTTTGCCTGCGGCTCCGCCGTAGCCTAAAGCTAGTTTTTAGATTATATCTCAGGTTCCCGACACAGTAGCGGAAGAGAAGAAGAAAGAAAGAGCTTCGAATAAAAAAAAAGATGCGTCAAAATCTGTTCAGTAGTTTTTGCGTGATACGCGCACAAACAAACAGACCAACTAATAAACAGACAAATAGACATAAAATCTAAATAAAAATGTTTTGTGTTCAGACATGCCTATATAGCCTAACACAGTCATTTTTTCTCAAATATCTTAAATGCCAGCTCTGCTACAGCTTTATAATCTGAATCTGACTAGCCTTTGCAAAAGCTAGTTTTTGGGTTATATCTCAGGTTCTTGATATAGTAGCGGAATAAAATGTATACCAGTTTTTAAGAATTCTATAGCTATGAAATAAAAAAAGTTGCATCAAAATCCGTGCAGAAGCTTTTGTGTGATGCGCGAACGAATAAATAGACAAACAGATAAACGGACAAACAAACAAAAATCTAAAAAAATCGTTTTGTGTTCAGAAACGCCTAGGTATACAGCCTAAACAGTAATTTTTTTCTCAAATATCTTAAATGTACAGACATAGCTCTGTTACTGTTACTGTTTATTATTATTATTTTTTTATTTAATTATTTCTATCTAAAAATACTTATCCCACAGGAACGATTATTTTTGCCGGGATGAATACTGCATACAAACACTGCCACATATGGAGGAGGAAAGCTAGTTTGGCGTGTGGTCGGTATTGCATCGTTGCAGATATATAAACTTCGCTCCTTGCCTGCCGCATTTTGTACGCATTCGTATCAAAAAATTAAAAATAGTAAATATTTTTTCTGAATTATCAGTCATTCTAACATCTTTAATATGCTTACTTTTTTTTCAGGCTACCTTTTATAAGTATCCCCCCGCCGGGGCAGACGGTGAGATTATGTCGGACTCCGGACGCAGCGATTGGCAAGTGGAGATGCCTAGTGCAATGCCACGCCGTATACCGACTAAAACCTGACAGTGTTCCTTCAGATTACGTGTAGTCCAGGGAGGAGGGTCATCTTTAATATGCATAAGCTAAGGTAACCCATCATAACCCAGAAGTGGACTTACAATTAAAATTAATTACAGTAATACTAATAACAATAATTAATTAATAACGAAGATCCTTCTAAGCTTAAATCAATTACGCAATCTATTTCCTGTTAAACTATTTAGTGGGGTAACGCAAAACTAATTACAATTTAACTAATGGCCAATATTTCATCTCGATAAGGCGATAATAATATTTGAAACATTTGACATTTTGTAATTAGATTATTTGAGTGCTTTATTTTATGTTTAAAAATAAAATCATACAAATCACATGCCATCACATTATTGTATTTTAGGCAATTACCCTATGGTGGCAGACGAGCTACGGCCCACCTGATGGTAAATGATAACCGTGCATGGACTCAACTATACCGGGAGTATTGTCACGCCGCTGCTCACCATTTCATTTCACAGATATGAAATAAAAGAACTAACGGCTATCTCCCACTACAACCAATACAAATTGATGTGTTTCATGGCCGGTCCCACAGGAGATGGTGGTACCAACCCGCTCGGGCCCGATAGCAAGTGAGTGCTCTCACTTGGTACCCAGCCCTACAACCAGTAATGCAATGGGTGATAATTGCTTACTTCCCTTAGTCGCTTCGTACGACACCCGTGGGAAAGAATGGGGTGGTGGCACTCATATTTTTAGTCCGTCACCACACGGAAAATCCCTTATAAACTGTTTTATTTCTCATTAAACGAAGAGCGTTGACAAGACATAGTATAACGAATATCAGCACAGCATTGCTTTCGGTTGGGTCACTCAGCCATACATGTATCATTTTGAACCCCCGACGCAAAAAGAGGGGTTTTATTTAATTTGACGTCGATGTCTATCTGTGTGTGTGTGTCTGTCTGTGGTATCGTAGCTCTCAAACGGATGGACAGATTTCGATGCAGTTTTTTTATTTGAAAGCCAGTTTCCTTGCAGTGGTTCTTAGCTATGTTTGGTTAATATCGGTCTAGCAGTGTAAGAGTATCAGCTCTTTTCCAAAATGAAGTAATTGCGTTTTTTGAAATTTTGTAATTTATCTATTATTTTTCCATATACTACCTAATGCACCGATAAGTTATACCATGGGTTCAGTACTCGATTCTGAACACCCAGATGGTGGATATTTGCATTGGTCGTATCATAAAAAATAGCAATTCCTTAAAAAATAAACGTATCATCACGCCTGTATTCCCCGAAGGGCTAGGCAGAGGTGTATTACATACCCACAATTCGCCAGCTATATTCCAGTCCCACGTAATAGGGGGCGAGCCTATTGCTCTGTCTACCGGGCACATTTCTAAACTCCACGCTGCTACTGAGAATCTTTCTTTTTACGAAATAGCTCAATAATACACTGCCCGACTGAGGGATCGAACCCGAGACCTCATGATCAACAGTCGCTTATATTACCGCTGCACCACAGAGGCAGTTAATTTTAAGGTTAATTTTAGTTTAACTAGTCAATCTTTCTTCATTTTTTAAAATTGAATATGAAATAAAATTGTAATATTGTTCTATCTAAATCCATTTTTGGGTAATAAACCCATTAAATAGCGATTTACTTCAAAAACTACAATGGATTGAAATATTCATCATGTTTTTTAAACATGTTTATTTGAATGCGACATAAAATCGTTATATTTTACTATTTAACATCGATTTTACTGAAATACTAGAATGGATTGTAACCTTCATGCGTATTATTAGTCGCGTTGTTAACGATTCGATGACGGCAAAAAAATAGCTAACTTTGTAACCCGTCGCTATCGACGACAATGGTATGAGGCATACTACAGTTATTTGGTGACATCTTTGCCCGGTGTTATCGGGATGATGTAATTTACACCCGGAATAAACAATATAATATATATTGCACGCCTCATAAGCGAAGCGTTGAGGTGTGTATTACTCTCGTTTCATGCAGAACAACTGATTTTTCAAACTTAAAATGTTTTTATTTATCATAATTATATTGCACGTGTAAAATGATATATACACACACATATCAAGAAAAAACACTATTTTCAACACTCATGATATTTTCTGTGCCATTTTTGTTATTTAAACTAGTTATAAAACTGTTTAAAAAAGTTCTGTCTTGGACGTCTGTTTGTTGTAGGTAATGTATGTTAACACGATAACGACCGAAATACTTTACTAATCGAGTTTTTTTTTCTTTTACAATTCAGTACAACTACGAATACAGCCCTATCTCTAATTCGATGTGGTTTAATTGTTATTAAATAAACAAAAAATAGTGAATATTTACGCTCGATTCGACACTAAAATCAACGCCATGGCTATCCTTATTTCGTAAGAACTATTTCTATAGACCAATATAGAAGTACTTCTTTTATTAGCGCTAGATGGCGTATAAGACATGACAACCACAGTACTTTTTGAAATTAGCGCTATCTATGTGATTCATTGAAAACTACTTAGTAAGACTAATACATTATTAGTTACTTATCAAATAATCAATTTTATTATGAAAAATTAAGATTATGAGGCGTGCACTTTTGGATTTTCCAAAGTATTTTATTTACTTTAATATGTATACTAATGTAAACAAAATATCTTCTGTGATAAGTAGATATTTGTAAGACCAAGGACTACTCCACTTTTAGGTTGTTTGCATGGTTTGTCCCTTTAAACGGCTAGCATTAAGTGCATGTTTCTTTACAAATTAACTGTAGAATAAATTTGAAAATTTCCTGCAATCCTGAGAAGTTTTTAGATAGTTTGTGAAGTCTACTAGCCAGCGTGTGACTAGTGTGCCGCCGGCGGATCACCGAAGGAATGTAACATAGTTCTAGTGGCCCACCAATAACGGCGGAGAGACGGCACACGGCAGGTTTCTTTAGTGGGTGCACACTACCCTGTTCGTTGCCACAAACGACGGGGTGTGCGGTTAGAAACAATTTTTTTTTCCCGCCTTAACAAAAAAAAGGGTGTGACTAGCGTGGCTGATGTGTGGCCATGCCTTACAACTAGAGAATAAGGGGTTGTGAAAAAAACTTTTGTTTTGCAATACATTAAAGAACGCATTTCCACACATTTAATAGAGGACCATTAAAAGCATCAAGCTTACTGTAAACCAACGAATACTGTGCAAGTCATTCAGCAATAATTTTTTATCCTTAGTCTACGAGGACAAAATATATAGCGACAGATGGACAGACATTTGTAATGATAAGGGTTCCCTTGTGAATAATATCAAATACTTTAGTTCCTTGTCATCTTTCATATATTATAATTCAATAGCAGGCCTGTTGATAAAAATAATTCATAATATAATGTACGCGTACGTCTATAAAGTGTATATTTTCATAAATTTGTAAAATTAAATGGCATATTGACTACTATGTGCCTCGGAGTGTGTAGTTTGTCAGGTATATAATCAATATATTGTTAGTTCAAATTGCAAATACATGCAAATACTCGTAGATCTTCTTATTATAGTGCCATTATTACCTAATGTGTGTGTGTATGTGTGAATGCGTAAGCACGCATATGGGTAAATGTAAATAATAATATTTATATTTATATGGTGATTAATTCAAGTACTCAATCACACATTTTCACATACACAATCATTATATTCTGTATGTGAAAATGTTTGATTGAGTGTAGTTATGGAATGTATATGATTATGGATGATCTGTAGCGAGGTTTGTGCGTCGTACAAGAAGATAATTAAATATGGTGATTTTATAAGTATCATCTATAATAATTTTTAATCTCAAGGGTCGTATCGTGATGTTAGATAGCTTACTTTGTGTAAAGATACGCACTGTGCTTAGTCTGGCGTTTTATTAGTACTTGACCTGGCGCACTACCGTACGATCAGATAGCTTTCTTTAAAGTCCTCACGGATCGGAAAATATTTTTTTATTTTTATTTATTAGTTACGCTTTCAGGCCATAACTACTGAACCAATCATCAGGAAATTTTGCATGTATATAGTCTGGTACCCAGAAAAGGGCACAAGCTAGAACTTCATCCAGGAAAAGATAATGGCTATTTTTACATATAATTAGTGTGCCGTAGTGTTATGTATTTGTATTCTAACAAATCTGGTAAAGCTATAAAATACAAAAATAATTTATTTTTATAATAGGGCTAGTAATTCTAGATATTACTGTGTTTTAACAATAAATGAAAAAAATCTATTTTATTATACATATTAAATATCAATTAATGACTAAATTTTATCACTAGTTGGCACCAAATTATTACAACATTTTTTTCTCTAAAACAGCGTAAAAAAATGTGATGCTGAAAATAATTTATCGTAATTTTTAAGCATTTGCACATTTTTCGTTCTTCGTCAGGCTCATTAACTAATTATTAATTTACCACAGTTGTGGACACAAACTAATTATAATTATTTTTACACATTTTTTTTATTGCCAACGGTGGCAGACTATCAAGCGGCCCACCTGATGGTAAGTGGTAACGGCGGTTACCACGCCGCGGCTCATGGACTTTAGCAACACCAGGGTCACAGCCAAGCCGCCGCCTACCGCAAGTTAAGTGCTCCTTTCAAACCTCGTTTAAAGAGGGACATGTCGTAGCGCCGGGGAAACACCGTAGCAGGTGGGTCATTCCAGAGCTTACATGTACGTGGTAGAAAAGAACGCTGAAAACGAACTGTCTTTGACGAAATCGTTTCCAGGTGGTGTGGATGAACCCTACCGTGACGTCTCGTGGTTCGGTGGTAAAATGGGGATGTCAGTACCACCTCAAACAGCTCCTCCGAGCACTCCCCAATGTAGAGTTGTAGAGCCGGTAGAGCACACAGAGGGACCCGAAGTCTCTCCGCCGCTCCAACGACTCCAGACCCTCCGTGAGATCGGAATCATCGACAATTCGAATAGCACGCCTTTGCAGGGAGTCAAGTGGGTCGAGTTGGTACTTAAGCGCACCTGCCCAGAGATGTGAGCAGTACATCATATGAGGGCAGACTTGTGCTTTATATAGCACAAGTCGTTGCCTCGGTGTGAAATAAAATGAAATGAAATGAAAATCGTTTTATTGGTTACCAACAACGACATTAGCAAAATAATATTAACAAATCTTAAAAAAGAAACAGATATTAAGTACCGCTTGGTTCTGTTCAGGACGCCTAGTTTTTTACTCGCCAATTTGGCTTTGTCCTCCAAATGACTCCCGAACTGGACTTTGCTAGAGATGTCGATGCCGAGGATCCCAATGCTCTCGGAGACCGGGAGTATTACCCCTTGGAACTGGGGCGCCATGACAAATGCGTCCTTCTTTGCAGTGAATGCGCAAACCTGTGTCTTTGTGGGGTTGAATGGAACCATGTTCTTTTCAACCCAATTTGAGGCCCGCCCAAAAAAGCGCTCGGCTTCAGACACAAATTCGGTCCGTCTCTCCTCCAGCATGTTCCGAGGGACTTTCTGACGACCAGTATATCGCGCATCACCCGTACTGCCATCCACATAGCAATGTATATTCTCTATTGAGACCAAGTCATTGATATGCAGGATGAACAGTGTTGGGGACAGCACCGAACCTTGTGGTACGCCAGCATTAACCCCCATGGTATCGGAGCAGCAGCCATCTACTACGACTATGATGCTCCGACCATCTAGAAAGCTGGCGATCGATTTACAGAGTCCCTCGGGGATCCTATAAGATGGCAACTTCGATAGAAGGGCTCTATGCCAGACCCTGTCGAACGCCTTCGCAATGTCCAGGCTGAATTCCAAAGCTTCACCTCCACCGTCCAAGGCGTCCGCCCAACTGTGGGTAAGATACACGAGAAGATCACCAGCAGACCGACCGTGATGAAAGCCGTATTGGCGATCATTGATCAGCTAGTGTTCTTCTAGGTACTTAGGTTTCCATAACCTTGGAGAGCAGATATGTCATTGCGATTGACCTGTAATTCGACGGGTCCGACCCATATCACCAGTTGTTAGAAACCATAGGCCAAAACCATATTGAAGAGGTACCGACCCGGGAGGTCAGTGGTCCGGGACCCCAGCCACTCTTTGTGATGAGCATTGAAGTCACCTAAGACCACCACCTCCGCAGATGAATACCGCTCCAATATTTCGTCCGTCCCCCGTTCGACGTTCTCAAAAAGATGAGTTGACTCCGAATCACTGCTATGGGACCTGTACAGGCACGCGTAGATGCGGGTGATTCCTCCATATTCTACGCGTAGCCACAAAATAGACAGGTCTCTATATTCGAGGCTCCGAAGGCGGTGACAGCAGACATCACCCCGAACAAACACGCACACCCCGCCTTTACGACGGAAAGAGTGCTCCAGTTCGTAGCCAGGGTATTTAAGGTAAGATATTTCGCCCGGGGCGCTTATCTGTGTCTCCGTTAAAAAGAGCAGAGCAGGCCGCGCCGTCTCGATATGTTGATGGACGGCGTCGAGATTAATGTGTAGTCCCCTAATGTTGCAAAATTTCACTGTAAGTGTGGATGTGGAGTCCGCCGTAGTAAGTCTACTCTTTTTTTGTCTTTTTGGTCATGGTTTTAAGGAGTTTTAGGGTGTATGGGACAGCACGCAATGGGGAGCGACAGTATCCAAGAAACAAAAAGAAGCGGTATTACCTGGTACAGTGCTAGGTAGTGGGTTTTGTGAGGAGCTGACACAAAGCACGGAAGGGCCCCCGGTGCCCCCTTGCGAGCAACCGTCGAGTCCACTCCGGTCTCCCGATCCAGTACAACGGCTACTGACAGGATTTTCGCCGGTTGGCGGGACAGCCTCCCGAGGTAGGATATCCCCGGGTTCGGGTCCCCTACTGACCGGCAGGTAGCCGGCGGAACCATTTCCACCGGGTCTCCCTGAACCCCGTACCAGCCCCTCACGCCCTCACCAGTCATAGTCCAACCCATCGTCCACTCTAAGCGCCACCGCAACCCACCGCGTACCGAGGGATGGGGAAAGGGATAGGGACGGAAATCTGCCGCTACGGCCAAAACACACCAAAATGCTTCACGGTCGGTCACACGGCAGACGGTCAGACGGTGGTACAGCACCGCTCGGGCCCGACAACGCAAGACTCAAAAGCTAGTTTTTAGGTTGTATCTCAGGTTCCCGATATAGAAGCGGGATAAAATGTATTGTGAAGTCTAATCGAGATCTATCAAACAGAAAAAGTTGCATCAAAATCTGTTCAGTATTTTTTGCGTGATGCGTGAACAAACAAACAGACAAACAAATAAACAGACAAAAGGTAAGATAATAAGGAGAGAATAGTGAGGGGTTTTGGACCTCTGCCACTCTCACTCACTATACGAGACATAATGGTAGGAACACCTACCGTTGTTTCACGCCGATGTTCTGTGAGAGGTCCCAGATCGAGAGGGCCCATTTATGCTGGGATAAGAAACCTGTTTGTAAACTCCTGACCTCCTACATGCTTAGGAAGTTACGTTAAACTGTAGGTCCCGTTCAAATAATATAAGTAGTCGTAACAGATTTTTCGATGTCTGACTAAAATAATAATTTACTCCGGTCTGTTTTAAGGTCGCCAGTTTTCTTTAGTTTTGTAAGGACCTACCTTGGTCGATCCATATTGATATAACGTTGCTAAATATGTTGTCACGTAGTGCTAAGTAAGCATCATTGTATTACCTAGTCTTAAGTATTATTTGTAACTCATAAATAAATATCATTTCATTCGATACTGACGTACACTCGTTCCTCTCTATGTAACTAGAACCTATATAAACCATTATATGGCAACCGTGCCACTAAATTCGACCTGCGACTAAAATCGACCTTGCCAGTCAAGAATTCTCAAGGACAAGTAAACAAAAATTCAAGATGCAATTTAGAAGATTTTCATAGAAGAAAGTCAAGTCAGCCAGTCAAGCTAGTCAAGATTTTTCAAGGACAAGTAACTAAAAATTCAAGATGCAATTTAGAAGATTTTCATAGAAGAAAAAAGAAAATATGGGAAAAAGTAACTCAAAAGAAGAAGTTATCATAGCCCAGAACGCGAATGGCGAAGCTCAGGACTCCACCAACCACTCTTTGGATCTTCCAATGTCGCCGAAATACTCCTAATAGTAATGCTGGTTATATTGGTTATGGGAGTTTTACATCTCATTTACAAGAAATGCCAAAGAAAAGCAATTAGAGCACTAAGAAGAGAGCTCAACGCAAGCACTTTTAGCGTTGTCTCACGACCAGAAGCAGTTCCAATTTAGAACGAGCAGAGTCCAGGGAATAGCCCGGCCAACGGAGTCCAGGGAATAGCCCGGCCCAAGGAGTCCAGGGAATAGCCCGGCCCAAAATGCAGCCAGTATAGCAGCACTGAAGTGTAGCAGTCTCCAGCCTCAGCCTACGTAGCCACATCGCCTGACGCCTCATCGTTGCCAGCCACTTTGTCCAGGTTCACAACGGAACAAGACACCCTGCGGTTGATCGATGGTATACAATTATATAGTTCTACGATTACTAACGACACCAAAAATCAGATAATAGAGTTTGTTTTAAAGTCACGTTTATCTGAAAGTGCCAAACTACTACTTCGGTTTCACATTTTTCACTTTGTGTTTAATGCCAAACTACGGTTAAAACCCATCTACACAACTATAGACACTTTGGTTAGCGATATGCATAAGAGAAAAAATCTGCCGCTGCAATTCACTCTCAATTAATAGGTAGCAAACAAGGCCGTAGATCTATTGAGCAGTTTGGTAATGAGCTGGAAAAACTTTTTGTTAATTTAACGATTGCACAGGCAGACGGAGATGATTCAAAGTTACGTTACGTCCGATAAATGAAAAATTGGCGATTAAGCGTTTTTCTGACGGATTAAGTAATACTCGCCTCAGCACAATTGTAGCATCCCGACAATTGGATTCTTTACGAGAAGCTATTAGAGTAGCGATTGACGAGCATACCTTATCTCCAATTAAGACCACGAGGTCATGAACTATAGGAAACCACAAAATCGATTTTATTATAATCGTGGTAATCATAAATCACAGTCAAGTAGAGGTAATAAAACTTTCCCATTCGTGTTGGGATAAGCAAGGCTCTATCATTATACTATGTTGTCAGGAATCAGATGGGTGACCAAAAGACGACGCCTAATTCAAAATCTGATCTCCCCGTGTTTTGGAAGGCATAATTAGCAGTGACAGATAGGTTCTAACTGTCAACGTTTTGGCAGTCGTAACAGGATGTCAGTCCTGAATAAAATATTTGACTCCAAGCTTGTTCTTGTTGTAGAACCTAATTTATAAGTAGTCATAATGTAAATATCAAGGAAGTATTTTTGTTGACATTCAATTTAAAATATTTTTTCGTACTTCTATAAAATGTTTGTGCTCTGTGGTGCAGTGGTAGTGTGAGGTCTCTGGTTCAATCCCCGGGATGAGCAACGTTATTGAGCTTTTTCGTAAAAAGAGAAATTCTCAGTAGCAGCCCGGAGTTTGGAAATGTGTCCGGTAGACGGCAATAGGCTCGCCCCCTGTTACGTGGGACTTAAACATATCTGGCGAACCGTGGGTGTGTAATACACCTCTTCCTACTCCTTCGGGGAATACAGGCGTGATGCTTTATTTTCAATAAAATTCTATATATTGAACTGAGCTATTTTTCCTACAGTTCTAAGGTAGCAATTTGTTCCTATAGCTGGTTTATGGCACTAGGTAGTTATTCTATGTAAATAATGATGATGTGTCTATGATGATGTGTCAGACATTATGAAAAAAGTAAAACTGCAAAAAACACTGTTTGTGTGGTGACGAACTAAGAATACAAGTGTCACTACCCCATTCTTTCCCACGGGTGTCCTATGAGGCGACTAAGGGAAGTAAGCAATTATCATCCATTGCATGACTGGTGGTAGGGCTGGGTACCAAGTGGGAGTACTCACTTGGTATCGGGCCCGAGCGGGTTGGTACCACCATCTTCCATGGCCATGAAGCACATCGTTGCGTATTGGCTGTAGCGGTAGGAGATAGCCGTTTATTCTTTCATTTCATATCTATGAAATGAAATGGTGAGCAGCGGCTTGACAATGCTCTTGATATAGTTGAGTCCATGAGCTACGGTTACCATTTACCATCAGATGGGCCGTGGCTCGTCTGCCTCTACATGCAATAAAAACAAAACATTACATTTAAATACTACGGACAAAGTTAGATTTCATTGCTTATAATCTGATCCCAAATCATATTAAAAGTGCTAATTTCTTTTTAAATGATTCGTAATCTATATATATTAGAATATGAATCCCCATTTCTCTTGGTCACGCTATAACGTGAGAATGAGTTTACCGATTTCATTCATATTTTTTTATTTTTTTTTATCTCTTTGTATAAGGGTCTTACGGAAAGAAACTTACTCAGAAAATTGGCAAATTTCAGAAAACTTAATGACTATATGGGCGCTTTTATTTATTTATTTTTTATTTTATTACTTTTGCACAAAAAGTGGCACAAGGTGGACTAAATGCCATGGGCATTCTCTCCCAGTCAACCTGGGGCAGAGCAGAGAGATAGTGGTAGGTGTATAGTAGCAAAAGACATACATACATACATATATACAAAGACAGCGATACCTTAATACAAATACTACTAATAATATATATAATAAAAATATATAAAAATAAATATACTACACATATAAATAATAATAAAAATAGCAAAAGAGGTGAGTAACAGCTAACGAGAAGACTATGTTAAGAGGCTTGAGTAATGTTCACGCACTCTAGCTCTGAACGCTGCACGATTTGTAGCCATCCTGATCTCCAAAGATGATGCGTTCCAAAGAAGAATGGCCTGGACATGAAAGGAAGAATGTACAAGACTAGAAGAGTGAGGTGGACAGTGAAAGAGAAGATTATTAGAAGAACGAAGGTGACGGTCATGAGTAATGGAAAGAAGTTGAAAATGAAGCTTTAAATAAACGGGAGCATATGGTGAGTTTAAAATAGAGAACAATAGTGATAGTGCTCGTAAACTTACTCCCGGGATTTACATTTAGGCCAAACCTCACAGCCCAGTCTTTGACGGCTGCTAAATCGTTGTTAACGTCAGCGATTCGCAATTTCAGATACCTTAGCTTGTGTGTAAATCTGCAAATCATCAGCATACAAATGATACGCACGTCGAAGTTCATGAGTAACGAGATTAATAAAAAGAGAAAAGACTTTAAGCTAAATCGTTGTGACGGTAATTGGACAAGGTTTAAGAAAGTTAGGAATCGTTGCAATCAGATGATACGCAATGCTAAACGCCGACATATCCTTGATAGTATTTCTTCCACTTCTCCTGCTGGTGTTTGGAAGTTTTTAGGGAGTCTAGGGATCGGCAAATCACGTCACTCTGAGTTGCCTAAAACAATTACTTTAGACGATACTAACAGTCATTTTACGACTATGGATACTCTCCATGTTACAAACAAACATAGTACTATTAACTATGTAGGGAGTTTACCACGTCCCAACTATAATCAATTTCAGTTTTCCCCGATTGCTCCAGGTGAGGTTAAAAAAACAATTCTTTCTATAAAGTCCAAGGCCATGGGATATGACAACATCAGCCGTCGCATGATGGTCACCGCTTTGGATCAATTTTTATTGCCCTTAGCTCACATTCTAAATTTTTCGCTCTCTTCTGGCTCTTTTCCTTCCCTCTGGCGTATGGCTTTTGTCTGTCCTTTGCCTAAGATTCCTAATCCTACACTTGTTTCTCATTTTCGCCCTATATCTATCCTTCCCTTCTTATCCAAAATTCTGGAAAAATGTATCCTCAAACAACTGTCTAGTTTTGTCCAACATAATAACATTCTCTCTTCGTTTCAATCGGGTTTTAGACCTGGGCACAGCACAATTTCAGCCTTTTTTCTTTTTTTTTCCTTTTTTTTTTTTTTTTTTGTTGTTTTATATATATATATATATATATATAAATAGATACATATACATACATATATTACATGAAAAAAAAAAAGATCCTGTGAGGGTCTAGACTGATTCATCCGTTGTCAATAGATCAATGTATAGCTTCCGAACATTTAATTTAAACACATTCCGATTTGAGGACATCCTGATTTCAAGAGGCATTCCAAAGCAGTGTAGATTGGATATAGAAGGAAGAGTGAACAAGACTAGAAGTATGTGAAGGGCAGGATAGTAGAAGATTATGTGAAGACCGAAGATTTTTGTTATGACAAGAATAAATAAATTTTAAGTTATCAGTCAGATAATGGGGGGCATTGGGAGAATTCAGTAGAGAGTAAAGCATCGTTAGCGTATGTAAGCTACGTAGCTGTCGAATGCGTAGCCAGCTTAGCTCTCGACGAAATTTAGAGACATGATCATATTTACGAAGGTTATAAACGCAATGCAATTATTGAGAAGTCGGTCTAGCTTATTGAGTAGATCTGCATTCAGGTCGACATAGCACATATGTGTGTGTATATATGTGTGTGTGTGTTATATTTATAAGTATATAGTATGTATTTAGTGTGTTATGCGTATATTTATATATCGCTTACGTATTTATATAGATATATTTGTCCCTTTTGACCTACCTACTTCTTTTTCTGCATGACCTAAAGGTTGACTGGTAGAGAATGCTTTTAGCATTAAGTCCGCCTTTGTACGTATAGTGTGCATGAAGGTTAAATAAATAAAAATGAATAAAAGAGAAGCAGCACTGTGATGCAGGTGTCCTCCATGCTTGCCCTAATGTCAGCGGTTACCTTCAAACGAGTAGAAGTTGTGCTGTGTCCAGGCCTAAATCCAGACTGAAATTCACTAAGGAGATTGTTATTATAAATAAACTTAAAGAGCTGTTTGTGAACACAAGTCTCAAGCACTTTCGAAAGGAAAGGGAGAATAGAAATAGGTAGATAGTGATTAGGAAGACAAGGATTAGAGAGTTTGAGCAAGGGGCGGACGTAGGCCCTGCGCCATAGGGAAGGAAACACACCATATGTTAGAGTAAAAAATATAATATGTGAGATAGGAAGTAACAAATAATCAAGGATTAATGTAATCATGCGACGACAGACTTCATCACAGCCAACCGCTTTTGATTTAATAGATAGGGGATTTTTTTTAATCTCATCAAATGCTACCGGAGAAAAATTAAAAGAATTAATGTCAGGGCGTGGTAAGCTGTTAATGTAATTGACAGTTTGACATTTAATGGCATCGTCAACAGACTCAGTTGTGCTGAAAAAAGAATTTAATTCATCTAGATTGATGATCTCAGGTAGAATGAGTTGTCAGCTTACCAATGCCAAGTGTACCGAGGAATTTCCAGACATCGGAGGGAGAAGACGAAGAAATATTGTTAAGAATGTGTCGGCGTTTAGCGTTACGTATCATTTGATTACACCGAGTTCTAGCAGACTAAAATAGGGCCCACTTGGTGCCAGTACGCTTTCTTCTGTACTTCCGGAAAGCTACATCCCTACATCGCATCGCCTTGCGTATCCTATCTGTCATCCATGGCGCAGGGAGATGCTTCAGCTTAACTTTCCTTGCTAGGGCATAGCTATCATATAAGGACATGACAGATCTGTTGAAGGTTTGAATTTTGTCATCGATAGTTACCGCTTCCATCAGGAGTTGCCAATTGAGTGCTGAAGCTTGAGTACGCAATTGGTCTACATTTAAACGAGCGAAACACCGCAAACTCAGGACCTTAGGTTTAGGTTTAGGGGGCTTAAGAATGTAGGAGAGGTAAATGAAGTCATGATGAGAGAAACACGGGGCTGGACACTGGCCATGGGAGGTAACAAGGGAAGGAGATGATGTGAGCATAATGTCAATCTACGTGTCTTCTCCTTTATTGTTGAGATGAGTAGCTTGAAGAGGCAACACGTGGAGACTACAAGATTGGACAATGTGTAGGAATCTCATGAAACGTGGGGAAGACGATGCAAGGAGGTTGGTATTGAAATCACCCATTATTACATGATGTGCGTACTCAGACCCCAAGGATTCTAAAACTGTTTCAAGGTTAGTGAAGAAGTCGGTAGAAGGGGGATAATAAACCACACCAATAACGATTTTCACGCTTTGGACCCAAACCTCAAGAAAAAGAAACTCTGCCGAAGTGGAGTTGTGAGCAAGAGAGGAACCAATAATTTTATAGGGAAACCCACTACCGAGGTAAATGGCAACTCCACCACCTCTTCTGTCAATACGATCATTACATACTAAGACGTAACCAGGAAGGGGATACATAGTGGAGAGAAGATGAGGTTTGAGCCAGCTCTCCGAGATCAAGATGGCATGAATGTTTGCGCCATTGAAGATATCAAACATGTCACTATGATGACTTGGAATGCTTTGAACATTCAGTTGGCATATATTTAATAATTTGGATGAACAACTAAACTTGTGTCGAATAACGTCCCCAAAGGAATCTGTAGCTGAGCCATAACTGTCAAAAGATGAAATGGAACTGTTAGCAGAGTGAAAAGAAAGGTCATTATCAGATAATACCATTAAATATAATTTATAAAATTATACAAGGTAAATACATGCTCGTAATCTTACTCTTTAGTATAAGTATACACTTATAAAAATATAGTTTCTACCGTAACGTTTTATAATTTTAAAAGTTTAGATTAAATAAATAATTTGACAAGGAAATATAAAAGTGATGGTGTATGTGTTTATATAGAAAGATAATCGATGTTTATTGACATTTTAGAAATAGGTATTAATATTATTGTGAGAACATGTGTTTTATATAACTAAATAAGCAAACGCTGAATGCTGCATAAAGATATGACACAAATTAAAACAGCAGGCAGTAACAAGAAATGAGAGAGGCTTAATCCTTACGTTTGGGTGCATTTTTAATGTATCTCTGGGTAGAATTGGATACTTTTGTAGTAGTGGCTCAAGTATTATTCATTTATGTAACTCTATGCCGATGCCCATCAGGGGTCTTGATAACTACGACGCCCTCCTGCGTCCAACAATTACGTATGCCGAAATGTATACGGGCCTTGGCAAAAGCAGACTGCCGGATCTTCGTTAGAAACTCTCTGAGTGAGATTTGAGTTGTTTTCAATGACGACTTTGCTCTCCAAATAGAGGACCTGACGTCAGCACATGAGAAGCGGACAAGAATGGGCCGATGGTAATCACCCTTTGGATTCCCTAACCGATGACTCACCCTGATATTATTGGCCTGGATATTGTTTAAAGTCATTTTGTCATGAAGAATATTCAATATTACATCTGAGCAATACTCCTTGTCCGTCTCTGGGGTACCGAGAAAAATGAGGGCTTTTTTACGATGTCTGGTCTCCATGACATTAATCGTTTTGGCACACTCACTAATTTGTTTACGAAGCAGCCCAAGCATGCTAAACACAAGCTCCCTGAAAGCCCGGAACTCTTCCGCTACTTTGGCCACAGTGTCCTTGGAGGTGCTACTACTGCTCTGTAGTTGGTCTTGCAGCTCTTCCATTTTTATCATGAAGCAATCCTCAAGGTTCTTCTGGGCCATCTCAATGTCATGAAGTTGCGACATAATGATGAATATACAATAGTCAGCTGGTGGGTGGTGATTAGTTTATAAATATCTATTGCATGTACTGTCACTTATGTAGGTTTCTAAATTGCTTAACTTACAGCAAAAAGAAGTGAATTTTTTTTACAATTAATCCAAAAAACGCATATAAAATTAAGAGAAAAACTATTTTTATGTGTTAACTTTATAAGCACCTACACTCAAAAAAAAACCTACAGCTTTTGACAGTTCGTAAGTATAAATTATTTATGAATAAGGAAAAAGAGATTTCTAGTAGGAGCGGGAATCGAACCCGCGTCTTTTCCAATCCGGGGAAGTGTTCTAAGCCACTGAGCTGTCCTACCGATCTTTCGATCATCCCAATCTCCTCATCACATTTGTCTTACGACCAATACTTTAAAAAGTGGCGGAGCATGTCAATTGCTAAAAAATATAGATCTAAAAATTTCGTAAGTATTTTAATATTCATAGGTAAGACAAGACAACGCCTGTCGGGTCAGCTAGTAATTGATAGAAGTGTATCTTGCAGTGTATCTATGGTTTGTATAACTATGGAAAGCCTTAAATCAATAATATTATATTTTTTTAATTTCCAAATGTTGGTTATGATGTTGTACTTGAGTATTATGCTATGGATTTTTAGATTTTTTTTTTTACTTTTTTTATTTTTCAAGGCTTTAGTGCCACAAGGCACTATGCAAGCCTCGTAAGGTTGCTCTACAATTATAAATGCCTATTTTTTAACAATTACAATGAATTAGCAGTATCATTTCAGGATAGAAATGGCTGCTTAACATATTTATAAATAGCTATAGAATTATCTGAAACAGGTTGGCTCAAAATTATATTTATCATCCCACTGTAAATATTTGAACCAATATGACGTTGTAACAGCGATTGTCTAATACTGGAAAATAAACTGCATTCGATTAAAAGATGATATAAATCGTCAACTTTAGTGGAGCAAATATCACAGTGAGGTGATGGTTTAACACCTAGAAACTTATTACTAGAAACTAGTAGAAACTTATTAGTAGGCACATGACCAGACCTAATTCTAAAAGCTAATACTAGTAATTCTCGTGACAGACTTACGTCATCAAACCAATAGAAATAATATATTCACCAAAATATGTTTAAGATTCTACTGACGAATACAATGATGTGTAATCTAGATGTTCATTAAGTTATTTCTAAATAGATAAAAATCAGTATGTCAGTTTTATTTTGCTCTGTGGATTGCCAATAACAATAATTATAATAATTAAACGTGACTATATACAATTTCGCATCGTAATTATCAAAGCAATATTATTTTAAATAGCCTAAATGTTTTAGTAGGTTTTTAATTTTATTTGTAATATTTTTAAGTTATTTCTAAGTGTATATATTTGAATTGATTATTAAGTGTGTTCAGTAATAAAAAAATAGCCTTAGTGATCCGGTTTTGGTTTACTAGTAATAATCACACAGACCTCGTTCATTAAAAGGAAAACAATCATCAAAAGCAAAAAAAAATTAAAATCACCATGCTACGTGTAACTATTGTAAAAATTCATATAGGTAATTCTATAATACTGTGAATATTTATTTATTACTAGCAGACGTGGATACGCGTTGTTGTGACACACAAAATATGTTCGTTAATATTACAATAAAAAAGGAAATAATTGGGATAAAAACTATCAATCTTTTAAATTGAAAAAGAAAACATGGAGATTGGATTAGTAATTTCTAAGTTAATTGGGAACAAACACTATGACAAGGAATTAATTAAATAATTTTAAAGTTGCAATTGAAAATATTAATAATATTATTAATATTCTCTTCGCACATTTTATTATAAATCCTAAGTTTTAATACAATAAACCACAACCGCCAGTATTTTACTCCAACCCAAATTAGATCACAAAATATGATAACTCCAAAATTAATTCGCTTAAAATAATTAAGAACCTTTGGACTTAGGATTAATCCAAAAGTCCACAACCGGGTCATCAGTCTTCACAATTCATACATTAAATACCTTCAAACTTAACCCTTTCACTTTGTCAATTTACATAAACCCTTTTCACACGTCGCGAGTGTAAAACACAAGTCACACACACATACAGAAAAAGAAAAAATTCTAAGCATTAAAATGGCAACAATGATTTCAGTTCAAGCTTTCACCAGTCTACTCTTATTTTGAGATGCCGTATTTAATGAGCGAGACAAAACTATACAATAACACGCGAGGGAATGAAAGAGCAGATATAAGATATTGTAGCTTGGTAGCTACAGTTAGTCAGCTACGGCAGTCCGCTCGTAGACTCTTGTTGTAGCACGCCTACGCGCTCGACGAATAATCGTAATTTGTATTATAAAAAAATTATGTATGTGTGCGTAGCAAACGTAAATTTTTTCCCTGTGTGTAATATTGTAATGTAAAAAGTGGATAAGTTTTTGTCTGATAGTTCCACGTACAATATAATTGTGAAAGCGAATGGAAGCGGCCTGTACGGATTGGACGATGGTATGAAATGCATTTGATTTTTTTTACTGAAAACTTTTTTGATTGTTTATGTGGTTATACTTTTACGTCTTTGAAACTTTTAAATTGCTGTTTTTGGTGTTATATGGTGTGGTCTTTTAGATAAAATATTTATTCATATAATTTGTTATTAGGTACTTTTTCGGCAGTATATCCTACTATTTTCTATTTATAAGAATAACAACTTTATTCATTATGTTTAATTTTTCTTATTAATATTTAATTTGTATGTAAAAATAAATTTTAACCTTTTTTTTGGGGAAAATATTTTTTTATAATGTATTAACCAGAATTTCGTTGTTTTTACTAACAAAAACATTTACCTTTTACTAAAGTAACAAAATTATTATTAACAAACATATATTAATTTTGTTATGCTACCATCTGTAATGTTAGCTATTAATCGTAGTGCCACATGCTATTTAATTTGTGAGCCGTACAAAGTTTGATAGACGCAAATTTTTGTAGAATACACAAGTAGTTGTTCCGAGCCTTATGGAGTCCAGATATTCCAATTAACTGTTCATATAAATTAAAATTAATCTGAGAAATATATATGTTACATGAAAAATATATTGAATTACATATTTTATAATACTTAAAGAAATCTTACAATTATTGTGTTGTACGTTACACGCAGCATACAGATTGTCTACGTTCCTTTTCTCTACTTATCAATGTATTTATTCTTCATTTCGTCTTTGTCCTTGTCGGATGTAATACACACAATAGTCTTTCATATATGTATATTCTATATATTTAGGTCATTGTTTCCAAAGGAGTAAGCAGATAGCACACCTTAACATCACCTTATGTTAACACAAAGTGCGCAAATTTAGAAATCGAAACTAACAGTCACGAGTAGGATCTGAACTTGCATCACCTGGAATACCGTCCCGGATGCTTTGCCAAGTCTCATCGGGCATCTCCCAAAACATTAAGAATGAATGTGTTATCCAAATTCGCAGTCCTAAGCAATAGTCACGATAGCTGAATTGGCAAAGCATCTGGGACGGTATTCCAGGAGATGCAGGTACAATCTTGCTCGTGACTGTTACTATCGATTTCTCATTTTCTCACTTTGTTGTTAATTTATACGACTAAGTAAGTTAAATGCTCAAAAAATACATGAAAAATCTTGTAATATTATTTTGCGCAGCGAATAACTAAACACACAAACTTTCATAGCTTCAAATATTATTAATAGGATGTTGCCTCGTGAGTATTTTGCTCGGTCATTTTCACGGAAGTATTGGAGTCGCTCATTACGAATGCATCCACAGATCTAGTTTCACGGTTGCATTAACACTTTAAAGTTCAACTGCAACGGTGTGATGAAATAATAACTGCACAGATGTTGGAGTGGTTTTGATACCACCCGCCTGCCGAGTGTTATGGATTCGATTCCCACACAAGATCCACAAATGATTGTTCTGAGTCGGGGTGTACTTTGTGGTCCGTGAATATGTATGTATGTTTGTAAAGCCCGGGTTGCACTTAGTTACCAAAGTTTGTTACTTAAACTTTATATAAGATAGCTGTTACCCGCGAATTCGTCCGTGAGTAATTTCATAAAAATAAATAAAGCAACCCTTGAAATTGTCGGTAATACAGTGCAACGGCATTACAATACTCGGGGTTGGAACTTCATTACTGAAATGCTAGATGGCGTTGAAGTTGCTAGATTTTGAGATTTTGTGACAAACAATTATTTTTTTTTTGCGTATTTTTTTTAATGAAAAGTATCCTATGTTACTTCTAATACCTCCGAGAATATGTGTACAAAGTTTCATGATGATCGGTTAAGTAGTTTTCACGTGAAAGCGTAACAAACAAACTTACATTCACATTTATAATTAGTATGAAGTATGATAACGATCCTTCATTAAATAAACAAAACCATTTAGTTATATAAAATAATATAAGAATTTTAGTCCCTTCACTAGGATCCCTTGTGCTGGGGATCGTCTCTTTCAATATATAAAACAATAAAGTATGTAATGGTGAGTAGTGAGTAAAAAGATGCGTCCGTGTGTATGTGTATTCGTAGTTTATAAGTATTTTTTAAGAATATTTAGAATAAAACTAGCATTGCCTGCGGCGGAGCTGCAGCTACTTTAATGTACTGGTTTTTGGTAATATCCTGTTAGACCTTTCGCCCGTGTAGTCATGAACTTAGAATAAAATTGTCACCAATCTCCGCGGGTATCAAGGTGACAAAGGGAACTGCCATCATGTGTATAACCTGGTTGTGTACAATGTGGTAGAGACCACTTGTAATTGTGCCCGAGCGGGCCGTTACCACCATCTTCCGTATGAGCGACCATGATTTAGTTTTAGATGCAGCGGGTTCATTATTTTCCGATCCACGCCTTTCAAGTATTGGTAATTTTATGAGCGACGTTACCACTTATAATCAAGTGGGTCGTTGCCCATCTGCTATAAGCAAAAATAAAATAAAGAAATAACATATATCATAATAATTACGAATATTATGAAGGTGAAAACGAGTTTGTTATTAGCTTAATAATTTTATCAATCAGCAATGTGAGATCGTGGTTGTTGTTCACATATCCTAGTGATATTAATAAAACTAATTTTATACTTACTACTTTTTCTTTATTTATTATGACTTTTGTGATCAGTGTTGTTTTTGTCGAGAAATATAACAATACTTAATCGTTTACATACATTTACATCGTGAGGAAACCTGCATGCACGAGATAGTTTCTTGACAGCTTGTGAAGTCTACCATTTCACGCCGGGGTAGCGTGGTAGAATACGTCCTGAATACCCCTCATCCTGAGAGGAGATCCGTACCCAATAGTGGGACAGTAAAGGGTTAAGAAAAGAACTAGTGTCAAATTAACTAAAAAATAAACTACTATAACTATTATCATTATTTAATTATATTAATAGGGTATATGTAATACACGTATATGTATTAATGCGTAGGGAAATAGAAAATACGAAAGGGAATGCTCCGATGGTTCGGACATGTGGAAAATATGTCGGACGTGGACTGGTTAAGAAGATATACAATTCGATCGTGGAAGGAGGTAGGTACAGGGAGAGATTGAGACTCACCTACCTAGACTAAACCGGTCATATATTGAAGGAAGGTGAAGTCAGGAGTCTCTGAAACAGGCAAGCGTGTATATAATTATGAAAGTTGAGGAAACGAGAGATATATGCAAGAATGGAGCCTTTTGGCACTGTTTTCTCTGCCTACCCTTCAAGCGGCGTGAAGAGAACTGAATAAATGGATATAAGAATTTCGTAGTTAGTAATTTTTTCATGATCACGTTAACGATAAGAGTCATCGACTTATCTAGTTTATATCACAATTCAAAATAAGATACAGCAAAAAAGAGAATTTGTTATAAAAAGTAATTATACCCACTATTGTAGAATTTCCAGCCAGATTCTTCATTCACATTTTGAAGAGCAATTAACAATTTTATTTCAAAGGTACTTTCCTTAATGGTTATAATTTATTTATTTTAAATATATCTTTCATTTTGCAACTGTATATTTTTTCAAACAAATCATACTTTAGCGACTGCTACTTTATATCTGTAATTAGCACGGAGTACGGAAAAGGAGTTTTTACGTACTCCGTGGCAATTAGGTATTCAATTCACAAAAAGTATTTAATAATTAGGTTCATAATTACTATATAGGTATTTTTGTTGCTATAGAATAATCTTTACTAATATCATAGACTATTTTGCCCGCGCCTTCATCTGTGTGCCCTTTATTTTTATTTTAATAGCGATGTGATGAAAATAAAATTTTCCTTAATTTCAAATTGAAACAAATTAAAACTACATAATGCTCCAAACCATATTCCATGTCATTACTAAAACCGCATTAAAATCTGTTCAGCAGCTTCAGAAATGTACGCTGCGAAATATATAGATAAATAAATAAAAAAAATATATTGTTTTGTGTTAAATCAATACTATATATAAAGAAATAAATTATATCTATCGCTACAACGATTCACAAATTTTGGTGTATCAGTTATAGGCTTTGAATATTTTTTGAAACTGTCCCGTAAACATTTATAACATAGAGAAGAAGAATGAAAGTAAAACATTAAAAACAGTTTCAACAAATTAAGAATAATTACATTAAACACAAAGTGAAAAATGTGAAATCGTAAATAACAGTCACGAGCAAGATTTGAACCTGCGTCTCCTGGATACCGTCCAGATGCTTTGCCAATTCATCAATCGTGATCCTTGCTCCTGACTGCTAATTTCGATAACACATTCATACTTAACGTCTTTGGGTGACGCCTGCATTATCTGTCGGAAGTATTTTCATACATTACACCGACCAGGTAACTTAAGTTTACAATTAAGATTTTACCTAATAATGACGCTAACCCTATAAATATTTAGATATTTTTATATATATTTCTAGCATTTGACATGCTTAGCAACACACATTAAACAAAAAGCTGAATTGGCAAAGCATCTGGACGGTATCCAGGAGAAGCAGGTTCAAATCCTGCTCGTGACTGTTATTTTCGATTTCACATTTTTCACTTTGTGTTTAATGTATGTTGCTAAGCATGTCAAATGCTAAAAATATATATAAAAATATCGAAATAAGAATAATTATTTTATATTGCTCAAATAATTGTTCTGTGAAATTGAAACTCTAGCACCCAGCAGGATAAGTTGATATATATAATATAATGCCAACAGTCAAATTTGAAATAAAGGTCATTCCAAGTTTAGAATGATAAGCCAATTACCTTACCCTATTAATTTGAAATAAAGTCCTACTCTAATACCAGGATTGTTATAAGTTGTAGAGAGAAGCTTCTATATTATATTAAGGAAATACAGCTAAATTAGTTATCCTAACTGTGAAACTTGTTTTGCTATGTAATAGGTATGAATTATTATTAATTTGAACCATCAATTGCCGAAATTGGAAGCGATTATGAAAGAGACCATTAGCGAAAATGGCTTATTGGCATATATAGGGCATATATTCCCTCAGTGTTCCGTCAACACAGACGGAGAGACACGACGGATTTCTTTAGTGGGTGAGGGCCCTACATTACCCTGTTCGTTGTTTCGAACGGCGGGGTGTGCGGCTAGACACGTTTTTTCCCGCCTAAATAAAAAAAAGGCATCTATTCTCTGGTGAGTTATTAGATCAGAAAATCTCAGTAGAAAGTCCTGTTTTATTTCGGCAGAAAAAATGTAACTGAACGTACACTGTACTGAGAATCTACAGGATAGTTTGGATTCCTCTAACAATGTAGCCCAATATAGGCCCAAGTTCCACCCCTACAAGGCATATTTCTCTCGTTCTCCATGGTGATTTACTCTCTATTGACAATGTTCCCGTGCACTTGGGACGTCACATCTTCGTTTCTTTTTTAATCTCAGAAACGCCGTTTTTTAGAAATTCCATTATAGGATAACATTCCAAATTCATCTTATTAGGTTATTAGCGTAGTTCCAAAATACAACATAACCTATAGGTAAGACTCCAGCGATCAGACTATTTCTCATTATAATTTCGCGTGAAAGAACCCAAAAAAGTATTTTCACATTTATAAAATTATTAGCCATATTTTATTTTGTATTCCTTTTGCTAAGTACTGGCACGAAATAAATAGGTACAAAAGTCAAGCTCATGTTCCTCACGTTTCACCTACATTCGGCAATCGCACTAGCGTTATCAACTTTAATAAATAAAATAATTCAATTTTAATGTCATTGTTATACCTACAAATTTATCGCAGAAAAAATCTTGCGACGATCTCGACGTTGGTGAAATGCACGATTATTTAAGCATAATAAATAAATTCGCATTATGTAAGTACAATTTTTTATAGTAAGCTAGTGGAAAACACTTGCAGGGCATGAAAAAGTCAATCTGCGGGGCGAGGCAGAATCTCACAACGTTGCCTTCGAGCCACAAACGTCTTGATTGTGATTGGCTGAGAGGCCGGCCGGTGACTTCATGCAATGTTTTGAATGAACTCGAAAGTCGAAGGTACACGTGACTTTTCACAGTGCCTTTTGTGAACTTTTTTATACCTAATATAAAGCGATTTTCACCATTTGGTTTTGGTACTAAGAAAATAATTGATAAATAGTCTCCATGAACCCTCTCACATAATGATATGGCTCCTTTACACAATAGTTTATCAATTTCGATTCGCATAAAGTTTAAATCTTTGTCATTATTAGGTGTGTTTCTTGGATAACTAGACTGGTGAGGAGACGTTATAAATGGTATAGTATAATAACCTTCAATCCACGATAATATTGAAGCATCTGATGTTATTTTCGCCATACATTAAGAAAATATTTTAATCAGCCTGTCGCTTTTGTTACCTGATTTAGGTTCTCCTGGAGTTCATGTAAGGGATATTGGTTCTTGTAAGGGACATTAGCACGTGGCGGCGGCGGTGGTGGCGGGGGCTGCCGCCGTGTTGTCTGATTCGAGTAACTCTTGTTCCGAGCGATACCCGCAGTCCGAGGCGCTGAAGATGTTTTTCTGCGATTCTATTTGCTCGACTGTGGGTGCTTCCAGCTTTAAGTACTGGTACTTGGCAAAGCATTTATATTATTTTTATTATTATTGTGAGGTTTCTCTTGTGTGAATTTTAAGTCTTGACTTGTTCTTGTTATTCATTCCTTCGTAGCTTTGAGTTTTTCCGGTAATGTCTCACCAAATAAACTTTTATCTCGTTTAGTCTCCTTTAATGTGTCTTTGAGCTTATTATTAAGTGTTGATATTAAGAAATTACGTTTCATTTTGGTATCAATGTAGTGAGAGTCTCATAATATTCGACATGCATCACTAACATGCTTCAGAAGAGTCTGACTGGTTTCAGATTTGTCAACCACTAAGATCTCCATTGCTTTTGTTAAAGCCGTCAGAACAACTCCAATCTGATCTTGTCTTGCCGCTAAAGAAGAGTCTTTCTTGTGTAATATGTCAGAAATAGCGGCTTTTATTTCAGGGTTTAATGTGGGAGCTTTAAATAAATGACAATTACCTGGTATTGGGTAATCCTCCTTAAGTTAATCCTTGATTTCTTTTTTTTAAGCCATTTTGTAACACAGTTTCCATTCTGCTGGCAATATCTGAATGGACAACCATCCCGACAGGACAGTCTTCCTTAGGGGCATCTCCAAGTAATGTAAGTATCACATCATCTAAAGGTGTCACCTCTTCAACTGCTGATAAATTATTATTAGGAGTTTCAGATGTGTGTGCAACGTATTAGCCGTAGAAACGTTGATGGGACTGGCTCAGTTTGTATAGTCACTAAAGGTGAGATTACACTTCGCACAGAGGGGACGTCAATATCTTCAGCACTGTCACCATATTCCATTGGTACATGGTCGAAATCTAAATCAGTAATAGATTTATCGTGATGTAGTGATTCTGAAAAAATCACAAAAAACGGTGAAGGTAATGATCCCTTAAATCATTCGCATCACACTAAACCAACAATTAATATATTCAAACTAAATTTCTGTAATATCGAAATATGTGAAGGTAACAGTCCCAATATGTACTGTTCGCATCACTTTATGTTGGTATCATCACGTAATAAACATAAAATAGAATAAAAATATTAAATAAATTGAGGGTATGCACAACATTTTTGTGTGCAAGTAGGTATAAAGTAGACCAATAACTATAAAGACGTGAAGGTAACAATCCCAACGTAGTTCGCATCACTTTAGGTATCTGGTATTAAATTGATAAAAAAAATAACCCTGAAAGTCGTATATTGTATTTTCGGTGTTAATAAATCGGTATTATTTTTGTTGAATTACTCACCTGATGTTGATTCAGAACTTTGTGAACACGATTGACGGCGTTTTTGTATTTTTTTTTCTAATTTACGTATTTTCAATAATAATGTACCCATCGTCATACCGTTCACTTGTCTTTGTCTCTAAAAAAATCGTGATAATGGCCAACGGATAAAAACAGTACTACTACAAGTAAATATTTATCGCGAGAATTGAGCAGTGAAGCATCATTGTTATTTTGCTGTGTAGTATTTATTATATAGATTGTAGATGTATTAAAAGTGAAAAAAGCAAACGAGAAAGCTCGCTATTCGCTATTCCTTGGAGTTAGCGACGAGTGATTCCTCTGGTGTTGCTGGCCTCTGTGGGCTGCGGTAGCCGCTTACTATCAGGTAAGCAGTCCATAAACTTGTCACACGCGTAGTATGAAGAAATTAAGATGTTTTTCCCTAACTGCCCGCAACACCAAATAGTTTATTATATGGAAATATTATAATATTCATTCCGAAACAACATTTGTAAAAAATACTCTTGAAGTGTTTTTGTTAATGTTGCGATAGTTATTGCTTCCTTGAAATAAATAAGTTTTACTAATAAAAAAAGGTTATACTAAAATAAGTTCAACAAATTGAAAAAATATTACAAGGCCACAAACTCATGTTTGCTTTGTCGGCGCGCGGCCGGCAGCGGGCGGCGCTTTCCTACCCGCATGCTGCCTTTGTATGTAGTTTGACTTCTATATCTGTTTATTTTGTGGCAGTGGAGTGCCAATTAACAAAAATATAAAGCAATTTTATGGTTCGGCGAATACGTAAGGAAGTCCTTGTCGTAAACATACGAGTAAACACATATTCAAAAATCTTTGAAATGTCACGAGCAATATTCTGGAAATACAATATTTGAGTGTTGAAAAGGAAAACCGCAAATTGTGTTTTCATGTAATGAAATAAGTGTTTGTTTTATACGTATTTATATTGGTATTTGATTGTTGTTTTTCAACCAATTTATATCGGGCCCTCGTCTTCTCTTACAATTGCGAGGGATTTATACCGTAATTCACCACACTGGCCAAATGTGAGTTGGTGGACTTTAACCCCGTCATGAAAATCTTTCAAGAACATGATAATGAGGCTTGCTCACAATATTTTTACTTTAAATGAGGCATTCATAAATTTTAAATAAATATAACATACCTAATTTCGATAAATATGTAAATAGTTTTATATAAGCCATTGTAGTACAACCTTGCTAGTTGCTTTTTATTTACGCTGTGGAAATTCATTCACGGATTCCAGATTGACAGGGTGTTAGTGATATGAGGATATGAGAGTCTAGCCGTTTGCAATGTATTCCCCAATTGAACCGCAATCCAGTTAGAAATGAAATGTAATAAACCAGCTAACCCGTTGAACTTCGTACCGCCTCACTATATATAAAATTCGTTTTAACTTAGTAGCTAATCGTTCTCGAGATGTCATCAAAAAAGCTTTGTTGCTTTTTTAAATTAACCATTGCTTAGAAACATGTAAGCATTAGAGATTTCCGCGCCTGCTCGTGAAGTGTGCTAACTCACACTTGGTCAGCGTGGTGTCCAACAATCGAACAGTAATGGGGTATAAAAAGAGAAAAAAAAGTCAGCTACGGCCACCAATGTCTGAAAATAAAAAATATAATTTTTTGTTAGTTGTCTGTAAAGTCGGTTTACGGACGATAATTTTACATGATAACGTCATAAATGTGTTCTGAGAGTTTCACAAACAATGCATCGGTCGTCATACATTTTTCGGAACATTTAACCTTAATCCACCATCGGCATCGTATGAAACGCCAATTAAAATAAATACTCAACAACAATCCTTAATCACAATAACCCCGTTACCGATAAACATCGTACAATAATATAACAAATAATTATTGCAGTTATATTATCCCATTTGCGTGATCCTCAAAAAGGGACCTCATTTGCGTGCGTATTCACAATAAAACTCTAACCGTAACGTATTTCGTTATCGTATTTATAGCTAGCTCAGATACACATTTGCTTCATAACGGGTTCGACGATCGTGCTTTTGTTTCACGTTTTCACTCGCTAATGTAGCAATTTGATTGTTGTGGTCAGGTACAAAAGCCAGACCTTTATCCAAAGTTAAGTATATTGCTTTATTTATACTTTATATTTAATGAAAGTACATACGACGGACTTGATGCCATAAGGCATTCTCTGTCACTTAATAATGACTTAACTCAACCTTAATAATGATTAATGGACTGATCGCCAAAAGTCACGATCAACACCCTAACAGACTCTGGCTCGTCGTCGTTGTCTTTGGAGCTCTAACCACCGGCAGCTTGGTCCCTGCATCCGATATCGGTGGTCTATCATCCATCCAGCCATCAGCCTTTTAACGTCCACTGCTGGACATAGGCCCCAAGGATGGGGGATAGTGCCGTAATCACCACGCTTGGCAGGCGGGTTGGCGATCGCAGTGGATGTTGTTAATACTCAAAGGAGTGCTGCCCACTCCCCGGGTAAACCTCAGTCGGCTCTTACGACTCCCATCGGTGATCTATCTATCTATATTTTATACATTTTTAAATTTGTTATATTTTGTTGTTTTTGTGAGTGATTATATATTTTTATAATATATTTAAAAATGTCTAACATGTGATATAAAATAAATAAAGAGAATAATAATAATAAAAATAATTTGAAAAATCCAAAACTGCACGCCTCATAATCTTCATTTTTCACAATAAAATTGATTATTTGATAAGTAACTAATAATGTATTGGTCTTACTAAGTAGTTTAATAATAAATTAATAAATCACATAGATAGTGTTAATTTCAAAAAGTACTAATGTGGGTTTCATGTCTTATACGCCATCTAGCCCTAATTTTAAGAAGTACTTCTATATTGGTCTACCGACCAATATAGAAGTACTTCTTAAAATTCCGGTTTCCGGTTCCGGACCGAGCGCACGCCAAGGCCACGCAAAAAAAGGGCCCCGCGCCGCTATAAATATTCCCGCTTAAAATTTTGTTAGAGGTCAATGTCTTTTTAAATTTTATTAGTCTGTGTTCTAGGTTATAGTTAAAATTACTCAAGCCAATATAACTAATAACAATAAACTGTATCCTTGTAAAAACAAGTTGTAAAATCGCTTGCGCCTGGCCGTCAAAATAAACCGAAACGTCATTACGTCAAGGTTGACATTTCAGTGTCGTAAAAATTGTGAAATGTAAAATATGTTTTTTTCGTGTTTTATAACGTTGGTGTGTTATTATTTACATGTGTTTACTGTTTTTAATTATTGTTATGGATAAAATAGTTATTATACTTGACAAATATCATCAGTTCATCAAGCAAAGGTAAGAACTTTCTTTTAAGAAAAAGCAATGTATCGGCCGGGCGAACGGCGTTCTGTTGACGATAGTAAAACCACCGGTGGCTATGCGTACGTAAAAAGGTAGTTCTCATGAAAGGCGCTGGTTTTAGTGTCGCGTCAAGCGTAAGTATTAAGTATTTTTTTGTGTATTTAAAAACAATTAAAACCACATCTAATCAGACCGTGAAAAGTAATAGGGCTCTATTCCCAATCATAATAATCCGAAAACGAAAAAAAAGACTTGATTAGTAAAGTATTTTGGTTGTTATCGTGTTAACATACATTACCTACAACTCACGGACGTCCAAGCTCGATTTTTTTTTCAAACAGTTTTTTAACTAGTTTAAATAACGAAAATAAAAAAAAATAAAAAAAATGATCGCCAACCCGCCTTCCAAGCGTGGCGATTATGGTAAAACCCCCATTTTGGAGAGGCCTATGTCCAGCAGTGGACGATGAAAGGCTTATGGATGGAAATAACAAAAATGGCATCAAAAATATCACGAGTGTTAAAAATAGTGTTTTTTCTTTATATTTGTGTGTAGATATTATTTTGCAAGTGCAATATATGATAAATAGAAACATTTTAAGTTTGAAAAATCAGTTGTTCCGTGTAAAACGGGAGTAGAACCCTCCTCAACGCTTTGCTTATGAGGCGTGCAAAAGAATACCGAATAAACTTATGAGTTACTTAAAAGAATAAAAAACGAATTAATTGGTAACTAAAACAAAAAATACAAATTATTTATTTCGCAATAACTAGTCAACAATAGTAGATATAACAATAAAATAATGATTATATACAACAACGAATGCTATGGATATTGAAAATATAAATTTAAAAAAGTACTGTATTAAATAGGTAACTTATATTCTATAAGCTATTTAAATGATCTTAATAATATGTTAAATCCTGTCTATGTTAGTGTTTGTCTAATACCACGCTAGTGGTAGGGTTTGGTACGAAGTGAGGGCTCTCACTTATTACTAAATCTGAACGCGTACCACTTTATTTGATGAAGACTGTCGTGAAGCATATTGATATTGTTCTTTGGATAACTTTTTAAGAAGATTTCTTATATTTTATATCATTGTATTCTTATTCCAGGTAGGTAACTTTAAACAGAGCCCTACTTAATACTCTTTTATGAGACTGACAAGGCTGTTTGAAACGCATTAGCTGTGAAACCAAATAAAAAAAACACAATATTATACAATATTCAATTATATTTTTTCAAAAAGTCGTCATGGAATCACTTTTCCAATACAGATACTAATTTATATTTATGTGAGCGTTCGCTAGATCCTTTACCCGGAGAAAGGTTATCCTAATCAGTTATGTTTCAAATTTACCTCATATTATAATGTTTTATTTTTATTAGTTACATAATTGCTATTTTGATTATTAAAATTGTACTTTGTAAGACATTATTTAGATTGACTTTAAAGCAAAGCTTTTTAAGGCGCCATATATATTTTTCGTGGATGGAAGTTACCATAAATTTAGTTAGTTATACATGTTATATTAATGTACATACATATACATTATTTTATTATATATATTTGGATGTTTAAAAATTATTACTAAACTACTATAAGTATAACACTATATAAGGTCATTTCCCCTCTCCACCCATCGGAGTCATAAGAGCCGACTGAGGGATTACCGGGGGAGTGGGCAGCAGCACTCTCTCGAGTATTGACAACATCTACTGCGATCGCCAACCCGCCTGCCAAGCGTGGCGATTACGGCACTATCCCCCATATGAGCGAAACACATGTTGTGGCGTTCTCTTGGGGAGGCCTATGTCCAGCAGTGGACTTCGAAAGGCTGATGGATGGATGGATGGATGTTTAAAAATACACAAGTTTTAATAGTTATAACTTATTTTTGATCTATATTTCGTAAAAACAAATGTGATGAGGAGATTGGGATGACCGAAAGGTCGGTGCGGTAGCTAAGTGGCTTAGAGCACTTCCCTGGATTGAAAGGGACGTAGGTTCAATTCCCGCTCGTACTAAAGTTCTCTTTTTCTACATTCACAATGTCAATAGAGAATTCAAAACATATGTATCCCCCACTGGTGCTGCCCCTAGCGGATCTTTTTTAAATCTTCCCAGAAAAAAGGCTAATTAGTGAATGCAAAACGTTTTGTAGGCATAAAATTTTTTTTTTAATTTTTTTCCTATAATAAGACGTACGTTTGACGTTGTTGTCTCAAAACCTTAGATAAAGGATCTAATCTCAAAACATATGTACCCCCCACTGGTGCTGCCCCTAGCGGATCTTTTTTAAATCTTCCCAGGAAAAAGGCTAATACACATAATATTTTTCAAAACTAAATACACAAAACATTTTTTTAAAGTCCCGTGTGATGTGTTGTCCTCGGAATTTTATTCAGACTAGATTCTGCCATTCTGCCCGCGGATTCATCCGCGTGGTCTTCACAATATTAATAAGTCCCTCTACGGTAAACTAATAAAATAAAATATGACTTCACAATATTATAATAGTAATATAAATACATCCATTGATTCATTAATCTATATGTAAAAATAGCTGTCACACAAGAAACATTCATCTTTCCGAAATAAAGAGTACCTGTGAGCTTTTCTGAGCTCCAGTCTATATATACATGCAAAATTTCATGATTTGGCTTCCGTAGTTACAGCGCGAAAGCGTAAAAAACAAACAAAACCACTTTCGCGTTTACAATATTAGGAAGGTAAGGATATTGAGAATAATATATGAACTACTGCAACTTCTGTTATTTTGTCAAATAAGCTAAGCGTGCCTTCTAAAACACGGAAGAGCTGTTCACTAATTAGGTCACATATTTGTTCATACATCTAGTGAAAGCTTCTTACCTTACCAATAATTAGAGAAATGAGGTAAGAACTTAACTGCTTCGGTGGCGCATCGGTAGTGTATGCGACTGCTGATCACGAGGTCTTGGATTCGATCCCCAGGTGCTATTGAGCTTTTTCTTAAAAGAAAAATTCTCAGTACCAGCCCGGAGTTTGGAAATGTGCCCGGGACTCAAACATAGCTGGCGAATCGTGGATGTGTATTACACCGCTGCCTATCCCTTCGGGGATACAGGCGTCACGCTATGTTTTATGTTTTTTTTAATTAGAGCGATAAATCCACAATTTCACTATCAGGTATCGCAATATAATATACATATAGGTACTATATGTCGTCACCAGATCATAGGATTGGCCACTTAATGATGTGACTATGCATTTTATGACACCTAACCTAACAAAATTAACCATTTCATAAAATGGTTGGCCACAACGTGAAGGGACCAATTTTTAGATATGGTCACAAAATATATCAAAACATGCTGACTTTCATCAATTTTGCTTTGTCACGACACCCCAAGCAAAATATAAAACCTTTCACTGGACCCCTGAGAAAAGGTAAAAAGGAAAAGAATGTATTCGTGCCTAGGCCCCTATTGGACCGTTAGTATTGAATTCAGAAGCTTTCGTGCATAAAAGCACTGGGGTATGGACCATTGATAAATAATTCATATAAAAATATGGTGGTAATGCCGTTATATTTCCTAAATATGAGTCGGAAGGGTAAATAAAAAGTGTAATGAAAATTGTTATTTTTCTTTTTGAGATAAACAGTTTATTTTGGTCATTATAACATTAGAAATACGGTTTATTTTAGTAATTAAAACGTAAAGAATAGGTTTGTGCATATAAGCAGCCAGATTCAAAATAACAAATAAGTATTACTAAACTACTATAAGTATAACACTATATAAGGTCATTTCCGCTCTGACTATTCAAAATAACTGTATCTTTAAAAAAAGGTTGTGAAAGTGACTCTATTTGTTTGTTACGATTTCACGCCGTAATTACTGAATCAATCATCATGAAATTTTGCATACATATAATAAATCTGAAGCCCAGAAAAGGACGTACTTTTCATCTCAGAATAATGAATGCTTCCTATGGGATAGCTAAAAAATTATTAAAGATAATCCCTTTACTGCGACTTCATTCACACCACACAGCATTTTCGTATCACACTATATCTCACTTTGTTCATCAGAGTTACTCCGGCTATGCTTCTCAGACTTCTCATCTCACAGCATTTTCACTATAATCCTTGTATCGCGAGGGACCTTTATAAATATGCAATTTAACCAAGTACACCAAGAGACGAAAACTATTTGTGGATCACGCAAAGAATTGTCCTGTGTGGGAATCGAACCCTAAATACTCAGGCGAGAGGCTGATATCTAAACAACTTCACCATGTGTGTAATCGCTGACAGAATTTAGTTTATACTATGAGTAAAGACTAAATTACAAAAGGAGTTTTATTACAGCGTACCCAATTACTGGATACATCCAAAACACTACAGTGAAGCAGTTACTATAGTAACGGAATATTCACTGACATATTAAACCCATTCGTCTCATACGTAGGCTTTATAGACAAAAAGGTCAGGCACACTGGACAGCTGTTATATAATCAGGCTTTATGGGATATAAAATTTTGCACGTGACATCGTCTCCGTATATATTAAATATACCTCAACGATTCATCAATATTAGCAGCACTTTGCTATTTTTTTTTTTTTTGAAGAAAAGGTACAGGTAGGTTTTGCTAGCACACACCCCCACGTTCGGGGCAACGAATAGGGTAATCTGGGGTCCTCAGCCACTAAATAAACCCGCCGTGTGCCGTCTGCCGTGACCACTTGAACTGTGTTACATTACTTCAGTAGTAAGCACTTTGCTATCCTTCAGAAATCGTCTATATTTCCATGATAATAATTCTTTTCTAGAGACGGAGCTATATAAATGCAAAATTTCATATGATCGGTTGACTAGGTACCGCGTGAAAGCGTAACATAATAAAAATACCTAGTCTGCTTAATAATGTACGTAGTATTCAATTCGCTGAATTTTATGTTCAGCTCCTGTGTTTAACGAAAAGTATTATTAGTTTTCTCATACTACAAGAGTGACAAAGAAGCGTACTACCTGATCGTAAGCAGTTTTTGTAACCTATAGATTCTTGTAATAGTAAAGGCATCCCGCATTGCAAACCCCAAGAAAGATTCAAGAGATAAGAAACACCAAAAGATTAGGGCTAGTGTCTTCACAACAATACAATCTCTTGACGCCAATAATTCTGTGAGGGTGTTCATCCATCCACCCATCAGTCTTTCAACGTCCACTGCTAGACATAGGCCTCCCTGAGCGGTCCTGCGCCGACCGCATCCAACGGCTCTCCGCGTGAGGAGCCGTCCTACGCTGCGTCGTCCGATACGTGTTCACCACTCGAGAACCTTTTTTTCGCAACGGTTGTCGGTTCGTCGAGCGATGTGGCCTGCCCATTGTCACTTCAGCGGTTAGAGTAAGTAGATAGTTTCGTAGTTCAGAGTGTTACCCTGTTGAAATTTAAACACATCGTGATAATGCCATCACTAGATGTTTGATCCGGAAAAAAAAGAGACACATAGGCATAAATTTAAAAAAATGTTTTGCGTTCAGAGACGCCACAATTGCTTAATATTTACTTTTTTTTCTCAAATATCTTAAATATACAGATATAGCTTTGTTAGAGCTTTATAATAGTATAGATATAGTATGTTAGCGGAGTAGTAGCAGTAAATAACCATGATATATTATTCAGGAATACTTGCTACTCAAACGAACACACATTTTTTATATGAGTGACATAAAATAAATCTGTAATTATATCGTACGGAATTTTATTTATATTAGTAGAAGACGAGCTACGCTCCACATGATATTGAGAGCCAATCATGGACTCACCATTTCATTTTATGGATGTAAAACGAATATACTCGTAGTCTACTAGCGGCCCGTCCCGGCTTTGGTAGACGTTTAATTTTAAATATTTTGGGATAAACGTAGCGTAAAAGTATTTTTTTGCAATACATCTATTTATAGTAATAAATAAAGCCTATGCCATTTGCATATATACTCAAATACAAATCCTTCCTCGTTATAATTTTAATTTGTACCAGCGTTACTATGGCATATTTTAACATGAAAGAGTAGATATTGTGACATAACTGTTATAGTTAGATATATGGTATCTCAGGCTTTTTTATAGATATTGATATCTCCTATAAAACTATAGTACATCACTTTCCTCACTTTTTGAAAATTTTATATCTGCTATGTTTATCAAGGATAATGTAGGATGTTATTGGAGAAACAATTTTTCAAATTGGTCTAGTAGTTTCAGAGCCTATTCAATGCAAACAAACCATTAAACCTTTCCTATTTATAATATTAGCATAGAGTATAAACAACCAAAACAAACCGAGGTCGGTCACACTGAAGACTGGCCCACTTGGCTCCGATAGATAAGTGATTACTCCCACTTGGTACCCAACCCAACTAGTAATACTAAAATAATTGCTTACTTCCCTTTTTATACTGGCTTGGTAGTGGTGATGATAATTGCTTACTTCCTTTAATTGACTAGTACGACACCCCTGGGAAAGAATGGGGTTTACATTTGTTATTATTAGTCCTTTAAACAAAACTTTTCAGAGATGTTGTTAATATGCATATTATCTAAACTATTATAAAGCTGTAACAGGGCTATCAAATCATATATTTTTTAGAATTTAAGTCTGTTTTTTTTTTGTATTGCATGTAGTGGCAGACGAGCCACGGCCCATCTGTTGGTTAATGGTAACCATCGCTCATGAACTCAACTATATCAAGAGTATTGTCAAGCCGCTGCTCACCATTTCATTTCACCGATATGAAATGAAAGAATAAACGGCTATCTCCTGCTACAGCCAAAACGCAACGATGTACTTTATGGCCGGTCACACGGGAGATGGTGGTACCAACCCGCTTGGGCCCGATACCAAGTGAGTACTCCCACTTGGTACCCAGCCCTACCACCAGTCATGCAATGGATGATAATTACTTACTTCCCTTAGTCGCCTCTACGACACCCATGGGAGAAAATGGGTTGGTGACACTTGTATTCATAGTCCGTCACCATACGTTTTTTTTGTTTGCTTATCAGGGCATCACGCAAAACTAGTGAACGGATTTTAATCAAACTTTTTATTTTATTTCATAGCTTGAATAGAATTAAAAACTCGTATATATTTTATCCCGCAACTATAAACTAACTTTTAGCAGCGGCGGAGTCGCGCTTAAAAACATAAAATATCTCTCGTTCTGATAGCAGACCCATGTTCGACACTGATATAGTAAGAAATTGATATCATCAAAATCCATAAATCCGACCGCAATGATCTTTAGCTGCGGAAGATCTATCAATGCTAATTAACGGTTATTGCTCCCGTGGTATATTTACGAGCACACGCAAGGCCCAAAAATTATAGCCAAGTATCGCCGAATAAAGCTTTTAGGACGAAATTAATTATTATTGAATTCATTTTTGATGGCAGATACGATATAGATTAATAAATTCAGTTGAATTTTACCCGAAAACTAATAAAACGGATTATAGGATTGTGGGATCATGCAAATAAAATATATAATATTGATGGCTTAGAATTTTTAATTGAAATATGTAGTTAGTAGATTGAAAATTATATTGCGTAATCCGCACAATATATTTACTTTCAAACAATGTTAACTAGTTCTTCTTTAAATTATTTTAAACCAGCCTTTGCTCGCGGCTCCGTTGCAGAGATAAGCTAGTTTTTAGGTTGTATCTCTAGTTCCCGATATAGTCTCAGGATATAAGGATACCACCTTTTAAGTCTAATCAAGAGTTAGTAGTTTTTGTGTGATGTGCGAAAAAACAAACAGACAAAAAATATAAAAAATGTTTTGTGTTCAGACACTCCTATAAGCTTTTATTATTTTCTTAAATATCTTAAATGTACAGGCACAGCTCTGTTACAGTTTTGTAAAAGTTAGGATAAATAATTAATCTAATTTATCAATTTATATTATCTAGGCAAGAATACGTAACCGTATCCAGAAAGATAGCTGAGTAGTGTCAACCACTAAACAAACCACCGTACGTTCTGTGTCTAAACTCGATGAAGCATCATCCATCAATCATTTTCTATTTCAATTTGCTGTAAATCGGCTAAGGTTTTAACGTTATTTATGAAATGATTGATAAACATGCAATGGCAAACAATTTTGCAAAAGCAAGTCATTCTTGATAAAATACAATTCTATATATCAGATAGGTATATTTGGCAGTTTGTATATTGATTAATCATGTATTTGTTCGCTGAGATAACTTTGAACACAATAAAACACTTAAATGTACATCTATCATTCACTAGATTTAAGATTTTACATTTCAATATAAGTGGTTCTAGTCCCATAGCTGCCATTTAATGTATTAGTCGCATTGTAAGAGACTGTGAATAATTAGAATATCGGGATTAATCAAGCAGTTTAAATTAGTCTTCTATCTTGAATACAATAATAAATTAAGCCGTTTTTAAATTGTACAGTATTCTTAAATTGATTGATAAAGGTTGAGTCAATTGGTTCAAGCTTAATGGTGCGTATTTATTATTACAAAAACAATTGTGTTGGTGAATGAGATTAAGTTTTTATTTCTAAGTCCCTAAGTATATATTTAAACAACCAATTCCAATTTTGGACAGGAGTCTTCCATAAGAACGTACAGATTTAAGCTTTAATCAATGACTTTGGCTTAGTGGTTGGCATAATTCATAGCGCTGTCGAGCAAAACTCTCGGCAGATTTCCTCACGAAATTTTCTTTACAACGTGATCATTTGTGAATATACACCCATTATTTCGAAAAAACAGAGTTTGTAGCAAAGACAGCACGCAAATTGCCTCATACTTGAACTCGATAACTGTCTTTAAAGTTCTGAGTATAACCACAAAATTACTGCTGATTTCGTGAAAAATATAATATATCTCTTTGTTCTAGCGACATAAGATTGCAATTTCTAACCATCCTTTTTTTTGTTTAGGCAGGAAAAATATACCTTAACGCACACCTCGTCATTCGGGGCAACAAACAGGGTAGTGTGGGGCCCTCACCCATTAAATAAACCCATCGTGTGTCATTTCTCCGCCTATACTGGTGCACCACTGAAACTGTCTGACATTACTTCCGTGGTAATCGATTAGCCCTAAGGTAATAGGTAACGCTATTACTAAAGAAATCGATCCATAAGCATTTCACATTAATTGCATCTCCCTCTAGGGGTTTAAAATCATCGACAGCTAAAAGGTATTTACCTAGAAGCTACCCAGCAATTACATAGAATGCTCCAATCAAATACAATTGTGTTCCAGGAGGTTGACTTAGAATAGCGAATAAATAATTGATCTCCCTAAAGACTTTCGACTTACGAATAAACGAAAGGTAGTTTAAGGCGACAGCTTTTATATTTCTCAAGAGAATTTCCGGGAATTGATACATATGTTCAATATAAGTATTAGGTACTTACTGTGTACAATATTTATATAATATATCCATAAAGGGATATAATTCTTTAGTATGTTGGTCGCTGTACTCCTGAACGGCTGGACCAATTTTAATGTTTTCTTAAAAGTGTTTGAATGTGTCCCTTAATGTCTCAGATTTATTCACAATGGGACTCAATATGTGGCACTGAGATCATGTATGCATCATGCTGCATGTTTTTGATGTGAAAACATCTAATGCAGCGGGAGGGTAAAACCGGCTGTTAGCGTGGCGATGTCACCACGCAAATTTATTTAATTATTTATAACGCTATCTGTTGACAAAAGCATGTAACTTTAAAGCATAACGTCAATCAATAAACTAATAACAGTTTTAATTCTTCTATAGATAACGAGAGGGCGCTTACCAAGAATTATATAAGGCAAACAATTTTTTCATTTATTATATATTATAGTAATATGATACATTCACACTTACTAATAAGCTTATTGTCTTTATCTCTATTTCCGTTATTTTACACATTTCATAATTTTAGACAAGCACACGTTGAAAAAGTTATGATCATTCTACTCATTATTTCTACAAAATAATAATATGTTTTCACATCTGACAGAAGTCTGGAGACGTCTATGTATTTTTTTGGACGTAAATTATATCAATAAAACAACCGTAAAGAGTGGACAAAAATAATGGTTGGATATAAAGTATTGTACTTTGGAAAATCCAAAACTGCACGCCCCATAATCTTCATTTTTCACAATAAAATTGATCTAATAATGTATTGGTCTTACTAAGTAGTTTTCAATAAATCAAATAGATAGTGCTAATTTCAAAAAGTACTAATGTGGGTTTCATGTCTTATACGCCATCTAGCGCTAATTTAAAGAAGTACTTCTATATTGCTCTACCTCAGTCATTTTGCAAGGCGCCATCTGGCAATTAGTAAGAACAACAATCCATGAGTTTACATATATACCTGCATAAGTGCATATAATATATATAAACATGTAAAATTGAATAATTTATTAAACTGTAAACAAAAACAATTGAAAACAAAATGACATCGCCAGTTTCCTTACAAAAAAAGCAATATTGTGGTTCTATATATACAATAGCAACTGAATACATCTAAAATTGCCACTTACGACATCTAGGGCTGCATTTGTCAATATCTCTTATACTTTAAAACAGCGACATCTATCAATAGAAAATTGCAACTTTGGACAATATTATACGACTTATTTAAAAATCAATGAGTTCAACAAGAAATCTCTAAACCATTTATCTTCCTAACTTGGTTGCCTTATAATTTTATACTTTGTTCTAAGTGAAAACACCGTGACGCCAAGGCCACGTAAAAAAAAATGTGGAATGTAAAATATGTTTTTTTCGTGTTTTGACGATAGTAAAACCACCGGTGGCTATACGACGGTAGTTCTCATGAAAGGCGCTGGTTTTAGTGTCGCGTCGAGCGTAAATGCCGTAAATATTCAGTATTTTTTTGTTTATTTAATAACAATTAAACCACATCGAATCAGAACGTGAAAAGTAATAGGGCTCTATTCCTAGTCATAATAATTCGTAAACGAAAAAAAAAGAATTAGTAAAGTATTTTGGTCGTTATCGTGTTAACATACATTACCTACAAGTCACGGACGTCCAAGCCAGATTTTTTTCAAACAGTTTTTCAACTAGTTTAAATAACATAAATGGCATCAAAAATATCATGAGTTTTAAAAATAGTGTTTGTTCTTTATATGTGTGTGTAGATATTATTTCACAAGTGCAAATTATGATAAATAGAGACATTTTAAGTTTGAAAAATCAGTTATGCCGTGTAAACCGGGAGTAGAACACACCTCAACGCTTCGCTTATGGCGGACAAAAATAGGCTAGCGTCATATTATAATCATAAAATCGATAAACGTCGATGTCTGCCTGGTTAATGTATAGCTGTATATCCGCCAAAAATTTATTTTAGAAATCAAATAAAAATTAAATCCTTACCATAAAATTATAAATGTGAGTTTGTTTTTGCTTATTTGCTATCTTTTGACAACCTAACTACTTAACCGATCTCAAACTTTGGAATTCATATAGTCCGGAGTACAGAGAAATACATAGGCTATTGTTTATCCCGGAAAATAAAGTGTTCCTGTAAAATTGCTATTATTATTGTGTCAGAGGGTTGACGTACTTACATAGATAGCTAGCTTTTACGCCCAGCTGGGCAGTGGGCATAAGCTAGTTAATTGTATAAAGCACATTACTTATCAAAAAACTGTTAACCCAGTTCTGTAGTAATAATCCAAAAGGAGGCATAATCTTACAGGGCAAAATTTATATTTCAATATACTAAAAATAAACCAAAATATATAAATATAATGTTATATATTCCTTTTTTCTTTTTAATGACCTACCGCAATAAACTGTTTTATTAGCTTGCGTGTAAAAATAACCGAAAAAATTTCACTACACTTTACTTTATCGACAATCAAAAAGTTAGTTTAATGTCAATGAATTTAGTATTACAAACTTAATTCGGCGTTTGGCAATATTCTAGGTATTGGCGTGACTCATAAATACAAGTATCATAGAAACGATAAACGATAAATTACCGAGACTTCGTGTTTTTGGAGAAAATATTAATTGTGGTTAAAGCTGCAGCTTAATGGTTTCTAAATTTAACCGTCCATTGTTGGAATTAAGCCTATTTCTCAATGATACGGAAAAAGGTCGTACAAGGCTACTAAGGGAAGTAAGCAATTATCACCCATTGCATTACTGGTGATAGGGCTAGGTACCAAGGGAGAGTACTCACTTGCCATCGGGTCCGAACGGGTTGGTACCACCGTCTTTTATGTGGCCGGCCATGAAGCATGTCAGTGTGTTTTGGCTGTAGCAGAAGATAGCCGTTTATTCTGTCATTTTTCATATCTGAAAAGTGAAATGTCCGCAATGGCTAGACAATACTCTCGGTATATTTGAGGTCAAGAGCGACGGTTACCAATTACCATCAGGAGGGCTGCGGCTCATCTACCATCATAAGCAATAATAAAAAAATAAGTGTTGATGTTTTTTTTAGGGTTCCGTACCCTAGTGGTCAAAACGGGACCTTATTTACTAAGACTTCGCTGTCTGTCTGTCCGTCAGTCTGTCGCCAGGCTGTAACTCAAGAACGGCGATAGCTAGACAGTTGAAATTTTCACAAATGATGAATTTCTGTTGCCGCTATAACAACAAATACTAAAAATAAAATAAAAAAATATTTAAGGGGAGCTCCCATACAACAAACGTGATTTTATTGCCCTTTTTTGCTCGCTATTGATAACAACAACAGGTAGATGTTTGAAATGTTTATAGGATATTTAGTTATATATTAACTTTAAAAATAAATAATTAAATGAAAATTAAATTAATATTTAAGGGGGGGCTCCCATACAACAAACGTGATTTTTTTTACTAGTTTTTGCTCGATATTGATAGCGGCAACAGTTAAATATTTAAAATATTCCAAGAATATTTAGTTATATATTCACTTTAAAAATAAAGAATTAAATTAAAATAAAACAGTTATTTAAGGGGGGCTCCCATATTATCTAAACTGTCTGAAAAGTAAGTAGGTAGTTACTTAATTGAAAATCATAAACAAGAGTGGGTGGTCCTACTACCTACATACCTACCTATCAAGTAATTGTTAACACCACTTTCTTTATATTACTTACCTAATTCTTACGCCCTTACAGATAATAATAAAAATTTAAAAAGCTGATGGAATTAACACTATAAAAATTCATCCACGATGGCGCCTACTTAGAGTCATATGTGCGCAGTGGGTAAAAGTGCGCAAACCCATTCATTTTAGTCCTAAATATATGCGATTACGCACGCTTACCCACTGCGCACAGTTACCTCGAATGACTTTAATGGTAACATAATTCCTTACATTTAAAACTGTTTCGTTATGCGCATCTAAGTCTAAGTTGTAAACCACGAAAAGAGTCAAATTTTACTTGCAAAATTTGGTAACAGCCAAATACCATGGTTACAGAGAGTTACAATAGTGTAATGTTGTTTACCTAGTCAATGGTACGGAACCCTTAGTGTGCAAGTCCGACTCGCACTTGGCTGATTTTTAATTATTGTCCTGAGGGACTCCTCTCAGTGTGAGAGAAATTTAGGTCCAAACTAATTCCATACTTCAGGTTAAATTTTATTTTATCAGTAGAGTCGATGCCCGTTCATATAGCATGGGCATCAACTGGGTATGGTCTTTGTTCGTAACTACATAAAACTACGCGTACGTAACTAATTTTATAAACTAAATTATGCCTCAGGCCATGTGGACTTCAAAATATAAATAGGAGTACATTACTCTACGACAAATTAATTATCTCTGTGTAAAAATAACTATCTCGCGAGAACCATTGACTTTTCTGGAATTACAAAAAGGCTTCGTCCTTTTTTAGGATTCAAAACTATACGTATACACAATTTCATAATGATTAACTCAGTAGTTATAGCGTAAAAGAGTATCAAACAAACTCATTTTCGTACTTATAATATTGGTGTGGTTAAGATGTTAACGTTTTGTTACGGCTTCATTAAGTATCTACGCCGCACATCACAAAATTTTTCATAGTATGAAGTACAGATAAGGCTAAGTATAGGTTTTTTATACCCGAAAATTTTACCGTACATGTCGTTTTTTACATAACATAACATAACATAACACACATTAAATATAAAAAAAAAACAGCATCGCGCCTGTATTCAGAGTAGATTAGTAAGGAGAGTAGGCAGAGGTGTATTACACACCCACGACTCGCCAGCTATGTTTAAGTCCCACGTAATAGGGGCGAGCCTATTGACGTCTACCGGGCACATTTCCAAACTCCGGGCTGCTACTGAGATTATTTTTTTTTACGAAAAATCTCAATAGCACTGCCGACCCGGGGATCGAACCCGAGACCTCATGATCAGCAGTCGCTTACACTACTGCTGCACCACAGAGGCAGTCCTGTTTTTTATTTTTGCATCCATCCATCCATCAGCCTTTCGACGTCCACTGCTGCACATAGGCCTCCCCAAATTTGGGGGTATAGTGCCGTAATCGCCACGCTTGGCAGGCGGGTTGGCGATCGCAGTGGATGTTGTTAATACGTTACTCGAGGAAGTGCTGCTGCCCACTCCTCCTAGTATCCCCTCAGTCGGCTCTTACGACTCCCATGGGTGTAGAGGGGTGGGACAATTCTAAAGCCGGCCCCACACGGCCTATATATATTTTTGCATAAAGTTTATTAACTAACACAAAGTGCGAAAATGTGACATCGAAACTAACAGTCATGAGATTTATATCCTCCCTCCTGGGTACCAACCCAGATGCTTTGCTAATTCTGAGATCATGACAATTGTTCGAGACTGCGAATTTCGATAACACATTCCTTTTTAATGTCTTAAGTGACCCATGTGCCATGTGTCTGATGTATTTGCATACATTAATCCGACTAGATGTAAGCTAAATTATGACAATTAAGATTCATACCAAAAGATTATCTCAAATTATCTTAGTTTATTAAAGTTAATGCATCGTGAAATTAATTTTTTTTTAACGTGATAACGTCTTATAAATCGATGAACGCCGGCTGCACGCACGAAAAAGTGTCAAAAAATGTAAGGCGACCGATGCATTGTTTGTGAAACTCTCAGATAACATATATGACGTTATTGCGTAAAATTATCGCCCATAAACCGACTTTAAAGACAACCAGTGTGTTTTTTAAATAAAAATCACCCACCTTCAGAAAACACCCAGGACCTAAAAATCAAAAAATAAAAAAAAAAGCATCACGCCACCACATATTCCCCGAAGGGGTAGGCAGAGGTGTATTACACACCTACGACTCACCAGCTATGTTTAAGTCCCCCGTAATAGGGGGCGAGCCTATTGACGTCTACCGGGCACATTTCCAAACTCCGGACTGTTACTGAAAATTTTTCTTTGTAGGAAAGAGCTCATTAACATTACCCGACCCGGGGATCGAACCCAAGACCTCATGAATAGCAGTCGCATACACTACCGCTACACCCCCGAGGCAGTTAAAAAAAATAATTGGTATTTAAATACGATTTCCGTGCTAGACACCTACTGATGTGTTTGATGTTGGTACCGAAAATGTTGTTAATTTTACTACATAGGTATCTAGTGTATTGTTTTTTTTTATTATATGAGAATAAGTATTGTTTTTGTTATTTTTGGACGACACCAACCGTCACAGACAAAGACTGTAGAAAAAAGCTGCTCTGAACTAAAATTTTCACAAAGTTGTACCCTTGCCCATTTATGTGTGAGTAATATACTTACCTTCCTAGGTATATAGTGACAGCAACTGTGGACATCAAAGGCGTTACCTATTATACATATCTCTAAGCTTGTCTAGTATCTTTTCATTTAAAATCCCTCCCTGACTTGATAGACCACATTATTATAGTAAGACTAGCCTTTGCCAGCGGCTTCGCCGCAGCCAAAAGCTAGTTTTTCGGTTATATCTCAGGATCCCGATATAGAAGCGGGATAAAATGTCTACCAGTTTTTAAGTCAAATCAAGGCCTTTCAAATAAAAAAAGTTGCATCAAAGTCCATCTAGTAGTTTTTTTAAATAAATTCTAAAAAAAATTCTAGTTTTTCGGTTATATCTCAGGTTCCCGATATAGAAGCGGGATAAAATGTCTACCAGTTTTTAAGTCAAATCAAGGCCTTTCAAATAAAAAAAGTTGCATCAAAATCCGTTCAGTATTTTTTGTGTGATGCGCGAACAAACAAACAGACAAACAAGTAAACAGACAAACAGACAAAAATTCTAAAAAAATTGTTTTATGTTTAGACACGCACATATAGCCTATTACAGTCATTTTTTCTCAAATATCTTAAATGTACAGACACAGCTCTGTAACAGCTTTATAATAGTATAGAAGATAAAAAAATCTTCATATAAGGCTATTTGAAATTCATTAATATAAGCAGCTGTATTCCGTGGAATTACACAATGTTTTAGAAAAGCGCCATGTATATTATAGAACATTTATCGTAGTCTACTTTAAATTCTAGTAATTTTTTTTTTAAAGTTTTGTAGTTTTTTTTTTTCATTTTTGCTTAGTCGTAGTTTCAAGGACATTTTTTTAATTGTTTTAATATCTTTATTCAATATAACGTGAAACATTTGATATAATAGTGTAAATTGAAGCCTAATAAACCAATATCATAAGTACCTTTAAGTTTTTTTCAGAGTTAAGACGATAAACTGTTAGCTGATGAACATTTATACTAAGTTCATAACAAATTAAATACCATTTATAATATACAATAAGCAATAATAAGGTGAAAGCCAAAGTCATGGAGTGACATTAAGCTTAAGGAAGGGGCGCAGGTTCGATTCCTGCTCGCACTAAAGTTCTCTTTTTCCACATTTTCACAAATAATTTGTTCTTTATTAGCCTTTCTCAAAAATTAGTTTATCATATATTATGTTTTCTGATCTGCTTGAAAGTTGCTGAATAGCGCGTTTAAATTAACAAAGTCTTCAGCTATTACATTAGGTAGACATAAAATTTACATTTTGCTTAATTTTTTTAATAAAAGTCCAAGCAGAATCTAGAAAAAAATACTCATCTGGTGCTAACTTAACAATGTATATAAATTAGGTGTGTTAATGTGCCTGGTAGACGTCAATAGGCTCGCTCCCTACTACGTGGCACTTAAACATAGCTGGCGAATCGTGGGTGTGTAATACACCTCTGCCTACCCCTTCGGGGAATACAGGCGCGTGTTTTTTTTTTATATAAATTAGGTAGGTAACCGAATAACTGACTGACTGACTGATACCTATATCAACGCACAGCCCAAACTCCAAGTTAGAAACGTGAAAATATACATTTAGGTTTCTTTGATACTGTATGTGAGCACTAAGGTAGGATTACGCAAATTCTATGCAAAATGGATTTATCACTGACACATCATGTGATAATTCAATAGAGAAAAGTTTTTAATAAGTCGAATGCCGCCACGTTAATAACAAATACTTATTTCAAGTATTAAAATACATTTCATTTTGAGTTTTGTATATTTATAGAAATTTCGCTTATTGGGTTAAATTTTGAGTAGGTATTAATTTTATCATATTAAAAAACTGAAATTGACCCAAGTAATAACTTTAAATAAAAAAAATATTGATCCTGAGAACGAACGAGAACTACGAAATTTTCGCCGGGTCAGCTAGTAGGGTACAAATATATACGCATGTATTGAAGTATAGGTATACCAATTTTCTTGGCAATCAGTTTAAGTATATAAAATGATACAATGTATGGGCAACGTCTAGTGGTGAGTTACAGAAAAAAAAAACGTATTTTATGACAAAAGATCATTATTACTTATATCAATAGAGAGTCAACGTTTTATTGACTTCCGCACGGATATAAGGCTTCTCATTGACTAGAAATTATTTCCAACTTGTAACTTGAATGACAAAATGTTTCTGGTACGAACGACTGGAGTAATGTCACCAGTGGTCCCCGAATACAGATGGAGAGACGGCTTCTCTGTCTGTATTGGGGAACAACTGGGACACAATACGGTAAAGATAGAACCGATATATTCATATCCATTAAGATATCAGTGATATTGGATGTATTCATGTATCAGTAATCCGACTCAATCTGATTTGCAATCTGATTTGAATTGTATTGCTAATATGCCATATTCACTATATCGTGAACATGAACAGCGATCACTGAACATGGGTGTGTTGCTATATCCATAGACTAGATAGAATTGCATATCGGTGAGAACATCGTACGTATTATTGAGTTAAAAATGGTGGTGGGAATTGATATGCAGCATATCTATAGAGATATGCTGCATCATGCTCTGCGCATGCCTCCGTATTAAATATTAGTGATATTCATATATTAGTATACATATTATAAAATTACTTGAAGAATATATTGATATCAGCTGATATTGGCAAATATCGGTACTATCCCATCTTTACAATCCATCCATCCATCCATCAGCCTTTCGAAGTCCACTGCTGGACATAAGCCTCCCCAAGAATGGGGGATAGTGCCGTAATCGCCACGCTTGGCAGGCGGGTTGGCGATCGCAGTGGATGTTGTTAATACTCGAGGGAGTGCTGCTGCCCACTCCCCCGGTATTCCCTCAGTCGGCTCTTATGACTCCCATGGGTGGAGAGGGATGGGACAATTCTAAAGCCGGCCCCACACGGCGTATCTTTACAAAACGGCGGGTTTATTTAGCGGTTGATGGCCCCACACTACACTGTTCGCTGCCCTGAACGATGGTGTGTACGTTTAGGTACAGTTTATCCCGCCTTAACAAAATAAAAACAAAAGATTTAGGTAATTCCAATTTTGAATATGCATTATTTTATTTTTACATAACTAAAGCAAAGTTCTATCCCCAAATGGCTTAAATAGATAATACCAATTTTATCTGTGGCGCGATGCGAGGTATAATGTCTTGTATTAAAACTGAAGTATACATTCTGAAGTTTGGTGTTAATTTAATGGTTTAATAGCCTCAGATACAGGCATTTACTTGGAATGTTCAATGATAAGCGTATTACAAAATTAACAGTGACCATTCTTATGTTTATAACTGAAAGTAAAACTATTGCAAATATAACTTTCAAATTCTTTAATATTAAATTAAGAATGTTATACTTTTTCATTCATAAATGTTGAAAATAGGCACGCCTAATAAAGCCCAGACGGAACGTTGAGGTTAGCCAAAATGTAAATTATTTTCATAAATACGAAGAACGTAGTCACTCGTGAGATGTGTTAATATGAATACGCGAAGTTTAAAAAGTACCTAGCGCGGAGTACGGACAACGACTTTTTTTTGTTGAGGCGGGAAAAAATGTACATAAATAACCGCACACCCCGTCGTTCGGGGCAACGAACAGGGTAGTGTGAGGCCTGCACCCACTAAAGAAACCCGCCGTGTGCCGTCTCTCCGCCTTTATTGGCGGGCCACCGGAACCATGCTACATTCCTTCGGTGGTATGGAAAAAGACCTACCGAAAAAAGAAAGGTACCTACTAATTCAAAAATGAGCGTCTCGATTTGTTCTATAAAAATACTTCAAATAATGTTTTAAATACTGCACCACATAAGCCAACTACTAACAGCAATTATTAATATTGAAGTGCCATATTATATAATTGTCTAGATCTTATAGTACAAACATTTAAAACCCTTAAATTTGCCGAGGAATTTTTTATAGAAGAATATTATGTTAGTATGTAATAATATATAATGGCAAAAAATTGTGTACTATAGCAATCGAAATTCACTTTCTTTTAAGAAGCTCTATTCTATAGCATTGGTTTAGTTAGCGATTAAAGCCCTAAACCTCCTCATCATAATTATCTCTAATACTTATGGTATTTTACCTCCTCTGGACCCTCGAGCCCCGCCTCAGGGGACTTTTCAACGCGTGCCTGGCGTCCGGACGGTTCCCTGACTGCTGGAAGGAGGGGAGGCTGGTACTCCTGCCGAAACTGGGGCGAACGCCGGATTCGGTCGGGGCCTTCAGGCCCATCGTGCTGCTAAGCTGGCGGGTAAGCTGCTGGAGAGAATCCTCGCTGCCCGCATTGTCCAGCACCTGCGCGACGCCGGACCCGACTTGTCGGATGCCCAGTTCGGCTTTCGGGCTGGTCGTTCGACGGTCGGCGCGATTATGCGCCTGAGGGCCGCGTCCGCGGCGGTCGTCGCCAGCGGTGGACTGCTGTTGGTGTCGCTCGACATCGCCAACGCATTCAATAGTCTGCCATTCAGCTGCATCAGGGAGGCGCTCCAGTATCACGGGGTGCCTGCATACCTGAGGCGGCTGGTGGCGGACTATCTTGAGGGCCGCAGCGTTCTCTATGAGAGCCGCATAGGGGACGTTGTGAGGAGACCCATGTCGTGCGGTGTCCTGCAGGGTTCGGTTCTAGGGCCGCTCCTGTGGGACATCGGTTACGACTGGGTGCTACGATGTCGGCTCCTCCGCGCACACGCTGGTCGTGGCCCGGGGCGGAAACTTTGAGGAAGCGGCGTTCCTGGCCACCTTAGGGACCTCGGAGGTGGTCAGGAGGATCGGGGCGCTGGGGCTTAGGGTGGCCCTGGACAAGTCAGAGGCCCTACTTTTTCATGGGCCCCGACGTCGGCCACCTGCTGGCGCCTCAATCACGGTGGACGGGGTCCAAATTGGGGTGAAGGCCGAGGTCAAGTATCTGGGCCTGGTGCTGGATGGGCGGTGGCACTTTCGCGAGCACTTCCACCAACTGTCCCCGAGGCTAGTCGGTGCAGCGTCCGCCCTTGCATGGCTTCTGCCGAATATGGGCGGACCCAACAATGCGTGCCGATGGCTTTATGCGGGGGTTGTCCGGTCGATGGCGCTGTACGGTGCACCTGTGTGGGCGAAGTGCCTGGACGTGCCGAATAGGGTTCTTCTGTGGAGACCACAAATAGTCGTCGCGTCCAGGCTCATACGTGGATACCACACGGTGTCGACGGAAGCGGCCTCCGCGTTGGCCAGAACCCCCCCGTGGGACTTGGAGGCGGAGGTGCTCGCCGAAGTGTATCGGCGGACGTCGCAAGAGCGAGAGGTGGGTGGTCGTCCCCCATCCAGGGAGGTGGCCAGGTGGCATGGCGACGCCCGCCGAGCTGCCATAGCCAGATGGAGGACACGGCTGGAAGCGCCCCGAGCCGGTCTCCGGACCGTAGGGGCGCTCCAGCCTGTGCTGGAGGAGTGGGCGGGGCGACGGCACGGAGCCCTTACCTTCCGACTGGTGCAGGTGCTGTCGGGGCACGGTTGCTTCGGCAGATATCTGCACATAGTTGCAAGGAGGGAAGCGACTCCGGGCTGTCACCATTGTGACTGCGACGAGGACACGGCGGAGCACACGCTCGAGTCGTGCCCGGCTTGGGGCGGGCAGCGCCGTGATCTCGTCGCGGCAATAGGGGGGGACCTCTCGCTGCCGGGCGTCGTTAGAGCGATGCTTGGCAGCGACAGGAATTGGGCCGCGGTCGCTGCATTCTGCGACGAGGTCATCTCGCGGAAGGAAGCGGTGGAGAGGGCCAGGGAGGCTGATCCTTCCGCAGACCCGAACCGCCGCCAGCGACTGGGGCGGCGCAGGCGTGAGTATTTGCGCCTAATGCCGCCCTAGCTGAGGCTGCGGGTGGTTGGACCGGGGAACGTCCGCCATCCGCAAGGCCTCCCGCGAAGGTGCGATGCTCCGTGTGTGGGTGCCAATAAAGGCGGAGAGACGGCACACGGCGGGTTTCTTTAGTGGGTGAGGGCCCCACACTACCCTGTTCGTTGCCCCGAACGACGGGGTGTGCGGTTAGGTACATTCTATCCCGACTAAAAAAAAAAACAAAAAAAGGGTATTTTACCTCGGGTGAGCCCCTATTAATAATCATTTCCCTCTATTTCATTATCCACTAATTATCACAATTCCCTTCCAACCTATGCCATTTTCTGGGGTTGGCAACATATTATTATTTTTATTTATTTAATAATATATACAATAAATATATTATATATACAATTATTATATGCATCATTCCCCTAAATATTGTTATCGTCTACAGGTTACAGTGTCCATATCATTGTTTGCTACCAATGAGATCTAATTCCTATGAAAAAAAATCAAAGTGTTTTCATGCATCAGTTGCTGCTGAAATAAGTAAATAAGTAAGTTTTAATCATGGGTGTCTTGTGCGAGTGACACACCAAAACAATTTTTGTTAGAATTATTGTGCGTTTGTTTACACTGCATAACTTCTGAATGAATTTTTATGCAGATTTTTCTTTTCATAGATCTTGATTAGACTTAAACTGATGTAAGTCTTATTATTTTTCTATATCGGGAACTTGAGATATAGATTGTTCTAATTTGCTTGCTTCACTAAGATTTCGAGCTCTAAGTAAATATCCCAGGAATATTCCTAACCTTATGCTCACCTTTACCTAGAAGGCTAGAACCGTTCTAGGTACAAATTCCCGAATATTCAGATTGTACAAAAGGTATAAAGGGTTGCAGTGATGTAATATATTTTTACCATGATCCCTTAGCTAAATTAAGTAAAATATCGCTTTTGATTTGAGCAGTAAAATAAGGAAATTTAGATACATGATATTTTAAATTAATTTATGCTAAAGATGTATTTTAAATTATGCTAGTAGTAAGACATACCCAATATTCCTTTTTTACATCTAAGCCGCATACATTTTTAGCCCTTTTATTTTGTCAATTTATTAATTTGTTAATTTTATAATTACAATAACTTGTCTTTGTCCGTGTGGTGACGGACTAAGAATACAAGTGTCACTACCCCATTCTTTCCCACGGGTGTCGTATGAGGCGACTAAGGGAAGTAAGCAATTATCATCCATTGCATGACTGGTGGTAGGGCTGGGTACCAAGTGGGAGTACTCACTTGGTATCGGGCCCGAGCGGGTTGGTACCACCATCTCCTGTGTGACCGGCCATGAAGCGCATCGTTACGTTTTGGCTGTAGCAGGAGATGGCCGTTAATATTTCATTTCATATCTGCGAAATGAATTGGTGAGCAGCGGCTTGACAATACTCTCGGTATAGTCGAGTCCATGGGCGACGGTTTCCATTTACCATCAGATAGACCGTGGCTTTGCTGTGTGGGGCTGGCACCAAGACTAGCTCCACCCGTTTCTTCCTATGGGACTCGTAAAAGCCGACTAAGGGATTACCGGGGGACCGGGCAGCAGCGTTCCCCGTGGCGATTATGGTAAAACCCCCCATTGGGGAGGCCTATGTCCAGGAGTGGACGATGAAAGGCTGATGGACGGATGGATGGACCGTGGCTCGTCTGCCGCTAAATGCAATAAAAAAAAATTTAATATAAATTGTATTGTTTTGTTTTAATGAATATCTATTAAGATACCTGTTAGCAAATAAATATTAATCGTAAATAATTACATTGTGCGTGTAGTGTTAACCTATAAATAATTGGTGTATTTAAATAAGAATAGTTAAGACATATAAAATGTAAAGCCTAATTTAAACAATTGTTGATTCACATAAATAAATAATAAATTTAACTTAGAAACTAGACAAAGGCCAGTAACTTCTAAAATAATATTTACGTTGGACTGGGTCAAACTTAGGCAAAAATAAACTAATGGTAAAACCTAGGACTGTAAAGCAAGTCGCATCGAGTACGAACTCCATCTAAGGTACAGACGTCGCATGGCATTCACCTTTTTCGTAATGCATGCCTGATATTTTCTCGACGGACCAAATTACTCTTACTCTGACAGGAGACCTGATGGCTAACAGCTGGATAAAAATTGTGAAAAAAAGACACGTTAGATCATATCTGTATACATAGGTTAGTTATAACATTTATAACTCAAGAACAGCTAGACCGATTTTATGATCTTTGATTTGTTGTATTAGTCTCCACCCAGAATAGCAGAATAACAGTTAAAACAATGGCAAATTTTACGAAAAAAATTACGTTGATAAATAATTTTCTCATACGTTTCAGCTAATAAATTAAGACAATTTATTGATATTGAGGCGGTACAAAGTTCGTCGGGACACCTCGTTTTTGTACAAAAGTCAGCGAAAACTAAATTGATTTCTAGCTCCGAGCGCTGCTTTTATCCGCTCTACTCAGCTTGTCCTACTTTAGGCACACGGGAATCGAGCAGACCTACTTTCAGTGTAATAAACAGGCTGCAACATGTTTAGACCTTATTTCTTCTTAGCTGACTCTATAATAAGTACGTAACATAACAACAGATTAATATATTAATCTAATGATTATTTTCATCTTCCAATTTCACAGTTGTCAAAAAGTCGACTAAGGAGGTTTGAAAAGAGAATTTTGTCTCATGGTATTCTTGAATGATCTTTTTTTATTGCTTATGGTGGAAGACGAGCCACGACCCACATGATGGTAAATGGTAACCGTTGCTCATGGACTAAACTATACTGCAAGTATTATCAAGTCACTGCTCGCTATTTCATTTCACAGATATGAAATGAAAGACTAAACGCTTAGTTCTTGCTACAACTAAAACGCACTAATGTGCTCCCGCTCGGGCCTGACAGCAAGTTACTACTCCCACCTGTTGCCCAGCCCTACGACCAGTAATGCACTGGGTGATAATTGCTTACATACTTTAGTCGCCTCGTACGACACCCATATTAAAGAAATGAAGACACTTGTATTCTTAGTCCGTCACCACATGGAAAAACTTGGTATTTCTTAAATTAATAAGCGGTGATTACTCGAATACCACTTAACATAAGGTGGGCCGCTGGGTCGTCGAACATCGTTGCCAATAAATGAATTGTTAGTAATAATTTTATGTTTCGTCCTAATAGTCATGGCACTATAAATAATATTGAATAAACAAAACTTTGAGATAAAAAGAAATGTTTTACAAGTACTTTCAACATTTCAAAATATGTATCCCCAGGGATAAGCAGAGACGTGTCAAACCCAGATGTAGCCTGTGTAACTTTATCACGTAATGTGGAGCGAGATTACTGCAGTCTCGGGGGCACAAATCCGGACTTCGTGCTTAATATTTTTACATTACAACAACGTTGCAGGCGTGTTCCTCTCTCTAGCACAATAACCAACAAAAAATTTCACACACTTTCGTCATCGATTCTTCTTATAGTGAAGTATAATACGGGCCTCGTGGCGTAGTCGGTAGTGTAACCGACTTCCGTGCACAAGGTCGTGGGTTCGATTCCCACTCAGGACAATTATTTTGTGATGAACACAGATATTTGTTCTGCGTCTGGGTGTTTTCTATCTATTATATGGATATAGGTATGTACAAAAAAAAGTAATATATGTACTATATCCGTAATCTGGTACTTTATAGTACAAGCCTTAAGCTCAGTTTGGGACCAGAGGACCTTGTGTGAAATCTCTGTGAATAAAATATATGTATTATATCCGTATAATATATAACGTAATATATGTATTATATCCGTAATCTGGTATTATAGCACAAGCATTAGGCTTAGTTGGGACCAGAGGACGTTGTGTTAAAATGTCTGTGAATATTTATTTATTATTTATTTATAAAATTTGAGCGTATATCACACATTCCCAGACAAAATAATATTTATTAAGAACGCATACAACTCTAACTCCACCCCATAAATATTGTTAAATTTTTTTTTGTTAAGAGAAAAAATGTGCTTAACCGTACACCCCGTCGCTTAGGGCAACGAACAAGACAGTGGGGCCCTCACCCACTAAATAAACCCGCCGTGTGCCATCTCTCCGCCTGTATTGGCAAAACTATGTGACATTACTTCAATCGTAATGTATGACGACCCCGGGATTTAGACTATAAGATTTACAGATGTATAGAATAATGGCCTAGGAACGTATGTGTATCACATTGCCATTTTTGGCATTTATAGACCTAACAACTAAAAGAATTTGAGAGAAATTTGGTTCATAGAATAATGTTGATTCTAAATAGCTTTTTTTTTTATACTTCATTGGTGGCGAACATGCATACGGCCTACCTGATGGTAAGCGGTTACCGTAACCTATAGATGCTAGCTACATCAGAGGCATCACTCGCGCGTCGCCATCTCCAACGAAAGGGACAGGATGTGGATAGGAAGGACAATAAGGAGAGTGTAGGGAGGCGGTTTGGGCCTCGGGCACTCTCACTCACCATATGGAACACAATGGTAGGAGTAACTACCGTTGTTACACACTGATGTTTTATGAGAGGGTGGTACTTCCCGATCGAGAAGGCCCATTTGTGCTGGGATTAGTAAGGCTCTACCACTAGATTTTCTCTGGACACAAAATTGAAATGCATGTAGATGAAGTTATGAAGAAGATAGTACCTACGAGAGATTAAAAAGTTATAGTTAACTAGCTAACCCGGCAAACGTTGTTTTGCCATATAAATTATTTCTAGAGGATTTTTAGGAAATTTCTAGAGTAGAAAAAATAACGTAACTTATATGCCAAATCATAAAAAAAATATCTAAAACATAAAAAAAACTTTTTGGGGTTATGAAAAATAGTTCACATCATATTCTCAGGCCTACTAAATATACATACAAAATTTCAGAACAATGGGTTAAGCCGTTTCGGACGAGAATGGCGACAAACACTTTGACACGAGAATTTTACATATTAAATTAAGCTAGCCAGCTAATCATTATCACCCCAAGAAAAGACCGGTGCCTAAATTAGGGACAGTAATGGATTAAGAAAAAAATATGTAAATTTAAATTTGAAATAGCGTTCTCAAATTTAATGACATGTTAAATTAAAAGTAGCGAACAAAAGTTAATTGTTGCCGTCTTAAATTATTGTTTCAAATGTTGATTTTAGAACACTATGCAAATATTATGTTAAATGCGAACTGTAATGCGATTTACATATTACATGATAAACTTCGGATGTGTAGTGATTTGGCATGAAAATGAGGGAACAATAGTTTTGGCTTGTTCTCCATTAAATTCGTGTTTCATTTCTAGTAGCGTAATTGGTTGATAATTGTTAAACCGAAATGATACACTCGCTTTAAAAATGTAAATCCATCCATCCATCCATCCATCAGCCCCTAAACGTCCACTGCTGGACATAGGCCTCCCCAAGAGAACGCCACAACGAGCAGTCCCGTCATGGGGGCAAATGCCGTAATCGCCACCCTTGACGATCGCAGTGGATGTTGTTAATACTTGAGGGAGTGCTGCTGCCCACTCCGCCGGTATTCCCTCAGTCGGCTCTTACTCCTCACGGCCAATGTAAATATTTTATTGAATTTGAATTTTGTATTTGGGCTATGTGCAGTTGAGCCACATTGTAAATAGTTTTCTGAATCTGAGTGTAGTGTATGTACGAAAGTATATTAGGCGCTAGTAAGAAATATTGTCTTTTACAAAAATATAAAGGCAATATTTTGTGAAAAGTTTATTACAACTGGAAATCATTTTGGAAATCCTTTTCAATTGCTCTTATTAATAAAACTGGTGCCTGTTTTTACACGTAAATAACACGACATATCAACGGTGTCGAAAATTGTGGTCTCAATTTAGACGATTATACATTTCTATTAGCCGTGTGGGGCCGGCTTTAGAATTTTCCCACCCCTCTCTACCCACGGGAGTCATAAGAGCCGGCTGAGGGAATACCGGGGGAGTGGGCAGCACCACTCCCTCGAGTATTAACAATATCAACTGCGAGCGCCAAAACGCCTGCCAAGCGTGGCGATTACGGCATTATCCCCCATAACGGGACCGCTCGTTGCGGCATTCTCTTAGGGAGGCATATGTCCAGCAGTGGACGTTGAAAGGCTGATGGATAGATGAACATTTCTATTAACCTGTTTTTACACACTACATTGCACGAAGAATGACATACGGACAACGGATTGGCTATATCGTTGGTTGCAGTAAATCGTGATGATTTTTAGTAGTTATGATTTAACGGAATTACGAAACGTATCAATATTCATCAGGTTTTGCTTACGGGGCTTCGCAAGACAACGACACGGCGCCTTCTTACTGGCCCAAACGCGTTGATAGTATTGATAGTGTCAGCAATTTACAATTAATAACTGCCGTACAGGTCCCGTCATTCGTGTGAAATCGTCTGTCGTGACTGTACATAACATCACACTTGTATTCTCCGAAGCGGTAAGCAGAGGTATATTACACACTCACGGTTTTCCAACTATATTTAAGTCCCACGTAATAGGAGGTGAGCCTATTGTCGTGTACCGGGCACATTTCAATTGACCTTTTTACGAAAAAGCTCAATAACACTGCCCGGCTTAGAGATCGAACCCGAGACCTCATGATTAGCAGTCGCTCACACCACCACTGCACCACGGAGTCAGTTAAGTTAGTTACGTTTTAATTAAATTTACTAATAGAAAAAGCCTAATCTCTCAAGTGCTTAAAAATAAACATTAACTTGATACAAAACTTTATTAACTCATAGCGTGGCCTCTTTTAAAAATATTCAGTGGATACTGAGTATTTTTTTTTATTTTGTGCCTATTTTTTAGCGGTTCGGGGTCTCACCAAACAGATTGATTTTTTTTTTGGGTGGGAATGACTAGAGCAATTGTATTTTATGTTTATTCTAATAACTACATGAACAATGCTTTTGAGAACAGTTTCTCTATGATAACTCCTCTTCACCTTTTCATATCGACATGTTATACCTTTCCTTGGAGTCGGTGGCAATGGACGAGTCATTTATTTCTCCAGTAATATCCTTTTTTTTTTGTTAAGGTGGGAAAAAATGTTCCTAACCGCACAGCCCGTCGTTCGGGGCAACGAACAGGGTAGTGTGGGGCCCTCACCCACTAAAGAAACCCGTCGTGTGCCATCTCTCCGCCTTTATTGGCGGGCCACCGGAACTATATTACATTCCTTCAGTGGTCCGCCGGCGGCTTACCTTTTCGGGTACCCTCAAATTAGCGACACATCCGCACACGGAGCGTCGCACTTTCGCCTCCAGAAGGCAGCGACCGCGGCCCAATTCCTGTCGCTGCCAAGCATCGCTCTGACGACGCTCGGCAGCAAGAGCGGCAGCCCTATTGCCGCGACGAGTTCACGGCGCTGCTTGGCCCAAGTCGGGCACGACTCGAGCGTGTGCTGCGCCGTGTCCCCATCGCAGCCGTAATGGTGACAGGCCGGAGTCGCTTCCCTCCTTGCGACTATGTGCAGATATCTGCCGAAGCAGCCGTGCCCCGACAGCACCTGCACCAGTCGGAAGGTAAGGACTCCGTGCCGTCGCCCCGCCCACTCTACCAGCACCGGCTGCAGCGCCCCTACGGTCCAAAGACTGGCCCAGGGTGCCTCCAGCCGCGCCCTCCAGCTGGCCATGGCAGCTCGGCGAACGTCACCTTGCCATCTGGCCACCACGCTTGGTGGGGGACTTGCACCCCCCTCTCACTCTTGCGACGCCCGCCGATACACCTCGGCGAGCACCTCCGCCTCCAAGTCCCACGGAGGAGTTCCGGCCAACGCGCAGGCCGCCTCTGTCGACACCGTGCGGTATCCACGTATGACCCTGGACGCGACGACTCTCTGTGGCCTCCACAGAAGAGCCCTGTTCAGTGCGTCCAGGGACTCCGCCCACACGGGTGCGCCGTACAGCGCCACTCCAGTAATAGCTATTACAAAGCTGTGTGATACATGCTAATATAGTCTAATACAGTCATTTTGAGAAAGAATTACTGTATTAGCCTATATTGGCGTGTCTGAAACAAATAAAACATTTTTTTAAGTTTATATGTCTGTTTGTTCGCGCATGTCCTAAAAACTACTGCATGGATTTTAATGCAACTTTAAACTCTTGATTAGACTTAAAAACTACTATATCGGGAACCTGAGATATAACCTAAAAACAAGGTTTTGGTTTTGGTGGAGCCGCAGGCAAAGGCTTAATGATATAAAATAATGTATAGACTACGTTAGCAGCTTATTATCCGACAGACCGTATGCTTGTTCAACAACCTATTAGTATAAAACAAAAAATAGCCCTAACGAGTGAATATTGTTCGTCTATGTCTATCAAATTCCATCCATCAATCAGCCTTTATAGCTATCAAATTGAATCATGAAAACAAGTTCTAGAATGTGGCTCGTCGACATAATTGCCACAATTGACAGTGATCATACCACGCAACGCTATGCTGTTTGAATACCGACGAATATGCATAACTGCCATTCATGATAGTCAGGGTTAATATTCTATTATATGGAAATGGTTGACTTTCGATTAAACTCATATACATACGTTGTAAAGAAAGACTTTTATGAATGATTATCTTTATAATTAATATTTTTAATCCCCTCGAGCGTAATATGTGGGCAGGTGTGTTCATAATGCTGCGACTAAAAGCGAGTCATACTATAAATCTGTATTTAATTAATTTGCTCTTTAACTTCTAAAAACATCGCCATTCAATTAAATTTCTATACTCTTTCAGACTAGGTGTACCCTCCTCATTCACAGTTGGTTTCCCTGGAACATAATAAATTATGTCCTTTTTACCCCCTCCCCAATATTAACTATCAAATTTAGCTCTTATTGCTATCACAAAAGGTTTAAAACTTAGTGAAATATTATAGAAGTAGCTGTAAAAAAACCGCTGTAGAATAAGGCTTTTTAGCTTAACCCCGCTTTAGAATTAGGCAATTAATAACCCCGGTCAAGAACCTATTTTTACTATTCCCAAGAAATAACTGCAACAAAAGTTATAAAAGGCTACTTTGTAAGGAATAAGGTTTTATTAATGGAGAGAAAAAGTGTCAGTAATGTGGCATAGTCCAAGTTACCTTTGATACGAATGAAACCCTTCTTTCGTTAATACTTAAGTCAGAAAAGAATGACTAAGTAGTTTTCTCGGAGAAAGAATATAAGCGTTTGACTTGTGAAGTAAATAGAATGATAGTAGATTTTTCTTTGGTTATTATAGCATGAATGGGCCGGCTCCATAGGGGAAGTACTACCCTCTCACAAACGATGTGCGTGAAATAACGGTACGTACCTACTCCTACCGTTGTATTGCGTACCTATGGTAAATGAGAGTGCCGAACACACAAAGCCAGGGGCTCCTTATCACCCATAAAGGAGGGGGTTCCTTATCCTCTCTTATTATCTTCTGCCTATCTTCTCATCCCTTTTCCTTGGAGATGGCAACGTGCGAGTGATGCCTCTGGTGTTGCTAGCATCTATTAGGCTACGGTAACCGCTTACCATCTGGTGGGCCGTATGCTTGTTTCCCATCCTATCCATCCAACAGCCTTTAAACGTCCACTGCTGAATATAGGCCTCCCGAAGAGAACGCCACAGCGAGCGGTCCCGCCATGGGGATAATGCCGTAATCGCCACGCTTGGCAGGCGGGTTGGCGATCACAGTGGATGTTGTTAATACTCGAAGGAGTGCTGCTGCCCACTCCCCCGGTATTCCCACAGTCGGCTCTTACGACTCCCGTGCGTACAGAGGGGTGGGACAATTCTAAAGCCGGCCCCACACTATATAGTATAAAAAAACTCATATACCACACTACCGACTACGCCACGAGGCCCGTCAAGTGTAGTCGTCAACAACTTCAAGAAGGGCAGGCTAGGGCTGATGATGAAATGGCATACACAATTGTTTTAACCGTAATTACAATTTAAATGAATAAAGAAATACTTTTTTTTAGCTTGACATGCTCAGCTACTAGAACTAGTTATATCAAAAATCACGTCTTCGTTCAGTATAACAAAATGTTTGCAAATACAATCATTCAATAGGTGACGTGGGTCAAAAGACATGTAATGACTAACATAATGTAATGTTAAGAATGGCAGCTACCGCTAAATGTCTGCGACAGCTTAATTCCAGATTCAAGCAGTCAAAAACACTTTCCTAGATTGGGAAGGATATACATAGATTGGAAACCTGCTCGTAATAAATGTCTCATATTGCACTTGGATGATTAACGTTTATACAAAATTAATTTTGGTCATCTATAAGCATAATTTAATAAAGTAAGTTCCTTCTGCCGAGTTATTTATATAATAAAGTCTCTTCGAACAATCCCTGTCAAACATACTAGCTCAGGGTATTGTTTTGTATAAACCCGTATTAAAGGCACAATGTCAGAAACATGAGCAGATGAGCACTTGTGCATTGTTATTAAACGTAAGTTAAATCGATCTAACGGATTTAATATGCGAGTTAATTGTTCGGTATAATTCAATTATGTTCCACGGTATGTCTATTACACGACCCATTTCATATGTTCACGATTCATTGTCATACCTTGAAATTCGGAATTGAGTTTATACCTAACATATTATGGCAAAGTGGTTAAGATACGGAACTCTCGTGCTGAAAGTTATAAGTTTGATTTCCATAAAAGATTCGACTTCCGTGAACGAGGTCGTGGGTTCGATTCAGACTCAGGAAAATTATTTGTGTGATGAACACAGATATTTGTACTGTATCTGGGTGATTTCTATCTATGTATTTACAGCAACAAAAAAGTAATGTATTTATTATATCCGTAATCTGCTACCCATAAGCACAAGCGTTAAGCTTAGTTTTGGACCAGAGGATGTCTACCCGGAACAAACGCTCCAGGGGTGGGGGGTAGACATAACTTTGAGAAAGAGGTCAACCAACGAATTGAGCTAGACTGGACAGCTTTCGTGAAGCTGAGGAAGATTCCACAGTCTAAAAACGAAGGTCTACGACGAGTATCTACGTATTTCACAAATGATTTGTTCTTTAGAGTATCTACGTATTAAATGCCTGCCCCCTAAGCAAGCTCATAGTTGCTCAGCGTACCATGGATATTTGTCTACTCGACAAAATCCGCAGAAGAACTAGAGTGACTAGCGTTGCCCACTGGGTCGACACAATGATGTGGCAATGGGAAGGCCACATCGCTCAAACCGACAACCATATACAAACGCTTCAGCTTTATTATATTAGTACAGATGTACCATGTAATAACTTAGTCTTTGCCCGCGGCTCCAATGCAGCCACAATCTAGTTTTTAGGTTATATCTCTATCGATAAAGTAGCAGGATTAAATGTATACCAGTTTTAAGTCTAATCAAGAGCTATCAAATAAAAAAAGTTGCATCAATCCGTTCAGTTATGTTTGCGTGATGCGTGAACAAACAAACGGACAAAAAAAATCTAAAAAATATTGTTTTGTGTTCAGAAACGTCTATATAGCCTAATACAGATTTTTTTTCATAAATATCTTAAATATACAGCTCACACACAGCTTTATTATAGCTTTATACCCAATAGTATAGATAACAATATATTATCTAAAAATTTAAAACAAATAATTTCAATGTTACTGTATTTAGCCACGGGAATTAAATTAACAATGTTGCAATATGAATTTACATAATTATTTTACATTTATAACTTTTAATGGGCAATTATAAACACAATTATACGGCGTTTATATTGTTTTATATTTATTATGTTTCCGCGCATTAAGGCGCGTTATTCTTTCTCAAAAGACGTAACATCATTTTGTTTTTATTCTCATTTACAGAAATCTTCTACTTATGCGTTGGATAATTTACGTGGACAATTTGGTCCTAAACAATTAGGATGTTAAAGCGTAATAATATACATTTGTAAGAAAAAAAAAATCGAATGCAGTATAAATATGTCTACAAGCTAAATGTATCATATTATTAGTTATTTATGCTGGTGACGGAATAAAAATACAAGTATCACCATCTGATTCTTTACCACGGGTGTCCTAAGAGGAACATGGGCCACACTAATAGGAAACGCTGTTAATTATCGCTATGATGGACGTTTAACGTTGGTGTAGTTACGACTTATCGCGACAACGTCATTTACGTTGTCGTTAGACATTTTAGATCTATTTCTTTTAGCAATTGACATGCTCCGCTACCTTTCAATCTACAAATTATTTGTGAATAAAGAAAAAGAGAGTTTTAGTAGGAGCGGGGATAAATGGATGCATGTAATGCTTGCCGATAGATGGCGTTAGTCGTAAGACAAATGTGATTAAGAATTTGGGATGATCGAAAGATCAGTAGGATAGCTTAGTGGCTTAGGATTGGAAAAGATGCGGGTTCGGTTTCCCGCTCCTACTAAAAATCTCTTTTTCTTTATTCACAAATAATTTGTACTTTGTCGTTTGACGTTAGGCGATAACTCCAGTGGCAGTACGTCAAATTAATTGAACGTTCATTCATTTGAATACGTGTGGCCACCCAATATATCGCGTTAACGCGATAATTATCGCGGTGATAGGCATTAGTGTGGCCCGAACATAAGGGAAGTAGCGGTTCTAACCCATTCGATTACTGGTGTTATGGTTGGATATCAAACGGAAGTACTCACTTGTTATTGGGCCTGAATGGGTCTTCCATGTTCCATCCATCCATCAGCCTTTCAACGTCCACTGCTGGACATAGGCCTCCCCAAGAGAACGCCACACCGAGCAATCCCGTCATGGGGGATAATGCCGTAATCGCCACGCTTGGCAGGCGGGTTGGCGATCGCAGTGGATTTTTTAATGCTCGAGGGAGTGCTGCTGCTGTAAAAAATAACCGTATCTATTACGTATGTTTTTTTATACTAATTTATCCACGTGTTACCTGCCTCGGTGGTGTAGCGGTAGTGTATGCGACTGCTAATCATGAGGTCTTGGGTTCGATTCCCGGGCCGGGCAATGTTATTGAGCTTTTTCCTAAAAAGAAAAATTCTCAGTAGCAGCCCGGAGTTTGGAAATGTGTCCGGTAGACGTCAATAGGCTCGCCCCCTATTACGTGGGACTTAAACATAGCTGGCGAGTCGTGGGTGTGTAATACACCTCTGCCTACCCCTTCGGGGAATACAGGCGTGATGCTATGTTTTATCCACGTGTTTATATAAATATGTCAGTGTACTTTAAAAACTCTTATTATTTCTTTGCCTGGAAATTAAATACATATTAACAAAATATCATATCGGTAATCTACTTGTGAATGAAACAAATGCGATGCTCTTTTGCTTGTTTGAAATTCTTTCTTAGTATTATTACATCGCGGAGTTGACGTGAGCTTCATATAAAATAAGAATATTATTTTAATTTTGTTCCAACTCAATGGGGAAGTAAAAATATTTGTAACATATGCTTCATTTATAATACAATATTATTACGCTTACGTTGTTAGTTCAATAATAAATGAGATTACAAACTCCGGGCTGCTACTGAGAATTTTTCTTTTTAGGAAAAAGCTCAATAACATTGCCTGACCCGGGGATCGAACACGAGACCTCATGATTAGCAGTCGCATACACTACCGCTACACCACCGAGGCAGTTAATTGTATTTACTCTTTTTTCATAATTTTCCGAAAATCCTTGTGTTATTAATATGAAATACAGCATGTAGCTTTTACGCTAATAAGGTCCACTCTAGATTATGTATAAGCTGTTTGGTTTGTTGTTTGCTGGGACAGATTACGTGAAAATTGCGATAAAAATAAGTAGACAGGCTGGCAAAGTATGTAATCGAACATATTAAGGGTTTAAAACAAAAATTTGGAAAATCCAATACTCCACGCCTCATAATCTTCATTTTCAACAATAAAATTGATTATTTTTGGTAAGTAACTAATAATGTATTGGTCTTACTAAGTAGTTTTCAATAAATCACATAGATAGCGCTAATTTCAAAAAGTACTAATGTGGGTTTCATGTCTTATACGCCATCTAGCGCTAATTTTAATAAGTACCTCTATATTGGTCTACCTCTCAGTTCCGGGCCGCGCGCACGTCAAGGCCACGAAAAAAAAAGGGCCCCGGCGCCGCTATTTCAGTGTCGTAAAAATTATGGAATGTAAAATATGTTTTTTCGTGTTTTATATCACACCAATGTGTTATTATTTACGTGTGTTTAGTGTTTTTAATTATTGTTATGGATAAAAAAGTTATTATAGTTGACATATATCATCAGTTCGTCAAGCAAAGGTAAGAACTTTCTTTTAACAAAAAACAATGTACCGGCCGGGTGAACGGCGTTCTGTTGACGATAGTAAAACCACCGATGGCTAATTGGCTATGCGTACCTAAAAGGGTAGTTCTCATGAAAGGCGCTGGTTTTAGTGTCGCGTCGAGCGTAAATATTCAGTATTTTTTTGTTTATTTAATAACAATTAAACCACATCAAATCAGACCGTGAAAAGTAATAGGGCAATCGTGTTAACACATATTACCTACAACTCACGGACGTCCAAGCCAGATTTTTTTCAAACAGTTTTTGAACTAGTTTAAATAATAAAAATGGCATCAAAAATATCATGAGTATTAAAATAGTGTTTGTTCTTTATAAGTGTATGCAGATATTTTTTTACAAGTGCAATATATGATAAATAGAGACATTTTAAGTTTGCAAAATCAGTTGTTTCGTGTAAGACGGGAGTAAAACCCACCTCAACGCTTCGCCTAAGAGGCGTGCAATAAAGAATAATTAATAATAAATAAGTTAATCGTTGTTCAGCTGGCAATATTGCATGTTGTCTACGCTGAAGGATAATGACTTGATGATCTTATTACTAGCAGGTATTAATAATATCTATATCTATATATAACTAGCCTTTGCCAGCGGCTCCGGCGCAGATATAACCTGGTTCTTAGGTTATATATAGCAGCGTATACCAGCTTTTAAGTTCAATTAGATTTAACTATTGAACAAAAATTTTATTAACATCCGTTCAGTAACTTATGTGTGATGTGCAAACACTAACAGTCATAATATAAAAAAGTTTTATGTGTTCAGTACAGAGAGACCCAAATAGATTAATACAATCATTATTTCTTAAATATTAAGATTACAAATGTGCAGACTTACAAATGTGCAGACGCAATTCTGTTACAGCTTCATAATACTACAGATACAAATAACTCAGTACATGTGTTAGTATGTCAATGAACTCCTACTAAACCACTTAACAAATTTTAATATTTTTTGTGTAAGTTCGAGTAGGTCCCTGAATGACTCAGATTCAGACAATTGAACTCGATATGTGGTGCGAATAGTATGAGGATATTATTTTTTTTAGTTTGTAAAATAGTTTCCTGAACCCCTTAAATAGTGCACAGCCAATGTTCGGGCCGCTAGTTAACTATATTATTTATGGACTATCAATCTATATTTCCCGTATTAATGAGATAAAATCCTACATGTTTTGCTACTTAAGCTCCTAAATTACGATTGACAGCCCTAATACAGTAGGGAGCCGCTTTGTTCGGGTCACAATGGACACCTTAATTTGATTGTAGATCCGTACGTTATTTGTTTAACAAATTAAGTCCTTTTCTGTCTGGGTCATCGTGAAAAACTTGATTAACTTTTGTTCGTTGATTAAAAGGTCATATTTACTTTACTTTTTAATTTACTGAACTATTTTTTTTACTTAATCTAATTAATTTTAATCCTGACTTCTAACGATGGTAAAAAATCGATGTTCTCAGGCAAATTGAAATCTTATTTGAATGAAAGTCAGATGCAAATTATGTCTCTTAACTGTTTTCAAATACTTATAGATGATTATTTCACTGCTGAGAAAAACGGATTCGAACGAAAAAATAGCATTCACTAGACCGCACAGCGTTTTACAGAGTCGCTACGCATACTCGCACCGCTCAGCGGTCTAGCACATCTCTGGTGGAAGCATTTATTACACGTCCTCGCACCGCCGAGCTTTACCGATATATCTGATGGAAATGCAGCCTAATAGTATAAAATCGGAGACTTTTGAACAGACAGCAGTGACAGGTTAGTTCCAATTCTTGGTTTAACTAACCAACTACTTTTTCATTTTACTAACAATTCTTGTGCCATGTGGGGCCGGTTTTAGAATTGTCGTCGGTTTCTCAACCAATCACAGTGATCACGATACGATCGACATGTGAGATATGAGATTCCCCCTAAGCCCCCAGGGCCTTGATTCTCTATGAGACGTAAAATTACTTGCCAAAAACCAGTGACGTCATACCGAGCGCGTAACTCAAACGTCGGAACGCAACGTACCACGACATATATTACAAAAAAAATATTCTGTATACCGCACGATACGTTGTCTATGCCAAATTTCGATTTCACACAGTACGTCTAGAAACCATACAATCGTTTAAATCGAAAAATAACCGGTTTTTTAAATTACATTTATTTGTTTCTAAACTTCATAATCAGTTAATATTTATGCATCGAAATTACTATTATAGACAATTAATATTATTTTTTTTGTGTTTTGATATAAATATATGATCAAATATTGGATAATTATGTACTATCTCTAAGTACGAGGAGATAGTTTTAAAACTAAAATCTACCGGTCATTGTTTTAATGTCACGTCATATGTCACAGTGTTTAAGTAGTATCTCTTAGTAGTCTGTGCACATTGTTGTGAATTTTACTTTATAATAGCCCATCAATAAAATTGTTTATTTAATTGAATATAAGTTACTTTCACAAACTAACAAGAAAAAAGAAAGTAATATGTAAAATAATAAGCTCAACACTACAAACTTATCAACAGAAGAAAAATTCAGAAAACTGTTCATTTTCGGAATCAATAAGATCGCCACAGAAGAATTTATTGTTATAACAATAATACATATTGCTCCTTCCTTTGATAATCTATTTGAATTAAGTACAGGGCATAGGCAACATTGTTTTTAGAAGGCTATCATAACTATTAATCAAGAACTGAATTATCACATTATATATAATAACAAATGCAAAAGCAAAATTCACATATTATTCGATACTTCATCGATATCAACAGCAAAATTGCGGTGGCTATTGCTTAATACAAGGACTTCATTTACATAAAATGGATATAATTTTAGTAGACGTGTTGTGAGATGTTGTTGTGAACGTATTAGTGCCTTCTTGCCTGTGTGATGTTTCCAATCAGTGACTTGCCTAACTTTTGTTTGTGAGACTTCATAGGTACTAATTAAGTTATACTTATTAATACAAATAAATAAACGATTATTACTTTTTTGCATACTTTATTTCATCAATTTTATTTATAAGAATACAAGAGGAGTTTGCCTACTATTATACACACGTCTAATACTTGATCTAAATACAGATTTTATAATGTCATAGGTACATGTAATAGTTTATTAAATATTATATTACTTGGCCGTGTGGGGCCGGCTTTAGAATTGTCCCACCCCTCTCCACCCATGGGAGTCGTAAGAGCCGACTAAGGGAATACCGGGGGAAGTGGGCAGCAGCACTCCCTCGAGTATTAACAACATCTACTGCGATCGCCAATCCTCCTGCCAAGCGTGGCGATTACGGCAGTATACCCCCAATTTGGTGAGGCCTATGTCCAGCAGTGGACGTCGAAAGGCTGATGGATGGATGGATGGATATATTACTTGGACATTTTGTAAGATATTTAGATATTTTTATATATATTTTTAGCATTTGACATGCTTAGCACTATACATTAAACACAAAGTGAAAAATGTGAAATCGAAAATAACAGTCAGGAGCAGGATTTGAACCTGCATCTTCTGGATACCGTCCAGATGCTTTACCAATTCAGCCATCCTGACAATTGCTCCTGATTGCTAATTTCGATAACACATCATACTTAACGTCTTTGGGTGACGCCTGCGCCATCTGTCGGAAGTATTTTCATACATTACACCGACCAGGTAAACTTAATTTTACAATTAAGATTTTACCTAATAATGACGCAAACCCTTCAAATATTTAGATATTTTTATATATATTTTTAGCATTTGACATGCTTAGCACTATACATTAAACACAAAGTGAAAAATGTGAAATCGAAAATAACAGTCAGGAGCAGGATTTGAACCTGCATCTTCTGGATACCGTCCAGATGCTTTACCAATTCAGCCATCCTGACAATTGCTCCTGATTGCTAATTTCGATAACACATCATACTTAACGTCTTTGGGTGACGCCTGCGCCATCTGTCGGAAGTATTTTCATACATTACACCGACCAGGTAAACTTAATTTTACAATTAAGATTTTACCTAATAATGACGCAAACCCTTCAAATATTTAGATATTTTTATATATATTTTTAGCATTTGACATGCTTAGCACTATACATTAAACACAAAGTGAAAAATGTGAAATCGAAAATAACAGTCAGGAGCAGGATTTGAACCTGCATCTTCTGGATACCGTCCAGATGCTTTACCAATTCAGCAATCCTGACAATTGCTCCTGATTGCTAATTTCGATAACACATCATACTTAACGTCTTTGGGTGACGCCTGCGCCATCTGTCGGAAGTATTTTCATACATTACACCGACCAGGTAAACTTAATTTTACAATTAAGATTTTACCTAATAATGACGCAAACCCTTCAAATATTTAGATATTTTTATATATATTTTTAGCATTTGACATGCTTAGCACTATACATTAAACACAAAGTGAAAAATGTGAAATCGAAAATAACAGTCAGGAGCAGGATTTGAACCTGCATCTTCTGGATACCGTCCAGATGCTTTTTTTTAATGTATAGTGCTAAGCATGTCAAATGCTAAAAATATATATAAAAATATCTAAATATTTGAAGGGTTTGCGTCATTATTAGGTAAAATCTTAATTGTAAAATTAAGTTTACCTGGTCGGTGTAATGTATGAAAATACTTCCGACAGATGGCGCAGGCGTCACCCAAAGACGTTAAGTATGATGTGTTATCGAAATTAGCAATCAGGAGCAATTGTCAGGATGGCTGAATTGGTAAAGCATCTGGACGGTATCCAGAAGATGCAGGTTCAAATCCTGCTCCTGACTGTTATTTTCGATTTCACATTTTTCACTTTGTGTTTAACATTTTGTAAGAGTTTGTAACAATGTTTCGTTTATATCTAAGACATGAGTCGTAGTTACTGTTTCTCCCAAATAACATAACGAGCACTATTTTATCAATAAGTATGTGCATTGTAAAGTTATTGATATTATATGTACAATGTATAGTACCTATAATAAAATTGTAAGTTGTAATACTAAGAAGACCGAATATACTCTCGTTCTCGTAATAAATAACAAATTACCTTTTAATACCTAAATATTATCTTAGTGATTCTGAAAATGTATGCCTAAAAAGTAAATAATAAGTAGGTAAAGTATTAGAGGGTAGCAATTTTAATGGTATTATACGAGTAAACCATTAAAATCACTGGGTTTCTAAACTTTTGCTTATTTTTCCAGTCACAGAAACTTGTAGTCATTTAACCCTCGAAAGTATAATAACAATGGTAACCGTAACTACAAACGCGCTAGCATGAAACACGTTGACAGTTTAGAACAGCTTCAAAACTGACCCAGGCACGTTATGAAACTTGATACTTTGCATAGTGAATACAATTTTAGACGACTTCCACGCAGACATCGTCAACTCGCCACGTAACGTGCTTCTTTAATCAGAGCAAATCAGGGCCCAGGGGTACAAACCACGATACTGGTGTATTTTTGTTTACAAGTTATAATAGCTCGCTCCAGGAAAACATTGTAAGGGTTTTTGCATGCCTTATTTTTGTGGTTAAGGCCCGAAAAATTTACTTTACAGCACACCCGAGTGTTTGGGGCAACGAATAGGGTAGTGTGGGGCCCTCATCAACAAAATAAACCCGTCGTGTGCCGTCTATCCACTTGTATTACAGGACCACTGGAGGCTTGTGACATTACCTCAGTGGTCCGCTGGCATCTTCGCGGGTGGCCGACGTTCCCCGGTCCTTCAGCTAGGGCGACACCAAGCGCAGGTAGTCGCGCCTTCACCCACCCTAGTCGCTATCGTCCTCCTTAGTCCTCTCCGCCGCTTTCTTCTGCGAGGAATTCATTGCAGATCGCAACTCATTTCCAGTCGCTACCTGGCATCGCTTCGACGATGCTTGGGAGCGAGAGGTCTCCCCGATGCACTGAGTCGTTTCCCTAATTGTAACGTTACGTACCCCGGCAGCACTTGCTCCAGTCAGAAGGTAAGGACTCTATGCCGTTGCTCTACCCGCTTCTCCAGCAAGATGGTGAAAGTTTCATGATTTGATTAAAACATTAAAATTCCTTTAGCGGATTACAGGCGAGATCGATCGGAGGAGCGTTATAAAACAAACCTACATTCCAAATTTCAGCTCTGTTGTCTTAGTAGTTTAGGATATACGTCAATCGTCTATACACGGATACACCAATCGATTCCTATAAGCTTGCACGTCTTCATTCGATTCTAAAAGACGAAAACGCCTTCCATGGACTTAATATAAAAAGCGGACAGAGCCTTGCTAACAAAAGATTGTGTCACTCAGAGTCGGCCAGTTCGTTGTACGTACATGCCGACACGCACACATTCACACCTTAGTCAGCTATTGCGCGAGTAAACGTTATCACAGTCTGTACGTCTACGCTGCAAAAAAATATCAAAATACAGCATATCTTGTGTGGTGAAATGGTGAAAAAACGTAGTGACCGAAAGAATAAAATCCAGGAGTCACGTTTCGTAGGTAAATGAATAATTTAACCACTTAGTTCCCGATTTTAAACACATACATAGCATCACGCCTGTATTCCCCGAAGGGGTAGGCAGAGGTGTATTACACACCCACGACTCGCTAGCTATGCTTAAGTCCCACGTAATAGGGGGCGAGCCTATTGACGTCTACCGGGCACATTTCCAAACTCCGGGCTACTACTGAGAATTTTTCTTTTTAGGGAAAAGCTCAATAACATTGCCCGACCCGGGGATCGAACTCGAGACCTCATGATTAGCAGTCGCATACACTACCGCTACACCACCGAGGCAGTAAACATTAAAATTTATGTTAATTCACCAGAACAAAATAATTCATCACAATGCCAGTATTGCTCATATTCGCTAGTGGAAATTACCCGAAATATGGGAATTTTATAGTTTATATTTATGAGGCACCTACTATTTGTTTAGATTAATATTACTATACTTTGATTTTTTATTTTGTAGACTAAAATGATATTTGATTGCCATGTATTATTAATAGTGTTGTTGTATTCTGAGTTATCGAAAACACATAATTAATATTTTTTTATTATATTTTCTGATAGTTTATTAATTTGAATTTGCGTTGATCAGTAGTATAAGTAGCATGAATTTATTATTGTAGTGGCATTTACAAAATCTAAATTAAAGTAATGATACCTATTTTAATAATATATGTTTTTGTGCTGTAACATAGCTGTGTCTGTACATTTAAGATATTTTAGAAAAAAATACAGAATAAACTATAAAATGTAAGCGTGTCTAAACACAAAACGATTTTTTTAGATGTATGTCTGTTTATCTGTTTGTCTCTTTGTTTGTTCGCGCATCACGCAAAAACTGCTGAACAGATTTCGATGCACCTTTTTTATTTGATAGCTCTTGATTAGACTTAACAACTGGTATATATTTTATACGCTACTTTATCGGGAACTTGAGATATAACCCATAAACTAACATTTGGCTGCGGCGGAGCCGCGGGCAAAGGCTAGTAACGTAATAAAATTGCATTTGCGAGTGTTATTTATGTTCATAAGGAAATCGCATTTAACGAAAGCGACATAAAATAAGGTGATAGATGCCCACCGTGGATGCCTATTTGTCTGCTTATTATCATTTTAGTCAAAATGGAAAAAATAAAAGCCGATCTTTCTTAATCACAATTTATTTCTGAAATATTACTTTCAGAATCTATTACATTTACTAAGAATCTTTCTGTAACATTATCAATAAGGTGAACGAGTGGCATCACTTTTTTCGTTAGTTTAAGTATAACATACTTGATATATCTCAACTACCATTGCAGTGTCAACAACATCAGCCATTTTAAAACATTTGTTATTTCTTGCAACACGCTCCTTTACCTGTGCCCATACTAGTTATATGGGATTTGATTTACAGCGCTAAGGAAGTCTTTTGAGATGTTGACGCCATACTCGACAGTGAAGTATTTTCTTTTGTAATGATTTACAGTAATTCTGCTTTAATCAGTGTATTAATTTAACTGCCTCCGTGGTGCAGAGGTAGTGTAAGCGACTGCTGATCATGAGGTATCGGGTTCATTCCCCGGGTCGGGCAGTGTAATTGAAATTTTTCGCAAAAAAAAAAGAAAAATTCTCAGTAGCAGCCCGGAGTTTGGAAATGTGCCCGGTAGACGTCAATAGGCTCGCCCCATATTACGTGGGACTCAACATAGCTGGCATGTCGTGGGTGTGTAATACACCCCTGCCTACCCATAAAGGAATACTGGCGTGATGCTGTTTTTTATTAATTTATTAATTGTTTACTTTCTTTGAGTTTAGCCACTTTTGAACTGGGCCTTACGCCACCCTGTAGTGGCAGTTTTATCCTACTTTATGGGAGTGGTAAGAAGCGTTATCTAATACCGAAACAAAATCGTCAACCTTTAGCCACTCTTCAAAATATTAAATTTCATAATAATATATCTGCTCACAATTAGAAAGTGTAGCGGCCCATATAGATAACATAAAACTGTTTAAAACAATAAGCTTTGTGTATTTCGCTCACCTCAAAAAAGAGCAATAATTTCCTAGAATTCTGTGAACCCCATCTGCGCTACAACAATAACTCTACCGATTGCAACTTCATCGGAATCCTCGGAAACACATTAATTTTATTGTCAAAGCAGTAAATACACCCTTGCTGTGTGGGGCCGGCACCAAGAATAGCTCCACCCCGTCTCTTCCTATGGGAGTCGTAAAAGCCTACTAAGGGATTACCGGGGGACCGGGTAGCAGCGTTCCCCTGTATACTAAAAACATCCACTGCGATCGCCAACCCGTCTGCCAAGCGTGGTGATTATGGTAAAACCCCCATTTTGGGGAGGCCTCTGTCCAGCAGTGGACGATGAAAGGCTGATGGATGGATGGATGGATGGAAATACACCTTGGCCACTATTGTCCTGACAAACATGCAAGTTAATCCCGTTTTATCGACATTATTATGTTATCCTTTATTACCCATTATCTGCCGATGATTTATTTTAAAATTAAAATAAATACAGAAAAATTGTGTTTTGCACTTTTAACCTTTTCAAATAGTACGGTATATTTTATATATATTTCCAATAAATTTGTCTGCCAACCTGTCTTTTTTAATATGTATAATAAAAAGGGTAAATTTGGCTAACATGGCAACCCTAAATTTATTCACACATAGATAGCCGCCGCCATTAAGTATCCTCAAAATCGTCTTAGCAAGGCGCTGTCAAATCCTTCATACGTCCATGACGCCTACCATATAAAACAAAGCGAGACCATAACCATAACTTTATAAAAAGTTTACTAATCTTGCTAATGCCATACACTAATATTAAATCCTAGGCCCGACGTAGACACGTAAATTTCGATGAAAAGATAAGTGGTCCACATCGTTTACTTAGAAAACATGTTGGAGGCAAGGCGAAAAATTGCTGAATATATATAAGGCAGTTTACAGATTGGAAGCTTATCGGAGGTATTTTAGGAAATAACAAATTTTCCTTGTGTTTATTACAATGTGGATTTATAAGTAGGATTTTTATACTTTATAGTAAAAATTATTTGTAAATGTGGAAGAAGATAACTTTAGTGTGAGCGGGAATCGAACCAGCGTCCCTTCCAATCCGAGGAAGTGCTCTAAGCCGCTGAGCTATCGCACTGACCCCATACACAATCTCCACATCACATATAGTCTAAAAGCTAAAGTTCTCCTATACCACTTCACAAATAATTTCTATTTTAAAGTAGCTGAGCATGTCAAGTGCTAAAATACAGGTCAAAAAAATTGTATATTTATTTTTAGGTACGTAATAGGTTTTCAATTTAAATAATAATTTAATACTCAAATGGTGGGCTAAGTCATTGTACATATACATCAATGGGTTAAGTATTGATTTTTTATCCACTTATTGTATACTAGACTCTGACCGTGACTTGGTCCGCGTGCACTTCAGAATATAAATACATCACTCTACGACACATAAAGTATCTTTAAGCAAAAATAGCAATTCCACCCACAGGAACCATTCATTTTACCGGGATATAAAGATCTTTTGCTTCGAATATTAACAACATCCACTGCGATCGCCAACCCGCCTGCCAAGCGTGGTGATTACGGTACTATCCCCCATTCTTGGGGAGGCCTATATCCAGCAGTGGACGTTAAAGGGCTGATGGATGGATGGATGGATGGAAAGTAGTCTAATTCTTTTGTTGGGTTCATACTATTTCATGACTTTTGATTTAGTAATAACGGCATGAACACGTAAAAAGCAAATTCATTTTCGCATTCATAATTTTAGTAACGATCAAGACGGAGGGATATCGAAAAGCCATGAGCAAGATTTGAACCTGCATCTCTTGGATAACCAGACGCTTTGCCAGCTAAACTATCGTTATATACTGGGTAATTTTTTAACCAGTGCGCAAATTTTGAGAGAATAAACTTAAGCAATTTTAATTAATACGTATTATTTATTTTGATATGTCTTAGTACTAAAAAATAAAGTTAGTAGTAGTACTAAAAAAATTTGCTCTAGACAACACATTCCTAATACGATTCGCCTGATGACATGCGAAGTTACAGATACTAGCATACCATAGGCATCACTTCAATTTCCTGCCTCCGGCGCTTTCACTCACCAATATTACCGCAGCAGTAGGAATATCTACCTACCATTATTATATGCTGACAACGTTCTTATAGCGTTTCATAGGTCAGTTTTTGAGAAATCCTGTAGGCTATTTAAAATCACTCCATAACCCTTAGGAGTCGAGTAAGAAATGTCGGAAGTATAGTACTATTAGTTATTCTGTGGTATAGTTAAGCGATGCGATCACAAGATGGGGGGATAAGTACGGCCATCCGGCAAGAACCAAAACGAGAAAATAGGCATACTTAATTAAAACTAAGCATGCCTATTTTTCATGGAACACCATGTCACATTTATGCTGACGTCACAACCATTGATATTGGATAAGTACCTAGTTACAGCCGAATGCCACGTGAGTAAGGACACAGTATTTTCTAAAATTAAAATAAAAAGAATATGTACAGCGTAATATCGATCGTAACTAAAATACGAATGGAAAGGCTTATTTATGTGATAGAATCTCTTACACATATTTATGATAGAAAAACGGAAAAATATCATCATAATATCAAATATTTATTTGTAAAGACTTTGTTGGCGAAGGAACAAAGGTTATATGAATATTTAAGTTGATGTCACGACCTCGAAAGTATTCGAAAACAATTATGTAACCTTTCACATTCGTCATTTGTCTACAAAGTGGTATTGTAATCTTTCTTTCTTTTAATGTTACATGTAATATTATCCCCTTCCTAATCCTTTCCCTGTTATCTTTTCTTTCCTCTACATCTCTTATCCCTTTGGAGTTGGCGACGCGCGATTGATGCCTCTGGTCTTACATGCGTCTATAGGTTATGGTGACCGTTTACCATCAGGTAGGTTTTTAGATATTTTTATATATATTTTTAGCATTTGACATGCTTAGCAACATGCATTACACACAAAGTGAAAAATATGAAATCGAAAATAACAGTCACGAGCAGGATTCGAACCTGAATCTCCTGGATACCGTCCAGATGCTTTGCCAATTCAGCCATCGTGACCCTTGTTCCAGACTGCTATTTGCTATTTTCGATTTCATATTTTTCACTTTGTGTTTAATCAGGTAGGTTTTGTAATTCCTGCTGTTTCTTTTATGAACTGTCAGCTTGGCCGTAGACATAATTTTATCAATGGCTGTTTAAGTAAATATATGTGGTACTAGTTAACCGTCGGATAAGGGCAAGTGATAGCCCATGACAAGGACCGAAGAGATTATATACATATCATAGATTATAGTGGAGTAGTTTAGATCCCAACCTCCCGTCTCAAGTGTTCTGGGTTTGATTATCATACAGGAAAATCCTTTGTGTGATCCTCAAATGATTGTTATGAGTCTGGGTATATTTTGTGTCCGTTTAATTGTATATTCCATCCATCCATCCATCCATCAGCCTTTCGACGCCCACTGCTAGACATAGGCCTCCCCAAGAGAACGCCACAACGAGCGGTCCTGTGCGCTATTATGGGGGGATAGTGCCGTAATCGCCACGCTTGGCAGGCAGGTTGGCGATCGCAGTGTGGATGTTGTTAATATTCGAGGGAGTGCTGCTGCTCACTCCCCCGGTATTCCCTCAGTCGGTTCTTACGACTCCCATGGGTGGAGAGGGGTGGGCCAATTCTAAAGCCATAATAATAATAATCCAGGGTATATTAATCCTCCTAATACAAGGTTTATGGGTAAAATCAACAGTAGGAACATTGATCTATACTGTGTTTAGAAATCGAGGCACAAGGTGTATACATACATTTATATAATACTTAGACCATTGATTTAGCATTAATTTTATAAAATATTAACAACGAGTGTAATTAGTCTATTCAGAAAGAAAAAGAGACAGTGAATGAGTTTTTTAAAATATATTTATTTTTTGTATTATTAGCCATTTTGATATGTTGAAGGCGTTGTGGCTGCTCGCGCGTCGAAACAACACTAAACGAAATGAGTGCAGGAGAGCGTAATTTGCACTCATTTATGCACACTTTCAGTGCCTAATGGTAAATAATCACTTTTTTATATATCAATAGCTAGGCACTGTTACTTTTATTTATTTGTATTCGTATCTACTGTTCAGTTCGTCAGAGGAGCCATCAAGCGGATGTGACTTTAGCCACCCTTGTACTATAAAACTAAACAAAAAACATGTAATTTATTTCTGTTGTCATGATTTATACAAAGCAACGTGAAGCTCGTGTACAGCCAGCCTAAACTTTTCATGGCTCAATTTATTACGTGGGACATTTTGACAGGTCGCGATGACTAAATTACACGGTTCATTTATTATCTTAGGTCATTAGCTTTATAGTTTAGTAGATAGTTACATTCACTGATATATGAACGACAGCAATCGATTCAGTCATGGGTAATCGATTAAAATTTTCAACCTGTAGATATTCATGCATCAAAGAGCACGTATTATCGCTTTGTAGTCATAGCCTTCATAGGACTTGAGGTTTAAACTCGTATCGAGGTAATTAAGCAAATCTTTACAAATAAATAAAAGTATATGTTTGTTAAAACAAAAAAAAATTAGTAAACAACGAGTGTATACGAGAGTATATACGCTATCTGTGACAAAAGACCAATTTTTTTAGTTTTTTCTATCTGTCTGTTTATTCCGGCTAGTCTTCGGAACGGCTGGACTGATTTGGACGGGACTTTCACTAGCAGATAGCTGTTAATACAAAGAGTAACTTAGGCTACTTTTATTTTGGAAAAATAATTAGGGTATTGCGCAAAAAGAAAAACCCATGAAATTGTAAATAAATACCGATTAAAGTAGATATATACATCCAATATATATCCACGGATAATGTCCTGAGCGGCTGCACTGCTTTGGACTTACGGAACGGGGATCACTACTTTTATTTTGGCAAAACGAATTAATTTTTATGCTATCCCGACGTTTCGAATACTTTACAGCATTCATGATCACGGGTGGACTTAGATGGTAGATGTCCAAAGCTGATATAAAGTATTCGAAACGTTGGGACAGCATAAAAATCAAGTAAACGCGATAGATTCCGTAAACGTAGTTTTATTTCTAAATGTGTAAAATTCGCGTAAATGTTAGAAAGTAAAACTAATTAAGATTCTGCACTAAAAAGGAAAATAAATAAATTCCACGTGGATGAAGTTCGCTAATATCAGCTAGTAAAATAATAAACTATTTGTATCGACCCTTTTTTCTGTCCCACCATTGGGCATGAGGTCTCTTTTAATAGCGAGAAGGCCCAGTGCGGGTTGTAATTTAAATTAAAATCTTATCTCAGCATGAATAGGCCAGCCCGATCGGGGAAGTACCACCCTCTCACAGAAGACCAACGTGAAACTACGGTAGGTATGTATGGTGGGTGAGAGTGCCTGAGGCGCAAATCTCCTCCCTATCCTCTCCTTAGTATCCTTCCTATCATCTTCTTATTAACATTTCTCTCCTGCTTCTATCCTCTTCCTTGGAAATGGCGACGTGGTAGTAAGCTAGGTTTCCACCCATCCATTCATCCATCCATCAGCTTTTCGACGTCCACTGCTGGACATAGGCCTCCCCAAAATGAGGATAGTGCCGTAATCGCCACGCTTGGCCGGCGGGTTGGCGATCGCAGTGGATGTTGTTAATACTCGAGGGAGTGCTGCTGCACACTGCCTCGGTATTCCCTCAGTCGGCTCTTACGACTCCCATGGGTGAAGAGGGGTGGGACAATTCTAAAGCCGGCCCCACACGGCAAGGCAAACGGCAAACGTTGCCACCCACTTGATATAAAAAAAAATATTGTGATAATTATAAACGTTAGAGTCGTCTTATATGCCCATTGTTGACATGCATTGTAGATACTACTGAAGTAATGTAACATAGTTCCAGTGGCCCTCCAGTACAAGCAGAGTGACGGTAAACGACGGGTTTATTTAGTGGGTGAGGGCCCCACACTGCCCTGTTCATTGCCCCGAATGACGGGGTGTGCGATTAGGTACATTTTTAACGCATAAACAAAAAAAAAAAAAGGTTGGGCCAATGTATATGCCGAAGTACTTTAACTTATTTATAATTAATTTGATTTCTTTTAAATAAATTACTATGGACACGCTTGGGTGGCAATTATCATAGAAATAAATAATAATATTATAGTTTTAAATTAAAAGTAATATTTACGGCACTTAATATATCTCTTCTATACTATAATAAAACTGTAACATTTAAGATATTTGAGAAAATATGACTGTAATAGGCTATATAGGCGTGTCTAAACACAAAACATTTTTTTTTAGATTTTTTGTCTGTTTGTCTGTTTATCTGTTTGTCTCTTTGTTTGTTCGCGCATCACGCAAAAACTACTGAACGGATTTTGATGCAACTTATTTTATTTGATAGATTTCGATTAGACTTAAAAACTGGTATATATTTTATCCCGCTACTATATCGGGAACCTGAGATACAACCCGAACAGCTTTTGGTTGCGGTGGAGCCGCAAGCAAAGGCTAGTTTTTAATATTGTAAACTCAAGGATTGATTACTCTCGTGCATAAACTTTACGATTGCAATGAAGAGCCAAAATAAATTAAAAATAAACGTACAATATAAAGGATAACTTCATACAATAAAATACTAAAAAGATAAAGTTGTTATAGGCGGCAAATTGAATCGGATAAGCCCATAGAAAATGAAATCATTTCGATAGAAGCAGTTAGTCGTGTACATGTTATGAATATTTAATAAGCAAATATAATGCGGTTATATTTAATAAATTACAAAATAGCAAAGATTACTTTTTCATAAATGGGATTACATTAATTCAGTTTTAACGAAAACTTCATCTATACTATTATAAAGCTGTAACAGAGCTATGTCTGAACATTTAAGATATTTGAGAAAAAAATACTGACTTAGGCTATATACTCGTAGGCGTGTCTAAACACAAAATGTTATTTTTCTAGATTTTTGTCTGTTTGTCTGTTTATCTATTTCTCTGTTTGTTTGTTCGAACATCACACAAAAACTGCAGAACGGATTTTAATGCAACTTTTTTTATTTGAAAACTCTTGATTAGACTTAAAAACTGATATACATTTAATCCCGCTACTGAATCGAGGTCCTGAGATATAACCAAAAAACTAGCTTTTGGCTGCGGTGAGGGCCTGGGCAGAGGCTAGTCCTGTAATACAGGTGCTCACCTAGAACAGGAGTCTGGGAACTACTGTTTTTTTTGTAAGCTATTATTCGTGGATAAATTATTATTATTATTACTAAAAATACAAGTGTGTATTTTTTCTTGGAATTTGGAATAATACATGCAAATGCATCTAATAGGTGGCGTGGGTTGTAAAGACAAATTTGATGTGGAGATTGGGTATGGGCGTCGGTCACTGCGTGGCTGACTTTTTTTTATTGCTAATGATGGCAGACGAGCCACGGCCCACTTGATGGTAAGTGGTAACCATAGCTCATGGACTCAACTATACCGCTCTCGGTATTGCCAAACCACTGCGCAGCATTTCATTTCTCAGATATGAAATGAAAGAATAAACGGCTATCTGCTGCTACAGCCAAAACACACTGACGTGCTTCATGACCGGTCACACAGGAGACGGTGGTACCGACCCGTTCTGGCTCACTAGCAAGTGAGTACTCCCACTTAGCATCCAGCCCTACCACCGGTAATGCAATGGTTGATAATTGCTTACTTCACTTAGTCGCCTTGTGTACCTACAACACCCGCGGAAAAGGATGGGGTAATGACACTTATATTGTTAGTTGGTCACTACCTCTATTGTTATTTTATAACGACAGCCATACTAACTTTTGGCTCTATTTTAGTACGATACGTACAAACGCAAATAGTCTCAAGACAGTCATTGAGGCTGTTTTCATACTTAATCCAGAAAGCTCTTAACTTTAACAGGTGTCTCATCCTATCCCATAAATAATATTTAAACCAATATCCCATAAAGCATTCCAAAAGTCGGGCTACTTTATTACAACTTATCATCACGCCATCTCCCTTGCGGGGTAGGCAGAGAGAACAGAGTGCCAAAAGGCTCTATTCTTGCATACATCTGTCGCTTCCTCAATATTCATAATTCTTCATAATCTTCATACACGCTCGCCGGTTTCAGAGGCTCCTGACTCCACCTTTCTTCTATATATATGGCTGATTTGGTCTAGGTAGGTGAGTCTCGATCTCCCCTTGCAACCACGTCCTTCCACTTTCGTATTGTATATCTTCTTAACCAGTCGCTCGTCGGTCATTCTTCCCATACCTATGTCCGAAGCATCTAAGCATTCCCTTTCGCATCTTTACACCAATACTCTCTTTCATGCTCTCTTTCTACTGGATACTTTATTTAAAGAGAGAAGGCATAATAACTATCTAAATACATTACAGTCCTACATATTGATATACATGTATCTTTTAAGCTCTAAATATTTACACTTTTTTGTCCGTGTGGTGATGGTCTAAGAATACAAGTGTCACCACCCCACTCTTTCCCACCGGTGTCATACAAGGCGACTAAGGGAAGTAAGCAATTATCACTCATTGCATTACTGGTGGTAGGGCTGTGTACCAAGTGAGAGGGCTCACATGCTATCAGGCCCGAGCGAGTTGGTACCACCATCTCCTGTGTGACCGGCCATGAAGCACATTGGTGTGTTTTGGTTGTAGCAGGAGATAACCGTTAATTTGTTCTTTTCATTTATGTGAAATGAAGGTGAGCAGCGGCAGTACTCTCTGTATAGTTGAGCCAATGAGAAACGGTTACCATTTGCCATCAGGTGGGCCGTTGCTCGTCTGCCACCATAAGCAATAAAAAAAATACATACATATATTATACATGACTATGTATTAATCTATTAATACTTATACATCTTCTTCTCATGACTGTAACTGCGTAGATTCTACACGTTCAGAGATTGTGAGTAGTGGTAAAGTCTTGAGCCTCTCCTCATTCTCTTTCTATTCTCTTTATACTTCATCATCTACTCTGTATCATCCTCCCTAACCGTCTCCTATCCCCTTTCTTATGATAACACATTTAACGTATCTATGCGTGTCTATACACTTCTCAAAATACTGTTATTGTAACTAGTAGTTAGTAAACTGTAACGTGACGATGGCTGGTGCAACTCAGCCGAAACGTCGAGTTTAAAAATAATAGTATTTTGAGGAGTTTAATAGCTCGATTTGATTCCAATTGGAATCGAACCCACAGCAGCGAGGTGAGTAGCGGCTTGACAGTACTCATAGTAGGCACGTCTGTTACGATAAGCCATAAAAAATATATATGCTCTATTCAAAATAAAGAATTTACCATAAAAACTACTGCTATTTTATAAAACACAAAATATTTGCAGCTTACAAATTGCTCCCACAAGCATGAAATGTGAACCCAAAGAATAAGTGATTTATTTTTATTACTATATTGTATGTTTTTGGACAGTGACGTAGCTTGTTCAAGGCGGGTCCTGTATCAACATTTGGCGAAGGGTCCGTAACCTGACAGCGAGGATACCCATATGGGGAAAAGAATTGAAATATTTATAAGTTTGCCTCGCACATCTTTTTTACTTAAATAAATCAAATTCAGTTCATTCTACAAGATATTTGTTAAGTCTAGCAGTAGAGACTTGCTTATCCCAGCATAAATTGGCAGGCTTGACCGGGAAAGTATCATATGGTGAATGCGAGCGCTGGAACCTGGCCTTTGAGGTTCCTATCCTCTCCTTATTATCTTTCCTATCGTCTCCTTAGTATTCGCCTTATACTCTCCTTATTATCTTTCCTTTCCACCTCCTATACCTTTCCTTCGAGATGGCGACGTGCGAGTGATACCTCTGGTGTTGCTAGCGTTTATCGGCTACGGTAGCGGTTGTTTGCCACTCACCTAATATAAAATAAAATACTTTGGAAAATCCAAAAGTCGACGCCTAATAATCTTCATTTTTCACAATAAAATTGATTATTTGATAACTAATAATGTATTGGACTTACTAAGTAGTTTTCAATAAATCACATGGATAGCGCTAATTTCAAAAAGTATTAATGTGGTTCTCATGTCCTATACGCCATCTAGCTCTAATTTGAAGAAATATTTCTATATTGGTCTGTAGAAATAGTTCTCATGAAATAAGAATAGCGCTGGTTTAAGTGTCCAATCGAGCGTAAATATTCACTATTTTTTTGTTTCTTAAATAACAATTAAACCACATCGAATCAGGCCGTGAAAAGTGATAGGGCTTTATTCGTAGTTATACTGAATCGTAAAAGAAAAAAAAATACTTGATTAGTAAAGTATTTCGGTTGTTATCGTGTACCATACATTACCTACAACACACAGACGTCCAAGACAGAACTTTTTTAAACAGTTTTTTAACTAGTTTAAATAACAAAAATGGCATGAAAAATATCATGAATGTTAAAAGTAGTTTTTCTTGATATTTGTGTGTATATATTATTTTACAAGTGCAATATATGATAAATAGAGACTTTTTAAGTTTGAAAAATCAGTTGTTCTGCATGAAACGAGAGTAGTACCCACCTCAACGCTTCGCTTATGAGGCGTGCAAAACTATCTTCTGCGCGTAACTTCGTTTTTGTGAATAGATTATTTTAGCCATATTGCACAGGAACCAGTTATAACTACAACTATCTCTACAGATACAACTATCTCTTTACCAAACTTCGTACTCTTCCGTTTACTCGCGTATGAATAGCTATATCTTACGGGAAGTGTTATTGTTTGAAGATTAAAAGGATCCTATATATTAAGCCTACAAAATATCATCTACATCCAGCAGTCGTTTATGCGTGATTGACGGGCAAATAAAAATAAATATTCATAATAATAACAGGATCATTTTCTCTTTAACTCTATAAAGCATAGTTTCTTGAAGGACATTTAGTGATGCATACCTTTTCAGGGTGATTTTATCATACATCGGGCCCCTAAACTCTGGGGTTATCATTGATCCGGCTGATACGGTCATAGCTACGCCTCTTCGAAATAATTTGGTTATGTATGGGACGACGCAATCCCATTCGGCCTTCGTTGGATCTATAAAGTATACATACACTAGCTTATTAACCCTACTCATCTATTCTCTATTACTATTATAAAACTGTAACAGAGCTGTGTCTGTCTGTACATTTAAGATATTTGAGAAAAAAATACTTTATTAGGTTATGTAGGCGTGTCTAAATCAAAACCATATGTTTCAGATTTTTGTCTGTTTGTTCGTTCGCGCATCATGCAAAAATTACTAATGAACAGATTTTAATGCAATTTTCTTTATTTGGCAGCACTTAATTAGACTTAAAAACTGGTATAGGTACATTTTATCCCGCTACTATGTCGCATAACCTGAGATATCACCTAAATCTAGCTTTTGGTTGCGTCGCAGCCGCGGACAAAGGCTAGTTCTATTATAAATATGTTTTTTTAAATATATTTTGGTGCTTTCGCGAATCATTAATATATAAATTAACGTAATCGAATCTGTTATACGAAGATTCGTAGGAGAATGGGACTGATCACCCACCGGCTGCCACATCGCTCGACGAACTGACAACAGTTGGAGAAAAAAGGTTCTCGACTTTTTTGAAATTTTTGTTTTTTTGTTTGCACATCGCGCAAAAATGATTGCACAGATTTTGATGAAATATTTTGTTTGACAGCTCTTGTATTAGACTGATATATATTTTATCATCTAATACATAGTTAATATCTCTCATATAAAATGCTGTTATTTTATCCTAAAAATTATGTAGCAACATTAAATGGATTTTATCCATAAACTACAAATCCAGTCCAATAGGTATGTTTTCAAAGACTTCGCCAATAAATGTAAGCCTACTTGTTTTCTGTCATCGTTCAAAATAACCTCTGAAAATAGATCAGTGGCGCCCCTAGCTATCAAGGCCATCTGGCCAAGGGCACCTTTAGCGTGTCAGTAATTTCACTAACGTTATACTGGAAGTTTATTTATAGTTCTCTATTGCATAGTTCAAAGTTGACATGCAAGATTGCGACAATTGAAATAATGTAATTTAGATTGGACCTTTAGGTTTGTAATTACTTTTTTTATATATCTTATAGTAAAAATAAGATGTGGAAATTAGGGCATGTGAGGAAGGTTTGGAGTGGCTTAGTAGATAAAAACGTTTTTTTCAGGTTGGAAAAAAAAGCATGTTCAAATCCTGCGCATAGATTCACCACTTTTCACATTATTCACACACTTTAAGCCACACAATTTTTCACTTTCCCAACATTTATTCAAAGACCTTTTAAGTTTAAGGGTAAAAACTATTTATCTGTAATGGCGTTAGATCTTTTTTGAATAGTAACTATTTAGAGCATAGTTCTAACGTCATTATGGATGCTGTAAAATATTGGAAACGTTATAATACTAAACTTAATATAGAAAAATGTAGTTAGTTTTCGTGTCAAAATTAGAAATTATTACGTAATCATTACAAAGCAACATAGATTGTAATTTCAAATCCTCTTCTCTAATATATCAAAAAAATTCGAGCTATAGTGTAAGCCTTTGCCCGACGTATTCGACACGCCCCGGCAGAATAATGTACAATTTACAGTAAACGCCGACCATTTATTGTAATTTATTGTGGAAAAACGCTGGGTTGTTTGTCAGCACCACGATTACATACTCGTAGTGTGCTTACAATCATATATATTTATTTCACAACACATAATTCGACTTAGTTATCAACCCACAAATTGTCCAGTTGACACAGGATCAGGATATGGTAGTTACATACCAATCAGTAAAAAGTCTAAGATCTATTCACATCCTAACTATTATCAAGCTGTAAGAGACCTGTGTCTGTACATTTAAGATATTTGAGAAAAAAAATACTGTATTAAGCTATGTAGACATGTCGGAACACAAAACAGTCTGTCTTTTTGGCGGTATGTCTATTTGTTCGTTCGCGCATCACGCAAAAACTACTCGAAGGATTTTGATACAAATTTTTTGCACGCCTCATAAACGAAGCGTTGAGGTGGGTACTATTCTCGTTTTACACAGAACAACAGATTTTTCAAACTTAAAATGTCTCTATTTATCATGTATTGCACTTGTAAAACAATATACACACACACATATCAAGAAAAAACACTATTTTTGACACTCATGATATTTTTTATGCCATTTTTGTTATTTAAACTAGTTAAAAAACTGTTTAAAAAAGTTCTGTCTTAGACGTCTGTTTGTTGTAGGTAATGCATGTTAACACGATAACAACCGAAATACTTTACTAATCGAGGCTTTTTTTTTTTCTTTTTAAATTGAGTATTACTACAAATAGAGCCCTATTACTTTTCACGGTCTGATTCTATGTGGTTTAATTGTTATTAAATAAACATAAAAATACTGAATATTTACGCTCGACGCGACACTAAAACCAGCGCTATACCTTTCATGAGAACTATTTCTGTAGACCAATATAGAAGTACTTCTCTTCGTCTTTGAGTGATGCCTGCGCCATCTGTCGGAAGTATTTTCATACATTATACAGACCAGGTAAACTTAATTTTACAATTAAGATTTTACCTAATAATGACGCAAACCCTATAAATATTTATATATATTTTTAGCATTTCACATACTTAGCACTATACATTAAACACAAAGTGTCACTCAAAGACGTTAAGTATGAATGTGTTATCGAAATTAGCAGTCAGGAGCAATTGTCACGATGGCTGAATTGGCAAAGCATCTGGACGGTATCCAGGAGATGCAGGTTCAAATCCTGCTCGTGACTGTTATTTTCGACTTCACATTTTTCACTTTGTGTTTAATATTGAAAACTACTTAGTAAGAACAATGCATCGTTAGTTACTTATCAAATAATCAATTTTATTGTGAAAAATAAAGATTATGAAGTGTGCACTTTTGGATCTTCCAAAGTATTTTATTTAATAGCTCTTGATTAGATTTAAAACTGATATACATTTTATCTCGCTACTATGTCGGCATTGAAGATATAGCCTCAACACTAGTTTTTGGCTGCGGCGGAGCTGCAGGCAACTGCTATTTTGACATAAAAACATAATTATATATGAACCAACTCACATGTATGTACTATGTCTAAAAAGCTCGAACTTTATCATTTTCTCGAAACCACTTTCATTTTATGTAGCTGTTACTATGATCATGGCGCTTGCAACAGTGCCGAAATATCGGAAACTCGTAAGTAAAAATTTACATTTTTATAAATCCCGTAAAGCCCGTAAGTGACCATGAAAGTTTGAAATTCTATATTTGATAGATTTGTTTGGTTGGTATTGGTATGTACATCTTGCTATCCTCGATCTCTCATCTACGACTAGTATAACTCAGTTAATGGACCCGTAACATGTCTTGGTAATTTGTATTTTAGCATTTGACATGCTCAGCTACTTTAAAGAACAAATTATTTATGAATGTGGAATAAGAGAGATGTATTGTGAGCAGGATTAGAATCAGCGTCCCTTCTAACCCGCGGCAGACCACTAAGCTGTAGCTACTTATCGCTTACCACGATACGCTTTCACTTTTACAAATAATTTGTTTCTGTAGGATATTTTATAATTATACTGAATATAAAATACTAAAGTTTAAAAAGTGCTCTTTCTTAAGCTAGTGTTGGGTACGGCTTTCTACATCTGATGATACTCATTTTTAGAGAAATTAGATATAAATAATTCTCATATTCAGACATTGTATTGTAATTAGTTTCTTAAATGTTACATATTAGCAGATCAATCATTTAAAGCTGATTAAAAAAATATATATATTTTTAGCGGTCTTTTAGCTGCTTACGATTTTGACCAAATCAGTCCACCTAATGGGAGGTCATTCTACACTGCGCCATCTGATACGTGGTCGCCAATTGAGATCTTTTCTTCCCATTTTGTTTGGCTTTCCGTCGAGCGATGTTGCCTGATCATTGCCACTTCAGCACGCTGACCCGGTGAGCTATGTAGGTCACTCCTGTTCTGCTACGGATTTCCATATTACGGATTCAGTCACGTAGAGAGACCCCGAGCATAGTCCGCTCCATAGCACGCTGAGCGACCTTGAGTTTCGTTAAGAGGCAAATCGGGTCGGATCAATACTTGACAAGAAGATCTTCCTTAGCGTCTAGAATGTTACCAAGTCGAGCTGGATTCGTCGGGTAACCTCTTTCTTTAAGTTGTAAAATAATGAATACACAGGCGAAGTTCCATCTCAAGATATTTAATAGAATACTCTTGTAAACTAAATGTAGTAATGAGATGAAAATTGCCTCAAATAAGCTTCGATTAGATTAGACACCGGTATTCGTATACACATTAAACCGTAATGAAATTTAATTCTCTACATTTAAACTAGATGTAACATTACGTTTAATTGAAAACTATTAATCGTAGCAGTGAAGCGAGACGGAATATTATATAATGTAAGCTTCAGGTAAAATAAACTCGTATTTTGTGTTATATTTCTTGAAGTACGAAGTAATAAAGCTTTGTGTGTTTGCAATGGTTGAAACGAAATACAATACGTTCTTGAAAAGTTTTTGCGTAAGCCATATGGTAAATAAGGAATGGAAATCCCGTATAAGTTATTGGAGTCAGAGTTTTTCTTATTTAATTTGAGTTGAACACAAAGTGCGATAATGTGAAATCGAAAATAACAGCCACGAGCAGGATTTGAACCTGTATCTTCTGGAAGACCGTCCCAGATGCTTTATACCAATTCAGCCATCGTGATGATTGCCATGTGGGGCCCGCTTTAGAATTGTCCCACCCCTCTCCGCCCGTGGGAGTCGTAAGAGCTGACTGAGGGAATACCGGGGGAGTGGGAAGCAGCACTCCCTCGAGTATTAACAACAGCCACTGCGATCGCCAACCCGCCTGCCAAGCGTGGCGATTATGGTCAAACCCCCATTTTGGGGAGGCCTATGTCCAGTGGATGTTTTCAGTACAGGAGAACGCTGCTGCCCGGTCCCCCGGTAATCCCTTAGTCGGCTTTTACGACTCCCATAGGAAGAGACGGGGTGGAGATATACTTGGTGCCGGCACCACACGGCAAAAAAAAAACATATTGTAAGATAAACAGTAAAGTCATTAAAGATAAACAGTATCAGATTTAGAAAGAAATATCATAAAAATAACATATCCTTTAATCAAATATTCTAACACGTTTCCTTCATACCTTTCCTAGTAAAAACTCGTTTTAACACCTTAACCCTCAAACGTTGAGCAAAATTCTTTTTCTGTATTCTCATTAACCGTGCCACGTACACGCTAGCTTACGTTTACCAAAAGTCGTTCAGGAAAATTCAGGATACGTGATATGAATTATACTGAATAAAATAAATTCTTAATCACATTTGTCTTGCGACTAAAAAAGAATTTGGGATGATCGAAAGGTCAGTAGGGTAGCTCAGTGGCTTAGAGCACTTCCCCGGATTGGAAAAGATGCGTGGTTCGATTCCCGCCCCTACTAAAAATCTCTTTTTCTTTTTTCACAAATAATTTGTACTTTAAAAAGTAGCGGAGCATGTCAATTGCTAAAAGAAATAGATCTAAAATGTATTATAGCAATTAACATGCTGAGCTACTTTAAAGAACAAATTATTTGTGAAAATGCAAAAAGAGAACTCCAAACAGGATTTAAACCTGCATCCCTGGATGGGACTGCGATAGCTTAGCGCTTCAGAACACTTTCCCGGATTGAATGGGATGCAGGTTCAAATCCTGCTCGCAGTAAAGCTCTCTTATTCCATTTTGAAATAATTTGTTCTTTGTTCATCTATGTTACGTTAATAGTAACAGAGTTCATTCTCGTCTTCGTAAGAAAAGATTCCACTCGTATTGAATCTTAAGAATCGTAGCCAATATTTTTTTACATCTGATGTCTCTAAACCGGGCATAACTACGTTTTTTCTTCTCCCAATCTATTCTTCCTCAACCTAATAAATCAATAGCAGTAGAATAAAAAGCAAGAAGACTGCCGACAGAAGTGAAAACTTAAAACTAGCTGCCTCGGTGGTGTAGCGGTAGTGTATGTGACGGCTAATCATGAGGTCTCGGGTTCGATCCCCGGGTCGGGCAATGTTATTGAGCTTTTTCCTAAAAAGAAAAATTCTTAGTAACAGCCCGGAGTTTGGAAATGTCCCCGGTAGACGTCAATAGGCTTGCCCCTTATTACGTGGGACTTAAACATAGCTGGCGAGTCGTGGGTGTGTAATACACCTCTGCCTACCCCTTCGGGGAATACAGGCGTGATGCTATGTTTTTAAACAAATAATTGTTATTTTTGGATATCCAAATTAATTGTTATATAGTGTTATCGACAACACGTCACGTGACCATATGGATTACATGAATTTACTCCCTATCCAAATCTTCTTATAGAAGTTTTCACTTCAAAAATACCTGTCCCACAAAAACATTAATTATGGACATTATGATAATATTGTACATATACAAGAGCGCTAATCCTATTCACTCTGGCGGATTTTCTCTAACGCTTACATTAAAAATATAAGAATCTTTTGCTGTAGATAAATAAGTGTTAAAACATGCTTCAGTGTTCTTCAGTTAAAAATTTCGTAGATTTAATTGCCACATTCGAAATTTTTCTGCTTATTTATAAATGTGAAATTTTGAATATATATTTTTTTTATCCGTGTGGTGACGGACTAAGAATACAAGTGTCACCACGCCATTCTTTCCCACGGGTGTCGTATGAGGCGACTAAGGGAAGTAAGCAATTATCATCCATTGCATGACTGGTGGTAGGGCTGGGTACCAAGTGGGAGTACTCACTTGGTATCGGGCCCGAGCGGGTTGGTACCACCATCTCCCGTGTGACCGGCCATGAAACAAATTGTTGCGTTTTGGCTGTAGCAGGAGATAGCCGTTTGGGGTGCGGGTCGGGAAACCTCCGCGTTGGAGCACCCCGGGCAACGTCGGCACTCTAGTGCTGGCGGCTGAATCCCGGCAGGGGACGGGTCTCCGCGTGTCCCTCTGATTAGCAGAGGGCACAGTGGATAGGCCCTACGTCCGCCGTAGAGGGTCGGCGGGGCCACAGTAGCCCCCCCCGACCCTGGGGTGGGGACAGCGGGGTCACAGTGACCCCCCTTTTCCCGACGGGGCTTTTAGCCTGAGGGGCGACGGACTCACCGCTTGCTTTGCGAGCGGTGGGCACGGTCTGATGCAGACCACCGTTCGGCCCGACGCGTAATCCTGAACGGACAGGACCGGGGGTCATCGGACCGTGGGGAAGAAAACCCCTATAAAAAATTACCCCAATCCCGTGCTCTGCCGCCCGGCCAGGGTATGCATGGCTGAGGGGAGCTCAGTCGCGAGGGTTGGCACGTCAAAGGACGCAATACTTAACAAAATGATGAAGACGAAGAATACTAAAAGTCCCCAGGAGGGTCCCGGGTGCAACGTACCTGAAGAATCCCTCACAGAGCCGAGTGACAAAACCGGCTCTGTCAGCTCCATGTATATGGGGGGAGCACTCGACACCACGAATGAGAAAAAAAAAACGGAGAAAGGAAAGAAAAGGAGAACCCGTGGAAGGAAACCCACACCCGCGGAAAGTCCTACCGCAGGAAGCGCCACGTCAGGGATGGAGACGGACGGCGATGGCGGCGGTGTAACAGCCGCAAGTGCGCTCGCCCCGAACCCATCGGGGTCTCAGCCGGGGATGGCTGGCTCGTTGGAGGGGCCCTCACGACTCCTGAAGCGCTCAATTGCGCTAGAAGGGGATGCATCGGAGTCGGAGGGTAGCTCCACTGAAATGCCTCCGCCGGGGATGCCGGGAAGGCCGGCCAAAAGAGGTCGAGGTGCCAACAGGCGCACAGTGCCGCGCGCCTTGTCCAAGGCGGACGAGGCAGTCATTGACGACCTGGGAGCGGGGCTCTCTGTGGAGGAGTGGCTAACGTTCCTCACATCGAGGCTCAAAGAGGAGCCTCTAGAGAAGGACGATCTGTGGTCAGCAGACCGGATTACCCAGAGGGTCTCCGATGCCCTGGCCATTGTCTTCACGGTGGCGGATGGGTCACGGGACCTTCGGGTAACCTTCTCCGAGGCCCTCAAGATGGCCACCAAAGTGGCCTCCGAAGGTTTGGTGTCCCTCCGGCGCCACTCAGCGTCTGAGGAGAAGAAGAGACTGGAGACGCGCTGCAGGCGCCTCGAGGATGAGGTGGCAGAGCTCCGAAAGGAGCGCAGCGGCCCGCGAGCCAAACTAGGGCTCGCCAAGGCCGTGCCGAAAGCCTCAGCCTCAGCGGCCGGCGTGGGTCTCTGGCCCCTGAACTACTCAGCGAGGAGCAGATGCGCCAGGTCATCGATCGCATTGGCGCGATCTATGACCCACGCATCGACTTCCTAAGCGCTAGGGTGCCGCCGGAGCCGCGACTCCGGCCACCGCTGGCCGCGGATAAGAAGAAGGCCGCGCCATCTACAGGCCTAACGCCACTGCCCTGTCAGAGCGGCCGCGTGGTCACTTACTCCGCGACCGCAACCGCGTCGCCTAAGGAGCAGAGCAAAGCCCCTAAAGTGAAGGCGGCGCAGAAGGCTGGGCAGTGCCCCAAGGGCCAGCCCAGAGAGGAGTTTCCTCCTCTACCATGTGCTGGCCAGCCCTCACGGGCCCCAGCGACCAATTCCCGGGATCCATGTATTCCACCTCCTGCGCCAACTGGCCCTGCACCCTCTGATGAGGGCTGGCAGGTGGTGAGCGGAGGGTGGAAGAAATCCCGGGGCAAAAGGAAAAAGGGGGACCGCGACTGGGGCTGCTGCCCAAGCTGCGAATCCCGCTGCGCCAGGGAGCAAGCCCGGCCCTAAGAAGCCGCGCAAGCTTCAAGCGCTAAAAATGGCAGCGGTGGTAATCACCATGCTGCCGGAGGCAGAAGCGGGCCTGACGTATCAGGCCATCTTGAGTAAGGCCCAGGAAGAAATCGACGTTTCCGACATCGCAGTCGTCGCCACCCGGACCCGTCTAGCCCGCACAGGGGCTCGAATTCTCGAGTTCCCTGGGCGGAAGGCCCCAGGATGGCCAACACCGGCCGGCCGGGCCGGGCTTGCGGTCATCTGCTATGCGGATGACACGCTGGTCGTGGCCCGGGGTGGAAACTTCGAGGAAGCGGCGTTCCTGGCCACCTTAGGGACCTCGGAGGCGGTTAGGAGGATTGGGGTGCTGGGGCTTAGGGTGGCCCTGGACAAGTCCAAAGCCCTGCTTTTCTATGAGCCCCGACATCGGCCACCTGCTGGCGCCTCGATCACCGTGGACGGGGTCCAAATTGGGGTGCAGGCCCAGAGTATCTGGGCCTGGTGTTGGACGGGCGGTGACGCTTTCACGAACACTTCCGCCAACTGTCTCCGAGGCTCGTCGGTGCGGCGTCCGCCTTTGCACGGCTCATGCCGAATATGGGCGGACCCAACAATGCGTGCTGACGGCTTTACACGGGGGTGGTCCGGTCGATGGCGCTGTATAGCGCACCCGTGTGGGCGGAGTCCCCGGACACACTGAACAAGGCTCTTCTGTGGAGGCCACAGAGAGTCGTCGCGTCCAGGGTCATACGTGGATACCGCACGGTGTCGACGGAGGCGGCCTACGCGTTGGCCGGAACCCCTCCGTGGGACTTGGAGGCAGAGGTGCTCGCCGAGGTGTATCGGCGGGCGTCACAAGAGCGAGAGGGGACGGTGGACGTCCCCACCCAGCGTGGTGGCGAGATGGCAGGGCGACGCCCGCCGAGCGGCCATGGCCAGCTGGAGGGCGCGGCTGGAGGCGCCCCGGGCCGGTCTTCGGACCGTAGGGGCGCTCCAGCCAGTGCTGGAAGAGTGGGCAGGGCGACGTCACGGAGTCCTTACCTTCCGACTGGTGCAGGTGCTGTCGGGGCACGGTTACTTAGGCAGATATCTGCACATAGTCGCAAGGAGGGAAGCGACTCCGAGCTGTCACCATTGCGGCTGCGACGAGGACACGGCGCAGCACACGCTCGAGTCGTGCCCGGCTTGGGCCGAGCAGCGCCGTAATCTCGTCGCGGCAATAGGGGGGGATCTCTCGCTGCCGAGCGTCGTCAGAGCGATACTTAGCAGTGACAGGAATTGGGCCGCGGTCGCTGCCTTCTGCGAGGAGGACATTTCGCGGAAGGAAGCGGCAGAGAGGGCCAGGGAGGTGGATTCTTCCGCTGACCCAAACCGCCGCCAGTGACCAGGGCGGCGCAGGCACAGGTACTTGCGCCTCATGCCGCCCTAGCTGAGGCTGCGGGTGGATGGACCGGGGAACGTCCGCCACCCGCAAGGCCACCCGCGAAGGTGCGACGCCCCGTGTGCGGATGCGTCGCTCAGTAGAGGGTACCCAAAAGGGTAAGCCGCCGGCGGACCAACGAAGGAATGTAACATAGTTCCAGTGGCCCGCCAACAAAGCGGAGAGACGGCACACGGCGGGTTTCTAACAAAAAAAAAAAAAGCAGGTAGCCGTTTATTCTTTCATTTTATATCTGTGAAATGAAATGGTGAGCAGCGGCTTGACAATACTCTCGGTATAGTTGAGTCCATGAGAAATGTGGCCGGTAGACGGCAATAGGCTCGCCCCCTATTCCATCCATCCATCAGCCTTTCAACGTCCACTGCTGGTCATAGGCCTCCCCACGAATGGGGGATAGTGCCGTAATCGCCACGCTTGGCAGGAGGGTTGGCGATCGCAGTGGATGTTGTTAATACTCGAAGGAGTGCTGCTGCCCACTCCCTCGGTATTCCCTCAGTCGGCTCTTACGACTCCCATGGGTAGAGAGGGGTGGGACAATTCTAAAGCCGGCCCCACACGGCCAGCGGGGCGGCGTAGCCTATTACGTGGGACTTAAACATAGCTAGCGAACCGTGGATGTGTGATACACCTCTTCCCACCCCTTCAGGGAATACAGGCGTGATGCTATGTTTATGTTTTTTTTTCAGGATATAGGTACTTACACCTATGCAGGCAATTTTAAAAAGTAAAACTTTATCTAAATACAAAAACTGATCCAAACGATTAGAGCCATTTCCAAAATACGTATAATACAAGAATTGTTTGTTTATAGTTATTAGATCGCTACTTGTAAAATATTTAAACTTAAAATTAATTAAATGGGGCACATAAGGGACCTTAAGTGCCGCATTCGACCAAATTTAATCCTTTAGAACTAATTACTGAGACATTCTCGTTAGAAGGGTAGCAAATGTGCCTATATAGCAAGATAAATAAAACAGATTTATCTGGAGTTGTTGGAAGGTATCTAATTAGTGGTTTGCAAGAGTTATCCAAAACCGCTAAAGGGCCACTAGCCGTTTGTAGAAATATTCAAACATTAATTAAATCATTGAAAATGTTAAATTGGGAACAAGAATTGAATTCTTTTACTTTTGAAAGTATCTAAATTAATGAATTGTTTTGAGTGATCTTATTTCCTGAATTGTTTTCGTTATATACATACATATTATACGAAACAGAAAATGATAATCACGAGCAAAGGTCGAAGCCGCATCATCTGGGATGCTTCATTTATTTAACTTATTAGTTTTAAGGTTATATGGGAACCTCAGCCTCAATATAGTAGCGGGATCTAATCAAGATCTATCATATAAAAGTTTCATCAATATTCGTTCAGAACTTTTGTATGCTAACAGATCTATATTTTTAAAACAGGAATGTTTTATTTTGATCTGTATGCTCAGCTAATTTTAACAACGAATTATTTGTGAATGTGGAAAAAGAGAACTTTAAAGTGCTCTAGACCGAAGTGACTAGTCTAGACTAATCTAGTGGCTAAAACGTCTTTTTTTTTCGCATGTTGTGGTGATCTTGCTACGGTCCATCTGATGGTAAATGGTAACCGTCGCCCATGGACTCGACAATACCGAGAGTATTGTCTAGATGCTGCTCACCAATTCATTTCACAGATCTGAAATGAAATATAAACGGCTATCTTCCGCTACAGCCAAAATGTGCTTCATGGCCGGTCACACAGGAGATGGTGGTACCAACTCGCTCGGGCCTGATAGCAAGTGAGCCCTCTCACTTGGTACCCAGCCCTACCACCAGTCATACAATGGATGACAATTATTGCTTTCTTCCCTTAGTCGCCTCATACGACACCCGTGGGAAAGAATGGGGTGGTGACACTTGTATTCTTAGTCCGTCACCACACGGAAAAAAACGGTGTTTTCCTCTATATCTATATATATATTTAAAAAATCACACACAATGTTTTCCCGCATTGAATATTTTTTATTACAAACGTGTCCACCACGACAATGCTTGGCCGGATGGCCTATAATACCAGTATATATACCGCCTACTCCTTCAAAAATAAAAACATGGCGAAAAGACATCTTGTTTGTGCATGCCTTAAAGGCCTTTACAATAAATGAGGTAAGCAGATTAATAAAATACCTATACTTTGTACATTTAACGGGTGTATGATTCAACAGAACAGAGTGTGAACCCATTACCAAACACGAGTACGTTCTGCTACACAGAATATTAATGTAGGAAAAACTTTGTTACACTTTTTTATATAACTCTGGTATTGAACCCAAGATCTTGCGTTGAAAAGTTGCATACTGATACCACTAGACCATAAATGTATCTATTATCGTTTCTGATCATGTTTTAAATTGAAGCAAAATCGCGTTTACTTATACAATTTAAATTATATAGGTATAATCGTTTTGCTAAATAACATTATCATTCTGTTAATGGACCAGTAACTTGGCTTAATGAGCAATTACGTACAGTAAAAGACACTAAAATTATATTACCATCTTAATTTGCACTTAAGGATGTCAGTTCATGTGGTATTGTAAAGCTGTAGACCTGTAGACTGTTTAATTATATTGTATCTTTAACAAATATTATTATAATTGTATATCTATATCTGTACAATCCACAAATATTTGTTGTGTATCCGGAACACTTCTTATTTTTAATTGTCCTGCGTCCATAAATTTAATGTGATCCAAGGTTTATTAATTAGTTCACCGCTGAAGTAATGTCACACAGTTCCAGTGGTCCGCCAGTAAAGGCGGAGAGACAGCACACGGCAGGTTTATTTAGTTAGTTTTGGCCCCACACTACACTGTTCGTTCCGGTACTGTTAGGAACGAAAACGACGTGGTGTACGGTTAGGCACATTTTTTCCCTCCTTAACAAACAAAAGGGTGCTGTCTTTCAGGAGAAGAAAAATATATATTTTATATTCAACTGCCTCGGTGGTGTAGCGGTAGTGTATGCGACTGCTAATCATGAGGTGTCGGGTTCGATCCCCGGGTCGGGCAATGTTATTGAGCTTTTTCCTAAAAAGAAAAAATCTCAGTAACAGCCCGGAGTTTGAAAATGTGCCCGGTAGACGTCAATAGACTCGCCCCCTATTACGTGGGACTTAAACATAGCTGGCGAGTCGTGGGTGTGTAATACACCTCTGCCTACCCCTTCGGGGAATACAGGCGTGATGCTATGTATTCCGTGACACAGATTATCAAAGTTTTTTTATACTCGGGTGGCATCGCCAATTCTAATGAAAGAAATAGTAGATGGAAATGGAGGATAATTAGGAAAGGATGAGGAGAGGTTTTGAGCCTTCGATGCTTTCACTCAGCATACGAAACATTACAGGCCCATTCAAGCTGCGACAGGAGAGGCTCTACCACTAGAAACTGATATTTGTCTTGTCAATGATATATGTTTTGAAGTGAAAACATTTTTTGAGATTGAAAAAAACCATTAAACTGGCGTCACCGTTACCGTAATCGACACTTCTGCATACAAGTAGGTACATATATATTGTGTATGTACATATATATAGATACAAATGCATGTTGGAATTTTTTGAGATGGGAAAAAACCATTGTAATTATTTCCTGCACAATAAAATATTTCCTGACGATTCAAATAAACGCGTAATTGTTCAAGTTTTCGCTTCTGTCGGCACTCCCGGAGTGGCCATTTCTTTTTTTTTTTATTAAGAATGATTTTAGTAATACTATTAAACATTATTCTTAATCAATATTATTAAGACTTCTGTCTTTTGTGTTCTTTCTATTATCATTCATGAGAATCGACAACTTTGCTTAAAAAGTTACCCAAGACTAAAATTGTTGCAAAATTCCAAAGCCTCAAATGGGAATAAATAAAATTAATTAAAAGGAATTATCTGATTCGATTGTTTAGCTTTTAAATACAAAGGAACACTAGCGCAAAGTTTTTTTAATCAACACTTGTATAAAAGGTCTTTTTGTTTAATTATTTTGATTAAATTATACCTACATAATGAAATAAGAAAGTTTTCTTGAGTGACAACCGCCACAGAAATAAACAAAATGCAGAAATATCCATCCATCCATCCATCCATCAGCCTTTTAACGTCCACTGCTGGATATAGGCATAGGCAGAAAATATAAGCAGGAAATAATAGGCAGTTTTCATTAGATTTCTTTTTTGTAGTTTGTTTGTTTGAACGCGCTACTCCTTGGAAACATCTTATACATATTATTTCTCTAGACTGTTTTTCTGTCAGTCCGAGAGATCTTCCTTACTTCTTTATCAAATTCTATTATTCTCATTTTAAAACTTTTCGTGCTGGTTAATGACGATAAAATATATCCGAGGTTTAAAAATTTACCGCTACTCTTAAATATTAGATTTAAAATCATCTAAAAAGAGGTCTTTTTTTCGTCGATTTTGCGATAGATATCAAATCGAATTCGAAAAATATCGAGCTGAGCAATTGCGCACGGGTCGACTAGTTATTATATTTGAAAGATACTTTTAATATATTTTTGACTTGATTCTCTTATAAAAATAGTATAAGCTATTAAACTATAAATTATAACCTTCAAAAGCTCAACAATTAACGGATAATTTGTGTACACGGAGAAAGAAAAGTGATTAATATATTTTATAGCACTAAATTTTAAGCATGAAATGCATTTCAAGCATATGTGGCGACATATTTTGCTTAAACTACGATGGTGGCAAACAAGCACGCGGCCTACTTGATGGTAAATGGTGACCATATACGCTAGCAGCACCAGATGCGTCACTTGTGCATTGTTGATCCTCGCAATAGGCATAGGAAATGAAAAAGCAAGGTGGTAGAGGAAATGAGGGGGATTCCAGTCAAAATAAAGAGGCGTCTGGCGCTCCATTTTCTACTAACATCATCATCATCATGTCTTGTGTCCACAAATCAGTGTCAGTTTTTGGTCACCCATCTGATTGCCGGCCGATTGAAATTTATTTTTATTATTGTTTATTTTCTACTAACCTTTGCATAGTGTCTAACTGAACTCTTTATATAATTAAAAAAATCGATGTGACCTTTCCGTTAAAAATGCATAAGCCTGCTTTGTCCTTGCAGCGTTCTGAGGTAAATCGATACGTTATGGAGTATATAAGGTCACGCCATATTTGTTTCGATACAAAACAAATGCTATATAACTAGGCTTTGTTTCTGGTTCAATCCAAAATTCACCACAGATATTTGACATATAAGGGGCGGAAAGATCGTGCTTCTCCCAATATGAATAGTAGAGCCTTTCTTTTCCATCTTCTGTGAGTACTACCCTCTCACAAAAGATCAGCATAAAGCAAAGGTTTCGTATGGTGAGTGAGAGTGCCGGAGCCCAAACGCCTTATTCTCCCTACTGTTCACCTCAACATCTCTTTATCATCCTACCTCTCCACCCGTTATACCTCTGGGATTGGCAACGCTAAGTGATAGCTCTGGTGTCTATACACTATGATGACCACTTACCATCAGTCGAGTCTTACGCTTGCTTGCCACCCTAGTAGTATAAAAAAAATAATGATCGAGTTTCGATAACTTTCAAGTATCTATAAAACAAAGTGTTAAAATGGGAAATCGGAAATAACAGTCACGAACAGGATTTAAACCTGCATCTCCTGGAATACGGTTTAGATGCTTGCATACATTATAACGACCTATGCAAATACTTCCGCCAGATAGCGCAGGCGTTGGAATTTCATATAGAATTTATAGACGTTAGTCTATAAATTCAATTAATGTTTTATCGAAATTCACAGTCTCGAGCAATTGTCACGATGGCTGAATTGGCAAGGCGTCTGGGATGCAGGTTCAAATCCTGCTCGTGACTGTTGTTTTCGATTTCACATTTTCACACTTTGTGTTAATTTATATCGCTAAGCATGTCAAATGCTAAAAAAATATATTAAAATATCAAAATATTTAAAGTACCTATCTGTTTAATTTATTTAACCTGTCATTTAAATTCTATACACATATAAATATTTAATCAAACAAATTATTAAATATTGTATTGTAATCGATAATGGAGACCATCTAATATATAAAATTCTCGTGTCACAGTGTTTGTCGCCATTCTCCTCCGAAACGGCTTGACCGATTTTTATGAAATTTTGTGTGTATATTCAGTAAGTCTGAGATTAAGATGTAAATTATTTTTCATACCCTTAAGTGAGAAGGGTGGTCCACCTCAATTTTTTTATTTATTTTTTATGATTCGACATATAAGTTAGATACTATTTTTTATGCTAGAAATTCCCTAAAAATCCTCTAGAAATAATTTATACGGCAAAACAACGTTTGCCGGGTCAGCTAGTAAACGTATAAAATAATCAAAATTTGTAGCAGTTAGTAGTACCTACTCGTAAAGGGTTATTGAAATTTGAATTAAATTCTCCATCTTTTGTATCGTCAAACTAATCCGGTAATAGTTTCAAAGGCAGTGATATTATTGGATATAACCGTTGGTTAGAAGCTTTATTAAATAGTTAAAGTGCCTTATGACCCAACTCAAAGTGATAAGAGATGCCAACCCGCCTACCAAGCGTGGCGATTACGGCACTATACCCCAAGGGGAGGCCTATGATGATGGATGGATGGATGGATAAAATTCGTAATGAGGTAATCCGACAAAGAATCAAAGTTACCGATATAGCTCGCAGGCTCAGTAAGCTGAAGTGGCAATGGGCTGGTCACATCTGCAGAAGGACCGACGGCCGATCGAGCAAGTGTGTCCTAGAGTGGAGACCGCGACTTGGTAAGCGTAAGGTAGGACGGCCCCCAGCTAGGTGGACCAACGACCTCAAAAAGGTCGCTGGAACAGACTGGATGCGGAAGGCGGAGGACCGTGTGCAATGGCGCGTATTAGGAGAGGCCTATGTCCAGCAGTGGACTGCAATAGGCTGATTGATTGATTGACTAAGGTTCTCTTTTTTCCACATTTCACAAATAATTTGTTCTTTAAAGTAGCTGAGCACTTGACAAGTGCTAAAATACAGATCAAAAATAAATTCATTTACCTACACTCGTTCAGCGCAGCTCGAGGAAGGATATGTGCGAAGGATGTGTTGTGAGGGATGTGTGCTAGGGACGGATTAGAACGAAAAAATAGCAGTCACTAGACCGCACAACGTTTTACAGTTTCGCTACGCATACTCGCACCACACAGCGGTCTAGCACATCTCTGGTGGAAGCATTCACACCGATCCATAGCCTCGCTACACGTCCTCGCACCGCCGATCTTTACCTGGCATATATCTGGTGGAAATGCAGCCTAATAGTATAAAATCGGAGACTTTTGAACAGAAAGCAGTGATAGGTTAGTTCCAATTCTTGGTTTAACTAACCAACTACTTTTTCATTTTACTAACAATTCTTGTGCCGTGTGGGGCCGGTTTTGGAATTGTAATGGGAGTCATAAGAGCCGACTGAGGGAATACCGAGGGAGTGGGCAGCACCACTCCCTCGAGTATTAACAACATCCACTGCGATTGCCAACCCGCCTGCCAAGCGTGGCGAGTACGGCACTGTCCCCCATTCTTGGGAGGCCTATGTCCAGCAGTGGACGTTAAAAGGCTGATGGATGAATGGATGGAATTTAATAAAAGTGGTTTCAAAAATAAATTCAAAACATAAGATATTTAATTTTGTCATTTTAAGAATCACATTTTAATTAAGTTCACAACATGCGGACTAAGGAGCTTACGGAGTGAAATGGGCAACTTTTGACATTCAAATGTCTACATTATATTTAGTTAAAAGGAATCGTATGTCAGGATTACGTATTAAAATCTCTGAATGTACAGAGCGAAAGGTTACTTATATTCATTGTACGGATTTATATAATCCTTATTGGAATTTCATACAGTTAATTTATAAAAGTTTATTTCTATTTAATCTTTATAAGAAATGCTATATTGTAGGGTGAAAATATTACTTCTAAAATGTACTGAATAACTTGTTTGTATTTCATATTCTCTAGATTTGTGTATAAAGAAAATAATAAATTATTTTCTTATTTACTACTTATACAAGCAACTTTTATACTTATATAAGGAACTTTTTTAATTAACATAAAGTTCTATGACTAGGTTTTACCGGTGGCACCGAGTTTGAGTGGCTACTCACTAAACCAAGTAGGTTTGGTACTTTACATAAATACCAAACCAATTTACGCTAGATCCCAATCCGTCCATTCATCTATCAGCCTTTTGACCTGCACTGCTGGACGCAGGACTCCCTAAAAAGCGCCAATGGTTGTGGTGGTCCTGAACCGCCCGCATCCAAAGGCCTTCTACTAGCTTTGACCAGATCATCAGTTTACTTGATGGAGATCGAGCCATCCTACGCTGCGCCCTACAATACGTAGTCGCAATTAAAGCACCTTTCTTCCCCAGCCGTCAGCTTATCAAAAAAATCGAGCTTGGTTTCCAAATAACAGTGTATACCAGTTTTTAAATCCAATCAAGATCTACGTTATTGTAACTACTTTAGAGGTTTTTGTGTTAAAAACCGACAATATTCAAACACCTTCAAAAGCTGTGCATTTATAATGTAGGTATACTATACGATAAATAAATATTGTTGTGATCGACTGTAGTGTGAATGAATAATTCCAATTTTATCGCCTAATAGTTCAGCGACAAAATAACACCGAAGATACATTAAGTTGCTGCTATTTTTAAAGTAACTTGGGCTAAACCCATATATAACAATGACCTATAAAGCTACTTAACTTTCTTTACACATCAATGTACATAACTACTTACTTCAATATTGTACTCGTAAACCAAATCAAACTAACTTTAATCCAAGTCACGTAATTATTGATTTTGACTTTATATACTTTGTCATGAACTAGAGATGTCACAGAGAATAAGAAAATATCGGAAGCGTGCTCACATATGTTATAAATTATAAGCCTTGATGATATAACATTATTGACACAACGTAATGAAACTTAGAGTAATCCACGAGAAAGTCATAACATTAGTGTCAGAAAACTTATAAGAAAGGTCTAAGGATCAGACTTCAGCTTTTTAATCATACGTACGTGTTCACTCTAGAACAAAATTTTGCAATAGGAAGTTTTCAAATACCACGGTTGATTCAATAAATGAAATTTTGGAACATTATTATTTTTTTTTTCAAATATCACGGTTGATTCAATAAATTAAATTTTGGAACATAAATTAATAATTTTATTGCGATTATTTTTTACAAAATTTGTTTTAGTAAACGTATAACTTTACGTGCACACAATTACATATCATCATCATCATCATCCATCCATCAGCCTTTCAACGTCCACTGCTGGACATAGGCCTCCCCAAGAGAACGCCCCAAGGAGCGGTCCTGTGGCGGCCGCATCCAACGGCTCCCCGCGACTTTGACCAGATCGTCGGTCCATCTGGTGGGGGGGCGTCCTACGCTGCGCCGTCCGATACGTGGTCGCCACTCGAGAACCTTTCTTCCCCAACGGTTATCGGTTCGTCGAGCGATGTGGCCGGCCCATTGCCACTTCAGCATGGCAACCCAATAACAACAATTTCATAAAGTTATAGATTATTGGTGATCACTCTAGGAAAGTACCCAGGACCCTGCGTTCGATGCCCAGCCGTTCAGTATTTGATAAATAACTAATTATAAGTATATTATTCTTTTTTTTTCAAAATATACACTATATTTACTTATTATAATACTTTATCGCCTCAATGGGTGTGTGTATCAATAAAAAATATTAATAATATATGTAGTATACATGTTGTAATAAATTTGTCTTAAAAAAGTAGTGCTCCCGAAAAGTCCCAGGGGCCTATTTAATTATCCTAAAGTATCCAAGACCTCCAACATATGAGTAGCATAACACTACTCAGCATTGCAGGCTGCTGCGTAGAGCACTGCTCTATTTATGCAGTCAAATAGTTATTGGCCAAATTATCATGTTACACGTATTTAGACGTTTATATTTATTGACCTATGGCTTAAATACTGAAGCGATGCGATAAGCTGTTTATATTTTCACTTTAGAATGCTTTTAGTAAGCTAATTTATCTAGAAATTTTTTTTGGAAAATCCTTTTCTTACTAATATCATAAATGCGAAAAAGAGCCTGTTTGATTGGTACGCTTTCACGCCGTAACTACTGAACCGATCATCATGTAATTTTTGCATACATATAGTCTTAAAGCCCATAAAATAATGCTACTTTCATCCTGGAAAATTAAAGGTATCCGTTAGATAGTTATTTGTTGCCCCGAACGACGGAGTGTGCGGTTAGGAACATTTTCTCCCGCCTTAACAAAAAAAAAGAGGATCTAATTTCCATATTATAGTATGTATAATAGTATGGTCAAGAGGATCTAATTTCCATATAATAGTATGGTCAAATTTCACTATTCAGTTAATATTGCCTCTCAAGATCATCAAACGCATTCACAACTATGTATGACACAGCATAGACTTTTCCATCACGAAAAATGGGTTCCGGAATGAGTAATCTGTACAACATTTTTGAAAGGACTGCTCCTCTCTTGATGACTCTGACTGTCTCGGTTGATGGTACGCGCAATTTAAGGTTACATATTATCTTTAAAGTACATCGTCCCATAACTAAAAAGGTCGAGCGCTCGCCCAGGTAATTTCCTCAGAAATACCTTATGATAATTTTGCGGCACTAATATTCGGCTGTTTAGTATTCCGGCCAGCCGATAGGAAACGCGGAGCAATACACATATTTTGACGCAATGCGCCACTTTTCCACAATCACGTGTCGTTGCACTTTATTCCATATCAATTAATGTTTTTTTTTTATAGATACGAACTATATATATACTATATACCTGTCATTGTATCATGCTGATCCTACTCAGTATTGGGCACGGCTCTCCTTTCAAAGTGATTTGTCTACCACGCTGACCCAATTCAAATAGACCTTATTATCTATATTATTATAAAGCTGTAACAGAGCTGTGTCTGCACATTTAAGATATTAGAGAAAAAATGTCTGTATTAGGCTATAAAGGCGTGTCTAAACACAAAACGATTTCTTTTTTATTTTTTGTCTGTTTGTTCGTTCGCGCATCATATCACGGATTTTGATGCAACTTTTTTTATTTATTAGCTCTCGATTAAACTTAAAAACTGGTATACATTTTATCCCGCTACTGTATCGGGAACCTGAGATACAATCTAGAAAAACCTTTGTTCCTTTAATAAAATCTGTCATGCATCCAAATTTCGTCGTGATTCTTTTCTTTACCAGGCGTTGTTAATCCTTTCTAAAACTGATAAAGTTCTATACTAAGTCGGAGTGTACTCACTTGTTGCCAGCTGCAGTGTTAAGGTGAGTATTCAAAATAATATAAGCTGTAGATTTTATTGTTAGATATAATAAAATTACAGTCACGTAATACAACAAACTTATATTTTTTATAAACATTTTTACTGTAAGAGTTAAAATAGGATTCCTGCTTCTTCATTCGCTATTTTATGCCTTTTGACTTTCGTATTCTGCAGATACTTTCTCGACCATAAAAGGCACATGTTCACCTTCAGCTAATAACAAGGCGTGTAAACTATAACGATATTACCTCAGACCTCACTTAAGTCACGCACCACATAAAATGAACCCAGCATTTTATTCTTTACTAGCGACCCGGCTGGCTTTACATGGAGTAGGTACCATATGGCTTTTTATATATTACAGATATGTAAAAATATATATTTTTATAGAGTAAAAAGCAGTGTATTTAGATAACGCTGTGGTTTGAAAGAAGGTGTATAGACTAAGATTGGGAAAGTAATTTAAGACGATTTGGGCTCATAGACGAAAGAAGAATGACAAAAATAAAATATGGCGATTGTGAATGGAGCAGTTGGGAGGGGTTGATCGTTCTTTGACCAGGAGAGGAAAAGAGGTGAGCAGAATCGGTATCGGAAATCGGTTATCAACAAGGGTAGTTGTGGGAACCAGGCGTGAGTCTATGTATGTATATTATGTTTCTTAAATTCCAAGAATTCTCTTAAAAGTGAAATTAAAATCCTTCAAACTTCTACCGGGCACATTTCCAAACTCTGGGCTGCTACTGAGAATTTTTCTTTTTACGAAAAAGCTCAATAACATTGCCCGACCCGGGGATCGAACCCGAGATCGAACTCATGATCAGCAGTCGCATACACTACCGCTGCACAACCAAGGCGGTTGTAAGGCATTTATTTATGTGAAGTTTGTGGTATTTATATTTTTCGTTGGACGAATAAATAATATTATAAATAATAAATATTCACAGACATTTTCACACGACGTCGTCTGGTCCCAAACTAAGCTTAACGCTTGTGCAATGGGTATCAGATTACGGATATAATACATATATTACTTTTTTTTGTAAATACATACATATAATAGATAGAAAACACCTAGACGCAGTACAAATATCTGTGTTCATCACACAAATAATTGTCCTGGGTGGGAATCGAACCCACGACCTCGTGCACGGAAGTCGGTTACACTACCGACTACGCCTCGAGGTCCACCATCTAGTCAACTATAAAAAAACGGATGAACATATACATATATCTGTATTAATAGAGCCAGGAAGTAGCTTTTTATACTTTTGTTTTGTGAAAATTCATCCCTGCGGTGAATTACGGTCTGAAACCAGCTGCTGGCCCGCTTCCAAGGCAGTCTGCCAAATGACGGTCAGATAATGACCTTCAGATGTATACGATCGATAGTGAATTTGTTACACTCGGGCTTGATGCTGTTATTATATACAACTTGACAGAATGATTCCGTTTTTCCTCAGATGGATAGTTTGTGGAAAGGCATAGTGGTATATCTGAGATTTATTCGTCAAAAACAGAAGTCTGAGATAATACCCCAGGTTACTTCTACTTATCTATACAATTCAAATTAAATTGCCTATTTTTTAATGTCTAACTAATAGCTTTTTACTAAATATGTATGTATGTCGTCTCCCCGTCTGGACCTGGATTAACATTGATAGAACACTTTGTAAATATGAAAATTATAAGGCTTACCAATTAAAGTTAATAGTGGCATTTTAGTAGGTACTGAACTTTATCACTAGATGACACAACCGTATACTATTGCTTTCTCGAACGAATCATCATGAAATTTTGCATAAGTATATTCTGGAACTCAGAAAAGGATCCAGTATGAACTCGCGTGCAGAATCTAGTATGTACCTACTATTATAAAGCTCTAAGAGCTGTGTTTGTACATTTAAGATATTGAGAAACAATAACTGTTTTATTTTTCTTGTGGTTGTTCATACATCATGGAAAAACTGCTAAACGGATTTTGTGAAACATTTTTTGTTTGATAGCTCTAGAATAGACTTAAAAACAGGCACGTTTTATTCTGCTATTATATCGGGCATCTGAGATATAGCCTTAAAACTTTTGCCTACGCGGAGGCTTCTACCAAATTCTACCTTATATGAGCTAGTGGTAGTGTATAAACGAATGTAGTCACCTTCCTAAGAAGAGCCATATTCCTCATTTAAACATAAAGTCTGGGTCAGTTATTAGCCAATCAATAAAATAAAAATGGTTTAGAAAATCTATAGCATAAAAATATCTAGTATTCCCGTTGATATATAAAAAAGAGAAGATCCACAATTAGGCTACTATTAGGCACTAAAAGTCTCCACTACAAATGAGTGCAGATTATGCTTTCCTGCACTCATTTCGTATAGTATTTTTTCAACGCGCAAGGCTTGCGGCGCCTTATCAAAATGCCTAATAATACTAAAATTTATTTTAAAAGCTCATGGACTGTCTCTTGTTCTCTCGTTCTTTCTGAATAGTGTCATTACGCTCAAGCACGCAGTTGAAAGCTGTTTTTTAAATGAATGCGAAATAAATGCTCTATACTTTTAAAGTAAGATTAAATTTATACCCATAAAACTTTTATCTTGATTTTTGTATCCTTAATTTATAGATCAATGGGTATTCCCAAAAATCTTCAGAATAGAAACGGATAAGGATACTCTTGGACAAGTGCCAGATAAAGATAATAGAAGGATGGTGACCTTGCACTTACTTGAACTTGGACGTTGGGCTCGCGTGCCTTGAGCCGCAGACATTACGGCGCCAACTGCCGCCGATCGGTATATGAATATTATAGTACAAAGGTTAAAATTAAAATAATCGCACAAAGGTTAACATAGATTAAGTATATTTTTATAAACAGCTTACCTTGAAAACTTAAGTTTCTGTGTAGACCGGGTACGATACTCTTGACATTTACTGCGATATCAGTGAAATCTATAGATTATTGAGGTATATAAGGTATACTATAATTTCTCTTTTATGAAAGTTCGACCAGAATATATACATTTTATATTAATTGTTTTGGATAGGAAGGATAATAAGGAGAGATAAAAGAGTGGCAGATATAATTAAGGTATTAATAGCCTGCCTCATGTTTTTCGTTGCCGATAACAAGTATTTTAATTTTTTTATACTTAAGTCTGTTATAAAAACATGGTACATTAGAATTAGTTTTTATTTTATTATTATTTTCTGCTTTTTAATGAATAAAATTACTTTCTACTTTTTTCACATTTTCTTATAATGAAAGTAGCTTTTATTCTGGCCAGAGTCAAAAAAAACAATAGGTCCACCAATAAGTAATCTATTGAATGCTTAAATTGCAAGTAATCCATAGAGGCGAATCCTATACAAGAGTTCTAGAATAAACGAATTTTACAATTAAATTCTTGATTTCATGCGTTATTAGACAACAAATATTACACAACCGCGTGGGAAAAATGACAGTTGCTGTCATTGGCTGTCATTATGTCGTCTGCTAGACAAAATATAATGAATAGTTGCAAACCTAAAACACGTGAAGCTTAAGCATTTCACCTGGTTGTGGGTTCAAGGTTTATAATATAAATAGAAAAAACTAAGATTTCATCAAGCAAAAAAAAATATCGAATTTCAAACTTTCATGGTCACTTATAATTCTAAACGATTTTACGGGATTTATACCATGCAAATTTTTACTTACGAGTTTCCGATATTTCGGCACTGTTGCAAGCGCCATGATCACGGAGCAACTGAAGTCCTTGCGGGTGGGAATAGTTTTTATTATTCTGCGGTTAGAAATATCTGTCTACACGCTTTCTCAAAAAAAAAATATCATACAAGAACACGATATTTATCTTCTGCATGCCTAAAAATAATATACAGGATTATATATTTTAAGATAATAGCTTTCAGCGGGCACATAATTTGGTTATTGCTCCAGTTTGTAACGATAACACAAGTGACGTTAAGTGAATTTATCATCGTATATGTAGGGCAAAGTGTTATAATATCGCTGTTTATAATTTAAATATTTTCAATACAATTTTTGACCATAAATCTAGACGTTTGAAAAGATGTATCTCTATTGCAATTATAATGTAATTGGGATTGGGTATTATTGTATAGCGTAAGAAGTATTGTATCCTTTTTTACTTTTTATACGCAAGAGTATTGAGAGTGAGAGTCCCTAGTGGTAGAGCTTTGTCCTTTTGTTTTTGATCCTTACTATCCTTCTCCTATGCTTTCCTTATTGAAGTGAAACTTCTAATGCGACTTCCAACAAGGTTGCGTTAAACATTTAACGCGACCATGGAGGGGGTATGAAAGCACTGTTGCGTTAAACGTTCAACGCTTCTAGGGAGAGGGAAAAAGACAGAGTGAGAGTGAATGCGTGGCACTCGAACGCATGCACGTAGTATAGGGTAACATGGTCAACAGTGGATCACTTTTTTTTAAGGCTTTATAATATAAAAACTAATAGTCAGAATTGCACGAAAAATTGTCAGAGGATCAAATGATTATTAAACTTTACGATGTAATTGGCCAATTTGTCAACCAATGTACAATAATAAAGATGCACATATATGTTCATTATAGTGGGTTTGATCCACTGTGTACTCCTCCTGGTACTCAGTGGATTGCCTACTGGTTAACAATGGATCAAAGAAAATTTGAATAGGTAAATAATAAAAACCAATTCATATAATCAACTAGATGTTTATTTTTTAGCAATTTAATGAGCAACTACTACAAAAACATCATTTTCTCAGAAATTTAAAGGAAATTTCTACTTTTTCAGTCTTCACTCAATGTTAGAATAACATTAACTATGTACTAAGTTATGTGGATTTGGAGAAAGCATTTGACACAGTTGTACGAAAGGAACTTTGGGGCATTTGCCAGAGTATGATAATAACGGTAGACTGCTGCAAGCGGTGCAGTCCAACTACATGGACTGCAGAGCTTGTGTGTGACTGGATTATGGAATGTCACCCTGGTTTGATGTCAATATCGGCGTTAAACAGGGCTGCGTTCTATCAGCCAGACTGTTTATCATACATCTGGATAAATGTCTCCAAAGGATGAATGAAATTAATGTGGCAGTTCAGATGACGACTTAGTGGTTAACTTACTGCTATATGCAGATGATGTAGTCCTATTAGTGCAGTCTGCGACTGACCTGCAAGCCCTTATCGACGTAATGGCAGAAGATTTTAAGAAAAGGGTTTTATTTTAAGAAGACATATTAATGTGAGCAAAACCAAAGTTATGATTTTTGAAAGAGGAGAAACCAGAACAAATGTCAGAGTATCAATAGGCAATGGTGTGCTAGAACATTTGGATGAATTTATATATCTTGGATGTGGATTCAGTCGGGATGGAAGGTACACCACTGATATAGAGAGAAGAGTGAATGCGGGAAATAGAGTGAACGGAGCATTGGGACAACTTCTCAGCAGCCACCACCTTAACCAGAAGGCACATGTTGCAATACACAACGCAGTGCTTGTCCCAATATTATAATATGGAAGCTAGAGTTGGGCATGCAGAAAGGAACAGTTAAATGAATGCAGTCGAAATGCGATCTCTGCGGAAAATCTGTGGAGGTGACTGACCGCATTCGTAACGAAGACGTAAGAGAGCGAGTAAGTCAGAGAGTACTTATTGGTGTAAATATGCGAAAGGGAACCCTCCAATGGTTTAGATATGTCGAAAGAACGTCGGATGAGCGATTGGTTAAGAAGATATACAATGCGAAAGTGAAAGGATGTAATTGCAGAGGGACCAAGACTAACCTACCTAGACCAGATTAGTCATGTATTCAAGGAAGGTGGAGTCAAGTCTCCGAGGACGATCGTGTATGGGGTTTTTACACCTTTGGAGTTTGATACCTTTGAAGTGTTATAAAAGGAATATTTTGGTGAGCAGCAGCTCGTTTAATACTTTTTCCTTCTATTATGGCCTGTAATGCTTCACGCATTTGCTTATGTATATGAGCATCTACTTTTCTTTCTTCTACTCTTTTCCTTGGCAGTTCTGTACCTAAATATAAACTTCCATTTAGTTCCCAAGTTTAAAGTTGTTTAAGTGAGGGTACACTCTGAATCACATATTCATAGTGTACACAGTGAATCAATCCACTGTTAACCATATCTCCACAACATAGAAATTAAATTTCTCAATAACCACAAATAATTGCGTAAATTTCTTAGCACTCAATCACATTACATGCATCTATACAAACAATTAGAACAAAACGTATAGGTACACAGTTGTAGTATAAGATATATAAACAAAATTCAAATTACTTTGTCGGTGATTTTTACTCCCGAAAACAAAAATGTCGTGCTCTCGCTTCTATCGGTGAGCGCGTCCGCGCAGCTACAACGGGAGTGCGTACCCCCTACGCAAACGAGACAGGATTGCATATTTATTTTACTCTTACATTAATAAACGGAGCAGGTATCTGTGTGATCATCTGTGTACCACTGATTCACTGTTGACCATGTGCCTACCTGTTACAGGCCAGCGCGAGCGTTAGAAACGAGTAGCGTCCAATTTTCACATTACGAAGTTTCACTTCATCCGCGCGGAGGGACTTCACGCACTATTTAATTTTCTATCCTTCCGGTCCCCTCTTTAGTATATTTCTTATCCTCTTCATATATTATCATATTCTTCTCCACTTCCTATACCTTTCCTTGGGCATAACGACGCGCGGGTGATGCCTCTGATCTGATATTGCTAGCGTCTTTAGGCTACGGTAAACGCTTACTAGGTGGTCCGTATGCATGCTTTCCACCCAGGTAGTATCAAAAACAATACTGGAGTGTTTTTGTCGTGATAGGTAGGAGATGGATGGTAAAAACATCTTGTGTAGACAAAATACTATACAGTCTCACAGTCTACCGGTCACCGGGTCATACAGGGTACCGATCCAGAGTTCGAATTCTGGCCCTGACAAAACGAGGTTTTCTGTCAGGAATTTTTGTATCAACGATGAATCCCATAACGATGTCCCATATTCTCGTAAAATATAGACTAAAAATGGATGCGTAATACTCCTGATAATTCTTTATTTCTTTTGTATTTTTTGCTAATACTGTAGTGTAATGATTATTTTTAGAAAATATGGTTTGTTTTTTTAGAATTTTTGTTTTTTCAATCTGAAGCAAAACTTTTGAGCACTAAGCCCTCTTCACAGATCTAATTTTCACATCTGATGTCTTCCTACTAAGTGTAAAGCATTTTTTTTTTATTGCCTACGGTGGCAGATGAGTAAACGGCCTACCTGATGGTAAGTAGTAATCGCCGCCCATGGGCTATGGCAACACCAGGGGCACAGCCAAGTTACCGCCTACCGTGAGTAAAGTACTCTTCTCAAACCTCGTTTAAAGAGGGACAAGTCGTAACGCTGGGGAAACACCGCAGCGGGAAGTTCATTCCAGATCTTACACGTACGTGGTAGAAAAGAACGCTGAAAACGAACCGTCTTGGACGAGATCGTTTCAAGGTGGTATGGATGAACCCTAGTACGGCGTCTCTTGGTCCGGTGGTAAAACGGCGATGTTGGTACCACCTCAAACAGTTTCTCAGAGCACTCCCCGTTGAAGATTCGATAGAGCACACAGAGAGCCCCAAAGTCTCTCCGCCGCCCAAACGACTCCAGCTCATCCGTGAGATTGGGATCATCGACAATTCGAACAGCGTGTCTTTGCAGGGAGTCAAGTGGGTCGAGCTGGTATTTTGGTGCGCCTGCCCAGAGATGTGAACAGTACTCCACGTGAGGGAGGACTTGTGTTTTATTCATCACAAGTCGCTGCCTCGGTGTGAAGTACCGCTTGGCTCTGTTCAGGACGCCCAGTTTCTTGCTCACCAATTGGCTTTGTCCTCCAAATGACTGCTGAACTGAACTTTACTAGATATGTCGATGCCAAGGATCCCAATACTCCCGGAGACCGGGAGAGTTACCCCTTGGAACTGCGGCGTCACGACAAATGCGTCCTTCTTTGCAGTGAACGCGCAAACCTGTGTATTCGTAGGGTTGCATTGAACCAAGTTCTTTTCTCCCTATTCCAAGGCCCGCCCTAGAGAGCGCTCGACTTCAGACGCAAGTTGTATTCGCCTCTCCTCCAGCATGTTCCGAGGGACTTTCTTGATCGCCAGCATTAATGTCCATGGTATCAGATCAGCATCCGTCTACAACGACTTTGATGCTGGACCAAGGAAGCCGGCGATCCATTTGCAGAGCCCCTCGGGGATACCATACGATAGTAGCTTCGATAGAAGGGCCCTATGCCAGATCCTGTCGAATGCCTTCTCGATGTCCAGGCTGAACGCCAAAGCTTCACCCCCACCCTCCATGGTCTCTGCCCAGCGATGAGTGAGGTGCACGAGAAAATCACCGGGAGATCGACCTTGACGAAAGCCGTATTGGCGATCACTGATCAGCTGGTGATCCTCAAGGTACTGCAGAAGTCGGCGGTTGATAACTCTCTCCAGTACCCTGGAGAGCAGGGATGTTATCGCGATTGGCCTGTAATTCGACGGGTCCGACCAATCACCCCTTTTGGGAATAGGGTGAATATGGGCTACCTTCCACAAAGTAAGAATCCTGCCGGTACTGTATGAAAGGCGGAACAGGCGCGTAAGGACGGGGGTCAACTCAGGGGCGTTCGAAGAACCACCGCAGGAATGCCATCCGGCCCACTTGACTTATGGACGTCCAGCAGCAGCAGCTCCCGCCTGACCGCACGTTGCGTAATGCGGATTTCAGGCATGGAGCTTTCACACCGAGGGATGGTGGGTAGTGTGGCCGCTCCGGCGTCCAAAGTCGAGTTTAAGGCAAAGAGTTGGCCCAAAAGAGCGGCTTTCTCTTTGGCACTATGGGCCAAATTGCTGTCCAGTTTCCGCAGTGGTGGGAGACTAGACTGGCAGAAGTTGCCCTGTACTACCTTGGCGAGTGACCAGAAAGCTCGGCTGCCATTGGGATAGCTTGCAAGTCGCTCGCCAATTCTGGCAATGTGTTCTGCCTTAGCTTCGGCAATAGCCCTCTTGTTGGACCTGGAAGCAGCATTAAATTTCCGCTTCTCCTCTTTGGCGCTCGGATCCTGACTTTTCCTGGCCCTGTTCCAGGCCAGGTATGCGGACTGCTTCTAGCGTGCAGCTGTCCTACAGGCTTTGCTAAACCATGGACGGCTGCGACCGCCAACCGGTATTTTGGTGCTGGGGATAAATAATTCCATCCCCATAATCACCGTTTCCGTGATGCAGTCCGCACAGACGTCAGGGTCCCTAGAGGAGAAACATAGCTGCTTCCAAGGGTAGGACGCGAAGAACTCGCGTAGTCCATCCCAATCTGCTGACTTATACTGCCAGACTCTACGAGACCCATTCACTGGAAAGCGATTGGTTCTCGCAACAAGGGTAATGCAGCAGACCAGGCAGTGATCGGATGATCCTAAAGGAGCACTAACCACCACCCGGTATTCGTGTGGATTTGAAGTCAGCAGAAGGTCCAACAAGGAGGGCTCATGACTCTCAATATCTGGGAAACGGGTAGGCTGTGTTACCAGTTGAGAGAGATTTCAAATGCGAATAATATTTTTTATGAAAAACATCACAAAAAAACCGACTTCAAGTTAAGACTTATATGGTTTTCTCGTGGATGCCATCGTCAAAACTGGACCAAATTGAAACGGGACCACAGGGGAAGCACCAGCTTTCAAATAAAAATCATCAAAATCGGTTGACCCAGTCGACAGTTCTGAGGTAACAAATATAAAAAATACAGTCGAATTTAGAACCTCCTCCTTTTTGGAAGTCGTTTGAAAAATACAAATCACTAAGTTAATTTTTTTGTTTGTCCTCAGATGGTGTCTTCAGAAACGAGGTAGAAACGCGTGGGCGCGGTACGGAGTCAGCGTTCCTCCATGAGCTTCACTCGACGCTGGCGCCTCCTGCCGCGCCCGAACACGACTGGCCGCATACCATCACACTCCTATTCAAAGGCCTAGTCTTTACCATTATAATACTTGGAGCCTTATTTGGAAACGCACTCGTTATTATCTCAGTACACAGACACAGAAAACTTCGAGTTTTGACTAATTATTACGTTGTCAGTCTAGCTGTAGCTGATATGCTTGTCGCATTATGCGCAATGACCTTTAACGCAAGTGCGGAGCTCACTGATGCTTGGTTATTCGGTCCTATAGTCTGTGATATCTTCAATTCACTTGATGTTTACTTCTCCAGCGCTTCAATTCTTCATCTCTGTTGCATATCAGTTGATAGATACTATGCTATCGTTAGACCTTTGGAGTATCCAGTCACAATGACGCATAGAACCGTATGTTTTATGCTCGCAAATGTGTGGCTGTGGCCCGCTTTTATTAGCTTTGTGCCAATATTTATGGGATGGTATACAACAGAACAACATCGACATTTCCGATTAAAACACCCTGACGTATGTATTTTCAAAGTAAATATAGTGTATGCCTTAGTATCATCCAGTGTTTCGTTTTGGATACCGAGTGTGGTGATGATTTCGATGTATTGTCGGATATTTAGAGAAGCAATCAGACAAAGGGAAGCTTTGACAAGGACTTCATCAAATATACTCTTAAATTCTGTCCATATGAAGCATACCTCTCACTCGGCTCACCATTCGCACTATTTACATCCTGATAGGAGGCCATCAGACATCAGTCCAAACTACAGCACGTTTACTGAAGTCGGTCCAGAAGAAACAGAATTTGGTGGTGAAGTTGTTATGTCCATTGGAGACATTTGCCCTAGTAAAGAAGCGAGTCCAAGGAAGTCTGTGAATGTTAGCTGTGATACAACGAGTTCTGGGTACTGCTCTGGGGGTTCAAATAAAAGATCTTCAAGCGGGTTACCACCTTCAGGCTGGAGACCAAGTTGCTCCTCCGCTGTAGCGTCACGAGATTTGGCAAGAGCAGCGACGGAATTAAATGCTCAAGGTTAGCAATCATATTTTTTATAAATATACCTATTTATGTATGTAATTGAATTCAGACTCAAAGATTTTGTGTACATAGACCAAAGCGAGTAAAATATGGTTGGATTCTCCAAACTACTGAAATCTTTATTTTTCATGTTATGAGACGTAATGTGGCTACGTAAATTTTAAGCATGTATTTGCTTTGGGGGTAAACCCAAATAAAACTGAATGGACCGTATGATGTACAGTACCTTTGTTAAAAAGGGTGTGGATACAGAGATAATATCAGAGAGGATTGTGTAGAAGAAGAAGACATACTGACACATCATTTTAATTTTTAAAGGAGAATGCCTATTGTACAATAAAAAATGCGTGTATAATGATGCAAATATACTATTTATTGCAATTAAATATTAATTTAAGTTTTAACACAGCCGTTAGCATTAGATGTTGAAGAAGAAGGGGGCAAATGTTGCCATTTTAGAAATTATCTGGCACAGTTTTAATGTTGCCAGTCTACATTACAAAGAAACTTCATTTTTATCTTAAAACTAAAAGTATCACATTAGATGTAAATTTATATGTTCAGTTACATGTTCTTAACATAATTGGGGTCCGGCATTACATTAAGCAATTGGCAATGGGCATAGCCGATTAATTGACCTGCGATATATTTTATTATTTATTTTAATATCAGCTACTCTAACCCTGGAATCTGTTCCAGGATATGTTTTAACAATGCGTGCCATAGGCCACTCTAAGGGAGGGGAGTTTAAATTTTTAACAATGACTAAATCACCCTCTTTAATATTTGTCTCTGGATATTTCCATTTGGGACGGCTTTGAAGCTGAGTCAGGTAGCAATTTGACCATACCTTCCAAAATTCTTGTTTTAATTTTTTACATATATTCCAAAATTTTAAACGATTTACAGAAACATCAGTCAGGTCAATCTCCGGATAACTAGTGAGAGCCGTTCCAATTAGAAAATGTCCTGGGGTTAAATATTCACAATCATTTGAGTTTGCGGAAAGTAGTGGTCTCGAGTTTAAAACTCCTTCAATTTGTACAATAACTGTATAAAGCTCTTCATATGTTAAACAAAGATTACCAATTACTTTTTTCAAATGATACTTTACACTTTTTACCCCTGCTTCACACAATCCTCCAAATTCTGGTGAATAACTAGGTATGAATTTAAATTTTATATAATTCCGAGTACAAAAATTAGTAACAATATCTTTGAATGGCCTTTACAGCAAAACACACAAACAGCGCGATATAACATTTTTTAATAATAGGATTTCGTATGCAAGCAGCCTTCAGATCAAAGGGTCCACAGAAATCAATACCGACATGCTGAAATGGTCTAGACGCCATAATTCGTTCCCTCGGGATCCCATCAACTGCTTTGCAGCCTCAGCTTTCATGCGCAAACACTTGACACATTTCCGTACCAATTTTTTAACCTCTGGTATACCACTAACTATAGAGTATATTTGAGATAGAGAACTCAAAACTAGTCTGGGTCCTGCATGTAAGAGCCTTAAATGTTCTTCTTCTATTATGAGATTTGTAATGTGAAAATTTTTTGGAAGAATAGATGGATGTTTTTTATCAAAAGACATCTTGGCATTTTGTAGCCTGCCACCTACTCGCAGTAGACCCATTTAATCAAGGTAAGGATGGAGATTACCTATTCTCTTTGAGTACAGCGCACAATAATTAGCATAAAGGCGCGCAATTCTTGAGGAGTTAGATTACTATCTACTATCTTATCTTTATTTTTTGAACAGTTGTTATAAAATCTGTAAATTAAACCTGTCACTTTTTATAATTTATTAATGTTTGAATACTTTAAAAACAAATTTATAGCATAAAGTGGCTCTGTTTGTGCAGTATAGCAAGCCAATTCTTGCTCATTTGCACTAGACTCAGTTTCTATGGATACATCAGATAAGATAAATTCTTCTGAATTATGGTGTGTGAAGTTTTTATTTGATAAATATGTTGGTCCATGCCACCAGAGAGAATTGAGCTGCAACTTGTGAGACAACACTCCTCTAGACAATAAATCTGCAGGATTATTTTTTGTCCGTACGTAACCCCACTGGGTGTGATGGGTTAACTCAAAGTTTTGTTTAACCCTGTTGTTAACATAAACATTACGCTTGATATTAGCTGATTTGATCCATGCTAACACAATCTGGGAGTCACTATATAAAAATATTTTATGTTGAGGAAACCTATTCTCTAGAACTCCACTGACTCTATTTACAAGCTTTGCCAAAAGAAGCGCACTATTGAGCTCAAGCTGGGGAATTGTGAGACATCTGTTTAATGGAGCAACACCGGATTTGGAACAGAGTAAATTTGTTGGCACTGAACCACTAGTCTCGATTCTTAAATAGAGACAGCAGCCAAACGCTTTGATTGAAGCATCGGCATAGCCTACCAATTCTACAGAGGTAATATTTTTACTACTGACACACCTTTTAATTATGATTGTGCCCATTTCTTTTAATTTTCTTAAAAAATTGTCCCAGTATCGAAACTGATCATGGGGTACTATAGAGTCCCAACCTATTTGCAAAGAACATAGCTCTTGCATAAACATTTTGGCTAATATAACAATTGGACCAGCTAAGCCAATTGGATCAAACATTTTGCCTATGAAACTTAGTATTTTTCTTTTTGTATTTAAATTGTGCTCCTCATCAACGTAAGGACTTGAAAAGGTGAAGGTGTCTGAATTTATATCGTATAATAATCCTAGAGTCTTAATTAAATTATTTTTACTCATGTCTATATTTTCAAGGAATTTTTGTTCCTCTGGAATATCATGCCAGACCTCAGAGTTATTTGAACACCACTTATGGAGTGAAAAGCTATCTAATCGGAGAAGCTCAACTAACTGGCTCTTTAATTCATGCAATGTCTATATTTTATCAGTTCCGGAGAGGATATCATCGACATAAGTATTATCTGTTATTGTTTGAGCAGCAAGAGGAAATCTAGTTTTGCTTCTGTGAGCCAATTCCTGCAGGCATCGTGTTGCCAAAAAAGTAGAGGCTTTTAATCTATATGTCACAGTTTGCAACTGCAAGCAGGTGATGGGCTTTCCAGGATCATCACGCCAAAGTATATTCTGAAGGCAAGTTTGGTGACTATTGATATAAACTTGGCAAAAAATTTATTGTATGTCACAAATTAGAGTATAAAGGTAAGTTCTAAATAAAATTAAAATATCAAAAAGCTCACTCTGTACTATAGGACCATTCAGCATGACGTCATTGAGGGATACCTTACTTCGAGATTTCATACTCAAGTACAACCCGCAGTCGCGTTGTCTTACTAGTCTCATTAATAACTGCATGATGTGCTAGAAAGTAAACAGAGTCATTGTTGACATCATACATTGCAATGTCAACCACCTTAGCATGTCCCAGCTCAACGCATTGGTTGATAAACAATTTGTATTGCTCTAGTAACAAAGAATTTCTTTTAAAACTTTTTTCTAAATTTAAATACCTGATATGCTACTGAAAATGAATCCCCGAGCTGCAAATCATTCAAAGTGGTGATGAGAGGCATATCAACATAGAACCGATTATCCGTAATGCTCATAGAGCTTTGAAAACTTTGTTCTGCCTTTACAAATTCATTACAACTCGGCTCTGCAGACTCTGGCAATCTTTCAGATAGCCAGAAGTTTTCCATTACATCTTCTAACCTTTTATTATCATGAATAGCAAAATTAGATACTAATTCACAAGTAATATTGCTTACATTGTTATAATCATATACAGGAATGTTGCCACCAACTGCATACCCAAACAGGGTGTTCTGAAGTACAAGTCCATTCTGAAGTTTAATACAACCATTTAATAAGGCCTTGAAATAAACAGCAGCACCCAGTAACAGAGAAATTTCAGCTGGGCTTTAATGTAACAAATGATGCCTGGCTGCCAGTGTCAAGCAATGCTCGGACGGGTAGATGTTGTGATGAAATTTAGAAGTACATTGACCTTTACAGTAGGAAGCAATATGTTATTTGCAACAGGGTTAGACAACAAGGTTACTGCAGGTTCCTGGTGGGTTACTTGCTCCTGGTGTAAAGGGGTGTTATGTGGCTGCTGACATATTTTACATTTAAAATTAAATTTTCACTTACCACTATGTGGTTTTAAACATATAAGGCACAATTCACGGTCCCGCACAAATATTTGACGGTCGGAGTTTGCTGCCGTTTTGGATCCTGGACAACTGTTCTGTGTCCGACTCGTCAATACTTAGAATATCCAGCTGCACCGTCTCATAAGCTTTTAACGCGCTGATAAGCTTTTCCCTGCGGGCTTCCAGGATGTCAACAGTCGCCGATGCAAAGCTAATCGGATCGTTTACAAACATTTCTATTCTCGTAATAGTCGCTTTGCACTGAGAGCGTAGAAGCTTGTGTTTTTTCAATAATTATTTTATTTCCGCCATTGTATAGTATATTACAATCCGCTGTAAACAATTATCGTACTCTTGCACCAAGGTTATTTGTTTGTAATGTGATTGCAGAGTATGCACTTGTATAAAATTCACTCACGAAACACAATATTTTTTTACCACTTGAAACTTGACGTTACGACTTGAAGTTCGCGCAATTCACGCGATGTGACACCAGTGCCAGCGCCTAAATAGATAAGACGCAATGCTGCGAACTGCAGTCCCACAGCTTATCACGGCTTACTTCACACCTATTCAAATTATGTTCAAGTACCTACCTACCCCAATCAAGTAGATACTTGTATGTACTTGAAAAACGCTTTTTACTTACGCCGAATATAGATACTAAATCGACGATTAAACGACTTATCTTGATGATGCTTCGTGTTGTTGCGTTCTAATATAGATAGAACGGAGTTGCGGGCCGATATAGCAGGCCTGCGATGCGCACCTAATGGAGGGCCGCGTTTCAGTAACTACGCAAAAACTACTTGCACTGATACTAATTTTGACTTCGAAGGACCACCGTACGCATGTACAATAAATAATAATTATAATAATAAATAATAAATTGTTTTATTTTATCTCTCACAAAGGACTTTACACAAATTTGCATCATCAAAATCAATACATAATGGTTTCCTTTGGGAGAGACTGGTATCTGAACTAGGGTTTCCCCTGTCATACAGATTACCAGGCCCTCCCCCAGTAGTTTAAACAGAATTTAAGCGACACATTGCAAGAGCTGTTTAGGGACAATTTATGTATAAATAAAAAATTAAACATATTAAAAGTTAAAACATTAGATTATAAATAAAAATTTAAACATATTAAAATTTAAAACATATTAGAGTTAGTAGATTATGAATATGTGTGTGTGTGGTGTGTGTGTGTGTGTGTGTGTGTGTGTGTGTGTATACAAGTCTTTAAACATTTACTGTCTCTTTTTGTCTTGTTCTTTCTGAATTGTGTCATTACACTCACACACACGGTTAGAAGTTGTTACTATTATATAAAAATTCAATCGAAATGAATGCTATACATTTAAGTAAGATTATTACATACAACTGTTGTATATATAAAAAATGTTGTATATATAAAAAATATAAAAAATGCGTGTATAATGATGCAAATATACTATTTATTGCAATTAAATATTTTTAAGTTTTAATGTTGCCAGTCTACATTACAAAGAAACTTCATTTTTATCTTAAACTAAAAATATCACATCAGATGTAAATTTATATGTTCAGTTACATGTTCCACCTTTACATAGTTTCATTTTGTATCAGACTCAATGTGGTCTTAAAAATTTAATTTTTAATATCTACAATCCCTTTGTGTGTTGTGTTGTGTTTTTGTGTGAGGCACAAGGAGGTTTCAGGTGTGAAAGAGGATGCATGGATCAAGTGTTTTCTCTGCGCAACATTGTGGAGAAGCATCTGGCTGTAGGCCAGAGGGTTTTCTATAGTTTTGTGGATTTGGAGAAAGCATTTGACACGGTTGTACGAAAGGAAATTTGGGACATTTTGCCGGAGTATGCTATTAACGGTAGACTGCCGCAAGCGGTGCATTCCAACTACATGGACTGCAGAGTTTGTGTGCGGCTGGATGATGGAATGTCACCCTGGTTTGATGTCAATATCGGCGTCAAACAAGGCTGCGTTCTATCAGCCAGACTGGTTATCATATATCTGGATAAATGTTGTACGCGGGGGGTACGTGTGCTCTCTAACTGTGGGGTGCGTACTATCTCTGCCTATACCCCGCAGTCTCTATGTGTGATTATACTGTAAGATGCCTCACGTCACAACCTAGTTCCTAATAACCTACGTATGTGACGTGGAATGTAATGTGCGTGTTCTCCTGACTGTAGTGAGCGTGGGGATCCTAATTGCACTGTGAGCTACTGCACCTGGCCCTACGCGAATAAAGAAAACCAATAAGTCCCAAAAAACCAACTAATTTATTCAGTAACTTATTAATTAAATTCCCCAAATCTAACACACAAGTTTACGGGCTGGCCAGTGCGCAGTAACTGGTCGAGCGCCTAACATACTTCTCGCTTGCACGCTAAACTGCTGACATGACTAACCTCATTCGTACTTACATGGTCCCTACACTACACCCCCCAAATTTTTACAAAAATTTCAAAAATACTTATTATTAAAAACCTTTAAAAATATCTCTAAAATATTTACTTTAAAAAAACTAATTACAAAAATTTCAAAAATAATTATTACTACATGTAAGTTTAATTTGCATAAAACTTATGGTCACCCTATCATTACATACGTATAAACAATATTTAATACAAGCTACTGATTACACCGAAGCAATCACTATCAACAAAGTTCTCGCGTATCCTATTACATCTAGCTCGTCGTAGGTAGCCGCGATGTTGTCGCGTGGATGGCGACAGGCGTCGTGGCTAGCTACTCACGATCATTACCAAAAGTAGTAAACCAATAATTAACAACAATATTCGATACATTTCATGTGACTTTCAATATTCGAAAAATCCATTTAATTCGCACCATTCTGAGCTATTACAATCTCTTTATCTTTACTATATGATTTTCCCATTGTTACAATAATCTTGACTGAATTTTATTACAAGTTATACTAAAAAAAAAATTACCTATATTTTATACTCAATTGAGATGTAATGATAGAATGTGACCATACCTAAACTTCTTACTTTTACATCACAATAACAAAATGCGCTTTTGCAATTTCACAATCCAAAAGTAGGTTGTTCATTATTAATTACAAATATTTATTATCTGCAGTTTAGCAAAACAATTATGTTGCAATGCTTAGAACTGAATTCTTATACTTTTGCAATCTAGCAAAATAATATTCTGTAAACATATATTGAATAGACTAAGGTACGGTTATACCATACATTAACCAATGTTAATCTGCTGTTTAACTTAACATGTTACAGTTATGTAAATTATTTTGAGCTGAACAAAACACGGTTGCACCATATCCTAACCGTCGTTAATCTATTGATTACCATAACATATAATTCTACAAATTAAATCTAACTGGTGGCTTAACAACCCGGCCACTCTTGGTTGTCTTAACACACGAATCCTTAGACTTACTTTCTAAAGACGTATTTTTACCAACGCTGGCGTCATGTCCACTGTTTTTATCATCGACACTATCGTCGTTAATAAGAAAAGCTGGTTTTAACCTGTCAATCGACACATTTACTGTTCTATTGGGCAATTGAATTGTATACACTTTATTTCTCCTATTTATAACACGATAAGGACCTTCATAGGGCGGTACTAGCGGTTTACGAACTGCGTCATTTCGAATAAATACCTGTTCGCATTTAGATAATTCACGGTGAACAAATAATGCGCGTGAGCTCCGTGGTACTGCCGATACTGGTTTCAACTTTTCTATATTGTATCTTAACTGATCCAAAAACGCATTTCCTTCGCTCAATCGCTTATCTGAGACGTCATAAAAGTCTCCAGGTAAGCGAATTGCTTGACCGTACATATATTCCGCGGGACTCACGCCATTATCGCTCCTACCTGCCGCACGTAGTCCTAACAAAACTGTTGGTAGTTCGTCACACCATGCGCCGTTTTTCTCTAGACGTGCCATTAATGCCTGTTTTAAGGATCTATGCCAGCGTTCCAGGATACCATTAGATTGTGGATGGTACGAACAACAGCGTATCCTTTTTATACCCATTAACTTTAATAGTTGCTCAAAAAGATTACTTTCAAACTGTCTCCCTTGGTCGGTGGTTATTTTGAAAGAGTTCCCAAATCTACATATCCACGACTCATAGAATACCTTAGCAACTACCTCTGCTGTTATTTCCGTCACTGGTACAGCTTCTGGCCACCTCGTAAATCGATCTATCATCGTGACTAAGTACCTATGCCCATCTTTACAAGTCTGTAGCGGGCCTACAATATCTATATGCACATGGCTTAATCGTTCTGCATTCGGAAATTGTTGTAACTCTGATACTGTGTGTCTACCTACTTTCGCTTTCTGGCACTTAATACATGTTTTCACCCATTGGCCAACGTCGCGATTTAAACCTGGCCAAAAGAATCGCTTTGCCATTAATTTTCGCGTTGATCTAGTACCTGGGTGACTTACATCATGAACTGAATGAAAACCTATTTGCCTGAAACTTTTAGGTAAATACGGTCTACACATATTTAACCTATTTTCACAATAAATTGGTTTATCATAATTCGGCATAAAAACTTTCTGTAACGAAATATTATTATTGTTCCCGTTTAATAATTCTGCTAACTCGCTATCACATTCCTGAGCTGAAGCTAATTCCGCGTAATCAATTACTGTAGGGCTGTGTATGGTTTCAATTCTCGAAAGTGCATCTGCTACTGTATTGCTATCCGCCTTAACATATCGAATGTCCGTTGTGAATTCACTGATGAATAATAACTGTCTAGTGCGCCTTGGCGTTTCGCTACTTGTCTCAATTTTATTGAATGCAAAAGTCAAGGGTTTATGATCCGTAAAAACTATTAATTCTCTTCCCTCATACATGTACCTAAAATGTTTCATAGCCAAAAATATTGCCGTAAGCTCTCTGTCATATGTAGAATACTTTTGTTGAGCTTTGGTAAACTTCTTCGAAAAGTATCCTAAAGGTAACCACTTACCATCTACCAATTGGTGCAATGCCGCCCCGGCAAAGTTGTCAGAAGCATCTGAAAACAGCGATAGGGGTACGTTACTAACTGGGTGAGATAACATTACAGCGTCTTTCAATTTCATCTTACACTGTTCAAAAGCTTTAATCGACTCTGATGTCCATGCGATTTTGGTTTTATCTCTCTTCTTTGCACCTTTTAAAAATTCGTTTAATAGTGATTGATGTTCTGCTGCATGGGGTATACTAGCCCTGTAAAAATTTATCATCCCTAAAAATCTTCGGAGCTGTTCAATGGTTTCCGGCCGAGGGTACTCTGTTATAGCCTTGACCTTATGGTCAAGTGGTCGTATGCCGTCGGTCGAAACCTGATATCCTAGAAACTCTATATTTTCTTTACCAAATTCACACTTCGCTAAATTTATCGTTATACCAAACTTTGAAAATCGGTCAAATACTTTTCGTAAATGCATTCTGTGGCTTTCCATCGAGTCACTTGCAATGATGACGTCATCTATAAAATTAAATAAAAAATCTAGGCCTTCCAGAACCGTATTACTCATAAATCTCTGAAAGGTTTGACTAGCTGTTCTTAAACCAAAATTTAATCTTAAAAATTCAAAGAGTCCAAAAGGTGTTATTACCGCAGTTTTCTCAATGTCTTCAGGTGCAATTTTGACAAAATAATACGCTTTATTAATATCTAGCTTTGAAAAAATTTTCTTACCTGACAGTATGTATGTGAAGTCGTGTAGCCTCGGTACGGGGTAGCGATCCGGCTTGGTGATCGCGTTCAATCGCCTGTAGTCACCCACGGGTCGGATGTCCCCATTTTTCTTCACCACAACATGTAACGGGCTGGCCCACTCGCTTTTCGATGGTCTACAAATCCCCATTTCCTGCATCAACTGAAATTCCTTTTTAACCTTATGGTACCTATCTGGCGGTAATGGCCGCGCTCTCGCATGAACTGGAGGTCCCGTGGTTTCAATATGATGATATACATCATTCTTGAAATCACGGTCCATATTTTTAAATGACACCGGCTTAGTTATCTCTGGAAATTCTGCTAATAAATCTACAAAGGGGTGGTTCCTATCTATGGTTGTAATTGACACCTGATCACAAGTGGCTATGCTGCCCAGCGTTAATAAATTCGTCTCCTTATCGACTAATTTACGCGCACTTAGATCTACTACTAAGGTGTGATGCTCCAAAAAATCCGCACCTAATATCGGTTGGTTAACGTCTGCGACCACAAAAGTCCACCTATATGGCCGCCGTAGGCCTAAATTTACATGTAATGTTTTTGAACCGTAAGTTTTGATTTCACTACTATTTGCCGCAAATAACTTAAAGTCCGTATGTGCTGCTGATAACTTCTGCTTCTTCGTGGCAGGAATAACTGATATGTTCGCGCCTGTATCCACCAAAAATTTAAAACCATTTTCTCTATCATAAACGCTAAGACGGTGATTAATCCCCGGTACAAAACTCACCGCCGCCGTATTTTGTACCGCGTCTAGTTTTCCGTCTTCCATGCGCAGGGTTTCTCACACTTTGTCGCTCTAGCCCGGTATCGAAAATGCCACCTGCATAGCCAGTCCGGGTCCGTCGATGTTCTTGATCTTTTTCTCGAGCGCCCTCTTGATGGTGTACGGCCTCGGCCCCGGGAAGCGCTGCGACGCTGCTCACTAACCTCCTCGCGCAGTGCCGCTACTTCGAGGCTCAGCTTGTGCATCTGCACCAACATCTCGCTCATCGGCAGTTGGGTACCACGGGCCGCCGCCGTGCTGACCTCCGCTACTTCACCTCCCCGGATATTCTCGATGATTTTATCCGCTATATTGGCCAAATTCTCCAGCGTCTGGTCTTGGCTGACAAGCAGCACCGATCTAACTGATGCTGGCAAACGGGCGAGCCACAAGTTGTGCAGAGTCTGCTCGGATATCTGTGCGTTCCTCCCCAGGTCACGCATCCGCCGCAGAAGCTGAGATGGTTTTTGCGTTCCCAATTCCATCTCACTCACTAATTTCTGGAACTGCCTTTCCGCGCTTTCTTCATATACGTGCAGTAGTCGCTCCTTTATCGCTTTATATTTATCACACTCGGGAGGTGTGATTAAAATATCGCTCACTTGTTGCAGAGCGTCGCGACCTAACTTTGCCACCACCAGATTGAACTTGGTCTCGTCACTTTGCTTCTGAGGACCGAGTATGCTCTCTATCTGAGCGAACCATAATCGCGGCATTTCCGCCCAAAAGTCCGGTAGACGCGAATGCACACTAATTGCAGCCAGTTCTATACTAGGGTTAGACATACCTGCAGCCGACGATGTCAAATCACTTATATTTACTTTTTGCGGCGTTTGGAACATCACTATAAATAAACACTTAGTGTCCTTATTCACCACTTAAATTACTCCTTAATCTAACCAGTGCAACGGCCCTAGCAATCCCCGCACTCAAAACAGCCTCACTTAAAAACGCGGGTCACCACTGTACGCGGGGGGTACGTGTGCTCTCTAACTGTGGGGTGCGTACTATCTCTGCCTATACCCCGCAGTCTCTATGTGTGATTATACTGTAAGATGCCTCACGTCACAACCTAGTTCCTAATAACCTACGTATGTGACGTGGAATGTAATGTGCGTGTTCTCCTGACTGTAGTGAGCGTGGGGATCCTAATTGCACTGTGAGCTACTGCACCTGGCCCTACGCGAATAAAGAAAACCAATAAGTCCCAAAAAACCAACTAATTTATTCAGTAACTTATTAATTAAATTCCCCAAATCTAACACACAAGTTTACGGGCTGGCCAGTGCGCAGTAACTGGTCGAGCGCCTAACATACTTCTCGCTTGCACGCTAAACTGCTGACATGACTAACCTCATTCGTACTTACATGGTCCCTACAATGTCTACAAAGGTTGAATGAAATTAACGTGGGAGTTCAGGTGGGCGACTCAGTGGGTAGCTCTATGCACCCGATGCGGTTTTATTAGCGCACTCCACGACTGACCTGCAAACCCTAGTCGACGTAATGGCAGAAGATTGTAAGAAAAGGGGCCTACGTGTAAATGTGAGCAAAACCAAAATAATGGTTTTTGAAAGAGAAGAAGCCAGAACAGAAGTTAGAGTAGCAATAGTAAATGGTGTGCTAGAACAAGTGGATGAATTTGTATATCTTGGATGTAGATTCAGTTGGGATGGAAGGTACACCACTGATGTAGAGAGAAGAGTGAATGCGGGCAATAGAGTGAATGGAGCATTGGCATAACTTCTCGGCAGCCATCACCTAAGCCAGAGGGTACGTGTCGCAATACACAACGCAGTGCTTGTCCCAACGTAATTATATGGAAGCGAGAGTTGGGTATGCAAAAAGGAGCATGAGAGTAAAATCAATGCGGTCGAAATGCGATCTCTACGGAGAATCTGTGGAGTGAGGCTGACTGACCGCATTCGTAACGACGACGTAAGAGAGCGAGTAGGTATGAAAGAGAGTATTGTTGTAAAGATGCGAAAGGGAATGCTCCGATGGTTGGGACATGGGGAAAGAATGCCGGACGAGTGACTGGTTAAGAAGATATACAATGCGAAAGTGGAAGGATGTAGGTACAGGGGGAGACCGAGACTCACCTACCTAGACCAAATCGGTCATGTATTAAAGGAAGGTGTAGTCAGGAGCCTCCGAAACCGGCGAGCGTGTATGAAGAGAGTTATGAATGTTGAAGAAGTGAGAGATGTATGTATGAATAGAGCCTCTTGGCACTCTGTTCTCTCCGCCTACCCCGCAAGGGAAATGGCGTGATGATAAGTAAGTACAATACCTTTTCAAATATTAAGTCTAATTATCGATGGATAAAAATCTGCTAATTAAAAAGTAATTTACCTACTTTGATCCTAATAACCCTGTAATAGTCCCTATTGCCATCTAACGGGCACATCTAAAACTAGCAATAATTAACATTTAATAAATTCAAATACACTGTAAGTAATTAAGTAAGTAAGTAATTATATTGTTTTTCTTTGAAGTGATAACTATTTGTTACATCAAACACCTATAAGTAAAAACTTGATGAAAACGCAAAATATTTATTTGTATGATGGTAGATACAAAACGTAAAATATAACTTAATTTGATGAACTGAATTAGATTTTTTTTCGAATATCCGGAGAGTAGGGATATTATATTATTAATAATTGTATGTACACCTAAAACACTATAAATTAAGGTTGATTTCATAATGTACAACATGATATAATATGAAAATAAAGCCCATACTTTCGTGGGCATTCTCCTTTATGATACTTAAAGAATAATAAAACGTACAAACCATCTGATACTGAAAAGTATAATTCTTTATTTTGAAAATACTGTACTAAAGTCAGCAATAAATTAAAGTGCACTCGTTATCGTATAGGTGCATATTCAGCAATACATAAACGAAGCATCGAGCTTAATTAACGTAAATTCTCCCATCAGAGTGGCCCATTTCCAGCTGACGCATGTGACGTTGATGAATGACAAATGAGCAATTTAGATTCACATCCATCTGAATCATTTTGGTTGGTGTATTCAAGTCATACTCAACCTTTTAAAGATAAATATATTTATGTTTAATAATAATGCGTAAAATATTATGTACGAATTCATCTTCATTCAGATAGCGCCACGCTGCATCGTCTTTGAAATATTTAGATATTTTTATATATATTTTTAGCATTTGACATGCTTAGCACTATACATTAAACACAAAGTGAAAAATGTGAAATCGAAAATAACAGTCACGAGTAGGATTTGAACCTGCACCTCCTGGATACCGTCCAGATGCTTCAGCCATCGTGACAATTGCTCCTGACTGCTAATTACGATAACACATTCATTTTTGGGTGACGCCTGCGCCATCTGTCGGCGTCGTGGTCGGTATAATGTATGAAAATACTGCGAAAGCATCTGTACGGTATCCAGGAGATACAGGTTCAAATCCTGCTCGTGACTGTTATTTTCGATTTCACATTTTTCACTTTATGTTCCTTTGAAATAGTTTTTAACAAATAAGTAGATACAGTAATTTTATGCGGTTACCATGGCTTATTCAATTTTGATATGTTCTACGAGGGTTTTGTAGAAATGTTTGTTTGCGTCCATGTTTGGAGACTTTAAATCCGCTTAAAGGGATCATAAAAATGGTTTAGCGGGATCAGTGTTTATAGAATGAACAGACTGTTTGGGCGAGCACTTGATCTTTAAAAACAAAAGTATAAAGAAAACTAGATAAGTACTTAAGGTGGTTCAGCATTATATTTGATAGTGTTAACCACGGCAGTCGTTAGCAGAAACAATAGGTAGGTATTTAGAAATAAGAGAAAACAGTGGCATGAAGAGTATTTTGACCTTATTATTTTTTTTGTTTAATCAGCATTACTTAAAAGAATATTTCCTGGAGTTCTTCAATATTGAAGTGCAATAATTATTGTCCAAAAAAGAGGTAGTAGCGGTATAAGGGTTGTAATGACGTATTAATAATAATGGCAGTGATCTTCAGAGCGATTTCAGTCATGGCATACATTGACCTTTACAGTAGGAAGCAATATGTTATTTGCAACAGGGTTAGACAACAAGGTTACTGCGGGTTCCTGGTGGGTTACTTGCTCCTGGTGTAAAGGGGTGTTATGTGGCTGCTGACATATTTTACATTTAAAATTAAATTTTCACTTACCACTATGTGGTTTTAAACATATAAGGCACAACTCACGGTCCCGCACAAATATTTGGCGGTCGGAGATTGCTGCCGTTTTGAATCCTGAACAACTGTTCTGTGTCCGACTCGTCAATACTTAGAATATCCAGCTGCACCGTCTCATAAGCTTTTAACGCGCTGTAACAGTGGCATGAAGAGTATTTTGACCTTATTATTTTTTTTGTTTAATCAGCATCACTTAAAAGATTATTTCCTGGAGTTCTTCAATATTGAAGTGCAATAATTATTGTCCAAAAAAGAGTTAGTAGCGGTATAAGGGTTGTAATGACGTATTAATAATAATGGCAGTGATCTTCAGAGCGATTTCAGTTATGGCGGTCAAAGTCAAACAGACACTGGCCAACTAAACAGGAGATATTATAGCGCAAACACAAGCGCACTTTCTGTTCCCGATGGGACGGCATTTCTGCACAACAGGAGATGATTGTTTAATCTAAAGACTAACAACTTTACATGTTTCCTAGGCATCTGGGTGAAACACACCCAAATTCATAACTCTAATATGGGGTTTTATGGCTGGTTATAATACCATCTTCGTACTGCTATTTTCGAGCCCCATACCTCGACAGCGCGTTCTGTAGTTAATAAAGAAGTGAAATTGTTTATATAGAACTCTGCTCAGTTTATTATTATTATCTATACTATTATAAAGCTGTAACAGAGCTGTATCTGTACATTTAAGATATTTGAGAAAAAATGACTGTAATAGGCTATATAGGCGTGTAAACACAAAACAATTTTTTTTAGAATTTTTGTCTGTTTGTATGTTTATCTGTTTGTTTGTTCGCGCATCACACGAAAACTACTGAAAGGATTTTGATGCAACTTTTTTAATTTGAAATGCCTTGATTAGACTTAAAAACTGGTATACATTTTATCCTGCTTCTATATTGGGAACCTGAGATATAACCGAAAAACTAGAAAATTATTTAAACTAGATTTTTTTTTAGAATTTATTTAAAGGAACTACTAGATGGATTTTGATGCAACTTTTTTTATTTGAAAGGCCTTGATTTGACTTAAAAACTGGTAGACATTTTATCCTGCTACTATATCGGGAACCTGAGATATAACAAAGGCTAGTTTATACATAAAAATCTCTTTAATGATAACTCACTATGAATGTAGATAATACACTTCAATCTCAACGAACGAACGTTTCGACGGTTAACATACGTGTGTTTTTCATTCCACTTTTTAATTCATTATTTGTTAGTTTCTGCCGTTTTGAATAAAATAAAAACCAGTTTAGTAAAACTTTAACAAGAATATCGTTCATACATATAATAAATAAAAACAGTGTAAAGTGAAGAATTCAGACCATAAAAACCCATTTATAGTGTTAATATACCCGTAAGTTTGTAATCACAGCTGATCAGCGGGTGAGTACAAAACAAGACATCTCAAGAACAGTGTACACAAAGTTCACGGTTATGTGACGCGCATAAGAACTATTACAGCGTGCGCTCACTTTGAACTACTTACTCAAGTGCTAGCGCTAAAGATAAAGTAACACAGACGCGTAACATATTATACCTATGTCATTTCGTCTCATAGAGGACAATATTGTAAAAATTGTCAGTTACTTATTTCCACAATGGCGAGTAATAATATGATAAATTGGGGTTGTTGTACTAATAGTAATGATGATGAAAAGTATACAACTTGTGCTTTTTGTGAGAAGGCCTTTCATTATGCGTGCTTATCGATAAAAGATTCGCCTAATAAATCTGGATCCAGTAGATCTTGGAAGTGCCCATCATGTTTGAGTTGCACCCCAAAAATATCTAAAAAAGATTCGACGCCTATTCGTAACGTACCAGTTAACAGAAGCCACAAAAGACCAGCTGTCGGCTCTCCGTCACCTCCTCCATTATCGGCTTGTAAAGAGGAGATGCGCTCAATAATGCAAGACATTATCAAAACCGAATTTAGTGACATGTTGTCGCAATTCAATAAAACCATTGTAAGCACAGTTAATAAAGAACTGATACCAATTAGGAAAGAAATGCAAGATGTTATTGAATCCATTTCCTTTGTAAATAAAAGATTTGAAGAATTTGGCAAAATTCAGAATGCCTCTAAGGAAATAATTAAAAAAATTGAATTTGAAAATACTGAACTAAGGAACATAATTGAAAAACTTTCTACACGAGTCGAGTACTTGGAGCAACAATCTCGAATTAATAACATAGAAATTCAATGCTTACCAGAAAATAAAAATGAAAATTTGTATAAAACCATTAAACAACTTGGGCAGACAGTAAGTTGTGAGATCAATGAAAGGGACATATTACATTGCACACGAATTGCTAAATCCAATTCATCTAGTTCTCGTCCTCGATCCATTATTGTTCAACTTGTATCACCACGACTTTGCGACCAAATCTTAGCTTCAACAATTAAACTTAACCAAAACAACCCACAAGAAAAATTAAACAGCACACATCTAGGCTATACTGGCACCAAATCTCCAGTTCATGTAGTTGAACATCTATCCCCATCTAATAAAGCTCTTCAGGAAGCAACAAGGATTAAGGCCAAAGAAATAAACTATAAATATGTATGGGTTAGAAATGGCAGAATATTTGCTAGAAAAACTGATGGTGCAGAGTACATATGGATAAGAAATGCCAATAGTCTTAGTAAGATTGTTTGAATATACAATTTTTTTTTTATTGTTGCCAGGAATATGTAGCTGACATAATCGTTAAAATTCAATCCAAATTTATATTATCAAAATTGTAGATGTTTACGTACTAAGACATTTTACTGTAATTTGTGTACCATGAGTTTTGATTTTATCGTATTGACAGAAACTTGGCTTAGTGATAGGGTACTTAGTACTGAGCTTTTTGATAACAGATATAGTGTATATAGAAGGGATAGGGAATCAACAGGTATCCAGTGCAAAAGGGATGGGGGAGGAGTATTGATAGCAGTTTTAAATAAATATAAATCAAAACGTATTGACAATTGGCACAGCAATTGTGAAGATCTATAGGTTATAATTGACGTTTCGGCTTCCCATCAACCATCAGACTCCGGTATAATAATTATAAAAATCCAAAGGACCTAACCAAAGTTAAATTAATCTCCACTCGTTGCCAATTCCTAATGAAAGATTTATATAAATCTTTCCTAAGCAAAATAGAAGCTGAAATCAAAATTAACCCTAGACTGTTTAGGACTCATGTCAAAGCCAAGCGTGGTGGATCAAGTGCATACCTCTTAACTATGACAGATGGTAAGAATACAACATGTAATGCTTCATCTATCTGTGAGCTCCTTGCTGACTACTTTTCATCCGTATACACTTTTGATGACATTAATAAGACAAACTACTGTTCCACCAGTTATTTACAGTCTCTTGCCACCCATAGCGAATGCCTCACTAGTCCCATTTTAAAACAAAAAAATATAGTCGAAAAGTTACAATCCTTAGACATCAGAAAGGGAACAGGGCCTGATGGCATTCCACCAATTTTTATTGCAAAATGTGCATCGACTTTAGTTTCTCCCCTTTTAATTATTTTTAATACTTCGCTCGTATCAGGGCATTTTCCAACAGAATGGAAAACGCTAAGGTTGTCCCTATATATAAATCAAATGAAAAAGACAGTATTCTTAATTATCGTCCAATTTCAATTTTGTCCACTTTCGCAAAAATATTTGAATCCTTGATATGCCCTCATCTCCAGCAACATTTTAACCTATATCTCAGTAAGCATCAACATGGTTTTGTATCAGCAAGATCCACAAACACCAACTTAGTGGCTTTTACAGAGATTTTATCTCAGTCTATTGATTCAAATAAACAAGTTGATGTCATCCACACCGATTTCTGTAAGGCATTCGATAAAATATCGCACTCTATAGTGATACGTAAACTAGCTGCTTATGGGATAACTGGATCCTTATTAAACTGGCTAAGTTCATACCTAACTTGTCGTAAGTTCTATGTTGTCTTAAACGGTTTTCGCTTAGAGAGTCGTGGTATAACCTCCGGTGCGCCACAAGGTCCTCATTTAGCTCTAATTTTATTTAATATATTTATAAATGACTTGCCATCTATATTTCATCATTCAAGATGTTTTTTGTTTGCCGACGATCTAAAGTTTTGCAGGACACTAGAAGATGCTAGTGATGTAGAACTGTTGCAAGATGATCTAAATAATCTTGTAGATTGGTGCAGGAACAATAAAACTAAATTATAGCAAATGTTACTATTTAAAATTTACTAGAAAGAAAAAAATATATCCTCTGCATACTACATTGATCATGAGAAAATTCAAGAGGTGGAAACTATTAGAGATCTAGGAGTTATTTTTGATAATAAAGTTACTTTCCTTCCACATTTAGATAGTATTGTCAAAAAGTCCTCCAAATTACTTGGATTTGTATTGCGTAACCCCAAAAGAATTCAAGGATAGTAAAACAAAAATCATGCTGTAAAACAGTCTGGTGCGGGGCATCATGGAATACTGCAGTACCGTATGGCGACCACACTATGCAGCACATATGCTACGGTTGGAACGAATTCAGAAGCGCTTGCTATGGCACCTAGTATTTTGTGAAATGAAAACTAAACAACTGCCAGCTTATGATGCTTGATTGCAGTATTATAAAATGTATCCCTTATCAGTGCGCAGAGAGATAGCTGATATGTTGTTTGGTTTCAAGCTCCTTCATAACAAAATAGATTGTCCTCATCTGCTTGCTTCATTGAGATTCCGAGCTCCTAGTAGGCATCCCAGGAATATTCTCACACCGTTATGCCCACCGTTACGTAGAACAGTTCTAGGTGCAAACTCCCCAATATTCAGATTGTGTAGAGCTTTAAATGGTTGCAATGACATCATAGATCTTCACCATGACTCCTTAGTTAAATTAAGAAAGATCGCTTTTGACATGAGTAGTAAAACAAGGAAATTTAGACATCAATAAAATTTGTAATTTTCTATTTAAATTTATTTATACTTCAATTTAACTTTTTTTTTCTTTCAATTGCTAAAGATATTTTTTAAATTATTTACTATTCTGACATTTATCCAATTTTCCTTTTATATTTAATTTGAATATTATGCATTTTTTTCCCTTTGATTAGTTAATTTATTAATCTCTAATTCATCATCATTATCAATACCTATATAATTTTATAATAAGATTAACTGAAGAAGAATCATATTATTTTATTATTAGACTATTTATATACCTGTAAGTGAGTAAATGTTAACCATACATAATAATTACATTGTGCATGTGGTGTTAACCTATAATTAATCGTTGTATTTATTAAGAATATTTAAAACATACCTATTAATGTAAAGCATAGTACATACAATTCTTGGTTGACCTAAAAATAAATAAATAAATAAATAAACCTCCATACAAGATAACTGACGAAAGCAACACATTTTGATTACAAGAAACTGCATATTTATAACTAGAAACTGATATACTTGGACCTTTAGGATCCCAAGGGAATATTAGATGTTTCCCTTGACAACTATTGAGTAAAACTGAAAATAAACATCGCTCTATTTATATCAACAACAATAAATATTTCAAATCTAGACATTTATATATTTTTTGTATGAAGATACTAGAATGCAAACTGACAACAAAGAGTTTTTGTTGACCTCTATTAATGTAAGGAGGTTGAGCGGGAAATACTATTATTCCCACAACTCTGTTGGTTTTGAGAGTATCTTGATGGGAAAGGCTTTTTATTGGCCGTACCCGGTCTAATCCGACCTCATGATTCGCATTCACATCGGTATACTATCGCTAGCCAACCGAGGCAGTAGTAAATAATAAATAAATATATATTCACGGACATTTTCACACAACGTCCTCTGGTCCCAAACTAAGTTTAACGCTTGTGCTATGGATACCAGATTACGGATATAATATAAAAACCGTGTGGGGCCGGCACCAAGAATAGCTCCACCCCGTCTCTTCCTATGGGAGTCGTAAAAGCCGACTGAGGGTTACCGGGGGAAATGACTACGCCACGAACGATTTCTTACACGCACAACTCCTTTACTTTATTCCGAAATGAATGAATGGGGAAGGTTGCCATGATTGTACTTATTAAATTGTATAAGATTTCATATTAATTTAATGTTAATTCATATATTTAAAGTATGCTTTAACTATATAGTTTCTTATCTGTACATACTTATATTGAGGTCATTTACGATTTTGGAGATGCAAGTAAAAATGATCAAAGGATTAGATTCATTTATTATGGAGCAATCATTCATCCATTCATCACCCTTTCATCGTCCACTGCTGGACATAGGCCTCCCCGAGGGAACGCCACAGCGAACGGTCCTGTGCCGCCTGCATCCAACGAATGCCTGCCATTTTGACCAGGACATCGGTCCACCTGGATATGTAATCGATATATGGAGCAATAGTGATAATATATAGATACTAGCTGATCCGGAAAACGTTGTTTTGCCATGTATATTATTTCTAGGAAACATTTTTTTAGTTCAATAAAAATAACTAACTACTATAAGTGTGCGGGGATTTACTTATAATCGAAAGCGTTGTAGACAATGAAAGTATGATTTAAATAAATTAAATTCTTCAAATAAATTAAATTCTTAATAATTAATAAATCCTTCTATCAGTGTATTGGTGAAAAACAGTGAATTAATATTGTATTCGTTTGCTTAATATTTGACTTACTTTTCACAATTAACAGGGTTTCACAATTAACAGGGTTAAATATTTATTATTAAACACGTACACGTTTTCGTTTTGATTTAAAACTATTTCCAAAAAATGTTAAGTACAATATATACAGGTACGGTAATGGTCGTTGTTGGCGGGAGCTCACAACACGTGTTTATTTACATGAGATCACTTAATTAACTAATAGTTAAAACTGTCTTTATCAGTTATTAATAAATTGCGAATAAATACTTATTACACTGGAAATTAAAAATAAATTTACGATGAGAGTAAAATTAACATGAGAGTTGCACAGAAAAATTAAAATAATACGTATAACAGTCACTGCTACGATCGATACACAAATTAAATGAAAACAAATGGTCGAAACTGTATGGTGAGTAAGACAGGAAACCGGCTTCGTTCTCATCCTTATTCCGTGATATTTGCTGGATGAGAGGTGATAACGGTAGACATCTAGCGGAGATAACTGATCGATTGATAGCTGATCAGCTATCGACCGGTGAAGGCGGAAGATCAAATTGAATTGAGAAAAAAAACATAATTAAAGAAAATTAATAAAATAAAAAAATAAAAAATCGCGATGGAAAAATATGGGGTTGATCGTAGAGGGGTGAAAAATTTAGAGATATAAAATTTAATATAATATTTTTTATTCTAAGTCATGACAAAACAAAAATTAAAATCTTGCCAAAAAAATTAAAGTTTATAATTAAGAATTAAAAAATAGGGGTTGATCGTAGTGGGTTGAAAATTTAGATTTGTATGAATTTTTTAATGTTGTATAAAAAAATAAAAATTTATTAAAGATTAAAACAAAATGGGGTGGACTACCCTTTCCATTTAGAAGGATGAAAAATAGATGTTATCCGATTCTCAGACCTACCCAAAATGCACAGAAAATTTCATGAGAATCGGTTAAGCCGTTTCGGAGGAGTTTAACCACAAACACCGCGACACGAGAATTGTATATATTAGAAGATTACGTATAATATTAGGAAATCAGACTAACTTACCTTAAGTGACGTCTGATGGTAATTTTATGATGGCTCATCCTGAAAACAATTTACATAGTAGTATCCCGTTTCCACACACTCGACGCGATTTTTTGAGTCCTATAAACAAAATAAAAACAACACGGGGTTACACAGTCTAGATGTCATGGGTGACATTGGCTGTCAAATCACTTTTTTAGAGTTACAATGTCATTTTCCGATGGGTGGGCGAAACCAGTCACTCGCGATACCTATTTTGTATCCGGTAGGGAGGGAACTTAATTGTTTTCAGGATGAGCCATCATAAAATTACCATCAGACGTCACTTAAGGTAAGTTAGTCTGATTTCCTTATTTTACTTCAGGCTCAACCTGAAAATAATTTACATAGTAGATGTTTAGAGATCAAAATGGCCATATACTTACTTTTTGTGTGTTATTAATAGGATTGAGAAAAGTGAAATCCAATACAGGTTACAACCTATATTTTGGAATCACAAATTTATAAATTTTCACCCTTTGAAGCTACCAATGTAATAATATTTATACCTAATATAAAATAAAAAAATATTTAGGTAGATAGCATACCAAATTAAAAGAACTCTGTTTTGTTACATGTTAATTAGCAATAATATTCCATGAAAAATTTAATTAACATTATTGATATCATATAAATAAAATTTGCAAAATTAAGATCATTTCTGTCACTTAGAAATTTTTGAAAATTGTCTGCACTTAAAATTAATCCTTTTATCGCAGGTGACTTTACAAACATTGAGTTTCTCAGACACAGCACACCCCGACCCAGAACAACCACTTGCGGATCACAAAAAGAGCCTTCCTGTGGGAATCGAACCCACAACGGTCGGGCGGAAGGCTGGCATCTAAACCAGTATGCCATATTTGCAATTGATTGATAGAGCTGCTATTTTTGCCTTTAAAGCAGCATGTCCCTGTTACTATGTGCAGAGAAAAAAACTAGTGTCAAAGCATATAAGGATTTCTTGGTCCAACTGCTTTGTTTGGAGTGTAGCTTTTTACAAGGATTCTTAGTGGTATTTAACAGGAAAGGTATCTCCTCAAACTTCCTTCATGTATATGTGTATGTTTTTAAGGTATGAACTGGTCACACTATCTCATTTTCATATTACTATAACTACAAAATGGTGTTTCCTTTTCGTTTTATTGGATATTTTAAGAATATCAAACATTAACCCTTTTTTTTTTGTTTAGGCGGGAAAAAATGTACCTAACCGCACACCCCGTTGTTCGGGGCAACAAACAGGGTAGTGTGGGGCCCTCACCCACTAAATAAACCCGCCGTGTGCCGTCTCTCCACCTTTCTTGGCGGACCACTGGAACTATGTTACATTCCTTCGGTGGTATCAAACATTAACCCAAAGTGTGAAAAAGCGAAATCGATAACAATACAGTTCACGAGCATGATCTGAACATGCATTGCCTAAAATACCGTCTCAAATGCCCTGCCAAATCAGCCATGGTGACAATTACTTTTAATGTATATGACTAAGCCTGTCATACGCTTAAAAAATAACAGAATAATATAAAAAATATTCGTTATGACACAAGCAGATGTCAAATGAATGTTTAGTTTTAATTGAAACTAATGTTCTCACTTGTGGACAGTGGACAGCAGTCAGAGCTAATATGGTGGGCAGTAACCAGAACTAATTTTTTTTTGGACATATCTTTTAGATCCAAAATATTTAGCGTGTTATTTCAGAATTCTATTACTAATGCAGGTTTCCAGGATGTTGTATATCTAGGAAGAGAGGGCCTTTGTCTAAATGCTCCCTTAAATAGCATCTTTACATTCTCAGCCTTCCCAACTTCAGAGCCTACTAGTAGAGACAACCCTGAGCAATTTGTATTTAATATAGAATAGACACAACCAGTGAATATTAAACGCTTGTGAAAAAAAAAACTTATTATATATGTTACAGTAAACATAGCATCACGCCTGTATTCCCCGAAGGGATAGGCAGAGGTGTATCACACACCCACGGCTCGCAAGCTATGTTCAAATCCCACATACCTCCCATATACTGAGAACCTTTCTTTTCACGAAGAAGCCCAACAACACTGCCCGGCCCGGGGATCAAACCCGAGACCTAGTGCTCAGCAGTCCTAGGAGTAAAAGGAAAACCATGACTTTGCTGACCACCAGTGAAAATCGAGAATTTCATCAGTGTGATAATTTCTTAATTTTCCCTAACATTTAGTTATTACTGAAAGGGGGGGAAATCCATAAAGGAAAATTTGACTACAATCTAATGTTAATAGTTACTTTATCATGTCATAGGCAATTGGGTCTCCTATTCGAAGACATATTTTCAGTTCTGGTTATGGTGGCAGCTGAGCCACGGCTCACCCAATGGTAATGGTAACCGTCGCTCATGGATACCAAGAGTATTGTCAGGCCACTGCTTATCAATCCATTTGACAGATATGAAATTAAAGAATAAATGGCTCCCGCTTCAACCAAAACACACCAATGTGCTTCACGGCTAGTGTAACGGGAGATGGTGGTACCAACCCACTCGGGCCCGATAGTGAGTGAGTACTCCCACATGGTATCTGGCCATATAGCAAGTGAGTAATCCCACCTGGTACCCAACCCCATCACCAGTAATTTTAGTGGTGACAATTGCTTACTTGCCTTAGTCGGAATTAATAATCTACCAAGAAATTTACACTGTCTACTAGAGTTAAGTTATTATTTTAACAGTTTAGTGTAAAACCTAAATATTTGAGATCTGTTTAATATTTATATATATTTTTAGCATTTGACATGCTTAGCACTATACATTAAACACAAAGTGAAAAATGTGAAATCGAAAATAACAGTCAGGAGCAGGATTTGAACCTGCATCTCCTGGATACCGTCCAGATGCTTTACCAATTCAGCCATCCTGACAATTGCTCCTGACTGCTAATTTCGATAACACATTCATACTTAACGTCTTTGGGTGACGCCTGCACCATCTGTCGGAAGTATTTTCATACATTATACCGACCAGGTAAACTTAATTTTACAATTAAGATTTTACCTAATAATGACGCAAACCCTATAAATATTTATATATATTTTTAGCATTTGACATGCTTAGCACTATACATTAAACACAAAGTGAAAAATGTGAAATCGAAAATAACAGTCAGGAGCAGGATTTGAACCTGCATCTCCTGGATACCGTCCAGATGCTTTACCAATTCAGCCATCCTGACAATTGCTCCTGACTGCTAATTTCGATAACACATTCATACTTAACGTCTTTGGGTGACGCCTGCACCATCTGTCGGAAGTATTTTCATACATTATACCGACCAGGTAAACTTAATTTTACAATTAAGATTTTACCTAATAATGACGCAAACCCTATAAATATTTATATATATTTTTAGCATTTGACATGCTTAGCACTATACATTAAACACAAAGTGAAAAATGTGAAATCGAAAATAACAGTCAGGAGCAGGATTTGAACCTGCATCTCCTGGATACCGTCCAGATGCTTTACCAATTCAGCCATCCTGACAATTGCTCCTGACTGCTAATTTCGATAACACATTCATACTTAACGTCTTTGGGTGACGCCTGCACCATCTGTCGGAAGTATTTTCATACATTATACCGACCAGGTAAACTTAATTTTACAATTAAGATTTTACCTAATAATGACGCAAACCCTATAAATATTTATATATATTTTTAGCATTTGACATGCTTAGCACTATACATTAAACACAAAGTGAAAAATGTGAAATCGAAAATAACAGTCAGGAGCAGGATTTGAACCTGCATCTCCTGGATACCGTCCAGATGCTTTACCAATTCAGCCATCCTGACAATTGCTCCTGACTGCTAATTTCGATAACACATTCATACTTAACGTCTTTGGGTGACGCCTGCACCATCTGTCGGAAGTATTTTCATACATTATACCGACCAGGTAAACTTAATTTTACAATTAAGATTTTACCTAATAATGACGCAAACCCTATAAATATTTATATATATTTTTAGCATTTGACATGCTTAGCACTATACATTAAACACAAAGTGAAAAATGTGAAATCGAAAATAACAGTCAGGAGCAGGATTTGAACCTGCATCTCCTGGATACCGTCCAGATGCTTTACCAATTCAGCCATCCTGACAATTGCTCCTGACTGCTAATTTCGATAACACATTCATACTTTTTTGATCTATATTTTTTAGCATTTGACATGCTCCGCCACTTTTTAAAGTATAAATTATTTGAGAATAAGGAAAAAGAGATTTTTTGTACTAGCGGGAATCGAACCCGCGTCTTTTCCAATCCGGGGAAGTGCTCTAAGCCACTGAGCTATAGTACAGGTACTTCGACCATCCCAATCTCCTTATTACATTTGTCTTTACGACCAGCGCCATCTATCGGAAGCATTTACATGCATTAAACCGATATAGTAAGTTTAATTTTACAATTAAAATTCATACTATTTGATGGCGCGATTTTTTAAACATTTTTGATCTATATTTTTTAGCATTTGACATGCTCCGCCACTTTTTAAAGTATAAATTATTTGAGAATAAGGAAAAAGAGATTTTTTGTACTAGCGGGAATCGAACCCGCGTCTTTTCCAATCCGGGGAAGTGCTCTAAGCCACTGAGCTATAGTACAGGTACTTCGACCATCCCAATCTCCTTATTACATTTGTCTTTACGACCAGCGCCATCTATCGGAAGCATTTACATGCATTAAACCGATATAGTAAGTTTAATTTTGCAATTAAAATTCATACTATTTGATGGCGCGATTTTTTAAACATTTTTGATCTATATTTTTTAGCATTTGACATGCTCCGCCACTTTTTAAAGTATAAATTATTTGAGAATAAGGAAAAAGAGATTTTTTGTACTAGCGGGAATCGAACCCGCGTCTTTTCCAATCCGGGGAAGTGCTCTAAGCCACTGAGCTATAGTATAGGTACTTCGACCATCCCAATCTCCTTATTACATTTGTCTTTACGACCAGCGCCATCTATCGGAAGCATTTACATGCATTAAACCGATATAGTAAGTTTAATTTTGCAATTAAAATTCATACTATTTGATGGCGCGATTTTTTAAACATTTTTGATCTATATTTTTTAGCATTTGACATGCTCCGCCACTTTTTAAAGTATAAATTATTTGAGAATAAGGAAAAAGAGATTTTTTGTACTAGCGGGAATCGAACCCGCGTCTTTTCCAATCCGGGGAAGTGCTCTAAGCCACTGAGCTATAGTACAGGTACTTCGACCATCCCAATCTCCTTATTACATTTGTCTTTACGACCAGCGCCATCTATCGGAAGCATTTACATGCATTAAACCGATATAGTAAGTTTAATTTTGCAATTAAAATTCATACTATTTGATGGCGCGATTTTTTAAACATTTTTGATCTATATTTTTTAGCATTTGACATGCTCCGCCACTTTTTAAAGTATAAATTATTTGAGAATAAGGAAAAAGAGATTTTTTGTACTAGCGGGAATCGAACCCGCGTCTTTTCCAATCCGGGGAAGTGCTCTAAGCCACTGAGCTATAGTACAGGTACTTCGACCATCCCAATCTCCTTATTACATTTGTCTTTACGACCAGCGCCATCTATCGGAAGCATTTACATGCATTAAACCGATATAGTAAGTTTAATTTTGCAATTAAAATTCATACTATTTGATGGCGCGATTTTTTAAACATTTTTGATCTATATTTTTTAGCATTTGACATGCTCCGCCACTTTTTAAAGTATAAATTATTTGAGAATAAGGAAAAAGAGATTTTTTGTACTAGCGGGAATCGAACCCGCGTCTTTTCCAATCCGGGGAAGTGCTCTAAGCCACTGAGCTATAGTACAGGTACTTCGACCATCCCAATCTCCTTATTACATGCATGTAAATGCTTCCGATAGATGGCGCTGGTCGTAAAGACAAATGTAATAAGGAGATTGGGATGGTCGAAGTACCTGTACTATAGCTCAGTGGCTTAGAGCACTTTCCCGGATTGGAAAAGACGCGGGTTCGATTCCCGCTAGTACAAAAAATCTCTTTTTCCTTATTCTCAAATAATTTATACTTTAAAAAGTGGCGGAGCATGTCAAATGCTAAAAAATATAGATCAAAAATGTTTAAAAAATCGCGCCATCAAATAGTATGAATTTTAATTGCAAAATTAAACTTACTATATCGGTTTAATGCATGTAAATGCTTCCGATAGATGGCGCTGGTCGTAAAGACAAATGTAATAAGGAGATTGGGATGGTCGAAGTACCTGTACTATAGCTCAGTGGCTTAGAGCACTTCCCCGGATTGGAAAAGACGCGGGTTCGATTCCCGCTAGTACAAAAAATCTCTTTTTCCTTATTCTCAAATAATTTATACTTTAAAAAGTGGCGGAGCATATCAAATGCTAAAAAATATAGATCAAAAATGTTTAAAAAATCGCGCCATCAAATAGTATGAATTTTAATTGCAAAATTAAACTTACTATATCGGTTTAATGCATGTAAATGCTTCCGATAGATGGCGCTGGTCGTAAAGACAAATGTAATAAGGAGATTGGGATGGTCGAAGTACCTGTACTATAGCTCAGTGGCTTAGAGCACTTCCCCGGATTGGAAAAGACGCGGGTTCGATTCCCGCTAGTACAAAAAATCTCTTTTTCCTTATTCTCAAATAATTTATACTTTAAAAAGTGGCGGAGCATGTCAAATGCTAAAAAATATAGATCAAAAATGTTTAAAAAATCGCGCCATCAAATAGTATGAATTTTAATTGCAAAATTAAACTTACTATATCGGTTTAATGCATGTAAATGCTTCCGATAGATGGCGCTGGTCGTAAAGACAAATGTAATAAGGAGATTGGGATGGTCGAAGTACCTATACTATAGCTCAGTGGCTTAGAGCACTTCCCCGGATTGGAAAAGACGCGGGTTCGATTCCCGCTAGTACAAAAAATCTCTTTTTCCTTATTCTCAAATAATTTATACTTTAAAAAGTGGCGGAGCATGTCAAATGCTAAAAAATATAGATCAAAAATGTTTAAAAAATCGCGCCATCAAATAGTATGAATTTTAATTGCAAAATTAAACTTACTATATCGGTTTAATGCATGTAAATGCTTCCGATAGATGGCGCTGGTCGTAAAGACAAATGTAATAAGGAGATTGGGATGGTCGAAGTACCTGTACTATAGCTCAGTGGCTTAGAGCACTTCCCCGGATTGGAAAAGACGCGGGTTCGATTCCCGCTAGTACAAAAAATCTCTTTTTCCTTATTCTCAAATAATTTATACTTTAAAAAGTGGCGGAGCATGTCAAATGCTAAAAAATATAGATCAAAAATGTTTAAAAAATCGCGCCATCAAATAGTATGAATTTTAATTGCAAAATTAAACTTACTATATCGGTTTAATGCATGTAAATGCTTCCGATAGATGGCGCTGGTCGTAAAGACAAATGTAATAAGGAGATTGGGATGGTCGAAGTACCTGTACTATAGCTCAGTGGCTTAGAGCACTTCCCCGGATTGGAAAAGACGCGGGTTCGATTCCCGCTAGTACAAAAAATCTCTTTTTCCTTATTCTCAAATAATTTATACTTTACATTCATACTTAACGTCTTTGGGTGACGCCTGCACCATCTGTCGGAAGTATTTTCATACATTATACCGACCAGGTAAACTTAATTTTACAATTAAGATTTTACCTAATAATGACGCAAACCCTATAAATATTTATATATATTTTTAGCATTTGACATGCTTAGCACTATACATTAAACACAAAGTGAAAAATGTGAAATCGAAAATAACAGTCAGGAGCAGGATTTGAACCTGCATCTCCTGGATACCGTCCAGATGCTTTACCAATTCAGCCATCCTGACAATTGCTCCTGACTGCTAATTTCGATAACACATTCATACTTAACGTCTTTGGGTGACGCCTGCACCATCTGTCGGAAGTATTTTCATACATTATACCGACCAGGTAAACTTAATTTTACAATTAAGATTTTACCTAATAATGACGCAAACCCTATAAATATTTATATATATTTTTAGCATTTGACATGCTTAGCACTATACATATACAGGATGGCTGAATTGGTAAAGCATCTGGACGGTATCCAGGAGATGCAGGTTCAAATCCTGCTCCTGACTGTTATTTTCGATTTCACATTTTTCACTTTGTGTTTAATGTATAGTGCTAAGCATGTCAAATGCTAAAAATATATATAAATATTTATAGGGTTTGCGTCATTATTAGGTAAAATCTTAATTGTAAAATTAAGTTTACCTGGTCGGTATAATGTATGAAAATACTTCCGACAGATGGTGCAGGCGTCACCCAAAGACGTTAAGTATGAATGTGTTATCGAAATTAGCAGTCAGGAGCAATTGTCAGGATGGCTGAATTGGTAAAGCATCTGGACGGTATCCAGGAGATGCAGGTTCAAATCCTGCTCCTGACTGTTATTTTCGATTTCACATTTTTCACTTTGTGTTTAATGTATAGTGCTAAGCATGTCAAATGCTAAAAATATATATAAATATTTATAGGGTTTGCGTCATTATTAGGTAAAATCTTAATTGTAAAATTAAGTTTACCTGGTCGGTATAATGTATGAAAATACTTCCGACAGATGGTGCAGGCGTCACCCAAAGACGTTAAGTATGAATGTGTTATCGAAATTAGCAGTCAGGAGCAATTGTCAGGATGGCTGAATTGGTAAAGCATCTGGACGGTATCCAGGAGATGCAGGTTCAAATCCTGCTCCTGACTGTTATTTTCGATTTCACATTTTTCACTTTGTGTTTAATGTATAGTGCTAAGCATGTCAAATGCTAAAAATATATATAAATATTTATAGGGTTTGCGTCATTATTAGGTAAAATCTTAATTGTAAAATTAAGTTTACCTGGTCGGTATAATGTATGAAAATACTTCCGACAGATGGTGCAGGCGTCACCCAAAGACGTTAAGTATGAATGTGTTATCGAAATTAGCAGTCAGGAGCAATTGTCAGGATGGCTGAATTGGTAAAGCACCTGGACGGTATCCAGGAGATGCAGGTTCAAATCCTGCTCCTGACTGTTATTTTCGATTTCACATTTTTCACTTTGTGTTTAATGTATAGTGCTAAGCATGTCAAATGCTAAAAATATATATAAATATTTATAGGGTTTGCGTCATTATTAGGTAAAATCTTAATTGTAAAATTAAGTTTACCTGGTCGGTATAATGTATGAAAATACTTCCGACAGATGGTGCAGGCGTCACCCAAAGACGTTAAGTATGAATGTGTTATCGAAATTAGCAGTCAGGAGCAATTGTCAGGATGGCTGAATTGGTAAAGCATCTGGACGGTATCCAGGAGATGCAGGTTCAAATCCTGCTCCTGACTGTTATTTTCGATTTCACATTTTTCACTTTGTGTTTAATGTATAGTGCTAAGCATGTCAAATGCTAAAAATATATATAAATATTTATAGGGTTTGCGTCATTATTAGGTAAAATCTTAATTGTAAAATTAAGTTTACCTGGTCGGTATAATGTATGAAAATACTTCCGACAGATGGTGCAGGCGTCACCCAAAGACGTTAAATATGAATGTGTTATCGAAATTAGCAGTCAGGAGCAATTGTCAGGATGGCTGAATTGGTAAAGCATCTGGACGGTATCCAGGAGATGCAGGTTCAAATCCTGCTCCTGACTGTTATTTTCGATTTCACATTTTTCACTTTGTGTTTAATGTATAGTGCTAAGCATGTCAAATGCTAAAAATATATATAAATATTTATAGGGTTTGCGTCATTATTAGGTAAAATCTTAATTGTAAAATTATGTTTACCTGGTCGGTATAATGTATGAAAATACTTCCGACAGATGGTGCAGGCGTCACCCAAAGACGTTAAGTATGAATGTGTTATCGAAATTAGCAGTCAGGAGCAATTGTCAGGATGGCTGAATTGGTAAAGCATCTGGACGGTATCCAGGAGATGCAGGTTCAAATCCTGCTCCTGACTGTTATTTTCGATTTCACATTTTTCACTTTGTGTTTAATGTATAGTGCTAAGCATGTCAAATGCTAAAAATATATATAAATATTTATAGGGTTTGCGTCATTATTAGGTAAAATCTTAATTGTAAAATTAAGTTTACCTGGTCGGTATAATGTATGAAAATACTTCCGACAGATGGTGCAGGCGTCACCCAAAGACGTTAAGTATGAATGTGTTATCGAAATTAGCAGTCAGGAGCAATTGTCAGGATGGCTGAATTGGTAAAGCATCTGGACGGTATCCAGGAGATGCAGGTTCAAATCCTGCTCCTGACTGTTATTTTCGATTTCACATTTTTCACTTTGTGTCTGTTTAATATGTCATGTTTGAGATTGGCATCTGTCATGTGTTGTTGCTAAGCGTTAAATGCCATTGAAACAAATTACTGTTATATACCCATACTCCTCATATATGACATCACAGGTCTTAAAAGTGCTGTACACAAACTATATTTATAGTAGTCCTGTAAATCCATACAACTGTTAAAATTGGAATTTAAAATATTTCCTATGTTGTACAGCTGTTGGGACTAACAGATATGCTTCTTTTTAATCATGGTTGTCATGAAACAATCTTTATGTAGAAGTTCATAAATTTTTCATCTTAAAGTAAGATGTGTAGACAGAATTAATAAGAGATTTTAGATTCAAAATTAACCCATATCTACCAATAAGCCTGGGTACCAAGAATATATTAGATAAATATTGTCAGTTTTCAGGCTGACAGGGTAGTATAGCACCCAACTGGAGTAAATGATTAATTGAGCTCTTAATATTTGAAGTTATACAAATTCAGAGATAAAATTATTAAGAGTATTCTGGTTTGAAGATATAAATAGTTTGTATTAGATTAGGTATTGTTGACTCCATACCAGTATAACCATATTATCATCTGTAATTGTAATTACCTGTACCAGGATTTTGTACCTGTTGTGAGCCGTGTGGGGCATCAGGAATAGCTCCATCCCGTCTCTTCCTATGGGAGTCGTAAATGCCGACTAAGGGATTACCGGGGGATCGGGCAGCAGCGGTTCCCGGTCTACTAAAAACTTCCACTGCGATCGCCAACCCGCCTGCCAAGCGTGGCGATTATGGTAAAAAACCCCAAATGAGTGCACAGAGACAAACATCGACCCCCAGTCACGGCAGCTCCGCTATCCTGTGGCCTAACGATAGCGGGCCCGGTAACGGTGGATTAGGGGGTACTAAGAATCCCCGGTCGCGATCCGGCTACCACAAACGACTTCTGGCCCTGGTAACACACAACATCAGGACACTGAGGACTGACGAGAAGATCACCGCGCTGGAAGAGGAATTGAGCAAGATCCGATGGGACATTGTAGGATTATCAGAAGTGCGAAGACAGGGTGAGGGCACGATAATCCTCCAGTCCGGAAATTTGCTCTTCCACCGGGAGGGCGACTACCAGTCCCAGGGTGGTGTCGGGTTTATCGTTCGCAAGTCTGTCATAGGTAACGTGGAGAGGATTGAGAGTATGTCGAGTAGGGTAGCGTACCTTATACTCAGAATAACCAAACGGTATTCGCTGAAGGTCATACAGGTTTACGCACCTACCTCGACGCATTCCGACGACGAAGTGGAGGCCCTCTACGAGGACATCTCAGAAGCTATTCACGCGTCTAAATGTCACTTCACGGTGGTTATGGGAGACTTCAACGCAAAACTAGGCATAAGGAGAGACGATGAGCTGAGGGTGGGGCAATATGGATTTGGGCAGAGGAACCACAGGGGTCAGATGCTGTCTGATTTTCTGGAGAAGGAAGGTCTCTTCATTATAAATTCCTTCTTCAGGAAGCAGCCACAGCGGAAATGGGCCTGGATTAGCCCTGATGGTTCTGTGAGAAATGAGATTGACCTCATCTTAACGGACAAACGGCACATATTCAATGATGTCTGAGTGATCAGCAGGATTAAAACTGGGAGTGATCGCCGCTTAGTTAGAGGCATATTGAATCTAAATATGAAAGTCGAGAGGTCACGCTTGATGAAGTCTACGCTCCGACCAACACCTGCTCAATACCAGAACCCCGAAACCTTTCAGCTCGAACTACAAAATCGCTTTCAATGCCTAGACGAGTACGAATCAGCGAGCGATATGAACAACAGGTTCGTGGAAACTGTCCACGCGGTCGGGTTGACCTTCTTTAAGACCAGTCGCGTCAATAGGACTCAAAAATTTACGGACCAAACTCTTAAGCTCATGGCAAGACGGACAGAAATGGCGGTGCAGTCTTCGGCTGATTGGTCCAATCAGAGGCGACTAAACAGGCAGATCTCCAAGTCTATGCGACAAGACATTCGCCGATTTAATACCCTGCGTATTAAAGAGGCGATAGAGCGGAACCGAGGTTCCAAAGTGTTCGCGAGAGATCTGTCTGTTGGGAAAGCCAGCTGATCAAGCTCAAGACCAATGATGGCACTGTTGTTTCATCCAAAGATGAGATATTAAGAGAGTTCCATGAGTTCTATGGACAGTTATACAGATCCCAGAACCCTGTTTTCAGCTTGGTCCATGAGCCCAGATCCAAGTTAACTCGGCATTTTACCGAAGATATCCCGGACGACAGCCTGTACGAGATCAGAATGGCTCTCAAACAACTAAAGAACGGAAAGGCACCGGGAGAAGACGGAGCTCCGCTATCCCGTGGCCAGCTTCTGAGGGCAGGCGGAAAGCCGGTCCTCAAAGCCTTCCAGAAGCTATTCAATTCTGTCGTTCTCGGGGGCGACGTTCCAGGATCGTGGACCAGGAGTGTGGTGGTGCTGTTCTTAAAGAAAGGGGACAGAACCCTCTTGAAGAATTATAGACCCATCTCGCTCTTGAGCCACGTCTATAAGTTGTTTTCGAGAGTCATTATAAATCGACTCACGCGCAGGCTCGACGACTTACAGCCTCCCGAACAAGCCGGTTTCCGAAAAGGCTATAGTACCATAGACCACATACATACGCTGCGCCAGATTATACAGAAGAACGAGGAGTATAATCGGCCTCTGTGTCTAGCGTTTGTGGACTATGAGAAAGCCTTCAATTTGATCGAAACTTGGGCGGTGCTGCAGTCCCTTCAGCGGTGCCAAATTGACTATCGGTACATCGAAGTGTTGAAGTGTTTGTATAGAAACGCCACTATGTCTGTCCGAGTTCAGGACAAGAGCACAAAACCTATCCAACTGCAGAAAGGCGTAAGACAGGGAGACATCATGTCCCCGAAACTCTTCACCACTGCATTGGAAGATGTTTTCAAGCTCTTGGACTGGACTGGATTCGGCATCAACATAAATGGCGAATACATCACTCACCTTCGATTTGCAGATAGTATCGTGGTCATGGCAGAATCGCTGGAGGACCTTGGTACCATGCTCAATTACCTCAACAGTGTCTCCCGACTAGTGGGTCTAAAAATGAACATGGACAAGACGAAAGTCATGCACAATAACCATGTCATTTCAGCACCGGTCCTAGTCTGGAACGCGGATCTCGAAGTTGTCGATCACTATGTATACCTGAGACAAACAGTCCAGTTAGGTAGGCACAACTTCGAGAAAGAGGTCAATCGACGAATTCAGCTCAGCTGGGCAGCGTTCGGGAAGCTGAGGAAGATCTTCTTGTCCAATATTCCACAGTGTCTGAAGACGAAGGTCTGCGATCAGTGTGTGTTACTGGTGATGACTTACGGAACAGAGGCGTGGTCTCTAAATGTTGGCCTTATATCAAGGCTCAAAGTCGCTCAGCGTGCCATGGAGCGGGCTATGCTTGGGATCTCTCAACGTGATAAGATCCGTAATACGGAAATCCGTAGGAGAACGGGAGTAACCGACATAGCCAGCAGCCAGGGTCAGCATGCTGAAGTGGCAATGGGCAGGCCACATCGCTCGACGAACCGACAACCGTTGGGGAAGAAAGTTTCTCGAGTGGCGACCGCGTATTGGATGGGGGCAGTGTAGAACGGCCTGCCACCAGGTGGACCGATGACCTGGTCAAAGTCGCAGGCATTCGTTGGATGCAGGCGGCACAGGACTGTTCGCTGTGACGTTCCCTTGGGAAGGCCTATGTCCAGCAGTAGACGATGAAAGGCTGATGGACGGATGGATGGATGTGGGACCAGCGACAATTAATATCCTCTCTCAGATTGGTTCGCCGGTGCTCCATTTAGTGTATTTTTGGGTGCACATCTTATATGTTTTAGACTGCACTGTGGATGCTTGGGCCCTTCAGTCATACTGTTCTTCTGCTGCGTATTCTTGCGTGAGAGGCAACTCCAGTTTCCCAGACATTAATTGCAGCAGGGTTAGATTTCCGTAATTTCAAACCAGGTTTTTCTGTTACTTTGTTGCAATTTTTAATAAATACTGGTTTCTTGGAATTGATTCAGTTATTTTAATAAAAGATCTATCCAGAAGCGATACCAATAATAATTTCCTGATGTTAGTTTCATTATGATGTAGAGATGTCAAAAGTTTTGTTTCATCACTAAGCAATTTTAAGACCTCAAGTACCTCCTGTTGGGGAAAAATTTTAGTAATTTCCTGACCAAGGCAAAACAGAGCTACTTAATACCCAATTGTTGTTGTTTTTCTTGCAGCACCTCTGCAAAGAGATCCGTGCTCCTGGGAGGGTACATCTTTTAGGTATCTTGTATACCATCAGAGTTATCTTTCACCTCTTCACTGTCCTTAGAAACCAAGGTTTCCCACCTTAAGCTTATAAGACTATTTAGTGCCGGTCCATATTTATCTTCTGTATTTTTATCACCCAAGGTGACCATAATAACTCTTCCAATATTTATTTATATGAAGGTTATCTTCCTGTGACTCAAGACCAACTACCATAAGGTAGGTAGGTACTTATGTATGTTAGGACCATAATGACCATCATATTGTGTCACGCAGAATATGACAGTATAATTTACCAGAATTGATATCTCGTATCAAAAACTGATCTTCGTGCGGGAGTATCTCGTACTGGCACGGACATCGGTCAAAGTCACTCCAGATTAGGCATTCTGAACAAAGAAACATTTTGGAATTTCTGTGTCACATACAATATGATGGGATACACCAGAATTGATACCTCGTATCAAAACTGATCTTGAAGTATCTCGTACTGGCATGGACAGTGGTCAAGGTCACTCCAAATTCATCATTCTGAACAAAAACATTTTGAAAGCTCTGTGTCACGCACAATATGGATAGAGTATACCAGAATTGATATCTCGTATTGAAAACTGATCTTCGTGTGGAAGCTTGTATCTCGTACTGGCACGGACAACGGTCAAGATTCTCTCAGACTCATCATTCATCGCCTGGTCAAATAAACATTTTTTGGAATCTCGTTCCATTGTTCTATTTCCTTTTGTGAATAAATAAAGGCATCTCGCAGTGAAATTTCCTTTTCCGTAACCTAAAAAAGTTTGAAGTAATTACCACTTACTGACAGTTTTCTTTGTCTTGTTGTTCCTCCATAGGTGGTAAAGGGGACATGGATTGGTTCTGACGGTGAGACTGCAAGGGGTTTGCCGATCGGTTTGTTACCTATCGGGTCCGGCAACTAGTAGACTGCTGGAAACCGATAAAGAAAGCGATGGCGGCGTTGGCGCGATAATTATTTCAGTTTCTGTTTTATTCCCGCTAATTCTTCTAACACCAAATTATCCACGTCAGAGCTAGGCATAATTCATTAAAAACAAACAAATTACACAATATTGAATTTCTACGCATATATGCGCGAGCGCACGAATTTGGAAAGTGATTTGACAGCCAATGTCACCCATGACATCTAGACTGTGTAACCGCGTATTGTTTTTATTTTGTTTATAGGACTCAAAAAACTCGCGTCGAGCGTGTGTAACGGGATACTATTATGTAAATTGTATTCAGTATGAGCCTGAAATAAAATTATATAATTGAGGCACAATGCCGTTTCCTTCCAAATTTCAATTTTAAATAATATAATGATTAATATTGATAATTTCAGCTTACGCAAATATCTTTAGAAGTAAGTTTAATGTCCACGTCTTCGCGAATGGAACGCCATAATTGTCTTATGTTCCCCTTGTCAACAATTATTTCAATTATTTGATTAGTTCATAAACGTTCTAGGAGAATAATAAAACCGTAATAATTAATCAATGAATATTAAATTCGACAAACATTTTTTTTAAGGCGGGAAAAAATGTTCCTAACCGCACATCCCGTCGTTCGGGGCAACGAACAGGGTAGTGTGGGGCCCTCACCCACTAAAGAAACCGCCGTGTGCCGTCTCTCCACCTTTATTAGCGGGCCACTGGAACCATGTTACATTCCTACAACCTAGTAAGAAATTTCTTTACATGCTCAGGGCAGTTGTTTATCCATTTCCTTTTATATAATTTCAACGTAAATATTTCATTAATAACGACAACAAGCAACAACACCATCAATCTATTTGATACAAGACACGAGTACCCACTGGAATTATTAATAATACAAATTCACAAGCATTTCAATACGTAGTAACTTAATTCGACCAGTCAGTCTGATTGTAGTGCAGAACAGTTAAATAGCAAATCCGTTCAGTATTTTTGATCTATATTTTTTAGCATTTGACATGCTCAGCTACTTTTAAATTAAGACCGAAGTCGTATATACAAATGTAATGAGGAGATTGGGATGGCTGAAAGGTCGGTGCGGTAGCTCAGTGGCTTAGAGCACCTCCCCGGATTGGAAGGGACGCGGGTTCGAATCCCACTCCCACTAAAGTTCTCTTTTTCCTCATTCACAAATAATAATAATATACAAAGTATATTTTAAAAGTAGCTGAGCATGTCAAATGCTAAAAAATGTAGATCAAAAATGTTTAAAAAATCGCGCTATCATTTATAATATGAATTTTAATTGCAAAATTAAAATTTTGGACTAATACATGTAAATGCTTTCCAATAGATGGCGTTGGTCGTAAAGACAAATGTGATGTGAAGATTGGGATGGCCGAAAGGTCGGTGCGGTAGCTCAGTGGCTTAAAGCACTTCCCCGGATTGGAAGGGATGCGGGTTCGATTCCCGCTTGCACTAAAGTTCTCTTTTTCCTCATTCGCAAATAATTTATCCATTCATTAGTTATGGCGTTTTAATAAAAAAATGTTTTGGCGCCTAAATAGCCTAATACAGCCATTGTCCGGTACAGCGAACATTTTGAAATTGACGGGCATTTCTTTGTATGCAATTATAACGTATTGAATATTATTATTATAGGTGATTATCATATCGCATAATATATAAGAAAACTGCCTCGATGGTGTAGCAGTATTTAGCTTTTTCGTAAAAGGAAAAAATTTCAATAACAGTCCGCAGTTTGTAAGTGCCCGGCATACGTCAATAGGCTCACCCCCTAGTACGTGAAACTTAAACATAGCTGGCGAACCGTGGGTGTATAATACACCTTTGCCTACCCCTTCAGGGATATATTATTATAATAACAATATATAACTATAACTCAATATATTGAGTTATAGTTAAATAACTACTACAGCGTGCGAGTGAATCGGTCGGCCTCATAGATTTATAAATCTAGGTATGGTCGGCCTAATATGTCGCAGCCTTTTAGTGTTGTATATTTTTTTAAGCCTTCTTCTGTTCCACTATTGGGCACGGGTCTCCTCTCATGGTGAGAGGGTTTAGGCCATAGTCGACCACGCTGGCCCAGTGCGCACTGGGCCATCATAGTCGTAATTGTTAACGATTGACTGTAAGTTGATCGCGAGCATTAGGGCCGCTATTCATGCCCAGGCGATTCGCGGCGTGTATTTACACTATGATTTGTGCCGTGAAAAACCATCATCTGCACACTCGCAAAATTTCATGATTCTTTTGCAGTTTCTTTCGTGCGCTCTTTGATACCTTCACTGGTTTGGTGCTTTCTTCCATTACGCATTCTGGGCCAGCGAGCAACGGTATCGAATATTTATTTTTTATGAATAATTTGATAGATGCAAATGTTTTTCAGTTTTAGCAGAAAAAAGCTAGTTTTAGGTTATATCTCAGGTTCTCACTATAGTAGAGGAATAAAATGTATACCGGATTTTAAGTCTAAAAAATCCATTCAGTAGTTTTAGTGTGATGCGTGAACGAACAAACAGACAAAACAGAAAAATAGACAAAGAAAATGTTCTGTGTTCAGACACGCCTACAGTATTTTTTTCTCAAATATCTTAAATGTACAGACACAGCTCTGTTACAGCTTTATAATAGTTAGGTTAGCCGTACAGATCACATAGATAAATTACATAAACAAAACGTTATACAACTAACCTTGTGGGACTTTGATATAACAAGGGTAACCACCATCGAGTAACTGCCAAACTGATCGTATCTGCATGATAAATTGTGTAATGTTAGTTCGGACCTTCAGAATGAAATGCCTTTGACCTCTACGTTTCCGATTAAGCGTCCTCAGAACTTATCTTCCATTAGATTCTCTCCGCGACGTCGTGCGCGTGAACTTCAGAATATAAATACGTCACTCCACAGCCCATTAATTATCCCTTTATAAAGTAGTTATCCCAGAGGTACCTTTAATTTTTTTCTTACCACTGACGGAACATTCCAGTATAGCCAACACACGCGGCACACGGTGTGTTTAAGTATTTAATGGGTGAGGGCCCCACACTACCCTGTTCATTGCCCTGAATGACGGGGTCTGTGGTCAGGTACATTTTTCCCGCATTAACAAAAAAAAGGTACCTTTATTTTTTCCGAAATAAAACGTGTGTGTGATGTTTTTGTGTTGAAACTAACTATGTACTAAATTGTACATTTTTATTCTAATCGTAAAAATTTTCATGGGTCTTAAAGATTTCGACTTCAGTAGCCATTCCGTGGTCGAGAACCCACACGGCTTTGATTTAATAAAATTAAAAGATGGTGCTACCATCTTTAACTAAATAACCTTCTCCTGTCGATTAAATAATAATATAAATAAATATGTTATTTAAAAATAAAGAATGTACCTAACCACACACCCCGTCGTTCGGGGCAATGCACAGGTTAATGTGGGGTCCTCATCCACTAAATAAATCCGCCATGTGTATTGGCGGACCACTGAAACCGTGTGACCAACTTCAGTGGTCATTATGTCTATATAAATAATTGCTTTTCAAAAAAAAAAAGAACAAATAAATGTATTTTTTCTTTAACAAGATTCACTAGATTCGCTTTGAAGAGCTATCAAAAACAAAACCATGTTTATTAAAGCCGTAGATAGAGGATTATAATAGACTCGCTACTATTTTAATACTAAAGATGAAGAAAAGGATGTATATATTAAGTCATAGCAAGAGTGAGCGGGACACTATTATAACTTTTTTATTCTTTTCGCGTATGCGTTATTTTTGTTTGGACCCAATTCAACTGAGGTCCCAACAAAAAGGTGGCCAACCGTCCCCATCATCGGTATGTAAGCTTGTTTTTGTATTTACGTAAAAAAACGTTCATTAATCACATTATATACGCTAATTTTACACGTTCTAATACATTTTAAGCAATTTAATAAATTTCCAAGGTTGTCTGGATGAAGTCGCAGCTAGCGATAAGACCGCCCTTTGTACATTAATTTAAGAAACTTCCTTTTTTATGTAAAATTTCTATTGTACAATAAAGAGTATTGTTATGTTAGCAAAATATAAGCATAACTGCAATTTATTTTGTAGTTATCCAGGTAGTGTATTTTTAGTCTATAAAGTTATAATCTTAATTATCTTCTAAAATTATTCCGGTTATATCATATGTCAAACTATTACTATCTCGACACTGCATACGCTGAGAATGTGTCTATAATACCCTCTGTTATGCTATTTTTTATTTGAGAACTGTTTTTGTGGCACAATATTTTATTATCTGATTTAATTTTATATTTTATCCGTGTGGTGATGGATTAAGAATACAAGTGTCACCACCCCATTCTTTCCCACGGGTGTCGTATGAGGCGACTAAGGGACGTAAACAATTATCATCCATTCCACGTCTGGTGGTAGGGCTGGGTACCAAGTGGAAGTACTCACTTAGTATCCGGCCCGAGCGGGTTGGTACCACCATCTCCCGTGTGACCGGCCGTGAAGCACATTGTTGCGTTTTGGCTGTAGCAGGAGATAGCCGTTTATATTTCATTTCATCTGTGAAATGTATTGGTGAGCAGCGGCTTGACAATACTCTCGGTATAGTCGAGTCCATGGGCGACGGTTACCATTTACCATCAGATGGACCATGGCTCGTCTGCCACTACATGCATTAAAAAAAAAACAATCAACCGTACTATAGACGTAGAAGAGCGTAGCGAAAAATCCTACGTCTACGGTCCGTACTGTTTACTACCCCTATCTCTTACTATACAACGGTAGAGGGCGCACACAAAAGTAACTGTGACTTGCGTTGGATAGGTAAGTGACTTGCGTTAAAATTAACCCATTCCCTATGCGCTCATAGACACAATAGACAAATTGTTATGTATCATAAGAGTCATGCAACAGAGAACATGTTAATTAGCTGTAACAGAGCTATGTCCGTACATTTAAGATATTTGAGAAAAAAATGACTGTATAAGACTATATAGGCGTGTCTAAATACAAAACTATATTTTTAGAATTTTTATCTGTTTATCTGTTTGTCGGTTTGTTCGTTCGTGCATCACGCAAAAACTACTCATCGGATTATGATGCAACTTTTTTTATTTGATAGCTCTTGATTAGACTTAAAAACTGGTATACATTTTATCCCGCTACTATATCGGGAACTTGAGATATTACCTAAAAACTAGCTTTGCCCTTTGGCTGTCACTACACCGTCGCTACCGAGAATATACCGTCGACGTAATATTTATATAGGCTAGCCTTGGTATTAAAGAAGAGACGTTTTATCTTATGAATGTTTAATGCTATTTTGTATAATTATACAAACAAAATGTTCGATTTTTTGCTTTAATTCATGAAAAGAATTACGACAGATGAAACAAAATACATTAATGGTATTTCAAAGTGTTGCAACACCGTATTGAGTATTTCAGCTTCGTCTTATTGAACTCCAGTCGCATGTGATTAGAGGCTTAACTGATTGCACAAAGGCAATCTTCAGCGCTAGATTGAATTCCTTGGAGTTGTATAAACAGTCCTATAGATTAATTCAGCAAGACTTTGCAACACCCACTGAAGGTCAGCTTGGATTATTGAATTTATGGGGCGCAAAGTTTATGTAGGCCTAAAGAGAATACTCTATAATTACATTATGGCTTCCCTTAACTTGTGAAGCGTTAGCAATATTTCATAATTTGTGGGTGTTCAAAGGAAATTATCTTAGGACAAATTGATTTTATTCCATTGGCATTAAGAATGTTGTCAGTGTAAAAATTAACTAAGTACCTATTTTGGTATTGGTATTGGTTTGGCGAATCGTTCTCTGCAACTCCACGTCTGAGCGCGTGATTTGCGTGTGGGTGGGTGTGAATCCCATTATACTAAGTACTGCCTATATGCCATTCGAATAAGTTGCGATTTCTTGCTAAGAGTGAATATCGATGCGGTTATCGGTAGTCCTTGAGTTAGGACAGAAAGTTGGCGCACATGGATTATTTAGTAGGTGAGGGTGCTAGCCTAAACCCAGCCAGCTAAAAAAAATCGTGTCATAAGGATGCTACAAAATGTGATCAAATTATGCTGAAAAAAGAGAACATTTGACATCAAAATGAGCAGTGTAGTATTTACCAAAGTCTTACTGATTTACCAATTCGTGTCTAACACTGGAACAATAATATGATAAAGAAGGAGAAGAATATAATCTATGATTTTAATCTCATGTAGATTAAGGTGAACATAGTTTACACTTTTTATAAATTATAAATCACAACGACCTCGGTGGTGCAGCAGTAGCGTGAACCACTGCTGATCATGAGGTCTCGGGTTCGCTCCCTGGGTCAGGCAAGTGCTATTTAGCTTTTTAGTAAAAAGAAAAATTCTCAGTAGCAGCCCATAGTTTGGAAATGTGCTCGGTAGACAGCAATCGCATCGCCCCCTATTACGTGGTACTTAAACGTAGTTGGCGTACCGTGGGTGTGCCGTGTGCGACCGGCTTTAGAAATGTCCCACCCCTCTCTACCCATGGGAGTCGTAAGAGCCAACTGAGGGAATATCTGGGGAGTGGGTAGCAGCACTCCCACGAGTATTATTAACATCCACTGCAATCGCCAACCCGCCAGCCAAACGTGGCGATTACGGCATTATGCCTCATTTCTTGGGGAGGCCTATGTCTAGCAGTGTACGTTGAAAGGCTGATGGATGGATGGATGGGTGTGGAATACACCTCTGCCTGCCTCTTAGGGAATACAAGCGTGATGCTGTGTTTATAAATACTAATGATCTCCAGACCGTAATTTCGATCACAACAGCCACTGTCAAGAGATACTCGCTATATATGCAGGAGATATTATAGTGCACAAGTGTACTGCAATACAAGTGCACTCTCTGTTTCATCACTCTCATTGTCAAATAAGTAAACGACCCACATACATTTGGTCCGTGTGGTGACGGATTAAGAATATAAGTGTCACCACCCTTTTCTTTCCCACGGGTGTCGTACAAGGCGACTAAGGGAAGTAAGCAATTGTTACCCATTGCTGGTGGTAGGGCTGGGTGCCAAGTGGGAATACTAAATCACTTGCTATCGAGCCCAAGCACGTTGGTACCACCATGTCCTGTATGACCGGCCATGAAGCACATCGGTGTGTTTTGGTTGTAGCAGGATATAGCCATTAATTCTTTTATTTAATATATGTGAGATGAAATGGTGAGCAGCGGCTTTATAATACTCTCAGTATAATTGAGTCTATGAGCGATGGTTACCATTTACCATCAGGTGCGTCGTGGCTCATCTGCCATCATACGCAATAAAAAACACACATAATGGTATACGGTTACCGTAACCTATAGACGCTATCAACACCACAAGTATCACTCGAGCGTCTCCAACTCTAAGGAAAGGGATAGGAGGTGGAAAGGATTCATTCAAACCTCAATTCATTCAAGACCTCCTTTGTTTTGCAAACATTATTATTATCATCTCTTGTCACTCAACAACCGATAACGATTCAATAAAGTTCTTTATAATACATAGAACTAATTACTTTATATAACTTAATCACCCGCAGCGACAAACATGTAGCGAAACTAGATGCTCTTTTGTCTAATTTGCTAAATAAAATCAATTCACCCTGTTATAGTGGGCCGTAAAGGTAAGGTAATCCCTCGTGGCAATTATTCTCCGGTGCGGGAGTTATCTTTTTAATAAAAAAAGGAATAAAATGTATTTTACGATAAGTTCTGCTACGGAAATGTACGTATCTTTCGTTTTCTTATCCGGTGAAATACGAACCGAGGAAATCGCTTTTGTAGCGTAATCGTGTTTTGAGATCACGGTTAACTATTGTGTGCAGCTTCCAATTGATTTATCTCCCTATTCCAGAGCTTACGAGCTTAGGTTGGCGCCGCCCCGAGTGTAACTTGAGTTGGTTTATTTTCCGCCACTGGTGTTGAAGCCTTTGTAATTGGATTGTAAAATAAAAAGAAAATTGAGAGCAACATTTATTTTAGGACTTCATCTGCTCATTTTATTTTAAGTAGTGGTGCAACGAATATTGTTCAGACAAATACTAATGCGAGTGATCATTTTTATTCTCCGAATAGGAATAGTTGACTGCTTTTATTAATTACAGGATTTTTCCACTGTGTTTATATATACTACTAGCCTTTGCCAGCGGCTCCGCCGCAGCCAAAAGCTAGTTTTTGGGTTATATCTCATGTTTGCGATATAGTAGCGGGATAAAATATATACCAGTTTCAAGATCAGTATCAAGAGCTATCAAACAAAAAAAGTTGCATTAAAATCCATTCAGTAGTTTTTCCGTGATGCGCGAACAAACAAACAGATAAACAGACAAACAGACAAAAAATCTAAAAAAAAACATTTTGTGTTTATACACGCCTATTATACCTAATTCAGTATTTTTTTTTCTCAAATATCTTAAATATACAGGCATAGCTCTGTTACAGCCTTATAATAGTCGAGTAATCTATAAGATTATAAAGATGTAACAGAGCTGTGTCTATACATTTAGGATATTTAGGAAATAAAATTTTAAATTTAAAACTCCCCCTGACATAAGAAAGACCAATAAAAAGTATACTTGGCCTGGTTCTTCAACTTAAATATTTAAATACTTAATTAGTTACTGTATCTGTGTTGAAACAGTAGTATGAGCGACTTTTGATCATGAGGTCTCGGGTTTAACCCCCAGATTGGGCAATGTTATTGAGCATTTTTGTAAAATAAAAAATCTCAGTAGCAGCCCGGAGCTTAGAAATGTGCCCGGTAGATGCCAATAGGCTCACCCCCTATTACGTGGGACTTAAAAATAGCTGGCGAACCGTGGGTGTGTAATACACCTCCGCCTACCCCTTCGGGGAATACAGGCGTGATACTATGCTATGTTAATAGTTATAGTTTCTGACTAGTATAGTTATTTATAATACTTAGAACCAATTGGTTTTCTGTTCTTTTATTTTATTTATTTTGCGGTCCCCCGACGCGGCTACGCTTGAATCACAAATAAAAGAAACCGCATGCAAATCGGTTCACCCGTTTAAGACACATAGTTGTCAAACTTCTAACACCCCTTTATGCGTTGGGGGTTAAAATATTGTATTAGTATGGTTAGGCGTATCTAGATACAAAAAAAAATATTAGAATTTACGTCGGTTTGTTTCTTTGCACATCACGCAGAAACTACTGACCGGATTTTGATGACACTACTTTAGTTAACTGCTCTTGATTCGGTTGTAGCCTAAGATATAACTTAAATACTAGCTGTTGGCAATGAAACGCATTGAACTATATGACTAGTGGGAAATGAGACAGACTGAAATATAAGAAATAAAAGGATTTTTTTTTAATAATATCACAACCAGATATCAAAATGCATTCCAATATGTTGAGAGCTGTGAACTTTATTGTGAATAAATTTAAATGGAAAGCATTCCCGATATATTACACATTCTTTATACATATAAAAAAAAGGTGGTGCTGTCTGTATTTAAATGGCATTTATATTAAATAAAGGAGGGGGCTAATATTTTTTTCATATCTGTCTATAGTTCACGCACATCTGAATGGATTTTAATATGGTTCTTACTGTAGATAGAGGTTGCTTTGGGTAGAACATTTATTATATCATTTAATTTGCTGTATGACAGATAAAAGTGATCCTCATATAAAGATATTCAATTAAATTCTACGCGAAGGAATTTAGGGTAACTTGTAGAGATATATATCATAGTAAAGATTGCCAGCGAAACCATCAAAATTTCCTTTATATTTTCGGGAGCCTATTAAGCCAGCATAGGATACTTTTAATCTTAGAAAAAAAAAATCTTTTAATCTTAAAAAAAGAAGTAAAGAATTTATATATTGTTTTTTTAAACTACGTGATTGGTAAACAAGCATTCTGCCCCCCTGATGGTAAGCGGTTATCGTTGCTTATAGTAGCAACACCAGAGAAGCATCATACCCGATCGCCCACTCAATGGAAAAGGATATATGGTGGAGATGAAGATAAATAAGGAGAGGATAAAGCCCCTCCTTATCCTCTGCTTATTTTGTTTAGTGAAACATAAAAGTGTAGAAGTACCCATCGTAGTTTTACTATGATCTTCTTTGACAGGGTGCTACTTCTCCGATCGAGCTGGCCCTTATATTTTGAAAGACCACGCGGTGAAGTCGCGGATAGAATTTCAAAATAGTTTATTCGTTCTAACAAGATAAAAAAAAGTTTTAAGCTCCATCAAGATAAAAGAAGTTTTAAACTGTTTATACCACAATAGTGGTTTGACCGTTTTTTAACTTTTTTAGGGGGATATCATTTGCCTACCACACACCCCCCTGTCCGGGGAGAAAACAGGGTAGTGCCTCACCCACTAAAACCCGCCGTGCGCCCTCACCCATCCGTACTCGATGGACCACGGGTACCACGTGTATTCTCTTCAGTGGTCCGCGCAGTGGATAGTCCCGTCCAGCTCCCTCTCTGAGTGACGTCCCCGCGCACCTGGGACGTCACACCTTCGCGGTAGGCTCAACGCGGGTGGTGGACAATACATTCAGTCAAGAAAGTATTGGGAATGGATGATTTGTTTATGGCTCCAAATTCAAATTTTAGTTTTTTTTTTTTTGTCGTTGTTAGATTGGCACAACTGTTATCCATTTTGGCGCGGAGTTTGAGTTGCATCTGTTATTTATATTAAATACAGTGCTGTTTTTAGTTATATCATATCTAGTGTGTATTGCGAATTTCATAATGCACAATAACATCGAACAAAGAGTTTGTCTTAAATTTTGCATCGCCAATGGAATTTCATATTCGGAGTCACTGAAAATGTTACAGAAGGCTTACGGTGAATCGACTTTCTCAAAAACACGTGCTCATGAGTGGTACAAAGCGTTTAAAAACGGTCGAGATGTGATGGAAGATTTGCCTCGCTCTGGTAGGCCATCAACGTCTGCAACTGAAGTTAACATTGCAAAAGTGAAGGAAATAGTGACTGAAAATCCTCATTGAACTTTAAAAGAGATAGCCGCCGAACTTTCTGTGTCTCACGAGTCAATCCGTACCATTTTAAATAATCAGTTGGGTATGAAACATGTTTCCGCTCGGCTAGTTCCAAAAGACCTGAATTTTCTCCAAAAACTCAATCGCATGACAGTCGCTGAGGACATGCTAGAACGAGTTAATTCCAACCCAACATTCATGAAACGCGTTGTTACTGGTGACGAGACGTGGGTTTACGAGTTTGACATGCAAACTAGTCAACAAGCTTCGGAGTGGCGACTTCCAACTGAACCGAAACCGAAAAAACCAGTCGATCAAAAGTCAAAGTCATGTTGACTGTTTTCTTTGACTATCGCGGTGTTGTGCACTCGGAATTCTCGCCGGAAGGTCTAACGGTAAATAAAGAATATTATTTGAACGTTATGCGGCGTTTAAAAGAGCAAATTCGACAAAAAAGGCCAGATTTGTGGAAAGAAAATTCTTGGATTTTGCACCACGACAATGCGCCTTCGCACAAGGCCATCATTGCGAATGAATTTTTGTCCAAACACTCAACAAATACCATAGAGCAATCACCATATTCACCAGATATGGCTCATACCGAGTTCTTTCTTTTTCCTTAACTCAAATTACCACTTTTGGCACCCGTTTTCAATCGTTATAAGACATAAAGGAGAATTTGCGGCGAGAACTAAACTCAATTCCGGAAACAGCGTTTAAAAAATGTTTTGGTGATTGGATTATTCGTTGGCGTAAGTCTATCGTTTCTGAAGGAGCATACTTTGAAGGTGATTAAATAAATTTGGATGAATAACAACAATTTTGTGTATTATTGATCTTTTCCTGGTACTTTCTTGACAGAGTAGTATAGTGTTTTGTCCCGCGTTACTGCGCGTATCACTAGCTCTTAAACGCAATTACATCTGACTGTAATTCAAAATTTGGTCCATAACCTCGTTTCAGCGTCCCCACAATATCTACTTAGCAGGATTAAAATACTCCACGTATTTATTGAAGCTATTATTTATTTTTATACTAATATTCGTTTAATTCAGTTTAGGTATTTGTGAAAAGTAGCTTTAGTAACTATAATTTTTTCGAGATTTTCATGAAAAGAATTACTAGGGAATCCGGCCGTTCGTGGCGATTGCAATCGCGTTATTGCGGATACACTAGCCTCAAGCGCTAAGTTATTAGTAACTTTGACGATTTTAAGTGGTATATAATAAGCCTATAACGTAAAGATACTTTTGAATTTGAAGATAAAAAGTATAATAATATGTTAATCCAACGCCTCGTCTATACCTATGAAATTGCATCTAAATCCACGCAGTGTTTTAGGCGTAATTGACGGCCACACATATAAACATCCAACGTCTTCACAAACTTTCGCATTTTTAATATCAGTTGGAAGTAGGACTGGTAGGATTGCGTGATGTTATATGTATAGCTGGTGTTGGTTATTTATAATGTAGCTTTAGTAATTTTTTTTTATTATTAAAGTGAAAACTTCTTTTAGAGCGGTACGCATATTTTTAGATGAGATAAAATCTCTAAACTCGCGACACCGTTATGAGACGCAGCTATGGTGTGTGCATTTGACACACTTCCCGGTTTCCGATTGAGCTGAAATTTTACACCCATATGTATATCGCGTGACAATGCAATATTATGATAACATGGAGCTGATCTGATGATGGAGCTGGAAGGTGGACCTAGGAACTCTATAATGAAACGTCGCAACCCCATCGAGTTTGGGCTTGTATGATTCGTCTTGACGAGTACTTTGTCTCTAGATGGTATCCAGGGTATTTAGTATATTACATATCTATAGGTGGAGTATAATTAAACTGCCTCGGCGTTCCAGTGGTAGTGTATGCTACTGCGAATCACAAGGTATCGGGTTTAATTCCCAGGTCGAGTTTTTCTGTCAAAGATTCTCGATAGCAGCTCGAGGTTAGAAAGACGGCTGTCCTTCATCTCTGTGCCTTAAAAAGCATATAAAGCCGTTGTTCCTGATCTCTCTTCGGTTGTGTCGGAATGCCATCCGATCGTAATGAGAATAAGAGACTACTCACATTTATTCAACTCTATTCAGCCCCCTTAGAATGAAAAACGAAACGTTAGACGGCCTTTCGTTTCACTTCCTTGAGATTATTTGTGATTGGTCGTCTGAATCACGCGTCGAAATCTCGACTAATCAGAAATCACGCGTCGGACTGTTGATCAATTCAAAATGAAAGTTCGTTTAACGTTGCGTTTTTGATTCTATGGGGGCAGCTTATGCCTATAGAAAACAATGATTTCGCGGCAAACGGGTATAAAATTGGGACAGCTGATGTCTTTTATCATACGTGTGCTATAGAGTTCAGCGCAAAGTAATTATAATTATAGACGGGCCTCGTAGCGTAGTCGGTAGTGTAACTGACTTCCGGGCACAAGGTCGTGGGTTCGATTCCCACTCAGGACAATTATTTGTGTGATAAACAAAGATATTTGTACTGCGTCTGGATATTTTCTATCTATTATTATGTATGTATTTCCAAAAAAAGTAATTTGTGTATTATATCCGTAATTTGGTACCGATAGCACAAGCGTTAAGCTTAGTTTGGGATCAGAGGACGCTGTGTGAAATGTCCGTGAATATTTATTTTATTATTCTATTTATAGAGATAATGACGGATTTTTTTCATTTTTACGACTCTGTACGTGGCTGATAGAAGCAGAACTATATAAGAGTGACCAAAATCGATCAGCGAAAAGCGAATGGCGGTGAATAAGTGCGAGAAGTCCCTAAAGGAACAGAGAGTGCACTTGTGTTAGCGCATTCACTCGTGCACAACAATATCTTCCTGCTTATATGGCTAGTGTCTGTTTATAATGGCCGCCATGACAGAATTTACATTCTGGAGATTATTATATTTATTACAATTATTAAAGTCGAAAACATTTAATTGAAAACAATTTTAAAAAGAATATGTTTTAGTCTATATCTCCATCCATCCATCCATCCATCAGCCTTTCGACGTCCACTGCTGGACATAGGCCTCCCCAAGAGAACACCACAACAAGCGGTCCTTTGCGCTCATATGGGGGATAGTACCGTAATCGCCACGCTTGGCGGGCGGGTTGACGATCGCAGTGGATGTTGTTAATACTCGGGGGAGTGCTGCTGCCCACTCTCCCGGTATTCCCACAGTCGGCTCTTACGACTCCTATGGGTGGAGAGGGGTGGGAACATTCTAAAGCCAGCCCCACACGGTCAAGTCTATATCTAAGTGACTCTGATGGACAAAGTGAGAAATAGTGTGATACGAGAATGCTGCGGTGTAAAAGAAGATGTAGTGACGAAAATAGATAAAGAATAGAGAATGCTTAGGTGGTTCAAATACATAGAGAGGATGGATGAAAGAAGATTAACGAAACAGATATACAAGGCGACTGTGAATGGGCACATTGGTAGAGGTCGACCTAGGAGAACGTATTTTGACCAGATTGGAGACGTTCTTAAAGAAGGCCAGATTAAGAGTACTCGAAACCAACGATCATGCATGAGAGCGCTGAAGAAAGTAGATGAAGCGAAATATGTGTGTCGGGATCGTAGCAAGTAGAGAGATGTGGTCTCCTGCCTACTCCTACGGGAAAAAGGCGTGATAATATGTACGTATGTATCTATGTATATCTAAGATTTTCTTTCGTAAAAATTTATGTAATAAACTTTCATACAAAAGCTTTATTTTCTGTTAAAATATTACTTTTCTACCTCACAAAAGCAAATGATACCCTATATCATGTGTGAGATATTAAAGTTACATCTTAGATGTGCACTCCTGTCTTTTATTTGCTTGGGGTAAATCACAAGCCAGTGATTTCAAATGATGCCAGTCAAATGAAGAATGAGGTGTTACATTTTTATTTTTGACTAGCTGCTACCCGCGATTTAATCTGCATAGATTTTTTTTTTTGCGGAACCCTAATTATATCTTTAAAGTAAAAGTAGCCTATATTACTCCTTATAACATCAGCAATTTGCCAGTGAAACTTCCGTGCAAATCGATCCGTTTCGGAGATTAGCCGGAACAAATAGCAGAAATAGTTAGTTAGCAGAAATAGTTTGACAAAAACTTTAAAAATTGGTATTTTATTATTCGTAAAATATATAATTTCATATGAATTTTATTATTAAAAGTTATTGACATTACAAACAGATACTTTAATTTTATTTAAGTCTAATCAAGAGTTATCAAAAAAAAATCATCATAATCCTTTTAGCAGTTTTTGCCTGCTGCGTGAACAAAGACGTACCTAAACAAACACGTACATAGTACCATCTGGCGAATAATGGCGTTCGTATAGAGAATGTATGTTATACATCTTTATTCTAAACTCAAACATGAATAGTTTAGCGTGGTATGGACATATACTCGTATAACGAAGAGATGAATGCCATACAGTTAAACGATTCTTCGATACGAATGTGAATAAACCGCGACTCACCTATCTAGACCAAATCGTTCATATATTGGAGGAAGTTGAAGAAGAGAATTCTGAATATTGAGGAAGCGAGAGATTATTGCAAGAATAGAGCCTTTTAACCTACTACCTACCCTGCAAGAGAGATGGCGTGATGTAATAGTTAGTAAAGTGAATAAAAAGAGAACGGTTGGTAGGCCAAAGAAACGATGAATAGACTATGTGAATGAGGGCATTAACATTGCTAAGGTTCACTGCTTAACGAACCTTCCGATTCCCGGATAAATTTAGATCTTCGCCAACAGGAGTCATATTTGGACATTCATTTGATACCAGCTGAGTGAAAGTCGCTTAACCATATCGATTATTTGAGTGGCAAGGACTAGGCTAGGGGATCTCCTCTCAATTTAGATATTTAAAATTTGTGCTATTATATCAAATTCTCTCAGCTTTAGCAGCTCTTTTTATTGGTTATCGTGGCAGGCAAGCCATGGCCCACTTAATTGTTAGTAGTCACTAATGGAATAGAGAGAGCCGTGAAGCCGCCGCCCACCATTTCATTTCGCGGATCTAAAATGAATGAACTAACGGCCATATCCCTCCACAAACAAAACATCGAAGTCGCTCGATAGCCGCTTCCTCAGTAAGCATGCACTTGTGAAGAATTTTTCCGTATGGTGACGGACTAAGAATATAAGTGTCACTACACCATCCATTCCCGCGGGTGTCGTACAAGGCAACTAAGGGAAGTAAGCAATCATCACCCATTGCATTACTGGTGGTAGGGCTGGGTACCAAGTGAGAGTACTCACTTGCTAGCGGTTACAAACGGGTCGGTACCACCGTCTCCTGTGTGACCGGTCATGAAGCAGTTGTCTGGCAGAAATTGCTATTAACAATAAAACCGCCCATCGTGTATTTACTTATAAGTTTCATTAATGTCTAATTTTCTTTTCATGCATTTTGGTGTACGATAAAGTATACATTCATTCATTAATGCATTCATTCATTCACGTCAGTGTGTTTTGGCTGTAGCAGAAGATAGCCGTTTATTCTTTCATTTGACTGAGAAATGAAATGGCACTAGTACGCATCGGCTTGATAATACTCTCGGGTTAGTTGAGTCTGCCATCATAAGCAATGAAAAAAAAGGCACGTAAATCCGTTGGTCCTCTCCTGATCTCACTCCGGTCGTTTCGGAATTCCGTCCCATCGGACTATTAAAAGTGTAACCGCTTACTATCAGGTGAGCCGTATGCTTGTTTGCCAACCACGTAGTATAAGAAAAACATAACTTTTGTTTATGTGTTTACTTCGAATTTTGGAGTTCGTAGTAGGTCTTATCGTTTGACTGACGATATACAATTTATCGAACTTTATGATCTTATAAGCTCCCTTCAGAACAGCTTTCCAGTTCCGTTAGAATGGCCGTGGACACATAACAAATGAGCAATTCAGATTCATATTTCGCTGACGCTATTGTATATTTATTTTGCCTGAAAATATTTGGAATAAGGTCTTGGTATTTCTTTTCTTCTACTAATCTCTCTGTGTTTTCTGATATTGCAAACCTCTATAGGCCACAATATATAACATAAAATTTAAAACTGACCTTAATACTAATGATATTTGAGAATAATCTATATACCTATGTATAATAGTACTTTTCTCGTTTATAAATAATAATTATAGCATGCATGCAGCATGTAACAGATCTATATGTGCATTATACTTATCAAAATACTATTATTTAGACTAACCTCAAGGACCACAGCCACGGCTGGTGTAACCCAGCCAAAACATCGACGAATTTGTAATGCGTTAATAGACCCATTAAGTATGTTATAATGTATCCATATTATTATATTACATGCCATTGCCAGTGGCTCTGCAGCCAAAACCAATTTTAGTTTATATCTCCGGTTTCTGATATATGAGTAGTAACGGAATAAAACATACCTATTCCAGTTCTTAAGTTTAATCAAGAGCTATCAAAACAAAAAAAGTTTCATCAAAACATAGATATTGCGTGATATTGATAGACAAATAAAAAAAAAACGTTTTTTGTATATAGACACCTAAATAGTCTAATACAGTTTTATTTTTTAAATTTTTAATGTTAGCTGTTTGACCCAGTTAGACATAGTGATAGACGCCTTCGAGAAGTGCATTTCCGACTAGTACCGGTGCTAATATGACATGGGCATTATTCCCCCATTCTTGGGGAGGCCTATGTCCAGCAGTGGACGTTTAAAGGCGAATGGATGGATGATTATACATGACTTTCGCCTAGTTTTTCGTTAATGTCTCCCATAACCACTGTGAACTGACGTCTACATAGGGCCTCCACTTCGTCTTAAGACTTTGTTGAGGTCGGTGCGTAGACTTGTATGACCTTCATACAAATACAGTTTGTTTATTCTGAATATAAGGTAGGTATGTACACTTTCAATCCTCTCTGTGTTGCCCATGAGAGATCTGCGAACGATAAGCTTGACACTCACTTGGGACTGGTGATCTCCCTCCAGGTGAAAGAGTTATTTCCCCAACTGGAGGATCCTCGTATTCTCATCCACTCTTAGGGCTTCGGACAATCTAACAACGTCCAATCGGATCTTGTTCAATTTGTCTTCCAGCTCACTGATTCTCTCATCGGTTCTAAGACAGTGTAAAATTATTTTATTTTAGACTCCGTAAAATTGTTTTATTTCTCATAACATTTTAAAAATAAGTTTACACAATATAAAATAACACTCAAACCTTTTTTAACATCTATCTATACTATTGTAAAGCTGCAACAGAGCTGTGTCTGTACATTTATAAGATATTTGATTTTTGAGAAGATATTTGAGAAAAAATGTCGGTAATAGGTCATATAGTCGTGTCTAAACACAAAGCATTGTTTTAGATTTTTATCTATTTATCTATTTGTCTGTTTGTCTGTTTGTCTATTTGTTCGATCATGCATCACGCAATAACAACTAAACGGATTTTGATGCAACTTTTTTATTTTATAGCTTTGATTAGACTTAAGAACTGGTATACATTTTATCCCTTCTACTATATTGGGAACCTGATATATAACCTAAAAACTAACTTTCGGCTGCGGCAGAGCCGCGGGCAAAGGCTGGTATAACATAAATTTTAAAAAACATGTAAGGGTGTAATGTGCGTAACTAAAATGTTCCACAATAACCTAATATTTAAAGACCCGTTACTCAAGAAACAATTATTAAACATGCAACGTTACTTAAAAGGAACAGGTGTTAGATAAGAACGCTAAAGGCGATGAAACAATATAGCCTCATTCAATGTTATAATCTCCCCGCTTAGCCACAATCGCTTATTATTTTCATTTGTATTAGAGTTGGTTCGATAGTCTATCTGAATTTAAGAAGAAATCAATTATATTCGCAACCTGATCTTAGTATCCCAAAGGAATAATGATCCATCCATCAGCCTTTCGACATCCACTGCTGGACATAGGCCTCCCCAAGATAACGCCACAACGAGCGGTCTCGTCATGGGGGATAATACCGTAATGGCCGCGCTTGGCAGGCGGGTTGGCGATCGCAGTGGATGTTGTTAATACTCGAGGGAGTGCTGCTGCCCACTCCGCCGCTATTCCCGCAGTCGGCTCTTACCGACCCGTGGGTAAAGAGGGTCGGGACAATTCTAAAGCCGGCCCCACACGGCAAGGAATAATGATAGGTATTCTAATTTGGATGTTAAGATATTGGACAGCTTCAGGGATGGAGAAACTCACCACTGAAGAAATGTAACAGGGTTCCAGGGACTGGCCAATACAGGCTTAGAGGCGGCACACGGCGGGTTTATTTAGTGGGTGACGGCCCCTCACTATCATATTCGTTGCCCCGAACGACGGGGTGTGCGGTTAGCAACATTATTTCCCGCCTCAACCAAAAATAGGGGTGGAGGAACTCATCATTAAAGTAAAAAAAGAAGATTTATTTATTGAGTGAGGACCCCATTCTACTGTGATCGTGCTCTCGATGACGGGGAGTGTATTTTTCTCTCCATAACAAAAGAAGGGTTGAAGACCTATACTTCGCCGGAATATCGGAGAGTTTTTATCTAGTATACTGTGCAAGAGTCTGATATAAACTGTACGCCCGCCCAGTGGAGGGTATCCATAAAGGTTTTATGTCACGAAAGTGACAAACAAGCCTATGACCCTCTTGATCACTCGCGCATTCCAACCACTGGGCAACGGTTAGAAGGTGTAGGAAGAATAGAGTGGAAATATGGAGGACAGTAAGGATACCATGGATGGGACAGGACTCCGGCTACGTAACACAACGGTAGGACTACCTACAGTTTTACCACCGAAGGAATGTAACATAGTTCCAGTGGACCGCCAATGAAGGCGATGAGACAGCACACGGCAAGGAATAATGATAGGTATTCTAATTTGGATGTTAGGATATTGGACAGCTTCAGGGATGGAGAAACTCACCACTGAAGTAATGTAACAGGGTTCCAGTGGCCGGCCAATACAGGCCTAGAGGCGGCACACGGCGGGTTTCTTTAGTGGGTGAGGGCCCCACACTACCCTGTTCGTTGCCCCGAACGACGGGGTGTGTGGTTTAGGATCATTCTTTACCGCCTTAACAAAAAAAAAGGACTACCTACAGTTGCTTTACACCGGTCTTCTGTGAGAGTGCCTGAGCCTCTTTTTAAACTACTTGAACTCAAATAACCATCCCCAGGGATCGTGTAAAGTGTGCTGAAGATGTTGCAAAAGGTATAAGAAATAGAGCGAGCTATAAGAAAATAATTAGTAACCATACTTTTCTAAATAATTCGTGTTTTTTTAACAGTTATAACGATGATATTCATACCATATTATCTCTATTCAGCAGGTGCTTCGCTTCGAGTGGCTGGAAAGTCATGGCGGGCGGAGCATAAAGCTGCGCGCACACTAGGTATCATAGTTGGAGCATTTCTGATTTGCTGGCTTCCATTTTTTCTTTGGTAAGTTACCATACTAAATTAGTTTTAATCTATGGTTTAAGCACAATCTGATGCCTTTTATACTTCTCTTTATAAAGTGTACGAGAACATCTTTGTACAAGTAGGCAAGCCTAGTAAACAAATAGACGCCGGAAGTAATCGTTAAAAGAGAGGATGTTTAAGGATAAGGTAGGTGGGTTGCTTCGCCCCCTCAGCATAAAAATGAATAAGACGTAACAGTAGCGTGAAGGTAATATAAACTTTTGCTAAATAAGTAATGCCAAAAACACAAAAAAAACAATAGCGAGCACGACGCTCGCCATTTCCCTGAAAAAAAAAGAAAAAGTGTCTTAATATAAAATAAATATAATGTTTTCCATTCGCAAAGGAAATTGTTATTTTCGATTGTGTTCCGCTACACGATCCTGTCTGCTAAACTTTTCATCTTTATTGATGTAAAATGCCTCCTCTCTCGATTTTATAACCACTGATATTTTATTCGGATAAATTGAGAATTTTGTAACTTTCCAGCTTTTGGCGCGGCGTAATCACCGTTACTTTATTAAAGTATGTTCAGAATTGTGGTGTGCTGCATGGAAGCATAATTGAAAGTATAACTTTAATAAAGGAAAAATAAATAACAACATTATTATTCGAATTAGAATACTTGGATACCGACAAAACTGATTTTATTAAAGGAACAGAGGTAGAGTTAAGGGAGAAATTATACAAAAGATTAACAATACTTAATATAGAAGTTATATTTAAACCAAAGTTTATATTATTAATTCATATTCTTATAGCAGACAAATATAAGCAAATCAACATAGGTGGTAACTGCTTCGGTGGTGCAGCGGTAGTGTGTGCGAATGCTAATCATGAGGTCTCGGGTTCGATCCCCGGGTCAGGGTTATTAGCTTTTTCGTAAAAAGAAAAATTCTCAGCAGCCCGGAGTTTGCAAATGTGTTAGACCGGCAGACGGCAATAGACTCGCCCCCTATTACGTGGGACTTAAACATAGTTGGTGAACCGTGGGAGTGTATTACACATCTACCAACATACAGGCGTCATACTATGTTTTTTTTTCAACAACATTTTTTTTATTTTTTTATTTTTTTTATATCCGTGTGGTGACGGACTATGGATACAAGTGTCACCATCCCATTATTTCCCACTAGTGTCGTACAAGGTGACTCAGGGAAGTAAGCAATTATCACCCATTGCATTACTGGTGGTAGGGTTGGATACCAAGTGGGAGTACTCACTTACTATCAGGCCTAAGCGGGTTGGTCCATCTCCTGTGTGACCGGCCAAGAAGCACATTGGTGTGTTTTGGTTGTAGCAAGAGATTGCCGTTAATTTGTTCATAAATGGTGGTAAATGGTAGAGACGTGATTTCTAAGGTTTGACATCATAACTACTCTCAAAGTATAAAGTATATAGTAGCACTCAAGTAGAGGGATTCGAAGCTTGAATCTATTACTGTCGACTTCGCCAACGAGCGATGAGAAACAGGAGTAGTCACCATAACCTGAAAAATATTAGGCTGAAGTGATCGAATGGCGTAAAACTTACTCTAAACTGATGATCCAGTTAGAGTTGTAAGAAAGCGTTCGACGCAGGTGGCCTAGGAGCGCTTGTTGCAGTGTTGTATTTATGAAACCTATGTTCAATAGTGAATATTAGGTATGTGAACGCACTTATCGCTGAACTAAAACAAGACAAGTTTTAGAGGTCAAAATATGAACACCGCTTCTTGTAATACAAACCACTTTATTTTAAATACAATAATCACTTTATTACTTTATTTAAAGACTGTAATTATTTTACACATAAACTGTAAATAGGAGATAGGTATTTCCGAGAGATGTGCACTTGTTTGACTACAACCGCAGAGTCGTGTCGACCAGTGACCCCCGATTTTGATACCTTGTATTTGCATGTACAAGTGAACAAGTCGTACCGTCAGAGGGCGTGACGTATTAAATCAAATGAGGTTTTATCAGTAACATGCGATTACTTTGTAGAACTAAAAATAACATTGTATATTAATTAAGTATAGACTTATAAATAATTGTTGACAATTATATATATCATTTATAAAATGTAAACGGAAGCTAACACAAGATACTGGCTATACCAGATGGTATAGCCAGTATCTTGTCTGATATACTGGCTATACCAGATGGTATAGCCAGTATCTTGTCTGTTATAACCATCTATTATGCGGCTCAGTGTGTGGTTATTCGACATAGGTACATTGCATTAAAATAAAATATTCAAGGCTGTATATTTTTCTACAGGTACGTCACCACAAATGTCTGCGGTGAACCCTGTGAACCACCTCCGGTGGTTGTTGGGGTTTTGTTCTGGATAGGCTACTTCAACTCAGCGCTGAACCCGCTGATCTACGCTTACTTCAACCGCGACTTCCGAGACGCGTTCAAAAACACGCTCATGTGCGCGCTGCCTTGTTGTTTCAGCTGCTGGAAAGACACGGGCACGGCTCAGTTCGTGTAGTAATTAAGATTTGCGACTAAAAATCGCAGACTGTAGTGTGTGTTAGTATAGAAGAACTTGAAGAAGGTGAGATTTCGATAATTTGTTGTAAAATATAACGCATTTACTAATGTTTAGTAATACTAAATGTTATGCAATAAACTTATCATGGACTAATTCTCGTGACACTAAAAACTGGATGAAGCGTAAAATTATCACGTATCTTTTAGTAAAATTTATAATACTTTTTGCTATAGTTTAAGCTTTAAATAAAACATGAAGTTCATATTTTTTTAACAAGAAGAATCTGTTATTTTCTTTTATTTATTGATATTGGTAGCTAGTCATTTTAGCAACTGTACAAAAAAGTTTTTTCAAGACCAACGCTTCTAACTTTAAATAATACGGTTGAAAATATCACACTTATGATATTTTCAACCGTATTATTTATGCCGATAATTATTTTAACAAATTATCGATAAAATTGATAACCATCTATATTAGTAGATTCAAATTATCAACGTTGTTAAATAGCTTACGATGTAAATAATGAAGAAGTTTACAAATAATTAAAGTTGACAGTCATATTCTATGTTGAAGCAATCTGATATAATTAGGTTAATCCAAGCCGGTAGTACCGACTACCGAGGGGTATTAATAATAATTAAAATTGAATTGTCAGTAGTAAAAATAAGAGCAATAATTAATTCATTAAATGCCTAGCTTCTTGATCCATTAGCATTAGTCTGTCATTTTTGGGTGTCTTAGTGTAGATTTCACTCCGGATCGGAAAAAGTGGCAGTGTATTATTCCGTCACGATATTGTCATTCGTAATCTAAACACAGGTTAAGAAGAGATTATGTTATATACCCCTTGGGGAATAGTAACATAAAAAAAAAACAAAGCAGTCATGAAGACTGTCGACAGAAGTGAAAACTTAAAACTATAAACAAACAGTTGTAATTTTTGGATACCCAAATTAATTATAAAACTTGTAAATCAAAATTATTTAACATTCTTTAAAAAAAAATATTATTTAAAATTATTTATTTCTTCATTCACAGCTGGCCCAGCGCAGTAAGTCATACTCATAGGAACAGATACCTATATTGTTATCGTTAACACGTCACGTGACCATGTCGATGACAATTTACATAAATTTACTCCCTACCCAAAACTTCCTATACAAGTTTTCACTTCAAAAAATCTGATAATATTTTATTCTCATAACCATTATACCTTAAACTAGTGACGTAAATATTTTGTTATTTTTACAAATATTTTAAGCACGTGACTGCTCAATTTACCAGAACACATAGTGCGAAAATAGGAAATGGAATATGATAGCCACGAGCAAAATTTAAACTTTTTCTTTTGTTAAGGCGGGAAAAAATGTCCGCATCCGTCGTTTGGGGCAGGGTAGTGTGGAGCCCTTACCCACTAAATAATCCCACCGTGAGCCGTCTCTCCACCGGTATTGGCGGGCCACTGGAACTGTGTTACATTACTTCAGTGGTGAGCAAAATTCCCTCTTGAATTGCCATTCCAGACGCTCTGCCGAGTGACTTATCGTGATATTTGCTTTGAACTATCAGTTTCCGCAACACATTCACACATTCAGCAACATCATCGTGGTTATCATTTACACATTTACGCACTTCGTGTTCTATTGACGTTAAGTTTGACAATATAAAATTTGAATTACCTATATATATTAAAATCTGAGCGTCCTTTTAAGACAAAATTCAATCATGATATTTTAACTTATATAATATTGATGCTCTAATAACCAATAATGTAACATAATTATGTACTACTTTTTCAGATAAGCATAGTTGTAATTATAGTTGCTCAAATTGTCCATTCGAAGGCAATAAGCATAATATATTATTATCTTGCTTAAGGTAATTTTGCAATATATTTTTAGATGTATAATTAAATGAAAGTAGCTATAAGTATGTATAATACATAGATTTAGAGTACATTGTATTTTAAAAAATAGATTTAATGGTTCCTAATTATATTATGATATTTTTATGTATATTTTAAACACTTGATGTTTACCAGCACACAATGTGCGAAAATGTGAAATCGATAATCAAAGTCGCGAGCAGGATTTGAACCTGCGTCTCCTGTATAACCATTCTAAACTATAAATTTCGATACTCATTCCACCATAATGTCTTGGGTGACACCCGCGCCATTTATTGGACGCAAAGCGCGTGAAGCAGCCGGGTCGGTTATCCAGGAGACGTATATGTTTATTTAAATCCATCGTCTTGACTATTATTTTCATTCATTTTCACAATTTGTGTTTTACCAATAGTTGTATGTTTCTCTATATTCATTTTGTTCCATATATGTTTGGATATATTACCTATCAAATTAACCCATCATTATTTGTTTATAAAATATATTATTATATATATAGTATACATAAATATATGTTATTATATATATAGTATACATAATACATATATGTGGGGCCGGCTGTAGAATTGTCCCACCCCTCTCCACCCATGGGAGTCGTAAGAGCCGACTGAGGGAATATTGGGGGAGTGGGCAGCAGCACTCCCTCGAGTATTAACAACATCCACTGCGATCGCCAACCCGCCTGCCAAGCGTGGCGATTACGGCACTATCCCCCATTCCTTGGGGAGGCCTATGTCCAGCAGTGGACGTCGAAAGGCTGATGGATGGATGGAAATATATGTCATAATATAGTATACGTCCTTTATACTCGTATAACTCGTTATATTTTCTAAAACATGATCTCTTTTTTTAACCTATTGCGATTTCACTGTTGGACAAGGTAACTGTTTTATGCTAATGACAGTTGTTATTTATAAGTAGATATACTAAAAAAGCTTTTCTTGCTAGTGGTAGTCATGATGGCTGACGCTTACCTTGCTTGTCCCAGCCCCCAGTCATGGCCTCCATCAATTTCTTGGAGCTGGCGACGCGCGAGTGATGCCTCTGTCGTTGATAGAATGTATAGGTTACGTTTACCAGGGTGAGGGCCCCACACTACCCTGTTCATTGCCCCGAACGACGGGGTGTGCAGTTAGGTACATTATTTCCCGCCTAAACAAAAAAAAAGGTTACGTTTACCGCTTTCCATCAGATAGCCGTATGCTTGTTTGCCATCTGTGTAGTACGAGTATAACAAAAAACAGTTGTGTATAATGAAGCATTTCAGTTAGGGAAAGAGAGCCAATTTAGTAAACTTTCACATTTGAAAGTACTTTGGCAGGGTTCCCGGTATTACTAGGGCTATTAGCAGTAGGTACCGCTTACCATCACATATGCCATTGCTTTGAAATGAGGCTAGGAGAAAGAAAAGGCTGGGAAATATAACAGTTGGGAACTGAACCCGCACTAATATAAATGGGAATTTATATACTTAATACTTTATCATTGCATCCGTTTACCGCATGAATCATCATTAACGTATATAAATAAAGGAATAACGGATTATCATATTAATAGTTTGTACAACCATTTTGGGATTATTGCATGTCATCAAAATGTAATTAAGGACTTAATTAATACGATAACCTCTTCGAGTTTATTATATACGAGACAGATAATGAAAATGTTTTACGTGAAATTTTTGAGTTGTAATTTTGACGTTGGCACACTTCACGAGCCCTCGAGAAAATCTCTCAGGCAAGCAGGTTTCTTCGTGATCTTTTTCTTCACAAGGCACGCATCACTAACTATTAGCACACAAAGTGTGAATACTAGACACTACCTCCGGCTTTATCTGCGTGTATGTACTTCAAAATCGGGTCAATGGCACTTAACCAACGGAAGCTAAATAGTATCTCACAGGAGCCCTTAATTTTGTTGAGATAAACCGTAATCAAAGTTTTTGTATGTACTCCCAAATATATGCACGCTAAATTTCATGATGATGGGCAAATTAGTTACTGCGTTAAAGGGTAATAAACAAGCAATCTTGTTTTGACATTTGTATTAGTAAGGTTTTGTTTACGAATTAACGCTGCATCATAAAGAACCGTCCATATTGAATAAAAACTAGACGTCGCGGGACGTCTACCAGATGTGAAAACATCGAAATTACTTTGTAGAAATAAAATGATCATAACTTGACAAAGTACTCCTCAAGACGAATGAAACGAGTATAAACTCGATAGGGTTGTGTCGTTTCATTACAGAGTTACTGTGACCACCTTTCAGCTCCTTCGTCAGACCCTGGATACCATCTAGAGACAAAGTACTTGTCAAGACAAATCATTCGAGCCCAAACTAGATGGAGTTATGTCGTTTTATGACGGAGTTCCTATGGCCGCCTTCTAGCCCCATCACCAGACCCTGGATACCATCTAAAGACAAAGTACTCGTCAAGACGAATCAAACGATTCCAAACTCGATGGGGTTGCATCATTTCATTACAGAGTTACTGTGGCCACCTTCCAGCTCCATCATCAGACCCTGGATACCATCTAAAGACAAAGTACTCGTCGAGACAAATCAATCGAGTACAAACTCGATAGGGTTGCGCCGTTTCGTTATGGAAATCCTATGTCCACCTTCCAGCTCCATCATCAGATCAGCTCTATGTCATCATAATATTGCATTGTCACGCGATATACATATGCGTGTAAAATTTCAGCTCAATCGGAAACCGGGAAGTGTGTCAAATTTAACTTGCAAGATTTGAACAGGACAAGTAAAAGAAAAGCGTCACCACGCTAACAGCCGATTTCACCCTCCCTCCGCATTAACGTTTCACATCAAAAAAAAATTCTATGGCTTTTAAAGTGAGCCAACCAATATCAGGTAATTTTTATGGATCTATGTCCCTATAAAGATAAAAGAAGCCACCATTACTGAGATAGGAATGGGTTCTTAAATATACTTGAGCAATAACTACGAAATGTAAAATTCACCTAGTATCCAAATCCGACATCGTATTCAAACTTTTAAAACTTTATTTTCTCGCACCTAAATTGGCAGTAATATTTTCATGGCCTCATATAAAAACATGTGAGTCAGGGGTAATAAACCAGAGAACATGAGTCGTAAATGTTTGAATTATCTTTTCAAAGGTTAAAAATATCAAGGCACGTACGTGTACAATTAATATGAAAAACACGCCAGAACAACAATTTTGTTGGGAAAACTGTTTATAAACATGCAATGTGACGTGATTTATATAATCTAAAATAATTTTATCATTTAACTAATTAACTTGATCGACTACACCGATGACGTTGCTTTGGACAGCAAACTTGCCTTTGTGAGTTTAGCAAAAGTTACTTATTTGTGCGATTTTTAAATCTGTAGTGAATGTACCTATGTCTACAGAGTAGATAACTCCCTAGTTTCTTACCATTGAATTTGGAACACCCAAATGCATTAGATTTTTTTTTTACTAAGTATTTTATACATATCTGATTAATTATTTTTTAATTATTTACGAGTGAAATAAAGCTGTCTAGAGTCTCAGGTATCAACGACAGGCTAAATATAATACAGGAATAAACCTTGCCCCAATAATACAAAAAGATACAAAAAATTAAGACAAGTAAATGAAGTAAGATTTCGTAATGAGGTGATATTTATACTAATAAAGATTATACAATAACTTATTTACGCAAACAGTTACCGCACATTAATTATAATTAAGACAAATTTTCTTATAAATAAGAAAAAATTGAACAAATCAGAAATCCACAACAAATGCTTCCGAACGGGCGAGCACAATTCCGGTTTATTTGGCAATACAAATCTAAGCGATGCGTTTAAAATAATTGCTCTTCGACCGAGCGTTCCGTTTTACGCATATAGAGCTAACTCACGTCTGAAAAATCTAATTTGACGCGTGGTTGCTTTTCGACACGGCACCTAATAGTCTGTTAATATTTTGTGTACCTACGTTCTATATAAAATACGCAATGAATAATTTGGGATTAAAAACAAGAAAAATTCCACAGTAATTATTAATTCTTACGTCACAAGGAGTCATAATACACTTTTACCAGCTATATTGCACTTAAATTCAACAGTAGTTTTTGGATAGTTAAACCTTTATGGTTGAAAATAGAACTCACTCTAGTTGCTGTGGTATTCATTGTTCTTTTTAACTGGCTTCAATAAAGAACGAGGCTCTTTATTCTATTACTTATATAATTATTCTAGCTGCTACCCGCAACTTTGGCCACGTGAAATTTAATTATATTCTTTTTTTATGCGAATCCCTAATTCCGTTACTAAAATAAAGGTATCCTAAGTTAATCTTTAGAAAATCAGCTATCTGTCAAGTCAGTGAATGTCCCATCCAAATTTGTCTAGCTGTTTCCGTTATTAGCCGGAACAAAGTCTATAAAACTGATATTTTGTTATAGATAGCCTATATACCTACTTTCATCGTTGATTGACTGATTACTGTAACCGAAATTATTGTCTGGATTTAATATACATAAATATATAGTAGTTGTACTACGGCACCGACTTTTTTAAATTTTTTTCAGTCAACCTCTTGCACGAAAGCTTTTCTAAGTACCGTTTCATTATTATTAACGGACAATATTTTTATTATGCCTCATACAATAGTATATCTTACAAATAATTATGATATTTTTATATACGTTTTTAGCATTTGACATGCTTAGCCATATAAATTAACACAAAGTGTGAAAATGTGAAATCTAAAATAACACTCATGAGCAAGATTTGAACCTGCGTCTCCTGGAATACCATCCCAGATGCTTTGCCAATTAACCATCGTGACAACGTGACAATTGCGAGTTTCTATACCTCATTCATTCTTAGTATCTTGGGCGACAATGACTTTGTGTTAAATAATTATGATTTTTACAGAATTTCCTTAACAATAAGAAACGTTCTGTAAACCTAAATCGGTATATTATCTTCCAGTTAAGTACATCATTATACTAAATAACATTTAAAAACAGCCCTTAAATTTCGCATAAAATATTTTTCACAATTCGCAAATTCAATTCCTCTCTGGCGTTAAGTTCCGTTTCGCTGACATGCAATAGAACTTGAAACGCATCGACGCATCCTAACCGTAGCGTGAATTGAAACGCATCGAATGGCCACGAATGTCTAATCTACTGAACACCGACCAAAAGGGGTGTGATTTTTAAGCGGTCTATTTTTAGCTACCCTATGTCTGGCGTGGCATCCATTTTTATAAATATGAATTTAGTCTTAAAATCCTAAAACATAAATAAATTTCTAATCTTGGATATTCAGCGGGTCTAGCCAAGTTGCATTCTATGATCGCTAACGCTAATAGAAAACTATTTAAATGTATGGGAATTTGACATCTTTAACCATAGATAAAGAACCTATATTTATCTAAGTCTTTAACAATATCTATAACGCTAAGTCACGTGACTTAACGTTAGAGATGTCAAATTTCCATACATTTTAATAGTTTTCTATTAGCGTTAGCGATCATAGAATGCAACTTGGCTGATCTAGCCGCACGCCACAGGTTTGTTGAAAATATATTGAATCTTTTTGAACCAATTCAGTGTTTATATTTTTGCATTATGGCAATAAAAATATTTTATTATCATATTTTAATTTTAGATTATTATATACAGTGAGGTCTCTGCCCTTAATTTTTAATCCCATTAAACAAAACTACAACTCGCTCTGTGAAAAACATGCTTGCTAGCTTCCTAAAATATGAAGTAGGTACTTTTAAATTTTCTAGTGGCCTATTAAGCGTATTATGTCACAGACAATTATACAAGGTATTAGTATCTCCATACTCCAATTAATTCTATACTTACTAGCGACTAGTGACCCAGTCCGGCTTTGCACGGATGCAATGTACTAATAACATGCATTTATTATACATAATATAAACCTTCCTCCTATCCCCCATGACGGGACCGCTAGTTGTGGCGTTCTCTTGGGGAGGCCTATGTCCAGCAGTGGACGTTGAAAGGCTGATGGATGGATGGATGAAAACCTTCCTGAATAAATTTTCTAACTCATAGTGAAAACCGCATCAAAATACATTCAATGGTTTATGAGAGGAGTTAGTGTATATACAGACAGACAGACAGACAGACAGACGCGGAAACCAACTTTGTATTATGCTATGTAAATTGATACATACGTCGGAATTGTGATAATTTTCACTTACAATTGCCTACATTCCAATATTTTATATTGGTGTCACATGTGCTTTATTTAGATATGAATAACATTGTAATTGTATACGTTTTTTTTTGGTAAGGCGAGAAAAAAATTACCTAACCGCACACCCCGTCGTTTGGGGCAACGAACAAGTTAGTGTGGGGCACTCATCCATCCATCCATCAGCCTTTTAACGTCCACTGCTGGACATAGGCCTCCCCAAGAATGGGGGATAGTGCCGTAATCGCCACGCTTGGCAGGCGGGTTAGCGATCGCAGTGGATGTTGTTAATACTCGAAGGAGTTCTGCTGCCCACTCCTCTAGTATTCCTTCAGTCGGCTCTTACGACTCCCATGGGTGAAGATAGGTGGGGCACTCATCCACTAAATAAACTCGCCGTGTGTCGTCTCTCCACCTGTACTGGCGGGCTACTGGAACTGTGTGACTTTACTTATGTGGTTTGTGATGCTATAACTATAGGTACACTTACTGGTTACTTACATATTTACACCATATTTCCCTTGCGGGGTAGGCAGAAAGAACAGAGTGACAAAAGGCTCTATTGTTGCATACATCTCTCGCTTTCTCAACATTCATAATTCTGTTCATACACGCTCGCCGGTTTCGGAGACTCTTGACTCCACCTTCCATCAATATATGACCGATTTGGTCTAGGTAAGTCAGTCTAGGTCTCCCTCCCTACCAACCTCCTTCCATTTTATATCTTCTTGTATATATTCTTATTGCTTACAATGTAAATACAATACTTTCTGATATTTACGCGAATGTTACACATTTTGAAATAAAACTTCGTTTACGGAATTTATCGCGTTTACTTGATTTTACTACTATCCCGAGGTTTCGAATACTTTACAGCATTCATGATCACGGGTGGACTTAGATGATAGATGACCCGACGTTTCGAATACTTTACAGCATTCATGATCACGGGTGGACTTAGATGATAGATGGTCTATATATATATATAGTAGTAAAATCAAGTAAACGCGATAGATTCCGTAAACGAAGTTTTATTTCAAAAAAAATGTAAATACAGTCAAATAATTTCTTACATCTTTACGAGTAGACAATTAATTTTATCTTTGGCTGTTTACTTAACAATGTGGTATATATTATAAGCATATAGTTTATATTTAGATATTTTTTATATATATTTTTAGCATTTGACATGCTTAGCACTATACATTAAACACAAAGTGAAAAATGTGAAATCGAAAATAACAGTCAGGAGCAGGATTTGAACCTGCATCTTCTGGATACCGTCCATATGCTTTACCAATTCAGCCATCCTGACAATTGCTCCTGACTGCTAATTTCGATAACACATACTTAACGTCTTTGGGTGACGCCTGCGCCATCTGTCGGACGTATTTTCATACATTATACCGACCAGGTAAACTTAATTTTACAATTAAGATTTTACCTAATCATGACGCAAACCCTTTAAATATTTAGATATTTTTTATATATATTTTTAGCATTTGACATGCTTAGCACTATACATTAAACACAAAGTGAAAAATGTGAAATCGAAAATAACAGTCAGGAGCAGGATTTGAACCTGCATCTTCTGGATACCGTCCAGATGCTTTACCAATTCAGCCATCCTGACAATTGCTCCTGACTGCTAATTTCCATAACACATACTTAACGTCTTTGGGTGACGCCTGCGCCATCTGTCGGACGTATTTTCATACATTATACCGACCAGGTAAACTTAATTTTACAATTAAGATTTTACCTAATCATGACGCAAACCCTTTAAATATTTAGATATTTTTTATATATATTTTTAGCATTTGACATGCTTAGCACTATACATTAAACACAAAGTGAAAAATGTGAAATCGAAAATAACAGTCAGGAGCAGGATTTGAACCTGTATCTTCTGGATACCGTCCAGATGCTTTACCAATTCAGCCATCCTGACAATTGCTCCTGACTGCTAGTTTCGATAACACATACTTAACGTCTTTGGGTGACGCCTGCGCCATCTGTCGGACGTATTTTTTTTGAAAATAACATGTTATTTTCGATTTCACATTTTTCACTTTGTGTTTAATGTATAGTGCTAAGCATGTCAAATGCTAAAAATATATATAAAAAATATCTAAATATTTAAAGGGTTTGCGTCATGATTAGGTAAAATCTTAATTGTAAAATTAAGTTTACCTGGTCGGTATAATGTATGAAAATACGTCCGACAGATGGCGCAAGCGTCACCCAAAGACGTTAAGTATGTGTTATCGAAATTAGCAGTCAGGAGCAATTGTCAGGATGGCTGAATTGGTAAAGCATCTGGACGGTATCCAGAAGATGCAGGTTCAAATCCTGCTCCTGACTGTTATTTTCGATTTCACATTTTTCACTTTGTGTTTAATGTATAGTGCTAAGCATGTCAAATGCTAAAAATATATATAAAAAATATCTAAATATTTAAAGGGTTTGCGTCATGATTAGGTAAAATCTTAATTGTAAAATTAAGTTTACCTGGTCGGTATAATGTATGAAAATACGTCCGACAGATGGCGCAGGCGTCACCCAAAGACGTTAAGTATGTGTTATCGAAATTAGCAGTCAGGAGCAATTGTCAGGATGGCTGAATTGGTAAAGCATCTGGACGGTATCCAGAAGATGCAGGTTCAAATCCTGCTCCTGACTGTTATTTTCGATTTCACATTTTTCACTTTGTGTTTAACATATAGTTTATGTTTACATAATCGTTTCGTTATCTTCGACTAAAATAAAATATTGTTAACTGTAAATAGAATAATTTGCAAATCTAATTATATATGTGTCGTAGAAAGTTTAGCCATGATATCGTATAATAATAGAAAGATCATGTTACTGGTAAGATTAATATAAAATGTATAAGTTGAAAACCGTAATATGATCATCTATTTAGTCGGGTTAACAGTTAATCCGTAAGCTTCAATGATTAAATTGTGGATTAATGTTTAATCTTAGTGGCTTTTGCGGTTAAATATACCAAACTTTGAAATCAGTGAACCGTTCGTGATTTACAAGAAATGAATTGTACTGTAATAACGTGGGATGGCCAATTCGTTCAGAAATAATCTTATAATTATATATTACTAGCTTTTGCCCAAGGCCGCCAAAAGCTAGTTTTTAAGGATATATCTCAGGCTCATGATATATTAGCGGAATAAAATGTATACCAGTTTTTAAGTCTAATCAAGAGCTACCAAATAAAAGTTGAATCAAAATCCGTTTAGTAGTTTTTGCGTGATGCGCAAACGAAGAAACAGATAAACAGAAAAAGAATCCAAATAAATGTTTTGTGTTGAGATACGCCTATATAGCCTATTTTTTTTTCTCATATATCTTAAATGTAGATACACAGCTCTGTTAAAGCTTTATAATAGTATAGATTTGTCAAGCCTTTTTTCTATCGATCCGCGAGATCTTCCTTATTCCTTTATCAAATTCCATTTGATTTACCCCTCATTTTAAAGTTTATTGTGCCGGCTAATGACGAAAAATTAACCAACAATATAAAAATGTAACGCTTCTCTTAAATTTAAAATTATCTAAGAAAGGTTGTTTAATTAATGCGGAAATCCGCACGGGTCGACTAGTAGTATATCATATTTTAAATATATTATAACTTCAATATCAAATTAGACTTTTAACTGAATATTTAAAAAGCAATTATTATAAATATCCTTCGCTGCGTAATTATTTAAATATGTAATAGTATAGTATTTATTAACATAATTTAAATAATTTCCATATGGCTACAAGTTATATTCTATTGATCTTATGAATTATATTTATAAAATAATATAATCTATGAATATCTATGTTGTTATTAAAATAACGTAAGTCAGTTTAAATACTTGTATCGAACAAGAAAATTTAATTAAACTGACTAACTTGAACTATTAACTGTAGTTAAACTCGTAATTACAGGCAAAGTTTGGTACAACCAACCTGTAGAAAGTATATTTTGAAAGGGGAAAACAAATAAGCATATAAGGGTTATAAATGAAATAATTTTGTATTATATAAATGAGTAAATGAATCGGTTGAATAATAACGCTTTTTATATGAATAAGAATTAGCATTGATAGCTTAGAAACAGTCGTATAATAGAAGATGTAGATGAAACTAAATGTGTGTGTGCATATACTTTTAGAAATATAATGATTTTGTTTTAGCTCCAAGTAAGCAACGTAAATATGATCAAAATGGAAATGAGTTCTTTTATGACCACTTTAAATCATATGAAACCATAAAAAATTACACAGTTTTATGATAGATGCTGATGCTATTGTGAAACCTCTATTTGGTATTGTAAAATACAATTAAAAAAATAGCGAAAAATATAAATGATGAGGTCGATGAAAATCATACTAGAATAATTGAAACAGCATTTATTTGACATTTCATTATTATGAAATAGCTTCTACTCGTTAGTTTTTGTTTAGTTAATCAAACTAGGTATGGAGCGAATATGTATCGATTTTAATGTAAAACTAATTTTTAATTTCAGGGAACGTATTTATCAAATCGATGAGTAAACTTACTCATAGTGCACGTCTGCATAGCTATAAACGCTTTTTTAATTGAATAAATGTATATTTTGTAAATGAATTTAAATTAACAATAAAAAGAATATAAGCAATAATAGTTGATAAGCTAGTTTTATGTATATTCAATAAAGTTTTTATGTTTTAATGTAATTAATATTTAAATATTGTTGCATCGTTGAATGTCGTAAATTAGGCAGTACTAAGCAATAAACTGTAGTAAATTGATATTGGGTTTTATTAGTTACATATATTTAATATATATTTTGTCCGTGTGGCGACGGACTAAGAATACAAGTGTCACAACCCCATTCTTTCCCACGGGTGTCGTATGAGGTGAATAAGGGAAGTAAGCAATGATCACCCATTGCATGACTGGTGGTAGGGCTTGGTACCAAGTGGGAGTACTCACTTGCTATCGGGCCCGAATGGGCTGGTACCACCATCTCCCGTATGACCGGTCATGAAGCACATCCGTTTGTTTTGGTTGTAGTAGAATATAGCCGATTCTTTCATTTCATATCAGTGAAATGAACAATATTCTCAGTATAGTTAACTGCCTCGGTGGTGTAGCGGTAGTGAATGCGACTGCTAATCATGAGGTCTCGGGTTCGATCCTCGGGTCGGGCAATGTTATTGAGCTTTTTCCTAAAAAGAAAAATTCTCAGTAGCAGTCCGGAGTTTGGAAATGTGCCCGGTAGACGTCAATAGGCTCGCTTCCTATTACGTGGGACTTAAACATAGCTGGCGAGTCGTGCGTGTGTAATACACCTCTGCCTACCTCTTCGGGGAATTCAGGCGTGATGCTGTATTTTTGTTTGTTGAGTCCGTGAGCGACGGCTACCATTTACCACCAGATGGGGCGTGGCTCGTCGGACACCATAATCAATAAAAAAAAATAGTATTCTAATACATTACATAAATAAAGCTACTAACTTTAAAATCCCACTCGTTATTACAAAATACGAGTACATTTGCTTATCTGTGGGACATCATATCTGGATAGTACTAATTATTTATTAAAACAACAAAGCATCACACCCGTACCTATTCCCCGAAGCGGTAGGCAGAGGTATATTACACACCCACGGTTCGTCAGCTATGTTTAAGTCCCACGTAATAGGGGGCGAGCCTATTGCCGTCTACCGGGCACATTTCCAAACTCCGGACTGCTACTGAGAATTTTTCTTTTTACGAATAAGCTCAATAACACTGCCCGACCCAGGGATCGAACCCGAGACCTCATAATCAGCAGTCGCTTACACTACCGCTGCACCACAGAGGCAGTCGTTATTTATTAATATAACGCTATTTTTAGTAATTAGCTTGGCATGCCGAACTGACAATCGGCGCCCGACAAATCAACAGCTGTTGGGAAAATAGGGATCTCGAGCGGCAGCCACGTACAGGACGGCGCAGCATAGGAAGGCCAACCACCAGAATGACCGACGATCTGGTCCAAGCCGAAGGCAACCATGTTGGTGACGCTCAGCATAGGAGCGCTCGTTCTGGCACTCTCTTTGGGAACCCTATGTCCAGCAGTGGACGTTAAAAGGTTGTTAGATAGATGGATGGATTATGCTATTTTTATTGTTATTATTCCGAAAAGTTTTATAGTGATAAGGTGTCAAATCGATTTGTAATATCTGACAGGTGAATATTTGTCATAAGTGTTACCAAGGACGAATTTAAACACTCACGTCCAAATTATACGTGCATATTTAATCTTCATAAAATTACATAAGTAAATGACGTCATATTATCTCTACAAACCATAAGATCATCTACCAACTTGGTATCAACTAAACAAAGAATAACGGAAATCGGCTCAGAAATCTACGAATTCATATAGAAAAATAAGCTTAAAAACTGTAACCCGACTACGGAAATAATAAATTAAGTATATGAAGAAAAATGTGTAGGAGCATTAATATGGTAATCCATTAACGTGCCATTAGCATGCCTGCACACATGGTATACATGATACCGTGTGTGTCTGAAACGCAACAAAATGTAATGGTATATTTATTATAAACATGCGACCATGGCTCTACCTTGACCATTTTTGTACCTATGCATTTTTTTACTTTTGTCTAAATAATTTTCTTATTTCGTTCTTTTTAGATCATTTTTTTATTTCCATAGTCGGGTTACAGTTTTTAAACTTCATTTTTATTTTATACTTTTCCGTTTTAACGCTTGATAAACGTTACGATAATGTAAATGCATATTTTTGATTTCTTAGAGTGAAGGGATTCTCTGAAAGAGCCAAAAAAAACTATAAGTCGGTTATAATGTAGCCTATGTTACCCAGGCCATAATAACAAATTCACTGACGATATACATCTTACTTACTCACTCATTTATCTTCACGCAATCTCCCTTGCAGGGTAGGCAGAGAGAACAGAGTGCCAAAAGGCTCTATCTCTCGTTTTCTCAACATTCATAATAATTCTCTTCATATACGCTCTCCAGTTTCGGAGACTCCTGAATCTACCTTCTTTCAATACATGACCGATGGCGACTGGGTCTCCCCCTGTACCTACAGGATGTAGGTACAGGGGGAGTCCACTTTCGCATTAAATATCTTCTTAACCAGTCGATCGTCCGGCATACTTTTCACGTGTTCAAGCCATGGGAGCATTTCCTTTCGCATATTTACGCCAATAGTCTCTTTCATACCTTTTTCTTTTGTTAAGGCGGGAAAAAATGTACCTAGCCACACACCCCATTATTCGGGGTAACGAACAGGGTAGTGTGGGGCCCTCACCCACTAAATAAGCCCGCCGCGTGCCGTCTCTCCACCTATATTTGACGGCCACTGGAACAATGTTACATTTCTTCAGTGGTACTCTCTTTAATACCTACTTGCTCTCTTACGTCGTCATTACGAATGCGATCAATCAGCCTAACTCCACAGATTTTCCGCAAATAAAAACATAAGTACTCATACATAATATAGCTAGCTTCAATATATTTTATTTTACAACCCATTATACTAGGTTTACATTCCCTTGAAACATTTTATCTTCTTCCTCTTTTAAAACATCACTCGTAGCAAATATACGAAAGTAACTTAGCTTAAAGTTTACATCAGTTTAATCTTTGTGACTTCGCGTGAATGTGAGCATCAGGTACGCTTGCTAATGGAAGCGAGTGTATTTGTGTAAGTGCGCGGTCTTAAAGCGGTTAAGTAGCGATTTCAGTATAAAACAGTAGTAAATGCAACCTTGTTTTTAACGTTAACTACTAATGTGAACCAATATGGAACTCCTAAAGTCTGGTAACACTGTTATTATTTAAAAAAATCCAACGAAAACACTTAATTTTTGAAAAATGTTTCTCATCTTCTTATTATGCTTCAAAAGTTTTGGAGGCAATAATCTTATTTTATACTAATAAATAGAGAGCCGGTTTTTTTTTTGTTCGGTTATACTACAAAAACTACGTAGCCGATCGGAATAATACTTATACCATAAGATGCAGCGTGTTTTGGAGAAGATTTTAGTACATATAATATTGGTGATTACTTATCTGGAACCTATATTTTTGATGTGAAAAATCTAATGCGGAGGGAAAACCGGCTGTTAGCGTAGCGACGCTTATATACCTAATAATAGGAATCCTATCCGAAATTGATTTTTCATCGATAATACTATGATGCGAGCGAAGCCGCGGGGAATGTACTAGTTTATTATATAGTACAACAATTAATACTGCCCACTTGATGATAAGCTACCATGCCAAAAGATGCTAGAAACACCAGATGCACCACTATTGCATAGTCAGTTCTAGGGGAAGGAATGAGATGTGCAACGAAAAGGATGATAATATTAAGAAGATAATAAAAGTGTTAGTGTAAGTTAAAATTGCTTCAAAAAATTCATAAGTTTTGGATTCATATACAATTAAAAACCCGTGCAATCTTATTTCTCTAGCCTGTTTCTCTGTCAGTCTGCAAGATCTTCCTTATTCCTTTATCAAATTCCATGATTTAGACCTCATTTTAAAGCTTATCGTCGGCTAGTGACGAAATGTAGACCCACAGCGTTCTCTTAAATATGAGATTTAAAAACATCTAGGAAAAAGGTTTTTTATAGATGCGGAATTCCGCACGACGATTCGACTTGTATAAATATATTCGATTTATTTATAGCGAATATAATAATGATTGCGGTGATTTTATGCAGAGTAATTCACAATTTTTGGGTCCAAGTTAGTAAAAAAAATAACAAGTAGGTATCTTGAAAAATTATTAGTTGCCCACAATTACAAAACATAATCAATGAAAGGGATAGGAGTTGAAGAGAAAGGTTGATAAGAGAACGATAAAGTAGTGTTACCCTATTAAAGTTTATATCGAAATATAAATTAATATTGTGTATTTCCTGAAGTGATTTGACTCAATTGTTCATTTAAGTTCTATATTTATATAAACTATATTGTTATTAAAATATTAAGTTAATTTAATCAGTGTGTTTGTATTACAACATATGTAATGTTTGTATTACGTTAAACGTTTTAAATATGTTTACTGTTCTTAATATCGGCTAACGGAAATCAAAGAGAACGGAAATTGTAATATTTGTTTTAAAGTCAATGCAATACTTTGATGTAAGATTATTGAAAGGAGAATGAGGATGGTGTATGGTGATTTTTTGTGTGAGGCACAAGGAGGCTTTAAGTGTGGATGCATGGATCAAGTGTTTTCTCTGCGCAACATTGTGGAGAAGCATCTGGCTGTAGGCCAGAGGGTTTTCTGCAGTTTTGTGGATTTGGAGAAAGCATTTGACACGGTTGTACGAAAGGAAATTTGGGACATTTTGCCGGAGTATGGTATTAACGGTAGACTGCTGGAAGCGGTGCAGTCCAACTATATGGACTGCAGAGCTTGTGTGCGGCTGGATGATGGAATGTCACCCTGGTTTGATGTCAATATCGGCGTTAAACAGGGCTGCGTTCTATCAGCCAGACTGTTTATCATATATCTGGATAAATGTCTAGAAACGTTGAATGAAATTAATGTGGGAGTTCAGATGGGCGACTCAGTGGTTAACTCTCTGCTATATGCAGATGATGCGGTCCTATTAGCGCAGACTGCGACTGACCTGCAAACCCTAGTCGACGTAATGCAAGAAGATTGTAAAAAAAGAGGCCTACGTGTGAATGTGAGCAAGACCAAAATAATGGTTTTTGAAAGAGAAGAAGCCAGAACAGATGTCAGAGTAGCAATAGGAAATGGTGTGCTAGAGCAAGTGGATGAATTTGTATATCTTGGATGTGGATTCAGTCGGGATGAAAGGTACACCACTGATATAGAGAGAAGAGTGAATGCGGGAAATAGAGTGAATGGAGCATTAGGATAACTTCTCGGCAGTCATCACCTCAGCCAGAGGGCACGTGTCGCAATACACAACGCAGTCTTGTCCCAACGTTATTATATGGAAGCGAGAGTTGGGTATGCAAAAAAAAGCATGAGAGTAAAATCAATGCGGTCGAAATGCGATCTCTGCAGAGAATCAATGGAGTGAGGCTGACTGACCGCATTCGTAACAACGACGTTAGAGAGCGAGTAGGTATGAAAGAGAGTATTGGTGTAAAGATGCGAAAGGGAATGCTCTGATGGTTCGGACATGTGGAAAGAATACCGGACGAGCGACTGGTTAAGAAGTGCGAAAGTGGAAGGATGTAGGTGCAGGTGGAGACCGACACTCACCTACCTAGACCAAATCGGTCATGTATTGAAGGAAGGTGGAGTCAGGTGTCTCCGAAACCGGCGAGCGTGTATGAAGAGAGTTATGACTGTTGAGGAAGCGAGAGATGTATGCAAGAATAGAGCCTCTCGGCACTCTGTTCTCTCTCTACCTACCCCGCAAGGGAAATGGCGTGATGATAAGTAAGTAAGCAATACTTTGTTTCTTTGTGAGAACGGGCAGGCCGCATGAGGATTCTTGATCGAGCGGTGAAGCAAGCAGGTTATCGAAGCAAGCAGCTTGTGTTGTGTTTATAACCTCGTGTGATTTTGTGATCATATAATAAAGTGAATTTACCGAAGATCTTTCAATCCGTAATACCGGTAGACAAAAAGTTAACACGAGGAAGGCTTAAGCCTCCGATATTCTAATTCACTGTACAAAACATTACGGTAGAGTACCTACCTTTTTTTTTTTTTTTGTTCAGGCGGGAAAATATGTACCTAACCGCACACCCCGTTGTTCGGGGCAACAAACAGGGTAGTGTGGGGCCCTCACCCACTAAATAAACCCGCCGTGTGCCGTCTCTCCGCCTTTATTGGCGGACCACTGGAACTATGTTACATTCCTCTACCTACTGTTATTTCATGCTAATCTTCTGTTAAAAGGTGGTACTTCTCCGGTCGAGCCGGCCGTATTACTTATAAAGAGTAAGTAATTAGTTTTATGTTATCTTCATATTTTTGAATGAGGGTGATACATAAAGAAGGTACGTCTAATATTCTAAAAGTTCTATCTACCAGTAATTGAAATCAGACAAACAATTTGACAGCCTATCGCTGACAAAAAAAAAATTGTTCTGTGTACTATTTTCTCTTATCGTCACTAGTCTATTCTTTGTACATATCTTCAACGTCTCACCAGGTTCAATTATAGCATCACACCTGTATCTGTTTTCATACTAGCGCTGCACAACCGAGGCAGTTCAATTGCATGTGCTTGCAATTGGACTGCCTCGGTTGTGCCTATTTAAAATGGATTTATCACAATCTCGACGGGAATACGCTAGTTTTATTATATGTATGTATTATTAATCACATTACATACCTTTCATTACCAGTTTCTAATCAAAGTCTTAAAAACGCAGTATATTGAAAAACAATATACTTATATAAATATGTAGATAAAAGCCATTTGATAAGACCATTACAAATCATGTGTAATATGCGTTTTTATTACATATCGTAATATAAAATTGCCATAAACCTATATTACCAGTTAAAGCATTAAATAACAATTTCAAAAATATGAGTTTTCAAACGCTTATTTAATTCTTTATCATAATTCGATCACTTGTAGTTATATTTTATTAAATCTAATGTTTCTAGCTGACCCGGCAAACGTTGTTTTGCCATATAAATTATTTCTAGAGAATTTTTAGGGAATTTCTGGCGTAGAAAAAAAATACTAAGTATTAAAATAAAAAAATAGGCCCATAAAATAAAAATGAAAATTTTTGGGTGGACCAACCAAATCACTTAGGGTTATGAAAAATAGTTTACATCATATTCTCAGACCTACTGAATATACACACAAAATTGCATAAGAATCGGTGAAGCCATTTCGGAGGAGAATGGCGACAGACACGAGAATTTTATATTAGATATTTTATTATTATAAAGATGTAACGTTTGTGAGTTTGTGAGGTTGTGAGTTTGTGACGTTGTAAGCGGTAATCTCTGGATCTACTGAACCGATTTTCAAAATTATTTCACCAATAGAAAGCTACGTTATTGTGGAGTGTCATAGACTATAATAATTTCCAAAATTAATTACGCATCTTTACTTCTTGAATAATGTAATCCAAGTTGTAAAAAAAATTATATATATACACACAGTGCACTATCCTCAAGAATTTTTAAATTCTTTGAGTACTTCTGGCTTACCTCCCCACGACCTTATGCTAAAAGTTGGCATTCCTAACATGCTTTTAAGGAACTTGAGACTCCCCAACATGTGTAATGGCACAAGGCTGCTCATAAAAGAGTTGCGGGAGAATATAATCGTGGCGACCATTCTCACAGGGCCAGCAGTTGGATAACTTGCTTATATTCCACGGATACCCATGATTCCACCTGATTTACCTATACCGTTTAAAAGGTTACAGTATCCCGTCAAGGTCTCTTTTGCCCTCACTAATAATAAGTCCCAGGGTCAAACATTTTCTCTGGTGGGCATTGACCTGAGAAAGCACTGTTTTTCCCATGGGCAGTTATATGTTGGCTTATCTCGGGTTGGAACTCCTGAAAGACAATATATTTTAGTACCAAATGATAACATTACTACTAATATAGTATATCGAGAAGTTTTGAACAATTAAAATAAGTAAACATGATGTAAATAGTGTATATTAACATCAAATAATAAAAATAATAAAAAGTAACATAAAAAAAAAACTAAAATAACAAAAAAAAATCTTTATCATCATAATTTTTATTTATCCCGAACTTTTAATAAAAGTATTACGCGGGCCGGGACAAAAATATTTCTAACGCGGAACGGAGTCCGCGGGCACTGCTAGTATTAGATAAAGCTGTAACAGCGCTGTCTATGCATTTAAGATATTTAAGAAAAAAATAATGTAGATATTAAGCTATATAAAAAATAAAAATACAAAATAATTTTTTTAGAATTTTTCTCTGTTTATTTATTCTGCCTTCACAAAAAACTAATGAACGGATTTTAATAACTTGTTCGTTTTGTAGCTCTTCATTAGACTTAAAAACATGGTATTAAATAATTCTATCCTGCTACTATATCGGAAAACTAAATGGCTAGTGTTCTACAATGCTGATCCCACGAATAGACCACGAATAGACTCGACCTTGGAAGTATCTCTTACAAAATATTGGCGTATAATAACGATATGTATTCCTACTGTTGTGTTTCGGTGAGTGAGAGCTCTGCACCCCTTATTCATTATTCTTCCTCAACCTTCCAGCCTCTATCCTGCGGCTGGCAATACTCAAGTGATTCCTCTAGTATATTCGATTAACGCTAATAGGCTACGGTATTCGCTTACAATCATGCGGGCGTTATTTTTGTTTACCATCGTCTATGCTCTATAATATAAGTAGCACATAGGTAGACCAATATCTTAGAGTTTCAACCACCCACACTCACAGACCTATGTATGAAATAGAACAATATTATCACCATCTTGAAAGATGCACATACGGTGGAGTGGCTGAGTGTGATTAGCCGAGTGTTGCGGGTTTAATAGACATTTTTTTGTGTGGTACACAAATGGTTCTTCTGAGTATGGGTGTACTTTGCGTTTGATAAATATTAAGTTGATGTGAAAACATCTAATGCGGAGGGAGGGTAAAACCGGCTGTTGTCGTGGCGACGTCGCCACGCCGTTTATTAATTGGTTTTAACGCCATCTGTTGACAAAAGCATCTAACTAGGAAAGTATAACGCCAATCAATAAACCAATAACAGTTTTAATTTGTCTATGGATAACGAGAGAGTGCTTACCAGGGATTATATAAGATTCAAACTATTTGAACAAACAATATTTGAAAAAAGAAAGAAAATTATCACATCTGCGAGACGTCCCGTGACGAGTCAATTTTGTAATTACAACACAGAGCTTATTCTTTAGAGAAAAAATAATTTATTGTTATTTTGCTCAAAAATTACACCTCGCTTAATTGCGACATTTTGTACCACCTTGTACTTAGAAACGCTGCTTCACAAACTCTGCAACCAACCTTACCCGTTCGTTACTCTCTCATTTTTTTTATTTTTTTTAAATATTCCCGGACGTTTTTCACACAACGTCCTCTGGTCCCAAACTAAGCTTGTGGTATGGGTACCAGATTACGGATATAATATATATAATATATATTTATTACTTTTTTTCGTAAATACATACATATATAATAGATAGAAAACACTCTTTTGTTTTTGGTTTAGGTGGAAAAAATGTACCTAACCGCACACCGTCACTCAAATCAACGAACAGGCTAGTGTGGGGCCCTCACCCACAATAAACCCGCCGTGTGCCGTCTCACCGCCTATGTTGACGAACCACTGGTACTGTGTGGATTACTTCAGTGATCCGCCGGCGGAGATAGAAAACACCCAGACGCAGTACAAATATCTGTGTTCATCACACAAATATGTGTTCATCACACAAATATTTTTCCTCAAAAATAAGTAAATATGAGTGCTAAACTGCGAACATCGACCTTTTATTGCGACCAACCATGAAACACTAACAGTAGAGCCTTGCTTATTTCAGCATGAATGAACCGGCTCGATCGGGCAGGTACCCCCCTCTCATAGAATATCGGCGTGATCGGGCGTTGTGTTTCCGTTCCGGGGCACCCATGAGCATCGACATGTTAGTATTCTAGGTATTATTGAATCGGGATGGTTACTACGTATGTTAAACCCGCCGTGTGCCGTCTCTCCGCCTATGAGCCTTTGTCTATCACCACAGTCAACTAAAAACCCACGAGTTTTCCATTAGAAAGACCGCTAAACTATTTTAGATACTACCCGTAGCGTACAATTTTTATATTATTTTCTAGTCTTATTGAATTATTATAAAATCGCTGACATTGATACCTTACTTTACCAACAATTAGAAGATTGGAGATATTACCAGCCCCACACCGATTAATTGCCTCTCACTCACACCATTCATATTTTAATAGAAATTTGATAATGAACGCGTAATTGCTAGACATTTTACCTACATATTTTTTTTTTAAATATATATCGAACCAATATCTAAGTGTGTCATAGGTCGATTGAATGCGCCAATGTCTGGAATTACCTACCAATCAGATTTATTTTATGTTTTTTTTTATATACTTTTTCAGTGGTAGAGCTTTGTTTATCCCATCATGAATGGGCTGGCTCGATCGGGGAAGTACTACCCCTCTCACAGAAGATCGACATGAAACAACGGTAGGTAATCCTGCCGTTGTGTTTCGTATGGTGAGTGAGAGCGTCGGAGGCCCAAACCCTCTGCCTCCATCCATCCATCAGCCTTTCAACGTCCACTGCTGGATATAGGGCTCCCCAAGAGAATGCCACAACGAGCGGTCTCATCATGGGGGATAGTACCGTAATCGCCACGCTTGGCAGGCGGGTTGACGATCGCAGTGGATGTTGTTAATACTGGAGGGAGTGCTGCTGCCCACTCCTCCGGTATTCCCTCAGTCGGCTCTTACGACTCCCGTGGGTAGAGAGGGGTGGGAAAATTCTAAAGCCGGCCCCACACGGCTCCTAAACCCTCTGCCTATCCTCTTCTTGTTATCCTACCTCTGCACCTCCCTAAAGGTCTAAAGACCTTTGCTTGGAGATGGCGACACTTACATTATTTAGACGCCATAATTTCTTCAAATCGCATAGAAAATTTGGCGAGTCTCGCAAAGCTGAGGCTTATATGTATTCCAACCAAGTTTAAGCGAAAGTTTTAGCAAACTTCGACTAGAAGCTATAAATGTGTAGCTATTTTCATGCCCGAGGTCTGAATTACACCAATATGCCTTTTCAACACGCTCACGCCATGATCAGGCTAATCAAAACATTACGCTGTAAATTATTTTTATAGTCCCTTGTTTTTATCCAGATGTAGACAGAAATGAAATACACCTAATTTTTTCTAGGACATACGCAAAATTTATTAAAACAGCTATTATTTTCGATTTCACATTTTCGCATTTTGTGTTTATTTACATGGCTAAGCATGTTAAATAATTAAAAAATATATAAACTAACACTTACACTGGGTGGAAGGTGACCGCCTTCCACAGGCGCTGCTGACGCCGATAAACTTCGACGAGCACCTCCGCATCTAGGTCCCGAGGGGGGCTTTCGGCCAATGCGCACACGGCCTCGCACTACACCGCATTACTCTGATCGCCACGACTCTCGTCTCCACAGGAAAACACTATCGCAGGCGATCAGAGACTCTGCCCACACGGGTGTGTGCCGTAAAATACCAAATCCCGCGTACAGCCCTTGGCACGCGATGCTAGGTCCACCCAGATTTGGCATTAGATACCTGAGAGTGGGGTCGCCGTGCCGACGAACCTCTCCACGGGGGCCACCGTCCGTTGAGTAACGATCCCATTGATAATAGCTATCTCACAGAAAACATTCATTATTCCGAGATACGAAGTAGCCTATGTCATTTTCTGGACTCCAGACTATATAATTCAAAACGATTGGTATTTATGGCGTGCAAACGTAACAAGCCATTACTTCGAACAGTTTATTCTCAGTGTATGCGACACAGATACATTCCAAAATAGCAATGCCTCAAGAGTATCAGCTGATAGGAAAGAGCGATGGTTTCTTAGTCTTCTTTATACCTACATTTGGAGACAAGACAACAGAACTTTTACATACGAAATGTGCAGTGCCTAGAATGCGATAAATTAAAAATCTATATACCTCTACAAATATTTCTTATGTAATCTACATATACTTTACCTAAATAAAATAATAGAGGTCTGGCATTGGTCGCGCATCACGGAAATATTAGTAATGACTTCAATTAATATCTTCATCAACAGAAATATATAATGCAGCATCTTAATATAAAGTTTTAGAAACAACGATTTTTATAAGCACACAATAAGCAACGCTGATGAAGTCTGCACGTATCAGCTAATTAATAATAATACCCACCTGTATATGTACATAGTAGCGATATGCATGTGTCTGACATATATTAAACTCTATGATTTATGTGGTATTTTTATTATTCTCCAATATAACGACTTAAAAAATAAATTGAAACCCTGTTTAAAAATAAATTTTTTCTTTCTTTCTTTAACCAATTTCTAAATCTTGACGACATGGACAAAGATCTGTGGTCGAAAGTTTATACTTTTATATTCTCAATAGATTTGCGGGTCACTAACCCTCAACAATAAAAATTCAATTTTGACAATCCTACTGTTCAATACGTTCAAGAGTATTGTGATCAACTGAGATCAAAATTTATTACATATAGGCAAAGAAGTTTTCTTCGGTTTTCTTAATATACATTACCTTTTTTTTTTAAGTTGGGCAAAAATGTACCTTCCGCACACCCCGCTGCCCGAGGAAACAGCGGGATAGTGTGGAGTGCTCTCACCCACTAAAAACCCACCGTGCACCGTCACCCGCCCATACTTGGCGGACCACTGGTACCGCGTATATTCACTTCAGTGGTCCGCGCGGCGGCTAGCCCTGTTGGGCTTCCTCTCTGAGCGACGTCCCCACGCACCTGGGGTGTCACACCTTCGCGGCAGGCTCTACGCGGGCGGAGGACAATCCCCGGTCCGACCGCCCGCAGCCTCGGCTAGGGCGGCATTAGGCGCAGATATTCGCGCCCACCGCGCCCCGCGCGCCGGCGGCGAGTCGGGCCAGAGGAGAAGTCAGACTCCCTGGCCCTCTCCGCCACCTCCTTCCGCAAGATGACATTCTCGCAGAAGATGGCGACCGCGGTCCAGTACCTATCGCCGCCGACCATCGATCGAACGACAGCCGGCAGCGACAGGTCCTCTCCGGTGACTGCAGCGAGATCCCGGCGCTGCTCAGCCCAAGCCGGGCACGAGTCAAGCGTGTGCTGCGCCGCAGTGGTGGCAGCAGGGAGTCTCCTCCCTCCTAGCGACTGTGTACAGGTACTTGACGAAGCAACCATGCCCCGACAGCACCTGCACCAGCCGGAAGGTGAGGACCCCATGCCGCCGAGCCACCCATTCCTCTAAAATCGGCTGGAGCGCCCCTACGGTTCGAAGACCGGCCCGAGGCGTTTCCAGCCGAACCCTCCAACGGGCGATGATGGCGCAGCGAGCGTCGCTCCGCCATGCGCTGATTCGACTAGGCGGGAGGAACTGCCTCCCGCACGCGCTGCTGACGCCCGCCGATAAACTTCAACGAGCACCTCCGCCTCCAGGTCCCACGGGGGGGTTCCGGCCAATGCGCACGCGGCCTCGCACGACACCGTGCGGTAGCCGCGGATTGCTCTAACCACCACGACTCTCTGTGGTCTCCACAGAAGAGCCCTATTGCGGGTGGTCAGAGAGTCCGCCCACACGGGTGCGCCGTAAAGCGCCATCAACCGAACCACCCCCGCGTACAGCCGTCGGCACGCGATGCTGGGTCCGCCCAGGTTCGGTAACAGACGTCCAAGGGCGGACGCCGTGCCGACGAGTCTTGGTGTGAGCTGGCGGAAGTGCTCGTAGAAATGCCACCGCCCGTCGAGGACCAGGCCCAGATATTTTATGTGGCCCTGGATACTGACCCCTACACCATTTATTGTTATCGAGGCGCCGGCGGGTGGTCTGCGCCGAGGCCCGTGAAATAGTAATAGCCACTGACTTGTTGGGGGCCACCCTAAGCCCCAGCGCCTCGATACGTCTGACCACCTCCGCGGAACCCGAGGTGGCCAGCTGCACCGCCTCCTCGAAGTTCCCTCCCCGGGCCGTGACAAGGGTATCGTCGGCATATCAAATTACGCCCAGCCCGGGGGGAAGCCGGCCATGTAGGACCCAGTCGTACCCGATGTCCCACAGGAGCAGTCCCAGGACAGATCCCTGTGGGACACCGCACGACATGGCCCTCCTCACAGCGTCCCCTTCCCGGCTTACGAAGAGGACGCTGCGGCCTTCGAGGTAGTCTGCCACCAGCCGCCTCAAGTAGGCGGGCACCCCGTGGAATTGGAGTGCCTCCCTGATGCAGCCGAATGGCAGACTGTTAAATGCGTTGGCGATGTCCAACGACACCGCCAACAGCACCCCTCTCTGAGCGACGGCCTCCATGGCCGCGGCCTTCAGCCGCAGAATGGCGTCGACCGTCGAACGCCCCGAACGAAAACCGAACTGAACGTCCGACAGGTCGGGGCCCGCCTCCACAAGGTGCCGGACGATACGGGCAGCGATAATCCTCTCGAGTAGCTTACCCGCATCATCCAACAGCACGATGGGTCTAAAGGCCGCGACCAAATCCGGGGGCCGTCCCGGTTTTGGCAGGAGCACGAGCTTCCCCTCCTTCCAGCAGTCAGGAAACCGTCCGGACGCCAGGCTCACGTCGAAAAGTCTCCTGAGGCGGGGCTCCATGGTCGAGGACCAAAGCCAGAACTCGGGCGGGAACCCCATCTGATCCGGGGGCGGTGTTCTTCCGCATGCGGGACACCCGGCGGTGTCTCCTGGCCCGTCTCCGAAATGGAAATGGGGGCGAAGAACCCCACCCGCCCCACTGCCGCACGCACGTATTGGCGGATCCCCTGTTAAGCAAACAGAGATCCGCCGATGCCGCCCATTCCTCGACCGCCGTTCCGCGGGCGTCCGTCCTAGGGGACCCCCACGCCACAGATTTGGCGTTAAAGTCCCCCAGCACCAAGACGTGGCTAGGTGCTAGTCGCCGTATCGAGGTCTCCAGGTTGTAAAGGAAGACCTCGATGGCAGCCAGACTCCGATTGGGGGAGAAGTAGACGCCGTAGAGCGTGTGGTCTCCCCAATCGGCCGCGACATATCCCATGCCCTTGTCCCTGACCGACAAGGGCGGGGAATGAAGCGCCGTAGATCCGACTACCGCCACGGAGCCATCGCGGCTGCCTGCCCAATTGGGACAGTCAGGAACGCGATAGGGCTCCGCGGCTACGGCTACACCGATCGACCGCTCCACCATGGACTGCAGGAAAAGATCCTGCGCTGCAGCGGAGCGGCCGAGATTCGCCTAGAGGAGGACGGTGTCACGGTCCGTGACAGACCGTGACGTCCGGTGCCTACCCGGACGGTGTCCGCAGTAGATCCGGTTTTCAGCGTTACCGCCTCCCGGATATCGTCCACCGTCACTGAGTCGTTCAGTCCAGAAATGCGCAATTCTGCACACTTCACGGGCCTGGCAACCCGGACCCCACTCTCCCCGGCGAACAGACCTCGCAGCTTTTCTGCTATGAGATCGGCCGTTCTCGAGCCCTCCGCCCCGGGGAACTCGAGTACTCGAGCGCCCGTTCGGGCTTGGCGGGTCCTTGAAGCGACGCCTTCGATTTCGGATACGTCAATTTCCCGCCGGGCTCGCTTGAGGACCGCCTCATAGCTAAGGCTCTTTTCTTTTGCCTCAGGCAGCAGGGTGACAACTACCGCTTCAGACTTTGGTGCCTTCAAATTACGCTTGCGCGACCTCTTCTTTTTATTATTTCCACCGCCAGGCTCGCCCCTAGCTGCAGCAGGTGCCACTTCTCTAGCTGCGGCGCCTTGTCTCTTTTTGCCCCGGGACTTTCTTCCGCCACCAACAGTCTGCCAGCCCTCGTCAACAAGCGTGGCGTTGCGGGTGTGCAGGGTCCCGAGGTGCAGCTGCTTGAGCCCGCGAGGGCCCGGCATTGCCAGGTATGGCCGGGAATTCCTTCCAACCATGAGGCCTCTGGGGCTGGGCCCTCGGTGGCTGGGCGTTGTTGGGCTGCCCAGCCTTGGCACCCTTTTTCCTTTTAGGGGCGCGTTCTGGCGGCGGTGCCGCCGTAGCTACAGAGTATGAGGCCACGCGGTCACCCTGACAAGGAAGCGGCGCTGGCGCCGAGTGTGCCGTGGTGCTCCTCTTATCCGCAGCAAGCGGCGGACGTACGCGTGGCTCCGGTGGGAGCCGGGAATCAAGAGCGCTGATCCGCGGGCCGAAGACTGCCTCAACGCGGTCAATTAGGCAGTGGAGCAGCTCCTCTGACGCATCGATTGGTGGCGCAGAAGCGCCTGATACGGCGGCCGAGGACGGCCTCGGGACTGCCTCAGGGAGCCCTAGCTCTGCTCTCATATTGGCCATCCCGAGGCGCATTTCTTCTACATTGGCCTCGAGGCGCTGATTCCGCGCCCCGAGCTCAGCCACCTCCGCCTACAGGCGCTCATTGCGTGCCACCAGCCGCTCCACCACGTTGGACAGCTCCGTGGCGGCATTCCTTAGGCACCTTACAAAGGTGCCCTTTAAATTTTTTGAGCCTGTGGCCACCGTTGTAATTATGGCCACGCTGTCCAAGGCTCTTTCCGCTATACGGGCCGCTCGTCTTGGTCGATTGGAAGGCGGAGCTTATCTGATAGGAGCGCTAGCCGCTCCTCCGCGGTTTGCTCCGCCTCCTTCCTCTTTAAAATTACCCCTAGACGCCACCGTGACCTCCGCTGGCCGCGGTGTTTGCACTATGGCGACCACACTTAAGCCATCCTCCTCGTTCGTAGACATCTCAGCGGCTGAAGTTACCGCCGTGCTGCTCGTCGCCGAGTCGTCCCTTGAGGATTGGGACTCTCCCATCTTGTTGCCCTTGCGGGACTTTCTGCCGCCACGCATTTTGCGCGCGGCCGCACTAGTAGGGGCCGCATTTACAGCCGGACCCCTATCGGCTGAGGCGTCAGGATTATCACCCGACTGCGTTATTTTTTTATTATTCGAACAAAATTCCATACTGTTCCCACGAGTATGGGAGAAAGTAGGTCCACCCGGGCAGAGCTCCCTTTACCCTGGTAAGCGTACATTTATAACCCAACACAGGGGGTCCGCAGGTACCCTGGCTGGGGCCGCGCTAGAGACTGAACTACCCATCAGCCATGAATCTCCTCGCCGCGCGCCAGAACTTGAGATTCGGGGTAATTATTTGTAGAGGTTGTTTTCCTCGCGGTCCGGGCGATTAAGCCAAGACCCTCGTTCCTGTATGCCCGCGAGACGTAACCATAGACACCTAATCAGGTTTACGATTTGGGACAGAGGGGGCCGCTGTGACCCCACTGTCCCCCCTCTCCAGAGCCAGGAGAGCCGATATGGCCCCGCCGACTCCGACGCCTGGTCTATCCACTGTGCCCTCTGCTGCGTCAGAGAGACACGCGGAGACCCGTCCTGTCCGGAATTTTAGCCGCCGGCGACCGCCGACGTTGCCCGGGGTGCACCACTAGGAGGTAAACCGGCACCACACCCCAAATATACATTACCTAAGTTAACTGGATTACATTCTCTAAGATTTTGTTTTCTTAACACGTTGAGGGGCGTCTAGCTCATGAAAATGATATGACATGGTACTAATATTGCACGCCTCATAAGCGAATCGTTGAGGTGGGTACTACTGATTTTCAAACTTAAAACTTCTCTATTTATCATATATTGCACTTGTAAAATAATATATACACACGCATATCAAGAAAAAAACACCATTTTTAACACTCATGATATGTTTGATGCTATTTTCGTTATATAAACTAGTTAAAAAACTGTAAAAATTTCTGTCTTGGACGTCCGTGTGTCTGTATGTACGGATCCTGTATGTTTGTTAAACACGATAACGACCAAAATACTTTACTAATCGAGTCTTTTTTTGTTATGCTTCAGTATAATTAGGAATAGAACCCTATCATTTTTCACGGTCTGATTCAATGTGGTTTAATTGTTATTAAATAAACAAACTATATATATCTACCTTATTTAGTGAGAACTACTTCTATAGAACCAATAATAATAGTACTTCTTAAAATTAGCGCCATCTATATGAGACATGAGAACCACATTAATAGTTTTTAAAATTAGCGCTATCTATATGATTTATTGAAAACTACTTAGTAAGACCAATGCATTATTAGTTACTTATTCAATTTAAGTTACCACCCAATTCAACAGTAGTGACACTTTCAATTTAATTGTGAAAAATGAAATTATGAGGCGTGTACTTATGGATTTTCCAATTCTTTTTTTTAAAACTACAGGCCATAGGTATTTTTTTATACCACGTGGGTAGTAAACAAGCATACGGACTACCTGAAAGCGGTTATCGTAGTCTATAGATGCTAGCAACACCAGAGGTATCACTCGCACGTCGCTCTTTTTAAAAAAAGGGATGGGAGGTCGTGAGGAAAGATACTAAAGAGATGATAAGGTGAAGGTTTAGGCCTACGGCAGTTTCACTCACCATATGAAAGGCAATAGTGTGGGAGTAGGTACCTACATACAAAAGTTTTACGGTAATCTTCTGTGTGAGGGTGATACTTCCGCGATTGAGCCAGTTCATTCATGCTTGGTCAAACAAGGCTCTTCCACTGGTACATATAGCTCGCCGTTATCCGTGTGGTCCTTGTAGAAAGAGTGGGAAATAGGTTATCTTCATACAAACGCACCGCGCGCGGCTTGTATGTGTGCGCCACAGTATCGTACGCACACTCTAACAAAATCTCGACCCGTTTCTCAGCTCGCCAGTTGGGGCTAACGCCGCACAAGGTTCGCGCGTCACGGTTTTTCGGCACCGCTAAATAAATGAAAAATGGGTGATAATCGCAGGAGAACTTATTGCTGTGTGTTTGGCTGTCTAAATGTCATGTTATGTCGATTTCTCTGTATTGTAGGTATAGTAATAGTATAGTACTAAGTAATAATCGTAATAATCGTAAGTAAAAATCGTAAGTTAAAATAATCTGTGTTGTGTCGTCTGGGTTCAGGGTTAGTGAGGTCGGTGTTACCTAAACGATTACAAGTAAAAAATACAACTTCCCGGCCCTTGCCAATTTCTAGGCACTGAATTAAAATTTAGCTAAAAGTGACAACCTTGGACAGGCAAATATGGTAGGTAATTATATCGCGGAATAGGCCGGAGATAGCCTACTTCCCCACTCTTTCTACTATGGTGTGGTGACGGACTAAAAATACAACGACACATGTCACGACCCCATCCTTTTCTGGGTTACAAGTGAGAGTACTCACTAGATATCGGGCCCGAACGGGTCGGTACCACCGTCTCCTGTGTGATCGATCATGAAGCACGTCAGTGTGTTTTGGCTGCAGGAGAAGCCGTTTATTCTTTCATTTCATATCTGAGAAATGAAATGGTGCGCAGCGGCTTGACAATACTCTCGGTATAATTGAGTCCATGAGCGATGGTTGCCACTTACCATCAGGTGGGCCGTGGCTCGTCTGCCATCATTAGCAATAAAAAAAACGTTTTTTTTTTTAACCATAAAACTTTTTGTAAACCAAAATTCGCAAACAAGTGCTGAAGAGTTAAGTTGTTTTTGCAGAATTAACTTACATAATTAATTAACAGTAGTAACAGGGAAATATGACAAATATAAACTAATTTTTGCTAGAGAATGTATACCAGTCTAACAACGGCAAAGCTGGAATTCCTTCTATGCTGACGTTGATCGCGTACGTCGCAAATATACACTGGTTAATATATAATGCCATATTGCTTCGTTGGTGTCAAATGCGCATCAGTGTCAGCTTCGCAATGTAGCATTAATTATAACACAATGTAAATTCGTACACGAGAATAACGTACGCGACCGACTTTAGCATAGGAGGAATTCCAACCTAAGGAACTAGGAAAGAAGATCCATTCCCACAACCATCAAGTGGATATATATAAATATAATTGTTGATTTTCATAGTGGACAGAAGCTTGGTTATGCTCCTGGTATTGTTAAGACCATGTCTGGCGATTACCGTTTAACTTCAGAAAAGATAGACTCATCTCCGCTATTAGCATGGAGATTAATTCGATAATGATTGAATTCGATTCGATATCTATCGAAAAATCGACTCATGCATTATAGGACCTCTTGTTAGACTCTAAGAAAAGCGGTATCTTTTAGACCGTGGATCTATTTTTCGACATTAGTCTGCACGGTAAGCTTTAAAATCACGGAATTCGATAGAGGAATAAGGAAGATCTCGCGGACCGACAGATAAATAGGCTAGAGAAATAATATTATATAAGATTTTGTGAGAAGATACTAGATACTTTCTCGCTCAAGCATACTGATCCTGGAATTGACAACCGCTACCATCATGGATGAAGACTATAACACTATGAAAATCTGTGCACTATAATATATAATATATATTACTCCATCCATCCATCCACCTTTCAACGTCCACTGCTGGACATAGGCCTCCCCAAGAATAGGGTAATCGCCACGCTTGGCAGGCGGGTTGGTGATCGTAGTGGATGTTGTTAATACTCGAAGGAGTGCTGCTGCCCACTCCCCTGCTATACCCTCAGTCAGCTCTCATGACTCCCATGGGTGGAGAGGGGTGGGACAAATCTAAAGCCGGCCCCACACATATATTACTAGCTTATGCCATATGAGGCACGGGCAATAATGGGCTGTGTCGGAATGCTATCCCATCGGACTATGAGATTCAGGGAACAGAGTGTGCACTTGTGTCTGCGCTTACACTCATGCTCTATAATATCTCCTGCGTAAATGGCTAGTGTCTGTTGATACTGGCCACTGTGACCAAATTGTCTTGGTCTGGTGATAATAGTAGTAAACTTAGGCTACTTTTATTTTGGGAAAAAAAATTAGGGTTCCGCACAAAAAAAAATACTTTGGAAAATCCAAAAGTGCAAGCCTCATAATCATCATTTTTCACAATAAAATTGATTATTTGATAAGTAACTAATAATGTATTGGTCTTACTAAGTAGTTTTCAATAAATCACATAGATAGCGCTATTTTCAAAAAGTACCTTCTCATGTCTTATACGCCATCTAGCGCTAATTTTAAGAAGCACTTTTACATTGGTCTATAGAAATAGTTCAAGTCATTCTCACGAAATAAGGTATAGCATAGCGCTGGTTTTAGAGTCGATCGTAAATATTCACTAGTTTTTTTTTATTGAATACCAATTAAACCACATCGAATCAGACCGTGAAAAGTGATAGGGCTCTATTCGTGATCATACTAATTAGTAAAAGAAAAAAAAGACTTGATTAGTAAAGTATTTTGGTCGTTATCTTGTTAACATACATTACCTACAACAAACGGACGTCCAAGTCATAACTTTTTCAAACAGATTTTTACCTAGTTTAAATAACAAAAATGGCATCAAAAATATCATGAGTGTTAAAAATAGTGTTTTTCCTTGATATGTGTGTGTGTATATATTATTTTACAAGTGCAATATAATGATAAATAGAGACATTTTAAGTTAGAAAAAGCAGTTTTTCTAAGTGAAACGAGAATAGTACACTCAACGCTTCGCTTATGAGGCGTGCAAAATCAATTGTGAATGAATACCGATTCAAATAGATAAGTATATACGTCGAATAAACATCCACAGCAAATCTCCTGAACGGCTGAACCCATTTGGGCGGAACTCATGGGACAGGGATCACTATTATGTTGGGGTACGGGTCGGGATACCTCCGCGTTGGTTCACCCCGGGCAACGTCGGCACTTTAGTGCCAGCGGCAGAATCCCGGCAGGGGATGGGTCTCCGCGTGTCCTTCTGATTAGCAGAGGGCACAGTGGATAGGCCGGGCGTCCGCCGTGGAGGGTCAGCGGGGCCATAGTGCCCCCCCCCCGACTCTGGGAGGGGGACGGCGGGGTCATAGTGACTCCCCGTCCCCGGAGACGGGGCTTTCAGCCCGAATGGCAACGGGCTTACTGCCTGCAGTGGGCCGAAGGTCTGCCGTGGAGGGCCAGCGGGGCCATAGTGGCCCCCTCCGGCCCTGGGAGACGGAGACGTGGCTTTTGGGCGGCGACAGGCTCATCGCTTGCTCTGTGAGCGGTGGGTACGGTCTGATGCAGACCACCGTTTGGCCCGACCCGTAATCCTAGAGGACAGGGCCGGGGGTCTTCAGACCGCGGGGAAGAAAATCCCTATAAAAAATCACCCTTTTTTTATTTTTTTTTTATTTTAGGTGGGCAAAAATGTCCTACCGCACACCCCGCTGCCCGGGGAGACAACGGGGTAGTGTGGGGCTCTCACCCACTAAAAACCCACCGTGCGCCCTCACCCGCCCTTGCTACGGCGGATCACGGGAACCGCGTCGTTTCTCCGCGATCCGCAGGCGGCAGCCCCTTCGGGCACCCTCTCTTGTGCGACGCCCCGCGCACTTGGGCGTCACACCTTCGCGGTAGGCTTCCGCGGACGGCAGGGTACTCCCCGACCCCACCGTCCGCAGCCTCGGCTAGGGCGGCATCAGGCGCAGGTAAGCGCGCGCACGCCGCCCCGCGCGCCGGCGGCGAATCGGGTCCGCGAAGGAGGATTCCTCCCGGGCCCTCTCCGCCGCCTCCTTCCGCGAGATGACAGCCTCGCAGAAGGCGGCGACCGCGGTCCAGGCCCTGTCACTGCCAACCATCGCTCGCGCAACGGCCGGCAGCGACAGGTCCACGCCTATGACTGCAGCGAGTTCCCGGCGCTGCACATCCCAGGCCGGGCACGACTCGAGCGTGTGCTGCGCCGAGTCCTCGCCGCAGTCGCAGTGGTGACAGCCTGGGGTCGTCTCCCTCCTAGCGATCGTGTGCAGGTATTTGCCGAAGCAACCGTGCCCCGACAAAACCTGCACCAACCGGAAGGTGAGGACCCCGTGCTGCCGCCCTGCCCATTCTTCCAAGATCGGCTGGAGCGCCCCCACGGTCCAGAGACCAGCCCGGGCCGTCTCCAGCCGAGACCTCCACTTTAGGACGGTGGCGCGGCGGGCATCTTCCCGCCACGCAGAGATTGCGCTGGGCGAGGGGCGGCTGCCCCCCGCCCGCGCCGTCGACGCCCGCCGATAAACGTCGGCGAGCACTTCCGCCTCCAGATCCCAAGGGGGGGTTCCGGCCAACGCGCAGGCTGCATCGCACGAGACCGTGCGGTACCCGCGTATTGCCCTGACCGCTACGACCCTCTGTGGACGCCACAGAAGGGCCCTATTGCGAGCGGCCAGGGACTCCGCCCACACGGGCGCGCCGTACAGTGCCATTGACCGTACTACCCCCGCGTAGAGTCGTCGACACGCGAGACTCGGTCCGCCCAAATTCGGCATCAGTCGCCCGAGGGCGGACGCCGTGCCGACGAGCTTTGGCGCAAGACGGCGGAAGTGCTCGTCAAAGTGCCACCGTCCATCCAATACCAGGCCCAGGTACTTGATGTGGGCCTGGATTGGAAAGCCCACACCGTTGACCGTTATCGAGGCGCCGGCGGGTGGGCCGCGTCGGGGCCCATGGAAGAGTAGGGCCTCCGACTTTTCAAGGGCCACCCTAAGCCCCAGCGCCTCGATCCGCCTGACCACCTCCGCGGTTCCTGAGGTGGCCAGCATTGCCGCCTCCTCGAGGGTCCCGCCCCGGGCTGTGACGAGCGTATCGTCTGCGTAGCAAATTACGCCCAGCCCGGGGGGGAGCCGGCCACGGAGGACCCAGTCGTAGCCGATGTCCCACAGGAGCGGCCCTAGAACCGAACCCTGCGGGACGCCGCACGACATAGCCCTCCTTACAACGTCCCCTTCCCGGTCCACGAAGAGGACGTTGCGGCCGTCGAGGTAGTCCGCCACCAGCCGCCTTAGGTAGAGGGGCACTCCATGGTACCGGAGTGCCTCCTTGATGCAGCCGAATGGCAGACTATTGAAGGCGTTGGCGATGTCGAGCGACACCGCCAACAGCACTTCCCTCGAGGTGACGGCCTCCGCAGCCGCGGCCCTCAAGCGCAGGATGGCGTCGACCGTAGACCGACCCGCCCGAAATCCGAACTGGGCATCGGACAGGTCGGGGCCGACCGCACCTAGGTGCCGGACGATGCGGGCAGCGACTACCCGCTCGAGCAGTTTGCCCGCCTCGTCCAGCAACACGATGGGCCTGAAGGCCGCGACTGTATTCGGAGACCGTCCCGGCTTCGGCAGGAGCACGAGCTTCCCCTCCTTCCAGCAGTCAGGGAACCGTCCGGACACCAGGCAAGCGTCGAACAGTCCCCTGAGGCGGGGCTCTAGGTGGTCGAGGACCAGGGCCAGCACTCGGGCGGGAACCCCGTCCGGCCCGGGGGCGGCGCTTCTCCGCATACGCGCTGCCGCCGCCCCCATTTCCGTCGTCGTCACGGGCGGTACCTCCCCGTCGTCGGCCTCCCGGTCGTCATCTGGCGGAGCCATGACCGGGGGCGTGTGCACCGCCCGTGAAGGGAATAGTCCTTCAACCACCTCAGAGAGGAAGCCCGGCTGGAGGGTCTCCGTAAGGGGGGGGGCCTGGGCGCGGAGCTTGTTGAGCGCCGCGCGGTACGGGCGTCCCCAGGGGTCACGCTCGAGACCCTCCAGCATCTCCTGCCTTTTCGCGTCTTTGGCGCGACAGATGGCCAGCTTTAACGCGGCGCGCGCACTGCTGTACGCCGCATACAGCCGGCCCTCCCGCTCTTCGTCGCGGATTCGGCGACGGCGGCTGCGGGTGTAGGACCTCCGGGCACGAATACAGGCCGCACGGAGGTCCGCCAGCTCCGGGGACCACCAGTAGACCCCCTTCCGTCGGGGCGGGCGCCGCACGCGGGGCATGGCCGCATCGCAGATCTGCGTAAGCATGCCGCGAATGCGGCCAGCCTCGGCGCCCACGTCTTCCGTCAGGGGGGGAGGCAGCCAAGATTGAAAGATGGCCGCCTCCACCAGCAGCTCCCGGTCGAGCCTACCTACAGCCCAACGCGGAAAAGCGGGAGTTCTGTCCGCCACGTGACCCCTGCTGGCGCCCTGAAGGGTCCGGGAGACCTCTATCTGAATGTATCTGTGGTCAGATAGGGTCTCGACCTCCTCCAGGACTCGCCAGCTCCTTACACGTGCGGCGACACCGGGGCTAGCGAACGAAAGGTCCACTATCGACCCGCCCCCGCGCCGCACGCACGTTAGGGCGGACCCTCGGTTTAGCAACACGAGGTCCGCCGCTTCCGCCCACTCTTGGACCGCCGCACCTCGGGCGTCCGTCCTGGGGGACCCCCACGCCGTTGATTTGGCGTTGAAGTCCCCCAGCACGAGCACAGGGCTCGGTGCCATACGCCGTATCGAGGTCTCCAGGCTGTGCAGGAAGACCTCGAAAGCCGCCAGACTACGATTGGGGGAGAAGTACACGCCATACAGCGTGACCCCTCCCCATTCAGCCGCCACATATCCCGTGCCCTTGTCCTTGACTGACAAGGGCGGGGAATGCGGCGCCGCCGACCCGACGACCGCCACGGAGCCATCCCCGCTATCCGCCCAATTGGGGCGATCGGGGACTACGTAGGGCTCCGCGGCTACGGCAACACCGATCGACCGCTCCGCCATGGATTGCAGGAAGAGGTCCTGCGCCCTGGCGGAGCGGCCAAGATTCCCTTGGAGGAGGATAGAGTCGTGCTCCATAAACTAGACCACGATATCCTCCTCCATGCGCTGCGGCGGTCCAGCCGCGCTGGGTTGGGCAGCCGGGGCCGATTGGCTGCCCACCCCCCTCTTAGGGCCTGACTTGGCCGGAGGCCTGCACCCCACCCGCCCCATGCAGTGGTTGGCGGGGCGGTTGCCCGCCGCACATGCGGGGCAGTGTGGGGCGGCAGTACAGGTCGCCGCCTGGTGCCCTGCCTGACCGCAGCGGAAGCAAAGCCCGCTGCAGTCAAAGCAGTTGGTGCACAGCGGCCGGGTGTGACCGACCGCCATGCATTTGTAGCACCTGGCAGGCCGGGGCTCCAACGCGGTTACCCGCGCGGCGCTCCAGCCCACCAGAAGTCTACCGGCGGCGACCAAATCTTTGGCCGCCGCGACAGGGCACGATACCCAGACGGCACCCACACCACCTGGACCTGGGCGAATGGTGCCCACCCGGACGGCGCTGCTGGGAGACCCGGTTTTCGAGGCGATTGCCTCCCGGATCTCTTCCGCCGTCACGGAATCGTCCAGCCCAGAAATGCGCAGTTCGGCGCACTTCACGGGTCTGGCGACCCGGACACCACTCTCAACCGGGAACAGGCCCAGCAGCCTCGCGGCCATCACGTCGGCCGTCTTGGTGCCCTCTGGCCCCAGGTACTCAAAAATCCGAGCACCTGTCCGGGCTTGGCGGGAGCGGGCGGAGACGTCTCCGAGATCGGAGACGTTTATCTCCCGCCGGGCACGCTTCAAGACGGCCTCGTACGTCAGGCCCTTTTCCTTGGCCTCAGGCAGCAGCGTGATGACAACCGCTGCTGTCTTCGGCACCTTGAGTTTGCGCGACCTCTTTTTTCGCGGCTTTGGGGCTTCTCTCTGGCCAATTGGTGCCACCTCACGCCCCGCGGCGGCGCCGCGATCCTTAGCCCGGGATCGCCGGGGTCCAACCACCTGCCAGTCCCCATCTGAGGAGTTATTAGTGGCAGGAGCGGGGACAGGAGCCGGGGCTGTGACCACCGTGGCCCGTGTGGATGCGGCAGTTTGTCGCGGCGCAGAACATGCAGGGGCAGCGGTGCTCGGCAGAGGCGGGAACTCCTCTCGGGGCTGACCCCTCGGGGCTTGTCCCGCCTTGCCCTTTTTCTTGGCCTTCTTCTTTTGGCCCTTTTCTTTAACCACAGGAGCCGCCGGTGTTTTGGCCGCCGCTGGTTTGGCCGCCGTCGCGGCAAAGGACACATGGCCCCCCTGGCACGGCAGGGCTGTCGGCGCTGAGGACGTCGTGCCATTCCTTTTGTCTGCCGCCAGCGGCGGCCGCAGTCGTGGCTCCGGTGGCAGCCTCGCGGCCAAAGCGTCGAACCGCGGACCAAAGACCGCAGCAATGCGGTCGATGATCACGCGGAGTGCTTCATCTTCCGACTCCGGTCCAGGGCCTGACTGGGCAGTGGACGAAGCCGGGGCAGCCACGGGGAGCCCAAGCTCAACCCGTAACCCGGCCTGACCCTGCTCCAACTCTGCCATCCGTGCCTCGAGGCAGCGGTTAGCCTCGTCGAGGCGCTGGTTCTGCGCCTCCAGACGAGCGTTCTGAGCCTCGAGGCGCTTGTTCTGCTCCGCCAAGCGCCGGACCGACAGCGAGATCTCGTGCGCAGCGTCTTTAAGGCCACGCACGAAGTTCCCCTTGAGGTTTCGGGAACCAGCCGCCACCGTCTCCACTATGGCCACACTGTTCAGGGCCCTCTCCTCAGCTTGGGCCGTCCCAATACGGCCCTCGTCTGGGAGGCGGAGTTTTTCCGTTAAAAGCGCCAGGCGCTCCTCGGCGTTTTGCTCCGCCTCCAGCCTTTTTAGGCTTAGGGTTTCTGCCCTACTGGCAGATGTGGCACGAGGCGCAGGTGCCACAGGACGGCTCATGCCTCGACCCCTGACGCTATACTGCGCTTTCGGGGGAGGCGTCTCAGTAGGGCAGTCGTCTGATTCGGGTGCCCCACCACCCTGGGACATGGTGCGCTTCCGCGACGGATTATCAATATCCATCTGCCCAGCACTCACGTCCGCAGCGGCTGTTGTGCTGCCCGCCCTTCTGATATTTGCCCTTAGGGCGCAATCACTTTCTTCAGCAGCGGACATCTCGGAAGCCGAATTAGCGGCCGAGCTGTCCGTTGCCGAAGCTCCTCCTTTTCCTTTTCCGCGTCCCTTACGGGACCGAAACTTGCCTTTCGCGTCACGTAGTAACGCTTGTGGCGCGACTGATGTTGATGTGGAGGCCGTGTTTAAAGCCGGACCTCCATCGGCTGAGGCATCGGGTGTTGCACCCGATTCCGTCGAGTTAAAATTATTTTTATTTGAACTATTTACCATTTTGTTCCCACGAGTGTGGGAGAAAGGAGGTCCACCCGGGCAGAGCTCCCAGTACCCGGGTAAGCGTACATTTGTAACCCAACACAGGGGGACCGCAGGTACCCTGGCTGGGGGCGCGCTCGAGACTGAACTACCCATCAGCCATGCATCTCCTCGCCGCGCGCCAGAACTTGAGATTCAGGGTAATTTTTTATAGAGGTTGTCTTCCTCGCGGTCCGGGCGATTAAGCCAAGACCCTCGTTCCTGTATGCCCGCGAGACGTAACCACAGACACGCGCTCAGGTTTACGATTTGGGACGGGGGGGGGCCGCTGTGGCCCCACTGTCCCCCCTCTCCAGAGCCCGGTGAGCCAGTCTGGCCCCACCGACTCCGACGCCTGGTCTATCCGCCGTGCCCTCTGCTGAGTCAGAGGGACACGCGGAGACCCGTCCTGTCCGGAATTTTAGCCGCCGGCGACTGCCGACGTTGCCCGGGGTGCACCACTAGGAGGTAAACCGGACAAATTAGCACCCCATAAAAAATCACCCTAATCCAAGCTCTGCTGCCCGGCGAGGGATGAAAGTGTATCCAGTCGCGAGGGCGGCACCACCATAATCGAAGGACTTTAAACTCAATATGGCGGAAGTTAAAACGAAATGTATACCTCCGGAAGGTACCGGGCGCAACGCGTCCAGAGAATCCCTCACAGGGCCGAGTACCAAGAGCGGCCCTGTCAGTCCCACGTATCGGAGAGGGGCAAACAACGCCGATAGCAATAAAGAAATGGAGGGGAAAAGGATGAAGAAGAAGGGGAAGACCCGTGGAAAGAAATCCACACCCGCGGGGAGTTCCGTCATGGGCAGCTCTACCACCGACATGGATACCTCCGACGAAAGCAACAGTTCTGCCAAAATTACGGGGTCGAAGCAGAGCGCGGCCATGTCAACGGAGCAGTCAGCTGCATCAAAGGAGAAGCCTGCCGCTTCCGTGGAGCAGCCAGCGCGCCCTCTAAAACGCCCGAACTCCAAAAGGAGGAGCGCATCTTCGGAGTCGGAGGGCAGCTCTACGGAGATGCCCCCTCCGGGAAGGCTGGGAAGGTCGGCGAAGAGGGGCCGAGGCGCCATCACGCGCACCATGACGACACGAGCCTCATCCCTGGCGGATGAGGCTATACTAAAGAATTTGGCAGTGGGGCTTTCAGTGGAGGAGAGGGTAACCCTCCTCTCATGAATATGATCTCTCTCTTTGAAGAATACAGTATAAATAGGAAGAATATACGAAGTTATAACAAAAAACTTTTATTTAAAAAATCGATCTAGGACACGAAGTCCTCCCAGAATCTACCCTTATCGTCTCTCTGGAGGACATAATTTTTCGAGTATTTAATTTATTCGAATTGACAAAAACGTCATCAACATACGCTTTAGCATTTCTTTGTTTTGAATTGTTTTCAACTGTACAGTATAAAAGGAAGAATATTAGAGAATATACCAAAAAAATTATTTTAAATTTCGATTTTGGACACTATACTGATTATAAATATACCTTTACTAACTACCTTTTCTTTAAAACTGACAAAAATTTTAAACTATAGCTTTTTATATATACACTATACTGCTAATACAATATATTACGCGAATTTAGAGGTTTTCAAATAGCTGTCCGTTTTTCTATATAAGATATTGACCCCGGGATTTATCGCCCCGACTATTCATTCTGACTGGACTGTATTCAGTTACATTATACCTACTTAACAAATAATATTGTAAATTAATTATAAAACTTTGTCTTTTGACCACTCATAAATCGTGCATAGTAGCTAGACCAGAATTCAGCCCCTTTCTGCTATCGGCGTGGACTTATTTAGCCCCTCGCCCGGCGGCGACAGTTGATTGTTATTTTTATAACACTCCATTTTGTGCCGCAGACGGGCGGGTTTTCTTCGGACGCGTCCTGGTGGAGAATTGGCTGGCTTTCAGAGTATACCTGTTTTTACTAGCTGTTAAAAATTTATCAAGACAAAAGGTTTATTGACCTTAAACACAAAGTGAAAAATGTGAAATCGAAAATATGTATATGTAAATTTCACTTTGTGTTTAATGTATAGTGCTAAGCATGTCAAATGCTAAAAATATATATAAAAATATCTAAATGTTTATTGACCTCTTTAGATATATGGTTTATTGACCATAAGTTAAATGCTAATTGACAGAATTCGACATAATAATATACATTATTACCATATCTAAACTAGGGTTTATTGACCACAGGCTTACTGGTTACTCATGCCCCGTGTGCGACGTCCTCCCCCGAGGAAAGGGCTCTACTGGTGGTCCCAGGAGCTGGCGGACCTCCGTGCGGCGTGCATTCGTGCCCGGAGGTCCTACACCCGCAGTCAGCGGCACAACCGCGATGGGGAGCAGGAGGGCCAGTTGTACTAGGCGTACCACACTTCGCGGGCCGCGTTCAAGTTGGCCATCTGCCGCACCAAAACTGAGAAAAGGCAGGAGATGCTGGACGGTCTCAACCGTGACCCCTGGGGTCGCCCGTACCGTGCGGCGCTGAATAAGCTGTCGGCTCCTCCCCGGGCTGGCGGTCATCTGCTATGCGGATGACACGCTGGTCGTGGCCCGGGGTGGAAACTTCGAGGAAGCGGCGTTCCTAGCCACCTTAGGGACCTCGGAGGTGGTCAGGAGGATCGGGGCGCTGGGGCTTAGGGTGGCCCTGGACAAGTCAGAAGCCCTACTTTTCCATGGGCCCCGATGTCGGCCTCCTGCTGGCGCCTCGATCACAGTGGACGAGGTTCAGATTGTGGTGCAGGCCCAGATTAAGTATCTGGGCCTGGTGCTGAATGGGCGGTGGTGCTTCCGCGAGCACTTCCGCCAACTGTCCCCGAGGCTCGTCGGCGCAGCATCCGCCCTTGCACGGCTCATGCCGAATATGGGCGGACCCAACAATGCGTGCCGACGGCTTTACGCGGGGGTGGTCTGGTCGATGGCACTGTACGGCGCACCCGTGTGGGCGGGGTCCCTGGACACACTGAATAGGGCTCTTCTGTGGAGACCACAGAGAATCGTTGCGTCCAGGGTCATACGTGGATACCGCACGGTGTCGACGGAGGCGGCCTGTGCTTTGGCCGAAATCCCCCCGTGGGACTTGGAGGCGGGGGTGCTCACCGAAGTCGTCGGCGTCGCAAGAGCAGGAGGGGGGTGTTCGGCCCCTACCCAGGGAGGTGGCCAGGTGGCAGGGCGACGCCCGCCGAGCTGCCATGGCCAGATTGAGGGCGCGGTTGGAGGCGCCCCCCGGGCCGGTCTTTGGACCGTAGGGGCGCTCCAACCAGTGCTGGGGGAGTGGGTGGAGCGATGGCATGGAGTCCTTACCTTCCGACTGATGCAGGTGCTGTCGGGGCATGGTTGCTGCGGCAGATATCTGCACATAGTCGCAAGGAGGGTAGCGACTCCGAGCTGTCACCACTGCGGCTGTGACGAGGACACGGCGTGGCACACGCTCGAGTCGTGCCCGGCTTGGTCGTGACCTGTCGCTGCCAAGCGTCGTCAGAGCGATGCTTGGCAACGACAGGAATTGGGCCGCGGTCGCTGCCTTCTGCGAGGAGGTTATCTCGCGGAAGGAGGTGGCAGAGAGGGCCATTGAGGAGGATTCTTCTGCTAACCTAACCTAAACCGCCGCCAGCGACCGGGGCGGCGCAGGCGCAGATACTTGCGCCTCATGCCGCCCTAGCTGAGGCTGTGGGTGGATGGACCGGGGAACGTCCGCCACCAACAAGGCCTCCCGCGAAGGTGCGACGCTCCTCTGTGGATGCGTCGCTCAATACCCGAAAGGGTAAGCCGCCAGCGGACCACCGAAGGAATGTAACACAGTTCCAGTGGCCCGCCAATAAAGGCGGAAAGACGGCACACGGCGGGTTTCTTTAGTGGGTGCAGGCCCCACACTACCCTGTTGGTTGCCCCGAACGACGGGATGTGCGGTTAGGAACATTTTTTTTTAAAAAGGGATCACTATTATGTTGGAAAACGAATTATGATTCTGCACTAAAAAAGAAAATACTTAACTATACTCCACGCGGACGAAGTTGCAGGTATCAGCTAGTTTATAATACAGCCGCTCACATTAGTTTACAACCTATCAGTATTCCTCTGTTGGGCACAAGCCTGCCCAGGAAATTTCTGAATAGAATGGTATATTATCCATTCTTGCCGTGTGGGGCCGGCTTTAGAATTATCCCAGCCCTCTCTACCTACGGGAGTCGTAAGAGCCGACTCAGGCAATATCGGGGGAGTGGGCAGCAGCACTCCCTCGAGAATTAACAACATCCACTGCGATCGCCAACCCACCTGCCAAGCGTGGCGATTACGGCATTACCCCCCATGACGGGACCGCTCGTTGTGGCGTTCTCTTGGGGAGGCCTATGTCCAGCAGTAGACGTTGAAAGGCTGATGGAAGGATGGATGGATTATCTATTCTTAATCCACCATTACACGAAGAAGACTTAGTCCTGAATTAACTGTCTCTAACAGATGCAAGAAAACAATACGTTCGTAAACGATAAGTTTTACGACCAGCCTTCAGACGAACTTTACGATTCAAAGTATTAGAAAACTCGAAATTTGGCGGCGAGACTACCAATAATGCTTGCCTGTCTACAATATCTACTGAACTGGATAGCCTCTTTCTATTTCTGTTTATTCTTACGTGTTGATAGATCGCGTGTGTATTGAATATAGAATATTATCTCACATTACGTTTCCATTCAGTTCGAAAAAAATCTTTCATCTGATATTATACCAAAAGAAAAAACAACTATTACTGTGAGAACTAATCTCACATTAACGGGGTGATTATTATTAAAATTGACATTGAGCTACCATCTTATTAAAATATCTTTCCACATCTCCATAGAAATTAATATCAAATTTTAAGATAACATTATTTTAAAGAATTAATTATTTGTGAAAGTATGTAAATGCATCCAATAAATAAATAAAATAAATATTCACGGACATTTCCCACAACGTCCTCTGGGTCCCAAACTAAGCTTAACACTTGTGCTATGGGTACCAGATTACGGATATAACACACATATTACTTTTTTGTAAATACATACATAAATAGATAGAAAACACCCAGACGCAGTACAAATATCTCTGTTCATCACACAAATAATTGTCTTCAGTGGAAATCGAACCCACGACCTCGTGCACAAAAGTCCGTTACACTACCGACTACGCCACGAGGCCCGTCAAAATAGATGGCGTGAGTTGTTAAGACATCTAAAAGCATTTGTGAAGTAGAGGATTGGGAGTCACCGTCGGTGAATACGATGTCTTAGGGACGCAGGTTCGAATCCCGCTTGCAGTAAAGCTCTCTTTTTCTACTTGTCCTTTAACTTTTTCTTTTTTTCTTGTTTGATGAAAAATTACAATTGCTAAAATACAGATCAAAATATAACATCACGTACCTAATTAATAAAATTTAAGAAATAAGTATTATATAATAAATGTTCATAATCCATACCATTTATTAGATTTTCTGCTATCCCGACGTTTCGAAATAAAACTAAAATACATTATTAAAATTAAAACCAAATGAAATATTTAAAAACAAATCCAACTTAAAAAAATATTCAAGCGTCTGTACAACGACTTGATTTACAAGTAATCCACCAATGACCGTGAATGCTGTAATGTATTCGAATCGTCAAAACAATATTGTTTATATAAGAACTAGCTTTTGCCTGCAACTTGGACTTCATTTAATTAGAGCTTTATCCCAGGAGTAAGAAAATTAGTCAATATCCATTTTATGGTATATCTTGCTTTCACCGGATAGACGGACGATCTGGTCAAAGCCGCGGGGAGCCGCTGGATGCGGTTGGCACAGGACCGCTCGTAGTGGCGTTCTCTTGGGGAAGCTTATGTCCAGCAGTGGACGTTGAAAGGCTGATGGATAGATGATGGGTGACTGTGTGTCTATGTTAAAAAAATAGATATGTCAAATTTCATGTCAATTTGATGTATAGTTTTGGGGAAATGAAGTGAGTGAGTGGTTTTTCGCTTAAATATATTATAATTACCAAAATTTCAGTTACCCTAGTTTTTTTTGTATTTAGCTTTAATATAACTAAACTACTATATTTAGATATTTTTTATATATATTTTTAGCATTTGACATGCTTAGCACTATACATTAAACACAAAGTGAAAAATGTGAAATCGAAAATAACAGTCAGGAGCAGGATTTGAACCTGCATCTTCTGGATACCGTCCAGATGCTTTACCAATTCAGCCATCCTGACAATTGCTCCTGACTGCTAATTTCGATAACACATCATACTTAACGTCTTTGGGTGACGCCTGCGCCATCTGTCCGAAGTATTTTCATACATTATACCGACCAGGTAAACTTAATTTTACAATTAAGATTTTACCTAATAATGACGCAAACCCACTTTGTGTTTAATGTATAGTGCTAAGCATGTCAAATGCTAAAAATATATATAAAAAATATCTAAATATTTAAAGGGTTTGCGTCATTATTAGGTAAAATCTTAATTGTAAAATTAAGTTTACCTGGTCGGTATAATGTATGAAAATACTTCGGACAGATGACGCAGGCGTCACCCAAAGACGTTAAGTATGATGTGTTATCGAAATTAGCAGCCAGGAGCAATTGTCAGGATGGCTGAATTGGTAAAGCATCTGGACGGTATCCAGAAGATGCATGTTCAAATCCTGCTCCTGACTGTTATTTTCGATTTCACATTTTTCACTTTGTGTTTAATAAACTACCATACTTACCTTATACTTTCATATGATGCCTCTATACATAAAGCAATATAAATTAGAATAACAGCCTAAAATAGAAATTCTTTAGGTTATTACTAATAACGTCAAAAAAGTTAACATTATGCTAAAATTAATACTTTTCTCACGCCAAAGTAGAATATTTTAAGGAAACTGAATTTAAACTAAGACGCAAAGTAAAAGTCAGCCTAAACATTTTGTTCTTGTAAGTCTTAAAAACTTTTTCAAAGTTTCAAACAGCAACTCTTAACTACTTACTTATCCTTCTTTTTTTTTTGTTAAGGCGGTAAAAAATGTTCCTAACCACACACCCCATCGTTCGGGGCAACGAACAAGGTAGTGTGGGGCCTTCACCAACTAAATAAACCCGCCGTGTGCCGTCTCTCCGCCTTTATTGGCGGGCCACTGGAATTATGTTACATTCCTTTGGTGGTAACTACTTATTCTTACATTATAAATGCGAAAATGAGTATGTATGTTTGTTACACTTTCATCGCGTAACTACTGAAACAATCATTATGAAATCTTGCATGCATATAGCCTGAAGCTCAGGAAAGAAGATATTTTGGTGGATTAGCTATGTGTACATAGCTAATCCACCAATATTGAATGTGCATTAGAATGATGTACTGTTTTGTGCTCTGAGGTCCAGGCCGACGGAGTCGCAGGCATTATCTAGTAAATAATAATCATTTAGTTTCAATATAAAAATGTATGATTGCAACAAATCACAGCATCACAAGACATGTTAGCAAAACTGGACAAAATAAAAAGCAATTTCAAGGATAAAAATAAATAAAATATAAAATAATCAATTAAATTGCAATACAATATCAATAATATCATTGTACCAAATTATTATAATTAGTATTATTATAAAAAAATCAACTAAAATAGCGGATGAGAACGCGTGAATTAAGGCGCGCAATTGCTGGTCAATAACATAACGGCGCCGTTAAAATCCTACTAAAACCTAGGAGTGCCGTTATTAATCAAATGCAGTGTTCAATATTTACACTCCATGTACTTGTCTCTTTGCCTTTGATATTAAAAGAGAAGCTGTCCTCAAAATTCGTAGCTATTCAGAAGTACGTTGAGAGCAACGAAGGCTTCATTACCATATTGGCTAATAGAACTGCCTTTCAAAGGAACATCGATGCCCCAGAGTTTGAATAACTAACCGACAACCCATTCAGAATTGTAGGTAAGGAGCATAATAAATAGCCTATTTAAGCACTGGCCGTACTGTACACCAAATGCTTTAATCATCGTAAATAGATGAGATTTTGCAAACATCAAATATTTTCTTACATTAGGAGACCCTGGTAGGGTCTCTCGCCAAATACACGATACACAGTAAACGTGTAGGCGCGAGACTACCAGGTCTATATTCTCGTTACCGATGTCAACATAACCTCATTAAATTTTCAAAGTCCAATAATATATTCTAGCCACGCGGCTCTGACAAAATCTAGTTTTTTTTTATTATAACTCTGGTTTCCGAAATTGCGTAAAGATTAAATATTTATGTTGCTAATATATCAGCCTTGGACGTCTATCATCTAAGTCCACCCGTGATCGTGAATGCTGTAAAGTATTCGAAACTCGGATAGTAGTAAAATTAAGTAAACGCGATAGATTCCGTAAACGAAGTTTTATTTCAAAATGTGTAACATTCGCGTAAATATCAGAAAGTATTATTTAGGTATAAGTTTTTAATTATAATCAAGAGTTATCATACAAAAAATCTTTACCGATTGAATCGCGTTAGACTCCCGGGAGTCTTGTGCCAAGCGATACAGTGCCAAGGCCACGCGAGGCCGCGCGAGGCCACGCACCGTACACCGACACTTTTTATGAAAAAAATTATAAAAAAAGCTACTTACCCATTGAAGAAAAATCCATGTTTATTGTCAAGTATAATAACTATTTTATGCACTAAAACACTTAAAAACTCTATCCACTAATTATTATAATAACACGGACGTTATAAAACGAAAATTTTCCACAAATTTTAATTTTATTTCACTTGCCCGTTGAAAACTCGACTTTATTACCGCACTGTTTGAGTCCATTGGCGCAACTGGATGACGTTTGCGTTTGGGAATTATTTCTCGTTGATACAGTATATATAGGCGTAGGCAAAAATCATACACACAGATTATAGAATGAACAGACTGTATCGGGCAAAAAATTCAAGAGTAGATAGCATGGAAAGTGAAGGAGTAGGAAATAAATTTTTAGCTCCTCAAATAATTTAGGTACCTCAAATGTACAGACATAGCTCTGTTATGGCTTTATAATAGTATAAATAGATAATAGATGTCTAGTCCTAATCCTAACTATTATAAAGCTGTAACAGAGCTGTGTCTATACACATTCATTTTCTTTAAATTGATTAGACTCAAAAACTGGTATATATTTTATTCTGCTACCATATTTCCTAAAAATTCTGAAAAAAACATTTTTTTCAATTTTTTTCACCGACCGGACTGGCAGCGATCGATGTGGTTTTCTGATGTTAAGAGCTGATTAGTTTTTTGAATCGATCGGTAAAACTGCTTAAAAGTTATTCCAAAAAATACACATTTGAAAAAATCATTTGAGATTTCTCAAGATCTACTGGTTCGAATCAGTCCTAATTGTATTCAAAATCTAAGTTTGTTCAAGTCCTTTCGAATGACGCCAACCTCGATGAAATCGGTTAAGCCGTTCACACACACACACACACACACACACACACACACACACACACATACAGACATACAGACATCATCGCGGAAACATTTGGGGAAGCTTCCTAGGACCTCAAAACGTCAACATCCGTTGAAAACTCGATTTTCGAAAAACGGGGTAGAACCAATAACTGCCCAACTTTTGAAAATTTACAATTTTCTTAGCGGGAAGTTAAAAAGCATAAGCTAGTATTAGATATTGATGAACATAATGTAGGTACTCTTAGTACGTCATTACATAGGCAGAAGATTATCGGCTCTCTGACAATAATTCACTTTCCATTACATACGTGAATACACATTATCTGGCAGACGTTGAGGCACGAATACTCTAAGTAAATTATCATAATTTTCAAGTCACGTAGGTATAATAGACAGAGTTCATGCGTAACATTTTGGGCCATCAATTGCACCTGTGCATACTTTTCCTGTAAAAAGGTTCTTGTAGGGAAGTTTTTAATAATGTCCTCGGCAAAATGTATAGCTACGTCAAACCAATTAAATGCTCATTTTTATTACCTTGTTAGTTAATTGTCTAACTATCTTGATATATAGGTAAATCTTTAGATAAAAAAAATCGCATCACTGATAAACCATTTATAATATTTTATTGCATACCGGGTGCAGTTTGATCTATCTTGAGAGATTTAGTTTTTATCCCGAAATTTATTTTTAACCGACTTCAAAAAAAGAGGAGGTTTTCAATTCGAATGTTTACATTTTTTTTATGTATGTTCAAGCATAACTCCGTCATATATAGACGGATTTACAAAATTCTTCGGAGCACCTTCGGAAAATATTGGCAGAAATGGGCGTACCACAGCACTTAATATACCTCCTAAAACGAATTTATGATGATGGTACAGCGGAAGTACGAGTAGATGATACCCTCTCCAATAACTTTAAGATCCAATCTGGTGTCCGACAAGGGTGTATCCTATCAGCACTGCTTTTTAATGTCTACACTGAGTACATAATGCGAATTGTCCTAGAGGGGTGGCATAAAGGTGTATCAATCGGGGAGTGCGTGATAAATAATTTACGTTTTGCTGACGACACTACTCTTCTTACGAGAACTCAAGAAGTCATGGAAGACCTATTATCTTGTCTGGAAACAACAAGCCTGCAGTTTGGTCTTGTCATCAACTGAGTCAAGACAAAAATTATGATAGTAGACCGGGCCGGATATAACAGACCAGAAATACTAACTGTGGGTAACTGCCAAGTGGTTCAAAGCTACACTTACCACGGTTCTACCATCTCCAATACAGGTGGTTGTGAAGATGAGATCATACGATGGGGCGCTGGGTCGGCGGTAGAAAGGCTAGGAAAGATTTGGAGGGACAGGAGGATAACAAAGAATACAAAGGTTCGACTCATGTGATCTCTTGTTTTTCCAAATTTTCTTCACGGAGCTGAAACCTGGACAATTAAAATGCAGGATCACCGTAAGATTGACGCTCTGGAGATGTGGTGTTGGAGACGCCTCTTAAGGATCTCGTGGACAGCGTTTCGTACTAATGACTCGATACTCAGGGAACTGAAAATCAAAGAGACTTTTGTTAACTGTGCAAGTACGAATTCTGAAGTTCTTTGGCCACATCTCCAGGAATGAACATTCTATGGAGAGACTTGTTGTCCAGGGGCCGGTTGAAGGAAAGAGAGCTCCCGGCCGCTCACCAACTCGCTTGACTGACCTAATTAAAACAGCTACGGAGGTGTCTATAGTCCAGTGTTCTCGCAACGCCGTCAATCGGCAAAAATGGTGTGTGTCCAACTTAGAAGATATAAATGTAACTATTATTTTTGTCATAATATGAGCATAAGTATAAATAACTTTTTTTTTATTGCAAAATTAACGAACGAATTACGTGTGCCACAGCAACGCGTGGCTTGGTCTGCTAGTAAATAAATATTTATAATTATTCTGTGTGTATGCCACTGAACTTGTTCTCAACCACTAGACTTATTATGACGTCATTTTATGTGTGTTTGAGAGCCTCTGGATGGTTTATATTCACAATTGGATCTATATCGGTGACGCTGTAATCGTGTCAGATTTAGGTGTTATTCAAAAATATTGAATATCGGAAAATATTTTACTGAACCCGTCACTAGTAGAGCACTCAACGTCCGAGCAGGACAATACCTAGTATCAGCTAGACTGCCTAGACTAGCCTAGACTGGTTACGAAACATAAATATATTTTAAATTATTAATACATTATAAGTTACACTTTTTTTTGTAAAGGCGGAAAGAAATATACCTAACCACACACCCCATCGTTTGGGGCAACCAACATCATAAGTTACACCTGCCATTGACATGCCATTAGTAAGTAACGTTAAACTTCTGAACCAAACTACAAAGAAATGCCAGTTAATAACAAATATTATATGTAAGAAAAACTCGTAGGGTTTGCCCTGAAAACTTATTCATTGTTCGATACATAAAATAAGTATTCGTAATTTCACACACAAACTAATAATTATTTATGATTATTTTTCTTGAATTTTCGAACCAAACTAAAATTATAATAATAACCATGCTATAATTCTAGCATAAAAACTGTGTTGTATCTTGACAAAGGAAAGCTTTGTTCAAAAATCTGAAAACATAAAATGTGTAGGTAATCTATGTATTTTACACAACAACAAGGACAATCTCAGTCAAGTCAAGTCAAGTCACAGTATCTACCTTTCTTTAATCTTTTACGTGTTTGAGTAATAAACATTAAAACTTTACATTAGTAGGATTATCTTAAAAGTATCAGAGCCCGGTGAAGGAAAATATCCGGAAGAAAATTATACATGCTTTACTTTCTGTTTTTTTTTTGTTTAGGCGGGGAATAAACCACACATCCCGTCGTTCGGGGCAATGATCAGGGTAGTGTGGGTCCCTCACCCATTAAACCCGCCGTGTGCCGTCTCTCCGCCTGTCTTCGCGGGCCACTGGAACTGTGTTGCATTCCTTCAGTGGTCAAGCCTGCATGCTTGTGAAGTCTGCCACTGTGATTGGGCCAGCATGATCAAGGTCAAAATCATCTCATAATCGTAATGAATCAAAACTACTCTTACGCAATCTATCGTGGGTGTACCAATCTGTGACCGTGAACAATAAAACGTATTCGAAACGTTAGAATGTTAGTAAATCAAGTAAACGTGATAGATTTTCTATAAAAGTAGATTATTGTTTCACGTAAATATCAGAATATATCATCCCTCTTATTCTAAGAGGTGACGCATGTTGTGAGTTTCAATGGGAAACTAATAAGTTGTGGATGGATATATAGGGATAATATTATAGGCTGATTATATTCCCATGTTGGTCTCACGCTTGTATCCCTGAAGGGGGAGGCAAACTATGTTTAAGTTCCACGTTATAGGGGGTGAGCCTATTGGCGTCTACCGGGCACATTTCCAAACTCCGGGCTGCTACTGAGAATGTTTCTTTTTACGAAAAAACTCAATAGCACCGCCTGATGCCGACGCCTCATGATCAGCAGTCGCGCACACCACCGCAGAACCACCGAGGCAATAAAGATTATGTTAAGGTTATTAAATACTGAAGTAATGTCATACAGTTCCAGTGGTCTGACAATACAGATGGAGTGACGGCACATAGCGGGTTTATTTAGTGGGTGCCCCTCACTATCCTGTTCATTGCCCCGAAGGACAGAGTTGCGTGCGATTAGGTACATTTTTTCCGCATTAATTCATAAAAAAGGGTTATTAAAATATTAATGCTGAGGCGATTAATGTATGAACATAATTTACAAGTCACTTAACTCAGTGCAAAAATGCCGAGTAAACTAAGCAAATACGTTGACAATACATAAATTGAACTCGTTCTAAGGCACGCTACTATCGGTCCTCGCGTAATAATCGCCAAGAAAATTTATGATTTTCTATTTTTGAAGTGAAAACTTCTATAGGTGTGGATGGCACATCGAGGTCTTCCACGCAGTCCGTTGGAGCCTCGGGGTAACTGTAGTCTGGGCGTTGACCCAATTCAGTAGTAGCAAGGCCGCCTGCTACCACAGGCGGGTCACTTGGTGGGAACTAAGTTCCATAGTGTCGAGGTTCACGAGAGGTCGTCGCGGCTCTCAAGATGCAGTGAGCACTGGACGCACTTCTGTCGACTGAAGGCCTGGAGACTGAAGGTTAATGTGACGAAGACTCAGGCAATCTCCGTGGGAGGCCGGGCTTTACCGCCCCCGCTGATGCTGCTGGGAGAACCCGTCAGTTGGTCCCCGAAGATGAAATACTCGGTGACCTCGGTGTGATTGACCGTAACCTCACCATACAGCCCCACGTGTCACAGAAAATCCACACCTGGAAGACTGGACGGGCGTCCAGTTTTCCAGGTGTGGATGGCGTGCCGTGCATAGAAGGCCGTGTGGGGCCGGCTTTAAAATTGTCCCACCCCTCTCCTCCCATGGTAGTCGTAAGAGCCGACTGAGGGAATACCGGGCGGAGTGGGCAGCAGCACTTCCTCGAGTAAGGTATTATTAACATCCACTGCGATCGCCAACCCACCTGCCAAGCGTGGCGATTACGGCACTATACCCCCAATTTGGGGAGGCCTATGTCCAGCAGTGGATGTCGAAAGGCTGATGGATGGATGGATGGCGAATTTAGGTGGCTATATTTTATGAGTTCTTGTCACTAACATACTGTGCACACGAAATTCTTAACACCGCCATTTAAAATATACGTACAACATCATCTACCGAAACAATTTCCTATATACTGCCCATCTATAATGCAAATACATGTTACAAAAATGACGAATCCAATAAATAATGAGATATATATTTAGATACATAATGACTTAAGAATGTTTTTATTCTTCGTTGTCACTTCTGCCGAGAGTCATGACTGCACAGTTTAGTGCATCACCCCACTAATATAAATCACTCAATCAACCGTCACTAATTAAATATCTATATGCAAAATAGCTATACTACAGGATCGCTATTTTTTTTTGGTTAAAACGTGTCCTGTTTCCTTTTCCTTTTTTGAAGTATGATACTTTATCAAGTAGTTACGGCGTGGACGCACGACAAGCTAACAAACTCACTTTCACAATAATAATATTAGTAATATCCAAAGCTAGTAGGACTTAATAGTTCTCGAAAAATCAGTTATCATTTCTCTATTGAAATACGCGCTGGGTAATATTACATAAGCTGTACTGCAAGAGTTTACAAACACGTATTTACTATAAACGAACACGAATAGCACTCAAACTCCAAGAAACTGTTTGAACATACGAATATTTATCCTGTGTGGAAACTGGACATTCAGTACTCGACGCAAGGTCTTTACCAATCATTACACTGTCTCTGCATTCGATACTTTAAGCTATCTTAGGCAGTAAATTCAAAACAATTAATCTTCATTTACGATATAATTCGGAGCTCAGTTTTTGCCAGTAATAAGTACATTGTAAGTTCAAGACAACATTAAACACAAAGTGAAAAATGTGAAATCGAAAATAACAGTCAGGAGCAGGATTTGAACCTGCATCTTCTGGATACCGTCCAGATGCTTTACCAATTCAGCCATCCTGACAATTGCTCCTGACTGCTAATTTCGATAACACATCATACTTAACGTCTTTGGGTGACGCCTGCGCCATCTGTCGGAAGCATTTTCATACATTATACCGACCAGGTAAACTTAATTTTACAATTAAGATTTTACCTAATAATGACGCAAACCCTTTAAATATTTAGATATTTTTATATATATTTTTAGCATTTGACATGCTTAGCACTATACATTAAACACAAAGTGAAAAATGTGAAATCGAAAATAACAGTCAGGAGCAGGATTTGAACCTGCATCTTCTGGATACCGTCCAGATGCTTTACCAATTCAGCCATCCTGACAATTGCTCCTGACTGCTAATTTCGATAACACATCATACTTAACGTCTTTGGGTGACGCCTGCGCCATCTGTCGGAAGCATTTTCATACATTATACCGACCAGGTAAACTTAATTTTACAATTAAGATTTTACCTAATAATGACGCAAACCCTTTAAATATTTAGATATTTTTATATATATTTTTAGCATTTGACATGCTTAGCACTATACATTAAACACAAAGTGAAAAATGTGAAATCGAAAATAACAGTCAGGAGCAGGATTTGAACCTGCATCTTCTGGATACCGTCCAGATGCTTTACCAATTCAGCCAGTCGCCATACATTATACCATCAGCCAGTCGGTATAATGTATGAAAATGCTTCCGACAGATGGCGCAGGCGTCACCCAAAGACGTTAAGTATGATGTGTTATCGAAATTAGCAGTCAGGAGCAATTGTCAGGATGGCTGAATTGGTAAAGCATCTGGACGGTATCCAGAAGATGCAGGTTCAAATCCTGCTCCTGACTGTTATTTTCGATTTCACATTTTTCACTTTGTGTTTAATGTATAGTGCTAAGCATGTCAAATGCTAAAAATATATATAAAAATATCTAAATATTTAAAGGGTTTGCGTCATTATTAGGTAAAATCTTAATTGTAAAATTAAGTTTACCTGGTCGGTATAATGTATGAAAATGCTTCCGACAGATGGCGCAGGCGTCACCCAAAGACGTTAAGTATGATGTGTTATCGAAATTAGCAGTCAGGAGCAATTGTCAGGATGGCTGAATTGGTAAAGCATCTGGACGGTATCCAGAAGATGCAGGTTCAAATCCTGCTCCTGACTGTTATTTTCGATTTCACATTTTTCACTTTGTGTTTAATGTATAGTGCTAAGCATGTCAAATGCTAAAAATATATATAAAAATATCTAAATATCAAGACAACATCTTATTTATAGTACTAGAATTTACTTGATACCGCAAGTAGCCTCGCCCTAATGCTATGTTGTAGAAATAGTTAGTGGATACTGATTTTTTTCACAGTATTTTACTGGCCTACTATTAATTGGGTGCGGGATTCCTCTCAGAGTGAGAGGTACTTAGGTCATATTTCACCACGCTGGCCCAGTGCGGGCTAGCAGACCTTTCAAGACGTTAGGAAAATCACGCGGCACTTTCCCTTTTGGATTTTGGCGGCTTTTTAATTTCAACTGCCTCAGTGGTGCAGTGGTAGTCGAGTTTGGTCCCTAGATCGGGCAGGGTTATTGAGCTTTTTCGTGAAAATAAAAATTCTCATTAGCATTCCGGAGCTTAGAAATGTGTTCGGTAGAAAGAAATAAGCTCGCTCCTATTACGTGGGACTTAAACATAGTTAGCGAACCGTGGATATGCAATACACCTCTGCCTACTCCTTCGGGGATACAGACGTGAGACTATGTAAAATACTAATAATATTATAAATACGAAATTTTGTGTGGATGTTTATCCGTCAGTTACGTCTGAACGATTGAAGAATTTACATTAAAAGTAGGTAGAAACATGAGGCGCTGGATTAAAATAATAAGATACTTTTTATCCCAAAGAAATAAGCAGTTTCTGTGGGTGTTTTTGAAGTGAATCTTCTTTAGAATCGTTGTGATTTGTAACTCTATGAAACGAAAATGCGTCACGATAAAGAAACAAACACATAAATGTATAGGATTAACAGCCAGTTGCAGAAAGGTCCATTAAAGTTATTTTAACTTTGAAATATTATTTTTTGTTACAAAAAGTGTTCCTTGGTAGTTGATTTGAAACCTCGGTCTCCGGCTTGCGTGATCAATACTCAAGCCATATGACCACGGTCTACATAATATTAAGTTTGAAAAAGTGATATGCATTCAATAATAAACTAATATCTCTGTTTTGCTATGTTCACTTGGTATTCCCATGCCAGTTATAAAGTATTTTTCTCACCTACCCCCGAAGTGAATCATATACTTTTACTATTATAGAATGGATTTTAGGAGGAGAGCCCACCACTCACCCACGGATTGTCAATCCCGGTTATGTTTGGACAAAATAACCTAAGATTGCCAATCCGCACTCTCACAGATAGAGGAGAATGTGATAATAGCAAAGTAGCATGCACGATAATGACAAAAAACTCACCAACGCGACACAACCATGCGATACGGTAGAACTCTCAGTACCACAATATTGCAATATTCCGCAAAAATCCGAACATAAATTCGACACGTGTTTCACCTCTAAACGAGACATTCTCAAGAACGCTCGGCAACAAATGAGCGAAGCTTACTCGTGCAACTTGCTTTTATACCCCTTCCACTATACAACAGTTATGACGTATCGCTCGAACGATATGAAAACAAGTTTAGTAGTGGGGAACTACAGCTAGTTTGTTCATTCAACAACATGTTACTACTGACTTTAATTATTTCTAATTGTTCTAAAACGGACAGTCTAATATTTTTATCACAAATATGCAAGGGCTCGAATGTATGACTATTATCTAATGAATGGTTACAATCTAATAAATGTTTCGCAAAATGTGACTTTTCAGGGTAATTATGCCTATACGCAGCTATATGTTCTTTATAACGAGTCTCAAAATTACGGCCCGTTTGCCCTATATAAACATTATTACATATTTGACATTGCAATTTATATACACCAGACTTTTTACATTTATCAATACTATCTTTACCGTTACAAAGATTTTTAAGCGAAAAGTTAGGCCTAAACGCGGGATAGATACCGTGAACCCTCAGTGTCTTTGCTAACCTGTCTGATATGCCACCAAAGTAAGACAAAGTACATGTAAAATTAGTTTTTTCTACTGCAACAGGATACAAAAGTTGTTTTACCATGCTGGACTGTTTTCTTTTAACCAATTTGTCGATCAAGAGCCTATTATATCCGTTTGATTGGGCTATATTATAAATTATATTTAATTCCTTATTGTATGCTACCTTATCCAACGGAACATTAAAAAGACGGTGAATCATGCTATGAAAAGCGGCCAATTTATGCTGCCAAGGATGACAGGACGAGGCGGGTATAACCGTATCTGTATATGTCGGTTTACGATAAATTTCGAACTTATGTTTGTTACCCACGCGATAAATGGAAAGGTCAAGAAAATGCAAGCAACGATCCTGTTCTATTTCTAGTTTAAATTTTATTCCTGTATGCGCAGTATTTAATTCATTAACGAAATGATTAAGTTGTCTAACGGTTCCTGTCCACACTAATAATATATCGTCTACATGTAGCTGCGTATAGGCATAATTACCCTGAAAAGTCACATTTTGCGAAACATTTATTAGATTGTAACCATTCATTAGATAATAGTCATACATTCGAGCCCTTGCATATTTGTGATAAAAATATTAGACTGTCCGTTTTAGAACAATTAGAAATAATTAAAGTCAGTAGGAACATGTTGTTGAATGAACAAACATATCGTTCGAGCGATACGTCATAACTGTTGTATAGTGGAAGGGGTATAAAAGCAAGTTGCACGAGTAAGCTTCGCTCATTTGTTGCCGAGCGTTCTTGAGAATGCCTCGTTTAGAGGTGAAACACGTGTCGAATTTATGTTCGGATTTTTGCGGAATATTGCAATATTGTGGTACTGAGAGTTCTACCGTATCGCATGGTTGTGTCGCGTTGGTGAGTTTTTTGTCATTATCGTGCATGCTACTTTGCTATTATCACATTCTCCTCTATCTGTGAGAGTGCGAATTGGCAATCTTAGGTTATTCTGTCCAAAGATAACCGGGATTGACAATCCGTGGGTGAGTGGTGGGCTCTCCTCCTAAAATCCATTCTATAATAGTAACAATGGACTTCCGCCAAGTGTCGCCTCATTCAATTAATTATCTTAAATCAGCAAGCATAGCTATACAGGCAAAATTATATATTAAGATCTCTAAGCTCCATCGTGTTGCTTGTCAAAACGTGTGGTTCAATCAGCAATGCAAATATCATAACGTTATCCCTAATTATATCAATATCCGTACCAATTCACATAATAAGTCTGCCAATATTGCCATACAAAAAGCTCAGAAAATATGGTTGGGTGAAGAGTCTAGACGTTGGTTCACTATTAGAGATAATTTAAAAAGTCGTTTAAAAGTATTACACTTAGAACTTTCTTTTCGTTTACATAATGTTGAATTCGATTTATTAGATCATAAAGCTAGAGATTTGGCTTCCCGAGCGGGTCATGATAAGTACTTAGTGCAAAAGAAAAAACTTGAAATTTTAAGGCTCAAAAAATGTCATAGGTACGAATGTTTTAGTGATGAGAATGTAGGTTGTCACTCTTTTTATCCTAGATTTAAAAACTTGTCGAATGTTCAGTTTCCTAATAATGAAATTACTTTGCTGGAGAAGGGTTTGAAATATAGTTTACATCAGAATATTAATGAAAAGTCTCTAGAACGTTTAGCGGTAGATTTAGAAATTGCAGTTAATATAAACAACAAGGATAATATAGTTAAGAGTCTTGTAGCCCATCAACTTAAGTCTTACAAATCGGCTAATTGTTATAATGTTGAGTTCAAAATGTATAAATCCATTCATAGTAGATTGCAAATTAATAATCTTGTCGTAAGTAAAGCAGATAAAGGTAATACTGTTGTGATTATGCCTAAGTCGGACTATGACTGCAAAATAGGTGAAGTCTTATCAAATAATGTTTTCCAGCGCTTGTCCTCTGATCCCACGAAACGGTTTCATGCCGAATTGAAATTATGTTTAAAAAACGCGAGTTCACTTTTTCCTTCAACAACAAATTATGTTAAAAGTTTAGTACCCATGAACCCTCACTGTCCAATGTTGTATGGTTTACCTAAAGTGCATAAACAACAAGTGCCGGTTCGTCCAGTAGTCTCGTATATCAGGGCTCCTGCATATAAATTGGCAAAGCATCTAAACATACTCATTAAACAAAAAACTCGTTTCTTGCCTAAATATGGTATCAAGAACAGTATTGATTTGATACAAAAAATACAAAATATTTGTTTACCACCAAATGCAAAACTAGTGTCTCTAGATGTAGAGAGCCTTTTTACAAATGTCCCATACAGAGAGTCTTTGGTCTATTTAAAAAATCTGTTTCAAGGTCTCAATTTGCACTCGGAAGAGGTGGGTGATATATTACGTCTTACAGAACTTTGTATGAAACAAAATTACTTTCAATTTAATAAAGAGTATTATATTCAAAATGATGGTTTAGCAATGGGGTCACCTTTAAGTCCTTTAATGGCAGACATATTCATGGATCATTTTGAATGTCAGCACATAGTAAATAATAACAAATTATTGTATTATTACCGGTATGTAGACGATATATTGTTAGTGTGGACAGGAACCGTTAGACAACTTAATCATTTCGTTAATGAATTAAATACTGCGCATACATGAATAAAATTTAAACTAGAAATAGAACAGGATCGTTGCTTGCATTTTCTTGACCTTTCCATTTATCGCGTGGGTAACAAACATAAGTTCGAAATTTATCGTAAACCGACATATACAGATACGGCTATACCCGCCTCGTCCTGTCATCCTTGGCAGCATAAATTGGCCGCTTTTCATAGCATGATTCACCGTCTTTTTAATGTTCCGTTGGATAAGGTAGCATACAATAAGGAATTAAATATAATTTATAATATAGCCCAATCAAACGGATATAATAGGCTCTTGATCGACAAATTGGTTAAAAGAAAACAGTCCGGCATAGTAAAACAACTTTTGTATCCTGTTGCAGTAGAAAAAACTAATTTTACATGTACTTTGTCTTACTTTGGTGGCATATCAGACAGGTTAGCAAAGACACTGAGGGTTCACGGTATCTATCCCGCGTTTAGGCCTAACTTTTCGCTTAAAAATCTTTGTAACGGTAAAGATAGTATTGATAAATGTAAAAAGTCTGGTGTATATAAATTGCAATGTCAAATATGTAATAATGTTTATATAGGGCAAACGGGCCGTAATTTTGAGACTCGTTATAAAGAACATATAGCTGCGTATAGGCATAATTACCCTGAAAAGTCACATTTTGCGAAACATTTATTAGATTGTAACCATTCATTAGATAATAGTCATACATTCGAGCCCTTGCATATTTGTGATAAAAATATTAGACTGTCCGTTTTAGAACAATTAGAAATAATTAAAGTCAGTAGTAACATGTTGTTGAATGAACAAACTAGCTGTAGTTCCCCACTACTAAACTTGTTTTCATATCGTTCGAGCGATACGTCATAACTGTTGTATAGTGGAAGGGGTATAAAAGCAAGTTGCACGAGTAAGCTTCGCTCATTTGTTGCCGAGCGTTCTTGAGAATGCCTCGTTTAGAGGTGAAACACGTGTCGAATTTATGTTCGGATTTTTGCGGAATATTGCAATATTGTGGTACTGAGAGTTCTACCGTATCGCATGGTTGTGTCGCGTTGGTGAGTTTTTAGTCATTATCGTGCATGCTACTTTGCTATTATCACATTCTCCTCTATCTGTGAGAGTGCGGATTGGCAATCTTAGGTTATTCTGTCCAAAGATAACCGGGATTGACAATCCGTGGGTGAGTGGTGGGCTCTCCTCCTAAAATCCATTCTATAATAGTAACAATGGACTTCCGCCAAGTGTCGCCTCATTCAATTAATTATCATATACTTTTGTTATTTATGTTGCTATGGTGAGGAACACAAGATCTTTTACCAAAGTTGTTCCATGAATTCCTACGGGATCCATTATATAGTTGCAGATAACAAAATTTTAAATGAATTTTAAAGCTCCATTAAATTTAAATAATGAGAGGTCATTTTAAGATTGGTAAAAAATAATAAACCTTACATTTATCCTAATACTCCTGATACTCTATATCCATCTCAATCTCTCGTAGGCTACTTTTCAGAAGTTTCACTTCTGCTGTGTATGAATTGCACACATATTATGGGGTTTTTTTTATTACTGATCCATTTTTTATTTTTTATTTCGTTCATTTTGTTGTTAGGTCCTCAGATCAAATAAAAAAGTTAAGATGGAACTCTGCGAGCAAAGAACTGAGGCCGGTTAAAACTACGCCTTGCCGTGTGCATACACAATTACACGCACACACGTATAACGAAACTACGCCTTGAGTTGTCAGTCGAACTATCGCGGCGCTTCTATTAAAACGTCATCAAAAATATCATAATTTACAAAGTAAAAATGCCGAATTGTGTTGTGAAAGGGTGTAAAAACCAAACTACAAGAGATAAAAAACAGGATGGAATCACATTTCACACTTAAGTAAACTTGGAAACCAATATTTTCAATACGTCAAAATAAAATTGGAGTTTATTTCTTGAAACATACAAGTGTTGCCATTATAAACTGTTATAGTTTTCCCTTAGGCACCTCATACGACACCCGTGGGAAAAAATGGAGTGGTGACACTTGTATTCTTAGTCCGTCAGTACACGGACAGACTAAACCTGCGCCTTTACTAAACATGCGCCTTTACTAAACCTGCAATACTTAGATCGCTCAGATTGGGAAAAACACAATTTTGAAATCTGCTCACAGTTTCTACATTATTGAGCATGTCACCCATGGGAGTCCTAAGAGCCGACTGAAGGAATACCGGGGGGAGTGGGCAGCAGCACTCCCTCAAGTATTAACAACATCCACTGCGATCGCCAACCCGCCTGCCAAACGTGGCGATTACGGCACTATACCCCCAATTTGGGGAGGCCTATGTCCAGCAGTGTACGTCGAGGGGCTGATGGATGGATGGATGGATGAGCATGTCAAATGTTCAAATAGTTACGTAGTTACTCATAGTCATAACCTGTAGTAGGGGATTTCCACATTCGCAATATAAATGCCACGAAAAGCACTCTAACTTATAGAGTTGCTTCCTTTCAACCACACCCACTTCTATAATATTGACTTCTGCACATTTCTATTGGAGTAACCATAAGTAGAAGGTAAATTTCAATTGACTAACCGAATGCTATCGAAGTTATAGCCTGGTAGTAAAATCAATGTGTAAAATGGATAATATGTCTAGATAGACATTCGGCGTTGTGTACGCGTCAAAAAAAATAGGGGTGTGTAGGTAACTTTTCATCCCTATGCGGTTAGTGTCAATCGTGACGTCACTCTAGACGCTTGTATCCTGGAACAAAAATCTGTAATTTAAAATGTCAACAAATGTTATTAGTGTGCCGAAACTACAAAAATCGAAAAAACAACACTAAAAATCTGTAATATAATAGCTAAGTACTGACTTGTGTGACTGCCTCGGTGGTGTAGCGGTAGTGTATGCGACTGCTAATCATGAGGTCTCGGGTTCGATCCCCGGGTCGGGCAATGTTATTAAGCTTTTTCCTAAAATTCTCAGTAATAGTCCGGAGTTTGGAAATATGCCCGGTAGACGTCAATAGGCTCGCCCCCTATTACGTGGGACTTAAAACATAGCTGGCGAGTCGTGGGTGTGTAATACACCTCTGCCTACTCCTTTAGGGAATACAGGCGTGATGCTATGTATGTAAGTAACATTATTTCATAACATTACTGGCTAAATAAGTCGTTTAAATATTCCAAAACAAATTAATTTTAGTTTAGTGTGATACCAGCTTATGAACTTAAATTTCTCTAGTAAACATGCAATGTTAATGATATTCAAAAAATAAACACTAGGTACCTAACATAATTATTATCATTTTTAATGGATTGCTAAAGCTGTACAGTTGTAATTTTCGGAATTAATTATAATATTACTTTTTGCAATATTATTTATTTTAATGATGAAGGCTGTTTACACATTTTTAAATTAATCAATATATACAATAATAACCCATTCAGTAGTTTTTGGGTGATGTGCGAATAAACCAACAGACAGAAATTAAAAAAAAATGTGTTCAGTCATATTATCTTGAATATACGTACACATCTGTTTCAGCTTTATAATATAGTTAGGGTTATAAATATATATTTTTATTTATACGATTTTATGATTTAATAAGATATTTATTGGTATATGTCGTGTGCATTACCTGTCGACCTGTATTATGTGTACTGGCTGCGCGCACACCACTGAGATAGTGTTATCGTTAACACATCGTGACCATATCGATGACGATTTACATACATTTACTCCCTATCCAAATCTTCCTATAGAAGTTTTCACTTAAAAAAATAATCAGCATTTGGGATGTTAAACATTAGGTAGGTACCTACAGGAAATAAGTAAACAAACATCTTGTTTTACTATATACTTTTTCTTCTACTATACTCCTCCATTGTACAGATTTGTGCAGGAAGCTTTAAATAAATAAATACTTACAGTAAAACTGTGTTTTTATGGCAAATATTTTTATAGGGAGATTTGGCTACGATTAACCTTTTTAAATAGTACGTTATATTTTGCATACATTTACAATAAACTGGTCTGCTGACTTGTATTTGTTTTAATATAATATAAAGGGTAGATTTGGCTAACATGGCAACCCTAAATTCATGCACATTATGCTGCCATTATTCTGCCTCAATTTTGTCTTAACGAGATTTTGTCCGGTTTTTTTACACGTCCATGGTATAGATAGACGATATATTATTATTTAATAGTATTACACTCTGTCAATAATAAGTATCATAACTAAGAGCTATCGACAATATCGATAGACCAATTTAAAAATGTTTGCTGTCCTCAAATTTATCAAATATCTTCGTTTAAGCTGTAAGATCTGGAATGAAGCACTATCTGCTCAGTAATGTGTGTTTTTTGTTAATATATTAAGCAACGCACACGAAGTTGCGGGCATCAGCTTGTTGTAATATAAAAACCTCACTCTACGCCACATATTTGTAGGAATCATTACGCAAAAAGTGCTATAGGTACCATAGATAAATTAAGAGCCGTTAAATAGGCGGCGTAGGACCGCTGATTGTGGAGCTAGCTGGAGGCCTATGTCCAGTAAAGGACGTCGAGTAATATAATATTAATACCGACACAAAAACAACAGTTTGTTTACCGCTTTCACAGTGTTTTTAGTTTAGCTCGATAGACCACTAAATCGCACTATGATTTCATAACTTTCGTTACACTGTCGTGGATAATATTTCAACAACCGTTTTTCATTTGTCAATGTAAATTTATAAATGCTGTACCGTCTATTGGTGCGTTGGCCTTCTGTTTCTATCTATTTTGTGGCTCCGATGCACGGTGTAGGCAAGAAAGCGCGCGATTCTTTGACAAATGACGACACTCAAACGTCGATGAGTCCTAAAGTCCCATCATCCATCCATCCATCCATCAGCCTTTTAAATTCTACTGCTGGACATAGGCCTCCCCAAGAATGGGGGATAGTGCCATAATCGCCACGCTTGGCAGGCGGGTTGGCGATCGCAGTGGATGTTGTTAATACTCGAAGGAGTGCTGCTGCCCACTCCCTCGGTATTCCCTCAGTCGGCTCTTACGACTCCCATGGGTGGAGTGGGGTGGGACAATTCTAAAGCCAGCTCCACGCGGCAAACCGGCCCCACACGGCAACACGGAGTCCTACTACTGCTAAAGTTTAGTTCACACTAAGGATTTCATGAACAATAAAATAAAGAGAATTTAAATGAAAAGATTTGCCTTGGAAATAGTCTCATCAAAATTGAATTCTTAATGAAACCATTTTCGGAATATTTATTAATAGAACATTATCATTATGGACATTATTTAATAGCACAAACAGATAATTTTATTACTTCTCGTATTGATTACTTTTCTTCCTTTGAAATCTTGTTAGAAACCCTTATTCCCCTGTACAGTCATAGCATAATCATGGGTGACTTCAATACCTGTCTTCTCAAAAACGACTCTCGTAGTTCTTCCCTTCGCTCCACAATATACTCCAATAACCTTACTATTCTTCCTCTTAACGCCACTCACCATTTTCCTAACTGCACTCCTTCTTTACTAGACATTTCATTTCCACCTTAGATGACGTCGTTAAGTACGGACAATATCCCGCTGATGGTTTTTCTTATCACGAGTTACTTTTTCTGTCCTATCGAATTCGTCCTCTTAAATCTAAATCTAAATTCTTGTTGCAGCGCAGTTTTCGTAGTATTGATCTTGAGAAACTATGTAAGGATGCTAATGAACTGAATTGGACTCCGCTTTTTAATTCAAATTGCATCGACGAAAAGGTTGAATTATTTACCGCTACATTAATAAAATTATACGACGTACACGCTCCACTATGCAAAATTAAAATCAAGCATCGTCCCGCTCCATGGCTGACAGGGGATATAAAAGATCTCCTATCTAAAAAGGCCAAAGCGAAATCTAAATATAAAAGTCGACCAACAGACCTAAATAAATTGAGTTACATTCGTATTCAAAATCATTGCAATAGGGTGTGTAGGAATGCTCAACGCCGACACATCCATAGCTCCGTTGAAAATGGAGACCCAGCAAAAGCCTGGAAGTTTCTTAAAACATTGGGAGTCGGTAAATCTCACCCAAGTTCCAAATTCAATAACAACTCAATCAACATTTCACTGCTTCTCCCAAGTTTGACAGTACTAAAAAAACGAATACACTTACTAATTTCTGCTCAATTCCGACTGCTCAGTCAGTTACATCGAATGCGATTGGTAGTGACTGTGTCAGTCGTAATATGATCCTCCCTATCCTTAATATCATCCTTCCTGTAATCACCCACATTCTAAACTACTCTATATCCAGCGGTGTCTTTCCATCCGCCTGGAAGGATGCCCACATAATTCCCATACCTTAAAAGAAAAACCCTTCCAGCTTTGCTGAATACCGGCCCATAACCATTCTACCATTCCTTTCCAAAATTCTAGAACGACTTATCTAATCCCAACTTAGTAGTTTCCTCTCCGATAACCAACTCCTTAACCCACTCCAATCAGGTTTCCGACCTGGTCATAGCACCACTACAACCCTGGCTCATATTACGGAGGACATTAGGCTAGCTATGGAGAAAGGGGAACTAACAGTCTTGGCTCTTCTTGACTTTAGTAACGCTTTTAACACCGTCGACTTCGATGTCCTGCTTGGCATTTTGCGTTCCTTTAACATATCTCCAACAGCTTTTGATTGGTTTCATAGTTACCTGTATGGTCGCCGGCAACGCATTTATATTGAAGACAATGTCTCTTCTTGGAGCTCTACGCTTGCTGGTGTTCCACAGGGTGGCGTTCTCTCTCCGCTACTTTTCGCAGTGTACATAAACTCTATCACTGATAAACTATTTTTACCTATATGCTGATGATCTGCAAATCTACTGCCGAGCTCCTTTAAGCAGGTTAACAGAAGCTATTGGAAAGGTTAATAAAGACCTTGACAGTATTTGTGACTGGAGCTCATCCTATGGCCTAACAGTAAATCCTTTAAAAACTCAGGCCATAATAATCGGTAGCTCTAGGATGATATCAAAAATTAATTGGTTACAATTGCCACGTATACTATGTAATGGAGTATTCATTCCGTACAGTGACAATGTTAAAGGTCTGGGTATATATATTGATAGGTGCCCAATCTGATGCCCACAAATCCAAAAACTAAGCAAAAAATTGTTTGCTTCTACTGGGTCCCTGCGAAGATTACGCAATCTTCTCTCAATTACTACGAAAACAGCGCTTGCTCAGTCCCTTCTCTTTCCTATCCTTGATTATGCTGACGCCAGCTACCTTGACCTCACAGAAGACCAGCTTAATAAACTTGAGCGACTTCAAAATCTCTGTATCAGGTTCATATTTGGATTGCGCAAATATGACCATATATCTGAACTTCGTCATAAGCTCAAATGGTTGCCAATTCGACTTCGCCGGAATTCTCATATCCTATTTCTTCTCTACAATATTTTGTTTAACCCTCTTACTGCTTCGTATCTTAAAGAACGTTTTGTGTTCTTGCATGACTCGCATTCGAGACTTCTTAGATCATCCAAGAATTTATTATTAAAAACGCCCATGCATTCAACAACATTTCAAGCCAAGTCCTTTTCTGTCCAAACAGTTCAACTTTGGAATGCATGGCCTAGAAGTGTGCGTCACGTTGAATCACTAGCTATCTTTAAAAATTTAGTAAAAAAACACTATCTCAATTCCAAATTTTGAGATTCTTTCGGATTGTACCTACATTTGATTTCTAGTAGCTATATATTAGTTATGTATCATACTTATGTACTAAGTTTATTTAGTAGGTTTGTTTGTAAAACACACAATGCCATGTTTTTATATGCAGTACCTTTGTGGAAGATAAATAAATAAATAAAATAAGTATATAATATATTACTGGTATATATGTATCTGTATATATTGTATCTAATTGTATGTATGTATATAATATTTATTTAAGTGTATTTATGTATGTTTATATATGTATATATACTATAAAATGGTTCTTTTTACACCACAAGCTGCCCTCCTAACTCTTAGTCTGCATATTCTTTTCCATCCAATGGTTGTCTGGAAGAAATTGCCCTGTGCGATAGGACCGCCAATTGTACAATATTATTATTTTTATAAGTTACTGTTTGTATTGCTATTTGGTGTACAATAAAGACGTTATTATTATTATTATAATGTGAATTTCTATAATAATGTTACAAATTCATTATAAGCTGAGATTTAATAGCAATTAATTAGAATTGTGAGTCATGATTAATAACGAATTAAAAGTTAAAACAAATCTAATCAGTTAATACTACAAAAAAACATATAATAAAATAATGTCTTTTTCGTGTAATTATAGCCTTTATTATTGAGGAAAGTACTAGGTCTAAAAATATGGCTAAAACTACGTGGAAAATAATAAATCAGGCAAAAGAAAATCGTCTTCCCAACATGATCTCTAGACTAATAATAAGCGAAAGTAATGTTATCACGAAGCCGCAGGAGATTGTTAATGCTTTTAGCTGTTTTGTATATAAAATTGAGCCTATTACTAATCGTGGCATCAAAGTAACAAAACATATAGATAAAATAAATAACTCTATGTTTATCTCACCTTGTACTCCTTCAGATATTTAAATAATTATATCATCATTAAAAAAATCCAATAGTGCCGGCTATGATGAAATATCAACTAGGGTTATTAAAGCCTCAAGTAAATATATGTCCAAACATTTAAGCTACATTCTAAATCGGTTAAAACATCATTAGTAAAACCACTCTTCAGAAAGAAAGACAGGGAACTTATGGAATGTTACAGGCCTGTTACTCTTATACCCGTCTTCTCAAAAGTGTTTGAAAAGTTTCTATATAAGAAACTTTATGACTATCTAGGGAAACACAATATTTTAACTATAGAGCAAAAAGGGTTTAGACAGAAAAAGAGCATAAACAGAGCAATCTACGATTTTTTAAATGTAATTGATTTTTTAAATGTAATTATGTCAAGGGTGGTGGTGCCAGTTTGTTCAAGATTCTGTGATATGACGCAATCATTCGACTATGTGGATCACAATATCCTACTTTCCAAGCTTGATCATTATGGCGTGCGGGGTAATGTCCTCACTCTCATAAAATCATATTTAACTGACCGCAAACAATATGTCGAAAATAGCTGGATCTATGAAGATAATAAAGTCCAAAAGACATACACATTCAGTATGAGAACAGCCGAATTTGGTGTGGGACAAGGAAGCGTGTTGGCTCCTTTGTTATTTATTATATACATCAAGGACCTACCGAAAGTAACCCCTCATACCATGACATTATTCGCTAATGACAGTACAGTTGCAATAGAATGTAAAAATAAAAATGAATACAAAATTGACATACATACTACATTATTAAATATTATAGATTGGGTAAATAATAATAATTTAAAAATTAACTTAAATAAAACTAAACTAATACAATCTCCCAAAGTCGTCCTACATTTGAACATTTAGCCGTAAAATATAACAACAGTATTGAAATATGCGAAGTCAACTCTACAAAATTCTTGGGAATAATGATTGACAATAAAATTAATTGGAAAACGCATACAGAAGAACTATGTAAAAAAATAAGTAGCTCTGCATATGCTCTATATAAGCTTGCCCCGATACTTAGCCTTGATGCTCTACTCACAGCGTATCATGGAACTGCTGCCGCATACTTGAGATATGGCATAATGTTTTGGGGTAACGCAACGAATAAAGATTTAGTCTTCGAAGCACAGAAAAGATGCATACGAGCGATGCTCAATTTAAGTATCCGGGACAGTTGTGAACCGTATTTCAAAAAGCATGAGATCCTAACCTTACCTTCCATGTTCATTTTTGATACAGCCATATTTGTAAAATCAAATCCATCTCTTTGGAACCTTAGGAAATACAGTTACCCGCAATAGAAGGCAAAATACCCAAAATAGGGTAAGAGTACGCAGGGCAAATACAGCATTGCTACACAAAAGCATATATTGCCTAGCTCCAATAATATACAATACAATACCTAATGAATTAAAGACTCTAAATATTAATATTTTTAAAAAACGTCGTAATGAATTCCTAATTAGCAAATGTTATTATGACCTGAGAGATTTCCTTGAGAATAAATAGCTTAATTAGAAAATACGATTGCAATACTTTGACCATTAACATTGTTTGAATAAATCTATTGACATTTGCATTATTAACCTCTTAAATCGTAATTCCCTAATAATTTATATTGAATGATTAAATTTATTTTATTTTAATGCTGTAAAACTGACATTCTTAATGTTTTTTAACTATCTTTCTTTTTTAATTTAACTATTATGATCAAGATGATTTTATTTTAATATTACATTGTAAAATTCTGACATGCCTAATATAATGATTAACTTATAATTTGATTATTATAAGATATTTGGAACAATAAATTAGTAAATATAATACCAAGTCACAAGTGCCACATAACGGTCAACACATGTAATTAATTTAAGTGTACGCTTAATAAAATAAGTCCTGATGCACAAATTTGTAATCAACACAATTTTGGATGTCGTTTAGGTAGACCAAAGAGACTCTAATGTTTACCAATTAACACTATTGTATACCTTTGTGTCAGTGAATAAATGATTATTATTATTAAAAATATTTGCGCTCGACTCGATGGTACAGTGGTACTCTAAAACCAGCGCTATACCTTATTTCGTAGAACTACTTCTATAGACCAATATAGAAGTACTTCTTAAAATACTTTGGAAAATCCAAAAGTGCACGCCTCATAATCTTCATTTGTCTGTTTATCTGGTTGTTTGTTCGCGCATCACGCAAAAACTACTAGACAGATTTTGATGCAACTTTTTTATTTGAAAGGCCTTTATTATACTTAAAAATTGGTATAAATTTTATCCCGCTACTATATCGGGAACCTGAGATATAACTGAAAAACTAGCTTTTAGCTGCGGCGAAGCCGCGGGCAAAGGCTAGCTTTATTTATAAACGAGTAGATTAAAAAAAATAATGAAACAAAAAAATTTAATATCTGGAAGAATAGCTATTCTGAATACCTTGCCTGATTGCGATCTCTGCGAATTTATTTCAAATACAAATTAACCTTTGACAAAATTCTCTGAATCCAATAGGTACTTTCAAATGAAATTGGATCTGTTATAGGTATTATTTTATACATATTTTAACTTTCTTTAATGAATTTGTATTAACACTTGACATACTCAGCCATTTACCTGAACACATTGTGTGAAAATGTGAAATAGAAAATATAATATAATAGCCACGAGCAAGTTCTCAACCTGCGTCTTCTGGATTACCTAGCTTACGATATGGGATGCTCTGTCAACTGAGTTATCGTGATTATACCTTCGAGGCTACCAATTTCTATATCACATTTTTTACCATAACACAAACCGGCTGTGTGATAATGTGACTACTTTATGATATGATCACAATTTTGTAACCATATCATAAAGTAGCCTTGCCCTTCATACCATCAAAATGTTGATTATTATTCATTGATCTGGCCAAAACATATCATGATGTTAGTAGCAGATATTTTATAAATATAATAAAATGAAATTATTTCATGAAATGATCGGCATAATGAAGGGATCAGCAAGCTTACCACGAACTCTTATTACGATCCAGTTTAGGACCCAAACTGAACTGAATCGCAATTTCGTACCATGACGTGTCAAAGACGCTATCTTTTGTTTTTTGCCGAATCCGCACATAAGCTGAATCGCAAACATGACATCTTTGTATTGAAATTCGTATCATGAACTTACTTCACTACCTAAACAAGATCGCTCAATTAGACATCACGGTACGAAATACAACAACACACCTATTATGAATTGCGTCGGCATTGAATCGCTAGCTAAGAGTACATGGTAGGCCTGCAGTTCTAAGAATATGCCATGACATATATTAAAATAACAAATATGTATTTTTTTTAAATCATTAATTGTGGGTTAAATGCGAAAGTGGAAGGATGTAGGTACAGAGGGAGACCGAGACTCACCTACCTAGACCAAATCGATCTTGTACTGAAGGAAGGTGCAGTCAGGAGTCTCCGAAACCGGCGAACGTTTATGTGAAGAACTATGAATGTTGAGGAAGCGAAAAATGTATATGCAAGAATAGAACCTTTTGGCACTCTGTTTTCTCTGCCTACCCCGCAATGGAGATGGTGTGATTATAGGTATTTAAACTAAGTAAGTTAATTGTGAATGGATAAAGCTGTGCCGTGTGGGGCCGGCTTTAGAATAGTCCCACCCCTCTCCACCCATGGGAGTCGTAAGAGCCGACTGAGGGAATACCGAGGAGTGGGCAGCAGCACTCCTTCGAGTAACAACATCCACTGCGATCGCCAACCCCCTTGCCAAGCGTGGTAATTACGGCACTATCCCCCATTCTTGGGGAGGCCTATGTCCGGCAGTGGACGTTAAAAGGCTGATGGATGGATGGATGGAAGCTTATGTAAAAACTATTCGACCATCGCCTCGCCTCGCCGTGTGGGGCCGGCTTTAGAATTTTCCCACCCCTCTCCACCCATGGGAGTCGTAAGAGCCGACTGAGGGAATATTGGGGGAGTGGGCAGCAGCACTCCCTCGAGTATTAACAACAGCTACTGCGATCGCCAACCCGCCTGCCAAGCGTGGCGATTATGGCACTATCCCCCCATATGAGCGCACACGGCCGCTCGTTGCGGCGTTCTCTTGGGGAGGCCTATGTCCAGCAGTGGACGTCGAAAGGCTGATGGATGGATGGATGGATGGATTCGACCATTGGACGTCAATGCTTCAACCGGTCGGGACCATTGTATGCAGTACTTATAGTATTCAAAACATCTGAATAGGAGCAAATTAAGTAAACGCGATTCGTAAAAGTAGTTTTATTTCTTTGCCGTTATTTTTATACAAATATTTATTCCCCATGGAATATTTTACTCCAACTTTATTCAAACGTATATTATTCATACTGCCCGTTCGCTTTATACTTTTGGGAACAAAAGAATACAGATATAACATTTATATTTAAATGTTTTGCTTTTCAGACTAAAGTACGAAAACTAGCTATTATTATAATATTTTTAAAAAACGCTTTTATCTTCACATACAACTAACAATGCACCTATGTAAACTAATTCAGGAAAGTGAATTTAACCAACGTTTTAATTACTATTTCGAACCAACACTATGCAAATGTGAGTACCTCCAAAACCATTATAATAATTTTAAAAATTCAATTTTCAAGTGGCTGTGCCTTGCTTATCCCAACATGAATGGGCCCGGCTTGATCGGTGAAGTAGGTATCACCTTCTCACATAAGATCAGCGTGTAACAACGGCACTTGCTCCTGCCTTTGTGTTTCGTATAGTGAGTGAGAGCGCAGGAGGCCCTGACCCCCTCCCTATCCTATCCTTCCTATCCTCTCCTTAATATCCTACTTATCCTCTTCTTATTATCCTTCTATGTACCTCCTAAACATTTCCTTGGAAATGGCGACGCGGGAATGATGTTTCTGGTGTTGCTAGCATCTATAGGGTAAGGTAACTGCTTACCATCAGGTGGGCCGTATACTTGTTTGCCACACATGTAGTATAAATTAAAATATTATCGTGGGAGGAGGACGGCCAGTAGGATGTAAAAGTATATTCTTATTTTTTAATATTTGAATTAATAACAACTCGCACTATACTACAGGCAAACTATTAAGACACACCAAGACTACCCAGATATAGAACCATAATTTTAATAGAACAGTCAAATAAATGTATGTAGATCTAGGATATAAGTAGGAACGCCATCTCGTGAGTTAAAACAAGATATTGGACTCTCTCCATCTTGCATTTCTGATAAAGCTGCAGCCAATGTGTCCTCAATCCAAGTAATAAACACGTGGTAGGACGCTGGCTTTACGTTTGTACTTTCGTAGATTTTCAAGCCTTTATTTTTTGTTTAGGCGGGAATAAATGTACCTAACCGCATACCCCGTCGTTCGGGGCAACGAACAGTGTAGTGTCGAGATTTGTCGAGCCTGAAACATATAACTTATTTATTTTTCAAAAACGTATAAAAAGGACTGTCCTATGACTATCGGACTCCTTACTAGCATTAACAGTACCACACACAAACGCATTCGCTAACTCTTTGTGGCAAACTGAAGTGAGGTAGCGGCGCCTTCGTATCATTGAAGTAATGTCACACAGTTCCAGCTGTCTGCCAATACAGGCGGCGAGACAGCACATGGTGGGTTTATTTAGTGAATGAGGGCCCCACACTACAGTGTTCATTGGCCCGAACGACGGCGTGTGCGGTTAGGTCAACTTTTTTGCGCCTTAACAAAATGAAGTGGCGTCTTTGTACTATAAGGTATTTTATTATTCAAAAGTCTTAAATTTTATACAGATGTACTTAGGCATCTATCCTGCTGGGGCATATATCCTGGACGTACCGACAAACATACTTAAATTCAAACGTCAGTATTATTAGTAGGCATGAACCGTAATGATGCGAAAGGAAATGTTCCGATGGTTCTGACATGTGGAAAGAATGCCGGACGTGCGACTGGTTAACAAGATATACAATGCGAAAGGGGAAGAATACAATGGGAGACCGAGATTCACCTTCCTAGACCAAATCTATAATGTATTGAAGGAAGGTGGAGTCAGGAGTCTCCGAAACCAGCGAGTGTGTATGAAGAGAATTATGAATGTCGAGGAAACGAGCGATGTATGCAAGAATAGAGCTTTTTAGCACTCTGTTTTTTCTGTCTACCCCGCAAGGGAGATAGCGTGATGATAAGTAAGTAAGAATGAACCGTAAAAACTCATTAGCGGTGACTGAACCAGCACTTAACCCTGAGAAGGCTATCGACTTATTCGAGGCAGATTCTTTTTTTATTCCAACATTGTTGTTTCTGAAAATTGTTTTCACATATTTTGAGGATAACGAACAAAGCAGTCTATTTATAAACGGTATTCGGTCGTATTCTATTTTCATCCACTTATACCCACCTTACCGTACCTACCAACATACACTGTTTAGCCGATGTATCTGTCATGTTGAGTTGGTGCTTTTTTGTGGTAAATATTTTTAAAGTTTAAGTATTTTAGATCTATTTTTTTAGCAATTGACATGCTCCGCTACTTATAAAGTATAAATTATTTGTGAATAATAAAAAATAGACTTTAAGTAGGAGCAGGAATCGAACCCGCGTCTTTTCCAATCCGGGGAAGTGCTTTAAGCCACTGAGCTATCCTACTGATCTTTCGATCATCCCAATTTCCTAATCACATTCGTCTTACGATCAACGCCATCTATCGGCAAGTATTACATGCATCCAATATAGTAAGTAAAATTTTGCAATTAAAATTCATACAATTTGATATATTTTTTTAAAACGCGCCATGATGCCGATAGATGGCGTTGGTCGTAAGACGAATGTGATTAGGAAATTGGCATGATCGAAAGATCAGTAGGATAGCTCAGTGGCTTAGAGCACTTCCCCGGATTGGAAAATACGCGGGTTCGATTCCCGCTCCTACTAAGTCTCTTTTTCCTAATTCACAAATAATTTATACTTATATAAAGTTTAATTAGTGCACGTTTATTTCACGATCTATTTATACTCCTTACTTATTAGTAAAACTTTATCAAGTTTGTTTGCACTATCGTGCAGTGTTACCAGGTACTATTAGGTGTGCCATAGCTAGACTGCCGTATTCCTACTATTAAGTATTAAATATTATAAATGTGAAATATGTGAAAATGATTAGGTGTTTAGATATTTGGATATTTGTCCACCATTTGCGCCTAAATTACTGCGTAGATTTAGATGAAATTGGGTAGGCAGATAGATGACACACTAGATTAACATATGGATATAATATATTTTTGGTATTTGTGTTGATTTGTGCAAAATATGGTACATAGATAAATTATGATCTGAATAAACAAAAATAATATTTTTTATCACGAATAAATTCCTGCCTAAAAATATAAACTACTATACTGGATAAACGACTGCCTAAACGGCTCTGTGAACATATGTTAAAGTATACTCAGGTAATTCCGCAGGCAATTGTAAGTGATAAAAAACATAGCTTGTCACGAAGACTGCCGTTAGAAGAGAAAACTTAAAAGGAAAAAAAAACTAGACGTCGCGGAACGTCTAGCAGATGTGAAAACATCGAAATTATTTTGTAGAAATAAAATGATCATAACTTGACAAAGTACTCCTCAAGACGAATCAAACGAGTATAAACACGATAAAGTTGCGTTGTTTTACTACACAGTTCCTATTGCCACCTTCCAGCTCCATCATCAGACCCTGGATATCATCTAGGACTAAAGTCCTAGTCAAGACATTTCAAACGAGCCCTAACTCGATGGAGTTGCGCCATTTAATTACAGAGTTTCGCATGGCCACCTTCCAGCTCCATCATCAGACCCTGGATATCATCTACAAACAAAGTATTCAGCAAGACAAATCATACAAGCCCAAACTCGATGGGGTTGCGCCGTTTCATTATAGAGTTCCTATGTCCACCTTCCAGCTCCATCATCAGATCAGCTCCATGTCATTATAATATTATATTGTCACACGATATACACATGCGTGTAAAATTTCAGCTCAATCGGGAACCGGGAAGTGTGTCAAATTTAACTTGCAAGATTTGAACGGAACAGGTAAAACAAAAGCGTCGCCACGCTAACAGCCGATTTTACCGTCCCTCCGCATTAGATGTTCCACATCAAAAAGGAGTCTTAATTTATCATAGTTTTACATATCTAAACCTCATATTAGGTACTAGATATGTAATTTTTGTAACAGACGGACAGTATTTAGTACAAATTGTTTCGATAGATGGCGTTGTACAGTCTGAATGGCGTTGTTAAGAATTTCAAGTAACCTAACCCAAAATAAACTTCGCCATGCAAGAACAATTTTAATAAAAGTTAAGTACCATTAATCAAAACAGGGTCCCGATGTTAATAAAAACTTGAGCCGAACAAGAGACGTCCAACTGGAAATTACAGGATGAAGTGGTGTCGAGAGGAAAGTCAAGTACAATCCAGTTATATTTTTATTGTCGACAGTGGTAAACAAATCATGGCATAGGTACTTGATGGTAAGGGGTAACAGCTAATTAAAAAATAAATAATAATTGTGGTTAATATTCGGACTAAGAATGCAAGTGTTACCACCCCACATTCTTTTCCACGGGTGCCGTACGAAGCGACTAAGGGAAGTAAGCAATTATCACCCATTGCATTATCTACTGGTGGTAGAGCTGGGTATCAAGTGGAAGTGCTCACTTGCTATTTGGCCCGAACGGGTTGGTACCACCATCACCCGTGTGACCGACCAAGAAGCACATCAGTGTATTTTGGTTGTAGCAGGAGATAGCCGTTAATTCTTTCATTTCATATCTGTGAAATGAAATGGTGAGCAGCGGCTTGACAATACTCTCGGTATAGTTGAGTCTATGAGCGACGGTTACCATTTATCATCAGGTGGGCCGTAGCTCGTCTGCCACCGTAAGCAATAAAAAAGAATGATACCTGCCTAACTTTCTTTCAACCTTTTTTTCTATCTCACTTATGGGCACGGTTCTCCTCACGGTGAGAAGGATTAGGCCTAATGCGGGTTGGTAGGCTTCATAAGCCATCAAAAAAAAATCTCTCAAGCATGCAGGTTTTCTCACGATGTTTTCATTCGCCATGCAGTAATAAATTGTAAACTAATACACACATAATTTCAAAAAATTTTGAAATGTCAGAAGTGTGCGCCGCAGGAAGTCTCTACCTTGGACTCAGGATCGAACTCGATACCACTGTTTTTGCAGTCCTTGCATTTACTGCTAGGCTATGAGGCGGAAAGACGGCACACGGCGGGTTTACTTAGTGGGTAAGGGCCCTACACTACTCTATTCGTTGTCCCGAACGACGGGGTGTGCGCTTAGGTTCCCTCCTTAAAAAAAATGGGGTACAGCCAAACCATGATTATAGTCCACCGTAATTATATATCTAATGTTTTTTTTTTGCTGGAGGCTCGTTATTTGATATTTTAAGAAATATGGTGGCATTTTATTTGTATTTTTGAGATTTTCTCTGTTAATTTATAATAATAAGATTCAACCTTGTATGTAAACTATGCTTTGATGATTTTTGATCTATATTTCTTTAGCATTTGATATGCTCCACTACTTTTTAAAGTACAAATTATTTGTGAATAAGGAAAAACAGATTTTAGTACGAGCGGGAAACGAACCCGCGTCTTTTCCAATCCGGGGAAGTGCTCTAAGCCACTGAGATATCGTACCGACCTATTCGGTCATACTAATCTCCTCATCACATCCGTCCTTACGACCAACGCCATCTATCGGAATGCATTTACATGCATTAATCCAACATAGTAAGTTTAATTTTGTAATGACACCGTCACGACATGTAACTTTCAGATAATTAAAAGCATTTTTAGGTATTATGTTTGTCTAGAGAAAAGTTATTTGTGTGTCGAGACTTTGTTGATATAAGTATTTTATTTCTTTTTATGTATTTGTATACGACAAATACAATTTGTGATGATGAAGCGATATATTTCCTTAAAACCAATTTTCACAATCTTTGACTCTCGAGTGACCTTTTGACACTTGACAACATTTAGAATGCCAAAATAAAGGTTTATACAAATATTCAGGTATTTCCATTTCATTCCGATGTGAAACCCCTAAGTAACTGCAGTAATAAGGCACCCGTGGAACAACTTGCCAATAAATGATATTAACAGCTCCGTTCCAGAGAGAGTTGTTGTTTAAAAGATCACCTCGTTACTGGAAACCATACACTAGGTACTCAATAACTTGGAACGGTTGCTCAAAAGCGTGGTCGGAGCTAAAAACCACCCGACTAGAATTAATGTTTAATGTCTTCGTCTTATTTTATTCGCAAAGTTATTTTGAGTACCCAAAGCACTCTCTTTTGTTAACATCGTCTTCACTAAGGAAACTTTAACATTTCCTAGTATTTTGAATTATTACACTGAGTCTAAACTTTTAAATATGCTAATGAATGAATAAGTAGATGCGGCTTTTGTATTTGTGAACTTTTTAAGTCATTTCTCTGCTTTGTATTCTAATTTGTTTAATCAGTCAGTGAATAGCCCAGTTTGACATTAGGTATTGATCACTATTATATTTTAAACACAAAGTGAAAAATGTGAAATCGAAAATAACAGTCACGAGCAGGATTCGAACGTGCATCTCCTGGATACCGTCCAGATGCTTTGCCAATTCAGCCATCGTGACCCTTGCTCCTGACTGCTAATTTCGATAACACATTCATACTTAACGTCTTTGGGTGACGCCTGCACCATCTGTCGGAAGTATTTTCATACATTATACCGACCAGGCAAACTAAATTTTACAATAAAGATTTTACCTAATAATGACGCAAACCCTATAAATATTAAGATATTTTTATATATATTTTTAGCATTTGACATGCTTAGCACTATACATTAAACACAAAGTGAAAAATGTGAAATCGAAAATAACAGTCAGGAGCAGGATTTGAACCTGCATCTCCTGGATACCGTCCAGATGCTTTACCAATTCAGCAATCTTGACAATTGCTTCTGACTGCTAATTTCGATAACACATTCATACTTAACGTCTTTGGGTGACGCCTGCACCCTCTGTCGAAAGTATTTTCATACATTATACCGACCAGGTAAACTTAATTTTACAATTAAGATTTTACCTAATAATGACGCAAACCCTATAAATATTTAGATATTTTTATATATATTTTTAGCATTTGACATGCTTAGCAACATACACTCCTTGAAACGCATTAAGACTCCCGGGAGTCTCGACTCAATGACCTCGACAATTGAAAAAAAAGTCCAAAAGAATCTCCAACGCTTGCAATAAGGGTCAACATCGCAAAAAAAAGGGCCGAGCCGCGCGCGCAGTCACAAAAATATTTGGCGCTAAAAATTTATTTCCTACTCCTTAACTTTCAATGCTATCTACTCTACAATTTTAGCCCGATACAGACTGATACAGACTGTTCATTCTATAAGCTGTTCATGATTTTTGCCTAAGCCTATATATACTGTATCAACGAGAAATAAATCCCAAACGTAAACGTCAGCCAGTTGCGTCTATGGTAGTATGATTACTTTACTCTATGGTCTATGGACTCGAACGGGACGGTAATAAAGTCGAGATTTCAACGCGAAAGTGAAATAATATTAGTTTGTGAAAAGTTTTCGCTTTATAAAATCAGTGTTATTATAATAATTAGTGGATAGTGCATAAAATAGTTATTATACTTCACAATAAACATGGATTTTTCAACAATGGGTAAGTAGTTTTTTTTTAGATTTCTTTTAGGAAAATACGGCCACCCGTTGCGGCGCGTGGCCTCGCGCGGCGCCGCGTGACCTTGGCGCGCTATTAGCCGGCACGTGTAAGACTCCCGGGAGTCTTACGCTCGTTTAGAACTTGTTGAAATAATAATAAATAATAATCCAGTCAGTTGACGGGTTAAACACAAAGTGAAAAATGTGTAATCGAAAATAACAGTCACGAGCAGGATTTGAACCTGCATCTCCTGGATACCGTCCAGATGCTTTGCCAATTCAGCCATCGTGACCCTTGCCCCTGACTGCTAATTAGGTAAACTTAATTTTACAATTAAGATTTTACCTAATAATGACGCAAACCCTATAAATATTTAGATATTTTTATATATATTTTAGCATTTGACATGCTTAGCAACATACATTAAACACAAAGTGAAAAATGTGAAATCGAAAATAACAGTCACGAGCAGGATTCGAACCTGCATCTCCTGGATACCGTCCAGATGCTTTGCCAATTCAGCCATCGTGACCCATGCTCCTGACTGCTAATTTCGATAACACATTCATACTTAACATTTTTGGGTGACGCCTGAACCATCTGTCGAAAGTATTTTCATACATTATACCGACCAGGTAAACTTAATTTTACAATTAAGATTTTACCTAATAATGACGCAAGCCCTATAAATATTTAGATATTTTTATATATATTTTAGCGTTTGACATGCTTAGCAACATACATTAAACACAAAGTGAAAAATGTGAAATCGAAAATAACAGTCACGAGCAGGATTCGAACCTGCATCTCCTGGATACCGTCCAGATGCTTTGCCAATTCAGCCATCGTGACCCTTGCTCCTGACTGCTAATTTCGATAACACACGGCAAACTCTTTTTAAGTCCTTTCTCAACACACGCATATGCAGTGCTTATGCACCAAAACAACACGTTCACACCGCCGACAGGCGTAAATGAGTTATACAATTACAATGATGTTGATATTTAGTGTCACGGCGTGTGCGCCGCCGTTGTGTCGTTGCGTCGTTGAGTGTGGTTTGTGATTTTTGTCAGGAAAAGCAAGGTAAATAAAACTAATGTATACCCAGGTATAATCTAATTTAGTTGTGTTGCGTTATACAGTAGTGCGGATTTTTTACTTGTAGGGATAAAAATATGACGTACAAGTAAGAAATTACTAAATATAAACGTATTGTTCAAATGCTATTTACCCACTATTTTGGCTTCTTACTAACTTATTTATTGTGAGTATTGCACGCCTCATAAACGAAGCGTTGAGGTGTGTTCTACTCCAGGTTAACACGGCACAGCTGATTTTTCAAACTTAAAATGTCTCTATTTATCATATATTGCACTTGTAAAATAATATCTACACACACATATAAAGAACAAACACTATTTTTAACACTCATGATATTTCTGATGCCATTTTTGTTATTTTAACTAGTTAAAAAACTGTTTGAAAAAAATCTGGCTTGGACGTCCGTGAGTTGTAGGTAATGCATGTTAACACGATAACGACCAAAATACTTAATTTATCGAGTCTTTTTTTTCGTTTACAAATTATAATAACTAGGAATAGAGCCCTATTACTTTTCACGTTCTGATTCGATGTGGTTTAATTGTTATTAAATAAACAAAAAAATACTGAATATTTACGGCATTTACGCTCGACGCGACACTAAAACCAGCGCCTTTCATGAGAACTACCTACCTTTTTACGTACGCATAGCCAGATAGCCACCAGTGGTTTTACAATCGTCAACAGAACAGAACGCCGTTCGCCCGGCCGGTGCATTGTTTTTTGTTAAAAGAAAGTTCTTACCTTTGCTTGAAGAACTGATGATATTTGTCAAGTATAATAACTATTTTATCCATAACACTAAGTAAAAACACCAACACACGTAAATAATAACACACCAACGTTATAAAACACGAAAAAACATTAAACACAAAGTGAAAAATGTGAAATCGAAAATAACAGTCAGGAGCAGGATTTGAACCTGCATCTCCTGGATACCGTCCAGATGCTTTACCAATTCAGCCATCCTGACCTAAAGCATCTGGACGGTATCCAGGAGATGCAGGTTCAAATCCTGCTCCTGACTGTTATTTTCGATTTCACATTTTTCACTTTGTGTTTAATGTATAGTGCTAAGCATGTCAAATGCTAAAAATATATATAAAAATATCTAAATATTTATAGGGTTTGCGTCATTATTAGGTAAAATCTTAATTGTAAAATTAAGTTTACCTGGTCGGTATAATGTATGAAAATACTTCCGACAGATGGTGCAGGCGTCACCCAAAAGACGTTAAGTATGAATGTGTTATCGAAATTAGCAGTCAGGAGCAATTGTCAGGATGGCTGAATTGGTAAAGCATCTGGACGGTATCCAGGAGATGCAGGTTCAAATCCTGCTCCTGACTGTTATTTTCGATTTCACATTTTTCACTTTGTGTTTAATGTATAGTGCTAAGCATGTCAAATGCTAAAAATATATATAAAAATATCTAAATACGAAAAAACATATTTTACATTCTACAATTTTTTTGCGTGGCCTTGGCGTCACGGTGTTTTCACTTAGAACAAAGTATAAAATTATAAGGCAACCAAGTTAGGAAGATAAATGGTTTAGAGATTTCTTGTTGAACTCATTGATTTTTAAATAAGTCGTATAATATTGTCCAAAGTTGCAATTTTCTATTGATAGATGTCACTGTTTTAAAGTAAAAAAGATATTGACAAATGCAGCCCTAGATATCACAAGTGGTAATTTTAGATGTATTCAGTTGCTGTTGTATATATAGAACCACAATATTGCTGTTTTTGTAAGCAAACTAGACCCGCGGCTTCGCCGCAGCCTAAAGCTACTTTTTGGGTTATATCTCAGGTTCCCGATATAGTAGCGGGATAAAATGTACACCAATTGTTAAGTCTAATCAAAAGCTATCAAACAAAAAAAGTTGCATCAAAATGCGGTCGGTAGTTTTTGCGTGATGCGCGAACAAACAAACAGATAAACAGACAAAAAATCTAAAAAAAATCGTTTTGTGTTTAGACACGCCTCTATAACCTAATTCAGTAATTTTTTCTCAAATATATTAAATGTACAGATAGCTCTGTTACAGCTTTATAATAGTATATAGATAGATACGTTATCGTGAAACCACTACCACTCTGTCAAAAGTGACTGAGGAGGAAATCTTATAATTGCATAATCGCTGCTATCCATCCATCCATCAGCCTTTCAATGTCCACTGCTGGACATAGGCCTCCCCAAGAGAACGCCACAACGAGCGGTCCGGTCATGGGGGATAATGCCTTAATCGCCACGCTTGGCAGACGGGTTGCCGATCGCAGTGGATGTTGTTAATACTCGAGGGAGTGCTGCTGCCCACTCCCCCGGTATACCCTCAGTCGGCTCTCACGACTCCCGTGGATAGAGGGGGGTGGGACAATTCTAAAGCCGGCACCACACGGCATGTAATCGCTGCTAAATCATACATAATGTTACTATGTCCTTGTTACGACAAAATTTCAAGAACTGTTCTAAATAATTAACTGAGAAGAATCTTCAATATGTTCCTAAAAAATAAACTGTGTGCTATAAAACTCTAGTAACTTATTCTACGTACGCTCAAGAATCAAGAATTTTGGCAAACAAATCCTTGACGGTTAAAATTATGTGTAAAGCCGATTTGCTTCTAAAGTTAGAATTGTATTGAAATGAAACTTTGTTAAATTGTTATGATCATTCTTAGGAGCTTTATTTGGCAAAAAAATCCTGAGGGATAAAATTAAAAACAAAAATAATCATACCGCAGCGGCGTGTTTTATTTTTGGAAAGTAATTATACGAAAGCAAATGAAATCGGCAACACTGGCCTGACTGGTGGGCGTACATAATGTAGGTAATCCTTATGTTATCTAAAGGTATATGCTTTAATAATGCATCATAATGCCCGTCGCCGTTGTGACCATGTGTCGCAATCGCCTCAGCCTCGTAAAAACATGTACCTTATTCCGAAGAAAGTTTGGTAAGTTGGTTTGGTAAGTTCCGCACGCCCAAGAAGATTTACAGTAAAACCTTTTCATTCGGCGTCAAAGAGACGTATTATATGACTAGCTGTTACCCGCGACTTCGTCCGCGAGGAATTTCATAAAAATAAATAAAGCAACCCTTGAAATTGAAGTCTTTTGAATTTAAAGAGAAAATTCGACTGTATTATGGGAATTCGTAGTATAAATACCGTCTCACCTTTTCCGCATCCGGATATTAAAAGATAGTACCATTACAGTTTCGGTGGGTTTAAATTATGGAGTAGTAGTATGCCGCGAGGAGCCGTTGGATGCAGTCGGCACAGAACTGCTCGTTGTGACGTTCTCTTGGGGAGGCCTATGTCCAGCAGTGAACGTCAAAAGGCTTATGGATGGATGGATGGATGATGAGTACGCTACTCTTAACTTCTAGTTTGTGAGGGAGTAGATCAGGTACATTTATAGTGTTTAAAGACATTTATAGTAAATATTTTAACTTCTATTGGATAATTAACCACATAGGACATAGGCCTCCCCAAGAATGGGGGATTATGCTGTGTGGGGCCAGCTATAGAATTATCCCACCCCTCTCCACCCATGGGAGTCGTAAGAGCCAATCAATCAATCAATCAATCAGCCTATTGCAGTCCACTGCTGGACATAGGCCTCTCCTAACACGCGCCATTGCACACGGTCCGGTAAGAGCCATCTGTGGGAATATCCGGGGAGTGGGCAGCACCACTCCTTCGAGTATTAACAACATCTACTGCGATCGCCATCCCGCCTGTCTGATTGCGGCACTATGCCCCATTCTTAGGGAGGCCTATGTCCAGCAGTGGACATTAAAGGGCTGATGGATGGATGGATGGATAATTAACAGCTTCATCTAGTTTGCAAACTGAATTGATGCAAAGATATGTTTGTGATTCACCAGAAAAATTATACACTACTAAGAAACTTTATACACTACTTTAGTTACCTACGTTAAATAGTTAATTTTAAGCAAATAAAGAAAAATTAAGTATCTGTTTATAATGTTTAAATAACAACGTTTTACTACACGTATATAAAAATATAATAGCAGTGATAGCCTAACGGTAAAACCAAGGACAGCAAAGAGCATCGAGTTCAATCCCGAGTCCAAGGTTGAGACCTCACCGCGCACACCTCTGACTTTTTGAGATTTTCCGATATTATGTTTGTTTACAAATTATCACATCTCGGTGAAGGAAAAATCGTGAGGAAACCTGCATACCTGAGAGATTTTTCGGTGGCTTGTGAAGTCTGCCAATTCGCATTGGGCCAGCGTCGTGGACTCCCTTTCCCCAGTAGAGGAGACCCGGCAGATAGCCGAAGTTATAAAAAAAAAACTAAGGCTTCTTTCATTTTGGAAAATAAATTTGATTTCCGCAAAAATTCTAAATGCTACGCGGCAAGAGTTACGGGTAAGATTTACTCAATTAATTCCTCATCGTCATCAGCCTCTCCTGGTGTATAACTGCACGTAGGCCTCTCCCAATTTCTTCCAGGCTGTCTGCTGCTTGACTTATCTAGTCACGGCATGCATGTCATTGGATGTCGTCTACCCACCGCTTAGGTGGGCAACCACGTTGTCTGGTGTTCGCTCACGGCCTCCACTCTAGAACTTTCCATGCCCATCTATCTACGCTCATTCGAGCAACATGACCTGCCCATTTCCACTTTCGCCTCGCGATTGTATTTATCACATCTCTCACGTGTGTTGTCCAGTCAATCCACACATTTATTTTTCGGACATGCAAGGAGACCCCAGGCATGGCTCTCTCCATGGCCCTCTGCGCAACTATGAATTGGTATATTTTTCTCAGAAACAAACATTATATATTATGTTAGTTATACATAAGTATTACAGATAGCTACAGGTGTACTTGTGTATATTTGTACAAATCCAAATTAATTATTGATTAGTATAGGTAAAATTAAAATGTACCTTACTTGAATGATATATCATCGCACAACCTAAACCCAGCAGGCAGGTATGTTCTTAGCTTACCACTGAATGTAATACAGTTCGAGCGGAGAGACGGCACATGGCGTGTTTATTTAGTGGGTGAGGGCCCCACACTACCTTGTCCGTTGCCCTAAACGTCGGGGTTAGCAGTTAGATACATTTTTTCCCGCCTTAACAAAAAAAAAGGTGTGTTCTTTGCTTAGTGTGGGTATCCATTTAAGAATAAGTTTCTCGAAATTCCTCCCCGAAGACGGTGAAATAGAAGGTTGAGTTTTCTACGGTTATTTTTAGCTCTTCAATTAACGCACGCATTAATCGCAGCGCGAGGCAGTATTTACTCGAACCTATTAGTATGTAGGATTTGTAGGTGTATCGGTAATACCTATACATATAACCAAAATGTTTGTGTCTGAAAAAAGTTTGTCATTTATTGCTTACATGCCACGTAGGCGAAAACGCGGGCAGAAGATAGAATATATCTATAAGTACTAATATTATAGAAAGATTTGATTGTATGTTTGCATTGAATAGGCTCCGAAACTACTAAACCGATTTGAAAAACTCTTTCACCATTACAATTCTACATTATCTCTGATGAACATAGAATGGAATGTTTTCAAAAAGTTAGTTAGTTAATATTCTAAAGAGGAAAGATTTGATTGTTTGTTTGAATTGAATAGCCTCTGAAACTACTGGACTGATTTGAAAAACTCTTTCTTTAATATAATTCGTAGTTATCCCTTATGAACACAGGTGATAAAATATTTTCAAAAAAGTTAGAGATTCGTATGAAAACTTCGATAATGTAATCCAACGCGTGAAAAAAATATCCAAAAAAATCCTTATATCGCGAACGCTCCATAAATTACTGACAATAGAACGAAGTAAGGTACAACAGTTTTATAGAAGACATCAATATCTACAAAAAAGTCCTTGATACCATACGTCTAACTATAACAGTTATGCTACAATAACATTTTTTTCATATTAAAATATGCAACAGTAACGCCGGTACAAACTAATATTATAAAGAGGAAAGATTTGTATTTGTGTATACAAATGATATAGGCTATATTTATTTCTATAAATATGTAGATGTCTTGCATAAAAATACATTTACTCTACGTTTATCCCAAAATGTTTAAAAATAAATGTCTATCTATATCCGCGTGAAACCAGGACGGGCAGCTAGTTATTTATATATTGGATGTACTTATATTCGATGTATATAGTTATCTATTTGAATCTTTCAAATTTCATGGGTTTTATTTTTTTTGCGCGGAACCCTAATTATTTTTCCAAAATTAAAATAACCTAAGTTACTCCTTATAACAACAGCTATCTGCTAGTGAAAGTCTCGTCATATCGGTCCAGCCATTCCGGAGATTTTATTCATTCACGATTTCATCTATTTTTCACGGAACCCTAATTGTTTATTTAGATATTTTTATATATATTTTTAGCATTTTACATGCTTAGCACTATACATTAAACACAAAGTGAAAAATGTGAAATCGAAAATATCAGTCACGAGCAGGATTTGAACCTGCATCTTCTGGATACCGTCCAGATGCTTTGCCAATTCAGCCATCGTGACCCTTGATCCCGACTGCTAATTTCGATAACACATTCATACTTAACGTCTTTGGGTGACGTCTGCGCCATCTGTCGGAAGTATTTTTATACATTATACCGACCCTAATTGTTTTTCCAAAATAAAAGTATCCTAAGTTACGCGCTGTAACTGGGCAATTATTTGGTTTGATGTAATTTGGAATATTCGAATAGAAAATAAAAAATATTTTTTTTTCGGCATAATGTTGATGCTAAAGGATAGAGTAACGCGTAAATATTATTAAAAAAATGAAGGCCCTGTCATTTGACGCTATTTGAAGAAATTAGAAGCCTACAAAGTTTTATGTGCCATGGTGATTACGATTGGAACCCACGGTAATGATGACCAATTACACGGTTATGACGGCATTAGTAATGAGGTAATTGAAACCTAACGATATATTATTCTAATGCCTTGCAGGGTGTTAATAAAATACATGTTAGGAAATCAAATATTTATTGAGAAATAAAGAAATTTAAACCGGGACCAAGAATATTAATTAAAACTTGTGTTCACGCAAATTTTGCATTTTCTCTTCAGACATGGCTGATTATAAATGTCACAAACACTGGGCGACAATAAATCTCTTTCAGAAGACTGAAGACTTTTCTTTGCCAGTCAATCCACATTTGCATGCAACTTGCACATGCAAGTATCCCTATCTTTTTCTGTAGGGTGCACTATCCAAAAAGGCTTCTTACTACAAAAGTATGAGTATGATACTTTATAATCATGGGATCTTCTTTTACTTCTTCTTATTTACTAGGGTCTTCAATAACTTTTCTATTTTTTTATTTCATAGAGTGGCAGACGAGCCTCGGCCCATCAGATGCTAAATGGTAACTGTCGCTCATGGACTCAACTATACTGAGAGTATTAGCAAGCCGCTGCTCACCATTTCATTTCACCGATATGAAATGAAAGAATAAACAGCAGGCGCGGTAATATATTCCCACTTGGTACCCAGCCCTACCACCAGTCATGCAATGGATGATAATTTCAGTACAGTTCCTAGTTTTGGACCTTGCATTGGCAGTTGATATCGGGGATGAATATGATGTGGTCTGAACTGGGTATTGTTCTACTAAGTTGCGAATTAAATTTTGTTGAGATGATGATGTTCATGGTTGGCACATGTCATTTTCAAATGACATTTGGAGAGGATCCTGATCGTATGGGACGTGAGCATCATTCTCTTCTCGATCACCATCAGAATCAGTAAGTGAAGGCGAGTTTGCTGCGAACTTCGTTTCAAAAACTTTTCTCTGATGTGTCCTAATTCTAAAGTTTAGTGAATTGATTTTCCATGTCTACCTTTTTGTTTGCTGTTGTTCTGTGTCAGTTCGTCGATCAATAGAATTTTGTTTTCTTGTTTTCTTTTTTATATCATTCTTTCTCCTTTTCTAAGTAGGTACTGTGCGTATAATTCTTGATCAAATTTGATTTTTTGCCATCTTTGGCGCTCTTGTAGCTTCTTCTTAATTAATGCGTTTTCCCTATTTTTAGGACCCACCATCTTGTCGACCGTAGCCTGAAACAATAACTAATTTGCAATAATACATCAAATCCGACGACCGTCTGGTGTAATGGTTAGAGGCCCTGACAACAACACCAGAGGTTGCGCGTTCGAGCCCCGCATAGGGCACATATTTGTGTGATGAACACAGGTGTCTGTTACCTTGGTCTTGGATATTATATATATATATATATATATATATATATATATATATATATATATATATATTTAGACTTACATATATACTAGATCGTTGTCTAGTTCCCATAGTACAAGCTTTGCTTAGTTTGAGGCTCGATCAATATGTGTGGAATTGTCCCAAGATATTATTATTATAAATAAAAATAAATGTAGATTTAATTTAGATCAAATTCTCATCTTTATTTTGTACTGTGGCTGCCATAGTGCAAAACATATCCGATCAATGTAAGATATGTAAGGCACAAAATAATCATTACCGTGGTTGATTTATCATTACCATGGTCCAAAATACCCACGGGAACCCATGGTAATGGCGTACACGGTAATGATAAAAAACATGTTTATTATCAATCGCAGCGAACATGTTAAATACACGAGAATTATCGAATGATCGCGAAACAATAGAACATATAAATAATCATCATAAAGCACACTTATGTATTTATCGTATATACTTACCAAGTGATGAATCCCTCGGTGATGATGATTTTGGACGACCAAAGGTAGATTCACTCGGAACAAATATTTTTTCCAAAAATCTGCCGGCAACTAGCAACGTGCGTTCACAATGACGAATAAGTTGTGACCTGGGGGCACACGGGGGGCGGGTAGCAAATTGTATAGGAAGATCAAGTGATGTGCAATATGTTAAAAAGTTTTCGACACGGTAATGACGCATGATGCTTGGGACAAAGTTCAATACCATTTATTTTGGACAATATTCTAATAAATAGTTAAATGTCAACATAGAAAAAAAGCTAATCTATTTAACTTAAGATAGAATAAATTAAGTCTTGTTAATAATCGACTTTAATACGATATTTAATTTTGATTGATTAAATCTGGGTTTTGGGACACCCATGGTAATGACGTTTAGGGTCTTCAAATAATAAAAAATATATTAAATCGTTTAAATAACTATAATTATACTATTAAAATAGCTAGAAGACACTTGTGTAAATATATTTTGTTTGACACGGTACACTTAAAATTTCGTTTTATAGTTTATTTTTGTCCGGACATCCAAATGACGTCAAACCAAATAATTGCCCAACTACAGCTATCTGCTAGTGAAAGTCCCGTCCAAATCGGTCCAGCCGTTCCGGAGATTAACCGAAAAAAACAGGCGGACAGACAGACAGACAAAATCTTTAAAAATTGCTAATTTGTTATAGGTAACGTGTATACTCTCGTATACATTTAGTAAAAAGTTGTTATTTAGACTTTACAAACAGACACTTCAATTTTATTTATTTGTATAGATTGTACGGGAATATTAATACTCGCAACTTATTCGTTCGTTGTGGGTGCGATTCCCATACAGGATACAATTCTTTCTGTGACTCACAAATGGTTGTTCTGAGTCTGGATGTACTATGTGTCCACGAATTATTTCTATGTAAATTCCCCCGCGATACATGGAATATCCCTAGTGCAGGGAGTTGTCTTAAAAAAATTAAGTTGAAGGAATATTATAAATTAATACGTTTATTTGACCATGAAATATCCACATAATTATGTCAAACTCAAAGAGTGAAAATAATTGACTAGGCAATATATATTGCAGTTATTATTATGCAACTTTTGCCTGCCTCAGTGTAAATGTATTTTCAACGGTAATCGTTACTATTTAAAGACTTATTTTAAGGTTTTCCGTTTACTTTGGAGAATATATAGTTTCTAAAAAAAAAAGTGTAAAAAGAGGAAGTGAAACCCATTCTTCACACTCGTACCTTCCTACGCACACACAATTTTATAGGCACTCATCAATATCCGTGAGGTACTGCCATTTGGTAAAGCTATCTTAATATATCTTCAGCATCAGTAACTCCTACATATTGCAAGGGATTTTGTACCGTCCGAAAATCTTATCCTGTTAATCTATTCATATTAGTATAGAATATTATTCATTTTAGTAGGAAATAATAATTGCTCACAGATTGGGTTCAGGTCTACTTTGATTCTGAAATATCATAAGTTATTACATTATTTGGAAAGATTACTTAAATACATTCCACTCTATTTGTAATACTCGTATAACCCCCAATGATATGGCGCCAAATCATTTAATTATTTGTTTTTAAATAATATGCCTTGTGTAAAATGTACTGCCCTACGATCTTCCTTGGTATAGCCATTACAGAAAAGAACAAATTATTTGTGAATGTGGAAAAAAAAAACTTTAGTGCGAGTGGGAATCGAACCTGCGTCCCTTCCAATCCGGAGAAGTGCTCTAATCTAAGCATGGCACTGACCGATGGCCAATCCCAATTTCCACACCACATTTATCTTTACTCAGCTTCCAATCCGGGGAAGTACTCTACACTTCACAGGATTGGAAGGGACGTAGGTTCGAATCCCGCTCGCACTAAAGTTCTCTTTTTCCACATTCACAAATAATTTGTTCTTTAAAAATGGCTGAGCAGTCAAGTGCTAAAATACAGAAAATATCATCTTCATAGATAACATTCCAAAAGAATTTGTTAACATTCTTAAGGCCACCAAATCCAACTCAGTCATACTGCTAAGAGCTGCTTTGATATCCATCTATTACCCATCTTTAAATTAGACACATTCGTCCACTGCTGGGCATAGGCCTCTCCATGACAAGCATTCTTATGCCACTTGCATTTAACGCCTCCCTGCAGCTTTCACTAGTTCATCAATCACCTGATGGGAAGTCGTCTTTGCGTGGTCACACTCGAGATTTCTTCTTCCCCAATGCTCGTTTGTTAAGCGATTTAACCTGCCACATTACATACATTGGCACTGCGGACCACCTGCGATCTATGTCACTCTCGTTCTACTGCGGATCTCTGAAATACGCATTCAATCACATCTTAAATTCCCCTTCGTCGATCGTGCCTAAAATGTTTATTGGAGTGAGCTCAGCTATGAAAAAACATTCATAACTATGCTGTTTTTATATATATTTTTTAGCATTTCATAAGCTTAGCCATACAAATTAACACAAAGTGTGAAAATGTGAAATCGAAAATTTTAAAGTATTTATAGGCCTGCGTCATTATTTGATAAAAATCTTAATTGTAAAATTAAATTCATTTGGTCAGTATTATTTAATTATGTATGCAAATACTTCGGATAGATGGCGCAGGCGTCATCCAAGACGTTAAGAATGAATGTGTTATCAAAATTCGCAGTCTCGGGTTTGTCGTGATAACTGAATTGGCAAAACATCTTGGACGGTATCCAGATGATGCAGGCTCAAATCCCGCTCGTGACTGTTATTTTCGATTTCACATTGTCACACTTTGTGTTAAAGGCTATATTATTGATTACTTATATGGTTCATGGCTTTTTTTGCGATTCTTTGTTTAAAGGTTTTAATTGAACGAGTATACTTATTTTAGAACAACCTCGTTCATATGCAACCCCAAGTTTTTTCTATTGCATTGCACCTAATATGGGTATGGCCAAAATATAATAAACCCTTATTGAATAAAGATCTCTCTCACCTGTCATAATGGCAGCAGAAATCTATCAGTACTGTCACAGCATTTTATGTAAATAATACTTTATTGATATGTAATTAATTGTGTAGTTTCATAATAATTCTAAAACTGGTCAGGAAGCCGAGCCCAACACAATTTGAATAAGGCTATGAAGATGATTAGTAGTGCTTATTTAGTAAATGAGAGCCCCACACTACCCCATTGACAGTGAGGTGTGCGCTATCATAAATTATTCCGACATTGTTTAAAAAAATACCTTCCGTGAAGATTATATTATACGATTCCGATTTTATTTTTCCATGCTGCTTATGCTATCATGGTTTTAATTTATTTTTTTCGTATTTTCAATTTGACAAATAATATGACTGTGTGCTATTTTATGTGTACCTTTCACCATCTTTTCAAATATGTTATAAACATACATAATATGTAATAACTATTTTGTTCATCCGTTTCGTCACTGAGACTCCCATTAAAAATTAGCATTGCAGTGTAATTTACGTTACACAGAAGCAATATTATATTGCTGAACGGGAATCTTATCATAGTTAGTCTTATTGTCACGTAATTATTTAATGTTTAGCTTTACCTAATATGTACAATGTTATTCTCAATTGGGATTCGTGACAATAAAACCTAGTTTTCATTATTTCTTCTTTATATTCCCAACTAGTTGAAATATTAATGTTACCTCCACAATATTTATTCTAGTTGTATACCAAGTATTTGAATTATGTTAATTATCTGTATCCATTGCAGATTATTCTCAAATGTGTGCGTTATTTTAGAAAAATAATTGTAGAAAGTCTGACCAAACCTTTATTAGTATTTCACATATTCAACCCGGCTCTTCTGATACGGACAAAACGTTACGGGTTTAATATACCCTACATGACGTGGGTTATATAGTAGCGTGAAATGGTCGTTATAACTAGATCCCCCACAAAACGGGGTCCCAGCGTTGTGCCCCAGCGATATGTCACGTAGGAAATATATTAGCAATTTGGCAATAACTTAGGAAACCATTTTGATTTTATTGGCAATACTAGGTCACATTTTTAACGCAATAATTAAGTTATATTATATTAACTTCATTTCTTATATTTATGATAATACAAAAATAGTCCTAGGTACTGATATTATACCACTGAAGGAATGTAACATGGTTCCAGTGGCCCGCCAATATAGGCGGAGAGACGGCACACGGCGGGTTAATTTAATGGGTGAGAGCCCCACACTACCCTGTTCGTTGCCCCGAACGACGGGATATGCGGATAGGAACAAATTTTCCCGCCTTAACAAAAAAAGAAGATACTGATATTATGGTTCATCAGTACAGGCAGAGAAATGGCACACGGTTTATAATGTATTACTTTTTGTAAGTACAGAGTAACACATCAAAGAAAGAGATACAGATTAATTAATGAGCATAGAGTAATCCTATAAATTAATTTGCCAACAATCGGTAACATATCCCAATAAGGAATTTCCGTAGGATATACCTAAATGAATTTATAGACCGAAGTAGCTGGTATTGAATAAAGTTAGCAAGCATTAGAGGAAATCGAAGTTAATATAACGTGGCTTTATTTACGTTGATTGCACATACCTCCAGTGTGACCTTGAGAGGCTTGTTATATGGTGCAAAAACAACAAAATGCACCTAAATTCCAAGAAATGTTACCATATTAAGTTCACAAGAAATCACAAAGTTATAAACTTTGATTATCTTATCGAGTATGACAAAGTAAACGAAGTAAGTGTTATTCGAGATCTAGGTGTACTGTATGATACAAAATTAACATTTAACCCTCACTTGGACAATATAATAAAAAGTCATCTAAAATGTTGAGGTTTGTTATAAGAAATTGCAAATTCTTCCAGAATACTAAATTGAAATCTATACAATAGTCTTGTGAGAAGTATCCTGGAATACTGTAGTGTGGAGGCCTCATTACGCTTTACACTCACTGCGTCTTGAAAGAATACAAAAACGCTTTCTTTGGCATCTTACTTATTCTTCAGGGAAGGCTAAATCCATACGTTCGTACAGCAGTAAATTGCGATACTATAATATGATTTCTCTAGCCTAAGATCAATGATGTTAAATTTATGTGCAAGATTTTTAAGCATATTATTGATTGCCCACCCTTACTAAATCTCTTTAAGCTTCGTGTTCCATCTAGGACGCCTCGGTATCCCATCACACCACTCTGTCCACCTATAAGAAGAACAGTGTTGGGTACAAACTCACCTTGTGCCAGGTTTAGCAAAATTATCAACAGCTGTAGTGATCAAATTGATTTGCACTTTGACTCTCTTCACAAAATCTTTAATTCTGTTCTCAAGCATCTTCCCTCCTAAGATGAAAGTTTATTTTCAACGATCAACCTACCTGAAATACTATATTATTTTATTAAATATTTTCATTGCAATTTTACTTTTTTTGTAAGTGTTATCTAGATATTTTTTCTTTGTATCCTAGTATTGGTACTCTTTGTATTGTTGTAAAAAATGCGTTTATACATTGCTCATACATTGCTCATACAATGCTCGAACGAGTCACCGAAAATTGGACTCAACGGATGGACCATCTGCGACGTAGCAACGGCCAACATTTGATAGACATAATCTTCAAAAAATAAATGCCAAAGAATGTTCAAATGTTGAATGTTTTCAAATGATAATAAACATTCTCCATTAAATTTGAATTATCTGTGTATTTTTCTTTAAAAAAGTAGGGTACCTCGAAATGGATCACCTGTTATAACATCCTGCATAATCAGGCTGCACCATCTTATCTCAGGGAGCGGTTCTCTTTTGCCCGTACCAATGATGCACCCTGTATGACCAATCTTCGTACCATGCTAAAAGTTCCATCTCATAAAACTGATTTCTACGCATACTCTTTTACTGTGCATGCAGTAAGACTATGGAATTCACTTCCAGCGGATATCAGGGATTTTCCCACTTCCGTATCATTCAAGCGCAGGGTTCGTCAATACTACCTGTCTACTGTTGCCTAATAAATCATGTGCGTTCGTGATGGTATGCATACATAATATTATTATATTGTGGGTATTTAATATAATTTATGTATCTAGTAGAAATGTAGTTATGTATTTGTGTACATGTATGTATATATGTAAGTATAGGTATGTATGTATATATAAATAATGGATACATCTTATATGTGTAGGTAAGTATATGATTATTATTATATAATAATGTCTAAATTTAAATATTTATCTAGATAAAATTATAATGTATGTATGTTTATGTCCACCTACACACAATTCATTTCTTTTAGTACAAACTTTCCTCTCGCGGGTCTGCTGGAAGAGATTTCTTAAGAAATAAGCAGCACCTTTGTACAAATATTTATAAATAATTTAGTTTATATGTGTTACTATGTGTGTGTACATAAATAAATAAATAAAATAAAATAGATTATTTATTATTATGCTTAGTTTTTAGATAAATAGTTTTTAGATAAATAATGGCTACGAGTGCTTTTTTGACCATTTTTCTGTTATAATCTTACTTTATTAGGTGCCAATGACTGATTTATATGTGTTAATAGCTGTACTTGTGGTGCCAATGACTGTAATTTTAAATATTTTGTAATATTTTTTTTTTTTGTGTTTCTATTAAATAATTATATTGATTAATGCATTTTTATTTGAAAATATAGGTACATAACAGAGAAACCTTTATCAATGTTTGCTGACTTTTTAAACACCTGTCAATTTAAAAAATATTTATCCATCCGTCCATCCATCAGCCTTTCGACGTCCACTGCTGGACATAGGCCTCCCCAAATTGGGAGTATAGTGCCGTAATCGCCACGCTTGGCAGGCGGGTTGGCGAACGCAGTGGATGTTGTTAATACTCGAGGGAGTGCTGCTGCCCACACTCCCCGGAATTCCCTTAGTCGGCTCTTACAACTCCCATGGGTAGAGAGGAGTGGGACAATTCTAAAGCCGGCCCCACACAGCGATAAAATATATATATATATATATATATATCCAACTTAAATATCCTCGCTGCGATATAAGGATTATTCCTTAGTGCAGGGTGATGTCTTTACCGCCAGCAGACCACTGAAGTAATGTCACACAGTTCCAATGGTCTGCCAATACAGGCGAAGACTCGGCACATGGTGGGTTTATTTAGTGAGTGAGGGCCCACACTACCCTGGCCTCAACGACGGAGCATGTGGTTAGGTACATTTTTTCCCGCCTTTTTTTTAGATTTCTTTTCTGTTTGTCTGTTAATCTGTTTGTTTATTAGCGCATCACGCAAAAACTACTGTACGGATTTTGATGCATTTTTTTTGTTTGATAGCTCTTGATTCGACTTAATAACTGGCATATATATCGCGAACCTGAATTATGACCTAAAGACTAGCTTTTGGCTGCGGTGATACCGCGGGCAAAGGCTAGTCTTTAATAAAAATGTATTCTTTGCGGAGTTCTCATTAAAAAAACAAATTAAAAAAAGAAATCGGTCCAGATACGATTAAACGAAATTGAAACACAAAAAGGATTTTATAAATAAAAGGAAAAGTTCCATTCACTGTTAATTGTCGTAATTTTATAAAGAGGCATAAACTCAGCCATTGTAAGGATATTTCGACTCATTATCCCGGAGAGTATAAGACAAAATACAAACCTTAATCTCGTTTAAAAAGTGGCTTAAGACATTTTATAAATAAAAATTTGTTTGAATGTTCTGTTTCGCAATGATTTCGTTCTGAATAGAAAGTAAATAATATACGTACAAACATTAGTAAAGCAGCACTTAAGGCCTGCCTGATAGTAAGCTATAGTAGGCGTAGATTCTAGTAATATCAGGGAAATGGTTGGAAAGTGAAAAATACAGATAATAGAGTGTATATAAGAAAGGGCTTTTAAACTGGGCTACCTTACTAAGCTTACTCCAATATTCTGTGAGAGCAATAGACGTAGGATTTTTTCGCTGTACATTCTAAGCCTATGGTGAGAGCACTCTCACAGGTTGACCAGTGTTGTATGTATATTTAGCACAACAAAAGTCTTTTTTGTAGTCGGTAGTGTAACAGACTTCCGTGCACGAGGTCGTGGGTTCGATCCCCACTCAGTACAATTATTTGTGTGATGAATACAGATATTTGTACTACGTCTGGGTGTTTTCTATATATTATATTTACAAAAAAAAACGTAATGTATGTATTATATCCGTAATCTGGTACCCATAGCACAAGCGTTAAGCTTGGTTTGGGACCAGAGGACGTTGTGTGAAATGTCCGTGAATATTTATTATTATTATACTTTGAATGGTAAATGGTTTAAATAAAGAAGGCACAATGTATATATGAATATTATTTTCTAAATGAGTTCCTTAGTCGATACTTGATTATTACGAATACTTGCGAAATGAAAATGGTCGTTAACATTCCACATTTTCTCATACATATCAATATATAAGACCCTAAACAGTCGTTATTATATTTTCGACCTCAGAATGCCACTGTACCCTACCGCGTAAACATTGTATTGTGTCGTCGGCGGCCCGTCCTTTTGTCGGGGTACCCTTAAGACGGGGCTTAGCCCCGGTTTTGAATAATAACGAGCGTTTGTTACAAATTGTGTTCAAAATTTGAATTAATTTTTTCGTTGTTAGCAACGTTTTTGTTTTTTGATGTATGATAAAAACGGTTGTATAAACATATGATAAAAATTGTTGACTTTTTCTAAGGTCAGAGAAATATATTATTTTCAATTAATATTTTGTTACATTTACCCAACTACAGCGAAGCCAAAAGGGAAGGTTATGATTTGAGCAGTCTATGTATCATATTATGTTTGTATAGTGTGTGTTCCTGCGTAGCGCCTAAACAATTCATCCGATTTTGATGAATAAGGTTTCAATCGATTCGTTATTACGAGTATAGCCCTGATAATATAGGCTACGTTTTAACCCCTTTCAACAACAATTTTTTTAGCGCGGGTTTTAAATATTTTTTTTAACAAGAAGCCATTTAGTTAGGAAATGCTGGCTCTTTTAAAGAATCCCTTCACTCTACGAAGTCAGTACCCGCATAATGTTCACAAGATATGCATTTACATTGTCATAACGTTTACACACATTATCAAGCGTTAAAAAGGAAAAGTATAAAATAAAATTTAAAAACTGTGACCCGACAGTTCCGACCATTCTGTAGAAATAAAAAGTGATCTAAAAAATACGAAACAAGAAAATAATTTAGACAGAAATAAAAAAATGTATATGTACGTGTGTGTGTGTGTGTGTCAAGATACACAGAAGATCTTGCTTTAAGAAAATATAGAGGTCAATGTAAAAAAACCTACCTTCACCGACATCCGCCTCGGAGAATAATGAACTCACAGTAAATCAAGATTATCCCACGAATGTAGTCGAGCAAGAAAATAAATTCATTCATACCACGACAACACAACTAATAATGTCACATACGTTACTGCACATACTCAATTTTAGGATAATTTTATTTTGCCTAGACATTTTTAATACCAACGTATAAATACAATTATAATGGTAATCCAATTTACCACAGTTGACCTAATGGTCGGTGTCAACCGTGGGCACAAACTATCACCATCAATCTTACGTAGAATTATTTGTTAATGTAGCTACTGTTAAGTACCTCGAAGACGAACGGGAATTACATGTGTAATCTATGCATGGTTTTGTCACATTCTTGTTGTAAATTTTTTGTTTATTTAATTAATATTGTAAAGATATAAATAAATTATAAAAAAAATATATCAACAATGACAATGGCAATTCACACTTGGAACACTAGACCCACCTGAAGATAATTGGTAAGCACCACATGTAGGCTCCGAAACACCAGTGGCGTAGTGTTTCAACCTGTAATGTACCCTTTTTTTTGTTTAGGTGGGAAAAAATGTACCTAACCGCACACCCCGTCGTTCGGGGAAATGAACAGGGTAGTGTGGGGCCCTAACCCACTAAATAAACCCTCCGTGTGCCGTCTCTTCGCCTATATTAGCGGGCCACTGGAACCATGTTACATTCCTTCAGTGGTACCTGTAATACATATATCCTAGATGGCCAAATGATTAGGGACAAAATCACTTTTCAGTTCTGCAGCATCTTGCTTTAATTAGTGATTATCTGCGTCAATGTATGCTCTCCAGAGTGATCCCGTAGAAATATGGTGACGATTTGATAAACATGGTGATGATTAGGTTCCGTATTTGAAGTCGGATTTCTCTTTGAAAGCTATTTTAGAATGCAGCGTTAATACAAATGGCTTTTCATCGCGCTATTAAAAGTCATCTAGACAAAAAATCATTTTCCTAAAATTTTACTAGGCCTGTAACATGGGCATTAGGTAGAGTCGGTAGAGTCATAAACGCAGCGTAATAATTTCGTATGTGGATTTAGTGTACAAACTGGGTCGGATTAGGCAAAACTAGTTAACCCTTAAATGGGTTTTGGCCGGTAACACATACATTAACTGGGGCGCATTGCATCGTAGCAACTCGTAGCATCGTAGTAAGTATACGAGTACATGCCTACATAACTACGCCGTAACTCCATTCGTATTCAATCCATTGACTAGCCCAGTTTCTAGGTTTCTAGACCATATTGTTGCTATAAAGCACTGTACATGTACTATTTATCGCATTATGCCTAACTATGATTTATATTAATATATATTATACGAGTAGCTATGTGTATGACGGGCTTTACTAGAATAAATTATTTGTGAAAGTAAAAAACAAATTATTTTTAAAAGTGGTCTTTGTAGTTTGTGCTTTGTTTTATTATATACTAACTAATACCCGCCACTTGGTCTCCGTTGCTTATTATATTATCATGAGGCAGAGTTTGAAGGCACTTAACCCTCTGCCTCATTTCTTTGTGGGCAGAAAATACTTATCACTAAACACGTAGTGCATATAAAAATCATTGTTAAAATTTATATGGAACTAGCTTCTGCCCACGACTTCGTCCTCGTGGAAACTCTCAAAAGGAAATAAAAACCCCGATTTTGAAACATTCTTCATTAGTGCTCCGCTCCTATTGGTCTAGCGTGATGATATATAGCCTATAACCTTCCTCGATAGGCTATCTAACACTGATAAAGAATTTTCGAATCGGAGCAGTAGTTCCTGAAATTAACGCGTTCAAGCACACAAACTCTTCAGCTTTATATATTAGTATAGAGCATAGATATAGATGAAGGTATCGCAATATTTTTTTTTGATAAGGCTCAATTGTCTTAGATATATAACTTTGAGAACTTAATTAAAATCCATTCAGAATTATTTCCATGATGCGCGAATAACGGCAGGCCTCCGTCATTTTATTTATATAGATTTTGAGCACTTGACATTGGTACTGATTTTTAAACATAAACATAGCACCGCGCCTGTATTCCCCGAAGGGGTATGCAGAAGTGTATTACACACCCATGGTTCGCCAGCTATGTTTAAGTCCCACGTAATAGAGGGCGAGCCTATTGCCGTCTACCGGGCACATTTCCAAACTCCGGGCTGCTACTAAGAATTTTTTTTTTACAAAAAATCAGTAATCGTACCCGAGAACTCATGATCAGCAGTCGCTCACACTACCACTGCATCACAGAGGCAGTTACTACTGATTTTAAGCCAGAATAAATTATTGTCGTATAACATTAACCACTAAACTACTATGCATAGTAATTCTAATATAATAATAAGATTTCTACTTCACATCCTTGTCGTCTATTGGGAAACATCCACGCTATCTATAAGTTCATTGGCATCGCGGTAATCCATTTCTATGTTAACAATAACTTTTTCTTAATACATAAAACCTGATGAGATACTGCCTGTCGAGCGAGCGAGGTTATTTCGTAATCCCGTATTAGGTTGCGTCGGTTATGTGTGCTCAGTCTATAGGCAGGCAAGCTAATACGAAATTTTGCGGCGGTTTGCAGCCGAAGTTTGCCTATCTATTTCTAGACGCGTCCTTCCTATATAAATGGCTGAAATACTATTATTGAGCAAGTCTTGCGACTATAACTTCTCTATACTATTATAAAGCTGTAATAGAGCTGTGTCTGTACATTTAAGATATTTGAGAAAAAATGACCGTATTAGTCCATATAGGCGTGTCGGAACACAAAACTATTTTGTTTAGATTTTTTGCCTGTTTGTCTGTTTGTTCATTCGCGCATCACTCAAAAACAATTGAACGGATTTTGATACAACTTTTTTATTATTGAATAGCTCATGATTAGGCTTAAAAACTGGTACACACTTTACCCGGCTACTATGTCGGGAACCTGAGATATAACCTAAAAACTAGCTTTTGGGTGCGGTGGAGTCGCGGGCAAAGGCTAGTTCCAAAATAAAATTGCAAATTGTGTGATACAATATTCTACTTCACATAATTGTTAGTTTACTTGATTTTAGAAGTATTAAGAAGGTTTCGTAAAACATTTTAAAGGATGTGTTGAAAAAATATTATTCTTTGTACTCGTATTATTGCTCAAGTATTGGTTAAATGCTTTGATGTTTTGAATCTAAATTCTTTTGGAGTGCCTGGCACTTCTTTGTCAAAAGGCGTTAAAGGAACAGATTTCGCGACCTTTTCAGGACCGCTTTCGATAAGAACACTGACTTCACTATGCCTTTTGTCCTTAATTCATGCTATAATGTAAATAGTAGTGTATTTATTAAATGGTAAAGCCCGCTATTATTTATATTATTAGAATAATTTAGTAGTTTTAGTAGGTATTTTGTCCGTGTGGTGACGGACTAAGAATACAAGTGTCATCAACCTCTTCTTTCATGGGTGTTCACGGGTGCCGTATGAGGCGACTAAGGGAAGTAAGCAATTATCATCCATTGCATGACTGGTGGTAGGGCTGGGTACCAAATGGGAGTACTCACTTGGTATTGGGTCCGAGCGGGTTGGTACCACCATCTCCCGTGAGGCCTTGAAGCACATCATTGCGTTTTGGCTATAGCAGGAAATAACCGTTTATTCTTTCATTTCATATCGGTGAAATGAAATGGTGAGCAGCGGCCTGACAATACTCTCGGTATAGTTGAGTCTATGAGCGATGGTTACCATTTACCATCAGATGGGCCTTGGCTCATCTGCCACTATATGAAATAAAAAAAATAAAAAAAAATTGGTTGTCTGTAAAGTCGGTTTACTGACGATAGTTGAACGTGACAACGTCAAAGAATCATTACCTTTATCGCTGTAATTATCGTTGCTATAAACAATTGACACCACATTCACTTTTCACTGCACTTGATACTCGGTCAAAACATGTAAATGTACTATAGTATAGCAGCTGTCCACGCAGACGCATCGCTCGCTCAAGTAGGAGAGAGACGGATGTCGAACGCTTCCGAACGCAAAGGCCGATTGTGCTTCTTTGTCGCTCGTTCCGCGCTCTTGCTTGCACTTCAAGCCTTACATGGAACGCCTCAGAGCGAGGTAACGCCGCATGAGTCATATTTTTTCGTGCGTGCAGCCGGCTCTATCGAATTATAAGACGTTGTCACGTCAAAAAACGCCTACCCGGCGTGAGTCCAGCCTCGAATACAAAATGCCGTTAAGGCTGCTAAGAACGTTTGACAACTGACCGCGAACGCCACGTAGGTACGTACTTTCGTAGCTACTAGATTCGAGTGATTCATTCGTCCTAGATAATATATTATTTTTCTCTTACACTTCGAATTCTTCAGTCGGAAAAAGTCTTTTGGGACGCTTTAGGTATTTAAGTACATATGAAATTAATTAACTACTAAGTTATTGTAATTAAAAAAATCATAATTCTATGACTGCATATATATCTATCACGTATAAATCGCCTACAGCAAGCATTTAGGATTTATAATGAAAAAAAAAACACACTTTTTGTAGTCCACACGAGCCGGAACTGAGGGCACAGTGGCAACATATTAATAACTAATAGAGATCAAAAAAAGAGAGGTATTAATCATCATCAAATATTACAAGCAGGTCATTGCTGTTCATTAGATTGATTATGGTTAATTACACAAAAAATAAATACAGATCAAAAATACGTACTTATTAGTTACGTTTATTATATGTTTTAGTTTAACTAGCTTTAACTTTACGTTTATCATACGTTTTAGCTTAACTAGCTATTAAAGCGTGATTTTTTTTTAAACTATAATTTATTTTCTTTTGTATCTCTCAAAACAGCATCAAATGTACTTCTATTTCAAATATTCTACTCTTTGTTAACCGTCACTCGATGTACCAGTTTGTAATAAAAAAGAACTGTCAAACTTCTTAAATGATTAATATTGTCATATTCCTAGTCTTGCCATAAATATTGTTTCAATTATGTTTTTTTTTCCTATGGCATAAACATTTATTACTGTAGTGTACTTTAGCTTATACATTAACATAATAGCATTAAAAAATATGCAGCTCATTCAAAGTAATATCCTTTGGCCCTAATACAATCCTTTAAATGTGGAGGTCAGTTATCAATTGGAACACGCATTTTTTTCATGGGTAAATTCTTCACTGGCACAAGATTGCCATTACATTGGATTGCTTTAGGGACTCCAAATTATCAAGGTGTTCAGAGCATGCCAAACTCTCTAAAACTGACCATATATCTAGCGGGTTAAGACGGTGATGGTCAGTCTTCAGCCCTGTGATGAAGTCAGGTCAGAACCGTTCGTTTCCAATCACGCTTGTGTGGATCGAACTTTATGACCCGGTACTGAGTTTTGCTAAAAGTACTATTCTTTTCTGTGACATCCCCTAGCGTACCGCTTAAGAAGTTGTTTCGATTTTACCACCCTATCCGTCTTTAAATTATTGAATAAATCTATTCCAATCTCTATCCAGTGCAAGATAACACGCACATAAGGTGCTATATTTATTTCCCGAAATAAAATATTTTGCTTTCAGATAGGATTTCTTCGAATTCTTTCCTTAACTGCTTTGATCACGTTTTTAGTACGAATACTGACGGCCAGATCTTTTTCTATCACAAACAGATGATGCTTCACTGTACCTATCAATAGCCCAGTACAAATGTGATGATGGATGGAGAGTTAATAAATTGCATTTGGCCCCATACCTACTTTGTGTAAAGCTATAATAGCAATTTGGCTCTTTTTATCACTCTCTCCACTATATTTTAATATCACAAGAATATTTATCACAGATTAGCGCGAAAATGAGAAAAAACAATGAATATTTATTTAAGAATAACAGGTTCCAAATTAAAATGTAATATTATTGTTTTTTTTTTATTGTAACAGTATTGATGGCCAGAATATGTATATTATGTAAATACTAACTTACATAAGTAGCAATTAATTAATATGACGAATGTGTCAACACGAATATAATTATTGGTTTACTTGACTTGATGTAGCGACCGAACTTGGGTTTAGTGTAATTAGTTTTGATGTTAATTACAAGTATTACGGCGCCTTTATCTCTCTATGATTAATTCAAAGTGTTAAAATGCGAAATCAAAAATAATAATCACGAGAGGGATATGAACCTGCATCTCCGGGAATACCATCGTAGATGCTTTATCAGTTTTTTCACATAGTGCCATAGATTCGATGATTTAAGGCAAGCGTTTATTTCGTCGGCAGCAGTTGATCTTGTAATTACTGGCAGTGTTTGACGAAAATCGTCAGACGTTAAAATCATTGCGCCTCCAAAACATCTCGAATCATTGCGTAGATCTTTCAATGTTCGGTTAAATGCTTCCAATGCACGTTTATACGCCATTGTGCATTCGTCCCAGATGATGATTTTCGATGCTGATAAAACTTTGGCCATTGCGGAGTATTTTGCAATATTACATGTTGGTTCTTCAATAGTTTGAAGATTTAACGGTAATTTTAATGCTGAATGAGCCGTACGGCATCCTTCTAACAATGTGGCTGCTATTCCAGAAGAATCAACTGCAACCGCAATGTTGGATCTCGCATGAACAGTGGCTAAAACTACTGACATGAGGGATGTCTTACCAGATGTCCACCATGGGCATCCAGAAAATATAAACCACCATTTCCATCATCGATTTCCGTCATTAATGTATCTTAAACTTCCTTTTGTTGGGGATTCAACAGGGGTTCATTCGTTTGAATTACTAAATCTTATTCCTGATGATCATATTCACGTTTCCGTTCCAATTCTCGATTAAATGCGTCATTCATTTCACTATTTGACGCTGGCATTCCTAACCTGACTAATAAACTCCCTCACATGAGGTAACACATGTCTTCGATCAAGAGCAAAGCCCGATTATGTATTTCCTCATTCATCTCAAGATCAGGATTTCTTGAACTGACACAAATTTGAATATGTCTTCTGACTTAATATCCTTGTATTTGTGCCACAGAATAGATGGGTTTGATAGAAAGCATGCCGAAATGATGATAAAAAATAATCTGCATATCTGACTTAGCGATGCAGAGATAATTGTTTCAACGATTGTCGTATCCCAGTGGGTATCGTTTTCTAGTAAATTGAGTTCTTCACATGCAGCACGATATGTTGGGAATATTGTACCATTAACAGTTCGTAGTGACTCAAATGACGTTGGCCCACGCACATATCAGTTGCTTTTTGTTATACCACGTTTTATGACACGTTCCACGGAAACGAGATAAAAAAAAAAAGTATATTATGTCCGTCTCCTGGTTCTAAGCTACCTCCTTACCAATTTTCAGCCAAATCGGTTTAGCCGTTCTTGAGTTATAAATAGTGTAACTAACACTACTTTCTTTTAGGTATATATATAGATTAACGATAATGATTATCGAAAATTCTAATATTTCCATCAATTATATAAATGCGGGGTATGGACCACATTTTATTATGTTTTATTTCACTGGTTGATTATTCAATATACTTTTTATTAATATTATTTTCATTTGTCAATGTTTATTTCTCTTTTTGCAAAAAATCACAAATCTTTCCCGAACGCGTCGTCGACTATGATAGATATATACTTGTTGTGAGGACAACAGGATGACCAAGACCGGCTGTAATGTCAATAGTAGTGTATTTATTAAATAGTAAAGCCTACTAATATCTATATAAGTCTAATTTATTACTGAATATTTTGATCGCTAGTTCAGCTGATCCTATCCCCGAAGTCAACAAATTACCTCTTAATTTTAAGCAACCGCAGGCTCTATTCGTACCTACTTCCCAAACTCCACATCATTTAGTTCAGATCTAATCGCAGATATCTTTTTTCACTTTCACAAAGTTTGTTCTAGTGGCTAAGCATGTAAATGCCATTAAAATCATGAAATTACCGGTTCTGTTAGACCTAAGATTTGAACCTCTTGCAGTAAGCCATTTTACATTATTTTTCTGCTTTTTTTATAGACATACCACTTGATCATAAATGGAAACCTATCCTCATGGACTTTACAACCAAGTCATTTACTCACCATTTCATGTCGCGAATGGGAAATGATTGAAGGTTTATCTCTCTTTGCGGGGGAGACCGAGACTCACCTACCTAGACCAAATCGGTCATGTATTGAAGGAAGGTGGAGTCAGGAGTCTCCGAAACCGGCGAGCGTGTATGAAGAGAGTTATGAATGTTGAGAAAGCGAGAGATGTATGCAAGAATAGAGCCTCTTGGAACTCTGTTCTCTCTGCCTACCCCGCAAGGGAAATGGCATGATGATGAGTTAGTTAGTTAGTTATCTCCCGCTATAACCAAAACTCACTAAAACGCTTCGAAGTGCTTACTTTCCTTATTTGCCTCGTATGACACCCGCGGGTAAGAAAGGAATAGTGACTCTTATATTGATATGTCATCACCATACCACGACAAATAAGAGAATAATCTATATATATATATATAAGCGATTTACCGCTCACTGACTCGTCACGAAATCTCTGAAACTGTACGTCCGATTGACTTGAAATTTTGCATAGATGCTCCTTTCATGACGTAGACGCTCACTAAGAAAGGATTTTACGAAACTCCTATCCAAAATCTTAGAAAATATATATTTTTATATGTGCTATCGTATTCAGTTATTTTTTATAGTTTGATTAAGGCATTGGCAGAACCATCAGTCTAACAGTAACTTATAAACATCGTTTCGTATTCAGACTTTTACACTTATTATCACAGCAACACAAATAACATGTCAACCGTTGCTATGGTAACCATTAATGTGGTTAATAAAGTACGATAACATCATGCTAAAAGTTGGTTTTTAACAAAATAATTTAAGTTACGTTTATGAGTTAGAGCTAAGAATAATAATGCTAGAGTATAATTTGGCCTTAGTTTAATAGTTTTTAAAGACTTATTTTAGATATTCTGATTTCTATAATATTTCAATATTGTTAGTTTATTCGTTTTTTTTAAAGACTTATTACAGATTTCGGGTCGTGATGGGCCGGCTTTAGAATTATCCCACCCCTTTCTACCAACGGGGGTCATAAGAGCCGACTGAGGGAATACCGGGGGAGTGGGCAGCAGCACTCCCTCGAGTATTAACAATATCCACTGCAATCGCCAACCCGCCTGCCAAGCGTGGCAATTACGGCATTATTCCCCATGACGGGACCGCACGTTGTGGCGTTCTCTTGGGGAGGCCTATGTCCAGCAGTGGACGTTGAAAGGCTGATGGATGGATGGATGGATTACAGATTTCAAATTATTTGTGAATGTGGAAAAAGAGATCTTTAGTGCGAGCGGCATTCGATCTGAGTTCCTTCCGATCCGGGGAAGTGCTCTGTCGCTACATATCGCACTGACCAACGGCCATACCCAATCTCCACATCACAATTGTCTTTACGACCCACTCCACCTATCGGATGCAACGTATTTTGACCAGATTGGAGACGTTCTTAAGGAAGGCTAGATTAAGAGTAGGTACTCTAAGCCAACGAGCATGCATGAAAGCGCTGATGAAAGTAGATGAAGCGAAATATGTGTGTCAGGATCGTAACAAGTAAGAGAGAAGTGGTCTCTGCCTACACTTTTTTTTGTTAGGGCGGGAAAAATTTAAATAAACCCGCTGTGTGCCTTCTCTCCGCCTTTATTCTTTCTATTTTAGAAAGAACGAGAGAAAAAGATATTCAATGAGTTTTTCAAAAGAGCTTTTGGTATTATTAGGCATATTGATACGTTGCGGAAAACAATACTACACGAAATGAGTGCACGAAAGCGTAATCTGCCTCATTTATAGTGGGCACTTTTAGTGCCTAATTATCGATCTTCTCTGTTTTATACATCAACTGTCTCTGTGGTGCAGCGGTAATGTAAGCGACTGCTGATCATGAAGTCTCGGGTTCAATTCCCGGGTCGGGCAGTGTTATTGAGCTTTTTCGTAAAAAGAAAAATTCTCAGTAGCCACCCGGAGTTTGGAAATATGCCCGGTAGACGCCAAGCCTATTGACCCCTATTTTGTAAGACTTACTAAACATAGCTGGTGAATCGTAGATGTGTAGTACACCTCTGCCTACCCCTTCGGGGAATACAGGCGTGAAAATGTGTTTTTGTTTATACATCAATGTTTATAACACATATTTATACAAGGCTGTACGACTTGACAGTGAGTAAAACGGTAAGTTTACCACCCCCTGAGTGGTTGAAGTGGTAGCCTATAGACCAAAGGCAACCTTCGCGAGTAATCCACCTTAAGAATAGCTATAGGACATGAAAAGGAATGATGATATAGCGGAGATGAGGAAGTGGTCAGTTAAAATAATAGGAAGGGAAAGAGTGGGTGGTTTGGTAGGTTTCTAATTTTGAGATAGAAACACACATATTTAGACTTTTATGAATTAAGAATGTTAAATTTTATTTTATATTTAGGATACACATACATTTCAATGGTTTTATAAAATCGCGGGTAAAATAGGAGATTAGATTTAGAAAGTAAATCTTTAACGCTGACGAAGTCGCGGGTATCAGCTAGTAATATATAAGAACCCAAATAAATGATCACATTTAAAAACAATATTTTCTTGCGGATTTTATTCTACGCGTAGCAACAATATTCTTTCAAATTAAATAGAGGCAACGAGCAAAATGGTTGAATATTAATTGAATGCGTTCGATAACGGATTGTAAACTATTCACTTGGGGACCTTTCTGCGGTACGGTTGTCAGTGCAATACATCCACTTGACCACATTCATATGTATTAACACAGATCTATGTAATGTGGGACACGACAGAATTGGCTCTTCAGTCAATTAACATGCACAAAAAGCACACATCTGTCACATGGAACTAGTTAGTTAAATAAACCTTTTTTTTATGTTTAGGCGGGAAAAAATTTACCTAACCGCACACCCCGTCGTTCGGGGCAACGAACAGGATATTATAGTGTAGGACCCTCACTCACTAAATAAACCCGCCGTGTGCCGTCTCTCCGCCTTTATTGGCAGGCCACTGGAACTATATTACATTTCTTCATTGGTAGTTGGTTAATAAACCTAAAAAAAAAATTATCTGTTTGTTTAGCCTCGAGCTTGCTTAGCTATTTTACTTATACTTTTATCCATTAGTATAAATTTTAATAGCATAATTAAAGTAGAAAATTATTATTTGTGATTGAGGAAAAAGATAACTTTAGTGCGAGCGGGAAACGAACCTGCGTCCCTTGCAAACCGGGGAAGTGCTCTAATCCACTGAGCTACCGCACTACCTTTCGGTCATACCCAATCTCCTCATCACATTTGTCTTAACGACCAACCGGCTGCACCCGCTCGCACTAACGTTCTCTTTTTCCTCATTCACAAATAATAATAGTTAAAGTAGCTGAGCATGTCAAGTGCTAAAAATATAGAATAAAAAGCATAATTAAACTTACTACATTGAAATAAAATGTATGTAAATGTATCCTATAGGTGGCGTGGGTCAACACTTCTAAAACACATGTGAATTGGAGATTCGATGCGATAGCTAAGCGGTCCAGAGCGCTCCCCCGGATTGGATGGGAGGCAAGTTCCAGCCCTGCACGCAGTAAAGCTTCCCTTTTCCACTTTCACAATTAATTACAATTAACATTTGTTCTGAATTATAATATTTGCCGTATAATTCCGACACATAAGAGAGTCCTAATAAAATATATCTTCTAGGTTCTAAAACCTTTTATTTCCACACTGTCGTTACAATATTTAAAGTTGAGGGTTGCTATCAATACAACGGTCGGCTGAGAAGTGGGGAGTATACACTGACCCTTCTAAAAAACTAAAGCGCCTATCTAAACTATAATGGCAATTAGCTATTAACAACCATGTGTTTACTTTTAATAGGCAAATTATAATACAACCAATATAGTCCCTACAGATATAACTAAATTGACAATTAGTATGTAGTAGATTACTAGTAGTGTGACCAGGCGAACTTCATACCGCCATATTTATTTTTCCGAAATCCTATCGTGGCGCCACCTACCAGGTCCAAATGTGAATCTAAACCATCCCCGGTACTTACTCACAAATAAATTGAAGAAAAACTCCTTAAATCCTATCGTGGCGCCACCTACCGGGTCCAAATGTGAATCTAAACCATCCCGGTACTTATACAAACATACACAAAAAAAATTGTTAAGAGGAGTTCAGTGACATACACACGTACAGTAGAATTATATACATATAGATATAAAGATAAAGCTGTAACAGAGCTGTCTGTACATTTAAGATATTTGAGAAAAAAATACTGTAGTAGGCTTATAGGCGTACCACTGAAGGAATGTAATATGGTTCCGGTGGCCCGCCAATAAAGGCGGAGAGACGGCACACTGCGGGTTAAAAAAGGGCAATAAAGGCATCTGAACACAAAACTATTTTTTTTTAAATTTTGTATCTGTCTGTTTGTTAGTTTGTCTGTTTGTTCGTTCACGCATCATGCAAAAACTACTGAACCGATTTTGATGCAACTTTTTTTATTTAATAGTGTTGATTAAACTTAAAAACTGGTATACATTTTATCCCGCTACTATATCGGGAACTTGAGATATAACCCAAAAACTAGCTTTTGACTGCGGCGGAACCCGGCTAATACTATAACAGTCTTACTAATAAAGAATCACAATACAGGTGTTTAACAACTGTGTATTTACAGAATGTGTAAGCAGTGTATAAGCGTTACACACCTCTCTTACTAATAAATTATGTATAGTGACACAACAGAAACACTGGCAACTTTAACTGATAACGTTTAAATACCTCTTTCCAGTAATTTTTTATTCGTTTGATGTTGGGGCAGAGACTCATCAATTATTTTATACTAGAAAACGTAATTTTATGTTTATTAATATTTTACTTGTTTAGAATTTTATGATACTTGTGTTTTTATTAAAAAAATAAATTAATGGATTACTTTTACTTTTACAGTCGAGCGTGTATGAAGAGAGTTATGAATGTTGAGGTAGCGAGAGATGTATGCAAGAATAGAGCCTCTTGGCACTCTGTTCTTTCTGCCTACCCCGCAAGGGAAATGGCGTGATGATAAGTAAGTAAGTATTTGTTACATCAAAAACTTCGAAATTATCTAAATAATTCATTCTCATTTGAATTTAATGAATACAATTTTAAGTTACACGCTAGATAAACTAGGGTCGCGGAGTGTTTAGTGGTTGTGTAAATTCTCATACAATTTATCCATTTGTTTTAACAGATGTATACAACAGAACTGTCAAAACATTGTTTATTAGTAACATTGATGTTACATATCTCGTATACGCCGTGTGTAAAATTTTATTAGTGAGACGGTAGATAAACAGCGGTCGCGAGGTGTATAGCGGTTGGGTAAATGTCATAGAGTTATGCACGCGTTATAACAGATGTATACAACAAAACTGTCAAAATATTGTTTATTAGTAACATTGATGTTATACATCATGTATACGCCGTGTATAAAAGTTTATTAGTAAGACGGTAAATGTTCAAATATCTGTTTTTTTTTCTTCAAAACTTAACTACAACAGATCATCGCAAAATTTTGCATACATAACATATATGAGGACATTGGCTCCCAACCTTTTATCCTGAAAAAATGCATGGTTCTTATGAGATAGCTATTTATGCACGAAGATATAATATAGCCAGCCACGTACTTATATCGATCCAATTCTGAAGTTCAGTACAGTATATTTTACGCATTATTAGGAAATTGACACTAAACTCCATTCATTTCAAATGTGATGGATGTAATACCCTCGCATTAGTGCATGCCCAAAATAGTTTCTTTGGGTACTTTATACCATTATACCCTTCATTTATGACTGCAGTCTTATTCAAACCAGAGTAATACTCCATAGAATAGATATGTACGAGTATATACCGATGTACAGTATATAATACCTATATCTATGCTCCATAGTGCGTGCTGTTGGTATTTTTAAGCTGAGTAACTTCGAAAACAACGTGGCTTCTCACATTCTTGTCTGACAATAAAACATGAGAGAAACTAGCACATAGTACTGTAGAAAAAATTGTTAAGCTTAAAATAATACTGCACAGGTGACAATATTTGGTGAGCAACAATTCGTAGATGATAATTGTACCTAATGTATGTACTTAAGTGTATATAATATTAAATCAACCCCAAATACTTTCAATATTGTGTCACTTACCACTCGTAAACGTAACCGGTTATCATCAGGTGGGTCGTATGCTTGTTACCCGCGGAGTATAAAAAGAACTAAACACTGGATTTGTTTTATTTTATATACTTTTAAGTACTATAGGGTATTTTGATCTATATTTTGGCACTTGACGTGCTCAGCTACTCTTAAAGTACAAATAATAATTTGTGAATAAGGAAAAAGGGTATTTTAGTACGAGCGAGAATCGAACATGCGTCCCTTCCTTTCCACGCCATCAAATAGTATGAATTTTAATTGCAAAATTAAACTTACTACATTGGATCAATGCATGTAAATGCATTGCCGATAGAGGGCGTTGGTCGTTAAGATAAATGTGATGAGGAAGTTCGGTATTTCTAGAAATGGTACGATAGCTCAATGGATTAGAGCACTTCCCCGGAAAGGAAGGGACGCAGGTTCGATTCCCGCTCGTACTAAAATACTATTTTTCCTTATTCACAAATTATTATTTGTACTATAGGGTAGCAATAAGCATACGATCTACCTTATTGTAAGCTTCTGTACCCCTTTTTTTTGTGAAGGCGGGATAAAATGTACCTAACCGCACACCCCGTCGGTCGGGTCAACGAACAGGGTGGTGTGGGGCCTGCACCCACTAAAGAAACCCGCCGTGTGCCATCTCTCCGCCTTTATTGGCGGGCCACTGGAACTGTGTTACATTCCTTCGGTGGTAAGTTTTTGTTCCCCCTTGTAATGAAACGCTAGACGACCTTTCGTTTCGTTTCACTGTAAAGTTGTAGAGAAAGTAATGTAAAACAGAGAAGTAGACAAGAATTGGTGGTGAAGCGAACCACTATATTACTAGCAGGAGATAGCCATTTATTATTTAATTTAATATCTGTGAAATGAAATGGTGAGCAGGGGCTTGACACTCCCGGTATAGTTGAATCCATGAGCGACGGTTACCATTTACCATCAGGTGGACCGTGGCTCGTCTGCCACTATCCGTAATAAAAAAATTGATCCAGACCACAGAACTCAGAAGAGTTCTGTGACTTATCAACTTGTATTTCGCTATTCACTATACAATAGCTACACAAGACATGCCTTTTTTTTTACATCGTAATTTTAATTACACATTAATTATTTTTATTTTATACTTTCATACCTTATACATTCACTATAACTATTTCACTCTAATCGTAAGTATTATAAATCTGTAACAGAGCTGTGTCTGTACATTTAAGTTTTTTTAGAAAAGAATACTGTATTAGGCTGTATAGGCGTGTCTCAACTATTATGACTATTTTAGACTTTTTGTCTTTTTATTCGTTCGCGCATCAAACAAAAACTACTGAACGGATTTTGATGCAACTTTTTTTATTTGATAGCTCTTGATTACACTTAAAACCTGGTACCTATACATTTTATCCCACTACTATATATATACTGGTATCGAGAACCTGAGATATAACCTAAAAACTAGCTTTTAGCTGCGGCGGAACCGCGGGGAAAGGCTAGTATTTTATATACGCAATCGACAGATCTTGACGAGAGCTGACGTTTAAAATGGTAACGAACCTTCTAGCTTCTCCAAGTCAAAATTTAATAGTATAAATTATATGACGCAGCGAAACGGCCCCAAAATGGCGATGCTTTGCCCACCGCAAATGATGCATCACAATCCTCATTCAACGTAACGAATTCTTTGATCCTTTAGCTATCGAGTGGTATAATTTAATTTTGAATGTAAACGATGGAATTGTACAAGATTAGAAGAGGAGAAATTTTTAGTAACATTCTCAGAATGGCGGCGTCGTGGGTTGCCACTCGTTACGTCTTGTATCCACGGGGGCGAAAAGTGGGCAGCGGAAGGCCATTTCCGTTATAAGTGGCAATCAGTTATCTCTACCATTTTTTTCTTTTTTAAGGCGGGAAAAAATGTACCTAACTGCACCTATCCACCCTATCGTTCGGGGCAACGACCAGGGTAGTGTGGGGCCTGCACCCACTGAAGAAACCCGCAGTATGCCGTCTCTCCGCCTTTATTGGCGGGCCACTGGAACTATGTTAAATTCCTTCGGTGGTCAGTTATCTCTACCTACCAATCTAGGAAACAGGCAGTATATTATGAACGTACAATGGTATTTTTCGGTGACGATAATAATTCAAATTACGTGCATATTTTGTATTCACGATTTATTTCCCACTTAGTTTTAAGCTGTGTGTATTGTTGAAATAAATGAAAAATCACATTTTGTGATCACGTTTCACACACTTCAAGGCACCCATATCGATCCCTAATACGTAAGTATATATTTTTTACTCTTGACCATTTTAACGTTATTACTTACGTAGTGATACTCGCCTTATTTATATAAACTTAATGACATAATGACATTTTATTAATTAAAAACCCAAATAATCATAACTATTATAAAGCTGTAACAGAGCTGTGCTGTGTCTATATACATTTAAGATATTTAAGACAAAATGACTGTATTAGGCTATACCTATAGGTGTGTCTAAACACTAAACATTTTTTTTTTAGATTTTTTTGTCTGTATGTCTGTTTATCTGTTTGTCTGTTCGTTCATTCGCGCAAAAACTATTGAACGGTTTTTGATGCAACTTTTTTTATTTGATAGCTCTTGATTAGAGTCTTAAACACTGGTACCTATACTGTTTTATACCGCTACTATATCAGAAATCTGATATATAACCTAAAAACTAGGATTTGGCTGCGGCGGTGCCGTGGGTAAAGACGAGTGTAGGTACAATAAAAATAAGCTATAGGTAAAGATGTCTGATACCATATAAAATAATTTTTACTTTTATTTTTTTTATGCAACGATCGCTTTGTCCTCGCCATTTGTGCCAGACATATTTACAAAGAGTTTTAACTGCGGTCATCTAATATATTTGTACAGAGTCGTAAGCAGCTTAAAAACTCTGACTGCTCTTTAGGTTTTAAGTTATAATATTCGCATTGTACGGTCACTAAATGTAGGTTGCGGTTAGGAAGCTTATTGTCTTAATTGCTTGTTATACAAATTCAGCCTTGTCCTACAGTGGTAGACGAGCCACGGGTCACCTGATGGTGATAGCGGCTCATGGTCTTGACAATGGAGCTTGACCAAGCCGCTGCCATCATGAAGACCAAGCACTACGCTTGAGAGGAGAGAATCAAAACAGCTGTCTGCTTTTCCAAGCGAAACACATCAAGATGCATCACGGCTGTTACAAAGAACATAGTTAGTAACTACTTTCTCTTTGCTAAACCCTACCACAAAACAAAAACACAGCTAGTTTATTAGCTGGCGAGTCGTGGGTGTGTAATACACCTCTGCCTACCCCTTCGGGGGGTTACAGGCGTGATGCTATGTTATTTTTTTAAATTTAAATCACAAAATATAAGCATAAAAAATACTAACAAAAAAAAAATCTAGTGTAGTTATGTCCGTGTGGTTACGGACTAAGAATAGGTACAAGTGTCACCACCCCATTCTTTCCCACGGGTGTCGTATGAGGCGACTAAGGGAAGTAAGCAATTATCATCCATTGCATGACTGGTGGTAGGGCTGGATACCAAGTGGAAGTACTCACTTGGTATCGCGCCCGAGCGGGTTGGTACCACCATCTCCCGTGTGACCGGCCATGAAGCACATCGTTGCGTTTTGGCTGTAGCAGGAGATAGCCGTTTATATTTTATTTCATATCTGTGAAATGAATTGGTGAGCAGCGGCTTGACAATACTCTACGTATAGTCATGTCGAGTCCATGGGTGACGGTTACCATTTACCATCAGATGAACCTTGGCTCGTCTGCCACTATATGCAATAAAAAAAAGATTTTATAACGGACTGAAAATTATAAAATAGCCCGTTATAAAAACATGGTTTATTTGTTTTTTTTTCCCCCTTTTTATATTTTCAATCATGCATTGTCATTCACTTCTGAGCTATGGTCCAAATTTCAAATATCATAGTTAGTTTAAAATCATCAATTACAAAATTCCACTCGGACATGGACATACATACAAGGTATCGAGGTAATAAAATAATAAAAAGGCTTTATAGGTGTCATAAGCAATTCATGTTTCTTGCCTAATTCTTTTCATAATGTTAGTATCATATCAGAACACAAAGTACAAAAAAGTAAAATAGAAAATGATTGCCAAGATCAGGATTAGAACCTGTGTCTTCTGGATTAGCTACCGTGCCAGATCTAGCTTAGTTGGCAGAACAATTATATTAAATATAATACAAACAGATTTTGTAATCAATTTTGAGGTTATCATAACACTAATTTAAAATATTTTTTCTTCCATTATATAACAAACATTTATATACGTTGTCAGTGTTTAACTACTATTCATACATCAGAAGAAACAACGCATAAAGTTTACACATTAAGTCAATAGATGGCGCTGTATGCAATTTTTAGATCGCGATATGGTTTCATCACAGATCTATGGTACTTATTATTCTAGGGTGCTCTGAAACAGCGTCGCCTCGTACGATATCCTGCGGGATATAATCTGTTTTTGAAATCTAACGGATCGGAGTAACATCCGTCCGTTCGGATAATAAAAAGTTATTAAATAAAATAATTGTAATTCTATTTCTAAGTTTTCTACGATGCGCTACGCGATGCGGGGCGATTGTTAAATAAAAATCATCATCGAATTATTTGAATGATTTTATCATTTTTAATTTTTTATCAGTGTTATTCGAACAACTATTCATTAATCGAATGATTATTTATCATTAGATTGATTATTCGTTATTCAAATGAATTTTGTATGAAATAATTAAATCGAAAAAAGCCAATGAATCGTTCGAATAATTTTGTTTACTTGAAGGGCACAAAACTTCTGATAATTACTCGTTTTCATTCAAAATATCTGTTGGTTTCTGTTAAGTTTTTTCATGTATTTGCTTAGAATTCTGTGTTTTTTCTTAGAATTTATTACAGAAAAAATTATTTATTATTGTTAAACTTCACCGTATTTTTTATTAAAATTGATTTACATATAAATATAAATGTAAACATAAGTTGTCAGTATTTTATAGAGAAAAACTGCTAGTGAAAGACAGTGGTCAGTGCAGTGTATCAACGTTATTTTTGAAATGTAATTGAAACAAATATTTGTAACATTCATATGGATAGAAAATGGACCCAAAGCAGTGTGTATAATCAGCTGATAAATTATCAGTGACATGCAATATATGTATAAAAACCTTTAAGTTTTCTGGAAACACAAGTCTTCACGACCATTTATTAAGAAAATACAAAAAAAATATATTTCAGTTATTTCATAAGTAATTTTTTTTGTGATGGTAGCAGTTGTTATTGTGATAATAAGAAAGTTGATGACTATTAATGTCTTAGTATTTAATTTCTGGGCTATGGGCACTAATTTGGTTTTTAATTGATGTCAACCTACATTGACAACAAATGCGATTTTTATTCGAAAGATAAAAATATCCAAATGGTTATCCTTCATTCGAATTACAATACGGTATGTGGATGACACTTTCACTATATTACCATCTGATAAAGTAACCGTATTTCTTAACCACCTGAACTCCATCAATCCTAAAATTCAATTCACTATGGAACTGGAGTCAAATAACTCTTTAGCTTTCTTGGATGTTATAGTAATCCGTAACCCCAACAACATCTTGAGTCATACAGTGTATCGAAAGAAAACCTGATAAGTACCTGAATGGAAAGTCTCACCACCATCCTTCACAGTTGGCTACCGTGTCTAAATCTTTGTTTCAGAGAGCACAAGGAATCTGTGACGAAGAACACCTGGCTGGGGAGTTGCAGCATGTAAAGAAAGTTTTACATGCTAATAAGCTGCAGGTTCCACGCCGCCGTCACAGAAACCGAGTGAAGCCACCCACAGTTGAGCGCCTCTCTGCAGTCCTGCGCTATTTTAAAGGAGTCACTGACAAGATTAGCACTATTAGTGGCTACATTCTCAAGAAAGCTTCAATTAAAACCTACTATAAGCCACTCAAAACAATTAGTCAATTTTTACCACCAGTCAAGTGCCATATACCCTTACAGGATGCAGGAGTCTACAAGATGAATTGTGATTATGGTCTCTCCTACATTGGGCAAACAAAGAGATCCATAAGCACTCGGATCAAAGAACACATAGCTGATGTGAAGCACCGTCGCTATACAAAGTCTGCAATTTGTGAACACACAAATGGCTCGGTGTGGTCCTGCCACACCCGCCATTACATCAGGTTTAACAAACCTCAAATCCTCGCAAAAGAACATCGATATGGTCCTAGAATGATACGTGAGGCTATTGAAATTAAGAAACATCCCAATTTCAATAGAGAAGACGGCTGGGTTTTACCATCAAGCTGGAATCCTGTGGTAGGCCTCGCCAAACATAATATAAGAAGGCACACCACAAGATTGCAAGACACAGCACACAGAAGCGCTAAGCTTATTGTGTGGATAAAACCCACAGTAGTGATTAGTTAGTATTTCCGCATAAATTTAGTAATCCATAACTCTTGTTGCCTACTGAGTTTTCTGGCCGGATCTTTCTCAATCAGGCCGCATTCCGATCCGGTGGTAGCTTTTTAGTCTTAGCTTCTATTAAAATCAATATATTTAATAATATAAACCAATAATCAATATTGTCTTTTTACTGGTAGTTTTTTGATTACTTAAAAACTTAAAAATTTTAATTGGTAGTTTGTGGTAGAATTTTTAAGCACTAAATATAAACAACATTTTTTAAACTTAAAGAGGAGTATTATACTAGTTTTATTTTATTATACTAGCTTAAAATCTCATACATTGTAAGCATAAAACTTAAAGTAGATATTTTTAATTGTGTTTCTAAACGAATATTATGTGGGTTGAAATAACTAAAACAAAATTTGTAAAATCATATTACTGTGGGTAGATGAAACCGTTGAAATAACATATCAGCTTTGGACATCTACCATCTAAGTCCACCCGTGATCATGAATGCTGGAAAGTATTCGAAACGTCGGGATAGTATAAAAATCAAGTAAATGCGATAGATTCCGTAAAAGTAGTTTTATTTCAAAATGTGTAAAATTCGCGTAAATGTTAGAAAGTCTCAAAATACTTACTTAAATTATGTTTAAAGATCTTTGCAAATATTAAAGTAAGTACTTTAGTATGTGTATAGTGTATCATTTTAAAACTTGTTAAGCCCTAAATTTATTAATAAATACACAAAAAATAATATTTTTGGTTTTATTACTTTTCTACTACTTCTATTAATGTTATGCAATAAAAGAATAACCCTGAAAATTTTAAAAACAAATATTGTATATAGCTAAAAAAATATTTCCTACTTATAAGGCATAAAAGACGTAGTAATACAATGCATATCACGTCACCTGGCCAAAAACAGCAGTAATCTAGTATTACTATTACACGCGCTATCACTTTTTAGACGAAAAAAGGCGCAAGTAGCTAGTAAGTTTAGAAGACTTACAGAATGTTGAAACGAATAAAAGAGTAATAGGTTTTTTTGTAAATAATCACTGTATAAACAAGCTGCTATATTACAATAAATATAGTAAGCTTTGTTATTTTTTTCCGCATCCGCTGATACCACACTTTTTAATATCACCCGTACGATATAGCCGTTAGAGCTGTTTTTCGATTTTTATTTTTTTCCCAAAAATCTGAATTTGCCGTATACCGTATTCGATTTTTATTCGGTTGGGGTAGCGACTTGTCAAAGGAACTAACTCTAAGTAAGGAGTCCTTACTCCTCCCTAGAGTCCTAAGTAAGGAAAGGATTCTTTTTTTTTTTTTTTTTTTAATTGATGATCATGATTCTAGGCAATTCAAAAAATAAATCCTATTAATATTATTGCTAAAAAGGTAGGCCTTTTTTTTTGTTGGCCGCCGTGTGCCATCTCTCCACTGGAACCATGTTACATTCCTTCGGTAGTTACCTGCCTGCCCAGAGTTTGTTATTTTGTTATATCTTGGTTCTTACTTCTTGGGCTTCCAATATAAAGGTTTGCCAGGTTTTAAATCTCATTAATTAAATGAGGAGGTAGAGTAGAGGTACCTATGAACCTATCACAATAATATCATATCATTATCACAAAAAAATACATTCAGTAGTTTTCGCGTATTGTGCATTGCACATTGTGCAACCGGCGACCAACACTACAACAGAGAAATTAAAAAAAAAATTGTTTTGTGTACAGAGACGTCACATTTTTTCTCAAATATCTTAAATGTACAGACACAGCTAACAGTAGATATTAATAAAATGTTTCTCTTAACATCCTTGTAGTTGAAAACTCATCATACGACAGCAAATCAAAAGTAAGTAGGTACTAACTAAATAAAGTATTCAATATTAGTCGAAGGCTCATATCGCATAGAATCTTCTTACTGGGTGGGAAATACTCTTATTCTGTGTTAACGTATGATGTATCGTACAAATCCGTTTATTTTCTAAGTAAACTTCACATAAATATCAATTAATTAATTGACGAATGTATAATCAATCCAGTAATTAGTAATCACGACTTGATATAGCGACTGAACTATATAATATATAATGTAATTAGTTTTGATAATATTGCCACGCTTTTAGCTCTTTATTTAGAAAATATAATACCTACTCACCTAATTACTTAGTAGAATATCGAGTTGGAAGAGTTTCTTAGGTTTCTTAGGAAATGGTTTAAAGTGGACATAAGTATTTATTTTAAGTCACTGCTTAATTTAAAAGGCTTGTACGAGTATACTATATACCTATCTACTCCTAAAACTCTTAAATGACTTAATATTATACAGGCAATTAACAAAATTTCTAGGTTATATCTCAGATTGGTATAGCCGTAGCTGCGGAGCCTTATTGTGTCCCTGACCGTCCTCATTGGGCGGGCAGCCGCGATGGCTCCGTGGCAATCATCAGCTCCACGGCGCTTCATTCCCCGCCCTTGTCGATTAGAGACAAGGGCACGGGATACGTTGCGGCCGACTGGGGGGGAGTCACGCTGTACGGCGTTTACTTCTCCCCCAACCGGAGTCTGGCTGATTACGGGGTTTTCCTCAACAGCTTGGAGACTTCGTTACGGCGCTTAGCACCTAGCCATGTCTTAGTCGTGGGGGACTTCAACGCCAAGTCTACGGCGTGGGGGTCCCCTGCGACGGACGCCCGCGGAGCGGCGGTTTTGGAGTGGGCGGCGACGACGGGGCTCTGTTTATTAAACAGAGGCTCCGTCAACACGTGCGTGCGGCGACGGGGTGGGTCGATAGTGGACCTCTCGTTCGCTAGCCCTGACGTCGCAGCACAAGTAAGGGACTGGAGTGTCCTGGAGGAGGTTGAGACCTTGTCCGACCACCGGTACATCCGGATGGAGGTCTCCCGGTCCCTTCGGGGCCCCAGTAGGGGTCACGCGGCGCGCAGAACTCCCGCGTTCCCGCGGTGGGCTGTAGGCAGGCTAGATAGGGACCTACTGGCGGAGGCAGCCATCGTTCAATCGTGGCTGTCCTCACCAGCCCTGACCGAGGGGGTGGACGTTGAGGCTGGCCGATTTCGCGCTGCGATTACGCAGGTGTGCGACTCGGCCATGCCCCGTGTGCAGCGTCCTCCCCCAAGGAAGGGGCTCTACTGGTGGTCCCAGGAGCTGGCGGACCTCCGTGCGGCTTGCATTCGTGCCCGGAGGTCCTACACCCGCAGTCGGCGGCGCAACCGCGATGGGGAGCGGGAGGGCCAACTTTACGAGGCGTACCGCACTTCGCGGGCCACGTTCAAGTTGGCCATCTGCCGCGCCAAAACGGAGAAAAGGCAGGAGATGCTGGATGGTCTCAACCGTGACCCCTGGGGTCGCCCGTACCGTGCGGCGCTGAACAAGCTCCGCACTCAGGGCCCCCCCCTCACAGAGACCCTTCAGCCCAGCCTCCTCACCGAGGTGGTCGAGGGTCTATTCCCACGACGGGCTGAGCACACGCCCCCGGTCATGGCACAGCCAAGTAGTGACCGGGAGGCCGACCTCAGTGTACCGCCCGTCACCGCGTCGGAAATGGGGGCGGCTGTTTTGCGGATTCGTTCCAAGAACACCGCCCCCGGCCCAGACGGGATACCCGCCCGGGTTCTGGCTCTGACTCTGGACCACCTGGAGCCCCGCCTCAGGGGACTGTTCAACGCGTGCCTGTCGTCTGGACGGTTCCCTGACTGTTGGAAGGAGGGGAGGCTGGTACTCCTGCCGAAGCCGGGGCGAACGCCGGATACGGTCGGGGCCTTTAGGCCCATCGTGCTGCTGGACGAGGCGGGTAAGCTGCTGGAGAAAATCCTCGCTGCCCGCATCGTCCAGCACCTGCGCGACGTCGGACCCGACTTGTCGGACGCCCAGTTCGGCTTTCGCGCTGGGCGTTCGACGGTCGGCGCGATTATGCGCCTGAAGGCCGCGGCCACGGCGGTCATCGCCAGCGGTGGAGTGCTGTTGGCGGTATCGCTTGACATCGCCAACGCATTCAATAGTCTGCCATTCAGCTGCATCAGGGAGGCGCTCCAGTATCACGGGGTGCCTGCATACCTGAGGCGGCTAGTGGCAGACTATCTTGAGGGCCGCAGCGTACTCTATGAGAGCCGCATAGGGGACGTTGTGAGGAGACCCATGTCGTGCGGTGTCCCGCAGGGTTCGGTTCTAGGGCCGCTCCTGTGGGACATCGGTTACGACTGGGTGTTACGCTGTCGGCTCCCCCCCGGGCTTGCGGTTATCTGCTATGCGGATGACACGCTGGTCGTGGCCCGGGGTGGAAACTTCGAGGAAGCGGCGTTCCTGGCCACCTTAGGGACCTCGGAGGTGGTTAGGAGGATCGGGGCGCTGGGGCTTAGGGTGGCCCTGGACAAGTCGGAGGCTCTACTTTTCCATGGGCCCCGACGTCGGCCACCTGCTGGCGCCTCGATCACGGTGGACGGGGTCCAAATTGGGGTGCAGGCCCGGATTAAGTATTTGGGCCTGGTGCTGGACGGGCGGTGGCGCTTTCGCGAGCACTTCCGTCAACTGTCCCCGAGGCTGGTTGGTGCGGCGTCCGCCCTTGCACGGCTCATGCCGAATATGGGCGGACCCAACAATGCGTGCCGACGGCTCTACGCGGGAGTGGTCCGGTCGATGGCGCTGTACGGCGCACCCGTATGGGCGGAGTCCCTGGACGCACTGAACAGGGCTCTTCTGTGGAGGCCACAGAGAGTCGTCGCGTCCAGGGTCATACGTGGGTACCGCACGGTGTCGACAGAGGCGGCCTGCGCGTTGGCCGGAACCCCCCCGTGGGACTTGGAGGCGGAGGTGCTTGCCGAGGTGTATCGGCGGGCGTCGCAAGAGCGGGAGGGGGGTGCACGTCCCCCACCAAGCGTGGTGGCCAGATGGCAAGGTGACGTTCGCCGAGCTGCCATGGCCAGCTGGAGGGCACGGCTGGAGGCGCCCCGGGCCGGTCTTCGGACCGTAGGGGCGCTCCAGCCGGTGCTGGAAGAGTGGGCAGGGCGACGGCACGGAGTCCTTACCTTCCGACTGGTGCAGGTGCTGTCGGGGCACGGCTGCTTCGGCAGATATCTGCACATAGTCGCAGGGAGGGAAGCGACTCCGGGCTGTCACCATTGCGGCTGCGACGAGGACACGGCGCAGCACACGCTCGAGTCGTGCCCGACTTGGGCCGAGCAGCGCCGTGAACTCGTCGCGGCAATAGGGGGGGACCTCTCGCTGCCGAGCGTCGTCAGAGCGATGCTTGGCAGCGACAGGAATTGGGCCGCAGTCGCTGCCTTCTGCGAGGAGGTTATCTCGCGGAAGGAAGCGGCGGAGAGGGCCAGGGAGGCTGATCCTTCCGCAGACCCAAACCGCCGCCAGCGACTGGGGCGGCGCAGGCGCGAGTATTTGCGCCTAATGCCGCCCTAGCTAGGGCTGCGGGTGGAGGGACCGGGGAACGTCCGCCACCCGCAAGGCCTCCCGCGAAGGTGCGACGCTCCATGCGTCGCTAAGTTGAGGGTACCCGAAAAGGTAAGCCGCCGGCGGACCACTGAAGGAATGTAATATAGTTCCGGTGGCCCGCCAATAAAGGCGGAGAGATGGCACACGGCGGGTTTCTTTAGTGGGTGAGGGCCCCACACTACCCTGTTCGTTGCCCCGAACGACGGGGTGTGCGGTTAGGAACATTTTTTCCCGCCTTAACAAAAAAAAAAAAAAAAAAAGGTTATATCTCAGATTCCTGATATACTAGCGGGATAAAATATACACCAGTTTTTAAGTCTAGAGATAAATAAAAAAAGTTTCATCAAAATCCGTTCAGTAGTTTTTGTGTGATGCGCGAACGAACTAATTAGACAAAAAATATAAAAAGAAATCTTATTGTGTCTAGACACGCCCATATAGCCCAATACAGTCATTTTTTCTCAAATATCTTAAATGTAGAGACAGCTCTGTTACAGCTTTATAATAGTATAGATTAGTTAATATTGACTTACAAACATCTTTATATACGTTCGCATTTATAATAATTGAAATAGTCATAATAAGTACTGTTTAAATAGATGTAATGGAAATCCCCAGAAATTAAATTACATAATACTTATTTTAGACTAGTCAAAAGCTTCGTCCGCGTGGATTTAAAAGTAGTTAGTAAATATAGAATTTGTTTAAAAACGTCACTGGTGGATAGGTAGGATAATAAAGAGAGGAGACAGTAGGAGAAGCTACCTTTGTTTCCCGCTGGTATTCTGTGAGAGGGTGGTACTTCCGTAATTGAGTCGGCTGGGATAAGAACGGCTCTAGAAAATGATTATTTTATTACGATATTCACGCCGTAGTCTACAACGTTGACCCATTGCAAGTTGACAGACTTCAAAAGCCATCGACAAAATATCAAGCACCGATTTTCTATGTTTTCCTTCACCAAGCAGTTCAAACACATATAATATCGAAATTCGAAACGTTGTTATCTGCTGAGCCATGACCATGACTCGAATCGAACTCCACCACGTTTCTTAAAATCCTCGGTTGCAGTGATAATTTAGACTTGTGTATCTTTTAATATAATCAAATATTTATTAAATTTTTGACAGTTATACTCCACCCTAAAAGAGAACAACCCTTTAAATTGATTGTGGCTTCCGATATCAAAACTGGGGTAAGGTTTCAACAACTGTAGTTAGCAACTAATAATTAATGACACCAACTAATCCAGTTATCGGATCCAACGTTAAAACAGATTTAAAATGAAGCATAAATTATATTTTATAAGTGAAATTACTTATACAAATTGAACAATTTAATATTAATGAAAATTGAGAAAATAGTGCTTTAATACCACTAAGAGAGTTCTAGTATTTTTCACAACTATAACGGAATTTAATCTTTTTTCTATGTTTTTATTAACTCGCTTTCTTGTATGTCTATCTGGTTGGAATATTGTAATTAATTTTAAACTAACTTCCCGATGAGCTAGATACTTGAAATTTGGACCATAGCTATTAATTAATGCATCAATTATCAGCTGCATGCGCCCCATGTTTTTCGTTTGCAATCTTACAACAATTTTAATGATTTTATACTTTTTAGTCCGTTATAAAAACATGGTATATTTTTTTTATTTCATTTTTTTTTATGGCGGTTATAAATATACCTATACTTTACTTGATACCGCATTTTTTTTAAAATGACTGAACAAACAATGAAGTTTTCACGACTAAATAGTGCTTGGCTTAGAGCAGAATGTAATCATCTATCCTGTAAGACCTCGTAGGGCACACACATCTGACTCTTCGAGATTTTTCGTTATTATGTGTGTATTTGTTTACAATCTATCACTGCTCTGTGAAGAAAAACATCGTGGTGAAACCTGCATGCCTTAGAGATTTTCTCGACGGCTTGTTAAATATATCAAGCTGCACTGGACCAGTATGGTGGACTATATCTTCACGCCGTCGCCCTTATGGGGCACACAGGCATTTTAAAACAGTTTTATCGTACTTATCATCTAGACGTCACTCTTAGGGGGCAGTCATATATTATGCAACTGGTTTTTTTGTTTAAATGTAGTCATATAATTATTCTGTTTGTATGTTGCTATATCATCTCACCGCCACCCTTAGGGGGCGGTCATATATTATGCAACTATATTTTTGTTTAATTGTAGTTAAAAATTATTCTGTTTATATGTTGCTATATCATTTCACCGCCACCCTTAGGGGGCAGTCAAATATTACGTAACTATTTTTTTATCAGTATCAATGCTTTATACCTGCAGAATGTAGGGGCTTCTGATTTATTTTTTATTAAACTTTCTCCATGTTCTATATTTTGGATAGTCCCCCCCGCCCATTCTGTGAGGGTAGTTTTTTTATAATTTAATATGGACGCTGTAATGGTCAGCCGACACCCTCGGACCTGAACCTAGTTCGGGTACGGGGGCTCGGCGGGAAGAACCAGAACAGTGTCCCCAGGAGTTGAGACGTTCCGTTCCTGGTTACGACTGTTCCAGGTTGCGACTGTTGCTGGCTACGATCAAGTTCCGGGTTGCGGCTGCCCTACGGGTTCTGGTTCTTCGTTCTGGCTTCACCCGCCTACCGGCATATATCTGCGCACGCCGAAGGACGAGGGCCTGCCCTTCGGCCCAATTACAGCCGGCCCGCAGTTGAGTACCTGTAGGTGACGGTCTTGGGGAACAACCCCCTGAGTTGCGAACCACCCCCTGATTTCTCATTGCTCTCTTCTCTTTTTTTAATTAATTTCGAAGCATCATATTTTTTGCATAATTATTTTTGTAATATATTTTTTTAATTGAATTAAATTGTAAATTTTAAATTTTACTTTTATTTAAATTGTTAGGGTTTTCCCCGTAACAGCTAATCCCTCTTACCATAAGAGTAGACCCGTGCAAAAATAGCTATGCAAAAGAATCCATTTATTTTTTCAAGATAAAAAGCATACTGTTTTGCAACCCGGACTATATTCCATCCATCCATCCATCAGCCCTTTAACGTCCACTGCTGGACATAGGCCTCCCCAAGAATGGAGGATAGTGCCGTAATCGCCACGCTTGGTAGGCGGGTTGGCGATCGCAGTGGATGTTGTTAATACTCGAAGGAGTGCTGCTACCCACTCCCCCGATATTCCCTCAGTCGGCTCTTACGGCTCCCATGGGTGGAGAGCGGTGGGACTATTGTAAAGCCGGCCCCACACGGCAACCGGACTATATTATGCACGCAAAATTTTAAGATGATTAGCTGGTTAGTTACCTACTGAAAGAAAGAAAAAAAATAAAATTAAAGATTAATTAACAGGCTCTTACTGCGTGAAAGTATAAGACGTCATTAGCAACAAACATTTCTTTGCATACTATTATTAAATTTTAGGTCTAATAGGTACCACAGAGATTGCTAATATACCCGTAAAATAGAAGTATATAAGCGTTTAACTTCAGTTTATACAATATAGCCTCAAAATTTTGTGAAAATTTCGACAATTGTACTGAAAAGATTAATCATTTTCAGGTTCTCCAGATTCTAGTCGTGTTACTAGTTCTTATTTTGATCATTTTTAAATCTCTCTTCTTCTCAAAAGACCAGTATTCAATAAAACAATAATGAGGATTTCTATTACAAGTTAAATATTTGAGCTATTTTATAAGACTATGGCGATTCAATGCTATATTTAACTCCACAAATGGTTTAATTTATGGTAATGAAAGTGACTGCTGAAGGGAACCCTTGTCAATGAATTCATGTAATTCAATGGGCCCCTTGACCACAGTGTTTGGTTTATTAGGTTACTGAAATAGGGACAAGATGAATTGTACTTCTGATTTCTGATTCACTTCAATGTATTTTTTTTATTATTTAGTAGCATAGTAAGCCAGTAGCCAGTACTTGATAAAATGGAACATCCATCCATCCATCCATCAGCCTTTCATCGTCCACTGCTGGACATAGGCCTCCCCAAAATGGGGGTTTTGGACAACCATTGGGGGAAAAAGTTAGGCGCAGCTGCAAAGCCGCAAGAAGCCGTTAGATGCTGTAAATTCGTCCGTTGTGGCGCTCTCTTAGGTTGGCCAAAGTCCAGAGTGATGCGTAAAAGGATGATATTACTGGATGATATTTTCACGGATGACGTATTCCTTTAACTGCCTCGGTGGTGTAGTGGTAGTGTGTGCGACTGCTGATCATGTGATCTCGAGTTCGATCCTCGGGTCGGGCAGTGTTATTAAGCTTTATCGTAAAAAGAGAAATTCTCAGTAGCACCCCGGAGTTTGGAAATGTGTCCGGTAGACGCCAATAGGCTTGCTACCTATTACTTGGGTATTACACATAGCTGGCGAACCGTTGGTGTACATTACAACTCTGCCTACCCCTTCGGGGATACAGGCGTGATGCTATGTATGATATTTCCTGATTTTTAACACTATAGATACAAAAAACCAACTATCATACTGACTCTGCTGACAGTAAATGGTATTTAGCCTATAGACGCTCTTCTACAAACCCAGCAGAGTAGCGTGGGGCCCTCACCCACTAAAAAAACCTGCCGTTTGCCGTTCTCCACCTATATTGGCGGACCACTTTCTTTTAAAAATTCTTTATTTAAACATAATAATAAAATAGATACAAAAGTGTAACGTAAAAAAAAAAAACACTAATCGATAAATTACAAGCACTTTTTCAAACTGAAAACCCTTATAAAAGTTTAACAAACATAAATACACTATTACAACTATTAACACCATACCACTAAGTAATATTTAATTATTTAGATATTTTTTTATATATATTTTTAGCATTTGACATGCTTAGCACTATACATTAAACACAAAGTGAAAAATGTGAAATCGAAAATAACAGTCAGGAGCAGGATTTGAACCTGCATCTTCTGGATACCGTCCAGATGCTTTACCAATTCAGCTATCCTGACAATTGCTCCTGACTGCTAATTTCGATAACACATCATACTTAACGTCATTGGGTGACGCCTGCGCCATCTGTCGGAAGTATTTTCATACATTATACCGACCAGGTAAACTTAATTTTACAATTAAGATTTTACCTAATAATGACGCAAACCCTTTAAATATTTAGATATTTTTTTTTATATATATTTTTAGCATTTGACATGCTTAGCACTATACATTAAACACAAAGTGAAAAATGTGAAGTCGAAAATAACAGTCAGGAGCAGGATTTGAACCTGCATCTTCTGGATACCGTCCAGATGCTTTACCAATTCAGCTATCCTGACAATTGCTCCTGACTGCTAATTTCGATAACACATCATACTTAACGTCTTTGGGTGACGCCTGCGCCATCTGTCGGAAGTATTTTCATACATTATACCGACCAGGTAAACTTAATTTTACAATTAAGATTTTACCTAATAATGACGCAAACCCTTTAAATAATTAGATATTTTTTTTATATATATTTTTAATATTTGACATGCTTAGCACTATACATTAAACACAAAGTGCGTCATTATTAGGTAAAATCTTAATTGTAAAATTAAGTTTACCTGGTCGGTATAATGTATGAAAATACTTCCGACAGATGGCGCAGGCGTCACCCAAAGACGTTAAGTACGATGTGTTATCGAAATTAGCAGTCAGGAGCAATTGTCAGGATAGCTGAATTGGTAAAGCATCTGGACGGTATCCAGAAGATGCAGGTTCAAATCCTGCTCCTGACTGTTATTTTCGATTTCACATTTTTTCACTTTGTGTTTAATATTTAATTATAAAAACATTATATTTTTTGTTTAGGCGGAAAGAAATGTACCTAACCGCACACCCCGTCGTTCGGGGCAACGAACAGGGTAGTGTGGGGTGCTCACCCACTAAATGAACCCGCCGTGTGCCGTCTCTCCGCCTTTATTGGCGGGCCGCCGGAACGTGTCAGCAACCCTAGGGAAAAAGAAAGAAGGGGGAAAGGTAGTATGATAAAGGGAATCAGGAGGGGGTTTCTTGCATTTAGCAATGAAACAAAATACAGATTTTTACGACCATGATGATTGTATTAAATCACTAGCACAAAATATACATAAACTAAATAAATCAAAAATCTAATTGTTATCGCACAATTTAAAAGTTAGTGTTTATTGATTGTGTTGCTGCGCTCTGTTGAAATTCACAAAAGTAATTGAACAAAATTAATCACCCAAGTTCAATCTGCGGATGTTACAAATCCAATCAAATCAACCGTCACTGTTAATTTCGCGGTAATTTCTGTAATTCCTTTGTGACCTAAGAACAGAGAACTTCTCGTTTCACTTTGTGAAATTAACTGAGAAATAAATGCGAATAAGAATAAGTATATGTTTTTGTTAGAGATCAAAAGAGAAACATAAATTTATTTTGGGAGAACACTCCTCCTCCTCCTCCTTACTCACGGAAGTTGTGATTAACAAATCACAATTGTCCCACCCCTCTCTACCCATGGGAGTCGTAAGAGCCGACTGAGGGAATACCGGGGGAGTGGGCAGCAGCACTCGCTCAAGTATTAACAACATCCACTGCGATCGCCAACCCGCCTGCCAAGCGTGGCGATTACGGCATTATCCCCCATGATGGGACCGCTCGTTGTGGCGTTCTCTTGGGGAGGCCTATGTCCAGCAGTGGACGTTGAAAGGCTGATGGATGGATGGAATCACAACTTCAAAATAACCTTTAATTGATTAGGTGCTACTACATTTTTGATCTGTATTTTATCACTCGACTCGATGCTCAGATACTTTAAACAACAAATTATTTGTGAAAATGTGAAAAAAGAGAACTTTTGTGCGAGCTTAGCGGGAATAGAACCTACGTCGCTTCCAATCCGGGGAAGTGCTCTCGGATGCTTGTAAACGCATTTGGGAGGAGGACGGATCCGATAGGTGTCGTGGGTCGTACAGACAAATGTGATGTGGAGATTGAGAATGGCAGTTGGTCAGTGCAATGGCTTAGCGGTTAGATCACTTCCCCGGATTGGAAGGGACGCAAGTTTGATTCCCGCTCGCACTAAAGTTCTCTTTTTCCACATTGTCACAAATAATATTTTGCTTTTGTTCTTTAGGTGCTACTAATTAATAGCTTAGCGGTAAAACCAAAAACTGTACAGTAAGTATTGAGTTCGATCCCGAGTCTAAGGTTCAGACCTCGTAAGGCACACACCTCTCATTTTACAAAATTTTTCGAAATCATGCGTGTATTTGTTTACAATTTATTCGGTGAAGGAATACATCGTGAGGAAACTTGCATGCCTGAGAGACTTACTCGACGGCTTGTGAAGTCTGCCCGCATTGGGCCAGTGTATTGGACTATGGCCTAACCCCTCTCACCTTGAGAGGAGACCCGTACCCAATAGTGGCAGAGAAAAAGGGTTGAGAAAATAAAAATATTATACGAAGATTCGTTTAAAGCAGTTTATGTAGCGAATCCAGCTTTCAAGTCAAGAGTCAAAGTCAAAATTAAAGTCTACTTAGTTCGTTTTACCTAGTAGTTAAGTCGAATTCGATTCCAAATTATTATTATAGTAAATTTATTATGACGTCACAATCATAATATGGTCATATTAATGATGGTATTATAAAAAAAAAATATTGACTTTATTTGATTGAGTTGACCACTTACCATCAGATGGCCGTGATTCATCTGCCACCATAAGAAATTAATACAAAGTACCTCAAACTTAAAATTAAAACCGGTATTTATGTTTCTGGAAAATAACTTACAGTAAGTAAGTCATCACATCAACTCCCTTGCGGGGTAGGCAGAGAGTACAGAGTGCCAAAGGCAAAGGCTCTATTCTTGCATACATCACTCGTTTCCTCAACATTTATAATTCTCTTCATATTTACATGCTTGCCAGTTTCTGGGATTCCTAACTCCACCTTCCTTCAATACATGATCGATTTGGTCTAGGTAGGTGAGTCTCGGTCTCCCCCTGTACCTACATCCTTCCACTTTCGCATTGTATATTATCTTCTTAACCAGTTGCTCGTCCGGCATTCCTTCTACTTGTTCGAACTATCGGAGCATTCCCTTTCGCATCTATACACTAATACTCTCTGTCATATATTATCTACTTGCTCACTTACGTCGTCTTGACGAATAACTTTATACAAAATAGTATTTGCTGTAGAGGTTTACAGAAGTAGACCTGTGAAAATATCTTTATTATTCGACGCCTAAAATAAAACGCGTTACGTATAAAATATTCAATACGCCACTGCAAAAATGGCCTTATTCGATACAAAACCAAACATCTCTTGTTTGTACAATTTCCAAAATATTGACTCGCTTTGAGCTGTAAACATTAGTTATTCATTTAGAGATTTGCTGTTTCTGCATGTTTCTGTTTGTATTCAAAATACGTAGAGAGAAAATTATGTGATTAAATCGACGAAATAAAAGTTATATTTAAAATGAAGCCTTTGACAAAATACCTATCTATATACTATTTCAAGGCTGTAACAGAATCATGTCTGTACCTACATTTAAGATATTTAATAAATAAATGAATTTATTAGGCGTCTCTGAACACAAAACAATTTGTCTGCTTATTTATTCGGGCTTCACGTAAAACTACTGAACGAATTTAGATGAAACATTTATTTTTTTGTTAACTTTTTTGATTAGACTTAAAAACTGATATACATTTTGTCTCACTACTACTTCGAGAACCTGAGATATAACCTTTTTTTTTGTTAAGGCGGAAAGAAATGTACGTAACGGCACACCCTGTCGTTCGGGGCAACGAACAGGGAAGTGTGGGGGGCCCACACCCACTTAATAAACCCGCTGTGTGCCTATATTGTTATATCTCTCCGCCTATATTGGCGGGCCACCGGAACCATGTTACATTCCTTCAGTGGTCACCTGAGATATAACCTAAAATTATCTTTTGGCAGGGGTAGAACCTTAGATACTACTCTGTCAAGAAAGTACCAGAAATGGATGATTTGTTTATGATTGCAAATTCAATTTTTGTTTTTGTTTTGTTGTTGTTAGATTGGTACAACTGTTATCCATTTTGGCGCGGAGTTTGAGTTGCATCTGGTATTTATATTAAATACAGTGCTGGTTTTAGTTATATCATACCTAGTTGTATTGCGAATTACATAATGGACAAAAACATCGAACAAAGAGTTTGTCTTAAATTTTGCATCGCTAATGGAATTTCGTGTTCGGAGTCACTGAAAATGTTACAGAAGGCTTACAGTGAATCGACTTTATCAAAAACACGTGCTTATGAGTGGTACAAAGCATTTAAAAGCGGTCGAGATGTGATGGAAGATTTACCTTGCTCTGGTAGGCCATCAACGTCTGCAACTGAAGTTAACATTGCAAAAGTGAAGGAAATAGTGACTGAAAATCCTCATTCAACTTTGAGAAAGATAGCCGCCGAACTTTTTGTGTCTCACGAGTCGATCCGTACCATTTTAAATAATCACTTTTTTTCCGCTCGGCTAGTCCCAAAAGACCTGAATTTTCTCCAAAAACTCAATCGCATGACAGTCGCTGAGGACATGCTAGAACGAGTCAATTCCGACCCAACATTCATGAAACGCATTGTTACTGGTGACGAGACGTGGGTTTATGAGTTTGACATGCAAACTAGTCAACAAGCTTCGGAGTGGCGACATCCAACTAAAGCGAAACCGAAAAAAACACGCCAAAGTCAATCAAAAGTCAAAGTCATGTTGACTGTTTTCTTTGACTATTACGGTGTTGTGCATTCGGAATTCTTGCCAGGTCAAGCGGTAAATAAAGAATATTATTTGAGTTTTATGCGGCGTTTAAGAGAGCAAATTCGACGAAAAAGGCCAAATTTGTGGAAAGCAAATTCTTGGATTTTGCACCACGATAATGCGCCTTCGCACAAGGCCATCATTGTGAATGAATTTTTGTCCAAACACTCAACAAATACCATCGAGCAACCACTATATTCACCAGAGACTTCTTTCTTTTTCTTAAACTCAAATTACCACTTGGTGGCACCCGTTTTCAATCGGTGGAAGAAATAAATGAGAATTCGCGGCGAGAACTGAACTCAATTCCGGAAACAGCGTTTAAAAAATGTTCTGATGATTGGATTATTCGTTGGCGTAAGTTTATCGTTTATGAAGGAGCATACTTTGAAGGTGATAAAATTTATTTGGATGGATAACAAAACTGTTGTGTATTATTGATCTTTTCCCGGTAATTTCTTGACGGAGTAGTATAACTAAAATTTGCTTTTGGCTGCAGCAGAGCTGCGGGAAGGTGGTATAAAGGTGGATAAAACTATCTTGCTCATAAATATAGCCATTCAAAACTACTATAAATTTTATCACAATCTAATATATCGTGCAATGTTATTGAGATTTTTCCTAAAAAGAAAAATTCTCAATTACAGCCCGGAGTTTGGAAATGTGCCCGGTAGACGACAATAGGCTCACCCCCTATTACGTGGGATTTAAACATAGCTGGCGAGTCGTGGGTGTGTAACACACCTCTGCCTACCCCTTCGGGGAATACAGGCGTGATGCTATGTTTTTTTTTTAATATATCGTTATCGTTCCGCAACACACTGACCTCTATAAATGTAAACAACTGATAATTGTACTTATTATATAATCTCACTGTTGAGCTATATGGGATATTGATGATAAGACTTATCAGTGGTTTAAAACAAGTCGAATTCATGCAAACAGACCTATTAGTTCCATACGGATGCATTAAGTATGCAAAATTTCATCGCTCGGAACTGATATCATTTTGTTTTTTATTTGCCAGTATTTTATTTAGCCTGGCAGACGTTGTTTTGTTCGAATTCTGTATACCTATAGCAGCTCAGTTTTTTTATAGTGTGGTAGAGGTTTGAGGTCAAAATTTTAATCACAAAAATTTCATCAAATCTAGTCGGGCCATTTATGAGTTTTCGCGGGACTAACGCAAAACTACGTGGTATGTGCTTGACATCAAATTAATTATTAAGATTTTAGTAAAGAGCGCAGTGTTTTGGTTTTAGAATCATTATTATTAATTAGGTATGACATTGTTTTCTATTTTCTAGTTAAACAAACATTTGTATTTCTTTTTATGACCACAAGATACATTAAGGAATAATTCTTGTATCGCGGGGGACTTTACAAACATACAATTTCACGGACACAACGTACACCCAGACTCAGAACAACCATTAGTGGATCACATGAAGAGTCGTCATTATGTGAAATTGAAACCCGCAACACTCGGGCTTGAGGCCGGTATCTAAACCGCTTAGCCATTTGGCACAGTGCGCTTTCTATAAACCTTATAACAGACTTTACCCAGAATAACTATAATCTCTTACAGTCTCTGAAGTATTCCCAGACTCACGTCTTGAATTAACACAAAGTCTCTGTGAGATAGTTCGCTGAGACTTCTCACGAACACACGAACAGTACGTTCACATTCTCGAGATATTTCACTTCAATTCTCATCTCTATCTGATGTGCGGTTGCTTACGTATCGTCTGAATTACTTTCTGCTTGAAAAAGTTCTGAAAACTTTTATTACTTTTTCCCACATTTTTTTCAAACCATAAAATGCATGTGTAATACCTACTCAGACTAAGTAAAAGACATCGACTTGTCAACTAAAGAGTGAAGCCACTTTTTGAAACATGTTTGCGTGAAAGTGTTGTCACCGGAAAGAAACAATCTCTATAAATTGGGTATTTTTTTAAAACTTTTATGTTAAAATCATATAGGGTATATTATGGCGCTGACTACGTATTCATATAGGGTATATTATGGCGCTGACTATGTAACATACGTACGAAATCGTCTAGTCATTTGGGGTAAGTTTAAATCATACTCACTCGTGGTTTATGACTCTTCGTTTTGGAATGGTTTTGTTTGTTTTTGTGTGCGTGAGCGCGTGTAATTACGAGTTTGGCATGGTTGTATATGGCTTTACTCGATTGTTCGTAACGCTCTGTCTATATTTTGAATTAGTCTGAGGTGTAATGAAATAAATAATTAGGCACAAGAAAGGCCTTGTGATTGAGTTGGGTAACAAGTTAAAGGTAAGTAAATACGCTCGGGTCATATCACAAGCCTGTACTGGTTACTGGCTTGTGATATGACCCGAGCGTGTCGTTACCAACGTCTTCCGTGTGACCCACCATGAAGCCCTACGATGTGTTTTGGTTATAGCGGGCGCCATTCATTCATTCTTTTTCCATCCATGAACAATTGTATTTTAGTATGGTTGAATCCATGAGCGGCAGTTACCATTTACCATCTGGTGGGCTGTTGCTCATCTGCCACTATAAGCAACTAGTTTTAGTTCTTTGAATTGCCACCAAACAGGCAGCACGCAATTAAATACCTATCAAAAGCACTGACCTGTGTATGTATATACAGGTCAGTGCACTACAGTAATAATTATAATTGTTATTCTGTCATAACAAGAAACATTTTTCTTATAAGAATAAATATATTTTTGTGGAAAACAAAAACAAATCTCTTCGTAAGCACTAATTACCGGCTCTAATATCGGTTGTGGAAAAAAGCTATTTGATCAAGCCACTAAGCGTCTTAACGTACTTTGATAGACATGTGATTAAGACTTCAACCTACTTGTATTGTTAGAGATTATGTTGTCTAATGCTTTTGTAATTAACTGGTTGTTCTTAAGGAAAACTATCAAGTTCTTTTAAAGACTTTGTTTTGGATTTGTAAAAATCTTAACCAAGCAATGACGTGTATTGATTGCATAGTTTACGGGTTGTAACATCTTCCATACTAAGAGATATTTTTTTTATTGCATGTATTGGCAGACGAGCCACGGTCCATCTGATGGTAAATGGTATCCGTCGCCCATGGACTCGACTACACCGAGAGTATTGTCAAGCCGCTGCTCACCAATTCATTTCACAGATATGAAATGAAATATAAACGGCTATCTCCTGCTACAGCCAAAACGCAACGATGTGCTTCATGGCCGGTCACACGGGAGATGGTGGTACCAACCCACTCTGGCCCGATATCAAGTGAGTACTCCCACTTGGTACCCAGCCCTACCACCAGTCATACAATGGATGATTATTGCTCACTTCCCTTAGTCGCCTCATACGACACCCGTTGGAAAGAATGGAGTGGTGACACTTGTATTCTTAGTCCATTACCACACGCACTAAAAAAAGATAACGTTTATAACGTCATTTTAATATATTTAAATTTCTCTTACAAAACATAAAATAGATTAAATAGTAAAAAATAATTGATTAAATATTTTTGTAAACGATGATTAAAAGTAGAATGCCCAATTTGTAATTATAGGTTTTGTCTAAATTAACTTACTCCAATTTACAGTTTAAGTGTAAAAATGTTTTTACTTAAAATGTGGATAACGTTGTGAGTTATGCAATGATATAGCTAATTGTTAAGACTCTAGAATAAGAAAATTGTGTAACTGTTTGTTTTCCCTAATAAAATAAAATAAAATAAAATAATAATCAATACATACAAATTTAATAATACCCAATAAATTTAATCAACATATGCGTATCTATAGGTATTTAACCCACTACACTGCACGCAGTGAAATGATTAGTAAAATGGCACTTATTTTTCTTATTGACATTCTCGATCTAGCATCGCGTTCTCGTGACCCTGAGAACAAACGAAAAGGAACTAGCAATCAACATTATAAATGTGTATTTATGGCATTTTGTTTCTCAATCATGCAAAAATGGCTGGATAGACTTAGATGAAAGTTAGCACACATCACCTAGATCACACATAACGATATAAAATCAATTGCTGTTCGTTAGTTCGCTAATACCAGTGTACTTGTATAGTAAGTTCAGGTATTCCTACTGCAGGACTTCGTATGAAAGTGTGTGAATACTAGAGGTCCAAATCCTCTCTAACACTCCAAATATGATCTCCCTCTCATCACAACTATTACATAGATCTTCCCCACCTATTCATGATACAATACATAGTCTACGTAATCTACCACACTCGCCATAAAAACTCATTACTTAAACATCTACGAAATCATTTTCCGCAATATGTGTTTTATACACCAATAATATTTTATGGAACCATATTTACCGAAGAAATATAATATTTTACGTGTATTTTTCACAATCCTCTTTGCCTCACATATTTACCACGAAATGAATTAGTGTTGTTATTACACAGTGATATAGTATGAAGCTAACGCAAATTGATAATCGATTATGTCATACTAATATTATTCGTAGTTATTGCTAAATGGAGCAGATGTTATACTCTAACTAGCTGACCCAGCAAACGTTGTTTTGCCATATAAATTATTTCTACATCGGCATTACAAGGGTGAAAATTTAGGATAGTATGTAATTTTTAATGCCGAATCATAAAAAAAATAATAAAAAATATTATCTAAAAATTAAAAAAAAAAATTTTGCGGTGGACTACCCTTAATATTTAGAGGGATGAAAAATAGATATTGTCCGGTTCTCAGACCCACCCAATATGCACACAAAATTTCATGAGAATCGGTTAAGCCGTTTCGGAGGAGTTTAACTACAAACACCGCGACACGAGAATTTTATACATTAGATATATTATGCTCTATGGAGTTTAGGGTTTTCAGTAATATACTCGTATATGTACTCGTAGTAGTTACGGGAGAGGTTCACTCACATTTAATTTGTCAAGTGTGTTTTCGGTGACACATTTAAACTTCAATGAATCACTACCCTAATCCAAAGAGAATATAACCACTATACCCTACTATGCCCTAATCATTCTTAGTGACAGTGAAAATAACTCAATGGTGACACAGAAAATTCTTTAAAGAACAAATTATTTGTGAAAGTGGAAAAGGGAACTTTACTACAAGCGGGATTCGAACCTGCGTCCCATTCAATCCGGGGGGGAGTGCTCTAGACCGCTAAGATATTGCAGAGAGAGAGAGAGATAGATTTGAGCACTTAAAATGTAACTCGCAAAATCGTATCGACATCAAATCGTCACGCTTGTGATTGGTCACCCAGCGTCTCCAGGGGTTAAGGGGTTCTCCCTAGTAGATTTCAGCTCCTGGGGTTCCTGTAACAGTTTGAAGTTCCAGTTCCTGTTTTGTAGTTTGAAGTTCCTGCTGTAAGCGTTATCTGCACATTCCGGTTGGACTACGCCAGCCTGCAGAACGGTGCCTCCGGGATCCGATTTCACCTCCCAACTCCGAGCCAACGCTGCGAATAAACCGAAGCCCAAGTTGAGTGCCCAGTATAATAGGTGACAGTACGGGTATCCTGAGTCACAAATCCGGTATATTTGCTTTATTATCACTTACTTGGTAATTTTAGCTAGTTTAGTGGTATAGTGACAAGATTGCGCATTTCATCCCTACCGACCTGGCCACGGCAATCCACGCGGCACAGTTTGCTAGCCACGGGCACTTGCGCTTTTCGCCGCGAGGTGTTTTTATGAACGTTGTTTCGACATTGCTATATTTGTACATAAATAAATAAAAACTAGACGTCGTGGGACGTCTACCAGATGTGAAAACATCGAAATTATTTTATAGAAATAAAATTATCATAACTTGACAAAGTACTCCTCAAGACGAATCAAACGAATATAAACTCGATGGGGTTGCGTCGTTACATTACAGAGTTACTGTGGCCACCTTCCAGCTCCATCATCAAACCTTGGATACCATCTAGAGACAAAGTACTCGTCAAGACGAATCATACGAGCCCAAACTCGATGGAGTTATGTCGTTTTATAACGGAGTTCCTATGGCCACCTTCTATCTCCATCATCAGACCCTGGATACCATCTAAAGACAAAGTACTCATTAAGACGAATCAAACGAGTTATAACTCGATGGGGTTGCGTTATTTCATTATAGATTTACTGTGGCCACCTTCAGCTTCATCATCAGACCCTGTATACCACGTAGAGACAAAGTACTCGTCAAGACGAATCATACAAGCCCAAACTAGATGGGATTGCGCCGTTTCATTATAGAGTTCTTATGTCCAGCTTCCAGCTCCATCATCAGATCAGCTCCATGTCATCATAATATTGCATAGTCACGCAATATACATATGCGTGTAAGATTTCAGCTCAATTGGAAACCGGAAAGTGTGTCAAATTTAACTTGCATGATTTGAACGGGACAAGTTTATTTGATTTGAAAAGCGTCGCCACGCTAACAGCTGATTTTACCCTCCCTTCACATTAGATATTTCACATCAAAAATAATACCTACCTTCACAGTCTGGAAATTGTATTTTTATTTCTTGCGACAATCTCCCCTTTTTTTAATTGCATGTAGTGGCAGACGACCACGGCGCATCTGATGGTAAATGGTAACCGTCGCTCATGAACTCAACTATACCGAGAGTACTGGCAAGTCGCTGCTCACCATTTCATTTCACCGATATGAAATAAAAGAATAAATGGATATCTCCTGCTACAGCCAAACGCAACGATGTGCTTCATGGCTCACACGGGAGATGGTGGTACCAACCCGCTCGGGCCCGATACCAAGTGAATACTCCCACTTGGTACCCAGCCCTACCACGAGTCATGCAATGGTCTTACTTCCCTTAGTCGCCTCATACGACACCCGTGGGAAAAAATGGGGTAGTGACACTTGTATTCTTAGTCCGTCACCACACGGACAATCTCTCTTCATAATTGTTCATATTTATGTTGTGATGACCAGACTTCCAAATAGTTAATTCTTATAATCAATTTCCTAATATTTTCTGCAATAAAAGTTTTGGTGTTCATTCGCGTATTCGTTCATTTCGCGGCGAGTACAATTAATCTGTTTTGGTGCTATTTTTCCAGAATAATAGTAGTCAATGACGTAAGAGAGCGAGTAGGTATGAAGTAAAGTATTGGTGTAAAGATGCGAAAGGTAATGCTCTGATCGTTCGGACATATGGAAAGAATGCCAGACGAGCGACTGGTTAGGAAGATATACAATGCGAAAGTGGAAGGACGTATTACAGGGGGAAACCGAGACTCACCTGCCTAGACCAAATCGGTCAAGTATTGAAGGAAGGTAGAGTCGGGAGTCTTCGAAACCGGCGAGCGTGTATGAAGAAAATTATGAATGTTGACGAAGCGAGCGATGTATGCATGAATAGAGCCTTTTGGCACTCTGTTATCTCAGCCTACCCCGTAAGGGAGATGGCGTGATGATAATTAAGTAATAGTAGTCGATGGGCTTTTCTGATTTTTATAAATACTACATGTATGCCAATTTTTATGATGGTTTTTCATGATCAGTTCAATTGTTACTGCGTGAATTCGAAACAAAAAAAAAACCCATTCACATTTACTAACAATAATAATGTAATACAAACATTTTCAGTTTATTCCTCACGAAGTAATGACATTGTGAAGCCAACAACGTTTCATTCGATAATTATGAAGTTTGCAGTCCCAAGAGTTATTCGATATAAGACCTTCATATTAATGAAACAGATAGGAGTTACGTAAAAATTTCGTAATTACTTGCCAGAGCGTGACTTACTTACTAATCACGAGCCGTACCTTGTGGGATATATATGTTAAAATATGTTTGTCTCATTTTGACGTCGATGTCGACAAAGAGGATAAAATTTGTGGGATTGAATTCTGGTCTATTATTCATTGATTGAATGCTGGTTTATGCTGGTTATTATTTTAATCAGCCTTTGCATGCGGCTTGGCCGCAGGCTAAGGCTTAGTTTTTCGGTTAAAAGCTTATTTTTCGGTTATATCTCAGGTCCCTGATATCCATGCATCCATCAGCCTTTCATCGTCCACTGCTGGACATAGGCCTCCCCAAAATGGGGGTTTTACCATAATCGCCACGCTTGGCAGGCGGGTTGGCGATTGCAGTGGATGTTTTTAGTACACAGGGGAACGCTGCTGCCCCCCTTAATCGCTTTTACGACTCCCATAGGAAGAGACGGGGTGGAACTATTCTTGGTGCCGGCCCCACACGGTCCCTGGATATATTAGCGGGATAAAATGTATACCAGTTGTTAATTCTAATCAAGAGCTACCAAATAAAAAAAGTTGCATCAAAATCCGTTAAGTAGTTTGTGATGCGCAAACAAACAAACAGACAAAACTAAAAAAAAATGTTTTGTGTTTAGACACGCCTATATAGCCTATTACAGACATTTATTTCTCAAATATCTTATATGAACAGACATATTTAATAGTATGTGTATATAATAGATACTGCCCGCGACTCCTTCTGTCAGTACATAAATACGTAGCTAAATAGCTCACTATTTATCTTTTTTCAAAAATAGCTATCCTATAGAAACTATTAATTTTTCCGGGATAAAATGTAGCCTGTCCTTTTCCGTTCTACAGCCTTTATTATTTTGATGATTTGTTTAGTAGTTATAGCATGAAAGCTAACAAACAAATAAAGAAACAAACTCACTTTCGCATTTATATTATTAATAATGATACACAAACTGTAGCAGGCCCGGTAACGGTGGTAAGAATGCCTGGCACGATAATCCTCCATTCCGGAAACTTACGCTTCCACTGGTAGGTTGATATTATGTTTCACCAAGGCGGTGTCAGGTTTATCTTCGCAGGTCTCTCGTAGACAACGTGGAGAGGATTCAAAGTATGTCGGGTAGGGTAGCGTTCCTTATATTCATACTCAGAATAACCAAGCGGTATTTGTTGAAGGTCATACAGGTCACACACTGGCCTTGGCACATTCCGGCAACAAACTAAAGATATACAACATCTTCTAAGGACTTCTCTAAAGTCATGCATTCGTCTAAAACTCACTTCACGGTGGTTAAGGGAGACTTCAACATGAAATTAGGTATAAGGAGAGACGATGAGCTGAAACTGTGGCAATATTTTGAGCAGAGTAACCACAGGGCGAATTCCTTCTTCAGTAAAAATGGACCTTGATTAGCGCTGATGCTTCAGTGAATAACAAGAATATCTTGATATTGTCGGACAAATAACACGTGTGATTGCAATTGCAGTTATCCGTTTACAGCTCAATGAATTACAATGGGCTTACAATATTATAAACATAAAATTTGATTGCGTTTCCGAACGACCACCAATAGACAAATTAATGGATTTTCGTACAGACATGTCCAGAATGTACAAAGGTTTTAGTTTATTAGATTAACAAGTTCGATACTATCCTTTATCTAAGGTTTGTTATTATTTCACATTAATAAATTGAGCTCTAATAAGGCATTAATATGTGAACACAAAGACTCGTTGTCTATGCTAATAAACCGCCCCCGTGAAGAGGCCCCAACTGATACTAAAAATAGTTATGATTTAAACATTTTTAATCTATATTTTTTAGCATATGACATGCTCAGCTACTTTTAAAGTACAACTTATTTATGAATGAGGAAAAAGAGAACTTTAGTGCGAGCGGGAATCGAACTCGTGTCCCTTCCAATCCGGGGAAGTTCTCTAAGCCACTGAGCTACCGCACCAGCCTTTCGGCCATCCCAATCTCCTCATCACATTTGTCTTTACGACCAGCGCCATCTATCGGAATGCATTTACATTAATCCAATATAGTAAGTTTGTCGGGTCTCGTCTCTCGACGAGTCGGTATTGTAACCGGCTTCCGTGCACGAGGTCGTGGGTTCGATTTCCACTCAGGACAATTATTTGTGTGATGAACACAGATATTATATGTAAAGGAGAGCAATAACAAGCCTGAAGCTAGCTGTAAGTTTACACTATGACAACATAACGACATGCTACGTAAATCTACACTCGAGCTTACTTGAGCAAGTGACGTAAGCGACAATTTAACTCATGGTACGAGTGCTATCGAAATCTATCCTATACACATATGAACGCTAGTGACTTTAGTTACCTATCGTATCTTTATAGCATAAATAATAATAATAATAATAAAGCTTTATTTATTTCCATATCACAATTTGATTTGTAAATAAATGTGGTGTTAGTACTATTAGTATTTAGATACCTACTTTTACTATGGTTAGTTATTGTTAATTTTAGATATAGATCCCTTTTGGGTAAAAGCCTCCTCCAATTGGTTCCATTTTTCTCTATTTTGAGCAATCGCTAGCCAGTTATTTCCAGCGATTTCTGTGATGTCGTCGGCCCATCGTTTTTGAGGTCTACCTCCTTCCTTCCTCCTCCTTCCTTCCCCCTCCTTCCTTCCTCCTCCTTCCTTCCTCCTCCTTCCTTCCTCCTCCTTCCTTCCTCCTCCTTCCTTTTTCCTTTAGCTACCATTTCGTTGCTTCTAATGTCCACCTCTTGTCATTGTATCTTGAAATATGTCCAGCCCATTTCCATTTAAGACAAAGAGCATGTTCTAGGGCATCCTTAAGTTTAGTTCTTTTCCTTATATCTTCATTCCTGATTTTCTGAATTCTTCTTAGTTTTAATATACTTCTTTCCATGGAATATTGGCAAGATTTAATTTTATTTTTTATTATATTTGTATACGTCCACGTTTGGCTTCCATATGTCAGACTTGGCAGCATACAGGCATCCATTATAATTTTTTTAAATTTTAAGTCATAGTCCCCTTTCAGGATTTCTTTTTTTTTTCCAGAATTTCTTCCATGTGTTATTGATCCTTCTGTCTACTTCAGCTTCATTATTTTTTGTATTAAAATAAATTTGTTTCCCTAAGTAGGTATATTCATTTACGTATTCTATACAATTACCTGATACATATATTTTCTTTTTTAAATGATTTGTTATTATTTTAGTTTTATTTGTATTCATGTGTAATCCTACTTTTTTGCTTGTGTTGTCTAAGGCTTGTATCATTTGCTCTAGCTCAGTTGCTGCTTCTGCAAACAGGACAATGTCATCAGCGAATTTTAGGTGGCTTAAATGTCGGTTCTGTATTTTCAGTCCCTTACTTGACCAATCAATATCTTTAAAAATACTTTCTAGCACTGCAATGAACAGTTTGGGAGATAGGGGATCACTTGTCTGACGCCCCTGTCTATTTTATATCTTGTCCATAGTTTTGTAGTCTTACCCTGCTTGTGCTTTGTGAGTAGATGTTTTTGATAATATTGATATATGAGTTGTTTATTCCACATGTGACAAGAGAGTTCTATATCGAGTTGTGACTTATGCAGTCAAATGCCTTCGAGTAGTCAACAAAGACTATATAGAGTGGATGGTTGTATTTCTTATATTTTTCAAGTATTTGGCTTAATGTATGTATATGGTCAGTAGTAGAAAATCCAGAACGGAAGCCGGCTTACTCGATAGGTTGATTGTTGTCTATTTTTAATGAAATTCGGCTTAATATAATAGAGGTGAAGAGTTTATAAATATTTGATATTAAGCTTATGGGCTTGTAGTTAGAAATATCTGCGGGATTTCCTTTTTTATACAGAAATATAATATCTGAATTACACCATTGATTGGGAACTTTTTCAGTTTGAAGCACCATATTTAACAGTTGTACAAAATATGGCAACAAGACAGGTGCTCCAACTTTTATTGCTTCGTTGCTTATATTATCTGGCCCAGAACTTTTGTCAGCTTTTAGCCGTTTTATGTGTTTTAATAATTCGTTTGTGCTTATAGGTTGTATTGATTCTTGATCATTATATTTGATATTTTTTGGTAATTCGTTGGACAGGTCTTCTAGCGGTTTTTTATATAACTCTTTATAAAACATTGTTGCATGTTCTAAAATATATTTTCTTGTTTTAGTTTCTTCGAGTCCTTTTTTAAGTTTAGGAATCCAAGATTTATATGTACATAGTTCCTTAGTTGCCCGTTTTGAGCTTTGGTAGTTATTTAGGTTTTTTCTATGACTTCTTGTCTATGTTTATTATAGTCTTCTTTTATGGCCTTGTTAGTTAGTTTGATTCTTTCATATCTTTAGTTTTATTTTTAGTTTTAATTAATTCTGTTCGTTTTTTTTAGTAAATTTATCGTTTTATTGTTTAAAATTTTTGAGTATTTCTCTTTCTTGTCTGTGTTTTTAATTTTTAGGCTATTATTAATAATGTTTTCTAATTTATTGTAATAAGTTTGTACGTTGTTAGTATGTTTCAACGATTCAAACTGTATTTTTATGTTCTCATTTAAAGTTTTTAGGTAGGTAGATTTTTCTCTGTCAGTTTTAGGTGTTATTGGTAGGGAAATAAATGTTTTTCTGCTTAATTTAGGATTTTTAGTGTAAATGTAGATCTTACTAATCTATGGTCTGATATAAAAGAAACATTATTTAATACCTTTATGTTAGTCACGTCGGAGAGGGGAAGTCAGGGTCTGGTCTTGTTAGGAATCGCTGCATGTGAGAGCAGCATTACCTACAAAATGCCAAGAAACCATCTGCTGTGTTAGTGGCGGAACACCGAGATAAAGCAGAACCCTGGCCAGTCCGAGTGGACCAGTGGGCTAGGGTATAGTGGGCTAATCCCTCGCTTACCCGAACCCTAACGATTAAAGAAACTGAAACAATGCAAAACCGCACCGATCATAATACGACGACCTTTGGCATGAAAATACGGACACGAATTGCTTGCTGGAATGTGCGAACACTGAGCGTAGATAGATGACTAGCCCAAGCAGAAGCAGAAATGCTCAGATATAAACTGCAAATACTCGGTCTCAGCGAAGTGCGCAGAAATGGATTCGGGGAACTGAGAACGTCGAGAGGCCTTACATTTCTTTACTCTGGGTAGGAAGATGAAGAGGACGTCCATGAAAACGGCGTGGGACTCCTCCTTTCTGATGCTGCGAAGAAGAGCCTTATGGACTGGAAACCCATCTCAGAGCTAATCATTACAGCTCGGTTCAACAGCAAAGCCCGCAAGATAACCGTCGTTCAGTGTTACGCGCCCACAAATTTGGCATCGGAGGAAGACAAAGACGATTTCTATAGTGCACTCAACCAAACTTTTAAGAACACCCGCAAACAGGACATAGTTATCGTCATGGGAGACCTGAATGCCAAGGTTGGCACAGATGACGACGGCTATCAAAGACACATGGGCAGACACGGGCTGGGAGTTCGGAACGAGAACGGGGAGAGATTTTTGGAGTTCTGTCAAGACAACAATCTCACCATCGGAGGTACTCTTTTTATCCACGGAAAACATCACAGCAACATCATAACCAAAAACCAAATAGACCACATTGCCATCAGCTGCTCGATGTAACCATCGCAACCATCGTGGCGCGGATATCGACAGTGATCACCACCTAGTAGTAGCTGAGGTGTGGCTTAAAGTAGCCGTAGCTCGAACAACTAACGCGACCACCAAGGCAAGCAAACGGTTTGAGGTAAACAGACTACGGGATCCGGATATAGGCGACCCTTTCAGACTAGAGCAGCGGAATCACTTCTCGGCACTTGAGACGGACTCTACTACTTCTGTCAACGCGGAGTGGAACCACATCAAAATGGCCTATGTAGAGACCAGCTCCGTCGTTCTTGGACACAAAACACATACACACGAAGACAGGATGTCACAGGGAACCTGGAACCTCATTAAAGATAGGCGCGAGCTCTATCTTCAACTCCTGGCAACCAATGATACGGCGGTGCGTGAAGATCTGAGGCTGCAGTATAGACAGATACGCAGAAACATCTACCGCAGTACCCGTCATGATCGACGAGTATGGGCGGATAGTCTGGCGGATTGCACCCAACGAGCTGCTAACTCCGGTAATCTAAGAGAGATGTACAAGGCAACGAAGACCTTGGCCGGAAACAGGAACCAGAGGAAGAAGAAGCCCTTGAAGGACAAAGGAGGCCAGCTGATCGTGACATCGGAGGGACAGCTTCAACGCTGGCGGGAGCATTTCGAGGAGATCTTCCGAATCCCAAACGACCCCATCACTACGACACCTGCTGCCAGCTTGCCCGCACAAAGCCTCGACATTGACTTATCTCCCCCCACTGAGGAGAAAGTAGTGAAAGCCATCCAATCACTCAAAATCGGCAAAGCCCCAGGAGTCGGCCTCATCACGGCGGAAATGCTGAGAGCGGACGTGACTACAGCCGCAAACGCGCTGACACCCCTCTTGCGGAGCATCTGGTCAGCCGAAGAGTTACCCGATGACTGGAAAGTGCCTAAGAAAGGAGACCTTAGTGAATGTGGCAATTGGAGAGGCATTACCTCGCTCTCGATCCCGTCTAAGGTGCTGTGCAAGATTATCCTAGACAGATTATCGAGGGCCGTCGAACCTCTTCTACGCAAAGAACAAGCTGGTTTCCGACCCAACCGATCGTGTACGGACCAGATCAATACCTTGCGCATAATCTTAGAACAGGCATCAGAATGGCCGAGGGAAATTTATTTGACCTTCATGGACTTCGAAAAAGCCTTCGATACCTGGACCTGACTATTTAGAGGGTAGTAGTCTCTTTTCCCCACGGTGACTAGCCGGCTTGGGGTGCAGGATGTTTTAGTTTGTTTGGCTTCATTGTTTTGACTATTATTAAATTAGTTCCGGATGTCAGAGGCGTTTAATTGTTTTTATATATCTGATAGAGAAGCTGATCGATCACATGATACATAATTTAATATATTTGGTTTAATTATTTGTTTTGATGAATTAGTGGTTAGTATTTTAGTTGAACTATCTATAGTGTTTGTATTAATATTTATCTTCTTTTGAGTTTGTATTTTTGGTGAATTACTCTGATCTCTTTTCCGTTTTTCACGGTTTGCATCAATTGGATTCTTTATTACTAATTTATCATATTTTAAATATGCTATGTTTACCTTCTTCCTCTCTTCATCTACTTTTGACTGTAATTGTTTACATTCGTAAAAGCACATATCAAGCACATTTTTTGGATAGTCTTCTTTTACGTAAATTTCTGAGGGAAAACCAGCTTTGTTTTTCATAATGAGGTGCTTTTTCCACGTTATAGTTAGAGAAACCACGACAGGGCGACTTTTAGAGGTTGCTTGGCCTATTCGATAGATATTATTTATTTCTTGGCTGGTTAGGTGAGTTCCTGATTTTGAGATAATTTCTTTAAAGTAGTTAAGAAGTTCGGTTTTAGTTTTACCGTTTTCTTCAGTGCCGAAAATAATAAGGTTATTTTTCCGTTTTTCTTTTTCCATTAAATTTATCTTTTGTTTTAGTTCGAACACTTTTGATTTTAATATTTTATTTTCCTCTATAATTGGTGTCAATCTTTCTTCTCAAGCCTCCATAACCTTATTCGTTACTGCAGTGGTTATCGTTAACGTTTGTTGATTTAGTTTTTCTTCCAATCTTGACAACAAAATATCCTTATTTATATCCATTTTTAGGAGAATTTTAATTCCTCTGTGGGTAACACTAACTTTTGTTTTTTATTGTTTGCAACACTGTAGCTTTTTCTCTTTCCTTACTCTGTGTTCCTTATTAGATTTATTTATTAGGTTGGCATTGACTTACCACTGAAGGAATGTAATATAGTTCCGGTGGCCCGCCAATAAAGGCGGAGAGATGGCACACGGCGGGTTTCTTTAGTGGGTGAGGGCCCCACACTACCCTGTTCGTTGCCCCGAACGACGGGGTGTGCGGTTAGGAACATTTTTACCCGCCTTAACAAAAAAAAAAAAAAAAAAAGGTTGGCATTGACTTGACAGATGGAGAATAGAAATAGTGGGTAGATTACTTGCACTTTTGTGATACTGTAGACCCGTATTGAACTATAAAATGCAATTCTCACGGTGATTTTCTTTGTCTAGTTGATTTTGCACTTTAAAGTTTATAACTATTAGTACAGTATGTTATTTAATCACTAGTTACACTGTTATAAAGAATTGTTTGTCGAGATCACTTTCGTGTGTATCACTGCTATAATGCCGGAACCTTTATAGCATACTGATACTTAATTACTTAGCATCTCGCCATCTCCCTTGCGGGATAGGCAGAGAGAATAGAGTCCAAAAGGCTATTCTCGCATACATCTCTCGCTTCCTCAATATTCATATTTCTCTTCATACACACTCTCCGGTTTCGGAAACTGCTGACCTTCCTTCAATACATGACCGATTTGGTGTAGGTAGGTGAGTCTCGGTCTCCCCCTGTACAAATAGTCAAACAAAACGTAATCAACCACTTAATAATATGAAAAATAAATAAGTTACTCTTCAGATAACGCACTTACTTGAGTAAAAAGAGCAAATTGCTTTTTGTTGCCTGTGTTCGTTAACAAATTCTGTACAAAGTAACATAAAACAAAAGTGCTTCAAGTAAAAGTTACGTAATTAAGAGCAGCGCGTGATCTGGTTACTGGAACAGTCTATACAATTTTGTCTAAAATGGAAACACACACCGAATGTGGTTTTCGTTGAACAGATTGTAGAAGGCCAAAAAAACAGCGATATTTTGACAACAGTAAAGATTGATTTTTACCGTAGATATAGATTTTTACCAGCACGTTACATCAATGTAAATGTCAATTCCATAGTAAACTAATTTAAATCTATCTATACTATTATAAAACTGTAAGAGAGCATGTGTGTGCATTTAACATATTTGAGAAAAAAATACTGTATTAGCTTACATAGACGTGTCTGAATACAAAACAATTTTTTAGATTTTTTGTCTGTTTGTTCGTTCGCGCATCACGCAAAAACTATTGAACAGAATTTGATTTTTTTAATTTATAGCTCTCGATTGACTTAAAAGCTGGTATAAATTTTATTCTGTTACAACATCAGGAACCTGAGATATAACCTAAAAACTAAATTTTGGCTGCGGCGGTCCCGCGGGCAAAGGCTAGTATTTAATAAAAATAAAAAATAACGCTATAATTAACGAAGATTAAATGCTGCAATACTAATTTCATCGCATTGTATTAATTTGTAATCAATTGCAGTATGAAATAATATCCTGATTGTAACAATTATTACGTTTATTCTATATTTTGGGTGTATAATAAGGCGTTTTGTTCGACAGTTCGCCTATAATAAATTATATCGATAAGCCTTGTTTATGAATTTTAGTAATATTAATTAGTATCTAAAATATTATTCGTCGTCTGCATATAGCAATAAGTTTACCACTGAATCACCGATCTGCACCCCCACATTAATTTCGTTCTACAGAGTGATACTTTTTAATATATTTCCTTTAAATAAACGCTTTATGGTATCTTAATGTCTATACAAAGGAATCGTTTACAAGATTCAAAATCTAATGATAAAGTTACTATATAAAGTTAGGAATACGTTACAACGTAAATCAACGTCAAAAGTTCAAATGCAGTGTGTTTGATGGCCACACACGTAAACAGATAAAATCGCGTTCCGAACGCGTGTTTGCTAAGCGTTTGTTCAAACAAAATATTAAATATCTATTGTTTACAATATTTAGTTTCATGTGAGACAATATTTAATCACTACACAAATCATTCACTATGTCGTAAAGACTTGACATGCTCGGCCGTTTACTAGAGCATACAATGTGAAAATATTATAGATATTATGTAGTAGTTATCATCCATCCATCCATCCATCAGCCTTTCATCATCTACTGCTGGACATAGGCCTCCCCAAAATGGGGGTTTTACCATAATCGCCACGCCTGGCAGGTGGGTTGGCGATCGCAGTGGATGTTTTTTAGAACACAGGGGAACGCTGCTGCCCGGTCCCCGGTAATTCCTTAGTCGGCTTTTACGACTCCCATAGGAAGAGACGGGGTGGAGCTATTCTTGGTGCCGGCCCAAATACTTACCTAATAACCAATCATTCCTGGATTTGTAACGTGCTCAGAGGTTGTTCGTCAAGATTATGTGTTTTAAACCTTATAGGTATTCTACAGTAAACCTCTATAGGCACAGTAATCTGTTAATTATCAGAAAATTATATATCCTAAAGGTAACCCTTGTTTTGTTAAGGTGGGAATAAATGTATCTAACGGCATACCCCCTCGTTTAGGTTAACAATTAGGGTCGGTTCGGGCCCTCATGCACTAAATAAACCTGCCGTATGACGAGAGCGAGTAGGTATGAAAGAGAGTATTGGTGTAAAGATGCGAAAGGGAATGCTCCGATGGTTCGGACATGTGGAAAGAATGCCGGACGAGCGACTGGTTAAGAAGATATACAATGTGAAAGTCGAAGGATGTAGGCGCAGGGGGAGACCGAGACTCACCTACCTAGACCAAATCGGTCATGTATTGAAGGAAGGTGGAATCAGGAGTCTCCGAAACCGGCGAGCGTGTATGAAGAGAGTTATGAATGTTGAGGAAGCGAGAGATGTATGCAAGAATAGAGCCTCTTGGCACTCTGTTCTCTCTGCCTACCCCGCAAGGGAAATGGCGTGATGATAAGTTAGTTACGTTAGTTAGTTATGACGTCTCTCCACCTGTATTGGCAGACTACTGGTAATGTGTGATATTACTCCAGTGGTCCGGCGGCAGTTTATAGTTACGGGTACCCTCTATGAGCATCATGAAGCATCGCACCTTCGCGAGAGACCTGGACCTCCCCTGGTTTATTCACCCACGGCCTCTGCTAGGGTGGAATCAGTCGTTCTGCGGAAGAATCTTCCTCTCTGGCCCTCTCACAACAATCCGTTTTTTTGTTTTCTAAGAACTTTCAGTGTGACAATCCCCCATCCCAAATATAAGATGATATACAAATCAGAAATTTCAAAACAACGAAACAATATAACATCATCATGGTATTGGTAAAACTTATTTGATAACGTGATATTTGAAAGTCAAATGAATTAACTTTGATAACGTGATGAATTTCACGCGTGAACGCTACTATAGACACGTTTGAACAGTCATGTCAAATATTAATAATATTGTTCTTAGAAATCTCACATAGGTATTCGATACACAACACAAATGTATAAGTAATTATTATGATAGTTCGTCAAAGGAAAACCTTAATTATGAAGAGATTATGAATCCAGTGGCTTTATTACGCGATTTCAGCTGTTGTTCTTTTTTTACATTTTCATGCATTGTCATTCACTTTTGGGCTATAGTCCAAATTTCAAGTAAGTATCTAGCTCATCGAGAAGTTAGTTTAAAATCAATTACAAAATTCGACGCGGACGTATGTCTGTTAATAATAAAAACACAAACAAACATAGCAACACGCCTGTATTCCTCGAAGGGGTAGGCAGAGGTGTATTATACACCCACGACTCGCCAGCTATGTTTAAGTCCCACGTAATAGGGGGCGAGCCTATTGACGTCTACCGGGCACATTTCCAAACTCCGGGCTGCTGCTGAGAATTTTTCTTTTTTTTTTACGAAAAATCGCAATGACACTCGCACTGACAATGGGATCGAACCCGAGACCTCATGATCAGCAGGCGCTTACACTACCGCTGCACCACAGAAGCAGTTAAATAAAAACACACTAATAATAAAACAAAATGAATAGGGTAAAAAATCTACTGATAAGAAATTTTTTACTGTAGAGCAACATTTGAACAAGCAGAATGACCGAGTTTATGCTCAAAGCTCTACAGAAGCTTGTCAATTGATCAGTAGAGAATAACGTAGGCATTATTCGACTTCAGTGAGGGTTTGATGGGGTGTTAGCTATAAAAAAGTAATTGAGTCATACTTTTGTGAATAAGGTGTCAAAATATCGGCACATGTGTAGATACGATTCTTGAGAAAGTGGTTAAATTTCTTAACAACACTATGTTGCAAAAGCAAGAATGATACTTTCAGCAAGACGCAAAGCTCGATCCATACATGCGTAGTGGGAAACGAACGATTCTGACTTCATCAGAGATGAATAGTCGCGTTATCTAGTCCTGATCTTAATCCGCTGGGGCTTCACTGCGAAATCCGGCCGCTTGTGGCGATTGCAATTGCCACTTAATTGTTGCAGATGCACTAACTTGCCTCAGGCGCTCGTGTTAAGTATTTGTAAATTCTTGACGATTGTAAGTGCTATATAGAATAATAAAGAATGATGTATTAACTTTCCGTGTAAAGAAATATTCCCATGATAAGTTTAGTCGCATTAATCGCGTTCATTTTTGAGGTGCTAGAGCATTGCTCATCCCAGTAAGAATGGGCCGGCTCGATAAGGGATAGTACCACCCTCTCACAGAAGATTAGCGTCAAGCAATGGAAGGCAATCTTAACATTGTGTTTCGTATGGTGAGTGTGAGCGCCAGAGGCCCATATCTCTTCCTATCCTCTCTTTATTTTTCTCCCCATCCTCTCCTTAGGATCTTTCCTATTCTCTCCCTATTATCCTCCCTTCCACCTTCCATCCCTTTCTTGGAGACGTGCGTGTGGTTCCTTTGGCGATGCTAGCATCTATAGGCTACGGTAAGCGATTACCATCAGGTGGCCGAATACCTATTTACCACTCACGAAGCATAAAAAATATTATTTTCTAGTCGATGCTTCGTATTTTATTTTATTTTTGTTAATTGTTTTGTTTTATTCTTTTTGGCTTTTCGTATTAACTCTCTTTAGAAATATATTTATATACAATGTTTGGCGTCCGATTTTCTGAGGGTATAATAACAACGCTAGTGGTGTCTTTCGCACGTGAACATGCCACGTATATAGTTGCCCATAGGTAAAGCAACCCTTGGTTAAATCTATGCCAGATTTGCTAAACGTTTGGCTTTGTGACTTTTTGATTGTCATAGCAAAGCAGACATTGACAGAAAATTGCAGTCTATTGAATTTAAAGGGAAAATTCGACAGTATTGTGGGAATTCGTGGTATAAATACCATCTCATCTTTTTCGCATCCGGACATTATACGTCCTTTTATAACGTTTCCATGCAATGATACTACTCGCAATCTATTACTATTGCAGTTTCGGTGGGTTTAAATTACGGAGTAGTTCATCCAGATCACCACTTCATCCAGATTGCAAAATATTTTAATTATTTAGTTGGTTATTATTTATTTTTTTAATTACATGTTTTTATTTACATCGCTATGAAACGAACTCTTCAGTTTTAAAAAACATTTTTAGTTTTTATAATAATATCTCTACATACAACCGATGAGTTAACCTTTTTGTTTATTTTAACGTCCCCAGAATTATTAATCATATTGGAAAAATATTATTTAAGTACATGGAAGAAGGTATTGTTTTCCAGCACATTATTTATTCTTCAGGACCAAAGTTTCGCTTTGATACATTTTTTGCGCAATCTGAAAGGCTATTTTCGACTTTATAAATTAACTTTTAAAGATTCGCGAATTGTACACATATTTAAAGTAGCATAAACGGGTCTTTTTTCGCGTATAAAATAGGTGAAATTATGGACAACTGTTGTCCCGTGACCATGGCAACGCAGTTGAAACGTCGGGTAAAAGGTAGTTAATAATTTCACCTATTTTATACGCGAAAAAAGACCCGTTTATGCTACTTAAAATATTTATAAATTAAGATTTATATAGAACATAAAGTAAATTTATGTAAAGTTTTATTTTAATAACGTTTGAACCAAATGTTATATAAATAAATAAACGGGGGGTCTCGTGGCGTAGTCGGTAGTGTAACCGACTTCCATTCAGGAGGTCGTGGGTTCAATTCCCACTCAGGACAATTATTTGTTTGATGAACACAGATAATTGTACTGCATCTGGGTGTTTTCTATCTGTTACCTATATGTAATTATGTATGTATTTACAAAAAAAAAGTAGTATATGTATTATATCCGTAATATGGTACCCATAGCACAAGCGTTAAGCTTAGTTTGGGACCAGAGAACGTTGTGAGAAAAATATCCCTGAATATTTATTTATTTTATTTAAATATTCACGGACATTTTTCACACAACGTCCTCTGGTCCCAAACTAAGCTTAGCGCTTGTGCTATGGGTACCGGATTACGGATATAATGCATAGTTATACTAATTTTTTTTGTAAATTGTACACAAGATATATATAACTAGCTGACCCGGCGAACGTTGTTCCGCCTTAGGGGCAAAAAATGAGCAGATTTTGTATTTTATTTTTATTAGGATAATAAATATAAATAAAAAATCAAGTATTTTAAAGATTCTTTATTGGCCATGTATTTTGGTGCATGGGTTGCAATCTTCAGTGAAGCACCTTGTGATAGACGACATTTTTCGTTTTATTATCAGGCGCAAGAACAAATAACGCAGATGGTCTTCCGACCCGTGAACATGCCACATATAATTGACCATGGGAAAAACATGGATTTTCTAGATTCAGACCACAAATTTTCAATGATGGGCCTTGTGATACAAATCACCAATCCTTGAAAATTATAGTCAATATGGAGTATTTAATGGTCATGGCAAATGCAAGACGTATCGGAAATTGAAGTCGTTTAAACTCAAACGGCATATTGGTTGGGATCATCGGGATCCTCGAAATGAGAACTTCCTCACCTTCAAATTTTTTTTTGTGTATCGTGGCGTAAATCACACTGTTCATCTATTTACTTACCACCAAACGCGTTCTGTTGCACAGTTTTGGTTGGTCTATGTTTCGAAGCATGATATCTACGGAGCCAACCTTTAGTTGTAAATTGTGCGGTGGTAAGCCAGGCACATCCAAGGAGTTTAATTCAATCAGATAGTGGGCTTGGTGGCTTCATCTTTATTTGTTACACAGTCAATAGATTTGAATGAATGCAGTGTACCAATGATTTCATTCTGAATTATGAAGTCATCTACATCTTTATATTTAACCGCCAAAATTGCTCGCTCACTCAACCATTAATTATGTTTGTGGTTAGTAATAATGTTTAGGAATACTTTGTTGATGAGTTCGTCTTTCGATGAGACAAAGTTACAGAAATTCGGAGGAAATAAAATCAATCCACTTGATGCGTCGACAGGTACTCGACTATTACCGATAGTCAGCTATTGCTCAGAGAAATCTTCAGCAGATATATCGTTCAGCAATGCAGTTCTCATATTTGTTGTCAGCTGAAGTTTTTTTTCACATAGCGCCATAGATTCGATGATTTAAGGCAAGCGTTTATTTCGTCAGCAGCAGTTGATCTTGGAATTACTGGCAGTGTTTGACGAAAATCGCGAGACAGTAAAATCATTGCGCCTCCAAAACATCTCGAGTCATTGCGTAGATTTTTCAATATTCGGTTAAGTGCTTCTAATGCACGTTTATGCGCCATTGTGCATTCATCCCAGATGATGATTTTCGATGCTGATCAAACTTTGACCATTGCGGAGTGCTATGCAATATTACATGTTGCTTCAAGGCTTCAATAGTTTGAAGATTTAACGGTAATTTTAATGCTGAATGAGCCGTACGGCATCCTTTTAACAATGTGGCTGCTATTCCAGAAGAAACAACTGCAACCGCAATGTTGGATCTCGCACGAACAGTGGCTAAAACTACTGACATGAGGGATGTCTTGCCAGTTCCACCAGGGGCATCCAGAAAATTTAATCCACCATTTCCATCATTAATTTCCTTCATTAATGTATCTTAAACTTCCTTTTGTTGCGGATTCAACAGGGGTACATTCGTTTGAATGACTAAATCTAATTCCTGATGATCATATTCACGTTCCCATTCCAATTCTCGATTAAATGCGTCTTTGATTTCGCTATTTGGCGCAGGCATGCCTAACCTGACTAATAAGCTACCTCACATGAAGTAACACATGTCTTCGATCAAGAGCAAGGCCTGATTATGTATGTACTCATTCATCTCCAGATTGGGATTTCTTGAACTGACACGAATTTGAATATGTCTTCTGACATATTATCCTTGTATTTGATGGAAAGCATGTCGAAATGATGATAAAAAATAATGTGCGTATCTGACTTGGCAATGCAGAGACGATTACTTCAACGATTGTCGTATCCCAGTGGGTATCGTTTTCTAGTAAATTGAGTTCTTCACATGCAGCACGATATGCTGGGAATATTGTACCATTAACAGTCCGTAATGACTCAAATGACTTTGGCCCACGCACATGTCAGTTGCGTTTTGTTATACCACGTTTTATGTCACGTTCGACGGGAACAGGATTTAAAAAAACACACAAAGTATCCTATGTCCGTCTCCTGGTTCTAAGCTACCTCCTTACCAATTTTCAGCCAAATCGGTTCAGCCGTTCTTGAGTTATATATAGTGTAACTAACACGACTTTCTTTTATATATATAGATATATAGAAATCACCCAGACGCAGTACAAATATTGGTGTTCATCACAAAAATAATTGTCCTGAGTGGGAATCGAACCCACGACCTCGTGCACGGAAGTCGGTTACACTACCGACCACGCCACGAGGTCCTTCGAGGCCCCTTCGGGGCAACGAACAGGGTAGTGTGAGGCTCATCCACTAAATAAACACGCCGTGTGCCGTCTCTCCACCTGCATTGCCAGATCACTGGAACTATGTGACATTACTTCATTGGTACTGAGGAACAATCCCTAGGAGGACTTTACAAATATACATTTAGCTGTCCGTTAGGACACAAAGTAAGTACACCTGGACCCAAAACATAATTTATGGATCACACAAAGAGTTGTCCTCTATGAGAATCCAACCTGCTATACTAGGGCGGGAGGTTACCAGCACTACAGCCCAAAACAATAATTTATGGATCACACAAAGAGTTGTCCTCTATGAGAATCCAACCTGCCATACTAGGGCGGGAGGTTACCAGCACTACAGCCCAAAACAATAATTTATGGATCACACAAAGAGTTGTCCTCTATGAGAATCCAACCTGCCATACTAGGGCGGGAGGTTACCAGTACTACAGCCCAAAACACTTTATAATAGCAAAATATACTAAGAGCAAGGGTTGCGTATAAATATCGCTAGCGACTGGTAAAACCGTTAACAAAATTTCCTATAAGAATGAACGAATTTCACATAGTCCTTACCTTATTCTATAACGGAGATATCTTACAAATAAATACGCGACCGATCATCATGCAAATAGTTCAGAACCTAGAAAAAAACATACTCTACTTTTTTTCTGGAAAAACGTATAGTTCCTGTGGACACCAATGAGCCGTTAAAGTGTTATTTTTTTAAATCAATGCTGATAATGATCTAGAGCACAGCATAATCTAGCAAAAATCATTGGAATATTTATTTATCCCATTACATGATACTAATTCTAGAAATTGGTCTTGAAATAACAATAGAAGATACGTATTGTAATTGAGTAAGATATCTTTAAGCATACGTTTCAAAGTAACAAGAAAATTCAAACCCATGTAATTTGGTCCCGCCTATTCATTCGCTAAAATGGCAGCGGTAAGGGTTAAAGTATTTTTTAACGTAGGTATTCTATTTGATGAGAGCAATCTCATTTTACTCAATGAAATCTTCGTTCATTTTCAATATCGGTAACGAAATATTATGAAAACGAATCAATACCTGTTTTGCTTTTTTTATCCTACGTGGGTGGCTAACAAGCATACGGCCCAACGGATGGTAAGCGGTTACGTAGTCTATACACGCTAGCAGCACCAGAGGTAACAATCGCGTGTTGCCATCTCCAAGGAAAGGAATAGGAAGGATAATAACTAGGGGTTTTGGGCCTCTGACGCTCTCACTTACCATGCCAAACACAACGGTAGGAGTACCTACCCTTGTTTCACGCCGATCTTTTGAAAGAGGATTGTATCTCCCCGGTCGAGCCGGCCTGCTCATGCTGAGATAATCAAGACTCTACCACAAAATTGGATATTACGTATTAACATTCTATGTATTACAAAGTGAAAAATGTGAAATCGAAAATAACAGTCACGAGCAGGATTTGAACCTGCATCTCCTGGATGCATCTTCTGGACGGTCCAGATGCTTTGCCAATTTAGCCATCGTGACAATTGCTCCTGACTGCTAATTTCGATAACACATTCATACATAACGTCTTTGGGTGACGCCACGTTTTTCACTTTGTGTTTAATGTATAGTGTTAAGTATGTAAAATGCTAAAAATATATATAAAAATTTCTAAATAACATTTTATGTACTTTAAGAATAAATAAATATTCACGGACCTTTTCACAGAACGTCCTCTGGTCCCAAACTGAGCTTAACGCTTGTGCTATGGGTACCAGATTACGGATATAATACATATATTACTTTTTTTTTGTAATCACATCCAATCATAGAAAACACCCAGACGCAGTACAAATAACTGTGTTCATCACACAAATAATTGTCCTGAGTGGGAATCCACGACCTCGTGCACTGAAATCGGTTACACTACCGACTACGCCACGAGGCCCTTCAAATTATATTCTTAACACTAAGCACATAAAAAATAGATAAATTGTCTCGTGATCCATCCTTTTCTGAGCTTCAGGCTATATGTATGCAAAATTTGATGGTTGTAAGTGAATTAGTTACAGGACACATTTTTTTTGTTCAAGCGGAAAACGAACATGGTAGTGTGGGGCCCTCACCCACTAAAGAAACCCGCTGTGTGCCCTCTCCGCCTTTATTGGCGGACCACTGGAACTATGTTACATTCCTTCGGTGGTGGTTACAGCACACCTACCCTCATATTACGCTCGAGGAGACATCATGTAGGTTTCGCAGTTTCTGTCTTCTATGTTAAATTTTGTTTGTTATGAGATCGGATTAGAGGTTTAAGGGTACAATAATATTGCGTTAGGAAGAATCGACGAATTACATGAAGGGGTCGTGAATGACTTAATTCAGTTTTGACTGTTTCTGATGGATTTATGGTTAGAAATTTTAGAAGTTATAATATAATAATACAATTATGGTACTATCACGACTTCGGCTCTAAAGGATAAGTAAATAATATAAATAATAACAATAAAATAATAAATGTTCACGGACATTTTTCACACAACGTCCTCTGGTCCCAAACTAAGCTTAATGCTTGTGCTATGGGTACCAGATTACGGATATAATACATATTTATATTACTTGTTTTTGTAAATACATACATATAATAGATAGAAAACACTCAGACGCAGTATAAATATCTGTGTTCATCACACAAATATTTATTCTGAGTGGGAATCGAATCCACGACCTCGTACACGGAAGTTGGTTACATTACCGACTAATATTTACATGAAAAAACTAAAAAACACGCTTACACGCTTTTTACAAAATCTTTTATAATCGATTTGATATTAAGCACCCTTTTTTTATTTATGTTTTTGTTTAGGCGGGAAAAGTGTACCTAACCGCACACCCCGTCGTTCGGGGCAACGAACAGGGTAGTGTGGTGATATTAAGCACCCTACGCTTTTTTACAGTCAATATTATTAATTAGAATATAATTTCCTACGTTTTAGTTCGTAGTAAGCGTCATTTTTAGTTTTCAAAACTTTTTTTTTTATTTTTAGTCTCATTACAGTATCAAAAGTACTTATTTTTTTTTTCCTTTTTATCGACGATTTACCGATTTGCAATAAACGTACAACTTTTTTAAATTATTGTATTGTCATACGTCCTTGATAAGTATGCAATAAAACAATGCACATATACCATGGACCGAATTTAATCCGACGTTTGGAAGTAGGTTTTCCTACTACCTGGTGGCAAACAAGCATGCGGCCCACCTGGTGGTAAGCGGTTACTGTAGCGTATAAACGCTAGCAACAGCAGAGGCATCACATATCATTGCCATCTCTAAAGAAAGGGCATAAGTGGATAGGGATAATAATGAGAGGATAGGTCTGGGCCTCCGGCGCGAGTGTGACTCACCATACGAAACACGATGTTAAGAGTACCTAATGTTACCACCGAAGGAATGTAACATAGTTCCAGTGGCCGCCAATAAAGGCGGAGAGACGGCACACGGCGGGTTTCTTTAGTGGGTGAGGGCCCCATACTACCCTGTTTGTTGCCCCGAACGACGGGGTGTAGTAAGGATTTTTTTTCCGCCTTAACAAAAAAAAAGGAATATCTACTATTGTTTCATACAGATTTTCTGTGAGAGGAAGAAGATTCATGCTGGAATAAGCAAAATATATTGAAAAATATAATTATAACATTGTGATATGGTATTTCTAAAGCCTATTAAAATTTTAACACATAGATTCTGCAAAATAATCCTAACTTTTTTTATTTATTATAAATGCGAAAGTGCGTTGTTTTGTTTATTATGCTTTCATGCCATCACTACTAAATCTATCACCATGAAAGCACATAGGCTCCTTTTTATCCGAGAAGTGTACGATTCCTGGTGGGATAGCTATATATATTTTATAAGGTTAACAAGGAACATAAATACCACTACAGCAAAAACAACCTTTGAGAAAAAACAACCTTTTCAGGTAGGCAAGTCAACCTCTTTCAAAATTAACAATAAAATTTAAAATAAAGAAAATAAATGATGAAACAGATTGTGATTTTCAGTCTTAATGAGGGTTTGTTTTCCATTAAAAATGGTAGATTGCGTTCCTAAAGTACCAACTCCTTAGGTAAATTACTGAGGCAAAATGTCTTGACGTTTGAAATTGGAATTATTTTATTTTAAATTGATTTCAATTTTTTCTAAGGCTCGCGGCTAATAGAGTTTCTATACAATTTGAAAAAAGAGTTTATCCACAAAAAAAAAACGTTTTATATAATAGGATGAATATTTCATTAAAACATTTCTTTTTAAATGTCCGAAACTGCATAATAATTATTATTAAACCTCCAAGCGCCACGGATGAGGTTTTATACCACGTTATGGGTACCACCTGCATACCGCACCACCCTCACATATCACGTTCAAGAGATTAGCTCGGCCTATTTTATAAATCAGTAGCCATGCTCCGCTGTTTCACTCGCCGTTTAACTTAAGTATCATAGCGTAAAGTTAAATAGCTGATACTTACCGAGATTAGCTCGTTCTTTATTATATTCTAATGTTATAAATAACCAGCATTTTTTTTTGTTTTTTGATAATTAATATTTAAACATTTTAGATCTATTTCTTTTAGCAATTGACATGCTCCGCTACTTTTTAAAGTACAAATTATTTGTGAATAAAGAAAAATAGATTTTTAGTAGGGGCGGGAATCGAACCACGCATCTTTTCCAATCCGGGGAAGTGCTATAAGCCACTAAGCTACTCTACTGATCCTTCGATCATCCCAAATGCTTAATCACATTTGTCTTACGACTAACGCCATCTACCGGCAAGCATTATACATACATCCAATATAGGTTTAATTTTGCAATTAAAATTCATACTATTTGATAGCATGATTTTTTTTCAAACATTTTAGATCTATTTCTTTTAGCAATTGACATGCTCCGCTACTTTTTAAAGTATAAATTATTTGTGAATAAAGAAAAAGAGATTTTTAGTAGGGGCGGGAATCTAACCACGCATCTTTTCGAATCCGGGGAAGTGCTCTAAACCACTAAGCTACCCTACTGATCCTTAGATCGCGCCATCAAATAGTATGAATTTTAATTGCAAAATTAAACTTACTATATTGGGTGCATGTAATGCTTGCCGGTAGATGGCGTTAGTCGTAAGACAAATGTGATTAAGAATTTGGGATGATCGAAGGATCAGTAGGGTAGCTTAGTGGTTTAGAGCACTTCCCCGGATTGGAAAAGATGCGTGGTTCGATCCCCGCCCCTACAAAAAATCTCTTGTTCTTTATTCACAAATAATTTGTAATTAAAATTTAATATTGAACTTGTTTTTATCATTCATTACAGTAAATATTTTATGAGGCCCTCATTATTTTTATCATTTCTATCCCAAGTCTTTAGTAAAATCCTCTATCTAATATTCCAAGACAAAGCGTGAAATTATAAAATAAGAATGCTAACTATGGGCGGGGTGTACCTAAACCTACGTCTTTTGGAACACCGGTCCAGACGCTACAAATTCTCTATCACATTCTTTCTTACCGATTGGTAGACTCCCATGCGATGGCATCCGACAGATGTGTCGGATGTATGTATTTGCATTTTGATCTATATTTTAGCATTTGACATGCTCAGCTACTTTTCAAAGTACAAATTATTTGTGAATGAGGAAAAAGAGAACTTTAGTGCGAGCGGGAATCGAATCTGCGCCCCTTCCAATCCGGGGAAGTGCCTAAAGCCACTGAGCTACCACACCAACCTTTCGGCCATACCCAATCTCCTCATCACATTTGTCTTTACGACCAACGTATTTACATTGTTCAGATTAACACAAAGTGTGAAAATGTGAAATCGAAAATAACTGTCACGAGCCGGATTTGAACCTGCATCTACTGGATTCTGTACAGATGCTTTGCCAATTCAGCCATCGTGACAATTGCTCGGGACTGCTGATTTAGATAATACATTCATTTTTAGCGTCTTGGGTGACGCCTGCGCCATCTGTCGGCAGTATTTGCATACATTATACCGACCAGGTATATTTAATTTTACAATTAAGATTTTTACCAAATAATGACGCAGCAGAAAAAACCTATAATCATAACCCAATATTTTTGGAATATGTAAAAAACTATTCCAAAACATTTAAACGAGCCTGTTCCTGTGCTAAATCACTATATCTGAAAAATAAAATCAAAAAATCCGGCGATATTATTAAAATGACTTGGAAGGTGATAAACAGTGAAACTGGTAGAGAAACAGTGCGCAAGAGGGACTTTAACTTGAAAATAGATGACAAAAATGTAAGAGCGAATCGAGAAGTGGCAACGGCATTTGAAAAATATTTTACTAATATTCCTGTTTTAACAACAAAACATCTGACTTTGTCTCCTACTGCAGCCGAATCGCTCCTTAGGCAATGTGTGCCGATATGCAATACTTCCTTTAAATTCTCGGATGTCAATGTAAACAGTGTTATAAATTATTTTAAAAGTCTTAATATTAAAAAAACCTGCGGATTTATGGGGTATGTCTGTTAAGTTAGTTAACTCATTAATTCATATTATTGCTCCCCAATTGACTTCTATGTTTAACGGTGGTTTTGTTAATGGTGTATTCCCCGACCTTATGAAGTTTAGTAGAGCAATTCCTTTGTTTAAATCTGGCAGTACCTCAGACCTTAATAGTTTTCGTCCAATTTCTGTACTACCGACACTAACAGTACAGTATTTGAGAAGCTTATTCTCAAACAAATGGCTGATCATTTTGACAATCATAATTTTTTTCATAAAAACCAGTTCGGCTTCACAAAGAATCGCTCTACTACTGATGCAGGTCTAGAATTGTTAAAAACCATATTTAAATCTTGGGAAGATTCGCACGATGCGTTAGGCGTATTTTGCGATTTGTCTAAAGCATTTGACTGTGTACATCATGAAACCCTCATTAAAAAGTTATACCATTACGGAATCAGGAACAGGGCTCTCGAGCTTTTGACTTCTTATTTGAGCAATAGAATTCAAAGTCGATGTTAATGGCACCTTATCACATGGGTCTGTCATGACAATGGGTGTGCCGCAGGGGTCCATGTTGGGGCCATTTATGTTCTTAGTCTATATTAATGACCTACCATACTACTTAGGAGATAATCGAAATATTGTGTTTGTTCGCAGATGATACATCTTTATTATTTAAAATAAGAAGGCAACAACTTAATTATGACAATGTGAACAACACACTATCTAAAGTTGTTCATTGGTTCAATACTAATAACCTAGTTTTAAGTGAAAATAAAACTAAATGTATAAAATTTACTACACCCAATGTAAGGCATGTAGAAACCAATGTACAATTGAATGGCGTCGAACTGGACCTTGTGGAGTCCACGGTTTTCCTAGGTATCACTATAGATAACAAACTTCAATGGGGCCCCCATATTAAAAAAATGTCAGGTAGGCTTAGCTTAGCGGCATATGCGGTAAAAAAAATTAGATTATTGACTGATGTTGAAACGGCTTGAATAGTTTATTTCAGTTACTTTCATAGTATTATGTCCTATGGCATACTGCTATGGGGATGCTCCGCCGATTTAAATTCTATATTTGTACTTCAGAAAAGGGCCGTTCGTGCAATCTATAGTCTGGGCCCGAGAGTTTCCCTTAGACAGAAATTTAAAGAAATAAATATTCTAACTGTCGTGTCTCAATTTATATATGAAAATCTGTTGTATGTCAAGAAAAACATCAGAAGCTTTGATAAGTATAGCGACGTTCATCACATTAATACAAGGAACAAAGGCAATCTTGATGCTCACAGTACTCGTCTCCACAGAATCAGTAGATCTTTCATGGGTCAATGTATATGCTTCTACAATAAAATTTCTGAAAATGTCCGAAACATGCCACTAAATAAGTTTAAGAAAGCCATAAAAATTAGACTTTGTAATCAAGGTTATTACACTGTTTCGGATTTTCTTGAGGATAAAACTAAATGGGCTTGAGCTGCTCCTCATTCATTCATTTTCAAAATTGTTTTATAAGATATAATGTAATTTTAGTTATAAAGATTATATTCAATTGTAATAAATTGGCAATTTAAAAAAGTGGCCCATGAGTTTCTTGCCAGGTTCTTCTTATGAAAGGCTTTACTACGGAATCCGGCCGCTTGTGGCGATATTGCAATCGCCACTTTGGTATTGCGGTTGCACTTGCCTCAGGCGCTCGTGTTAATTATCTTAATTATTAGTGTATTATTGACGATTTTAAGTGCTACTTAATAGGCCTATGAAATAAAGATATTTTTGAATTTGAATTTGAATTTGAATACATTATACCGACCAGCTAATGGGTTTTGATTTCACATTTTCACACTTCGTGTTAATTTATAAGGCTAAGCATGTCAAATGCTAAAAAAATATATAAAAATATTGTTCAGACTGTTACCTACATTAGATTGTTCTATATATCAATCTATTATTACCTACTATTCGTGTCATTTTTATAAGATAACTCATCGCACGAGTTCATCATTATAAAAGATTATAAATGCATAACAAATGTAAACAAAATAAATACTTTTTCATAGGTTACACAAATATGTGCCCTGGTCATATATACACACCAATAACATATATATCAGCTCGCTAAATGATAATCGAAATCGAACTCGGATAGCATGTATCAAATAGCTCTCTAAATGATAATAGAAATCGATATTTATATTATCGTATCGTAGAGTGGAATAGTTTGGACAAGATCGTATTTGCTGACAACTTCAACTGCGCGAGACTCTTGACTCGCCGACGAACCTCTTTGTGCCGATCAACACACCACATATGGGAAATTGGCCATGAAATATAACCTGAATATTTAAATTTATGATATACATGTTACTGAGTTAAAGCCCGAACTACGGTAAATCCTAAGAAGCAAGACTTTTTACAAATATCCGTGTGGTGACGGATTAAGAATACAAGTGTCACCACCCCATTCTTTCCCACGGCTGTCGTATGAGGCGACTAAGGGAAGTAAGCAATTATCATCCATTGCATGACTGGTGGTAGGGCTGGGTACCAAGTGGTAGTACTCACTCGGTATCCGGCCCGAGCGGGTTGGTACCGCCATCTCCCGTGCGACCGGCCATGAAGCACATCGTTGCGTTTTGGCTGTAGCAGGAGATAGCCGTTTATATTTCATTTCATCTGTGAAATGAATTGGTGAGCAGCGGCTTGACAATACTCTCGGTATAGTCGAGTCCATGGGTGACGGTTACCATTTACCATCAGATGGACCGTGGCTCGTCTGCCACTACATGCAATAAAAAAAAATACATATTCAGTTTCGTGAAAGCTGAAAAAAACCAAAGGACCATCGTTTCACAAACGAAGAAAGTTTTGGCACTGTCATAGGTACTACAAAAGAAGTCCAAAATGTTATGCACTTCTTAGCAAATGTTTTACATTACCATCTACAAAGTTGTTAAAAAATCTCTAAGGAAAAATATTTTTTTTACCAGGCATTAAACAGGTTATTTTTGAAAAATTGAAAAATACTCTTGACTTTATATGATTGTAGATGATCGCCTTTGTACTCTAGTGTTCGACGAAATGTTATGTAACAAACATCAACATACTAAAAATAGAAAATTAATTGGTGTTAAGTCCGATTAGTTCTATGATCAATTACTAAGTTGACTAAATCATGGGGAGCGTATTAAGGAATCTCCTTAAGAAAACCCCAACGTCGGGGCAACGAACAGGGTAGTGTGGGGCCTTCACCCACTAAAGAAACCCGTTGTGTGTCGTCTCTCCGCCTGTGTTAACGGACCACTGGTACTGTGTTGGATTACTTCAGTGGCCCGCCGGCGGGTTACCCTTTCTGGTTACTGGTAAAACCTAAGATTAACCAATATTTGGGCTTTTACAGTAACATACATACAAGTAATAGCGCAGTTAACTTAGTCGAAAGTGGGCAGGGATGTCGCTGACTGATCTACAACAGTAACTTTCATCAAGACGTCAGTATTTGAAGTTAAGGATAAAAAAAAAAATATTAAAAAAAATATGATAAAATAAAATAAAAAAAATTATATCTAAACGCCATCACCTTTCAAAGGATGCAGAGTTCGTCTCATCTTGATAAAGAAAAATCTGAATTAACTGCTCGCCCCATTGTGACTGATCGCGAAACTAATGCGTGATCACGATCAAGTGCCGTCTGCTGGGCAGAATGTAATGTAGGTGGTTTACATAAAAAATGTGTATTGCTTTTGTACAACGAGGGTGGTAAAGAAGCATACGACCCACCTCATGGTAATCGGTTATACTAGCCTATAGATACTAACAACATCAGAGGCACCATTCGCGCGTCACCTTCTCCCAGGAAAGGGATAGGAGGTGGAGAGGAAAATCAATAATGAGAGGATGAGGTGGTTTAGGGCTCTCATTGGCTTTAGGAAACATAATAGTAGGAGCACTTACCGTCGCTGTACGCTGATCTTCTGTGAGAGGCTTCCCTGATAGAGAAAAATATTGTTTTTTTGATTGTTTAAAAAAAAAAGCATGTTTTCAGCTCTCGTTCTTCCCCCCTCTCTCTTCTTTCTCTCTCTCTCTCTCTCTCTCCCTTTATCTTTTCTCTCTCTCTAATGATTTTATTCCTCTGCAGTATTATATCTAAATGAAATTGGTGCGCTTATTGTTTGAACCTTACAAACTGTCGACACTGATGATTGATTGGGACGTTTGATCGTGTACATGGATAATAAATACCTTTCATGTTCGCCGAATTTCATGATTTGATTAAAAATTTATATTCCAGCGGCTTTTGTTTGATCCCGTCACGTAAATCTTAAACTGGAAATTAGAAATGGCAAAGTGCCCGTTTCTCTGGAACCGCTGTTGTCTGTCGCACACAATATTAATTGATCACCGTAGGGATTTAGTTATGTTCGTATGTAGGATGTATATGTTGCAGTTTAACAAAGTTTAGCAGGGATACCACTTTTATATCACTTTACGAATCAATTTATTTTGTTATAACTACACTTAAGGAATTATGAACCGGGGATGTTGCGGATCCATATTTTTTCACATCCGCGGATTCGGATGCGGATGCGGATATTTGAAGGCTAACATCCGCAGATGCAGATGCGGATCTTAGGATATTTTATGAGAACTAGCATCTGCCCGCTACGCCGTTCACGCTAATGATCCCACAGAAACCTGAGCTCTAAGTTCTATTTCAATTGTGTCACAATGGTCTCACAATTACTTGATTTTGACAGTTTGATAATACCACAGCAAAATTTGTTATTCTGAAATAATAATAATAAATATTCACGGACATTTTCACACAACGTCCTCTAGTCCCAAACTAAGCTTAACGCTTGTGCTATGAGTGTACCAGATTACGAATATAATACATATATTACTTTTACATCGGTACATATAATAGATATAATAGAAATACAAAAGTCTTATAATGCTTGGTCGGGGTTTGTTGAAATGAACGTAAACGATGAGCTCTAATAATTATTATAATGCAAACAGTTTGACTGCAACTGATAGATCTTTGGGTGCTATTACACTTGCAGTCATCATGCAGAGTGAGGCTCTAAAAGCGGGGGTATCTGAACTTGGGATCATCAGGGAAATCTTCGTTACTATTGGTCAATACATACGTGCATAGCGCTCGCGGACGTCGCCGGCTCCGCCTATTTGCTTTCTTGTCGCGACTTGTGGTACATCTGCATCCGCATGAATATCCGCATCGATTATTGACGATGCGGATGCAGATGCAGACGATTAAATCGATGCGGAAGCTCCGCAATTGCGGATGCGGATGCGAATATTCGCAACATCGCTATTATGTAGTACATGATAGATTTAAAAACCAACTTCAAAATTGTCTCATTCAAAATCAGAAATCAAATGACTTTAAACTGACTTTTAGGACATAAAATCTAAGGCTTTCTTCCTTACTTTCTATTAATCAAGGAATCGATGAAACAAGAATTCCAAAAGTAGTTAAGAACATCCATATTATCTAAAATAGATTGAAAATCGAATACCTGTCAACCCTAACAACAATACCAGTCAAACAACATCCAATTTGTAATACAATACATGGTCAGATACCGTAGCATTTTACGTCTATTGCCTATTGATAGCAAAACCCTGCCTTCAATAACAATACTATAACATATAGCGCCCATTTTATACATATAGGGTTGTACTAATATCTATGAGGACCCAAATCTATAATCGCTTCTCATCGACCCTACTTCCATATCGCTTGCTAGCTCTGCACCACGAATTTACTCATCATTAAATATGTCCATGTACAAATGCAGGCCCAGCTAAAGGTATGGTAGGTGGATGGTATCTTGTTGACATACGCACAGTTTGGCTCTTACCGTTAACTAGCCTTTGCCTTAGTGTTATTTTTTTTATGGCACCCTAATTCATTGTCCAAAATAATCCTTATAACGTCAGCTATCTACCAGTGAAAATCCAATCGGTCAAGGAGATTAGTCAGACAAACAGACACATTACAACAACAGACATATTATTAGGTAATTGTTGTTACGAGTATAAGTGCCGTATATACATATAAGCTATTATTTGGATATTACAAACAGACACTTCAATTTTATTTCATTTAATTTCTATAGATAATAGTAAATTGTTTCTCGTCGGACCCTTATTGTGTTCTCTTTCAGAAAATCTGATGTTATGCAATGGCTCAACGGTTTAGACTCATACAAAGTTTAACGCGGGAATGCTAGAGGCCCAGGTTCAACTCCTGCTCCTGATATCTTTTTTTTTCCATCCATCCATCCATCATCCTTTCGTCGTCCACTGCTGGACGGGCCTCCCTTAAGGGGGGCATTGCCATAATCGCCACGCTTGGCAGGCGGGTTGGCGATTGCAGTGGATGTTTTTAGTACACAGGGGAACGCTGCTGCCCGGTCCCCCGGTAATCCCTAAGTCGGCTTTTACGACTCCCATAGGAAGAGACGGGGTGGAGCTATTATTGATGCCGGCCCCACACGGCCAATCTCTTTTTCTAAACTTGTAAATTTGTCCTAACCATTCTAGTGGTAGAGCCTTGTTTATTTTACCACCCTCATCAAAGATCAGCGTGAAACAACGGTAGGTACTGCTGCCATTGTGTCATAGGGCATATGGTGAGTGAGAGGGCTGACAGTCCAAACCTACTCCCTATCCTCCCCTTATTATCCTCTGCCTATCCACCTATGCCTTTTCCTTGGAGATAGCTGCATGCGAGTGCTGCCTCTGGTGTTGCTAACGTCTATAGGCTACGGTAACCGCTTACCATCAGGTGGGCCGTATGCTTGTTTGTTACCCACGTAGTACAATAAAATACCAATGACAACAACTTTCACCTTTTATTCAGACTGGAAACATCAAGAAATAATATTAACTTAATGTAGTAGCTCGTGTTATTTGATTATAGTATCTATCTACTGTTGAAGAATTAAGTACTATTAAGATAGATATTATTAGGATTACTAAATGTTAACGGCGGAAAGGGCCAGGGAGGCTGATCCTTCCGCAGACCCGAACTGCCGCCAGCGACTGGGGCGGCGCAGGCGTGAGTATTTGCGCCTAATGCCGCCCTAGCTGAGGCTGCGGGGGGTTGGACCGGGGAACGTCCGCCACCCGCAAGGCCTCCCGCGAAGGTGCGATGCTCCGTGTGTGGGTGCGTCGCTCAGTAGAGGGTACCCGAAAGGGTAAGCCGCTGGCGGACCACCGAAGGAATGTAACATAGTTCCAGTGGCCCGCCAATAAAGGCGGAGAGACGGCACACGGCGGGTTTCTTTAGTGGGTGAGGGCCCCACACTAGCCACTTCGTTGCCCCGAAAAAAAAAAAAAATATTACTAAATGTTGAGGAAACGAGCGATGCAAGAAAGAATAGAGCCTTTTGGCCCTCTGTTCTTTCTGCCTACCCCGCAAGGGAGATAGTGTGATGATAAGTAAGTAAGTAAAGATTACTGTAAAGGTATGATAAACTTTTACTCTCTTAGTCTGCCACTTCACATAATAAGTTCTTCACACGACCCGCTCCCAGATAGATCAATAACACTGATTACATATATGTGTAGACCCTACTTTTTCACTGTTAGTTTTGCCTCGGCTCATACACGTGACTGCGATACATAAAGTTTACCTGACAGGGCGAACATATCTTAAAGATTTATCGGAACCCAAATAGTTTGCCTGCGATTTGTGTAGGTAATCATTTGAGTTTATCAGATACTAAGTAATTTTTTCTGAATAAAGACTGGGCCATTCCTGATGGCAAATGATATACTTGTGAATAAAGAAAAAGAGATTTTAGTAGGAGCGGGAATCGAACCCGCATCTTTTCCAATCCGGGGAAGTGCTCTAAGTCACTAAGCTATCCTACTGATCTTTGGATCATCCCAAATTTTTAATCACATTTGTCTTACGACCAACAAAAAAATCGCGCCATCAAATAGTATGAATTTTAATTGCAAAATTAAACTTACTATATTGGATGCATGTAATGCTTGCCGATGGATGGCGTTGGTCGTAAGACAAATGTAAGTAAGAATTTGGGATGATCGAAAGATCAGTAGGATAGCTTAGTGGTTTAGAGCACTTCCCGGGTTGGAATAGATGCGGGTTCGATTCCCGCTCCTACAAAAAAACATTTTTTCCTTATTCACAAATAATTTGTACTTTAAAAAGTAGCGAAGCATGTCAATTGCTAAAAGAAATAGATCTAAAATGTTTAAATGATATACTTATTGTTCCGACCTCAAGGTCGTGGATGAATACATCACGTAGTATCAAAGACGTTGAAGGCGGGTGGGAAAAATAAACAAGGCGTCAAACGTGACTGTAACTTCATTTCATTTTCCTACCTTCTTCGTAATATGTAAATACTATAAAAAATTTAAAAACAAATTATATTAAAAACAAAGTGAAAAATTAGTTTAATGTATAGTGATAAGCATATCAAATGCTAAAAATATATAAATAACAAATTATTTATTTTGATCTGCATTTTAGCTCTCGAGATACTCAGCTACTTAGTTAGCTACTTTAAAGAATAAATTAGTCGTAAAAGTGGAAAAGAGAACTACTAAACTACTAACTAAAAGAGAACTACTGAACTACTGCGAGCGAGATTCGAACCTGCGTCCCATCCAATAATCTGGGGAAGTGCTCTTTCTTGCTCTCACGATTGAATAGGACGCAGGTTAGAATCCTGTTTGCAGTAAAGTTCCCTTTTCCACTTACACTAAATTTGTTCTTTAAAGTAGCTAAGTATGTCACGTAGTAAAATACAGATCAAAATACTATATAACATTAATATTTTTGTCAGAATTAATAAATTAATATTAAGTAATAAAAAGATAGTACAGAATTATCTAATAGATACGAAGTTTCTTTGACTCCGACGCGAGTTGCAACAGAAAATTTTTTTTTATGCCAGTCTATCCGCTGCCAGCCTGATTATAAAGACAAAGAATATTATAGACTCCTAAGGATGAAGAAAAGGATGCACATATTAGGTTTTAGCAAGAGTCAGAGAGATACATGTCAACCGTCCTTAAACTATTGCTATCTCGTCACTGCATCACTGCATACGCTGATAGCTTGTCTATAATATTCTTTGTCTAACATAAAAGGTAATTGTCGCTCACAACAAACTCAACTATCCACAGAGTATTGTCACATCGCTGCGGATCATTCCATTTCACGGATGTTAAATAATAGAATGAATGGCAATCTCCCGCTACAACTAAAATACACTGAGCATAGAAAAAAGTGAGACTGAGGTTCTTCAACGCCAGCACATGGGAGAGGGAGGTACTGACCCGCACGGACCGGATAACGAAAAAGAAATATTTGTTTTTGATCTATATTTTTTAGCATTTGACATGCTCCGCCACTTTTAAAGTATAAATTATTTGAGAATAAGGAAAAAGAGATTTTTTGTACTAGCGGGAATCGAACCCGCGTCTTTTCCAATCCGGGGAAGTGCTCTAAGCCACTGAGCTATAGTACAGGTACTTCGACCATCCCAATCTCCTTATTACATTTGTCTTTACGACCAGCGCCATCTATCGGAAGCATTTACATGCATTAAACCGATATAGTAAGTTTAATTTTGCAATTAAAATTCATACTATTTGATGGCGCGATTTTTTAAACATTTTTGATCTATATTTTTTAGCATTTGACATGCTCCGCCACTTTTAAAGTATAAATTATTTGAGAATAAGGAAAAAGAGATTTTTTGTACTAGCGGGAATCGAACCCGCGTCTTTTCCAATCCGGGGAAGTGCTCTAAGCCACTGAGCTATAGTACAGGTACTTCGACCATCCCAATCTCCTTATTACATTTGTCTTTACGACCAGCGCCATCTATCGGAAGCATTTACATGCATTAAACCGATATAGTAAGTTTAATTTTGCAATTAAAATTCATACTATTTGATGGCGCGATTTTTTAAACATTTTTGATCTATATTTTTTAGCATTTGACATGCTCCGCCACTTTTAAAGTATAAATTATTTGAGAATAAGGAAAAAGAGATTTTTTGTACTAGCGGGAATCGAACCCGCGTCTTTTCCAATCCGGGGAAGTGCTCTAAGCCACTGAGCTATAGTACAGGTACTTCGACCATCCCAATCTCCTTATTACATTTGTCTTTACGACCAGCGCCATCTATCGGAAGCATTTACATGCATTAAACCGATATAGTAAGTTTAATTTTGCAATTAAAATTCATACTATTTGATGGCGCGATTTTTTAAACATTTTTGATCTATATTTTTTAGCATTTGACATGCTCCGCCACTTTTAAAGTATAAATTATTTGAGAATAAGGAAAAAGAGATTTTTTGTACTAGCGGGAATCGAACCCGCGTCTTTTCCAATCCGGGGAAGTGCTCTAAGCCACTGAGCTATAGTACAGGTACTTCGACCATCCCAATCTCCTTATTACATTTGTCTTTACGACCAGCGCCATCTATCGGAAGCATTTACATGCATTAAACCGATATAGTAAGTTTAATTTTGCAATTAAAATTCATACTATTTGATGGCGCGATTTTTTAAACATTTTTGATCTATATTTTTTAGCATTTGACATGCTCCGCCACTTTTAAAGTATAAATTATTTGAGAATAAGGAAAAAGAGATTTTTTGTACTAGCGGGAATCGAACCCGCGTCTTTTCCAATCCGGGGAAGTGCTCTAAGCCACTGAGCTATAGTACAGGTACTTCGACCATCCCAATCTCCTTATTACATTTGTCTTTACGACCAGCGCCATCTATCGGCTGGTCGTAAAGACAAATGTAATAAGGAGATTGGGATGGTCGAAGTACCTGTACTATAGCTCAGTGGCTTAGAGCACTTCCCCGGATTGGAAAAGACGCGGGTTCGATTCCCGCTAGTACAAAAAATCTCTTTTTCCTTATTCTCAAATAATTTATACTTTAAAAGTGGCGGAGCATGTCAAATGCTAAAAAATATAGATCAAAAATGTTTAAAAAATCGCGCCATCAAATAGTATGAATTTTAATTGCAAAATTAAACTTACTATATCGGTTTAATGCATGTAAATGCTTCCGATAGATGGCGCTGGTCGTAAAGACAAATGTAATAAGGAGATTGGGATGGTCGAAGTACCTGTACTATAGCTCAGTGGCTTAGAGCACTTCCCCGGATTGGAAAAGACGCGGGTTCGATTCCCGCTAGTACAAAAAATCTCTTTTTCCTTATTCTCAAATAATTTATACTTTAAAAGTGGCGGAGCATGTCAAATGCTAAAAAATATAGATCAAAAATGTTTAAAAAATCGCGCCATCAAATAGTATGAATTTTAATTGCAAAATTAAACTTACTATATCGGTTTAATGCATGTAAATGCTTCCGATAGATGGCGCTGGTCGTAAAGACAAATGTAATAAGGAGATTGGGATGGTCGAAGTACCTGTACTATAGCTCAGTGGCTTAGAGCACTTCCCCGGATTGGAAAAGACGCGGGTTCGATTCCCGCTAGTACAAAAAATCTCTTTTTCCTTATTCTCAAATAATTTATACTTTAAAAGTGGCGGAGCATGTCAAATGCTAAAAAATATAGATCAAAAATGTTTAAAAAATCGCGCCATCAAATAGTATGAATTTTAATTGCAAAATTAAACTTACTATATCGGTTTAATGCATGTAAATGCTTCCGATAGATGGCGCTGGTCGTAAAGACAAATGTAATAAGGAGATTGGGATGGTCGAAGTACCTGTACTATAGCTCAGTGGCTTAGAGCACTTCCCCGGATTGGAAAAGACGCGGGTTCGATTCCCGCTAGTACAAAAAATCTCTTTTTCCTTATTCTCAAATAATTTATACTTTAAAAGTGGCGGAGCATGTCAAATGCTAAAAAATATAGATCAAAAATGTTTAAAAAATCGCGCCATCAAATAGTATGAATTTTAATTGCAAAATTAAACTTACTATATCGGTTTAATGCATGTAAATGCTTCCGATAGATGGCGCTGGTCGTAAAGACAAATGTAATAAGGAGATTGGGATGGTCGAAGTACCTGTACTATAGCTCAGTGGCTTAGAGCACTTCCCCGGATTGGAAAAGACGCGGGTTCGATTCCCGCTAGTACAAAAAATCTCTTTTTCCTTATTCTCAAATAATTTATACTTTAAAAGTGGCGGAGCATGTCAAATGCTAAAAAAATATAGATCAAAAATGTTTAAAAAATCGCGCCATCAAATAGTATGAATTTTAATTGCAAAATTAAACTTACTATATCGGTTTAATGCATGTAAATGCTTCCGATAGATGGCGCTGGTCGTAAAGACAAATGTAATAAGGAGATTGGGATGGTCGAAGTACCTGTACTATAGCTCAGTGGCTTAGAGCACTTCCCCGGATTGGAAAAGACGCGGGTTCGATTCCCGCTAGTACAAAAAATCTCTTTTTCCTTATTCTCAAATAATTTATACTTTAGAAATATTTGTGGTACCCCATCGCGTCCTCTGCATTCGACTTGTTGGAATGAATGAGTTTGCGAAATTCGGATCGTTAAAAGAATGTCAGAATTTATAAATAAACCTATTAGTCTTTGAAATATAAGTGCGCACAAAATCATTGGGATTTGAGTTTAATAGAGTTTTATTGGTATTCGGATAAAATAATAAACCATTTTTGATCTTCAAAGTTATCATATACCTACTTTTGTATTTTTTTTATTTGCAACTTGACCCATAATTTTTTTTTTTGTGAAATTATCCATAAAGTTTTTCTACGAGTTTGTTTCTGTTTGTATAATATAAATGACTAGATCCTGCCCCCGACTCCGTTCGTATGGACTTTAGAATATAAATACATCACTCTGTCACATTTTAATTATCACTACTTATGTAAAAAAAGATATTCCACGGAAACTATTCATGTTTCCAGGACGAAGCCTATGTAATTTTCTGGGCTACAGACAAACACAACAAAATTTAATTATGATTAGTACAGTAGTTACAGCGTGAAAGCGTAACAGACAAGCTAACTCATTGTTGCAATTATAATATTAGTAAAAATTGAGCTATATTTATCAATATAAAACTATATGGTTGTCTGTAAAGTCGGTTTACGGACGATAATTTTAACAGGTTCCCTGTCCCATGAATCATATATAATATATAACAATTAAATTTCTATTGTGTCTACAAACGGACAGGGAATGGGTTAAGTGATAACGTCGTGAAGACATTTGATTTGTTTGACAATGTAATACTGATAGAAATCGAATGGTACATATAAAAAGGTACGATCGCGCGTGCTGCTATACAATAATTGAGATACGCGTGTTGCTCGTGACGCGTTCAGGCGAAGAATGTCATGTCGGTCGGTGGGGCAGCCGCCTCCCCCCCCCCCCACAGACGCTCTTCCTTCAGCCCGCGGCTTTCATGTGGCATCAATCCCCATATATTTTTCGGAACGTGAGTTTATTTCGTGCGTGCAGCCGGGTGTTCATCGATTTATAAGACGTTATCACGTCAAAATGTTGACACGTCTTTTCTTTCCTATCCTTCTCTTTTTGCTTTTTTTGTGTTTGTTACGCGTGAGTGATGCTCCGTCTTCCGTGAGTGAAGACGGGACAATACTGGGGGTATTGTCCCGTCTTTAGTCACGGCAACGGTTACCATCAAACAAGCCTCACCTTTTCAACCCTCGTAGCATAAAAAAACCTAAGGAGGTTGCTAATATCAAAACGCTATAGTAATAATATGTATGTAAGATTTATTTAAAAAATAATTCGCGCAAGCGATAGGCATTCACATATTGTTTAAATTTCGAATAATGTGGTAAAAAAAACCGCAAACGAACTGAATAAATTTCGTAAACGATCTCGAATTGAATGCCGTTATTACAATTTTGGTCAGACTACCGTCACGCACGGCTTAGCTCGGAAAAGTTTTGCCTCACTTCGTGACCAAGATGAACGAATATAAAGTGCTTCTTAACAAGAAAGGAAGAAACAAAGTATTTTTGAAGTATTTTTTATTGCAAAGAACAAAAAGTCAGGTGTTTTTCATATAATAACATACGCGAACTGTTTCGTCAGAAAACGTCTCCAGGTCAACATTAAAATATTGCAGGTTATAAACCACATTGTTTATTATATCTGTGACGTGATAATTATTTTTATATGTGAAAGCATTTTATAGAGTTTATTGTTGTAAAGAACCACTATACCCTTTTACAAAAAACAGACAGTACATTTTTTTTCTATATTTTAATAATTATTACAAGAAAAAGGTTTTATTAATTTTTGTTTTTTTTTTTGTGTAATGAATTTAAAATTTGAAGTATTCTGGCATAATAGCTTCGGACGTCGCATTTCCCATTACGCAATCCCAAGTAGTTGTCACGATGGCTAAATTGGCAACACCTGGGACGGTATTCCAGGAGGTGCAAGCTCAAATCCTGCTCGTGACTGTTATTTTCTATTTGACATTATTTTACTTTGCGTTCTTGGAAACAGAACGCATCGAAGCCATTGCAGTCACCGACGGCGATTCCCAATCTCCACTTCACAATTGATTTTAGATGTCTTTACGAGCACTTTCCCAGATTGGAAAGGACGATGATTCGAATCCCGCTCACAGTAAACCTCTTTTTTTACACTTTCACAAATAATTTCTCTTTTAAAGTAGTTGAGCATTTCAAGGGCAAATACATATCATAATATTAAAAAAAATTGGTTGCCTGTAAAGTCGGTATACGGGCGAAAGTTTTACGCGACAACGACTTTGAGTGGTAAAATAATTTTAATGTGAATATTCATTCGTATAGTAGGAAGAAGGATGAAATAATAATAACAATTTAAAACATTTATTTATACAAAGAATTATATTTAAAACATTAATTTATACAAAGAATCTCGCACTGAATTTCATATTAACAAAATTTTATTTCTTCGTCTCTCTCGCTCTTAGGCGGGCTAACCATGCCCGAGTGGAAGGGACGCGTGCCTCTCACTCGCTCTCATTGTGAGCGCATAACGTGAGCGGAGCGTAACGCAGTTTCTTGAAGTGTCACCCGGCAAACCAATTTATAAGACGTTGTCACGTCAAAAATATGGATTTATTAATGAAAAATGTAAGAATGTGCACTAAGTATGTTAGTACTGTCAATCCTAAAATCCGTTTCTAAACGTTTTTAGACTCCTTCTTCAAAGATTCATTAAATGCTTTGTAAATTTATGTATACGTGATTATTCATTTAAGAAGACATTTTACTCAGCCTTTAGAGCGAGTTGTTTCAATATTTGGCGACAAATTCTATAGAGATGTAGGTACCCTATCAAAATGAATAGACAGAGGAACATTGTATTGGCGTGAAATTAAAACATTGTTCTGGAACCTTATTGGTATGTGTACATGCGTGTATGTTAAGCTTTATGTTATTTGTCAACGTATTATGATGTAATGGTATTGTAGATAGAACACACTAAATCTTATCAATTATTATCTGGTTTCAAACAATAGTTCTCTCATTTCATGCTCATTTAATGATTAAAGAAAATACTCTATAGTTGTCTGTAAAGTCGGTTTATAGACGATAATTTTACGTGATAATGTCATAAATATGTTTTCTGAGAGTTTCACAAACAATGCATCGGTCGCCATACATTTTGCGGAACGTGACACTTTTTTGAGCGTGCAGCTGACGTTCATCGATTTATAAGACGTTATCACTTCAAAAGGTCATATTTTAAATAGTTATATACAAAACATTTATAATGAGAGAATGTTTTTTTTCTTTAGCCTATTAAAAGCATACACAATATCCTCAAGAAACTTAGAATATAAAAAAAACTTTAAAATATAAATAGGTACATGACTTTACAGTACATTAACTATCACCTATTTTTATTGCATATTTTTAACTGAAGCATATTTTTCTATTTGCAAAATAATCTATTTTAACAACAGGTATAAATATAAGGAAACGCAGGAATAGCGAAACATATTAATCTCGTTTTATCACAATAAGTAATACTAGCCTTTGCCCGTGGCTCCGCCGCAGCCAAAAGCTAGTTTTTAGGTTATATCTCAAGTTCCCGATATAGTAGCGGGGTAAAATGCATGCCAGTTTTTTAGTCTAATCAAGAGCTATCAAATAAAATAGTTGCAGCAAAATCCGTTCAGTAGTTTTTGCGTGATGATGAGACTAAAATTCTAAAAAAAAATTGTTTTGTGTTTAGACACGCCTATATAGCGTATTACAGTAATTTTTTCTCAAATATCTTAAATGTACACACACAGCTCTGTTACAACTTTATAAAAGTACAGATAAATTATTGAAAACCATCAAACTAAAACTGATCTGATAACGGGTACCAAAAACTAATATACTTTTTGATCAGCCATGCCGAAAGTAGGTCGCATTTAATGCAAAATGCGGGATGAAAATTCAATACAGCCCTAAGGCGTAAGTAAATTTGAAAATCGAACGAGGTCTAAGCGGTAACTTGCATGAATAGCAATGGAAAATATTTATTCTGCCTGTATCTTTTATTTGCTTCATAATTCAAAAATAGCTTAGAGCGATAGTTCTTATAGACTATTGAAAATATTACCCATTTATTAGTGGTAAATTTTTGGTGAAAAGTTTTATTTAAATTGGTTGTCAAACTAATTATTTTTTATAGCTTATGATGGCAGGCAAGCACGACCATTTTTTTTTGTTTAGGCGGGAAAAATGTACTTAATCGCACATCCCGTCGTTCGGGGCAACGAACAGGATAGTGTGGGGCCCTCACCCATTAAAGAAACCCACCGTGTGCCGTCTCTCTGCCTGTGTTAACGGACAACTGGTACTGTGTTGGATTACTTCAGTGGTCCGCCGGTGGCTTACCCTTTCAGGCACCCTCTACTGAGCGACGCATCCGCACACGGACCTTCACGGGAGGCCTTGCGGGTAGCAGACGCTTTCCGGTCCAACCACCCGTAGCCTCAGCCAGGGCGCAAGGTAAGCATGACCCACTCTATGGTAAGTGGTAATAAGAACACTGCCAAGCCGCTGCTCACTATTTCATTTCGCAGATGCAAAATTAATGAACGGACAGCTATCTTACACTAGAGCCAAAACATACCGAAGTGCCTTCATACTTTACTCATTAATAGTTTGTATTAAACAAATTACAATCGATTTTAATCGATAAACAATTACATTGTTTGTATTAAACAAATTACAATCGATTTTAATCGATAAACAATTACAGTAGCCATTTCGCGCTAATCATTCGTAGATCTCAAGTAGTTGTGTAACACTCGTTCTAAATACTTTGTAATACTTCTATTTTGTCTTCTAAAGTGTCTTCTCACTAAGTAGTGCTTAAGAGCTTCTAGCAAATGTGAAGCATCATTCAGGCAAATGTATTATTCAGTCTCATTTAGTATTACTGTGACGACGTGATTTAACGATTGTGAGTTAAGAACGTCTTTTAACAAGTATGTTGTGTTTTATGTAACTGGGCTTTTTAATTCTTTTAGTAGCAGACAAGCCATGGCTTATCTGATGGTAAGAGGCAGCTGCTGCCCATGGACTCAACTATACTAAGAGTACTGTAAAGCAAAGTACTGACGTGAAATGAATGAATATATGTCTACTAACTATAACCAAAACACAATGAGGTGGTCATACGGGTGAGGGTGGTACCGACCCGCTCGGGTCCGATAGCAAGTTTGTCCTCCCAATTGGTACCTAATCAGTCTTTGCCCGTGTCTCCGCCGCAGCCGAAAGCTAGTTTTTAGGTTATCTCAGGCTCCCGATATAGTAACGAGATAAAATGTATATCACTTTTTAAGTCTAATCAAGAGCTCAACACAAAGTGTGAAAATGTGAAATCAAAAATAACAGTCACGAGCAGGATTTGACCCTGCATCTCCTGGATACCGTCCAGATGCTTTACCAACTCAGCCATCATGACAATTGCTCAGGACTGCTAATTTCGATAACACATTCATAATTAACGTCTTGGGTGATTTATATAAAGCATATCAAATGCTGAAAATATATATTAAAAAAAATATCTAAATAATCAAGAGCCTACCAAATAAAAAATTTCATTAAAATTCGTTCCGTAGTTTTTGCGTGAAACTCGACAAAAAAACTGACAAATATTCAAAAAAAGTTTTGAGACACCTGAATAGCCTAATACAGTTTTTCTCAAATATCTTAAATGTACAGACATAGCTCTGTTACAGCTTTATTAGTATAGATAAATAGATATTGAAATGAGATTACTATCGATGCCGATCCGAGTGTGAAACAAAATTGCCTGGGTCCAACTGCTGCATATATTTTTGGCTATGCGCATCGTCAATTTGAGCTACAGAGAATTTTAAATTTAAATCCGTCACAACGAGTTCGAATATTGGGCCTTAAACTTTTTACAGCATTTATTTTTACTAACCTCGTTTCTTTTACACTATCGGTGCTTTTGAGAGTGAGAGCCAGACTGGTTGGATTAGGTACTTGTTTTAAATAGAAAATGCACTCTTGATGTTTTGTACGGATAGTTTATAATAGTTGTAAGTAACCATTGCAAATGAATTTCACAGGGTCTCCGCTGGCCACTGATGGAATGTAATATGGTTCCGGTGGCCCGCCAAAAAGGCGGAGATACGGCACACAGCGGGTTTATTTAGTGGGTGGGAGGCCCCACACTCACGTTCGTTGCTCCGAACGACAGAGTGTGCGGTTAGGAACATTTTTCCCGCCGAGAAACTAAACCGTGAAAATAATTTCCTTATAAGATTGAAATCTTCAGGAAAACTTGCTGCATACAGATAATTCTAGAGCTGGTACGTAAGTGGTGAAAATTAATTGAGGAACAACTTAGTTTCTCGGTATGACGTGGATGTTCCGCGTAAGTTCATTTTGTCATAAGAAAAAAAAACAATTACTTACATATCATCACGCCATCTACCTTGAGGGCAAGGTAGAGAGAACAGAGTGTAAAAAGGCTCTATTCTTGCATACTTATCTCGTATATAAAATAGGCAAGGTAAGTTGGTTGATCAGAGTATAACTTTTTATTCAAAAAAGGTTGTGACCAATATATTCCGAATCTATTTTGGGATATATTGGTAACAGGAACAAATAAACTTCTTTCGAGACTCCCAATATATAATACCAAGTCAGTTGCGACAGAACTTAGACTGATATTAAGGCATACCTGGGTACATCGTAAATAAAATGTTATAGTTTTATAAACATTGTTTCGTGTATACATCCAATATTTATGTAAATTTAAAATAAAGACAAAAATCTTAAGGTAATATTTTCGGCAAGGTAAATTGTTGTATTTTTTATGAAAGCTTGTGACCAATATATTCTAAAGCAATTTTGGGATATATTGTTCACAGAGACAAATAGACTTCTTACGTGATTCAACGCGGAGATTTATCAAGTCTCGTCTCCATAGGCAATAAAAATCTCTTACCTGGTATGAAACTTTGGTATCCGTATGTGTATATTGTAAGAAAATTTGTGTAAGGAGCGTAATATTAAATCCTATAGTCATAATCCCAATATTATAAATTTAAATGACTTAGACTTTTTGTATCGAAAATTTTATAGCTTTTATGAAGTAGCGATTTTTACATACCTAAGAATTAACACGCTGAAGAAGTTGTATCCGGAACCTAAAAAATAGATGCCATCATCCATCCATCCATCAGCCCTTTAAAGTCCACTGCTGGACATAGGCCTCCCCAAGAATGGGGGATAATCGCCACGTTTGGCAGGCGGGTTGGCGATCGCAGTGGATATTGTTAATACTCGAAGGAGTGCTGCTGCCCACTCCCTCAGTATTCCGTCAGTCGGCTCTTATGACTCCCATGGGTGGAGAGAGGTGGGACAATTCCAAAGCCGGCCCCACACGGCAAAAAATAGATGGATTTTTGCTAATTAATATAATATAATAATAATAATTTATTTTATTCTCACCACAACGATTAAATGCAATAACACTTAATTAGACATTTCACAAAGCGTTATGGATCGCTGGTGCCCGTTGTAGGTAAAAATGCCTGTAATACAGGTCATCAGGATTCCACTCGGATCATTACAAACAAGGAATAAGTTGGTACTAAAGTGTGTATTTGTGTGTGTGTGTGAGCGCTCACGCTTTTGTGTGGTGTGTGTGTGTGTGTGTGTGTGTATGTACGTGTGTGTGTGTACGTGGGTGTACATGTATGTGCATATGCGTGTGTGTGTGTGTGTGTGTGTGTGTGGTGTGTGTGTGTATGTGTGTGTGCGTGCGTGTGTGTGTGTGTGTGTAGCCATGCTTATGTGTGACTTGCATTTAAGTATTTAAGTGCGTATATTTACAATATATGTATTTTGCGTGCATAAATGAGCTATTTTTTATTAGGTCATAATTTCTAGCAAGCTTTCTGTGTACTCATTAGCTTTGCTGGACAAGCTATTCTTGTAATAAGCGTTTACATTTACATATATTTAGTGCATATAATGACAATAATTGATGACTGTAATTTATTGTAAAGATAAGGACCAAGAAAAATGACGTATACATGATCAGGCTCGGACAACATTGACCTACTATAAGTACGAAACCATTTCCAGGAGTGCAGAAACACCGGCAGCTGTTCGGTAGCCGTTCAAAAAGTAATTTAATCTGTCGATCGGAATATTATTGCTGCACAAATCCACTGAAAATTGAATTTCTTTCACGAATTTATAACATTTGACATTTCATAACAACGAGGTCGCTACCGGTAGATGAAAGTTTTATTTTAATTGAACAAAGGGCCTTGTGGTGACAGACACCATACACCATTTATCTATCACTAGCTGTTTCCCGCGGCTTCGCTCGCGTAAATAAATGAATACGAGTATAGGTTACTGCAAAAAAATGAAAAACTATGTTCCACGTGAATGAAGTCGCGGGTTGCACTTAGTTAACAAAGTTTGTTACTTAAACTTTATATAAGATAGCTGTTACCCGCGACTTCGTCCGTGAGTAATTTCATAAAAATAAATAAAGCAACCCTTGAAATTGTCGGTAATACAGTGCAACGGTATTACAGTACTCGGGGTTGGAACTTCATTACTGAAATGCTAGATGGCGTTGAAGTTGCTAGATTTTGAGATTTTATGACAAACAATTTTTTTTTTTGCGTATTTTTTTTAATAAAAAGTATCCTATGTTACTTCTAATACCTCCGAGAATATGTGTACAAAGTTTCATGATGATCGGTTAAGTAGTTTCACGTGAAAGCGTAACAAACAAACTTACATTCACATTTATAATATTAAGTATATGTTATGAGTTTTATATTATAAGGACAACACAGTACACATCATCTAGACTAAGTGATACTAAGCGGCTATCGTAATTTATAGATGCTGGCCACACCAGAGCCGGGGAAAGCGTGGAACTACAGATAGGTGACGATAAGATGGAAAAGAAGGATAATAGGGGAGGGGGAGAGTAAGAATATATACTGTTGCCATACGTCAATATTCTTTTAGAAAATGGTACTTCCCCGCTCCGCGTTCAAATTACTTACATTGGCTTCTTTAATAAAAACCGTAAAAGAAAAAAAAAAAATTTTAGTACCAATTGTCCCATTATTAACTTTATCAAAGATTTTGTTTGTCTGTGGTGGCAGAAGACTCATCATCAGTTGTTACATAAGCTAATTTTTTTAATAATTATATTTATTAGCTAATCTCTAAGACAGCTGTCAATTCTGTGGACGGACAGAGATGGATCTTTATACAGGTAACCCAACATTGCCGTCTGGGGCCGGCTTTAGAATTGTCCCACCTCTCTCCACCTATGGGAGTCGTAAGAGCTGACTAAGGGAATACCGGGGGAGTGGGCAGCAGCACTCCCTCGATTATTAACAAAATCCACTGCGATCGCCAAACCGCCTGCCAAGCGTGGCGATTACGGCACTATCCCCCATATGAGCGAAACACACGTTGTGGCGTTGTCTTGGGGAGGCCTATGCCCAGCAGTGGACGTCGAAAGGCTGATGGATGGATGGAACCCAACATTTGTTTTTATACTTACAATTTAATGTTAAATGGCTTTACAAACATAATTATAATCTACCTACAAACTTATAGCATACCCAAACTCATAATAACTATTTGTGGGAACCCTTTTTTCTGTCCCACTAAACACGGATCTCCTCTCACGCTGAGGAGATTAGGCCATAGTCCACCAAGCTGGTCCAATGCGGGTTGGCAAACTTCACAAGCCCCTGAGAAAATCTCTCAGGCATGCAGATTTTCTCACGATGTTTTCCTTCACCGAGTAGTGATAAATTGTAAACAAATACATACCATCCATCCATCAATCAGCCTTTCGACGTCCACTGCTGGACGTAGGCCTCCCCAAGACAACGCCACAAGGTGTGTTTCGCTCATATGGGGGATACTGCCGTAATCGCCACGCTTGGCAGGCAAGTTGGCGATCGCAGTGGATGTTGTTAATACTCGAGGGAGTGCTGCTGCCCACTCCCTCGGTATCCCTCAGTGGGCTCTTACGACTCCCATGGGTGGAGAGGGGTGGGACAATTCTAAAGCCGACCCCACACGGCAAAACAAATACATACATAACTTCGAAAAATCAGAGTTGTGTGCACTATGTGGTCTGGACCTTGGACTAGGCATTGAACTTGCCACCGAACAGGGGCCCTTCGTTGCCCCGAACAGGGGCCCTGTTCGGCCTGGGGCCCTCACCCTCTAAAGAAACCCACCGTGTGCCGTCTCTCCGCCTTTATTGGCGGGCCACCGGAACCATATTAGATTCCTTCAGTGGGGTTTCTTTTACCCCAACCAATATTATTTTATCGTAAGTCATCGCTGACGTCTGTCGTGGTAATTTTAAAACGATGTCCCCAAATACGTACCTGTATACAAAGGACGGTTGACGTCACGCACGATTAACTATCACATATCGATTATTCTTTCACAATAGTTTTTTGTTTCTCTAACAACAAAAGTTTACTTTTACGGTATATTAGGCACAGACGGACCGAACAAACCAGTAATTGAAAAAGTATGTACTATTTTTTTCCTCTCAACTCATTACTGTTTACTACTATGTATTTGGAACGGATCTTCTTTCATAGCGAGGAGGATTTAGTCCGCAGTACATCACGCTGCCAAATGCGAGTTAGCAGACTTCAGCAGTCGAAACATTTTCTAAGGCTTGCAGGTTTTTTTCACGATCTATTTCAATATAGAAGAATTTAGAAAAGACTTAGGGATTTACCGCGTAATATCTGGAACTCAGACTACAGGTCGAACTCATTAGATACCACTGTGTTTGATGTGGTACATAGTTCTACCACTAGGCTATTACGGCATACTACTGAAGTAATGCAACATAGTTCCAGTGGCCCGCCAACATAGGCGGAGAGTCGGCACACGGCGGGTTTATTTAGTACACTACTCTGTTCGTTGCCCCGATCGACGGGGTGTGCGTTTAGGTACATTTTTTGCCGCCTTAACAAAAAGATATTACGGCATATTTATGTTGTTATCGTTATAATTATATAATTATATTTTCTTGTTGTGACTTTTAGCATTTGACATGCTCAGCTATTTTACATACCTAAATATTTTTTTAAACTGTAAAAAGATAAATTTTCAACAAACTTGCGTCTTTATCCAATCCGGGAGGCTAAGACCGCTAAGCTATCGTAATTTACTTGCAGCTCCCAATCTCCAGCTCAAAATGTTATTTAGAACGTTTGTTTCTTTACTGTATTAGGCTATAATAATAATAATTCAGGATATATATATATCCTGAAATATTATATATATATATACTGGGATTGATCTATCATTACTAACAGGACTATTAATACGCCTGATATAGTGCTGGTGGACCGATCAGAGCGCCGTGCACTAATTGTCGATGTCACTGTTCTGCATGACGAGAATCTCGTGAAAGCTGAAAAAACAAATTAAATTTTTGTATTTAGCTCACAAGATTACCGACATGTATGTATGGGATGTTGATTCGACAATTATTGTTCCGATAGTCATATCGGTTAATGGACTGATCGCCAAGAGTCTCGATCAACATCTAAAGAGACTCTCGTTAGACAGCTGGATTAAGGGCTTGATGCAAAAGGCAGTACTCCTCGACGCGGCACGTATTGTGAGGAGGTTCCTTTCTCTGGAGCCCTAAACACCGGCAGCTTGGTCCCTGCACCCGGTGTCGGTGGCCCACTATTTTATACATTTTTAAATTAATTATATTCTGTTGTGTTTATTTTTTGTTTGTGTTTTATAGTAGTGATTGTGTGTATTTTTATAATGTATGAAATATGTAAGAAATTAAATAAAGAGAATAATAATTCTTTATCTGTAGATCATAGGTACGTTAGATGTTACAATATTAGGATTTTAACCATGCTTTCTATGTCTTACCAATACAAATGGTGTACTACTTAAAAATTTCTTACAACTATATCTATTATATAAATCACACTCTCACTCACCATACAAAACACAATAGTAGGAGTAACTACCATTGTTTTACACCGATCTTCTGTGAGAGGACATTACTTCTCCGATCGAGTTAGCACATTCATTCTGGGACAAGCAACGATCTAACACTAGAAAAATAACTTTTTTATATGTAGAGGTTATAGGCATAGAAGGTATAAGAATAGAATAAATTTAACGCAATGGATACAATAGGCGTTAAAATACGTTACCTCCGTCACGCTTTATAAAGACATTAATTTGGTCCTTATCTCTTGGTAACTACTAAGGCTATTATTCGAAGGACATTGCCCTGAGTTTGGTCTCACAAATATATAACTAGCTCCCTGGATTTTACTCGCTCAAGGATTTTGGGATTTTATGCAGAATTGGATAATTTATTTGTGAAGAAAAGGGATTGCTTATTTTGGTAAGGGTTTTCTATAGGTATATAATATTTTATTATTCAAACTGCTAGTGCCATTTCCCTTTTATTGGTGCCATTTTGTAAAACAAAAATAATTATATTAATGTTCTTAATATTAGTTTTGATTGTGACAGAAACTGCCAGTTGGATCATTTGCTACTAGATTATGCCTGCGATTTCATCCGCGTAGACTCCAGGCTATTAATACTTTATTCTAGCTTACTAATAATGTCTTTACAAAAATAGAAACACCACAGGAATTTCGTTTTCCCGGGATAAAAAGTAGTATGTCCCTTTCTGGGTGCCAGACTATATGTATAAAAATTCAATTCATTTAGTGACAACCGATTCAGTATATATGGCGTGAAAGCATAACAAATAAAAAAACACACCTTCTCATCCATCCATCCATCCATCCATCAGCCTTTCGTCGTCCACTGCTGGACATAGGCCTCCCCAAGAGAACGCCACAGCGAGCGGTCATGTGCCGACCGCATCCTTTTTTTGTGTGCTCATTATGGGGGATAATGCCGTAATCACTACGCTTGGCAGGCGGGTTGGCAATCGCAGTGGATAATGTTAATACCCGACGGAGTGCTGCTGCCCATTCCCCTGGTATTCCCTCAGTCTGCTTTTACGACTCCCGTGGGTAGAGAGGGGTAGGGCAATTCTAAAACCGGTCCCACACGGCACCTTCTCATAATATAATATTAATCAGGAAGCAAGGACATAGATTTTACATTGTAGCACTTTGTGTTCTGAGCTTATCACGCAAACAGTGACAGACTGAGACTTATTCTTAAAAAGAATCGAATCGCGTTCGAATCCACCCGAGGTCGAGATCACACCTCTAACTTTTTTGAAATTATGAATGTTTTTGCTGACGAATTATCACTGTTAAACACAAAGTGAAAAATGTGAAATCGAAAATAATAGTCACGAGCAGGATTCGAACCTGCATCTACTGGATACCGTCCAGATGCTTTGCCAATTCAGCCATCGTGACCCTTGCTCCTGACTGCTAATTTCGATAACACATTCATACTTAACGTCTTTGGGTGACGCCTGCACCATCTGCCGGAAGTATTTTCATACATTATACCGACCAGGTAAACTTAATTTTACAATTAAGGTTTTACCTAATAATGACGCAAACCCTATAAATATTTAGATATTTTTATATATATTTTTAGCGTTTGACATGCTTAGCAACATACATTTTTTTCGATTTCACATTTTTCACTTTGGGTTTAATGTATGTTGCTAAGCATGTCAAATGCTAAAAATATATATAAAAATATCTAAATATTTATAGGGTTTGCGTCATTATTAGGTAAAATCTTAATTGTAAAATTAAGTTTACCTGGTCGGTATAATGTATGAAAATACTTCCGACAGATGGTGCAGGCATCACCCAAAGACGTTAAATATGAATGTGTTATCGAAATTAGCAGTCAGGAGCAAGGGTCACGATGGCTGAATTGGCAAAGCATCTGGACGGTATCCAGGAGATGGAGATTCGAATCCTGCTCGTGACTGTTATTTTCGATTTCGTATTTTTCACTTTGTGTTTAATGTATGTTGCTAAGCATGTCAAATGCTAAAAATATATATAAAAATATCTAAATAAATTATCACTGCCTGAAGTGGAAAAACATCACGAAGAAACACGCCTGAGATATTTCTCCACAGTTTGTGAACTTCCCTTAACAAAAAATAATGGGGTGGTGGCACTTGTATCCTTAGTCCGTCACTATCGATTAAAAATCATAGAATATAATTTATGGAGCGGAGATAAATTGTCTACACCTTGAGATTGTATTTAATTGAAGAACTAATATTTTTATGTTTTTTTTTTAACATGTTACCTGTTTATAATTAATAGTCACAGCCATTTAAATTAACATATAGTGCGAGAATATGAAGTCGAAATAACAGTCAAGAACAGAATTTGAACCTGCATCTCTTGGAGTACTGTCCCAGATGCTTCGCTAATTCAGCCATCGTGACAATTGCTCGGTTGCAAAGGGTTTGACGACAGTAGCAAACAGTAGCAATTTAGTGATAATGTCGAGAACTTCAGACTTTCAAGTTCGACCTCCAATCTGAGCTCGAGGTTTTAATCTGAGCGACAAACATGCTACTCTTACTTTTCAAAATTATATCATCTGTTGAGAATCATTACTTCCCGGTAGAGGAAAACAACATGAAAACCCTCACATGCTTTTTTTTGTTTAGGTGGTAAAAATGATTAACATTTTTTCCCACCTAAACACCTACCGAACACCGTGTAGTTATGGGTAACGAGCGGTACTTTTTGTATGTTTTATTCTCTAATACACATCTTTCACATATACCGTAGGTATGAACTCGTTAACCCTGCTCTGTATGATTCGTGTCCACCACCCGGTTAATCTGTTTAAAAACAAGAACAATAAAAAGAGAAGTCAAAACTCATGTACTTTTTATCTTGCTACTAAATTGGAAACCTGAGACACAACTAAAAAAAATAGCCTTTAGATTTCGCCGCAGGCAAAGGTTAGTTAATAATACGACTGTAACATTTCAAAATAAACTTCCTAATGGGTTTTCGATCCTATTTCTATCCAATTTGCATCAAAGTTTTAAAACCGGTGAGATCATCCACAAAGAGATTAAATCATTGCCGAATGTATCGTTAATTAAAGTGAGTGAGAATGGAACTTAATGAATTTTTAACTGTATCACGTGATCCATTAGCTACGTTTTATTAGTATTTCACTATATATTACTCTTTTGATAGGAATCCTAAATTATAAAATATATTCCTATTATAAAATAAGTTCCTCTTTTAATAGTAATCCGTTCATCTATGAATAGCCTGCAAAAAATGTAACGAATTTCCTAATCTCAATCTGAGATCGTGTCATTGCTATTAACCTTTCAAAATCACCTAATGCTGGTTGATGTACCGTACTTTGGAGATGGAAATGCGGATAATGAAAACACACGTAGCACAACAGCACAACAAACTTAATAATAAGTGTAAATATGAGCACGTATAATGTTTTTATATTGAAATAAAATTACTGGCTGTTTCCATGAGCGTATTTCATTAAAACTATTCGCATGTTTGCTATTTAAATGAAAATTAAAATGCAATTTGTAGTGCAAAATAATATTTTATAACAAATGTGTGAATTTGTACTGCTGTTGACATATTAATTTAATGTCTTGGGTCCTACAAGCTGGCATACAGTTGATAGAAATAATAGAAAAGTAATCTTTTCTAGATGTATTGATAGTCGTTCTTAGGACGGATTCGACCAAACAAGAATACATTTTATTCCTAGAATAAATGGCTACTTACTCGAGAATAAATCAATTTTATATTTTACCAACAACTATTTGAAGAATAGCGAGCCTATTCGGGAATAGTCACTATACCACCGATAAACATCGAATAAGGATTTTTTTTTTTTTTTTTTTTCCAAGAATAAAAAAATGCCGTCATCTTTTTTGTGCTGTCATTTTAATTCGAAAATTTTAAACTATACAATGACAGCTACTTTCCCACACTATAATACGACAAATAAGAGTTGAGATGAGTTAAGTCCTCACCTTCCGGCTTGTGCAGGTGCTGTCGGGGCATGGTTGCCTCGGCAAGTACCTATACACAGTCGCTAGGAGGGAGGAGACTCCCTGCTGCCACCACTGTGACTGCAGTGAGGACTCGGCGCAGCACACGCTCGAGTCGTGCCCGGCTTGGGCTGAGCTGCGCCGGGACCTCACTGCAGTCATCGGAGAGGACCTGTCGCTGCCGGCTGTCGTTCGATCGATGGTCGGTGGCGATAAGTACTGGACCGCGGTCGCCAACTTCTACGAGAACGTCATCTTGCGGAAGGAGGTGGCGGAGAAGTCCAGGGAGGCAGACCTCTCCTCTGGTCCGACTCGCCACCGGAGCCTAATGCCGCCCTAGCCGAGGCTGCGGGCGGTTGGACCGGAGATTGTCCTCCGCCCGCGTAGAGCCTACCACGAAGGTGCGACGCCCCAGGTGCGTGGGGACGTTGCTCAGAGAGGAAGCCCAACAGGGCTAGCCGCCGCACGGACCACTGAAGTATATACGCGATACCAGTGGTCCGCCGAGTATGGGCGGGTGACGGTGCACGGTGGGTTTTTAGTGGGTGAGAGCCCCACACTGCCCCGCTGTCTCCCCGGGCAGCGGGGTGTGCGGTATGTACAAATTTGCCCATTAAAAAAAAAAGCTGCGTCCCGTTTGTAGAACAACTTATTTTTGCCGGGTACCTATTACATTCACTTCGCTATTCGCGAATAGCTATTACAAGTATAGTTATACGTCAGATTGCGTGGAAAAACAACTGTTGATTATCTAGAGCATAAAATCGTGGAATAGATTATTCTTGATATAGTTATTCTTGTATATGTATATTCGAATTTGTTCGAATACGCCTAACATACATATTATAGATTTTTAGTGGTAGAGAGTTGCTTGTCCTAGTATGAATGAATGAATTAAATTGCCAGCTTGATTGAGGAAGTACTACCTCTCACAGAATGTCAACGTGAAACAACGGCAGGTACTTAAGTAATTAGGTACTCCTACCGTTGTGTTTCGTATGGTGAGTGAGAGTGTCGGAGGCAAACCCTCTCCTTATCCTCTCCTCATTATCGTTCCTTTCCGTTATATCTCTGGTATAGCGAGACTCTGTAGGCTATATTAATCGATTATCATCCAGTGGGCCGTATGCCGGTTTATCCCGCGTTGTATAAATAAGTATTATAAAGCATGATATTCAGCATGATGCTAAACCACTTTTTATAAAAAAAAAACCACTGCAGAAATTATATAAAATAATGAAAAAATAATGTATTCAATAGCGCGCGTCTATTATATATTTTTCGATACGCCAATCACCAGGGCTTCCAAACAAGAACAATATGTAGGGTATCTACTTAGATACTACTTAGTATTGGCGTAAACTTTGAACTAACGCTAAATTTCTACGATGAACAGTTTCCAGGCATCATGTGCTAAACTTACGTATAACATTAATCAGTATGCAAGTAAGCTGTTGTTACTTTAAGTTATTGCTCGTTATAAAGAGAAAGTTACAACAATGTACGAGCTGTGTTCCAAACTACTTACCCATTTTACGTGTACAAACCAATTTGATCTTACAAGTTTGTTTAATCGTGTACACGTAGCCTTAGGCCTCGGTCGCGAACTCAGCGGGAGCGGGGTGGTGGCGGCGGCGGCGCGGAGAGCGGCGCGGTAACACTCTTACGTCTTGAAGCCAGCGAGCAGATCGCAGGATCGCACGGCGTTAGAGTGGCGTAGTGTTGTGTTACGAGACATTAGTATCTTTGTTCGTGTCTTCTACTTACTTACTTATCATCATGCCATTTCCCTTGCGGGGTAGGCAGAGAGAACAGAGTGCCAAGAGGTTCTATTCTTGCATACATCTCTCGCTTCCTCAACATTCATAACTCTCTTCATACACGCTCGCCGGTTTCGGAGACTCCTGACTCCGCCTTCCTTTAATACATGACCGATTTGATCTAGGTAGGTGAGTCTTGGTCTTCTACTACGTCACTATGTCAATGCAGACGCGGGTGCCGCTACATTGGTGGGTACCAATGTACTGCTCGTACGCCGCTCGGCGCACGCTCCTCGCGCCGCTGCCTTCGAGGCCAGTTTCATAATGTATGCATTGGAACGCGCAACTCCCCGCGTCGCCGCCACCGCCGCCCCGCTGAGTTCGTGACTAAGGCCTTATACCACTAAGTTAGGAGAACCCATGGAACTTTGATTGTAATATTTATAATCTTATATAAAATTACTTTTTACGGCTCTGCCATGGACATACTACTAGTTGCTTTCATAGAACTCATATTAGTTTACACGACACGTCAATTATGAAATGATTTTTGTCGATATTTATATTACGAGACTGGCAACCAAGCATACGGCCCGCCTGGTGGTAAACGGTTACCGTAGCTTATAGACGCTAGCAACACCAGAGGCATCACTTGTGCGTTGCAATTTCCCAGGAACAGCGATAGGTAAAGAGTGACGAATTGAGCAAGTGGAAACTAAGGATAATTGGGATAAGAAGAGAGTATGGGGCTCCGGCGCTCTCACTCACTATACGATATGAAAGAAAGTCCATTTTCTGGGTTTTGAGTTATTGCAAACAGAAATACAGACAGACGCAGTGAGAAGACTTTGTTTTGTAATATTTATAGGTTTTTTTAAACCTACTAGCCTATGCCCGCGGCTTCGCCGCAGCCAAAAGCTAGTTTTTAGGCTATAGCCTATAGAGATATCCTGAGATATATCTCAGGTTCCCTATATAGTAGCGGGATAAAATGTATACCAGTTGTTAACTCTAATAAAGAGCGATGAAACAAAAAAAATTTGCATCAAAATCCGTTCAGTAGATATTGCGTGATGCGCGAACAAACAAAGAGACAAACAGACAAAACATCTAAAAAAATCGTTTGGTGTTTATTCTAGTTTTTAAGTCTAATCAAGAGCTGTCATATAAAAAAAATGAATTGAAATTCGTCTAATAGTTGAGACACATATAGCCTAAATCAGTATAGCATCATAACATATAGCCTAAATCAGTATTTTTTTCTCAAATATCTTAAATGTACAGACATAGCTCTGTTACAGCTTTATAATAGTATATAGATAAATATAACTTTTTTTATACATTTATTTCAGATAAAAAAATCCACCTATAAAAAAAAAGAAGTTGTAAAAACTATTATGATTGAACAAAATTATTTCTAAATATATATAGTGAGAGTAAACATGAGGGAGTAAACATATTTAGACAAATTTTAGTGTTATTAGCAATCAAATAACACAACATTTTAACTAAACATGTTTACACACACCGATATACGAGATATGTTGTGTAATATTGTTATGTGTCTCGTTACTCCAGAAATAGCGTTGCCGGGTTATACATATCTAAGATAATATTTTAAATATTTGTGACTTTATTACTAAGTGCAATGATTGTAATTAGGTTGTACTTAAAACTGTTTTAAAACCTTTGTCTCAGTTCGTTAGTAAACAGATGTAGCTGTATAAGTATATATTCACACTGTTTCTTATAAGTATTGATGATTGAAGATATCCATAAACACATTAAATAGGTATATACAACGCTACACAGATAACAATAAAAAAAACTATTTCATTTTTCAAGTTAAACACGCTTGTTATACTCAAAGAGGTAACTGACGCGTAAAATTTGAAAAGACAGCGCTGTGGAAATGGCCTATCACGGATATTGATAGGAGCGCGCAAACTTTTATACGTGACAGTAATAGTTTTCACTTGCTACCTACTTTTATAACTTCCCGCTAAGAAAATTGAAAATTTTCAAAAGTTGGGAAATTATTGGTTTTACCCCGTTTTTCGAAAATCGAGTTTTCAACGGATGTTGACGTTTTGAGGTCCTAGGAAGCTTCCCCGAATGTTTCCGCGATTATGTCTGTATGTATGTGTGTGTGTGTGTGTGTGTCGGCTTGACCGATTTCATCAGGGTTGGCGTCATTCGAAAGAACTTGACTAAACTTAGATTTTGAATACAATTAGAACTGAACCGGTACATCTTGAGAAATCACAAAAAAACTATTTTTTTTTAAATGTGTTTTTTTTTAATAACTTTTAAACGGTTTTACCGATCGATTCGAAAAACTAATCTGGGGGGTTAGACGGAATCTCATATCTCACATGTCGATCGTATCGTGATCACTGTGATTGGTTGAGAGATCACCGTGATTGGCCAACGGATTATTGCGACACCACGCGTCGGTTTCTCTACCAATCACAAGCAAGTCGATCGTTGTCGATTGTGAGATATAAGATTCCGTCTAACCCCCCCAGCTCTTAACATCAAAAAACCACGTTGATTGCCCCCAGTCCGGTCAAAATCGGTTGATTCGTTAGTGAGATATCGTTGTCGAAAAAAAATTAAAAAAATGTTTTCTTCAGAATTTTTATGAAATTTTCAGTCAGCCTGTTTGAGCTTTAAGATTCTCCAAAGAACTCAAAAAGCTGCGGTGAATGCCGTGAATTACGAGAAAATCGGTTCATTCATTCAAAAGTTATTGCGATTTGAAAATTCAATGAATAGTGTTTTATGAAACCTCTATCAGATTTTTGAGCTCGAAGAGTGCAATTTTGAGCGCTTAAGTATCAAATTAGCGGGAAGTTGCAGGGATGGCCTTTAGGGTCAACCGTTTTCCAGATTTTTTTTTATTGCTTATGATGGCAGACGTGCCGGGCCCACCTTATGGTAAATGGTAATCGTCGCTTATGGACTCAACTATACCAAGAGCAAGCCAATATTATTTATGTCAAGCCGCTGTGCACCATTTCATTTCTCAGATATGAAATGAAAGAATAAACGGCTATCTTCTGCGATAGCCAAAACACGCTGACGTACTTTATGACCGGTCACACAGGACACGGTGCTACCGACCCGTACGGGCCCGATAGCAAGTGAGTACTCTCACTTGGCAGCAACCCAGCCCTACCACCAGAAATGCTACGGGTGATAATTGCTTACTTCCCTTAGTCACCTTGTACGAGACCCGTGGGAAAGAATGGGGTAGTGTCACTTGTATTCTTAGTCCGTCACCACCAATCTTAATAATACTTTCCAATATTTATATACACTAGGTTATATCAAAAGGTTAACCAGTGATGATAATACGTCTTCATCTGGCACATAAATAATGTATATATACATATACAAAAATAGCCATCCTATAAATTCGAGATAAAAAACCTGTGTTCTTCTCTGTACTCCGGAATATACGTATGCCAAATTTAATGACGTGTGGGGCCGGCTTAAGAATTGTCCCAACCCTCTCCACTCTCCACCCATGGGAGTCGTAAGAGCCGACTGAGGGAATACCCAGGGAGTGGGCAGCAGCACTCCTTCGAGTATTAACAACATGCACTGCGATCGCCAACCCGCCTCCCAAGCGTGGCGATTACGGCACTATCCCCCATTCTTGGGGAGGCCTATGTCCAGCAGTGGACTTTAAAAGGCTGATGGATGATGATGGATGATATATAACCTGAAAACTAGCTTTGGCTGCAGCGGAGCCGCTGGCAAAGGCTAGTTATAACATAAACGGTATATGTCTATCGAGTTTTATTAATTGCAGGCCTCATAAGCGAAGCGTTGAGGTGGGTAATACTCCCGTTTTACACGGAACAACTGATTATTCAAACTTAAAATGTCTCTATTTGTCATATATTGCACTTGTAAAATAATATCTACACACACATATAAAGATCAAACATTATTTTTAACACTCATTATCGGGCCTCGTGGCGTAGTCGGTAGTGTAACTGACTTCCGTGCATGAGGTCGTGGGTTCGATTCCTACTCAGGACAATTATTTGTGTGATGAACACAGATATTTGTACTGCGTCTGGGTGTTTTCTATCTATTATATGTATGTATTTACAAAAAAAAAGTAGTATATGTATTATATCCGTAATCTGGTACCCATAGCACAAGTGTTAAGCTTAGTTTGGGACCAGAGGACGTTGTGTGAAAAAATGTCCGTAAATATTTATTTATTTATTATATTTTTGATGCCATTTTTGTTATTTAAACTAGTTAAAAAACTGTTTGAAAAAATTCTGGCTTGGGCGTCCGTGTGAATGTTAACACGATAACGACCAAAATACTTTACTAACGAATTATTTTATTTTCGGTTACGAATTATTATGATTAGGATAGAGCCCTATCACTTTTCCAGGTCTGATTCGATGTGGTTAGGTAGGTACGTACTACCTCAATGAATACATACTTTGTGTGTATAATACAGACAGGCAAAATCCTATTACCTACCTAATTGTTGTTTTTTCTTGTTGTTCTAATAAAGACATAAAATTACTTTTATTTCAATATCTACAATGCACAGACATCGGCTTGTTATATATTTTATTACATATATAGATTACAAATTATAATTTGTGAATAAGAAAAAAGATTATTTTAGTACAGGCGGTACTCGAACCTGCGTCCCTTCCTATCCGGGGAAGTGCTCTTTTTCCTTATTCATAAATTATAATTTGTACTTTAAGAGTAGCTGAGCATGTCAAGTGCTAAAATATTGATCAAAATGTACATATATAGATATTAATATTAAGTACCTATACCTACATTTTTCGTTTGGAATTTTTTTAGGTAATTATTTCTATAGAGTTAAACACAAAGTGAAAAATGTGAACTCGAATATAACAGTCACGAGCAGGATATGAACCTGCATCTCCTGGATACCGTCCAGATGCTTTGCCAATTCAGCCATCGTGACAATTGCTCCTGACTGCTAAATTCAATAACACATTAATACTAAACGTCTTTGGGTGACGCCTGCGCCATCTGTCGGCAGTATTTTCATATATTATACCGACCTGGTAAACTTAATTTTACAATTAAGATTTTTACCTAATAATGACGCAAACCCTATAATTATTTAGATATTTTTATATATATTTTTAGCATTTGACATGCTTAGCACTATACATTAAACACAAAGTGAAAAATGTGAAATCGAAAATAACAGTCACGAGCAGGATCCTGCTCTAATGTATAGTGCTAAGCATGTCAAATGCTAAAAATATATATAAAAATATCTAAATAATATTTCTATAGACAATAAATATTTATGACAATTTTTTTATTGCATTTAGTGGAAGTCGAGCCACGGCCCATCTGATGGTAAATGGTAACGCTCATGGACTCAACTATACTAAGAGTATTGTCAAGCCGCTGCTCACCATTTCATTTTACCGATATGAAATGAAAGAATAAACGGCTCTCTCCTGCTACACCCAAAACGCAACGTTGTGCTTCATGGCCGGTCACACGGAAGATAGTGGTACCAACCCGCTCGGGCCCGATACCAAGTGAATACTCCCACTTGGTACCCATCCCTACCACCAGTCATGCAATGGATGATAATTGCTTACTTCCCTTAGTTGTCTCATACGACACCCGTGGGAAGAATGGGGTGGTGACACTTGTATTCTTAGTCCGTCACCACACGGGCAAAACTCTTTCGAATCTGTTAATTTATATTTTGAATTTAAAAAAAGCTTTAATATTAGTTTTTGCGTATTCCAAATTAAATAAAAAATAAATGGTAAAATGTATATGTAATTAATTAAAAAAAAAACAAACATAAATGCAAAAAGGAAACTTCTTTAGAAGATTCGATCCTGGACTCTGTCGACCTGAAGCACACTAGCTGCTAAATCGACAGCGAACACAGCGTAAACTATGGTGAAATACTTGTATCATAACATTATTGATTATTATATTATTGCACGCCTCAAAAGCGAAGCGTTGAGGTGGTTACTATTCTCGTTTTACACAGAACAACTGATTTTTCAAACTGAAAATGTCTCTATTTATCATATATTGCACTTGCAAAACAATATATACACACACATATCAAGAAAAAACACAATTTTTGACACTCATTATATTTTTTATGGCATTTTTGTTATTTAAACTAGTTAAAAAACTGTTTAAAAAAAGTTCTGTCTTGGACGTCCGTTTGTTGTAGGTAATGTATGTTAACACGATAATAACGGAAATACTTTACTAATCGAGTATTTTTTTTTATGATACAGTATAACTACGAATAGAGCCCTATCACTTTTCACGGTCTGATTCGATGTGGTTTAATTGTTATTAAATAAACAAAAAAATACTGAATATTTACGCTCGACGCGACACCAAAACCAGCGCTATACCTTTCATGAGAACTATTTATATAGACCAATATAGAAGTACTTCTTAAAATTAACGCTAGATGGCGTATAAGACATGAAACCCACATTAGTACTTTTTCAAATTAGCGCTATCTATGTGATTTATTGAAAACTGCTAAGTAAGATCAATACATTATAAGTTATCAAATAATCAATTTTATTGTGAAAAAATTGGAGATTATGAGGCGTGCAGTTTTGGATTTTCCAAATTTTTTTATTATACCAACCAGGTAAACTTAATTTTACAGTTAAGATTTTACCTAATAATGACGCAAACCCTATAAATATTTAGATATTTTTATGTATATTTTTAGCATTTGACATGCTTAGCAACATACATTAAACAAAAAGTGAAAAATGTGAAATCGAAAATAACAGTCACGAGCAGGATTTGAACCTGCATCTCCTGGATACCGTCTAGATGCTTTGCCAATTCAGCCATCGTCAACTTAATTTTACAATTAAGATTTTACCTAATAATGACGCACTCTATAAATATTTAGATATTTTTATATATATTTTTAGCATTTGACATGCTTAGCAACATACATTAAACACTAAGTGAAAAATGTGAAATCGAAAATAACAGTCACGAGCAGGATTTGAACCTGCATCTCTTGGATACCGTCCAGATGCTTTGCCAATTCAGCCATCGTGACCCTTGCTCCTGACTGCTAATCTCGATAACACATTCATACTTAACGTCTTTGGGTGACGCCTGCACCATCTGTCGGAAGTATTTTCATACATTATACCAATCAGGAAAACTTAATTTTACAATTAAGATTTTACCTAATAAAACTAAATACCTGTACTTGAGTGAGAACTTAAGATATATTTAAGAAGACTGTTTAATGCTCTATTATGTTTTTATGAAAATAAATATCTAAAGATATTTTTTTTCTATTTTATATTTATTTATTACTTTTAAATTCCTCTAATGTGTCATTTTTTTAGACAAATTATTCAAAGATTTCATAAAATAAAACACTTTTATTTGTTAATACTCTGTATAGTTTTTAAAATAATACATGTATGATTTTGCATAGTTATTAAGAGTTATATTAGAAACAGAAGGTATCAAAACTATACATATATGTATAAAGCTATTTAGCAAATTTTTAGACAAAAGATAACCTGACCATTAGAAAACATTATTAAACAATATTTTACGCAAAAAAATTGAAATTATTTAGCATAATTCGTGAAAAATCTATTTTTGTTATTTTTCACTTAGGGCCTAGAAGTGAAAAATAACAAAAATAGATTTTTTTACTTGCGTAATACTTGATCTAATAACTAAAACATTCTAAAAACAGTAGGTAAGTATCAGAAAAAAACACAATGTAATAACAAAATGATAAAAATCAAACTTTAAATTTCCTATTTGATTAAACGAAGTTTTATAAAATAATGTTCTTGGTGCATCTTTCGTTATCATAATTATTGTCACAGCTAATATTGTAATAGATTTTGTTTGTATGCCCAGGCGTATCCTGTTCTAAAGTTTTGAACAACTCAAAATCGCAAGAACTTATTTCAGTCAAGGTTTTCTTCCTTTTCCTTCGCTGACCTGAACACTTCAGGGTACTGGCTTGGCACGTAAATATGCCCAGATTTTAAGCTTTTCTGTATCTGTTTTGACAGCTGCATAACCTTCTTTCAAAAATAAAATAAATCATTTACACTTACACCCATCCCTGATGGATTTTAAGATCCATTGCTGGACATAGGCATACACTTACTTCGTCGTATTGCTACAGTGGTATTTAAATTAGGTATTATTTTGTAAACTACATCGTTTGAAACCATTGCAATGTTGAAAATTAATATGGATAGAACATTAATAAACGTAATGTAAAATTTGGAAGTACGTGGGTATTAGAAAAAAAAAATTACACCATCATTTTCTTTCAAATTTTCAGATTCATCCATACCAACGGATGCTTATGGTGTGTTATCGCGTAAAACTATATCAATCATGAACTTGTTTCTTGAGTTCCACTTCATTTTGTCCTAATAAAGTAAAAATTAAGCATTGTTGCAACAGTTGTAACGCGTTCTAATATAAATTATAAACGCTATATAAATCAGAATTACAGACACATTATTAAATAATACTCAATAAAATACTTGTCTTGACAGACAGTATAGTTATATCACATGTTATAACATTTCTACTTATTATATAACTTCGTGTATTAACTATCGCTAAATCAATAAAAGTATCATTTAAAATGATATGACAGTTCTATTCCCTAATTTTAAAATACGTAGTTAGAATAACTCAAAAATATGGTTACTTCACATGATGCGACTGTCTTTTTGCAAAAATCAAAGCAATTATTTGAGAATTACTTACGGTAATAGGGTCATTACACAGGTTATGACAGTACTACATGCACTATATGTACGCCCGCTGTGTATTAACTTTGATATGACACTATTTGCACTGCAAAAGGTAGGAAAGTGGCTCAGTGAAAAAGGGTATTAAATACCATATCTCGGTGAGGAATCACACTATAATTATGACGTTTTTTTAGTAGATAAAGGTTGCATTTGCGATTCTTAGCGGATACTTATCTCAATTTCGTATTTTATGTGTTGTGACACTGTCGTTGCCGAAAGCGAAAAGGTAACACTGTCGTTGCGAAAAGGTAACTTCATAGCGCCCCGTGTATCTGCTGAAGAGCGTCTGCGGGTGGGAAAGGCGGGCGGCTGCGCTGGTCGACGCCGCCTGCGACATACCGAGTCACCGACCGACATAAAATTTTTCGCCCGAACGCGTCCCGGGCAACACGCATATTATCTCAATTATTGTATAGCAGCACCCGCGATTGTACCTTTTTATATGTACCATTCGATTTCTATCATAGGTTTGTTTAAAAGTACAAACCTAATTTCTTCATTTTCAACCCTTTTACATCGCTAACATTTCTGAAACTCTCAGAAAACATATATGACGTTATCACGTAAATCGTGGGTTAACCGACTTTACAGACAACCAAATAATTTATTTTTTGTTTGAATATAACTTAATATAACTTGACATGCAAGATAGTAAATCACGAGCATGATTCGAACTGCATCCCCGGAATAAGTGCTCTGGACCGCTATCACAGTCACCTAATGGTGACACCCAATATCCACTTCACATTTATTTTTAGATTTCCTTATGATTTCTATTATAGCACTTGACAACTTCAGATACTTTAATAAGTTTAATAGAACAAATTATTTGTGAAAGTCGAAAAAGAGATAGGAAGGGCGAGGTTCGAATTCTCCTCGCAGTAAATGGGCACATGGGCCTGAACAGTTCATGAAATCAATTTTTTTAATAACGTCTATTAATATTTTTTCATTATTTTTTAAGTATTTATTACTCTCTTTACTAATGCAACGATTTACTTATCACGAATAAGTACACCAACAATCAGGAATTATAAAATATAAAGAATCTTAATAATTTATTTATCGTATTTCAAAGATTTTATTTTGTTTAGGCGGGAAAAAATTTACCTAACCGCACACCCCGTCGTTCGGGGCAACAAACAGGGTAGTGTGGGGCTCTCATCCACTATAAGTGGTATCGTATTTCAAACCTGCGTTTGCCTTGTTGTTTTTGTTTAGGCGAGAAAAAATCTATCCCGTCGTTCGGGGCAACAACAGGCTAGTGTTGGGCACTTAGTGGGTACTAAATAAACTCGCCGTGTGCCATCTCTCCGCCTGTGCTAGCGGACCACTGAACCTATGTAATGTTACTTCAGTGGTAAGCTTTGTTTACCTGAGTAGAGTATTTCAATACCTTATGTTGTGTTCAGCTGATGTGTTTACGTATAACTTGTGCATACGGGAATGATTCTCACAAGCAATAATAGGTACAATATAATTGAAATTTTTGGCTATAAATTTGAAGCGATGGAATCAATCATGCCATTACTAGTGTATCAAATAAATCGTAATCGTTTTCGATAATAAAATCGGTTTGACGTCTCTTTTGACAGCACTTCATCATGCTTCCAGATGGACGTCTCCGATACGGCGCGAATTTTTATTAACATCAGGAGCTAGCTTTGATTAATGACACTTCAGCTTTATCACAATTTATCATTCTTGTCCATATTTTCTTGAAGGAGAACGAGCGTCTAAGAAACGGCTTGGCTGTAAAAGTAATAGTTGGCCTAATGTCTATGTAGTGACAGAAAAAGACATATATACGAGTAGAAGCCATGACAACTGTTATGCTGACTGTACAGATGGCGGCCTCTCGTGCCGAGTTGTAGGTTGGATTACCAATACAGGACAATTCTTCGTGTGATCCACAAACCGGTGTTCCGAGTCTGGATGTACTTTGTGTCTGTCAATTGTATTCTTGTAAATTCCTCCGCAATACAGGGATTATTCGCAAGTGCAGAATATTTTATTTTAATTAAACAAATATTATAAAATAAAATGATAAATAAAGATTATTTTATATTTACTTTCTAGGATTCTTTAATTTTACAGGCAACTACTGCGTGGCAATGAAAACTTTCGGGCCAGTGCAGGTTTCGGTAACACCGTCTCCCGCGTGACCGGCCATGAAGCATGTCGGTGTGTTTTGGTCGTAATAAGAGATAGCCGTTAATTATTTCATTTCATCTGCGAAATAATAGCAGTGGCTTGGATATACTCGGTATAGTTGAGTTCATGAGTCACGGCTACCACTTACCATCAGGTAGACCGTGGCCCGTCTGCCACCGTATGCAATAAAAAATAAGTTCCTTTGTATACAACAACTATGAGTGAGCTTGTTATCTTTACCTAACCCATGATTGTGTCCCGGTAGGAGCAGCTGCATATTGGGCTACCGGAGCTGCTGTACCCCTGTTCCCGGGGTCCCCTTAGACGTCGTGGGGTAGGTTATCGTTGTGGTTTTAGTTGGTAAGTTCTTCGGGGAGAGTCTAACATGACCTTTTTTGCATGCCCTTTGCGGAGATGTATGCGTAATACGACCAGTGTGTGTTACCGGTGATGACCTACGGACCAAAGGCGTGGTCTCTAAATGTTGGCCTTATATTAAGGCTCAAAGTCACTCAGCGTGCCATGGAACGGGCTATGCTTGGGATCTCTCTACGTGATAAGATCCGTAATATGAAAATCCGTAGGAGAACGGGAGTAATCGACATAGCCCGCTGGGTCAGCATCCTGAAGTGGCAATGGGCAGGCCACATCGCTCGACGAACCGACAACCATTAGGGAAGAAAGGTTCTCGAGTGGCGACCGCGTATCGGATGGCGCAGTGTAGGACGGCATTCGTTGGATGCAGGCGCCGCAGGACCGTTTGCTGTGGCGTTCCCTTGGGGAGGCCTATGTCCAGCAGTGGACGATGAAAGGCTGATGGATGGATGGATGCGTAATAAATTTACCGACGTAAGAGAAGATAAAACAAATATAAAAATTTAGCGCTTGCAGCTAGCATTTAGGAGTTACATTAAAAATACAAGATTTTTTTTAAATAGCGCTAAATCAAAACCTTTTTAAAGAACTAATAAAAGCGTTCTTTTTATACAAAGGTATTTAATGGTCTTAACATTTAAATTTAAATAAAGGAGAGGAAGCTCACCATTTGTCTGATTTATATTAGTACAAGCCTCCGATTTATATTCTACTCGGCGACTAATTTACCGACGTAAGCAGGGACCAACTTACTGGTGTTCAAAGGACACGATTCTGCAAAATTTATTACAATAATAAATTACTTCGATTGTCCGTGTGGTGGTGGACTAAGACTACAAGTGTCACCACCCCATTCTTTCCCGCGGGTGCCGTACGAGGCGACTAAGGGAAGTAAGCAATTATCACCCATTGCACTGGTGTCAGGGCTGAGTACCAAGTGGGAGTACTCACTTGCTATAGAGCCTGAACGGGTTGGTTACCACTATCTCCTATATGACTGGCCATGAAGCACATGTTTTATGCTAAATAATTTTAACATGACTAGAGAAATTCTATGTTTTTTTATACAATATGCAATAATTACAAGTCTTTGGTCAAACCTTAAGATATAAACCGTTTAGTACTGAGGAGTTGTATCACTTCTTCAAAGATTCTAAATATTTTCTTTATTATTTACTAGATGACCCGGTGAACTTTTTTATCACCTACAATTTATTTATCAACGATATTATCGATCCTTTTTTAATTGTTAAGGCGGGAAAAGATGTTTCTGTCGTTCGGGGCAACGAACAAGATAGTGTGGGCCCACACCCACTAAAGAAACCCGCCGTGCGCCGTCTCTCCGCCTTTATTAGTGGACCACTGGAACTGTGTTACATTACTTCAGTGGTCCGCCGGCGGCGATATTATCGATCCTAATCTATCAGCATAGTTTATCCTTTTGTATAGGTTATTAAATGAAACTTGCTTGTAATTCAAATAAATTACAAAGAATGACAGTAGCTGTCATTTTGTCGTCTGTTAGCCAAGTAGTTACTTTGTACGGGACAAAGTTAATGTGTAGTTTAATTTTTCAAGTTTTCTACGTTTATTTTATACGATTTCCCTCTTTTTTTACTTTTAAACCACCTTTGTATTAGAGAGAACAAAACAAGAAAACAATTATTCAAATCCGTCAAGCCAGTTTTGAGTTACTAACGAACAGCAATTGATTTTTATATATACTATACATAGATTGTAGTACGATAACATTTGTTCTCAGTTGGAATAGATCCTTCCAATAGCCAAGCAGTCCACAAACACATTCCTAGAAAACCTTTTCATATTTCTATATTATGTGACTTACTTCAACATGACTTTTGGTTGAAGTAATATCTTTATACTCGTATAGCACTAAGGCTTCTACAACTATGAGAGATGAGAACGTGCAACTAACGGCTAGATCATTTATCATCGCTAAACCCAACAAACTATTGCTGTATATAAATACAAGAGTATCATAATTTAGTTGTGAAACGTGCTGCTGTCCGGATTTTAGCTTGAAATATCAACTGCGCTCACTTGTAATAACACTTTTATTTATTATGATTAACATCATAAAACCAGTGAAGATACAGGTGGTAAGTGCTAAGCGCCCTCTGGCCTTTACAAGGACTACACAGATGGCGGAGTGGTTTAGATACCAGCTTCCCTCTTGATTACACTTAAAGCTGGTATACATTTTATCCCGTTACTATATCTTGAACCGAGATATAACCTATAAACTAGCTTTTGGCTGCAACGGAGCTAACAAAGGCTAGTCACATATACCTAAGACAGTCATTCATCTCAATTTACTTAAGCTAATATTAAAAACAGATGTTTAAAATATAATACAGTGTTTTCCCTTTCAGCTCTTATCAAAATCTAGTCTGTATTATAGTTACTTTAAGTAACGCCGGACCCAACGACGAGACAATGAATTAATCAAAATCTGACGCTTCTATGTTCAGAACTTCGCAAAGTGCTTCTAAATAGCCGATATGTAAATGAAGCCCTCACACCCGTTACGGGTAATCTAACTGAAAAGGCGCGTCCTCTTCTCAATAAGAAAATGGTAAACTAGCTTTACAGATCGTATTACTTTCTATCTTGCTTTATTTAACACATTTTTTTTTTGTTTTTTGAATTACTACACTCTGCACTAAGGAGCGTCTTGTCTTTTATTATTACTAAAATTGTACATATATAATACGATATGTGTCTTGCCTTTTCTTAAATCTTTAGGCTGATTTTTAATAATTGTGAGGTGACGGCTTCACCGTTACGCTACAGTTTGGCTTTTTTTGTCTGTCACTGCGTGAAAGATGCGTAAATTCATTTTCAGAGCTTGTATCGCGAAGGACTTTACAAACATATAACTTGACGGACACAGATTATACTCGGACTTAAAACAACCATTTATGTATGACACAGAGAATTGTCCTGTGTAGGATAGAGCCCATGACACACGGGCGGGAAGTCGGTACGTATACCACTTCGCTATCTGTGCAGTCTGTCATTTGGCTTAATAGAAGAAGTATATTTTAAGTGCATACGTTGTTAGTTTGACATGGCGCTTTTTGCCATCTATAAATACGAGTGCAAAATTTGGGAGAATTGTATGAAAAAAAAAATTTATAAACTCGTGAACCTGCCATCCCGCATTACGCCCACATATTACTATTATCGCAAGGTAATCTGAGGCCCTAAACCCTCTAACTAAATAAACCTGTCATGTGCCGTTTCTCTGCTTGTATTGGTGGACCACTGGAACAATATGATATAACTTCAGTAATATCTAAATAAATAAATAATCAAGCGGTATAAATTTAGTCCGTGTGGTGACGGACTAAGAATACAAGTGTCACCACCCCATTCTTTCCCACGGGTGTCGTATGAGACGACTATGGGAAGTAAGCAATTATCATCCATTGCATGACTGGTGGTAGGGCTGGGTACCAAGTGGGAGTACTCACTTGGTATCGGGCCCGAGCGGGTTGGTACTACCATCTCCCGTGTGTCCGCCATCAAGATCGTTGCGTTTTGGCTGTAGCAGAAGATAGCCGTTTATATTTATTTTTGATATCTGTGAAATGAATTGGTGAGCAGCGGCTTGACAATACTCTTGGTATAGTCGAGTCCATGGGCGACGGTTACCATTTACTATCAGATGGACCCTGGCTCGTCTGCCACAAGATTGTCTCTTATTTCCTAATAATATTACAAAATATGTGAATATGTTTGGGTGTGATCCGTCAATCACACCTAAACGATTGAGAAGCTTTGAAAGAAATGTATAAGGTACATAATTGAAACAATGGATTAAGATAATATAATAGTCTTTATCTCGATAAAACATAGTAGTTCACGTAGGATATTTAGATATTTTTATATATATTTTTAGCATTTGACATGCTTAGCTGTATGTTACATTAAACACAAAGTGAAAAATGTGAAATCGAAAATAACAGTCACGAGCAGTATTCGAACCTGCATCTCCTGGATACCGTCCAGATGCTTTGCCAATTCAGCCATCGTGACCCTTGCTCCTGACTGCTAATTTCGATAACACATTCATACTTAACGTCTTTGGGTGACGCCTGCACCATCTGTCGAAAGTATTTCCATACATTTTACCGACCAGGTAAACTTAATTTTACAATTAAGATTTTACCAAATAATGACGCAATCCCTATAAATATTTAGATAGTTTTATATAGTCACGATGGCTGAATTGGCAAAGCATCTGGACGGTATCTAGGAGGTGCAGGTTCGAATACTGATCATGACTGTTATTTTCGATTTCACATTTTTCACTTTGTGTTTAATGTATTTTGCTAAGCATGTCAAATGCTTAACAAATGTTAACACATAACCACCGAAGGAATGTAACATGGTTCCAGTGGCCCGCCAATAAAGGCGGAGAGACGGCACACGGCGGGTTTCTTTAGTGGGTGAGGGCCCCACACTACCCTGTTCGTTGCCTCCGAACGACAGGGTGTGCGGTTAGGAACATCTTTTCCCGCCTTAACAAAAAAAAAAGGGTAAACACATAAACTACTGAGGTAATGTAACACAGTTCCAGTGGTCCGCCAATACAGGCGGAGTTACGGGGTGTGCGGTTAGCTATATTTTTTCCCGTCTTAAGAAAAAAATAGTAAATACATAAGATATTACAACACAAAGTGCGATAATATGATATCTAAAATAATTGTAGCGAGCAGGGTTTTAAATCCTAGAAATCTGTTCCCGATGCTGGTACTGAGATACAGGTACCTACTATTATTTTCGATTTCACATTTCCGCTCTTTCTGGTGCAACTAGCACCAGATTTTTCGAGCACATCAAGTGCTTAAAATATACATAAGAAGACAAAATACGTAAGATATTGTTTACCTCTATAAGGAGTTCCTGCGGGTTATAACTAAACGACTCCATGTATAAAGTTTTAAAGTCCGTGCAGGCAGTCACGGGAGAGCCTAGTATATTATGTAAGCATAAGAAAAAAAAATAGTTTACTCCCTTTATTATCTTTCAAGCTTTCGTCACTTTCATAATGGGAGTCCTTCCCAAAGGAATACTTTTCTCAAAGTAGTATAAAAATACTCTTTATCATCGAAAGTCCAAACTAACTCCGAACATAGCTTATCATTTATAAACAACTTTTACCCTTGTCATTTCAGTTCGCTGACGTAAATGAAATGACCAACTTCTATAACTTCAGTTTACTTGATCAGATGTACTTTAGGGACAACGGATGTGACTCCATAACAACTTAATTTAGTAACTAACGTACTAGCATTTAAATTGCATAAATTTACTGGTGGTAGGGCTGGCTACCAAGTGAGAGTACTTACTTGCTATCGGGCCTGAACGGGTCGGTACCACTGTCTCCTGTGTGACCGGCTATGAAGCACGTCAGTGTGTCTTGACTGTAGCAGAATATAGATGTATAAAGGTTCGGACTGACCTGACCACATACAGACACAATGTATCCAAGGCAAGTGTTAATTAATATTGGATCCGTGGGGCTTCCCTCGACCTTGCCTCCCTTAATGATTCTGAAGAAGACATCAGCCGACAGTAAGATTTGAATTTCTCCTAGTAAGTCATCATCAGCTAAGTTTTTTCAGTTTTTAAAGTTTATTGCCCTTTGTGGAAGCTCAGTGGTAATTTTATCAATAATTGAACATGTAATGTTTAAATGGATATTTTGTGTTCTGGAAGAAATTTTTAGCTGTATAGACTTGTAGCATTCATTGTTACTACCTGCTAAAGTAATTATATTCTTGTGTAAATTGAAGATTGGAAGCTGTAATTTTTAGCTAAGGCAGTTGTGCAAACGGGTGTTTGACTGCCACTGTCTATAAGAGCTCAGGCTAAAATTTGGTTACCTTCATCAGTGACTAGTACCTTAGCCGTTGGCAACAAGACGTTGGTAGTATGTGTATGTTGAACTGTGGATAAATTAATTGGATTAATATTAATACTGGAAGATTGATCCATGCATGGTGGTTTAGCTTGTGACGATGGCCCTGCAATGTATGATGATGTATTGTGCGGTGAGTTTCCTGCAATATGTAAAGATTTGCAAGGCGTTGATTTTTCTGGAAGATGTAATAATGTATTGTGTGGTGCATGACACTTAGCACATTTAAATGTATACCTGCACTTAGTAGTATGAGAAGCCAAGCATGTTTTACAGAAGCCGTTAGCAGCAGCATACCTTACCCTATCTTTTGGCGACATAGCAATAAATTGTGCGCACTTATATAATTTGTGAGGCTGTGAACATAATGTACATAGCTTTGGTATATTTGCATTTGATGACATCAGCGTGACATTGCTTTTAAATGTAGGTTTGCTATCATTAACAAATGGGCTGGCCTCTAGTGAAGCAGACCTCTTATCTAAACAAATTAGCAAGCTATTTACAGTAGGTATTTGAGAGGTATCCCTTTTTGTATGATAAAGACGGACAGTAAATGGATCAAGCTTGTGAAGCAAAATGGTTGATAAAAGGGAATCCCAGCCTTGTACAGGTTGCTCAAGGTTAACTAGAGCTGCTGTGTACTGACTTTAGCCACAAACTCTCTTAAATGTAAAGCCGTGCCTTTAATTAAACTAAGTCAATCTAAAAGAACATTGATGTGATTAGTTACCAATAAAGTTGTATTTTCATAATGCTGTTTCAATAGTTTCAATGCTGCTCTGTAGGAGTCTGCGATGATTGGAAGACTGTCTATCAATCGTAATGGTTCACCTCGCAGATATTTCTTCAAAAAACATAATCTTTAAATTTCTGGTATTCTTTTATCACTGTCAACCATGGCTTCAAATATTTCTATAAATGATTTATATTCAGTTATGTTTTTGCTGTCAAATATTGGAATTTCTAGGGTTGGCAATCTGGGTTTGTAAGACTCCTGTACATCTATAGGTGCAGGTTGGTTATTTGTATGGTTTCTGATGTGTTTGCGAAACTTTGCCTGCAATATTAGCATGCGCTCCTCGACATCCTCCTCCTCCACGAGTGTTTCATCGATGCTATATAACTGCTCTTGGCAATCTTGGTATTTGGCCAATGTATCAATTAAAGTTTGCAACCTAACCTCTAAATCTTCTTTAGCAAAAATTTATGTTTTATCATTAATGTATTTTTCCTGTCTAGTGATGGTTCTTTTATATTGCCCACGCTGCAAGATGAGACGTTTTGTTTGTTCTTCGGCTATGACTATACGTATCTTGTTTGAGCAAAAATGTTCCGTGATACTTCGTATTTGCCTTGCGTGGCTTGTAGCAATTGTATGTTGTACCAAATATAGGCAGCGACGCACCGATTTTTATTGTAAATATTGCTGATGTAAATGGATGTAAGTAGTACCTTGTATATTGGGTCGTCACCCAACCACGCGACCAGCAGCGAATACAATCTGAAAGTACTTGCGCGAAATAGCAGAAAATAACGTAAGGGGAGATTACTGAATTGTTTCGGCACCATTTATTTGTTAGGGACGGCTGTGAATTTATAATGCAAACTGTATTTTTATAATAATTTAATAGGAGAAGCACACGTACGTTACAAGAGGATATGCCGAAGAGAAGGCAACAATGTTGCCAGTTAATAACAAAAATTGTACAGCTTAAAAATAGCATAAATACAGATAAAAACTTATGTCTGTCATAGACAATATATAAGAAAGAGGGTAGGTGCCAAAACACTACCCTGCGTAACACCATAATGAACTAATAATTCTTCACTTTTAATTATCACCAATTTTTGTCCTTTGAGTTCTATTACTCAAGTAGTCACTAAATAGTACTCTTCATGCCCTTGTCCAGATTCCTAAAAATTGAGTTTGTAAGTGTGTGTACTGCATCGCTAGTTGATATTCCAGAGCGGAAACTATATTGATATGGAGATAAAATCTTGTTTGAATCTAAATAAGCTAACAGCCGATTATTTATATTATTTTCCAAGACTTTAAACATGCAAGGAAGGATGGAAATCGGTCTATGATTGTCGATACAGTCTCTAGACCCTGCCTTATGTATAGGTATAATTAGTGCTTTCTTAAAGGCGCAAGGAAATTCTACTGTATCTAGAGCCAGATTGTATACATGCGTAAGAGGAGGCACCAAGATATTCTTATGTAATTTAATTATTTTTGCACTTATGTTATCACACCCTGCGGCATCACTTTTCAACGATAACACAAGTCTTTCTACCTCATATATAATATTAAAATCTTACTTAATATATAGCATTCATCAGCATTAATTTTATACAATAGCAACAACTTTTAACTGCGTGCGTGAATGTAATGACATTATTCAAAAAGAACGAGAGAAAAAGAGACAGACAATGAGTTTTTCAAAAGAGATTTTAGTATTATAGGCATGTTGATACGTTGCGGGCGTTGCGGCTCACTTTGTTGCGGCTGCTCGCGTGTCGAAACAACACTAAGCTAAATGAAATGAGTGCAGGAAAGCGTAATCTGCACTCATTTATAGTGGATACTTTTAGTGCCTAATTGTGGATGTAATATTTTTTTTATATTATATTATTCTGCTTCAGATGCTTTATCAGTTTGGCTACTACAGATCTTGCTCCAAGACTTCAATTTCCACATCTAGTATTCGTTCTACATGAATTTATTTATTAGTGATTGTCAATTTTGAGCCCGCCATCGGCACATTGTTTCAACTAAAATTTAGGGATCACACATGTATACGGGTGTTTGTCCCTCATCACTCAACGCAACAGTCGATATTGAAGTCTCATAAATTACGAACATCGAGAAACTTCAGACCTGTACAAATAACAAGTTCATAACAAACAACATTTACAAACAAAACCCTGTTAATAATAAATTATATATACTTGAAACTTTTAGGATTTGACATTTACAAACTTTGTGTATATCTCATCCGATAACAATATAAACGTCATGGACTATTTGGCAAGTTTTCGCTGCATTAACTTGACTGCATTGATGGCGGAGTGGTTTAGATACCAGCTTCCATCCCGAGTGTTGTGGGTTCGATTCCCCCACGATACAAGGATTATTCCTTAGTGCAGGGTGATGTCTTTAAATATATGGTTGTCTGTAAAGCCGGTTTACGGTCGATAATTTTGCGTGATAACGTCATATACTCGTATGTCGAACGCTTTACCCGTTGTCCTAGGTGAACGACAAACGCGTCAATACTACGCGACGCGATACGAAAATATCAAATAGAGGTTGTATGTACTTATGGCCTACGTTGTCGCCTAATTTGAATGCGAGGCAAAGCTGTTAAAGTATTAGTCGCAATACGTCGCATCGCGTCGCGTAGCTCACCTAGTACAACGGGTTAGACCGATCGTGCCGACCGATCTCTATCGCTTGTTCCGCGCTCTCGCTTGCACGCTCGGCTCAGGCGGAACGTGACAATGAGTCATACTTTTTCGTGCGTGCAGCCGGCGTTATATATAAATAATCACAATGAAGTGATTTTTAGTTTCGTTTTTCATTCTAAGGGGGCGTTCGGTTTTAGCTAATCTACGAGTATTTACATGGATCAACTGCCTATCTGACCTTCACAACTCAACTAAGAGGACAACTGGCAACCTTAGAACAAGACTGGAGTCTGATTTTTTATTCAGGACTGACAATCTGTAACGACTGTCAGGATGTTATGCGTGTGGTGACGGACTAAGAATACAAGTGTCACCACTATTCTTTCCCACGGGTGTCGTATGAGGCGACTAAGGGAAGTAAGCAATTATCATCCATTGCATGACTGGTGGTAGGGCTGGGTACCAAGTGGGAGTACTCACTTGCTATCGGGCCCGAGCGGGTGGATACCACCATCTCCTGTGTGACCGGCCATGCAGTACATCGGTGTGTTTTGGTTATAGCAGGAGATTCGTAGCCGTTAATTCTTTCAATTCATTATCAATTGATATCTGTGAAATCAAATGGTGAGCAGTGGCTTGATAATACTTTCGGTATAGTTGGGTCCATGAGTGACGGTTACCATTTACTATCAGGTGTGCCGTGGCTTGTCTGCCACCATAGGCAATAAAAAAAGAAAAACAAATGTTAATGGACAGCTGGAATCCACTGTTTAACGTGCCTGACGAAGCACAGATTATGTTCATAAAATTTAATACTAAAAAAAATATTGATTATGGTGGCAGACCTGCCACGGCAATTCCGGAAAGTGGTTACAGTCCCTCATGGACTCAACTCAAACTAGAATACGACGAGGTGCTTCATGGTTGGTCATACGGCAGACGGTGGAATCGATTTGCTCGTGCCCGATATCAACTGGGTAGTCCCACTTGGTACCAGACCCTGCCACCACTAATTCATTAGGGGATAACTGCTTATATCTAATATTTAAAGTAACATAAACGTGTCTTTTTTCGCGAATAAATTAGTTAAAATTTTAACACAACTGGACAACTGATTGCCCCATGACATGACCACGGCTGCTGCAACGCAGTTGAAACATCAGGCTAAAGGCAGTTAAAATTTGACCGAATTTATACGCAAAAAAAGACCCGTTCTAAAAATGTGCTATTCATAATATATTCATAATATCTTAAACCTAATTTACATTTAATTTTATGGTGTTATTAAACAAAGCTAATTCAACCATTATTGCAATAATCTGTAAAGTAGTCACTTGTAAGTTACTTTCAATATGTGTACAATTCGTGAATCTTTAAAAGTTACTATTGCTCATATCTAAGGTGGTGATCATGTGTTCTAGGAGTACACGTGTAAAAAGAAATAAATATAAACAGTGTTAACTTAGGGGCATAGTACAACGGATGATTGCCAAATCCGAGTTATCAACTTTGACCCACAGTCTAAGGTGTGTTCTTAACAAAAGTGTGTATCAAAATTGAAATCGAAAATAACAGTTACGAGCAGGGTTTGAACCTGCATTTCCTGGATATCCGTATCTTTATCTCCAGTCTTTTTATTTCAAGGTTGAGGCAAAAAGAAAAAGGCCTTTACATAAAAGTCGTTGCTGTTCAATGAACATCTTGCTAATTGGAAAGTACACATTACACATTTTCGAAAAAAAATCAATCGCTGTGTTTTTTTTTATTGCTTATGATGGCAGACGATCCACGGCCCACCTGATGGTAAGTGGTAACCGTCACTCATGGTCTCAACTATACAGAGGGTATTGTCAAACCGCTGCGCACCATTTCATTTCTCAGATATGAAATGAAAGAATAAACGTCTATATTCTGCTACAGTCAAAACACACTGACGTGCTTCATAACCGGTCACACAGGAGACGGTGGTACCGACCCGTTCAGGCCCGATAGCAAGTAAGTACTCTCACTTGGTACCCAGCCCTACCACCAGTAAATTTATGCAATTTAAATGCTAGTACGTTAGTTACTAAATTAAGTTGTTATGGAGTCACATCCGTTGTCCCTAAAGTACATCTGATCAAGTAAACTGAAGTTATAGAAGTTGGTCATTTCATTTACGTCAGCGAACTGAAATGACAAGGGTAAAAGTTGTTTATAAATGATAAGCTATGTTCGGAGTTAGTTTGGACTTTCGATGATAAAGAGTATTTTTATACTACTTTGAGAAAAGTATTCCTTTGGAAAGGACTGCCATTATGAAGGTGACGAAAGCTTGAAAGATAATAAAGGGAGTAAACTTTTTTTTTTCTTATGCTTACATAATATACTAGGCACTCCCGTGACTTTGCCTGCACGGACTTTAAAACTTTGTACATGGAGTAGCATCACTTTTGCTTTGAACTTAATAATTACTAAGACTTAGTAGTCCAGTTCAAATATATCTAACAACTTAATGATTTCGAAGTTCTAGTATTAAGTTTTTTTTGCTTTATGTAAACACTAAATTAATATGAAAAGAGCCATTGTATCATTAAAATCTTAGAGATTTTTGAGAGAGATGCTTCAACTATTTGATTTTATTTTACATTTAAATTGAGAATAGCCTGTCTTCAAGATTGAATAGAATCATTTCTTTTGTTGTTTTTGTCAACTTAGCCTTCCACTTTCTTACGTAATGAATAAAATCTTTGTAGCAGCGTTATACCTATATCAATCTAATTTAAGTAACCTTAGTATATGTCTGTAATTCTGTATTAAAGGCTATTTCTAGGCCGCCCCAATTTATGTCTATGACATACATAAGTTTTTATCTGTATTTATGCTATTTTAAGCTGTACAATTTTTGTTATTAACTGGCAACATTGGTGCCTTCTCTTTGACATATCCTCTTGTAACGTACGTGTGCTTCTCCTATTAAATTATTATAAAAATACAGTGTGCATTATAAATTCACAGCCGTCCCTAACATATATATTAATGACCTTTGCAACCTCCAACTGCCAAATGGTCTGATTACTACTTTTGCGGATGATACTGCCTTAACTTTTCAGGCCCCGACATGGAATGAAGTTTTTGTCCATGCCCAAAATGGCTTTGATGCTGTCACAGATTGGCTGCACAAAAATGGGTTGACACTAAATGCGGAAAAAACAAAATACATCACTTTTACAAAAAGATGTCAATTACTGAATAGTCAATTCACCATAGTAGCTCACCACTGTACCCAGCCACGTAGCGCTAATTTCCAAAGCACTTGCCCAAAACTGGAGAGCGTTAACATATAAAATATCTTGGCCTTATTATTGATCATAATCTAAGTTTCTGTGATCATATCAACCTAATTAATATACGTTTGCGCAAAATTATGTATGTTTTCAAGAGCCTGAGAGGGGTGGCTAAAAAAGATATGATTAAAATGGTATATAAAACTCTTGGCCAAGCACTAATAATATACTGTATCACAGTTTGGGGAGGCATTTATAAAACCTCACTCTTGAAATTAGAAAGAGCACAAAGAGCAGTACTGAAAACGGCATTATCTCTTCCTTTTCGATTTCCTACGGTAGAACTCTATAAATTTTGCTCCTTGCCCACGATTCGTCAGCTTTATGTGCTATATTCAGTTCTAAAGCAATATTCTTCACTATCTTATAATATTGTTATTGTTTATTGTTAAAAAGACACAAATATAATGTATGTCAGATTTTACCCTGTACACATTTTTCCCACAGATCTTTCTCTTTTCTAGGCCCAATTTTATAAAATAAATTAAATAAAATTTTGAATATCTATCCAAATAATAAGGTCGGCGTTAAAAGGGTTGTGTCTGAGTTTTAACTTAATCTGAAGTATGATGAAAATGAATGTCTACTAAAGATTGAAAAGTAAATCACATTAATATCATAGGAACCATAAATACACATATAATGAAATCCACATAAAAACACACCAACATACCCACAACACGTACATTTACACATTTTTAATTTTTATTATTATTTTTATTATTTAGTCATCGGTGAAATATTGTGGTAGGTAGGTGAAAGCTGTTATCTGGCTGTCAAGTACGTCGCGCCAAATCTTTAATTTGGCGTGTCTACTGTACGTATCTAAAAAGAGAGTTCTGGCACACATAGCACAGATGATATCTTAGTTTGGGTGTCAGAGGTAAAGTAAATGTAATGCAATTACAAATTAAAGTTTTTGATAGCGATTCATCAAATTAGTTAAGACATGTATTTTCCTGAAAATTTGGAAATGTGTTTATTTGATGTAAACGTTATCCTTCAACTATTAGCTATTAAGTTACCTTTGTGAAAGAAACAAATAAATTATTATTATTAGTTAATAAATTTGTACAAAGTAAAAAGATATACAACTTTTGCCAAGTCATGTATCCTTAATTCATAGATGCCCGGGATGCAATAATTATTATACCTTAGTGCCGGCTGTTGCCATTAAAAAAATAAAAAAACATCCGTAAAAGTACGTAGGTACCTACTCGTATATCACGAACCTCAGGATTCAACCTTTTTGCAATGAAAGGATCTAAGTTTAATTTGGGACACCACGCGCCTTTATCGAGAGTCACCGGGCAATATAATGCTCTCTCCGGTCACTGGACTTATTTGTTGATAGTCTATCAACACTAAAAGCTCACTATTCTTGGGATAAATTATACCTTAGCCATCTAATCTAAAAAAATCTAATCCGTTTATTATTATTCAATCAATTAGGTATATTAATTTTTTTATAATAATTTTATATTGTATAATATGTTGATTTGAACAATTTCTTTTTTTAATTCCATCCATCCGCCATCCATCAGCCTTTCAACGTCCACTCATGGACATAGGCCTCCCCAAGAGAACGCCACAACAAGCGGTCCCGTCAGGGGGGATAATGCCGTAAGTGCCAAGCGTGGCGAACCCTTGGCAGGCGGGTTGTCGATCGCAGTGGATGTTGTTAATACTCAAGGGAGTGCTGCTGCCCACTTCCCCGGTATTCCCTCAGTCGGCTCTTACGACTCCCCTGGGTAAAGAGGGGCACAATTCTAAAGCCGGCCTCACACGGCCATGTATGATAATTAAATATTGTAACTAATGAATTTTATCAATTAATTTATTTAATATTTTATTATTCTTATTGCTTTTATGTTCTTATCTTGTGTTTTTGCATGCTCTCTTTCATCATTATTATGTTTTATTTTTGTTAAATTATAAATTACTCGCTTTTTAATTTTTTTACATGTTGTCTTCGCCTATAATTTCAATGGCACTTGACCTTATATATTTCTTGTTTTGTTTTCATATGTAATAGTGAACATTGTTTTGGTGATCTTATAAATAAATATAACACATCGCCCTCTCGTTATCTATAGACGAATTATAACTGTTATTGGTTTATTAATTAATTTTATACTTCCTAGTTAGATGATTTGTCAACAGATGGTGTTAAAACCAATTAAATTTACACAACAACAGCTGGTTTTGCCTAGTATCAGGAAAGAAGTAAGTTAATTATCTTCATACAAACGAACCGAGCGCGGTTTGCATGTGTGCGTGCCAGTACATACGAGTCACCACACACACCCAATAACCAAAATTTAAAACTGCTAAAGGTGCACGTGCGCCTGCGTGTCTAAGCTGCGCCGTCGTTTCGTACGCATTGCCGTAAACCGTGTCAGATTAAACATACTTTTTCTCCACCATATCATCCTGCTACGAATGGCGCAGCAGAGAGGTTTGTGGAAAAATCAGCTGTAACAAAAATAAAAGAAAGTGGACAGGATCTTTCCTCAGCAATTAATTTATTTTTATCGGATTATAGAAGCACCCCACTACGTACAACGGGAGTGTCGCCTGCTCGATTAATGTTGGGCAGAGAACTAAGAAATAGGTTTAGTTTATTACGCCCGGCACCTCTGTCAGAGACAGTACAGGAAAAAGTGGAGGGAAGAAATCAGGGAAATAGAAACCTGAAATTTCAAGTTGTTTAAAAAGTCATGGTAGGAGATTACAGGAAGGATAACAAGCCATGGGTTCAGGGTTTAGTTATAGATCTATCTATACCTAATATTACCTATGTAATCGATGTTGAGGGATCTAAATGGAAACGCCATGTTAATAAAATGTTACAGTGTTCATTAAGTGATAGTTAAGAACATATTTCAAACCTTAATTGCAGTAGTACATTTAGTAAAATTGTTTCATATTTTTTATCTACTTAGGGTAAGATTTATAGTTTTAAGAATGCATGCACTCCTTTAGGTGTGAGAGAGTGTGAGAATCGAAACAAGAGCTATTTATTATCTATGGCTCCCACTGTCAATATTCTTTCTTTATGTTGTCTATGGATAAAAATAGCGTGAGTTGTTATAGCAATTAAAATTAAGTACATAATTATTTAACCGAGTTTTATTAATATATAACATTTTAAAGGTTTCGTTGATCGCCGCTACCGGTCGGTATTTATTTATTCCAGTTCAAAGATGGCTACATATCGGAAAAGAAAATACTGTGTTGTATTTGGATGGCATATAATCTTCTCAAATCACAACACTAAAAACATGATATTATTGAAAATAAAATATACCCAGCTTCCATTCTAGCCATGAAAACATATATAATTAAGAAGCTTTGAATTATAGGTCCCTGGTGTTCTGCCTAAGTTTCAAGATAATTTATTTTAATTTTGTATATGAAAACCAGCTCTGTATTGATGACGATTGAATAAACTAAAAGTGACCAGCCCTGCGTGCGTAGGTAACTATCGCGCTCCCGGAGTCTGAGTTACCGTACTTGTTTCCTTTTACTATGGTTTTACCCTCCCTCCCCATTAGATGTTTTCACATCAAAAACCGAGCGTTTTATAGCAAATACCTACTCGAAATAAGAATCTTTGTGCTTCTTAAAATACGTAAAGAGGATGATAATGCAAACGCGATGTCTGCTGCCTAAATGGGCAAATGAAAAGTGCTACTGTGTCAGCGCACCCTATTGTACTGTGTTATATCCAGCTATCAGCCATGTGTCATTTTGGCGTGCATTGCTGGACAAGTCATCTGCCACCTGCATGCAACTGCAACCTACAACATTATCTTGTTTTATACTACATGGATGGCAAACAAGCATATGACCCACCTGGTGGTACATGGTTACCGTAGCCTATAGACGTCAGCAACACCAACACCATAGGCATCACTCACGCGTCGCCAACGTAAGGGATAGGATGTGGATAGAAGGAGACAATGGACAGGATAGGTAAGTATAAGAAACCCCTCCTGGTTTGGGCCTCCGGCACTCTTCACTCACCATACGTGACACAACGGTAGGTACTACTAGGTACTGTTGGTTCATGCGGCGGAAAAAAATGTTCCTAACCGCACACCCTGTCGTTCGGGGCAACGAACAGGGTAGTGTGGGCGATAAGCAAGGTCCTACCACTATACGGTAGGTCCACCTGATGGGAGGCCATTCGGTACATGCGTCGTCACTCAAGAACCTTACGCAAAACACAAATACCCTTTATTATTAACCAAATAGGATATTATTATTATAGAATTTATGCTCAAATGAATTTGAGTAACTAATTGTTGAAATAAGTTGACTTCAACTTTGTTCAGTTGAGTCCGATAATTCTTACTTTTGCGTGTTCATTTGTTTTAAGGTGAGAACATGTTGAGACATTATTTATAAGAGATAGCGAGTAGCGAAAAAATATGACCGAATGTTTCACAGGTTCATAGAATTATTACTATAGTGTTTAATTGTAACAGGACAACAGGTGATGGTGAACATTGCTTTAGAGTTACACTTAGTATCAAAGTGTATTATTTGGATACAAAATGTGTTTGATCTCTCTTTGCATAGATTACCTCGTAAAATGTTATCTTGACTACATATTATAAACCTGTAACTGACCTATGTCTATAACACTGCTAAATGGAGTTTCATAAAACTTTTTTAATTGATGGCTCTTGATTAGTTTACGTTTTATCTAACTAAGTACTATAGTTTCTGAGAACTTCAAAACCGTTGGAAAACGCTAATAAATAAATAAGGATTCAATTGCAGAATCTATTTAGTTTTTTTTTCGCGTTATATTTATTTGAGATATAATTAAAAAAAACAATATCAATCTATTAAGGCGTTCAAGGATTATGTGAGGGTAAAATTTAAGAACAGATGTAAAAGACCCAGGTATTTTATCGGTTAAATAAAAATACATCTCGCTCCACTTATCAATGTGGATCAACTTCAGCCAAATACCCCCAGGATGGAACAATAAAACTTCGAGGCGCACTTGGAGGTTAAAACTTTAGGCGTATCAGTTGACATTTAAAATAACGATGCGACACCCACCCTAAGCGGAGTAGACTTAGATTTTAAATTTACAATTGTAAAGAGCTGGTAATTTGCAATAAGAGAACCGAGAGAGAGTGAACACATTCACGAAGTATGTACCTATAAGAAATAACTTTGGCTCCATGAAACATGGTTTGATTTTAAGTTTTTACCTAATATTTACACCTAATACCTGAAAATTGGTTGTTAGTCTAGGCTAGCGGATATGCGTAAATTCATAAATACTTAACTACTCATATCAATTCTGAGTATAGGTATTATCATGTACGTGTCGTAACAGCGTTAAATTCAATGAGACCAAATGATCAGCTAGAACAGACTGCAAGAAAAAAAAAACTTATAGCAAATACGTAATATTGTCTTCTAATATTTTTTTGCGAAACAAATTTTTGCTTCTACCTAATGCTATTATAAAATAAAAGTCTTTTAACAAAATAGTTCTGATTTTTCGCTTGACCTTGTATAAAAAAGTATTGTAGGACGTTATAAATTAAGTCTTTAGAAACCATTTCTCAAAAGCCCGGTATACCGTTAGGTTGGCATTTCACCCTCCTTTATTGCGGACGTTTGTCAAATACTTAAATTTACTGTTTTAATGAAATCATTTTTAAGTTAATGGGACTTTTCTGAATATCTCTGTATTCCATTCGCTCGAGTATTGTACGTGTAAAATGTTAATTATAACTTTTAACCAAAAAATAAATCGACGAATACAGAAAGGAAATTAACGAAAAACATAAGGAACTTTTTAGTCTAAGCTCCAACACGTAGGTAAATTAAATCCTTACTAGTATCAATATGCAAAAGTGCGTTTTTATGTTTGTTACGATTTCACGTCATAACTACTTAACCGATCACCATGAAATTTAGCATACATATTATTCAGAAACCAGAAAAGGACATAGGAATTTATCGCAGAAAACTGGATCGTTTCTATGGGATAGAATTTTTTGAATTGAGATCATTAGTGCTGTAGAATGATGTATTTATATACGGAACGAAGTCGCCGGCACAATCTTGTCTGAGGAAGGCTTTAGGCTGTTTAACATCACGCCAGTAAAATTAGGAAATGAGTTAAAAAGAAATTTTATTTCTATAGATTCATCAAAAACGAAGTAAATAGATGATGAACATTACCAAAAAGAACGAAACTAGGCATTTATTTAGTTTTTTTTAATAAAACTGCAAGTGAAACCGCGGGTTCAGATAATAATGTGGTTAACCAGCCAACAATTTTTTTTATATAGGACTAGCCTTTACCCACAGCTCTGTCGCAACCAAAAGCTAGCTTTTAGGTTTATATATAAGGTTCCCGATATAGTAGCGGTATAAAATGTATACCAGTTTCTAAGTCTAATCAAGAGCTATCAATTAAATTTTCATCAAAACCTGCTTAGTAGTTTTTGCGTGATGCACGAACAAACAAACAGCCAAATAATAAAAAAATATATATCTCTATTTTTCCACTTTCACAAATCATTTGTTTTTTAAATTGGCTGAGCATGTCAAGTGCTAAAATACAGGTCAAAATATACTTCCTTAGAGCTCACCTACAGTATCAAAGAAATCCATTATAAATTTATTTTCTCCAGGAGTTTGGGCTGTGCGTTGATATTTCAGTCAATCAATCAGTCATTCTATTATTTAATTCTTCCATATTCTCATCTAAATATCACCTAGCAACAATAACGCTATTCCGTCAAATCACACATCTATACCGAAAAATAATAGACAACACATTATATTATCTACGTATGTCAGTCACGTACACGTGTCGAGGCAGATCAAATAATACGAAGGTCCACGAAATAGTAGCAATCACTGTTATTGATCTCAGAATGTAGACAGAGTTCAGAGGCAGCGTTCTTAAGTCATACCCTCAGGGCGGCATTCTAATCGACATTGGCTTATCCATAAAGTGTATGTGAACGTTTATATTATCATTTATCACAATATGGAAAGTTGAGATTGGGGAGTTATCGCTTGGTGTCGCAATATGTAATGGGACGATGGGTTTTAAGAAACATGACGCACTTTAATTTTCCTTATCACTGTGAATCTTGTAAGTGTTCACACTGTTGTGACGATGGGGAGGAAGATGAAAACAAAATGAAAGCACAATTTAACACGCTAAGTCACGACGTAATTTATGAATGGTCCCTTATTGATAAGAAATAAATGAAATCTACATTCATAGGGAAAGGACCTCAGCGGAATTCTAGTTTTTAGCTTATATTTCAGGTTTCCGATATAGTAGCGGGATAAAATGTATACCAGTTTTTTAGTTTAATTAGGAGCTATCAAAAAAAAATCCGTCCTGTAGTTTTTTTGTGTGATGCGCGAACAAACAAACAGAAAAACAGACAAGACATCAAAAAAAATTGTTTTACGTCAGACACACTTATATAGCATAATACAGATATTTTTTCAAAAATATCTTAAATGTACAGACACAGCTCTGTTACGGTTGTATAATAGTAAGGATTTCAAGAAAGAGCTTTTGAGGTTTTTTAATGGCACACGAATATATGACAGAAAAATGTATGATCGGATGACGCGCACCTTTGACATTTCAAGATTTTAAAATAATTTTGAGATAATAATTAAATAATGATCTCTATAGCATAATTTCGGTCACGCCGGCCAGTGTCAACCCACACAATCCATGTACGCAGGGGATATTATAGTGCACGCGTGTGTGCGCAAATACAAGCGCACTCTCTGCTCCCTCACTCTCATAGCCCAATGAAAAGGCATTCCAATATCATATCGGAATGTCGTTTCATTCCGATATGTTCGTTCGTTTCCCCAACGTGACGACTTATCCCTCTTTAAACGAGGTTTGAGAAGAGCACTTTACTCACGGTAGGTGGCGACTTGGCTGTGCCCCTGGTGCTGCCATAGTCCATGGCCGGCGGTTACCACTTACCATCAGGTGGGCCGTTTGATCACCTGCCACCGTTGGCAATAAAAAAAATTATATCGAAATGCCGTTTCATTGGATCTTGATTGGGCAATGGAGAGAGATTATGTGCAGAACCAGCGTCTTTGCTTTGCGGCCCGTGCTTTCCAAAGCGGGGGTAAACGCCACCTATATCCTAATTCCGGGCTGCTATTGAGAATTTTTGACGGAAGAACCTAATACTTTTTGTTGGCTAGACCCGGGAATCTCGAGAACGCGGTAAATAAAAATGTAGCAAGGACCTGCATACCTGAGAGATTTTATCGACAGCTTGTGATGTCTGCCAACTCGCTCTGGGCCAGCGTGGTATACTACGGCCTGAATCTCTCCCCCTCTGAGAGGAGACTCGCGCCCAATAGTGAGATAGTAATGGTTTTAAACGTCAGTATATAGGTACTATATCTATGGTTTGAAAAAATAACTCTTGGACATCTTTCAATACGACGTTTCTGTTTCATTTTTAAATTAACTATAGTGCTATGCATATCAGTCAGTTTTGAAACGATATCGGTTTGTTAGATGTGTTTTATTATACGACGTTTTACGCAACGGGGACTTTGAAAAGTATAAGTAAAGGAGAAATTCTACTTTCCGACTTCCAAAATCATATCTCTCTTCTCATCTCAAACAGAAACAATTTATTTCAACATAATATATTTAGCAACTCAAATACAATGTGAAATTATTCTCATTCATACATACAATATATATACACATATTATCCCCTGAGTCGTTGAAAGCCTTAATGACAATAAATATAATACCCACATAAATTGTTATACAAATTAACACCGTTCTTAAAATATGTTGTACAAAGTTTGAATACCGTGCAAATATTCTAAATAGATATTATTAATAAAATGACAAAGAGTTACATCTATGTCTAAAAATCTCAAAAAAATTGTGAATATGTTTTGATATTTTTAGACATCTACGAGTATATCAGGAGAATCTATATTTTGTTGATTCAAAACATTATAACTTCTATTACTTGTACTAAAGGCCTACAATTCTTTAATAATGTATTAGAGCTAGGTCGGACATTTTCAGCGTTGAATGAATACTTCTAGACGTTAAAACTTTATGATGCTCAGATGTTTTAGGCTTTTGTTGAATAAGGCTGTAAAAATATCATTGAAATTTGTTTTTTTTGTACTATTTGGGCGGCAAGCAAGCATACGTGATGGTAACCAGTTATCGTCGAATACCTATAGACGCTAGTAACATAAGAGGCATCACTAGCACTTCGGCATCTCCAAGGAAAGTGATAGGGAGTTGGAGAGGCGGGATAATAAGGTGAGGATAGGAAGGATACCTGTGAGACGGTGGTACTTCCCCGATCAAGTCGGCACATTCATGCTGGGATATGTAACGCTCTAGCACTTGAATGTCACTTGGTGAAGATTGTGTGAGTGAATAAGACAGAAGACAGTGAGTTACTTTCGATACATCAAACGGTACGAAGTTCGCCGGGCCAGCTAGTTTATAATAATTTGGGTTCATATACGAGTTAACCCCTTTTAGGCTAAAAATACCTTTTTACGCTAATAGCTGCCATCACGGTTTTATATTACAGGTTAAATTATATATCAATTTATCTAAGTAAAATGTGTATAGTTTGCATGAAGAGTAAAAACAATTTAAATTCTTCTTCAATACTATAAATATAGAAATTTCTTTTTCACAATTGACACCAACATAAATAATATAAAATCCTCCTTTTATTGAAGTCAGTTAAAAAATCTGGAAAACGGTTGGCCCTAGAGGCCATCCCTGCAATTTCCGGCTATCTGATACTTAAGCGCTCTAAATTTCACTTATTACGTTTTTGAGCTCTTCGAGCTCTTCGAGCTCAAAAGTATAATTTTCCTGTCATTTTGAGCTCTCCGAGCCCAAAAAAGTCTGATAGACATTTTCGTTGAATTTTCAAATCGCAATAACTTTTGAACGAATGAACCGATTTCCTCGTAGTTTACGGCATTCAACGAAGCTTTTTAAATTGTTTGAAAAATGTTAAAGCTCGAACTGGTCAGACTGAAAATTTCATAAAAATTCTGAAAAGTACATTTTTTTAATTTTTTTCGATAACTATATCTCAGGAACGAATCAACCTATTTTTACCGGACCGGCGGCGATCGACGTGGTTTTTTGATGTTAAGAGCTGATTAGTTTTTGGAATCGATCAGTAAAACCGTTTAAAAGTTATTTAAAAAAAAACACATTTGAAAAAAAACATTTTTGCAGTTTTTTTTAGATTTCTCAAGATCTACCTCGTTCGAATCGGTTCTAATTGTATTCAAAATCACGCACGCACGCATACACGCATGCACGCACGCACGCACGAGCAAGCACGCATTTTATATATATTTTTAGCATTTGTCATTATTTGTGTTTAACATAGTTATTACAATTTAAAATCGGCTCGATCGGGAAAGTACCACTCTCTCACGGAAGATAGTCGTAAATCAACAGCATGTTTCGTATGGTGAGTGAGAGTGCCGGAGACCCAAACTCTTTCCTCGCCCCCTCCATCTTCTTCTCGTAGTCCATTCTCTCTATCATCTTCCCTCTTACCCTCCTGTCTCTTCCCATAGAGTAAGCAACGCACGAGTGATGTCTTGGTGTTGCTAGCATCTTTAGGCTATGGTAACCCCGTACCATCAGATGGGCCGTATGGTTTTTTTTTGTCTTTTTTTAAGATATCATCCTGCAATAAGGAATAATCCTTGTATCGCGGGGCCTTTACAAACATACAATTTCACGGACACAAATCAAACCAACCATTTGTGAATCACACAAAGAATCAACAAACACTTCGCCATCTGTGCAGTCAAAATTTTTTTTCGTTTGCCGTGTGAGGCCTGCTTGAGAATTGTAACACCCATCTCCATATCCATGGGAGTCGTAAAAGCCGACTGAGGGAATACCGATGGAGTGGGCAGCAGCACTCCTTCGCGTATTAACAACATCCACTGCGATCGCCAACCCACCTGCCAAGCGTGGCGATTACGGCACTATCCCCCATTCTTGGGGAGGCTTATGTCTAGCAGTGGACTTTAAAAGGTTGATGGATGTAGTCAAAAAAGTGCTTGTGCCACGTTAATGATATAAAAAATCCACTTTCATTTTCTATACCAAATTTTTGCTCTTAGTGTTCTAGTAAATGGCCGGGTATATTAAAGTATAATATAAAAGTAACGAAATGATTAATTACTAAATAAGTTCTGTAACTGCGTTAATTAATGAAATCCTGAGTGGTTTCCATGCGGTGACTAATTAAGAGAAATGTTGAAGGAATTTTATATCCCTTTCAGATTAATGATTGGGGATTGAAGAGCATTAGATTTAGTTATTACAAAAGTTGAAAAGACAATTAGTCCAAATTACAAAGAGACGTAATTACCATAATGAATTCATTTCAGATAAAATTTACAATAGCCTTCACAGTGAATCGCTTAGGAACTTCATTAGTAACGTTATGTTCATTCAGCTACCATTAAGCGATCCCTTCATTCGTCTGCTACAACAGATAATTAAAAAAATGTGTCATTGCCACTAATTATGTTATAACTACCGGTGCGCCGCAGTTTCACCCGCATATAATTTAAGAACGTAAGTCACCTCACGTTCACTTCGGGCTTCGTTAGCGCGCCGGGTGTTAAATTATTTTAATTTTTCATTATATCTTAAACTATGATTCTAACTGCCTCGGTGGTGTAGCGGTAGTGTATGCGACTGCTAATCATGAGGTCTCTGGTTCGATCCCCGGGTCGGGCAATGTTATTGAGCTTTTTCCTAAACAGAAAAATTCTCAGTAGCAGCCCGGAGTTTGGAAATGTGCCCGGTAGACGTCAATAGGCTCGCCCCCTATTACGTGGGACTTAAACATAGCTGAAGAGTCGTGGGTGTGTAATACACCTCTGCCTACCCCTTCGGGGAATACAGGCGAGATGCTATGTTTTATGATTCTAAATAATAATAGTATAAATAGTAAATTATTTTGATGTTGAAGTAAGTTTCGTTCGTAAGGATTAATAAATTTGCCATACCTATTAATTACGCTCATACATATAGTGTGACGGAATTTTTAGATGGTGTAAAAATCAATATTTACGTGTCGCAAACCATTCAGCTAGCGCACGCGAATTAAGCAGCTTTTCTTCAGACTTCCTTAACAAAAATCAATATGATCAATATTTTTTTTAGGTTAGCAGGCAAGTGTAGCCTAATATATAAATATATGGCTGAACTATTTCTTATGAACTATCATTATACCTACAATAAGTTTCTTTCAAATCGGACTGGTAGTTTCAAAGATTAGACCGAACAAAAGACTTAGCAGTATTCTTACTGGTGTTTGACTGAGCTGACCAGTGTTTCCATCTATCCATCCATCAGCCTTTTAAAGTCCACTGCTGGACATAGGCCTCCCCAAGAATGGGGGATAGTGCCGTAATCGCCACGCTTGGAAGGCGGGTTGGCGATCGCAGTGGATGTTGTTAATACTCGAAGGAGTGCTGCTGCCCAATCCCCCGGTATTCCCTCAGTCGGCTCTTACGACTCCCATGGGTGGAGGGGGGTGGGACAATTCTAAAGCCGGCCCCACACGGCCAGTGTTTACCACATACAATCTGTTGAAAAAAAAAGAAAGGAATGGTCGTTTATCGCAGAGGCTTGTGTAACGATGTCCAGGGCGGTGAGTTACTTATAGGTTTAATTCACAGATGGGACAAATATCTTTGCTGGTAATTAAATAACAATTAAATTCAGGCTATTGTCTGGATGTAATTTACATGTATTCTACAAAATAAGTTAAAAGTTAAAACATTTTTAAGGATAAGCTTTTATTACAAAAACTATTTCATGTTATAATTATATACTATAACTATTTCATGTATTTTTAATATAATTCAAAATCCATCTCTATTCACATTTTTTTCCAGCTTGATCAGAATTGTTTCTCCCATTTGTTTGGGTGCCATTTTGAATTTCGCCATCTTGTTTTTTTTCATTTTCGTATATTGTCACTGGCATTGAATAAACTTGCAAAATAAAGAGGCTTAAGTATACAGGAGGTGATTGAAAAATGATTTGAAAAATTTGAAAGGACAACTTACATACGGACATTGCAAGTTAATGTAAAACTTGTAATAACTAAACATGATGCATTCTTCTAGAACAGTAAAGGTTATTATAGTTTATTTTTCTTCGTTTACAAAGTTTCTATCTATAATATTTTTAATATGTGTATTACTCTATGATAGCGAAATATTATGAATATCATTATCTCTATATTTTCAATCAACCATATCGTTCAGCACTGCGAAAATCGAATATCCATTATAAAGAGCCTGTAAAAAAATTACAAACAATAAAATAATCGTATGCATCAACTAGTAAAGGTGATCCACATTGTTTTACATAATATTCTGTACATGTTTGCATGAACTAAAATTTTGGTTAAGGAAAGTAAGCAATTATTATCCATTGCATTACCGGTGCTAGGTACCAAGTGAGAGTCTAATTTGCTATCTGGTCAATTGGTACCTTCTTTTTTTGCGTATGGTGGCAGACGAGCCACGGTCCAACTGATGGTAAATGGTAACCGTCGCTCATGAACTCAACTTTACCCAGTGTACTGTCAAGCCACTGCTCACCATTTCACTTCACTTATATGAAATGAACAAATTGACGGCTATCTCCTGCTACAACCAAAACACACTGATGTGCTCCATGGCCGGCACAAGGGAGATGGTGGTACCAACCCGATCGGGCCTGATAGCAAATGAGTACTCCCACTATGTACCAAACCCTACCAGTAATGCAATGGGTAATAACAATGTGTGTGTATGTGCAATGCTTACTTCCCTTAGTCGCCACGTATGACACCCGTGGGAAAGAATGGGTTGGTGACACTTGTATTCTCAGTCCGTCGCCACATAGGATTAGGTGTACCAGCTTGGCAATATTACTTACCATCAGGTAGGACATGGCTCGCCTGCCAGTATAAGTAATAAAAAAAAATGTGCAGACGAACTAAGGATGTTGGTAAATCTTCATAAGAAGCAGAAGCTTTCTATAATTGCCTAAAGTCATGGTTTTTACGGCTTACCCTCAAGTGGATGAATGGATAAAGAGGTGAAATTTAATGCAAAAAAACATTTCTCCAATTGGTATCGTTTTTGAGGCTATGTGAACTGGCCTTACCTTCATCAATTAAATAAATAAGTACGTCTATTCTTAGTCACGTTTCAAATTTTAATGATGTATCAAATTTTCTCTTTAATAATCGTTTGAGTTTAAGAATTACGTTGGAATTACAGAATGTTTAATTATTGGAGATCTCATTAAGTACATTTTGTTTTCCTGTGTTTTTAATTTTCTAAGCCCCATTAATACTAAAGGAATTCAAGTCTATGAGCGAAAATGTTATAGATATTATATGTTTATCAATCATACAGTATAGTTATGAGACATACTCGTAGTATTTATCATCAGATCGTTTCTAAGCGCACGAATTAAATTCAATTTAACTGTATTGAAATAAGGATGGGAAAAGTTTAAATGACATCGTACTCCTATTCGGACGACAGTTTGATAAATACAGATGCGGGTGGCACCTGAGTACTGGTTGTGGCCTTCCCTTGGAGAAGCCTTTGTCCAGCAGTGTATGTCAAAATCTGGAGATTTACTAAAAAAAGCTCTCTCAGACATTAAAGATTCTCTATTACTCAATCTCATAATTATCATAGACCGATGGGACGGCACTCTGACACTAGAGAAAATAAACCAGACTATTTTAAGATCGATGGATTTAAAAACAGAGCAGGGCTGGACACGAATGCGACCACATAATAACCCTTCAACAATTTTTTTTTTAATGTATATTTTTGTAAATCAGAGCCGGCTATCAGGCCTCATAAACTACAATATCACTGCTCAAATATGTTTAACCTATTATTTTTGGGCTTGTATACTTCTCTTCTTCTTGGCCGTGTGGGGCCGGCACCAAGAATAGCTCCACCCCGTCTCTTCCTAATGGAGTCGTAAAAGCCGACTAAGGGATTACCGGCGGACCGGGCAGCAGCGTTCCCCTGTGTACTAAAAACATCCACTGCGATCGCCAACCCGCCTGCCAAGCGTGGCGATTATGGTAAAACCCCAATTTTGGGGAGGCCTATGTCCAGCAGTGGACGATGAAAGGCTGATGGATGGATGGATGGATACTTCTCTAGCCATCTAGAAAATTTAGTAAAAATACATTATAAGCTTCACAAAATCATTATTTACCTGACCAAAAGTCTGAATAGACATAACAGCTATGCCTCCAGCACTTAAAGCTAGAGGTTTTTGAGCGATACGAATAACAGTTAGAAGGCTTTTCTGCATGTCCACTGGCCAAGAGGTCCAACGCGATTCATAAGCTGCTGTAGCAACGCCCTGACTCTGCAACAAATCTTCGTGTATTATTTTATATACTCGTATATTTTAAGCATTTAATTTAAGCGGCCATTTACACAGTATGGAAATGTGAATTAGGCAATGATAATTACAAGGGGGGACGATGGCTTTGAGCAACTGCTACGATAGCACTTGCCTCAAGCGCTCGTGTTAGTTATTAGTAACATCGACAATTTTAAGTGCCATATTATAAGCCTATGGAACAAAGATATGTTTGAATTTGAATTTTACTCAGTTGATAGAGCGTCTGAAACAGTGATTAAAAAGAAATATGTTCAGTCGTTATATTTTGAGGCTCCTCTGCGGATGCGTCGCTCAGTAGAGGGTACCCGAAAGGGTAAGCCGCCGGCGGACCACCGAAGGAGTGTAACATAGTTCCAGTGGCCCGCCAATAACGGCGGAGAGATGGCACACGGCGGGTTTCTTTAGTGGGTGAAGGACCCACACTACCCTGTTCGTTGCCCCGAACGACGAGGTGTGAGGTTAGGAACTTTTTTCCCGCCTTAACAAAAAATTAAAAAAGGATTAAAACATAAAACACTATTTATCTCAGAAAAAAATAGAACCGCTAAGCTATCGCATATGGGACGCAGGTACAAATCCTTCTCGCAGAAAAGCTCTCTTTTTCCACTTCCACCAATAATTTGTTCTTTAAAGTAGCTGAGCATGTAAAGTGATAAAATACAGATCAACATAAATTATAAATTGAATAACCCCCCGACCCTGTGACCACTCAGACATTATCAGATCATTGTCACCGTCTAACAATAAACTATTCTTTGAGACCATTCCAATGAGCCCAAATATGATACCACTAGCTACAAGTCGAAAACTGATAGTCTTCAAACAGCTGAAGAGATTTTTTGCAAATCATAGCTGAGAACGCTCTCGATCAAGTTACCTTCCAAGTGCCAAGTCTTAGCAACATAATGTAATTATAGCAGTATTTGTGATCCTCGTTTACATATTTACATTACACACACATGATTAAACATGAATAACACAGTAATTTTAACACGAATTTACACATCAATAAGTTAAAAGGGAAATTGTAAATATGTAAGCTAGCAACATTAGGTAGAATATGTAATCACTCAATTAAGTTTTAAATGTAAATATTTTAGTATTACATACCTGTATAATCAACTCGTTTCCCAAATACGAGTAAATATATGCATTCAATAGCGCTATACCCAAATAAGCTAAGAAAGTTAGCAAAAGCGTTACATCTGAAACCTGTAACAAAATATATGGTTATCAATTTAAATCAGTCCTATTAATTAGCCGAATTAGTACGTTAAAGTGGTAATAGGCTTTTTTTATTGCGTATGGTGGCAGACGAGCCACGGTTCATGATGATAAATGGTAACCGTCGCTCATGAACTCAACTATACCGAGAGTAGTCAAGCCACTGCTCACCATTTATTATTTCACATATTAAATGAAAGAATTAGTGGCTATCTCCTGCTACAACCAAAATTCACTGATGTGCTTTATGGCCGGTCACAGGAGATGATAGTACCAACCCACTGAGGCCCGATAGCAAGTGAGTCTCACTTGCCACCATTAATGAAATGGGTGATTGCTTACTTCCCTTAGTCGCCTCGTACGATACCCGTGGGAAAGAAAGGGGTGGTGACACTTGTATTCTTAGTCCGTCACCAAAAAAAAAGCCAGTTCCAGGCAGAACACAAATCTTCTTGTGCATCTAGACCAAAAAGGTTAAAAATGTTATTTAAAAAATAAGGCATCAAAATAAATGAGTAATTAATCGTCGGAAAAGTCAGGAAATAATAAGCAATCCAACCTGTTAAATCTGATATTAACCCACCCAATAATTTTAGTAAATTCAGTATCATTATTTCTATAAACCAAAAATACATAGGTACTAACCACAGTCACCATTATAGCATTCAAACATAACTCTATAGTGATAGCCAAGTTTTGTATAAGAAAATATTCCTTGAATATTGTATCCATTTCCTTGGAATACCTGAAATTATCTTTGCTGCTTTAAACATTATTATTTATAATATCTACATATTTTCTAGTACACCACAGGCAGCTACAATCACTTTTAGATTGTATATAAAATTATCATTATCTTACCCAATTAAACGGATATGTTTCTTAATAACATCTTTGAGCTTTGTTCTCGTTTCATCATCAATATATTTTTGATGCTTCAACTCTCGTATCTGGTTTTGCAGGTCGATCAACTGGTCACATATATACATTATCAAACTGCACACTATACCTTGTATTGCAAATGCCCTGAACAACCCTGGTAAAAAGACTATGGCCAGAATTTGTGCAGACAATAACAAATTCTGTCGACTATAAAGAGGATCAAAGGGCATCCACGCTTCTATAGTCATTTCTCCTTTAAATAAAGCCAGTATACTAAAAGCACTCACAATAAGAACAGATATTACAGTTACCCCAACAAGAGTTTCCGCCATAAGCTTCTTCCTTTCTTCTGTTACTCTGTCACCTGAGTTTTTAATATTTTCAATGAGTTCTCTAAGTTTATTTCTTTTAAATGTAAACAGAAGAATTTAAGCCAAAAATTGTATGCGACTAAAACCTTGTCTAAATTAGCCAAAAATAGAGTGAAGTCTTTAATTTCAGAGATACCAATCCCAGTTATGATGAATAGTATGACTGTAAATAGATTCAAAGTGAATTCATATATTTTGTACAGGAATCGTTGATTTTCGGTTAAGCCGTATTTAGGCCACAATCCAAATAAAAAAAGAAATTCAAGGTTGAAATCAAATAAACCCGTATCCATTTCATAGAATGTAGCAAACATTGACTTGGCCATTTTGCAAATAATAGAAAAACGATACCTGTATCGAATAGACATAATGGCGTAGACACAAATGCTCAAATGGTTATGAAATTCCTGATTTTGTAAGGAGTTCTGTGCTGTTATATTAGTGATTAATAACTGGCTATTTGTTTTGAAGATATTATTCATAAATTTATAGGAAATAATTGAATTATTGGTGATATAAAAGCAGGCTACTAGATAATTTCTGGAAGTCATACATATAGCATATAGTATTTTTTTAAAGTGGTAGTAATTGGTAGGAATCAAATGAGAGATCAAATTGGCGTATTATACCACAATAACGGGTCGACGTGTGGAATTTTTATAAAATTCCTTTTCTTTAAATGAATGTCTAGTTAATTTTCTTTTTTTAACCGATTCTTGCGACACTTGTCTCATCCATTATTATAGAAGTTGAAGAAGGGTATTGGAAATGGAAGGATGGTACAGGGGGAGACTGAGACTCACCTACCTAGACCAAATCGGTCATGTATTAAAGGAAGGTCAAGTCAGGAGTCTCCGAAACCAGCGAGCGTGCATGAAAAGAACTATGAATGTTGAGGAAGCGAGAGATGTATCCAGAATAGAGCCTTTTGGCACTCTGTCCTCTTTGCCTACCCTGAAAGGGAGATGGCGTGATGGTAAGTAAGTAAGGTATTGGAATACCTAAAATAAATAAAAATACATTATATCAAAATGAGACCACAATTAAGGTTACCTCTTGCTAACGAAACAATAATCATCGAAATTGATTCATAAACAAAGAGTTATTATGCGCGATTAAACTTCCTCCTTTTTTAAAGTCAGTCAAAAATTAGTGTAAAATTGTCTGTTCTTTGCCTTATAAAACTAAACTTACAAAAGTTGAACAAGTTTATAGAGCAAAATTGTAGCTAATTAGATAGTTTACAAAAGGTAATATGGCTTCTTCAGTCATAAATTTAGTAAAGCGAGTCCTAAGTACTTTATCGCAAAGCATAAATTGTAAATTATAGCGAGTTAATGCCACAAGTTCCCAACAAAGATAAAACAGTCCAGTGAAGGGCACTTAAGTTTGATTTCTTCGTCTTTGTCTGTAATTTGCGAATGTATTATTTACAGGCACCTAAAGGTTAGAAGTTTGTTGATAATTGATTGTTATGAACAAATGAACAACTAGTCTTAACAAGCGAATGCTGAATGAAAAGTAGTAACTACAAGATTATAATGACCTGAAAGCCTATAAAGATGAACCTCCCATACATTAAGTTATGTCGCGGATATCTCACGTGGTGACTAGGGGAACTAAGCAGTTATCGCATTATCGTTGGTGGGTTGGCTGCCAAGTGGGAGTATTCTTTTTTTATCAGGCCCGAGCGGGTCAGTATCACCGTCTGCTGTGAGATCGACCATACAGCACTCGTTGCATTTTGGTAATGTCTGCCTAGTAGGCGAGGGCCCCACACTACCTTGTTTGTTGCCCCGAACGACGGACGGAGTGTGCAGTTAGAAACATTTTTTCCCGCCTCAACAAAAAAGAAAAAAAAAACAAGGTAGCCTTCCATTAATTTATTCCGCACTTGTAAAATGAAATAGTGAGCGGTTTGGCAGTATTCTTAGTACCTATTGTTGAGTCCTTGGCAGCGGTTATCATTAACATTATTATTTATTAATTATTTACCATCATTATTATTTACCAATAAAAGAAAATTAAAAGATCAAGTATTTTGATATTTTTATATATATTTTTAAGCATTTGACATGCTTAGCCATATTATATATAAATTAACACAAAGTGCAGTCACGAGCAGGAAGAAGCTCGTACTCGTGACTGTTATTTTCGATTTCACATTGTTGCACTATGTATTAAGTGAAGTATTTTAACATAACGCAATAAATATTCTTAATCATATGAGCTCCGATCGTCTTCCGAACGAATAAGAAGCAAAGGTAGCTTGTGCGAAACGACGCATCCGTCGGGACGTCTACGCGATCCAATTTTTGTATACGATTCGTGTTGGCACAAGATTTATGGTATTACCAAAAGCCGTCGAATTGCTGGTTACATTGGCAGTGTTAGCGGGAATATAAGTAGCAAATTGGAACGAGATTCTGCCCGCGTGTCCAGTACATAATAATAATAATATTTAATTATTTATTGCCTTTTAAAAATTACAATAAATTTAGATTGAAGCTAAAACATAATCAGCTAAAAGGCAAAGGGAAGTGACTCAGCTTTTGCTGTTTAAAACGAGTTTCATACAGCGCTGTTTTTCAGTCACCCCCGTTTCCTATGGTGTGATGGTCTATTTACAGAAGTTTCGTTGGTGGACATGGTCTCTCCATGTCACTACATAATAATATAAAGTTACAAAACACAAATTCACCATGCCTTAATGTTAAAAATTAACATTATTTATATTATTCGAGATAAAATAAAATTGTAAAAATGATTAATTAAACAATAGGAAAGGTACCTTTAGTAAAAGAGCTATAGAAATTAGAGACAATTCTTTTAAATTATGTTACTGTCATAATCCGTGTTAGTTAGGTAGTGTGTGTGTGGGTGTGTGTGTGTGTGTGTGGGTGTGTGTGTGTGTGTGTATTTGTTTTCGTGTATGTCTGTTCTTGTGTGTGTATTTTTGATAATAATTTTTATATGTACTATATTTAATAAGCACATCCCTCTACGGCGCACTAATTATGTTATCTTTTTGCAAAAATAGCTGTTTCAAAGGTACTATCCTTTTTCCAGGATAAAAATCAGACTATGTCATTTTTGCGCTCCAGACTATTAGTCTGCTAATTTCATGACGATTGCATCAGTAGCTACAGCTTGAAAGCGTAACAAACAAACAAATGATGTCTATTATTGAAGTTCAATTACGTGAGAGCTAAAATAATGCCAATCATTCCAATCCATGATGTCTGACTTTACTTATCATCACGCCATTTCCCTTGCGGAGTAGGCAGAGAGAACAGAGTGCCAAGGGGCTCTATTCTTGCATACATATCTCGCTTCCTCAACATTCATAATTCTCTTCATAAACGCTCGCCGGTTTCGGAGACTCCTGACTCCACCTTCCCTCAATATATGACCGATTTGGTCTAGGTAGGTGAGTCTCGGTCTCCCCCTGTACCTACATCTTTCCACTTTCGCATTGTATATCTTCTTAACCTAGTCGCTCGTCTTGCGTTCTTTCCACATGTCCGAACCATCAGAACATTCCCTTTCGCATGTGTCTGATTATATTATATACCTATTTGTATAAAAGACTTTACAAAGCTACATAATAATGGCGAATTTCTGAAGCCCACCATTAGCGATTATTCCGAGACAAACGGCTAAAGTGTGAGCTAAAATATATAAATTTTTCAGTGGCTGACACTGCCACCACACCCGAATCACACATGCCACGTAAACGACACCACAGGTGACTGTTTTTGTATAATTTACGGCCACAATTTCCGAACTCACGCATATCCCTCGTGTAAGTGTTCTCAATTTTCTTAACTTTCTATCTCATGGTAAATTTAAGAAAGAATATATAATTTTATAGAATAGTGTATTATTTACAGAGCGTGTAAGTTGCCTCAGAGATATTGGCGTATAAAAAGAGAAGATTCACAATTAGGCACTAAATGTGTCCATTATAAATGAGTGCAGATTACGCTTTCCTGCACTCATTTCGTTTTGTGTTGTTTTGACGCACGAGCAGCCGCGACGCCTGCAACGTATCAGGATGCCTAATAATACTAAAATCCAAATTATTTGAGAATAAGGAAAAAGAGATTTTTTGTACTAGCGGGAATCGAACCCGCGTCTTTTCCAATCCGGGGAAGTGCTCTAAGCCACTGAGCTATAGTACAGGTACTTCGACCATCCCAATCTCCTTATTACATTTGTCTTTACGAGTGCTGCTAAAAAATGCTAAAAAATATAGATCGGAAATACTAAAATCTCTTATGAAAACCTCATTTATTGTCTTTTTTCTATCATTCTTTTTGAATACCTAGTATCATTATGTCAATGCTATACATTTAAGTAAGATTATATATATATACAACTTTTGCCATGATTTCTAAACACAATTGTGTATCCTTAATTTATAGATAAATGCTCAGAGGGCATAGTTTCATATCTTTGTAAAATCTGTTACCATGACATCCTTCTCTGATAACAAAAGAGTTAGCAACGTATGAGATACAGCAGCCTTAATTCTATCGGTAATCTTATACGACACTTCTCTTTGTAATCCGATCTCTCTCGTTTGGTAATCTGATAATGTTTCTGTAATGTACTACGATAACTATATTGTCAAGTATAGTCCATCGAACAAGCTTAAAAGGTACTTAAATAATATATTAAGCCTAGAAGTAAAACCAAGGACAGTGGTGTCGAATTCAATCCCCAGTATTAGAACGAGAACGATATCCCTCCGACTTTCCGACGATTTTCCTTCCCTCTCACTCTGAAAAGAGACACGTGCTCAATTGAATTGCACAGAAAAAATATATAAAATATATTTTGGCGTTGATTTTTTATTTATTTATATTAAAAAAAGTAAGTACAGTTTACAGCAATACAGTTTATCGCCAAACTGCAGAACACTTTGTAGGCGAAAAAAGAAGCACTCGCTAATTCCAAACAAAAAATATTAAGTATTAGTGATTGTTGGTGCCAGACAGTTAACCAAAATAATAATGCGATGAAGTTGGTACCTAGACATGGCCTGTCGCAAATTGCGTCACAACACACAGTTCTGTCTGTTCTGCGTCTATTCTAGTTGCCTTTTTTTAAGTTATTGTTTCATTAGGGTGGAGGCATTACTACCTTACATTTGCCTATTTTCAACCCTTTTTTTTATAAATTCCAACTTTAAATGGGAGGAATGGGAGGGAGTACTTTGTATTAGTTTTTGTTTTTTGTAGATAGAAACATGTAGAGGAGAATGCAGGTTATGAAAACCTGCGCTGTTTTTCCGGTGGGACGCAAAATCTAATGTAATGTATAGATAGTGCCATCCACGAAGACGCGCCCCACTCTTTTTTCTAATTACTTACAATGCAAGTGTGTATCGTTTCACCGAATTGCCTATTACGCACGCACACATCGATGAATAAACAAAATCACCACAGAGCGATACGGTCAACTAGGAAGATGCTCTACTTTAATATTATCAACCGACTTCAAAAAGGATGAGGCTTTAATTCGACTGTATGTTTTTTTGCTGTGCTTTATTTCTTTCTCTACTCGATGCTTTCTTATACGAGATGCACCCAAGGAATTCCTCCCTATCGTGTACCACCTACTTTGACCTATTTTATAGAAAACACTAAAAAGCAAAAAATAAATTACATACGATATGCATGTTAGACACCTACTGATGTGTTTGAAGTTGACCAATTATTTTTTGCGTTTTAATTCCTGGGTGTCTTTTGAAAGCGTTTTTTTTTGTTTAAAAATAATTAATATTTCATGTTCTTGTTCAGTGTGGGTATTGTATGTCATTATTAGTTTATACAGTGTAATATTTCCATGTTAAGGGAGCAATTATAAACATTATAAAAAAACTATATGGTTGTCTGTAAAGTCGGTTTGAGGACTATAATTTGACGTCATATATGTTTTCTGAGAGTTTCACAAAATGTAATACTGATAGAAATCGAATGGTACATTTTAATTTTCTAGACATTTTAATTTTTTTATTAAGTAGAGCAACTTTCTTGCCAAGTCTGGATTTAAGCAACGTGAACTGTACTACCCATGTGCATCGAGCCGCTGATGTTCCTGTAGTATTACTTAACTCTTTGCGCTGATGGCTCGCGACTGACACTTGGTTCAATCGTCCCACACCCCGCGGCCCCCTCGCCAAATTTGGAGAGGCACGTCTTCGTGAATGGCACTATCTATACCTACAACATGTTACAATATGAAACTATAGCCCATACTCTCGTGAGCATTCTCCTTTGAAATACAGTTGCTGAGTACAAAGAAATAACAACACGCTTTAGTTTTTATGCTATTCAATTTTATATGGGAGTCTAATTTTTTTTTAAGTAAGCTACTTAAAATTTGGAATTATAATTACTTTTTTTATCTATATTTTTAGCACTTGACATGCTCAGCTACTTTTAAAGTCATCCATCCATCCATCAGCCTTTCACCGTCCACTGCTGGACTTAGGCCTCCCCAAGAGGACGCCACAACGAGCGGTCCCGTCATGGGGGATAATGCCGTAATCGCCACGCTTGGCAGGCGGGTTGGCGATCGCAGTGGATGTTGTTAATACTCGAGGGAGTGCTGCTGCCCACTCCCTCGGTATCCCTCAGTCGGCTCTTACGACTCCCGTGGGTAGAGAGGGGTGGGACAATTCTAAAGCCGGCCCCACACGGCACAAATTTTTTTCTTTTAAAGTACAAATTGTTATTTGTGAATAAGGAAAAAGAGAACTATAGTACGAGTGGGAATCGAACCTGCGTCCCTTCCCTTCCGGGGAAGTGCTCTAATCCACTAAGCTATCGTACTCCCTTGCGGTCGTACTCACAAACAATTTGTACATTATAATTAGTTGCTACAAATAAATATTGGCTTGTTTAAGGGTTTTTGTATTTTATATTTATGTGAAAGGGGAAAAATGAGTAGAGAAAGTTTATAAGAGAGGAACTGCTTTTTAAAAAAAAAAATTATGCCTCGTATTATTTTGTTAAATATTTAGACATTTATTGTAGATACTTTTTGCTAAATAAGTACAAGCTAATATATAATTATATAGATAGTATAATAGCAAAAGCAATTTCAAATATTTCTACCACCCCTATTTGTAAAGGATCCTGTTGTAGCTACTACTTGACATATCACTTAACCCGTGTACGTTGGTCTCCTTTAAAGTTGAGGTCGGAATGATCAAAGGAAACAGTTTACGCAAATATTGATGAGACTAGTGATATCTAAACGGAGAACGAGGGTGCTTAGCGCTTAATGTATTTTTAAGAATCATTTATGGATATCACAATTATTCATCATTTTCTTAGACAACAGTATTTATATGGAGCGACTGCCTCTTTGACCTCCACGTCCCTACTAAGGGGACAACTGGCGACCTTAGAACAAAATAGAAGATTTTTTTTAATTCAGAGGTTCATAATTCTGATAACCTATAACAGCCGCCACAAGGAAAAAAATAAAGAATGTTATTTGACAGTCGTGATAGTCGTTAACGTGCCTTCCGGAGCACGGAGGATGTCAGGTGTCCACAAATAGACGTCTCTTTTTGGTTCCACCTGATGCTAGACGAGCGAATGTTGTACCTTAACCTTGCTAATCGTTAGAACTGGAAGCACTAATAGACTTCGACCTTCTTCAGTTATTAAAACACTATGAAAAATACTATTTTATTGCACGCCTCATAAGCGAAGCGTTGAGGTGTGTTCTACTCCCGGTTGACACGGCACAGCTGATTTTTCAAGCTTAAAATGTCTCTATTTATAATATATTGCACTTGTAAAATAATATCTACACACACATATAAAGAACAAACACTATTTTTAACACATGATATTTTTGATGCCATTTTTGTTATTTAAACTAGTTAAAAAACTGTTTGAAAAAAATCTGGCTTGGACGTCCGTGAGTTGTAGGTAAAACACGATAACGACCAAAATACTTAATTAATCGAGTTTTTTTTCGTTTACGAATTATTATGACTAGGAATAGAGCCCTATTACTTTTCACGTTCTGATTCGATGTGGTTTAATTGTTATTAAATAAACAAAATAATACTGAATATTTACGGCATTTACGCTCGACGCGACACTAAAACCAGCGCCTTTTATGAGAACTACCTACCTTTTTACGTACGCATAGCCAGATAGCCACCAGTGGTTTTACTATCGTCACCAGAACAGAACGCCGTTCGCCCGGCCGGTACATTGTTTTTTATTAAAAGAAAGTTTTTACCTTTGCTTGACGAACTGATGATATTTGTCAAGTATAATAACTATTTTATCCATAACAATAATTAAAAACACTAAACACACGTAAATAATAACACACCAACGTTATAAAACACGAAAAAAACATATTATATGGATGGCTGAATTGGTAAAGCATCTGGACGGTATCCAGAAGATGCAGGTTCAAATCCTGCTCCTGACTGTTATTTTCGATTTCACATTTTTCACTTTGTGTTTAATGTATAGTGCTAAGCATGTCAAATGCTAAAAATATATATAAAAATATCTAAATATTTAAAGGGTTTGCGTCATTATTAGGTAAAATCTTAATTGTAAAATTAAGTTTAATATAGAAGTACTTCTTAAAATTAGTGCTAGATGGCGTATAAGACATGAAACCCACATTGGTACTTTTTGAAATTAGCGCTATCTATGTGATTTGTTGAAAACTACTTAGTAAAACCAATAGATTATTAGTTATCAAATAATCAATTTTATTGTGAAAAATTAAGATTATGAGGCGTGCAGTTTTGAATTTTCCAAAGTATTTTTATATCTATAAAGCAATGAAGAAGAAATAAAACAGTATTTTTGCTTACATTAAAATTTATACTAATAATAAAACCTGAGCTATTTTTTGTTTAAACGCGCTCATTTCTTAAACTATTAACATTACATTACTACACTAACAGCCGCCAAATAAGAAAAAAAAACAGAAACAACAGAACAATCTAGAAAAACCTTAGTGGTTTTAAGATTCAGTTCAGTGTCTACCGAGAACTTAGAGTATAGATAGTTTATCTATACTCTAAGACCGAGCATTACCTACTTACTAATATCCTTCTAGCCGTGTCGGGCTGGCTTTAGAATTGTCCCACCCCCCTCCACCCACGGGAGTCGTAAGAGCCGACTGAGGGAATACCGGGGGAGTGTGCAGCAGTACTCCTTCGAGTATTAACAACATCCACTGCGATCGCCAACCCGCCTGCCAAGCGTCGCGATTACGGCACTATCCCCCATTCTTGGGGAGGCCTATGTGCAGCAGTGGACTTTAAAAGGCTGATGGATGGATGGATGGAATATCCTTCTGCGAATATAAGTTTCTTTTTACCCCCGCACTAAAGAAAAATCCTTGTATCTTCAGGGACTTCACAAGTATATAACACACACAAAATACTTACACCCAGACTCAAAACAACCATTAATGGATCACACAAAGACCTGTCATGGGGGGGATTCAAACCCACAACATTCGAGTGGGACATCGGTATCCAAACCTCTCCGATATCTGTGCAGCCCAGTTTGTTTGTTTATTACGGTTTCACGCCGTAATTACTGAACAGATTATCGTGATATAATAGCATCCATAGTCCAGTCGTTAGTAGTCCTAAAAACTGGTATACATTTTATCCTACTAATATATCGGGAACCTGAGGTATAACCTTTTTTTTTGTTAAGACGGGAAGAAATGTTCCTAACCGCACACCCCGTCGTTCGGGGCAACAAACAGGGTAGTGTGGGGCCTTCACCCACTAAAGAAACCCGCCGTGTGCCATCTCTCCGCCGTTATTGGCGGGCCACTGGAACTATGTTACAGTCCTTCGGTGGTACTTGAGGTATAACCTAAAAATTAACTTTTGATTGCGGCGCAGCCGGGAGCAAAGGCTAGTATGACAAAGCTAATACACATAGGAAAAAAGTACAAAAGGTTTTTAACCCAATGTAAAATTCATCCGATAGGTGGCGTTGGTCGTAAAGACAAATGTGATGAGGAGATTGGGTATGGCCGAAAGGTCAGTGTGGTAGCTCCGTGGCTTAGAGCACTTCCCCGGATTGGTAGGGACGCAGGAATCGATCCTGCGTTAGAACTTTAGTTCTCCTTTTCCTCATTCACAAATAATTTGTACTTTAAGTTTTTTTTGAAGTTATACTTCATTTGGCGCGTTAGGGAAAAATGATGAGAGTAAATTTTTACGATGCGCGCGCACACCGACACGAAAAACCGAAACCCTGAAGTTAGCTATAGTCAACATTTTAGTTTTTTTGTGATATTTAAATAAACTTTATTTAACTAGATAATGCGTTATAATAAAACTTTCAATGTATTAAATACGTTTTTCCTATTATTAGTGTCGTTTTTTCTACAAACGTAGAATAAGGCGAAAGATAAAATTTTTGAAAAGTTTTTTATCTTGTTACGGCAAAGAATTATAACGCGTGTACATAAGTACACACACACTTTTTTATACTACACCACCCAGTACCGTATACCTGATGGTAAGTAGCAATACCAGAGGTATCCCGCGCGTGTCACCATCTTTAAGGAAAGGGATAGGAGGTGGATAGGAAGAATAATAAGGAGAGGATAGGGAGGGTGTTTGAGCCTCCAGCACTCTCACTCACCATACGGAACACAACGGTAGGCGTAACTAACGTTGTTATACGCTGATCTTTTGTGAGAGGGTGGTATTTCTCCGATCGAACTGGCCCATTTGTAAATTAAAGTATAACCAACATAACTTAAAGGGTCTTTGATGCGTAGGATCTACGATGATAGAGGGAATAACGTACTCAAGGATATTGATAGCTAACGATAAACTTGCGTAGGAAAGAAATGGAGTTTGCTTCCTATATTAAGATAAATATTTAAATATCAAACGGTACGAAGGGGTTATTGAATAGATTCGATAGAACGATAATCTATACTATTTTGAAATAAAACTACGTTTACGGAATCTATCGTGTTTACTTGATTTTACTACTATCCCGACGTTTCGAATACTTTACAGCATTCATGATCACGGGTGGACTTAGATGATAGACGTCCAAGGTTGATATGATATCAACCTTCAACCCATCAAAGTCCACCCGTGATCATGAATGCTGTAAAGTATTCGAAACGTCGGGATAGTAGTAAAATCAAGTAAACGCGATAGATTCCATAAACGTAGTTTTATTTCAAAATGTGTAACATTCGCGTAAATATCAGAAAGTATTAATCTATACTATATTAGCCCGCAGCTCTGTCGCAGCCAAAAGCTAGATTTTAGGCTATATCTTAGATTCCTAATATAGTATGATAAATTGTATAGGAACAGCTATCACACAAAAAAAGTTTCATCAATATCCGTTAAGAAGTTTTTGCGTGATGCCTGAACAAACAAACTGACTAATACAAGAATTTAAAAAAAAGTTGTTTTGTGTTCAAAGAATAACGCCTGTATTCCTTAAAGGGGTAGGTAGAAGAGTATTACACACCCACGGTTCGCCAGCTATGTTTAAGTCCCACGTAGCAAGGGGCGAGCCTATTGCCGTCTACCGAGCTCATTTCCAAACTCCGGGCTGCTACTGAGAATTTTTATTTTTACAAAAATTCAATTACACTGCTCGACCAGGGGATCGAATCCGAGACCTCATGATCAGCGGTCGCTCACACTGTCGCTGCACTACAGAGGCAGTTGTTTTGCGTTCAGAGACGCCTAAACAGCCAAATACATAAATTTTTCTCAAATATCTTAAATGTACAGACATAGCTTTGTTACAGCTTTATAATAGTATAGATAGAAGATAAATAAGTAAGTATTATTATAAAGATGTAAAAGAGCTACATCCATATATTTAATTACTTTCTTACTTACTTATCATCACGCCATTTCCCTGTCGGGGTAGGCCGAGAGAACAGAGTGCCAAGAGGCTCTATTCTTGCATACATCTCTCGCTTCCTCAACATTCATAACTCTCTTCATACACGCTCGCCGGTTTCGGAGACTCCTGACTCCACCTTCCTTCAATACATGACCAATTTGGTCTAGGTAGGTAAGTCTCGGTTTCCCCCTGTACCTACATCCTTCCACTTTCGCATTGTATATCTTCTTAGCCAGTCGCTCGTCCTGCTGGACGATAAATTCTTAGCCAGTCGCTCGTCCTGCTGGACGGAAAGAATGCTTTCTTTCCACATGTCTGAACCATCGGAGCATTCCCTTTCGCATCTTTACACCAATACTCTCTTTCATACCTACTCGCTCTCTTACGTCATTGCTACGAATGCGGTCAGTCAGCCTCACTCCACAGATTCTCCGCAGAGATCGCATTTCGACCGCATTGATTTTGCTCTCATGCTCCTTTATACACACCTAACTCTCGCTTCCATATAATAACGTTGGGACAAGCACTGCGTTGTGTATTGCGACACGTGCTCTGGCTGAGGTGATGGCTGCCGAGAAGTTGTCCCAATGCTCCGTTCACTCTAGGTAGTTTGTTCCACAACACGACCGCTTCAACAGTAAAGGAGTTTCCATAAAAATTGGTTTTATGTTGTGGAACTTCTAATCTCAAGTTTTCTGATGATTTTAATGAGAAAGGGGAGTATGAAGAAACTTAAATCTTTGCCGAAGATATTGCGGAGAAGAAGGATTAAAGAGGATAGTATAGAGAAGGGATAAAATGTGACTATCTCGCCGACGACGTATTGGGAGCCAGTTGAGCTTAGTGCGAAATTCGGAGACGTGATCATATTTTCGCAGTCCAAATATGACCCTGATACAGAAGTTTTGAAGGCCCTCAAGCTTGTCTAGTTGTTCCTGAGTTAGGTCGAGATAGCTGATGTCCGCGTAATCAAGGATAGGAAGTAAGAGGGATTGTTCAAGCGCAATTTTAGTGGTTGTAGGCAGAAAGTTTGTTAATCTACGCAATGAGCCCGCAGAAGCATATATCTTTCGGCTGGTTTGTTCAAGCTGTGGGCCCCATGATAGACTACTGTCAAAAACAATGCCAAGGTTTTTGACGGTTTCACTAAATGGGATAGTGATACCATCAAAGACTATTTTCGGAATTGAGCCCCAGTCTATATTGATAATTTTCCGAGTACTGCCTATGATGATTGCCTGCGTTTTAAGTGGATTCACTCTGAGACCGTATGTTCTACTCCACTCGGCGATACGGAGCAGATCCAGGTTCATCTCGTCAACTGCTTCAGCTAGCTAACCCAAAGGTGCCTGACAGTACAGTTGCAGATCGTCTGCATATAGGTGGTAGGATGACGTGAGACTATGTGAAATGGAGTTGATAAAAATAGCGAAGAGAAGAGGAGATAAGACAAACCCTGAGGTACGCCAGCTGATGTTGTACACCATGAAGAGTAGGTCTCCTCAAAGCGAACCCTCTGCCGACGACCATACAGGTATCTATGAAACCAGTCAATTACCGTTGGAGATATGTTAATGGAGCGAAGAATAGCAAGGAGAATGACAAAATCAATAGAGTTAAAGGCATTGCTAAAGTCCAGGAGCGTCAGAACGGTAAGCTGACCATCATCCATCCCTAAACGGATATCATCAGTGATTTTAATGAGTGCTGTAACCGTGCTGTGCCCTGAACGAAAGCCAGACTGAAAAGGATTGAGCAGTTCATTTTTGGTAAGAAAATAATTTAATTGTTCAAAAATTAGGTGTTCGAGAATTTTGGAGAGAAATGGGGCGGTAGTCGGGAAAAGAGTTAGGATTAGCTTTCTTAGGTAATGGGATAATTTGGGCTTCTTTCCATGATGATGGAAAGGTGCCGCTGGAAACAGAAAAGTAAAAAATATGACAGAGGACAGGTAAGGGTAGTTTGGGGCCTGCACCCACTAAAGAAACCCGCCGTGTGCCGTCTCTCCGCCTTTATTGGCGGGCCACTGGAACTATGTTACATTCCTTCTGTGGAGGAATTATATATGCCTGAGAAATTTTTTGATGGCTGAGTGATCGTTTTTGAATACAGCCTAAACCCCCTATGGTCAAAAGTGGTACAGTTATTGGTTAAGAAAATAAATAATAAACAACAATTTTTCAAATTATATTTAATTTGGCTTATTCTATTCTATGATTATTTCTGTGCTATAATTTAATTTTCAATAAATAGAACTGTCGTCTTCAGTGATATTTTCAGAAAACGATTTAAATTGAGATAAATACAAAAAGGCATTGTTAAATTGCGGTCACGAATTTAATTCACTTCAACGCCATGACACTTCATTACAGCGATAATTTTTTCATATTTAATAATACAGTAGTTATAGACTTTTTAATAAAACGAATACATGATAGAAAAATCTCTTTCAAAATAAGATGGTGTTAGCAAGTATTGACAGAACAAAATCTATACTGCGTATTTTGACCGGTATTTCATAGTCACCGTTGGTGACTGCGATAGCTTCTCGGTCCAGAGCACTGGCCCTGATTGGATGAATCACAGGTTCGAATCCTGCTTGTAATAAAGCTCTCTTTTTCCACTTTCACCAACAATTTGTTCTTTAAAGTACCTGAGCATGTCATTATTGCTAAAATACAGATCAAAATATTAAAAAAATCACGCCATCAAATTGCAAAATTCAACTACGATATTTTTTTTTTTTTTTTTTTTTTTTTTTTATGTCCGGGCGCAATTGCCCGGCCCTCGATTATTTTCCTTGGACAATATCCAAGACCGTTCTTTTTTCCTAATCTCAGTCTATCCATTTCTTTTTCTAGACTACTATTCCTCCAATATGGGAGGTAATTCCTACTCTACTTATACTAAATTTATTTATTATTATATTTTAATTGTGTTCATAATTTACCCTTGTGACTGGGTTACATTTATACTCCTATAATATGCTTATCTTATATACAATACTTCATGATTATACATTAACAATTAAACATTAATAAGCTGTAAATTATTTTATGCTATTCCACATAATACTAATACACTTAATAAAATAGTCACTATTACACTTATTGATAGTATTATTACTTATATTATTATTACATCTTTATTATTACAGTTATTACTAAATATTAACATAAACTTTATTTAATTTTAGGTGCCAAATGTTTTATTTACAGTGTTTATTAGTTATACGAAGTAAGAAGAGAACAAAAGCTTACAGAGAAAGTACAAGAGAATCAGTATACATCACAATTTATAATTTAATTATAATAATAGATTAAATAGCACATCATATATTAAATTCATATTGGCAATCAGAAAATAGTCATTTAAAAATACAAACGTCAGTCAAATTTCTTTATCATTATATTCTATTATAAATTATTATAGATATTCATTAGATTTAATTATCATTTATAGATACATAATAATCTCCCAGCCTTAAGTTGCACACAGCGCGTCAAGTTTTATTTCGTTTGACAACGATTTCTGCAATGCATTTGCAATATTTTAGAAAAGGTGTTCTTTTGACTTCATCCTCCATTATTTTGTGTAAGGCATCAATACTTAACGTCGTTCCTATTTCCTGCTCTAATTCAAACCTCTTAATTGTGTGCATTGGACATTCTATTAAAGCGTGAATTATCGTTTCGTCTTTGTCTGGACAGCAGACGCACGATGGACTCCCTTTGCACCTGAACCTATAGAGGTACTCGGAGAACCCACCGTGCCCCGTGAGGAACTGTGTCATTATGCTGTTAAGTGTTAATGTTTTTATAATTTTATATGCCATATAGACATCGGGAAAGAACACTTTAGTTGTTCCCGCCACAGCTGCCTCTTTATACCGTCTGTTCCATTCTTCCACAGATTCCATCCTAAGCATCTTCTTTATATACGAGACCGGGCATTTGTCGTACTTGTCAGTTACGCGACTTTTGAGGGCCGCCTCTTTAGCGAGATAGTCCGCTCTTTCATTGCCCTGTAGTCCTATGTGAGCCTTTGCCCAGTGCAGTGTAATATTGGAGCCTCTTCGTTTGCCTTCGTGCATATACTGCCTTGTTTCGTGGGCCAGTTGGTGAAGGGACTCCCAATTTGCGACTGTCTCTATGGCTGCCCTAGAGTCACTTATGATTGCGTAGCATCTTTTCCCATCTTCTACAGCCCATTTTGCCGCCTGGTTTATGGCAAGTAGCTCGGCCTGGTATACGGTGCAGTAAGACGAAAGCTTAAATTTGCGCGCGAGGACCTCAGCCCCACCCTTCCATACGGACAGGGATGCCCCCACTCCTCCTCCTATCTTACTGCCGTCTGTGTATATCTGTACTGCACCGCACACCCGGTCAGCTATTTCATCTTCACTATTAAAGTGTGTTATCGTAATGGCTTCATGGGTGGCTGGGTGTGGCTTCTTAAAGTATGCTAGCGGCTTCTCTACAGTTCTGTCCCCTGGTATTAGTCGAGACACCCCCCTCTTGCTTTCGTACAATGTCGCATTCTCACGAATTCGTATGTCCAGTGGCAGTATTCCGGTCAATACCAGGGCCGCATGTAGTGAGACCGTCCTGTACGCTTTACCTATTTTTTGAGTAAAGAGCCTTTGGACATTGTTGAGCTCTTTTCTTACCTTGACCTTAGTTGTTGCCTCGGCCCATACACTTGAGGCATAGGTAATTATAGGCTCAACAGCTGTTACATATATTGTCCTTATTATTTCCGGGTTGAGGCCCCACGTTACCCTGGCGGCTTTCGATAGCTGCTTATAAATCCCCAACGCCTTCCTGCATATGTTAGCCGCGTGGGCGTTGAAGGTTAATCCACAGTCTATTGTTAGCCCCAGGATTTTTATCTCCTCTGCCACGGAAATGTCAATACCTCCCATGCTCAGGCGTGGGACGTCGTATTTAAGCTTTTTTGTGAGCACCATAGCCTTCGTTTTGTGTGGTGCAAACCATAGCCTATTCTTGACTCCCCACGCCCGCACATGTTCAAGAGCAGCATTTCCCTGGCACTCGATCTCCGCCGCTGTGTCCCCCGAGAAAACGAGCACTATATCATCAGCGAATGCTTGACAATAATATCCCCGTCTCGTGAGACTTTTCAGCAGCGGATCAAGGAGGAGATTCCATAATATGGGACCCCCTATTGACCCTTGGACGCACCCCATAGAAGTAAGCCTTACGTGTTCTTGGTTGGCGTATCTGACCTTCACCCTTCTGTCCTCCAAGTAACTGGCCATAATACGTCGTAGCTCAATCGGGCACTCCATCTCCAACAGCCTCACCTTGATGGCCGGCCACCATGCGCTGTCGAAGGCTCCCTCTATGTCCAGCGACACCATCGTGATGAGTTTCTTCTCTCGAAGTTTACTCCTCACGTGTGCCACCAGGTCATAGAGGGAGTCCTCGGTCCCTCGTTGGGGCAAGAAGCCATACTGTTTATCGCTCAGCCAGGGTAATGTGTGCCAGGTTAATCTCCTTACAATCATCTTCTCCAGTATTTTGCCCATGATGGAAAGCAGTCCTATAGGCCTGTATGCTCTTGGGTCAGTGTAATTGGACTTCCCTGGCTTTCTTAACATGACGACAGTTGCTGTTTTCCATATTTTTGGAAAATAAGATAGTTCCAAGCATTTATTGTATAGCAACAAATTCAGCTCTATATCCCCCAGTATTACTCTCTCACATATATCCGCCGTGAAGCCATCATCACCTGGGGCCTTTTTAACATTGAAGCTTAGTGTTGCCGACCGCAGCTTATAATTGGTGAAGTTGGGTTCTCTATACTCACTTTCAGTGTTTACTTGAAGTCCAGTCAAGCTAGCTTCCATTCTTATATGTCTGTGGTCTGCATTGTCGTTCTCCTCTGTGTCCTCAGGATAAAATGTTTCTGCCAGCAGTCTAGCAGATCCCTGAAGCCCCACCGATATTCCATCCTTTATCAACGGGAGGTCCTCTTCTCTTTTCCTTGTGTTTTTAATAATTCTATATATCCCCTCCCAAACGCTCTCTTTATCTTGCCTTTCACAAAACGACTTCCAACTGTTTGTCTGTGCTGCCCTAACTTGTGTTTCATACAAATTCTTCATGTTCAGGTAATCTTCGACTACTGCGGCTCTACGGATCTGCGCTGCACACCGGACTCTGCGCTTCCTGGTGGCAACGGCCCGCTTCATCTTTTTCAGCTCCTGCGACCACCATGGAATGGTAAGTTTAGTTATCTCTTTTTTCTTTGGTATTGTTTTATTACATGCATCTATTATTATATCTATGTACTTGACTAAAATACTCTCTAATTCTTCCCTGTCTCTTAAATTGTATACTCTTGTCATATTAATTTCATTTTGTAATTTTAGTTCCTCCAATACATTGTCAAATTCAGCCCATTTAGCTTTTTTGGTGTTATATTTTCTAGTTGTTCTTTTTATTACAGTTTCTTGGGCCTTTGTCAATGAAAGCCTAAAAATTATGCCGTTGTGGTCGGAGCTGGTAAGATCTTCAACCACGACCCAATCTTCCACCTGGTGCAGCATATCCCCGGTGCAGGCCGTCACGTCCACACAGCTTGTGAGTCTTTGTTGACCTCTTATAGTGTCGAAAGTAGGAATGTTCCCCATATTAAGGACTTCCATTTCGATTTCTGTGAGTGTATTGGCCACGTCCTCACCTCTTCCATCCGTACGATATTGGAACAATGTACTCGTATGTAAACGCATCCAACAGGTGGTGTGGGTCCTGGCAGGTTGTGGGCGGTGGGAGGAAGTCTCGGGGAAAGCTTCGGGAAGGCGCTGCAGCCCGAGATGTGGCGCCTGCTACACTTAGGGGCGTGTCCGGCGGTGAAAGAAAAGAAAAGAAAAAGAAGAGAAGGCCGCGAAAGCCGCGTAGCCACAAAATGCCGAAGACAGCAGCGATGGTCGTCACCCTGCTGCCTGAGGCAAAGGAGAAGGGTCTCAGCTATGAGGCGGTCCTAAAGCGAGCCCGGCGGGAGATCGACGTCTCTGAAATAGGAGGTTTCGCCGCAAGAACCCGCCAAGCCCGAACGGGGGCACGAGTACTAGAGTTCTCCCGGCGCGGAGGGCCCGAAAACGGCTGACCTCATAGCTGAAAAGCTGCGAGGTCTATTCGCCGGGGGAGTGGGGTCCGGGTCGCCAGGCCAGTGAAATGCGCAGAATTGCGCATTTCTGGACTGGACGACTCTGTGACGGTGGACGATATCCGGGAGACGATTGCGCTGAAAACCGGATCCAATGCGGACACCGTCCGAATCGGCACCATTCGCCCCGGTCCAGGTAGCGTAGGCGATGCCCTGTCGTGGCGGCCAATACCTTGGCTGCCGCAGGTTCTCGTGGGCTGGAGCTCCGCACGAATCACTGTGCTGGAGCCGAGGCCTGCGAGGTGCTTTAAATGTATGGCGGTCGGGCACACCCGGCCGACATGCACCAACTGCTTTGACTGCAGCGGTCTCTGCTTCCGCTGCGGTCAGGCAGGGCACCAGGCGGCGACCTGCACCGCAGTCCCTTTCTGCCCCGCATGTGCGGCGGGAAATCGTCCCGCCAAGCATAGAATGGGGCGGGAGGGGTGCAGACCTCCAACCGGAGGCCCTAGAGGTGGGAGCAGTCAATCGGCCTAGGCTGCCCCACCTAGCGCGGCGCGACCGCCGGCGCGGGAGGAGGAGGTAATGGTCACGGTTTAGTCACGGACCGTGATACCATCCTCCTCCAGGCGAATCTCGGCCGCACCGCCGCTGCGCAGGACCTCTTCCTGCAGTACATGGCGGAGTGGTCGATTGGTGTAGCCGTAGCCGCGAAGCCTTACCTCGTTCCTGACCGTCCCAATTAGGTGGGCAGTTGCGACGGCTCCGTGGCGGTAGTTGGATTTTCGGCGCTTCATTCCCCGCTCTTGTCTGTCAGGGACAAGGGCACGGGATATGTCGCGATCGATTGGGAGGGCGTCACGCTCTACGGCGTCTACTTCTCCCCCAATCGAAATCTGGCTGCCTTCGAGGTCTTCCTTCACAACCTGGAGACCTCGATACGGCGACTCTCACCTAGCCACGTCCTGGTGCTGGGGGACTTTAACGCCAAAAGCACGGCGTGGGGGTCCCCCCGGACGGACGCCCGCGGAACGGCGGTCGAAGAATGGGCGGCAGCTGCGGACCTCTGTTTGCTGAATAGGGGGTCCGCCAACACTTGCGTGCGACGGTGGGGCGGGTCGATAGTGGACCTTTCGTGCGCTAGCCCCGCCGTCGCGGCACGTGTAGGGGACTGGCGTATCCTGGAGGAGGTTAAGACCCTATCCAACCATCGCTACATTTGGATAGAGGTCTCCCGATCCCTCCGGGGCCCCAGTAGGGGTCACGCGGTAGACAGAGCTCCCGCTTTCCCGCGGTGGGCTGTGGGTAGGCTGGACCGGGACTTGCTGGTAGAGGCGGCCATCGTATCGTCATGGCTGTCGTCACCCCTCTCAATAGATGACGTGGATGCCGAGGCTAGCCACTGGCGCGAGGCGGTGTCGCAAATATGTGACGCGGCCATGCCTCGTGTGCGGCGTCCACCCCAGCGAAGGGGAGTCTACTGGTGGTCCTGCGAGCTGGCGGACCTCCGTGCGGCTTGCATCAATGCCCGGAGGTCCTACACCCGCAGTCGGCGGCTTAGCCGCGACACAGAACGGGAGGGCCGGCTTTACGAGGCGTATCGCAACGCGCGCGCCGAGTTTAAGCTGGCCATCTGTCGCGTCAGAGGTAAAGCGGCAGGAGATGCTGGAGGGTCTCGATCGTGACCCCTGGGAACACCCGTACCGTGCGGCGCTAACAAGCTTCGCACTCGGGCCCTCCCCTCTCCCTTACGGAGACGCTCCAGCCGGGCTTCCTCACCGAGGTGGTCGAGGGACTTTTCCCACAACGGGTGGCGCACATGCCTCCAGCCATGGCTCCGCCAGAGGACGACTGGGAGGCTGACGAGGAGTGTGCCGCCCGTCTCAGAGACGGAAATTGGGGTGGTGGTTTCGCGCATGCGGAAGAACACCACCCCCGGGCCGGATGGGGTACCTGCCCGAGTTCTGGCCCTGGTCCTTGATCACCTGGAGCCCCGCCTCAGGAGACTGTTCAACGCGAGCCTGGCGTCCGGACGGTTTCCTGACTGTTGGAATGAGGGGAAGCTCGTGCTCCTGCCGAAACCAGGACGGTCTCCGGATTCTGTCGCGGCCTTCAGGCCGAGACAGGATAGAGGAGGAGAGAGGATCTTTTGCTACCAGCTGTTGTCCGAGCCATGGTCGGTGGCGACAGGTACTGGATTGCGGACGCCACCTTCTGCGAGGATGTCATCTCGCGGAAGGAGGCGGCGGAAAGGGCCAGGGAGGCTGATCTCGCCTCTGGCCCGACCCGACGCCGGCGCGTAGGGTGGCGTGGGTGCAACTATCTGCGCCTAATGCCGCCCTAGCCGAGGCCGTGGGTGGATGGATCGGGGATTGTCTGCCGCCCGCATTGAGCCTACCGCGAAAGTGTGGCGTCCCAGGTGCGCGGGGACGTCACTCAGCGAGGGAGCCCTATAGGGCTAGCCGCCGCGCGGACCACTGAAGAGAATATACGCGGTACCAGTGGTCCGCCGACTACGGGCGGGTGAGGGCGCACGGCGGGTTTTTTTTACACTATCTCGTTGTTTCCCCGGACAGCGGGGTGTGCGGTAGGTAAACTTTACCCCGCCTTAAAAAAAAAAGGTGGTGTGGGTCGTTAAGGCATCTAAAACAAGTGTGAAGTGGAGATCACCGTTGGTGACTGCGATAGCTTAGCGGTCCAGAGTACTTCCTCGGATTGGATGTGACGCAGGTTCGAACCCTGCTCGCAGTATAGCTCTCTTACTCCACTTTCACAAACATTTTGTTCTATACTGCGTTTCACGAATTCCTATTCTAAAGCAAGTCAAGACTTTCGGTCTTATCACAGATTTATTATAATATTTTTATTGATTATGATGGCACACAAGCCATGGCCCACCTGATAATAGCCACCATACGATACACAACGGTATGAGTAACTACCGTTGTTTCACGCTAATCTTTTGTGGAGGATGGTACTAGCTGGCCATTCAGGCTGGGTTAAGTAAGGCTCGACTCTATTGGTAACGGTTATCAATTTTAATCTAGTACTTAGTGTATTGTTGTGGTATCACCTTAAAAGGACTTCCTGTGTCAACGCGTGGTCTACTTTAGAATAACAACCGTGTTCCGCAGAGTACGGGCAGAGATATAGCGATCTATACATAGAATTAAGTGGTCGCTATTCAAGTATTTCTGTTTCTCCGCTACTTCTAAAGTAGGCTACGAATTTTGATATGGCTTTCAATGTCGTTTAGTAAATTAATAAATAAATAAATATTATTTAGATATTATTATATATATTTTTAGCATTTGACATGCTTAGCAACATACATTAAACACAATTTTCAGTTTGTGTTTAATGTATGTTGCTAAGCATTTCATATGCTAAAAATATATATAAAAATATCTAAATATTTATAGGGTTTGCGTCATTATTAGGTAAAATCTTAATTGTAAAATTAAGTTTACCTGGTCGGTATAATGTATGAAAATACTTCCGACAGATGGTGCAGGCGTCACCCAAAGACGTTAAGTATGAATGTGTTATCGAAATTAGCAGTCAGGAGCAAGGGTCACGATGTCTGAATTGGCAAAGCATCTGGACGGTATCCAGGAGATGCAGGTTCGTATCCTGCTCGTGACTGTTATTTTCGATTTCACATTTTTCACTTTGTGTTTAATAAATAAATATTCACAGACATTTCACACAACGTCCTCTGGTCCCAAACTGAGCTTAAAGCTTGTGCTATGGGCACCAGATTACAGATATAATACATATATTACTTTATTTTTGTTAATACATACATATAATAGATAGAAAACACCCAGACGCAGTAAAAATATCCGTGTTCATCACACAAATAATTGCCCTGAGTGGGAATTGAACCCACGACCTCGTGCACGGAAGTCAGTTACACTACCGACTACGCCACGAGGCCCGTCTTCGAGTAGACAGTGAAAACCATGGAAGGTTCATAATTATGTTAAACTAGCCTTTGCCCACGGCTCCGCCGCAGCCAAAAGCTACTTTGGTCTTCTTAGTTTACTATTTTAAAGCTTATCGTAAGGCGTTATCCGTGTGGTGACGGACTAAGAATACAAGTGTCACCACCCCATCCTTTCCCACGGGTGTCGTACAAGGCGACTAAGAAATGTAGGCAATTATCACCCATTGCATTACTGGTGGTAGGGCTGGATACCAAGCGAGAGTAATCACTTGCTATCGGGCCCGAACGGGTCGGTACCACCGTCTCCTGTGTGACCGGTCATGAAGTATGTCAGTGTTTTTCACTTTGTGTTTAATGTACGTCAGTGTGTTTTGGCTGTAGCAGAAGATAGCCGTTTTTTCTTTCATTTTATATTTGAGAAATGAAATGGTGCGTAGCGGCTTGACAATACTCTCGGTATAGTTGAGTCCATGGGCGACGGTTACCACTTACCATCAGGTGGGCCGTGACTCATCTGCCTTTAATAGCAATAAAAAAAAGCGTAGTCGGCGTATGCCGGAAATTAAATTGAATAAGAAAAAATAATTTTCTCCACTTAAAACAGTAAATTGGATGTATCCTAATTATTACAAAGCTGTAACAGCTGTGTCTGTACATATAAGATATTTGAGAAAAGAAAATATTATATATACAAATAAATAAAATTGAAGTGTCTGTTTACAGTATAAATAACAACTTTTTAGTTAATGTATACGAGAGTATATACGTTACCTATAACAAATAACCAATTTTTAAAGTTTTTGTCTGTCTATCTGTCTGTCTGTCTTAGGATACTTTTATTTTGGAAAAACAATTAGGGTTCCGTGAAAAAAGATGAAATCGTGAATTAATAAAATCTCCGGAATGGCAGGACCGATTTGGACGAGACTTTCACTAACAAATAGCTGTTGTTATAAGGAGTAACTTAGGTTACTTTAATTTTGGAAAAATAATAAGGGTTCCGTGCAAAAAAAACCCATCAAATTTGAAAGATTCAAATAGATAACTATATACATCGAATATAAGTACATCCAATATATACATAACTAGCTGCCCGTCCTGGCTTCACGCGGATAGACATTTATTTTTAAACATTTTGGGATAAACGTAGAGTGAATGTATTTTTATGCAAGACATCTACATATTTTTAGAAATAAATATAGCCTATGTCATTTTTATACATACAAAATACAAATCTTTCCTTACTTACTTACTTGCTTATCATCACGCCATTTCCCTTGCGGGGTAGGCAGAAAGAACAGAGTGCCAAGAGGTTATATTCTTGCATACATCTCTCGCTTCCTCAACATTCATAACTGTCTTCATACACGCTCGCCGGTTTCGGAGACTCCTGACTCCACCTTCCTTCAATACATGACCGATTTGGTTTAGGTAGGTGAGTCTTGGTCTCCCTTGGGTTCCACTTTCGCATTGTATATCTTCTTAACCAGTCGCTCGTCCGGCATTCTTTCCACATGTCCGAACCATCGGAGCATTCCCTTTCGCATCTTTACACCAATATTCTCTTTCATACCTACTCGCTCTCTTACGTTGTCGTTACGAATGCGGTTAGTCAGCCTCACTCCGCAGAGATCGCATTTCGACCGCATTGATTTTAATCTCATGCTCCTTTTTGCATACCCAACTCTCGCTTCCATACAATAACGTTGGGCACAAGCACTGCGTTGTGTATTGCGACACGTGCCTTCTGGCTGAGGTGGTGGCTGCCGAGAAGTTGTCCCAATGCTCCATTCACTCTATTTCCCGCATTCACTCTTCTCTCTACATCAGTGGTGTACCTTCCATCCCGACTGAATCCACATCCAAAATATACAAATTCATCCACTTGTTCTAGCACACTATTTCCTATTGCTACTCTAACATCTGTTCTGGCTTCTTCTCTTCAAAAACCATTATTTGCCAAATCTTTCCTCTTTATAATATTAGTTTGTACCGGCGTTACTATTGCATATTTTAATATGAAAAAAATGTTATTGTAGCATAACTGTTATAGTTAGACGTATGGTATCAAGGACTTTTTTGTAGCTATTGATGTTTTCTATATTCTTTGGAATATAAGGATTTTTTAGGTATTTTTTTCACACGTTGGATTACATTATCGAGGTTTTCATACGGATCTCTAACTTCTTTGAAAATATTTTATCACCTATAATAAGGGATAACTACGAATTATATTGGTGAAACAATTTTTCAAATTAGTCCAGTATTCAATTCAAACAAACAATCAAATCTTTCCTCTCTAGAATATTAGTATAGATTGCGACAAACCTCCTCCTAGCCGAAGCCGGGCCGGAAACCTGTGCCTCAACGGCAGGTGCGGTGCCTCCGGCCCCTGGTCTCCTTACAGAGGAGCAGATGCGCCAAATCATTGATCGCATTAATGCTATCTATGACCCGCGCATCGACTCCTTGAGCACCAGGGAGCCGCCGGAGCCAAGACTCCGTCCAGCTCTGGCCGCGGATAAGAAGGCCGCGCCGCCTTCGGCCCTAACGCCGCTACCCTGCCAGGGTGGCCGCGTGGGAACTTATTCCGCGGCTGCGGCTGCTACGCCGCCCAAGGGACAGGGCAAAGTTGCCCCCAAGGCTAACAAGCCAAAGACGGCGCAGAAGGCTGGGCAGCGCCCCAAAGGCCAGCCCAAGGAGCAATTCCCTCCACTTCCAAGTGCTGGCCAGCCCTCACGGGCCCCAGCAAACGTACCCCGGGATTCCCAAATCCCGCCACCCGTCACGTCCGAGCCTGCACCCTGTGACGGGGGCTGGCGGACTGTGGATGGCGGGACGAAGAAGTCCCGGGGTAAGAGGAAGAGGGCATCTGCGACTGGGGCTGCTGCCCAAGCCGTAGAGCCTGTAGCACCGGGGGGCAAGCCCGGCTCCAAAAAGAAGCCGCGCAAGCGCAAGCTTCAAACGCCGAAAACGGCAGCGGTGGTGATCACCATGCAGCCGGAGGCGGAAGCGGGCCTGAGCTATCAGGCCATTTTGAGGAAGGCCCGGGCGGAAATCGACGTCTCCGACATCGGAGGCGTGGCCGCCCGGACCCGCCAAGCCCGTACAGGGGTTCGAATCCTCTTGCTGGTACTCTTACCGAAACATAACCGGCGAACGCCGGATTCGGTCGGGGCCTTCAGGCCCATCATGCTGCTGGACGAGGCAGGTAAGTTGCTGGAGAGAATCCTCGCTGCCCGCATCGTCCGGCACCTGCGCGACGTCGGACCTGACTAGACGGACGCCCAGTTCGGTTTTCGGACTAGTCGTTCGACGGTCGGCGCAATCATGCGCCTGAGGGCCGCGACTACGGCAGTCGTCGCCGGCAGTGGAGTGCTGTTGGCGGTGTCGCTTGATATCGCCAACGCATTCAATAGTCTGCCATTCAGCTGAATCAGGGAGGCGCTCCGGTATCACGGGCTGCCTGTATACCTGAGGCGGCTGGTGGCGGACTATCTAGAGGGCCGCAGCGTCGTCTATGAGAGCCGCATGGGCGACATTGTGAGGAGACCCATGTCGTGCGGTGTCCCACAGGGTTCGGTCCTGGGGCCGTCGGTTACGACTGGGTGTTGCGCTGTCGGCTCCCCCCGGGGCTGGCGGTCATCTGCTATGCGGATGACACGCTGGTCGTGGACCGGGGTGGAAACTTCGAGGAAGCGGCGTTTCTGGCTACCTTAGGGACCTCGGAGGTGGTCAGGAGGATCGGGGCGCTGGGGCTTAGGGTGGCCCTGGACAAGTCGAAGGCCCTACTTTTCCATGGGCCCCGACGTAGGTCACCTGCTGGCGCCTCGAACACGGTGTATGGGGTCCAGATTGGGGTGCAGGCCCAGATTAAGTATCTGGGCCTGGTGCTGGACGGGTGGTGGCGCTTTCGCGAGCACTTCCGCCAACTGTCCCCGAGGCTAGTCGGCGCAGCGTCCGCCCTTACATGGCTCATGCCGAATATGAGCGGACCCAACAATGCGTGCCGACGGCTTTAGGCGGGGGTGGTCCGGTCGATGGCGTTGTACGGCGCACCCGTGTGGGCGGGATCTCTGGACTAATCTACTACTACTAATCAATAATTAATTTAGATTTGTACCTACAAATACACACAAGTACACCTGTACCTGTCTGTAATACTTATGTATAACTAACATAATATATAATGTTTGTTTCTAAGAAAAATATATCAATTAATAGTTGCGCAGAGGGCCATGGAGAGAGCCATGCCTGGGGCGGCATGTCCGAAAAATAAATGTGTGGATTGGCTGGACAACACACGTGAGAGATGTGATAAAAACAATCGCGAGGCAAAAGTGGAAATGGGCAGGTCATGTTTTTCGAATGAGCGTAGATAGATGGGCATGGAAAGTTCTAGAGTGGAGGCCGTGAGCGAACACCAGACAACATGGTTGCCCACCTAAGCGGTGGGTAGACGACATCCAATGACATGCATGCCGTGACTGGATAAGTCAAGCAGCAGACAGAGTGGCCTGGAAGAAATTGGGAGAGGCCTACGTGCAGTTATGCACCAGGAGAGGCTGATGACGATGATGACTTAATTGAGTAAATGTTACCCGTGACTCTTTCCAAAATCAACACAATCAATTGTACATTGAGTGAAATATGTATGTATTTTACTTCTGTTGTTTATTTCTTTATTTCGTTTTCTTTCCGCGATTTTATTTTATTTTATTTTATTTGGTTATATTAAAATAATAGTTTTATTTTTTGGTAGTAATTAAGTTTCACAATTTGTTTTATTTTATACTTGGTTGTATGGCAAGAAATAAATATTTTCTTTCTTTCCTTCTTTCCGCGTAGCATTTAGAATTTTCGCGGAATTCTAATTTATGTTCCAAAATGAAAGTAGCCTAAGTTATTGTTTATAACTTCGGCTATCTGCTGGGTCTCCTCTGATGGGGAGAGGGAGTCCACCATGCTGGCCCAATGCGGGTTGGCAGCCACAAGCCACCGAGAAAATCTCTCAGGTATGCAGGTTTCCTCACGATGTTTTTCTTCACCGAGCTGTGGTAATTTGTAAACAAACATAACATCGGAAAATCTCAAAAAGTCAGAGGTGAGTGCGGTGAGGTCTCAACCTTGGACTCGGGATTGAACTCGATGCTCTTTGCTGTCCTTGGTTTTACCGTTAGGCTATCACTGCTATTATATTTTTATATACATGTAGTAAAAACTTGTAAATTAAATAGAATACACAGACAATTAATAATAACGGAAAGTTATCCGTATTTATTTAACATAGGTAACTAAAGTAGTGTATAAACTTTCTGGTGAATCACAAACATATCTTTCCATTAATTCAGTTTGCAATCTGGATGAAGCTGTTAATTATCCAATAGAAGTTAAAACACTATAAATTTATTTAAACACTATAAATGTGCCTGATCTACCCCCTTACAAACTAGAACTTAAGATTGGCGTACCCATCATCCATCCATCCATCAGGCTTTTGACGTCTATTGCTGGACATAGGCCTCCCCAAGAGAATGCCTCAACGAGCGGTCCTGTGCCGACCGCATACAACGGCTCCCCGCGGCATACTCCTACTCCGTAATTTAAACCCACCGAAACTTTGCAATGGTACTAGATTACGAGTAGTATCATTATAAGGAAACGTTCTATAAGGACTTTTAATATCCGGACGTGGAAAAGGTGAGACGGTATTTATACCACGAATTCCCATAATACTGTCGAATTTTCCCTTTAAATTCATAAGACTTCAATTTCAAGGGTTGCTTTATTTATTTGTATGAAATCCCTCGCGGACGAAGTCGCGGGTAACAGCTAGTTTATATTAATAAAATTAGGCTATATAAGAATGTCTGAACACTTTTTTTTTATATTTTTTGTCTGTTTGTCGGTTTGTATATTTATGTCTGTTTGTTTATACGCGCGTCACGGAAAAAATACTGAACGGATTTTGATCCAACTTTTTTTATTTGACAGCTATGTATGGTTAGACTTAAAAACTCGTCGTATACATTTTATCCTGCTACCTTATCGGAAACATAAGATAAAGGTTACCTAAAAATTATTAGCTTTTTTTGGGCAAATATAAATATAAATAACGTCCTCTGGTCTGGCAAATACACAACGTCCTCTGGTCCCAAACTAAGCTTAACGCTTGTGCTATGGGTATCAGATTACGGATACAATACATATATTTTTTTTGTTTTTTGTAATTAGTGTGGACAACTGGAACGGACAACTGGAACGTGGAACTGTTAGACAACTTAATCGTTTCGTTAATGAATTAAATACTGCGCATACAGGAATAAAATTTAAACTAGAAATAGAACAGGATCGTAGCTTGCATCTTCTTGACCTTTCCATTTATCGCGTGGGTAACAAACATAAGTTCGAAATTTATCGTAAACCGACATATACAGATACCGTTATACCCGCCTCGTCCTGTCATCCTTGGCAACATAAATTGGCCGCTTTTCATAGCATGATTCACCGTCTTTTTAATGTTCCGTTGGATAAGGTAGCATACAATAAGGAATTAAATATAATTTATAATATAGCCCAATCAAACGGATATAACAGGCTCTTGATCGACAAATTGGTTAAAAGAAAACAGTCCAGCATAGTAAAACAACTTTTGTATCATGTTGCAGTAGAACAAACTAATTTTACGTGTACTTTGTCTTACTTTGGTGGCATATCAGACAGGTTAGCAAAGACACTGAGGGTTCACGTTATCTATCCCGCATTTAGGCCTAACTTTTCGCTTAAAAATCTTTGTAACGGTAAAGATAGTATTGAAATGTAAAAAGTCTGGTGTATATAAATTGGAATGTCAAATATGTAATAATGTTTATATAGGGCAAACGGGCCGTAATTTTGAGTCTCGTTATAAAGAACATATAGCTGTGTATAGGCATAATTACCCTGAAAAGTAACATTTTGCGAAACATTTATTAGATTGTAACCATTCATTAGATAATAGTCATGCATTCGGGCCCTTGCATATTTATGATTAAAATATTAGACTGTCCGTTTTAGAACAATTAGAAATAATTAAAGTCAGTAGTAACATGTTTTTAATGAACAAACTAGCTGTAGTTCCCCACTACTAAACTTGTTTTCATATCGTTCGAGCGATACGTCATAACTGTTGTATAGTGGAAGGGGTATAAAAGCAAGTTGCACGAGTAAGCTTCGCTCATTTGTTGCCGAGTGTTCTTGAGAATGCCTCGTTTAGAGGTGAAACACGTGTCGAATTTATGTTCGGATTTTTGCGGAATATTGAAATATTGTGGTTCTGAGAGTTCTACCGTATCGCATGGTTGTGTCGCGTTGGAAGTTTTTTGTCATTATCGTGCATGGTACTTTGCTATTATCACATTCTCCTCTATCTGTGAGAGTGCAGATTGGCAATCTTAGGTTATTCTGTCCAAAGATAACCGGGATTGACAATCCGTGGGTGAGTGGTGGGCTCTCCTCCTAAAATCCATTCTATAATAGTATTATTTTTTTTGTAAATACATACATATAATAGATAGAAAACACCCAGACCCAGTACAAATATCTGTGTTCATCACACAAATAATTGTACTGAGTGGGAGTCGAAGCCACGACCTTGCGCACGGAAGTCGGTTACACTACCGACTACGCCACGAGGCCCGTCAAAAGCTAGTATACATAATATAAAACGAAAAAGAGTATTTTCGACATTCATGAAATGTTGCATAAATATAATCCAGACGATCTCTACCGGGTTACGATCCCGGGATAATGGAGGATTCCTGTAGGATGGCCAATTTTGTATAGAGATAATTTGGGGTAACGCACTTTTATTACGGTTAAGTTTTAACAACATAAATTATAAAGGAAAGTTATAAAATAATTTACATTGTTTCAACCCACATTAAGCTTTAAAAGTTGTTTTTCCTCAAATTTTTTTATCTGAAATTATGAACATTTTTAACTATTATATCCTTAACATATTTGTTAGACCCAACGAGATGATTGATGACGGACTCCAAATTGCTTTGTGCCGTCAGAGCCTACAGACCAATATTTTTGTGTACCTTCTTTCACACTAATTACTAGTCCAAATCATAAGATCAAAGCGTAAATATTCTTACTTCTATACTATTATAAAGCTGTACCAGAGCTTTGTATATACATTTAAGGATATTTGAGAATAGATGACTGTATTAGGCTATAGGTATAGGCGTATCTGAACACAAAACATATTTTTTAAGATTTTTTGTCCAGTTGTCTGTTTATGTTTGTATGTTTGTTCATTCGAGCATCATGCAAAAACTACTAAATGGATTTTGATACAACTTTTTTAAAGTATAAATTATTTGAGAATAAGGAAAAAGATATTTTTTGTACTAGCGGGAATCGAACCCGCGTCTTTTCCAATCCGGGGAAGTGCTTCAAGCCACTGAGCTATAGTACAGGTCCTTCGACCATCCCAATCTCCTTATTACACTTGTCTTTACGACCAGCGCCATCTATCGGAAGCATTTACATGCAATAAACCGATATAGTAAGTTTAATTTTGCAATTAAAATCATCCCAATCTCCTTATTGGAATGGTCGAAGGACCTGCACTATAGCTCTGTGGCTTGGAGCACTTCCCCGGATTGGAAAAGACGCGGGTTCGATTCCCGCTAGTACCAAAAATCTCTTTTTCCTTATTCTCAAATAATTTATACTTTAAAAAGTGGCGGAGCATGTCAAATACTAAAAAATATAGATCAAAAATGTTTAAAAAATCGCGCCATCAAATAGTATGAATTTTAATTGCAAAATTAAACTTACTATATCGGTTTAATGCATGTAAATGCTTCCGATAGATGGCGCTGGTCGTAAAGACAAGTGTAATAAGGAGATTGGGATGGTCGAAGGACATGTACTATAGCTCAGTGGCTTGGAGCACTTCCCCGGATTGGAAAAGACGCGGGTTCGATTCCCGCTAGTACAAAAAATATCTTTTTCCTTATTCTCAAATAATTTATACTTTAAAAAGTGGCGGAGCATGTCAAATGCTAAAAAATATAGATCACAACTTTTTTATTTGATAGCTCTAGATTAGACTTATAAACTGGTATACATTTTGATCCCGCTCCTATATCGGGAACCTGAGATATAATCTAGCTTTTGGCTGCGCGGAGCCGCGGACAAAGGCTAGTAATATTATAAATGAGAAAGTGAGTTCGTTTATTTGTTACGCTTCCACGCTGTAATTACTGAACACATCAACATTTAATTAAATACAATTTAATTGATATTCTGCAGACCGTAATTTCAGACACGGTGGCTAATGTCAACGGACACTCACCATGTACGCAGGAGATATTATAGTACACGAATGTGCACTCTAAAAAGTCTGTGTTCAGTGCAGGCTTAAAAGGATATAGCCTTTATCCCGGATAAAATTGATAGTTCAGTTGTATATGAGGCTGAGTATCAATAGATATAAAGGTATATAAGCCACTACTAGCTTTTGATTTTGCCTGTAACTTCGTCCCCATTGAATTAGGTTGTCATTATTGCAGAGGCCAAAAATAGTTTTATCATCACGCCATCTCCCTTGCGGGTTAGACAAAAAGAAGAGAATGCCAAAAGGCTCTATTCTTGCATACATCGCTCGCTTCCTCAACATTCATAATTCTCTTCATGAACGCTCGCTGATTTCGGAGACTCCTGAATCCACCATCCTTCATCGATTTCGTCTAGGTAGGTGAGTCTCGGTCTTCCCCGGTACCTACATCCTTCCATTTTCACAATGTATATCTTCTTAACCAGTCGCACGTCTGGCATTCTTTCCTGCTGCCGAGAATTTGTCCCAATGCTTCGTTCACTCTATTTCCCGCATTTACTCTTTCTCTCTATATCACACGTGTAGACACCATTGCCTATTGATACTCTAACATCAGTTCTGATGGCTTCTCCTCTTTCAAAAACCATTATTTTGGTTGTGCTCACATTCAGCCATTTAGGTTTTATAATTAGGTCACTCTACGACACATTTATTAGGTATCTCTTTCCAAAAAAGCTATCCCTATCAGCTTTTCCAAGATTGAAAGTAGCTTGTGCCTAGCTTTTTTTAGGCTTCAGACTATATTCATGCAAAATTTCATGATGATTGGTTCAATAGTTACGTAACAAACTAACTTGCATTTATAATATTAGTAAGGGCTCAACATTTGATGCATATTATTAAATGAGATCTTGTAAAATAAACAATTTCCTTTTCCACGTGGCGTAGTTGGTAGTGTAACTCCGTAGGACTAGTATCTATTCTGTGATGTAACCGACTTCCGTGCACGAGCTCGTGGGTTGAATTCCTACTCAGGACAATGATTTGTGTGATGAACATAGATATTTGTGATGCGTCTGGGTGTTTTCTATCTATTAAATATATACATTTCCAAAAAAAAAAGTTATATATGTATTATATTCGTAATCAGATACCCATAGCACAAGTGTTAAGCTTAGTTTGGGACCAGAGGACGTTGTGTGAAATGTCCGTGAATATTTATTATTATTCGTGATCCAAAAGATTAATTTTACAATATTGCATTGTTGTATTTGAAATTGGAAATGACTAAGTGGAATGTCCGCTGTTTTATCATTACTTGGACAACTACCAAACCCTTACGTCGGACTCGCCAACTTCAATTTGCAAGGAATTATTCATTATTATTATTAGAATATCAAGTGGCATCACAATCTAAGCAAAGTTTATGCCGTTGGAGAAACTATCTCGACCACCCACCTGTGTTTAAGGTGCTTTCAAATATACTCGTGACACAGCGATCGGTAACTTGCGTAACCAGAGCTCTATTATAAATTCTTAGAAACGGTTAATGGGCAATCAACGTAGGACGCACACCTGTCTGATATTATATGAAATTTGGAATGTAGTTTCAATGTGCCAGACGGCCACATTGAGTAGTAACCGTCGCTCATGAAACCAGTAATTTTATGGCTCAATGATTTCACTATTTAGTGGGAATTGTTATATTATATGGAAATGAATGGTCCTTACCTAATATTTAGGATATTATATAGTGGAATATATGCCAGTATGTCCTATAAATACTCTTTTCATTTCATTACCCTTTAACATAGACTAAGTATATAACTATACAGACTCGCTACTGTTTTAATACTAAGGATGAAGAAAGGATGCACATATTAGGTTATAACAAGAGTGAGCGAGACACATGTATAACATTTTTATTCTTATCGTATGCGTTATTTTTGTTGGGAGCCAATTCAACTAGCTTCGACCAAAAATAAGGTGGGCAACCGTTCCCATCTGTAAGTAAGCTTGTTTTTGTTATTACTTAAAAAACGTTCATTAATCACGTTATATACGCTAATGTTACACGTTCTAATACATTTTCAGCAAAAATATAGGTAAGCATAGCTGCAATTTCTTTTGTAGTTATCCGGCTAAAATAGGTAGTGCATTTTTAGCATGGAAGTAACATGTATATAACTGGAATGCGCACTGTTACCAAAAAGCGGTCCTAGTGAGATGGTAGGTACGAGGTCAATTTATCTCATTCTATTCGGGTGACCATGTTTAAAAACAAATAGATATTTTTATTTTTGTTATTACCGGTAAACTAATTTTTGTTGGTTTTGCTCTCACGCTTCATGTAGTGAACCGATTTTGATGAAATTTGATCCAATTCTTAGGGTAGCTAAACTTTTAAAAATACTAATATACCTATTAGCATGCCTAGAACATAGGCCTCCCCTACATTCAAATATGCCGATCAGACGTATTTCTTAGCTCATGCAAACAAAAAAAAAACTACCAATTGAACTATAGTTAGAAGTCAGAAAATAATAAAAATATTACATTTGAGGAAGTTTACTTTATTGTAACTGACAGTTTTTTTGTTAAGGCTTAGATTTGAATGAACCGGAAAAGGAAATTTATTGTCACCCTAATTGTTCTATAGTAAGGCTTTGCCGTGTGGGGCCGGCTTTAGAATTGTCCCACCAATCTCTACCCACGGGAGTCGTAAGAGCCGACTGAGGGAATACTGGAGGAGTGGGCAGCAGCACTCAAGTATTAACAACATCCACTGCGATCGCCAGCCCGCCTGCCAAGCGTGGCGATTACGGCATTATCCCCCATGATAAGCAAACAACAAAAATTTGCCCCCAGTCACGGCAGCTCCGCTATTCCTTGGCCTAACGGTAGCGGGCCTGGTAACGGCGGAGCGAAGAATCTCCGGTCGCGGAAAGGCTACCACAAACAACGACCTCTGGCCCTGGTAACGCACAACGTTCGGACACTTCAGACCGACGAGAGAATCACTGAGCTGGAAGAGGAATTGAGCAAGATCCGCTGGGACATTATAGGGTTGTCAGAAGTCCGAAGAGAGGGTGAGGGCACGACAATCCTCCAGTCCGGGAACTTGCTCTTCCACCGGGAGGGCGACCACCAGTCCCAAGGAGGTGTCGGGTTTATCGTTCGCAGGTCTCTTGTAGGCAACGTGGAGAGGATTGAGAGTGTGTCGAGTAGGGTAGCGTACCTTATACTAAAAATAACCAAAAGGTATTCGTTGAAGGTCATACAGGTTTACGCACCGACCTCGACACACTCCGACGACGAGGTGGAGGATATCTCGAAGGCCATCCACTCGTCTAAAACCTACTTCACGGTGGTTATGGGAGACTTTAACGCGAAACTAGGCAAAAGGACAGACGATGAGCTGAAAGTGGCGCACTATGGTTTCGGGCAGAGGAATCACAGGGGCCATATGCTGGCTGATTTTCTGGAGAAGAAAGGCCTCTATATGATGAATTCCTTCTTCAGGAAACAGCCCCAGCGGAAATGGACCTGGATCAGCCCTGATGGTTCAGTAAAAAACGATATAGACTTCATATTGTGGGGCAAACGACACATATTCAATGATGTCTCAGTGATCAGCAGGATTAAAACTGGGAGTGATCACCGACTAGTCAGGGGCATCTTGAATATTAGCACGAAAGTCGAGAGGTTACGCCTGATAAAGTCTACGCTCCGACCAACACCTGCCCAATACCAGAACCCCGAGAGCTTTCAGCTCGAACTACAAAATCGCTTCCAATGTCTAGATGAGTGCGAATCAGCGAGCGATTTGAACAGCAGGATCATGCAAACTGTCCAAGCGGTCGGGTCGACCTACTTCAAGGCCCGTCGCGTTAGTAGGACTCGTGAACTCTCGGACCATACTCTCAAGCTCATGGAAAGGAGAAAAGAAATAACAGTCCAGTCTTCAGCCGATTGGTCCTGCCTGAGGCGGTTAAACAGACAGATCTCCAAGGCCGTGCGACATGATATCCGCCAATTTAATGCTACCCGCATTAAAGAGGCGATAGAGCTAAACCAAGGCTCGAAAGTGTTCGCAAGAGATCTGTCTATCGGCCAAAGCCAGTTGACTAAGCTGAGGACCAACGACGGCACTGTCATTTCATCCCGATATGAGATCTTGAGAGTGGTCCACCAGTTCTATGGGCAGTTGTGGAGATCCCAGTGTCCTGTTGTCGGCTTGGTCCAAGATCCCAGATCCAAACTAACTCGGCACTTTACTGAAGATATACCGGACGTCAGCCTGTACGAGATCAGAATGGCTCTCAAACAACTAAAGAACGGAAAGGCACCGGGAGATGACGGAATCACCACGGAGCTTCTGAGAGCTGGCGGAAAGCCGGTCTTAAAAGCTCTTCAGAGGCTGTTCAATTCCGTCGTTCTCGGGGGCGACGTTCCAGAGTCGTGGACCAGAAGCGTGGTGGTGCTGTTCTTCAAGAAAGGTGACAGAACCCTCTTGAAGAACTATAGACCCATCTCGCTCTTGAGCCACGTCTATAAATTGTTTTCGAGAGTCATTACAAATCGACTCACGCGCAGGCTTGACGACTTCCAGCCTCCCGAACAAGCCGGTTTCCGAAAATGCTATAGTACCATAGACCACATCCATACGCTACGCCAGATTATACAGAAAACCAAGGAATATAATCGGCCTCCGTGTCTGGCGTTTGTGGACTATGAGAAAGCCTTTGATTCGATCGAAACTTGGGCGGTGCTGCAGTCCCTTCAGCGGTGCCAAATTGACTATCGGTACATCGAAGTGCTGAAGTGCTTGTATAGAAACGCCGCCATGTCAGTCCGTGTTCAGGACAGGAGTACGAAACCGATCCAACTGCAGAGAGGTGTTAGACAGGGAGACGTTATGTCCCCGAAACTCTTCACCGCTGCATTGGAAGATGTCTTCAAGCTCTTGAACTGGACCGGATTCGGCATCAACATCAATGGCGAATACATCACTCACCTTCGATATGCCGACGACATTGTAGTCATGGCAGAATCGCTGGAGGACCTTGGCACCATGCTCAATGATCTCAACAGGGTTTCCCGACTAGTAGGTCTCAAAATGAACATGGACAAGACGAAAGTCATGTCTAATGTCCATGTCATTTCAGCACCGGTCCTAGTCGGGAGTGCGCTTCTCGAAGTTGTCGACCATTATGTCTACCTGGGACAAACGGTCCAGTTAGGTAGGCACAACTTCGAGAAAGAGGTCAATCGACGAATCCAACTTGGCTGGGCAGCGTTCGGGAAGCTAAGGAAGATCTTCTCGTCCAATATTCCGCAGTGTCTGAAAACGAAGGTCTATGACCAGTGTGTGTTGCCAGTGATGACATACGGAACAGAGACGTGGTCTCTGAATGTTGGCCTCGTTTCAAGGCTCAAAGTCGCTCAGCGGGCCATGGAGCGGGCTATGCTTGGTATTTCGTTACGTGATCGAATCCGTAATACGGAGATCCGTAGGAGAACGAGAGTGACCGACATAGCCCGCCGGGCTGCCATGCTGAAGTGGCAATGGGCAGGCCACATCACTCGACGAACCGACAACCGTTGGGGAAGAAAGGTTCTCGAGTGGCGACCACGTATCGGACGGCGCAGCGTAGGACGGCCCCCCACAAGGTGGACCGACAATCTGGTCAAAGCCGCGGGGAGCCGTTGGATGCGGTTAGCACAGGACCGCTCGTTGTGGCGTTCTCTTGGGGAGGCCTATGTCCAGCAGTGGACGTTGAATAGCTGATGGATGGATGGATGGAAAGCTTAGTACGCATTGCGAAATCTCGCCGCGCGATTTTTTAAAAATTGCGCCAACCAACGCGATTTTTTTCCGCAGTGCGATGAGAGGTATTTGAGGTTTCATTCCACAAAACATTACTGCGAAACACAGATTTACATATTTTGAAATTATTCTCGTATAATTTTATTTTCGCAAGTGCGTGCAGCTTCATACAATTTCCATTAATATCACACAATTTTGTGGATAAATCGCGTTTATAAAATTTGCAGTATGTGCTAAGCCTAAGAATTCGTGTGTCAAAGGAAAGGGACACCGTCACTCCGTACTAACGGTCTCATCTGGCTCGCTGATCTTTTAATTTGAAATACAAACCTTTTCTATTGAGCATAAAGTGTATTTTTGTATACAAAGCGCACAGTCCTGTTGTATTATAGGTTCATGATTTTTAGTCTACAAATCATAGTTATATTCTTAATTATTCGGGTTATCATAATGTCAAATTATCGCTATCTCAACACTGCATACTCTGAGAACTTAGACAAAGAATATTATAGACAAACTATCAGCGTATGCAGTGTCGAGATAGCAATAGTTTGACAATGGTAACCGGAATAATTTTAAAAGGTAACTATGATTAGAAATTTGTTGACTAAAAATGTACTACATATTTTAGACGGATACAAGAATGACAGGACAAAAGAAATTGCGGATATGCTTATATTTTGCTTAAAATGTATTAAAACGTGTAACATTAGCGTATATAACGCAATTAATGAAGGTTGTTTTTTTACGTCAATACAAAAACAAGCTTACATACCGATGATAGGGACGGTTGGCCACCTTATTGTTAGGACCCAGTTGATTGGGTCCAAATACAAATAACGCATAAGCGAAAAGGATAAAATACTTATACATGTGTCTCTCTCACTCTTGCTAAAACCTAATATGTGCATCCTTTTCTTCATCCTTTAGTAGCGAGTCTATAATATTCTTTGACTAAGTCTGAGAATGTGTCTATTATATCCTCTGTCTACGTCCTATATCAAACATAGATTTAGGAATCCTAAATCTAGGATATCAAAACTATCAAAACACAAGAATCACATCGCACTAAAAACTTTTTTCACAAGTGCAAACGTTTTACGCCAAACCTTATACAAAGATGAAATTTTCTTATTTATATGCTAATCATTCAAAGTTACAACCGTAAATTACTTTTTTTATATTTCGACAAAACTTTTCCTATTAATTATCTCCAGAAAAAGGGTTTTTGCTCGCACTACGTCGGGTCACAAGTTGGTTTAAATATATTTTTTTAAGGAATTTAACGGTAATTGGTAGGTACATGGAAGACATACGATGCCAGATAGGATCAGATATTTATTAAATACTAGCCTTTTCCCGCGTTTTCGCCGCAGCCAAAAGCTATTTTTTCGGTTACATCCCAGGTTCCCGATACAGTAGCGGGATAAAATGTATACCAATTTTTAAGTCTAATCAAAGCCTTTCAAATAAAAAGTGTCATCAAAATCCGTTCAGTAGTTTTTGCGTGATGTGCGAACAAACAAAAAGACAAACAGATACACAGACAAACAGACAAAAATTCTAAAAAAAAATGTTTGTCATATATCCTAAATGTACAGACACAACTCTGTTACAGCTTTATAATAGCACTAAAATGCACTTTTTTCCCTTATGATCAAATCTACCCCATACCATGATCAAGTGTCCCAGAACGTGGGACACTTGATCCTTGTAGTCTTCAGGAAAAACGACAAAAAATCAGGTTAACACACATAAATTTCATAATCGAATGATGCAAAAGGATAGAAGGATAAATTTTCTAGGCAATGATATAAAAATATTCTGTAAAACTTTAATAACCTTAGAGATATTAATGAAAAACCAAAATGGGGATCAAGTGTCCCCAGTCTCCCCTATAGATAGATAATCGTAGTACATAATAATCAAATCATAACAACCTTGGATTGAATGAACATTCTGAATATTTTTTTGATCTGTATTTTAGCACTTGACACGCTCAGCTACTTTAAAAGAAAAAAATATAGGTAAAGAAAATTGTTTTTATATTTTGATGAAAGTTTTAATAATAACTAGCCTTTGCCTGCGGTTTGACCGCTGCCAAAAGCTAGTTTTTAGCTTATATCGCGGTTTACCGATATAGTAGCGCGATAAAATGTATACCAGACGAACTACCAAATAGGTTGCATCAAAATCCGTTCAGTAGTTTTTGCGTGATTTGCGAACGAACAAACAGGCAAAAATTGTAAAAAAATATGTTTTGAGTTTAGACACGCCTATATAGCCTATTACAGTAATTTTTTTCTCAAATATCTTAAATGTACAGACACAGCTATATTACAGCTTTATAATAGTATAGAATATAGAGTAATATAGATTATCTATCATTTATTCCATCCATCCATCCATCAGCCTTTTAAAGTCCACTGCTGGACATAGGCCTCCCCAAGAATGGGGGATAGTGCCGTAATCGCTACGCTTGGCAGGCGGGTTGGCGATCGCAGTGGATGTTGATAATACTCGAAGGAGTGCTGCTGCCCACTCCCTCGGTATTCCCTCAGTCGGCTCTTCGACTCCCATGGGTGGAGAGGGGTGGGACAATTCTATAGCCGGCCCCACACGGCAAATTTATCATCATCATTTATTCAATGTCCTACAAATAAAAAAATGTTGGGATGACGTTGTTTAAATATTTAAACTATTAGATAGATATGAAGTATAATTTCCAATGTGCTGGTTTCTTTACAATGGATAGATACACGACTTGTGAGTTCATCAAGACCTGTACTAATATAATGGGGTATCTGAAAAAATAATCTTACAAAATTAAATATAACTATATACTTAACATACTTTATTAACAAATGCCTTAATAAAACACGATACAATTCATACTAAGATAAATTAAATCTTACTTATTTAAACATCATTACAAAATATTACAACTTAATTATAATGGATCAACTAATTAGTTTAAAATAAAATTAATTTATTTAAGCGTCAGTGAAATATTTTGAAATAATCTCGGAAACACGGTGGTTGTCGCTGGTAATCTCATCATTCATTATTTATCCAATATTATGGCATTATCCAAAATTTTCAATATTAATTTGGGAATTATCCATAGCAATTAACATTTTTTTAAGCAAGACTCACAAAGCATAATTATCGGCAAGCCAAAACATCATTTTTATATTTATTTCTTTCTTTTAAAAATACAACACCCTGCACTAAGGAATAATCCTTGTATCGCGGGGGAGTTTACAAACATACAATTTCACGGACACAAAGTACACCCAGGCTTAGAACAACCATTTGTGGATCACACATAGTCCTGTGTGGGAATCGAGCCCACAACACTCGGGTGGGAGACCGGTATCTAAACCACTCCGCCATCTGTCGCTATTTACGAATATCAAATAACACATAGTTACCTGTAATTAATTATATACAAATAGGTAAGGCTTAACCTAGTAGAGGAATATAGTGCCATCAGAATGGTTCTCCAGTTTCAGTGTTGGTGGCGGTGGGTCCTTTTCTAACAGGTAAGATCTGCCCTGAATAAGACCCACATTGGCTATTGAACATAGGATCGCTGTTATTATCATCCTGGAATTAATATAATCGTTATTATAATAAAAACATATTTAGTCTCTAGTTTCTTCCGTGTGGTGATGGGCTAAGAATACAAGTGTCACCACCCCATCCTTTCGCGCAGGTGTCGTATAAGGCGACTAAGGGAAGTAAGCAATTATCTCCCATTGCATTACTGGTGGTAGGGCTGGGTAACAAGTGAGAGTACTCACTTGGTATCGGGCCCGAGCGGGTTGGTACCACCATGAAGCACATCAGTGCGTTTTGGTTGTAGAAGGAGATAGCCGTATAATCTTTCATTTCTTATCTGCGAAATGAAATAGTGCGCGTCTTAACAATACTCTCGGTATAGTTGAGTTCATGAGCGACGGTTACCACTTACCATAAAATGGGCCGTGGCTCGTCTGCCATCATTAGCAATAAAAAAAGGTAACTAATTAGGTATTCGTTGTTTCTAGTAAGTCGTTAAGTCTAAGAATATTTTTCTTTTGCTTAAGACAAGGCTTTAAACGGTAACCCACCAAAGGTGTTTCTACCAGCTAAAGCTATAAAGCCATTTTTTTGTTAAGGCGGGAAAAAATTACCTAACCGCACACCCCGTCGTCCGGAACAACGAACAGGGTAGTGTGGGGCCCTCACCCATTAAATAAACCCGCCGTTAGTGTGCCAAAGCTGTAAAGCCTGAACATTCTCCTGGCTATCATTTTGTAGAAGACTTGTTCGCCCTTTAAGTTGTTGTAAATGGTGCTTGAAGTATAAATAACAAAATAATCACAGAGCCTTTCTAAATTAGATATTAATAGGACGAAGTCGTGCCCCTGGTGTTGCTAGTGTCTATTAGTCTACGGTAACCACTATGTGAGTGACCGACATAGCCCGGCAATGGGCAGGCCACATCGCTCGACGAACCGATAACCGTTGGGGACGAAAGGTTCTCGAGTGGCGACCACGTATCGGACGGCGCAGCGTAGGACGGCCCCTACCAGATGGACCGACGATCTGGTCAAAGCTGCGGGGAACCGTTGGATGCGGTCGGCACAGGACCGCTCGTTGTGGCGTTCTCTTGGGGAGGCCTATGTCCAGCAGTGGACGTTGAAAGGCTGATGGATGGATGGATGAACCACTATGTATATTGGCCTTGTGGGGCCGGCTTTAGAATTGTTCCACCCCTCTCCACCCATGGGAGTCGTAGGAGCCGACTGAGGGAATATCGGGGGGAGTGGGCAGCAGCACTCCCTCGAGTATTAACAACATCCACAGCGATCGGCAACCCGCCTTCCAAGCGTGGCGATTACGGCACTATACCCCCAATTTGGAGAGGCCTGTGTCCAGCAGTGGTCGTAGAAAGGCTGATGGATGGATGGAACCACTATCCACCACACAGACTGACTCTTGTTTGCTACTCTCTTATTATAAACAAATAAATTAAATTTATGTTATTGTTAGTAGTAAGTCAAATCTTAAATTGTATGAGAATTCTTCGTGCAAGATTCATTTCAATAATGATAAGCAAATAAAGAATTGAATTGAAGTTTGCACGATATATGATAATATAATATTTAAAATGCTTTAAAATGTACAGGGTATATTAATTTTTTTAAAGACCTCTCCCAATTGTGAATCGCATAAGAGAGTTGTCCTGTGTGGGAATCGAACCCACGACACTCGGACGGGAGGCTGGTATCTAAACCACTCCGCCATGTTTGCAGTCAATATTGTCGTTGATTTATAGTTTACGGTCTTACCAATATGAGTATCCCAGAGCAGGATCCGCAACGAACATGCCAAGAGCTATATATGTCACAGCCAGATGGTCCTTCAAACCAGACACGCCCCAATAGATGCCGAACATGAGGAGTACGGTGCTGCCGAGAACAGCTGTTATTACATTTGACCAGAGACATCCTGGAATTATAGTGAAAATGATTATAATATTAATTTAATACAAGTGTCACCGCCCCATTCTTTCCTGCGTGTTTCTACTTAAGGGAGCTAATATTATGATCACCCATTGCATTTTGGTGATAGACACAAAACAGTAGAATATCTTTGATTTATATTTTTTAGCATTTGACATGCTCCGCCACTTTTTAAAGTACAAATTATTTGTGAATAAAGACAAAGAGATTTATTGTACTATTCTACTTTCCTTGTGTTTTTTGTACTATTTTCCTTATTCACAAATAATGTGTACTTTAAAAAGTGGCGGAGCATGTCAAATGCTAAAAAATATAAATCAAAAATGTCTAAAAAATCGCGCCATCAAATAGTATGAATTTTCATTGCAAAATTAAACTCACTATATTGGTTTAATGCATGTAAGTGCTTCCGATATATGGCGTTGATCGTAAAGACAAATGTGATAAGGAGATTGGGATGATCGAAAGATCTGTACTATAGCTCAGTGGCTTAGAGCACTTCCCCGGATTGGAAAAGACGCGGGTTCGATTCCCGCTATTACAAAAAATCTCTTTTTCCTTATTCACAAATAATTTGTACAGTAGAATATCGACGATAGAAATTCTTACTGTTGTAATTTGTTAACTATTTATCACCTCTGCTCATAAACTCCTATCCCTTACGTTGGGGTTGGCAAGGTGCGAGTATGCTCCTGATGTTGCTAACGTCTATAGTCTACGGTAGCTGCTTACCATAAGGTGGTAGGCTTATTAGCCACCTTAGCAATAAAAGAATATAATATATACAATTAAAATATGCAATTTATTTTTCATAAACAAGTAATAGCATAAGCAATAGTCTTGATTTAAGTAGATAGCTCTCTGGTCTAATGCAGATGGCAGGCTTCAGAAGCCACCACCAATATCTCACAGTCTTCTAGATTTATTCACGATGATTTTCAAGCATATACACATTATACAGACAACTAAATCGCAGAAAATATTAAAACAGCAGAATACATTCAAAACACATTCTGTCGTATTAATTTACCCCATCTTAAGAGAGAGAGAGAGAGAGAGAGAACGGTACGAGCTTTAGCTATCTACTATCACTACAGAAAGAATACACGAAGATGTTTCATAATATAAACATATTATCTAGTTAAAGCAAGACTTAGGTAAGTAATAATAATCTACCACATATACCTACAAACTGACGAGTACTTAAAACAATTAAACGGGTCCTAATTCGTATGCACGGTGCAATTAACATGGCATCGATAATTGATACCATGGGTTTAGTACTCGATTATGAACCAACCCCCAGGCATTGGTCTTTTTATGAAAATTGCAATTTCATCTTTTTAAATTCAATGAGAGATAAAGTCGTTATATTTTTTTATCTACAATCGTTTTTAGTTAATCATCGATTTACTCCAAAAACTACAATTGATTGAAATATTCGTCATGTTTTTAGTCACATTGTTAGTGAATCGATGGCGGCTAAGATATTGCTAACTTTGTAACATGTCTTACCGCCGAAATTGGTATAATGAGGCATATTATTACAGTCATTGGTGACATCTTTGGAGTTATCGGTATGATATAATTTATACCCGGTATGTGTAGGTGTACCTTATTTATTCCCAACGTTTCAACTAATAAAAACTATATCAGATGTATACCTACCAGGTATCCCAAACACCGGTTCTGTAGGGTTCTTGGTAGCGTTGACGATGGCTAACGCAGCGGCCGTTATAGCGAACGCAAGTTGTAGAAACAATATCACCAGAACACTGACGTAGAACGCGTAAGATATTACTGGTCGAATGTCCACTGGAAAAATAATGATTCATGTTTTAATGGACCTTGTAACTATCCATCCATTCATCCATCAGCCTTTTGACGTCCGCTGCTGGACATAGGCCTCCCCAAAATGAGGGATAGTGCCGTAATCGCCACGCTTGGCAGGCGGGTTGGCGATCGCAGTGCATGTTGTTAATACTCGAGGGAGTGCTGCTGCCCACTCCCCTCGAATTCCCTCAGTCGGCTCTTATGACTCTCATGAGTGGAGAGGGGTGGGACAATTCTAAAGCCGGCCCTACACGGCATGACCTTATAACTAATAATCACATAAAGTAACTAAGCGTCTCATTGATCTAGTGGCATGAGTACCTAATTTCCAACTACAAAGTTTAAAGTTAACATTGCCTGCTTTGCCTCTTACGACATCCACCACCTACATACCACACTAATGGAAAATGCCGTTAATAATCGCGATGATGGACGTTTAACGTTGGTGTAGCCACGACTTATCGCTAGAATTCGACAATGGCATTTACATTGCCGTTTACGTTAGGCGATAACTCCAGTGGCGGTACGTCAAAGAAATTGAACGTTCAAGTGTGGCCACCCAATTTATCGCGTTAACGCAATAATTATCGCGATGATGGACATTGACGTTGCCGGTTAGTGTGGCCCAAGCATAATGAATGGGTAACGCCACTACAATACATTTAAAAATAACAAATAAACTTCAACTATCATCAAGGCCAGATTTTTGTGTTTGACCGAAACAGAATCTGCACGCATAACCGAAACTATACCTAGATACAAGTATTTTGACCTAAACCTATCGAAACAAAACTAAACGTGAGTGTTAGATCGCTATTTTAATAACTTCAATGTTGTTATAATGTTATTTTTGACCAAATAATTTATTGTATACTTAAACTTTGCCCTGTGGGGCCAGCTTTAAAATTGTCCCACCTCTCTCTACCCACGGGAGTCGTAAGAGCCGAGTGACACTCCCTCGAGTATTAACAACATCCACTGCGATCGCCAACCCGCCTGCCAAGCGTGGCGATTACGGCATTATCCCCCATCGTTGTGGCGTTCTCTTGAGGAGGCCTATGTCCAGCAGTGGACGTTGAAAGGCTGATTGATGGATGGATGGATACTTAAACTTTCTTCTATAGGTACCTACTAAAAATTATATTTATTATTTCTTACACGTGACATTTTCATTGACGTTAGTGGTGGCGAGGCATGCTGGTGTTGGTTCAAAGCCTTGTGCCAATGCCTGCACCTGGAAACATTATATTAATTATTTCAAATGTATACAATTTATTTTAGAGCCACTCTTATGCGTTTTGTTTTGTTTGAAAATTCCTGCTTGTATTGCCTTTATCTATGAATGATTATCATCTACAAAACGTATCATTTAAGACAGTCTATAGTATTTCTGGGTAATATTAATATGATAACACATCATTCTATCATCTATTTATTACTAGTGAAATGGTAGTACTGCTTATCCCAGCACGAATGAGCCGGCTCGATCGGGAAAGTACCACCCTCTCACATACGATTAGGGTGTAAAAACGGTAGTTACTCCTACCATTGTGTTTCGTATGGTGAGTGAGAGCGCCCCCTCTCCTTATTATCCTTCCTATCGTCTCCTTAGTACCCTACCTATCCACATTCTATCCCTTTCCATGGAGATGGCGACGCGCGAGTGATGCCTCTGGTGATGCTAGCGTCTATAGGCTAGAGTAACCGCTTACCATTCGCTGGGCCGTATGCTTGTTCACCACCCATGTAGTATAAAAAAAAAAAAAAATCTACCCTTTTCGTTTCCCCGAATACGGTTAACAAAAAAAAACGATGCACAGCATTCCACTAGCCCGCTAATAAAGGCCTTTTTCCTTCTTAATAAAAAAAAGAAGTCCATTGTTATTAAAAATAGAATGGATATTTTTAAAGGAGAACCCACCATAGGTACACTAACGGATTGTCAATCCCGTCTACCTTAGCACACACACACAATAATTAGCATGCACGATAATGGAACAATCTCACCAATGCGATGTAAGTATGCTATGTGAACCACGACGTGCAATATTTCGCAAAAATTGAGTTAAGTTGGTTAATAGTTTACTACTTTTTAGTACCTCTAATAAATAGTTAATTGAAGTAAACAGTTGTATATTAGAGATTATAGCTTTCTTATTACGCCCGACAGTGACATGAATGTGCAACTTCTGACCACTAGATTTGGAGCTCAAATCCTGACTAGGGTTCTTCGCCGAGTCTGATCTGTTTAATGGCCACAGTTTTAGAGTTTTTCCATAAAACTTCTTGGTTTTATTGGAAAACTCTAGAACTGTGGCCGGTAGGCAGCCATTAGATTACCTCAAATGTGCCATACATAATCTCATTAATAACTTACATAGGAGTAGGTGAAATATGCTTACCTTTTCAGGGAACAGCTCAGTAAGTAGTTAACAAACAATTTTACATTTTAATACTAGTAAGGATTATCACATGAAAATAATTTTTTTTTTAAAGACAACAACCTGCCCCAAGGCATTATACCTAATCATTGTATCGTGGAGCACTTTACAAACATACAATTTCACGGACACAAATTGTACCCAGAAGTCACAACACTGGGGAGGAAGGCCGATATCTAAAACCACAAAAGGAATGTAACATAGTTCCAGTGGCCCGCCAAATAAAGGCGGAGAGACGGCACACGGCGGGTTTCTTTAGTGGGTGCAGGCCCCACACTACCCTGTTCGTTGCCCCGAACGAAGGGGTGTGCGATTAGGAACATTCTTTCCCGCCTTACCAAAAAAAAAGGCTAGTATCTAAACCACTTGGCTATCTGTGCAGTCAATTGAAGGAAGACATCGTGAGGAGACCCGCTTGCTTGCAAAATTTTCTTGACGGTGTGCGAAATCTATCAACCCACAATAGCCCAACAGTGAGGTCGTGATGAATTGTCAAAAAAGAAGCATAGAATAAATTAAAAATATAAAAACACATTCACCTCTATCAATCTGGCCTTCTCCTCAGTTTTGCAGCTAAGAGCACACGCGTTGAAATCAGCTAAACACGTCACTAAAACCAACAATACTATTATAATTTTTGATCACGAAATACTCATTTAAGAGTTATCATTTGCCCAAAATAGAAGTGATATATACTTTTACATGTAATGTAGCAATATATTTCGGCTTTTACAGAGTAATTAAACTATAAATCTAGCTTTATGGTTGTAATAAATCGTGTTACCGTCGTTAAGTATATAAAGACCACAATTTGTTCTTTACTAAAACAATAAAAAGTCTAGTTATTACCTACGCTAATATTGAATTGAGGGATTTTTAAAATATACTTGATGATTTTTAACTGAAAGGATATTCTAAAGCATACATAAACTGCGGTGGATCGTAACTAGTTACTTAATGCCTATCTAAGCAATAAAAACAGGCTTAATACACTTTATAGGTACTTACTTATCATCACATCATCTCCCTTGCGGGGTTGTCAGAGAGAACAGAGTGCCAAAAGGCTTTATTCTTACATACATCGCTCACTTCCTCAACATTCATAATTCTCTTCATACACGCTCGTCGGTTTCGGAGACTCCAGACTCCACCTTCCTTCAATACATGGCCGATTTGATCTAGGTAAGTGAGTCTCGGTCTCCCCCTTTATATAATATACACTTTAAATGACCCAGATATAATCATTATTTGTATATCAGTGACTGATTAGGTATCTACTTTCCCTTAAACCTACTAAAATAGTTACCGCAACGTACATAATGCACTACTGCTGTGTGGGGCTGGCATCAAGAATAGCTCCACCCCGTTTCTTCCTATGGGAATCGTAAAAGCCAACTAAGGGATTACCGAGGAACCGGCAGCAGCGGTTCCCTGTGTACTGAAACATCCACTGCGATCGCCAACCCGCCTGCCAAGCGTGGCGATTATGGTAAAAACCCCCAAATTAGTGCACACCGTTCGCTGTGGCGTTGCCCTTGGGGAAGCCTATGTCCAGCAGTGGATGATGAAAGGCTGATGGATGGATGGATGGATGGACCTAATGCACAGGAAATATGTCATCAGTCTTCAGACTGTTGGGACCAATATTAATTTATTTTATGAATCCCCAGTATTAAAGAATCACGCGTGTAGGTACTTATCTTCTGATTTCTTTTCTTTTATTTGCTAGGTTTATTTTTAATTTTCATTAATATTGGGGGTAATAATGGTTTTTGAATGTAGTTCTCCGACTAGTTAAAATAATTAGCGGTTTCCTAGCAAAATTGTTACATACATCCTTGCTGATACAATTTGCAAACCATGACCCAAGCAACAATGGATAATAAGTAAGTTTTATGGCCTTTACATACGTAGCTATAATATATGTTAATATAAATCATAGCAAGGCATATCACGGCACATTATAAGTACAAATTTTTGAGTGACCGCACATGCAGCTGTGCCGTGCCGTGTGGGGCCGGCTTTAGAATTGTCTCACCCCTCTCTACCCATGGGAGTCGTAAGAGCCGACTGAGAGAATAACAGGGGAGTGGGCAGCAGCACTCTCTCGAATATTAACAACATCCACTGCGATCGCCAACCCGCCTGCCAAGTGTGGCGATTACGGCATTATCCCCATGACGGGACCGCTCCTTGTTGCGTTCTCTTGGGGAGGCCTATGTCCAGCAGTGGACTTTGTAAGGCTGATGGATGGATGGACATGCAGCTATAACATATATTCTATAACGTCACTAACTTAATTGTACCGTAATTTATATTACTGTATGGTATATTAATATATATTATAGCTACGTGTGTCACGGGCTTTAAGTGTATTTTTTATATTTCCATGTCTTTTAATAATGTTAAGTTGTACTTACTATACAATGTACTAATGTCAGGTGTGGCTAGTTCATAGATTAACAGTTCCCCTCTGAATAATCCATAACGAAGGCTGCTGTCTCGTTCATCAGCTTCAGCCCTAATACTCGAGACAACCTGGAATTACCTCATCTTATCAAATATTAAAAATATATTTAAAGGCAAAGGAAAAATCTTCCAGTTTCTATCTCAGGATTTGTCATCCGTCAATTCTGTAGCCTCAGCAGTTTCGTATCTAAGATGTTTTGGTAGAACCGAGACAAAAACCGAGATTGGTGTCCGGGAACCGGGGAAAATTATAGTAGTAGATCCTTATATGACCCAGCACAATGGGCCGGCTAAATCGGGTACCACCCCGCCACTAACCTGACTAGTGTCTATAGCGGTGATGGTTTGTAAATGCTCGATACCACCTGTTGGTAAGCGGTTACCGCAGCCTATAAATGAACACCAGAGGCATCACTCACGTATCGCCAACTTTAGGGAAAGGTAGCAAGCAAAAAAGGAAGGTAGCAAGCTTTATAATCACTGAAAATCAATATTTCTAGAATGATGTAAAAAATAACGTTGGACGATGGATGACCTATCAAATCTACTGCTACGCGAGAGAGGAGATGTACTTTAATCACTTTTTTTTTAGCCAAAGCAGCAGAAGACCCTCAGCTGACAATAACTTCTTAGTCTTAGAAATACATCCATCCATCCATTAGCCTTTTATTGTCCACTGCTGGACATAAGCCTCCCTTAGAAATACGCTAGTAGATAAATACCGCCGAGACAATTACTCTGGTACATAAAAAAATCAAATGCCTAGCCTTTGTCCAAATTTCACAACCTACAAATGATTGTAGGCTGTCTCGACAAAGACTATCTGCGTAAATTTACCTACACCTTATTAGGTGAAACACTATTTAAACAAAAGCCATTCCAGTAGGTATTAGAATGTTAACAAAATATTCGCAGGTTATAGGTACTCATAGACGTAGGATTTTTTCGCTGTTAGACTTACCCAACTATCACTAGAAATAGCCACAACAATCAACAATACACTCAGAACACCCAATAAAAACGCACTGAAAATATATCCACGCCGAGTGACTGCCATTTTGTAAGTCTACATCAACACTAGCTAGATTAACACGCGATATTTAATCAACAATTATCACTGATATGGATAATCAAGTGATAAAATAAGTTTGGGTTCGTATTCACTTTGGTATGTAGAATCACTATCACAGCACTGAAAGATTAGTGGTAAAGCTGATGACTGCCAAAACGGAAGCACCGAGTTTGGTTTCGAGAAAGAAGTCCAGATATATGTTGACTTTTCTAAATTATCTACCTACGTGCTTGGTAATTGTGAAGAATGTTACTTCGAACCCTGCTTACTGTTACCCATTTTCCACTTTTTTTTATTGCATATGGTGGCAGACGAGGCTCGAGCGACGAAACCGCTGCTCACCATTTCATTTCACAGATAATATGAAATGAAAGAAAAACTTCTACTTGTCAAGAAAGTGGTATTTTTGATCGAAGACAAAATATAATTAAATAAATATAAATAAAAATTCACGGACATTTCACACAAAATCCTCTAGTCCCAAACTAAGCTTAACGCTGGTGCTATGGGTACCAGATTACTGATATAAAATGTACATATATTACTTTTTTTTGTAAATACATACATATGATAGATAGAAAACACCCAGACGCAGTACAAATGTCTGTTTTCATCACACAAATAATTGTCCCGAGTGGAAATCGAACCCACGACCTTGGAAGTCTGTTACACTACCGGCTACGTCAGAGGCCCGTCACACACGCCGTGATATGAGACTATGCGACCCGTGCGGAATTCCACAGTTCCATATTTATCGAATCCAATCCAAAAAACCGACGTTAGCTGATTTTGAATCCCAAATTTAAGAAAAGCGTTACGTTTTTAATCCAGGCGTCTACTTTTCGTCACTTAGCCGGCACGATAAGCTTTAAAATGAGACATAAAAACAGGCTAGTGAAATAATATACCCTGAAAACTATCTAGAGACAAAGTACTCGTCAAGACGAATCAAACGAGTATAAACTCGATGAGGTTGCGTCGTTTTATTACAGAGGTACTATGGCCACCTTCCAGCTCCATCATCAGGCCCTAGATACCTTCTAAAGACAAAGTACTCGTCTAGACGAATCAAACTATTCCAAACTTGATGGAGTTGCGTCGTTTCACTACAGAGTTACTGTAGCCACCTTCCAGCTCTATCATCAGACCCTGGATATCATCTAGAACTGGAGAACTAGTCTTGGCGATTGAACGAGCCCTTACTCGATGGAGCTGCACCATTTAATTACAGAGTTTTCATGGCCACCTTCCAGCTCTATCATCAGAACCTGGATACCATCTAAAGATAAAGTATTCATCAAGACGAATCAAACGAGTCCAAACTCAATGGGGTTGCGTCATTTCATTACAGAGTTACTCTGGCCACAAGCCCAAACTCGATGGGGTTATGGCGTTTCATATTGAAGTTCCTATGGCTGGACTGATTTGGATGGGACTTACGGAACTGGGACCATCCCTTTTATTTTAGAAAAATAATTAGTAATCTGCACTAAAAAAAAACTAAATTCCACGCAGACGAAGTTGCGGGTAGCAGCTAGTATTTAATAAACACAAATTGGCAAACAATTTTTCGAAATCAATTATATGAAGTTGCATGTTCATTTTCGATTATATGCAGTTGATGCATTTTCGCATAACTAAGATCGATATATTAAGTTAGATCTAACGTAGGGGAAGTACTATGCAGGGATTAACAGTAGCTTAGTTTTATCACAATAAAATAATAAAATTTATAATCGCTACTAGTGAATTAATGTACGACCTTGTACGTAGTTTGGTAGCTATAAATCACGATAATTTTGCAAGCATACAATATTATTGATAGAACCAATGGGTCAAAATAATAATGAAGGAAACTGCTTCGATTATTTCCCACTGTTGGGCCCGGCGGGATATAGTGCCATAGTCCACCACCGCATTGTCAGACTTCACAAGTGGTCAAAATCTTTCAAGCATGGAGGTATCCTCATCACGATTTCTTTCACCGTACCGTGATAATTTGTCAATCACACTTAGATTTGAAACTTTCGAATCAGATATCGACCTTAGACGGAGGATCGAACTTGATATTACCTGGAGCCCTGCCTCAGGGAGCTGTTTGATGCGTGCCTGGCGTCCAGACGGTTCCCTAAGTGCTGGAAGGAGAGGGGAGGCTGGTAGGTACTTCTGCTGAAACCGGGACGGTGCTGGTGAGAATTCTCACTGCCTGCATTATCCAGCAACTGTGCAAAGTCGGACGCTCTTTTCGGTTTTCGAGCTGGTCGTTCGACAGTCAGAGCAATGATGCACCGGCGAGCTGCAGGCGTGAGTACCTGCATCTGATGCCGCCCTAGCTGAGGCCAGGGGTGGATGGACCGGGGAACCCCCGAAGGTGTGACGCTGCGATGCCCGAAAGCGTCGCTCAAAGACGGTACCCGAAAGGATAAGCCACCAGCGGATTACTGAAGTAAGGTCTTCTGGTCCGCCAGTACAGGCGGAGAAACGGCACACGGCGGGTATATTTAGTGGGTGAGGGCCCCACACTACCTTGTTCGATACCCCATAAGACGGGGTGTGCGTTTAGGTATATTATTTCCCGCCTTAACAAAATAGATACTTGATATCACGGTCATTGCATTTATTTGTTTTACTATATTACATAATACTTTATTAATAGCTTTAGTTAATTACGGCTAGCAAACCGAACCATCACTTATTGTAAGTTGAAACCGCTGCTCAAAGGTAATTAGGTCAAACTAAACTAGCCCAATATTTAAGATCTAATTCTACGGTAAGAATAAATAAATATACACGGACATTTTCACACAACGTCTTCTGGTCCCAAACTAAGCTTAACGCTTGTGCTATGGGTACCAGATTACGGATATAATACATATATTACTTTTTGTAATTACATACATATAATAGAATAGAAAACACCCAGACGCAGTACAAATATCTGTGTACATCACACAAATAATTGTCCTGAGTGGGAATCGAACCCACGACCTCATTCACGGAAGTCGGTTACACTATCGACTACGCCACGAGGCCCGTCTAAGAGATAGGAGAGAATAGATGAAAATAATGAATAACGCATTGTCATACAGTGAGCATGATGCGATTGTATCTAAGTAAACGTAGTTATTCTATATAGGTAATATATATTTTTACGTACATCATGCCAATTTCTTGCGGGATAGGCAGAGAGAACAGAGTGCCAAAAGGCTCTATTCTTGTATACATTTCTCGCTTCCTCAATATTCATAATTCTCTTTATACACGTTCGCCGATTTCGGAGACTCCTGACTCCACCTTCCTTCAATATATGACCTATTTGGTCTAAGTAGGTGAGTCTCTCATATTTTTTTTTATATTGTTTAATAATCGAATCAGTAATCATTTATCTCGCTTCATCGTCAATAACATTTTTGAAGATACTAGCATTGATGATAAACAGCCAATGGGCGACACAGGCTCTTTCATCAAGTGGACCTATAACCTGCTTAAGGCCGTGGGAAGTCGTTCAATTCAAGCGGCACAGGACCACTCGTAGTGCCACTCAACCACCAGTCTATTAAATTCTTCGCCAATTACGAAAAGTCTTGTGTCCTACATTTCTAGAATCCGAATAGAATTCTGTGTGAAAAACATTTTCACCCATACACCGCTTAGCAGCTCGTATAAAAAAAAGAACAATCATAATTAAATGATTTATTAATTTGCAGAAGCTTACAAGTTAAAAGTATAATTTATTAATTTCATTAAATAATTTCATAAAATATACACAATTTACAACATATCATACAATCTCAGTGGAGACACTAGAACAATTAGGTACATTAGCGTTAAATTCAATTACGATTCTAAAAATATATATTCAATTTCAGTATATAATAGAACATAGAAATCGTAACTAGAAAATATCAAGGAAATGGTAATACTCGTTTCTACCCAGAATCATAGTCGACACGTTCTTCACGAACTACAAAAAACCAAGCGGCAACAGCTTAGAATCATAGATTATGCTCTTGGTATTGCTAATTGTACGCATCATACCTGGACCCGTAGAATGTAACTCACTAAATCGTATCGACATCGTATCGTCTCGCTTGTGATTGGTAGAGAAACCCACGTGTGATTTAGCAATAATCCTTCGGCCAATCACGGTGATCTGTCAACCAATCACAATTACACGATGCGATATCGATACGATTTAGTGAGATACATTCTAACCCCCTTAACGATTTTAATCTAAATAGAATTTAAGCGATGGTAGGGAAATCGTTACGAAAATAACAAGTAATACTCGAGAATTGTTAGCAGAAAATTTGTAATTTGGCCAAGTAATATAGTTTCTGATGTTATTTTTATATAATATATATCGTAAGGAGGTATCCCTTTCATTGCAGATGGCGACGAGCGAGTGATGCCTCTGGTGTTGCTAGCGTCTATAGGCTACGGTAACCGCTTACCATCAGGCGGGCCGTATCCTAGCTTGCCACCCACGTAGTATAAAAAATGCGCTCAACACTAATTACCAGCATACAAAGTTCAAAAATGTGAAATAGAGAATGATTAGTCACGAACGAAACATTACCCATGATAGTAAGAAAGAATGTGTTATGAAATGTCGCAATAGTTCAGATAGCAGTGTTTGAATATATCGTCATTTTCTATTTCACATTTTGGCACTTCGTATTCATTTATGTTCTTACACGTACAAGACAACTCGCCTCGTTTGTTGGCAAAAGTAAAAAAACATTAAACGCCTATAACCTAACTCTGCTTACCTAATACTTACACAGGCCCAAAGATATAAGTTTGATCGTATATGTGACAAATAAATAAACATGTTTGATGGCAAATGTATAAGATTTCTATGATGCTTATACATTAATGAGTTAAGCAGATCTCAATCGCGATCATCCTACTAATATTATAAATGCCAACATTTGTAAAGATATTTGGAAGGGTCATCTTTGGATTTGGATGAAATTTGGGCCAAAAAAAATATTTCACTGGATAAGTTACTTCAAATCTTATACATATTATAGTCCCTATAACTATTTTTGGCGTACATACCTAGATTAAACTGATTTGAACGAAATCTGGTATAATAATAAATTGTGCCTTCAATAACACTATATATTTAACTCGATAAAGAGTGCCAAAAAATAGACCTCGTGTCCGCGCTCAAGTATCCAAACCAAAAGAGAAAGAAAACTCCAAAACAGAAACAATCGCGCGCCAGTCACGTTTGGTCGACCGACTTGACTATACGTTCAATATGCCGTAATTTATTGTAAAACGTTTAAAAACTACTCAAAGTAAAAAAATAATATTTTCACTATTGTTTTATCATTTGCAAGTATTACTTTGCTTAACAACAAAGAATTTGTTTTAAATTTTAAATATTTGTAAAAATAAATCATCAACAAAATAATATTGTTTGGTGATCATGGTGCGGCCTATTGCTGGAAGCTACATAAGCTAATAAATTACTGCAAAGAAAACTCAACACTATTATAATGACACAAGGTTCCAAATTAGAATGTTGAAGTTTGTATGTCTTAATATAGACTGTCTATTGACTGTAGTTTATTGACTAAAGACACCTTTTTTGTAAATTTTGCACTAGACCCGGCGTCCATTTTTAGTAGGTCAATAGGATACGCCTTCAAAGTTGGTAATCCACTAGATTGCGGTACAGAATCGGTCATAATTACATTGGGTAAGTAGATATCAATCGCAATTATGTGTTAATAATGATATTTTAATACAAGCATGATAAAGAATATATTTGAAATCAGTCCTTACAACCTAATCTAACTAATTTACAAAGGAGACATAAAGGTATGTTTATAATAATAGATTATCTAAGGTTATTTTAACACGCAATAATCATATTAATGGACAAAAACAATCTGCTCCTTTGGCAGATGAATAAACTGACTATAGTTATTCAACAATCAATATTTGTTCGCATAACGTCCCTAGCAACGTAGTTCCAACCAATATACCGTCAATGCGGTTTCGATCATATTTCTGGTTCACGCCGATACGGTTTAAAACTTCTTAAAACTGGCATTTTCTTCTACATTGGAATGCTTTCTGGCATTAACTATATTTTATCAAATCTGTAATTATTTTGAACATAAATAACTCCCTATCCTACTTTTAAGTCATATTTTCAATTTATTATTATGAATAATTTGGAATGTAGGCAATAACAATTTTAAAATGTTTATAGATCAATTGAATAGTTAGAACTGAAACTTGTTTACACACATAGCAGTATCATCTATACTGCTCATTGAATAGTCTCGGCACTTATCGATTTCACAATAAATAAATAAATAAGGGACATACTATGTAAACCCACTAATTGAGTAATTTCAGATCAAACTTTAAGCAATTGAATCCTTTTTTTCACTCCTTTTAAACGGACCCATGCGGGCTCGGCTCAAAATGAGGGGGTGACCATAGACACCACCTTAGACCAGTGCAGATTGGCAGACTTCACAAGCCTAATAATCAATTAACTTAAAGCTTAAGGCACAAAAATACACATTTTTTATAAAAATATTGTTCTAGATTTAGAACATTCTATGCAAACGATACACGCTCATTACAAACACATCGCTAAAAACTTTTTCGAGCTGTGCTTACTTGACTTGCCAATAATTTAGTTATTGTTATATTTTAAATTTGCAATTCTAAGCCTATTTAGTTATATAACGAAGCGCTACAAAAATTCGTCACGGTATCCGTATCCGTCGGAAGGAATTCTTCCAAAAAAAGCATACAAGAGCGAGAATGTGACCAACATTTAACGTAACCATCTTGTCTATATTTACCGATTAGTGATTGCAATTGGCTACAAGTGCTCTAGAAAAAATCTGATACCTACAGGGTTGCCAACTAACTTAAAATCTTATTATTTTTTATACTTGCAATAGGAAGTAATAACCGGACTGTTTATAGTTATTGCCAAGGCTTATCTAAACCAATGATCATAATTACTTAAGGCTGGCTAACAAGATATACAATGCAAAGGTGGAAGGATGTAGGTACAGGGGAGACCGAGACTCGCCTAGCTAGACCAAATCGGTCATGTATTGAAGGTAGGTGAACTCAGGAGTCTCCGAAATCGACGAGCGTGTATGAAGAAAATTATGAATGTTGAAGAAGCGAGAGATGTATGCAAGAATAGAGCCTCTGTTCTCTCTGCATACTCCGCAAGGGAAATAGCGTGATGATAAGTAATTAAGTAAGTATAATTATTTGGAAAAATATATGTTTTAAAAGCGTTTGGCTGAGCTAGGTAAGTATATGTTTTAAAAGCGTTTAGCTGGGCTACGTACGTAAGAAAATTTACATATTTTAATAACGAACGCTAATGTTGTTTAACTAAACATATATAGAATTCAAACTTATTTTACTAATCTTCTCAAATTTATTTTAAGACTAAATATATCTATGATTTCATAAAATATCGGCAGTTACGCAATATGGATAAAAACTAGAAACAAACTGCCTTGGTGGTGTAGCGGTAGTGTATGCAACTGCTAATCATGAGGTCTCGGGTTGGATCCCCGGGTCGGGCAAAATGTTATTGAACTTATTCCTAAAAAGAAAAATTCTCAGTAGCAGCCCGGAGTTTGGAAATGTGCCCGGTAGACGTCAATAGGCTCGCCCCCTATTACATGGGACTTAAACATAGCTGGCGAGTCGTGGGTGTGTAATACACCTCTGCCTACCTCTTCGGGGAATACAGGCGTGATGCTATGTTTATAGAAACAAACAAAATATCATTTAGCTTTTTCTATAAATTTTCTTTTTTATTTACGATCAACCTCTAGGATTACTGAGAGTTGACAACCCTAAAAACTATTTGTTACAACCTTCATTGATTTAAAAATCCAAACACTGCGCTACATAACTCAAACAATCGTTACCATCACATAATTCCTTCAACCTTTCCAACTGAGATCTCGTAAAATTAGACTTACAACTGACAACACACAACAATCTTCTATCAGAGAACGACATAGAGACTTTATTACTAAGAACTTGTTCAAATACCCCCCAGTTTTGAGTGGTATCCCCATTTGTATAAAATCCCAGCCTCAATATATGGAACGCCAATGGGGATATTCTGCGTATATGCTCATTAGAACTGGCCGATACTAAGATGGTGAGGAGGCAATATGGTAGAAAACTAGTGGTTACTTTTCCACTCAGTAGATGGCATATTGCTTCGAATATCCAGCCGGAGAGGACTGGCAGTTGGTCTTGAGATATCGATGCTTGGAATACCTGCGGAAAAATAATAAATATAGTTATTAAACACAAAGTGAAAAATGTGAAATCGAAAATAACAGTCAGGAGCAGGATTTGAACCTGCCTCTCCTGGATACCGTCCAGATGCTTTACCAATTCAGCCATCCTGACAATTACTCCTGACTGCTAATTTTGATAACACATCACACTTAACGTCTTTGGGTGACGCCTGCGCCATCTGTCGGAAGTATTTTCATACATTATACCGACCAGGTAAACTTAATTTTACAATTAAGATTTTTACCCAATAATGACGCAAACCCTATAAATATTTAGATATTTTTATATATATTTTTAGCATTTGACATGCTTAGCACTATACATTAAACACAAAGTGAAAAAGCAGCAGTCAGGAGCAATTGTCAGGATGGCTGAATTGGTAAAGCATCTGGACGGTATCCAGGAGATGCAGGTTCAAATCCTGCTCCTGACTGTTATTTTCGATTTCACATTTTTCACTTTGTGTTTAATGTATAGTGCTAAGCATGTCAAATGCTAAAAATATATATAAAAATATCTAAATAAATATAGTTATTTTTAAAGCCGTGTGGGGCCGGCTTTAGAATTGTCCCACCCCTCTCCACCCATGGGAGTCGTAAGAGCCGACTGAGGGAATACCGAGGGAGTGGGCAGCAGCACTCCCTCGAGTATTAACAACATCCACTGCGATCGCCAACCCGCCTGCCAAGCGTGGCGATTACGGCATTATCCCCCATGACGGGACCGCTCGTTGTGGCGTTCTCTTGGGGAGGCCTATGTCCAGCAGTGGACGTTGAAAGGCTGATGGATGGATGAATAGTTATTTTTTGAGGCAAAAGAAACCCGTGTCTTATTATAGTTAACTGCAGCATAATTTCATAGTATTGTATTTAATGCTCTTCGACTTTTAGTGGTACAACCTTGCTTATCGCATGGTCACCACCAATGGGCCAGCTTGATCGGGGAAGTACCGCCCTCTAACGGGAGATCAGGGTGAAACAACGGTAGGTTTTTTCCGTGTGGTGATGGACTAAGAATACAAGTGTCACCACCCCATTCTGATGTCGTATGAGGCGACTAAAATGAAAAAAATGCATTAAAGCTATCACAGAGGTATTATATACATAAAGTAGCTTTTGCCTTTGTTTAGTCGCGGGCAAAGGCTAGTGACAAATACCCTAAGATAATAAATTTACATCTAATAAAATACTCACCTCAAATACAATCTCCGCATTCTTAACGGAGCAATCAATCCACCTGTCTCTTTCACACGCTATATCCATCTTGATCTTCTCAGTCTCTTTGCAGGACTCTATAAACTCTATGACCACTCTACTCAAAGTCGCCGCCGGTGGTAAAGTCTCTCTCAGAAAGTATTTTAGAGTTGTAGCGACGATACTCTTAGTCTCCCTGAGTGTGGACTGTCTTAGGACTTTGTATAGTAATGTTATTCTTTCCATGGAGTTCATGAGGACGTCGGGATCCATATTTGATACATCTGATGTTAATTTAGGACTTAAAAGCTTGTTGTCGGCTGAAATATATAATTGATATAAAAGATAACTATTTATTAAAAAAAAGCAATGTTAAATTTGAAAAATAATTTGGAATTCACTTGACAGTTTTGATCACTATTAACATTATATTAACTTAAAATTAATTATGAATCTCTATTGCCTAATTTAATATAATGTTATGTTTATTATAATTTAATAAAATATTGATTTAATTTATAATATCACTTGTGTACCGTTATAATTAAATTACAGATATTTTTTTTACAAAATATATGACATCCCATTAATTGTTGAAGTGTATTTATATTTATACGTTTCCTAGTTGAAGTATCTGTGAGTTTAAGTGATATGGCAAATTAGTCAGTACTACCCACTCCCGGAGTAAAATCGGTCGGTCGGTCGGTTCTCGGAAGGTTACGCCTTAAATGTGCCATGATAAGTCCTTGACGCGGGGGAGCACCGCTTTTTTTTATACTGCATAGGTGGCGAACATGCATACGGCTCACCTGATGGTAAGCGGTTACCGTAGCCTATAAACGCTAGCAACAGAGGTATCAATCGCGCGTCGCTATCTGCATGGACAGGGGTAGGAAGTGGATAGGAAGGTTAACAACGTGAGGATAGGTAAGATACCAAGGAGAGGATAGGAAGGATAATAAAGAGAGGATAGGAAGGATAATAAAGAGAGGATAGGAAGGATAATAAAGAGAGGACAGGGAAGGGGTTTGGGCCTCCAGCGCTCTCACTCACCATACGAAACACAACGGTAGGCGTAACTACCGTTGTTACACGCTGATCATCTGTGAGAAGATCACCACCGTCAGATGGATCCTGGCTCGTTACCATTATAAATAAAAATCTATATTTACCAGAGAACAAATGCACCATCAATATCTGTACAGCATGTTCTTCGGAGTAACTTTTCATGTTGTCCAAGAGTCTTTCTATTATCGTGTTCTTCAGATCTTTCGGCAAAACTTGCTGACGTATCGCCAATGTAATACCCTAGAAATGTCGACAAGTAGATTTATTATTTTTTACCATTATTATTTCTACTCAATGCTATTAACGATCCGTTCATGACTGCGATTTTTCCTGTTTCACTTAGCTTGTAAAGTTCTCATTGGCAAACCCAGGTAGAATGGGCTGTAGAACGTTTTGAGCGTTGAATTAAAAATTACAAATGGTGGACTTGAAAATGAGTAAGAAGCTTACAGAAGTTACGTTATATAGAGTAGACCTTAATAATCAAATTTAATAGCTATTTGTTAACTTGCTTTACGTAAAAAATACTTCGATTAAATTTTTATTATAAATTACCTACATAATTTAGATTTAATTTTATCAAAACCGGTGGCCATACGTTAATCAAAGTTAAAGTTTCCACTATAATGTTACTTTTCAAATTGTACCCAGTAAGTTTATTGACGCCATCGTTAAAGTTAGAAATGGCGCCTAATTCTAAACGTCCACTTCGACCTAACTCTTTAAAAGATGGGTCATTGAGTTTAGTATGAGCGAAAATAATGACGTCTTCGATGAAGTTTTCCACGATAACGTAATGGTCGCGTCGACTAGAGTCGAAGTGGAATAGCGGCGATGGAGTCCTTCGAGCATAATATTTGGATAATGTGCTAGTAACGCAGTACAAAAACCGGATTGAGGACGCTTTATGGTTGGGTCGTTTTTTTCACCAACTTATATATACGAGGGGTGATCCAAAAGTAATGATAATGAAAATAAAACACGGTAATTAAAGTTAAAATAATAATTTATTTTTCTACATAGTCTCCTAACAAATCAATACATTTAGTCTATCTTTTTTCTAAACCCAGGATTCCCTTTGAAAAAAATTCCTTTTCTTGACCCTCCCAAAACGCCTCAACAGCGGCCATAACTTCGCTATTGTCTTCAAATTTCTTGCCTCGGAGGTGTTCCTTGAGCCGAGGAAAGAGGTAAAAGTCACTAGGAGCCAGATCTGGCGAATAGGGAGGGTGTTCGACCAGTTCGAATCCCGTTTCTTGAATGGCAGCCATCGCAACTGCGGCTTTGTGAGCCAGTGCGTTGTCTTGGTGAAACAGCACTCCAGCTCGCAGTTTGCCGCGTCTTTTTTCCTTAATGGCCTCCCGTAATCTTCTTATTTGGTCTGCGTAGTAAGAGCCCGTAATAGTGGCTCCCTTTTCCAAATATTCCACCAAAATTATTCCTTTAGCGTCCCAAAAAACAGACGCTATAACCTTTCCCGCCGAACTTGAGACTTTGAATTTCTTTGGCGTCGGTGAGGAGGCTCGCTTCCAAGTCATCGATTGTTTTTTTGTTTCAGGATCAAAATGGTGGATCCAGGTCTCGTCCATAGTCACAAAACGCAACAAAAAATTTTCTTTATCTGCTTGGAACTTTTCGAGATTGACCCTCGAAATGTCAACTCGTTTTTTCTTTTGCTCGTCGGTTAACATTCTGGGAACCCAACGCGCAGAGACCTTTTTCATATGCAACTCGTTCGAAATGATTCTTTGAACGCTTCCATATGAGATCCCTGTGACCTCAGCTACATGCCTGATGGTCACTCTTCGATCTGCCAACACAACATCTTCGACTTTTTTCACGTTGTCTGTGTTTTTTCACGTTGTTGTGAGGGACGTGGATGGGCGTCCTTCGCGATGTTCATCTTCAGTGGATGTTCTGCCCAGCTTAAACTCCTTGGCCCAGCGTGCAACTGTAGAATATGGAGGAGCAGAGTCCCCCAATGTTTCCACCAAGTCACAGTGTATGTCTTTTGTAGACATTTTTTTCAAACAGAGGTACTTGATCACAGCTCTAATTTCGTTTTTCTCCATGTTGATGTTATCTCTTCGACAGTTCGTATTCAAATGAATGTATCTCCCGGAAATCCTGACCTATTTATATGATTTTTTTAGGCTGACGTAGTGAGTGTAAAGGCTAGCGAAAAAATTTTTTTTGTATTTTTATGTGGACCTGAAGTAACCAATTATCATTACTTTTGGATCACCCCTCGTAGTAGTAGTAGTTTTATATATAGACGGCGACCAGAGTCGAGAGATGATGAAGTTAAGATGGAAATCAGAGTCAGAAGGCTTTAATTTGTCATAAATTCTAATTTCAGTTCTAGAGCTTTGCATGAATGGGTCGGCCCAATCGGTAAGTCCCTCTCACAGAAGATCAGCTTGAAACAACTATAGGTACTTCTTTTTTTTTTTGTTAAGGCGGGAAAAATTTTCCTAATCGCACACCCCGTCGTTCGGGGCAACGAACAGGGTAGTGTGGGGCCCTCACCCACTAAAGAAACCCGCCGTGTGCCGTCTCTCCGCCTTTATTGGCGGGTCACCGGAACCATATTAGTTTCCTTCAGTGGTACGGTAGGTACTCCTACTGTCTCTACTGACTCTATCCTCGTAGATCTATTCCCTCCACTACCTATCCCTTTCCTTAGATTTGACTTAGACGCGCGAGTGATGCCTCTGGTGTTGCTAGAGTCTATAGGCTACGGTAACCGCTTACTATCAGGTGGGCGGTATGCTTGTTTACCAACCACGTAGTTTAAAAAAATACTTCTTGTTTTGAAATAAAACTACGTTTACGGAATCTATCGCGTTTACTTGATTTTACTACTATCCCGACGTTTCGAATACTTTACAGCATTCATGATCACATTAAAATCAAGTAAACGCGATAGATTCCGTAAACGTAGTTTTATTTCAAAATGTGTAACATTCGCGTAAATATCAGAAAGTATTAATACTTCTTGTATGAAAAAAGCTAAGTGTGACAAAAATCGCAAAGGTTTTTGACTATGGGGTACATTTACCTTAACGATCAGATCGACGCAATAATGCCTAGGGTTCGCCAGCATGAAGTCCACAGCCATATTGATAAGTTCAGGGTGGCCCAATTCCATCAGCGTAAACAACACCGTCCAATACAAACTTTGTTCGTATAAAGATATTCTGAAATATAAATTCAACCTTAATGTTACTGAAATATTTTTTAAATACAAATAATAGTTTTTGCACAAACCAGAATTCAAATTCAACTTGGCGGCCATTTACGCTGCTAGTGAGTAATCACTAACCCTTACGTAGTCTAATTTTGTTATAACAAATTATGGTTATGCCTTACTTACTTACTCATCATTATATTAAATAATAAATACACACATGATTTGGAAAAAAGTCAGTGTATGTTTTGACTGAACTTGATATCATTGTCCTTGCAGTCGTTGGTTTTATCGCTAGGCTCACTATTATTAGATCTAAGTTGTTATTATTATTAGAATATTATAGCCGATAAGAATACATTAGCCGCCAAATATGTTATTTGAGAATACACAAACAGTAATTACTTCCTTCGAAACTCACTTATAATTTAATCCCAAATACTGCCGCACGGCTACCTTCAACTGTGCCACGAGCTCTTGGTAAGGGTTGGGTGTATGTTGAGTTGTTATACACCGCGGTCGACTCGTCAATTGTAAAAGGCAACCTTTACAAAACAAATATTAGATTATCACTAAAGCAGGGTAGTCAAAATTCGTTTTTATACAAACTGACATGTGGTGATGGAGTAATAATACAAGTGACACCACCCTATTCTTTCCCACAGGTGTCGTACAAGGCGACTAAGGGAATTACGCAATTATCCCCCATTGCATTACTCCCTTGGTATCAGGCTCGAGCAGGTTGGTACTACCATCTCCCGTGTGACCCGCCATGAAGCACATCGGTGTGTTTTGTTTATAGCGGGAGATAGCCGTTAATTCGTTCATTTCATATATATCTGTGAAATGAAATGGTGAGCAGCATTTTGACAATACTCTCGGTATAGAGTCCATGAGACGGTTACCATTTTTACCATCAGGTGGACCGAGGCTCGTCCGCCAGTCAGTTCGGGTTCCAGTTTACTTATTACATAATAATAATACCTTTATATTAGACAACAGGGCCGGTTATATATTATGTATATATTGGTGATTATGGATATATAGGGTAGTAAAACGGGACCACTGAAGGAATGTAACATGGTTCCAGTGGCCCGCCAATACAAGCACAAAGACGGCACACAGCGGGTTTATCTAGTGGGTGAGGGCCCCACACTAACTTGTTCGTTGCCCCGAACGACGGGGTGCGCGGTTACGTCAATTTATTCACGCCTTAACAAAAAAGGGGTAGTAAAACGGGATTTCGTGATGTAATATTTACTGGAGTATTGCAAAATTTTGAGAAAACGTGATAGCGGTGGATATAGTTCAAAAGCATACGGACAAAGCATATAAACTGCTGTTTATCCCGGATAAATACTATCTATAATGATGGCTATATTTGTTTAGAGATTATACTTGTGCCAGAGCTATAGCCATAAGCTAGTTATTCATAAACAACAGACCCACCTTGTAAAGCCGCTTGACGCAATGGCGCGTAGCTTGACGACAATGATTTTAACAGCTTTTGGTGTACTGTAGATAATTCCTAAAATAGAAAAACAATACTTTTAGTCGACTAAAATATTCGGTGATAACACATTTAATGAGATAAAGAGTTCTCACAGGACCAATGCAACACATCCCCACAACGTATACAAGCAAAATCAATACCATTAAAAAAAACAATTATGATGGTGGTACCGACACGCTTGGGTGAGTAATAAGAGTTACTTGGTACCCAATCAAAAAATATGGGTGGCAATTGCTTACTTCCCTTAGTCCAAAAATGTGATGGTAACACTTGTATTCTTAGTCCGTCAGCACACTTGGTAAAGTACTTCGAATTTTCTCCGGAATCCATCATCAAATCATCTCGATTGGACCACTTTATTAGTGCACTCTATGATGCTACTAGCATTTAAATTAAGCAAAGGAAAAATCCGACCGGAGGCCCATACCTCCCATCCTATTCCCTCCTTAATATACTTCCTATCCTCTTTATATTATCCTTTCTATCCAGTCCTTATTATCCTGTCTTTAGTATCCTCCCTCTCCAACTCCTATGCCTTTCCTTGAAAATGGCGAAGCGCAATTGATGCTTCTGGTGTTGCTAGTAGTAGAAAAATCGTTGTACATGCAAAAACAACTCACTATAAGCGAATAGTTAACTGTGTGATGACAGCATAATTCATGAACGGCGGTTACCACTTACCATCCAGGGGAACCGATTGCTCGTCTGCCACCGTTGGCAATCTATTAGAATCTATCAATCTATTAAATCTAAACCATTCTCCACTCAAATACGGCAAAAATGACCAGTCGCAATGAGTCGCAACATCGCATGATGACTAGAGCGGGAGGCGAGTAATGTAATGAGGAATGAGGACTTAGACAAAGGAAATGAGGATGATAAATTGAGGATTTCGGCGACGAACGAATTTATAACATAAATGAGTGAGGGCGTGTGTCATTATTATATAAATCGATTTTAAACGAATTTAAAAGTAATAACTATTATGTAAGTATTATATATTAATTTCGTGGTCATTATTATTATTATATTTATTTATCCAAGTTATAAAATGTTACTATTCACATAAAGCTCCGACTCCCGTGCTAGTTATAAACTGTATTACGGGAGACAGTGGCTTCTCTTACACATAGTAGGTACATAATTATATCGGAACTATTAGCGATACACTAATAACTACAACTTAAAAACTAAAGTATAAAATAAAGCTTACAGTACTAGTGTATACACAGCTCATAATCATTTTTGTATTCTCTTCTTTAAACATGATTGACCTTCAATAAAAATTAATTAGTGAACAAAATTGACTACATTTTAAGTTTATGTTATGTATGGCTTAATATGTTACGAATACGTACCAGTAGGTAAATTTGTATGTTAAAAATTATAATATACCTATTATTATTCACGTAAATTATGTTTATCTTTATATAAATATAATTCTACTGTACGTGTGTGTCACTGAACTCCTCTAAAACGGCTGGACCGATCTTGACGAATTTTTTGTGTATGTTTGTGTAAGTATCGGAATGGTTTAGATTCACATTTGGACCCGGTAGGTGGCGCCACAATAGGATTTCAGGATTTTACTTCAATTTATTTGTGTATGTTAGAGTAAGTACCGGAATGGTTTAGATTCACATTTGGACCCGGTAGGTGGCGCCACGATAGGATTTCAAGATTTTTCTTCAATTTATTTGTGAATGTTTGAGTAAGTACCGGGATGGTTTAGATTAACATTTGGACCCGGTACACCTTCCCACGATAGTATTTCGGAAAAATTAATATGGCGGTAGGAAGTTCGCCTGGTCAGCTAGTTATTTATATATTTACAAATAAGGTTGAAAATAATTAAGTGTCAAATTTTGTTTATTTTAATTTTAATAAATTTTAATGTGTGTGAAGGAGATAACAATAATAAAATAACTACCTAATAAACATAGTAAGCGAGCGCACCGGAACTCATGCTCCTCTCTTCTGAGTCTGAGGAGCATGAGTCCATGAGGTGAAAACTAAAACCGTCCACGCGTTAAGTAAATCCTCACATCAAATGAGGTGTAAAAGGTGGGTGATAAATAACGGCACGACGAAAAAGTCACTGCGATCAGTCGTTAAAATATATCGCTGTTACTTAGCGCGAAGTAACAACGTTCCAAAATCACGTATACTGTTCTTACGTTCCCCGAGAACTTCAGTAGTATAAATACCAATAGTTGTCTTTGTCACTCACTTCACGACAATACGTAACATGGAACGACCGAACCACCCATGGAACGACCTTGTAACGAACATGAATGAAACTGCCAGAAAGGCCAATGCAAAAGTATCGGTTCCAGTAATACGTATAATATAACCAGAAAGTGACAGGTGTGACCGAGTAATCGACGTGACAAAATCACGTTGATTTGTCACTGTGACTTTATTGTCACAGGAACGAGTCACGACGATCGAAATATGACGCTTTTCCCCAAGTCTATTTATTTATTTATGGAAAACCAACAGCTTAAGTAAAGTAACATAAATTTAGCATAAGTGACAGAAAGCCAATTACAGGTTTTCACCAATAGAAGCTGATTATAACATCAAGAACTATGGAACACTCGATATTAAATGAACATATAAAAGGAGAGAAAGAATTTAGATATCTAATACAAAAATAAAATGATGATATATTGATTGTTTAGTTGAAGAATTTAAGATTAAGCATGTTTCGAACCGTGCTGCTTTTGACAATAAATGGGTCTAACGAAAGTTCTTTACATAAATTGTTACAATCATGGCTTGCTCGCAAAAGGTATGCTACTGGTGTACCTCGTCGCGAGAACCACACGAAGTAAAACGAGGTACTCGCTCATCCTCATCTTAAAATCACGAGTTACCCATTACATTAGAGATGTGTAACTCAGGAGTGATTGATACAAAAGATCTATAATCCTTTCAAAATGCGTAATCAATCTTTAAATCTTTGGTTTCGAAAATACATCTTTAACTCACTAGCTCACTACGTTAGGATTGAATAGATGGAATGATGGACGTAGATTTAGAATGAGACAATAGATAAAGGATATTGTGAATTAAAAAGAGATAGCATAAGTTGTAGGCACGCACAAACGCACTCTTGAAATACAATGACGATAGGTACACAGAAACTTAGACTCTGTCATTTTAGTGTAAAGCTCAAAATCAGTTGCGACTTGAGGGAATGAGAGAATAACTACATGAATCAATAGATATTTGCATCACTTATGATCAACCGAATGAATAACGTCATTCGTAACCAAAGATTTAAAAGAGTTAAAGATTTAAAAGAGTGATTTAAATCTTTCGAAGAAAAAGATTTATAAATCCCTGATCTCATTGGTGATTTAGTTTGCGCATCTCTGCATTACATTACTACGCACGCCGTAATCAATAATCATCATAAATAACCTTGTGGATAACTGGATATCACACCACAAGTGTCACAGAAAAATAATTACATCCCGTGAGATGTCGTAAAAGGCAGTTTTTGATAGTACTGCAAAAACCTAAGAACGCAGTCGTGTTTGCAAACCATAGCGCGATTAAGAAATACTGTACAACGCCATCTATCGAGCAAAAACTAATATTTGACAAATCCTTACTTTCAATAGTTAGTTGTAGTTTTAATAGTACTAAATATTTTAAGGTTCCAATATAATTCATGGTTTTAGGTTTTACTATTCTCCGTAATATTTTTCTCCGTAACGATATTTTACGATTAAGAAATACTGTACAACGCCATCTATCGAGCAAACACTAAGATTTGACAAATCCTTACCTACTTTAAATAGTTAGTTATAGTTGTAATAGTACTAAATATTTTAAGGTTCCAATATAATTCATGGTTTTAGGTTTTACTATTCTCCCCGTGTGGGCGGGGTCCCTGGACGCACTAAGCAGGGCTCTTCTGTGGAGACCACAGAGAGTCGTTGCGTCCAGGGTCATACGCGGATACCGCACGGTGTCGACGAAGGCGGCCTGCGCGTTGGCCGGAATCCCCCCGTGAGACTTGGAGGCGGAGGTGCTCGCCGAGGTGTATCGGCGGGCGTCGCAAGAGCGGGAGGGGGGCGGACGCCCCCTACCCAGGGAGGGGCCAGGTGGCAGGGCAACGCCCGCAAAGCTGCCATGGCCAGGTGGAGGGCACGGTTGGAGGCGCCCCGGGCCGGTCTTTGGACCGTAGCGGCGCTCCAGCCGTGCTGGTGCTGGAGGAGTGGGCGGGGCGACGGCGACTCCGGGCTGCCACCACTGCGGCTGTGACGAGGACACGGCGCGGCACACGCTCGAGTCGTGCCCGGCTTGGGCCGAGCAGCGCCGTGAACTCGTCGCGGAAATAGGGGGGGACCTCTCACTGCCAAACGTCGTCAGATCGATGCTTAGCAGCGACAGGAACTGGGCCGCGTTCGCTGCCTTCTGCGAGGAAGTTATCTCGCGGAAGGAAGCGGCGGTGAGAGCCAGGGAGGAGGATTCTTCCGCTGACCCAAACCGCTTCCAGCGACCGGGGCGGCGCAGGCGCAGGTACTTGCGCCTCATGCCGCCCTAGCTGAGGCTGCGGGTGGATGGAGCGGAGAACGTCCGCCACCCACAAGACCTCCCGCGAAGGTACGACGCTCCATGTGCGGATGCGTCGCTCAGTAGAGGGTACCCGTAAGGGTAAGCCGCCGGCGGACCACAGAAGGAATGTAACATAGTTCCAGTGGCCCGCCAATAAAGGCGAAGAGATGGCACACGGCGAGTTTCTTTAGTGGGTGCAGGCCCCACACTACCCTGTTCGTTGCCCCGAACGACAGGGTGTGCGGTTAGGAACATTTTTTCCCGCCTAAACAATAAAAAAGGTTTTACTATTCTCCGTAACGATATTTTGTAAACTTAATAATTACTATCACTTAAAATTGAAATAATATTTGTCTGAGGTAGCTTACTATTTTATCAATCCTTATAATATCAATGTTACACAATAAGATTCCACATAAGGTACTATATTTTCTAGTTTATCTAAATATATTTAATGACATTTGAGATCACCTGTATCCAAGAAGCCTACATATTTTACTTCCTACATATTCAACGCCACGGTGAAGAAGTTAAGTCAGAAACGAAAGTAAGCGGGTGAATGTAATTCGCTAACAATCACTACAACAGCCTCAGGGACGAAGTCCAAATAAGATTCTACTACATATTCTCTCTTGAACCCGAAATTAAGTTTTGCTGTAACCATAAACTACAAGAAAATTTTCTTTCTAGCTCTTACAATAAAATCAAATAAATAGTACCTACGTTTTATTTATTGCGACTTAAACTGATTGGTAAAAAATTATTTTCTTTATTTAAGTTTAATCCGATATAGTAGGTATCTTGTAATCATACACTGCAGTACAGTAGGATATCGCTATCACTAATTTCCCAGCGCTGTCAAATTGTTTTTTTTTATCTTTTATTTGTCAAGCCTTTAGTGCCATATGGCACTATGCAGGCCTCGTAAGGTTACTCTACAATTATAAATGCTTATTTTTTAACAATTACAATGAATTAGCTGTAACATTTCGGTATAGATATGCCCGCTTAACATATTTATAAATAGATATAGATTTATCTAAACAGGTTGGCTCAAAATTATATATTATTTATCATCCTACTGTAAATATTTGAACCAATATGACGTTGTAACAGAGCGCTGTCGTAATACACGAAAGCGTCTTCATACAATCTCAGTAACTAATACAGCGATTTGGGCGCTAGATGGCACTTATTAATTTTATATGATAACAAATACTGTATGATAATTTCCGCAAAATTAGGTGGTGCGAGTACAATAGAATATTCACATATTCTTAGAATAGTGACGGTTACTACTTATTATCAGGGAGGCTATGGCAGTCATTTGTAGCGCGAGTCGTTTTCATGTTTTGAACTTTTGGCTAGAGAGGGGTTGCCGTTTTCGGCAATTCTGTTTTTGCGAATTGGCTATCAATAGTGATAAACCAATGTTTAGTCTTGGAGTAAAAGGCAATAGTCCGAGAGCTGGCACCAATTTTTGAGTAGGTATTTGAGGCAAGCTGAAAACTTCTCTATTGATGATTATTTATTGACAAAACCAATTGTGAGATCAAAAGCTTTTAATAAATCAAAACCTCCTATAAAAAAAAATTAACACAAAAGTTGTTGAAAAATTAATTTGCTAAAAAAATGTCCCATAATTTCTTGAAATAAAATATTTTTGCAGTAATGTCAAATATTTAAGTAATTCATTACATTTGTATTAAAATTGAGTAAATAACAATTTTTTTATGATAAAAAAATAACACAATATATAATAATATGTCCATTTAACATACACAAATCAACACAATCGTTTTTATACAAACCGTTTTTAGCACAAATCTACAAAATTTTCTATTTTTTACTCAGAAATTCTGACTAGAAACCTCATGGCTATTGTAAGTCACGTGACCTCGCCAGAGCCTATAGTAACGCGGCAAGCAAGAACGCAGACAGCTGCCGATAAACGCTCTCTCTCACACTACGGCTTGCCTATAGCGCTATCCACTCGCACCTATACACAATTTGTTAGATCACCTGGCCGGTATAAAGGTCCTCCAAAATTATATCTTTTTGAGAATCTTATTTTCTAGTAAATAATAAATACCCTATTAAAATTTCAAGTTACCTCAAATGCATTTTTATATTTTTTTGCAAAATATTTGTGCACCCGTATGGCAATGTTAAAACCACAACTAAATCGAATGGCTTATTTTTTTTCTTATTCTTTAAACATAGCATATATGTTATATATGTTATAGCATATAAAAATTTCACACAAATCTAACACATTTTTGGAAAAAAAATACTTTTAAAACTTTAGGGGTTCATTTAGTCCCGCTACTCACCAGCCAGGTCTGCAGCTCCGAGTTGGTGCATAATAGGAGAGGTATGGGACAAGTTTTCAGCTTGCCTCAAATATCTACCCAAAAATTGGTGCCAGCTCTCCTACTACAATCTTGAAAGAACAAGACCAAGATCGATATAATGCCTACACTACAAAGCCAAAACCAAAATTGCGTGAGAACGACCAAGATCAAAACAATGACCAATAATGCAAGAATAAGATCGAGAATGTAAGAGCTAAATTTTATGTTGTACAATCGAAATTAAAACGCGACACAGCAATTGAGACGTTGCGCGCGTACTTGATTGTAGATTTATACTTTGTCGCGCCCGTAAATACCGATAGCGCGTATTTGATCACAGCTATGTTTAAATTGACTCATGCAGCAGTCCGATACCCATAAGGCTCGGCTGTCGCATTTATAAGCCAATTTTCGTGACCACCGCAGTCTACAGTCACCTGTACGTGTACCTGCAGGCTGGCGGCGCCGTCTACAGTCGCCTGTACGTGTACCTGCAGGCTGGCGGCGCCGTCTACAGTCGCCTGTACGTGTACCTGCAGGCTGGCGGCGCCGTCTACAGTCGCCTGTACGTGTACCTGCAGGCTGGCGGCGCCGTCTACAGTCGCCTGTACGTGTACCTGCAGGCTGGCGGCGCTGTCTACAATCGCCTGTACGTGTACCTGCGGGCTGGCGGCGCCGTCTACAGTCGCCTGTACGTGTACCTGCAGGCTGGCGGCGCCGTCTACAGTCGCCTGTACGTGTACCTGCAGGCTGGCGGCGCTGTCTACAGTCGCCTGTACGTGTACCTGCAGGCTGGCGGCGCCGTCTACAGTCGCCTGTACGTGTACCTGCAGGCTGGCGGCGCCGTCTACAGTCGCCTGTACGTGTACCTGCAGGCTGGCGGCGCCGTCTACAGTCGCCTGTACGTGTACCTGCAGGCTGGCGGCGCCGTCGAGCACGCAGACGCAGTCGGAGAGCGCCAGCAGCAGCGCGCGGCCGGCGGCGGCGTGGTGCGCGAGCGCGAGGTGCGCGGGGCGGCCGCAGTCTACAGTCGCCTGTACGTGTACCTGCAGGCTGGCGGCACCGTCTACAGTCGCCTGTACGTGTACCTGCAGGCTGGCGGCGCCGTCTACAGTCGCCTGTACGTGTACCTGCAGGCTGGCGGCGCCGTCTACAGTCACCTGTACGTGTACCTGCAGGCTGGCGGCGCCGTCTACAGTCGCCTGTACGTGTACCTGCAGGCTGGCGGCGCCGTCTACAGTCGCCTGTACGTGTACCTGCAGGCTGGCGGCGCCGTCTACAGTCGCCTGTACGTGTACCTGCAGGCTGGCGGCGCCGTCTACAGTCGCCTGTACGTGTACCTGCAGGCTGGCGGCGCTGTCTACAGTCGCCTGTACGTGTACCTGCAGGCTGGCGGCGCCGTCTACAGTCGCCTGTACGTGTACCTGCAGGCTGGCGGCGCCGTCAACAGTCGCCTGTACGTGTACCTGCAGGCTGGCGGCGCCGTCTACAGTCGCCTGTACGTGTACCTGCAGGCTGGCGGCGCCGTCGAGCACGCAGACGCAGTCGGAGAGCGCCAGCAGCAGCGCGCGGCCGGCGGCGGCGTGGTGCGCGAGCGCGAGGTGCGCGGGGCGGCCGCAGTCTACAGTCGCCTGTACGTGTACCTGCAGGCTGGCGGCGCCGTCTACAGTCGCCTGTACGTGTACCTGCAGGCTGGCGGCGCCGTCTACAGTCGCCTGTACGTGTACCTGCAGGCTGGCGGCGCCGTCGAGCACGCAGACGCAGTCGGAGAGCGCCAGCAGCAGCGCGCGGCCGGCGGCGGCGTGGTGCGCGAGCGCGAGGTGCGCGGGGCGGCCGCAGTCTACAGTCGCCTGTACGTGTACCTGCAGGCTGGCGGCGCCGTCTACAGTCGCCTGTACGTGTACCTGCAGGCTGGCGGCGCCGTCGAGCACGCAGACGCAGTCGGAGAGCGCCAGCAGCAGCGCGCGGCCGGCGGCGGCGTGGTGCGCGAGCGCGAGGTGCGCGGGGCGGCCGCAGTCTACAGTCGCCTGTACGTGTACCTGCAGGCTGGCGGCGCCGTCTACAGTCGCCTGTACGTGTACCTGCAGGCTGGCGGCGCCGTCTACAGTCGCCTGTACGTGTACCTGCAGGCTGGCGGCGCCGTCGAGCACGCAGACGCAGTCGGAGAGCGCCAGCAGCAGCGCGCGGCCGGCGGCGGCGTGGTGCGCGAGCGCGAGGTGCGCGGGGCGGCCGCAGTCTACAGTCGCCTGTACGTGTACCTGCAGGCTGGCGGCGCCGTCTACAGTCGCCTGTACGTGTACCTGCAGGCTGGCGGCGCCGTCTACAGTCGCCTGTACGTGTACCTGCAGGCTGGCGGCGCCGTCGAGCACGCAGACGCAGTCGGAGAGCGCCAGCAGCAGCGCGCGGCCGGCGGCGGCGTGGTGCGCGAGCGCGAGGTGCGCGGGGCGGCCGCAGTCTACAGTCGCCTGTACGTGTACCTGCAGGCTGGCGGCGCCGTCTACAGTCGCCTGTACGTGTACCTGCAGGCTGGCGGCGCCGTCTACAGTCGCCTGTACGTGTACCTGCAGGCTGGCGGCGCCGTCGAGCACGCAGACGCAGTCGGAGAGCGCCAGCAGCAGCGCGCGGCCGGCGGCGGCGTGGTGCGCGAGCGCGAGGTGCGCGGGGCGGCCGCAGTCTACAGTCGCCTGTACGTGTACCTGCAGGCTGGCGGCGCCGTCTACAGTCGCCTGTACGTGTACCTGCAGGCTGGCGGCGCCGTCTACAGTCGCCTGTACGTGTACCTGCAGGCTGGCGGCGCCGTCGAGCACGCAGACGCAGTCGGAGAGCGCCAGCAGCAGCGCGCGGCCGGCGGCGGCGTGGTGCGCGAGCGCGAGGTGCGCGGGGCGGCCGCAGTCTACAGTCGCCTGTACGTGTACCTGCAGGCTGGCGGCGCTGTCTACAGTCGCCTGTACGTGTACCTGCAGGCTGGCGGCGCCGTCTACAGTCGCCTGTACGTGTACCTGCAGGCTGGCGGCGCCGTCTACAGTCGCCTGTACGTGTACCTGCAGGCTGGCGGCGCCGTCGAGCACGCAGACGCAGTCGGAGAGCGCCAGCAGCAGCGCGCGGCCGGCGGCGGCGTGGTGCGCGAGCGCGAGGTGCGCGGGGCGGCCGCAGTCTACAGTCGCCTGTACGTGTACCTGCAGGCTGGCGGCGCCGTCTACAGTCGCCTGTACGTGTACCTGCAGGCTGGCGGCGCCGTCTACAGTCGCCTGTACGTGTACCTGCAGGCTGGCGGCGCCGTCGAGCACGCAGACGCAGTCGGAGAGCGCCAGCAGCAGCGCGCGGCCGGCGGCGGCGTGGTGCGCGAGCGCGAGGTGCGCGGGGCGGCCGCAGTCTATAGTCGCCTGTACGTGTACCTGCAGGCTGGCGGCGCCGTCTACAGTCGCCTGTACGTGTACCTGCAGGCTGGCGGCGCCGTCTACAGTCGCCTGTACGTGTACCTGCAGGCTGGCGGCGCCGTCGAGCACGCAGACGCAGTCGGAGAGCGCCAGCAGCAGCGCGCGGCCGGCGGCGGCGTGGTGCGCGAGCGCGAGGTGCGCGGGGCGGCCGCAGTCTACAGTCGCCTGTACGTGTACCTGCAGGCTGGCGGCGCCGTCTACAGTCGCCTGTACGTGTACCTGCAGGCTGGCGGCGCCGTCTACAGTCGCCTGTACGTGTACCTGCAGGCTGGCGGCGCCGTCGAGCACGCAGACGCAGTCGGAGAGCGCCAGCAGCAGCGCGCGGCCGGCGGCGGCGTGGTGCGCGAGCGCGAGGTGCGCGGGGCGGCCGCAGTCTACAGTCGCCTGTACGTGTACCTGCAGGCTGGCGGCGCCGTCTACAGTCGCCTGTACGTGTACCTGCAGGCTGGCGGCGCCGTCTACAGTCGCCTGTACGTGTACCTGCAGGCTGGCGGCGCCGTCGAGCACGCAGACGCAGTCGGAGAGCGCCAGCAGCAGCGCGCGGCCGGCGGCGGCGTGGTGCGCGAGCGCGAGGTGCGCGGGGCGGCCGCAGTCTACAGTCGCCTGTACGTGTACCTGCAGGCTGGCGGCGCCGTCTACAGTCGCCTGTACGTGTACCTGCAGGCTGGCGGCGCCGTCTACAGTCGCCTGTACGTGTACCTGCAGGCTGGCGGCGCCGTCGAGCACGCAGACGCAGTCGGAGAGCGCCAGCAGCAGCGCGCGGCCGGCGGCGGCGTGGTGCGCGAGCGCGAGGTGCGCGGGGCGGCCGCAGTCTACAGTCGCCTGTACGTGTACCTGCAGGCTGGCGGCGCCGTCTACAGTCGCCTGTACGTGTACCTGCAGGCTGGCGGCGCCGTCTACAGTCGCCTGTACGTGTACCTGCAGGCTGGCGGCGCCGTCGAGCACGCAGACGCAGTCGGAGAGCGCCAGCAGCAGCGCGCGGCCGGCGGCGGCGTGGTGCGCGAGCGCGAGGTGCGCGGGGCGGCCGCAGTCTACAGTCGCCTGTACGTGTACCTGCAGGCTGGCGGCGCCGTCTACAGTCGCCTGTACGTGTACCTGCAGGCTGGCGGCGCCGTCTACAGTCGCCTGTACGTGTACCTGCAGGCTGGCGGCGCCGTCGAGCACGCAGACGCAGTCGGAGAGCGCCAGCAGCAGCGCGCGGCCGGCGGCGGCGTGGTGCGCGAGCGCGAGGTGCGCGGGGCGGCCGCAGTCTACAGTCGCCTGTACGTGTACCTGCAGGCTGGCGGCGCCGTCTACAGTCGCCTGTACGTGTACCTGCAGGCTGGCGGCGCCGTCTACAGTCGCCTGTACGTGTACCTGCAGGCTGGCGGCGCCGTCGAGCACGCAGACGCAGTCGGAGAGCGCCAGCAGCAGCGCGCGGCCGGCGGCGGCGTGGTGCGCGAGCGCGAGGTGCGCGGGGCGGCCGCAGTCTACAGTCGCCTGTACGTGTACCTGCAGGCTGGCGGCGCCGTCTACAGTCGCCTGTACGTGTACCTGCAGGCTGGCGGCGCCGTCGAGCACGCAGACGCAGTCGGAGAGCGCCAGCAGCAGCGCGCGGCCGGCGGCGGCGTGGTGCGCGAGCGCGAGGTGCGCGGGGCGGCCGCAGTCTACAGTCGCCTGTACGTGTACCTGCAGGCTGGCGGCGCCGTCTACAGTCGCCTGTACGTGTACCTGCAGGCTGGCGGCGCCGTCTACAGTCGCCTGTACGTGTACCTGCAGGCTGGCGGCGCCGTCGAGCACGCAGACGCAGTCGGAGAGCGCCAGCAGCAGCGCGCGGCCGGCGGCGGCGTGGTGCGCGAGCGCGAGGTGCGCGGGGCGGCCGCAGTCTACAGTCGCCTGTACGTGTACCTGCAGGCTGGCGGCGCCGTCTACAGTCGCCTGTACGTGTACCTGCAGGCTGGCGGCGCCGTCTACAGTCGCCTGTACGTGTACCTGCAGGCTGGCGGCGCCGTCGAGCACGCAGACGCAGTCGGAGAGCGCCAGCAGCAGCGCGCGGCCGGCGGCGGCGTGGTGCGCGAGCGCGAGGTGCGCGGGGCGGCCGCAGTCTACAGTCGCCTGTACGTGTACCTGCAGGCTGGCGGCGCCGTCTACAGTCGCCTGTACGTGTACCTGCAGGCTGGCGGCGCCGTCTACAGTCGCCTGTACGTGTACCTGCAGGCTGGCGGCGCCGTCGAGCACGCAGACGCAGTCGGAGAGCGCCAGCAGCAGCGCGCGGCCGGCGGCGGCGTGGTGCGCGAGCGCGAGGTGCGCGGGGCGGCCGCAGTCTACAGTCGCCTGTACGTGTACCTGCAGGCTGGCGGCGCCGTCTACAGTCGCCTGTACGTGTACCTGCAGGCTGGCGGCGCCGTCTACAGTCGCCTGTACGTGTACCTGCAGGCTGGCGGCGCCGTCGAGCACGCAGACGCAGTCGGAGAGCGCCAGCAGCAGCGCGCGGCCGGCGGCGGCGTGGTGCGCGAGCGCGAGGTGCGCGGGGCGGCCGCAGTCTACAGTCGCCTGTACGTGTACCTGCAGGCTGGCGGCGCCGTCTACAGTCGCCTGTACGTCTACCTGCAGGCTGGCGGCGCCGTCTACAGTCGCCTGTACGTGTACCTGCAGGCTGGCGGCGCCGTCGAGCACGCAGACGCAGTCGGAGAGCGCCAGCAGCAGCGCGCGGCCGGCGGCGGCGTGGTGCGCGAGCGCGAGGTGCGCGGGGCGGCCGCAGTCTACAGTCGCCTGTACGTGTACCTGCAGGCTGGCGGCGCCGTCTACAGTCGCCTGTACGTGTACCTGCAGGCTGGCGGCGCCGTCTACAGTCGCCTGTACGTGTACCTGCAGGCTGGCGGCGCCGTCGAGCACGCAGACGCAGTCGGAGAGCGCCAGCAGCAGCGCGCGGCCGGCGGCGGCGTGGTGCGCGAGCGCGAGGTGCGCGGGGCGGCCGCAGTCTACAGTCGCCTGTACGTGTACCTGCAGGCTGGCGGCGCCGTCTACAGTCGCCTGTACGTGTACCTGCAGGCTGGCGGCGCCGTCTACAGTCGCCTGTACGTGTACCTGCAGGCTGGCGGCGCCGTCGAGCACGCAGACGCAGTCGGAGAGCGCCAGCAGCAGCGCGCGGCCGGCGGCGGCGTGGTGCGCGAGCGCGAGGTGCGCGGGGCGGCCGCAGTCTACAGTCGCCTGTACGTGTACCTGCAGGCTGGCGGCGCCGTCTACAGTCGCCTGTACGTGTACCTGCAGGCTGGCGGCGCCGTCTACAGTCGCCTGTACGTGTACCTGCAGGCTGGCGGCGCCGTCGAGCACGCAGACGCAGTCGGAGAGCGCCAGCAGCAGCGCGCGGCCGGCGGCGGCGTGGTGCGCGAGCGCGAGGTGCGCGGGGCGGCCGCAGTCTACAGTCGCCTGTACGTGTACCTGCAGGCTGGCGGCGCCGTCTACAGTCGCCTGTACGTGTACCTGCAGGCTGGCGGCGCCGTCTACAGTCGCCTGTACGTGTACCTGCAGGCTGGCGGCGCCGTCGAGCACGCAGACGCAGTCGGAGAGCGCCAGCAGCAGCGCGCGGCCGGCGGCGGCGTGGTGCGCGAGCGCGAGGTGCGCGGGGCGGCCGCAGTCTACAGTCGCCTGTACGTGTACCTGCAGGCTGGCGGCGCCGTCTACAGTCGCCTGTACGTGTACCTGCAGGCTGGCGGCGCCGTCTACAGTCGCCTGTACGTGTACCTGCAGGCTGGCGGCGCCGTCGAGCACGCAGACGCAGTCGGAGAGCGCCAGCAGCAGCGCGCGGCCGGCGGCGGCGTGGTGCGCGAGCGCGAGGTGCGCGGGGCGGCCGCAGTCTACAGTCGCCTGTACGTGTACCTGCAGGCTGGCGGCGCCGTCTACAGTCGCCTGTACGTGTACCTGCAGGCTGGCGGCGCCGTCTACAGTCGCCTGTACGTGTACCTGCAGGCTGGCGGCGCCGTCGAGCACGCAGACGCAGTCGGAGAGCGCCAGCAGCAGCGCGCGGCCGGCGGCGGCGTGGTGCGCGAGCGCGAGGTGCGCGGGGCGGCCGCAGTCTACAGTCGCCTGTACGTGTACCTGCAGGCTGGCGGCGCCGTCTACAGTCGCCTGTACGTGTACCTGCAGGCTGGCGGCGCCGTCTACAGTCGCCTGTACGTGTACCTGCAGGCTGGCGGCGCCGTCGAGCACGCAGACGCAGTCGGAGAGCGCCAGCAGCAGCGCGCGGCCGGCGGCGGCGTGGTGCGCGAGCGCGAGGTGCGCGGGGCGGCCGCAGTCTACAGTCGCCTGTACGTGTACCTGCAGGCTGGCGGCGCTGTCTACAGTCGCCTGTACGTGTACCTGCAGGCTGGCGGCGCCGTCTACAGTCGCCTGTACGTGTACCTGCAGGCTGGCGGCGCCGTCTACAGTCGCCTGTACGTGTACCTGCAGGCTGGCGGCGCCGTCGAGCACGCAGACGCAGTCGGAGAGCGCCAGCAGCAGCGCGCGGCCGGCGGCGGCGTGGTGCGCGAGCGCGAGGTGCGCGGGGCGGCCGCAGTCTACAGTCGCCTGTACGTGTACCTGCAGGCTGGCGGCGCCGTCTACAGTCGCCTGTACGTGTACCTGCAGGCTGGCGGCGCCGTCGAGCACGCAGACGCAGTCGGAGAGCGCCAGCAGCAGCGCGCGGCCGGCGGCGGCGTGGTGCGCGAGCGCGAGGTGCGCGGGCCCGGCGAGCGCGGCGAGCGCGGCGGCGGCGCGGGCCCACTGCGCGCCCGCGCGGTAGGCGCCGCCCGCGCGCGACAACAGCGACACTAGCGCCACGCGCCCCGCCACGCCCGTACTCGCCTGACAACAATCATTCTAATTTGACGAACGATCTTTAAATAAAACTATAATAACTTTATATAAGTTATTGCAAACAATAGTAAAAACCGTAATAACCTTTACTGAATTATCATAAAATTCGTAGTAACATTAGCTATGGTAATTTTGCATTATCGTTGAAATAAAACTTCTTTAACCGAAATTTGAAAGAAACTCGGACTTTTTTTCGGACGGAAGTTACGGTTTTAAACCGAAAGACAAGAGACATTCAATAAAATAATATCTCTATCGGTATGGACATAGTATCGTTATTGATTTACTTAGTCAATTGTCAATGCAACAGACTCAATTTCTACTGAAATATTTATACTGTGTATACAAGCCTTTTTTTTTTTTTTGTTATGGCGGGAAAAAGTGTTCCTAACCGCACACCCTATCGTTCGGGGCAACGACCAGGGTAGTGTGGGGCCTGCACCCACTAAAGAAACCCGCCGTGTGCCGTCTCTCCGCCTTTATTGGCGGGCCACTGGAACCATGTTACATTCCTTCGGTGGTGTGTATAAAAGCCTGGGACACAAAAGTATAACGCAACTCGTTCGCGTCATTTTGTAGTAGCAGTGTCAGTGTGCGAGCGCAGTCAATATCGTTCTAATAAAAACATTTATAAAAATGCTTTGGAAGCAAAAGCGGTAAATAAGTAGTTCTAATCTACTGACAAATGTGTGTAGAATATGCTAAAAACTTTCGTTTTGTATTTTTTAAACGCAAGCATAGAATCTTTTGAAGACCTCCCGAGTTGGTTCATATAAAAAATTGTGTACATAATATAATAGAAGTGTAAATTGAAACGACGTAATTGCATGTAACATTGTTAATAATTATGTGTTGAAAATAATAATTTTAAAATAATAATTTACTATTTATAAAGCTTTTCTTCTAAATAAGTTCCATTTTTGACTACTCGACTATGTGTATACACAGTTTTGGGGTCAGCCCTCTTAGAATGAAAAATGAAACGTTAGACAATGAAGCGAAACGAAAGTTCGTCTAACGTTTCATTATTCATTCTAAGGGGGAAGTTCTGTTTAAAGGTTCAAGTCAGTTGCGTGACTAGTTCGTAGTTCAAAGCACTGGCCGCTGTGATTTATTAATGCAAATGATAGTGTGTGGTGTGTCGATAAAAAAAGATGCTAAATTATTATGATCCTACTGGTAGTATAAGAGTTCGAAGTGTAAAGATGTAGGGTTTCTTGCTAAACACTACCTCTTGTGATAATGATACACTTAATTCGAAGCACTAGTTTATTATAAGAAACTAAGCTAAGATGAAGTGAACTGTATGTGTGTATGATAGCGAGCACGCGCGGCCGTCTTGTTAGCTCGACACGAACTGCTGTTAATTTAGCAAATCAATTAGGTCGTGCGTGTCGCGTAGAAATGATAAATCGACAAATATTTATGGTTGGCACCGTACACGAAATTGCATTTTATCCATCCATCCATCAGCCTTTTAACGTCTACTGCTGGATATAGGTTTTATGACATACTTAAATTGCATTTATTTTATGATATACTTTTTAGTAATATCTACCATAAATTTACAGAAGTTTTACTTCAATCGCGCGTAAAGGTTCCACGCACTCATTTATTTTTTTACCAGTTGCTATAAACTGAGGACCAAAATAGAAAAAAAAAATACATAGTTACTGGTTAAACGAAGACAGACACGTAAAATAGCTCAGTGTCCTAAGATATAAGCCCATATAATAATACATTTTCATTTCTGAAATATTTTACCTTGGGTTCCAACATTTGTGACGTCACATCCATAAGTATTTGTAAACAGCTGTTCACATCAATGTCTTTATTCTTTCGTACACGTTTCACTTCTCGTCTGATTTTATAGCTCGCGTCTTCAGTAATTTCTAGAAACATTTTTAAACTTATTAAATACTAATGAGCATCAATATTATGAGGCCGCGGATGGATGGACTGGGAAACGTCCACCACACGCAATGTCTTCCACGAAGGTACGACGCTCCGGTGCCCGGTAGCGCCGTTCAAAGGGTATACAAAAGGCTAAGCCGCCGGCGGGCTCCTGAGGTAATGTATACCAGTTCCTATGGTCCACCAGTAGAGGCGAAGAGACGACACGGCGAGTTTATTTACTGGGTGAGGACATGACATGACACACTACCGTTTTAACGATTAATTTATACAGATGAAGACTAAAGAACGTTCAAATTCTAGATAAATAATTTGAAAAAAAAAATCTAAATCTGCATAAATATTACTAAAATACCATTTACTGTTTTATTGGTGTTTACTTTCACATTTATTTCCATTTAATATTTTTAAAAGTATCATAAAAGTACCTAATTTATTTTGTAAAACTTTTTTTATGGCGGGAAAAATGTACCTAACCGCACACCCCGTCGTTCGTGGTAACGAGCAGGGTAGTGTGGAGCCCTCACCCACAAAATAAACCCGCCGTGTGCCCTCTCTCCGCCTGTATTGGCGAGCCACTGGAACCCAGTTACATTACCTTAAATTTTTGTACACCCTGCACTAACGAATAATCTTTGTATCGCGGGGGACATTACAAACATACAATTTCACGGACACAAAGTACACACAGAGTCAGAACAACTATTTGTGGATCACACAGAGTTGTCCTGTGTGGGAATCAAACTCACAAACCTCGGATGGGAGGCCGCTATCTAAATCACTCCACCATCTGTGGAGTCAGTCTATCAATGGTTTGTTCACCTTTTGTCTCACGGCTTCTTGAATACCGTATAATTAATTTGATATTGAGATCGTTAGACAAGTTTACTGAGTACCTCGCAATGTATAAGATTTAATCATTAACCTTTCTATAAGTAATAGGTTCGTCACACAGACAAAACTCACCAGAAGCCAACTTCAAGTACTCTGTGTTGAACTGCGCGCAATGGAATCCATCAAAACCATCATTCATTAGTGGCACTCGTTCTAAATTGACGCTATCAAATATCTTGTACGCGGATGTACCCACCAATATACTTCGCAGTCGCTGCATCCTGTGAAAGTTGAATAAAAACTGATAAATATCAAATATTTTGTTATTTTTTACATATATTTTACCACCTACATTTTCGGAGTTCATCGCGGATGTTTGTCTGTAATGAAATCCTATAATGAGCAGATTTTAATTAAACTTTGCACATGTGTGCCGTCCAACTTGTTTAATATATAAAAAATTCGCGTCACATTGTTTGTCCGCTATGATATATAAACTAATAAGCCGATTTTAATGAAATTATGCACACGTGTGCAGTTTGGTCTTACTTGAGTATTTCTCCCAAATATTTTCTCTTATTATTGAAAAATTAACGAATGAATTATGTGTGCCACAGCAACTCGTGGCCGCTTTTGCTAGTTTTTTATATATATAGATAGTGAACACAGTGTTACCTGCGATCCAATGAGGGACCTTTCAACATTGATCTTTCTACAGCTGGTCAGTGGTTAAAATGAAATGATAACAATACTCACCCTTCATTAAGCATGTACATATTCCTGGGAACATGTAACATTCCTCTGCGTCTAATATGTGGTGCGGTGGTCAACAGCAACTGAGTAATACCCTGAACTGCCCAGTGGGTACCGTTACCTTGCAAAGCGCCAAGTAAGCCCACCCACATCTCCTCAAATTGTTTTTTGGATGACCAGCCTATAAGATTTACCCTAAAAAATAAACTTATCTTTATATATGGTGGCCAAGTCGCTTAAATATCCACTGTATACACTATATCATGATATGGCCTAGCCATATTAATGAATAACTCAGCGTTTCAGGATATGAACAGTGTTATTGTTGTATCATAAAATAGTTATATTATCCACCGTTAGAGGCGCTAATATTGTTTTTATTTCACATATTTTTCGACCCTTCTCTGTCCCACTTCTGGGCACGGGACTCCTCTTTTAGTGAGAGGGATTAGGTCATAGTTCAACACGCTGACCCAATGCTGGCTGGCAGACTTCACAAGTCGTCGAGAAAATCTCTAAGGCTTGGTTTCCTCACGATACTTTCCTTCATCGAGCAGTGATAAATTGTACCTAAGCTAATACACAAATAATTTCGAAAAATCTCGAAAATTTAGAGGCTTGCGTCGTACAAGGTCTGAACCATGGATTGAGGATCGAACTCTACATCTGTCTTTGCAGCCCTTGGTTTTACCTCTATGCTGTCACTGCTGTCATCATATAATTTTACGTCCGGGAACGAAGTGGTGAGAGCAGCGGTTTGACAGTATTCTTAGTTGGGTTCATGAGCAGCGGTTACGAATTACCATCAGGTGGACCACGGCTTCTCTGCTATCATCAGTTCTCACCTGAATAAAAAAGCTTCCAAAACATCCATATCTTGCAACGCTTGAAGGGGCAAATCTATCTTTTGTAGCTGGTCCTTTTTGGAGACCACGTCCACAGATGACCATGCGATAGGAGGAATTAGAGCAATGTTGCTTACTATATCTAATCTGTAAGTTAAATATTACAAGTATAAATTATTTGTGAATAAGGAAAAAGAGATTTTTAGTAGGAGCGGGAATCGAACCCGGGTCTTTTCCAATCCGGGGAAGTGCTCTAAGTCACTGAGCTATCCTACCGATCTTTAGATCATCCCAATTTCCTCACCACATTTGTCTTACGCCCAACGGCATCTATCGGTAAGCATTTATCCAATATAGTAAGTTTAATTTTGCAATTAAAATTCATACTATTTGATGGCGCGATATTTTAAACATTTTAGATCTATATTTTTTAGCGATTGACATGCTCCGCTACTTTTTAAAGTATAAATTATTTGTGAATAAGGAAAAAGAGATTTTTAGTAGGAGCGGGAATCGAACCCGCGTCTTTTTCAATCCGGGTAAGTGCTCTAAGCCACGGAGCTATCCTACCGATCTTTCGATCATCCCCATTTCCTCACCACATTTGTCTTACGACCATCAAATAGTATGAATTTTAATTGCAAAATTAAACAAAAATCGCGCCATCAAATAGTATGAATTTTAATTGCAAAATTAAACTTACTATATTGGATGCATGTAAATACTTGCCGATAGATGGCGTTGGTCGTAAGACAAATGTGGTGAGGAAATTGGGATGATCTAAAGATCGGTAGGATAGCTCACGTGGCTTAGAGCACTTCCCCGGATTGGAAGACGCAGGTTCGATTCCCGCTCCTACTAAAAATCTCTTTTTCCTTATTCACAAATAATTTATACTTTAAAAAGTAGCGGAGCATGTCAATTGCTAAAAAATATAGATCTAAAATATTAAAAGTATATTTTTAAAAGCACAGATTGAGTGCACCAGTGGCGGAGAGGTTTACATACCTTTTTATTTTTTATTTTTTTGTTAAGGCGGAAAAAAATGTTCCTAACCGCACACCCCGTCGTTCGGGGCAACGAACAGGGTAGTGTGAGGCCTGCACCCACTAAAGAAACCCGCCGTGTGCCGTCTCTCCGCCTTTATTGGCGGGCCACTGGAACTGTGTTACATTCCTTCGGTGGTAGATGTTTACATACATACCTCCCGCCCAAGTGTAGTGGGTTCGATTTCCACACAGGACAACTCTGTGTGATTTGCAAGTAGTTGTTCTGACTCTGGTTGTACTCTGTGTCCGTTCCATTGTATGTTTATAAAGTCCCCCGCGACTTAAGGTTTATTCGTTAGTGCAGGGAGTTAGAGCAGTCATTAAAGCATAAGAACGTCGGTATTTATAGCGAGATTCGGTTTCCACACAGTACATTTCTTGGTGTGATCTACAAATTGTTGTCCTGAGTCTGGTTGTAATTTGTGTCCGTTAAATATTGATTGTTTAGTCAGTTTTCCTCCCTAGAGCAGGGTGTTGTTGTCTTTAAAAAAAAAATCAATTTATGGTAGGCTAGTTTTTAAGTGTTTTAAAGAGATTTAGAGTTTTGTGTTATTTAATTTTTATGCCAGCCAGCTAGCGTGTATTACTAAGACCTATATTACTTACCCTCAGGTTGAATATAATCAAGCATAATTTTGGGGGCCATTAACAAAATACATTCGCAAACAAGGGTATCGTTTGGTGTAAGAAATTTTTATATGGGGTGGGTGAGGTTCTGAGAAAACGTGATGTTCGAATTTCAATACATCATAGCTGTTCCGATATACACTGCGAGCACTGTCCAGTGCTCTTACTGGTGAGAAATTCGTTCCGTTATAGACTGACAATATACTGCCGCAGTATCCTAAGGAAATATGTGACGTCATAAATCATCGCCCTTTTTGTACTATAAGTACTGGCGTTTTCAAGATAAGGTGCTCTCAGTGCTTTGATCACGTGATCAACAGCATCCATAAATTTAACAACTTGCACTATTGATAATAATTATTATTGAATATTGTTATTTAAAGTTACCGGGCGTTAAACACAAACATGGAAAATTTAAAGAAATTGTGTTTATTGCAGTGTGAAACTATACTCTGTATGAAATGAAAGTAATGACAGATGACATTATTCTGGACTGCGTTCCATTTTAAACAGTATAGCTAACTATAACGACGAACGACTTCGCAGTACTAAATTGACGTTATACCTTACAGTGCTCGGAGTGCATATCGGAACACAGCCCATGTACAAAGTATAATAGGGGGAGGGGGTGTCTAAATTTCATGACGTAATAATTACAGAGGAGTCTCAAAGATCGGGACGCAGTGTGACTAAAGGTGGGTAGGGGCCCAAAAAAAATTTATGGACGGCTTCTTATCGCTAGTGAAAAATTATCCTACCTCGACAAACTCACAAGTAAGCTCTCAATCGGTTCTCTATAACACTTCTCCAAATATTCCTCACATCTTCTGGTATAGAAGTTCAATTCCCAGTACTCTAACAATGTGATCATTTTGTCTCCAGTGATCACCATGTCAGGTTTAGGACCTGGATCAGTGTATTGCATGTACTGTTTAGGTGACAATGGTTTTGTTTCCTGGAAAATAAAAAACATTATGGGTTGTGGCTTAATAGTATATATAGATAAATGTTTTTTTATTTGCATGATCCAATCAAAACGTTCCGGTAGGATTTGAAAAACATATTTTTGCAGTTGTAACTTGATATGAAATTCATTTACAGACGAATAATTAATCGACACTCAAATACATCAACTATTAGCTTTAACATTCGCTGTGTGGGGCCGGAACCAAGAATAGCTCCACCCCGTCTCTTCCTATGGGAGTCGTAAAAGCCGACTAAGGGATTACCGGGGGACCGGGCAGCAGCGTTCCCGTGTACTAAAAACATCCACTGCGATCGCCAACCCTCCTGCCAAGCGTGGCAATAATGGTAAAACCCCCATTTTGGAGAGGCCTATGTCCAGCAGTGGACGATAAAAGGCTGATGGATGGATGAATAAATTAGCTTTAATATAAAAAATATTCGTATAAACTAAGCGACGCTTATAAAGTAACTTAATGTTTGAGCCTTTAAACTCTTACCTTGACCAAATACTTCACAACCGCATACAAGCAACTAACTGCCGATTGAGTTCTATTAATATTAGAATCCAAATTCAACTCGGACCAAATCTCTTGAAAACTGAGCGCTTTGGCCACATTGTCTATTGTCACGGCAATCACATTATCAACCACAAGATTTTCAGTAACAGATGCAGAAACTCGGAACGAAACATCCGCATGTATAGGCGTTTCAACGATCTTTTTATTTTTTATTAAAAACGACAAATACTGTAAAGATATTACCGCAAATACGGCTATATTTTTTGCTAGTGATGTAGGTAAAATGTGTTCGATGCATTTATCGAGTAAATCACAATCCACTTCATCGATAAACGCGATTAATCTGTGTAAAGACGAAAGGAATCCTGTTATAGCTGTTTGTAAGATTACGAATTCTTGATAGAAGAGCTTTTCTTGGAAAACTTGGTGGCACCTGCGAGTGTATCTGTCGATCGTTTGTTCGGCATTCAAACTGAAGTTTTCCGATTGGCTTAACGGTCTTATCTGCTTTGGAAACAATCGAATTATCTCTGTTAAAGACTTCTCCAGAATCGATATGCTAATTTTGTACATATCAGACAATTCTGGTGGCTCTAGTTCAAAATCTTCATCCGAAAGCCGTAAGTTTCCAAAATCCTCTTTCACATTTTCACTGTCAGAAATCGGTATGAAAAATTGCGACTTTGATTCCTTACTATCGCTTTTCTTAAATACATGTAATGTATTGACAACGTTAATCTTGTTACTGTCTATAGATGAACTCATTTCTTCCCTTATTTTCATCTCTCTCTGTTCTCTTACCATTTCTTTCTCCATCTCTTTCGTTTCTTGGATAGAGAGAACGCCTAGGAATTCTCTTAAGTAGTTATCGCATGTAATTTTAAAACAATTGCTTAGTAATTTTCTGTCGAATTCTGGGCAAGACATTATTAATGTTAGATCCTCTTTAGAGAGATTTGCTAAGAGATAAGCCAGATCATTTTGTTTTGATACTTTGGGTGTTGCAGAATCTATCTGGCAACATCTGAAAAAAATTATGAACTTTATTATATATTAATATATTAAAAATACATAATGTTAGCAACTAACACCGGATTCTATTCCAAAGGCAATCAGGAATAGCGCAGTAAGGAAGCAAGGTTAAGCAGAGATTATCTGCAGAAAGACCGTCACACCATCATATCGTCATAGCTATAATATATATTAATATACCATTCTGTTATATAAATTACGGTACAAGTTAATGACGTTATAGAAATATATATTATAGTTGAAAATTTGTATAAAAAATATATCGGAATATGCGTTGCTATGATTTATATTGATATATATTATAGCTATGTGGGTGACGTGCTTAAGAAGGCCTAAAACTAAATCCTATGGCAACCCATATGTGATTAATATTGGATATCATACGGGAGGTTATATTCCATTCAATGAGAAGAAGCTCATCCCCAGTGAGGACACTATACTACTATTAATATTATAAATGCGAAAGTATGACAATGTTTGGATACTGGTCAAAATTATAAAATAATATTTGGTAGATATGTAAATGAGGCGCGATAATCTCGCACCTCATTTTTTTTTAAATATAAGCAAGTATTAGTAAAGATATAAGTTACTAGCCTTTGTCCGCGGCTTCGCCACAGCCAAAAGCTAGTTTTTGGGTTATATCTCAGGTTGCCGATATAGTAGCGAGATACAATGTATACCAGTTTATAAGTTTAATCAAGAACTAGCAAATAAAAAAAGTTGCATCAAAATCCGTTCAGTAGTTTTTGCGTGATGCGCGAACAGACAAGCAGCAAAACAGACAAAAATTCTAAAAAAAAATGTTATGTGTTTAGACACGCCTATATAGCCTATTACAGTATTTTTTCTCAAATATCTTAAATGTACACACAGCTCTGTTACAGCTTTATAATAGTATAGACTAGCCTTTCCCTAGCCCACAGCTCCGCCTCAGCCAAAAGCTAGATTTTAGGTTATATCTCAGGTTCCCGATATAGTAGCGAGATAAAACTAGTTTTTATGTCTAATGAAGAGGAAAAATTGGATCAAAATCCGTTCAGTAGTTTTTGCGTGATGCGCAAACAAAGGAACAGACAAAAAAAAATTTATGTGTTCAGACACGCCTATATAGCCTAATACAGTCATATTTCCTCAAATATCTTAAATGTACAGATAAAGCTCTGTTGCAGGTTCTTTATAATAGTTAGGATTACCTGTTCTTAGCCAGATTCAATAGCCAGTTGTCGTCAGTGTTCGTAGTAGTTATGTATTGCGCAGATACAGCTCTGTTACAGCTTCTTTATAATAATTAGGGTTACCTGTTCTTAGCCAGATTCAATAGCCAGTTGTCGTCAACGTTCGTAGTAGTTATGTATTGCGGATTGATAGCTCTGTCTTGTGATAAGTCCAGCGGTGACAAATCAAACACACTTGAAGCGAGGGAGTTTAATTCCACTACCAAGTCGGAATACCTATAACAAAATGCATTAGAATTACAACCACTGACATCGTCAGTCAGAGGTCGAGACCTCTTAAGGCATACGCCTCAGAATTGTTGAAGTTCTCAAAATGAGGAGTGTCTTTTTTAAAACGGCTTATTTATCATTTTGGAAAATATTCTTCCTTTAGTGCCATTCGGACCCAACTCTACCTTGCCAATGATTTTCAAACTAGCCTTAAACCAGAGATGGTAATGAAATAAATAAATAAATTTCAGATCTGGATACGGTTATCGAACACGAACACACACACACGGTTTATGACAGTGCCAGTACCTAATTTCTATATCTCTGTTACTAACCGTATCCTCCATGTTTAATCATTTTTCCATCCATCATCCATCAGCCTTTCAACGTCCACTGCTGGACATAGGCCTCCCCAAGAGAACGCCACCCCGCCGTCCCGTCATGGGGGATAATGCCGTAATCGCCACGCTTGGCAGGCGGGTTTGCGATCGCAGTGGATGTTGTTAATACTCGAGGGAGTGCTGCTGCCTACTCCCCCGGTATTCCCTCAGTCGGCTCTTACGACTCCCTTGGGTAGAGAGGGGTGGGACAATTCTAAAGCCGGCCCCACACGGCCTAATCATTTTTACAGTTACATTTTATCTATAAAATTAATCATATTATTTTGACATTTAGGTGAATTTGTGTTTTGTAAGTTTATATTATTATGTGGTGACATGGTTCCACAACGAAAAATCTGTAAATAGAGTACCACGCCATAGGGAAACAGGGGTGACTGAAAAACAGCGCTAGCGCAGTACGAAACTTGTTTCAAATAGCAAAAGCAGTCACTTCCCTTTGCCATTCAGCTTACTGTATTTGCTTAATCACTAAATGTAATGTAATTTTTAAAAGGCAATAAAGAATTCATTATCAATATCATTATCGTATAGGAATAATATTATACCGGTTTCAGATACGGTTATGGATATTAAATTATTTCGGGTTATCCGCTAGTTTCGGTTACGGATATTAGATTTTTAAAGAATTATAAATATTTTATATATCTCGTAAATGTTAAATTTTAATATAATCCCACAATCACTAACTAGTTATGAAATAATAAACAATGCAGGGAACGCCCGCGACTTGTGTGTAGCCGGGCAAAAACAAAAGCAACATGTGTCATTTAAACTCCGACCTTATACGAAAATATTTAAAACTTCTGTATCGTTTTGAAATAAAACTACGTTTACGGAATCTATCGCGTTTACTTGATTTTTATGCTATCCCGACGTTTCGAATACTTTACAGCATTCATGATCACGGGTGGACTTAGATAGTAGATGTCCAAAGCTGATATGTTGTTTCAACGGTTTCATCTACCCACAGTAATATGATTTTAAAATTTTTTAAGATTTCCAGTAGTTTGAGGGACTAAATAAGTCTTTATCCCGAGGTAAACACTGTGCTTTTCATTACGAATACGGGGAAACTAAAAATAAAAATCATGAATTAGCTAAAGAAAAAATGGGAGACTTTAAAAATTGATTTTGGAATCGCCGTTTCCCCCCGATTTTGTTTTTTTTTTTCTGTGGCCTGTCAGCTATTCAGCCATTATTTTTCATTTTAATCATTGAAAAAATATAAATCTTCGTTATTTTAAAGATATAGTTGCAACTATATTAAAATAGTCATATAAAAAACAAATTCTTTAATAAATACTTAACTTTATGTTATTTCAATTTTGCATCGCGCTGTAATTGTCTGGCTGTACAGAATAGAATATAGAATAGAAATGGTTTTTTTTTTATAATTCTCCCTAGGGCTGAAAAGTATTACTCTCATCCCGCTCCTCAGGCAACTTCAGACCTACTTTCAGAGTATGAGTAATGAAAAAGTACATTTTCAGTTTTACAATGGCGGACTTAATGCCTGAGGCATTCTCTACCAGTCAACCATGGGTGATGCAGAGATTATAGGAGGTAGGTACATTTACATCAGAACACAAGAGGCGAAAAAAAAAAATTTGGCAAGAGTTAAATAATTATGCGACTATACGACAACTTATAAATACGATACATATCTATACATAGAGATATACATAGTAAAAAGTTACATATACTAGATAATAAAAATAAGATATAAATAAGCAAGATATATATAATAAAATACATACATACAATAATACACAAATACACACAATATTCACAAGTGATGTAGTGATTCCTCTAACTCCGCCAAGAAATGTTGCCGGACTTTAGTTTTAAACTCGTAGCGATTCTTACACATCCTGATATTGAGTGGGAGTGTATTCCATAGGAGAACAGACTGTACAGGAAAGGACGAATTTACGAAACCAGAAGAATGAGATGGACAAAGAAGTAGTCTATTGTCACTAGAGCGTAAATCCCTATCATGATTAGAAGATAGATACTGGAAATAGGGTTTTAAGTAGGAAGGAGAAGAAGAAGACATAAGGATAGAATAAAGTGAAGTGAGAGCTCGCATGTTTCTGCGCTGACGAATGGGTAAGAATTTGAGACGGAAACGATAAGCAGAGACATGGTCATACTTACGAAGATTAAAAATGAATCGAATGCAGTTATTAAGAAGACAGTTGAGTTTGTTGAGCAGGAGCATTCAGGTCAAAATAACACATGTCGCCATAGTCGAATAAAGGAAAGATCAAGGACTGTACAAGTAAAGTTTTGGTTTTAATAGGTAAAAAATTTTTCAGTCGATAAAGTGTTCGTAGCGTACCTGTAACTTTTTGACTTACACTCGCAACTTGAGTTCTCCAGCTTAGAGAGGAGTCAATATGTAGACCCAGATTCTTGACACAGGTACTTAGTGGTATCGTCACACCATTAAGAATGATAGGTGGAAGACATTGTAGATCAAGTCTACTTAACATACCCTGGCTACCTATAACAATTGCCTGACTCTTACTGGGGTTTACTACTAATCCAAATCTGGCAGACCAATCAGAGATGTATTCCAGGTCGCTATTTAGCCTAAGGACAGCTGAGGAGACATTGTCAATACTTGCCTGACAGTACAATTGTAGATCATCAGCATATAGATGATACGCACATTGAAGGTTTTCGGAAAGAGCATTTATAAACAGAGAAAATAGCAAAGGAGAAAGAATACCGCCTTGAGGTACGTCAGCATCGAGAACACGCCAACAAGACATGGTCTCACTGAGGCGAACCGACTGCTGACGCTCCTGAAGATACGAAGTGAACCAATCCAGGGCAATAGGTGAGATCTTAAAGTGGGAAAGGATAGAAAGCAGGATATCGTGACTGACGGTATCAAAAGCACTAGAGAAGTCGATTAAAACGAGAACTGTAACTTTCGTATTCTCCATGCCAGCCCTGATATCGCCAGTCACTTTGAGGAGAGCGGGTAAAGTGCTGTGGCATGGTTGAAAGCCCGATTGGAAGGTACTCAACAGACCATTACCAAATACAAAATTGGAAAGTTGTTTATGTACGCAGGCCTCCAGCACCTTTGAGAGGTAGGGGAGTATGGATATAGGACGGAAGTGATTGGGCAGAGAGGGATTGGGAATCTTAGGTAAGGGAATTACGTAGGCTTTACGCCATTGGGATGGGAAGTGTCCGGAAATTAGGGAATGATTGATGATGTGGCAGATAGTTGGGAGAAGGTGCTCTAATATGGTAACGATCATACGACTGAAATTATTGCACCCAATTGCATTTGATTTAATGGATAGGATGGTCGTTTTAATCTCAGCCATTGTCACTGGAGAAAAATGGAAGGATTTGAAATTGGGTTGAGGCAGACAAGCCAGATAACTCATGGTACTACACTTGGTTTGGTGATTCATAGGAGTTATAGTGGAGAAATGATTGTTAAATCATCCAAACCAACCGCCGCACAAGAGCCCTGCTGACGTTGTCTGCCTATACTCAAATTGCCAAGAAATTTCCAAATCGTGGAAGCCGAAGAACGGGTGATGTTTTCGAGGATATGGCGGCGTTTAGCGTTACGTATCATCTGATTGCACCGGTTTCTCGCGGCTTTAAAACTAGGCCAATTTCGTTCACAGCATACAGTTTTATATCTACGAAATGTTTGATTACTCACCGAGTATGAATTTTATTCCTCTGCAGCAACTCCAGGGCAACTTGAATGTCTTCTTTAGACAGTTGTATGTTGATCTTGTCTACTGGCATGTCCTTTAACACCTTACATCTGTCTTTTGCTAGTTTTGCAAATCTGAAAACGACATGAGTATACCGTTAATTTTAATATCACAATCCTAAAGAGAATCTTATTTATAAGTAGCCTATGCCCGCAGCTCCGACACAGCCAAAGGCTATTTTTTATTTTGAACACGCTTTTAAAAAACTTTGCATACTTTTATCAAGGAGCAATGACAGTTCAATAATTTAAGAAGTTTGTCCGCTTTTAGGGTTCCGTAACCAACAAGGAACCCTTATAATTTCGCCATGACCGTCCGTCTACTGTTTGCAGCTTAGATCAGAGACTTAGTACTTGGAAGCTGTAATTTGGCATGAATTTATATAATAGTCACGCCAACAAAATTATAAAATCTTCTTTAAAATTATTCTTTAAAAGAATACGGTATCTACACGTAAAGTGAGAATGTCTCGTTACGTATACGTCGTCAGCGCGATAATATTCCCTATATGATTTGCTGTAAATTTATTTTATACTTTTACTATTCCATTATGTTTTGTATTTATGTGTCAGTGTGGTGACGGACTAAGAATACAAGTGTCACCACCCCATTCTTTCCCACGGGTGTCGTATGAGGCTACTAAGGGCAGTAAGCAATTATTATCCATTGCATGACTGGTGGTAGGGCTGGGTACCAAGTGAGGGTACTCACTTGGTATCGGGCCCGAGCGGGTTGGTACCACCATCTACTGTGTGACCGTCCATGAAGCACATCGTTGCATTTTGGCTGTAGCAAGAGATAGCAGTTTATTCTTTCATTTCATATCGGTGAAATGAAATAGTTAGCAGCCGCTTGACAATACTCTCGGTATAGGTGAGTCCATGAGTGACGGTTACTATTTACCATCAGATGGGCCGTGGCCCGTCTGCCATTACATGCAATAAAAAAATTGTTTTAAACAGAAATTTTAAAAATTCACCCGAATTACAGGGATTTTTTCTTTCCGGTAACAACACACACATCTTTAAAAAAGTGGCTTCACTTTTTAGTAGACAGTATGATGTTTTTATTTTTTAGTCTAAGTGCTCACCTTACAGCAACGGCTGGTTCCAATTTACTGATGACCCGACAAATAAAGAATACCAAAGCTCCAGACTGGCTTTCGTGGCATAGTGATAATATCTTGTATGTATTCAGAGCGAATTCATCCTGTAAATTAAAAATCTAGCTGAACACGGGAAACGTTCTACCCGACCGTTGGCTTACCTCTATTATTAGCACCAGAATGATTTTCTATATTTAAATATTTTAACAGTGTGGTGGTAAGGGTCGTAGCAATATTTTGTGGCTATGAAAAATCATACAAGACTACACAAAACAAGTTTCAGTCAAAACCTGGTACATCGCTTCATCGCATCTACCGAGTGTAAATCAAATAAGAAATATATCCAAGTGTAAATCTAAATCTAAACCATACGAAAACCCACTCAAAATACACAAAAAAAAAATCATCAGTCAGTTTCGTGAATTTCGAGTTTCGGACAATTGTTTTTTCTTGGTATGTTGTAGTTCCAACTTTTTCTTTTCATATAGATTTTTCTGACATTATCAATAATAAAAATATATTAAAACCATAATTTAAATTATTTATAAAACCCATCATAACATCATCATTCTGTGGTTAATATAAAAAAAAACACTATGAAAGAAATAAAGAATTTTGCAAATTAGGCTATGTACACAGAAAAAGCTACGACCCAAATACACAAGCTCCTCCTTTTTCGGTGTGGCTAATAATTAAGTGATTATAATATACCTTCAAAGAACTCTGACATCTAGCAGCGATTGCCTGGAGCAATAATCCAGAGGCACCAGCAATCTGTTGCACTTTTCTAATTAGTTTCTGCACTAACTCCTCTCGGTACTGACTGACTAAGATATGAACCCGATTTACCAATAACCAGGTCAGGTGAACTGCTTCTGTGAGACCGTTTTCAACCTGAAAAGTACATTTTAAATATCTAAGAGATTTTCTCGTCTGATTTGACCATCTTCCAATCTACCTTTGGAGAATGAGGTGTACTATGGCCTGTACCCTACACTTTTAGAGGCAGAGAGATTAGAGGGAGAGAGATTAGAGAGGGAGAGAGCTATTATGACGCGAGATTCTAAGGATGACTGTCACCAACCCATTCATGAGCATCGTTGGAATCAACTCAAGGTCTGCATTAAAGATATCGGTGGTCTATAAAGTTTATCCCATATGTCTCTAATGGCGTATTATTACGGTGGTACCCAGTAACTGTAATGGTCGTTGATTCAAAATTACGACAATATAGACCTTGACGTGTAAAGCGGAACAAATGCAGGATGGAAGAATTGGCGACAGATCTTTGGCACTCATACATCTATCATCATCGTAAGACGTATTATAGGTTATCGATCGGAATGCTGGGCTAAATAATAGATGAAAAATTTGCATGCAAAGGAGTTGAGTGGCAAACAAAGTACATACGGTCTACGACCTGGCAATCTGTCAATGATTGAAATTGAAAACGTACGAAACTTTAAAAGTAGCCCATGTGACATTTTTGTTGACGTTATACTTCTGATGCGATTTGCAAAAGGTTGCGTTAAACGTTAAACGCTACCATGGAGGGAATATGAAAGCACTTAAACTCTTAACATCGACTTATAAGAAATTTCAAAATTTTACTAACGCCATCTAGTGACATTAGACATAATTACTTTATCGAACAAGGTATTTAAAAACATAACTGTGACAAGTTTTGCAGTTACGAATTTAATAATTACTTTATTTATTAATGATGCCAAAGAAGTATAACTTCTCACGCACGTACATAAGTACACGCATTTTTTTAAAGACAACACTGCACAAAGGAATAGTTCTTGTGCGCGCAATCTGTATCTAAACCTCTCCGCCATCTGTGTAGTTGAATAGGTAAGGGACATATTCCGTACTAATCCTTACTAATATGTATTATAAATGCGGAAGTTCGTTAGCTTGTCTGTTGCGCTTTCACGCTATAACTACTAAGCCGATCATCATTAAATTTTGAATACACGTAGTCTGAAACCCAGAATATATATATATATATATTTTTATCTTCCCGGAAAAACAGCGGATTCCTGTGGCATAGGAATTTTTGTAAAGAGATCAATAGCATGCCGTAAAGTGAAGTATTTATACTCCGAAGTGTGTACACCCACGAATTAGGGGGCATATGACATAAGTAAAATAATGTTGTTCATAAAGGAAGTAAAGTGCTTTTAATAATCTTTGTATCGCGGGGGCTTTACAAACATACAATTTCACAGACACAAAGTACACCCAGACTAAGAACAACCATTTTTGGATCACACAAAGAGTTGTCATGTGTGGATATCGAACCCACAACACTCGGGCGGGAGGCCGGTATCTAAACCACTGTGCCATCTATGCAATCAAAGGCAGACCATAAAGACAAATGGATTGTGTGAATGAGGACATTAGAAAGAAAGCAGTGAAAGCTGACACAAGTGACAGAGGAATATAAAAACATGTTCTGCCAACCCTACATAAAGTTAGAAAAGAACACGGAGAAGACATGTAAGAAGTATAATTAAACAAGTATATGTGTGTTGGCCCTGTGTGGCCGGCTTTAGAATTGACCCACCCCTCTCTTCCCACGGGAGTCGTAAGAGCCGACTGAGGAAATACCGGGGATGTGGGCAGCAGCACTCCCTCGAGTATTAACAACATGCACTGCAATCGCCAACCCGCCTGCCAAGCGTGGCGATTACGGCATTATCCCTCATGACGGGATGTCCAGCAGTGGACGTTGAAAGGCTGATGGTGGGATGGATGTGACGCAGTGATAGCCTAGCGATACTAATGACAGTGGTATAGAGTTCGATCCACCATCCAAGGTTCGGACCTCGTACGGCACACGCCTCTTACTTTTCTAAATCAAGTGTGTATTTGTTTACAATTTATCACTGCCTACTGGCCAGCGTGGTGCAATATGGCCTAATCTCTTTCATCATTAGAGGAGACCCGCGCCCAATAGAGGGATAGAAAAAGTTTGACCAAAAAAAATGTGTGTCATAATAGGTATACTCTATTATACTATACATTTATGTATTTCTAAACTCACAAAATACTCGCAGTACGCCATAACACAAGCTATTTGCAGTGTGTCAACTCGAAGTATCTGAGTATCCCTGCTGTCGGAACTTAGAGGTAGGTTAAGAGCAAACCCAATCAGCTTTTGCCAGTATTTGTGTGTGAGGAAATTTAATCTGAAAGATATAAGATATTTAACGGCACACAAAATACGCATACAACACACAAAAAACAAAGAAGAGCAGTTAAATATTACTTAAATTTAGATATACACATTATTGCTCTATATGGAGTCTAACTAACTTATCATCACACCATTTCCCTTGCGGGGTAGGCAGAGAGAACAGAGTGCCAAGAGGCTCTATTCTTGCATACATCTCTCGCTTCTTCAACATTGATAATTCTTTTCATACACGCTCACCGGTTTCGGAGACTCCTGACTCCACCTTCCTTCAATACATGACCGATTTGATCTAGGTAGGTGAGTCTCGATCTCCCCCTGTACCTACATCCTTCCACTTTCGCATTGTATATCTTCTTAACCAATCGCTCGTCCGGCATTTTTCCACATGTCCGAGTATAGAGTATATGGAGTCTCATCGGCAATAAAGGCCTTATAGGTTTAAATATATTTTTTACTTATTTTTTAACTGAGACAACTTAATTGAAATCTACCCAGTAGTAGAGTGTATAACAGCAGGCTATAATTTTATTTGTATAGACGCTGGCAGATTGTCTACGGCCCACCTGATGGTAAGTGGCAACCACCGCTACTGGACTCAACAATACTAAGAATACTGCTAAACCACTGCACACCAATTTCATTCGGAGATTTAAATTATGGAATTTATTTTTCTTACCTAATAAGTAAGTGTGACCAATGAACGGTAAGTAGAGGTATTTTGTAGGCGGACTTGAGGCATATCAGGTTGAGTGCGTCCAATGGTATATTCTCTTCGGGACTGTAAAGTCCTGTGTTCAAACCGCTCTGTTCATTGTGTAGTAAATTCTGAGCAGTTTTAGCTGTTAGTGGAAAGAGACATCCATCTGAAAGATTAATACGATAGTATTTATCTGTCTGTTAGGCTTTTACTAGTAAAAGGCTGAAGCTTATTAACGCAATTGTTCCGGAAGCTTTATTTTACATAAATCTATCAATGTAACGATTGAATTTTCACTAACTTGTGATAAATTTTAAAGCTTTAGGTTTTAAAAATTAAGACTATATACTTATGAATATTATAACTTCAACCTATTATTTGTGCAAAGGAATGAAAATTGTCTTAATTGTATTTATATTATTTAAAAATAAACTTCTATATAAAGATTTAATACTTGTCGCAAATATAGAATTAACGGTCACAAATAAGAACTGGATTCAGTAGAACTATTTGTAGATGACACAAATATAATATACAATACTTTGGGCTGGAGGTTGTATCGTTTACCTACAAAATCTAGCAAAAACTCACCAGTTAAATGCAGCATATGTTTCACCTGCACAATTATATTAACACAAACGGCATACAATAACTTATTCTCCTCATTTTCCATATTATCATAAACGTTATCTATTTCCATTATCGCGTACGTCAAAGTTTTGAACAAAAACCTCACTAAAATGACATCTGGTGACAGATTCGCGCAGTTCTCATTCACGTTCTGTACGTTTAACGGGTCTACATCAGTTTTGACACTAAAGAAAATAGAGTGTGGAGACACAGACGTCGATTTCAAATCGTTTATAGATAGTAGAATCTCTGTTTCTGGTATTAGTATTAATATTTTTCTGAGTATAACCATAATGATGGAGAGATAACGGAGTTTCAGTTTGAAAGATGTTGTCGTCTGAAACAAAAAAAAATTAAGAGTATTCAAGAATAATATTCTTCTTCGCAAATCAATGTCTTTTTAATTTATGGGCTATCTTTGACAATGGTAATTATATATATATAAAGGAAGGGCTGGGTATCAAGTGGGAGTACTCACTTGGTATCGGGCCCGAGCAGGTTGGTACCACCATCTCCCGTGTGAACGGCCATGAAGCACATCATTGCGTTTTGGCTGTAGCAGGAGCCGTTTATTCTTTCATTTCATATCGGTGAAATGAAATGGTGAGCAGCGGTTTGACGATACTCTCGGTATAGTCGAGTCCATGAGTGACGGTTACCATTTAGCTTCAGATGGGCCATGGCTCGTCTGCCACTATATGTAATATAAAGAAATCTTTTCTACAAACCTGATCCGGTGGTGCTTTAAATAATATCTTCAACAACGCCTCGATCCTCGTCTGTTCCAACAGTACATCCTTGTACACGGTATCCAACAATCGCTCCAGAGATCCAATAGCTGCATGTGTGTCGCATTCCACTGATGTTTGCGACAGTAGATTCAGTAATGTGTCACTCGCTAGTTCAGACCAGCGGTAGTAACTCTCTGGATGTTCTTGTGATACTGACAAAACACATGAAACTAAATCTAGGACCTGCAAACAAAGGTTTTCTAAACAATTCGGAATGTGTCATTGGGTCTTTAATTTACTAGCCAGTAAAAACCGAGATTATGTAAAAATAATAACGTTTTTCTGATTGGTTGCTAACGCCGGCAGATATGCATACAGCTCACCCGATGGTAAATAGTAAAATATCCACTCATGGACTTAGCATCCCCCATAAAAATTTCAACCCCAAAGTTACTGATAGACCCTTGCTTATTCCAGTACGAATGGACCGGCTCGATCGGGGAAGTACCACCCTCCCACAAAAGATTAGCGTGAAACAACGGTAGGTACTTCTACCCCCTCCCAACCTCTCCTTATTATCCTCTGCCTATCAACCTCCTATCCCTTTCCTTGGAGATGGCGACGCGCGAGTGATGCCTTGACAAAAAGCATAAGACCCATCTGACGGTAAGCGGTTACCGTAGCCTATAGATGCTAGCGACCAGAGGCACCACTCGCGCGTCGCCATCTCCAAGGGAAGGGATGAGAGAGGAAGAATAATAAGGAGAGGATAGAGTATAGGGTGGTATAGGTTGGTAGGTGTGGGGCCGGCTTTAGAATTGTCCCACCCCTCTCCACCCATGGGAGTCGTAAGAGCCGACTGAGGAAATCCTGGGGGGAGTGGGCAGCAGCACTTCCTCGAGTAAGGTATTAACAACATCCACTGCGATCGCCAACCCGCCTACCAAGCGTGGCGATTACGGCACTATACCCCCAATTTGGGGAGGCCTATGTCCAGCAGTGGACGTCGAAAGGCTGATGGATGGATGGATGGAGAGTATAGGGAGAGGGTTTGGGCCTCCAGCGATTTCTCACCACACAAAACACAACAGTAGGAGTACCTAGCTTTATTACACACTGGTCTTTTGTGGGAGGATGGTAGTTCCCCGATCGAGCCGGCCCATTCGTGCTGGGATATGCAAAGCTCTACAAATAAGTAGTAGTTTGCCGAACTAAAAATATACACCGAAGACTATCCATCGTCTGCGCATGTACTTCATTACAAGCTTCTGAATAGCATAAAACCCCATCTAGTTTTATATGATGTATTTTTTATGACGTCACGTTAAGATTGGAAGAAAGAATAAGGAAACATTTTCTTACTTTACTTTGGTGCATAGTCTTCTGCAACATATAAAATAGAACTTCTCTCGTTGCTTGAGCCTCTTGTTGCTGTGTTCTACCCAGTACACTTGTACCTAAATGACACATAATCTTTTTAGATATATATATACAATCACTAGCGGCTCCGCCGCAGCCAAAAGCCGTCCGTGTGGTGACAGACTAAGAATACAATTGTCACAACCCTATTCTTTCCCACGGGTGCCGTATGAGGCGACTAAGGGAAGTAGGCAATTATCATCCGTTGCATAACTGGTGGTAAGGCTCGGTACCACCAATCAAAAACAGCCAGTTTTTAGATTTAAGTCGTAGGTTCCAGATATAGTAGCGGGGTAAAACGCATAATACACTAGTAGTCTAATCAAATTATCAAAAAAGTAAGTTTTATCAAAGTCCGTTCGTATGAGCGTGATGAGCGAGCAAACAGCCAAAGATTCTAAAAAAATGTTTGGTGTTCATAGACGCCTAAATTTCGTATTTTTTCTCAAATATTTTAAATGTACAGACGCAGCTCCGTTACAGCTTTATTATAGTATATTTTTTATGAGTTTAAACTCTTGCTCTTGAAATGCACTCACAGAAAGGTAAGCATTATAACAACTACCGAATTTTTGCACACTAGTACACACCTCCCATATTACTGAAGACCTTGACAGCTACGGGCTCCAAACCGGCTATACATTCCGCATGAGCACCCGAGGCCATCAAGCCATCGCACAATTGTATGAGCTGGAACAACAATACAACATATTGTATAAAATAAAAATACATAGACTGACTTAAAGAAAAGTCACGGTAAAAATTTCGGGAATAATTTGTTCGAGCGGCAAAAAAAGTAATAGTAACCGGTGATCGTAGCCTACAGACGCTAGCAACACCGGGCATCTCTCACGCATTACCAACATTGGAAAAGGGATAGGAGGATAATGAGGAGCGAATGGAGGGTAAGGAGGAAATTAAATCCTACGGCAGTCTCACTCACCATACGAAACACAACTGTAGAAGTAACCACCGTTGTTACACGCTAATAATCTTTTGTGAGAAGGTGGTACTTCCTCGATCGAGCCGGCCTATTCATGCTGAGATAGGCAAGGCTCTACTACTAATGGTATATTAGTAACTCTACGGCACATTCGTTTGCTCTATGCAAAAATATAGCTATTGTTTGATCTATATTTTAAAAGACAATTTATTTGTAGAATTTTCCAAAAGAGAATTTTACTGCAAGCAGGATTCGAACCTGTGTGCTATCCAATACTGGGAAGTGCTCTAGACTGCTAAGCTATGGCAGATGAATTCAGTATTATGTTTACATTATATTATCCACTGAAAATGTTTATATTACCTTTGGTATTTCAATAATCTGTTTAGTGTGATGCTTAGACGAAGATAGTTGTACTAAAAACATCAGTATACTATTCACTAGTTGACAGCAATCACTGAAACAATATATCAATTATAAATTAAATACTCGGATATGGAATTTATGCTCTTAATCGTACATCTTTTGATAGTTAAATAACCAGTATAGACGATTCAAGAGGACTATATCTAGCTGAAGATTGATGTGATTAATTTAAGGAGAAAAATTTGAGTGAAAAATCAAATCAAGATCTATCAAAAGTTTCATCAAAATGGTTCAGTAATAATGTAAAAAATCCGTCAGTTTTTGCGTAATCCACTATTAATTCACTGTCGATCACAGGTCTCATCTGGGGGGTTAGAATGTATCTCATTAAATAGTATCGACATGACATCGTGTCATTGTGATTGGTTGAGAGATCACTGTGATTGGCCGAGGGATTATTGCGGAATCACGCGTCGGTTTCTCTACCAAACACAAGCGAGATGATATGTTATTGATACGATTTAGTGGTCGTAAAGACAAATGTGATGAGAATAGAATCGATGCGAATAGGTCAGTACGATAGCTCAGTGACCTTATGAACACTTCCCCGGATTGGAAAAGACGCGGGTTCGATTCCCGCTCGTACTAAAAATGTATTTTTCCTTATTCACAAATAATTTGTACTTTAAAAAGTAGCGGAGCATATCAAATGCTAAAAAATATAGATCAAAAATGTTTAAAAAATCGCATCATCAAATAGTATGAATTTTAATTGCAAAATTAAACTTACTATATTGGATTAATGCATGTAAATGCATTCCGATAGATGACGTTGGTCTTAAAGACAAATGTGATGAGGAGATTGGGATGACCAAATAGGCCAGTACGATAGCTCAGTGGCTTAGAGCACTTCCCCGGATTGGAAAAGACGCGGGTACGATTCCCGCTGTTACTAAAAATCTTTTTCCTTATTCACAAATAATTAGTACTTTAAAAAGTAGCGGGCCATGTCAAATGCTAAAAAATATAGATCAAAAACGATTTAGTGAGTTACATTGTACTGGCCCTGCAATGAGAGCAGCTTAGGCATAATCCATCACGCTAATCCAATGCGGGTCGGAGCTCTAAACAAGAAAATCTCTCGATATTCCCTCACAATGTTTTGCATCAAGCAGTGATAGTCTTGGCAGAGGCTCAACCTATGACTTTGAATCGAACGCGATACCTGTCTCGACAGCCCTAGGTCTTACAGTTAACTTTCTGTGGAGACCACAGAGAGTCGTTGCGTCCAGAGAGTCGTATCGGCGGGCGTCGCAAGAGCGGGAGGGGGGCGGACGCCCCCTACCCAGGGAGGGGCCAGGTGGCAGGGCAACGCCCGCAGAGCTGCCATGGCCAGGTGGAGGGCACGGTTGGAGGCGAAACGGGCCGGTCTTTGGACCGTAGGGGCGCTCCAGCCGGTGCTGGAGGAGTGGGCGGGGCGACGGCATGGAGTCCTTACCTTCCGACTGGTGCAGGTGCTGTCGGGGCACGGTTGCTTCGGCAGCTACCTGCACAAAGTCGCAAGGAGGAAAGCGACTCCGGGCTGCCACCACTGCGACTGTGACAAGGACACGGCGCAGCACACGCTCGAGTCGTGCCCGGCTTGGGCCGAGCAGCGCCGTGAACTCGTCGCGAAAATAGGAGGGGACCTCTCGCTGCCGAGCGTCGTTAGAGCGATGCTTGGCAGCGACAGGAACTGCGCCGCGGTCACTGCCTTATGCGAGGAAGTTATCTCGCGGAAGGAAGCGGCGGTGAGAGCCAGGGAGGAGGATTCTTCCGCTGACCCGAACCGCTGCCAGCGACCGGGGCGGCGCAGGCGCAGGTACTTGCGCCTCATGCCGCGCTAGCTGAGGCTGCGGGTGGATGGACCGGGGAACGTCCGCCACCCGCAAGGCCTCCCGAGAAGGTGTGACGCTCCGTGCGCGGATGCGTCGCTCAGTAGAGGGTACCCGAAAGGGTGTTGCCGGCGGACCACAGGAATGTAACATAGTTCCAGTGGCCCGCCAATAAAGGCGGAGAGACGGCACACGGCGGGTTTCTTTAGTGGGTGCAAGCCCCACACTACCCTGTTCGTTGCCCCGAACGACGGGGTGTGCGGTTAGGAACATTTTTTCCCGCCTAAGCAAAAAAAAAGTCTTACAGTTAACTAGTAAAGTAACACACAGTTCCAGTGGTCCGCCAGTACAAGCGGAGAGACCACACACGGCGGGTTGATTTAGTGGGTGAGGGCCCCAGACTACGCTGTTGGTTAGGTACATTTTTCCCGCCTTAATAAAAAAAAGGTCTACAGCTAGACCTTTGTGCAGCCCAGTAACTGTCTGAATGTAGTTGTAGCATACTTACGGTATCTCATGTTGTTCAACTAAGTCCAGTTGCTTCAAAAGGAACCCGATAAAGATCTGATCGCTATCCAACATGCAATAGTTTACCCTTAACGTCAATAGTTGGTTCAGCAGACACAGCACTTGACATTGGAGTGGAATGTCGTTTTGCATAGTGTAGCTCTGTAAAGATTAGTTATAACTTAATATTTGACAAAGCCCTAAAATAATGAAAATCTTGTTTTTTATATTATATTCTTAAATTATAATCATACTAGCTGACCCCACAGACGTCGTTTTGAAAGCTATTGGGCGTATAGCTCAGTCCAATAGCTTTTGTTAAATTAAGCTTGTAGCTGGCACAACACACTGTTTTTCACTTAGTGTTTAATACATTGTTTTTGATTGATGTGTTTGACATTAATATAATATGAATTGTCAGCTAGGAACAGTTTGAATAGGAAAAAAAAAATAAGGTTATCATATTTTTGCAGCCAATTATTCTCTTAAATATAAGGTATACTTATCTTCCCAAAATACCAGCGAATATTTTGAAGAAAACAGGCGAATTGGTCCAGACGTTCCCGGGTTTTGCACTTAGCAACACATTCAACGATTCATTTTTATTTATATAGAAGATAACTTTAAATGGCCATTTTCATTCAATAAAATTGTCCTATTCCTCTTTGCCAATATACATGCAGTGCCTCCACAGATACTTTTTAAAGTTCCACAGAGCACTCTTTGGTATTATAGCCAAAAAGTCTGTAGCGACATCTATCTCGCCACATACGAACTAAAAACTGACGTATCCTACATCGCGATATAAGTTATTCGAGCGATTGAACATACAGTCGTGGTCAACTAATTAGGGACATTCAAGGTAGTGAAGAGCTATAACCGGTTATGTACATATAAATATAAAACCCTATTGATTTCTCAGCACCTAATATTTGCATAATTTGGTCCGATTATTATGCTATAAATGGCTGTAAATAAAAGATTAAATAAATAGATTAAGGTATTTAATATCAAAGGTTAAACATGTATTAAATTTTAAGGTACAATTCTGTAGCTGGACATTTAATTAAGGACAGTAAAGTATAATGAAAAATAGAGTTAAACAAAACTAATAATCTGCAGTATTATAATATCTTTAACAGCTCCATTTTATTACGTGTAAAATCAATACCCAGTAGCAAAACCTTTGTTAGTAATTACCGCTTGACACCGATATGGCATAGATATTATCAGTTTCTGACATGTTTCGACAGGAATGTTTGCCCATGCCTCACAAAAAGCTTCATAAGGTTCATCTAAAGTTGTAGTACGATAAGTGGCAACTTTTTTCTTGATTTTTGCCAAAGGTGTTCAATTGGGTTGAGGTCCGGGCTATTTGCTGGCCAATCTAGCACCGATACTGACTGACTGGTAAGAAACGACGTGACTGAAAGGGCGGTATGTTTCGGGTCGTTATCCTGCTGAAACGCCCATATAATAGGGAGATGCTCCTCAGCATAGGGAAGCATAGTTTCTTCCAATATTGCCTTGTATTGATGTTGTTCTAAGTTACCTGAACTTTCCTCACAGGTCCCACTCCACGTTCAGAAAATGAACCCCACATTTTAATGTTTCCACCGCCATGTTTCATCTGTTTTTTGTGAATCTTGGATTCATTTTCGCTTTTACAGGACGCCGTACATATTGCCTTCCATCTGAAGAAATCAAATTAACCTTGGTCTCGTCAGAGAATAATACATGTTGCCATTGGGCGTAGGTCCAATGTCCATATTTACGTGCAAACGCTAAACGAGCATTTCTATGTTCTTTCTTCAACAACGGTACTTTGCCAGCCACTCTTCCGAATAACCCTGCTTCTACCCGACGTCGTCAAACGATCCTCGCTAATACACCGGGTCTTTCAAGTGGGGCCACTTCGTGTTTTCTTAAAATAGAGCCTAGAAACGGATCTTTCTTAGCTAACCTGGTTATCATTCTATCTTCTTGCGGAGTTGTTTTTCTCGATCTTTTTATTCTGGACACATTTATAGCTGTGTTATAGCGCCTGAAATGTTGCACTGCATTGCATACCATAGTTTTTGAACAATTTAAATGTTGTGCTATCCTTCGGTATGACCAACCACGCTCGACAAACTTCATGATAATTTTTAGTAGTGTTGGATCGCAACTTTTATTTTTGCCCATTTTTCTTCAAAATAATTCTCAAAACTTAAAATTAAAAATCTGTATTGCCGCCAAAACTACCACAAAACAATAAGAGAAGAAATAAAAAAGTATTATGATTCAAATGTATGACTGAAATTAGAACGCAATACCTCAGTCTCCCTAATTAAATGGCCAGCCAGCATTCTTTGAACAAATAGCACTATGATAATCTATCATATAGCTGATGTATCATTATAGCTGTAAAGAGGTTTAATGTTTAAGAAGTTGTTATTGTTTGTATAAGTATAATTAGTCATTGATGATGACTAATTATACTTACATGTAAAAGATATGGAATATTGTTAAGACTCGTTGGAAAATAAAAAATTTATTCACAATTTGGCTCAACTAGCGATTGTCCCTAATTAGTTGACCACGACTGTATATACAATAACCCGACAACAACCGTCGGGCAGTAGCCCACCAGCACCAGACACAACACCCGTCTGGTCGGAGGATCCTCCCTTTTCAATGGTGGAAGAGGAACTTTACACCCTTTACTTTCTTTCATCAAACAAAGGTCTTATACGACACCCACGGGAGATAGCGTAGTGACGTGTATTATTTGAAAAAAAAACGCTTACCTTCAAAGCCTGTATAACAACTGGTTCAAACAGTCTAATATACCGTTCCAATTCTTTCTTATTAGTACTCCACTTCCTATCGGATTTATTCTTAGCAAAATTCTCCATAGTAATCAACAACTGCCTCTCCGAAATCATCCGGGGATTTTTACTATCCAACGACAACTTCTGACTAGCGTTAGAGCAAACGCTACTTCTTCTAGATGCTTCTATCGGCAAGCTCAAACAATTTACCAGCATAATGTCTCTATAAAAGCTTGTTTTACTATTGCCTTCAGTTTTATCCAATATGCTCATGAAGTCTGAATACTGGTTTACCATATTTGTTCCAAAAAGACATTTTAGTAATTGTGTTACGCAGTACACAGTTTTATCCGCACATAGGGGCATGATAACTTTGAGGTAGTATAAAATTTCTTCGGTGAGATTGCCGATTTCTTTTTCTGTTGCTAATTCCAACTGGATTGCTAGGCTGTCGAGTACTGTTGATAGGAATATGTGGAAAATGCTGGATGTTGGGTACAGATTTATCTGAAATAATATAAAAGTGGGGATTTATATAGTGTACATTACAGGATTCATCTACGGGCCTCGTTGCATATTCGGTAGTGTAACCGACTTCCGTGCACGAGGTTGTGGGTTCGATTCCCACTCAGGACAATTATTTGTGTAATGATCACAGATATTTGTACTGCATCTGGGTGTTTTCTATTATATGTATTTACAAAAAAAAAGTAGTATATGTATTGTATCCGTAATCTGGTATCCCTAGCACAAGCGTTAAGCTTAATTTGGGACCAGAAGACTTTGTGTGTAATGTCCTTGAATATTTATTTATTTATTTTATCTCTTTCAACACCAATTCTGACTTCTCCAAACTATAGTACATATATATAATATAGATTTATTATAGTCTAATACTACCTGTTAACTGCGTCGGTGGTCTACCGGTAGAGTATGCGACTGCGGATCATAACGAATCCCGAGACCCGGTATTTTTTTTTGTCAAGATATTAACAATCGGAAAGTTGGGTGGTGTTTCACCCGTGCCTTGGGAAGCACGTAAATCTATTGATCCTGCGTCTGATCTCTCACCGGTCGGAATGCCGTCCCATCGGATTCATAGTCCGATCCGCATGAAAGAACAGAGAGTGCACTTGTATTTGCGCACACACTCGTGCACTATAATACGTTCTACGTAGTAGGTTAGTGTCTGTTGACACTGCCCGTCGTGACGGAAAATCAGTCGGCAGATCATTATTATAGTCTACTTGCAAACATTGTAAGGAAGCCTTTGAAAAAACCCACAAGCAATCAGACATTATACTAAAGATATGAAAATTAAATATTACAAACTTAATGACATATCAAAGTTTAGCTTATTTGTAAATAATTTCTATGTAAACATCACAAAAAACTGACTTCAAGTTCAGACTTATATGGTTTTCTAATGGAAGCCATTGTCAGAACTAGACCAAATTTAAAAAAAGAATCATCAAAATCTGTTCACCCAGTCAAAAGTTCTGAGGTAACAAACATTTAAAAAACACAGTTGAATTGAGAACCTCCTCTTTTTTGAAGACTGTTGAAAAAATACACAATACACATACCTACATACATTTTTTTTATACTTTTTAAATTTGTAGTAATTAATATTTTAAATCACTTACATAAAACCATTTTACTGTGACAAAAATTTAACAGCCTATGCTTCTTTAGCATCCATACTGTGAACGAGACGGCAATATTATTGTATGTGAGCGACAGAGACAGGTTCAAATCACAAACCTTGTGGTTAGAATACGTAGCCCTGAGAGTTTCATAGAACTTCATATAAAAGGGTTCATTGAAGAAGTGTCCCACGAAATTGGCCTTCAGACTAGACGCCGTCGTAGGAGGTTTCTTGCGGAGGGAGCCTTTATCTTCCTCGGAGGGGGTGCTGCCACGACGTGGGATAGCATCTGTGCATATTAAATAATCGCGGAACTACATTTTTACTTCATTATTCGAGAATATAGACATAGAAAATAAATACTTAATTTATTTATTTACTTAGATATTTTTATATATATTTTTAGCATTTGACATGCTTAGCACTATACATTAAACACAAAGTGAAAAATGTGAAATCGAAAATAACAGTCAGGAGCAGGATTTGAACCTGCATCTTCTGGATACCGTCTACCAAAAGACCGCGTCACCCAAAGACGTTAAGTATGATGTGTTATCGAAATTAGCAGTCAGGAGCAATTGTCAGGATGGCTGAATTGGTAAAGCATCTGGACGGTATCCAGAAGATGCAGGTTCAAATCCTGCTCCTGACTGTTATTTTCGATTTCACATTTTTCACTTTGTGTTTAATTATTTATTTACTACAAAAAACATAACATCTTAACTGCTAATGCCAAAGCAATGATATGACGATGATTATTAAATACTAAGCAATATTAGTTTTGATTGTAGTATTTTCACAGAGCCTGTGAGCCACTCTTGTAAAATCTGCCAGGCTGCATGTAAATATATCGATATTCTTCGATATTAAATTTAATAGTATTATAGAACGTGGCATGGGGGCAAACTTCAGTAGGTTAGTCCTGCATGTAGGCACGCAGAAGTACTTAAGTCTCTACCACTAGAAGATATGCTGCAATATTTGTACAAACACTTAGAATTTTAATACAATGCATTTTATTTAAAATCAACGATCATTGCATATTACCTGAAGTCTTCCTCCTAACAGGACTGCCCGGCAAAGCAATACCGCTCTTATTCAAATGAACATTAGGATTAACTTCCTCTATCAGATGCACAAGCACGTTTAACATTTTCAATGTCACTTGTAGGAATTTTTCAGCTAGATTGGCAACCCTCTCATTTTCTAAGTGTTGCCAACGCTCTTTCGAGTTTTGTAGGTCTCGTTCAAATATATCACGGTTGGTAGTTTTGTGACGCATTATGTTGTGAATTTCAACTTAAAAAATTAAAAAATATATTTAGCTCTTCGGCATAATAACCAATATGGTAAATCTATAAAATTAATTGTGTATTTTGGTACATATCATAAAACTTACCTGGATACACTAAAGTACACAACTCCATGAGTATAGTCCTGACCATCACATTCCCATTACAGAAGTCTAAACTGTCAAGGCAGTAGCTCAACAGACCCTGGTCAGTGTAAGCTTCTATGTGTTTCCATGGCGACCACTTCTTACAAACTGCTTGCAAAGCTTCAAGAAGACCTTGCTGGAAAAAGGTATAGTTCAATACGCATTTTTTTTATACCACAAGGATGGCAACTTATACGGCCCATTTGATGGTCGCGCTTCGCCTTTTATTGGTAAGGAGGTGGAAATGATAATTATTAGGGGATTAACATCTACAAGCCTCGCAGAATGCAGACGCTTTCCATCCAAAACTCAATGGAATATAATATTATATTTTTTCAATCAAACCTATAAATATAATATTAATGCTATAGCTAAACTTAAGTTATGTTTTTGATCTGTATTTTAGCACTTTACATACTCAGCTATTTTAAAGAACAAATTATTTGTGAAAATGTGGAAAAAGAGAACTTTAGTGCGAGTTGGAATCGAACATGCGTCCCTTCGTCGTAAAAAAGAAATGTGATGTGGAGATTGGGAATGGCCGTTAGTCAGTGCGATGGCTTAGCGGTAGAGCACTTACCCGGATTGGAAGGGATGCAGGTTCGATTCCCGCTCACATTATTTTTTCCAAATTTTCACAAATATTTTTTTTATATTATATTTTTTTTATTGGTTATGGTGTCCTGTTAGCTACGGCCCACCTGATGGTAAGTAGTAGCCGCCACAAACTTCGTCAAACCACTGCTCACCATATCATTTAGTAGATGTGAAATGAAAGAATGATCAGCTATTTTACGTTAGAACCGAAACACACTCGAGGTGCTTCGGGTACCGACCCACTCAGGTCCGATAACGAGTCGATAGCCCTACTTGGTACCCAATTCTATCACCAGTGACGCAACGGGTTATAACGCTTACTTCCCTTAGTCGCCTCGTAGACACCCGCTGGATAGAAGGGAGTGGTGGCACTTGTATGCTTAATGATATCATTATAAATGTGAAAGTGAGTTTGTTCATTACGCTTTCACATCGTAATTACTTAACCAATCATCATGAATACTTCTATATTTGTAGTCCAGAGCCCAGAAAGGCACATTTCCAATATCCATTGGCTTTTTGTTCTGGGGCAAAATGGACAGTTCCTAAATTTTTGCATTGATATTGGCATATTTTATGGATCAATAATGTGCCGTAGAATTATGTACTTATATTAACCAATATCTAAAATAAACGCAGACAGTCATAGTCAAAATCTAGTTATAAATAAAATTAACCCAAAAATAAAACTCACCGAATGAAATTTACAATTACTGTCCATCAGTCTTCCAACAAGCTGGCCCACAGTCATTCTCAAGCCCTCAATATTATTCAATATCTCTCCTTCTTTCAATTGCGGTGGTAGATCACTATAGAAGTACATATTACGCACTAAGTCGAGAGACAAACCATCTAATGTAAACGAGAACTGCCGGCTATGGTCCCTCGCGATATCCCCTACCAGAATCGTCGGAGATTGGTTCTTGGAAGCATAGATTATTGGTATTAAGCTGTAAAAAAAAATGTTGCTTATGTATGGAATATAAAGATTTTTTTTTTATTCTACATGGGTAGCTAACAAGCATACGGGCCACCTGATGGTAAGCGGTTACCGCAGCCTATAGACGCTAGCAACACCGAAGGCATTACTCGCGCGTCACCATCTCCGAAGAAAGGGATAGGAAGAAAAATAAAAACTAGACGTCGCGGGACGTCTACCAGATGCGATACCATCTGGAGGCAAAGTACTCGTCAAGACGAATCATACGAGCCCAAACTCTATGGGGTTGCACCGTTTCATTATAGAATTCCTATGTCCACATTCCAGCTCCATCGTCAGATCAGCTCCATGTCATCATAATATTGCATTGTCACGCGATATACATATGCGTGTAAAATTTCAGCTCAATTGGAAACCGAGAAGTGTGTCAAATAGAACAGGACAAGTAAAATAAAAGCGTCGCCACGCTAACAGCCAATTTTACCCTCCCTCCGCGTTAGATGTTTCACATCAAAAGAGGATAGGTAGGATACTAAGGAGAGGATAGGAAGGATAATAAGGAGAGGATAAGCAGAGGGGTTTGGGCTTCCAGCGCTCTCACTCACAATACGAAACACAACGGTAGATACCGTTATCTTCTGTGAGAGGGGAAGGGGCTCGATCGAGCCGGCCCATTCGTGCTGAGATAAGCAAAAGCTCTACCACTAGAAAATGAATTTAAAGATAATATGAGACGCACGTGTACGGTCCAGCCTTAACAGGTTATTTTCGAAATAAAAAAATGGTGCTCTCTCGATTTCCATGAGACGATGAGATCCTGGCAATGGGAGCACCATAGAAGTATACCTTTTTGAATAAAAAATCATTTAACAGAACTAATGAAGAATCACCAATTCTAACAAAAAGAAACAAGTACATACAGCTGATCATAGTACCTTAATGTTGGTAAAGAGTAAAACTAAGCAGATGATACCAAACCAAAGCCTGGTAGTATACAAAGCCAAAGTATATCCCACTACGGAGGAGACCTGTAGCGAAGTGTGAGACTTGTGGGACAACCCACCATCATTCGGCTGTACCAAATTTAGAAATATATTGTCAGTACAACAAGTCTACTTCTTGCATGTGAAATTTCTTTGCGAATGTATTGCACGCCTCATAAGCGAAGCGTTGAGGCGGGTACTACTCTCGCATCGCGCAAAACAACAGATTTTTCAAACTTAAACGTCTCTATTTATGATATATTGCACTTGTAAAATAATATATACACACACATATCAAGAAAAAACACTATTTTTAACACTTATATTTTTGATGCCATTTTTGTTATTTAAACTAGTTAAAAAACTTTTTAAAAAGGTTCTGTCTTGGACGTCCGTGTGTCTGTAGGTATGTTCTGATAATGTATGTTAATACGATAACGACCGACATACTTTACTAATCGAGTCTTTTTTTTTTTCTCTTACGCTTCAGTATAATTACGAATAGTGCCCTATCACTTTTCACGATCTGATTCGATGTGGTTTAATTGTTATTAAATAAACCAAAAAATGGTGAATATTTACGGTCAATTCGATGGTACAGTGGTACACTAAAACCAGCGCTATCCCTTATTTCGTGAGAACTACTTCGATAGACCAATGTAGTAGTACTTCTTAAAATTAGCACTAGATGGCGTATAAGACATGAGAACCACATTAGTACTTTTTGAAATTAGCGCTATTTATGTGATTTATTAAAAACTACTTAGTAAGACCAATACATTATCAGTTACTTATCAAATAATCAATTTTATTGTGAAAAATGAAGATTATGAGGCGTGCCATCCATCCATCAGCCTTTCGACGTCCACTGCTGGACATAGGCCTCCCCAAGATAACGCCACAATATGTGTTTCGCTCATATGGGAGATAGTGCCGTAATCGCCACGCTTGGCAGGCGGGTTGGCGATCGCAGTGGATGTTATTAATACTCGAGGGAGTGCTGCTGCCCACTCCCACGGTATTCCCTCAGTCGACTCTTACGACTCCCATGGGTGGAGAGGGGTGGAACTTTGGAGGGTAAGAGGAACAGGGTGTAAGGTTCGTCATCCCTCATTGAAAAGGGAGGATCCTCCGACCAGACGGGTGTTATGTCTGGCGGGCTAACTGCCCATGTGTGGAGGTCGGGTTCTTGTATATATTTACATCGCTCGGATAACTTTTGATATCGCGATGTAGGATACGTCAGTTATTAGTTCGTATGTGGTGAGATAGATGTCGCTACATCACTCCCCTCCGAGACCGGAGGTCGATAGCAGGTTGAGTCGTCCATACATCTTGTGATGCTTGCCGGGCCAGTGGAATGTTCCAGTGAGTCGGAACCAGATGCCGCATAGTTCACGGTGAGTCGGAACTGTCTGCGGTGATGATGCCCCAGTGAGTCGTGGTGATGCTGCGAATGCTCCAGTGCGTCGGAGTGGTGCAGTGCTGCGTAGTGGCTGGCTGTTGCGTCGACCAGGAGAGAAGTGCGTCTCTGCTTGCTGACCGGCCGAAGTGCAGTGTGCTGTGCCAAGGTCGCTGAGAAGGCTGTGTGGGTTGATGTCAGGATACCCGTAGCCGTGGATGCTGGCTGGCTGTATGACTCGCTGCTCGAAAGCTTGAGGAAGTGATGGTGACGTCACGATGACGTAGCTTTGCGAAGGCTGCGCTGATGTTCATGCTTGGGGTCACCAGTTTGGAGGGTAAGAGGAACAGGGTGTAAGGTTCTTGTATATATTTACATCGCTCGGATAACTTTTGATATCGCGATGTAGGATACGTCAGTTATTAGTTCGTATGTGGTGAGATAGATGTCGCTACAGAACAATTCTAAAGCCGGCCCCACACGGCAAAGAGGCGTTGAGGCGTGCACTTTTGGATTTTCCAAAGTATTTTTTAAATGGCCTCAAATGCAGAAGGCTGAAAGACGAATGGAGAAGAACGTGAAGAATGGGATAAGTTACTGTTCTGTGATATAAAAAACGGCTTACTTGGCTATAGCTTGGGCTGCAGCATGTCTCACTTTTTGGTCTTGATCAGCGAGCAGTCGTACCAGTGTATCCATTATCAGTTTACTCCTCAAATAGTAATTAGGATATAACATAAATAACCTGAAAATAACACAATCACACTTTATTTATATAAAAAAAATACACCTTGCACTAAGGCCTCGGTTACGAACTGAGTGCCGGCGGGGCGGCAGCGGCGGTGGCGCGGAGAGCGGTGCCGCAACGCTGTACCCAGTCACGAAGCCAGCGGGCAGATCGCACGGCATTAGAGCGGCGTAGTGTTGTATTACGAGAAATTAGTATCTTTGTTCGCGAACGAAATGCCTAAAACCAAAACAAACTAAATGTCTAAACAGCGATGCAAACATCTTTTTGATACTAATTCCTTCCTAAAGTTTGATTTATTGTGGGAAAAGAAGATGTAAATTCTACTACGTCACTACGCGAAGACGCGCGGGCGCCGCTAGATCAGCACGCACCGCTCGCCGCTGGCCGCCCGCTGCCTTCGAGGACAGTTCCATATAAATGTATGCATTGGAACGCGCAGCTCCCCGCGCCGCCACCGCCGCTACCCCGCTGACGCTAGGAGGTCTAAGGAATAATCCTTGTATTTTTTTTTTCTTTTTATTGCCAACGGTGGCAGAAGAACAAGCGGCCCCCCTGATGGTAAGTGGTAACCACCGCTCATGGACTTTAGCAACACCAGGGGCACAGCCAAGCCGCCGCCTACCGCAAGTTAAGTGCTTCTTTCAAACCTCGTTTAAAGAGGGACATGTCGTAGCGCCGGGGAAACACCGTAGCAGGTAGGTCATTCCAGAGCTTACACATACATGGTAGAAAAGAACGCTGAAAACGAACTGTCTTTGACGAAATCGTTTCCAGGTGGTGTGGATAAACCCTACCGCGACGTCTCGTGGTTCGGTGGTAAAATGGTGATGTCGGTACCACCTCAAACAGCTCCTCCGAGCACTCCCCATTGTAGAGCCGGTAGAGCACACAGAGGGACCCGAAGTCTCTCCGCCGCTCCAACGACTCCAGACCCTCCGTGAGAACGGGATCATCGACAATTCGAATAGCACGCCTTTGCAGGGAGTCAAGTGGGTCGAGTTGGTACGTAGGCGCACCTGCCCAGAGATGTGAGCAGTACTCCATATGAGGACGGACCTGTGCTTTATATAGCACAAGTCGTTACCTCGGTGTGAAGTACCGCTTGGTTCTGTTCAGGACGCCTATATTTGTATCGCGGGGCACTACATTACAAGTTTACAATTGCAGGGGGAGGGGTTGTGTGAGAATCCAACCACCAACATCCGGACGGGAGGCCTTGTACCTAAACCACTCCGCCATGTGTGCAGTTTTTATAGTTTGTTTTTGTGGATAAATTGTATTCTGTGGAGATAGGGTGTAACATTTTTGGAGAGAATTATGAGTTCAAGTTTGGAAGGAGTCCATTGTGTCCGAGTCTCTGAGTAAGGTATTTTAACAGTTCACTAAATGCATCCGATAGGTGGCGTGGGTCGTAAAGACAAATGTGATGTGGATTGGGAATGGCCGTCGGTCAGTGCGATGACTTAGCGGTCTAGAGCACTTCCCCGGATTGGAAGGGACGCAGGTTCAAATCTCGCTCGCACTAACTTCTCCTTTTCCACGTTCACAAATAATTTGTTTTTTAAAGTAACTGAGCATGTCAAGTGCTAAAATACAAATCAAAAAGTTCACTAAATTTATTTCTTATCGTGTTTGTCAAACGTTAATATTGAAATTTCAGATTTCTTCCGAAATTATTTAAAAACATACATATAAAACATAGCATCACGCTTGTATTCCCTGAAGGGGTAGGCAGAGGTGTATTACACAACCACGGTTCGCCAGCTATGTTTAAGTCCCACGTAATAGGGGGCGAGCCTATTGCCGTCAACCGGGCACATTTCCAAACTCCGGGCTGCTATTGAGAATTTTTCTTTTTACAAAAAAGTTCAATAGCACCGCCCGACCCGGGGATCGCTCCCGAGACCTCATGATCAGCAGTCGATCACACTACCGCTACACCATAAAGGCAGTTTTTGGGCGTGTGGGGCCGGCTTTAGAATTGTCCCACCCCTTCTCCGCCCATGGGAGTCGTAAGAGCCGACTGAGGGAATACTGGGAGAGTGGGCAGCAGCACTCCCTCGAGTATTAACAACATCCACTGCGATCGCCAACCCGCCTGCCAAACGTGGCGATAAAGGCGCTATCCCCCATATGAGCGAAACAACACAGGACCACTCGTTGTGGCGTTCTCTTGGGGAGGTCTATGTCCAACAGTGGGCGTCGAAAGGCTGATGGATGGATGGATGGATGGATTCACCCTATTTTTAAAGCGGGAGCTCATCTTTCGGGGTAATGGGCCGAGTAGTATGGGGCCTTACTTGCTTATCATCACGTCATTTCCCTTGCAGGGTAGGCAGAGAGAACAGAATGCCAAAAAGCTGTATGGTTGCATACATCTCTCGCTTCCTCAACATTCATAATTCTCTTCATATACGCTTGCCGGTTTTGGAGATTCCATGACTCCACAATCCTTCAATACATAACCGATATATTAAGTTCTAGGTAGGTGAGTCTCGGTCTCGCCCTGTACCTACATCTTGCCACTTTTTTTTTTATATTGCACGTAGTGGCAGACGAGCCACGGTCCATCTGATGATAAATGGTAACCGTCGCCCATTGACTCGACTATACCGAGAGTACTGTCAAGCCGCTGGTCACCAATTCATTTCACAGATATGAAACGAAATATAACCTGCTGCAGCCAAAACGCAACGATGTGCTTCATGACCGGTCACACGGGAGATGGTGGTACCAAACCGCTCGGGCCCGATACCAAGTGAGTACTCCCACTTGGTACCCAGCCCTACCACCAGTCATGCAATGGATGATAATTGCTTACTTCCCTTAGTCGCCTCATATGACACCCGTGGGAAAGAATGGGGTAGTGACACTTGTATTCTTAGTCCGTCACCACACGGACACTTTCGCAATGTACATCTTCATTTAACCAGTCGCTCATCCGGCATTCTTTCCACATATCCGAACCATCGGAGCATTCCCTTTCGCTTCTTTACACCAATACCTACTGAAATAGACAACACAAACATACACTCAGGTCAGATAACGCTTAAGTACTCTCACTTAGTACCTAACTCACTAGTGGTTCGATGGTTCGATGTTTTCGATCCGGATACGGGCCGCGTTGCAGCAATTAATTTAAAAAATAAGAATAATGAAAAGATTTATTGATCACTTCACAATTACACTTAAATGATATAAATAAGTAGGAAAGATATAACATTACTACTTTGTATCAGTATACATTAGTGGGTAATTTAACAATTTGTTTATTTGCTCGCACCATCGAACACAATAATGCAAGCTATTGTAATACGTCAACTACATAAACTGTGAACTGCTTGTGTTTAACATTATTGCTTAATGTTTAAATGTTATATAGCTATTAATAGTGTACCACATCATAATTGCGCTAGTATCTGAACTAGGCCTAGCCTGTATTTCAGATACTAGAACTTCAGTATAGACTATGACACTATCTTATAAACATGTACCACTAGTAAATATTATTTTTAGTGTGGAAATATTGAATGAGTATTAGTGTCTATGCAGTTGTGTTGTATATGCCTATGTTATATATGTAGTATTTTATTTATATCTGTTATATTATCGTATCCAGCTCATAAAAATCTCACATTTGTCTTTACGACTAACGTGATAAGGAGATTGGGATGATCGAAAGATCTGTACTATAGCTCAGTGGCTTAGAGCACTTCCTCTGTTTGGAAAAGACGCGGGTTCGATTCCCGCTAGTACAAAAAGTCTCTTTTTCCTTATTCACAAATAATTTGTCTTTAAAAAGTGGCAGAGCGACATGCTCCGATAAAAATGCTAAAAAATATAGATCAAAAATGTATAAATATCTAGTTAATGATCCTAGAACTAACCTGTGATAAGGTAGTTTCTCATACAGCTTACAAAGATTGACTTTACATAACCAGTAATTGTTAGCCTCCACATCAACTAAGCTGTTCAGTACATCGACAGCCAGAGACCAATGCTCGCTGTTACATAAGCATGTAGACAGAGTTGTTAGTGCTGAGAGAGTGTGGTTCACAGTCGAGTGGATGTCATCAGAGAGACCCTGAAATTAGGTAAGTAGATTACAGCATCTTTTAGTATTACAGACGAGCTGAGAGGGTGTTGTTCTTTTGTTTTCCTTAAAGAGACAATTCCCTGCACTAAGGAATTCTTGTATTGCGGGGGGACTTTGTAAACATACAATTTTACAGACGTAAAATACACCCAGACTCAGAACAATCATTTGTAGATCGCATAAAGAGTTGTGGAGTGCGAATAGTATTGACTATTTTCTTACTTCTTCTTCTTACATCTGAAGAAGTGCTAGAACAGAGAAGATGTTGGTACCTACCTATTACGGTCTGAAAGTTCTTTAATATTGTTTATGGCGGCAGACGAGCTATGGTCTACCTCATGGTAGATCTAATATCAAATTTGATATATGCATACATGCAACAACAGATTTTTTTCAATATCAAATTTTTACACAAGAAAGTTGGTCATACCTTCAGTACAATATTCACTAGCTTATCCATACTAATTGACTCTGATACTTCTTTCGGCAACAAACTAATTCTTTTCCACCTGTGGTAATGTCCGTGAGAGTACTCCAAAGCCGCAACCAAATAATTGCCAATACAAACCCTAACCAAACCTCTGATTTGTGGATCATTATGATTCTCCAGCAACAAAAACACATCACACATCGGTTGGTACTGAAAATTCTCAGTCATATCCATATGTTTATCATCCTCTAAATTCTGAGTCGCAACTTCCATTATTTCCTTGCTTTGCACTTCGTTAGTTCTTTTCAACAATCTTTTGGGCCTTACTTCTTTCTTGTCAATGTCTTTCAATGCATCTAAATGGTCCAAATTTGTTGTAGATTCACCAAAATGATCGAATTTCATGTCTAGATCAATGCTTGAAGACAATACGTCTCCACTACTAGACATCGGGTAACCAGTTGTTGACAATGGATCGTTGCTGGCCGTCATATTGGAATTAGTAGTAAAATTACTATTAGTCATATTAGGATTAGTACTATCTGTATTCATACTAGTAGCCAAATCTTTAACTTTACTATCTAGTATGTTGCTTGGTACATCTTTGGAGCTTTTCTGTTCAATGCTATCAGATTTGCTATCTTTTTTTGATATTTGATGTGAGGTCTGTTGGCTGTCCATACTTTGGTTCAAAAGGTCTTGGCTTAAAGATTCCGTTAACGAATCTTCATAGCAGACGTTCCTTTCAAGAATGAAATCGTTTATGTGATCTTGGTTGGAATCCGTGCATTCCGAAGATCCTAAAACAAATGCATCATATTAAAGCATCTTATTCTGGTACAATAAATTTTAGCATTAAATGTAGATGATGTAGTGATTTTTGGTGCCGTGTGGGGCCGGCACCAAGAATAGCTCCACCCCGTCTCTTCCTATGGGAGTCGCAAAAGCCTACTAAGGGATTACCGGGAGACCGGGCAGCAGCGTTCCCCTGTGTACTAAAAACATCCACTGCGATCGCCAACCCGCCTGCCAAGCGTGGCGATTATGGTTAAACCCCCATTTTGGGGAGGCCTATGTCCAGCAGTGGACGATGAAAGGCTGATGGATTGGTAGTGATTTAGACAAAAACGATGCGTCTAATTGCCTCCGCACAGAACTATCCACAAATATGGACCGTCAGACTCCATGTACTCTTTATTCATTTCATGGATGAGTAAGGGAGTTTATGGCACGTCATGCCAAGCGGTCGACACCCTGTCACATACTCCAGTAAATTTATGAATTTACTGAAAATTACGGAAATGTATAAGGCTAATAAAGTATCCGACGGGCCTCGTGGCGTAGTCGGTAGTGTAAGACTTCCATGCACGAGGTCGTGGGTTCGATTCCCCACTCAAGACAAATATTTGTGTGATGAATACAGATATTTGTACTACGTCTGGGTGTTTTCTATATATTATATGTATGTAATCCGTAATCTGGTACCCATAGCACAAGCATTAAGCTTAGTTTGGGACCAGAGGACGTTGTATGAAAAATGTTCGTGAATATTTATATTTTATTTATTCCACTAACGTACAGTTTACATGATGATGAAAATCCGGTCCAGATACAACAACAACAAGGGTGTGTAAGGGATGATTAAGAAAGTAATTTTAAACAGACATCATCTGCGAAGGAAGAGAGACTAAAGCCTTTTTATGGCGGGAAAATGTACTGAACTGCACACCCCGGTGACAGAGAACAAAATAGTAGTGTGGGGCATTTCATCTACTGAATAACCCACCATGTGCCGCCTGGGCTCGGCGGACGATACTGCGGTGTTATTCAGATACCAACTTAGAAGATTAGAATATGACGCAGAAGACCAGTTCCCCTTTCAAGCAAAAGCTAATGTCCGACAGTGAAACATTTAAGCAACTATATGAAAAAGCATCACTTACTTATCATCACACCATCTCCCTTGCGGGTTAGAAAAAAAGGATAGGGTGCCAAAAAGCTCTATTCTTGCATAATCTCTGGCTTCCTCGACATTCATAATTCTCTTCATCAACACTCACCGGTTTCGGAGACTCGCTAACAGCATCTTCCTTCAATACATTAACGATTTGAACTGGGTAGGTGAGTCTCGGTCTGCCACCGAAGGAATGTTACATAGTTCCAGTGGCCTGCCAATAAAGGCGGGAGCCCCTCACTACCCTGTTGCCCCGAATGACGGGGTGTGCGGTTAGGAAAATTTTTCCCCGCATTAACAAAAAAAAAAGGATGTACAGGATGGTATAGGGGGAGACCGAGACTATCGTTTGGGGCAACGACCAGGGTAGTGTGGGGCTTGCACCTGCACCCTCTAAAGAAACCCGCGGTGTGCCGTCTCTCTGCCTTTATTGGCGGGCCACTGGAACTATGTTACATTCCTTCGGTGGTATCCTGTACATCCTTGCATTTTCATATTATAGATCACTCGTCCAGATCGATTACCATCTTAAATTGTTTGAGCAAAGCTACCGAAACAGACTTACCAGAAATATTATGATATTTGGCATCAGCATCTTTATCCAAGTACATAGTCAGCGCTTGTGGGTACAACCGCAATATTTCCGCTAAACAATTCAGAGCTGATGACTTTAACGAAACTCTTATTGACCTGAAAATAAGTTGTTTTTATACCATGTGAGATGCACAACTATTTATGAAATATGAATCCTTTTCGATACGTAATTACATTTTGATATCATTTGACATAATCAATTAAAAAAAATATATTAAATAAAACTTTTGATGACGAAAAATTAACAAAACAAAATGCACAATATATAAATTGAACTAAATGTCAATGAATTTTACAAATTGGAATGTCAAAATAAAAGAGGCATCACTCGCGCGTCGCCATCTCCAAGGAGGTGGATACGAAGGATATTAAGGAGAAGATAGGTAGGATACTAAGGAGAGGATAGATAGGATAATAAGGGGAGGAAAGGGAGGGGATTTGGACCTCTGGCGCTCTCACTCACCATACGAAACACAACGGTAGGAGTAACTACCGTAGTTTCACGCTGATCTTTTGTGACAGGTTGGTACTTCCCCAACCGAGCTAGCCATACATATAAGCTCTACCACTAGAATACTGTATTAAGAAAATATTTAGGTAATGTTTTTTGCTTTTTGTGGTCTAACCTGTCAGGTATAACTCCGCCTTTGTTTCCTGTGAGGAGGAACTTGGAAACCAATAGCCTTGAGCAGTATTTGAGCAGAACATCGTCGTCTTCAGCTGACCCAATATTTACTTGTAGCTGTAATAATATATTACGGATATATAACTTGCAAAGACAATGTATTTAATGTGGATATAGATTGCATAATGTTGAGTCATCTGCCCATTCCTCGGCTCTCAGAGCACACTAAGAAAATAACATTAAACCTTCGCGATGACTGCATCCAAAAGCTAGTTTTTAGATGATATCTCAGGTTAAATATAGAGGCGGGATGAAATGTATACCAGTTTTTAAGTCTAATCAAGAGCTATATATACTCGTATATCGGGAACCTGAATCTAAAAACTAGCTTTTGGCTGCGGCGGAGCCGTGGGCAATGATTTTATATATTAATTAAACATAATAAAATCTTATATTGTGATTATTATGCATGTCTGGATAGATATAGAATTGATAATTTTGTCAATACCAAAATTTTTACCAAAAGCTAGTTACCTTTTTTCTACTTCTACGATTTATCTATAATTTATAAAGCTATGAAAGAGTCTGTACATTAGGAGGATTTGATGTTTTTTTTTTTGTATGATAGCTCTTGATTAGAGGAACACAAAGTACGAAACTCATGCCCAAAATTGAGAGACAGAAAAAAAGGTAGAAAAAAAAATTGTGCGAAAATGCGTAATCGAAAATAATAGTCTTGAGCAGAATTAAACTTGGAAAACTGGTATCTACAACTTTTTTCTGATGGGCCTCGTGGCTTAGTCGGTAGTGTAACCGACTTCCGTGCACCGTTCGATTCCACTTGATTTATGTGATGAACACAGATATTTGTACTGCGTCTGGGTGTTTTCTATCTATTATATGTATGTATTTACAAAAAAGTTTGGGACCAGAAGATGTGTGAAAATGTCTGTGAATATTTATTTATTTATTTTAGCCGGAGGCTGTGGCTAGAAAAAAGTTAAAGCTAAGAAAAAATTGTATACCTTAACACTGCCATCAGGGACCGTAGGCTGTATATGATCAACTTCGTCTTCCTTCTCGACTTCAAACTCTTGCAGCTTCTCTGATAAATCTTTAGTTAATTGTTCTGTACTAGGTATTTCTATCTCTGCCTCGGATACTGGGGAATCTGGGGTCTGCAACAGATAACTTAAAATATATCTTCATTTCCACAAGTAGAAAGTACTGGTGTAAAGATGCGAAAGGGAATGCTCCTATGATTCCAGACGAGCAACTGGTTATACAATGCGACAGTAAAGGATGTAGGGAGACCGAGATTAACTTAACTAGACCAAATTGATCATGTATTGAAGAAAACCGGCGAGCGTGTATAAAGAGCGAGAAACGTATGCAAGAACAAACTATTGTGAAAGTGGAAAAAGAAAGACTATCTAAAAGCCATTGTGAAGTGGAGATTGGGAGTCGCCGTCGGTGACTGCGATGGCTTAGCGCTCTAGAGCACTTCCCCGGATTGGAAGGGACACAGGTTCGAATCCCGCTCGCAGTAAATCTCTCTTTTTCCACTTTGACAATAATTGATTTATTATATGCGATGTTTATTAGTACAAGACATTGCACGCCGGGGCCCTCACCAAATATAATCATATGCAAACGTACATTACTTAGCGGTTTTAGAAAATCTGCTATTCGTACCTGTATAGTGAGGTCTTCAACACTCAAACTTGGTGTGTTGAACTGTAACAAGCTACCAAGTTGTAGTGCCCCCGAGAATGACAACTCTAACGGTTCCCGCATTTCAGATTGCGGGCTGGGCGCACACCTGGATGATATTATAGTTGACGTACCTGAAATAATAAAGTAAATATATTAGAATATTTTAATGTGAAAATAGAAATAGATACCAATGTAGGAATCAAACTCAGGACTGAAAATCTGCTCCAAAATATTGATCACATCTTATATTGTAATCTTTTTATATGTTTTTTAAGCATTTAACATGATCCTGCTGTGTTAATTTATATGGGTAAGTAAGCATGTGAAATGCTTACAAAAAATATATAAAAACGTTAAAATAATTATAGGGCTGCGTCATCATTTGGTATGAATCTTAATTGTGACAATTAAGATTGGTCGGAATAATGTATGCAAATACATCCACAGATGGCGCCGGGGTCACCGAAGACATTAAGACGGAATGTGTTATCGAAATTCGCAGTCCCGAGCAATTGTCACGATGGCTGAATTGGCAAAGCATATGGGACCGTAATTCCTGCTTGTGACTGTTATTTTTGATTACACATTTTCGCACTTTGTGTTAAGATCTCATACTCTTTTTTTACACTATAGGGGTGGATTTTTTTTTATTCCAAGGAAAGGCAGGTGGAGAGGAAAAATACACTCACCATACGAAATACAACAGTAGGAGTAAGTACCTACCATTTTTACATGCTTATCTTCTGTGAGAAGGTGGTACCGGCCCATTTATGCTGGGAGAAGCAAGGCACCACTACTATTAAGAGCTAATAAACTTACTAATATTCCTCCTGTGCCCTTTCTCGCTCTGCCTATCATCTAAGCACACGCTTCTGGGATGTTTTTCGAGCAATACTCTTTTATACTCTCCGGAAGCCAATGATAAGAGAACCGTGAAACACTCCATTACTGCATTTTGTACGTTGTGTTCCTGTGCTTGAGCTATATAATGTATACAGAGCTGGTACAGCTGGAACAGAAATTTATTATTACTAAACTAATACGATAAACATGTTTTTATTTAAGCTGAAATATTGTTTGGTTGGTTGAACACAATAATCTCTGAAATTACCAAGTGGATTTTAAAAATGATTCTTAGTATTCATAGCCTACTTATCAGGGAAAGCTGAAAAAAATACTTGGAAATTCAAATTCAAAAAATCTTTATTTCATTAGCATTTAAAATCTTTGAGAGTTTACTATATTAACATACCACACTATGGTCCTTAGGAATGAAGCACATGGATAAATGGATAACCAAGTTGCTGCCCCGTTTGTCACTGCACTTAGGAAGGGCATGGGGATAGTACTGGTTTTGTTCTTCTTACTTACAGACCAGAATATACAAAATGTTTCACGGATGAATAAACCAGAGAAGAAACTTAAACTGAGCATGAAATTTGAGTACGAAATTGACTGCACAGATGGCGGAGTGGTTTAGATACCGGCCTTCCGCTCAAGTGTTTGATTCCCACACAACACACACTTTGTGTGATAAATGATTGTTCCGAGTCTAGGTGTACTTTGCGACCGTGAAATTGTATATTTGTACAGTCCCCTGTGATACAAAGATTATCCCTTAGTGCAGGGTGTTCTCTTTAAAAAATATATGTTAGATGGTATGGTATGACTTACTTCTAAATAATCCTGTACAGAGAAGAGGTCGTTCTCTGCAAACTTCGCAATATTATTGATCTGGAAAATGGCTTTTATGACACAAAACCATCCCATCACAGCTGAACTATCGTTGATAGCTGGCCATAGTCTTTCTGTAAAATTTAGAGAAGACAATTTTAAAACAGTGTTAGAGACTTTGCTTTATCTCAAAGACTCGAATGGGGATATACATAGGCACCCTCTTACAGAAGACCCGCATAGTACACATGGAACAACGATTAGGTACTACTCCTAAAAGGAGCGAGTGCTGAATAAATGTTAAGACTATATTAAGTGATAAATTTCTATAGTCTATACACAATAATGTATTGATAGCAGTAAACTTATTAAAAAAACTACAGAACAGATTTTGATGAAACAGTGTTCGTATGATAGCTCTTAATCAGACTTAAAAACTGTTGTACATTTTATCCTGCTACTATATAAGGAACCTGAGATGTAAACAAAAAACTAGCTTTTGGTTGCGGCGGAGACGCGAGCAAAGGCTAAATAAATTCATAATATATATTTCAGAGTCATTATATACATTGTGACATTTGAATGTAAATTACTTTGAACAAAAACAGAAATATATACTAATAGTTTTTCCATTGAATAGTAGTTAGTGCTATTGCACGCATCATAAGCGAAGCGTTGAGGTGGGTACTACTGTCACTTCACACAAAACAACTGATTTTTCAAACTTAAAATGTCTCTAGATCATAGTCCGGAGCGTGCGTAAGTTACACGAGCTGTCATGTCGGACAGACAGCTTGATGTGCTCTGTGTAACAGAGATCAAGCGAAAGGGTAGCGACGCCTGTGATCTTCCTGGTGGCAGGTTAGCTCTGTGGTCTGGTATACCGCAGAGCGATCGGGCCAGCATGGGAGTGGGGGTGTTGCTGTCCGCTCGCTTGGCCTCAGGTGTGAAAGATTACGGAATGTTTGATCCCAGACTTCTATGGGTCCGAATAAAACTAGGTGTCACCAGGGTCTTCATGGTCGCAGCTTATGCTCCCGTAGGCTCTTCGGTGGCATAGGATCTAGAGAAGTTCTGGGATAATCTTAGGGAAGTTCTGGATTTGGCAGAAGCTAGTGAACGCGTGATCGTATGCGGAGACTTGAATGGATGGGTTGGGACCAAGCGTCCAGACTTCGAGGACGTGCTTGGTTCATTTGGTGATAAGAGAGTGAATGATGCAGGTAGGCTCATTGCGGATGTATGTATGGAGAGAAACCTTATTGTGTCAAACACATTTTTTCAACATAAGGACATCCATATATATGTGGAGAAGGAATGAACAGAGTAGTATGATAGATTTAATTCTGGTAGACAGTCGCCTCCGAAGTAAAATTCTGGATACAAGAGCCTACAGGGGTCCCACTGTCGACACGGACCACTATCTTGTTATTGCGAGATTTAGTGGTCTGTTCAGAAAGTGGAGACACTGGCGAGAGCGTGTCCACTTCGGAGGGCTTGAAAGAATAAAGATTGAAAAGTTGCAAGAAGAGAGTGTAAGAGCAAAGTATGTAGAGGGTGTCCGTGAACGGCTGACAATGGCAAGTCAGCCGAGATCTTACATAGAAGAATGCTGGAGAGTATTGAAAGATAGTATGGTAAATACAGCGAAAGAAGTATGTGGATGCTCAAAGAAGCATAGGAAAGTGAAAGGTGATGCATGGTGGGATACGGAAGTAGCAGCTTTCGTAGACCAAAAGAAAAAAGCGTGGCTGGACTATGTATCTTCTTTGAACCTGAGTGCAAGTATGAAAGAACAGAAGAAAGAAATATACCGGCAACGTAAGAATGACACTAAAGCCTTAGTGAAAGAGAAGCGTGATAGAGCAAATATGATTGCAGAAGAAAGGCTGATCAAAAACTTCGAGAGCAACACCAAACTTTTCTGGAGGGAGGTGAAGAAATCTCGGAGCGGTTGGTCAGCTTTCAGAATGAATAAAATAAGGTTTAAAGGTGGAGACATTCTTACGCAAACACAAGATGTGTTAAGCCGATGGAGTGAATATTTTGGAGATATGTATGCAGATGTTCAGGGTGATGCTGGTGCCACATGTGGTCTAACAGATCAGCATTCGGTACCGGCATCCTCTGATGACATTAGTATGGATGAAGTTGAATGGGCGATTAGAAGTTTGAAAAATGGTAAGGCAGCGGGTATTGATATGGTGTCTGCTGAGATGATCAAGCTTGGAGGCTCATATGTCTGGGAATCCTTCCTGATGCTTCTCAATTTATGTCGGAGCTCAGGAATGGTTCCCAAGGACTGGAGAAGCGCAGTCATCGTGTCCTTGTTTAAAAACAAGGGTTCACGTTATGACTGTGCAAACTACAGGGCCATAAGCTTGACCAGTTTGGCGGCCAAAGTGTATGGTAAGATTATTGAAAGGAGAATGAGGATGGTGTCTGATGAATTATTGTGTGAGGCACAAGGAGGTTTCAGGTGTGGACGAGGATGCATGGATCAAGTGTTTTCTCTGCGCAACATTGTGGAGAAGCATCTGGCTGTAGGCCAGAGGGTTTTCTGCAGTTTTGTGGATTTGGAGAAAGCATTTGACACTGTTGTACGAAAGGAACTTTGGGACATTTTGCCGGAGTATGGTATTAACGGTAGACTGCTACTAGCGGTGCAGTCCAACTACATGGACTGCAGAGCTTGTGTGTGGCTGGATGATGGAATGTCACCCTGGTTTGATGTCAATATCGGCGTTAAACAGGGCTGCGTTCTATCAGCCAGACTGTTCATCATATATCTGGATAAATGTCTACAAAGGTTGAATGAAATGAATGTGGGAGTTCAGATGGGCGACTCAGTGGTTAACTCTCTGCTATATGCAGACGATGCGGTCCTATTAGCGCAGTCTGCGACTGACCTGCAAACCCTAGTCGACGTAATGGCAGAAGATTGTAATAAAAGGGGCCTAAGTGTGAATGTGAGCAAAACCAAAGTAATGGTTTTTGAAAGAGAAGAAGCCAGAATAGATGTTAGAGTAGCAATAGGAAATGGTGTGCTAGAACAAGTGGATGAATTTGTATATCTTGGATGTGGATTCAGTCGGGATGGAAGGTACACCACTGATGTAGAAAGAAGAGTGAATGCGGGAAATAGAGTGAACGGAGCATTGGGACAACTTCTCGGCAGCCACCACCTCAGCCAGAAGGCACATGTCGCAATACACAACGCAGTGCTTGTCCCAACGTTATTATATGGAAGCGAGAGTTGGGTATGTAAAAAGGAGCATGAGAGTAAAATCAATGCGGTCGAAATGCGATCTCTGTGGAGAATCTGTGGAGTGAGGCTGACTGACCGCATTCGTAACAATGACGTAAGAGAGCGAGTAGGTATGAAAGAGAGTATTGGTGTAAAGATGCGAAAGGGAATGCTCCGTTGGCGATCACAGTGGATGTTGTTAATACTCGAAGGAGTGCTGCTGCCCACTCCCCCGGTATTCCCTCAGTCGGCTCTTACGACTCCCATGGGTGGAGGGGTGGGACAATTTTAAAGCCGGCCCCCACGGCTAATCTACCTTATTTAGTGAGAAATACTTCTATAGAACCAATATAATAGTACTTCTTAAAATTAGCGCCATCTATATATAAGACATGAGAACCACATTAGTACTTTTTGAAATTAGCGCTATCTATGTGATTTATTGAAAATTACTTAGTACGGTCTCGGGTTCGATCCCCGGGTCGGGCAATGTAATTGAGCTTTTTCCTAAAAAGAAAAATTCTCAGTAACAGCCCGGAGTTTGCAAATGTGCCCGGTAGACGTCAATAGGCTCGCCCCCTATCACGTGGGACTTAAACATAGCTGGCGAGTCATGGGTGTGTAATACACCTCTGCCTACCCCTTCGGGGAATACAGGCGTGATGCTATGTTTTTTTTTACTTAGTACGACCAAGCCATTATTAGTTTTGGATTTTCCAAATTTTTGTACATAATTTCCACACTTATTTCCTTTACCTACCTTTTTTATGTTTATTTTTTTCTTTTGTCTCATGTCGTCTTTAATATAGTAAATATCGATTCAATAGTAGACCAAATAACAGGCAATATATGTTTGTTTATATTTTTGTAATTAATTAAAACCATGTTGTGTAGTCACTATGCAACAGTTCTTGTGGAAATTTATTCCATCAATATGTTATTATTATAAAAACAATTTACCAAATACTCTTGCCAATATGTTGGTGAGCAGCGGTTCACGATGTGAACATAAATGTGCAATACACGTAGATATTCCGCGTCTTACTGCAGGTTCTGAAGTTTCCACATGGGATAACAGTGCTTTTGCGAGCTCTGTAATACAAAACAATTATACATAACATCGATTTTCAATTATAGAATTCACATTTTTGAGAAGTTACTTAAGGGGTCGTCCATTAATTACGTGAAATTCATCATTCGCCAAAAATCATGAAACATTACAAGGACTGGGTGGTGTAGTGAGATATCAGTGTATTTATTTAGTCGAGATTCTTTCTATTCATTTCGAGAGATGTATGCAAGAATACTTTGTGCCTTTTAGCACTCTGTTGTCTCTGCCTACCCTGCAAGGGAGATGACGTAAGTAAGTAAGTCAGTATTTAGTCATCGAACGCGCGATTTCTGAACAACTAAAAAGCCGCGTGTGAGCTTGAATTAGGTTATACTTACCTGTATCTAAAAATAATAATATGTTGAAATTTTTAAGATACTTTGTACTAAAAAAATTCACGTGATTTTTTTTTGGACAGTGCTAAGCCTCTCCACGTAGGTATCACTCGGAGTGTGAAGAAATGCTAAAAAACCAACACGTGATTTATGGACTATCCTTAACACTTTGGTATTAATTGTGTCGACAACACATTCCTTCTTAATATCTTGGGTGTCGCCTGCACCATCTGTCAGGCGTATTTGCATACATTATTCCGATCGGGTGAGCTTCAGGTGAATAATTCCAATTAAGATTAATTCTGGTTAAAAAGGAAATATAACCAAAAAATTTGCTTGTTAAAATCAAAAACTATTTGTTATGCAAAATCCATTGTACCTGAGATTTCTTCATCAGTAGTGTACTCAGCCAAAGCACTTAATATCCTGGGTAAGTTGTTCTCCAAAGCCTCCACAATGAGTTGTATCTCTGTAGTATGCCGCACTATTTGGCTGAGTTTAGGGAATAAAGTTTGTGCTTGAACTCGAATCTTGCCCACACCAGGGCGAAGCCAGCAATCGCCAAGACATATACGAGAGAGGGCAGCACGAATCCATCTACAGGAAATGCATTAATGATACAGAAAAAATACAAAAAATTTGTGGATCATAAATTGAACTTAACTTTTTAAGGCTCGAAAGTGTTCGCAAGAGATCTGTCTGTTGGTCACAGTCAGTTGACTAAACTGAGGACCAACAACGGCACTGTCATTTCTTCTCGAGATGAGATTTTGGGAGGGGTCCAGCAGTTCTATGGGCAGTTGTACAGATCCCAGAGCCCTGCTGTTGGCTTGGTCCAAGACCCCAGATCCAAGCTAACTCGGCACTTTACCGAAGATATCCCGGACGTCAGCCTGTACCAGATCAGAATGGTGGTGGTGCTGTTCTTCAAGGAAGGTGACAGAACCCTCTTGAAGAACTATAGACCCATCTCGCTCTTGAGCCACTTCTATAAGTTGTTTTCGAGGGTCATTACAAATCGACACACGCGCAGGCTTGACGACTTCCAGCCTCCCGAACAAGCCGGTTTCCGAAAAGGCTGTAGTACCATAGACCACATCCACACGCTACGCCAGATTATACAGAAAACCGAGGAATACAATCAGCCTCAGTGTCTAGCGTTTGTGGACTATGAGAAAGCCTTTGATTCGATCGAAACTTGGGCGGTGCTGCAGTCCCTTCAGCGGTGCCAAATTGACAATCGGTACATCGAAGTGCTGAAATGCTTGTATAGAAACGCCACCATGTCAGTCCGTGTTCAGGATAGGAGTACGAAACCGATCCAACTGCAGAGAGGTGTTAGACAGGGAGACGTTATGTCCCCGAAACTCTTCACCGCTGCATTGGAAGATGTCTTCAAGCTCTTGGACTGGACCGGATTCGGCATCAACATCAATGGCGAATACATCACTCACCTTCGATATGCCGACGACATCGTAGTCATGGCAGAATCGCTGGAGGACCTTGGCACCATGCTTGATGATCTCAGCAGGGTTTCCCGACTAGTGGGTCTCAAAATGAACATGGACAAGACGAAAGTCATGTCTAATGTCCATGTCATTTCAGCACCGGTCCTAGTCGGGAGTGCGCTTCTCGAGGTTGTCGACCATTATGTCTACCTGGGACAAACAGTCCAGTTAGGTAGGCACAACTTCGAGAAAGAGGTCAATCGACGAATCTAACTCGGCTGGGCAGCGTTCGGGAAGCTAAGAAAGATCTTCTCGTCCAATATTCCGCAGTGTCTGAAAATGAAGGTCTACGACCAGTGTGTGTTACCAGTGATGACACACGGAACAGAGACGTGGTCTCTGAATGTTGGCCTCATATCAAGGCTCAAAGTCGCTCAGCGGGCCATGGAGCGGTCTATGCTTGGTATTTCCCTACGTGATCGAATCCGTAATACGGAGATCCGTAGGAGAACGAGAGTGACCGACATAGCCCGCGGGGTTGCCATGCTAAGTGGCAATGGGCAGGCCACATCGCTCGACGAACCGATAACCGTTGGGGACGAAAGGTTGTCGAGTGGCGACCACGTATCGGACGGCGCAGCGTAGGGCGGTCCCCCACCAGATGGACCGACGATCTGGTCAAAGCTGCGGGGAGCCGTAGGATGCGGTCGGCACAGGACCGCTCGTTGTGGCGTTCTCTTGGGGAGGCCTATGTCCAGCAGTGGACGTTGAAAGGCTGATGGAGGGATGATGGATGAAATTGAACTTAACCTTGTATAAATTACTATTCATCTACAGGATGTTCGGTGGCAGATTTATGTGTTTAAAAGCAGATGTACCATTTCACGCCACATTTACGACGAGAGTGCGGATTATCAGTCACAATATCGCAGTGGTCGGAAAAAATCCGCGCGTACGCCAGTAAGGCATTTATTAATAGAGGGGATTATAAAGTAATATACAGTGGTACCTCGAGATACGAGTGCCTAAGATACAAGTTATTTGAGATACGAGCTGTCGAGCGAGCGAAGTTTTCTTTTGAAATACGAGAGACATTTGAGATACGAGGAACGGCCAGCTGCGACTCTACACACGGCCCACCAGTTTACTGCGCCTGCGCCTCGTGCAGGTGTGTGAGTAGCTGACTTGGCGAGGCAGTATGGGCGTAGTACTTCAACGATATGCAGTGCTTAAACAAAAGGAGTCGATAAGGGGTATAACGTCAGCTAAGGGCTAAATGACCAAAATACAAAAATATGTATGCATACTTTTATAAAAAACCAGTATTTTTGCTTTACATTCTCTTTTATTATGTTTTTTATACAATATTTGTCATTCATAAATACATTTTGCTTATTCAAAAATACGTAACAAAAACTTTTACAACGACAATTATTAGTGTGATAAACACAGATATTTGTACTGCGTCTGGGTGTTTTCTATCTATTATATGTATGTATTTACAAAAAAAAAGTAATATATGTATTATATACGTAATCTGGTATTACGGATATAATACATATATTAAATGTAACCCATAGCACAAGCGTTGAGCTTATTTTGGGACCAGAGGATGTTGTGTGAATTTGTCCATGAATATTAATTTATTTATTGGGGGGTAGCATTTTTGGGATTAATGGCGTTTCAATTAATTTCAATAGAAAAAATTGCTTTGAGATATGGGCAAATTAACATTATGAGCAAGGTTACGGAAGAAATTAAACTCGTATCTCGAGGTACTACTGTATTTCAATTATTAAGTAAAAAAAAATAAAACAAAACTATGGCCATAAAGCCTTTCACTCATATATCCGCCAGCGTATATCATCTAAAGTAAGCATCCCACCAGCAATTAGAAACCAAAATGGCGACTTAGTGACAAAACCCTGTGACATTGCCGATGCTTTTGCCGTAGAATTTCAGAAAGCCTATACTAGTGAACCAACAATATACCAACATAATATACTGTCAGTAATCTCAGCATTACATCTTGAGACGTCTCCGGGACCAGACCATATACCAAACTGCATTTTAAAAAACTGTTGCCAAACTGTTGCTCCTGTACTAACATTACTAATGAAAAAATCATTCCAAAATGGATATTTACCTCAAGATTGGAAACATGCAATTGTCACACCAATTTTTAAAAAAGGAGATAAAACTTCTGCACAAAATTTTCGCCCAATCAGCCTTACTAGTTCAGTAATAAAAATTATGGAGAAAGTGATAAGTTCGCAACTTACAGAATTTCTTAGGAAGGAATCTGTCGTATCTGCCAAGCAGCATGGGTTTGTCCAGGGAAGATCCACCATAACCAATCTATTGTCATGCTTACACACCTGGACCAAAGAATTAGATGCGAATAGACCAGTTGATGTGATATATCTAGATTTTGAAAGAGCATTTGATAAAGTTCCACATAAACGCTTATTACACAAACTTGAACATTTTGGTATACGAGGCAATCTTCTTCACTGGATAAAAAACTATCTGACTGGTAGAACCTTCCAGGTACGCATAGGAGACTCACTTTCACAATGTAGACCTGTGTTGAGCGGTGTCCCACAAGGTTCAGTCCTCTCAGCCCTCCTATTTGGAATCTACATAACAGACCTTGTGGAACTAATAGAATCACAGTGTGCATTCTTTGCAGATGATGGTAAGTTCTTTGCCAATCCCATGATAAACTCAGGCAAACTACAAGAAGATCTAAACAGAATACAGAGATGGACAAATGACTGGATGATTAAATTAAACACTTCCAAATGCAATGTCCTACACCTTGGAAAACCTAACCCAAAAATTGAATATAACCTGTTTAATACCCCTTTAAACACAACCAGCCAACAAAATGATCTGGGAATAATTATGACTCATAAATTGAAATGGGAGGATCACATTATCTCTATAGTAAAAAAAGCCAACTATTTTCTTTATGTTATACGAAGATCATTCCAATCAATAACAATTGAACTCTTTATTAAAATATATAAAACATATATAAGGCCATTGTTGGAATATGGTTTTCAAATCTGGACCCCATATCTAAAGAAGGATATCAATCAGCTGGAAAGTGTACAACGAAAGGCGACAAAGATGCCAGCTGCCCTAAGAAATAAGCCATATGAACAAAGACTACGCATCTTACACCTCACCACTCTACAGGAGAGCCGCTGCCGAGGAGATCTGATCGAAACATATAAAATCCTCACTGGAAACTATAACTTTCCAAACCTACACAATGCATTTGTAATGAAAGAAATCCATAAGTCATCTCGAGGACATCAATCTAAAATAGCACGGTTACTATCAAAAACCAACACTGCACATCACTTCCTTACCAATCGAGTAGTTCACAACTGGAACCGTCTGCCCCAAGAAGTTGTCTCTGCGACTTCAATCAACTCCTTTAAAAACAAACTAGACAATTGGATAATAAACAAAAAAGTGTTGTTGAGTGATTAGTGAAATATGATACGAAACAACTTTCAACTCTGTGATATAGATACATCAGCATGTGCTGCTCATCTATAAATAAATAAATAAATAAAAATCTAAAGTAGGAATATATAAAAATGCATGAATTATATATAAAATCATCAAGGGACTGCAAATGGATTGCAGATTTCCTTCATAGTTAGAGCATTCAAATGCTGATGAAATTGGGAGAGTACAAACTATCTTTTCATCCTGCATATCACTTGAGTTGTTAGAAATATGAATGAGAATGACAGGCGGCTTGGCCGTACACTTGGTTGAGCGGCTAACACTTAACATTGCATAGACATGCAATGTTAAGTGTCAACCGCCTGCTCATATGATGCTCATTAGAATGTTTTTGTGAAAAATAATAGTAAAAATGATAATTTTAATTTCTTTTTATTCAGCCAGTGTCCATATTTAACATTATTTAATAAAAACAATTAGAAACAAGTTAATAAAAACAAATTCTATGCTAAACTAGGTATTGTACACGAGCGGGATGAAGATTAAAATAATACAACTAAGAATAACATAAATACAAACCTTGCATTTCTGCTGTCATCAATTTGGTTCTGCAGGAGTATATTGATTTTGTGTGAATGAAATGCAAATCCACCAACCACAGCTCTATTTAGTGCTTCGTCACCCACAAGGCGTATTTCTGCCTAAAATCAGATATTATTTATAAAGCCATGAGAGTCAAATTAAGATTGGGAGAGAAACATCATGCTACAAAGACAGAATCTATAGGCAGGGTCATAGTTTTCCATAGCAGTCTAGGCATGTAGCAATAATCCCTCATCTAAACACAGTGATCCCTCAACGAAGCACAATAACACAATGTGATAACAATGAGATTTTGTGTTTTAGATCCAGCTGACCGCCTCCATGGTTCAGAAGACAAGCCCTGCACTAAGGAATAATTCTTATATCAGGGAGACAATTACAAAATGTCACGGACATAAAGTACACCCAGATTTAGAACAGCCAGTTGTGGATCACACAAAGAGTTGTCCTGTGTGGGAATCAAACCCACAACACTCAGGCGGGAGGCCGGTATCAAAACCACTATGCCATCTGTGCAATCTGATTTGCGGTAAGGTAGAAAGATAATGATGATGTATACTGGTACTAACTGTAGCTACTTGAAATTTGAGTGTATGAAATTTCTAAATGCATTTGAACTGTCATAACATGAACTAACAGGATTTTTTTAGTACTACTACACAAGCCATAGTCTGTTAGATGGTAAGTTGTACCACTTCTGCATTTAAGAAATCTGGAGGCCTTCTTGTCAAGAAGACCATCACTCTTTTCCTTTTAAACTGAAGCAAAATAAATACAACAATAAAGAACAAATTGTGGAAAAAGAGAACTTTAGTGCTAGCGGGAATCAAACCTCCCTTCCGACCCGGGGAAGTACTGTAACCTCTAAGCAGGTTTGATTCCCAATCACACTAAAGTTCTCTTTTTCCACATTTCACAAATAATTTGTTCTTTAGTAGCTGAGCATGTCGAAGTGCTAAAATACAACAAGTTTGTTTTTGTATAATATACGGAGTGTACCCACTTAAAAGTCAACAACAAAATAAATATTAACAGGAAAGCTCAGTACACTTACCACCTTCATTACCAGATCAAGATGTTCACTCTTACTACATAATATTTTTAATTAATTAAGTTGAATAATATTATTAAAGAATTCTTCAAGGTTTTTGCAACAAAACAGTCAAGGTAACTTACACTATCATTGCTAGCCAAAAAAAGTAAGGTAGGTACAGCTGAATGTAGGAAATTCGCGTAATGTCGAGCGCAGTTTGAACGACTCCCTAAGGTTCCTAAGCATCTGCCCAGCGTCGCAGTAGCAGCTTGCAGCTCATGACTCCTAAAATTCAAAGAAATATCACGACACTGTCTAAACTAAACGTCTAAAATTAAATGCATAAAATTATCCATAAATTACTTAGCGGATGTCTCGTTCAGTTTCAAGAATTCTAAAGCTTTCTCAGCTTTTTCCAATATGTTCATGGCTGCTACTAATTAGCTGAAGATTTTATTTCATTGAATCCATGGATATTTATTATTATTGAATTATTTGAATTGAATTATTATTATTGAATTGAATATGATTAATTTTATTTGCCAAAAACGCAAACAATCGTGAAGTTAAGTGAAATCATTTTTTTTTTTTTAATGCTTTGGCAGAACCATCAGCCTGACAGAAACTTAAAAAAATCGTTATTCTCTGATCACAGGTAAGTTTAATTCATCAAAAAGTTGTAGTTGAAGTCAGTCATATAAAATTAGTCAGTCAAGACAAAGTCCTGCACCAGTAAAGCGATGGCGACCTTACTGAAGCTTCTATGGAGTTTAGGAAACAACAAGAAAAACACGTGAAGTCGCATTAAATCACTTACCAACACTTGTGCACATACACAAATAGTTAATAAGCAAAAGGCCATCACTTTTACACAATAATACTTGAAATAACACAAATTTAGGAAAATTATGCAGAGTGACGACATGATCTTCACGTTCCCAGACTGTCCCAGACACAGAACAATACTACTCCTACCGGAGGTCCCAGACCATAACTCTTGAAGTTAGTGTTGAGCGAATAGGATTGATTCATTTGAATGATCATTCAAATAGGTAGCTGTTGGAACTATTCAATTACAAGAAAGAACTATTTGAATAATTCAAATAAAAAATAATCATTCGAATATTTGTCTTCGAAAGACTTTTTATTTGTTGTCAATATGACATGAATTAAAAATCAACTGCCTTATTAACACAATTACAACTGCTACCATTACAAAAAAAAATATAGTTATGAAATAATTGAAATATTTTTAAGCATTTTGATATATATTTTTAGCACTTGACATGCACATACTTTTAACCCATTAAAAATATAAAGAGCACTGAGAACTCTAGACCTATATCAGCCCAGACTCTCTGACACATATCACATCGCCATTTTGATCTGTCAATGTCATCATCTATGACATCTACTGTCTCATTTGTTGGTAGAGTTTGTAAATCGGTAATTATTTCCCAAAAAAGTGTTATAACTTTGAGATTCGTCAGTAAAAATTGTAATATTTTCTTTTAACATACTATGTGTGTAAAAGTGAATGAATATACGGAATATAATGTGTGAAAACTATGGCCGGGTTGGTCACAAATACGCATTCTAATGTGTGTAAAAGTGAATGAATATAGGGAATATAATGTGTGAAAACTATGGCCGGGTTGGTCACAAAAACGCATTCTAATGGCTAAGCTTCCATTTGACGATAACCGGTAAGCAAATATTTGATATTTATTTCAGTTATTTAGATATTTTTATATATATTTTTAGCATTTGACATGCTTAGCACTATACATTAAACACAAAGTGAAATGTGTGTTATTTTCGATTTCACATTTTTCACTTTGTGTTTAATTTATTTCAGTTACTAAGTAAATTATAACTCATTTTCTAAACGTTTTGGTGCTTTTTTACAATAAAATAATAATGTAAGTGTTGTATGCAAGCAATAAATAGTACGTAGCCATCAACTGGATTTATCGATATCGATATTTTATGGACATCAACAATACTAACAATACTGACTTTACATATAATTAATATTATACAATTTCATATGTACACTGGTATATTTCTTTTTTGCAGATTTCAAAATTCACCTTAGAAACATCTGTTGCACTTGAAAAAAAAGTTATTGTCCAAGTAAGCATTATTGTGTATTTATTTATGTAGTTTTGACCAAATGGTCTCATTATAAGTAGTAATAGTTTTATAGAACCAAACTGATTTCGGCCGTCACGGCCACGGCTCTTCCAATATGCACATATTATTAGAGTACTAGTAACTTACTTGTTTTAATGCCTATTTTATCTTTGTTACCAGCAACATCGTCATCAAGATTTCAACAAGACGGAAAAGCTATAACATCACCTCGCAAGCAAAAATTAATTACAAAACTCAATACAATTTGGAATCAAATAAATAATCTTCAACAAAAAATTGATAATATTTCAACACCATACACATATATACATTAATGTTATGCAATATAATAAAAAATTTTACCCTATTTTTTAATCTTTTATTTGTGTAAAAAAAAAATATAAAATATTACTACGAAATCCAGGAATACAAGCTATAGCATATCGAGTATCGATAACTTTTCGCTAGTGAGTACATCACTAATTACGATGATATGTCGATGAGGTTGGTAGTATGTTATACGTCATGAATCTGTTAAGTCGGTAGTGGACTAGGCTGCAATTTTCATACATTGGGTATTTGTATGGGATTTCCGGTTTATTACTATACTCTTTTGTATGGGACTACCGCCCGACTCTTTTACGTAGTGATTAGGCATGAGACATACCTGCGAAATTCAATACCTGTTCCATAAGATACGGGTATCGCTACATACCCAGCACAGATACCGGGTATCAAAATACCTGTAAGTATCCGTCTTGGGTTACCGTTATACCTATAACAAATCTGTTCCAGCTATACCTGTTCCATGTAATTCTATGATGAGTTTTCGGTTATGTTCGATATTATGTTTCAATATCTAGATTGTTTCTTTTTTTATTGAAAAATTAGCAATCATTTTTATACTACTTCTGGGGGCAAACAAGTTACGGCCCACTCGATGGCAAGCGGATACTAGTGCGTGGCCGTCTCCAAGGAAATATATAGAAGGTCGATAGGAAAGATAATAAGGAGAGGATAGGTAGGATACTAAGGAGAAGATAGAAAGGATAATAAGGAAAGGGAGGGAATTTGTGCCTTCGGTGCTTTCACTCACCTTACGTAACACAACGGTAGGAGTAACTACCGTTGTTACAGGCTGAACTTTTGTGAGAGGGTGGTACCTAATTCCCCGATAGAGCGGGCGTATTCATGGGGGGACCTCAGAAACGATTGAGAGATTGAAGAGAACTTGAAGAGATTTATTGCAACTAATCGTTACGAGAAAATAGCTTTGCACAATTTACGCTTGTTTATATTCACCCTTATCAATAAAATGATCTCAATCCACATTGTTTAGTAGGCATCTTTATAAGTTTTATTTACAATAATATCTGTCAACTAAGTAATATAATTATATACTAATTACACTCTACAATTATTATTTTAGTGGTCATGAAAAAGAAAGGTCAATAGGTGAAAGTTGATAAAAACTCAAGGTCAGTAACGACATTGAATTGAATTTTGAGTTATTGCTTACTCCCGTAACCGTTCGGGTAAACTCCGCAAGGCGGCACGAGACCGACCACGCGCTACCGCGTACGACGGAGCGCGTACCCGCCATACCCGCCATACTAATGACGTAATACCCGCCGGGTACGTACCTACATACCCGTTCACTACATACCCAGTATCACAGAACGATTGATATGCTCTTTATAGTAGTCTGGAGTTTTGGCGGGAACACGAAGAAGATCATGTTGTCGCTCTGCATTATTTTCCTAAGCTTGTGTTATTTCAAGTATTAATGTGTAAAAGTGGCCTTTTGCTTATTAACTATTTGTGTATGTGCATAAGTGCTGGCAAGTGATGTAATGCGACATAACGTGTTTCTTCCTGTTGTTTCCAAAACTCCATAGAAGCTTCAGTAAGGTTGCCATCGTTTTACTGTAGCGTGACTTTGACTTGACTGACTTTATATGACTGACTTCAACTACGACTTGTTTGATGAATTAATCTAGTTTGGAGAATAATTATGTTTATAAGTTACTGTTAGGCTGATGGTTCTGCTAATGCCTTAAAACAAGTATAAAAAAAAATATTGTAGTATGCTAGTCTGTGATAATCTGATAATAAATATAGGGAGTTTTGGCGGGAACACGAAAAAGATTATGTCGTCGCTCTGCATTATTTTCCTAAACTTGTGTTATTTCAAGTATTAATGTGTAAAAGTGGTGGCCTTTTGCTTATTAACTATTTGTGTATGTGCATAAGTGTTGGCTAGTGATGTAATGCGACATAACGGGATTTTTCGTGTTGTCTCCAAAACTCCATAGAAGCTTCAGTAAGATCGCCATCGTCTTACTGGAGTGGGACTTTGACCTGAGTGACTAATTTTATATGACTGACTGCGACTATGACTTGTTTTCCGAACTAAACTTACGTGTGATGAGAGAATAACGATGTTTATAAGTTACTGTTAGGCTGATGGTTCTTCCAATGCCTTAAACAAATTAAAAAAAAAAAAAAAAAAAAAAATATAGCGATAAGTTGATTCGGTTTTCTGTAATTTTTGATTTTTTGCATATTATAAAGAATAAAACAATAACTAGGTAAGGTACTGGAAGCACCGTTAGACCAGTGGTCGGAGTTTATAGTTTGGTGATATGACATCGGAAGAGTCTCCCAAGTTTAACGTAATGCAGGGACTTAGACTAGTTTTGTCTAACGTAGAAACTGCAGTAGCCAAACGCAGCAAAGTAAGTATAGGTTTCTTTCATAAGAACCAATATGTATCTACATAATAAATTTCAGATCCTACTAAGATATCAATTGTTCAAAAATTCCAACTTTATTACAAATTGTTGATAGAAGTGCCAGATCATATATATCAGCCAAAAATGCTATCCCTAACCGTTTCACATTTTGTTTGGGATAAAAAGTAGGTCATGCCTTTTTCTGGATAGAGTATGTTAAATTTCACTATGAATGTTTGTGTGAAAACAGTTAGCATTAGGATTACTGCCAAAAGTCTAAGAAAACATATATTTATTGTTAAAATATGTAATAATTTATTTTTCAGGATCTGCCACAGGTTACCCCAAAAGTAGTTGCTGTATCTAAAGTAAGACCTCCTCCTGACGTTTTGGAGGTATATAAGTTGGGCCAAAGGGATTTTGGTGAAAATTATGTGAATGAATTATTTAATAAATCAAATGATCCTCTTATATTGGAAAATTGTAAAGAGATAAAGTGGCATTTTATTGGCCACCTACAAACAAATAAAATAAATAAAGTGTTAAGTGTCCCGATGTTGTATATGATACAAAGTGTGCACTCACAAAAATTGGCAGATAATTTAAATAAGCAGTGGGTAAAATATAGAAAAAATGAAGAGAGGTTGCCTGTTATGGTACAAGTTAATACAAGTAGAGAAGAAGGTAAGATATTTATATAAAGCTGTAACAGAGCTATGTCTGTACATTTATGATATTTCAGAAAAATTAATGTACTAAGCTATTTAGGAGTCTGAACAAAAATCCAGTTTGGGCATTTGATGTTAAGTGGTAACCGTCACTCATAATACATTGATCAAAATAACTAATAAAGACATTTTTGAAGATGGACATAAGGAAGACAGATGCTCAACTGACTTTAGTCTGCCTCAAGCGGTACAATATGCAACACGCATTTATTAGCATACATGAAGACCAAACTTCTGTCAAAAACAAGCCTTTGTGTCTTTTCTATATGCAAAAATGCTATAAAATCCATTGACCTAATAAATATGGATGTCGGGGTCTAGTACAAAATTTATGAAAAAAGTATCTCTAGTCAATAGGAATGTATATTAATACATACAAACTTCAACATTCTAATTTAAAACCTTTTAAGTGTTGAGTTTTTTTTGCAAGAATTTATTATGTAGCTTCTGCCAATAGGCCACCTTGATCACTTTATGCAACTTCTAGTAAATAGATAATACCTATTGTGTTGATGATTTATTTTTACAAATATTCAAAATTTTTTGTTATTAAAGCAAAATAATACTTGCAAATGATAAAACAATAGTCCATTTACTAATGTTTTTTTTTATACTACATGGGCGCCACCCATAAGCCAAAGCACCCAAAAGCATACCTGATGGTAAGGGGTTATCGTAGCCTATAGACGCTAGCAACGCCAGAGATATCACTTGCGCGTCGCCATCTCCAAAAGGATAGGGACAGGAGGTGGATAGGAAGGATAATAAGGAGAGGATAGGTAGGATAATAGGTAGAGGATGGTGGTGGGGGAGGGATTTGCTCTTCCGGCGCTCTCACTGACCATACGAAACAACAGTAGGCGTAAGTACCGTTGTTACACGCTGATCTTTTGTGAGAGCTTACCATCGCTTACCATTTTGCGGATATAAAATAAAAGAACGAACAGCTATCACGTTGCAACTAAAACACTAGTGATTCATCACCGGTAATGGAATTGGTGATCATTGCTTACCGTCGCCACGTGCGATACCTGTGGGAACGAATGGAGTAGGTAATTAGTTTGCATTTTTTCATCAGCAACTGCTGATCATGAGGTCTCGGGTTCGATTCCCGGGTCGGGCAGTGTCATTGAGTCTTTTCGTAAAATATCTCAGTAGCAGCCTGGAGTTTGGAAATGTGCCCGGTAGACGAAAATAGGCTCGCCCCCTATTACGTGGGACTTAAACATAGATGACGAATCGTGGGTGTGTAATACACCTCTGCCCCTACCCCTTTGTGGAATACAGGCTTTATGCTGGTTTTTTTTTGTAATTTTATGTATTGATAAATTGATTTTTTTAGTGAAAAGTGGCATTGAACCAGAAAATGCTACTAAACTAGTGGAACATGTAATTAAAAACTGCACTAATCTTCACTTCAAAGGATTAATGACGATTGGAGAGTATGATTATGATATGACCAAAGGGCCAAATCCCGATTTTGTTACACTCATAAAAATTAGACAGGAGGTTTGCAAAAAATTGTGTCTGAATATAGCTGATGTGGAATTATCAATGGGAATGTCAACAGATTATGAACATGCGGTGTGTTGATTAGTTCTTATCTACTAATTTTAATAAAAAAAATAACACTATATCGTAGCTTGACTGACTGATACATTTTTAGTACCTTAAATGACTTTTTTTCTAGCATTTGCCACGTTTAACTATTTACCTAATATAAACTTCTTGCAAAAAAATTGTTTTGAAAAAAAATTGTTGTTGTTTTGTGAGCAAGATTTAAACTTGCGTCGTAAATCCGATACGCTTAAGCCGCTAAGTGTTCACAGACCTTGTTCGTAGGCTTTTCAGCCATTTGTAAAAAAATATGTTGCCTACAATTTTAGTGGATATAAAAATCTTGATACTTGATCCTGTGAATACTAGTAATCTCGTAAGTTGTTTCTGCTGGATAAGAACCTCCACAGAGGGAGGAGAATTTGTCTATTGGACACACTGTTCAAATGGATTTGCAGGATGTTATCTCGACTCTAATCAATTAAAAGTACTGTCAAGCCAAATTATTATGCTTGGTCACACAGGAGACAGTAGAACTCCCTGTTGGTACCCAACCCTACCATCAGTAATGACACTTATCTACGACTAAGCTATCGCTGTGCCTAAACCTAATAAAAACATACTAGTCGACCGCTTCGGAATTCTGCAGTCCGTATCGATAATTATCGAATCCGATTCGATATCTTGAAATTCGACGCAACAATTATAGGATCTGTTCTTAGACGATTTCAAATCTCAAATCTATGACAAGCGGTACAGTTTTCGGACCACTGGATTAATGTAACATAGTTCCAGTGGTCAGACATATTTAGTGTGTGAGAGCCCTACACTACCCTGTTCGTTGCACCCGACGGGGTGTGCGGTTGGGCACCTTTTTTTCCGCCACACAAAAAAAAAAGTGTCTTATTTTTCGTCATTAGCCGATAAGATTTAATTAAAATGAGGGGTAAAACATGTAATTTAAGATCTCGCGGACATACAGAAAAACAGGCTAGAGAAATAATATATTTAAGATTCATTTTGTTTGGTTCTAGATTGAAGTGGGTGCAACAACAGTTCGAGTTGGTACAACCATTTTTGGTCCACGCCCTAGTAAGCACCAAGACATTGACTCTGAGTGAATATAACATTCAAGAAATATATTATAATGTTGATTATATATATAATTATAACGGGTTTCCTAGTCTTAAGTGTCAACATTTTTTTTTAATATTTATGTACATACTCGTAGAAGCAGATGCGCTAGCGGGCCGCCTGCGGGTGGTTACTGTAGTTTGTTGGTGTGCTCCTAGGTTCCTACTCTAGCAGTAGTGTTATTTAGTTAGTAGTTACGGGAAGAATCAAGTAGTAGTTTACAAATGATAATATTTTATCTATTACTGTTACCATTTTTTTTAATTATCACCATGCCGCTTATACACCATTCGTCTAAACTTCTTGGGTGTTATCAAGTCTCAACATTGTCCCAAAGAAAATCTAAAAATTGGCATTTATTAATCTATGATTTTATGTATGTATACCTAATACCTATTATACTTTTCATTATATCTCAGATTCCCTGCATGAAAGCGTCATGAAATATATACCAATGTTTAAGTGTTATCAATTTTTTTATCAAAATTTAAATTAAATCTAGTATAAGAACATGGGCTAACAATTACTATGTTTTATTACATCAAGCACTACCATACCTACCTAATCTCCGCACGACAGTGATAACGAATGTAAAAAAGAACTTAGGTACCTGACAGCGTAAGCAGCGGCTTGGCTGGATAACTTAAAACCTCTGAAATCGTGGTCTAATACACATATGGGATCGCCCACGTTGCGCAGTACATTTCAAAGCGACTGAACACCGAGATTGGGTAAGAGCAACAGAAAGTAGTTATTACCTATACCTACCATTATTATGATGATGGTTTCGGACCGATTTCGATGATGGCGGCTAGGGTCAAAGGACACGAGCCATGTACTTATCTACGCAAGAAATATATAGTGTACGAGTGTATGCGGCGTATGCGCAAACAAGCACAGAACATTTTTACTCTACGAGAACACAAGTGCGCTCTCTGTCTCTCTCTAGGGGAGGCATTGAATGGGGTCGGCGCGGGACCGAAAATTAAAAAGTACCTACCTAGTGGTATGTATTTCTACTGTTCCAATATAAATTCCCACTGAAATGAATAAACCCGGTATAGGTCTATTTAAACTTTTTGACGTCTCGGAACCTCGAGTCTTTCTTTAGCTTAGACAAAGGATATTATAGACACGTTATCAGCGTATGTTGTGTCGAGATAGCAATAGTTTGACATATGATAATCGGAATAATTTACGTGATAGGTATCTCAGGTTCCCGATGTAGTAGCGGGATACCATGTATGCCAGTTGTTAAGTCTAATCAAAAGGTATCAAATAAAAAAAGTTGCATAAAAATCCGTTCAGTAGTTTTTGAGTGATTCGCGAACAAACATACAGATAAACAGACAAAAATCTAAAAAATAAAGTTTTGTGTAACACGCCTATGTAGCCTAATAAAGTATTTTTTTCTCAAATATAAAATGTTCAGACTCAGCTCTGTTACAGCTTTATAATAATAAGTATATACTATGATTATAACTTTGTTGACTAAAAATGTGCTACCTGTTTAACCAGATACACGAATGACAGGACAAAATAAATTGCAGTTATGCTTATATTTTGCTTAAAATGTATTAGAACATGTAACATTAACGTACCTATATAGCGTAATTATTGAAGGTTTTTTTTTACTTCAATACAAACACAAACTTACATACCGATGCTGGGGACGGTTGGCCACCTTATTGTTGGGACCCAGTTGATTGGGTCCTAACAAAAATAACGCATACTGTCACGTTTTATTATAATAAGTGATTAAATAAAACGGCAAATTACTAGGATAACAGTTAAGTATAATTAATTTAGTAGGTAGTGGGTTACTAAAAGCCGTTAGGCCGGTAGACGACGTTTCGAACATATACCGCACTCTCCTCGGCTGTCCTCGATCTTCCAGAACCCAGCACAGTAAGGCCAGCGCAGGTGCACGAAGTAACCGCAGCCAGGGGAGGGGAGCTCAGCGTCGTCAGAAATCAACTTCGGTAGCCCCAAGGGAGTTCCTGTAATGCCCATTTTATGGACTGGTCAACATTTGGCTGCTTGCAAAAACCTGGACTGCCACCAACGCAGGAGCACGAGGGAGATAGCCTATTGCTGTTCTGGTGGTGGTCCAGGCATTATACAAGGCATCCAGGATAATTTATTATAATATAGTAAGCATAGCGGCTATTTATTGAAGCCAGAAGCATAAATAACAACTTTTATAAACTAAATGCTATGCCACAAAAGTTTTGCATATAACACTAAAAAGTAGTTTGACCGTTAGGTCCTAGATTGAAAATTACAATTTGAATTACAGCAGTTAAAGTTTCCATCTACATAATAATGCACAACTTACCCAGTATGGGAAAAACAAGCACTCGCGAATTTATTTACTAGGTATATGAATTTAGTATTATTAGATAAAAGTATCATCTAGCAACGATTATCAAGTACGAGTGTACCGCAATATGTGCTCCGACGAAAGAAATGTTACGTATGAGTAGATCTCAATAACGTATGCACTCGAAAGCAACGTCCAGTGGAATGTGTGGTGCCTTTCAATTGCATCGCCCGTCCGCTTGCCGCATAACGAGCACAGAACATTATAAGACATTTTTACTCTACGAGTACGAGACAAAGAATATAATTATAATACTAAACTTAGACAAAGAATATTATAGACTCGCTACTATTTTGAAACTAAGGATGAAGAAAAGGATGCACATATTAGGTTTTAGCAAGAGTGAGAGAGACACATGTATAGGTATTTTATCCTTTTCGCGTATTGTAACGATGCGCCTTAAAGCTGACCGTTACATAACTAATTAAAACTATTTTTTCTAATTAAATAAAAATAACATAACTTATAACTTAATGTACACTATAAACTAACTTAAATAATTCTATATAGGTACACATTTACACGTAAATATGCAAACATAAGAAATCAACAAACATACATACAAAATAGTAAACAATAAAAATATACAATTTTATATAGTGAATTCACGACGCGCGCCTCGGATGACGTAGGGGGGCATCCCGCTGGCTTATTACGTAAAAATTAGCAGACAGCAACCGACGCGCGACAGCTGCACAGTAGACGCACAACCGGTTGCAAAATGTCAAAAAAAAACGTATCACGTAAGCCATCAGCGGCTGGTTGCTAATTGTCTGCTTCTGCTGTCGCGATGCACTTCATTTGTATGGATAACAGCGCCACTTGCCATCGCACGGCAACAGGTGGTACTATTTATGTTTGTAAACAACTCAAGTGGATTATTGGACGCCACTCGCCAGTCGCCGGTACCAAGAAAGGCTAAGTACTTTGTCATATACTGAAACAGACGCCAGAAATTTTATCAGTTTCGTTGTGCTTGTAGCTGTAAAATAAAGGTTATTATTGTTTTTGGAGATAAATACAATAAAATCGTGACGGGTTTGCTTTGTCGAAATTTTTGTAAATCTTTCAGATTAAAGGAAATGGAGCACCGCGTCTCTAATAACCAGTTGGAAGAGCTTCTCAATTACCTTATTGCGCACCAGAGTCTTGCCAAGGGCGTTCGTTTGGGGGCACGATCAAAAGAAACCGTTGATCGACAGTGGGAAGAGCTCGCTTCCAAATTAAACGCCCATGGACGTGGTGCGTCAAAAAGTGGTCATCGCTGGAAACGTGTAAGTGCAGGAACTAACTACTCCAACGTTTAGTTCACTGAGTTATGAAACAGAAGGAGACGTCATAATCTTCATGTAGTAAAAGCATGGAGCAACGCGGACCCCCGGCGAACCGGAGGGGAGTAGCCACAACGTTTTACTCCTTAGACAAAGGATATTATAGACTCGTCATCAGCGTATGCGGCAGCGTATTTCAAGATAGCAATAGTTTGACATAACTAGATGTACCGTAGCTATGAGGCAATAATATACCATACTTTAACTAGTACCCCCTTTTACGGGTAAATTTTACTATTGCGTATTTCAATTTTCCTTAGTTTAGTTTGTAGCAATTACTTACACCATACGAGAAAATAAAGCAAAACCAATTTCTGCAAAATTTATTTCGTTCATCATATAAAACTCATCGTTCATCTAGACATCCATCAGCCTTTTGACGTTCACTGTTGGACATAGGCCTCCACAAGAGCGCGCTACTACTACCAGTTCTGTACTGACTGCATCCAACGGCTCCCTGCGGCTTTGACCAGATCGTCGGTCGATCTGCTCTAAACCGTCCTACGCTGAGCTGTCCGATACGTGAACCACCACTCGAGAACCTTTTTTCCATCCAACGATTGGCCTGCATATTGCCATTATAGCATGCCAACCCGTCGGGCTATGTCAGTCACTCCTGTTCTTCTACTCCGTATCCGGATCTACGTATTACGAATTTAATTACGTGGAGAAATATCGAGTAGGAGTAGACTATACGCTTCATGGCACGCTGAGTAACTTTGAGCCTTCATGCAACGCCAACATTCAGAGACCATGTAGCTGTAGCACATGTCATCACTGGTAACACACACTGGTTATAAGACTTTATTTTCAGATACTGAGGAATATTCGACGAGAACATATTGCTTAGCTTCCCGAACTATTTTGTAATTCACTCAAAACTACTCTGCTAGTAATAGGTTGCTCAATCGTGATAGAGTTCTTATTTTCTGGTGGCTAAAAAGGAAAATTATGAGAAGCACATTTTAATCAAAATGAGAAGAATAATTTCAATCAGCTCTCAAGCAGTCATAATTTAAAACAGCGTAAAGAATAAAAATGATCCAGGTCCAGTTAAACGAGTTGTTATCAGTCCCAATAAAACAGCGTTACCAAAAGATAGTTATGGTAATACTAAAGAATAATTAAAAAATCAACTTATCTCAATTTGTTAGTCATTCCCATATCCAGATACCTCCATAGTGACGGAGTTATCTGCTAAAAAGTTACGTTGAAAATATAACTTATTTGTAATTTCATATATAAAATTTATAAAAATATCAAAAATAGGTTAAATGTTCCCGCAGAGGATTGGAAATTCATCACCCTTGCAAACATAGCAATAAGTGTTACGACAATTTGTTATAATTTTGAAATATATTAGAAAAAATAAGATCGTGCATAACTATTAACAGTAAAGTACTTACGGGTATAAACAGAGTGGGAAGTGGGAATCTGGATTCAAATACGTGAATTTTTTTGCCTTGCGAAAGCATCTTGATTCGAAATGTTTCGAACATATTTGAGCATCCAAAGGTGGTTGCCAATTTTTCCGTACAGTAAGTACAATCCATCACATCCATACAGTAAAAAAAAATATGTAACTGTTAAAATTAAGTGTGTTGTAGTGTTGCGAGAGTTTTATGGGAAACCTGTCAGCTACAGACTGGCATCCCTAACAGATCATAACCGGAATAATTTCAGAAGACAACTACCATTAAAACTTTGTACCGTAGTATCTCTAACTATTCTGTGCTTTGTACACTATAAATGCACTACCTATTTTAGCCGGATACTACAAAAAAAAAACTACAAAATAATGTTTAGATTTTGCTTAAAATGTATTAGAACGTGATAAAAGAGATCTATAACGTGATTAATTAACGTTTTTTGAAACACAAATGCAAAAACAAGCTTACTTACCGATGAAATGTGATGTTCTTAATATTTTGTTCTGGTCGATTTTTGCAACCTAATATGCAACAGTGACCCATGTTTAATGTTCTTATATCTTCTCTAGTTTACTTTCTCCAAAAAATATCACTAAATCACTAAACTTACACAATTTTTAATTCAAGATGTTACAAAATATCTATTGTTTAAATTCTGCCTAATAAGACAGATAAGGCGACCAACTTTCAAAAATTGTGTGCCGGGCTTTTTGTTAATTCTTCTGAAAGATTGAGTTTTGTCATGTGACCTACCTTGAGTTTTAGACATCTTTAAGCATATGCATGAGTCAAATATATCCATCTTACACAAACATTTGGGTGTGAAAAAGTGTGTTCTCGGTGGAGCCCATACAATTTGACTGATGCCCAAAAAACGGACCGCGACTTTTGGTGCCATGTTTGCTAGATTTAAAAACAGGTGGCATATTTGGTGTTTGGTATACATAGTTATAGCTGACGAAACTCGGATTTATTGCTACGATCCCAAAAAGATAGCAGCAATTGAGCGAACCTTCAAGATGAGCCAAAACCAATCAAAATGGCACGCTGCAAAGTGCCTGCAAGCGGTAAAACTGGAGACGTGGCTACTGTTGCTTTAGAAACATTCTACCATGAATAGTGATAGGTACCACCATATATACCAAAATAGTAATAGTAACGGTCGTACCATTTATTTGCCGAATGTTCCCGCTCAACTAAAAATCTCTTTTTTCTTATTCACAAATAATTTGTATTTAGATATTTTTATATATATTTTTAGCATTTGACATGCTTAGCGACATACATTAAACTTCACTTTGTGTTTAAAATAATTTGTACTTTAAAAAGTAGCTGAACATCAGGAGTATGTCAAATGCTAAAAATATAGATCAAAAATGCCGAAAGTTATTTACGATATCTTTAAAAATAACCGTAAACGTCGTATCATCTTGCACTACAATAAAGCTAAATCTTATACGGCCAGATAATTTTCAAAATTGGTTTAATCGTATGAAAAAAGCATTCAAAGGAGAAAGTTTTGAGAAACAATAAATTCATTATAAAGTATAAATTATTTGTGAATAAGGAAAAAGAGATTTCTAGTAGGAGCGGGAATCGAACCCGCGTCTTTTCCAATCACCCGCTCCTACTAGAAATCTCTTTTTCCTTATTCACAAATAATTTATACTTTAAAAAGTAGCGGAGCATGTCAATTGCTAAAAAATATAGATCTAAAATTAATTCATTGTTGACCATTCATAGCATTTAATTTCTTCTTTATTCTGGAAACTTAAACCGCTAAAATAGAGTAGTAAAATAGGCATGTCATATCATCATCAGTAAAGGTCATTTAATGTTTTACAACAATAATTAACTAATTTATAGAAAGCGGGTTTAAATATGGCATTTCAGTACGGTCCCGCAGAATACGAGTCGGTTGGCCACCTTAATGTTTGGACCCAGTTGAATTGGGTCCAAATAAACATACTGCTTACGCGATAAGGATGAAAAACTTGTATATGTGTCTCGCTCACTCTTGCTATAAACTAATATGTGCATCCTTTTCTTCATCCTTCATGTCAAAATAGTAGCGAGTCTATCATATTCTTAGGGCCGGTTGTTTCTGAGTTTCAAACGATTGATTATCGTAACCTCCGTAATATACGTACGTCAAAAAATAACGATTAATTACGAACGATATTTAACGTACGTTAAATGCAAAGCGTTGTTTCATTGCATAAAAAAACAGTCGTCAAAGTTATTAGGGATGCCAGCATAGCAACGTATTTTCGTAATAAAAATAGATGGGAGAATTTTCTAGTATGCCAACATTTGTCCGTATACGTCAGTTTATCTTTTTTATCATAGACAGAGGATGTTATAGTCATGGTTTTTTTGTTTTTGTCATGGATGTAATATATATAAGTTTAGCGACCAAGGGACTCCATCTATATATTTGGCAATGGCCGCTATAATAATACAAATCAGACTCATTTAAATCCAGTATCTTTACTTCGATATAATATACATTATATTAGGCCACAATACTCATTATGCAATCTTATAATAATATATAATTATCTATTTGTACAACATTCTTTTAGTTTCCCTTTTTCTATCTCTCTGTCTAATCTGACAATCAAAAAATCTTAGAATAATAACGCTTAGAACCCGAGTAGGTCCAAACGGAGTACCACCGAAGGAACGTAACACAATTCCAGTGGCCCGCCAATAAAGGCGGAGAGACGGCACACGGCGGGTTTCTTTAGTGGGTGAAGGCCCCACACTACCCTGTTCGTTGCCCCGAGCGACGGGGTGTGCGGTTAGGATCATTTTTTCCCGCCTAAACAAAAAATCAAAAAAAATTGTCCAAACGGAGTGAAGCACTTTCAAGTTAGCCTTAAAAGGCTAACTGCGTTGCTCCTTCTGTCAGTGTCCATGATAAAGTGTCATTGTAAACATCTCGCATAATTTTATTTAAAAATGACTTACTGCACCGTGAAAGGATGCCACAATGCACAATAATGATAGGAAGATTACATTTCACTCGTAAGTACTCTTTGATAATTAATAATTTTCAGTAATACATTCATCTAAACAGAAAACTAAATTGTTATCAAAATATTGCCAGCTCTAGAAAAAATATTTACCCAGAATCAAAAAATATCTATTTAATTGTATTCGTTTTTAGATTTCCATCAAATCTGATTATTGCTGCGCGATGGATACAACAAAATCTTGGAAGCGAAGAATGTTGGAAACCAACTAGATTTACAAAAATATCACGAGCAATTGTCACGATGGCTGAATTGGCAAAGCATCTGGACGGTATCCAGGAGATGCAGGTTCAAATCCTACTTGTGACTGTTATTTTCGATTTCATATTTTTCACTTTGTGTTTAATGTACAGTTGCATTATTAATAAATTACAAATTTTGTCTAAGTTCAGTGTTTCTACTTAAATATCCCGTCCTTTTTCCATACAAATCTACTATTTATTACAATTTTCTATCAGAAAACTATATATGAGTATCGTGGTTTGGCAAAACTGGAATAGTGTGCCATTTTCCTTACTTTTTGGGGAAAATGTTTTTACTTGTATCATTGTTTGATCGTATGTGTGAATGTAATTACGTGACGATTACGCACACATTAATCGTTAAGTTGCTTCAAATTTGAGTGGAATTATAAATGAAACGCATCGTTCTGAGCGTTATTATTCTAAGCAAAAAAAATATAAAAGTAAATCAGCGGTCCACGAAGGTCTGACACTCGCTATAAACCTACGTGGGACGCCACATAAGTATATACTATATCGTCGGGTCAGAAGTAAGTAAACTTGCCTATCTGCAAATGTCAAATTGTGGAGGTGGGTTTTAATATTAAAAAATATGCTGTAAATCAGGATTTTAATGGATTCTATTCAATATTTAGATATTTTTATATATATTTTTAGCATTTGTCATGGTTTGCACTATACATTAAACACAAAGTGATAAATGTGAAATCGAAAATAACAGTCAGGAGAAGGATTTGAACCTGCATCTTCTGGATACCGTCCAGATGCTTTAATTATTAGGTTTTTTTATTATTAGGTAAAATCTTAATTGTAAAATTAAGTTTACCTGGTCGGTATAATGTATGAAAATACTTCCGATAGATGGCGCAGGCGTCACCCAAAGACGTTAAGTATGATGTGTTATCGAAATTAGCAGTCAGGAGCAATTGTCAGGATGGCTGAATTGGTAAAGCATCTGGACGGTATCCAGAAGATGCAGGTTCAAATCCTGCTCCTGACTGTTATTTTCGATTTCACATTTTTCACTTTGTGTTTAATGTATAGTGCTAAGCATGTCAAATGCTAAAAATTTATATAAAAATATCTAAAATATTTAAAGGGTTTGCGTCATTATTAGGTAAAATCTTAATTGTAAAATTAAGTTTACCTGGTCGGTATAATGTATGAAAATACTTCCGACAAATGGCGCAGGCGTCACCCAAAGACGTTAAGTATGATGTGTTATCGAAATTAGCAGTCAGGAGCAATTGTCAGGATGGCTGAATTGGTAAAGCATCTGGACGGTATCCAGAAGATGCAGGTTCAAATCCTGCTCCTGACTGTTATTTTCGATTTCACATTTTTCACTTTGTGTTCAGGGAGTCAGCATTAAAACTAGCCAATGCCAGCTTTGGTCAAAATGAATTCAATAGAGACAACGCTCTACAAAAGAAAGGGACAGAATAGACATTCATGCTAATAATCGCATGCTTGTTTATTCTGTACATCCTTTAAACATGTCTACTGGTTTAGAAGATTTGTTTTTTTTAAGACTAGGGATGATTGACTTTTTTCAATCGGTTGAAAATATGGAAATTGTCTAAGATATTTATTCAGCTAATTTTCTCTCCTACACCTTAAATTCTAAGACTATAAAAGTTATTTATATAATTTTAAAACCAATATACATTCAAACGACGTTAGAATTTGCTGGTACGCAATGGCAACTCCTACTTAAATTGTCACTGTGTGAGGGATGCCATACATATAGTTTTATTGGCGTTTATACAGATTTTATACTACGTTACTTATGATATATTTCAATCTACTTTTATACAACAATTTCGATATTAATATTTTTAATAAGATCTAGAAAAAATTAACATCAAATATAATTAGATTATCACCCATTAAGTTTCAAATAATATTATTTTTATCGTTTACACTAGACAAAATTCTTTAGATTAGTTGCAACTGCTCGCACATTATTTTTTAATAACTAATCTGGGAAAATAAAGGATATGTATGTGCTAAAATAAACTTAGTTTGTTTTTTTACAGAATTCACAGTCCATAATAGGTTGCCTTAGCTGTGGCAACATTGTACTAAAAAAGGACGGTTCTTTTCGTATAACAAAAAAAAACTTAATATGGCGGATTTGCTCATTTTCTTTCGCAATACGATTTCCATTATCTAATTTTCTCATTAATAATCTAAATTATTTTGCTGACTAACAAGAGCAAATTTTGAATTATTTTCTAAAGTTCATTTCGTGTTTTTTTTACACGAAATAGACGTTATTGGATTGTGTAACAAATTTACTATAAGTTGAATTAAAATTTGTGTTTTTTGTTGGAAACACCTGTTATTGACGCATTTCTACATCATAGAAAGATAAATAATTTTAAAGTGCGCAAAATGCGGGGTAAACTCCAAAGAAGATTCTGCTATGCAATTCCACAGGTTTCCTCAGCCATCTTGTATCAAGTAAGTAAATTATTAGACTGCCGTTCGTAACTTGATTTAACAGTGGAGGCGACTAGGGGTAGGTAGCTATTATCACCCACCAGTAAGTGGTAGGGTTGGGGACTACTAGGATATCCACTTATTATCGGTCTCGACAATTCGAAAGGGCGAAGAATTGATGTTGGACGACTACAGTGGGCACGGTGTATCTACGGTATGTTTGTTCCGGGCCATAAGGGCGGTCAAGAAGTATCTACGGGGTCCACCACCCATCAACCAAAAAATAACATAAGAAGAAAGCTTATTTTGTAGGCCTTTGGATGATTCTAATTTTAATTTGAAATAATAACATGATGCTCACACTATAGTAGTCATTTCCGTTAGAAAACCATTATTTTCATCTGAAAAAAGACGGAGTTACTCTCAATTAGTGACTAAAGAAGTTTGACTTATAAGATATATATGAAAATACTAATTTTTCAGGGCAAAAGTTTAGGCAAAATATTGTTTTCCTAACGATGATTGGACTTCTAATGAATTTTTGGATAAATTAAATAAGCAGCATATGATGCTTTGTGCTAAACATTTTGATGACTTATCATATACAAGTAGTGCCAGAAAAAGGTTAAATTTGTTTCCTTTACCTATTGGAACACAACATATACCTATTAAACCAATTAAGAGATAGCCAGTATAATCCATCCACTTCCAGTTAACCACATGATACTGATGTAAGTATACTAATATATGTGTTGTTAAGCTTTATTATATTAGTTTCAACAAAACTATATTCACCTATTATATAATATTCATTTCTTATTTTGAGAAAAAAAAAAATACATGCATATAAAAAAAATAAGAAATTCATATTTTTTTTTTCTCATAAAGGTCATTCATGTTATTCTTAGATAATATCAAGTGTGAAACCATACTGTATAACAGATATGTAACTATTTTAACCAACTTTGTTTTTGTTAATTTTATTGTATGTATGACTTGATTGGCATCCGTGTGTAAAGGTAAGATTCTGGCAGAAAACCAGCGCCTGGCACTTTAGCCTGGCATAAAGCTGAGCTGGAAACCTTTTTAGCATTGGCGTGAGACATACATTGTTTTTAGTTTGACTTACATTGTATATGTTGTACATTTTGTTTGTCTCATACTTGTAAGCTAAATAAATTTGTTCTTTCTTTCTTTCTTTCTATTAAAGTAAATATGTAAATGTTAATATATAGTATTTCTTCTTTCATATAAACCATTATTAGGCATTACCGCTTTTAATCCTACTTTACTATCTAAAAATCTGCCTGCTTAGGCTGTCAAAGCTGGTAGTAAAGTATGCCTGCTCTACTATCTTATAGACAAAGAAAGCAAGAATATTTAGTGTATCCGGCTTTCATTCCTACCAGGAAATAAGGGATTTCATTTTAAGCCATCTAAAAATTAAATTTAATACTTGTTTTTACAGAAATTACCTAAAAACAAAGGAATACTACAAGATTTGTATGTATATACAAAAGGTGCTTTAACTTTTATGGCAATTGGAGTTCGTAAAAATTGGAAACAACCAATAGCTTTTTATTTTTTTGGACCTTTCGTCACTTGCGACTAGATTAGCTGTACTTGTCAAAGAGGTAAGTTTTTCTTATAATTTATCAATATTTATTTAGCTATTGCTTGTGCACAAATAATTATTAGTGATGATGACAATGCAAATGTTACGGGAGTTAGTTAACTGTCATTTTCATTACCTAACCTTATTATCTTTACTGTTGTGTGATTTGAATTGAGGGTATTTTTGGGAACGAAATGAAAATGACAACTCAAAACTTAATAACATTTTGCTACTCTTCCGACAAATCCAATTTTGAGATAGAGTTTACAATCAATTTTTATAGTTATAAGAATCTTAATATTTTTGTGACTGAGTGCGGTTTTTTAAATAATTAGAGATAAGTAATAAGGGCATTAAGCACACTTAGGTACTCAATATTTTGGATAATACTGATGGAAGAAATATATTAATTTTAAAATAATTGCAGGATATGTACAAAATATATTTCTTCACTTATGAATCGGAATTATTTTATTTATATAGTTTTAATGAAATGCTAAATCTATACATATAATAAAACTGAAGTGTCTGAGTTAATTAATGTCTAAATAACAGCTTTTTACTTCATGCATATGATACTATATATTATGTTACTTATAACAAAAGCAATGTCTGTCTGTCTGTCCGCCTGTTTGTTCCGGCTAATCTCCGGAATGGCTGGACCAATTTGGATGGGACTTTCACTGGCAGATAGGTTACATCATTCGATTTCAAGGAATATCTTAATAGATATCGCAGTTTTAAAATAACCTCGAAGCAAAATAATGATCAAGTACTGATGTTAGCGTTAACCCAAAGCAAATATTCAACGTGGACGAAGTCCCGGGCAGAAGCTAGTTTATTATATGATTATAACTATTAAATAGGTACAATGGTTGTTTGTTCCGTGAGTGCCTGTGATGTAAACTGGGGTTGCTGGTGAAATAAATAAAAACGAATGAACTATGTTTGTTTTAATCTATTACTTGTCTGTTTTGTTTTATTAGATGAAGATTTTTTTTTTTGCATTTAGTGGCAGACTAGCCACGGTCCCTCTGATGGTAAATGGTAACCGCCGCCCATGGACTCGACTATACCGAGAGTATTGTCAAGCCGCTGCTCACCAATTCATTTCACAGATGAAATGAAATATAAACGGCTATCTCCTGCTACAGCCAAAACGCAACGATGTGCTTCATGGCCGGTCACACGGGAGATGGTGGTACCAACCCGCTTGGGCCGGATACCAAGTGAGTACTCCCACTTGGTACCCAGCCCTACCACCAGTCGTGCAATGGATGATAATTGCTTACTTCCCTTAGTCGCCTCATACGACACCCGTGGGAAAGAATGGGGTGATGACACTTGTATTCTTAATCCGTCACCACACGGAACCAATGACGAATGAACGGTTCTTTCAAACAAGAAACTGATTTATTTTATCATTTTACCGATAGTCAGTCTATTGTCTTAAAACTTACATCACTATCCAACGCACACATTGACAAATCAAAATTGGTAACGCGCTTAGACCAATTATCGAGCTGTCAGGTGATCTATACGTATCATAGATTTAGGAATATCAAACGGACGTCCAAGATAGAACCTTTTTAAACAGTTTTTTAACTAATTTAAATAAGTAACAAAAATGGCATCAAATATATCATGAGTGTTAAAAATAGTGTTTCTTCTTGATATATGTGTATGTATATTATTTTACAAGTGCAATATATGATAAATAGAGACATTTTAAGTTTGAAAAATCAGTTGTTCTGCGTGAAACGAGAGTAATACACACCTCAACGCTTCGTTTATGAGGCGTGCAAAATAGAATGTTAAGCACCTAAAGCATGTTTTTTTAGTTTCTAAAACTATAATTAATGGTTTGGTTTTGTTGCAGGAGTTGCTAAATGGAGCCATAATGAAGAATTCTATAATTTACCTAGATAATAAAAACCAAAACTTTGTTTTCGCTCCTGCATTGAGCAGCATCTTAAACCTAAAAACAAAAAATGAAAGTCCGTTTAGCTGCTCTAGTCTTAAGCCATTCAGTTGCAGCAGGAATATTTCCAAAGCAGCCCAAAGTGAGTATTTAGATAAGTCCATGTTTTATATTGATAGCTTTGTGGTTTCATTGGCCTATTAGACGTAAATGTAACTGATAAACATGATGTGTTAGGGTAGATCTATTGGTCAGGCATAGTGTTAGAACTTTGTTAGATTTTTTCAAGTGATATTGGATTGGACAACCATCCCCTCCTTCCCTCCTTATTATTTTAACTGACCACTTCCTCATCTCCTTCAATATCATCATTCCTCTTCATGTGCATAACTTTTCTTGTGATGGAGTACTCGCGAAGGTTGCCTTTGGTCTATAGGCTACCACGCCAACCACTCACGGGGTGACAAACTTACCGTCTCTACTCACCATCAAGCCGTACAGCCTAGTATAATTATGTGTTATAAACATTGATGTATAGACAAAAACGTAGCATCACGCCTGTATTCCCCGAAGGGGTAGGCAGAGGTACTCTGACGAATCGTGGGTGTGTATTACAATACACACCCACGATTCGCCAGCTATGTTTAGGTCCCACGTAATAGGGGGTGAGCCTATTGCCGTCTACCGGGCACATTTCGAATTCCGGGCAGCTACTGAGAATTTTTCTTTTTACGAAAAAGCTCAATAACACTGCCCTCTACACCCGGGAATCGAACCCGGGACCTCATGATCAGCAGTCGCTTATATTACCGCTGCACCACAGAGGCAGTTGATGTATAAAACAGAGAAGATCCACAATTAGGCACTAAAAGTGTTCACTATAAATGAGTGCAGATTACGCTTTCCTGCACTATTTCGTTTATTATTGTTTTCCGCAACGTATCAATGTGTCTAATAATACCAAAATCTCTTGAAAAACTCATTGACTATCTCTTTTTCTCTCGTTCTTTCTGAATAGTGTCATTAAGCTCATGCACGCAGTTAAAAGTTGTTATCTAGTATATATAAAATTCTCGCGTCACAGTGTTTGTCGCCATACTCCTCCGAAACGGCTTTACCGATTCTTATGAAATTTTGTATGTATATTAAATAGGTCTGAGAATAGGATGTAAACTATTTTTCATACCCCTAAGTGATATGGGTGGTTCACCGCAAATTTTTATTTTTATTTATTGGACAAATTTTTTTATTTTTTTTTATTCACCATTAAAAAATACATAAAACCCAAAATTTTCACCCTTTTACTGCCAACCCCTATTTTTAATAGCGATTTTAATACTTTAATAATTTTCATTGCAAAATATTCATGAAAAAAAATATGGCGATACGAATTTCGCCGGGTAGGTAAGAGTAAGAGTAGTTATTTTATAAAATCATATATACATATTGTCACGCCTTTTCCCCGTAGGGGTAGGCAGAGACCTCTTCTCCTCCACTTGCTACGATCCTGACACACATCTTTCGCTTCATCTAGTTTCATCAGCGCTTTCATGCATGCTTGTTGATTTCGAGTACTCTTAACCTGGCCTTCCTTAAGAACGGCTCCGATCTGGTCAAAATACGTTGCATCAAATAGGTGGTCGTTAAGACAATTGTGACGTGGAGATTGGGTATGGCCGGTCAGTGTGACTTGGACACTTCCCCGGATTGAAAGGGACGCATTTCGAATCCCGCTCGCACAAAAGTTATCTTTTTATACATTCACAAATAACTTGTAATCTGTTATAAGTCTTTAAAAAACGATTAAACTAATGCCAATTGAAATATTATAGAAATCGGAATATCCAAAATAAGTCTAGAAACTATTAAAATAATGCCAAAAACTCTTTAACTCCTAAACATAATTAAAATTATTTTGTTAAAAACCAACTTTTTGCATGATGTTATTGTACTTAATTAGCTACATCAATGGTTACCATAGCAACGGTTGACATGACGTGAAGTTTGTGTTGTTGTGATAATGAGTGTCTAATTGGGTTGGACTACTACATCAAAATTATAATATTGTCCAGAAAATAAAATGTCCCCCTGAAACTTCAGTTTTCCTCGGAGAATGTAGGGGGTATCATGGAAGCTATAAATTATATACTTTTATTTAAATTAAATAAGTCTGTAATCTTTTCTGATTCGCTAAGTGCACTACAAACCTTAATAGGTAACCCTTTTAAATCTTGCCCCAGAAACTGGCTGATCCTCAATTCCAAACAGTTATTACTGAAATGTTTTCTTCTAAATTACACTGTCCACTTAGCTTGGGTTCCAGGTCATAGTGGAATACTTGGCAATGACAGGGTAGATAGAATTGCTAAAGACTCTGTAATCTGTGGTGACAAAGTTCCTTTTAAAAATTATGCTCAAGATCTCCTTCTTCTTCCTAGTCGTGACTTACAAGCTAGATGGACAAAAAGATGGTGCATAACTAGTAAACGTTCAGGCACCAACTTCGCTAAGTACCAATCTGAGATTATACTTAAACCATGGTTTTCTAAATTAAAATGTAACAGGAGAATAGCTTTGTCTATATTAAGCATGAGATTTGGACATTGCTGTTTTCCTGTCCACCTTAACAAGATCAGGGTAAGGGACTCTTGCCTTTGTGAATGTGGGATTGACATAGAAGAGTTGAACCTTATTTCACAGTCAATGTTAAAATCTTGACATAAAGAAAAAAAAAATGCTTTCAAGGTGCTCAAAATGTAAATTTGACAGTATTTTATATTAATAATGTCTAATATAGTAATCTAATATAATTATACAAGTAACCAGGAGTCAGATACAAAAAAAAAGTATATTAAAATAAGTTACTTTGTTGAAATGGTGACCGAATGACTGAACAAAGAAGGAAAATTAAAAAAAAAATACAAAATTGTCTACTGTTTTCACACCAATAGCAATCCAACAATAAAAAGTCGATTTTCTTGTAGCTTGATATCAGGGCTATCTCCGATTAACGGGTTATCCATTATTTACGACAGACCATGTATAGATAGATACAAATGATACATAAATTACTTATTTACCAGACGTTTGCTTACTTTCAGATGAACTACCACCAGATGCTGTGGCGACTGCTACAGAGTAGTATCTAATTTGGACAAGTTATTTGACGCGATGAATGGAAACACGCCAGATAGAAAAAGAGGAAAACCGTTTCTGACTAATATGTCTTCAACTTCTTTTTATTTAAACAAATGAAATACTTTTTTTAACGAATTAAAGTTTTTAGGGGCTAGGAGTAAACCCCCATCAAAAGATGGCTGGCTGAGAACTATAAATGCCATTGAGAAAATATTTTATAATTTAAAAAAATATAATGTAGATAATTGAAAACTGCTTTGGATGCATTAGGAGCAATTGTGGGTGCAACACAAACCCCACTTGTGTACAATTTGTTGCAGCATTGAAAACCAGTATAATGACGAATCTCATCAATAATAATAAAAACAGGAACTGCCTTGATGGTAATAACAATTTACTTAATAATTTTAAGATATTTCTTCGTAAGGGTTGTGAAATAACAACCAGTACGGGATATCAGACAGTAACAAGCTCTTCTGCATCTTATCCCGTTGAGATTGCAACCAAAGATGTAGAAGAGTATGAAATGCTACAGTGTTCTGGAGAAATGCAAGCATGCGCATACGTTTGCGGCTGTATAGTAAAAAGTGTGCCATTAAATTGCAAACAGTGCCAAATGCTCATGCTTGCAGATCCAAACACTGAGTTTGTCATCTATTTACGTCTTTTAAGGAATATGATGATGTTAACAGCAGGTTAAAATACGTTCAGCCCGGTTTATGCAAACTAGTTGAAAACGCTGCAACATTAATTAATAATTATTTAGAAGGATATTCTCACATAGATAAAATTAAATTCAGTTTGGTACAATGTAGTGAAATTTTAGATAGAGATTGGTTGAAAGGTTGTGAAGAACACGCTGAAATAAATTTTAATTATATTATTACTAGTACAATTACCATATTAGTTAAAAGGTTTCTTAGGGTAAAAAATCAAGGATTTGTTGAAGAAGCGTCCAACAAATCTTTAGTGCGGAAAATAAAGACATTAAAAAACATTGAATGTATTGTCTTTCTTAAATACATCTAAATTTTCAGGTTGCGAGTGCTTTTTTTGGGGCTGGTTTGGAGATGATTAGCAACAATGTGACTTGGATGATGACGAATTTTAAGAATCATGTTTTGTATGATTTTCTATAATCTAGGTCTGTATTTTATGTTTATTTTCTGCTTACGTATTAAGTTTGTCCAATGTAAGCAGTACATTCCATTACCATTTTTTTTGTTTAGTCGGGAAAGATTTTATCCAACCGCACACTCCATAGTTCGGGGCAACAAACAGGATAGTGTGAGGCCCTTACCAGTCTAACTAAATAAACCAGTCGTGTGCCGTCTCCTTTTATTGGCGGGCCATTATTGTTACATTGCTTCAGTGGTAGTACATTCCATTACCTGGGTGTTCAGAGAAAGGACTCTGAAAGTACTGCGTGTAAAAGAAAACTCGAATATATGTTTTTGCCAATCCATCTGGCATCATCTATAAGTGGTGTAGCAGGCTAATCATCGTAATATAAATCATTTACTATAACTAACTCCACTATTTTAGGAATTTTATGAAATTTTACCCATGTTCTTACCTCAACCTTAAGGGAATATAAATGGTATGTCCATTACAATTTACATGTAACTTGTTTACTTTCAGCAGAACTACCACCAGACGCTGTGAGAATTGCTACAATAGTGTTGGATCATTACATTATAGAATCGTGGCAGTCTCCATTTCATACACTTCGCAAATAAAATGCGAGAGAGTCGCGTTAGTACAGCCACATTTTATAGAAATCGGCAAACTACGTAGGAAACTAGTGTCTAGCAATGTCGCTTTCGCCAGGCCCTGACTCCAAGAGGTAATGGCTTGACGTCGTGGTAGATAAAATGCATGTCAATGGTCTCACACTAAGGATGCCGAAGGCAAAGAGAAGTAGTAAAAGTAAGAAAGCGGACTACAACCGGGATTAATGCTAAGATGATGATGATTATGATATTATAGAATAGATAATTTTTTGATGCAGTGTAAAACAATAAAATAAAATAAAGATTACGTCACGTATAAAAACTTGTTTTATTTCCTTGCAATTTTGTTTTACTAGTCTCCTTGTAAGCCATAGAAATATAGAATTTTCGTTTGTTGTTTTAGCATAAACTAATTAATAGTTTATGTTAAAACAGCAAACGAGAATTCTATATTTCTAAGGCTTAAAAAAAGTATCTCTAATGACCATTTAAATTTACCGCGCTAAGAAATAGTTCCTGGCGACGGAACTAGACGCGCTGTGTTGGCAAATATAAAGTATGGAGCGGGCGTTCTTCTCTTGAGTAATATTGTTCTGTGAGCAGAATAGAGTCACAGAACAATATTACTCAAGAGAATAGAGGAGTGTAGTTCACGAACTAAGAACACAGAACAATATTACTCAAGAGAACTATTAGGAACTAGTTCCTGACACTAGAAGTGTTCGCAACGGCTATTTATTAAAAACGTTAAATAACGATGTGCTATTTTTAAAACGCTTAATATTTTTTACGCTTTAATATATTAAACGATATCTTTGATTATCGTCTTATACACATCGTGCGCTATTTGAGGTTACGTTATTTAGTATAGCTATGTACGCGCGTTGAGTAGTTAACAATCTTAACAATAGATTACTGTCTACTAAGTGAATTGAAATTGTGATCTAAAATATATGTTTTTGATTCTGCCCACGGCTTCGTCTGTAGGGACTTCAGAATTGGGTCAATCCTTAAAAAAAGTTAAAGTGTATATGACACTTTATACACTAAAATGTCCATAACTACTGACCCAATGACATTTTTGATTAAGTAAATTTAAGTAGACTTTTAAAGATATTATCTAACCGAAAATTATTTACACTATACTACAACAAAATTTTATTTACAGTTTTATAATACACTAAACAAACCAACACCACGAATAATTTAAAATCAAAAACTATAAGTACATCTAAACAAATAACGCGCGGCAATCGCTCAAAAACTCAGGATAATCATACGTTATTCCAGCTTAAGCGAGTTATCCGTACTGATTGATTATATCATCGTTCAAAAATATAACGAAATAAAATCAAATAAGCAAACGATGTTTTAGATACTTAGATTATTTTGCACGTTATTTTTTATAATTGACAGCAATATAGTTCATAAGTGGAAAAGTTAGAGCATAATTTCGCATGTGACAATGATATGAGCGGGTCAGGGTCATTCCGTTCTGGTCCTTTCTTTCGCGGTATGACTGACAGAAGTGACTGACTGTTCAAGTGTGCTGACTGTGATGTTTTGTTAGTGTAGTGTGTCGTCGACGTCGTGGCATAACGGTTGTGGCCTAGCGCTTATATAATAAAAATAATCGAAAATAACGCTTGCCTGGTGTAATAAATAACGGGGCTATAGATTATTTATAACTCGTGACTGTTATTTTCGATTTCACATGAACTGAGCTAGTTCACGCCGTGTGGGGCCGACACCAAGAATAGCTCCACCCCGTCTCTTCCTATGGGAGTCGTAAAAGCCGACTAAAGGATTACCGGGGGACCGGGCAGCAGCGTTCCCCTGTGTACTAAAAACATCCACTGCGATCGCCAACCCGCCTGCCAAGCGTGGCGATTATGGCAGTACCCCCCCCATATGAGTGCACACACACACACCGGCCCCCAGTCACGGCAGCTCCGCTATTCCGTGGCCTAACGGTAGCGGGCCCGGTAACGGCGGAGCAGGGGGTGCTAAGAATCTCCGATCGCGATCCGGCTACCAGAAACGACTTCTGGCCCTGGTAACACACAACGTCAGGACACTGAGGACTGACGAGAGGATCACCCCGCTGGAAGAGGAGCTGAGCAAGATCCGATGGGACGTTGTAGGATTATCAGAAGTGCGAAGACAGGGTGAGGGCACGATAATCCTCCAGTCGGGTAACTTGCTCTTCCACCGGGAGGGCGACCAACAGTCCCAGGGTGGTGTCGGGTTTATCGTTCGCAAGTCTCTCATAGGTAACGTGGAGAAGATTGAGAGTGTGTCGAGTAGGGTAGCGTACCTTATACTCAGAATAACCAAAAGGTATTCGCTGAAGGTCATACAGGTTTACGCACCGACCTCGACACATTCCGACGACGAAGTGGAGGCCCTTTACGAGGACATCTCGAAAGCCATTCACGCGTCTAAAAGTCACTTCACGGTGGTTATGGGAGATTTCAACGCAAAACTAGGCATAAGGAGAGACGATGAGCTGAAGGTGGGGCATTATGGATTTGGGCAGAGGAACCACAGGGGCCAGATGCTGTCTGATTTTCTGGAGAAGGAAGGCCTCTTTATGATGAATTCCTTCTTCAGGAAACAGCCCCAGCGAAAATGGACCTGGATTAGCCCTGATGGTTCAGTGAAAAATGAGATCGACTTCATCTTAACGGACAGACGACTGATATTCAATGATGTCTCTGTGATCAGCAGGATTAAAACTGGGAGTGATCACCGCTTAGTTAGAGGCATATTGAATCTAAATATGAAAGTCGAGAGGTCACGCTTGATGAGGTCTACGCTCCGACCAACACGTGCTCAATACCAGAACCCCGAAAACTTTCAGCTCGAACTACAAAATCGCTTTCAATGCCTAGACGAGCGCGATTCAGTGAACGATATGAACAACAGGTTCGTGGAAACTGTCCAAGCGGTCGGGTCGACCCTTTTTAAGACCAGTCGCGTCAATAGGACTCAAAAGCTTTCGGACCAAACTCTTAAGCTCATAGCGACACGGACAGAAATGACGGTGCAGTCTTCGGCTGATTGGTCCAATCAGAGGCGACTAAACAGACAGATCTCCAAGTCTATGCGACGAGACATTCGCCGATTTAATACCTTGCGTATTAAAGAGGCGATAGAGCGGAACCAAGGTTCCAAAGTGTTCGCAAGAGATCTGTCTGTTGGGAAAAGCCAGTTGACCAAGCTGAAGACCAATGATGGTACTGTTGTTTCTTCCAAAGATGAGTTATTAAGAGAGGTCCACGAGTTCTATGGACAGTTACACAGATCCCAGAACCCTGTTGTCAGCTTGGTCCATGAGCCCAGATCCAAGCTAACTCGGCACTATACCGAAGATATCCCGGACGTCAGCCTGTACGAGATCAGAATGGCTCTCAAACAACTAAAGGACGGAAAGGCACCGGGAGACGACGGAATTACTATAGAGCTTCTGAGGGCAGGCGGAAAGCCGGTTCTCAAAGCCCTTCAGAGGCTATTCAATTCCGTCGTTCTCGGGGGCGACGTTCCAGAATCGTGGACCAGGAGCTTGGTGGTGCTGTTCTTCAAGAAAGGTGACAGAACCCTCTTGAAGAATTACAGACCCATCTCGCTCTTGAGCCATGTCTATAAGTTGTTCTCGAGGGTCATTACAAATCGACTCACGCGCAGGCTTGACGACTTCCAGCCTCCCGAACAAGCCGGTTTCCGAAAAGGCTATAGTACCGTAGACCACATACATACGCTGCGCCAGATTATACAGAAGACCGAGGAGTATAATCGGCCTCTGTGTCTAGCGTTTGTGGACTACGAGAAAGCCTTCGATTCGATCGAAACTTGGGCGGTGCTGCAATCCCTTCAGCGGTGCCAAATTGACTATCGATACATCGAAGTGTTGAAGTGTTTGTGTAGAAACGCCACTATGTCTGTCCGAGTTCAGGACAAGAGCACGAAACCGATCCAACTGCAGAAAGGTGTTAGACAGGGAGACGTCATGTCCCCGAAACTCTTCACCACTGCATTGGAAGATGTTTTCAAGCTCTTGGACTGGACCGGATTAGGCATCAACATAAATGGCGAATACATCACTCACCTTCGATTTGCAGATGATATCGTGGTCATGGCAGAATCGCTGGAGGACCTTGGTACCATGCTCAACGACCTCAGCCGTGTCTCCCGACTAGTGGGTCTAAAAATGAACATGGACAAGACGAAAGTCATGTCTAATATCCATGTCATTTCAGCACCGGTTCTGGTCGGGAGCTCGCTTCTCGAAGTTGTCGACCACTATGTATACCTGGGACAAACTATCCAGTTAGGTAGGCACAACTTCGAGAAAGAGGTCGATCGACGAATCCAGCTCGGCTGGGCAGCGTTCGGGAAGCTGAGGGAGATCTTCTTGTCCAATATTCCACAGTGTCTGAAGACGAAGGTCTACGACCAGTGTGTGTTACCAGTGATGACTTACGGCACAGAGGCGTGGTCTCTGAATGTTGGCCTTATGTCAAGACTTAAAGTCGCTCAGCGTGCTATGGAGCGGGCTATGCTTGGGATCTCTCTACGTGATAAGATCCGTAATACGGAAATCCGTAGGAGAACGGGAGTGACCGACATAGCCCGCCGGGTCAGCATGCTGAAGTGGCAATGGGCAGGCCACATCGCTCGACGAACCGACAACCGTTGGGGAAGAAAGGTTCTCGAGTGGCGACCGCGTAACGGACGGCGCAGTGTAGGACGGCCTCCCACCAGGTGGACCGATGACCTGGTCAAAGTCGCAGGCAGCCTTTGGATGCAGGCGGCACAGGACCGTTCACTGTGGCGTTCTCTTGGGGAGGCCTATGTCCAGCAGTGGACGATAAAAGGCTGATGGATGGATGGATGGAGCTAGTTTACGAATTAAAGTCATTGTAATTAAACAGTGATTTACGGACTGAGCTAGTTTACGAATTAAAGTCATTGTAATTAAACAGTGAAAAATACTACTTAAATAAGTTTTCTTTTAGTACAAAGTGAAAAATGTGAAATCGAAAATAACAGTCACGAGTTATAAATAATCTATAGCCCCGTTATTTATTACACCAGGCAAGCGTTATTTTCGATTATTTTTATTATATAAGCGCTACCACAACCGCTATGCCACGACGTCGACGACACACTACACTAACAAAACATCACAGTCACATGCACACTTGAACAGTCAGTCATACCGCGAAAGATAGGGACAGAACGAAATGACCCTGACCCGTTCATATCATTGTCACATACGAAATTAAAAAAACGACGTACGGACGTTGAACTTATGGGAGTTCCATCTATACTTATTAGTTAAAAAAATATATAACAGTTGAGTTTATTACTTATTTATTAATAAACGATAAACATTTACAATAGTCGTCAAGCCTAAGTGTTATACAAAGTTTTAGTGAACTTAAAGTGTAAAAAACACATAAACATTTAAAATACAAGACAAGACCTACCCTAGTTTACATATTATGTTCTGTTTTCGTTACTTATGATATCTAAGAGCGAATAGTTTGTGAAGTGTCGTACGTTTAAACTAAAAACCTATATACTGTTTATGGCTTATTTACACCATCCCACGCTGCATAATCTCCCATAAACGTATTTTTATTATTTACTCCATCTCACCGAATAGCGCCGCTAGATGTCACCAATGCAAATCAATATATCATCGAATTTGCGGCGATCTGCCACAATCTGGCAACATCAGCCCCTCTTGGAGCTGTCCGGATTGCCGTAAGAAGGCACGTTCTACCTCGAGTGCACGACAAGCGCACGGCAATGTTGAAATTTCTGGCAATAGTGCGTCATGTAGCGTATCAAATGTTGGAGGAGAGGCGTCTACGGATGTGGCCGCTATGCTGCGAGAATTCAGGGAGATGATGAAGGACGACCTACGCGTAATACTCAAGGAAGAACTGCGTGCGGAATTAAATATCATGAAAAAAGAATTCCAAATAGAGTTTCAGAGGCTGCGTGCGGATATGGACCTACTCCAATCAGATAATTCTCGGCTGAAAGAGTCAATGGATTCTTTCAAGAAAAATATGGTGGATTTAGACTCGAGAGTGTGTGTAGTTGAGCGAAACCCTGCCATGTTTATAAAAACCTGTGAGGAAGTGGCACAGTTAAAATGTGATCTCAATGACAGAGATCAACAGCTGTTTGCTAACGACATACAGTTATCGAATCTCCCGGAACGAAACGGTGAGAACCTAATTCACACAGTCGCGCTAATAGCCCCTTAGTTGCAAGTGCACCTTGAGGAAAGAGATATAGTAAGCGCGGATCGTATTGGCGGGAGATATCTAAACGCAACGATTTCCGACGGTGCGAGGGAGGTACTTTCGAGGCCGATAATAGTGCGTCTGGCGCGTCGCGGGCTACGCGACGAACTCATTCGCAGCGCGCACGTACGCCGGGGATTCAACACGGTAGATGAAGATATGTCCGGCCCACCGACACGTCTGTACGTAAACGAGCGACTGACTAAAGTTAATCGTCAGTTATTTAGTCGCGCGCGAGATGCTGGACAGCGTCATGGTTGGCAATATATATGGACGAAAAATGGTCGCATTCTTGCCCGCCGTAGATCTGGTGAACAGGCCATTCGTATCCGTATGGAGTCTGATATTTTGCGAGTTTTTGGCTGCGAAGCGACTGCTCCTTCGCTATAGTAATTTTATATTTCAACTAGTCTTATTTTTACGTTTAATTTTATTTATTTTTAATAGTTTTATACAATATAAAAATCTTATACTTTATGGCATTGTAAGTCGCTTCAATAAAAATTATCGAACTCCTTAAGATACAGTAGTTATTTGTATATGTGTTTTTTTTTTGTATTTATGTAATATTGTATAATAGTATAAATGTATATTTTCGATATAATAACTCGTTACATATTAGGGGATTGATATATATATTTAGGCGTTTGGCTACTTTATATTTTTGCTTAGTATTGGTTGTAGTTTTGTTTGTTGGTAATAATATACAATATTTGTTTTATTGCAATATATATAATTATACATATTTAAATTATTATTATTTACAATGTTTTTTAGATGCTCAGTGATAAACATTTACTGTTGGGATTGCTAAATGCTGGTTCACTAAGTATGAATCATGATGAGTTACCGGTTCTATCATATTCCACGTTCTGAGGATAACCATAGAGGTCGGGGCGGAGGTGTGACTTTCTATATTAAAATAACTATGAGTGTACGTGTAAGAACTCATCCTCCACACCCGTTGGTAGAACAAATGTGGATAACCACCAAGGCCAAGGTATAACCTTATTGATTGGTACTGCTTATCGACCACCGTGGTTGGACATAGATATTTTTCTCGACTCCCTCACCGACAGCATTTGCGCACTATCCCCTCATGATAATTTAATATTATTGGGAGATTTAAACATAAATATGCTTGATTCTAATAACATAATAACAAAACGAATCGTTCAATTTCTTAACTATTGTGGCTTGACACAGATTGTTCCTACGCCTACACATTTTATAGGGGACAGTGCCACACTTATAGACGTCATCTGTGCGGACACAGCGTACCGGAACTTGGTGGTGGAACATGTGGTTGAACTAGGGCATCATTCTTTTATAACATGTGAGATTAAATTTAAAAAAAAATAAACAATTAAAGATAATCAAAACGTATCGTCCTATTAGCGATATAATGTGGGATTGTTTTAACTGGGATTTAATGACAATTCCTTGGGACTCAATTTGTGATTTGGGGGACGTGGATGCTGTGGTTGAAACGTTTAATAGTTTTATAACTTGGCTTTTTGACGTTCACGCGCCAATAACAACTAGCCTGGTTAAGACGAGACCAACACCTTGGATTACAGAGAAAATTCAACTAATGTTTAAGTTGCGCGATGATGCCCGACGCCGCGCTAAGCAAACCAAACTGGCAGCACATAAAGCTTATTACTCCGATTTAAAACACCTTTGCACAGCGTTACACAATTAAAAAAAAGCCATTCTTTACGACGTACATAAATAAAAAAAATAAATGACCCTAAAACATTATGGTGTAATATAGAAAAGCATGTGCTGCCAGAAAACAGTACAAGTGCCGTTTTGCCTCCGAAGCTTCGCGACCCAGACCGAATAAACGCAGCATTTCTTGATGTTCCCTGTAATTCTCGGATTACTATATCTCAACTTACCTTTTTTGAGTTTAATCGATATGGCCCCTCTAAATTCTCACTTGAACCAACTAACCCTGATACTGTTTTAAAAATAATTATAATATCACAACAAATGCTCAGGGGATTGATGATTTAAGTAGAGATATGATCACTTTGACCCTACCACAATCTCTACATGCGATAACTGAAATGATAAATAGATTAATAATGACAAACAAGTTTCCGACTTCATGGCGAAAGGCCGTTGTGAGCCCTCTGCCGAAAACTAATGACCCTAAGGAACACAAGGACCTTCGTCCTATAAATATCTTACTGTGCCTCTCTAAAGTGCTAGAGAGAGTCGTATATTTACAGGTCATGTCTTATTTAGAAAATAGCAACATCTTACCAGATTTACAATCTAGTTTTCGAAAAGGGCGCGGTACTGCAATGGCGCTGTTGGACGTCGTGGGTAACATATTAGAGGCGAGGGATCGCGGGGAGGGGTCCATATTGGCATTACTCGACTATTCACGAGCTTTCGATTCAGCTGAAATTTCTTTGATGTTGTCTAAACTGTCGTACTATGGGTATGAACAGGATACTGTGCTTTGGTTCCATAGTTATTTATGAAATCGATCACAACACGTTGAGGTGTGTAACCAAAACGGCTTAACACTACGCTCTTCTTCGCGATCAGTAACGAGGGGATTTCCCCAGGGATCAATCCTTGGTCCGCTTTTGTACATAGCGTATAGCGCTGATATCTCTACACACCTACGTGACTGCAAGTACCATATTTATGCTGATGATACACAAATATACTCATCTTTCAAACCCACAAATACGATTACTGCCACTCAAATATTTAATGAACAACTCGACAAAGTTGCCACATGGTCTCACAACAACGGTTTATCACTCACTCAATCCACAAAAGTGTAAATAGATGTTACTGGGCACTAATAATCAAGTTGAGTCAATTAAATCTGCTGAGCTTGTTGTTAAAATAATGCGAATAGACATAGAGGGAGTGAATATGGTTTGTAATTTAGGTCTAATTTTGGAACCTGAACTACGTTTTGAATAGCATATTAATGCCACAGTAAAAAACTGTTTTTACAGTCTTAAGAAACTGTACAAAATTAGACAATACCTTACGGTTCCCATGCGAATCCGATTAAGAGCTGCCCTAGTGTTATCAAAATTTAATTACTGGGACACAGTTTACGGCGCCTGTCGGTTGTCCCGCACGGAGCGTCTTATACAACATGTACAAAATGCGTGTGCCCGGTTTTGTTTCAGTATTCCCCCGCGAAGCCACGTTACACTCTACCTGAACCATAATAACATATTAAAAATGACAAATAGACGTAGGTTACATTTAGCAAGTCTAATGTATAGTATAGTTAGAGACGAACAACCTGATTATCTTTATAGAAAATTGGCCTGGAGGCAGGATATTAGCCTTCACACTATTCGCTCGACCTCCCATCCACTTAAGATACCGGAACATAAAACTACTGCCTTCAGAGGATGTTTCAAGTATGCCGCCACACAGTCCTGGAATGTGTTAGACCCACCTCTAAGATACCTGAAAACCAAGAAAACATTTAATAGTCATTTAAAAAGACAGCTCATACTGTATCAAAAGTCAGACGTTGCATGACTACATAATAAAATGTAAGTAAAACTAAGTCTTAACTTACCACATTGTATTATCTATACACATATATACAGGACTTTTGCTTCCACGTGCCTGTTCATTGTGGCGTTTTTTTAAATTGAATAGATATTATAATAATAACATCTTCATATATTTATTTTCGCTTTGGTTTATAACTAAACTCAGCCAGTTCAAAATGACGATGTTTTTTATTAGTACTAAATGCTTAAGAATGTACGCGTGTATATTCCTGAACGCGTAGAACGGCTATGTTATGGATTTAGGTTCACAAGCTACACCCCCCGTGGCCCCCGTCCCGTTTATGATCTAGTCGGCCGATAAGACGACAGAGAGAGAGAAAGAGTAGCTACCTACTTGTATTAAGACATGAATACCTACGTACCTATTACCTGACGGTGTGTTTGTTTATTCCAGGAATAATTATTATTAAATACTGCGTCGGCGCGGAGAGGTTAAATCAAAATTTTGTGCTAGTATCCTATATTTTCACCTGTTTAGTTTATTTTTATTAATATATATACTTTAATACTTTATTTATTACTATCATATATCTATTAATAATTATCTATATTTTGTTTATAATGTAAAAGTTTTGTCGTTTGTTAATAAGTACGTAAGTAGGTAGTTATTATTATTATTGTTTCCTAATTATTAATTTCCCCATGTTATGCGTCCGTGTCTCGCTTTGAGGCTTGCACTGAAAACCAGCGCTGTGATGTGTCACCACAGCACGGTAATACGCTGAGTGTAGACCTCGTTGGCACAGTCGCGACATGCAATGGCCTTATTGGTGTAATTGTTAAAATTTCCTATGTAATATTTGTTCTGAAGTTGTATGTCTGGACTGTGTTAATAAAAAGGCTTTCTTCCTTTCTAAATTATGCTCTAACTTTACCACTTCTGAAGTATATTTCTGCCAATTGTAAAAAATAACGTGCAAAATAATCTGAGTATCTAAAACATCGTTTGGTTATTTGATTTCTATTTCGTTATATTTTTGAACGATTATATAATCAATCAGTACGGATAACTAGCTTAAGCTGGAATAACGTATCCTGAGTTTTTGAGCGATTGCCGCGTGTTATTGGTTTAGATGTACTTATAGTTTGTGATATTAAATTATTGGTGGTGTTGGTTTGTTGTTTCTGTTTGTTTAGTGTATTATAAAACTGTAAATAAAATTTTGTTGTAGTATAGTGTAAATAATTTTCGGTTAGATAATATCTTTAAAAGTCTACTTAAATTTACTTAATCAAAAATGTCATTGGGTCAGTATTATGGCGTAAATGGATAACACACATTTTAGTGTATAAAGTGTATTAGTATGGATTGCAGCAGAATCTAAATACATATATCTTAGATCACATTTTCATTTCACTTAGTAGACAGTAATCTATTGTTAAGATTATTAACTGCTCAACGCGCGTACATAGCTATATTAAATAACGTAACCTCAAATAGCGCACGATGTGCTATACGACGATAATCAAAAGATATCGTTAATATTGTTTGCCGTGTGGGGCTGGCTTTAGAATTGTCCCACCCCTCTCCACTCATAGGAGTTGTAAGAGCCGACTGAGGGAATACCAGGGGAGTGGGCAGCAGCACTCCCTCAAGTATTAACAACATCCACTGCGATCGTCAGCCCGCCTGCCAAGCGTGGCGATTACGGCACTATCCTCCATATGAGCGAAACAGATGTTGTGGCGTTCTCTTGGGGAGGCCTATGTCCAGCAGTGGACTTCGAAAGGCTGATGGATGGATGATGATGGTTAATATATTAAAGTGTAAAAAATAATAGACGTTTTAAAAATAGCGCATCGTTATTTAACGTTTTTAATAAATAGCCGTTGCGAACACTCCTATAATAGTTTATAATTTGTGTTTCTGTGGCTGTTGTTGACGCGAGCAAGTTCACAACCAATTCACAACTTCACAAGTTGGGAATGGGAATGTTATGTTGGGATCAGGACAAGCGAGTTTAGTAGTTTCGCAGTTCTAGTATAATTTTTAACAAAAAAAATAATAATATTCGATTATTTTATAGGACTGTTTCACCTATCATCTTACAGAGGTTCTAAAAGGTGTCGATTGACAGTGCGTTGTTATATGTGATATTTTTCTGTGAAGTGTATATACATCGTAATTTTTTGTGTCAATAAAGTTTACATCCTTACAAACTTTCGAAGTTTGTACAACAAGGTCACGGTAAGTAAATTTTATTCATCCATAAAGGATACTGAAGTTGTTTCCTTTTAGTCTGGTAATATTAATATTAGAATGTACATCCCCTGACCCGAGTGTTAATTATTTTGTGTTATAATTTCAAAATCATTTATAGGTTCTGTATCTTCTAAAATTGTATATAAGAATGTTTTGTGCTAATCTAGAAATGAAAATATTTTACAGTAGTAGGTACCTATTATAATAAATTCCTCTAGTAGTACTTATAAAAATAATTAGTACGATAAATTCTGTTGAAAAACTAGATACGTAAACTTAGCTTTTCGATGTTTTAGTTGCTCATGTGTTGTGATAAATACATGGAAATGTCCATTTCATATATATGGGTCATTCACAAAAATAGGACAACTCTCATGTCCACAGCACATTTCCCTTGATATAATTAATAATTATTGTATTCCTAAATTCCTAAGCAATAGCTCACTATGTGATTTATTCATCACTCACTTTTTTTTTCAATTACCATAATCTATATTTACTGGAATCCTCTTTATTGACTACAAATGTCAGTCCCTAGGCATGTCCAAACTTCGAAATTTTGTGTTTGGGCATCCATATTTATAGAAACATTTAAGTTTACACTTACCTTATTATCTATTGTTTAATGTTAAATATAACTATACCTAACTCTATCAATCTTTTGCAGATTAGATAAATAATCATTAGGTTTCCTAAAGCGAAATAAGTGTCTACAATTTTTATCATCAGGCCCTAGCCGTTACCGTATTTTGACATTTCGCGGCTTATATGAATGTAAAGTTAATGCTAACTAGTTGATTTTAAAGTAAGACATGAAGTTATCCGGAGACTATACTCGCTTTGCGGCGGGCATTTTGTAAATTAGTGCAAACGTGGCTGTTGTTGCAGAAAACAGTGACATTCCAGTCACTTTGCCAGTCCCTCGGTAAGTATATTATTGTTTCATAATAGAAAATTTATATTAATTAATTATTATTTACAAGTGATTTGTCGGACTTGTTCCGTATTAAATATCGTATTATAGTAGTCAATCAGCAATTTGTATTCAATTTTATTCCGAATCGTCAGTCCCTGAACCATCAGGCCCTAGCTTTAAATGGTATTAGGGACTGACAAGAGTGGTTAGGGACTGAAGTTTATTATATTGTGATATTCAGAACAACAAAATAAATTGACACTGATTAAATATTACGATTATTAATGTTGTACTATATCAAGTTACTTTAGGGATCAAAAAGTCATTTAAGTAAATTTAATATGAATAAATAGTTAATTGTTTTATTTAAAAATATGTAATTCATAATACACTAAATGATTCTCTTTTTGTTTTTGTGATTTGAAACTTGAAACAGTTGGACTTAATTCAAGTTGATAACAGTTATTGGTCATGTCATAATATTTCATAAATAAATTTTAATTATCTGTGCAAAATGCCGCCTAAAAGGAGACCAAAATTGTCTAAAGAGGAAATAGCCATTCAAAAGCAGCTGCTTCAAAAGCAAAAAAATTAGAAGAAAAGACGTTAAGAATGAATGTGTTATTGAAATTCGCAGTTCCGAGCAATTGTCACGATGGCTGAATTGTCAAAGCATCTGGGAAGGTACCAGGACATGCAGGTTCAAATCCAGCTCATGACTGTTATTTTCGATTTCACACTTTGTGTTAATATGATCACTATAAATTAGGAACTCTATAATATGCAAACCAATCCAAACTTTTTGAAGTAGCTGAAGTTTATAGTACAAATTCTGAAGAAGAAATTCCTTTACAAAACTTTCGTAGACGCGAAGCAATTGAACAAGCATGCACAAGTAAGAATTTAAAAGATAAACTGAAGCTGACATATGGCAATGGTGATTACTGCTACTGCGTTTTGTTCATGTTATGACAACGAAGAAGGAGCACTGACTGTTACATTCCTTAAAGTATGTAATAAGAAAGGAACACTATTAAAATGAGATGAACATGACATCGCTGATGTACTTTATGATGATGTGATTGAAAAACTGGCAAAGCCCTATTTGATTGTCAATGTTGATAAGAGTGTTTTACAAGTTTAATAAGGTGAACAATGTTTTTAAAAAGTGAGATTATTTTATTGCGATACAGGAAGACCTAGTGAATTTTGCATCACCTACTATTTATTTTATCAGCGATTATCAATCCTAATCGATCTGCATCATCTAAGATTTGGATTTTGATAGATTATTAAATGAAACTTGCTTGCAAATTAATTAGAAAGAATGACAGTAGCTGTCATTTTGTCGTCTATTAGATTTAGGTTAGGCTAGGCTATTAGGCTTTGGTTTTGTAAGAATTTGATTTAAACAATCTTATTTTATTGTTATGACCGATTCTTATAGGAATGAATAATGATTATTTTAATTAAAAGTAAATAGATAATATATGCGATTGTCTGAATAGTCAATAACTAAGATGAAAATGTGATACACTTAGCAGTAGGCTTTAAGGTTGTGCAAGAATTTAATTGCAGGAATCCCCCATATAATGACTGATTATTATTATAAATGTGTTAAAACATTATTGTTACCTGAACCTAGGTATATTGTGATTGTCCTAATTATATGTTTACAAATAAATATGATGGTAAATATATATACATAGCTTGTTTCATTACAATAGATGCCCAAATATCAGTCCCGCTGTCAGTCCCTAGATGCCTCGAATTTGCAAAATTCTTAATTCCTCCTAAAATACTGCATAAAGTGACTGGCCCTTTTAGATATAACATAATTCATTAATTGTCTATTATATACACTGATAGGATAATCAACAGCATCTTAAAAAAGGTTAGGAAAAATTACCTTCAAAAGTACACGGATTTTTGTGGAATGACCCACCTATATGTTCGCCCTATATTTTATTTTTATTTTTTTATACATTACTTAATTACATTACCTAAAGTTTTATTTACTTCTTCATTATGCCTTACTCTGATTCTGGTATAATGATATATGAAATATATCATCTGCAAAAAGTACACAACTTTGGCTTGTCACGCTCGGTAGGTCATTGACATATAACAAGAACCATAAAGTTAAATTTAATGTACTATGTTTTTATAATGGCCTAAAAAATATAAAATAGCCCGTCTTTATTTATTTTATTATTATTTTCTTCTTTTCACATTTTTATGCATTGTCATTCACTTCTGAGCTGGTCCAAATTTCAAGTATCTAGCTCATCAGGAAGTTAAGGTTTAAAATCAATTACAAAATTCCACGCGGTCAGATATATAAGAAAGCGAGTTAGTAAAAACATGGTAAAAAAAATTAGAGGGTCCATGGTATTGGATCTAGATGAAACGTTGTAACATTTGATTTATAATATGTTTAAATTATGACTTTTCATTGATAGAATTTCCCACATCATAACTACACTTAGAAGTCATTCAAAACCATTTAATTTGCAAATATGTAATATAGGGTACTACCCAAAATCCAAAAACTTGGCAAGTGATCTATAAGGCTAAAAAGTCTGGGGATCTCTGTTCTCAGATTTTGTAATATATTTAGTTTTCCAGTAATATGAACAAATATTATCTGTAACATGTTAGTTAAGCATTACACAGAACCATAATTTAGGGGCTGTTAAAAATGTTGTGTATGTTTGCCAACAAGAGGATATTTTATTTCAATTTGATGTCAGGAAAACCAGTTATCCACATTTTAGTCCTTGCAGACTAAGTCGCAAGTTTCAGCTCTTAATAAATAATGTTTAGTCCAAGATAAGTAAGTATTTAGTGATAACATAAGTACCACATTATATTTCAGCACCAATGCCCGACATTGAACCAATGAATGACACTACCAAAAAATACCTTGAACTAAGAATATTTTAAATCATTTCTTGTTACTATCAATGTAAAAAACACGTACTGCCATCTATGATGCTATAACAAAAAAATATACACTCGTTTTATAGCAGAATTCAAAACTACGTCAGTTTATATAAACAACATAAGAGGTTGAACACTTTCGGTGTGATTTTTAAACATTTTACTTAAGCAGATTGAAATATTAAAGGTACAATTTTCTTTTTATATATTTGCCGATTTTTCCAATTTTTGTTTGTTTATCAAAAGCAGTATATTATCGACTATCCAGGGCTATTGGTTTTTTAATTCGTTTAGATTTTAAAGCTTTATAACCTGTGTCTACTATTAGTTCTTCTTCTTCTTTATGGCAATCCCATTGAATCCGCCAATGACCCGTTTTGTGAGGTTTCTTTGTTGACAGGTTTGTCGACGGTTGAGCTTAGTTTAAGTACTGCTCAGTAACTTCGTGGTGGTTTTGTGAAAGGAGGTAGTGATAGGAAGAAGGATTTACTATTAGTTCCAAAAAATATAGAAAACCTAAAAGATGACATGTATGTCATCTGATGGGGTCACTTCAAACCAAATGTTGAAGCTTATGTGTATATAAAATCTTGTCAGTTAGGCCGTGTTAAAAGAAAAGACGGATTCCAAAGTAAATCAACTGTGTAATGGAATAAAATACATCATCATCATACATTATATTCTTAATTCGTAACATAAAAATCGTCTCTATATCCTGTACATAAAGTGTGGTATATATTTCATTAGTTTGTGATAACTCTATCTAACAGTAGACAGGGTGTCAACTGTTGGGTCTATTCATTACAGACTATATACTTTCCAAAATTTTGTATACAAAGAATTTAAATACAGTGAAGGGGAAACTCTGATTAAGGGCAAAATGAAACGAAACTATTACATAGAGGATGCAATAGTAAATATACTGGTTATATGGGCAAAGGCTATGATAAAACAGTGATTGCCGATAGGAAAAGACATTTTGCAAGATATGTCTGGGAATCCTTCCTGGTGCTTCTCAATTTATGTTGGAGCTCAAGAATGGTTTCTAAAGACTGGAGAAGCGCAGTCATCGTGCCCTTGTAAACAAGGGGTCATGTTATCACTATGCAAACTACTTTTTTTTTATTTAAAGCTATAGGTAAGCTTGACCAGTTTGACAGCCAAAGTGTATAGTAAGATTATTGAAAGGAGAATGAGGATAGTGTCTGATAAATTTCTGTATGAGGCACAGGGAGGTTTTTTTTTAGTTTAGAACTACCTTTTTACGTACGCATAGCCGCCGGTGGTTTTACTATCGTCAACGCCGTTCGCCCGGTCGGTACATTGTTTTTTGTGAAAAGAAAGTTCTTACCTTTGCTTGACGAACTGATGATATTTGTCAAGTATAATAACTATTTTATCCATAACAATAATTAAAAACAATAAACACACGTAAATAATAACACACCAACCGAATATTTTTAGCGGCGCGGAGGACCTTTTTTTTGCGTGGCCTTGGTGTGCGCGCGGCCCGGAACTAGAGATGTGTAACTCAGGAGTGATTGATACAAAAGATGTATAATCCTTTCAAAATGCGTAATCAATCTTTAAATCTTTGGTTTCGAAAATACATCTTTAACTCACTAGCTCACTACGTTAGGATTGAATAGATGGAATGATGGACGTAGATTTAGAATGAGACAATAGATAAAGGATATTGTGAATTGAAAAGAGATAACATAAGTTGTAGGCACGCACAAACGCACTCTTGAAATACAATGACGATAGGTACACAGAAACTTAGTCTCTGTCGTTTCAGTAAAAAGCTCAAAACCAGTTGCGACTTGAGGGAATGAAAGAATAACTACATGAATCAATAGATATTTGCATCACTTATGATCAACTGAATGAATAACGTCATTCGTAACCAAAGATTTAAAAGAGTTAAAGATTTAAAAGAGTGATTTAAATCTTTCGAAGAAAAAGATTTATATATCCCTGATCTCATTGGTGATTTAGTTTGCGCATCTCTGCCCGGAACTGATAGGTAGATCAATATAGAAGTACTTCTTAAAATTAGCGCTAGATGGCGTATAAGACATGAAACCCACATTAGTACTTTTTGAAATTAGCGCTATCTATGTGATTTATTGAAAACTACTTAGTAAGACCAATACATTATTAGTTAGTAATCAAATAATCAATTTTATTGTGAAAAATGAAGATTATGAGGCGTACAGTTTTGGATTTTCCAAAGTATTTTTAAGATTATGGGCAGCTATAGTATAGTAAATTTTTTTCACAGTCAATGTTAAAATGTTGGCATAAAGAAAAAAAAAAAAACTTACAGAATGCTTAAAACGTAAAATTTTACCATATTTTACATTAATAATGTCTAAAATAGCACATCATAATTTAATATAATAAATTAATACAAGTATCCAGGAGTCAGATACAAAAGAAAGTACATAGAAGTAAGTTACTTTGTTGAAATGGTGACTGAATTAATGAGCAAAGATGTAAAAAAAAAAAAATACAAATATGTTTATCATTTTCACACAGTTGGCAACCCTTTTTTTGTTTTAAGGCGGCAAAAAATTTTCCTAACCGCACATCCCGTCGTTTGGGGCAACAAACAGGGTAGTGTGGGGCCTTCACCCACTAAAGGAACCCGCCGTGTGCTGTCTCTCCGCCTTTATTGGCGGCCACTGGAACTGTTACATTCCTTCCAACCCTAGAATAAAAAGTCGATTTTCTTGCAGCTTGACATCAGGGCTACCTCTAATAACAGGTTATCCATTATTTACGACAGACCCTGTATATACTTATACATAAGTATATTACTTATAACAATAACATCATTTTCGACTTCAAACTCATCAGTAGGTGTCTAGCCCAGAAATCGTATTTAAATACCAATAATTTTTTGGTTTCCTAGGTGTCTAAATGACACATTTAAAAGGCGTTTTTTTTTTATTTAAAAATAATTTATTAAACATTTGATTTACTCGAAACTCATATTAAAAAAAAAACGAATTTGCTATAAATTGCAATCTTTATTTTTGACGTGATAACGTCTTATAAATCGATGAACGCCGGCAGCACGCACGAAAAAGTCACGGTTCGAAAAATGTATGGCGACCGATCCATTGTTTGATGTTCGCGCCCACAAGAGAGCCGCGGGCTGAAGAGTGTCTGGGGGAGAGAGGCGGCCGGTCGTGCTCACCGACCGACATCACACGAGTATCTCAATTATTGTATAGCAGCACGCGCGATCGTACCTTTTTATGTGTACCATTCGATTTCTATCAGTATTACATTTTTTAGTCTAAGCATGTTCTTATTTCGAATATCTAGATTGAGTAGGTACTAGTCTAGCATAGGGGTTTACTTCTGAAGTTGACTCTTAATACTCCTGTGGAATGGGACAGGGCAGTGCCAATATGTATTCATAGTTCATTGCTTTAATCGGTGAGGTGAACCATTATTAGAAAGTAGAAAGTGCGATATAAGCACCCATAATATGTAACGCACATGACATGTAAAAAAATTAAACAATGATCGTATTAAGTATTATTGTGTTCTATATGGAAAACATATTTGACGCAAAAGAAAGTTACTTTTCAATCAAATATTCGGTAAGTCGGGTTAGGCCGCATTTATTTCCCCTCCCCAAAATAACCAATATTTTTTATTGCTTATGGTGGCGCAGAAGTCACGGCCCACCTGATGGTAAATGGTAACCCACACTTATGGACTAAACTACCTTAAAAGTAAAGTCAAGCCGTGGCTCACCATATCACTGCCATGAAGTGAAAGAATTAACGGCTATCCCTCGCTTCCACAAAAACACACCACGGTGGTGGATGGTTTTTACTGTTTATCCTAGGCTGTATCTTCATCACATGGGATAAAGACAAGCACTAGATTATATTAAATACTGAACAGGTCGTATTTCGTATGGGTTATAATAAAATGCAGATTTTTAATAATAATCATCCGGATGGAGGTGATGCCGGATGACCCACCACGTCTCTTTCGTCTCTAATACATTAATATTATTTCTCGATTTGCATGTAATTTTATTTCTAAACTAGTGACTTCGGCAACCCTTTTTTTGTTTTAAGGCGGCAAAAAATTTTCCTAACCGCACATCCCGTCGTTTGGGGCAACAAACAGGGTAGTGTGGGGCCTTCACCCACTAAAGGAACCCGCCGTGTGCTGTCTCTCCGCCTTTATTGGCGGCCACTGGAACTGTTACATTCCTTCCAACCCTAGAATAAAAAGTCGATTTTCTTGCAGCTTGACATCAGGGCTACCTCTAATAACAGGTTATCCATTATTTACGACAGACCCTGTATATACTTATACATAAGTATATTACTTATAACAATAACATCATTTTCGACTTCAAACTCATCAGTAGGTGTCTAGCCCAGAAATCGTATTTAAATACCAATAATTTTTTGGTTTCCTAGGTGTCTAAATGACACATTTAAAAGGCGTTTTTTTTTTATTTAAAAATAATTTATTAAACATTTGATTTACTCGAAACTCATATTAAAAAAAAAACGAATTTGCTATAAATTGCAATCTTTATTTTTGACGTGATAACGTCTTATAAATCGATGAACGCCGGCAGCACGCACGAAAAAGTCACGGTTCGAAAAATGTATGGCGACCGATCCATTGTTTGATGTTCGCGCCCACAAGAGAGCCGCGGGCTGAAGAGTGTCTGGGGGAGAGAGGCGGCCGGTCGTGCTCACCGACCGACATCACACGAGTATCTCAATTATTGTATAGCAGCACGCGCGATCGTACCTTTTTATGTGTACCATTCGATTTCTATCAGTATTACATTTTTTAGTCTAAGCATGTTCTTATTTCGAATATCTAGATTGAGTAGGTACTAGTCTAGCATAGGGGTTTACTTCTGAAGTTGACTCTTAATACTCCTGTGGAATGGGACAGGGCAGTGCCAATATGTATTCATAGTTCATTGCTTTAATCGGTGAGGTGAACCATTATTAGAAAGTAGAAAGTGCGATATAAGCACCCATAATATGTAACGCACATGACATGTAAAAAAATTAAACAATGATCGTATTAAGTATTATTGTGTTCTATATGGAAAACATATTTGACGCAAAAGAAAGTTACTTTTCAATCAAATATTCGGTAAGTCGGGTTAGGCCGCATTTATTTCCCCTCCCCAAAATAACCAATATTTTTTATTGCTTATGGTGGCGCAGAAGTCACGGCCCACCTGATGGTAAATGGTAACCCACACTTATGGACTAAACTACCTTAAAAGTAAAGTCAAGCCGTGGCTCACCATATCACTGCCATGAAGTGAAAGAATTAACGGCTATCCCTCGCTTCCACAAAAACACACCACGGTGGTGGATGGTTTTTACTGTTTATCCTAGGCTGTATCTTCATCACATGGGATAAAGACAAGCACTAGATTATATTAAATACTGAACAGGTCGTATTTCGTATGGGTTATAATAAAATGCAGATTTTTAATAATAATCATCCGGATGGAGGTGATGCCGGATGACCCACCACGTCTCTTTCGTCTCTAATACATTAATATTATTTCTCGATTTGCATGTAATTTTATTTCTAAACTAGTGACTTCGCCCGTGTGGATTTTTTTTTCTTTTCGGAACTTTAATTATTTTTCCAAAATAAAAGCAGCCTAAGTTACTCTAACTATTACTACTAACTATCTGCCAGTGGAAGTCTCAAGTCGATCTGACTTCTGGTCCAGATGTTCCGTAGATTCGCTGGTACAAAGTTAATTAGATATTCCAAACAGATTTCAATCATATTTAGTAATACCGATAGGTAGATATCAGTGTTTCACTACTATTCATACAGCCGTAATTTGACACAGGTTTATTTAAATATTTTTGCATTTGCATCAACAAGGTGTCAAAAGATCTTTTTTAAATTGAATGCGACATTGTCTATTAATTTCGTGTGAAAGATCACACGATAAAAAATAATTTCAACAATAATATTATAAAACCGTCTACGATTAATTGCATGGCTGGTGAGCAACTTTTAGTATTAGGAGATAGGCAGGTTATTGAAGCAGCCGTTGGTGGACCACCGAAGGAATGTAACATAGTTCCAGTGGCCCGCCAATAAAGGCGGAGGACGGCACACGGCGGGTTTCTTTAGTGGGTCTTGGCCCCATACTACCCTGTTCGAGGCCCCAAACGACGGGGTGTGCGGTTAGGAATTTTTTTTCCCGCCTTAACAAAAAAGAAGGTTGTTGAAGCAACCAAGAATACGTGTAACTGATAACTTTAAAAAAAATAACGGTTATCGTCGCCTATTATAAAGGTGGAGAGGACAGATAATACGGAAGCGATGAAGAGAGGGTATAGTAAAATTACCGCCGCTATGTTGATGTTCTGTGAGAGGGATGGTAGGCACTTCCCAGGAGGCCGAGCCGGTCCATTCATGCTGGACGAAACAAGGCTCTTTCACTAGTAAATGAAAATATCCAGCAGCTCAGTTATGCTTACTAATAATATATAAACTAGATGTTGCCTGTGACTCCGTCTACGACTTCTGAGGTAATCAGAAAATAAATACTTTGGAAAATCCAAAAGTGCACGTCTCATAATCTTCATTTTTCACAATAAAATTGATTATTTGATAAGTAACTAATAATGTATTGGTCTTACTAAGTAGTTTTCAATAAATCACATAGATAGCGCTAATTTCAAAAAATACTAATGAGGTTCTCATCTCTTATACGCATCTAGCGCTAATTTTAAGAAGTATTCATATATTGATCTATAGAAGTAGTTCTCACGAAATAAGGTATAGCCGGTATGGAGCTGGTTTTAGTGTACCACTGTGCCATCGAGTCGAACGTTCATTACTTTTTTGTTTATTTATTAACAAACCACATCGAATCAGACCGTGAAAAGTAATAGGGCTCTATTCGTAGTTCAGTTAAAAAGAAAAAAAAAGACTCGATTAGTAAAGTATTTCGGTCGTTATCGTGTTAATATACATTACCTACAACACGCGGACGTCCAAGACAGAACTTTTTTTAAACAGTTTTTTAACTAGTTTAAATAACAAAAATGGCATAAAAAATATCATGTGTTAAAAATAGTGTTTTTTCTTGACATGTGTGTGTATATATTATTTTACAAGTGCAATATATGATAAATAGAGACATTTTAAGTTTGAAAAATCAGTTGTTCTGCATAAAACGGAGTAGTACCCACCTCGCTTCGCTTATGAGGCGAGCAATACATTACTCTACGGTACACGAATGACTACGTAAAAATAGCTATCCCACGGGAAACATTCATTTTTTCTAATGAAAAGCCTTTCCATCCTTACTAATTGCTTGTTTTGAAATAAAACTACGTTTACGGAATCTAGTTACTTGATTTTCTACTATCCCGACGTTACGAATACATTACAGCATTCATGATCACGGGTGGAATTAGATGGTAGACGTCCAAGGCTGATATGTTGATTTAACGGTTTCATCTACCCACAGTTATATGATTTTACAAAATATTGTTTATTTATTTTATTTTAATCCATCTAATATTCGCTCAAAAAAACTAAGTACCACAAAGCACTAAGTAAATAAAAAACGTATGTTTTTTTTTTTCAATATAAAGAGGAGTATTAAATATATTCATTTTAATATACTACCTTAAAATCTCATAATTGTAAGAAAAAAAAAAACTAGGCGTCGCGGGTCGTCTAGCAGATATGAAAACATCAAAATTACTCTGTAGAAATAAAATGATCATAACTTGACAAAGTACTCCTCAAGTCGAATCAAACCAGTATAAACTCGATAGAGTTGCGTAGTTTCATTACAGAGTTACTGTGGCCACCTTCCAGCTCCATCGTCAGAACCTGGATACCATCTAGAGACAAAGTACTCGTCAAGACAAATCATACGAGCCCAAACTCGATGGAGTTATGTCGTTTTATAACGGAGTTCCTATGTCGTTTTATAACGGAGTTCCTATGTCGTTTTATAACGGAGTTCCTATGTCGTTTTATAACGGAGTTCCTATGGCCACCTTCTAGCTCCATCATCAGATCAGCTCCATGTCATCATAATATTGCATTGTCACGCGATATACACATGCGTGTAAAATTTCAGCTCAATCGGAAATCGGGAAGTGTGTCAAATTTAACTTGCAAGATTTGAACGGGACAAGTACAATAAAAGCGTCGCCACGCTAACAGCCGATTTTACCCTCCCTCCGCATTAGATGTTTCACATCAAAAATTTAAAGTAAATATTTTAATTTTGTTTCTAAACTAATATTATTTACTTTTTCTTTTGCCTGGAACACAAAAATGACGGGCTACTTTTCATCCCGGAAAATTGAATGGTTTCCTGTGCTCGCGCATGAATTCGTTTTGAAAATCTAGTAGTTTTATGTTTTACATTGTGATGTTTTATACTGATGTAAGCAAAACATTAGGTATATTTTCAACAGGACCACTGAAGTAATGTTACACAGTTCCTGTGGTCTGCCAATACGGGCAGAGAGACGGCACACGACTTGTTTATTTAGTGAAGACCTCACACTACCCTGTTTGTTGCCCTGAACGACGGGGTGTGTGGTTAGGTACATTTATTCCCGCCATAGCAAAGCTATATTTTCAACACTGTTAAGAGAAACGATATTGTATTATTCTTTAAAAAACGTGCTTAAACTTTACAACCGTAAAACTGAGAATTTCTTGATTGACGATTCCAACTGTCGCTTTCATTTCAACGGCCATAACATAAAACAAATTATAATGATCGGTGCAATGGTTTAGAAATTTTACTTGCTACTTTCGAACGGTTAGTAAACGGCGAATTTCTCATTAAAATTGTAACATGTTTTCACTTAATTTCAATGATCTGGAGATCTTACGAGTCGAATGCGGGGTTATGTAAGCCATTGCGGGTCGTTGTATTTGAACTATTAAACCTTTAGAGAGCAGCCAATCAGTTACATGCGTCGGTTCTAGTGGCCCACATAATTATTAGACACTATTTATTACTGGACAGCGGTGCGTGTGGTACATACGTTTTTCCTAAATAGACCTAATAGGGTTTTGTACTAAGAAAGACAGCTACCTTGTCGTTTCCGAATGCGTTGTTACCAAGTCAATCTTCTCCCATTTAAAAATAATTCATTATCATAATGTGCTTTGGTAGTAGGAAAATATATCGACCCCATCACCACTTTCGATTATGGATGTTCTGCCACCGTTAGCTATTAAAAGCCGTCTAACTCTCTAAGTCCATTACTAACTAAAGAGATGGAGCAGATCTAGTGATAAATTGTCTACAACCGATCCTTTAAAAAATATTGAGATTGTATTCTTTATTAGTCGCTAGTGATAAAAAATTGAGTTTGCGTATCTTCTTAAAATTAGTTTTTATATCAAATAACCAGTTTTTCCTTTTGTTGAACATTAATCGATTTTCAGATTTAACGTACCTATTATCGATTCTCTGGTGTCACAACCCAAGCAGATTACGGCGTTACTTTCTATTTAAATAAATGATTACCTAACCTACCTTTCTTTCTTCTTCTTTTTATATATAGGTAGTTGGTTTTTCATTTGATTGTTTGTTATACTGAGTCTTGGATATGTCTGAAACACAGGTCGACCGCGACGTTCATAAAGTTAAATTATTTACCGGTTACAAATTAATAATATATAGGTAGGTATTATATATTATACAATTTGGTGGCATTAATTACTTACTAGTCAAAAATATGTTGCTCCAACAAGAATGTCATTAATCCAGTACTTCTCCGACAGATCCGTTTGAATTTTACATTGTTGAACAATTTATTATACTTAATCATAATATTACTATACTGTTTAATATCTTGACAAACTAGTAGACGTTTTATCGGCGGTAAAATGCGAGATGTCAGACAAAAAAAATAGAACCTTTACATCATTCGATATCGCAGTTTTAAAAAAAAATCTAGACATCGCGGGACGTCTAGCAGATGTGAAACATCAAAATTATTTTGTAGAAATAAAATGATAATAACTTGACAAAGTACTCCTCAAGACGAATCAAACGAGTATAAACTCGATAGGGTTGCGTAGTTTCATTACAGAGTTACTGTGGCCACCTTCCAGCCATCGTCAGGAACCTAGATACCATCTAGAGACAAAGTACTCTTCAAGATAATTTATATAACGGAGTTCCTATGGCCACCTTCTAGCTTCATCACCAGACCCTGGATACCATCTAAAGACAAAGTACTCGTCAGACGAATCAAATGATTCCAAACTCGATGGTGTTGCGTCGTTTCATTACAGAGTTACTGTGGTCACCTTCCAGCTCCATCATCAGACCCTGGATATCATGTATGACTGAAGTTCTAGTCACGACATTTCAAACGAGCCCTAATTCGATGGAGTTGCGCCATTTAATTACAGAGTTTCGCATGACCACCTTCCAGCTCCATCATCAGACCCTGGATATCATCTAAAGACAAAGTACTCATCAAGACGAATCAAACGTGTCCAAACTCGATGGGATTGCGCCGTTTTATTATAGAGTTCCTATGTCCACCTTCTAGCTCCGTCATTAGATCAGCTCCATGTCATCATATTATTGTATTATCAAGTGATATACACATGCTGGCTTTAGAATTGTTCCATCCCTCTCCACCCATGGGAGTCGTAGGAGCACTCCCTCGAGTATTAACAACATCCACTGCGATCGCCAACCCGCCTGCCAAGCGTGGCGATTACGGCACTATACCCCCAATTTGGGGAGGCCTGTGTCCAGCAGTGGAAGTAGAAAGGCTGATGGATGGATGGATGGATACACATGCGTGTAAAATTTCAGCTCAATCGGAAACCGGGAAGTGTGTCAAATTTAACTTGCAAGATTTGAACGGAACAATTAGGTATAATAAAAGCGTCGCCACGCTAACAACCGATTTTCCCCTTCCTCCGCAAGAGATGTTTCACATCAAATAACCGTTGCTTATGGACTCGTCTATACTAAGAGTATTGGCCTCTGTTTTCCATTTCATCTCGTGGATATGAAATGAAAGAATAAATGGCTCTCGCTACAACCAAAACACATCGAATTGCTTCTTGACCGGTCACATGAGAGACGGTGACACCAACCCGCTTGGGCTCAATAACAAATGAATACCTACTGTCATTGTTACCAGCCTAAAGAGCTTAAATGGGGGATTGAATATACATCGCGAAAAACTTATCGCGGACGAAGTCGCTAACTGCTTCTATATAAATATATATTAACCTAACTGCTTTGAAAATAACGATTAAAAACTATCCACTGATAGAGCCGTTTCGCGGCTGCCGTTAAACCCCATGCCCTAATTAACTACTAAACTGTTAACTCACCGTGCATAATAAAGCATCTTGTAACCATTTCAATAAAACAAGTAAAAGCATGACTAAGACACTACTGATTTTGAAAGGAAACACGGCTCGGTGGAAAGCAAGGAAATTATTAAGTAAGCGACGAGACAAAATATTATGTAAATCTCGCAATGTAAATCAGGAAATGATGTAAGTTAAAAGGATATGATGCAAACAGTAATGTATAGTTCATGTTAAATGCCATGTCTAATATTTTAAAATAAATTATCTTAAGAACAAATTTTTCTTCAGATAGGTTTGCAGATCTAGGACTTCTGGAAATTCGTATTCTGTTATTGATAGATACCGCAGACATTACTTTTTGACTTAATCTGTTATAAAGTTCGGAAGTCGTGTTAGTAGTTACATCATGAAGCTCAGACAGGCAGTCGCTCCGTGAAAATACTGGTGATTAGCTTAAACCGAACAGGTCGAAAGCCGGCTCCAACAATGTTCAAGATTAAGCTAGGAAGATGATATCGTCTTTGGCCTATGGACTCTGTTATTTAATTTGTAACTATGCGTCCGTAAACTTGTAGGCTTTATTCAAATACAAATTGGCCCAGATAAAGTAGGTATCCGCTGCATGTGGGCGGACCCAATAATGCGTGCCGACGGCTTTACGCGCGGGTATGCGCCATGGCCCGTTTGCGGGCTCATTCATGGCTTGAGACGCCCCGGGCCGATCTTTGGTGCGCAGGCGTGCTCCAGCAGGTGCTGGAGAAGTGGTCACGAAGATGGCACGGAGTCCTTACCATCCGACTAGTACAGGTGCTGTCGGGGCATGCTACACGGCAGATACCTGCCGAATAGCTAATGCTGATAGTCGCAAGGAGGGAAGCGATTTCGGGCTGTCACCATTGCTCATTGCGGCAATAAGGGGCGACCTCTCGCTGCCGAGCGTCGTAAGAACGATGCTGAGAAGCGACAGGAATTGGGCCGCAGTCGCTGCCAAGCCCCATACTACCCTGTTCCTATCTACACTCCTAAACTTGGTGACTATTATATCTTCACGGTAGCAAGTCTAAAAGTGGCGGTTTATATGATATGCGTTTTAGTGGATTTGAAGGCTCGTGTGCGATGTTAGGCAAATGAGGAAAAGAAATTGAGTTATTTTGGTGTAAATTGAACCGCCCACCGCCACAGTTTATAACGGCATTGTTAATTTAAAGCACCAGAAAATTATTCAAACAATAATGTTTTTTAAATAATATTATGCAAATGAAATGCTCTTCCAAGTTCATTAACTGCATAAGCTCATTGCCAACGCAATAAGCCATTAGAGAAGAATGCAATAACAATTCTTTGGTTAATAACAATAAATGGTTATTAAAATATCAGCCTTTATGTATTATATTATAAAATCGTTTCGGTTAGTTACGGATAGTTTTATTGGTAATTCCAAATCAGTGTTATATAAAGCCCGGTCTTGATTTGTTCATCTTTTAAAATTTATTGAAGTTAACCGACCGATATTGGTTTTTCATGCTTTGAAATAGCTTCTACTAAAGTTACTGCGGCAATTTTCGTCGTCTATTGTTCGATATACGCTGTGTTGAAGGTCACCACAGTTATGAAATTGAGGGTGATGATACAATAGTTGGAGCTACCTGCTAACTATTGTCTAGTTTTACAAAAGTAAGTCATTCTAAAGAAAAAAATAATTTTATTAAACCTAAAGGTTTAATAAAATTATTTTTGGTCTGTTGTCATGTTCTATCGTAGTCTAGATCGAGACTAAAATTCATCGTAGGATTTTCGCTCTGACTGGAATATTATAAGTACATAGAGTCCTTGTCTCGGAAAGTAGGTAGGGAAAAAGATTAGAACTGATATTTAAATATTAGATTTGATTTCTGTGTTTTTTGCTTAAACGTATTTTGTAATTAAGTAGGTCACGTACAACTTTATAATTATTTGTCCTCAGTTATGAGAATCATGACATGGGTTTCTTTGCTTCTAACATAATATATATTTATTTCGCAGGGCGTTAATGACCCGCCTAACAATAGCGGAGTACCATTCGAATTAAGGTGGTAGTTGCAAAACAAAACAAAAATTTAATAATGGTCCAGGATCCGCCGTCTATTTTTTAAGTGATTAATATCACGCTGGATCTTCCTGAGTAGGATCCCAAGTGTTTCTCTGTGAAAAATCTCAAACGTGTCAGATTGGTGGGGTGCCCGAAAATGCCCAAATAACGAGGTCATAAAAATTATTAATAACCATCTGATTTTTTGTACCTATGCAGCTTTGTAAATATATTAATGAAATGTATATAGTCCTACAAGTTTAGTGGCATGTTTTCTCAGTTACACGCTCGGAAGTTTTGATTCCACGGTAACACTTTTTTTCATTAATAAGTTAAGTTAGTGGATTCTTTGCACAAGTGGAACAGTCTCTTACGAAAAAAATATGTATATATACATACCCACCAAATCAACATGTTTTATACCTGTGCACTTTACAAGCTACCTCTATAAAGATTTTTCGCAGAGAAAATCTTGGGAGTCTCGTCGAACGGAACCTAGTTACGAAGATTCAGCCTGTTATTAATCATTTAAAAAAATACGCGGCGGCTCCTGTACCATAATATTCCACGCACATGAAGCTACGGGCAACTGCTATTATTATACAAAATGCCGTTTCTTGTGTCTGCCTCATTATGTTGTAACTGTTCTGTCATCTTCATTAATTTTATAAATGCGTTTGTTTGTTTATAACTTAGCCAATCGTCATACATACTTATAGTTTGCATCTCAGAATAGGGCACAGGCTACTTTAGTTTTTATCCTGGTAAATGAATTCCTGTGTGATAGCTGTTTGTACTGTTATTATATTGGCCAATTCTGAAGTCGATGCGGACTGGCCGCGGGTAGATTTTAACTACGAAATTGTATTTACTCAGCTTTTAGCCATTGAACTACCCATAAAATCCAACGCAGTTTGACAAATCACCATGAAAATCGGAACATGTAGGTACGTGTTTTGTAATGGAGTATTATTTGTTACTGTGCGTCATCTTTGTATCGCTCAATTGATCATCGCAATAATTTTATACAATAAATATTTTCGCTAAATCTATTTTGGCAATTTGTTACTACAGTTGCAGTGGTCTGTCAATGCAGGCGGAGAGACGACGACGGCGAGTTTGGCGACAGGGTGTATCGTTAAACAAATTTTAATATTACTTGATAAATCGTTTAAGGATATTAATATTTTTTATTGGATATCCAATGAAAGGTTTTTTCTAACTTGCCATTATTCGTCAATATGGCGGACAAGTAAGTAGTTAATATAAAACGTTGTCTTTAAAAAATTCTTAAACTGTTAACTGCCTATTGCACGCCTCATAAGCTAAGCGTTGAGGTGTGTTCTACTCCCGGTTGACAGCACAGCTGATTTTTCAAACTTAAAATGTCTCTATTTATCATATATTGCACTTGTAAAATAATATCTACACACACATATAAAGAACAAACACTATTTTTAACATTCAAGATATTTTAATGCCATTTTTGTTATTTAAACTAGTTAAAAACAGTTTGAAAAAATCTGGCTTGGACGTCCGTGAGTTGTAGGTAATGTATGTTAACACGATAACGACCAAAATACTTAATTAATCGAGTCTTTTTTTTTTTGTTTACGAATTATTATGACTAGGAATAGAGCTCTATTACTTTTCACGTTCTGATATGTGGTTTAATTGTTATTAAAACAAAAAAATACAATATTTACAGCATTTACGTTCGACGCGACACTAAAACCAGCGCCTTTCATGAGAACTACCTGCCTTTTTACGTACGCATAGCCACCGGTGGTTTTACTATCGTCAACAGAACAGAACGCCGTTCGCCGTTCGCCCGGCCGGTACATTGTTTTTTGTTAAAAGAAAGTTCTTACCTTTGCTTGACGAACTGGTGATATTTGTCAAGTATAATAACTATTTTATCCATAACAATAATTAAAAACACTAAACACCCGTAAATAATAACACCAACGTTATAAAACACGAAAAAAACATATTTTACATTCCACAATTTTTTTTGCGTGGCCTTGGCGTCACGGTGTTTTCGCTTAGAACCATAGATAATATACTAATATAAAATATAGATAAGCAACTCTCCGTTTTTATTGGGGGACAGTAAAACTATTTAACGCAGCTGCCCCACAGATGGCACTAAATGAATGTCTAATACATTCGCACAAATCCACTAGATGGCGTTTATATCAATTTATTGTATATTGGTCTATAATTAGTATGGGATATTGAATAAAAAAAAGCCAATAAATTACAATTACTTTATTTCTATAATTTTCAAACATTACAATCCAGCATGTACTTTTATAGCATCATTGTGGTTAAAATCCAGCATGTAATTGCCATTTATACAATAACTACATTAAAAATGATATGAGCTATGTGCTTCACAGAAACACCATATTATAATGATGGTTATTTTTAGAATACCAATTTTAATATATTCTCTGTATCGTTCCAATTTTAGTATATGTACTGCCGAAGCAAGTACATTCGAAGTACAATAATATTTGTATATAAACTTTATTTACAAAAAAAAATTATTGTGCGATTCAGGTTATAGTACATTTTGTATAGAATTGCACTGATATTTATTACAGCGCCATCTGTTATTAATATTACAGCGCCATCTGTTATTAAATTTTATCATCTAAAAATTCTCTTCTAACAAAATTCGAGTCTCTTCCGCCCACTAGAGAGCACGATTTTAAATAAAAACAAGCTCTTAGGGAGTGACATCCCCCTGCTTAGAACAAAGTATAAAATTATAAAGCAACCAAAAGTTAGGAAAATAAATGGTTTAAAGATTTCTTGTTGAACTCATTGATTTTTAAATAAGTCGTATAATATTGTCCAAAGTTGCAATTTTCTATTGATAGATGTCGCTGTTTTAAAGTAAAAGAGATTTATAGGAAAAGAGATTGACAAATGCAGCCCTAGATGTCGCAAGTGGCAATGTTAGATGTATTCGGTTGCTGTTGTATATATAGAACCTCAATATTGCTTTTTTTGTAAGGAAACTAGCGATGTCTTTTTGTTTTCTTAAATTGTTTTTGTTTACAGTTTAATAAATTATTCAATTTTACATGTTTATATATATTATATGCACTTATGCAGGTATATATGTAAACTCATGGATTGTTGTTCTTACTAATTGCCAGATGGCGCCTTGCAAAATGACAGAGGTAGACAAATATAGAAGTACATCTTAAAATTAGCGCTAGATGGCGTATAAGACATGAAACCCACATTACTTAGCATCACGCCTGTATTCCCCGAAGGGGTAGGCAGAGGTGTATTACACACCCACGACTCGCCAGCTATGTTTGAGTCCCACGTAATAGGGGGCGAGCCTATTGACGTCTACCGGGCACATTTCCAAACTCCGGGCTGCTACTGAGAAATTTTGTTTTTAGGAAAAAGCTCAATAACCGACCCGGGGATCGACCTCATGATTAGCAGTCGCATACACTACCGCTACACCACCGAGGCAGTTGAACTTTTTGAAATTAGCGCTATCTATGTGATTTATTGAAAACTACTTAGTAAAACCAATATATTATTAGTTACTTCAAATAATCAATTTTATTGTGAAAAATGAAGATTATGAGGCGTGCAGTTTTGGATTTTCCAAAGTATTTAATTCTATTCCTGCATTACGAATAACAAGATTCGTTCTACCATCTTCGCCTTGGTCTATTGCATTAATTCAGGTAGGTATTTAAACGTTTACGTAAACTCAGTTGTTGTTAGCGGTTAATTAGTGTTTACACTAACAATTAATAATATTAATTGCAGCTATTAGTACCGGTGTGTTTTTTAACGCGGCCGATTTATTACTTATTTCTGTGTTTATAACCTTGCCTACAATTATTTTGTTATATATCTCAGATACTGATAATATATGGCAGTAATCCGCTCATCAAGCAAAAACTACTGAACCAATTTTGATGAATATAGATTATGTTTAAAGTGTTAAGTAGGTACGTATATAATGCTGAAGTCCATGCCAACGAATCGCGGCCAAAATCTAGTTTGTAATATAGTAAGGATAAATGTGAAAATGAATTTGTTTCACGGTTCAACACTGGTTTGTTTGTTACTTTACGTCGTGAATACTCCTGTTAGTATGACATTTGGCAGGCATAATTATAGAGACAGAAGGACCTAGGCTACAAATTAAAAAGTATTTTTTTTAAAGAATAGCCTGCACTAAAAGACTACTTCTTGTATCGCGGGGACTTTACAAACATACAATTTCACTGACACAAAGTATCTATACCCAGAACAACCATTTGTTGATCACTCTAGAGTTGTTCTGCCCCCTTGAATGAAAAACGAAAAGTTAGACGAACTTTCGTTTCGCTTCAATGTGATTGGTCGCGTGAATCACGCGTCGAAATCTCGACTAATCAGGAATCACGCGTCGGACTGTTGATCAATCACAATGACTCGAAACGAAAGTTCGTCTAACGTTTCGTTTTTCATTCAAGGAGGCTGTGTGGAAATCAAACCCACACCAACACTTGGGCGGGAGGCCGCTATCTAAACCACCCCGCCATCAGTGGGATGTCTATTTTTAAAGCTTATAGGTATCCAAATTATTGTAGATCCGCGCGCATAACCTAGTATATAGTATAATTACAATGCATTAATTATACACAATGTAAATACATTATACCTACTATAAACATTACTATTCTTCTATTGCAATTACGTAAGACCACTGAAGTAATGTAACACAGTTCCAGTGGCCGCCAATACAGGCGGAGAGACGGCACACGGCGGGTTTATTTAGTAGGTTGGGGCCCCACACTACCCTGTTCGTTGGCCCAAGCCACACACCCCGTCGGTGTGCGGTAAGGTACATTTATTTCCGCCTTAACAAAAAAATGGATAGATAGTTATTTCGACTCTATCTTTATTTTTTTATTTAAAATTATTATTTATTCGTAGGGGCGCTCCAGCCGATTTTAGAGGAATGGGTGGCTCGGCGGCATGGGGTCCTCACCTTCCGGCTGGTGCAGGTGCTGTCGGGGCATGGTTGTTTCGGCAAGTACCTGTACACGGTCGCTAGGAGGGAGGAGACTCCCTGTTGCCACCACTGCGACTGCAGCGAGGACTAGGCGCAGCACACGCTTGAGTCGTGCCCGGCTTGGGCTGAGCAGCGCCGGGATCTAGCTGCAGTCATCGGAGAGGACCTGTTGCTGCCGGCTGTCGTTCGATCGATGGTCGGCGGCGATAGGTACTGGACCGCGGTCGCCATCTTCTGCGAGAATGTCATCTTGCGGAAGGAGGTGGCGGAGAGGGCTAGGGAGGCTGACCTCTCCTCTGGCCCGACTCGCCGGCGGCGCGCGGGGCGGCGTGGGCGCGAATATCTGCGCCTAATGCCGCCCTAGCCGAGGCTGCGGGCTGTCGGACCGAGGATTGTCCTCCGCCCGCATAGAGCCTGCCGCGAAGGTGCGACACCCCAGGTGCGTGGGGACGTCGCTCAGAGAGGAAGCCCAACAGGGCTAGCCGCCGCGCGGACCACTGAAGTGAATATACGCGGTACCAGTGGTCCGCCAAGTATGGGCGGGTGACGGTGCACGGTGGGTTTTTAGTGGGTGAGAGCCCCACACTATCCCGCTGTCTCCCCGGGCAGCGGGGTGTGCGGTAGGTACACTTTTGCCCACATTAAAAAAAAAAAAGAAGGTACATTTTTAAAAGTGGCAATTTAGTAGAGTTTATAATTACTTTACAAACAAAGACAATAGCTATAAACTGTCGAAGGTTTTCGGTGTTATACATAAATTTACTACCAATGTACAATAAATTAGTTGACCTAGCTCTGTTTCGAAAATTTTGATATCTGGAACAGCCTTATTGGTGTCGTAAATTTAGACATTTCGTTTCGACATAGCCGGTTAGAACGAAATGTGTAGTATTACATAATATATTCGGGTTGTATGGGATTATTTGTTGACGGATTTTGATTGTTGTACCATATGTGCATTCAAGAAGTAGGTGGTTCGATTCCTACACAGAATAAATATTAATTAGAGCGACACAGGCCACCTAATTTTAACTTTTTGCAGACGATATATTAAGACTACCAATTATTTTTTTAGTTTTCTTGTCTGCTCTATTTATTTCGTTAAGTACTAGATTATGACCGTCCGCGTAGACTTTGGACTGTAAATACATCACTTTACGACACATTAATTTATCTCTTTGTAAAAATAGTTATCCCGCAGGAACAATTGATTTTGCTGGGATAAAAAGTAGCCTAGCTCCTTTTCCGGGCTCCAGACTATACGTAATAAAAATTTCATGATGATCGATTATGTAGTTATGACGTGAAAGCGTAACAAACTCATTTTCGCATTTATAATATTAAGTTAGGATTAATGCATCTATCATCCCCTCTATCATGCATAGGGACGGGTTAGTTACAGTATTTATTGAGTGTCACCACACTCAGTATTTACATATAATATGTAAAATCTACTGTTTTCAACACTTACATTAAGTAATAAATTACTCAAGGAAGCATTAAAAAACTAATTAAATATACACGTAATCCATTATAATTACCAACAATCAAAATTAGCGTTAACAAAATACGCAATTGTCTTTGCGTGTTTCAGCTCGTACACCTGTGTACTTCGTACTGTGTGTATGTAATAAAAATTGAATTGAACCTGCTTTCCGGAAATTTCTAGAATATTCATAACTTTTCGAATAGTCATAGTGAGTCAGAAGTTTGTGCGCAGTAATTCTTACCGTTACATCTTCACATTATTCGCGTAATAGTTGTTAATTACGCAAATCAGAACGCGTACATGGCGTAAATGAATTAATCCTTTCAACCTTGACAATGATGGTACGTAACGGGTGCACCACACGTCGTCAGGCATCACTGGCTATAAGGTCATTGTTGCTAGTCAAAATAATGTCCACGCTGTTTCATTTCACGAATCAAATGGTACTCTTAATTTAAATTAGATAAAGTTTACATAGAATAATTATTACTTACTTACTTATCATCACGCCATTTCCCTTGCGGGGTAGGCAGAGAGAACAGAGTGCCAAGAGGCTCTATTCTTGCATACATCTCTCGCTTCCTCAACATTCATAAATCTCTTCATACACGCTTGCCGGTTTCGGAGACTCCTGACTCCACCTTCCTTCAACACATGACCAATTTGGTCTAGGTAGGTAAGTCTCGGTCTCCTCATGTACCTACATCCTTCCACTTTCGCATTGTATATGTATATCTTCATAGCCAGTCGCTCGTCCGGCATTCTTTCCACATGTCCGAACCATCGGAGCATTCCCTTTCGCATCTTTACACCAATACTCTCTTTCATACCTACTCGCTCTCTTACGTCATTGTTACGAATGCAGTCAGTCAGCCTCACTCCACAGATTCTCCGCAGAGATCGCATTTCGACCGCATTGATTTTGCTCTTATACTCCTTTTTACATACCCAACTCTCGCTTCCATATAATAACGTTGGGACAAGCACTGCGTTGTGTATTGCGACACGTGCCTTCTGGCTGAGGTGATGGCGGCCGAGAAGTTGTCCCAATGCTCCGTTCACTCTATTTCCCGCATTCACTCTTCTTTCTACATCAGTGGTGTCATCCCGACTGAATCCACATTCAAGATATACAAATTCATCCTCTTGTTCACCACCATTTCCTATTGCTACTCTAACATCTGTTCTGGCTTCTTCTCTTTCAAAAACCATTACTTTGGTTTTGCTCACATTCACACGTAGGCCCCTTTTCTTACAATCTTCTGCCATTACGTCGACTAGGATTTGCAGGTCAGTCGCAGACTGCGCTAATAGGACCGCATCGTCTGCATATAGCAGCGAGTTAACCACTGAGTCGCCCATCTGAACTCCCACATTCATTTCATTCAACCTTTATAGACATTTACCCAGATATATGATAAACAGTCTGGCTGATAGAACGCAGCCCTGTTTAACGCCGATATTGACGTCAAACTAGGGTGACATCATCCAGCCGCACAAGCTCTGCAGTCCATGTAGTTGGACTGCAGAGCTTGCACCGCTTGTAGCAGTCTACCGCTAATACCATACTCCGGCAAAATGTCCCAAAGTTCCGTTCGTACAACAGTGTCAAATGCTTTCTCCAAATCCACAAAACTGCAGAAAACCCTCTGGCCTACAGCCAGATGCTTCTCCACAATGTTGCGCAGAGAAAACACTTGATCCATGCATCCTCGTCCACACCTGAAACCTTGTGCCTCACACAAAAATTCATCAGACACCATCCTTATTTTTAAACAAGGGCACGATGACTGCGCTTCTCCAGTCCTTGGGAACCATTCCTGAGCTCCAACATAAATTGAGAAGCATCTGGAAGGATTCCCAGACACATGTGCCTCCAAGCTTGATCATCTCAGCAGACACCATATCAATACCCGCTGCCTTGCCATTATTCAAACTTCTAATCGCCCATTCAACTTCATCTATACTAATGTCATCAGAGGATGTCGGTATCAAATGCTGATCTGTTAGATCACATGTGGCATGTTAGATCACATGTTAGATCACATACTATAATAATAATTATTATAGTACTAATAAATCGCTTTTTTACATATTGAGTACTCATTACTTATAATTAGTCAAGTTAGTACTAATGGTCCGATGTACCTATCAGATAATTATGTAGTTTAAACATTAGACTATGATCCAGTAAATGTTTGTGTAAGTATGTAAATACAATTATTAGTTATGATATTTACTATTTTAATCCTTATTTATATTACTGCTAGCTGACCCGGCGAACTTTGTTCCGCCTTAGGGGCAATAAAAGAGCAGATTTTGGATTTTATTTTTATTAGGATAATAAATATAAATACTTTAGAAAAGCCAAAACTGCACGCCTCTTAATCTTCATTTTTCACAATAAAATTGATTATTTGATAAGTAACTAATAATGTATTTATCTTAATTGTATTAGTCTAAGTAGCTTTCAATAAATCACATAGATAGCGCTAATTTATATGTCTTATACGCCATCTAGCGCTAATTTTAAGAAGTACTTCTATATTGGTCTACCTGTCAGTCATTTTGCAAGGCGCCATCTGGCAATTAGTAAGTACAACAATCCATGAGTTTACATTTACATTATATACCTGCATAAGTGCACAATATAAACATGTAAAATTGAATAATTTATTAAACTGTAAACAAAAACAATTTAAGAAAACAAGAAGACATTGCTAGTTTTCTTACAAAAAAGCAATATTGTGGCTATATATATATAACAGCAACTGAATACATTGATATCGATATCTAAAATTGCCACTAGCGACATCTAGGGCTGCATTTGTCAATATCTCTTTTACTTTAAAACTGCGACATCTATCAATAGAAAATTGCAACTTTGGACAATATTATACGATAAAAATCAACGAGTTATTGTTATAGATAAAATAGTTATTATACTTGACAAATATCATCAGTTCGTCAAGCAAAGGTAAGAACTTTCTTTTAACATAAAACAATGTACCGGCCGGCCGAACGGCGTTCTATTGACGATAGTAAAACCACCGGTGGCTATGCGTAGTATACGTACGTAAAAAGGTAGTTCTCATGAAAAGCGCTGGTTTTAGTGTCGCGTCGAGCGTAAATGCCGTAAATATTCAGTATTTTTTTGTTTATTTAATAACAATTAAACCACATCGAATCAGAACGTGAAAAGTAATAGGGCTCTATTCCCAGTCATAATTATTCGTAAACGAAAAAAGAAGACTCGATTAATTAAGTATTTTGGTCGTTATCGTGCTAACATACATTACCTACAACTCACTGATGTCCAAGCCAAATTTTTTTAAAACAGTTTTTAACTAGTTTATATAACAAAAATGGCATCAAAAATATCATGAGTGTTAAAAATAGTGTTTGTTCTTTTTATGTGTGTGTAGATATTATTTTACAAGTGCAATATATGATAAATAGAGCCATTTTAATTTTGAAAAATCAGTTGTGCTGTGTAAACCGGGAGTAGAACACACCTCAACGCTTCGCTTAAGAGGCGTACAATATTAAATTGTGGCTTCATCTTTATTTGTTACACAGTCAATAGAATGCAGTGTACCAACGATTTCATTCTGAATTATGTAGTATAATAAGTCATCTACGTCTTTATATTTAGCCGCCAAAATTGCTCGCTCACTCAACCATTCATTATTTTTTTGGATAGTAATGATGTTTGGGAATACTTTGTTGATGAGTTCGTCTTTCGATGAGACAAAGTTACAGAAATTCGGAGGAAATAAAATCAATCCGTTCGATGCGTCGTCAGGTACTCGACCATTACTGATAGTCAGCCATTGCTCAGAGAAATCTTCAGCAGATGTATCTTTCAGCAATGCAACTCTCATATTTGTTGTCAGCTGAAGTTTTTTCACATAGCGCCATAGATTCGATGATTTAAGGCAAGCGGTTATTTCGTCGGCAGCAGTTGATCTTGGAATTACTGGCATTGTTTGACGAAAATCGCCAGACAGTAAAATCATTGCGCCTCCAAAACATCTCGAGTCATTGCGTAGATCTTTCAATATTCGGTTAAGTGCTTCCAATGCACGTTTATGCGCCATTGTGCATTCGTCCCAGATGATGATTTTCGATGCTGATAAAACTTTGGCCATTGCGGAGTGTTTTGCAATATTACATGTTGGTTCTCCAATAGTTTGAAGATTTAACGGTAATTTTAATGCTGAATGAGCCGTACGGCATCCTTCTAACAATGTGGCTGCTATTTCAGAAGAAAAAACTGCAACCGCAATGTTGGATCTCGCACGAACAGTGGCTAAAACTACTGACATGAAGGATGTCTTACCAGTTCCACCAGGGGCATTCAGAAAATATAAACCACCATTTTTCATCATAAATTTCCTTCATTAATGTATCTTAAACTTCCTTTTGTTGGGGATTCAACAGGGATACATTCGTTTGAATTACTTAATCTAATTCCTGATGATCATATTCACGTTCCTGTTCCAATTCTCGATTAAATGCGTCATTCATTTCACTATTTGGCGCTGGCATTTCTAACCTGACTAATGAACTACCTCACATGAGGTAACACATGTCTTCGATCAAGAGCAAAGCCCGATTATGTATTTCCTCATTCATCTCAAGATCGGGATTTCTTAATCTGACACGAATTTGAATAGTTATGTCTTCTGACATATTATCATTGTATTTGTGCCATAGGTTAGATGGGTTTGATGGAAAGCATGTCGAAATGATGATAAAAAAATGTGCGTATCTGACTTGGCGATGCGGCGATAATAGCTTCAACGATTGTCGTATCCCAGTGGGTATCGTTTTCTAGTAAATTGAGTTCTTCACATGCAGCACGATATGTTGGGAATATTGTACCATTAACAGTCCGTAGTGACTTAAATGACGTTGGCCCACGCACATGTCAGTTGCGTTTTGTTATACCACGTTTTATGCCACGTTCCACGGGAACGGGATAAAAAAGAAAAAAAAAGTATCCTATGTCCGTCTCCTGGTTCCAAGAGACCTCCCTACCAATTTTCAGCCAAATCGGTTCAGCCGTTCTTGAGTTATAAATAGTGTAACTAACACGACTTTCTTTTATATGTATGTACTAGTGGACCCAACAGACGTTGTCCTGTCTAAACATTGGCGTTTCGTTTTTATTAGTTCGATAGCTATATCTTTTTACATTAGAAAAAATTTAAGAAAAAAATCCTGAAATCATATTGTCGCGCCATCTACCGGGTCCAAATGTGAATCTAAACCATCCCGGTACTTACTCAAACATTCACAAATAAATAGAAGAAAAGGTCCTGAAATCCTATTGTGGCGCCACCTACCGGGTCCAAATGTGAATCTAAACCATCCTCGAATCCCCTTGAACTCACACAAAAAGTTTCATCAAAATCGGTTCAGCAATCTAGGAGGAGTTCAGTGACATACACACGCACACAAGAAATATATATATATAAAGACTAGTGGACCCAACAGACGTTGTCCTGTCTAAACATTGGCGTTTCGTTTTGATTAGTTCGATAGCTATATCTTTTTACATTAGAAAAAATTTAAGAAAAAAATCCTGAAATCATATTGTGGCGCCATCTACCGGGTCCAAATGTGAATCTAAACCATCCCGGTACTTACTCAAACATTCACAAATAAATAGAAGAAAAAGTCCTGAAATCCTATTGTGGCGCCACCTACCGGGTCCAAATGTGAATCTAAACCATCCTCGAATCCCATTGAACTCACACAAAAAGTTTCATCAAAATCGGTTCAGCAGTCTAGGAGGAGTTCAGTGACATACACACGCACACAAGAAATATATATATATAAAGACTAGTGGACCCAACAGACGTTGTCCTGTCTAAACATTGGCGTTTCGTTTTGATTAGTTCGATAGCTATATCTTTTTACATTAGAAAAAATTTAAGAAAAAAATCCTGAAATCATATTGTGGCGCCATCTACCGGGTCCAAATGTGAATCTAAACCATCCCGGTACTTACTCAAACATTCACAAATAAATAGAAGAAAAAGTCCTGAAATCCTATTGTGGCGCCACCTACCGGGTCCAAATGTGAATCTAAACCATCCTCGAATCCCATTGAACTCACACAAAAAGTTTCATCAAAATCGGTTCAGCAGTCTAGGAGGAGTTCAGTGACATACACACGCACACAAGAAATATATATATATATAAAGTTAGATAAAGCTGTAACAGAGCTATGTCTGTACATTTCAGATATTTGACAAAAAATCACTGTAATAGGCTATATAGACGTGCATTAAACACAAAGTGAAAAATATAGTGCTAAGCATGTAAAATGCTAAAAATATATATAAAAATATCTAAATATATATTAGGCGTGTCTAAACACAAAATATTGTTTTTAGATTTTTGTTTATCTGTTTGTTTGTTCGCGCATCACGCAAAACTACTGAACGGATATTGATGAAACTTTTTTTATTTGATAGCTCTTGATTAGATTTAAAAACTGGTAAACGTTTTATCCCGCTACTATATCGGAAACCTGAGATATAACCCAAAAACTAGCTTTTGGCTGCGGCAGAACCGCAGGCAAAGGCTAGTCTATACTATTATAAAGCTGTAACGGAGCTATGTCTGTACATTTAAGATATTTGAGAAAAAATAAATGACCGGAATATGGCGTGTCTAAGCACCAAACAATTTTTTTTAGAATTTTTGTTTGTTTATCTGTTTCTTTGTTCGAGCATCACGCAAAAACTACTGGGCGGATTTTGAAGTGGGTTGGAATGTTGGAATATGTTTGAGTTTTTTAGAATGTAATATAGAAAATCGCATCGACATCACATCGTCTCATTGTGATTGGTCGAGAGATCACCGTGATTAGCTAATGGATTATTGCGCTATTACGCTTCGATTTCTCTACCAATCACAATGAGATGATACGATTTTGTGATTCACATTCTAATCATGTTTTCTCAGATATCTTAAATGTACAGGACACAGCTCTGTTACAGCTTTATAATACTCGTAGATAAAATTATTATACTATGAGTCAGTTCTGGCGTTGAGAATTGACTGCATTTAGTAATTGCCAGTGTAAAGTAATAAGTTAGGAATTTTAGGTAATTTCCGCGTCTATGATATTCTGTATTATGTAACTGTAAAATACGTTAAAACCTGTAGTCTGGCTTGTAGAGCTTGTGCAGTGGGATGTGAAAGCACGACAGTGTTGCTAGCTCACTCTATTTGAATTACCTACGGTGAATCGTTATTAATTATTTAGTACACGCCTTAATAGCATTTAATTAACCTAATTTATCACGTGAATCATGCACCTATACATCACGTATCAATTGTCATAATTTTATGTTCAAAATGGGTATAATTTTCTTGTTTCTGCCAACGATTTTCGAAGTATCCATTATTAACCAATTGTCATTTTTTTTTGTTTTGTTACTGTCGGTAGGATTGCGTGCCAAATGGGAGTACTCGCTTGTCATCTGGCCTGGGCCTTGATTCTCTATGAGACGTAAAATTACTTGCCGAAAACTAGTGACGTCATACCGAGCGCGTAACTCAAACGTGAGAACGCAACGTGTCACGATATATTTTGCAAAAAATAATATTCTGTACACCGCACGATACGTTGTCTATGAAAAATTTCGATTTCACACAGTACGTTTAGAAACTATACAATCGTTTCAAACGGAAAATAATCGGTTTTTTTATATTACATTTATTTGTTTCTAAACTTCATTATTAGTTGATATTTATGCATCGAAATTACTATTAGACAATCAACATTAATTTGTTTTTGTTTTGATAAAAATATATGATTAAATATTGGATAATAATTACGTACTATCTCTACGTACGAGGAGATAGTTTTAAAACTAAAATCTATCTGTCATTGTTTTAATGTCACGTCATATGTCACAGTGTATAAGTAGTATCTCTTAGTAGTCTGAGCACATTGTTGTGAATTTTACTTTATAATAACCCATCAATAAAATTGTTTATTTAATTGAGTATAAGTAAGTTACTTTCACAAACTAACAAGAAAAAAGAAAGTTATATGTAAAATACTAAGCTCAACACTCTACAAACTTATCAACATAAGAAAAAATCAGAAAACTGTTCATTGGCGGAATCAATAAGATCGCCACAGAAGAATTTATTGTTATAACAATAATACACATTGCTCCTTCCTTTGATAATCTATTTGAATGATGTACGGGGCATTGGCAACGTTGTTTCTAGCAGGCTATCATAACTATTAACCAAGAACTGGATTATCACATTATATATAATAATAAATGCACAAGCAAAATTCACATATTATACGATACTTCATCGATATCAACCGCAAAATTGCGGCTATTGCTTAGTAAAAGGACTTAGTTTCATAAAATGGATATAATTTTACGTAGACATGTTGTGCGTTGTTGACGAAATAAAGTTGTGAACGTATTAGATGTGCTTCTGTCTTCTTGCCTGTGTGATGTTTTCAATCAATGACTTGCTTAACTTTTGATTGAGACTTCATAGGTACTAATTATGTTAGGTATACTAATAAATAAACTTTTCTGCATACTTTATTTCATCAATTTTATTTATAAAAACACAAGAGGAGTTTGCCTACTATAATCACACGTCTAATACTTGATCTAAATAAAGATTTTACAATGTCACATGGAATAGTTTATTAAATTCGCATTCTCAAAAGTCAAATTTAAGCATATGTTAAAATATAAGTCCAGCTTAGCGCAAGCCCAACTTAAACACCACTCAATGAAAAATTACTTATTCTGAAACGTTACTCAACGCCATTTTGCTGTCAAGTGAACTGTCAAATCTTTCTAAGTAGCCCTTAAATCTAAGTGTGGTCGCGACGTGTCTTAAATTTATTACATACTATTATTAAAATATCAAAAAATGTCTTTATCATCATATCGACTGGTTAAGGAGATATACAATGTGACAGTGGAAGGATGTAGGTACAGGGGAAGACCGAGACTCACCTACCTAGGCCAAATCGGTCATGTATTGAGGTAAGGTGGAGTCAGGAGTCTCCGAAACCGGCGAGCGTGTATGAAGAGAGTTATGAATGTTGAGGAAGCGAGAGATGTATGCAAGAATAGAGCCTCTTGGCACTCTGTTCTTTCTGCCTACCCCGCAAGGGAAATGGCGTGATGATAAGTAAGTTTATCATCATTTCTGATATCGAAAGGCCTTCAGGTAGACGTAGAAAGGTCGAAAAACTTGACGCTTTCGAAAAATACAATAATGTGGAATTTCGTGCACGGTACCGCGTTTCCAAAGAAACTGTGATTTTTGAACTCTGTATTCGGCAGCACTATGAAACCCGTTTTTTTTGTTCCTAACCGCACACCCCGTCTGGGGCAACGAACAGGGTAGTGGGCAGCAGCACTCCCTCGAGTATTAACAACATCCACTGCGATCGCCTGTGTGTAAAGTTTAGTCTTTTACGCGCGTCAAATCGGCAGCGTTCCGTTCTAGGTTACACGAATCAATGTAATAAATTTTCATTCAATGTTTACAGTTTGTTCAATTATGTATGGGCAAAATGAATACACGACACCAACTTATTTATTTTGGTAACTGAGAACTTACTTTCTGGGAAGGTGTTGCCCATAGTGTTGCCATGATGTAAACATCTGAGGCTTGCTTAGTTAATCACGGTTTCAAATTACTTAAGTGGCGTTTGTGTATACCAATTAAATTTGACGGATGCTTATATGTAGGAAGGCCTTTACCTAAGTGACGGAGTTGAGTAGCGTTTCAGTATTCGGCCGTCGGACATTTTGTAAGAGTTTGTAACAATGTTCAGTTTATATCTAAGACATGAGTCGTAGTTATTGTTTTTCCCAAATAACATAACGAGCACCATTCTTCAATAAGCATGTGCGTTGTAAAGTTATTGATATTATATGTATAATGTATAGTACCTACCTATAATAAAATTGTAAGTTGTAATACTAAGAAGACAGAATTTACTCTCGTTCTCGTAATGGATAACACGAATAACCTTTTAATACCAAAATATTATCTTAGTGATTCTGAAAATGTATGTTAAAAAAGTAAATAACAAGTAGGTAAAGTATTAGCGCGTAGCGATTTTAATGGTATTACAAACCATTCAAATCACTGGGTTTCTGAACTTTAGTTTATTTTGCCAGTCACAGAAACTTGTAGTCATATTCACCCACGAAAGTATAATAACAATGGTAAACGTAACCACAAACGCGCTAATATGAAACACGTTAGATTGACAGTTTAAAACAGTTTCAAAACGGACCTAGCCGCGTTATGAAACTTGATACTTGGCATAGTGAATACAATTTTAGATGGCTTCCATGCAGACATCGTCAACTCGCCACGTAACGTGCTTCTTTAATCATAGCTAATCAGGGCCCTGAACGGATTGGTACCACCTATTCCGTGTGATCGACTTGGTTGTATAGCCGTCCATCGATATTGTAGAGGCTATGAACGTTGGGCCCTGTGGGCCTAGCCAAGTTGCATTCTATGATCGCTAACCCTATAGAAAACTATTAAAATGTATGGGAATTTGAAAATACCTTTAACGATATATAACGCTATGTTACGTGACTTAATATTAAGAGGTGTACATTTTAATAGTTTTCTATAGCGTTAGCGATCTTAAAATGCAACTTGGCTAGGCCCACTGGCTCGGTTGTAGTAGACTTATTAGCAATAAAAAAGGCGGCTGTACTGCCCTGTTATGACAGGTCTAAAACTACTTACTATCTCCGTAAATCATTTTGTATTCATTGCTACGCATATGTTCTTTTATGTGCACGTTATACAGCATATCTTTTTACACGCGTTCCTGCGTTCATTTCCAATTAAATGGTGTCTGTCGATGTGTTTCTCTTTACTTTCCAGTACACTATGTGAAGCATTGTAATGAATTAAACATTGCTATTATCGCGCATGGGGTGAAATCGTTAGACGACGTTTGAAAGTAGCCCAATTTCCAGAGTCGCATGTTTTCATACTGTGAAATCAAAATTTGGTTGGTTGTTACTTGTTATGGCAATTACAATTATTGGATAGTTAACAATGTCGAGTAACGCAGCTTTACGTATCCTAATTCCTAAGTATTATTATACAGCTGTAACAGAGCTGTGTCTGTACATTTTAAGATATTTGAGAAAAAATTACTGCATCAGGCTATTATAGGCGTGTCTGAATATTTTTTAGATTTTTGTCCGTTTGTTCGTTCGCGCATCACGCAGAAACTACTGAACGGATTTTGATTTGGTTTTTTATTTGGTGGCTCTTGCGTAGACTTAAAAACTGATGTAAGTACATTTTATCCCGCTACTATATCGGAAAACTAAGATATCACCTAAAAACTAGGTTTTGGCTGCGGCTGAGCCGCGGGCAGAGGCTAGTGTTCAATAAGTATGATTAATTTGCTAAGTTAAATTGAAGTCAAATTTATAAACAGTGGCATTTGTTTGTCACCATCCATCTGCCTATTATCCCAAACATTATAAAGATCGGCTTTCGGTTTTAGCTGATATATTTTGGGTGCCTTATTAACATTTTTTCCACCAGGAGGTCGTCAATAATTCTGGGGTATGGTGATTAACATAATATATCTTAGTTTACCATTAAACTTCGTGGTTTAAAAAATATAATGGAAATAATTCAGGCTGCACAGATGGCGGAGTGGTTTAGATACCGGCTCCCCGCTCGAGTATTGTGGGTTTGATTCCCACACAACACAAGTCTTTGTGTGATCCATAAGTGGTTGTTGAGTCTGGGTGTATTTTGTGTCCGTGAAATTGTGTTTTCAAAGTCCCCCGCGATGCAAGGATTAGTCCTTAGTGCACAGGTGTAACCTTTTTATAAAAGAAAATAAAAAACATTAGTTCTTATCAGTAGTTGTATATATTTTTATCAAAACACGAAACAATGATTTTTACGCGTTTCCTTCATCGATAACTTCGTAGAAGAATAGTTAGCTTATGATAATTTAAGCTTAACCTTGCGCGCATTCATAGATATAAGAGGCATTTACATAATAAATTCATATAAAATATTAATAATATGTAGGTATGTATATTTAATAGTTATTCTGATCTACAACCTATTATGGAATGCTGGAATGTTTAAATATTGTGTTATTTAGGAGGCATAAGTATAACAATTTTGTACACCTGACATACATATTTATATTTAATTGAAATTCAAATCTGTTCGTGCGAGTCGCCATATATAAGCAGTTTTCACGGTCGATATTAAAATAACGTATTAAAATTCTAATCTGAGGAATGTTTTGCATGCAATATTTGTGTAAAATTCCTTTTGCGATGAAAACGTAAATTGAGGAAATCAATAATTTCTGGAGCTTTTATTCGGATAATGATCATAATCTTCCTAGCCAATTCTTTATAAGTAGGTACCTACCTACCAAGCTTCGTTGAAGCCGGCTTTCGATCTGTTTAGCTGATTCACCAGTGTTATCCAGGAGACGCAGGTTAAAAACCTGCTCGTGGCTATTATTTACACATTTTCGCGCTTTGTATTTATTCATTTGGCTAAGTAATAAATAACATCAGGTCTTTATGAATTTAGAACTTATATCTATTTCTTTGTTAATAACTGTATATTTTAAATTGTGTCCGCATCAACATGCATTGATTGCTCTCATACTTTATAATAAATAATGCCAACAAAAAAGAACCTGCTTACGGTACTAGCCTCGGTTTAGTGTCAATTACCTAGTATAATTCTATCGGCAAACCTCTTCGCGATGCTAGCTTATTTTAATAGGGGAGCCGACGATGCTAATTGGGGATTTACTCGAGCGTCATGGAGACCTATTGGATTGCAAAGCTTAGATGATAAGAAGAAAAATATGTTATATAATGTATCCTTTTCATTAGTGGGGTAAGCAGCTATAGATTTTCAAATACCTATGTAAAAAAAACTGTTGCATTGACATACTCGAGCGCGTCAGATATTGATATCATCAATGTCCTACGTATTTTTAATAATGTATGTATGTTAATCTGATCGTTTGCATGATGCGGGTGGACGTACGTAAGGGTTAAAAGTGAAAAAAATAATAATTATCGAGCGCGTCAGATTTTCTAAGGGGATGTTAAGTGGACCTAAAAAAAGCTCTCATTCAATAATCTGACGATTTCGATGTGACGCAAACTCGCGGTCATTAATATAATGTGCAATAAAAAAATCGCCATTTTGAAACACTCGAGCGCGTCAGATTAAGATATATATGGTTCATTTTTATGTCCTAGACGTGCTGTCTCATAATCTGACGATAATCGTCAGATAGGTAATACCTAGAGGGATTCGCCTAATCTGACAACTTAAAAATTTTTTTTTTAATAATTGTATTAATTAATTGAACAGCTCAGGAAATAGCTTGCAAATAAAAAAGTGTATGTTTTTTAAGTAGAATACTTGTATTTATATGAAAATAACTAAAAAAAATATTTAATTAATGAATTAATCATGAACTTCATCCGTAGAAACATCTTCCTCTTCTGGCTCGATTTTATCCTCAGATTGCGTATCTGTAAAAAGGTTTTATGACTACATCTTCATACGCTTTCGGCAATTGATCACCTGCAAACCAGATCATAATGAACTTTCCAACGACAACGAATTTTTGTTACTTCGGCTTGTGGAAATCGTCAGATTATATATTTTTCGTTATCCTTGAATTGTTTCCTCCAAAATAAAAAAAAAAATAGCCACGCTCGAAAATGTCAAGATATCGTTTTTTTTGTAGCTGTAACCCTCCCACTCCCTTTCGTCACGCTCAAATCGTCAGATTTTCAAAATATATTCTTATTAGCTCATAATCAACCCACCTTATCTTAATCTGACGCGCTTTAATATTTCTGAGCATCGATTTTTTTTACTAATCTGATGGGCTGCCCTAGACGCACGTCACTATAGAGGCCTCATATATGGTACAGCTACTCAGCAGGATGCAAGGTATCCTCCCTTATGTTAATCAGCCGCGCTCGAGTAAATCCCATAATTCCTTCTGCGGCTCCCCTACTATTTCCTACTACGTGTTTAGAAGCCTAAGCATGGCTTACAGTTGAATGAAACTACGGGAGCGATGGTTATGCAAGCCAAGTAACAGTGCTTACTTTCCAAATAGGCTTTTGATAAATTAGTTTTCACTACAGTCAAGGAGTAATTATATTCTAAGGAATTTTCACTACGAAGCCGACGTCTACAGACACAAATACAGATTTTACCCTGGTCGATACTGTAGGTTTTGTTGTTTTCTTATTTTTCAAACACCTATGAAATGCTGGTATAAAAAGAATTAAACCCAAACCATCCGGTCATCCTCTCCCCTTCCGAATGTTTTCGTTCCCTGAGATTACGTATAACGTCTCTGGGGCACGTTAATTGTTTGGCAAGAGTATAAACTATAGACCGAGTACACAAGGCTCTACCATTTTCTAGTGGCACTTACTAGATCATGTGTCGTGTAAACTTTACATATTCATTTACTGTAAATACAGAGTTGTAAATATTACGTAACATACTAGCTGTACAATTTGTAGTAAACATATATGCCATATCGCATGCATTGACCTTAAATTTCGCACTTAGCAGTCGTGAGAAATTGAGAAAGTTACTTAATTCGTATGCAATATCCTTCCTGCATTAGCTTTGTGTTATAAAACTTAATCGATTCATACGAAAGTTAATTACCTACTTCAACCTTGTCTCGACATTCAATGTAAAAAATATCTGTCTTTGAGTAAGTCTACTTCGTCGTATTCATCGTAGTAGAGCCTTGCTTAACCCAGCATGAATGGGCCAGCTCGATCGGGGAAATACTACCCTCTCACAGAAGATCGGTTTAAAACAACGGTAGGTACACCTGCCGTTGTGTATGCTATGGTGAATGAGAGGTCGGAGGCTACCGCCTCCCTATATTCTCCTTATCATCCTTCCTCTCCATCTCCTATACCTTTCCTTGGAGATGGCGACGCGCCAGTGATGCATCTGGTGTTACTAGCGTCTATAAGCTACGGTAACCGCTTACCATCAGGTAAGCCGTATACTTATTTGCCACCCACGTAGTATAAAAATAAACAGGCGACAAGTAAGCAATTATCACGAATTGCATTACTGGTGGGGTTTTTTTACCAAGTAGGATTGCTCACTTGTAATGAGACCCGAGTGCGTCAGTATCACCGTCTTCCGTGTGAGCGATCGCGAAACGACTCCGTGTGTTTTGGTTGGAGAGGGAAATAGTTGTCCATTCATTCGTTTCTCATCGGAAAAATGAAATGAACAGATGTTTGGCAATATTCTTAGCATTGCTGAGTCCCTGAGGCGGTTACGGTGGTCTACCACTATGGCCCTCTTTTATTTAGACGTAATTGAATTCGATCTGTTTAATTAATTTATCTCGGTGCCCATTGAGTGGGAATAGATGCTCAAGAAGTAGGTTTCTTAGTCGAGACTACCGACGCAAAGATTCAGTTTAAAAAAATCTAGCGGTAATAACAATGGGTACGTTTATTAAATAACAGTACAATGATCTTGATTTTATAATTAATTAACTCAATTGTTGTTACAGATTTTCTCGGTGTGCGAAGATCTGCCAAAGGAAAACATCTTAGCGACGGTGTTATGTCTTTAACAATGAACGTGTCACGCCTCTCCCATAACATCAATAGCTAGAAAATGTCATAAAAAAATTAAAACCATAGTTAAATAATGTGACATAACGCCACCTAGCAGTCGTTAAGCAAACTTCTTAGTGAGTGAAAGTGTTATAATTGAAAAGAAAAAAAAAACAAAATGAAGTTGAATCTATTTAAGCGTTCTATGATTTTTGCGACGTTTTTCGGTTCGTGTTTATGTATTGCGTTGATTGTGGCATCTTTGGGTACGACTCATTGGATTGACGCGAGAGCCAGGAGGACTTCAAACCCTCTCGAATCAGATGGCAGGATAAGCTTTGGCCTCTTCGAAGGCCTCAAGGAGATAAACTATGCATACGGATGGAGAAATCATAATTTTAGTGGTGAGTTAAATATCATATAAATTATATTTGAGTAATTCGAAAATATGTATGTGTATATAAACTTGTGGTAATAAAATTTATTGAGTTATGATCATGAATGCACTCCCTCGAGTGTTAACAACATCAACTGCGATCGCCAACCCGCCTGCCAAGCGTGGCGATTACGGCATTATCCCCCATGACGGGACCGCTCGTTGTGGCGTTCTCTTGGGGAGGCCTATGTCCAGCAGTGGACGTTCAAAGGCTGATGGATGATCATGAAGGACATACTTAATTATTTCAATACTTTCCTTTGCGATTTCGAGTGTAGTGACATCATGAAAATGATCAGACATTGGGGTTAGAGATTGTTGGTATGTGCATAAATATGTCTGTTCCCATTTTCCTTTAAAAGTCCTGCAAAGATTTCGTTGCGGTTTTTGCATCTAAAATGTTTTATTACAGAGCAGGTTTTTAGACATGTTTTGTAGAGGTAGACCATCACGGAGCGCTACAGGCGTGAGCTTTTTCAAATTTCTTTGATTATAATAGGGGAGCTGACGATGCTAATTGGGGATTTACTCGAGCGTCATGGAGACTTATTGGGTTGCAAAGCTTAGATCATAAGAAGAAAAAAATGTTATATAATGTATCCTTTTCATTAGTGGGGTAAGCAGCTATAGATTTCAAATATGTAAAAAAAAACTGTCGCATGGACATACTCGAGCGCGTCAGATATTGATATTATCAATGTCCTACGTATTTTTAATAATGTATGTATGTTAATCTGATCGTTTGCATGATGCCTAAGGGTTGAAAATGAAAAAAAAAATTTAATCGAGCGCGTCGGTTTTTTAAGGGGATGTTAAATGAACCTAAAAAAAGCTCTCATTCAATAATCTGACGATTTCAATGTGACGCAAACTCGCGGTCATTAATATAATGTGCAAAAAAAAAAATCACCATTTTGAAATACTCAAGCGCGTCAGATTAAGATATATATAGTTCATCTTTATGTCCTAGACGTGCTGTCTCATAATCTGACGATTACCTAGAGGGATTCGCCTAATCTTACATCTTAAATTTTTTTTTTTTAATAATTGTTCTTAATTAATTGAACTGCTCAGGAAATAGCATGCAAATAAGTATAAAGTGTATGTTTTTTAAGTAGAATACTTGTATTTATTCATATAAATAACTAAAAAAAAATATATTTAAATAATGAATTAATCATGAACTTCATCCGTAGAAACATCTTCCTCTTCTGGCTCGATTTTATCCTCAGATTGCGTATCTGTAACAAGAAATCATTAAAATATTTAAAAATATTTTTTTGTTATGAACAATATGTTTTTTTAATTATCGGAGAAAAGATATACCTGATTCTGGAGTATCCTCAAGTATATCAGATGTTATGACCACATCTTCATACGCTTTCGGCAATTGATCACCTACAAACCAGATCATTTTGAACTTTCCATCGACAACGAGTTTTTGTTACTTCGGCTTGTGGAAATCGTCAGATTATATATTTTTCGCTATCCTTGAATTATTTCCTTCAAAATTAAAAAAAATTTAGCCACGCTCGAGAATGTCAAGATATCGTTTTCTTTTGCAGTTGTGTAACCCTTCCGCTCCCTTTCGTCACGCTCAAATCGTCAGATTTTCAAAATATATTCTTATTAGCTCATAATCAACCCACCTTATCTTAATCTGACGCGCTTTAATATTTCTGAGCATCGATTTTTTTTTACTAATCTCATGGGCTGCCCTAGACGCACGTCACTATATAGAGGCCTCATATATGGTACAGGTACTCAGCAGGATGCAAGGTATCCTCCCTTATGTTAATCTGCCGCGCTCGAGTAAATCCCAAACTTCCTTCTGCGGCTCCCCTACTATTATAACTGCGGCATTGCGTATCTCTGCCGAGCCAACGATTCATTCTTCTAGAAAAGAAGAGCTATAATATAGCAACTTTTTCACCTTATCTATTTCATTACTAACCTGACATTGACGTTAAACCTTGAAATAGTGATCTAAATACTTTAGTTTCTTGCTGTTCTATCAATTCTTGTTATCACGACTTCAATATTTTTTATTGTTTTATCCAAATCTTTAAAAAATTTGGTCATATAGAAAAAAATTCGCTGTAGGTATGTGTTTTATTTTCAATTAGTTCACAAATAATTGAATTTTGCGCTTGAATTTGTTGTGAGGGAAGTCAGAGTCGAAATAATCTATCTATCCATTTTTTTTGTTAAGGCGGGAAATAATGTACCTTACCGCACACCCCGTCGCTTGGGGCAACGAACAGGGTAGTGTGGGCCCTCACCCACTAAATAAACCCGCCGTGTCCCGTCTCTCCGCCTGTATTGGCAGGCCACTGGAACTGTGTTACATTACTTCAGTGGTAAATAACTATCTATCCTACTAATTTTATAAATGTGATAGTTTGTATAGATGTTATATATTTATGTTGTATGAAAGTCTGGATGTGTTTCGTTAATCATTTATACGGGTTGGATAGGTTGATGATATAACATACTTTTTATCTCCAAAAATAAATAGTACCCATAGGATAGGCTTTTTAGTTTTTTGTAATTACAAACTTAACCACTAAACATATTCGGTACATTTAGATATTTTTATATACAATCGTGGTCAACTAATTAGGGACATTCAAGATAGTGAAGAGCAATAACCGGTTATGTACATATAAATATAAAACCCTATTGATTTCTCAGCACCTATTATTTGCATAATTTGGTCCGATTATTATGCTATAAATGGCTGTAAATAAAAGATTAAATAAACAGATAAAAGTATTTAATATCAAAGGTTAAACATGTATTAAATTTTAAGGTACAATTCTGTAGCTGGACATTTAATTAAGGACAGTAAATTATAATCAAAAATAGAGCTAAACAAAACTAATAATCTGGAGTATTATAATATCTTTAACAGCTCCATTTTATTACTTGTAAAATCAATACCCAGTAGCAAAACCTTTGTTAGTAATTACCGCTTGACACCGATGTGGCATAGATACCTATTATCAGTTTCTGACATGTTTCGACAGGAATGTTTTGCCCATGCCTCACAAAAAGCTTCATTATGTTCATCTAAAGTTGTAGTACGATAAGTGGCAACTTTTTTCTTGATTTCGTGCCAAAGGTGCTCAATTGGGTTGAGGATGGCTATTTGCTGGCCAATCTAGCACCGATACTGACTGACTGGTAAGAAACGACGTGACTGAACGGGCGGTATGTTTCAGGTCGTTATCCTGCTGAAACGTCCATATAATAGGGAGATACTCTTCAGCATAGGGAAGCATAGTTTCTTCCAATATTGCCTTGTATTGATGTTGGTCTAAGTTACCCTGAACTTTCCTCACAGGTCCCACTCCAGGTCCAGAAAATGAACCCCACATTTTAATGTCTCCACCGCCATGTTTTACCTGTTTTTTTGTGAATCTTGGATTCATTTCCGCTTTTACAGGGCGGCGTACATATTGCCTTCCATCTGAAGAAATCAAATTAACCTTGGTCTCGTGAGAAAATAATACATGTTGCCATTGGGTGTAGGCCCAATGTCCATATTTACGTGCAAACGCCAAACGAGCATTTCTATGTTCTTTCTTTAACATTCTTCCGAACAACCCTGCTTCCACCAGACGTCGTCGAACGGTCCTCGCTGATACACCGGCTCTTTCGTCTGCCCCAAACACTTCGTGTTTTATTAAAATAGAGCCTAGAAACGGATCTTTCTTAGCTAACCTGGTTATCATTCTATCTTCTTGCGGAGTTGTTTTTCTCGATCTTTTTGTGCTGGACACATTTAAAGCTGTGTTTTTGCGCCTGAAATGTTGCACTGCATTGAATACCATAGTTTTTGAACAATTTAAATGTTGTGCTATCCTTCGGTATGACCAACCACGCTCGACAAACTTCATGATAATTTTTTGTAGTATTGGATCGCAACTTTTATTTCTGCCCATTTTTCTTCAAAATAATTCTCAAAACTTAAAATTAAAAATCTGTATTGCCGCCAAAACTGCCACAAAACAATAAGAGAAGAAATAAATAAGTATTATGATTCAAATTCTGAAATTAGAACGCAATACCTCAGTCTCCCTAATTAAATGGCCAGCCAGCATTCTTTGAACAAATAGCACTATGATAATCTATCATATAGCTGATGTATCATTATAGCTGTAAAGAGGTTTAATGTTTAAGAAGTTGTTATTGTTTGTATAATCGGGCACATCAATGACTAATTATACTTACATGTAAAAGATATGGAATATTGTTAAGACTCGTTGGAAAATAAAAAATTAATTCACAATTTGGCTCAATTAAAGATTGTCCCTAATTAGTTGACCACGACTGTACTTGTTTAGCATTTTGACATGCTTCCCTCGAATAACTAGTTATCTGGCCGTCAAATGGACAGATAAAGTTATTCATCAGGTAAGTAAGTAGTTGACTTATTCCTCAAATAAAGTCTATCTGACCATTGAAAATTTTTTTTTTTTTCTATTCGTTGAATAAACGCTATCTGCTTGTTTATCTGAGGATTGAACAATCGGCGCTAAGGGCCGATTGTTCAATCATATAGATAAACACAAAGTGTGAAAATGTGAAATCGAAAATAACAGTCACGAGCAGGATTTGAACCTGCATCTCCTGGATACCGTCCAGATGCTTTGCCAATTCAGCCATCGTGACAATTGCTCCTGACTTCTAATTTCGATAACACATTCATTTTTAACGTCTTGGGTGATTCTTGCGCCATGTGTCGGAATAAAAAAGTACGTATGAAAATACATCCGCAAATTCCAGTGTTATAAGAGAATGCCGACGCCTAGTTGTGCACTTGCTGATCGAATGATCGACAAGGTTAAGCAACCTTCGCCCGGTCGGCTATATGATGGGTGTCCAAAAGTAAGACCTATTTGTGAACTACTGACCTCGTCTGTACATTGGAAAGCACATTAAGCAAGGGGTCTGATCTGTCAAATAACACCCTGGAAGTAGTTACAGGTCGTTAGAAATCTGAATTGAAAACTGACTCCGTTCTGAAGTCGCCAACTGCCGTCCTAGGCTCCCAGGCTTTTGCCAGGGCGTATATAATGTAGACTAGAGGTGTTCTATTGGTAGTGTATGCGTGTATAGATGAATGATGATCAGGTCACCAGGTAAGGGTCAGACCAACGAAAGGTTATTGCGTTATTCCGTCTATAAATTCTCAATAGCAGCTCGGACTTAAGAAGTCGGTGGTGGTACACCCCCGTGCCTCGGAAATCAGGCAAGTCCGCTGGTCCTGCGTCTGATCGTCTCCAGTCGTGTCGGTATGACAGCCTGTTGAGTCCTTCTTCACCAACTTCGATTTCTTTCCTTGGAGATGGCGACGCGCGAGTGTTGCCTCTGATGTATCGTATATAGTCTACGGTAACCGCTTACTAGGTCGGCCGTATACTTGTTTGTCGCCCACGTAGTATAATAAAAAGAAGGTAGAGAGTGCACATGTGTTTGTGCATACACTCGTTTGTTAATCTATACCTATCTCCTGTGTAGTTGTTTGTTGGCTGGTGTTTGTTGCCATAGGCCTCCGTGACCGAAATCTGTCTGGAGACCATAATATTTTTTTCAACCCTTTTTCTGTCCTACTTTTAGGCACGGGTGTCTTCTCATGGTGAGGGGGATTAGGCCATAGTCTACCATCCATCCATTCATCAGCGTTTCAACGTCCACTGCTGGACATAGGCCTCCCCAAGAGAACGCCACAACGAGCGGTCCCGTCATGGGGGATAATGCCGTAATCGCCACGCTTGGCAGGCGGGTCGGCGATCGCAGTGGATGTTGTTAATACTTGAGGGAGTGCTGCTGCCCACTCCTCCGGTATTCCCTCAGTCGGCTCTTACAACTCCCGTGGGTAGAGAGGGGTAGTAGTTCTCATAGTCTACCACGCTGGCCCAATGCGGGTTGGCAGTCAAGCCGTCGAGAAAATCTCTCAGGCATGCCAGGTTTCCTCACGATGTTTTCCTTCACCGAGTTAATGTTTCAAAAAATTATTTCAAAAAATCTCGAAGTTAAAGGTGTGTATACGAGGTCTTAACCTTGGACTCGCGATCGAACACTGTCTTTGTAGTCCCTGGTTGTAGGTACCGCAAACAAGACAACTCTGCCCTATGGAATAATCCTGTGACTTTACAAACATACAATTTCACGGACACAAAGTATACCCAGACTCAGAACGACCATTTGTGGATCACACAATGGGTTGGCTTGTGTGGGAATCGAACCAACAACACTCTGGGGACGGTATCTATCAATAATTGTTGAGAGGATGCAAAATTTACCGAGTAGGTGTTCTGTGGGCAGTGTAATCATCGTTTGTACCGAGGAGGGAAAACGTGCTAATTTATGCGTTTATTCATTAAATTTCTGCTTCACCTTCAAAAGATTGCTATACCTACGTGCCTCTACATCAAATACAATCGAAAATGATCTCGCTAATATGATAAACATACCCAGTTTCGTGCGTATTTGTTAATTCTTTACCTAGCTGGAATAGTTATTTATTAGATTTCTACGCGTAGTATAGTAGGGTAAACTATAGTATTGCTGGCACCCCCTTAGTCATTGGCACTTTAGATTTTAAATACAAATATTAAGAACTGATTTAGCAAAAACATCTGTTCTACTTTTTTCATAATCTGCTATCGTTCGGGGCAACGACCAGGGTAGTGTGGGGCCTGCACCCACTAAAGAAACCCGCCGTGTGCCGTCTCTCTGCCTTTATTGGCGGGCCACTGGAACTATGTTACATTCCTTCGGTGGTCCGCCGGCGGCTTACCCTTTCGGGGGGTACCCTCTACTGAGCGACGCATCCGCATACGGAGCGTCGCACCTTCGCGGGAGGCCTTGCAGGTGGCGGACGTTCCCCGGTCCATCCACCCGCAGCCTCCGCTAGGGCGGCATGAGGCGCAAGTACCTGCGCCTGCGTCGCCCCGGTAGCTGGCGGCGGTTTGGGTTAGCGGAAGAATCCTCCTCCCTGGCCTTCTCCGCCGCTTCCTTCCGCGAGATGACCTCCTCGCAGAAGGCAGCGACCGTGGCCCGATTCCTGTCGCTGCCAAGCATCGCTCTAACGACGCTTGGCAGCGAGAGGTCCCCCCTATTGCCGCGACGAGTTCACGGTGCTGCTCGGCCCAAGCCGAGCACGATTCGGGCGTGTGCTGCGCAGTGTCCTCGCCGCAGCCGTAGCTGGCAATACTAAAGAAAATAAATACAATATGCCGGCGGAGTGCTTTTTTTTTACCATTTTTCTGTTAAAATCTTTCTTTATTAGGTGCCAATGACAATGTGTTAATAACTGTGTTTGTGGCCAATGACTGTAATTTTAAATACTTTTTAGTTTTTTTTTGGTTTTCTGTTAAAAATCTTTTAATTAGATTGATTAATGCATTTTTATTTGAAAATATACATACCAGAGAATCCTTTATCAATGTTTGCTGACTTTTTAAATACCTATTAATTAAAAAAAACAATATATCCATCGTAAATATGCCTAAAGTGCCAATCATTATACAGTTTACCCTAGTCACAACGGATCTTTGTGTCTCTGAAGTTAGGCACAGAGCAAGAAGTGGGGATTGTTATGGAATCATACGATTAGTGCTGACCAATTCAAATGTTATTACTCGATTAACAAAACAATCGAATGAAATTATAATGTTTTCATATCTAATTGTTTAGGTTCTATTTATTATTTTTATATTCAATAAAAAGTGTACGATCGATTTGAGTGAATAAGCTTTAATCTAGATATAGAAGAGTCCACATCTTTTAGTACGATCTATAAATAATATGTATAAATAATATTCGAATATTCCATCCATCAGCCTTTCGAAGTCCACTGCTGGACATAGGCCTCCCCAAGAGAACGCTACAACATGTGTTTCGCTCATATGGGGGATAGTGCCGTAGTCGCCACGCTTGGCAGGCGGGTTGGCGATCGCAGTGGATGTTGTTAATACTCGAGGGAGTGCTGCTGCCCACTCCCCCAGTATTATCTCAGTCGGCTCTTACGAATCCCATTTGTGGAGAGGGGTGGGACAATTCTAAAGCCGGCCCCACACGGCAGACACAATATTTACAATTGTTAAATTATTATCGAACATTTGATTAATGTAAACTATACGAGTAGAAGGCGCACATGCCTTGCGACTCAAAAATAGCTACTGCGCAGCGTCTTGCAGCCAGCTTCAGAGACACAAGGATCCGTTGTGACTACTGTATAGTAATTTGATAAAGCCAAGTATCTCTCAAGTCAAAAGCTAGACCTCAATCTCTACTAAATTCAAATTGATAAGTCTTGTAGCTCGTCCTATAATTATTATAAAGCTGTAACGGAGCTGCGTTTGTACATTTAAGATATTTGAGAAAATAATACTGTATTAGGCTATACAGACATGTCTGAACACAATTTTTTTTTATAATATTCTTTGTTTGTCTCTTTGTTTGTTTGCGCATCACGCAAAAACTACTGAGCGGATTTTAATGCAACTTTTTTTTTATTTGATATCTATCTCTTGATCAGTCTTAAACACTGGTATCCATTTTATTCTGATTCTATATCGGGAACTTGAGATATAACCTAAAAACTTAGCTTTTGGCTGCGGCGGAACCGCGGGCAAGGGCTGGTATTTTGATAATTCCACAGAACACAACATTTTTCCGCAATAAAAAGTGTGCTATGTGATTGATTTTCTACTATCCCGGTGTTTTAGCATTCATGATCAGGGGTGGACTTCGTTGCGTTTTGGCTGTAGCAGGAGATGCCGTTTATTCTTTCATTTCACATCTGTGAAATGAAATGGTGAGCAGCAGCTTGACAATAATACCGAGAGGTATAGTTGAGTCCATGAGCGACGGTTACCATTTACCATCAGATGGGCTGTGGCTCGTCTGCCACTAAATGCAATAAAAAAAAAAAACTTGTAATGGGAGAATTCGTGCAGAATAATTTCTGTACACGACCTTAAATGTAGCCTAAAAGAAACCGAGCTCCACAAGCCGTTAAAGCGAAGACGTGTGACACATTCCCTTTCATAATCTCCATTTGTAAACTAGGTCTGTAATAACGTTTGAATGAAATGAGTTGTTGTTTCAGTCCTAAGATAAAATCTGTAAGTTGTTGTAATCTATTCAATGTACTGGTCATGCGACATCTTACAAATGAATTACCTTCTAAATACATTAGTGGTTCTAATTTGAGATTAAATAGGATTGTGAATCTCAGAACCTCACATAGTTCTTACATACTATAAAACAAAGTTGCTTTCCGCGTCTGTCTGTCTCGTATATCCGCTAACTCCTAAACCACGCAACGGATTTAGATAAGGTTTTAACCATCAGTTAGATTTTTTTTTCCCGAAAGGTTTATTATATGTATAAATACTTATTTACTTACTTACATGTACGTTATTAGTACATTGCATCCGCGTGAAGCCGGGCTGGGTCACTAGCACAAAATAAAAGACGTTCTCGTCTTGGTTTGTTAGCTAGTCGTGGTGATGGTAAAGCATTGTTTAAAAGCATTTTTTTTTGTTTAGGCCAGAAAAAATGTACCTAACCGCACACTCTTTCGTTCGGGGCAACGAACAGGGTAGTGTAGGGCCTTCAGCCACTAAATAAACCCGCCGTGTGCCGTCTCTCCGCTTTTATTGTCGGGCCACCGGAACCATATTATATTCCTTCAGTGGTCCGCCGGCGGCTTACCCTTTCGGGTACCCTCAACAGACCGACGGCACGGAGCGTCGCACCGTCGCGGGAGGCCTTGCGGGTGGCGGACGTTCCCCGGTCCATCCACCCGCAGCCTCAGCTAGGGCGGGATTAGGCGCAAATATTCACGCCTGCGCCGCCCCAGTCGCTGGCGGTGGTTCGGGTCTGTGGAAGGATCAGCCTCCCTGGCCCTCTCCGCCGCTTCCTTCCGTCGCAGCCGCAATGGTGACAGCCACATGTGGCACTGTGTGGGGGACGACCACCACCTCCTGCCGTTCTTGTGACGCCTGACGTTACACCTCGGCGAGTACCTCCGCCTCCAAGTCCCACAAAAGGGTTTCGGCCAAGGCGCAGGCCGCCTCCGTCGACACCGTGCGGTATCCACGTATGACCCTGGAGGACTTCATGATCTAGTCCTCATTATTTTAAATTATATTGAGGTATGCTTTCGAGATTCCTGCTGTTATCTCATTTGTTATTATTTGTCACTAGTTGAACCGGGGAGACGTTGTCCTTCCCGAATAAATTAGTTTGCTCACAATCTCCTGGTATGCGATCGCAGCGCCATCTGCCGAGTCCAATTGTGAATCTAAACCACGACAGAACTCACTCAAACACATAAATTTCAACAAAATTAGTCTATGTCGTGTTAGAGTTTTGCGAGACTATATAACGCACGGCAATATTGATATGATAGATAATGCTTTTTTATACTACACGGGTGGCGAACAAGCATACAAGCGGTTACCGTAGCCTATAGACGCTAGCAACAACAGAGGCATCACTCGCGCGGCGCCATCTCCAAGGGAAGGGATTGGAGGTGGATAGGAAGAATAATAAGGAGAGGATAGGTAGGATACTAAGGAGAGGATAGGGAGGGAGTTTGGGCTTGCGGCACTTTCACTCACCATACGAAACTCAACGGTAGGTACCGTTGTTACACGCTTATCTTATGTGAGAAGGTGGTACTTCCCCGATCGAGCCGGCCTATTTATGCTGGGATAAGCAAGCTCTACTTACTACTAGCAGCTAAAATATAATTACTGAAATTTTAAATTTGTTTAAATTCATGAAATATTTCGTTGTTACGATCAGTGTTCATTCCTGTCTAAAGAATCAAGCATACAATTCATCGTGATTGCATAATATCAATTTTTTACAACCTATGCCGTATTTACATCAAATGATTGTAATTAATTTTTTTCATAATAAATAAATAACTTAGATAAATCAATGTAAATTCGTTGCAATTCCAGTAAAAGCCGGCACGCATCCAGCGCGCAGATGGGCCTGGTGTGGCACAGCCGCTCTGCTAGGAGCCTCGCTGTTATCAGCGGGGGGTGCCTGTGTACTGGCAGCTCTGGGCTCCGCAGCGAGGGCGCGATGTTCTCCGCGGCCATTACTCGTCAGCAATTCTTTAGCAGGTGAGAATCCTTACTAATGTTATAAATATGAAAGTGAGTTTTATTTGTTATACTTTCACATCGTGCCTGATGGGATCATCATAAAATATGTGTTCATCACACAATTAATTGTCCTGAGTCGGAATCGAACCCACGACCTCGTGCACGGAACTCGGTTACACTACCGACTACGCCACGAGGCCCGTCCACAGGTCGAGTCTTTTTATTTTTTAAAAGACTAGGCCCTGCACTAGGGAATCATCTTTATATCGCGGGGGACTTTACAAACATACAATTTATGGACACAAAGTACACCCAGACTCAGAACAACCATTTGTCGATCACACAAAGAGTTGTCCTGTGTGGGAATCGAACCCATAACACTCGGGCGGCAAGTCGGTAGCTAAATCACTCCTTTAAGTCATTAGTTTTAAACTGAAACATTCGTTTTTATCTTGCTATTTTCATGTCAGTTTATCATTTCATCTGTTTTCATATTTCAGTACTGTTCAGCCTGGGTGCCATAGTGGTATGGCTGACGGAGTATTTCTTAAGGTTGCAGCACAATGTCATGTCGGATGAAGATCTGGCGAACACGTGGTCTTCAGACGGCACTGCCGACCTTGGACTGTCTTTCTGGTGAGCTTTCAAACATTATAAATTACATGTGTATTCTGCGCTTCTAAAAGTTAGGCCTTATTCCCCCCATTTCTTTCTGACCAAATGTTCCGCTTAGAAATTTCCTGCGCCTTTCTCTGTGTGGATTCAAAATTGGGTTAGTACCATATAAATATGTCACTATAATGTGTAGTGACATCTATCTAGCAGCCTTATATCGTCCACTGCTGGACCTTTTTTTTTAAGGTGGGAAAAGATGATCCGAACCGCACACCCCGTCGTTCGGGGCAACGAACAGGGTAGTGTGGGGCCTGCACCCACTAAAGAAACCCGCCGTGTGCCGTCTCTCCGCCTTTATTGGCGGGCCACTGGAACTATTACATTCCTTCGGTGGTCCACTGCTGGACCTATGGCTCCTCAAAAGAGCGTTACAAGGGACGGTCATGTGGATCATATGGTGTTAATGATAAATATAATTGATTTTCTATATTCCAGGCTGGTAGTGTCAGCAAGCATCAGTGCCTTTGTCAACGACGTGTGTATCCTAATCGCGATGGCTGACGGACGAGATGTCGACACAATAGCTCCCGCGCTAGAGGAGAAAGTTAACGGTGCTATCATGTTGTACTAACAAAGTATTATATCGTATTATTATGTAGGAATTGATTGTTATAGTTGTGCTTCTGGAACTGTCATTGTTGATAGCTTAGAAAGATTTTATTCATAGTCTTCATTTAACGTCAGATCTCCGCTTAAGTGAAACTTGATAGGTACAGTTTCTAAAAAAGTTCTTGTAAAAACTTAACAGCCATTACAACATATTTACGGATGTAAAGATTTTAGTAAAGGATACCTAACACTAAGAAGTAATCGAAGTCTCGTAGGGACCTGGTGGAGACAGATAGACTATTTTATATTATATTTGACTATTGTGAAACTGCAGAAATTAGGTTCAGCTATATTATGTACTAAATATAACTATTATTTACTCGTATTAAATATACCTATAGTTTGGAAATGTGCCCGGTAGACGGCAATAACCTTAATCAAAGGGTGATTTCATGATTGATAAGCAAGACGGTGTTGAACTCACGAATGCACCTCCTGTCTCTATACATAACTAGACTATACACAAAAAAATAAATCAATAATTCTCATTTTTTGCTCATAATTTTTTTTTTATCTTAGGAAATTATGTAATATTTTATTTTGTTCTCACTTTTTTTATGGTATTCTCAGCTATATCTCCGCTTTTGATTAATATAATAACTAATCAAATGATTAATAACTGAATGATAAATCTCATTTTTTATTAGTAAGCCCGGCCACGCGTTCCTGTGACTCAATTAATCTAGGCTATACCACAGGAATCATCCATTTTTATGGGAAAAAATGTTGCTTGTCTTTTTCTGTTGACGGGATTATTATGTATGTAAAATTTCATGAGACACCGCAAAAGATACGAACTAACAAACATTGATTTTTATATTTATATATTAGATTTAAGTTATGCAACCAATCATCATTGTAGATCTTATTTTTTTATGTGAAAACATCTAATGCGCAGGGAGGGTAAACCATCTATGTACCCCAATTTATTTGTTTTTAAGGTCATCTGTTGACAAAAGTATATGACTAGGAAGTATAATGGTTTATTGATTAAACCAATAACAGTTTTAATTCGTCTATGGATACCGAGAGGGTGTTTACTAAGAATGATATAAAACACGAACAACATTTGAAGGAAGAAAGAAAATAGATGTTTTCACATCTGTGAGACGTCCCGTAACGTCTCATTTTTTCATCTTCATCTGCCAAATGCCTAAGATCGATATTTAGATTTGGTATTTTACTAATTGTCATAACAATGTCAGGAATTACGTAGTTTATGTCAGACGTAATGTTAAGAATTAAGAAGGCTGAATGTTAATTGTAAGATTGTTATGTAATAGTTGGAATTCATTCCGTCCACTACATTTAAGTAATTACTAATCCGTCTGTTAGTCCGTCCACTTGTTAATTTAATTATAATAACATAATCTTGTATATTATACGTAATTGTTTAAATTATTAACGTTCCAATAATTATAACATTAAAATAATTAAGTCATAAATGTTTTGAAAACTCTTTGTATAATGATTCATATTGTTGGCATTATTTTGTTTAAGTGTATGGGTACGATTTCTGTAGGCTACAAACATTTGTGTGGTATAAAAATATGTTTAGAATTCTATATTTATGGAGACATACCTTCCTATTCTTAAAAAAAACAAACATAATTTTATAACACAGTTTTAACTAAATACGGTTTTGTCAATTTTCAATAAAATTCAATGAATATTTGACAGAAAGCGACAAACCATTTGTCACCTTAAATCTAGCTCAGTACCTTAAACAGCGTCGTTAAATCAGTGTTATATTATGATTAACTGGCAAACCAGCCAACGCGGCCCTGTAGCTCAATTATTGTAAGCTATCTCTATAAACCATCATTTTTTTTAGGATAAAAAGTAGCCCATGTTCTTTCTGTACATCATATATATGTGATATGAATGCAAAATTTCATGATACTCGTATATGGCAGTACATAAAATACGAACAAACAAACGTTAATTTTTATATACTAGATGGCGTTATTCTGTAACTACAATCCTCCTTTAAACGTGAACCGCTGTGTTACATTTTCATAGTTACGGGTATTTCGCAAGTAAATAGTTGCATGGATGATTTCTTTGACGCATGAAAATAGTCACGTTCAATGGAGAGGCGTGCATTTTGAATCTGTCTCCTGCAAAGGCTCTTGCCCCTGTCAGTAGTGCTAACTAGGCTAGACTAAGGCTAGGAAGATGGTAGTGTGCTGATGGTGGACTTCGTATGGTAAATGCCGAGCGAGTATTGGGTATAGTATTTCTAGCGAGACGTTATGAAGCGAAACGATTCCTCCCCGCTCGTGCATATACCGAGCTAATCAGGGGGGTTAGGCAGAATCTCATATCTCACAAGTCGATCGTATCGTGATCACTGTGATTGGTTGAGAAACCGACGCGTGATATCGCAATAATCCGTTGGCCAATCATGGTGATCTCCCAACCAATTACAGTGATCACGATACGATCGTTATGTGAGATATGAGATTCTGCCTAACCCTCCAGGGCCCGCAGAACGTGACTCAAAATCGTTTCGATCGCATCGTCACATTGTCATTGGTTGAGAGATTACCGTGATTGACCGAGGGATTATTGCGACATCACGCGTCGGTTTCTCTACCAATCATAAGCGAGACGATACGATTTAGTGAGTTACACCCCAGGAAATGCTCGTTGAAATAAAGGTGGTATACGGAGTATACCGATTCCGCAACGCTACACTGACCAATTGGGAAAGGACCTAATACGGTTTATGTTTTTTTGCTTACCTCAGTATGGACTTTTTTCAAAGACCCATTTCTCTATTATTAGATTTATATTTCAGAGATCTGTACTCATAGATTTAAGTAAAGATTATACATTATTATTATTAGGATAAGTTTTTTTAAACTGGTGGGCTATGTAAAAAAAGTATTTATTAATAATTTTGTAAGATATTTTTTACTAACTATGAATATAACACCATTGGGATGTATTTGCAAGTTGCTTCCGATGCCGATAACCTCGTTTAAATGTATCGAAATGGGGGAGTCGATTGGGGGACGCAATTAATCGGAGATTAGACATTTCCCAAGTGGAATTTTCGTAACATTCCATTTATATTTTTTTTTGACAGACCTCGTGGCGTAGTCGATAGTGTAAACAACTTCCGTGCACGAGATCGTGGGTTCGATTCCCACTCAGGACAATTATTTGTGTGATGAATACAGATATTTGTACTACGTCTGGGTGTTTTCTATGTATTATATGTATGTATTTACAAAAAAAGTAATATATGTATTATATCCGTAATCTGGTACCCATAGCACAAGCGTTAAGCTTAGTTTGGGACCAGAGGACGTTGTGTGAAAAATGTCCGTGAATATTTATTTATTTATTATATTGTAATATATATATATATATATATATTTGTTTATTATATATCAGCACATTCAATTATTTATATAAGTTGTGCCATTAGTTAACAACATTTTATGTATTAATTTTGTCAGATGATCAAAGGTTTTGTATTATTTTGATAATAAATAATGATTTTAATATATGCGTTAGTTTTATTTGCATTAGGTACTTTATGATAAACTAGCCTTTACCCGTGGCTCCGCCACAGCCAAAAGATAGTTTTAAGTTATATCTCAGTTTCCCAATATAGTAGCGCGATATAATGTACACCAGTTTTTAAGTCTAATCAAGAGATATCAAATATAAATAGTTGCATCAAAATCCGTTCAGTAGTTTTTGCGTGATGCGCGAACGAATAAACAGACAAAAAATTAAAAAGAAAATATTTTGTGTTTAAACACGCCTAAATAGAATAATAGAATAGATATCTCAAATATATTAAATGTACAGACACAGCTCTGTTACAGCTTTATAATAGTATAGATAAGACTAGATTCTGTCCGCGTGAACTTCAGAATAGCAAGTTTACCACAAACTCTTATTACGATCCAGTTTAGGACTCAAACTGAACTGAATCTTAATTTCGTACCATGACGCGTCAAAGACGCAATCTTTTGTTTTTTGCCGAATCAACACATAATCAAAATCAATAAATGACATCTAGTTGTATTGAAATTCGTACTATGAACTTACTTGACAACCTAAACAAGATCGCTCAATTAGACACACCTATTTTGAATTGCGTTGGAATTGAATCTAAGAGTTCATGGTAGACCTGCGTATTATATTTCACTGTACGGCACTTGCAATAATAGCATTCCCAAAGGAACCCTCTATTTTGCGGGGATGAAAAGTAGCCTATGTCGTTTTCCCGGCTCAGAACTACCTATACATATGTATGCAATTTCATATTTATTCATTCAGTTGTTCTGCCGTGAAAGCACACGCACTTTTTGTTTACGCTACCTTCTCCGATGTCAGTCTTTGATATAAGACGGCACCCACCTAATTCAACATAACAATATATTGGATAAGCTTCACAAATAGACTTTAAAAGTATTCTTCAATACTTATAATCATAATTTAGCATTTGACATGCTTATTCATATAAATTAACCACGGGGTACGGAAAAAGAGTACTTACTCCATGAAATTAACACAAAATACGATGTATGCAAATACATCTGATCAGACGGCGTAGGCTTCACCCAGGAAGGAATGTGTTATGTGAAATTCACAGTCCCAAGCAATTGTCACGATGGCTGGATTGTCAACGCATCTGTAACTGATTTCCCTTACTCTTCACCGGATTAGATAGGTCGCAGGTAAAGCCCCCTTCCTGCTTGCAGTAAAGTCCCCTTTTTCCACTTTCACAAATACATAATTTGTTTTAAAGCATGCCAAGTGCTAAAATACAGATCAAAATGTTTAAAAAAATCGCGCCATCAAATAGTATGAATTTTAATTGCAAAATTAAACTTACTTAGGTATTGGATGAACGCATGTAAACGCATCCGATAGGTGGCGTGGGTCGTAATGACAAATCTGATGTGGAGATTGGGAATGGCCATTTCTCAGTGCGATGGCTTAGCGGTCTAGAACACTTCTCCGGATTGGAACGGACGCAGGTTCGAATCCCGCTCGCACTAAACCACATTCACAAATAATTTGTTCTTTAAGGTTAAAAATGATCTGGAGTTATATCTAAAGGCTCATTCTGCCTTAATTTGAGTACCGCTCGAATGTGGTATGTGGAACACCAAGTAGCAAGTTGAGCTACTTTAGAAGACTAATATATATAACAAGAACAATAAATAAACAAATAACAGCGGGGTTACTCCGAGACTCAGTTTGTAAAACGTCGGCTCGTTACCAACGTCTCAAGTCGAACCGCTAGCGTTTTTTGCGAGGCACAAACTCACTGTTCATGTCAACGGGCAGTCACGGAAGGTCCCCGAACGCACAAATGCCACTTGAATTTGAAAAAAAAGAAGATTATAGTATGTAGGTACTCAGTCGTGAGATTTTGCTCCAACTGAAACTGAAAGAAAAGTCCAATGATTACTTTACTCTATAGTAAAGTCGAAGCACTTTGAGTGGCTGACCTAAGAAGTAAGTAGTAATGGGTAACTCGTAATTTTAAGAGGTATACCTCATTTGAGGTGAGGAATTGAGGATTCGCTTGACGCGCGGATGGTTTTAGTTTTCATCTCATGGACTCATGCTCCTCAGACTCGGAAGAGACGAGCATGAGGTCCGGTCTCCGGTGCGCTCGCTTACTATGTTTATGAGGTAGTTATTATTGTTATCTCCCTCACACATTTTTTTTTCTCTCAGTGTCCTAGGGCCAAATTAAACAAAATTTGACACTCAATTATTTTCAACCTTTTGTAAATTTATATATAATAATTTACGTGAATAATAATATATAATGACCATGAAATTAATATGTACGTACTTAAATAATAGTTATTATTTTTAAATTCGTTTAAAATAGATTCATATAATCGTGACGCACGCCCTCACTCATTTATGTTATAAATGTGTAAATTCGTTCGTCGCCGAAATCCTCAATTTATCGTCCTCATTCCTCATCACATCACTCGCCTCACGCTCGAGTCATGCGATGTTGCGACTGCTCGGCCACAATCTCGCAACTCGCAAGTACGAGGAACGAACAGTGAATGAGGTGCTTCAGTGTTGAATTATGAGTAACTCTTTCAATTTGCTCTCGCGAGTACCTCAAATGAGACAACTCATGAGTGAGGAGCGCATCACTACTAAGAAGTGACCGTTGGTAATGACTCACTTTGTACGCTTTCGAAATTGAGTCTAGCTTTTTGTATGAAAAACGTCGGCTCTGTGAATAGCCACGTGTACCTTCGACTTTCGAGTTCGTTCAAAATATTGCATTTTGTCGTCACGGTTCGACATGACGTCACCGGTCGGCCTCAGCCAATCACAATCAAGACGTTTGTGGCTCGAAGGCAACGTTGTGAGATTGTGCCTCACCCCGCAGTAGAGCCTTGTTTATCCCGGCATGAACGGGCCGGCTCGATCGGAGAAGTACCACCTCACAAAACATCAGTGTGAAACAACGGTAAGTACCTTTATGTTTCGTATGGTGAGTGGTGGCGCCAGAGACCCAACAACCCTTCTTATCCCCTGCTTATTATCCTCCCTATCCCTTTCTTTGGATATGGCGACGCGCGAGTGATGGCTCTGGTGTTGCTAACGTCTATAGCCTACGTATTACTACATACGTACAAAAAAAGGAAAACAGAGATTTACGGTAACTATCCGCTATCCAGCCTAAGATAAGCCTAAATTTAGAATAGTACCTACTATTCTAAATTTAGTATACAACTAGATATCGGCTTAAAATAATACGAAATTTGAGTTACTATATTATATACTAATCCAATTCAAAAATTATAAACAAAGTTAATGATGACAACAAAAAAATACTTTCTCTTCCCTACCAAGTTCTCTTAAATAAACTTACCTAAATCATAAAATACATATATACTTACTAAAATATTTTGTCATGCATAAAGTTCTACAATTGACTTAGAAAATTGGTTATGTTATTTGCTCTTCAATAACGGGACTTGAAAGCTGTTACTCGACAACTTTAATACTTTGAATTTAGTAAAAATACAGTTTAGTCAATGAGTATTTGCTTCCTTACTTACTTACTTATCATCACGCCATCTCCCTTGCGGGGTGGGCAGAGAGAAAAAAGTGCAAAAGGCTTTATTCTTGCATATATCTCTTGCTTCCTCAACATTCATAATTCCCTTCATAACGAGCGTGTCGCCGGTTTCGAAGACTCCTGGTTCCATCTTCCTTCAATACATGACCGATTTGGTTTAGGTAGGTTAGTCTATATATTATGCGTTTTTAGGACCAAACTAAAGCTGTCATCCGCAAGTACATCCAATCTCAAGCGCTTTTTAGTTCCAAAATAGTAGGTCATCTTCTGTTCGCATCCTGACGCTTTTGTATCACTAAAAATAAAGAACAAATTATTTGTGAATGTGGAAAGAGAGAAGTTTAGTGCGAGTGGGATTCGAACTTGCGTCCCTTTCAATCCGTGGAAGTGTTCTAGACCGCTTATCCATCGCACTGACAGACGGCCATTCCCAATCTCCACATCACATTTGTCTTTACAAGCCACGCCACCTATCGAATGCATTTAAATGCATGCATGCATGCATGAGATTGGGAATGGCCGTCGGTCAGTGCGATGGCTTAACGGTCTAGAGCACTTCTTTTTTGTTTACCACAGAAGGAATGTAACATAGTTCCAGTGGCCCGCCAATAAAGGCGGAAAGACTGCACACGGCGAGTTTCTTTAGTGGGTGCAGGCCCCACACTACCCTGTTCGTTGCCCCGAACGATGGGGTGTGCGGTTAGGAACATCTTTTACCGCCTTAATAAAAAAAAAGGTTCAGGTTTGAACCCCGTTTGCACTAAAACCGTTTTTCTTTTTCCACATTCACAAATAATTTGTTCTTCAAAGTAGCTGAGAATGTCAAGTGTTGAATACAGATCAAAATTACCACAAATAAACATGTAAAATGGATTCGTCTCACCAATATCATTCTGGCCTGACTCACAGTGAGGACTGAGAGCAGGTACTACTATGCGCCTTGACTGCTGTGGCGAATACACGCGGTCAGTATGCGCAAGCTGTACAATCCACTAGCGCGTGGAGCCCTATGTCCTGGGGACAGCCCCGGTAGTAATTGTGCCAGAATTATTCTTTCAGGTCTCTGCAACACAGTTATTTTCCGAAGCAATCACCCCTCAAAATCACTTGTATCAGCTGGTAAAAGAGGGCAGATATCTAACCTTGAATTTGTGTTGAGAAGTTCATAAATAACTAGCCTGTGCCCGCGGCTCCGCCGCAGCCAAAAGCTAGTTTTTAGGTTATATCTCAGGTTCCCGATATAGTAGCGGGATAAAATATATACCAGTTTTTAAGTCTAATAAAGAGTTATCAAATAAAAAAGGTGTTGCATCAAAATCCGTTCAGTAGTTTTTACGTGATGCGAAACAGACAAAATATCTAAAAAAAATCCTTATGTGTTTACTTTATACACACCTATATAGCCTTAACCCCTCTGTAGGGGCTAATCCTTACTCCTTATGCTTGTTTGATGTTGATAGAATAAGTTGGGAATAAAACGATTAGTTCTCACTTAACGCGTATATTCAGCACTTGACTAATGATAAAATGATAGTATGATTGCTATGAGTCGATATTGCGAACTGAGTGTGAACGTAATGAATGTGAAATTATATTACAATAATATTGATGATGGCGCAAATAAACAATGTGCGGTTGCACCGTACATACTGCCGGGCGCGAGATGACAGGGATGCTGATGATGCTGAGCGATGTTGGAGTTAGTATGATTTAATGATACAAGGTGATGGAACAATATTGCTTACATTTCTAAATTGTTAGATGATGTCTTAAAACTACACTTTCTAGTAATGGGTGAAGTTGCCCTATCAGTAACGCTCGCACTTGAAATGTTTGGTTCACTCGCGCACTGATTTTTGCGAAATGTTTCACTCGCGCACTGCTCACTTTGTTTTTGTATACTAGCACTGACACTGAGTTCACTGCCGGCGTGATAGTGTACGCTGGGCTGCTCCTCCGTAGCATAAGGCTGCTCTGGCGTAGGCCGAGGCTGCATAGCGCTCTGCCTGCGTGACCGTATGTAAACAGACACAGCGAAGGCTAGCCCTGCCGCCCCGACTAAATAGATGGCCACGTAGTGGTGGACATCGTGGAATGATACACCGTCGTCGACGGCCACCTGCTCCGATGCTGTTTTCATATCCTTTATTTGTTTAGTGATATCCTGCAAAGAGGACTGGTAGCTGTCTTCTTTGCTGCTTGTGTTGCTCGTGGGGAGTGATAAATTTATTATATTATTGACTGGAGCAATTTCTATGGCAATAAGATCGGGTTTGACATTCATATCAATCTGTTGTTGTTTGTGTGACGTAATTGTAAAGGTCTGAGCCTTGATTACACAGTTATTTCCGAGCGCTACGATGTTTACGGCAGTCACCTGTTCGATAGTAACCCGATCCCCGCATATGATCCTCAGAGTGCAATGGCCACAACACGTAATTATGAATGTATTTATAGTATTGAGCGCTGTCCACATTGTTTTGCATTTTGTTGTTATAGTAGCGCAGGTATTTTCCTGGTTTTTAATACAAAAATTTTCATCTGAGTTCCGTTGGTTAATTGGTTTTTGTAGCTGACATAGATTTGTATTTTCATTTAATGGCATACATTTTTGAAACTCATACTCAGAAATGGGTAAGAATGTATCCTTTTTGATATCAATGGCTATGTACTCCGATATTGGTACTATGTTAATCATATTACTTTCTGTTTGATATTGAATAGGAATCATGTGATAAATGTCGTAACTCTCTCTGTTTATTAACGGAATTTGTATCTCGAAAATAAAATATTCTCGTGTCATGCGAGCTCTTACTTGCATAATATGATATATTTTGTATAGGTCTGTGACAATACTACTGATAGGCAAAGACAATTCTTTGGGTAACTGATTCGAAATTATATTCAGCTCATCCTGTAGTTGAGCTGGCGTTATGAGATGCACATTAAAATGTTGGACATTGGTGATTGTATCCAAGAGGGAGTCCTGGATGTTTTTTAAGCTGCTAAGGACGTTGTTTGCTATCAAAGTTGACAAAATAAAATCTTCACTAATGGCGGATTTCTCCACCTCGTTTTTCAACTTGGAGGCGGCTTGATCTAGGCTTATCAGGTGCTGATTGAATATTTTATGCTGCTTTTGCATTGTATTTTCTACACGTTTGAGTAAGTTATTTTCGGCTTCAATAATCGATGTTTGATTACGCTAAAGTGCTGCTAAATGGTTTTGATTTTGTCTGACTAATGTAATATCTCGCTGGTATTGTTCAGCAAAGTGTTCGTCTAGTACGCCAAAGAGACTATTCGCAACGTAACCAATTCCATTGATAAGACCTCGTCGCGTGCGCGTATGCGCTTCAAATTGCTGATTCAATAACATGCGGTCGTAGTACTCTAATTCCATGTATCCATGTCGTAGTAGTAACATGATTACGTCACAATGGGTTCTCCTTTTCGTTTGTGTACACAGATCTTCAAGATGTTTCATATAAATGTTAAATATTTTTGAACCGTGCCAGTATGGTTGCATGTCGTAATATACAATTATCTTCCATTGATCTTGAATTAAATTCATTTGTGATATCTTATCAAAATAAATTGCTTGTTTTCCGTGTAATTGCGTAATATTGTAGGCGCCTTGTATATTGCTTATAAAAAATGTCATAAAAAATAACATGGACATTATAGTGGTGAATGTATAACTAAGGCCTTTACTGCTGCGGGCTTGTTTACGTTGTTCTGATGCTGAAGTGCATAGTTGCTGGTGTTGGTTTGCAGGCGATCTTTGTGTGTTTTCTTTATCTGAGCAATAAAGCAATGGCGTTAACTTAACTATAGGCCGTCTTATTGATCCGTTCTTGGTTTGTAGTGTTACGACTCTGACGTACCCATCACTACCGGGATGTACTTGAGTCACTCTTCCCATTGCCCACTTTCCTGCTGGTAGATTGGCGTCATGAATTAACACCAAGTCTCCCACCTTGATGTTCTCCTGAGGACGTCTCCATTTGCTCCTTGCGTTTAATTGTGTTAAGTACTCGTTACGCCAACGCTTCCATATGTCTTGATATACTTTTTGAGAGAGATTCCATCGTGTGCGTAAATCTTTCTCGGTTTCGTACAATGTTAAATTGGGCCCGCTTGATAAAAAGTGAGCCGGCGTGAGGAAATTTAAGTCTGTAGGATCTTCTGTTAAAGGACATAATGGCCGTGAATTTAGACAAGCCTCCAATTGATAAAGAATGGTACAAAATTCTTCGAATGTTAATTTTTGCTCCCCCACCACTCTTTTAAGGTGATATTTGAGACTTTTGACAGCTGCCTCCCATAATCCTCCTGCTGATGGCCATGAAGGTGCATTAAAATGCCAATTGATACCCATTTTTGTTACTTCTGCTTGAAATTCTTCATTAAAGGAGTTTTGGATTTCTTTGTATTCGGCCTGTAAAATTTTGTTTGCTCCAATGAAATTAGTTCCTTGATCACTGTATAAATTATTTGGAAGTCCTCTCCGGGCAATCATTCTACGAAGAGCTGCCAGGAATGACGATGTTGTCAAATCAGACACCAACTCTAAGTGAACTGCTTTAGTTGCCATGCAGATAAATACAGCAACATAGCCTTTGGTCGTCTTTATACCCCGACCCTTGTTGGCCTTCATAAAGATGTGACCAGTGTAGTCGACGCCAACGTTCTGAAAGGGACGTGATAATATCGTTCTTTCTAAAGGTAGATCTCCCATAATTTGATGATGCTTGCTAGGGTTGTGACGACGGCATGTGACGCAACGTCGAACTCTAAATTTGACTGCTCGGATACCGCCAACAATCCAATATTTTTGTCTTATGAATGTTGATGTTAGTTGAGGTCCGCCATGAAACGATAAAATGTGATAGTTATCAATTAATAGCTCCGTGAAATGACTATTTTTTGATAGGATTATGGGATGTTTCATTTGATGATTGATGTTGGCATGATTGAGCCTTCCGCCAACTCGAAGAATGCCATATTCATCAAGAAACGGCTTGAGGCTTAATATTTTGCTTTTGCTTGATATTGACTTTCCTTCTTGTAATTTATGTATATCTTCTGTAAAATCGATGCCTTGAACATGTTTAATTAGTTTCGATTTTGCTAACCGCAGTTCTCGAAGGGTTAAATATTTTGATTGTGCTCTTTCTTTAAACCGTAAGCGTCTGAATAATCGTAGTATCATAGCATAAACGTTAACAAGTCGTGTAAATGAACTGTATTTTGATATTAAGTAACTTAATATACTGCTGTCGTTGTTGCTTTGTTGAATAACGTTTATCTGTACTCTATTGTTGCGATGTTTTAATTCTTCGTCTGTCGTAAATATTGATATGGGTTCCTTTCCTGCGTCATAACTTGAAAGCCACGAAGGACCCTTCCACCACAGGGAATGTTCCTCAAGTTGACTCATGTTTAGGCCTCGACTGGCACAATCAGCTGGGTTATCTGACGATTTGATGTATCGCCAGCAATTGGCGGGCATGACTGTGGTAATCTGACGTACACGATTTGCTACAAATGCTTTCCATCTTGTAGGGTCACCATTCAGCCATCTTTTTTTTTTTTTTTTTTTTTATTTTAGGTGGGCAAAAATGTCCTACCGCACACCCCGCTGCCCGGGGAGACAACGGGGTGAATGGGGCTCTCACCCACTAAAAACCCACCGTGCGCCTACACCCGCCCTTGCTACGGCGGATCACGGGTACCGCGTCGTTACGACCGCGATCCGCAGGCGGCAGCCCCTACGGGCACCCTCTCTTGAGCGACACCTCGCGCACTTGGGCGTCGCACCTTCGCGGTAGGCTTCCGCGGACGGCAGGGTACTCCCCGACCCCACCGTCCGCAGCCTCGGCTAGGGCGGCATAAGGCGCAAGTAAGCGCGCGCACGCCGCCCCTCGCGCCGGCGGCGAATCGGGTCCGCGAAGGAGGATTCCTCACGGGCCCTCTCCGCCACCTCCTTCCGCGAGATGACAGCCTCGCAGAAGGCGGCGACCGCGGTCCAGGCCCTGTCACTGCCAACCATCGCTCGCGCAACGGCCGGCAGCGACAGGTCCACGCCTATGACTGCAACGAGTTCCCGGCGCTGCACATCCCATGCCGGGCACGACTCGAGCGTGTGCTGCGCCGAGTCCTCGTCGCAGTCGCAGTGGTGACAGCCTGGGGTCGTCTCCCTCCTTGCGATCGTGTGCAGGTATTTGCCGAAGCAACCATGCCCCGACAAAACCTGCACCAACCGGAAGGTGAGGATCCCGTGCTGCCGCCCTGCCCATTCTTCCAAGATCGGCCGGAGCGCCCCCACGGTCCAGAGACCGGCTCGGGGCGTCTCCAGCCGAGACTTCCACTTTAGGACGGTGGCGCGGCGGGCATCTTCCCGCCACGATGACATTACGCTCGGCGAGGGGCGCCTGCCCCCCGCCCGCGCCGTCGACGCCCGCCGATAGACGTCGGCGAGCACCTCCGCCTCCAGATCCCACGGGGGGGTTCCGGCCAACGCGCAGGCTGCATCGGTCGAGACCGTGCGGTACCCGCGTATTGCCCTGACCGCCACGACCCTCTGTGGACGCCACAGAAGAGCCCTATTACGAGCGGCCAGGGACTCCGCCCACACGGGCGCGCCGTACAGCGCCATCGACCGTACTACCCCCGCGTAGAGTCGTCGACACGCAAGACTCGGTCCGCCCAAATTCGGCATAAGTCGCCCGAGGGCGGACGCCGTGTTGACGAGCCTTGGCGCAAGACGGCGGAAGTGCTCGTCAAAGTGCCACCGTCCATCCAATACCAGGCCCAGATATTTGATGTGGGCCTGGATTGGCAAGCCCACCCCATTGACCGTTATCGAGGCGCTGGAGGGCGGGCCCCGTCGGCGCCCATGGAACAGTAGGGCCTCCGACTTTTCAAGGGCCACCCTAAGCCCCAGCGCCTCAATCCGCCTGACCACCTCCGCGGTACCTGAGGTGGCCAGCGTTGCCGCCTCCTCGAGGGTCCAGCCCCGGGCTGTGACGAGCGTGTCGTCTGCGTAGCAAATTACGCCCAGCCCGGGGGGGAGCCGGCCACGGAGGACCCAGTCGTAGCCGATGTCCCACAGGAGCGGCCCAAGAACCGAACCCTGCGGGACGCCGCACGACATAGCCCTCCTTACAACGTCCCCTTCCCGGTCCACGAAGAGGACGCTGCGGCCGTCGAGGTAGTCTGCCACCAGCCGCCTTAGGTAGAGGGGCACTCCATGGTACCGGAGTGCCTCCTTGATGCAGCCGAATGGCAGACCATTGAAGGCGTTGGCGATGTCAAGCGACACCGCCAACAGCACATCCCTCGAGGTGACGGCCTCCGCAGCCGCGGCCTTCAGGCGCAGAATGGCGTCGACCGTAGACCGACCCGCCCGAAATCCAAACTGGGCGTCGGACAGGTCGGGGCCGACCGCTCCTAGGTGCCGGACGATGCGGGCCCCGTCAGGGGGGGAGGCAGCCAGGATTGAAAAATGGCCGCCTCCACTAGCAGGTCCCGGTCGAGCCTACCCACAGCCCATCGCGGAAAAGCGGGAGTTCTGTCCGCCGCGTGACCCCTGCTGGCGCCCTGAAGGTTCCGGGAGACCTCTATCTGAATATATCTGTGGTCAGATAGGGTCTCGACCTCCTCCAGGACTCGCCAGCTCCTTACGCGTGCGGCGACACCAGGGCTAGCGAACGAAAGGTCCACTATCGACCCGCCCCAGGGCCGCACGCACGTTTGGGCGGACCCTCGGTTGAGTAACACGAGGTCCGCCGCTGCCGCCCACTCTTGGACCGCCGCACCTCGGGGGTCCGTCCTGGGGGACCCCCACGCCGTTGATTTGGCGTTGAAGTCCCCCAGCACGAGCACAGGGCTCGGTGCTATACGCCGTATCGAGGTCTCCAGGTTGTGCAGGAAGACCTCGAAAGCCGCCAGACTACGACTAGGGGAGAAGTACACGCCATACAGCGTGACCCCTCCCCATTCGGCCGCCACATATCCCGTGCCCTGGTCTTTGAGTGACAAGGGCGGGGAATGCGGCGCCGCCGAGCCGACGACCGCCACGGAGCCATCCCCGCTACCCGCCCAATTGGGGCGATCCGGGACTATGTAGGGCTCCGCGGCTACGGCAACACCGATCGACCGCTCCGCCATGGATTGCAGGAAGAGGTCCTGCGCCCTGGCGGAATGGCCGAGATTCCCCTGGAGGACGATAGCGTCGTGATCCGTTATTGGACCACGATATCCTCCTCCATGCGCTGCGGCGGTCCAGCCGCGCCGGGTCGGGCAGCCGGGGCCGATTGGCTGCCCACCCCCCTCTTAGGGCCTGACTTGGCCGGAGGCCTGCACCCCACCCGCCCCATACAGTGGTTGGCGGGGAGATTGCCCGCCGCGCACGCGGGGCAGTGTGGGGTGGCAGAACAGGCAGCCGCCTGGTGCCCTGCCTGACCGCAGCGGAAACAAAGCCCGCTGCAGTCAAAGCAGTTTGTGCACAGCGGCCGGGTGTGACCGACCGCCATGCACTTGTAACACCTGGCAGGCCGGGGCTCTAGCGCGATTACCCGCGCGGCGCTCCAGCCCACCAGAAGTCTACCGGCAGCGACCAAATCCTTGGCCGCCGCGACAGGGCACGAGACCCAGACGGCACCCACACCACCTGGACCTGGGCGAATGGTGCCCACCCGGACGGCGCTGCTGGGAGACCCGGTTTTCGAGACGATTGCCTCCCGGATCTCTTCCGCCGTCACGGAATCGTCCAGCCCGGAAATGCGCAGTTCGGCGCACTTCACGGGTCTGGCGACCCGGACACCACTCTCCTCTGGGAACAGGCCCAGCAGCCTCGCGGCCATTGCGTCGGCCGTCTTGGCGCCCTCTGGCCCCAGGTACTCGAAAATCCGAGCACCTGTCCGGGCTTGGCGGGAGCGAGCGGAAACGTCCCCGAGATCGGAGACGTTTATCTCCCGCCGGGCACGCTTCAAGACGGCCTCGTAGGTCAGGCCCTTTTCTTTTCCCTCAGGCAGCACGGTGATCACCACCGCAGCTGCCTTAGGGACCTTCAGTTTCCGCGGCTTCCTCTTCCGCGGCTTCGGGGCTTCTCCTCTCGGATTAGTAGGCGCCGCTTCGCGCCCCGAGGCAGCGCCGCGATCCCTGGCCCGGGATCGCCGGGGCCCAACCACCTGCCAGTCCCCGTCTGAGGACGTAGCAGTGGCGGGGGTGGGGGCAGGAGCCCGGGGCGCGACAGCCGTATCCCGCGAGGGTGCGACCGTTCGTCGCGGCGCAGCAGAACGCGGAGGCACAGCGGCGCTTGGCAGAGGCGGGAACTCCTCTCGGGGCTGACCCCTCGGGGCTTGTCCCGCCTTTTCCTTTTTTTTGGGCTTTTTTTGGCCCTTTCCCTGCACAGGGGCCGGCGAAGGTTTTGCCGCTGGTGGTTTGGCCGCCGGTGGTTTAGCCGCCGTCGCGGCAAAAGACACATGCCCTCCCTGGCACGGCAGAGGTGTCGATGCCGAGGACGCTGCAGCCCTTCTTTTATCAGCCGCAAGCGGCGGCCGAAGTCGGGGTTCCGGCGGCAATCTTGCGGCTAGGGCCTCAATTCTCGGGCCAAAGACCGCATCCATGCGGTCGATGACCGCACGGAGCATTTCGTCGTCGAGCCCAGTGACAGGGCCCGACTGAGCGGCAGACGGAGCCGAGGCAGACGGAGCCGAGGCGGTCGCCGAGGTGGGGCGGGGGCACGGCGGCTGCGGCGAGGCGGTCGCGGGGAGACCAGGCTCGACCTGCAACTCAGCAGAATCCGAGGCACTCGGGATGGCCTCAGGGAGCCCAAGTTCGGCTCTCATATTGGCCATCCCTCGGTGCAGCTCCTCGACCGTTGTCTCCAGGCGCTCATTGCGCGCCCCAAGGTCGGCTACCTCCGCCACAAGCCGCTCCACCACGTTGGACAGCTCCGTGGCGGCTATTTTAAGGCCCCGGACGAAGCTACTCTTGAGGTTCCTCGAGCCCAGGGCCACCGTCGAAATTATGGCCACGCTGTCCGCGGCTCTCTCGGCAAATTTGGCCGCAGTAGGCGGCCCATTGTCGTCTATGGGAAGACGGAGTTTCTCAGACAGGAGCGCCAAGCGCTCCTCTGCATGTTGCACCGTCTCCGCCCGCTTCAGACATCGCGTCTCTGCCTCTTTCGCTGAGGCGACACGCGGTATCGGCGTCCCGGGACGGCTGATACCTCGACCCCTAGCCGCTGCGGGTATTTTAGGGGGAGGCATCTCAGTGGAGCTCAGGTCGGACTCCGAGGCAGCGCCCCCCTGAGACAGGGTGCGCTTGCGCCAGAAGCGCGACTCCGACACAACCTCTGCCGGCCGCGATTGCCGACTCTCAGCAGCCTCAGATAGGCCACCCTCCTCAGCGGCAGACATCTCGGCAGCTGATGTGCAGGCCGAGCTGCCCGTCATCGAGCCGTCCCTCGAAGACTGGGGCGTTCCCTTGGACGTCTTCTTGCCCTTGCGGGACTTTTTGCCGCCGCGCGTTTTACGCGCAGCTGCACTAGTAGGGGCCGCATTTGCAGCCGGACCCCTTACGGCTGAGGCGTCGGGATTTTCACCCAACTCGGTCAATTTTGAGTTTAACAATTTTTCCATGTTGTTCCCACGAGTATGGGAGAAAGGAGGTCCACCCGGGCAGAGCTCCCTGTACCCGGGTAAGCGTACATTTGTAACCCAACACAGGGGGTCCGCAGGTACCCTGGCTGGGGCCGCGCTCGAGACTGAACTACCCATCAGCCATGCATCTCCTCGCCGCGCGCCAGAGCTTGAGATTCGGGGTAATTTTTTATAGAGGTTGTCTTCCTCGCGGTCCGGGCGATTAAGCCAAGACCCTCGTTCCTGTATGCCCGCGAGACGTAACCACAGGCACGCGCTCAGGTTTACGATTTGGGACGGGGGGGGCCGCTGTGGCCCCACTGTCCCCCCTCTCCAGAGCCCGGTGAGCCAGTCTGGCCCCACCGACTCCGACGCCTGGTCTATCCGCTGTGCCCTCTGCTGAGTCAGAGGGACACGCGGAGACCCGTCCTGTCCGGAATTTTAGCCGCCGGCGACTGCCGACGTTGCCCGGGGTGCACCACTAGGAGGTAAACTGGACAAATTAGCACCCCGCCATTCAGCCATCCTAACACAATCATTGAGTCAACCCAACCGTAAATGCTAAGGTTGTAATTTGATAGATACTTTTGAATTTTTGACATAACTTTTGATAGTAATAGGGCACCTAGTTACTCCAGCCTTGGTAGTGATGATGATTTACTTATTGGGACCAGTCTTGTTTTACCAACTAGTAGTATTGGTGTTGATTTCTCCCTATTTTTGATACGAACATATATCACACAAGCGTACGCCTTCTGTGACGCATCACAAAACCCGTGCAACTCGATACTGTCGCTTTCTTTTGTACTTATCCATCGGGGTATTTTTAATTGATTTATTTGATTAAGGTTTTCTCGAATGCTCATCCAATCCTTCAGGATATCTTCAGGTAAAGGATCGTCCCAGTTGATAACACGTAACCATACGTTTTGAAAGATTATTTTTAGCCTAGTAGACAGTGGTGATAACCATCCCAAGGGGTCAAAAATCTTCGAAATATCTGATAATAGTGATCTCTTCGTTATTGGACAAGTTGATAATTCGATATTTATTTCAAATCGGAAATTGTCAACCCTAGGATCCCAGAGGAGCCCTAAGGCCTTTGTTTCTTCTGACTGTTTAAAATTAAAGGCATCTTGAGTGTTGTGGTTTATTGCTAAGTGTTCCAGTAACTCGGGAACGTTTGACTTCCATTTTCTTAAATTAAAACCGCCTGATTTCAAAAGATTAATTAAGTCGTGGTTAGTATTTTTGCTGACTCGATGGAATGAGAGCCATGAACCAAAACATCCACAAAATAGGAGTTTTCAAGGACATCTGTTGCTAAACTGTTGGAGTAGTTGGATTTTTCATCTCGTGCTAGCTGTTTTAACGTCATCAGTGATAGGAATGGTGCGGCCGTCATGCCGTAGGTAACAGTGGTTAATTGATAATCCTGTATAGGTTCTAATGACGTGTTCCGCCAAACGATCTTTTGGAAACGCTGGTCGTCTTCATGTATCCTAATTTGGCGAAACATTTTTTCAATATCCGCCGTGTAAGCGATCTTGTACTGCCTCCATTTAATTATCAGTGATTGAAGATCTTGCTGTAAATTGGGCCCAGCCTCCATCACGTCATTTAGGCTGTAACCTGACGACGTCTTAGCAGATGCGTTAAATACAACCCTCAACTTTGTAGTGGTTGAATCTGGCCGTAAAACGCTATGGTGAGTTAAATAACAATCAGGTTCTAAAGTGTTATTTGCTGGTTTCATGTGGCCTAATTCTTGGTATTCGGTTAAAAATTGTTGATATTCATCTTGAAGTTTGATATGTTGCTTAAACTTGCGCTCTAAGGACTTTAATTGCGCTATAGCTTTAGGTTTCGAAGTACCCAACATCTCCGCATGATTAGGCTTTAGAGGCAATCTCACTTGGTATCGGCCATCCTCCTGCCGTTTCGTGGTTTTATGATAATAATCGATGACCTGTTGGTCTCCTGATGATAAGGATGTTTCATCAGTTATGTCTTCTATCTCCCAAAACTGTTGAATATCGTTTAAATTATTTAAAACGACGTTACACTGAAGTGATTGTATAATATCGCCACTTAATATCCAGCCCAATTGTGTATTTTGTGCTGACGCGGACTCTTCAGTCTCTCTACATACACCCTCTAGTAATAATTTTGAGTATATGCTGCTGCCGAGAAGTAAATCAATAGGTTGACTGAGGTTGTAATCTGGATCTGCTAAAGCTATGTTATTTAAATATGACCATGTTGGTTTTTTAAATGAGCGATTAGGTAAATTTTTTATTAATTTGTTCATGATATAAACTTCCACCTGGAACTCAAATTTGTTGGTGGTTGATGCGCACTTAATATTCATAACTCCCTTACAGTTGCTTTGCTTTTCACCTATACCCCATATAACGCCCGGGCGTGTCTTACGTGGTAAGCCCAGAAATTGAGCAGCATTTTCACTGATGAGTGACATTTGGGAGCCCTGATCTAAAAGTGCTCGAAATTTATGGAATGATCCATCCTGGCATTGAACCTTGACTACTGCAGTAGGTAACAGTAAATCCGGCATATTTCGTTGCAATGACACGTGCGAGTTTCCTCGTGTCAATGTCGGTGTTTCAGATTTCATGGCGCGTGTTGTATTGTGCGTTACTTTTGCTGTGCTTGCAACGGATGTTCGGCCTGATTGTGTAAATGCTGAATGTAGAATCGTATTATGGTTAGCGCCACAGTACCTACATCTCTTACTTGAAATACAAGCCTTACCATTGTGACAGTAAAGGCAATTTTCGCATACATTGAGCTTCGTTAATGTTTTACGCTTTATTTGTGGTGGCATATTGAGAAACTGTTGGCAATAAAATATTGCGTGATCATTTGTTTTGCAAATAGGACACTTATAATTATTTTTCGTGAAATTGATATTTTAGCTATTTATTGATTTTGAAGCAATTTCAACATAAGCACCGGATGTGTGTTGCGCAATGTTATCCGGTTTAGATAATTTTCCATTAAAGGTGTTATATTTGAAATTTGATTTATGTGAATAATTACTGTCTTGTTTCCTGCCTGTAGATTCCATAGTCGTAAATTTGCTTTCTAAAAATGATAAAAAATCTTGAATTTTCGGGAGAGCCCTGGGGTCCTTTATAGATGATATGTAGTCGTCATAAGTCTCGGAATCGAGTTTTGGAGACAATATATGAACAAGTAAAGGATCCCAGGAGGTGATGTCCACCCCTAAGTTTTTAATTGCGTTTAGACTCTCGATTGTTGTGTCATGCAAACGCTTGATATGATTGATAGTAGCTTGTTGCGAAGCCGGGATGTTTAATAACGTATCTAAATGAGAGCTGCAAATTAACTTGAGATTATTGTAACGATGATTTAAAATATCCCAACTAGTTTTGTAATTATCTGATGATATTGGTAGATGCTGGATAAGTTTTTCGGGTTCACCCTTAATTTTGGTTTTGAGGTACTGCATTTTCTGAGCATTGGATAGAGAATAGTTATTATGGATAGTTTCACAAAATAAGTCCTTAAAGGACGTCCATTGCTGATATGACCCACTGAATGTAGGAATGTCTAATTTAGGTGTTGATTTTACCTTATGAGCTACAGACCATAACTTACTATTGATGGCCTTTTTTAAGTTACTATAGATGTTCTCTTGTTCCGAGTAGGTATTTTCATAATGCTCATTCATATCGTCTAAATCTCCATCTATCTCCCAGTGTAAGGTGTCAATAATAGACCACCTTACTTCTAATGTTTTAAGTGCATCTTCCATCTCCCACTTCTCGGAAATTTCATCCAGCCGAATACTTCCTACAGTACGCTGGAAGGCTTTAATGTTGCTGGCTTGTTTTTTAAGCATATCATCCATTTTACTGGATACTCCTCGTGATAAAAATTCCTGAGATGAATGTTCATCTCGCCTACCTGTTGAAGACGTACCTGGTAGTTGTCTTTGTTGAGGATTCTCCTGCCCTTCTGATATTACAGTTTGCCCTGTTTTAATCAATCCTTGCTGCTGATTGATTAATGCTTTAATAGACCTATACAAGTCTTCTGCCTGCTCATATTTATGCTCTAAAAAGTACACATGAGTCCTATTTTCCTCCGTACGAAGTCGATCATTATTAAATTGAAATTCAGTCCAGTAAGCCTCTAGCATTTCCAACCGCCGCTTAAAATAGTCACCAACCTTACGACTTGAGCTATCCTTCCTGATGTTAGTGCCTAGCTTGGTCATAGCCTCATAAATTTCGGCTTGGTTGGTGTGAATAGATTCCATGATGATGACGGTTTTCTGCTAGTAATAAAATAAAACGATCTTACTTGTTGATGTGTCTTACAGGGATGAGAAGTGCTTCTTTCTTGCTAGTCACACTGCACAATTTTATAGTTTTATGATAGTCACTGATAATTATTGCTTTTCACACAATGATTAAATATGATCTTGTTTCTATGATAGTCTCTTGGGTGAATACTAACCACTTATAATTACAACTTGCCAAAGAGTCACTGATAGTCACTAGTTTCACCAAAAGTTATTGATAGATGAATGTATTACCAATAGTTACTGATTGCTATAACCTCGAAGGACCATAAAGGATGTAGGGGCTAATCCTTACTCCTTATGCTTGTTTGATGTTGATAGAATAAGTTGGGAATAAAACGATTAGTTCTCACTTAACGCGTATATTCAGCACTTGACTAATGATAAAATGATAGTATGATTGCTATGAGTCGATATTGCGAACTGAGTGTGAACGTAATGAATGTGAAATTATATTACAATAATATTGATGATGGCGCAAATAAACAATGTGCGGTTGCACCGTACACCCTCTCTACCCACGGGAGTCGTAAGAGCCGACTGAGGGAATACCGGGGGAGTGGGCAGCAGCACTCCCTCGAGTATTAACAACATCCACTGCGATCGCCAGCCAAGCGTGGCGATTACGGCATTATCCCCCATGACGGGACCGCTCGTTGTGGCATTCTCTTGGGGAGGCCTATGTCCAGTAGTGGACGTTGAAAGGCTGATGGATGGATGGATGGATATAGCCTAATACAGTTTTTTTTCTCAAGTACCTTAAACGTACAAACATAGCTCTGTTACAGCTTTATAATATCTAGTAATAGATGCCGCTTAATAAAACGAGATCAGCAGGCTTACCAGGAACTCTTATGGCGATCCAGTTTAGGACCCCAATCTGAACTGAATCGCAATTTCGTACCATGACGTGTCAAAGACGCAATCTTTTGTTTTTTGCCGAATCAGCACATAATCAGGCGGGTTAGGCAGAATCTCATATTTCACGTGTCGACCGTATCGTGATTACTGTGATTGGTTAGGAAACCGACGCGTGATGTCACAATAATCCGTTGGCCAATCACGGTAATCTCTCAACCAATCACAGAGATCACGATACGATCGACATGTGAGACATGAGATTCTACCTTACCCCCCTGAATCGCAAACATGATATCTTTGTATTGAAATTTGTACCATGAACTTACATGACAACCTAAACAAGATCGCTCAATTAGACATCATGGTACGAAATACAACAACACACCTATTTTGAATTGTGTCGGAATTGAATCGCCAGCTAAGAGTTCATAGTAGGTTTTAAACAATTGTTTTTTCAAGGAGATGGGTGTCAACTTTCATCTGGGAATTCTCTGCATGTGTAAACTTAAATCAATATAAACATCTATATGTTATGCCCCAAGCCCCCTACAAATAGGTACTTGGAAAGATACTTCGTTATTCGTGTAATTAAACTTTGCGGTAGATGTCAAAGCGATTCCTCGGGAGTGTTTGCTAACAAAATAAGTTCGTGGTTTGTGTTTCATTTTCTGTTCACATTTGTGTTTATTCTGCGCTTGTTATTTTTATTTTAGAGCTAAATTCTGGCCGCGACTTCGTTTGTGTGGACTTCAGAATATAAATACGTCACTGTACGCAGGGCCTGATTTAAACTTAATGCCGCTCCTAGGCACCGGAAAAAAATCCGCCCCAATCATAAACCATAGATACACAGTTTCGAAGAAAAGAAACGTCCAAAACTGTCGCCAGTTGTACATAAGTAGTTATAGTTATGATATAAATGCATTCTTTTCAAAATTCAACCTTACCCGTATGGTTTAAAGTTGTATTGCACGCCTCATAAGCGAAGCGTTGAGGTGTGTTCTACTCCCGGTTGACACAGCACAGCTGATTTTTCAAACTTAAAATGTCTCTATTTATCATATATTTCACTTGTAAAATAATATCTACACACACATATAAAGAACAAACACTATTTTTAACACTCATGATATTTTTGATGCCATTTTTGTTATTTAAACTAGTTAAAAAACTGTTTGTAAAAAATCTGGCTTGGACGTCGGTGAGTTGTAGGTAATGTATGTTAACACGATAACGACCAAAATACTTAATTAATCGAGTCTTTTTTTTTTTCGTTTACGAATTATTATGACTAGGAATAGAGCCCTATTACTTTTCACGTTCTGATTCGATGTGGTTTAATTGTTATTAAATAAACAAAAAAATACAAAATCTTTACGGCATTTACGCTCGACGCGACACTAAAACCAGCGCCTTTCATGAGAACTACCTACCTTTTTACGTACGCATAGCCACCGGTTCACCCGGCCGGTACATTGTTTTTTGTTAAAAGAAAGTTTTTACCTTTGCTTGACGAACTCAAATTCAAATCCAAATTCAAAAATATCTTTATTTCATAGGCCTATTAAATAGCACTTAAAATCGTCAAGAATACACTAATAATCAACACGAGCGCCTGAGGCGAGTGCATCCGCAATAACAAAGTGGCGATTGCAATCGCCACAAGCGGCCGGATTCCGAAGTAAAGCCTTTCATGAGAAGAACCTGGCAAGAAACTCATGGGCCACTTTTTTAAATTGCCAATTTATTACAATTTAATATAATCTTTATAACTAAATTGACATTATATCATACAAAACAATTTTGAAAATTAATGAATGGGGAGCAGCTCAAGCCCATTTTGTTTTGTCCTCAAGATAATCCGAAACAGTGTAATAACCTTGATTACAAAGTCTAATTTTTATGGCTTTCTTAAACTTATTTAGTGGCATGTTTCGGACATTTTCAGGAATTTTATTGTAAAAGCATATACATTGCCCCATACTGAAATATTTGTCAAGTATAATAACTATTTTATCCATAACAATAAGTAAAAACACTAAACACACGTAAATAATAACACACCAACGTTATAAAACACAAAAAAAACATATTTTACATTCCACTATTTTTTTGCGTGGCCTTGGCGTCACGTTGTTTTCACTTAGAACAAAGTATAAAATTATAAGGCAACCAAGTTAGGAAGATAAATGGTTTAGAGATTTCTTGTTGAACTCATTGATTTTTAAATAAGTCGTATAATATTGTCCAAAGTGCAATTTTCTATTGATAGATGTCGCTGTTTTAAAGTAAAAGAGATATTGATAAATGCAGCCCTAGATGTCGCAAGTGGCAATTTTAGATGTATTCAGTTGCTGTTGTATATACAGAACCACAATATTGCTTTTTTTGTAAGGAAACTAGCGAAGTCTTTTTGTTTTCTTAAATTGTTTTTGTTTACAGTTTAATAAATTATTCAATTTTACATGTTTATATATATTATATGCACTTATGCAGGTATATATGTAAACTCATGGATTGTTGTTCTTACTAATTGCCAGATGGCGCCTTGCAAAATGACAGAGGTAGACCAATATAGAAGTACTTCTTAAAATTAGCGCTAGATGGCGTATAAGACATGAAACCCACATTAGTACTTTTGAAATTAGCGCTATCTGTGTGATTTATTGAAAACTACTTAGTAAAACCAATACATTATTAGTTACTTATCAAATATTAAATTTTATTGTGAAAAATGAAGATTATGAGGCGTGCAGTTTTGGATTTTCCAAAGTATTTACAAAGTATTATGCAAAAAGCAATACAATTTTACGACCGAAATTTGCGGGCAGGACAAGGACGGAGTGGAGACGAATATTTTTTTATAATTTTTATGTATGAAAATTCACTTAGTTTATTAAATTTGTTTAATTTATAAATGTGATCTAAACTCATATTTATACTTTTATCTGATCGTATTAAATAATATTTATATATAAATAAAATAAAACTCGTTAATATAAATTTTGGTTTTTATACCCAATATAGTAATTCTAATATTAAGTAGTATTCCCAATATAGTAATTCTAATATTATTAGTAGTACCCAGATCTATTCTAGTCTAGATGAATGGCGTCATAATAAACATTGACAATACGAGGGGTGATCCAAAAGTAATGATAATTGGTTACTTCAGGTCCACATAAAAATCCAAAAAAACATTTTTTTCGCTAGCCTATACACTCACTACGTCAGCCTAAAAAATCATATAAATAGGTCAGGATTTCCGAGAGATACATTCATTTGAATACGAACTGTCGAAGAGATAACATCAACATGGAGAAAAACGAAATTAGAGCTGTGATCAAGTACCTCTGTTTGAAAAAAATGTCTACAAAAGACATACACTGTGACTTGGTGGAAACATTGGGGAACTCTGCTCCTCCATATTCTACAGTTGCACGCTGGGCCAAGGAGTTTAAGCTGGGCAGAACATCCACTGAAGATGAACATCGCGAAGGACGCCCATCCACGTCCCTCACAGAAGACAACGTGAAAAAAGTCGAAGATGTTGTGTTGGCAGATCGAAGAGTGACCATCAGGCATGTAGCTGAGGTCACAGGGATCTCATATGGAAGCGTTCAAAGAATCATTTCGAACGAGTTGCATATGAAAAAGGTCTCTGCGCGTTGGGTTCCCAGAATGTTAACCGACGAGCAAAAGAAAAAACGAGTTGACATTTCGAGGGTCAATCTCGAAAAGTTCCAAGCAGATAAAGAAAATTTTTTGTTGCGTTTTGTGACTATGGACGAGACCTGGATCCACCATTTTGATCCTGAAACAAAAAAACAATCAATGACTTGGAAGCGAGCCTCCTCACCGACGCCAAAGAAATTCAAAGTCTCAAGTTCGGCGGGAAAGGTTATGGCGTCTGTTTTTTGGGACGCTAAAGGAATAATTTTGGTGGAATATTTGGAAAAGGGAGCCACTATTACGGGATCTTACTACGCAGACCAAATAAGAAGATTACGGGAGGCCATTAAGGAAAAAAGACGCGGCAAACTGCGAGCTGGAGTGCTGTTTCACCAAGACAACGCACCGGCTCACAAAGCCGCAGTTGCGATGGCTGCCATTCAAGAAACGGGATTCGAACTGGTCGAACACCCTCCCTATTCGCCAGATCTAGCTCCTAGTGACTTTTACCTCTTTCCTCGGCTCAAGGAACACCTCCGAGGCAAGAAATTTGAAGACAATAGCGAAGTTATGGCCGCTGTTGAGGTGTTTTGGGAGGGTCAAGAAAAGGAATTTTTTTCAAAGGGAATCCTGGGTTTAGAAAAAAGATGGACTAAATGTATTGATTTGTTAGGAGACTATGTAGAAAAATAAATTATTATTTTAACTTTAATTACCGTGTTTTATTTTCATTATCATTACTTTTGGATCACCGCTCGTACAGTAGTAAGTAAATCAATTTCCTTGAAATAAATGAAGCTTATTGTAGAGTTGTCTTTTTGAATAAGATTTCAGCTTTTCTGTTGATTTTTTTTTTGCGATAATATAAACTATATAATGTAAACTATATGATAATGTAAACTAACATCTATAAATTTTTCTATTATAGCTTTTATAAGACTAATTTTATGATTAAAAAGAGCAGGTTGTTGAAGGGAATGTGTAACAATACCAGAAAATATAATTAAATTTAATGTACATTTTAAAACTAAGGAACACAAATAGGCCTTGGTTGTGGTTTTTGACCACATATGCGCTGTTCTCGTCTTATTATCTCCTCGGTTTTATTACATACAGTATATTCATCTTCACTAGCGTAACATATACCACCAAAAACTTTTAAATCTATTAGTATGTTAAACCATCATTTATACATAATACAACATTTAAACATTCATTATTCAAGCATAAAAGCCATAAATTCAACAATTTAAATGAATATCTTATAAAATACTAGTTGTGCCGCTAGAATTCGCTCGCCGTTTAATTAAAAAAAAAGAATACATATCTATAAATAATTTAGAGCAAGCTTTATCATCTGATAGGATGACCTAGGGACCCAGGAAAACTAAAATAAAAATCATCATATAAATGACAATGTTATTGATATTAAAACTTTGTAAATAAAACAATGTCAACTCATTACTTCCATCCATCCATCAGCATTTTAAAGTCCACTGCTGGACATAGGCCTTCCCAAGAAAGGGGGAAAGTGCCGTAATCGCCACGCTTGGCAGGCGGGTTGGCGATCGCAGTGGATGGTGTTAATACTCGAAGGTGTGCTGCTGTCCACTCCCCGGGTATTCCCTCAGTCGGCTCTTACGACTCCCATGGGTGGAGAGGGGCGGGACAATTCTAAAGCCGGCCCCACACGGCTTCTAATTACTTAATACATATAAAAAAAATACATTCAACAAGGTGACTCTATTCGTTTTTAGAACCGAGAACGTCGTATTATGCGATCAAAGTGAGCAAAATGCGTTGATGTATGAGCATAGTTCGAGACTGCCTTTGTTTTAATACATACTCTATTTGACTGGTTCATACAGGGCCATCGTCGATAATTTTAAAAAAAATATAGTGAAAAATTAAAAAATGCCACTCTAAAGCAACAAAATATGTATGAAATAGAAATACTGTCTATTAATACTTACCGAAAATAAGAAACGCCATCCTTTTTTTGTACTTTTAATGCACTATTTCGGCATTTATTCATCGAACAATTAGACATTTTGACACGCTTCGTCTACTCGCGCGTCGAAATAATACTAAACGAAAGGAGTGCAGGAAAGCGTGATCTGCACTCATTTATAGTGGACATTTTTTCAATAAATAATTCCGAAATTTTTGCTATTTAAAAAAAAATACTAATTAAATAGCTAGAAAATAGAAACATCGATTTTAATTTTAAATCTCCAAGGAAATAAATTGATTAAACCATTTTGATATTAATTTTTACCAAAAGTACCAAAATTATAATTCACAAATAATAGATGGATTGAATCAATTAATTTATAAATATATTTTTTTTATTGCCAGCGGTGGCAGACGAATCTCCGAAACGGCTGGACCGATATGGACGGGACTTCCACTAGCACATAGCTGTTGTTACAGCGCGTAACGTAGGATTCTTTTATTTTGGAAAAACAATTAGGGTTCCGTAAAAAAGAACCCGTGAAATCGTGAATGAATAAAATCTCCGGAATGGCTGGACCGATTTGGACGGGACTTTCACTAGCAGATAGCTGTTGTTATAAGAAGTAACTTAGGTTACTTTAATTTTGGAAAAATAATTAGGGTTCCGCACAAAAACAATAAAACCGTTGTCAATGTTGTTCTCGAAAATGTACCAAAAAGTATCCAAGGGCGCTTTTAAAAGATACCCAAATCAATGACAAAGGCTATCCTCTGTACAGGCGTAGAGCACCAGAAGATAGTAGCCGTACAATAACTCAAAAAGCCCGGGGTGGAATACTGGAAATATTGGTTAACAATAGCTGGATAGTTCCATATTCTCCTCTTCTCTCTAAAATTTTTAATTGTCATATAAATGCAAAGTTCTGCAATACGGTACAGGCGATAAAATATATTTGTAAATATATAAACAGTAAGGTAGCGACCAGGGTATTTTTAACAATCGACACCAAGGGAATGTTAATATTGACCCGAGAGATGAGGTGCAAACATTTCGAGCCGGTCGATATGTTAGTAGTAATGAAGCAGCGTGGCGGATCTTGGGTCTGTCTCTGCATGAGAGACACCCAATAGTCACTCATCTTGCGGTACATCTGCCCAATGGTGAGCGGAATTACTTCACTGAAAACAATTTTAGAGAGAGAATGGCCACACCACCTAAGACGACACTAACTGCATTTTTTCTGCTTTACCAACATGATGCATTTGCAAAAACATTACTTTATGTTAACGTACCTCGCTACTATACATGGAACGTGTCGTTGAAAGAATGGAAACGTCGTTTACAAGGAACACCTGTCGACGGCTGGCCAGGTGTGAAAATAGAAGATGCTCTTGGGCGCATTTACACGGTGCACGTTAATAACTTCGAATGTTACTGTTTGCGAATGTTTCTGAATGTAATACAGGGCCCCACTAACTTCTTGGATCTAAAAACTGCCGACAGCCAAGAACTTGAAACTTTTCAACAAGCGTGTGAGAATTTGGGTTTGCTGGCTGACAACCATTGGGATTCCACAATGGAAACGACATGCTGTGTCGCTCTCCTTCGCAAATAAGAGAGCTATTTGCAATATTGATATGCACTGGCGGTTTATCCAACCCTTTTTACTTACTTACTTACTTATCATCACGCCATTTCCCTTGCAGGGTAGGCAGAAAGAACAAAGTGCCAAGAGGCTCTATTCTTGCATACATCTCTCGCTTCCTCAACATTCATAACTCTCTTCATACAGGCTCGCCGGTTTCGGAGACTCCTGACTCCACCTTCCTTCAACACATGACCAATTTGGTCTAGGTAGGTAAGTCTCGGTCTCCCCCTGCACCTACATCCTTCCAATTTCGCATTGTATATCTTCTTAGCCAGTCGCTCGTCCGGCATTCTTTCCACATGTCCGAACCATCGGAGCATTCCCTTTCGCATCTTTACACCAATACTTCATACCTACTCGCTCTCTTACGTCATTGCAATGCGGTCAGTCAGCCTCACTCCACAGATTCTCCGCAGAGATCGCATTTCGACCGCATTGATTTTGCTCTCATGCTCCTTTTTACATACCCAACTCTCGCTTCCATATAATAACGTTGGGACAAGCACTGCGTTGTGTATTGCGACACGTGCCTTCTGGCTGAGGTGATGGCTGCCGAGAAGTTGTCCCAATGCTCCGTTCACTCCTTTCCTCCTTCAATCCTTTTTAACTATGGCATAAGTATAAAACTGCGTTATCACAGGATATCTTGCACAAAGAAAGGATGAATCAAGTCAACAATGATCTATGTCTGACTGAAGTAATGAGACTTATAGAGGACAAAGTAATAACAATTTCCGGAAAGAAATTTTCCGACTTCGGTATGCCCACACCACAGCGTCGAGGAGAGCTATCAACTGATTTGATTAAACTAAGCTACGATACGGCTTTATTAAATGCGCAGTTCAGCGAAACTGAGCCACGCCTGCTATCCGAGAAAAAATATATTTATAACAAAATATTACAACTTGGTGAAGGCGGCCTTTTTTTCTTGATGCCCCGGGTGGCACAGGCAAAATTTTTATGCTTAATTTGCTTCTAGCAAAAATTCGTAAGGACCGTAATGTTGCATTAGCTGTGGCTTCCTCTGGGATCGCTGCAACATTACTGAGCGGTGGATGGACAGCACACTCGGTTTTTAAATTACCTCTTAATCTGACAAGCGAAGAAACCCCAACATGCAACATCAGTAAGAACAGTGCCCGCGGCGCCCTGTTGCAACAATGTTGATCGTGTGGGAGGAGTGCACTATGTCCCACAAACGCGCCATCGAGGCGCTTGATCGCTGTCTACAAGACATTCAAAGCAATCGAAAGTTGAGGGGTGGTGTGGTAGTGTTATTGGCAGGGGATTTTAGACAGACTTTACCTGTTATAGAGAGAGGCACTGCAGCAGACGAAATTAACGCATATCTGAAAGCATCATATCTGTGGACCAAATTTGAAAAGTTTTATCTTACCACTAACATGCGAGTCCAGTTATTCAGCGATGTCGAGTCAAGAGCATATTTTATGTTCAAAAACTCCTGGAAATTGGTGAAGGCCGCCTAGACACCGACCACGAAAGTATGGTTCTTTTCACACACCAATTTTGTCATGTTGTGGAGTCGGAAGACGAACTCATTGATAAAGTTTTTCCGAATCTGCAACAATATATTCTCGACAAAAATGTGTGAAAGAACCATACTGGCACCAAAAATGAGGCCGTTGCGAAAATAATTTAAAAAATTTTGGCCGAAATAAGCAGCGAAACAGTGTATAACTCCATCGACACAGTCATGTCATCCGATGACACTACGAGCTATCCCGTGGAGTTCCTAAACTCTTTGGAGTTATCTGGAGTACCATCACATAAGTTGGAATTAAAGGTAGGTGTACCCGTTTTGTTAATGCCTAACTTGGACGCGCCAAGATTATGCAACGGTACTCAGTTGCGAGTCACCGAACTAGGAAGGCATATTGTGAAGGCCACAATCTTAGCTGGTGAAGCCAAGCGCGAAAATGTTCTTATACCACGCATCCCAATCATACCCAATAACTCACAATTTAATTTTAAACGCTTGCAGTTCCCATTAAAAGTTGCATTTTCAATGACTATCAACAAATCGCAGGGTTAAACCTTAGTTTATCTGCACATAGTCGCAAGGAGGGAAGTGACTCCGGGCTGTCACCACTGCAACTGTGACGAGGACACGGCGCGGCACACGCTCGAGTCGTGCCCAGCTTGGGCCGAGCAGCGCCGTGAACTCGTCGCGGCAATAGGGGGGGACCTCTCGCAGCCAAACGTCGTCAGAGCGATGCTTAGCAGCGACAGGAACTGGGCCGCGGTCGCTGCCTTCTGCGAGGAGGTTATTTATTTATTTATAACTTTAGCACAAATAATTGGTACAAGGCGGACTTAATGCCGTAGGCATTCTCTACCAGTCAACTTGGGGCAGAACAGAGATTTATGTGTTGTGGTAGGTGCTTGGGTTGAAAGACGAGAAAACAAGATATATAAACGAATACTATAATACACTTACTTATATGACAAATAATATAAAATAACCATAAATATACATGCATATATATAAAGATATATATAATAATATATGCTGATGTAAACATATATAAATACAATATACTTACATAAATATTTTATAACAAATCGAATAGATGTGAGTTATTAAATTAGAGACGATTCAGCCAAAATACGGGAATATAACTCCAGCACCCTGGATTTGAATGTTACACAACTTGTAGCCATTTTGAGCTCTAATGGCAACGCATTCCAGAGCAGAATAGCCTGTACATTGAAAGAAGAATGAACAAGGCTAGAGGTGTGAGAGGGACAGTGAAGAAGAAGATTGCTAGAAGAGCGAAGGAGTCGGTCATGAGTAGCAAAGAGAAATTGGAAATGGGACTTTAAGTAAATGGGAGCATTAGGAGAATTTAAGATAAAATATAACAATGAAACTCGTGTGTAAACTGCGCCTTTGCCGAATGGGTAACCAGTTTATTTCTGTGCGAAATTTTGAAACATGATCAAATTTACGAAGATTAATAACGAATCGAATGCAATTGTTGAGAAGTCGGTCAAGTTTATTGAGCAAATCTGCATTCAGGTCGAGATAACACACATCAGCATAATCGATGATAGGAAAAATTAAGTTCCGCATCAACGTTGCCTTGGTCGCGATTGGAAGAAAGTTCTTAAAACGATAGAGTGAGCGAAGTGATCCTGTAACTTTCCGACTAATATAAGTAACCTGCGTTTTCCACTCAAGCGTACTGTCTACAAATAGGCCAAGATCCTTAACAGAATTGCTGTATGGTATGACAATACCGTCGTAGACTATTGGTGGCAGACTGGTTATAATGTTAACACTGAGTAAACGAGAACTACCAAGTAAGATGGACTGACATTTTTCTGTGTTTATACATAGACCAAATTTTGCAGACCAGTTTTTAATTGCTGCTAAATCATTATTTATAGCAGTAATTGCTGACTGAAGATCACTCACCCTGGCCTAAGTATATATTTGTAGGTCATCAGCATACAAATGATACGCACATCGAGGTTCATGAGTTATAAGATTGATGAAAAGAGAGAAGAGAAGAGGAGAAAGTATACCACACGGTAATACACCACACTCGAGGGAATAGTTTAGGATGTGTGAGATAGAATCCAACAAATGATCGAGGACAGTAATAATCATGCGGCGACTGATCCCATCACAGCCCGTCGCTTTGGATTTGATTGAGAGGGAAATCTTTTTAACCTCATCGGGTGTTACTGGAGAAAAATTGAAAGAAGCAATATCAGGACGTGGTAAATTGGCAATATAGTCAATCGGTATCTCACGGAAGGAAGCGGCGGAGAGGGCCAGGGAGGAGGATTCTTCCGCTGGCCCAAACTGCCGCTAGCGACCGGGGCGGCGCAGGTGCAGGTACTTGCGCCTCATGCCGCCCTAGCTGAGGCTGCGGGTGGACGGACCGGGGAACGTCCGCCACCCGCAAGGCCTCGCGAGAAGGTGCGACGCTCCGTGTGTGGATGCGTCGCTCAGTAGAGGGTACCCGAAAGGATAAGCCGCCGGCGGACCACAGAAGGAATGTAACATAGTTCCAGTGGCCCGCCAATGAAGGCGGAGAGACGGCACACGGCGGGTTTCTTTAGTGGGTGAAGGCCCCACACTACCCTGTTCGTTGCCCCGAACGACGGGGTGTGTGGTTAGGAACATTTTTTCGCGCCTTAACAAAAAGAAAAAAAAGGGTTAAACCTTAGTAAGTTAGCAGGCATACATTTGGGCACGCCATGTTTTTCCCACGGCCAACTCTACGTGGCTTGCTCACGCGTTTCTAAATCGCAAAATCTGCATGTTTATGCAAAACGAAAATAATAGTTTATAGAAGTATATTGCAGTAGCTACCTATAACTTTTGCATCACCATCAATCATCATTTATACCTCCGTACATCACAAACTATAGCGTTTATAATTGTTAGTGAGATCATCATCAACAATATTTAGTTTCAATTTACATACATCACACAATATAGAACAAGGGTCTCTAAAGTAACTCTGTCTGTCTGATACGTTTTCATGACTAAAGCACAGAATCAATTTTGATGAATTTTGGTAAAAAGATAGATAGGACGTTGGATAAGAAAATAAGCTACTCGAAGTACTAATCCTGCGCAGACGAAGTCGCGGGCACCAGCTAGTTAATTATATTGAGCAATCATGATACGACTAAAAAAATTTTTTTTCGCTCTCAAAATAGTGCCGCCCTACAAAATTTGTCGCCCTGGGGTGTCCGTAAGGATTGAGTAGCCACTTCAGATTTTAAAAGGAAAGTCATCGGCATATTTAGTAGGAAAGCAAATAATTTTGTAGGCCAAATCCTGAAAGGAGTCAATTTATTTTTGTATGAGGAATGGGCCCACTACAATTTGTAACGTTTATTAATGTATTATATATCAAATCCTTCCTTAGACTCCCTAGATAACAGTAGTAATATTATCTTCTTAAACTCTAACCAGAATATTGAGAAATTCATTGAAACCTAAGAGAAACGATAAACATAAAACTCTTTGTTTTGTTATATTTGCATCCTCAATGATATTTAAATCAAATGTACTCTTTTATACGTATTTAAAAGGTATTATTATTATTTATTATTCACGTCTTTTTCCCAGAGGGGTAGGCAGAGACCACGGATTTCCACCTTGTTGTGCCACGACGATCCTTTGCTCATCTTTTTTCGTCATTCACTGCCATTATATTCGTCATACATGCACGTCGGTTAAGGGTACTTCTGACCTGACCTTTCTCGAGAATTTCTCTGATTTGGTCAGAGAACTTTCGACGTGGTCTACCCCTCTCATTAATAAAATACTATTATTATATTTGATTATTATTGGAATTATGGAAGGATAAACAAATACACGTAGTCCAATTAACAAAAGCTTTTATTATATTAATAATCTTCATTTGCGAAATCGTCTCTCAATAATAATACCTCAGCCAAGAAAAATGCAGATGGTTCGATATTATCCTGGTGGCGAGCCCAAGATAAAAACCATACAATGGACATAACGTGTGCACAGCAACCAACAGTGTATCTTCCTACCAAACAATTACAACAATATTCAGCAAGTGCAGTCCTAAAATAAGCAGTTTGTGTGATTCATTTAAATGGTATTCACAAACACGTGCACACTGGAGGACATAAAATGAATAATCAATATGTAATCTTTCTTTTAACAGTGTAGGTACCAAAAATCGAGATGTATTTTCACATAATCTAAAAATACAGTGACGTGAAGTAGAAGCAACACGCTTGTAATTAAACAAAGTAATGTATCGCACTGTTCTAGAAATAGGGGGCTGCCTGCACCCGGCAGGCACAGGCGGTGATTGTGGGATGTTACTGCTGTCTGCAATCTCTAGAGTTGAACTGGCACTTCAGGTCTATTAAGAGTATCATCTTGTAGTCTGTGTCTGCTGTGCAGCGCGAAGAGCTTTCAACCAGCGAGCCATACAAACTTGTTCTAAGCGTTCCATCTATTTAAATATAGAAATTATAATAGTTGATTGTTATAATATATATTCATGCAGGCTAATTAAACTAATTTTAAAGTTTATAACAATAAATAAAAAGATATGATTTATCGCCATTGCATTGTATGCACAGGTGGTGTAGTGGTTTAGATACCGGCCTCCCACCCGAGTGTTGTGGGTTCGATTCCCACATAGGACAATTCTTCGTATGAACCACAAATGTTTGTTCCGAGTCTTGGTATATTTTGTGTCCGAGAAATTGTATGTTTGTAAAGTCTCCGCGATAAAAGGATTATTTCTTAATGCAGGTTGTTGTCTATATAAAAAAAAGGAAATACAAACATACTAATATTAGTACTTTTTTACCTGAGGTGGTGGTATCCACTACAAAATGATGTTTCTTTCTGCAGAGACATCAGAAACATTGTTTTGTTTTTGTGCTCTTAAAAACGGAGAACCACATAAATTGCAGATATTCTGGTACCCGAATCTTCTTGTAGTCTGAGAAGTTTGTGTACTGTGTAATATTACTAAGCACTTTTTACAAACTGCCTCTTGTGGATTTAGCTGAAATTAAAGCAGGTATATGAATGATATTGTATATAAAAAGGTACATTTAAAATATATGTAGTATGTAATAGGGTTGCAATATTGGTTTCAAGCCATAAAACTCACCTCGCTACAAATCCACTCGCAAACAAGTTGGCACATATTTTCAGTTGATTCAGAAAGTAATTGTCTTTGTACATTGCGTTGAAACACAATTCACACAACGATTTACTGGAAACGGAGCTGATTTCACAGATTTTTTTGAAAGTAACAGTCATTGCTGCCAGTGTCAATAGGATTTGCGTTTCATTCTACTGTGATCATTATATTTATTATATAACAAAAACATTCACAAAAATGTAATTCAAATATTTTAGATACAATTAAATTGAGTTTAATTAATTTATAATATTAAATAATCTTTTATCGCAATATTATTTATTTACTACATGCGTATTTGAATATGTTTTTTTTTCAATTTGAACTACCCCGATTTTCCTTTACGCTAATTATTTATGCGTGTAACCTTTTATATGGAAGATTAGTTTATTTCATAGATTTAATACATATTAAAATCAATACTATTACAATTTTTTATAGATTTCATATTCCGGTTTCATTTATACTTCAACTTTTGGGAAAACACATTAAAAAACGAGCTATTATTTTAGAGTATAATGCCATCATTAAACGCAACGAATTCTAATGGGCCCACAAAAAAATGACCCCTTTGTAGTAAAATATATCCAATGATATACCAATGTAAAAATCCAAACATCTGAATTGAGGAGCCACCTAGAACACGGAAAGTATTTACCTAATATTTAAAAAAAAAATCTATCATTTAGTAGTGATTGTGTATAGTGCCTACTAAAAATCTGAGTCCAGTGCTGTTAATATTCAAGAATATACAATACTTTTAATGTGGCTCCTAAATCTATACATAGGAATGTGAATTTTTATAGAAGTAATGGTCAATTTATATTACACACCAAAAAAACATTTAGTAGTGAGTGTGTTCGAATTTGTAGCATATGGAGAAAGTAGTAAAACTGAGTGAATTTAGCAAATAAATGAATTTTATTTGGCTCCTCAATCCTGACGCTTAGCTTAATAAATAGTTAACTATAGCTACCTCAGATCACAACGTAATCAAAAACCAGAGACACTAACATTTAGTATAAATGTCTACTAAATAAATATGTATAGATCAACATTGTATATATTCGGTATCTAAAAAATAAATAACTTTTTGATATTCCTTTAAGAATTCGCTATTAAGGGTGACCATGTTATATGAAACCAAGAGACTAGTTTTTGAAATTTAATTTTTAACGTATCGACGTTATCGAAATTCTAAGCAACTATTGTAATATATTTATATTTCTTTTATATATCTATACCTAATATTATTATCCCCCATGACGGGACCGCTGGTTGTGGCGTTCTCTTGGGGAGGCCTATATCCAGCAGTGGACGTTGAAATTCAGATGGATGGATGGATGGATACCTACAACAAAGCTGTAACAAAGCAGCGTCTGTACATTTAAGATATTTGAAAAAAAAAGACTGTACTTAATAGGATACATAGACAGTGTAGTGTCTAAACACAAAATATTAACTTATCATTATTTGATGCATTAGTAACTGAAGCAACAAAGTCTTATTATTTATTCGTTATTTTATGATTTTCTTCAGAATCAGCCAATATTATAAAAACAAGACGTCAATACTATTTTATAAGCCCTATTCTATACAACAGAGCTAATACAAAGCTTCAAATTTATTTTCTTATTGCTCGTAAATATAGATCAGTCTTGCATAAATGGCTTAGTTCCAGTTGAAGAAATGAAAAATTTATTAAAACATAATCTTGGCCACCAGACCTTCACCTTTTAGATCTTCCAAAACCACACGCACACACACACACAAACCCACACACACGCTCACGCGGGCGCGCACAACATATTTCTAACACAAACAACAATTTTTATTGTTATATATTTTATTCATGGACACCCTTCAAAACAATTTGTTAGGATATTATAGGATAGCTAATAACTTCGTAGATATTGAATTTTGTTATGGTATAATTAATCGTCCAATTAGTATAAATTTATACAAAACATAAATGTTTTTTGTTCCAAATTTCGTCACAAGTATAAGTAGATAGAGGCAAATCTATTTACGGAAGCATCTCAATTGAGGATCCAGATAAAATGTGCCATATCTCCCTATTCATAAATTTGTAACTACTGACTTTTGTCCTACAAATCTAATATACTTACTACTAAATGTTTAAAAAAATGCGCATTAATTGAATAACTGCTTCTTTGAAAAATGACGAGTCATATATGTATGGTCTGAGGAGCCACATATAATGTATGGTAACTTTTTTAGTTTTGATATTAATGAGCTCAGATTTTATCTTCTAATTACTCTCAAATGTTACAAAATCATACCAAATTTTGATAAATATTCATCTATGAAATTCCTAGTTCTGACATGGCTCCTCAATCCAAACATTTAGGTTGAGGTGCCACCTTTATGTTCATATAAATTTGAAGTATTATACTACAAAATCGCGGATCGATCCTACAATTTTTTTAAACTTACTACTAGATAAGTATAATAATTTCATTAAGATACGAAAAGTGGCTCCTCAATCCTTACGGACATGCCCTGGGCACTTGCCCCGACTGCCCCTAGTGTAAATCCACCGCTGACTGTACGTCGCACGAATGATATCTATGCAAAAATTGCTATCCACAAGAACTATCTGTTTTTCCAAGATAAGTAGCCTATGTCCTTTATTGGGGACTATATGTATGCTAAATTTCATGATGATCGGTTAAATATTTACGGCGTGAAAGCATTACAAACAAACAAAAGCACTTGCGTATTTATAAGATTAGTAAAATATAGATAAATCCCGTAAAAAAACTCTCGTAGAAAAAGGCCCGAGCCCCAGCGCTTTTCCAAAAAAAAATATGCTCCTGAATGTAATAATATGGAAAAAAACGGCCAAGCAATGACGTACTTTCTAGTAAGATCTCATCTTTGGATGAACTGACTGAAAAACGGCATCGTTGTTGTTCTGCAGCTTGGTCTGGTGTTCTAGCAAATAGATCTCTAGGGAACACTTAGGCCTCGGTCACGAACTCAGCGGCAGCGGGGCGGCGGTGGCAGCGGTGCGGGGAGCGGCGCTTTCCAATGCATACATTTATATAGAACGGTCCTCAAAGGCAGCGGCGTTCCAGTCTGGTCGGAGGAATAGACAGGACTCAGAATTTTGTAGTCAGTTTAACACTTTAAAAATTCCAAATCAATTTGCAATTAAGCATTTAGAAAACAATTTAAAATTGAACTGAGTCAATGTTGAATAATCACCTCGTTCGGGATTTGTCGATAATTAAATTATTTATTTAGCAGGTATTGTATAATTATGTATATTAGGTTTCAAAGCGTTGTAACTATTTGTGATTAGAAACTATTTGTTATTAGACGAACTAGAGTTAATACAATCTCAACACATCTAGAATATCTGTTTTCTTCTTCGATCATCAATCAACAATTAAGCTAAAAACTGTCCGTGTGAATATATACTCGTACAGCTATATCTGTTAACTAACGAACTGAGACAAAGGTTTTAAAACAGGTTTAAGGTCAATCTCATTACAATCATGGCACCTAGTAATAAAGTCACAAATCTTTAAAATATTATCTTACATTTACGATCATCCGTCACAAAAAAACGAGCAAAGCAATAATTTACTACCGCCACTTAAAGTGAAAAGACAACATTTACTGTGAAATCAAGCAAGCAACAAATAAAATACTTTTTGAATTAAACAAAATAAGAGCTCACTTCTCAAGAGCGCTGTTATTTACCGAGACGGATTTTTTGGGCCGACGCGATATCTATTGCATTGTTGATCGAAGGTTTTCTTAGTTTTTTCATACTTAAGGTATTTTTCTATTTCTTCTTTTTAAAGTTGCTGAAATGCTTCGAAAATTAGGGAAAGTTACTCAATTAAAATTAGTATTCCCCAAAATCTAAAGGAATTAAATACATGAAAGATTTTTTTAAAAGTAATCTGCTAGACTTCACTTATTTTAGTCTACAAACATAATAGCATTTATAAAATTGTAGACATTACAACAGTAGCTATAACTTCTTATAGAAAATTATTAAAGATCGGTGCCTATTTAAAACAGTTTTAATTTTGTAAATTGTTTTAGTGGCGTATTATATATTGTAAAGTCTATTGTAACGTCTACAATTTAAAAAGCAACCTACTAATTACTTTTTAAAAATGAACCGGGGGAGTGTGATTAATTTAAGTCTGCTCTTTTCAGACACTTGAAACTAATTCGACGACTCTTTCAGTTATCTTATTTAAGAAGATAATTTAGTAGTTGATCGAAATATTTTTTCTTGCAACTGGAAAAAAGCTATAGGTAGGTGTTTGCGTAGCATTTTTATGCTACGAGGATGGCAAACAAGCATCCGAGTCACCTGATAATAAGTGATCACCGTAGCTTATTGACGCTAATAACACGAGAGACATCACTCAGACGTGAGACTCTAAGGAAAGGGACAGCAGCTGGAGAGGAAGGAATAAGGAGCGGATGGACAGAGGAGGAACACCTAACAATTTCCATCGTCACGTAGTGTCCTCACGATCCGGAATAGATATAAATATTCTGTGAACAATAGGCTATTTATTAAGTGTAAAAGAGCTATTCACCGTCATAATGTACCACTTAAACATACTTTATTATTATGATATTAATCATGGTATGATTACGCAGTTATGTATTTTGGTCACGTTTAGAAGTGGTAAATAAACTTTGTGATATACTTATAGGTAGTCGAGGCGTTGTTAACAAGAATATGGCCCCTTTGATTGTAAGCAGTTACCGCCCATAAAAGCTCGCAATGCCAGGGGCTTCAACGGAGGCCCTTGTCAACTCGTACGTTCAAAGAGACGAGGGAGTAAAGAGGCAATGAAGACAGGGTTTGAGCCCCCGGCACTGTATTTTCTTTTCATGATTACGTTTATTAAATATAGATATTTGATCCGCATCTACAGCGCAAAAAAAATCGACCAATGCTGTTTTTAAAAGTTATATTAAACTAGCCTTTGCTCTCGGCTTCGCCGCAGGTAAAAGCTAGTTTTTTTGTTAAATACGTTCTGGTTATAGTAGCGATATAAAATATATACCAGTTTTGGATTCTAATAATAGATATCAAACAAAAATTATCATCACAATCCGTTAGTTCAGTTAAAAAGTCATTAGCCTATTTAGGCGATTTTAATACAAAACATTTATTGACGTGATAACGTCTTATAAATGGATGAACGCTGGCAGCATGCACAAAAACTCTCACGTTCCAAAAAATGTTTGGCGACCGATGCATTGTTTGATGTTCGCGACTTCGCGGCCACAAGAGAGCAGCGGGCTGAAGAGCGTCTACGGGAGGAAGGCGGCCGGCTGCGCTGGCACCAACCGACATTACATTCTTCGCCCGAACGCGTCCTGGACAACACGCGTATCTCAATTATTGTATTGCAGCACGCGCGATCGTACCTTTTTATGTGTACCATTCGATTTCTATCAGTATTACATTTAGTGAAACTCTCAGAAAACATATAGTTTTTCCCACTATCCATATAGTTACCTATCCATATAGCTTTTTTATAATTTTTTTTCTGTTCGCATATCGCACAAAAACCACTGAACCTATTTTCATGAAGTTTTTTGTTTAACAGCTTTCAATTAGACTTAAAAACTGGTAACTATTAAATCTCGCTACTATGTCGAGAACCTGAAACATAACCAGAATATTAGGTTCTTTCTGTCATTGTCAACAGCTAGTTTTCATAAATAATGTAATCTCCACAATTTCCTTGAATGTGAGCATCCTGGCAATGAGCGTCGGCGCTCATGCGTTCATATTGCAACCATATTTCTATCGTAGGTGACAGGTAACCTTCACTGCTCCGGAGGCTTTTATTATAAGTTACTGTTTATGTATCATTTTCATTAGAGAGTTTGTTTTCTAAGTTGTTCAGGCGAGCAATAACGAACCGGAAGATTCCCCATCGCTTTTCAAGGGCTTCGTAATAGGTATTATTAGGAAATATACGTTACTATATCTATGGGAAATACCATGAAAAATATTAAACACTAGCTGTGCCCGCAACTTCATCCGCGTAATGCTTTACAGTAATGCTTCTCTATACACGATATACCGTGATTTGACGTGATCTTTAAATTGCCATAACTTTTTTATTTATGAACCGATTGACATAAAACAAACACTAATTGTTAATGTTAAGTGAAGCTTATCACAATGTAAAAGTGAAAACCACATCTAAATCGGATAAGCCATTTTTAAGATTAGCGTGCACAAACGCACAGACAAACAGACAAAAATTCTAACAATCATTGTATGGGGTGCTATTACGATAAAGGTCCCCAATAATATTTTTCCTCATATATCTTCCATGTACAGACAGCGATCCGTTACATTTTTATTATATGTATAGATAGATAACCATGTTTTTGTGTCTTTTTAAATAGCCACGTCGCGTTACGTTTTAATAACGTTTAAATGTTTTAATAATTACGTTATAAATATTTGAATAATTTGTTTTTAATATAGTTTTGTTTTTAAATATGTTCAATTAAAAAGAACAGGACAACACTGTGTGATCCACAAATGGTTATTCTGAGTCTGGGTGTAATTTGTGTCCGGGAAATTGGATTTTTGTAAAGTCCCTCGCGATACAAGGATTAATCCTTAGAGCAAGGTGTTGTCTATAAAAAAAAAACAATAAAATGTGGGGGTAAATCCCTCAAAATCTTTTGGGACATTAACATTTCAACCATCATTTACTTTACACAATTCTCGCATTACCCCTAACAAGCCAGGCCGTAATCCAAAGTTAATCGGAAAAGGTTTCACAACAGTAACAAGGCGTGCCATATTACCGATCATTCCACTGTTACTCCTAAGGGTCCATATGGGATTCTAAGAGTAGAAATTTACGCCTCGTGCCCCGTAGTTAAGTTTTATAGTACCTAGTTTTAGACTGACGCTACAGTAAATACTTTACAATACTAAGCTATACTTTATTAGCCTTAAGGTATTTAGTATTGTATGTGTAGGTATTTCAAACTAACCTAACCGAACTAACGTTTAAGTTATATCTCAAGCCACGGATATAGTAGCAAAATAAACGTTTCAGGTCAGGAAGTCATTAAAGGCTATCAAATAAAACAGTTTCATCAAAGTCCTTTCAGTAGTTTTTGCGTGATGTGTGAATAGACATATAGACAAAACAGATAATTATAAAAAAAAAGGATTTTGTGTTCAAAGATGCCTAAATAGCCTAATAAAGTATTTATTTTCTCAAATATCTTAAATGTACAGTGTCTAGTGTGAGTATAGATAGCTCTGTTAAGTTTTATAATAGTAGGTATCAATAGATTAAATGATTTGGTAAGCGCATCTTAGATTTAACTCCGGTAAGCATGGTAATCAGATATACGGAAGTGAAAATTCTTATGATAAGTGGCAATCCATTGTCGCTGCTTACTCCTTCAGAAAACAGATGTAAGTCTATGTATTACATATATATTAGGAGACGAATTTGGATCATGATGTGTCATGTCAGTACCAACTTGTTGATTTCTATCTATAATTGATAGTTCTCATTTAGAACTACACAATACCACTACACCATTCCATCCCGCTGGTGTCATGAGTGGCATGTAAAGGAAGTAGTCAATTATCGGGCGGAAACGGGTCCGCACAAGCGCCTCCTGTGTCACTGGAAATGAAGCACTTTGGTGTGTTTAAGTTGTAGCGGGAAAGCCATTAATTCTTCATTTCATATTCACGAGATTAAATTGTGCGCAGCAGCTTGATTGAATTTATCAGCGATGGTTACCACTTACCATCAGGTGGGAAGTGGTTTGTCCGCCCATAAGCAATAAATAATAACCTGGAAAATGATTTATGAAGGATCAAGTTGGGAAGGCTTTTAATCATTTTAGATATTTTTATATATATTTTTAGCATTTGACATGCTTAGCACTATACATTAAACACAAAGTGAAAAATGTGAAATCGAAAATAACAGTCAGGAGCAGGATTTGAACCTGCATCTTCTGGATACCGTCCAGATGCTTTACCAATTCAGCCATCCTGACAATTGCTCCTGACTGCTAATTTCGATAACACATCATACTTAACGTCTTTGGGTGACGCCTGCGCCATTTGTCGGAAGTATTTTCATACATTATACCGACCAGGTAAACTTAATTTTACAATTAAGATTTTACCTAATAATGACACAAACCCTTTAAATATTTTAGATATTTTTATATATATTTTTAGCATTTGACATGCTTAGCACTATACATTAAACACAAAGTGAAAAATGTGAAATCGAAAATAACAGTCAGGAGCAGGATTTGAACCTGCATCTTCTGGATACCGTCCAGATGCTTTACCAATTCAGCCATCCTGACAATTGCTCCTGACTGCTAATTTCGATAACACATCATACTTAACGTCTTTGGGTGACGCCTGCGCCATTTGTCGGAAGTATTTTCATACATTATACCGACCAGGTAAACTTAATTTTACAATTAAGATTTTACCTAATAATGACACAAACCCTTTAAATATTTTAGATATTTTTATATATATTTTTAGCATTTGACATGCTTAGCACTATACATTAAACACAAAGTGAAAAATGTGAAATCGAAAATAACAGTCAGGAGCAGGATTTGAACCTGCATCTTCTGGATACCGTCCAGATGCTTTACCAATTCAGCCATCCTGACAATTGCTCCTGACTGCTAATTTCGATAACACATCATACTTAACGTCTTTGGGTGACGCCTGCGCCATTTGTCGGAAGTATTTTCATACATTATACCGACCAGGTAAACTTAATTTTACAATTAAGATTTTACCTAATAATGACACAAACCCTTTAAATATTTTAGATATTTTTATATATATTTTTAGCATTTGACATGCTTAGCACTATACATTAAACACAAAGTGAAAAATGTGAAATCGAAAATAACAGTCAGGAGCAGGATTTGAACCTGCATCTTCTGGATACCGTCCAGATGCTTTACCAATTCAGCCATCCTGACAATTGCTCCTGACTGCTAATTTCGATAACACATCATACTTAACGTCTTTGGGTGACGCCTGCGCCATTTGTCGGAAATATTTAAAGGGTTTGTGTCATTATTAGGTAAAATCTTAATTGTAAAATTAAGTTTACCTGGTCGGTATAATGTATGAAAATACTTCCGACAAATGGCGCAGGCGTCACCCAAAGACGTTAAGTATGATGTGTTATCGAAATTAGCAGTCAGGAGCAATTGTCAGGATGGCTGAATTGGTAAAGCATCTGGACGGTATCCAGAAGATGCAGGTTCAAATCCTGCTCCTGACTGTTATTTTCGATTTCACATTTTTCACTTTGTGTTTAATGTATAGTGCTAAGCATGTCAAATGCTAAAAATATATATAAAAATATCTAAAATATTTAAAGGGTTTGTGTCATTATTAGGTAAAATCTTAATTGTAAAATTAAGTTTACCTGGTCGGTATAATGTATGAAAATACTTCCGACAAATGGCGCAGGCGTCACCCAAAGACGTTAAGTATGATGTGTTATCGAAATTAGCAGTCAGGAGCAATTGTCAGGATGGCTGAATTGGTAAAGCATCTGGACGGTATCCAGAAGATGCAGGTTCAAATCCTGCTCCTGACTGTTATTTTCGATTTCACATTTTTCACTTTGTGTTTAATGTATAGTGCTAAGCATGTCAAATGCTAAAAATATATATAAAAATATCTAAAATATTTAAAGGGTTTGTGTCATTATTAGGTAAAATCTTAATTGTAAAATTAAGTTTACCTGGTCGGTATAATGTATGAAAATACTTCCGACAAATGGCGCAGGCGTCACCCAAAGACGTTAAGTATGATGTGTTATCGAAATTAGCAGTCAGGAGCAATTGTCAGGATGGCTGAATTGGTAAAGCATCTGGACGGTATCCAGAAGATGCAGGTTCAAATCCTGCTCCTGACTGTTATTTTCGATTTCACATTTTTCACTTTGTGTTTAATGTATAGTGCTAAGCATGTCAAATGCTAAAAATATATATAAAAATATCTAAAATATTTAAAGGGTTTGTGTCATTATTAGGTAAAATCTTAATTGTAAAATTAAGTTTACCTGGTCGGTATAATGTATGAAAATACTTCCGACAAATGGCGCAGGCGTCACCCAAAGACGTTAAGTATGATGTGTTATCGAAATTAGCAGTCAGGAGCAATTGTCAGGATGGCTGAATTGGTAAAGCATCTGGACGGTATCCAGAAGATGCAGGTTCAAATCCTGCTCCTGACTGTTATTTTCGATTTCACATTTTTCACTTTGTGTTTAAGGCTTTTAATCATTAAAATTAGTAGGAATAGTTTACCTGACTTGCGAAGACACACTTTATGGCATTCCTTTATGACAAGATTTGCAACTCGCATTTATCAATCATGATCATGGATTATGCATGATTGATAAATGCGTACCCGCGGTGTCTGTAAACACAAACATCGCTATCGCTTTATAAAGCATAGTAATCGCTATAACACCTACCTTATAATCTGGCACTTTTTTAACCTTCCAGTCAAAGAGTTTGGTAGAATAGAATAAGGCTTTATTTAAATGGATATGAGTCTAGTTTATCGTAAGAAAAGGTTATATTAGGTTCTTTTTAAAAAGGTTTTTATATTGTGTGAGTTTTTATTTTGAACCCTTAATAATTACTAATTTGAGAGGTTTGTATATTTTCCTACTAAATGGAAATGTTTGAAAGAAGGAAAAAGTTTCAATTATATTTGTTTGGTAAAACAAAAATATACGAGTATTGAATTTGCAAGCTTACGCTTATCACTTGTTATTTGTTAAGTAGAAACTTTTACAGGTACGCTTGGTGAATTTTAGATGGGTAAAATGTTATGAGTTCGCGTTACCGACGTGCTGTGCGCAGGCAATTCTTATCACCGCCATTCAGAATACATGTACAACGCCGTATATGAAAACAATTTGTACTAAATACTGTCCGTCTATCTATTATAAGAATTTGTTATTAAAAAATTACATATCCAGATTATGAGATCTATACAGATATATAAAAACTATGACTTGTAATGCTTTTTATGCCTTTAAGTTGTTAGTTCTGCCGGCAGTCAGAAGTAAAAACTTATTGACTGCCTGATAATAAAAAAAAAATCCGATACAAGAGAATCTTGGTATTGCGAGGTACTTTACAAACCTAAAATCAACGTAGAAAAAGTACACCTAAACTCACATAAAGTATTTGTGGGTCACCAAGTTGCAGGCATAAAAACATAAAATATAGCATTACGCCTGTATTCCCCGAAGGGGGCAAATGAGAGGGAAGAGGTGTATTGCACATCCACGATACGCCAGCTATGTTTAAATCCCATGTAATAGGGGGTGAGTCTATTGTCGTCTACTGGGCACATTTCTAAACTCCAGGCTGCTACTGAGAATTTTTCCTCAATAACACTGCCCGACCCGGGGATTAAATCCAAGACCTCATGATCAGCAGTCACTTACACTACCGCTGCGCCATAGAGGCAATAGCAAGTGAATAATAATAGCCGAAATATTAATGAAACTAATATTAACCAAGAAACATCAAACGATCTTATCTCTACTGCAGTAATGTACACACAGTTTAATAGACGACTTCCCGAGAGTGCTGTTATTGACGTTAATACTTAATATGTACTCGTACACTCATGACGCATACATTTTTATTTATTTATACCATAAAACATGACGACGAACGTTTGTTGGTTAAACAACGCTACTCACTTTTAGGTTTTATTTTTCTTGTGTATTTGTTCAATGAACAAGTCAAAGAGAAGTAGTTTTGTTCCAGTAATAGGAACTATTATAACCTGTGTAGTGATTTAACTTAAAATATAAGGTAGCTTATTTTACACCGAGTAACTTTTCTAATAATGTTAATAGAAACAATATAAAACAGAAAAAGAAGGATGATAGGCCGTCTCATACGACATGATACCTTTATAAATATATCTTAAGAAGGAAAGATAGAAGGAAGTCGGGGAAGTGGAAGGCCATGAAAGATAAACTACATGAACCAAATAAAATAAAAGGTTAGTGTCATGTCATATAAGAAGGTGAAAGAGGCTGCTCTAGATCGAGACAGGTGGAAAGAGCTTAATCAGCTACACCGACAAAGGTCTAACCCTTAAATCAACAGAATATGAACTTTGCTAATGCAAAATATCATTGTTTTGCTGAACATAACAAACAAAATTTTGGTATATCTTTGAAAGACCTTATGTGCACCTGATGAACTCTCTGACTGAGGAAATAACACGAATTCGCAGAAAATCAGCGTGAATCAATGCCAGGTACTCCTGCTGTTGTATATCGTTCTGTGAGTGGAGCGCCAGGGGATTAAATCACCTTCTCATAGTTATTATTTACTTCCTTATCAGCACATAAAGAGGTGTCTCTTTGATCACACTTTGTCGTCCTGCCCCTTCATCCCCTATACCATTCAATGGCGTTAGAAACGTTCTAGTGATACCCTTGGCGTGACTAGAATCTATATACTAAGCGGACATGAATCGAATTTGCAAATCCTATAGTTTGCAATCTATTATTCTCTTTTGATATCTGCAGACTGTTCTGACTCCATTAGCTGTACGAGTATATGAATAGTAAGCCGGAATATGCTGGATATTGGTACAATATTCGTTTTAAGTCTATAAACACACAATTAATGGATATAAAGCATATTCAGGCTCCAAATATTTCTATTAAGCCACAGAATAGATCCTGTATATGAATTGAATCCTATATACTAGGTTGTTAAGGTCCATATTTATGCTACTACCCATCTGGATTTTTTTAACTTTTAAATACGAGGCTAATATCCCTTTGTTCTTTTTTAAAGAGCCATCTTCCGTCCCGGCGAGTGACCCAATATCCGGTGAAAGAGATGGGGAGAATACAATATATTGGCATTTAATGATTTATTATTATATATTTTATTGTAATAAAATCAAATTATTAGATATATCCGCCACAAGCAAAACAGATATAATTACATATATATTATAACAAAACAAGTAATAAAAAATATATATAAAGGGAATATTGAAGTCAAAATAAACAAAGTAGATATCTCTATACAATTGTTGCGGTGTAGGCGCGCTACGTAATTGTTACAGCGTAGATGTGCTACGTGTCAAGAATGTTGATAACATGTAGCACTTTAATTCTCTACACACAACCGCTGCAACGAAGAGTTTCTGTACCTATTAGTGATGTAACGAATGTTCGCATTCGCATTCGTATTCGCATGAAACGATGCGAATGTTCTGCGAATATATTTAGTCCATTGAATAGTTACATTTAGGGTTGCATTTTTTAGAGTACGCAATTTTATTTGTTTGATGTGTAGGGGGGTTTAGTATAAGCTTTAGTTCAAGTTTGTGGGGTCGCCACCCTTGTCCCCCGGCCGCCATCTTGGAAAAAGGGGTGCAAAGGACTTTCGCGCTGTATCTCGTAAACTAGCAAATCTACAGAAAATTCTTTGAAACATTATTTGTAGCAAATTAAATTGTCTACTTCTTTACTCTATTACTTTTTATCCTAAAATCGAAAACAAAAAAGTTATAAACAAAAATAACTGAAAATTTTTGAACAACTTTTCTCTTGGCTGTTATAAGTTTTTTCCTGGTAATTTTACAATAAAATCACATCAGAGTAATCTTATAGAGGGTTTTTCAACGAATAATTTCCACTATAAATTTGTTTAATTTATCTCATCTATCAGGGTTTTACAGCGCTTCGAAGTTGACGGAGTTCTTGAACACTCTTAAGAATACGATAAAAACGAATCATTAGGCTTAGTTTTGTATTAATTCCGCGCTCAGGTCACACAAAGACCCTTCAGCCCAGCCTCATCAAGGTGGTCGAGGGCCTATTCCCACGACAAAGGCGGAGCACACGCCTTCGGTCATGGGACCGCCAGGTAGCGACCGGGAGGCCGACCTCAGTGTACCGCCCGTCACCGCGTCGGAAATGGGGATGGCTGTTTCGCGGTTTCGTTCCAAGAACACCGCCCCCGGCTCAGACGGGATAGCCGCCCGGGTGCTGGCCCTGGCTCTGGACCACCTGGAGCCCCGCCTCAGGGAACTGTTCGACGCGTGCCTAGTGTCCGGACGGTTCCCTGGCTGCTGAAAGGAGGGGAGGCTGGTAGTCCTGCCGAGGCCAGGGTGAATGCCAAATTTGGTCGGGGCCTCCAGGCCCATCGTGCTGCTGCACGAAGCGGGTAAGCTGCTGGAGAGGATCCTCGCTGCCCGCATCGTCCAACATCTGCGCGATGTCGGACTGGACTTGTCAGACGCCGGATCGGTTTTCGAGCTGGTTGTTCGACAGTCAGCGCAATCATGCACCTGAGGGCCGCGGCTGCGGCGGTCGTCGCTGGCGGTGGAGTGCTGTTGGCGGTGTCGCTTGACATCGCTAACGCATTCAATAGTCTGCCATTCAGTGCTCCCCACGGGGTGCCTGCATATCTGAGGCGGCTAATGGCAGACTATTAAGGGCGGCAGCGTTCTCTATGAGAGCCGCATAGGAGACGTTGTAAGGAGACCCATGTCGTGCGGTGTCCCACAGGGTTCGGTTCTAGGGCCACTCCTGTGGGACATCGGTTACGACTAGGTGCTACGCTGTCGGCTCCCACACGGGCTGGCGGTCATCTTCTATGCGGATGACACGCTAGTCGTGGCCCGGGGTGGAAAATTCGATAAAGCGGTGTTCCTGTCCACCTTAGGGACCTCGGAAATGATCAGGAGGATTGGGGCGCTGGGGTTTAGGGTGGCCCTGGATAAGCCGGAGGCCCTACTTTTCCATGGGCCCCGACGTCGGCCACCTGCTGGCGCCTCGATCCAACATGATCGGGGTCCAAATTGAGGTGACGGCCCAGATCAAGTATAGTAGTAGTACTAGGCCTTTTTTTTTTTTTTTTTTTTTGTTAAGGCGGGAAAAAATGTTCCTAACCGCACACCCCGTCGTTCGGGGCAACGAACAGGGTAGTGTGGGGCCCTCACCCACTAAAGAAACCCGCCGTGTGCCATCTCTCCGCCTTTATTGGCGGGCCACCGGAACTATATTACATTCCTTCAGTGGTCCGCCGGCGGCTTACCTTTTCAGGTACCCTCAACTTAGCGACACATGGAGCGTCGCACCTTCGCGGGAGGCCTTGCGGGTGGCGGACGTTCCCCGGTCCCTCCACCCGCAGCCCCAGCTAGGGCGGCATTAGGCGCAAATACTCGCGCCTGCGTCGCCCCAGTCGCTGGCGGCGGTTTGGGTCTGCGGAAGGATCAGCCTCCCTGGCCCTCTCCGCCGCTTCCTTCCGCGAGATAACCTCCTCGCAGAAGGCAGCGACTGCGGCCCAATTCCTGTCGCTGCCAAGCATCGCTCTGACGACGCTCGGCAGCGAGAGGTCCCCCCCTATTGCCGCGACGAGTTCACGGCGCTGCTCGGCCCAAGTCGGGCACGACTCGAGCGTGTGCTGCGCCGTGTCCTCGTCGCAGCCGCAATGGTGACAGCACGGAGTCGCTTCCCTCCTTGCGACTATGTGCAGATATCTGCCGAAGCAGCCGTGCCCCGACAGCACCTGCACCAGTTGGAAGGTAAGGACTCCGTGCCGTCGCCCTGCCCACTCTTCCAGCACCGGCTGGAGCGCCCCTACGGTCCGAAGACCGGCCCGGGGCGCCTCCAGCCGCGCCCTCCAGCTGGCCATGGCAGCTCGGCGAACGTCACCTTGCCATCTGGCCACCACGCTTGGTGGGGGACGTGCACCCCCCTCCCGCTCTTGCGACGCCCGCCGATACACCTCGGCGAGCACCTCCGCCTCCAAGTCCCACGGAGGGGTTCCGGCTAACGCGCAGGCCGCCTCTGTCGACACCTTGCGGTACCCACGTATGACCCTGGACGCGACGACTCTCTGTGGCCTCCACAGAAGGGCCCTGTTCAGTGCGTCCAGGGACTCCGCACATACGGGTGCGCCGTACAGCGCCATCGACCGGACCACCCCCGCGTAGAGCCGTCGGCACGCATTGTTGGGTCCGCCCATATTCGGCATGAGCCGTGCAAGGGCGGACGCCGCACCGACGAGCCTCGGGGACAGTTGACGGAAGTGCTCGCGAAAGCGCCACCGCCCGTCCAGCACCAGGCCCAAATACTTAATCCGGGCCTGCACCCCAATTTGGACCCCGTCCACCGTGATCGAGGCGCCAGCAGGTGGCCGACGTCGGGGCCCATGGAAAAGTAGAGCCTCCGACTTGTCCAGGGCCACACTAAGCCCCAGCGCCCCGATCCTCCTGACCACCTCCGAGGTCCCTAAGGTGGCCAGGAACGCCGCTTCCTCGAAGTTTCCACCCCGGGCCACGACCAGCGTGTCATCCGCATAGCAGATAACCGCAAGCCCGGGGGGGAGCCGACAGCGTAACACCCAGTCGTAACCGATGTCCCACAGGAGCGGCCCTAGAACCGAACCCTGCGGGACACCGCACGACATGGGTCTACTCACAACGTCCCCTATGCGGCTCTCATAGAGTACGCTGCGGCCCTCAAGATAGTCTGCCACTAGCCGCCTCAGGTATGCAGGCACCCCGTGATACTGGAGCGCCTCCCTGATGCAGCTGAATGGCAGACTATTGAATGCGTTGGCGATGTCAAGCGATACCGCCAACAGCACTCCACCGCTGGCGACGACCGCCGTGGCCGCGGCCTTCAGGCGCATAATCGCGCCGACCGTCGAACGCCCAGCGCGAAAGCCGAACTGGGCGTCCGACAAGTCGGGTCCGACGTCGCGCAGGTGCTGGACGATGCGGGCAGCGAGGATTTTCTCCAGCAGCTTACCCGCCTCGTCCAGCAGCACGATGGGCCTAAAGGCCCCGACCGTATCCGGCGTTCGCCCCGGCTTCGGCAGGAGTACCAGCCTCCCCTCCTTCCAACAGTCAGGGAACCGTCCAGACGACAGGCACGCGTTGAACAGTCCCCTGAGGCGGGGCTCCAGGTGGTCCAGAGTCAGAGCCAGCACCCGGGCGGGTATCCCGTCCGGGCCGGGGGCGGTGTTCTTGGAACGAATCCGCAAAACAGCCGCCCCCATTTCCGACGCGGTGACGGGCGGTACACTGAGGTCGGCCTCCCGGTCACTACCTGGCTGTGCCATGACCGGGGGCGTGTGCTCAGCCCGTCGTGGGAATAGACCCTCGACCACCTCGGTGAGGAGGCTGGGCTGAAGGGTCTCTGTGAGGGGGGGGCCCTGAGTGCGGAGCTTGTTCAGCGCCGCACGGTACGGGCGACCCCAGGGGTCACGGTTGAGACCGTCCAGCATCTCCTGCCTTTTCTCCGTTTTGGCGCGGCAGATGGCCAACTTGAACGTGGCCCGCGAAGTGCGGTACGCCTCGTACAGTTGGCCCTCCCGCTCCCCATAGCGGTTGCGCCGCCGACTGCGGGTGTAGGACCTCCGGGCACGAATGCACGCCGCACGGAGGTCCGCCAGCTCCTGGGACCACCAGTAGAGCCCCTTCCTTGGGGGAGGACGCTGCACACGGGGCATGGCCGAGTCGCACACCTGCGTAATCGCAGCGCGAAATCGGCCAGCCTCAACGTCCACCCCCTCGGTCAGGGCTGGTGAGGACAGCCACGATTGAACGATGGCTGCCTCCGCCAGTAGGTCCCTATCTAGCCTGCCTACAGCCCACCGCGGGAACGCGGGAGTTCTGCGCGCCGCGTGACCCCTACTGGGGCCCCGAAGGGACCGGGAGACCTCCATCCGGATGTACCGGTGTCAAGTATCTAGGCCTAGTGCTGGACGGGTGGTGACGCTTTCGCGAGCACTTCCGTGAAGGCAGATCAAACAATGCGTGCCGACGGCTTTACGCAAGGGTGGTCCGGTCGATGGTCACAGGTGCGTGTACAAAGTACACGCACTTGTGTGGGCGGAGAACAACGAATATTTTTGAATGAACTCTATCCGACTAACTTCATTCAATCTACTTGTCAAAATGAACTTCGGCTATATTCGGTTTAAACATGGGTGACTGACAGTGACACTAGATGTGAAACGCGTATGATATTTTGCGCGCGCTTTTTTGAAAATCAACATTCGCATTCGCATTCGCATTCGCGAATGTTGGAGGGAAACATTCGCATCCGCGATGCTTATAAACTAACATTCATTACATCGCTAGTACCTATATAAAGTTGTAATACAGCTCTCTGTACCTACATTTAAGATATTTGCGAAAAAAGGGCTGGATTAGGCTTTTAGGAGTTTCTGAATACAAACAATCACTTTTAGATTTTTTTGTTTGTTCGCACACCGTGCAAAAGCAACGGATTTTGGTGAAATTATTTTGTTGGATAGCTCTTATAAATAAGAGCCTTAAAAATCGTATAAGTTTTATCCCGTTACTATATCGAGAACCGGACTAGGATTGACTTGATTCTGTAGCATATTTGGGTTGACTTATATTATCTTGTATTTTATTCTGTTGTAAGTACTCTAGTTTGGTTGGCTGCTGTTTTTTGAGACGAGGAGCTGGGTATTTTATCTTTTGTAACTCTTTGTAGACAATACAGCCCTTATAATTGGCTGGATTATTACCTTCGCAGAGTATACATTTAACTTTGTCGGAGCGTTCTTTCCTGGGACAGTTGGATGTATGATGAGATCCTGCACATTTAACGGATTTGGGCTGTCTATGACAAAAGTTTTGTGTATGTCCATACTGTTGGCAATTTGAGCACTGAGGTACACACATCCTTATTATTAGGATTTGGTAGTAGATCTATGAAATACATTGGTAATGGTTGTTTTGTTCTACTGTTTTTTATGTTCCAGATGTTAGTGGGCTTGTGACCTAAGTCTTCTAGAGCTTGCCTCAGTAAGTCAATGTCGGTTGAAGGGTGGATACGTTTTAATACTACTCTAAAGCTCCTCTCCTGTTTGGTTTTGTAGGTAAAGAACTCAGTATATCTGCTTTTCAATTCCTTATATATAGTGGAGTATGCTTCAGGGGCTTTAGCTTGTATTTTTACTCGCTCTCCTTGTATATGTATTTTTATTTCATAGTCCCCACGAGCGACTCTCTCTAACATTTCTATGAAGGGTTGGATATTGCTAACCTTGTCAATGAAGAATGGTGGTGGCTTGGTTGCCACTTGAGTTTCCTGTTCTCTGGGTCTCAGTTGGTCTGTATTCTCCAGCTCGGAAAAGCTATTAGAGGTTGGTATAGTAGTAGCTAGCCAATAATTTGGTTTGGTTTTCTGTTTTCTAATTGTTGCTACAGGGCTACACCTCATTCTTTTTCGATGGTTTACTTCCTGCCATTTAGCATGTTCAGTATGGCAAGGTACAGGGATCTCAGGTTTTTAGATTCCTCTTCTGTAGATGTGTGCACAGGGATATTTCCTACAGATACAGATCTAGGTCTTGATATAAACAAGCTCGGGTGGAAGGCTTGCTGTACAAATTTTTTGCTGCCAGAAGCATTTACTGACTCAGTGGCCTGGTCGCCTACCCCTGTAGTCTTCGGCAACAGATTTCACACTCGCAAGCCCGGGTACCTGCGAGCGCCGGGGGTTAGCCGGAGCGCATGACAAATCACTCTCATTATTACACGACATTTTCATATTAGTTGGGGTCGGAAGAAGAGACATAAAGCACTTTTCCAGGGTGCTTTAGCCACTCTTTTGAAGGGCATTTAACTCCTTCAGGGTAGTAGAAGCCTCATACAGGTTACTTGACCGCCGCCTGTGGCTCGGCGTTGTTGTTCGTTTTGTACCACCCGGGGGGCATGTGTAGGGTGAGCCTAGGAAAGGTGGTGAATCCTACGGACGCGAACAACCTCACCCCCCGGCTAGTATCGTGACTATTTTTTTATTTCACATTTTCGCAATTTCGATGATAATATATAAGCACGTAGTGTTTTACATTTTCTTGCAAAGAGTATGTCCATCCATCCATCCATCAGCCTTTTAACGTCCACTGCTGGACATAGGCCTCCCCAAGAATGGGGGATAGTGCCGTAATCGCCACGCTTGCCAGGCGGGTTGGCGATTACAGTGGATGTTGTTAATACTCGAAGGAGTGCTGCTGCCCACTCCCCCGGTATTCCCTCAGTCGGCTCTTACGACTCCCATGGGTGGAGAGGGGTGGGACAATTCTAAAGCCGGCCCCACACGGCAAAAGAGAGTATGTAATGACCATAAATTAAAAATATTTTGCCAATATGATTACTAAACGCTATAAAAATACTTCTTAATTTAGTAGTATTATTTATTTTGTCAAAACGTGTATTTTCGCGTAGGAGCATTACAAGTTACGACGTCAAATTTAACAGAAACATATTATTGTAGTTATAAAAAATATATTTTTTTTGTCTTGTGTAAGTTACTAGGTTATTATGTAGTTATAGGGTTATTTTTTTCATTTAAAATAAAAAGTATAGTAATATTAAAAAATTTACAATTTTACATGCAATTTAGTCCAGTCATTATTGGGGGTTCACTTCGGAAAATCGACATACCCAGTATATTACCACGTGAAAACTTGTATTTTAGCATCCTATAACTGTTCTCAAAATTCACATATAATTGGATGGTCGCAAGTTTTATAGTCAGGGGTCAAAGGTCACGAAAATCGTTTTTTTTAATTTTTTTGCAAATATCTCGTTTTCTATGGGTTTTACGCTATTTGTATTCATATCAATATTGTAGAAAATTCAACTCTCTACAACTTTTGTATTTAAATTAACATTTTTTAATACCTTAAACTGTTTTCGAGATAGAGGGCGGAGCGCGCGCTCAGAATGAATGTTGAGGAAGCGAGAGATGTATGCAAGAATAGAGCCTCCTGGCACTCTGTTCTCTCTGTCTACCCTGCAAGGGAAATGGCGTGATAAGTTAGTTAAGTTAGTTAGTTTCATTAAATTTATTTTATTTTTATCTCTTCTCTATTTTTAATTAAGTGTCAATTTATTTAATAATCCTTACCTGGCCATGTAATTAAAAAATTATTGAGGAAAATACTTAAATTATATTTTAATTTTAATCTAATTTATACTAATGACTTTATATATAAATAAAGGAGAAAAGAAATAAATTTTTAATAAATGTTTTTATTAAGAGTGCCATTTTATAGATTTATCATTGTCAAAATTAATAAAAAAGAATAAAAATTTCGAGAACAAGTTCTAATTTCAATTCTCTTCTTCTTCATCTTCTTCTTCTTCATCATCGTCGTCATCGTCCCGCTGCTGCAGAATTTCAAGTTCCTCTTCATTACCGTCTTCAACGACATTTGTCTCCAAGTCATTCATGATTTCTGGGTCAAAGGTTCTATCATCATTAATATCGGTCTGATATGGTACAGCATTGAGACAAGCTTGTCCATTACACTGGCCGCAAGCTAAAGAGCACTGTAACCCTGCTTTCCTGCATACCCCGCTGGCCGTGTGGTGACGGACTAAGAATACAAGTGTCACCACCCCATTCTTTCTCACGGGTGTCGTATGAGGCGACTAAGGGAAGTCAGCAATTATAATTTACATTGCATATTATATTTACATTGCAATACTGGTGGGGGCTGGGTACCAAGTGGGAGTACCCACTTGGTATCGGGCCCGAGCGTGTTGATACCACCATCTCCCGTGTGGCCGGCCATGAAGAACATCATTGCGTTTTGGCTGTAGCAGGAGATAGCCGTTTATTTTTTCATTTCATAGCAGTGAAATGAAATGGTGAGCAGCGGCTTGACAATACTCTCGGTATAGTTGAGTCCATGAGTGATGGTTACCATTTACTATCAGATGGGCCGTAGCTCGTCCCCACCTGTACTAAAATACTCTTTTTCCTTATTCACAAATTATGATTTGTACTTTAAGAGTAGCGGAGCATATCAAGTGTTAAAATATAGATCAAAAAGTATTCCAGGAGTTGCAGCTTCAAATCCTACTCGTGGCTGTTATTTTTGATTTCACATTTTATAAAGCATTTAATAACTTAAGCCATAGTCTTGTACATATTTTTAATTCTTTGCTGCTGAATGGAGTGTAAAATTGTTTTCTACAAAACAATGAAATCCAATGAACTCTGAATAACGAAATCATATCTACTCTCACTCAACAACGAAATGATTTCTCGTTTCAATCCTCACTCCACAATCCACTTAACATCCCCTTTCTTCTCAATTCTTTCTCTTAATCCGATCGTATTTGGAAATAAAAGTTCCTTGGAAAATATTCATTAGATTTAAACAATCTTTTCTTTTTACGCAAATCCCTGATTCCAGTGAGAACTTGAAAGGAATTGAATTATTCAGTGTTTTGTTATTAATTTAAGATATATTTTGGCAAGAAATTATAATACTGCTTGTATATACTCATTACTGGTTTTCTGTTGGGCGTATACGTCCATTCAAAGAGAGAGACGGACGGCTTTAGGGCAATCACGTTGGGCTTATAGTTAAGTATGGGTTGGCCGATTTTATGTAATCGTCATAAATATTATTAAATGTGTTGATTTTGGTATAATGTATGAAAATACTTCCGACATATGGTGCAGGCGTCACCCAAAGACGTTAAGTATGAATGTGTTATCGAAATTAGCAGTCAGGAGCAAGGGTCACGATGGCTGAATTGGCAAAGCATCTGGACGGTATCCAGGAGATGCAGGTTCGAATCCTGCTCGTGACTGTTATTTTCGATTTCACATTTTTCACTTTGTGTTTAATGTATGTTGCTAAGCATGTCAAATGCTAAAAATATATATAAAAATATCTAAATATTTATAGGGTTTGCGTCATTATTAGGTAAAATCTTAATTGTAAAATTTAGTTTACTTGGTCGGTATAATGTATGCAAATACTTCCGACATATGGTGCAGGCGTCACCCAAAGACGTTAAGTATGAATGTGTTATCGAAATTAGCAGTCAGGAGCAAGAGTCACGATGGCTGAATTGGCAAAGCATCTGGACGGTATCCAGGAGATGCAGGTTCGAATCCTGCTCGTGACTGTTATTTTCGATTTCACATTTTTCACTTTGTGTTTAATGTATGTTGCTAAGCATGTCAAATGCTAAAAATATGTATAAAAATATCTAAATATGATATACTCACTTCTCACTTACACCGATATACTCACTTATCACTAATACTGATATACTCACTTCTCACTCACATTGGTATACTCACTTTTCACTCACACTGATATACTCACTTCTCACTCAAACTGATGTACTCACTTCTCACTCACACTGGTATACTCACTTCCCACTCAAACTGATATACTGATAAACTGATTACTAATATGGCTACTATCATCCGAATAGGGTTAATGTAGTTCGCCAACCGTCACGTCTCGTTCCCATGGGCGTAAATAATCTCTGGGAAACAGGCGCGAGTCTTTGTGACATCAAATAGATAAGAAATTAATACCATAAAATATTTTTAAAATCTTAGATTTCAAATTGCATTGTAGTTTTCCAATATTGTCTATTATGCTTTAGTAAATAAAACACTCAATAAATAATAGAAATATCCAACATTTAAGTCAAACGTGTTATTCAAAGTATAATCCACTTAGAAAAGTAGAGGTCTCATGAGTGACGAACTTCTTCAACTGCCTATCAAATAAAACTTCATCGAAGCTATGTCCCTCGAGCCCTGCTTCTACCATCAATATAATTCAATAATAGTTGACTAAGTGTTAAAAATCACTTGTCCCTCGAAAGTTTAAATGAATGTGATATTATTTTTTTATGGCTGTATAAGTCAATCAATAATCCGTAACGTTAAGGATTTTTTTTTATTGTATGTAGTGGCAGACGAGCCACGGTCCATCTGATGGTAAATGGTAACCGTTGCCCATGGACTCGAATATACTAAGAGTATTGTCAAGCCGCTGCTCACCAATTTATTTCACAGATATGAAATAAAATATAAATGGCTATCTCCTGCTACAGTCAAAACGCAACGTATGTGCTTCATGGCCGGTCACACGGGAGATGGTGGTACCAACCCGCTCGGGCCCGATACCAAGTGAGTACTCCCACTTGGTCCCAGCCCTACCAGTCATGCAATGGATGATATAATTGCTTACTTCCCTTAGTCGCCTCATACGACACCCGTGGGAAAGAATGGGGTGGTGACACTTGTATTCTTAGTCCGTCATCACACGGACAGGTTAAAGGTTGTTGTTATATGCGATCAACTCAATAGCTAACTTCTAGTGTCTTAAGTTTGATGGAAGATTAAATATCGAACATTAATAAAAATGTTAATGTCAAAATAATTTCCTGGTGGTAGGGCTGGGTACTAAGTGAGAGTAATCACTTGCTACCGGGCCGTAACGGGTCGGTACCATCGTTTCCTGTGTGACCGGTCATGAAGCATGTCAGTGTGTTTTGGCTGTGGCAGAAGATAGCCGTTTATTCTTTCATTTCACATTAGAGAAATGAAATCGTGCGCAGCGCCTTGACTACTCTCGGTATAGTTGAGTCCATGAGCGACGGTTACCACTTACCATCAGGTGGGCCGTAGCTCGTCTGACATCATAGGCAATGAAAAGAAATGTTTATGAATGCGAAAATCGAAGGACGTAGGTACAGGGGGAGGCCGAGACTAACCAAGATTAAATCGGTCACGTATTTGAAGGAAGGTGGAGTCAGAAGTCTCCGCGAATCTAGCGAGCGTGTATGACGAGAATTATGAATGTTGAGGCAGCAAGAGATGTACGTAAGAAAAGAGCCTCTTGGCACTCTATGCTCTCTCTGTGCAAGGGAGATAGTGTGATGATAAGTAATTAAGTTTATAAATAACTACATTCTGCTCGCGACTTATCCATACGCCGATAGAGTATAATATATCATCCGATGAAGTATAATAATTTTGTGTACGAAAACTGTTTTGCATCTCTGCTTACTATTTATTAAGGTAAAGTAGCATCTTAAACTTAGAACGTGAAGCAGTTACTCTTTGATTTATAATAAGTGTTCTCCTTAAAACTATTTTGCAGCGTAATATCAAAGTGCACAATAAAGTCTGCAGTCTGTCGTGAAATTTAATATTCTCCTTTCTGAAATTTAATATTCTTAATTGTGCTATTCTGTTAGAGATTTATTGTCAATGAAAATGATAAAAATGAATACCTAAAAATAACTTTGTAATTATTTGATTTTATTTATTTATCGCTAACTTTTGCCTGTGATTTCGACTGCGAAATCCATGGTGAAATAAAAAGGTGTGAGTAGATACTTACTAAAACATCCTTCGGGAAATACTATTTTTTTGGGGTATAAAGTATTGCATTTATGTTAATCCAGTATCTACTTACCAAAAACTAATTCAAATACTTTCAATTGTTTATGGTGGTTAATTGATGAACCACAGAAGGAATGTAATATGGTTCCGGTGGCCCCCCAATAAAGGCGGAGAGACGGCACACGGGGGGTTTCTTTAGTGGGTGAGGGCCCCACACTACCCTGTTCATTGCCCCGAACGACGGTGTGTGTGGTTAGGAAGATTTTTCCTCCCTTAACAAAACCAAGGGGTAATTGATGAACAAATATTCTCATTCTTTAAACTTTTACGTTTTACATTTTTTTTTATATTGCTTATGATGGCAGACGAGCCGCCTAATGGTAAGTGGTAACCCCCGCTCATGGACTCAACTATCCCGCGAGTATTGTCAAGCCGCTGCTTACCATTTCATTTGACACATATGAAATGAAAGAATACGGCTCTCTTCTGCTACAGCAAAACTATAATGACATGTTATTTGTGAATGTGGAAAAAGAGAAGTTTATTGCGTCCCTTCCAATCCGGGGAAGTGCTCAAGACTACTAAGGCATCGCACTGACCAAAGACAATTAAAAAAAAAACTTCTCCATTTCCACATTCACAAATAATTTGTTCTTGAAAGTAGCTGAGCATGTTAAGTGCTAAAATATAGATCAAATCAATACCCAGGTAAAAATAGGTTATTAATCGATTTTGATCACCAATTATTATAGCTTGGTTGATAATACTGCTTGAAGGTAATCCATCCATCCATCCATCCATCAGCCTTTAACGTCCCCTCATGGGGATAATGCCGTAATCGCCACGCTTGGCAGGCGGGTTGGCGATCGCAGTGGATGTTGTTAATACTCGAGGGAGTACTGCTGCTCACTCCCCCGGTATTTCCTCAGTCGGCTCTTACGACTCCCGTGGGCGGAGAGGGGTGGGACAATTCTAAAGCTGGCCCCACACGGTGAAATCAATACCCAGGTAAAAATAGGTTATTAATCGATTTAGATCACCAATTATTATAGCTTGGTAGAAAATACTGTTTGAAGGTAAACTCGACCGTAACTCGGGTGGGTGGTAAAACGGCGATGATCACTTTATCATTATTTACCCGAAGTACTTCAAAGAATATGTCCAAAGAAATCAATTATATGTCCAAAATAGTGTTTGTTGTTGTACACTAGTCATACGGTTAGGGACATACAGCGCGCGGCTGACAACTCGCAACTGAATGCATTACATCATTACAGATAAATTGCTACACATGCATAATGCAAACTTCTCATGTAGCTATCGGCTACATACTAGAAAGATATAATACCGATATTTAGATAATAATTTTTGATTTATCGATAGCTTTTTGCATTTACAGCACAGCACAGCTTTTTGAAGATATATAAGTAATTTTGTTAATTTACAGAATAGATTTACTGATATCTGTGTATCGAATAAGTATACTTAGAAAATTCAGACTATTTAAGTCTCAAAACAACAGTAATATTCTTAGAAGTTTTCACGTGGTAGAGCCTTGTTTGTCCCAGCACGAATGGGCCAGTTCGATCGGGAAAGTACCACCCGAGGACCAAATCATCTCCCTATCCTCTCCTTACTATACCTCCTATCCACTTCCAATCCTTTTCCTTGAAGATGGCGACGTGCGAGTGATGCCTCTGGTGTTGCTAGCGCTTATAGGCTACGGTAACCGCTTACCATCAGGTGGGCCGTATGCTTGTTCGCCACCTATGTAGTATATAAAAAAGTACAATTTTATAAGAAAACCAAATAAAACAAACAGAACAAACTCATTATCAAGGGGTCTCACTCTTTACAGATATACAATCACTGATACAGAAATGTACAATAGACCCACACCATCAGTTATAGATTGTACAAATAATTGGCCTATGTAGGCATATATTTGTTTATATATGTCGTTATATATTAGTTCTGACGGCAATAGGCTCGCCCTCTATTTCGTGGGACTTAAACATAGCTGGCGAACCGTGGGTGTGTAACATAGCTCTGCCTATCCCTTCGGGGAATACGGCGTGATGCTGTTATAATACACTATAATATTAATTTTTTTACACAACACATTACTGTTCCACAGTTAGGTATGGGTCTTTTTCTAGAGTGGTTAATTTAGGTCATACTCTACCATGCTTGCTTTTAATTAATGCTACAGGGTAGCAATCAAGCTTAACTGATGGTAAGCGATTACCGTTCATTATAGAGGAGTTGGTGACTGATGTGACAACATCACGCGAATCACCAACTCCAAAGAAAGGGGTCGAATGCGGAGAGGAAGGTTAATAAGGAGAGGATGGAGTATAAGGCCGTGTAGGGCCGGCTTTAGAATTGTCCCACCCCTCTCTACCCACGGGAGTCGTAAGAGCCGACTGAGGGAATACTGGGGGAGTGGGCAGCAGCACTCCCTCGAGTATTAACAACATCCACTGCGATCGCCAACCCGCCTGCCAAGCATGGCGATTACGGCATTATCCCCATGAGGGGACGTTAAAGGCTGATGGACGGATGGTCATTACAAATCGACTCACGCGCAGGTTTGACAACTTCCAGCCTCCCGAACAAGCCGGTTTCCGAAAAGGCTATAGTACCATAGACCACATTCACACGCTACGCCAGATTATACAGAAAACAAAGGAATATACATAATCGGCCTCTGTGTCTGGCGTTTGTGGACTATGAGAAAGCCTTCGATTCGATCGAAACTTGGGCGGTGCTGCAGTCCTTCAGCGGTGCCAAATTGACTATCGGTATATAGAAGTGCTGAAGTGCTTGTATAGAAACGCCACCATGTCAGTCCGTGTTCAGGACAGGAGTACGAAACCGATCCAACTGCAGAGAAGTATTAGACAGGGAGACGTTATGTCCCCGAAACTCTTCACCGCTGCATTGGAAGATGTCTTCAAGCTCTTTAACTGGACCGGATTCGGCATCAACATCAATGGCGAATACGGAGGGTGCTACTTCCCCAATCGAGCTGGCCCAATGATTCTAGGATAAGCTAGGCTCTACCAGTGGCAGACGAGCCACGGTCCATCTGATAGTAAATGGTAACCGTCGCCCATGGACTCGACTATACCAAGAGTATTGTCAAGCCACTTGTCACCAATTCATTTCACAGATATGAAATGAAATTTAAACAGCTATCTCCTGCTACAGCCAAAACGCAACGATGTGCTTCATGGCCTGTCACACGAAAGATGGTGGTACCAACCCGCTCGGGCCCGATACCAAGTGAGTACTACCACTTGGTACCCAGCCCTACCACCAGTCATGCAATGGATGATAATTGCTTACTTCCCTTAGTCGCCTCATACGACACCCGTGGGAAAGAATTTGGTGGTCACACTTGTATTCTTAGTTCGTCACCACACGGACCTTCTCTCTAGTCCAGGTTGATAGACACAAGTTGTAGAGAACATCTCTAAGGCCTGCAGGTTTCTCACCATGTTTTCCTTCAGCGAGCAGTGATAAATTGTAATCAAAACGAACATATTTTCGTTAAGTCTGAGGTGTGTGCCGTACTGGACATAAGACACGGGATCGAACTCGATACCACTGTCTTTGCAGTCTTTAGTTTTACCGCTAGGCTATTATTACGTTCATCTATATCTATACTATTATAAAGCTGTAACAGAGCTGTGTCTGTACATTTAAGATATTTGAGAAAACAATACTGTAATAGGCTGTATACGCCTATACAGCCTATGTATACGCCTATACAGCCTATGTCTAAACACAAAACCATTTTATTTAGATTTTTTGTCTGTTTGTTTGTTTATGTTTGTCTGTTTGTTTGTTCGCGCACCACGCAAAAACTACTGAACGGATTTTGACGCAACTTTTTTTTGGTAGAAATTAATTAGACTTAAAAACTAGTAAACACTATATCCCGCTACTATATCGGGAACCTGAGATATAGCCTAAAAACTAGCTTTTGGCAAAGGCTAGTAATTCAATAAATCCTTGGATTTACCTCAAAGTAATATATTTATTTTGAATCAATACATATATTCGTTTATAATATAGCGTTAAAAACTGGACGTAGTCACCCAATGCAATCGCTGTAATCATAAATTGTTATGGTGCACCATAAACGTGGATATAGCACTTCTATAATAGATACGTTTATGTTCCCAATCGCACTAAAATGGCATCTCGAAACGTCTAAAATGCGAGCTGCAGACGTACAGACGTCGTTTATATAATTGTTTGTTGGTATAGTGCAGTCTGAGAACTGATTTTATTCAGATTAGATTTAGTTTTATTGGTGAAAACGTTCAAAATGTTGTTGTCCAAACTTTAAGTGAATACGGAGAAGAATAAAGGTTAGAGAAGAATTGTACCATATTTTTTTTTTTGCTGTCAAGTCAACTATCAACAGAGGCTCTTTCGCACAGACGCAGTTTACTAATAAAAATATCTCTAAGATTTAATAAAATTACATTTCTTATATTTTGAGGAAACTATCAAGATTTAGCTCGCCCCAAGAATCGATTTTTCATGAGTGTGATTACTAAACAAAAAATAGCAGAATTTAATGGACTTAGTTGATGAACGGCTCCTATTGGATTTTCCAGTAACGAAATTCTCAGTGCCTACACGTGGCATAGAATTTACTCGGATAGTTAGCAGTACTGTCCTCATCTATAAGATTGCTACGTTAAATTGTCAAAAAAATTATAATTTTTCAGATAAGCCTGAGCTACAAGTATAAATAAAAAATCATAAAGCTCTCACTCTCTCCCACTCTCCGAATCTTTTTTCTCTGCTTTGTTATCTGATCATGATCATCATCAATGCTGAACCTGATCACCGTCAATTCTGCGACCCCAAATACGACACCTCTGCTGCAAATTTGTTGAGAATGTTGGGTGTTCTGTAAACTCCAGGTGATGTTTGAAAATAATTTCAAGACCATTATATTGTTTGATATTTTTATATATTTTTAAGCATTTGTAATGCTTAGCCATATAAATTGAGCACAAAGTAAGAAAATGTGAAATCGAATATAACAGTCACAAGCAGGATTTGTAACCTGCATCTCCTGGAAAACGTTACCCAAGGCTATAAGAAGGAATGTATTACCGAAATTTTCACGATAGCTGAATTGGTAAAGCATTTGGGACGGTTTCCCAGGAGATGCAAGTTCAAAACCTGTAATATGAATGCTATTTTCGATGTTACATCTTCGTCAGACTTGTGGAAGGTGCTTACATCCATTTATTGACTCAAAAATATTCCTCAAAGGGCTGAACAGATTTTCTTAGACTGTCTCTAAGAACCACTTTCAATTGGCATCGTACTAAAAATAAATTACTATTCTTTTACTAGTTTGGAAGATATTGAGCAACAAACAGACACAGGTAGAGGACATCTTAAATTTACTACTAACTCCCTACGCAAACTGACAGGCTGTTTGCGTCGGGGGTTAATAAAAAATAACAGAAATTGTTACTCATTTATTTTTGTTGTGACTCGCATTGACATTAAAGACGATGGTTCAAGACATTTTGCCACAGATGTGACAGTATTGAAAATGTTATCGTTGTGCTAAAGTGTGCGTTTTGGGAAGCTTTTGAGCAAACCTAATTATATTTTATTCTATAAATATGTATTTTGTAATAAAATTAAAACACTGTATTTTAGCACTTGACATGCTCTAGTTGAGCTTTAAAAAACAAATTATTTGCGAAATGTGGAAAATGAGAACTTTAGTGCGAGAGGGAATCGGACCTGCACTTCCCCGGATCGGAAAGGATGCAGGTTCGATTCCCGCTCGCAATTAAGTTCTGTTTTTCCACATTTCGCAAATAATTTGTTTTTTAAAATTAAAACAGGTTCAAATCTGTAATAATATCGTTTTTGCTTGCTTCCTGCAATCCAGGTATATGTATCCAGGTACATATTATATAGGATAACTAGTATCTCGAAAGACATAAATATTTTTTTTTTATTCAACGTTTATATTTTCTACTATCCCGACGACCGACGTTTCGAATACTTTATAGCATTCATGGTCACGGGTGGGTCCAAGTTTTATTTTAATATTCTTTTGGCCTGAGTTTAGATTTTAATGGGGTACACAACGATAATTTAAAAAAAAAACATAGCATCACTCCTATATTCCCCGAAGGGATAGGCAGAGGTGTATTTTACACACCCACAATTCGCCAGCTATGTTTAGGTCTCACATAATAGGAGGCGAGCCTATTGCCGTCTACCGGGCTCATTTCCGAAATCCAGGCTGCTACTGAGAATTTTTCTTTTACGAAAAAGCTCAATAACATTGCCCGACCCGGGGATCGAACCAATAATAATTAATTTACCGATATAATTTAAAGTATTTACTGACTGATGTTAGTTAAGCAATATACGTGTATATGTATAATCGAAAATAACGGTCAGGATCATCAGTCAGGGTGAGTATCTTTCGATTTCACATTGTTGCATGTCAAACGTTCAAAAATATACAAAATATCAAAACATTATATATGTCAAGTAGTTAGGTATAAAACTATTGTCGTTTATTATAAACAACAAAATTACATTTTAAATTGTATAGTAACCCATCCTTGCTATCTTTAAACTTAAAATGAATGAAGTCTAGACTAGAACAGATAAATATCCAGATTAAAATGTCAGCAAGAATCTCAAGACATGTTCGCACGTTTTTCTGAGAAGAACACAAGTTATACAAAAATATTTTTTCTACACATATTACTAAGTTAGCGTTAGATTGATATATAGTATAGACCTATGTTTTGAGAAAAAAGGTTGATTGCCGAAAATACAGAAAAAAATAACAAACATAAAACATAGCATCACCCCTGTATTCCCCGAAGGGGTAGGTAGAGGTGTATTGTACACCCACGACTCGCCAGCTATGTTTAAGTCCCACGTAATAGGGGGCGAGCCTACTGACGTCTACCGAGCACATTTCCAAACTCCGGACTGTTATTGAGAATTTTTCTTTTTAGGAAAAAGCTCATTAACATTGCCCGGACCGAGGATCGAACCCGAGACCTCATGAATAGCAGTCGCATACACTACCGCTACACCTCTTGGTATATTTTTCATAGTTCTTTTATTGCACTGTTCGTGGCAAACAGACCACGGTCCTCCTGATGGCAAGTGGTAACCGCCACTCATAGACTCAGCAATACTATAAATACTACCAAGCTGCTGCTCATCATATTTCATTTCGTTCAAATGAATAAATGGATGGCTGCCTTCTGCTACAACCAAAACTTGAGGTGTTTCAAGGTAGCTCGGGCCAGATAACAGGTGAGTAGTCTCACTTCGTACCCAACCTTACCACCAGATGCGATGGGTGATAAGTGCTTAGGTGCCTTAGTCGTTTCGTACGACACCCGCGGGAAATAATGTGGAGGTGTAATAACAATATTAAGTTGTTCAGATGTGATATCTTAGGGGTACCTATTTGATACTAGAAATAAGAGGTTTTTATGTAAAGAGTACAAAGAATTCCCTTCATTTTTCCAAGTTATACAGTAGGTTATATCCTTCCCTATACTCCGCTCTATGATAATCGGTCTAGTAGTTACGGCGTCGAGACGTAACAAACTAAGAAACAAGCACACTTTTACTTCTACAATATTAGTGAGATTGGTTTTTGAACATATAAATACAAAGTTTTATTTCAATATTAGCCTTTGCCCGCAGCTCCGCCGTAGCCAAAAGCTACTTTTTATGTTATATCTCAGGTTCTCGATATAGTAGCGGGATAAAATACCTATACCAGTTTTTAAGTCTAATAAATGACTATCTAATAAAAAAAATTGCATCAAAATACGTTTAGTAGTTTTTGCGTGATGTGCGTACATATAAACAGAAAAATAGACAAGACATCTAAAAAAAATGTTGTATTCAGACATGCCTGTATAGCCTAATCCAGTATTATTCTCAAATTTCTTGAATGTACAGACACAGTTCTGTTACAGCTTTATAATAGTTAGGACGACGATTAGAAGTAGGTTAAAATTGACTTCGAAGATTTCAATATTGGCTAGTTACAAATTAAGCTAATAAGCGTGTTAATAAAATTCATAAAATATGTAATTTTCAGTTTTCCTATTCAGTCTATAGATATTGAATTATGTAATATTATATTGTTTAATCTAATGGACGGCCTAGAATGTTGAGTGCTTAAGAATGTGTATTATTTTTATACAAAAATTCTAACAACACAATAATATAAAACCTCTAAAGAACATTAAGTTCAGTGAAGCGTCCCGGCTATATTATCACTGTTCTCAGCGTCTCGCCGGAGGTTCTTCGACGGAAATGAACGCCCCAGGCATCCGGAGACACTGACTAACTCTACAGGGAATAAAGGTGCCAATGAATATTTTCTTTTTTATGGATTGTTGTATTTTTTTCAAGTGAAACATTTTTTTCATCGCCACTAATTTTAAGGCGTTCGGCAGAGCATCCAAGGCCAATATGGCGGCGCATATAGCTCGCATCAGCTAACCGTGTAGCATTTATACTCTCACTCATTCTTGCAAATGCTCCGCGGTATTTGTGTTTATTAACCGGCTTCAAAAAAAGGAGGAGGTTCTCAATTTGTCGGAATATTTTTTTTATGTATGTTCACCGATTACTCAGACGCCTGGACCGATTTGCAAAATTATTTTTTTTGTTTGATAGGGTATAGGTACTTCCCAGGTGGTCCCATAGTCATCAGGTAAGTAATCTGGTTTTTTTCGTTGCCTGATTTTTTTTCGTTTAGGGAGGCCCCCCGTCTTGTACGACCTACTCTAAGCTATTTTATAAAAAATCACTAAAAGCACAAAATAAAACATTTAAAAAAAAAACAAAAACCGCCTTCAAACGCACCTAGGAACTAAACAGCAATACATAATTGGTATTTAGATACGATTTCCGTGCTAGACACCTACTGATGTGTTTGAAGCCGGTACCAACTCCAAAAGTATCAAAAACAATTCATAATAAATACCTACTTAAATAACATTAAAAACATTTTTGCCACGGAAATCGTATCTAAATACCAATTATTTATTGCTTTTTAGTTCCTGGGTGCATTTGAAGGCGGTTTTTTTTTTAATGTTTTATAATCAGTTTTTTGATAATTTATGTAAATGTTGTTGTTTAAAACTTTCACTTGCACCGTGGTTTCATAAAACCAGACAATTACTCTTTACTTTTGCCGTGTGGGGCCGGCTTAAGAATTGTCCCACCCCTCTCCACCCATGGGAGTCGTAAGAGCCGACTGAGGTAATACCGGGGAAGTAGGCAGCAGCACTCCTTCGAGTATTAACAACATCCACTGCGATCGCCAACTCGCCTGCCAAGCGTCGCGATTACGGTACTATCACCCATTCTTGGAGAGGCCTATGTCCAGCAGTGGACGTTAAAAGGCTGATGGATGGATGGATGGATGACTCTGTACTTATATATTTATCTATATTTTGCCTGTGGTAGCATACAAGCCACGGCCCAAAATCATAAGTGGTAATCGCTCATGGAGTTTACAATACCAAGAATAATGCCAAGATGTGATATAATTTAAAATACAGCTATCTCTGATTACAAACGAAACATACTGAGGGTACTAGACTGATAAAAGAAAGAAAGAAAGAAACAAGTGAGTACTTTCACTTGATACTCAATCTTACCACCAGTAATGGAATGGGTAATAACTGTTTACTTTCCTTAGGCGCCTTGCAGTACTACACCTGAGGGAATGCGGTGGTGACACTTGCATTCTTAGTCTGTTGCCATTTATTAATTTGGGGTTTGTTAGATGTTTTGTATATAGGAACAGCTGCTTTTTTGTACTGTGACGGCAATGATTTTTATTTATAATTTGTGCCCTGTTCAGTCTAAGGGATGGGAGATGGAGATGAAGCGTGATACAGAGGGTATGAAGGAAGAGGTTTGGTTAATCTATGTTTTTTTTATTGCGTGTGGTAGTAGACGAGCCACGGCCCACTTGATGGTAAATGGTAACCGTCGCTCATGGACTCAACTATACCAAGAGTATTGTCAAGCCACTGCTCACCATTTCATTTCACAAATATGAAACGGAAGAATTAATGGCTATCTCCTGCTACAACCAAAACACACCGATGTGCTTCATGGCTGATCACACGGGAGATGGTACCAACCAGCTCGGGCCCGGCAAGCGAGTACTCCCACTTGGTACCCGGTCCTACCATCAGTAATGCAATAAATGATAATTGCTTACTTCCCTTATTCGCCTTGTACGACACCTGTGGGAGAGAATGGGGTATTGACACTAGTATTCTTAGTCCGTCACCACACGGACTAATTGACCTTAATCAGTGATCAACGCCTCTAAACTCAAGCTGTATTCAAACTGGGAGTATTCGTGACCGCTATTGTGTTGCGTGTAGTTTTATAATCACGAATTTTTTAGAAATGTCTGATGGAGTGGGAATCTCCTAAGTTTGAGGACACCCTTTTTTTTGTTAAGGCGGAAAAAAGTGCCTAATCGCACACCCCGTTGTTCGGGGAAACGAACAGGGTAGTGTGCGGTCCTCACCCGCAAAATAAACCCGTAGTGTGCCGTCTCTCCGCCTGTATTGGCGGGCCCCTGGAACTATGTGTTCCATTAAATCAGTGGTAAGTTTGTGGACACCCTACAAATTGGGTGTTAATGTTTTCTGTTTCCGTCATGTCGGGATTACATCTGATTTATATTTGTTTGTTTGATAAGTACATGCTTCCATTCGTAAACACGTAGTCAGAGATAACTAAAGAAATGCTTTAAATTATTTTATTATAATTATTATTTGTTTGTCTTTTTTGCACGCCTCATAAGCGAAGCGTTGAGGTGGGTACTACTCTCGTTTCACGCAGAAAAACTAAATCAAACAAAAAAAAATGTCTCTATTTATCATATATTGCACTTGTAAAATAATATCTACACACACATATAAAGAACAAACACTATTTTTAACACTCATGATATTTTTGATGCCAATTTTGTTATTTAAACTAGTTAAAAAACTGTTTGAAAAAGTTCTGTCTTGGACGTCGGTTTGTTGTAGGTAATGTATGTTAACACGATAATGACCAAAATACTTTACTAATCGAGTCTTTTTTTTTTCGTTTACGAATTATTATGATTACGAATAGAGCCCTATCACTTTTCACAGTCAGATTCGGTGTGGTTTAATAACCAAAAAAATAGTGAATATTTACGCTCGACGCGACTAAGTGTCGCAATCAGTGCTATCCTTATTTCGTGAGAACTATTTCTATAGACCAATGTAGAAGTACTTCTTAAAATTAGCGCTAGATGGCGTATAAGACATGAGAAGGTACATTTTGAAATTAGCGCTATCTATGTGATTTATTGAAAACTACTTAATAAGACCAATACATTATTATTAAATAATCAATTTTATTGTGATAAATGAATATTATGAGGCCTGCACTTTTGGATTTTCCAAAGTATTTTTACACTACGTGGGTGGCAATCAAGCACCTCACCTCTACTCTCGTGTACGAGGTCGTGGGTGATTCTCACTCAGGACAAATATTTGTGTGATGAACAAAGATATTTGTACTGCGTCTGGGTGTTTTCTATCTATTATATGTATGTATTTACAAAAAAAGGAATATATATGTATTATATCCGTAATCTGGTACCTATAGCACAAGCGTTAAGCTTAGTTTGGGACCAGAGGACGTTGTGTGGAAATGTCCGTGAATATTTATTTATTATTTATTTATACTATAGACGCTAGCAACACCAGAGGCATCACTCGTGTGTTCCGTTATTACCATCTCCGAGTTAAGGGATAAGATTTGGAGAAGATGGATAATAAAATAGGAAGGATGCTAAGGAGAGTATAGAGAGGGATTTTGGGCCTCTGACACTCTAATTCACCATATGAAACACAACTGTAGGAGTACCTATCGTTGTTTGACGCTGATCTTCTCTGCGAGGGTGGTACTTCCCTGGTTGAGTCAGCCTATTCATGCTTAGATAAGCAAGGCTCTAACACTACATAAATATAAAATAACAGAATGTCCTATTTTGTATTTTGCTCGTAACAAAATAAGTGTCCCCATCAATTTTCTCGTACGAGGCGACTAAGACAAGTCAGCAATTTCCAGTATTGGTGGTAGGGTTAGGTACCAAGTGGGAGTATCCACTTGTTTACTGCCCCAAGAGACCAAAACCGCACTCGATGTATTTTGTGAGAAGCGGAAGACTATCACGTTTACTTCCATTTCCCTTCTGTTAAACGAAACGGTGAGCTTGGCAGTATTTTTAGTATTGTCGAGTCCATAAGCGATGGTTAACACTTATCACCACGCTGTGGCTCCTCTGCTACCGTTAGCAATAAAAAATCCGTGTGTAGCAAAAATTTATTATTATATATTTTTATTTTATTGCATATAGTGGCAGACGAGCCACGGTCCATCTGATGGTAAATGGTAACCTGTCGCTCATGGACTATTCCAAGAGTATTGTCAAGCCGCTGCTCACCAATTCATTTCACAGATATGAAAGATAAACGGCTATCTCCTGCTACAGCCAAAACGCAACGATGTGCTTCATGGCCGGTCACATGTGAGATGGTGGTACCAACCCGCTCGGGCCCGATACTAAGTGAGTACTCCCACTTGGTATCCAGCCCTAACACCAGTCATGCAATGGATGATAATTGCTTACTTCCCTTAGTCGCCTCATACGACACCATGTGGGAAAGAATGGGTGGGGAAACTTGTATTCTTAGTCCGCCACCACACGGACAAAATATGAAGATCGTCACCTCATCGATTTATCTAGCGTTATAAACGTAAAAATGTACCAAAAAAACTAACTATATGGTTGTCTGTAAAGTAGGTTTACGGACGATAATTTTACGTGATAACGTCAAATATGTTTTCTGAGAGTTTCACGTACACAATAAATCATCATCAATTTAACGGATCATAGGCTGGGTAACTCGATAAATCCGCCATCCTACGAACCGCAGATGAACCACGTAGTCAGATTACTTTAAATACCGCCACCTATTTTTTATGTTTTAGCAACCCTGGGCGGCACGTGACACTTTTTCGTGCGTGCGGCCGGCGTTCATCGATATAAAAGACGTTATCACGTCAAAAAATATTGTTTTTGCGGTAAATGTTTACAAACAAAAAAAAAATGTTTATAGTATTCAGATAACATCGTCACAAAATAAATAGGTACGTTTTGAATTGAAATTTCTGTAGGTATCAAATTATTCACTAAACCACAATCGGAAATAGAATAATATATTCTATAGTTTCAATCAATATGAACCTTGAACTATGAACGTGTATAAAATTCATGAATCATCGATCATGTCTATTTTCCAACTATATTGAATTCTAAGAAATTCAAGTTTGTCTTTGAGTCACAAGGCGCATTTAATTAGGTAAATACAGTAAGCAGTATCAGTAATAGTTCAATAATTTGTAATAAATACACGCCGATTAACAACTTTTATTGGATATTTTGATCTTTATTTTAGCACTTGACATACTCAGCTACTATAAAGTACAAATTATTTGTGAATGAGGAAAAAGAGAAGTTTAGTGCGAGTGGGATTCGAACCTGCGTCTCTTCCAATCTGAGGAAGTGCTCTAGACCAAAACCATCGCACTGACCGACGGACATTCCCAATCTCCACATCACATTTTGTCTTTACGACGGGGATGGCTCCATGGTTCTTTAAACCTTTAGTTGATACAAAGAATTGTCCTGTGTCTGTCTAAACTACTCCATTATCCGTGTACCTGAGCTTATGGTCTTACGTTGGCACTGTACTTCCCGTGAGATATATCATAGCGGAGGACTACTAAAGTAATGGACGTAAATTGCATCCCTAGTGCATCATCTCTCATCCCTAGATAGCGCAACTGTACACTGAACACTGAAGAACAAAAACGAACTAACACAAAGTGCCAAAATGTGAAATCGTTAATAAGTCACGAGCAGCATTTGAACCTGCAACTCCTGGAATACCGTCCCAGATACTGTGCCAATTCAACCATCGTGACAATCGCTCAAGACTGCAAATTTCGATAAGACATTCATTCTTAATGTCTTGGAATTTAGTAAGAATTTTTTCGATTTCACATTTTCGCACTTTGTGTTAATAGTATTAAGAAGTCATAATTATAATGACTTGACTGCACAGATGGCGGAGTAGTTTTGGCGTCCTGTTCGAGCGTTGTGGGTTCGATTCCCACACAGGACAACTCTTTGTGTGTTCCACAAATGGTTGTTCTGAGTCTGGGTGTACTTTGTAATCGCCCGCGATTCAAGAATTATTTCTTAGTGCAGGGTGTCATTAAATTGCCACTGAAGTAATGCAACACAGGTGGAGAGACAGCACACGGCGGGTTTCTTTAGTGGGGGAGGGCCCCACACTACCCTGTTCTTCGCTACGAACGACGTGATGTGCGGTTAGGTACATTAAAAATATGGGTGTCATTAAATTAATTAACAAAAAAAATATGCCATAATGGTAACTTAAAAAACTTAAGTTATCATCACGCCATTTCCCCTGCGGGGTAGACAGAGAGAACAGAGTGCCAGGAGGCTCTATTCTTGCATACATCTCACGCTTCCTCAACATTCATAACTCCACCTTCCTTCAGTACATGACCGATTTGTTCTAGGTAGGTGAGTCTCGGTCTCCCCCTGTACCTACATCCTTCCACTTTCGCATTGTGTATCTTCTTAACCAGTCGCTCGTTCGGCATTCTTTCCACATGTCCGAACCATCGGAGCATTCCCTTTTGCATCTTTATACCAATACTCTCTTTCATACCTACTCGCTCTCTTACGTCGTCGTTACGAATGCGGTTAGTCAGCCTCACTCCGCAGAGATCGCATTTCGACCGCATTGATTTTACTCTCATGCTCCTTTTTGCATGCAACTCTCGCTTCCATATAATAACGTTGGGACAAGCACTGCGTTGTGTATTGCGTCACGTGCCCTCTGGCTGAGGTGACGACTGCCGAGAAGTTGTCTCAATGCTCCGTTCACTCAATTTCCCGCATTCAATCTTCTCTCTACATCAGTGGTGTACCTTCCATCCCGACTGAATCCACATCCAAGATATACAAATTCATTCACTTGTTCTAGCACACCATTTCCTATTGCTACTTTAACATCTGTTCTGGCTTCTTCTCTTTCAAAAACCATTATTTTGGTTTTGCTCACATTCACACGTAGGCCCCTTTTCTTACAATCTTCTGCCATTACGTCGACTAGGGTTTGCAGGTCAGTCGCGTAAAATGTAAAATGCTCAAAAATATATAAAAATGTTATAAGAGTTATATCGAATATATTAGTCACATCTATTACACATTTTATTGGCTCCTAACCGTTACGTCACTTATCAAGCGAAAAATTTTATAATTTTGCGTTTATTTAATTTCATGAGATTGAAATCCAATAAAAATTGGGAGTAAAATACCTGAAGGATATTACATCTCCGTTAAATTTTCTTATTAAACGTTTTGAAGAGCTGCCATCTTTCAATTAGATCTCCTCATACTATGTACCTAAGTCTTATACTGATACCCTATATTTTGTTTCTATATGAAATAGTATTCACTTTATGGGATTTCATAGGAACTTTATTATTTCCGTGATATAAAGTAACCTATATGTTAATGCAGACAGTAAAATAAATGTCTATGCTAAATTTCATTCAAATCTATTTAGCCGTTTTTGTGTGATTGTGTAACAAGTATATTTATGAAATGTTTTTGATCTGTATTTTAGCACTTGACATTGACAAGGGACGCAGGTTCGATTCCCGCTCGCACTAAAGTTTTCTTTTTCCACATTTCACAAATAATTTGTTTTTTAAAGCATATGAAATTTACATTTACGAGTAGGTCATATAAAATGATAGTTCTGCCATTGTGCGCATTCACGGAAAAACTACTGGATGGATTTCATCTAAGTTTTAAAGGGATATGCCCAAAAAATGCCTCTACAGCATGCAGCTCTGTTACAGCTTTATAATAGTAAATAAGATATAATTAAATTTACAAAACTTAGACGTTGACATAAAATGTGTATATATATATATATAGAGAGAGAGAGAGAGGAGTGCGGGCGGGGACAGCTAACTATATATATATATATATATATGTATATATAATCTTAAGGAGGAAACCTATCAAATGTTTGTCGTTAAATTCAATATGATATTATATTACCATACTTGTTTACGTATTATATCCAATATATCGCAATACATCTAAATCCAATATCCTGTGAACATCGGAACCGATACGGGGAAGTACTCGTAATTCTAATAGGATATTTGGCTGTAAACGCCAAATGACGATATGTGTGCCTAAAAAGGTATTGACTCAAAGCTTGTCTTTGGTTAAGCTTTTTAAATATCACGCTTTCAAACGCTGTTTAATTTTTAACAACTTTATGTTGCTATCAGTGTGTTCAACTTCGCGCTCGACAACGACCATGCTCATGACCATAGTTTTTCCAATGCCCCTAGCTTGTGAGCGTTTCATTTGTATACCCAAGTGGAAACAACTAATAGGTAAGTACTTTAAAGAATAAATTATCTGTGAAAGAGAGCTCTCTTTAAGTAGCTGTGCATTTCAAATGCTAAAATACACATCAAAATAACTAATAGGTACCCGATTGTCCAACCGTTTAGCTTTGGTCGTCGGTTGAATTTCACCTGTCTATATTATAAAGCTATGACCATATACATAGGCAACGAAAACATCCTAAGCGTATACATTTATCATACAAAGAGAAAAAAATTATGCGTCTCTAAACACAAATATTTTTTTTTTAGAATTTTTGTCTATTTGTCAGTTTGTTTGCTCAAGCTTCATGCAAGAAATACTTAACGGATTTTGATGAAACTTTTTTGTTAGACAGTTCTTGATTAGACATAAATAAATTTAGAGCATTTTATCCCGCTACTATATCGGGAGAACTTGAGATATAACCCAAGCCTCTTTTTCTAATATAGAATTAAATAGACTATAGTTAAATAGTCATCCCGCGGTCGCTGCCTGGCGGAGAGGGCCAGGGAGAAGGATTCTTCCGCTGACCCAAACCGCCGCCAGCGACTGGGGCGGCGCAGGCGCGAGTACTTGCGCCTCATGCCGCCCTAGCTGAGGCTGCGGGTGGATGGACCGCGGAACGTCCACCACCCGCAAGGCCTCCCGCGAAGTTGCGACGCTCCGTGTGTGGATGCGTCGCTCAGTAGCCGCTGGCTGACCACTGAAGTAATCCAACACAGTACCAGTGGTCCGTCAACACAGGCGGAGACAGTGAAGGCCCCACACTACCCTGTTCGTTACCCCGAAAGACGGGGTGTGCGGTTAGGTACATTTTTTCCCGCCTAAACAAAAAAAAAGAAAAAGGAGCGGTATATCCCGTAGTGGACAATGAAAGGGTAAGTACGAATGAACTTTTTTTTTATATTTTATCGCTAATATTGGCAGACGAGCCACGTTCCACCTGATGGTAAGTGCTTCCAAGTATAGTTATTTATCTATGGTAAGTGCCACTTACCATCGGGTGGGCCGCTTATTAGTTACCACTTACTAAGTGGTAACTAATAAGCCGCTGCGCACCATTTCATTTCTCAGATATGAAATGAAAAATAAACAGCAATCTTCTGCTACAGCCAAAACACACTGACGTGTTTCATGATCGGTCACACAGAAGATGGTGGTAGTGACCCGTTCGGGCCCGATATCAAGTGGGTACTCTCACTTGGTACCCAGCCCTACCACCAGTAATGCGATAGGTGATAATTGCTTACTTCCTTTAGTCGCCTTGTTCGATACCCGCGGAAAAGGATGCATTGGTGACACTTGTATTCTTAGTTCGTCGTCAATTTTAGAAATTTATAATACAAATATAATTTCTTTGTGAAGCTGTTTATGTGCATTTGCGATTCTAAACGAGAGCAAATTCATTACAGCGATTGAGGGACTAATAAAACAACTGTCACAAAAATAAATATAATCTACAAAAACAGGTACTTATAAAACTATTTAAAACATATCAGATCATCTAATACACATATTCACTTTAAAAATACAATTAAGTCACGTTCGTCTATAACGTGTAAACGACCCGTTTATACGTTATAGACGAACACATTAACAGACAAGGGTTTTATTTTCATTATACATTTCCTTGTAATTCTATTCTTTGAAATTATATTCTTTGATCACGTAGAACGAAAGCAATTTACGGGGTATCACCGAATAACGCGTATGTGTTTGCTAAGATGACAAAGTATAGCCAAACTGAAACAAAATCATAATATTATAAATGTGAATGTAAGTTTGTTTGTTACGCTTTCATGCAAAAACTGCTTAACCGATCATCATGAAATTTTGTACACATATTCTTGGAAGTATTAGAAGATATTTTTTATTAAAAAGAAAAATACTTTTCACGAAAGAAAAAACAATTGTTTGTCATTTCAAGCGTTATTTTATTTATTTTTATGAAATTCCTTGCGGACGCAGTCGGCGCTAACAGCTAGTAAGTAAATAAAGTATATCACAAAATGGACAGCTAATCTAAATATTGTTAACATTTTGATTTAATCTGTGCATCCGTGTCTGATGTTCGTTAACAAATCCCCCTTTCAATTACAAGTTAGGGGGATATGCTTGATACTGGACTCTACAGTTGGCTAATTTAATGGAAAAGTTCGTCTCGGGTTTGAGAATATCGCCATTGACATTTAGAATAGTTCAGGAGCTGGCCTCAAAGTTCAATGTATTTACTGGAACAAATTTCGTGCCGAGCATGACACAAGCTTCCTATTACTATTATAAAACTGTAACCGAGCTGTGTCTGTACATTTAAGATATTTGAGAAAAAATGACTGCACTAGGCTAGAATAATATTTTTTTTTACATTTTTTGTTTGTTTATCTGTTTGTTCGTTCGCGCATCATGCAAAAACTACTGAACGGATTTTGATGCAACTTTTTTATTTGATTAGACTTAAAAACTGGTATACATTTTATCGCGCTACTATATCGGGAACCTAAAATATAACCTAAAATCTAGCTATTGGCTGCGGTGGAGTCGCGGGCAAAGGCTATTATAAAATATAAACTTAATTTTGATGTTATGAACCAACCCACACTCGGTCAGTGAGGAGAAAACTAGGACAGTAACGGGTTTTTTATTGCTTGTGGAGCCAGACGGGTTCTGGTCCACCTGATGGTAAGTGGTAACCGACGCTCATGGAATCAAATATATCAAAAGCCACTTTCGGTTACAGGGGACACGGCGGCGGTACCAAGCGGCTTGGGTCTGATAACAAGTGAGTACTCCCACTTGGTAGCTAACCATACCACCAGTACCTAATGCAATGGCTGATCATTGCTTACTTCCCTTAGTTGCCTCGTACGACACGAAGAATGCAAAAGACTATTTTTATTCAAAACTAGCCTTTGCCCGTGGCTTCACCGCAGCCAAAAGATAGTTTTTGGGTTATATCTCAGTTTTCTGATATAGTAGTGGGATAAAATGTAAACCAGTTTTTAAGTATAATCAAGAGCTATCAAATAAAAAAAAATCCGTCCTGTAGTTTTTGCGTGATGCGCGAACAAACAAACAGACAAACAGACAAAAAATCATTTTGTACTTAGACACGCCTAAATAGCCTAATTCAGTCATTTTTTCTCAAATATCTTAAATGTACAGACATAGCTCTGTTACAGATTTATAATAGTATAGATAAATTTTACTTAATAGGTGTTTAAATACGAAGTTGTTGTTTGAACGCTCTAACCTTTTTTGGAATAAAAATTTAACCTGCTTTGTGTCATATTTCAGAGTGAAACTTTTATTTTTTTTAATATACGCTATTTGTCGTGGGACTAACATAGTAACTATTCGTAAGGTCAATGCTGTTTGTGAAGATGATTATGCACAAAATATTGTTTTTTTTTGCACCACCTAGGACGGGCACGCTAGTTTCATTTAGGTAAACAATATTATAACAATATTATTTAGTGGCGACCACGTATCGGACGGCGCAGCGTAGGACAGCCCCCCACCAGATGGATGATCTGGTTAAAGTCGCCGGGAGCCGTTGGATGCGGTCGACACAGGACCGCTCGTTGTGGCGTTCTCTTGGGGAGGCCTATATCCAGCAGTGGACGTCAAAAGGCTGATGGATGAATGGATGGATGAAACCATATTATAGAACCAGAGCTCCTAGCCTAATAAGAGAAAGTCTCATGAACACTAATTCGCAATGTCCGTTCAGTCTGACGTATGTTATAATTTACGGAGTCTAGGGATTCAAATCTATTCAGACGCTAGTAGATAGAAAATAATCTTAAAACTGAGCATTAGTGATACGCGAAAGTGTCGGCCCCAGACAGCGGTACATTGTTATGTATTTTCTGATGTTATAAAGCATTCTCTTTGTAGTTCATTGTTCATTCATGCAGCTATTATTACTTATTACCCCGTAGGCGTTGCTATTTAGGCGTCACTGAATAGAAACATTTTTTTAAAATTCTTGTCTCTTTGTCTATTTGTTTGACCGAGCTTCACACGATAACTACTGAACGGAGTTTGATTAAACTTGTTTGTTTGATAGCTTTTGATTAGACTTGAAAACTGGTACATATCCCGCTATTATATCGGGAACCTGAGATATAATCTAAAAACTGACTAGTCTATACTATTATAAAGCCGTTACAGAGCTGTGTCTATATATTTAAGATATTTGAGAAAAAAATACTGTATTAGGCTACCTATATAGGCGTGTCTGAACACAAAAAAAATTTTTAAATTTTTTGTCTGTTTATCTGTTTGTTCGTTCACGCATCATGCAAAAACTGCTGAACGGATTTTGATCCAACTTTTTTTATTTGGTAGTTCTTGATTAGACTTAAAAACCGGTATACATTTTATCCCGCTACTATATCGGAAACCTGAGATATAGTCTAAAAACTAGGTTTTGGCTGCGGTGGAGCCTCAGTCAAAGGCTAGTCAAAATATAAAATTAAAACTTACGTATATTATTAAAGAAAAAAAATGTGATGTAAAATGATATGGAAAACCAGTCCATATCAAGCAGGCATTTATCACTGCGCACACAGTCGTAAGACTCGGCGAATATCAAAATTATTCCTATGAAAGTTGCCAGGGTCGCAAAAAACACGAAACCTTGGACGAAGCCTTCTTCACCCTGAAATAATATAAAGTTATTTTTATATTACATGGGTGGGAAACAAGCATACGACTCATCTGACAGTAAGCGGTTACCGTAGCCTACTGACGCTAGCAAGATCAGAAGCATTACACGCTCGTCGCCATCTTTAAAGAAAGTGAAAATTGTAGGAACACATACTTTTTTTTTGTTAAGGCGGGAAGAAATGTTTTTAACCGCACACCCCGCCGTTCGGGGCAACGAACAGGGTGTCCCGTCTCTCCGCCTTTATTGGCGGGCCACTGCAACTATGTTACATTCCTTCGGTGGTAGGGGTGCCTACCAACACTGCCTTTCACGCTGATCTTCTGTAAGAGGAAGGGATACTTCCACCACACGGTTTTACCAAAAAGTGGTGTAGTATGTTCTTTCATTCTTTCTTTTTCTTTTTTCTTTTTTTTTTTACACACAACGTCCTCTGGTCCCAAACTAAGCTTAACGCTTGTGCTATGGGTACCAGGTTACGGATATAATACATATACTACTTTTTATTGTAAATACATACATATAATAGATAGAAAACACCCAGACGCAGAACAAATATCTGTGTTCATCACACAAATAATTGTCCTGAGTGGGAATCGAACCCACGAGCTCGTGCACGGAAGTCAGTTACACTACCGACTACGCCACGAGGCCCGTCAAGTGTTGTTTTTGTTTTTTTAATTATTACTTTTCTTCTTGTTTTATTGTAATGGATATAGTTCAAAAACTATGGCAAAAGACCCATAGGCCGCTCTGATGGTAAATGGCAATTTTTGTAACCATGCATGAATAGATGGAACTATTTACTTAAATAATTTTATTTTTTGGGGGTTATTAGGTTTATAAAAGTTAACTATACGTACTTAGATTATTCCTATATTTATTGCAATCGTCAACAAAAGGTACACAAGTACATACATTAAATATACTCGTATTATGATAATGACTGTATTATTAATATATTAGTATCATTATTTATATAATTTACATATCTTATAATCCCAAATACATTTTAAAATATATTATAAAAAACTACCCGAACTAGGCCGTGTGGGGCCGGCTTTAGAATTGTCCCACCCCTCTCCACCCATGGGAGTCGTAAGAGCCGACTAAGGGAATACCGAAGGACTGGGCAACAGCACTCCTTCGAGTATTAACAACATCCACTGCGATCGCCAACCCACCTGCCAAGCGTGGCGATTACGGCACTATCCCCCATTCTTGGGGAGGCCTATATCCAGCAGTGGACTTTAAAAGGCTGATGGATGGATGGATAAAAAACTAGACGTCGCGAGACGTCTATAGATGTGAAAACATCGAAATTATTTTGTAGAAATAAAATGATCATAACTTGACAAAGTACTCCTCAAGACGAATCAAATGAGTATAAACTCGATAGGGTTGCGTCATTTCATTACAGAGTTACTGTGACCATCTTCCAGCTCCATCGTGAGACTGCGTAGTACCTACTTTGTCTTTAGATGGTATCCAGGGTCGCATAATGGAGCTGGAAGGTAGTCACAGTAACTCTGTAATGAAACGACGCAACCCCATCGAGTTTGGAATTGTTTGATTTGTCTTGACGAGTACTTTATCTTTAGATGGTATCCAGGGTCTGATGATGGAGCTAGAAGGCGGCCATAGGAACTCCGTTATAAAATGACATAACTCCATCGAGTTTGGGCTCGTATGATTTTTCTTCACGAGTACTTTGTCTCTAGATGGTATCCAGGGTCTGACGTTGGAGCTGGAATGAAATGACGCAACCCTATCGAGTTTATACTCGTTTGATTCGTCTTGATGTGTACTTTGTCAAGTTATGATCATTTTATTGCTATAAAATAATTTCGATGTTTTCTCATCTGGTAGACGTCCCACGACGTCTAGTTTTTTATTTGATAGCACCTTCACCAATAGTGTTTGGACAGTCCATGCCTACATCGAATGGAACAGACCAAATGCTGCAAGTATGAACTTACCGATAAATCTCCAATAAGTAAAAAGCAACCAGCGACTATATAAAATACAGACATCACAGCGATAGCGATCAGAATTACATCATAAACTTCGCTATATACCAGTTTCATCGCTAAAACATAAATATAATGTTAAAAAAAAACATTTAGAAATATAATTATTGGCCAATATTAAATAAAACTAGGTAGGTACTTGTCTCGAATCTCCAAAATTATAATAGCCCAAAATCATTCATGTATTTCACGTAATTATCTGCCGTAAGTGACTTATGTTTCATGAGATGTTGTATTTCAAAGAGAAGTATTTTAATATGTTGATGTGTCTCGGATAGTGTGACTGCATTTGGGCAGAGACGCGCAGAATTTATGATGAACTCTTCAATATTCCACGGAACATTGCATTACCATCAGCGATGGCATTTCAGCGTTTACACGTGTACAACACACTGGCAGGTTGTGAATACCATCGTGCTGACACGGGAGCCCAAGACTGACAAAAATATCGAAAAACAAATTTTGCCTATTTTAGGGAAGATCCCGTGTAGAAAAGTTCAACAAGATAAAGCCGCGTACTATTCACTGATCCGTGCTCCGTTATATTAAACACAAAGTGAAGTGTAATGTATAGTGCTAAGCATGTCAAATGCTAAAAATATATATAAAAATATCTAAATATTAAAAGTTATAAGCAGTCAATAAGTAAGGCGATAAAATTTTAAAAATCTAGTTACAAGTGACGAGGTTATGAGTTTGGTGTAGGCATAGTTGGTTCGCTGAAATACTAGCGGCGCGCCGACCCAAACACAAAGGGAGCCGCGCGTGTAGGTACCTATGTACAATACTGCACGCAGAATGTCAGAGGTAATAAATCGCGTTCACTTTACAAATAATAATGAATTAATATTTAATATGTTTTTTTTAATTGCATATTTTCCAAAATTAGTACCTACTTGTATTGTTACAATTGGATATCGATAGCCATAACGCAGTCGTAATTTCCAACAGGGTTTTAGTTATAGCCTGTATAAGTCAAACAGAGAATGTAAGAGGTGATCCATTTCGAGGTTCCCTACTTATTTAAAGAAAAAAAACAGAAAATTCAAATTTAATGGAGAATGTTTATTATCATTTGAAAGAACATTCTTTGGCATTTATTTTTTTGAAGATTATGTCTATTAAATTTTGGCCGTTGCTACGTCGCAGATGGTCCATCCGTTGAGACCAATTTTCGATGACTTGTTCGAGCATTTCGACTGGTAACTGGCGAATGACACGCGTGATGTTTTCCTCCAAGGCCTGAATCGAAGCGGGTTTGTCCGCATAAACTTTAGACTTTACGTATCCCCACAGAAAAAAGTCTAACGGTGTGATATCACACGATCTTGGTGGCCAATCGACCGGCCCAAAACGTGAAATTATGTGCTCACCGAAATGTTCTCTCAATAAATCCACTGATTGATGTGTGGGAAGTGGCGCCGTCTTGCTGAAACCAAATGTCGCCGAGATCACGAGCTTCAATTTCAGGCATCAAATAGTCGGTTATCATGGCACGATAACGGTCGCCAATGACGGTTACGTTCGCACCGGCATCATTTTTAAAGAAATATGAACCGATGATTCCACCGGCCCACAAACCACACCAAACCGTTGTTTTTTCTGGATGAAGTGGCAGTTCTTGAATCTCTTCAGGTTGCTCTTTGTCCTAAATGCGGCAATTTTGTTTGTTTACATACCCATTGAGCCAGAAATGGGCCTCATTACTTTGTTGTTACCAGTCGAAATGCTCGAACGAGTCATTGAAAATTGGACTCAACGGATGGACCATCTGCGACGTAGCAACGGCCAACATTTGATAGACATAATCTTCAAAAAATAAATGCCTAAGAATATTCTTTCAAATGATAATAAACATTATCCATTAAATTTGAATTTTCTGTGTTTTTTCTTTAAAAAAGTAGGGTACCTCGAAATGGATCACCTCTTATAAAAATGAATTAATTGATAGCACAGCAATCCACCACAACAGACTACACTCCACACAAAATTATTACTCTCTAATACGAGTATATACGAATAAATTTTGATTTTAATTTTAAAAGTCAAGCAGTCGTCTTATGTTTTCGCTAATTATGTTAGGTGTTACTAAATTTTCTTGAGAAACGATTCTTTAAAACATTCACGAGAAATAAATTAAACATTTATCTATGTAACATGTATCTATGTAACATGTATCTATGTATATCTTGTAATAGATTCAACATAACTTACGTTCAGGATTTTCTATAATATAATCAGTAAGGTTTTTAGTTTGTATAAAATTGGCGTCAGCAACAGACTCTATGATGGCGAGAGTTGCGCTACCCATCATCTGGAAATAAAAATACTTTGGAAAATCCAAAACAGCACGCCTCATAATCTTCATTTTTCACAATAAAATTGATTATTTGATAAGTAACTAATAATGTATTGGTTTTACTAAGTAGTTTTCAATAAATCACATAAATAGCGCTAATTTCAAAAAGTACTAATGTGGGTTTCATGTCTTATACGCCTTCTAGCGCTAATTTTAAGAAGTACTTCTATATTGGTCTAGCTCTGTCATTTTGCAAGGCGCCATCTGGCTGTTAGTAAGAACAAAAATCCATGAGTTTACATATATACCTGTATAAGTGCATATAATATAAATAAACATGTAAAATACAATTTAAAAAAACAAAAAGACATCGCTAGTTTCCTTACAAAAAAAGCAATATTCTGGTTCTATATATACAAAAGCAACTGAATACAGTCATCTAAAATTGCCACTTGCGACATTTAGGGCTGCATTTGTCAATCTCTTTTACTTTAAAACAGCGACATCTACCAATAGAAAATTGCAACTTTGGACAATATTATACGACTTATTTAAAAATCAATGAGTTCAACAAGAAATCTTTAAACCATTTATCTTCCTAACTTGGTTGCTTTATAATTTTATACTTTGTTCTAAGTGAAAACACCGTGACGCCAAGGCCACGCAAAAAAAATTGTGGAATGTAAAATATGTTTTTTCGTGTTTTATAACGTTGGTGTGTTATTATTTACGTGTGTTTAGTGTTTTTAATTATTGTTATGGATAAAATAGTTATTATACTTGACAAATATCATCAGTTCGTCAAGCAAAGGTGAGAACTTTCTTTTAACAAAAAACAATGTACCGGCCGGCCGAACGGCGTTCTGTTGACGATAGTAAAACCACCGGTGGCTATGCGTAGGTACGTAAAAGGTTAGTAGTAGTAGTTAGTTCTCATGAAAGGCGCTGGATTTAGTGTCGCGTCGAGCGTGAATGCCGTAAATATTCAGTATTTTTTTTGTTTATTTAATAACAATTAAACCACATCGAATCAGAACGTGAAAAGTAATAGGGCTCTATTCCTAGTCATAATAATTCGTAAACGAAAGAAAAAGACTCGTTTAATTAAGTATTTTGGTCGTTATCGTGTTAACATACATTACCTACAACTCACGGACGTCCAAGCCAGATATTTTTCACAGTTTTTTAACTAGTTTCATAACAAAAATGGCATCAAAAATATCATGAGTGTTAAAAATAGTGTTTGTTCTTTATATGTGTGTGTAGATAATGTAGATATTGTTTTACAAGTGCAATATATGATAAATAGAGACATTTTAAGTTTGAAAAATCAGCTGTGCTGTGTCAACCGGGAGTAGAACACACCTCAACGCTTCGCTTATGAGGCGTGCAATACAACTTTAAACCATACGTGTAAGATTGAATTTTGAAAAGAATGCATTTATATCATAACTATAACTACTTATGTACAACTGGCGACAGTTTTGGACGTTTCTTTTCTTCGAAACTGTGTATCTATGGTTTATGATTGGGGCGGATTTTTTTCCGGTGCCTAGGAGCGGCATTAAGTTTAAATCAGGCCCTGCGTACAGTGACGTATTTATATTCTGAAGTCCACACAAACGAAGTCGCGGCCAGAATTTAGCTCTAAAATAAAAATAACAAGCGCAGAATAAACACAAATGTGAACAGAAAATGAAACACAAACCACGAACTTATTTTGTTAGCAAACACTCCCGAGGAATCGCTTTGACATCTACCGCAAAGTTTAATTACACGAATAACGAAGTATCTTTCCAAGTACCTATTTGTAGGGGGCTTGGGGCAAAAAAAGGAAAAATCAGCTGTGCCGTGTCAACCGGGAGTAGAACCCACCTCAACGCTTCGCTAGTGAGGCGTGCAATAGCTATCCTACAGCAAATTTTCAGTTTATTGAAAAAATAATAGTCTATTTGTTAATATTGTTTCTCATCCAACTAACTGCTTCGGTGGTGCAGCGGTAGTGTATGCGACTGCTGATCATGACGTCTCGGGTTCCATTCCCGGGTCGGGCAGTGTTATTGAACTTTTTTGTAAAAAGAAAAATTCTCAGTAGCAGCCCTTGGACATAAACATAGCTGGCGAATCGTGGGTGTGTAATACACTTATGCCTACCCTTTCCGGGAATACAGGCGTGATGCTATGTTTTTTTTATGTGTCAAATCCAACTACCAAATTTTATTCCAATCCGTTCTGTTATTTTAGCGTGATTAACGGACAAATAACGTTACAAACATTAAAATTTATAATATAAATAGATTTTTTTAAATTACAATTTATTTGTGAATGAGATAAAAGAGTAGCTGAGCATGTCAAATGCTAAAAAATAGATCAAAAAATAATTAGAATTCTTACTAACTATCAAACAATTCCCAAGCTATTAAATGCACAAATGCACGTCACATACTCATAGCGTCGAAGGAGATCGTAACAGCTGCCACAAATGGTAGATTTAATTTAATGGGAGGTGGTTTGTGGCAAGCGCTCTGCTAGTAAAATATAGTTTTTAAAGACATGTTTTTTATAACCAATAACTACTGAATACTGTCTCCTCTTAGAGGGGCTTAGACTACAAGGCTAGCTCAATACGGGTTAGCAGTTTTCACTAGTTGGAGATGAAGATTGTCTAACGATGTTTTCATTCACAAGGCAGGGATACACGCACATCATTTTTTAAAATGCCACTTTATACCGAACTCAACTACTCCACGTCTCAATAAATGCCATATGAAGATCTTGTGGCAAGAAATAATAGATAACCTTTGTATGTGTTCCCGAGTGCGAAGAAGATAAATTAAGATCATTTATATATCCTTATAATAATATCTCCAAGAGTATAAGCTCTTACGCGCGAATTAATCTCGTGTTATATAAAAATATATTTTACGCATTCTTATAGCGGAGATCACAATATGGTTATTATGGGTAATATAATAGGTACTTACAATACTTAATATTGATATGAAGAGCAATGCAACTCTTAAGCTTATGCAATAGCAGCATGAATATGTTGTTGGCAACAAATCACACATTTTCTTTTACTTTATATTTACTTATTTACATTTTATAATTCAATTCTTTACTTCTGTATACACCGATAATTTGACAAATTATGACGACAAATTATGAAGGGAGTTCTATTTATGTTAAGATACTCTGTGGATTGATTGAACTTAAATCGTTATTTATATCTATGCTTTTATCTATCTTACTTTTAATATTATAAATGTGAATGTAAGTTTGTTTGTTATGCTTTCACGTGAAAACTACTTAACCGATCATTATGAAACTTTGTACACATATTCTCGGAGGTATTAGAAATAACATAGGATACTTTTTATTAAAAAAAATACGAAAAATAAAAAAAATTGTTTGTCACAAAATCTCAAAATCTAGCAACTTCAACGCCATCTAGCATTTCAGTAATGAAGTTCCAACCCTGAGTACTGTAATACCGTTGCACTGTATTACCGACAATTTCAAGGGTTGCTTTATTTATTTTTATGAAATTACCCACGGACGAAGTCGCGGGTAACAGCTGGATATAAAAAAGACCCGTTTATGCTACTTTAAATAAGTAGTATAAATAATGAGAAAATTTTTTCAATATTTTTTTTACTTTTTACGTCATAGTTTATTTTTTTATTTCAACTACCACGTAATCTCATATCAAGTCCCGAGCGAAGCCGGGTATCATAGCTAGTACTGTTATAAACTCAGACTATATAGACAGAGCGAAGAAAATTCTTTGACATGTATGAGCGAGAACACAAGATACAATTCACTGGTGCAAAAAACAGACAAAGCCATAGATTTTTGTCTTTGTCGCCGTGGCCAGTTTTCGGTATTGTCACGATGTCAAAATGCTTTGTCTGTCACGATCCAACTGACATAATCGAACATTTTGTATAAAAATTCGGGTTTTAATTAAAATTTAATGTTAATTTGTGTGGAGTGTTTTGAGAAAAAGACTACGTGATAATAGTGCTTTTAAAATAGTGTACTATGCTACAAAAGCTACAGCGAGCGAAAAAATACAGGTATAACATTTCATTCATAATATGTAGTCGAAAATGAAATAATTTAATGATTGAATGCTATAAAGTGATATAAAATTGGCTTTTTTTACTCGAAATTAATAATTGCTATTAAGATACACTCGCAAAACACGTTTTCTAGCTAAATTTATATTACTTTGAATGGTTTCGGTGTTGCCTTATTGCGAATTTAATTTGCCCAGTTTTCACTTTACTAATAAGTTTATATGTCATTTATGAGATGATGATAAAAAATTACCATTTTAGGTTTTCCTCTAATCCAGATGCGAGATCGAAATGGGTGGATGCTACGGGAAAACAAGGCAACCCACGAAATACCCAAAATATGCTTCACAATATTTGGTTGATGTTTCATTATACATAATAAGAAAATAGTAACGTTGGGAGCAAAATCATTGCCAGTGAATATGTTCATGTAAGACATGACTACCGCTGTAGTCATAATCTAGAATTCCTCTGAATTCTCTCTCTGAAACTGATTTGCTCTCTCTTGTGACACCTGTCTGGGATTTAAGGGTTTCAAAATAAAGCCCAGGAGTAAAACAAAATTAAATAAGATATATTCACACCCCAAATGGTAGGTGGCAACACAAATTTATAAGGTCGTGGTATTCGTCCTATAGCTAACTTCACCACTTATAGTACTATCTCTCCCGTGGGACGGGCCATGAAGCACATCGTTGCGTTTTGGTCGTAGCAGGAGATAGCCGTTTATTCTTTCATTATATATCGGTGAAATGAAATGGTCAGCAGCGGCTTGACAATATTCTCAGTATAGTTGAGTCCATGAGCTACGGTTGACATTTACCATCAGATAGGCCGTGGCTCGTCTGCCAATAAATGCAATAAAAAAAAAGTTCTTATTCAATTAATAAATCAGCGCTGGAATGATGATAATTCTTTACATATTTGACCCAGAAAAGAAATAAAAGATAATTTAATTGTATTCTTGTGTACTATTATTTTATTAAATATAACTTATTATTATTTACCAGATGAGATATCGAACAGAACGGCAATATATGGAGAAGCAATACTTATCTTGCATCAAGGCTCAAAGTCTTGGTGTTTCTCTACGTGATCGAATTCTTATTACGGATACGGAGGTAGAACCGCTAGTTCTGGTATTCTCTTTGGGGAGGCCAATGTCCAACAGTGGATGTTTAAAGACTGATGGTTGGATGAATAGAAGGGGTGGCAGATTTACTTTTAAATAATCATTTTGATAAACGTTGCGATTTTCAATAAAATATTTGTTACGAAGAGTTTCTTATTTACGACCTAGTTACAGACCTCATTCTAACTATCGTTTAATTTGCCCAAATATGGTTAAATATTCGTCAACCTGGCAACATTTAAAAAAAGATATTGTCGTTTCAAGTGCGGCCACGCCGTGGCTCCGTCTAGTAGTTCTTAGTCTGAGGTTATAAACATAGACTAAGTAAACTACTGGACGGAGCCATAGCGCTGTTGCCGTTCTGTATTCATTTGTCAAACACAGTATTGTTATTTCTGTCTATTGTACGAAGTCTCAATAGGAGTAAAAAAGATAGCTTATATAACTTTGGCAATGACGTGTATGTGAAATACGTATCACACGCTGACCGACTAGTAGGTCAAAACATTGCGATTTGGTGCATCATAAAAGTGAAATACTAGAAAGTCCTATTGAAGTTGCTAAATATCTTGTGCGCTAGTGAAAATATATCGTGTGTGGCTGTTTTTTGTTCATCCAGAACGACGCAAGGAGGTGTAAAGAATCCAAATTTGTAATTTCACACGTAAGTCTATATCAGCTATTTTCACCTTAAATAACTACGAAACCCAATAAAAATTCGATAGATATTGGAAGATTTAGATGTAGTCAATATGATTACATTATTATACATTGATAAAAAAACACGTTTATTAGTTTAAATTATTAAAATAATATCCATTGTTTTAGGCGCCCTTTGTAGTGATGTAGACAAGTCATTTACACTTTATCGATAGTTCAACCAACTGAACTAAACATTTTCTTTTTTAAGGTTTCATAAAGTTTGTTCTCTTTTATAGGTTTCCAAAATATCCTGAAGTTAGAAAAGCGTGGATCAAGTTCATAAGACGAGAAAACTGGGAGCCAAATAAATATTCCCGCCTATGCTCTGAGCATTTTGAACAATCTTGTTTCATTTATGGTTTAAAAATAATGAAAGTTAAATCTGATGCAGTACCAAGTATATTTAAAGGATATCCTAAATATTATATCTAACAGAATGCACGTTACACCATCCATCCATCCATCCATCAGCCTTTTAAAAGTCCACTGCTGGACATAGACCTCCCCAAGAATGGGGGATAGCGTCGTAATCGCCAAGCTTGGCAGGCGGGTTGGCGATCGCAATGAATGATGTTAATACTCGAAGGAGTGCTGCTGCCCACTCCCCCTGGTATTCCCTCAGTCGGCTCTTACGACTCCCAAAGGTGGAGACGGGTAGGACAATTCTAAAGCCGGCCCCACACGGCACGTTACACTAGGATCCTATACTATATGTACTTATACTTTACTTTTTATACATATACTTTTATAAAGCTGTAGGCAATATAGGCGTCTGAATACAAATTAATCTTTTTTAGTTTTTGGTCTATTTGTTCGTTCGCGCATCACGCAAAAATTACTGAACGGATTTTGATGCAACTTTTTTTATTTGATAGCTCTTGCTCTCCTCTCAACTTTTTTTATTAGACTTAAAACTGGTATACATTTTATCCCGCTACTATATCGCGAACCTAAGATATAATTATATAGCTTTACCACTATAGAAATAAAATTAAAAATGATTGATTTAATCTAATTTTAACTAGGCAGTAAACGTACAATAAAAAATAGTACTGGTAGTCTGGTTATCGATAATCGACATCGTGGCGTCATTCTCCACAACACTAGATTACGCAACACTATGACAAAAAGACAAACGCACACATAAAAAATTGACACGCATTTGAAGCTAAGACTCCGTCCAGTGTATTATTGGTCCGAGGTTATAAAGCTGTAACAGAGCTGTGTCCTCAGACTAGTCTGTACATTTAAGATTTTTGAGAAAAAATGTCTGTATTAGGCTATAGATAGATAGATACGCCATCTAAACACACATTTTTTTTTTAGATTTTTTGTCTGTTTATTTGTCTGTTTGTTTGTTCACGCATCACGCAAAAACTACTAAACGGATTTTTATGCAACTTTTTTATTTGATAGCTCTCGATTAGACTTAAAAACTGGTATACATTTTATCCTACCCCGAGGCTTTTAATACTATTCAGAAGGAAATACAAACTTGATATTCATAATGGTAACAATAGTGGTACCACTGTGTGATTCTAGTTGTTATCTTCAGTCACCTATATAATGGCGGCCGAGCGAAAGATGAAAATCTTTACCCTATTAGTGGCACAAAGAAAAATGCACACGTTTAGCGAACGTATTTAGACTGCGTGTGTAAATTACGAGAACTGTTGCAAAATGTTTAGTGTGGAAAAATGTTTGTAACGAGCGATCCGCACTCGCTTTGCACGGTTGTAATCTTAATTCTAACTATTATAAAGCTTTTTAGATCTATTTCTTTTAGCAATTGACATGCTCCGCTACTTTTTAAAGTTTAAATTATTTGTGAATAAGGAAAAAGAGATTTTTAGTAGGAGCGGGAATCGAACCCGCGTCTTTTCCAATCCGGGGAAGTGCTCTAAGCCACTGAGCTATCCTACTGATCTTTCGATCATCCCAATTTCCTAATCACATTTGTCTTACGACCAACGCCATCTATCGGCAAGCATTACATGCACCCAATATAGTATTATAAACCTGTAACTGAGCTGTGTCTGTACATTTAAGATATATAAGCAACAAAATACTGTATTAGACTATGTATATAGGCGTGTCTGAACACAAAACATTTATTTTTAGAGTTTTGTCTATTTGTTTGCTCACGCATCACTAGCTTTTGGCTGCGGGCAAAGGCTTAGTATAATAATTAAGTTATTTTCTTTAGTTTCTTATTGTGACAGAAGAGCTACTGCACACTTGATGGGAAGTGGTTACCGCTGCTCATGAACTCAACTATAGTAAGAGTAATCTAATACAGTGAAGCCGTTGTTCATGGCATATTTTGATGTATCTATCGGCAATAAGCCTAGAAAAACATTTTGTCGTGGATTGATTACAAACTATTTAATATGTTTTTTCATTACTCATACTCGGAAAGTAGGTTTGAAGTTGCCTGAGGAGCGGGTTGAAAGTAGTACTTTTCAGCCCTAGGGAGAATCGTTTTCAACTGACAGCTGTCAAATTATTAAAAGAAAAAAACTAGTTCTATTTTCACATTTCTATTGAACCTTATTCTAACTTACTACAGCCACTCAATCACAGCGCGATGTTAAATTGAAATAACAAAGTTAAGTATTAAATAAAGATTTTTATTAACGACCACCTATTATAATTTACTTACTTTCAAATATTTCTTTAAAATTATATAGATTTGGGTAAAATATTTTACCATCTTTTTAATGTTGAAAATGAAAAATTATGGCTGTTATGCTGGCCGGCCACAAAAAAAAACAAACTTTAAATAAATAATTATCTCAGCAGTTGATGTAAATTAAAATTCACTCATATTTGCATGTTTTTATTTTTACTTCCCTTGTATTCGTAATGAAAAGAACAGTGTTTACCTCGGCTTAAAGACTTATTTAGTCCCGAAACGGGTTTTGGCGCCCAAGCGCAGCGAGGGCGCCTATGGTTCGAGGGCACTTTCACCCCTAGGATAACAATGTACTATTATTTTTTAAGCACTTGATTAACATACAATAAACTTGTTATCCCGAAAAAATAATTAATCCTGTAGAATAGCTATTGTTCGCAAATGACCTAGCAACTAAATTGAATTGTATAATTGTACAGATAAATAATAGTCTGGATAGACACATAGAATATTGTTTACTCCGGTATAAAGTTCCCGTAGGCCATTGGCAAACTGTATCAAGGCGAACGAACTATAACAAACGAACGAGAAGGAGTGTATCTTATATTTAAACGAGCAATAATTGTTTATCTGTATTTATCTTTATTTCGTGTATCTTGGTTACAACTCTAACGTTTTGGATGAAATTTTGTACTTAGATAAGGAGGATAAGCAATTTTTCCGCGAAAAACTTAATTTCCATATTTGTATATATATTTTTAGCATTTGACATGCTTAGCACTATACATTAAACACAAAGAGAAAAATGTGAAATCGAAAATAACACCCAAAGACGCGCGTCACCCAAAGACGTTAAGTATGATGTGTTATCGAAATTAGCAGTCGGGAGCAATTGTCAGGATGGCTGAATTGGTAAAGCATCTGGACGGTATCCAGAAGATGCAGGTTCGAATCCTGCTCCTGACTGTTATTTTCGATTTCACATTTTTCACTTTGTGTTTAATGTATAGTGCTAAGCATGTCAAATGCTAAAAATATATATAAAAATATCTAAATATTTAAAGGGTTTGCGTCATTATTAGGTAAAATCTTAATTGTAAAATTAAGTTTACCTGGTCGGTATAATGTATGAAAATACTTCCGACAGATGGCGCAGGCGTCACCCAAAGACGTTAAGTATGATGTGTTATCGAAATTAGCAGTCGGGAGCAATTGTCAGGATGGCTGAATTGGTAAAGCATCTGGACGGTATCCAGAACATGCAGGTTCGAATCCTCCTGACTGTTATTTTCGATTTCACATTTTTCACTTTGTGTTTAACTTAATTTCCATTAAAAAAAAACAAAATATATTTTATCTATTAGGTACGACAATATATCGCCGTCTCTTATTTTTATTAGGTACTAGCCTTTGCCCGCGGCTCGCCGTAGCCAAAAAAGAGTATTTTGGTTATATCTCAGGTTCCCGGTATAGTAGCGGGATAAAATGTATACCAGTTTTTAAGTCTAATCGAGAGCTATCAAATAAAAAAAGTTGCTTCAAAATTCGTTCAGTAGTTTTTGCGTTATGCGCGAACAAACGAACAGATAAACAGACAAACAGACAAAAAATCTAAAATACTTTGGAAAATCCAAAACTGCACGCCTCTTAATCTTCATTTTTCACAATAAAATTGATTATTTGATAAGTAATTAATAATGTATTGGTCTTACTAAGTAGTTTTCAATAAATCACATAGATAGCGCTAATTTCAAAAAGTACTAATGTGGGTTTCATGTCTTATACGCCATCTAGCGCTAATTTTAAGAAGTACTTCTATATTGGTATATAGAAATAGTTCTCATGAAAGGTATAGCGCTGGTTTTAGTGTCGCGTGGAGCGTAAATATTCAGTATTTTTTTGTTTATTTAACAACAATTAAACATCGAATCAGACCATGAAAAGTAATAGGGCTCTATTCGTAGTAATACTCAAGTTAAAAAGAAAAAAAGGACTCCATTAGTAAAGTATTTCAGTTGTTATCGTGTTAACATACATTACCTACAACAAACGGAAGTCCAAGACAGAACTTTTTTAAACAGTTTTTTAACTAGTTTAAATAACAAAAATGGCATAAAAATATCATGAGTGTCAAAAATTGTGTTTTTTCTTGATATGTGTGTGTATATGTATATTGTTTTACAAGTGCAATATATGATAAATAGTGACATTTTAAGTTTGAAAAATCAGTTGTTCTGTGTAAAACGAGAATAGTACCCACCTCAACGCTTCGCTTATGAGGCGTGCAAAAAATCGTTTTGTGTTGAGACACGTCTATATAACCTAATACAGTATTTTTTTCTCAAATACCTTAAATGTAGCTACAACATAAACTAGTACACAAGCTAAACATAGCTGTGTTACAGCTTCGTAGTAGTATAGATAGAATATAATTGTCGGAATATTGTATACCAAATTGTAGTCAATTATTCATCTTGAGATATAATACTAATAACATGTTACAGTGTTATACATTATTTTCACATAAATACGCTATTTCCGACGCCAGAATAAAAAGGGGTCTGAATAGGAAGACGGTAATTTTTAATTTCGAAATATATAAATAAGTATTTCCACCATAGTTTACGAGCGAAGCTCGGTCGCTCAGATGCTATTTTATTTATGGAAGCCAAGCGAACACTTACGAAGGTGTTCGCTTACAGTGTTGTGCAGCACTGTTGTGATCGTATTCAATTTGTCCAGATACAATATCAAAGGCGAGAGCGTTCGGTCTCCATCAACAAATACCACTTGCTTACCTTTGTTTGCCTTAATCCGGTTGCTCTGGATACGACAGTTTTCAGGTGTGTTGATATCCAGTTATCTTTACTATTGTAAAGCTGTAACAAAGCTACTACTATTAATGTACTGAACATTTAAGATATTTGAGTGAAATCACCGTGTTTTTCTTTGAACAAAAAATATTTTTGTTTTCCACTTTGGCTCTTGGCACTCTCTCTGTCTAGTCCGCAAGGGAGATGGCGTGATGACAAATAAGTTAGTATACATTTTTGATCTATAGTTTTTAAGCATTTGACATGCTCCGCTACTTTTTAAGTACAAATTATTTGTGAATAAGGAAAAAGAGATTTTTAGTACGAGCGGGAATCGAACCCGCGTCTTTTCCAATCCGGGGAAGTGCTCTAAGCCACTGAGCTATCGTACCATTCTTTCGATCAATTCGATCAAAATGTTTAAAAAATCGCGCCATCAAATATTATGAATTTTAATTTCAAAATTAAACTAACTATATTGGTTTTATGCATGTAAATAATAAATTCCGATAGATGGCGTTGATCGTAAAGACAAATGTGATAAGGAGATTAGGATGATCGAAAGAATGGTACGATAGCTCAGTGGCTTAGAGCACTTCCCCGGATTGGAAAAGACGCGGGTTCGATTCCCGCTCGTACTAAAATCTCTTATTCCTTATTCACAAATAATTTGTACTTAAAAAGTAAGAATACGTTGTTATCCCGCTACTATATCAGGAACCTGAGATATAACCTAAAAACTAGCTTGGGATTGTTTAATATGTAATCGTGGAGCGTCAGACGCGAATCATAATTTCAATTTTTATCATTGTCCCACTGTCGGGTGCGGGTCTCTTCTTAGAGAGTGAGAGGGATTTACGTCGTAGCGTACCACGCTGACCCTGTGTGGGTTGACAGATTTGACAAACCGTCAAGAATCACTCAGGCATGCAGGTTTCCTCACGATGTTTTGCTTCACCAAGCAGTGATCATTTGTGAACCACACATCACTTCGAAAAAAATCAAAACTCAGAAGTGTGTGTGCTGTCGCTGCCTTCTGCGAGGAGGTCATCTCGCAGAAGGAAGCGGCGGAGAGGGCCAGGCAGGCTGATCCTTCCACTGACCCGAACCGCCGCCAGCGACTGGGTCGGCGCATGCGCCAGTACTTATGCCTGATGCCGCCCTATCTGAGGCTGCGAGTAGATGGATCGGGGAATGTCTGCCACCCGCAAGGCCTCCCGCGAAGGTGCGACGCTCCGTGTGTAGATGCGTCACTCACTAGAGGGTACCAGAAAGGGTAAGCCGCCGGCGGGCCACTGAAGTAATGCACATAGTACCAGTGGCTAGCTAACACAGGTGAAGAGACCGCACGCGGCGGGTTTATTAAGTGGGTGAGCGCCCCACACTACCCTGTTCGTTACCCTGAACGACAGGGTGTGCGGTAAAAAGGAGTTTTTGTGACTGGGGATTGAACTTGGTACCACTGCCTTTCCAGTCCTTGCTTTTACCACTAGACTATCAACTACACTTAACGTTTACGGTAATCAAACGATGGTTTATAAGTATAGGTACTAAAACATTTCTTACCTTGTATGAACTCAGAAGCAACATTTTCCTTATTAGCCATTATACTTAACGTAATCTATTCTGTTAAATATATTCTATAACTGTTCACGACAAGTAGCATTAAAAACATTACTGAAAATTAAGTTACATAAGATTAGTGACCATTTTTGTTAATGTTAGTGGCAAATATGTTTTAGCCACATAGAAGTGGTAACGAACAGTGTCACTCACGCCAAGCTACCCTTTGTGAAAATCAACCACTACTTTCGAGAGAAATTGAGATATTAGAGGCGGCCATAAGGCTAAGCGTATGCTGAGACGCTGGCGACGCAGATCACGTAGCACGGGGCAGATCAGATTTTGTAATGCTTTCAAAATCGTTGAGCTGTGTATATTGCGGCGCAGGCATGTGCAACGCAGATATGTATCTGTCCTACTCTGCGTCTCGTTGTACTCGTAGTACCGATAAGATATTGCGTGTTCAAGGCTTTACAAAATCTGCTCTGCCCTGTGCTGTGTAATCTGCGTCTCAGCATATGCTTACCCGTTACGGGTAAGCGTATGCTGAGACAATGGTTGTCCTAGGTGAGCGAAAAACGCGTCAATACTACGCGACACGAAAATATCAAATAGAGGTTGTATGTACTTATGGCCTACGTTGTCGCCTAATGTGAACGCGACGCTAAGCGGTTAAAGTATTAGTCGCAATACGTCGCATCGCGTCGCGTCGCGAAACACCTAGGACAACGGGTTAGCCTTAAGATGTGACGAAATCAGTGCGGGAAGTGAGCCTGTAGCTTATGCCCGTGTAAAATAAGGTTGATTAAGTTCATTTATAGACTAGCATATCTGCTGCTTCGCCCAATGAGAATTTGGTTTGTTACTAGTCATCTAAGCCGTGCGCAATGGTTAATGATAATATCACCACATTTCGGCTCTATATGGTAAAGGTCGGATCTCGCCGAATTCTTTTTTCACTTCATTTACCTAGGTCTTAAAGGCCATAGCGTGAGATTATAGCATATAGCCGTTCTAATGAATTGGAGAATTGAATTAATTAATTATTGAATTTAATTATCATGTGTATATATAAAAAAAAAATTTAAAATAAAAATGTTAATTTCAGAGATTAGCGAGTTTAAATAAAAAATAAAAAACTCTTAAGTTTTATTATAAAAAGGGTTTAAATATGAAATTTCAATTTAAACGCTGATACCACTTTGTAAAAATGAAACCTCCAAAGTGTCAGATTTCATTTCGGAGTGAATCTTTTTGCACAAAAACCATAATGTTCTTAATGTAAAAAGAAATGTCTACGAAACGGCAATATCATACTTTAACCCCTATAATTATATTGTATTGAAAATGTAAAGCAAAATTTTTAACAATACCTGTTGCGGTTATTGCGTATCCAACCATATGTATTAAAGCCTTTGTAATACACTCTTTACTGCAACAGTGAACGAGATATGCGATACTGAATGCCACATGCACCATCATAGTCAATAGAATCACCCAGATGTAGAATTGCAGAAGTAAATTGCAGTAGTGACGATTCTGTAATATATTGTTTTTAAATAAAATCTGTATATGTAGATGGCAATAGGCTCGCCCCCTATTACGTGGGCCTTAAACATAGATGGCGAACTGTGGGTGTGTAATACACCTCTGCCTACCCATTCGGTGAATACAAGCGTTATAAGCAGTAATTGACTTGCCTAATATGGGCAAAAAAACAACCGCCTAAAGAGCCTTCTTGTTACCCGACTGCGGCGAATACCAAACCATATGTTCGTTACTTTATGCGCTCGTAACTACTCAACGCCTCAATTGATTATGATAAATGATACGTCATTAGATTCGTCTTGATCGCGCGAGTGTCACACAAGTGATACATAAAATGCTTAATCCTTCGGGGATAAAAACGAATTATTAAATAGTTTATATAAAATACAGCAGTGCAAAAGCTAGTATTTCGCTTATATCTCATGTTACCGACATAGTAGCAGGATAAAATTTAACCCAGTTATTAAGTCAAATCAAGAGCTTAAACACAAAGTGAAAAATGTGAAATCGAAAATAACAGTCACGAGCAGGATTTGAACCTGCATCTCCTGGATACCGTCCAGATAAAAGCATCTGATGAATTGGCAAAGGCCAATTTAGCCATCGTGACAATTGCTCCGATTGGCAAAGCATCTGGACGGTATCCAGGAGATGCAGGTTCAAATCCTGCTCGTGACTGTTATTTTCGATTTCACATTTTTCACTTTATGTTTAATGTATAGTGCTAAGCATGTCAAATGCTGAAAATATATATAAAAATATCTAAATAATTATAGGGTTTGCGTCATTATTGGGTAAAATCTTAATTGTAAAATTAAGTTTACCTGGTCGGTATAATGTATGAAAAACTGCCGACAGATGGTGCAGGCATCACCCAAAAGACGTTAAGTATGAATGTGTTATCGAAATTAGCAGTCAGGAGCAATTGTCACGATGGCTGAATTGGCAAAGCATCTGGACGGTCTCCAGGAGATGCAGGTTCAAATCCTGCTCGTGACTGTTATTTTTGATTTTACATTTTTCACTTCGTGTTTAATGTATAGTGCTAAGCATGACAAATGCTAAAAATATATATAAAAATATCTAAATAAATCAAGAGCTATTAAACAAAAAAGTTTCATCAAAACGGCCACAGCCTAATACCTATCTACAATATTTTCTCGAACATTTTCAATGTACAGACACAGTTTTCTTACAACTTTTTAACGGTACAGACGACTACGTACTTTCAGAAAGCCACACCAGTCGTATATTAAAACAAAAGTAGATATCATCCATATTATTGCATGTGATTTAAACCAACTAACGAAGTCGACTTCATCTGTTTCTTCAACAATATATTCGGCATACGTGAAAAACGCTGTCGATACTATCTGGAACAAAAGCCTTTAAAAGTATTTATTTTATAATACGCGGCTGGCAAACAAGCATACAGCCGACCACGGTAGCCCATAGACGCCAACAATAGCATTACGCTGATTCACGCGGCACCATCTCCTAGAAAATTGATAAGAGGTGTAGAGGAAGCATAATAAGGAGAGGATAGGAAGGATAGTAAAGAGAGGACAGGGAGGAGGTTTGGGCCTCCGGCGCTCTCACTCACCATACGAAACATTCATGCTAGGATATGCAAGGCTCTACCACTAGATAACATGTTTTTTTAGGTACCGGTGTTATAAGTTTGATTCCTAGACAAATATCTGACCTGGGGGGTTAGACGGAATCTCATATCTCACAATCGACATCGTATCGTCTCGCTTGTGGTTGGTTGAGAAACCGACGCGTGAAGTCGCAATAATCCCTCGGCCAATCACAGTGATCTCTAAACCAATCACAGTGATTTCTCTACCAATCACAAGCGAGACGATACGATGTCGATTGCGAGATATGAGATTCGGTCTAACTCCACTGAACAATTTATTCCTATTTGCCACTTGGTATACTTTATTCGTATATAGCATGTTATTAAACTTTTCCACGATACAAGAGTATTTACTGCTAGTGCGAGTTGCTTTAATTTAAAAAAAAAGGTTTAAGTAAATCTTTGCTGAGGTAAATGGAAATGTCCCGTGAGACCGCTGAACCCTTAATACGAACCCAATCGTCTGGAACTAAATTGGACTCCGCATCGAGTTCCTGAAAAGAACGAGCTATTATACAAAATAGAGAGGAATTACGAGTATATTACGATTACAATCGGAGATGCAGGTGTTTTTAAAGTTCAATGAATAGTCTAACCATCCTTTTCCATCTATTTAATATCTTATGTATAATCTTACGCCTTTATCTCTGGAGGGATGAGCAGAGCTATATAATTAGAACCATATATTAACGGTATAAGTCGATCATCCTCCACTGCATACAGTTCAGGACGCGATGTTACTGAGAATTTCTGGATGGATATACGAATTATTACCTCGGGCACGACTTGGGAATTAAAAATCTTGTGGTAATCCTACTAATATTATAAAAGTAAAACTTTGTTTGTTTGGTATTAAATAACGGAAAACAATTTCAGATGAGTTTTGGCACCTATATAGGATATTTTCGATCCATATTTTTTGCATTTGACATGCTCAGCTACTTTTTAAAGTACAAATTATTTGTGAATGAGAAAAAAGAGTTTTTTTTTGCGTTGGTCGTAAAGACAAATGTGATGAGGAGATTGGGATGACCGAAGAGGTCGGTACGGTAGCTCAGTGGCTTAGACCACTCCCCCGATTGGAAGGGACGCGGTTTTGTTTCCCGCTCGTACTAAAAATCTCTTTTTCCTCTTTCACAAATAATTTGTACTTTAAATAGTACCTATATAAATGTTAATATACTGGTACCTCAAACTATTACGAGATTTGCTTTAAACAAATTTTAACGAAAGGCCGAGTGAAGCTTCGTCATCCAGGTACCTACTGATCTCATAGAGTAGTTTATTTTATACTAGAAGCAAGCTTTGTATATATTAATAGCTGGCTACACTATCCATGCAAGCAGAGATAGCCTAGTAGTAAAACCAAGGACTGCAAAGACAATAGTATAAAGTTCGATCCCCAGTCCAAGGTTCAGACTTCGTACGGCACACACCTCTGGCTTTTCGAAACCTGCATGCCTCAGAAATTTTCTCGACACACAACACGCATTAGGCCAGCTTGGTAGACTATCGTCTATTCCGTCTAACCATTAGAGGTGACTTATGCCTAATAGTAAGACAGAAAAATGGGATGAAAAAAAAAGAAAACGTACCGCAGGTATGAAAACATTGATTTTATTTCTTTCTTTAAATATTGTTCGAGTATATAATTCTTGGTAACCGCCCTCTCATTACCTATCCATAGACGAATTAAAACTGACGAATTAAATTAATTTATTGATTGACAGTATACTTCCTAGTTAGATGCGTTTGTCAACAGATGGCATTAAAAACAATTAAATAAACTAGCGTAGCGACGTCGCCACCGCCAACAGCCGGTTTTACGCTCCCTCCCATTAGATGTCTTCACATCAATAACATTTTTCTCGGAAATTTGGCTTATCGTAATGTTAGAAAGAGCATAAGTATAAAATGCTATCATAATTTACATATTATGTAACCTCACAGGCATTTCGCTGTAATATGTACAATCTTATTCAGATGTCAATCATCATGATAATGCTTGTCAGCTCAAGTTCATGTGTGTGAAGCAAAAGGATCCCTTTTAATCTCATAAGATGGTATATCCTCTTGTTTAGAAGGGCAGACAGCAATAGATTGTTTTGTTACCAAAATGTAAGATGGTAGTATAATGTCAAAATGTTAGCTATATTTTTATTTTATTATCGAGGTAAAGGCCCGCGATTATATTATTTTCGTGGACTTCAGAATTGATATTTATATGACAATAACTTTTGATTGATATCCATATTATATTATATTATCCACACGTGAAAACTGTATTAAAATCCGTTATGTGATAACAAAAATTAATTAATTAGTTATTCTGTTCTTTTACTTTTCCTTATTTATATTATCGTTATCTGTTTCTGATTTGGAGGAGAAGATATTCCTCTGCTACATTTATTCGGTACTAAGTTGTAGCTCTTCAAAAATATTATAGATTTTTTCAGTAATAAATATACCAATGACACCGGTCACTAGTAAATTTCACAATTAAACTAAGGCGACGTCATCAGTTAGGTTATCTTATTGGAATAATGGTTGCAAAAATATTAATTCAATAAGTATGTAAATTGATATTTTGATCTGTATTAGAACTTGACATGCTCAGCTACTTTAAAGAACAGATATCTACAACAAATGTGAACTAGAGATTCGGGGTCACCATTAGGTGACTACGATAGCTAAGAGGTCCAGAGTACTTCCCCGGATTGAATGGGACGCAGGTTCGACACGCACTAAAGTACTCTTTTTACACTGTCACAAATAATGTGTTCTATATAAATTGAGTACTGCTTTAAGATGCTATGGTAGCTGGGTAGAAGATCGTTTTGTGAAAGATAATATAAATAAATTGCATCTACTCAATGCTTTATTTTGACCCATTAGAACAAAAAAAGGCTTAAAAGATCAGCAAAATTGATTATAACCAACTATAAGCAGAATCTACATCTATGAGCAGAATCAATAACAACCCTATGATTTGAAAGTAACTTACGAGAAAAAACACTGTTACTAAAATCACAGCAACTTTTAGATCTAAACACCAACATTTATGGAACTTTGGTAAATCATTGAGGCACATTTTGTTATAATATTTTAAGTTATAACCTTGTTTTGTGTATTACAATGTTTGTTTTCATAATACTGTTATCAAAACTTATCAACGAATAACAACGTCAATGTGTATTATAATAGGTACCAAAGAGTATATACTAAAGAATAGGTAAACAGTTTTACAGATAAAATAAAAGCTGAGTAAGATTATACAGTGGATGTCATATATTTAATAAAATAATAAAATACATCTATCTATACTATTATAAAGCTGTAATAGAGCTGTGTCTGTATCTACATTTAAGATATCTGAGAAAAAATGTCTGCATCAGGCTTTAAAGGCGTGTCTGAACACGAAACCATTTATTTTCGATTTTTGTCTTTGTTCGTTCGCGCATCACCCAGAAAGTACTGAACTGATTTTAATGCAACTATTTTTTTTTTTTACTATAGGTATCCGTAACCTAAAAACCAGCTTTTGGCTGCGGTGGAATCGCGGGCAAAGGCTAGTAAAAAAAATATCCAATAGAATCAATCAAGGAAGTAGTAAGTATAGTAGGTATTTAGAATTTTAGAGACAGATAATGAACATAAACGGGCTCGTTCGATCGGTTGCAGTAGTACAGTATCTTCAGGCACATAAATAATTTTATAGAAAAGTAGCTATCCCACAGGAGCCGTCTTCTTACCCCGAAAATTTCCGGGATAAGAAGACTGTATCATTTTTTACCCCATGTATGCCATATTTCATTATGATTGATTAAGCAGTTACGTAATGATGATTCTTTCAGTTGTTATAGGGTGAAAGCGTAACAAAAATACAAACAAACAAACGCATTTTTGCGTTTATAATATTAGTAAGGAGACGTCAGATTGAACAAGCGTCTCTATGCAGAACTCCAGTGTTAAGTGGAAATTTAGTAGGAGAATCTAACATCACCATTCTGCAAGCAAACGAATGCAAATTTGACATATTTATGTTTCGTCTTTCACGAGGCATCTTTAGGACCGCCCAGTGCCTGCAGTCTCGACATTCATAAACCCTGTCGTTATGATATCGAAATGAATACCAGTCAAAAAAACTACAAGGTAGATAATGGGAAAAATATCTTATCAAAATAGTGATTCCTAGGTACTTATTACATATTTACTATAGTTAGTTTACTAGATATTGATCTATAATCTCCAAAAATAAATTTCACTTTGTTTTTGAAATAACATTTATTTATTTTTATTTAGCTTGGTAGGTTATTTTATTAAACACCGACGATGTAATTCGTGGAAAATAAATTATTAATATGGCAGCACTAGTGTTGACAGTTTCAAAGTCAAATTAAGCCGTAGACTAGACAGAGGGTATAAAATATAAACCCTTAGACTAAGAATATGATAGACTGGCTACTATTTTGACACTAAGGATGAAGAAAAGGATGCACATATTAGTTTGTAGCAAGAGTGAGCGAGACACATATACAAGTTTTTGATCCTTATCGCGTATGCGGTATGTTTATTTGGACCCAATTCAACTGGGTCTAAACATTAAGGTGGCCAACCGACTCGTATTCTGCGGGACCGTGCTGAAATGCCATATTTAAACCCGCTTTCTATAAATTAGTTAATTATTATTGTAAAACATTAAATGAGTCCCACATGCCTATTTTACTACTCTATTTTAACGCTTATAGTTTTCAGAATATAGTAGAAATTAAATACTACGAATGGTCAACAATGAATTAATTTTATGTCTATATTTTTATAATAAGGAAAAAGAAATTTCTAGTAGGAGCGGGTGATTGGAAAAGACGCGGGTTCGATTCCCGCTCCTACTAGAAATCTCTTTTTCCTTATTCACAAATAATTTATACTTAATAACGAATTTATTGTTTCTCAAAACTTTCTTCTTTGAATGCTTTTTTTCATACGATTAAACCAAATTTGAAAATTATCTAGCCGTATAAGATTTAGCTTTATTGTAGTACAAGATGATACGACGTTTACGGTTATTTTTAAGGATATTGTCAATAACTTTCAGCATTTTTGAACTATATTTTTAGCATTTGACATACTCCCGATGTTCTGCTACTTTTTAAAGTACAAATTATTTGTGAATAAGAAAAAAGAGATTTTTAGTACGAGCGGGAACTTTCGGCAAATAAATGGTACGACCGTTACCATTACTATTCCTGGTACCTATCACTATTCATGGTAGAATGTTTCTAAAGCAACAGTAGCCACGTCTCCAGTTTTACCGCTTGCAGGCACTTTGCAGCGTGCCATTTTGTTTGGTTTTGGCTCATCTTGAAGGTTCGCTCAATTGCTGCTATCTTTTTGGGATCGTAGCAATAAATCCATGTTTCGTCAGCTATAACTATGTTTACCAAACACCAAATACGAGTATGGCACCTGTTTATTAAATCTAGCAAGGATGGCACCAAGTGTCGCGGACCGTTTTTTGGGCATCAGTCAAATTGTATGGGCTCCACCAAGAAGACACTTTTTCACACCCAAATGTTTGTGTAAGATGGATATATTTGACTCATGCTTACCAGAGCAAAATATTAAGAACATCACATTTCATCGGTAAGTAAGCTTGTTTTTGCATTAGTGTTTCAAAAAACGTTAATTAATCACGTTATAGATCTATTTTAACACGTTCTAATACATTTTAAGCAAAATCTAAACATTCTTTTGGCAGTTTCTTTTGTAGTATCCGGCTAAAATAGGTAGTGCATTTATAGTGTACAAAGCACAGAATAGTTAGAGATACTACGGTACAAAGTTTTGATGGTAGTTGTCTTCTGAAATTATTCCGGTTATAATCTGTTGTGGATGCCAGTCTGTAGCTGACAGGTTTCCCTTAAAACTCTCGCAACACTACAACACACTTAATTTTAACAGTTACATATTTTATTGCAGTATTTCCAAGAAAAAAAAACATTAGAGGTCTATAGATTGTACTTACTGGACGGAAAAATTGGCAACCACCTTTGGATGCTCAAATATCTTCGAAACATTTCGAGTCAAGATGCTTTCGCAAGGCAAAAAAAATCACGTATGAGAATCCAGATTCTACTTCCCAGTCTGCTTATACCCGTAAGTACTTCACCCAATGAAATTATTTAGTTAATTGCACATTCATGTTATTAGATAACCATGATATTATTTTTGCTATTATATTTTTTTTTATTGCTTGTAGTGGCAGACGAGCCATGGTCCATCTGATGATAAATGGTAACCGTAGCCCATGGACTCGACTATACCAAGAGTATTGTCAAGCCGCTGCTCACAAATTCATTTCGCAGATATGAAATTAAATATAAACGGCTATCTCCTGCTACAGCCAAAACGCAACGATGTGCTTCATGGCCGGTCACACGGGAGATGGCGGTACCAACCCGCTCAGGCCCGGTACCAAGCGAGTACTCCCACTTGGTAGCCAGCCCTACCACCAGTCATGCAATGGATGATAATTGCCTACTTCCCTTAGTCGCCTCATACGACACCCGTGGGAAAGAATGGGGTGGTGATACTTGTATTCTTAGTCCGTCACCCCACGGATAATAATATATATATTTCAAAATTATAACAAATTGTCGTAACACCTATTGCTATTTTTGATCTATATTTATTAGCATTTGACATGCTCCGCCACTTTTTAAAGTGCAAATTATTTGAGAATAAGGAGAAAGAGATTTTTAGTACTAGTGGGAAAAGACGCGAGTTCGATTGGCGGAGCATGTCAAATGCTAAGAAATATAGATCAAAAATGTTTGAAATAACGCGCCATCAAATAGTTTGAATTTTAATTGCAAAATTAAACTTACTATATTGGATAATTGCATGTAAATGCGTTTCCGATAGATGGCGTTGGTCGTTAAGACAAATGTGATAAGGAGATTCGGATGATCGAAAGATCTGTACTATAGCTCAATGGCTTAGAGCACTTCCCCGGATTGGAAAAGACGCGGGTTCGATTCCCGCTAGTACAAAAAATATCTTTTTCCTTATTCACAAATAATTTGCACCTATTGCTATGTTAGCAAGGGTGATGAATTTCCAATCCTCTGCGGGAACATTTAACCTTTTTTTGATATAATTAATTGAATGAAGCGACACTTGGCGGAAGTCCATTGTTACTAATATAGAATGGATTTTAGGAGGAGAGCCTACCACTCACCCACGGATTGTCAATCCAGGTTATCTTTGGACAGAATAACCTAAGATTGCCAATCCGCACTCTTACAGATAGAGGAGAATGTGATAATAGCAAAGTAGCATGCACGATAATGACAAAATACTCACTAACGCGACACAACCATGCGATACGGTAGAACTCTCAGAACCACAATATTGCAATATTCCGCAAAAATCTTTTGATGTTTTTATAAATATAATGTATGAAATTACAAATAAGTTATATTTTTAACGTAACTTTTTAGCCGCCAGGAGCAGATAACTCCGTCACTATGGAGGTACCTGGGATGGTATCTGGATATGGGAATAACTAACAAATTGAGGTAAGTAGATTTTTTAATTATTCTTTAGTATTACCATAACTATCTTTTCGTAATGCTTTTTTATTGGGATTGATAACAACTCGTTTAACTGGACCAGGATCATTTTTATTCTTTACGCTGTTTTTAAATTATGACTGCTTGAGAGCTCATTGATATTATTCTTCTTATTTTGATTAAAATGTGCTTCTCATAATTTTACTTTTTAGCCACCAGAAGAAAAGAACTCTATCACGATTGAGCAACCTATTACTAGCAGAGTGGTTTTGAGTGAATTACAAAATAGTTCGGGAAGCTAAGCAATATGTTCTCGTCGAATATTCCTCAGTATCTGAAAATAAAGGCTTATAACCTGTGTGTGTTACCAGTGATGACATGTGCTACAGCTACATGGTCTCTGAATGTTGGCCTTGCATCAAGGCTCAAAGTTACTCAGCGTGCCATGAAGCGTATAGTCTACTCCTACTCGATATTTCTCCACGTAATTAAATTCGTAATACGGAGATCCGGATACGGAGTAGTAGAACAGGAGTGACTGACATAGCCCGACGGGTTGGCATGCTATAATGGCAATATGCAGGCCAATCGTTGGATGGAAAAAAGGTTCTCGAGTGGTGGTTCACGTATCGTACAGCGTAGTGTAGGACGTATTAGAGCAGATCGACCGACGATCTGGTCAAAGCCGCAGGGAGCCGTTTGATACAGTCAGTACAGAACCGGTAGTAGTGGCGCGCTATGTCCAACAGTGGACGTCAAAAGGCCGATGGATGGCTAGATGAACGATGAGTTTTATATGATGAACGAAATAAATTTTGCAGAAATCGGTTTTGCTTTATTTTCTCGTATGTACACCATACTAATAATAGTAATTGCTACAAACTAAACTAAGGAAAATTGAAATACGCAACAGTAAAATTTACCCGTAAAAGGGGTTACAAGTTAAAGTATGGTATATTATTGCCTCATAGCTACGGTACATCTAGTTATATCAAACTATTGCTATCTCGACACCGCATACACTGATGACGAGTCTATATAATATCCTTTGCCTAAGTATAAACCTATATAAACAATAGACCTTTATTAGAGCTCAATGCAATATACACGTTCTAAGAGTATGCAGTGTGGAGATAGTAATAGTTGGACATATGATAACCGGAATAAGTTTAGAAGATAACTATGATTATAACTTTGAACACTAAAAATGCACCACCTATTTTAGCCGAATAACTACAAAAGAAATTACAGTTATGCTTTTATTTTGCTTAAAATGTATTAGAACGTGTAATATTAGCGTATATAACGTGATTGATGAATATTTTTTTCACGCAAATACAAAAACAAGCTTATATACCGATAATAGGGAGAGTTAGCCACCTTATTATTGGGACCCAGTTGATTTTAAATTGTATTGTATCCCACTCACCTGCATTTTCGTAGAAAATCCTTAAAGCCGTTGTCTTTGAAGGGTGAACCGAAAATTAGAAATTTCTCGACAAAAATATTATATTTGGTACCTACCTACTTAGTGTACGATATCAACAGTTTTTCTGCATATCGGGCAGTCCCAACGGCTCGATAAGTTATCAATCGAAATTGTTAATTTGACAGTTGTGTTCGATAATATAGCAAAAACTATTGACATTTTAAACTGACAGACTACGAAAAATCTATACAGCGTGTAATAATAACTACGTAATTACATTTTTTTTTAAATTATTGCATGTAGACGATCCACGGCCCATCTGATGGTAAATGGTAACCGTCACTCATGGATTCAACTATACTGAGAGTAATGCCAAACCGCTGCTCACCATTTCATTTCACCGATATGAAATGAAAGAATAAACGGCTATCTCCTGCTACAGCCAAAACGCAACGACGTGCTTTATGGCCGGTCACACGGGAGATGGTGGTACCAACCCGCTCGGGTCCAATACCAAGTGAGTATTCCCACTTGGCACCCAGCCCTAACACCAGTCATGCAATGGATGATAATTGCTTACATCCCTTAGTCGCCTCATACGACACCCGTGGGAAGGAATGGGGTGGTGACACTTGTATTCTTAGTCCGTTACCACACGGAAAGGTGTTTATAGCGATAATGTAGCTATGATATCAAACGGTTTGATATCATAGCTACGTTATCGCTAACAATATCCAAATGTAACAGCCCAAGCAATTTTGGAAACTATTTAATTAAAAAAAAATTATATTAAATATTAATTCATTAATATTTATAAAATTAAATCGATTTATTACCCCTGACATTCTGCGTGCAGCGTTGCATACCTACACACGCGACTCCTTTGTGTTCGGGACGAAAGAGCGCCGCTAGTATTTCAGCGAACCAACTATGCCTATTTTTTATTTTTTATTTTTATTTTAGGTTGGCAAAAATGTCCTACCGCACACCCCGCTGTCCGGGGAGACAACGGGGTAGTGTGGGGCTCTCAACCACTAAAAACCCACCGTGCACTCTCACCCGCCCTTGCTACGGCGGATCACGGGTACCGCGTCGTTTCACCGCGATCCGCAGGCGGCAGCCCCTTCTAGCACCCTCTCTTGTGCGTCGCCCCGCGCACTTGGGCGTCACACCTTCGCGGTAGGCTTCCGCGGAGACGGTAGGGTACTCCCCGACCCTACCGTCCGCAGCCTCTCTCGGCTAGGGCAGCATCAGGCGCAGGTAAGCGCGCGCACGGCGAATCGGTTCCGCGAAGGAGGATTCCTCCCAGGCTCTCTCCGCCGCCTCCTTCCGCGTGATGACAGCCTCGCAGAAGGCGGCGAACGCGGTCCAGGCCCTGTCACAGCCAACCATCGCTCGCGCAACGGCCGGCAGCGACAGGTCCACGCCTATGACTGCAGCGAGTTCCCGGCGCTGCTCATCCCAGGCCGGGCACGACTTGAGCGTGTGCTGCGCCGAGTCCTCGCCGCAGTCGCAGTGGTGACAGCCTGGGGTCGTCTCCCTCCTAGCAATCGTGTGCAGGTATTTGCCGAAGCAACCGCGCCCCGACAAAACCTGCACCAACCGGAAGGTGAGGACCCCGTGCTGCCGCCCTGCCCATTCTTCCAAGATCGGCTGGAGCGCCCCCAAGGTTCAGAGACCAGCTCGGGGTGTCTCCAGCCGAAACCTCCACTTTAGGACGGTGGTGCGGTGGGCATCTTCCCGCCACGCTGAGATTGCGCTTGGCGAGGGGCGGCTGCCCCCCACCCGCGCCGTCGACGCCCGCCGATAAACGTCGGCGAGCACTTCCGCCTCCAGATCCCAAGGCCTGCATCGCACGAGACCGTGCGGTACCCGCGTATTGCCCTAACCGCTACGACCCTCTGTGGACGCCATAGAAGGGCCCTATTGCGAGCGGCCAGGGACTCCGCCCACACGGGCGCGCCGTACAGTGCCATCGACCGCACTACCCCCGCGTAGAGTCGTCGACACGCGAGACTTGGCCCGGCCCGCCCAAATTCGGCATCAGTCGCCCGAGGGTGGACACTGTGCCGACGAGCTTTGGCGCAAGACGGCGGAAGTGCTCGTCAAAGTGCCACCGTCCATCCAATACCAGGCCCAGATATTTGATGTGGGCCTGGATTGGAAAGCCCACACCCTTGATCGTTATCGAGGCGCTGGCGGGTGGGCCACGTCGGGGGCCCATGGAAGAGTAGGGCCTCCGACTTTTCAAGGGCCACTCTAAGCCCCAGTGCCTCGATCCGCCTGACCACCTCCGCGGTACCTGAGGTGGCCAGCGTAGCCGCCTCCTCGAGGGTCCCACCCCGGGCTGTGATGAGCGTATCGTCTGCGTAGCAAATTACGCCCAGCCCGGGGGGGAGCCGGCAACGGAGGATCCAGTCGCAGCCGATGTTCCACAGGAGCAGCCCTAGAACTGAACCCTGTGGGACGCCGCACGACATAGCCCTCCTTACAAAGTCCCCTTCCCGGTCCACAAAGAGGACGCTGCGGCCGTCGAGGTAGTCCGCCACCAGCCGCCTTAGGTAGAGGGGCACTCCATGGTACCGGAGTACCTCCTTGATGCAGCCGAATGGCAGACTATTGAAGGCGTTGGCGATGTCGAGCGACACCGCCAACAGCACTTCCCTCGAGGTGACGGCCTCCGCAGCCGCGGCCTTCAAGTGCAGGATGGCGTCGACCGTATACCAACCCGCCCGAAATCCGAACTGGGCATCGGACAGGTCGGGGCCGACCGCACCTAGGTGCTGGACGATGCGGGCAGCGCCCTCCCACTCTTCATCGCGGATTCGGCGACGTCGGCTCGTGTGTAGGAACTCCGGGCATGAATACAGGCCGCACGGAGGTCCGCCAGTTCCGGGGACCACCAGTAGACCCTCTTCTGTCGAGGCGGGCGCCGCACACGGGGCATGGCCGCATCGCAGATCTGCGTAAGCATGCCGCGAATGCGGCCAGCCTCGGCGCCCACGTCTTCCGTCAGGGGGGGAGGCAGCCAAGATTGAAAAATGGCCGCCTCCACCAGCAGCTTCCGGTCGAGCCTACCTACAGCCCATCGCGGAAAAGCGGGAGTTCTGTCCGCCGCGTGACCCCTGCTGGTGCCCTGAAGGGTCCGGGAAACCTCTATCTGAATGTATCTGTGGTCAGATAGGGTCTCGACCTCCTCCAGGACTCGCCAGCTCCTTACACGTGCGGTGACACTGGGGCTAGCGAACGAAAGGTCCACTATCGACCCACCCCCGCGCCGCACGCACGTTAGGGTGGACCCTCGGCTTAGCAACACGAGGTGCGCCGCTGCCGCCCACTCTTAGACCGCCTCACCTCGGGCGTCCGTCCTGGGGGACCCCCACGCCGTTGATTTGGCGTTAAAGTCTCCCAGCACGAGCACAGGGCTCGGTGCCATACGCCGTATCGAGGTCTCCAGGCTGTGCAGGAAGACCTTGAAAGCCGCCAGACTACGATTGGGGGAGAAGTACACGCCATACAGCGTGACCTCTCCCCATTCAGCCGCCACATATCCCGTGCCCTTGTCTTTGACTGACAAGGGCGGAGAATGCGGCGCCGCCGACCCGATGACCGCCACGGAGCCATCCCCGCTACCCGCCCAATTGGGGCGATCGGGGACTCTGTAGGGTTCCGCGGCTACGGCAACACCGATCGACCGCTCCGCCATGGATTGCAGGAAGAGGTCCTGCGCTCTGGCGGAGCGGCCGAGATTCCCTTGGAGGAGGATAGAGTCGTGGTCCATAAACTAGACCAGGACATCCTCCTCCATGCGCTGCGGCGGTCCAGCTGCGCTGGGTTGGGCAGCCGGGGCCGATTGGCTGCCCACCCCCTGCTCCAGCACGGTTACCCGTGCAGCACTCCAGCCCACCAGAAGTCGGCCTCATAGGTCAGGCCGTTAGCCTTAGCCACAAGCAGCACGGTGATAACTACCGCAGCAGCATTCGGCATTTTTAGGTTGCGCGACTTCTTTTTTTTTGGCGCTTTTGGAGCCTCATTCCTCTGAGATATTGGCGCCGCTTCGCGCACTGCGGCGATGCCGCGACTTTTGGCTCGGGTTCGCTGGGACCCCACAACCTGCCAGTCCCCGTCTCTGGACGTAGTAGCGGCAGGGCTGGAAGCAGAGGCATGACCACTGTAGCCCGCAGGGGTGCGGCAGTCTGATGTGGTGCATTAGCGCGCGGAGGCGCAGCGGAGCTTGGTAGAGGTGGGAACTCCTCTTGGGTCTGACCCCTCGAGGCTTGTCCCGCCTTCCCCTTTGTGTTTCCCTTTTTATTTTGGGCCTTTTCTTGGACCGGAGACGGTGGTTTGGCCGCCGCCGCAGCAAATGAGGCATTGCTCTCCTGGCACGGTAAGGCTGCTGAGGACGAGGGTGTTGTGCCATTTTTCCTGTCAGCCGCTAGCGGCGGCCGTAAACGTGGCTCCGGCGGCAGTCTTGTAGCCAGAGCGTCTATTCGCGGACCAAAGACCGCAGAATAGTGGTCAATGTTCCCGCGGACCGTTCCCTCCTCTGGTTCTGTTCCAGCGCCTGGCTGAACAGAGGACTGCGTCGAGGTAGCTGCTGGGAACCTAAGCTCGACCCGCAACCCAGCCTGTCTCCGCTCCAATTCAGCCATCCGTGCCTCAAGGCAGCGGTTGGCCTCGTCGAGGCGCTGATTTAGCGCCTCAAGACGAATGTTCTGGGCCTCGAGGCGCTTATTCTGCTCCGCCATGCGCCGCACCAAGAGCGTGAGTTCGTGCGCAGCGTCTTTAAGGCCGCGTCATTGCCCGCTCTTCTACCTGGGCCATCTTTATGTGTTCCTCGTCTGGGAGGCGGAGCTTTTCCGTGAGAAGCGCCAAGCGCTCCTCTGCGGTTTGCTCCGCCTCAATCTCTTTAAGTTTAACGTCTCAGCCCTGTTGGCTGAGACGGCGCGTGAAGTTGATGTCCCGGGCCTGTTGTTGCCTCAACCCCTTACCACTGTGGGTATTTTAGGGGGAGGCATCTCCGTAGAGCTACCACCGGACTCCGACGCAGTAGCCCCCTGAGAAAGGGTGCGCTTGCGCCAGAACCGTGACGGTAGCGTCTTCATCACCACCGCGATTTCTGCCGGCTTTGGTGTCAGAGTAGTGGCGCCCTCACTCGCACCACTCTCCTCATTAGCAGACATCTCGGTGGCTGATGTTACCGCCAAGCTTCCCGTCATCGAGCTGTCCCTAGATGGATGGAACACTCCAGTAACCTTTTTGCCCTTGCGACTTCCGTCCGCTGCGCGTTTTGCGCGCGGCTTCACTTGTAGGGGTCACTCTTGCAGCCGGACTCCTTTCGGCTGAGACGTCAGGTTTCTCACCCAACTTCGACGAAATTAAATTTTTTGAACCGATTTCCATTGAGTTCCCACGAGTATGGGAGAAAGGAGGTCCACCCGGGTAGAGCTCCCTATACCCGGACATGCGGACGTGTAAACGCTGAAATGCCATCGCTAACGGCAATGCAATGTTCCGTGGAACACTGAAGTGTTCCTCGTAAATTCTGCGCGCCTCTGCATAATTGCAGTCACATTTTCCAAGACACATCAACATATTAAAATACTCCTCGATTGAATACGACATCTCGTAAAACACAAGTCACTCACGGTATATATTACGTAAAAAATACGGACGGCCGTTCGAAAGAAATCTGCGCGGGAGACTATGGGATAAGAGGCGGCTTATAAAAGGAATCGGTACAATAGCGATGCGTGTGACAGGCGGCGGCATCGTTTGAAATTTTTCCGATTTCTTATTCTTAATTTTTCGAAGACTGCCGGCATAAATTATATCTATTTATGGATCGACAAGAACTTGTAAATATAGGAGCTAATAACATTTTTTGCTTGTGTCGGTTTTATTAATAATTTTGATTGTCAACTGTAACTGGCTATATAACATTTTATAAAACACCTATATGATTACGTATCTATCCCTAAATTTTCTAACAGGGTTTATGTTATAGCCTGTATATTTTAGCGTCAAGAAGTTATCGACCGAAAACGATCATTATGCAGTAGTTATATATGTCGAGACTGCAGCCACTGGAAGCAAATTAGCCATAATTAGTGTTGCCGATCGATAGGCCAGTATCGATAGTCAATCAATAGCCACGCAATGGCGTGAATATCGATAGAAATATCGGTAGTATAGGTACTATCGATAGGCCGCCTGATTTTTGAGTTCGACTGAGACCACCCGGGCAGCAAATGAGCCATAATATCAAACACGTATTATACTAAATAAGATAATTGAATGTTTATGACAGGTACAGTTGTTAGTACGATCGAATATAAGTTGATTATTCGATATTACTCGATTCCTATGCTTTGTAACAATAACAATAACGCTGTTAATACTATTACATAGGTTAGAGACTGCACAAAGATGCCATGTAAATAATTTTAATTCATAAATGTTTTAATATTAATGTTTTGCACCACATTGATTTCATTGAAGACAACATCAGATCATAATATTCGAATCAGACAAATATTGCAGAGATATCCTTAAACTGTTAGTTACTATTACGAAGTAGATAGTCACTGAAAAGAAAATTATGAATATAGTTAAATTCAATCATCTTGATGGCGCTGTATTGAATTCAGTGTGACAATGCTTATAACCAGCGTACAATCAAGACGTTTCTAACGATACATTACTTTTATAGTTATAAGTTTTATTTTATTTTGATCTGTATTTGAACACTTGACATGCTCAGCTACTTTAATGAACAAATTATTTGTGAAAGTGGAAAAATAAAACAGCTTTACTGCGAGCAGGATTCGAACCATGGTGGCGTGGGTTGCAAAAGACATATTTTTCCACTTTCTTAAATAATTTGTTCTTTATAATATATTTTTAAGTTATTTAAACAGCCTCGTGGCGTAGTCGATAGTGTAACCGACTTCCGTGCACGAGTTCGTGGGTTCAATTCCCACTCAGGACAATTATTTGTGTGTTGAACACAGATATTTGTACTGCGTCTGGGTGTTTTCTATCTTTTATATGTAAGTATTTATAAAAAAAAGTAATATATAATGTATTATATCCGTAATCTGATACCCATAGCACAAGCATTAGGTAAGCTTAGTTTGGGACCAGAACCGAGACCGGGAATATTTATTATTATTATTAAAATTTATGATGATGATGGAGCTAAAAATATACATACATCTGCACTTTTATAAACTTGTAACATAGCTTCTTCGGAACATTTAAAATATTTGAGAAATAATACTGCATCAGGCGAAGTTAGAGTAGAAGTTTTTAACAATTATTGTTTATTTGCTTATAACGCAAAAAATACTGAATGGATTTGATGATATTTTACGGCGGAGCATAACTTTCTTCGTCGTAGTCGTGTAAAAATATCGCCAGTTCTGCGCATAGCGCGTCAGAAAAGCGACTGACTTGATCGGCCCAGTCCGATTTTATTTTTGGCTTTTTCTCCCACGTTAGCAATTTTGTTGCAGCTTGGAATAAATTGTAGTTTTGTATACAGTCATTTAAGTTATAAATATGTATAACAGACTCTATATTTAATAATATACTTACACAAAACATCGCATACTATAAGGATACATAGCAACGCTCCCGCTGTGTAACAATTCATATGCACAAAGAAACAGAAGCTAGCCAGGATTAGAAACATGAGGACTATCGTAGAACTGTACACAATGGCTCCCCATTGGTATATCTCTATCAAATGTGGTAAGTTCTGATGAGAAATAGTTACATAATTATTAAAATATAAATTTCAATATATCTTTTTTAACACTTCTTCTGCTTACCACTATTGGGCGTCTCCCCTAATGGTGAGAGGGATAAGGCCATAGTCCACCACGGTGGTCCAGTGCGGGTCGACTTAACAAGCTATTAATAAAATTTCCTCATGATGTTTTCTTTTACCAAGCAGTGATTAACTGTTAGCAAATACACAAATAATTTCGAAAATTCTCAAAAAAATCAGAGGTGTACGAAGTGTAGACCTTGTACTGGAAATCGAACTCAATATCGTCTTTGCATTCCTTGGTTTTACCACAAAACTAGCATCTTGTTTACAATTTATTACTGCCCAATGAAGGACAACGTCATGAGAATCTTGTAAGCCTCAGGTATTTTCTTCTGGGCTCTTGAAGCCTGCATTGGCTGACGTTTTTGGCTATTGCCTAATTCTTTCTTGCCCCGAGTTTCTTGTTCCACGTTTAATAAAACATAGCATCACACCTGTATTCCACGAAGGGGTTGGCAGAGGTGTATTACACACCCACGGTTCGCCAGCGATGTTTAAGTCCCACGTAATAGGGTGCGAGCTTATTGCCGTCTACCGGGCATATTTCAAACTCCGGGCTGCTACTGAGAGTTTTTCTTTTTATGAAAAAGCTCCATAGCACTACCCGACCGCGTCACCGCGACTGTTCGCCGTGTGGGGCCGGCTTTAGAATTGTCCCACCCGTCTCCACCCATGGGAGTCGTAAGAGCCGACTGAGGGAATATCGGGGGAGTGGGCAGCAGCACTCCCTCGAGTATTAACAACAGCTACTGCGATCGCCAACCCGCCTGCCAAGCGTGGCGATTATGGCACTATCCCCCCATATGAGCGCACACGGCCGCTCGTTGTGGCGTTCTCTTGGGGAGGCCTATGTCCAGCAGTGGACGTCGAAAGGCTGATGGATGGATGGATGGACTGCCCGACCCAGGGATCGAACCTGAGACCTCATAATCAGCAGTCGCTTGCACTACCGTTGCACCACAGAGGCAGTCAACAAAGGAAAGTAATAATGGTAGTAAACTGCAGATCACTGTTAGATGCGCTTATCCTGATTCGCATCACAATATCAGCCCCTGAGTCTTTTACATCTAGTCTAACCATGGGGGTTAGACGGAATCTCATATCTAACAATCTACATCGTATCGACTCGCTTGTGATTGGTAGATAAACCGACGCGTGATGTCGCAATAATCCCTCGGCCAATCACGGTGATCTCTCAACCAATCACAGTGATCACGATACGATGTCGATTGTGAGATATGAGATTCCGTCTAACCCACCATTTCTCCTTTTTATTACGTTAAAATATATAGATGGCCTGAAACCAGGTGAAAATGAAGAAAAAGATAAATTATAAATTTAAAATAAGTTAAAATGTTTACGTACAAAGCAAGCTCCAATCAATAAAAGAACGCTGACACAACAGAGCATTATAGAAGCGAGACCTAAAGTTATTTGAGCCACCATTTCAGTTTTTGAGCTGTAGTTGGAAAGTACAGGGTTCAGGTCCCAGAATCCGTGAATGTGTGATACATTAGGAACGAAGAGGATGCCAACTATCTGAAAGGAGATAATAATCTGTAACTATTCATAATATAAATCATCCATCTAGCCATCTGCGTGAGATATATTATATTCCATCTAGCCATTTGCGTGAGATATATTATATTCCATCTAGCAATCTGCGTGAGATATATTATATTCCATCTAGCCATCTGCGTGAGATATATTATATTCCATCTAGCCATCTGCGTGAGATATATTATATTCCATCTAGCCATCTGCGTGAGATATATTATATTCCATCTAGCCATCTGCGTGAGATATATTATATTCCATCTAGCCATCTGCGTGAGATATATTATATTATAGGTCCAATATCTATTCTCTCAGTCATAATAATTGGCAATACGAATTCATCATCTGTATCACGAAGCGGCTCCCTATCTGACCTCTAACATCCATTTTTCGGAAGAAATATTAGTGTAAGCGGAAAAAGAGAACTTTACTGCGAGCGGGGTAGTAAAGTTCTCATTTTCCATTTTCACGAATAATTTGAATTTCAAAGTAGCTGAGCATGTCAAGTGCTAAAATACAGATCCAAATATCTATATAGGGGGACAACTGACTCACTCAAAACAAGATTGGAGTCAAATTTTTGTTTAGGATTCTGACAACCTGTAATGACTTCTTTTAAAAGTCGGCGCCTATTGCGTACCGTGGCTTCGGAAGCACTGAGGATAAATTCACAATTTTACCGGTCATCTGAATGTTATCGTTCATCAACCCTACTTCTTGTTGCATTAGAACCGAATAATATTTAGCTTTATGAAACACTAGTTTTAGCACAACAGAGGTCTTCTGAACGCAGCTCTACGGCAGGAAAAATATTGTTTTTGGTTATATCTCAGGTTCTTGATATAGTAACGAGATACAATATACCAGTTATTAAGTCTAATCAAGCTCTATCAAAAAAACATTTTAAGAAAATCCGTTAAGTAACACAAATAAAAATTCAAATTCTCTATGATTTTATAATAGTATAGATAACTACTTCTGCAGACTTCAACGCGCTTATTGTATAGATAGCTATTTAAGTGTTTCGGAACTCAAAACATTTGTCTTTTTTATAGATATTTTTCTGTTTGTTTGCATTTACTACAAAACCAATCTCGCGATTTATTTTTGTTAGATAGTTAGGTACCTATTTATTAGTCTTTTTACTGGCATATTATAATCTCACTACGATGTCGGGAATCATAATGAGGAAATAACCAAAGAGCTATCTTTTCTCTGCGGATAAGCGCGGGATCAAGAGCGCTTTTTTGCGTAGAGCGCTTGTTTATTTAGGTAATAACTTTTGATTAAACTTAAAAACTATTATACTTTTACCTCACTAATATAGAGGAACATGAGATGTAAGCTAGTCTAGCTTTTGCTAGCGGCGACAAGTTTGCATTATCTAGAAATAAGTAATTTTTACGTAGTTTTACTTACTTATCATCACGCCATCACCCTTACAGGGTAGGCAGAGAGAACAGAGTGCCAAAAGACTATATTCTTGCTAATGAAAAGCTTTTACTACTTACAAATGAAAAGATCGCGATCATTACAGTTCCAGCTCTTACGAAACAACAAAAACAGCAGCTCACGACTGTGGGCCACTCGTCCATGAACTTCATGTTGATAGATTTATTATATATCATGTTATGAACAAATAACCTCTATTCATGTGACCTTATTTATTGTATTTCATTTAAAATGTTAATTCATACTTAATTTTAATAAATTATTGTTCAAAATGTTTTGACATTTTTCTGACAGGAGTTGTAGTATGTATTATGCAGTATTATGTCCATTACATTATATATTACTCTTTATAGCTACTATTAGCAGAGATAATGCATCATTATTACTACTAAACATGGACCTATCACCATGTTACTTCCATGCTGCTAAACAAACATGTATAGGCATTTTAGATCTATTTCTTTTAGCAATTGTCATGCTCCGCTACTTTTTAAAGTATAAATTATTTGTGGATAAAGAAAAAGAGATATTTAGTAGGGGCCGGAATCGAACCAAGTCGTAAGACAAATGTGATTAAGAATTTGGGATGATCGAAGGATCAGTAGGGTAGCTCAGTGGTTTAGAGCACTTCCCCGGATTGGAAAAGATGCGTGGTTCGATTCCCGCCCCTACTAAAAATCTCTTTTTCTTTATTCACAAATAATTTATACTTTAATAAAACATGTATAGGAAGGATGTTTACGTTGGTTTACGGTAACCTTCGGATCAAAAGGAACTATAATAAATTAGTGGATCGACAGAGGTAGAGTTCCTTGTTCGACAGACGTTGTCCTGTTCGAAAATTGGCGTTTCGTTATAAAGGAGTAATTTGTTTCAGTTACTAATAATAGGAGAGCCGACGATGCTAAATGGGGATTTACTTGAGCATCATAGATACCTATTGGGTTGCAAAGCTTAGATGATAAGAAGAAAAGAATGTTATATCATGTATCAAATATGTAAAAAAATACTGTTGCATGGACATACTCGAGCGCGTCAGATATTGATAGCATCAATGTCCTACGTATTTTTAATAATGTACGTAAATTAATCTGATCGTTTTCATGATGAGCCTTTTAAAGTCCACAGCTGGACATAAGCCTCCCCAAGAATGGAGGATAGTGCCGTAATCGCCACGCTTGGCAGGCGGGTTGGCGATCGCAGTGGATGTTGTTAATACGCGAAGTAGTGCTGCTGCCCACTCCCTCGGCATTCCCTTAGTCGGCTTGTACGACTCCCATGGGTGGAGAGGGGTGGGACAATTCTAAAGCTGGCCCCGCACGGCACTAATAAGCAAGGGTTGAAAAAATAAAATTTAAAAAAAATGTAATCGAGCGCGTCTGATTTTCTAAGGGGATGTTAAGTGAACCTAAAAAAAGTTCTCATTCAATAATCTGACGATTTTGATGTGACGCAAACAGCGCGTCAGATTAAGTTATATATGGTTCATCTTTATGTCCTAGACATGCTGTCTCATAATCTGACGATTATCTAGAGAGGAATTCGCCTAATAATTCGCCTATTAATTATAAGCAATTTTTTTTTTATTTTCAGTCATTGATCTTAATTAATTGAAAAGCTCAGGAAATAGCATGCAAATAAAAAAGTGTATGTTTTTAAGTAGAATACTTGTATTTATAAGAAAATAATAAAAAAAGACAATTTTTTTTTTATAATTATTTGATTAATTAATCATGATCTTCATCGGTAGAATCATCTTCCTCTTCTGGCTCGATTTTATCCTCAGATTATCCGTATATATATTATTTATATTATTATACGTATCTGTAACAAGAAATCATTAAAATACTTAACAATATTTTTTTGTTATGAATAATATGTTTTTTTATTTTTGGAGAAAACATATACCTGATTCTGAAGTATCCTCAAGAATATCAGGTGTTATGAGTACATCTTCATACGCTTTCGGCAATTGATCACCTGCAAACCAGATCATTTTAAACTTTCTGTCGACAACGAATTTTTGCTACTTCGGCTTGTGGAAATCGTCAGATTATATATTTTTCGTTATCCTTGAATTATTTCCTTCAAAATATAAAAAAAATTTGCCATGCTCGAGAATGTCAAGATATCGTTTTTTTGCAGCTTTGTAACCCTCCCACTCCCTTTCGTCACGCTCAAATCGTCAGATTCTGAGGCGCTTTAATATTTCTGACCATCGATTTTTTTTTACTAATCTGATGGGCTGCCCTAGACGCACGTCACTATATAGAGGGCTTATATGTATATGGTACAGCTACTCAGCAGGATGCAAGGTATCCTCCCTTATGTTAATCTGCCGCGCTCGAGTAAATCCCAAAATCCCTTCTGCGGCTCTACTATAATATACCCTACTATAAGGATATTATTTCATAAAAAATGGGGTTGTTGGTGTGAAGCCTTGTTATGTTTTTATATTAGAATAAATTGAATAATAAATCCTAAGTTGAATAGAACCCTATAGCGACGCCACTTACCAGATCCAATTGTGAGTCTATACCATCCTTGAATCCACTTAGAAATTGTTACGATGTAACCGATCAATTACTAAATAAATTATAAAGTTGCATATTCAATTGATACCGGATACGATATCCGCAAACTTAAAATACGCGCGGTTGCCTAGGCCCCCTACCCAGTTAGATTATCGCCAATGGGTCACATGATTCCACTCCCACAAAGGCCAGAATCTCATTATATTACCATATATGGCCAGCATGCGATTCCGGATGCGAGCAGAGTACGCCAGGGTTCGAGAACGTTCTATAGCTACTCCAATCGCAAGCGTATGGATAGGAAAAGTTCTAGAACAAAAAAAAATCTACCAATGAGCAGGCCGGACGCAATGCGCGAGAGTGAGATGGCAAGAATAATCTTAGAAGGGGGTACTATCAGAAAAAATATAAGAGACGAGAGTGGGTAGAATCTTTTTCTCCAGAGACCACCACGCCAACTCAGCCGGTCAACTCCGCAGCCGATGTCCAACGACTCGCCGCAGAGCTTGCCACTTGCATCGGGGACGCCTTGGCGGCGGCAAGAAGATCCGCCACACCACATCGGGAGCGGCTGCCGCCCCTCCCATCGCACATCAAGGCAATGATTGCCGACAAGCGATGACTCAGAAAGCAGTGGCAAGCTACCAGATGCCCTAGAGTGAAGACCGAGTTAAACCGGCTCGCGGAGAGAGTGAAGGGCGAGTTGCGGGCCCACACCGCCGAGAGCTGGGAGAACTTCATTAACGCCGCCGGGGACGACTAGCCGTCCGTCCATCGTTTGTGCCGCCGCCTCTCGAGTACCCCAGCTCCGGTACGGTCCCTGCTTCACAGCGACGGGACCGTAAGGTATAGAGCAGCAGACCGAGCGGAAATCTACGCCGCCCACCTTGAGCGCCTGTTCCGACCGAACCCTACTGCGGATACAGCACATGCCGCAGCAGTCGAGCAGCACCTTCGGGACTATTTCACCCAGCCGATAGCTCCCGAAGAGGATCCCATCTTCTTCTCCCCGGGGATGGTGCAGCAAGCGATTCGCCAGGCCCCTTCCAGGAAGGCGAATCTCAAACGCAGTGCTGCGCCGCCTGCCACAACGTACCGTGGCGGCGTTGACGCGCCTGTTTAACGAAATTCTGCGCACCGGCACCTTCCCCACTGTATGGAAGGAGGGCCGGATTGTTATGCTGCCCAAGCCGGGGAAGAACACTATGAAGCCCTAGAGCTATCGGCCCATCACCTTGCTGCCTTGTGTCTCGAAGGTGTTCGAAAAACTCCTGCTACGGCATCTAATACCTCACATTCAGCCTCGACCAGAACAATTTGGGTTTCGGTCGGAACACTCCACGACTCTCCAGCTGTCGAGGGTACTGCACCGGATTACGGTAGCCCGCAATAAGCGCGAGCATGCCGTTGCAGTATTCCTCGACATGGAAAAAGCGTTTGACAGGGTATGGCACTCCGGTCTGCTGTTCAAGCTGTCAACATCACCGACACCCCGTCGCACTGTGAAGGTGGTCTCCGCCTTCCTGCACCAACGGACCTTCCGAGTGGCGGTGGACGGGGAACTCTCCTCATCTCACCCCATAGCTGCTGGAGTTCCCCAGGGCAGCTGTCTATCGCCTGTGTTGTATGTATGCTTCACCGATGATATCCCGGCCGCAGCCGGGACCGATGTCGCGCTGTATGCTGACGACGCGGCGTTTATTACCACCAGTATCCGCACATACCACGCCGCGTCTAAGATGCAGCGCACCCTTGATCTCCTGCCCTCCTGGCTGCTGAAGTGGCAGCTGTTGGTGAATACGGGCAAGACACAGGCGATAGTCTTTACAGAAAATCAGAGGATGCCACCGCCACTCTCTCTACAGGGAGTGGACTTGAATTGGACACCCACGGTCAAATACCTGGGTGTCACCATCGACCGCCGCCTCACGATGCGGAAGCACGTAAATAACGTCGTGGCCCGCGTGCGCGCAACCCACGCGCTCCTGCAGCCCGTATTCTCGTCCCGCCTCCCCTTGCATGTCAAGCTGGGTGTGTACAATCTATACGTGCGCAACCGGTTGACTTACGCCGCCCCGGCTTGGTTCGCCCTCACTAGCGAGTCGAGCCGCAAGCCCCTGCGCACTCAGCAGTCGCTGACGTTGCGCACCATTGTTGCCGCTCCTCGCTACGTGAGGAATGATGTGATCAGCCGGGACCTTAGGGTCGAGAGCGTGGACGATTTCGTCAGCAGACTTGCTGCCAACTTGTTCGGGCGCGCGGACGCCTCGTCCTGGGTTCACATCCGGGACCTGGCGCCGCTGCACGCTCGTCCCCCCGATAGAAGACGGCTGCCGCGCGACCTCCTCGCGCCTCCACCGACGCCTCCGCCGTGACGGTGGCACCCCGCCAAAATATTAGAAGACTCCTCGGGCTCGGTCCACTCCCTGCCCTTCTTCTACGACAACCAGCCGCGTTACTGCGCGGCCCCATGGAGACGGCTTCCGTCCCCGCACCGAATACTCAATGCCCCTGCGCCCGTGGCCCCTACGCCCGTGACACTTGCGCATACTTCTCCAGCAGTATGCGTACTGTGTCCGGGTGCCGCTGGTCCCGATCGCGGGGCACCACAACAAAAGAAAAACAATTCTCCAAAATCAGCCAAAATCTTAAAGCGGCCCCCTCCGTTAAGTCACCGCCGTTGGCGCTGGTCGCCCGCAGCTGGACCTCCCCCGGGTCAACCGGGGGTCTCATCCGGCTCGGGTTGACCGCCACCTGGTGTGAAGACTCGGATTGAGGCTGCTGAAGACACCCCCAGGACCACCCATTGTTCAGTGGGTGAGAAGGAAGACCTCTGTCAGGGGGCAACCGCCCCGAAACAGATTCCGCCCTCCACCCAAATGGAGGAGTGAAGCACCGTGGTAATCTTTTTCTCTGACTCTCAATTATTGTGTGTGTCAAGGCAGATAACACTGCGTAAATTACTATAGTAATATATATAAAACATTTTTTGCCTAGGGCATTTGAAAGTAAAAGTGTTTGACTAGGAAACCCCAAAGGTACGTTTTATAATCCATTCTATTGTAGTACTCTCTTGTTTCGTTTTACTTTATTAGTATAATCATATTTGGAAAGTAGATGTTTATCATTCGTGTTGGAGCAAGGCTCTACCACTAAAATAAAATTTAAAAAAATAATGTTTTTTGGAAAATTAACTGAACGAAAGCAAAAAAACTGTTTTAAAATCCGTTGATTGATTATGAAAAAGATATCGGAATAACAGACAGGTAAGGCGCCGATGGCGACTTTATACTATTTGTTTAGTAAGGGAAAGTCGGGTAGCCGGACGGCGGGTAGCCCCGGACATTCCAATTTCTAAGAAACTAAATGCATTGCATACAAAATTCGTTATTGTAAATGTGTGTCCTTTAAAGTAGAAAAAAACACAATTCAGTTGCAACTTGAGCGGCGAGAAAATTAGTCATGAGTGAATATTTTGTTCCCGACAAGAAAATTTCGTCGCTCCTGTCAAAATTCATCACCAGGTTATCAAGTACAATACGTAAGTGTCCATTCTTGTATATCGCTCAATGGTTTAAAATATTCTATATATTTAAAGGTTCTAATAGTGATTCTAACAATTGTTCTACAATTTGAGAGATATGTTTAAAAATGTTACATGCAAACGATCGGGTACCCCCGGACGCGCTAATGTTAGGTACTCAGACATGGTTTTATGTTTTGGATATATGTATATATTGCGTATTGTTTTAAAAAACTATAATCGTATCATTTGTTATCTTTTTGCTTATATATATGGAACGTATCTTAAAATGTTGTTACTGTCGTTGCATAAAGACTTGGAATATCCCGAAATTTAAGGGAAGAAACAGTGAAAGATAAAAATGGGGTAAAATAAATTGAAAGAAGCAAGGGATAGTGGAGCAACTGGGCCCATGACGATTGTGTTCATATAGATCATCGAATTTTTATTGTAATTTTGATGTTTGTAAGGACAAATAACGTCTGGGAAACCATTGATTACTATGTCCGGGGCTACCCGCTGTTTCTTGAGACGCCAAAAAATAGATCAATATTGTTCTCAGAATATTCCTTTAGAAAAGTGTTGTTTAATTTATACAAGGTATTTTTTTAACCAGTGCGCAAAGTTTTTTTGGTAGTTCTTTATCAGTAATAGAACACATTTCCATTAATTGTTAAACCTGTTTTTTATTTTTTTATCCTACTTGAAATCAGTAAAATATGGACACCAATCTTAAGAGCAGCTTGAAGCTTTATTTTATGATTTTGATGGGCCTAAGTCGATGAAAGTAAGAAAGAAAAATTGGAGCTACTCTTGCAAATAACTCCAAGCCACGACCTAAACTCAAAAAGTTTAGATCGAACCTGATAAAATTAGCGGTCAGTAACCCGCATAGATACCTACGCGTCGGTGCATTGAACGAGAGCCAACGTAGGTGTTTACAGAAGCTAGCGAGTCGTGTGACCATAAAATCTGTTTCATAAGTAAACACCTTTCTTTAGCGATAATTTTATTTTTTAGTACTAAGACATATTATATTTTGATATAAAAATACGTGTTTATTAACCTTAAGTATATTTTCTAAACATTTGCGCACTCGTTAAAAAATTACCCTTTATAGTAGTAGAAGTCCTAATTTTATGTTAAAGTATAAAATAAAGACAGATAGGAGGCGGCTATTTCTGGGTCACAAATGTAAATAGACGAAATATGCCTCAAAAAAATTGTTACCTTTTTCTATTCAAAATATAGAAAATATCAACTTAACATCCTATCAAGAAATTAAGAAAAATAAAAAGAAGTTATAGTATCGAAAATACAACCTGAGCACAGAAAACAGTGACATTGCGACAAATAATGGAAGTAAATACTACTTAAACTAGAAAAAAAAAACTGAGAAAAACTACGTACAAACTCAGACTAACAACAAAGTAATTAGTACTTCCATGTGTCATATTCTATTTTTTTTTTTCGTTTTGACTGATGTCTGATCTAGTTATCTATGCTGTGCGTCATCTCTATTTTTTATTATTATTTATATCTTTATATTGATTTTATCCTTGATTACTGCTATTTATTTATGGATTTCTGTTTTTGCTTAATTAATTACCCTTGCTATCTTACTGAACACAGAGAAACAAGCTTACACAACTGGCTTGGACTCTATTATGTTGGATGTTATGGCCGTTCTATTGTGTAAATTGTGCATAAGACACTAGTCGCTTTAATGCAATGGGACGCCGAATCCGAATAGCCAAGCTACCCCCTAAATCGGAATGGTGATTTGGTAAATATGAAGTTATTACCAGTGCAGTTTCATTTCTTTACAAATTAATTTTTTTGGGCCCAAGAATGTATGAAAGCGTATCTATCTTCTTTCGATCCTTTGTTTTTTTATTTGCAATTTACTCAAGTGCTCGGGGCTACCCGATCTTTCCTACATATATATTACATATATACTATATTATATAGATTATGTTTATAATGATACTATTCGTTAAACATAAGATTGAGATAATGACAAATATTTCAACAAATATATCCTTATTTTTTTCACTGTCAATGATTATAAGGCTATATTAAAATCTTAAGACGTACACATAACCTAAGACATGGGCAGATAATTAATATTCTGAGGATATATTTATGATCTATTTGGATGCAAATTGACTAGGATCGTGCCTCGGGGCCTGACCGATGACATAAACTTGCGACTTCGCGTTTTATAAAATTCTAAAACAATTTCATAATCCTATTAATATTACAAATGTAAATGACTATTTTTTTCAATGTTATAGATGGAAAAATAGCTGAACAGATTTGGACAAAATTTGACCCACAGATTGTTTATTACATAGATTTAACATACAGGATTTTTATCCGGAATAATTGTTAGGTTCCTGTATGATTATTAAAGACTAGCCTTTGCCCGCGGCTCCGCTGCAGCCAAAAGCTAGTTTTTAGGTTATATCTCAGGTTCCTGATATAGCAGCAGGATAAAATGTATACCAGTTGTTAAGTCCAGTCAAGAGCTATCAAACAAAAAAAGCTGCATCAAAATCCGTTCAGTAGTTTTTGCGTGATGCGCAAACAAACAAAAAGATAAACATTAAACACAAAGTGAAAAATGTGAAATCGAAAATAACAGTTAGGAGCAGGATTTGAACCTGCATCTTCTGGATACCGTCCAGATGCTTTACCAATTCAGCCATCCTGACAATTGCTCCTGACTGCTAATTTCGATAACACATCATACTTAACGTCTTTGGGTGACGCCTGCGCCATCTGTCGGAAGTATTTTCATACATTATACCGACCAGGTAAACTTAATTTTACAATTAAGATTTTACCTAATAATGACGCAAACCCTTTAAATATTTAGATATTTTTATATATATTTTTAGCATTTGACATGCTTAGCACTATACATTAAACACAAAGTGAAAAATGTGAAATCGAAAATAACAGTCAGGAGCAGGATTTGAACCTGCATCTTCTGGATACCGTCCAGATGCTTTACCAATTCAGCCATCCTGACAATTGCTCCTGACTGCTAATTTCGATAACACATCATACATAACGTCTTTGGGTGACGCTTGCGCCATCTGTCGGAAGTATTTTCATACATTATACCGACCAGGTAAACTTAATTTTACAATTAAGATTTTACCTAATAATGACGCAAACCCTTTAAATATTTAGATATTTTTATATATATTTTTAGCATTTGACATGCTTAGCACTATACATTAAACACAAAGTGAAAAATGTGAAATCGAAAATAACAGTCAGGAGCAGGATTTGAACCTGCATCTTCTGGATACCGTCCAGATGCTTTACCAATTCAGCCATCCTGACAATTGCTCCTGACTGCTAATTTCGATAACACATCATACTTAACGTCTTTGGGTGACGCCTGCGCCATCTGTCGGAAGTATTTTCATACATTATACCGACCAGGTAAACTTAATTTTACAATTAAGATTTTACCTAATAATGACGCAAACCCTTTAAATATTTAGATATTTTTATATATATTTTTAGCATTTGACATGCTTAGCACTATACATTAAACACAAAGTGAAAAATGTGAAATCGAAAATAACAGTCAGGAGCAGGATTTGAACCTGCATCTTCTGGATACCGTCCAGATGCTTTACCAGTTCAGCCATCCTGACAATTGCTCCTGACTGCTAATTTCGATAACACATCATACTTAACGTCTTTGGGTGACGCCTGCGCCATCTGTCGGAAGTATTTTCATACATTATACCGACTCGATTTCACATTTTTCACTTTGTGTTTAATGTAAAGTGCTAAGCATGTCAAATGCTAAAAATATATATAAAAATATCTAAAAAGATAAACAGACAAACAGACAAAAAATCTAAAAAACATCGTTTTGTGTTTAGGCACGCCTTTGTAACCTAATTCAGTTATTTTTTCTCAAATATCTTAAATGTACAGACACAGCTCTGTTACAGCTTTATAATAGTACTAGCTTTTGCCATCGGCTCCGCCGCAGCCATAAGCTAGTTTTTGTGTTATATCTCAGGTTTCCGATATAGTAGCGGGATAAAATATATACCAGTTGTTAAGTCTAATCAAGAGCTATCAAACAAAAAAAGTTGCATCAAAATCCGTTCAGTAGTTTTTGCGTGATGCGCGAACAAACAAACAGACAAACAGACAAATAATCTAAAAAAAAACGTTTTGTGTTTAAACACGCCTAATTCAGTCATTTTTTCTCAAATATCTTAAATGTACAGACATAGCTCTGTTACAGTTTTATAATAATATAGATAGATATATACATGTAGGTACTACAGGATGTATCTTTTTTTTATATGGCTAGGGTTACGGCCCACCTGATGGTAGGTGGTAACCTACACTCATAGACTGAACTCGTCTCTGAACTTTGACAATTTTTTTTTAAATTTTCATTTGGTTGTACCACTGTGTAGGAAAAATTTACAGACATTCAGTTGTGTTTTTGAACATAACAAAATAAATATAGAACGGATTTTGATGTTTTTTTTTGGCTCGATGGCTCTTAATTAACTTTGAAAAATAGACTAAAACGTTTTATCCCTCTACCATATGGGGAAGCTGATATATAACCTAAAAACTAGTTTTTTTCTGCAGCGGTGTGCGTATGTATAGTTCCCTATACAACTTCGGCTGAATTGCTGCCCGTGTGGTGACGGACTAAGAATACAAGTGTCACTACCCCATTCTTTCCCACGGGTGTCGTATGAGGCGACTAAGAGAAGTAAGCAATTATCACCCATTGCGTTACTGATGGTAGGGCTGAGTACCAAGTGGGAGTACTCACTTGCTATTGGGCCCGAGCGGGTTGGTACCACCACCTCCTGTGCGACCGGCCATGAAGCAAATCGGTGTGCTTTGGTTGTAGCAGGAGATAGCCGTTAACTCTTGCATTTCATGTTTGTGAAATAAAATGGTGAGCAGCGCGGTAGCGCCTTGACAATACTTTCGGTATAGTTGAATCCATGAGCGAAGGTTACTATTTGCCATCAGGTGGGCCGTGGCTAGTCTGCCACCATACGCAATAAAAAAAGAATTACGTTGAAAAGTCGCAAGTCTGCTCCGTAATCTTGACCGTGTTGCTGACATAATTTTGATGAATCTCGAAATGTAAATGAGGCATTTCAGGCGTCTAGTGGCTGAGTATGCAAATGTATGATAATGCGAAGCGCAATGAAGGTAGCTTATTTAGTACCTTCTTGGCCGTACTAAAGAAATTCGGATAACCGAGTTAACTTAATATATATATTAGCAAAAAAATGCGGTCGAAATGCGATCTCTGCGGAGAATCTGTGGAGTGAGGCTGACTGACCGCATTCGTAACAATGACGTAAGAGAGCGAGTAGGTGTGAAAGAGAGTATTGGTGTAAAGATGCGAAAGGGAATGCTCCGATGGTTCGGACATGTGGAAAGAATGCCGGACGAGCGACTGGCTAAGAAGATATACAATGCGAAAGTGGAAGGATGTAGGTATAGGGGGAGACCGAGACTTACCTACCTAGACCAAATTGGTCATGTATTGAAGGAAGGTGGAGTCAGGAGTCTCCGAAACCGGCGAGCGTGTTTGAAGAGAGTTATGAATGTTGAGGAAGCGAGAGATGTATGCAAGAATAGAGCCTCTTGGCACTCTGTTCTCTCTGCCTACCCCGCAAGGGAAATGGCGTGATGATAAGTAAGTAAGTAGTGAGTTAACTTGTTTCTTAAAATTTACCTTTAGGCAAAAGTGAGGTTGTTTTACTATTATTATCTATCCTTACGATCGCAACGGTTAATAAAACTAACGATTCGAAATATTTATCCTAGTAATATTGTAAATTTAAATTTTTTTACATGTTTGGGTTTTTGTATGTTTAGATGTTTGTACGTTTGTACGTAATTCTTACCACGCAAGGGAGATAGCGTGATGATAAGTAAGTAAGGACGTCATTCAAGCCTAAACGACTGAGCTTTGACGTGAGAAATTTGGCAGTTAGATAAGACCTAATCGCGAAAAAATAAGTTAAAAGATACCCATTTATCGTAAATGAACTAACAATTAATAGGATTTGAACTGATAGAGAGTTCCTGTGGGCCTAGATGACTCTATGGACTTAACAGACGAAGGCGAGGTAGAAGCCAGAAACAAAAATATTCCCTGTTGTACACATTAGTCATTATTAAAAAGCTTTTGCCCGCAGCTTCGTACGCGTAAACCAAATTTTAAATGTAATCAAGAGCAATCAAAAAAATAAGTTTCAAAGTCCGTTCATATATTATTTGTTTTTAGGTTATATATCGGGTTCCCGATAAAACGTATACCAGATTTTAAGTCTAATCAAGAGAACTCAATCAAAAAAATTTTAATTAAAACCCGTGCAGTAGATTTTGTGCGATGCGCGAACAAATATACAGACAGACAGACAAAAATTCTAATAATTGTTGTTTGGGTTTCTGTGGCTCTAATAAAGACCCATATTAATTTTCCTTCGATATCTCCAATGTACAGACATCGACTTGTTATAATTTTATTATATGTAGGTATATCAATTAAAAAGTAAAAAGATATTCTTAAAGTGCGAAAGTGGAAGGATGTAGGTATAGGGGGAGACCGAGACTAACCTACCTAGATTATATCATTCGGGAATAGCGCGTTGATAAGTAAGTATATTTTTGTAGTAAAATTTTTATTACAAATACCATTTTCATGTATTTTGATTAGGATTGGACACATAATTATAAGCATCTCCAATTATTATGGCGGCTATTTTGAAATTTGCCATCTTAATTATTTTTTAATTTCATGTAAAAAAAGCATCCTCTTCATCATGAAACAGAAAGAAATAAGTAACCGGGGGATGATACTCAAAATTTAAATATAGAGAGCCCTTCGATCAGATCGAAAAGACAGTCCTATCAAACGCTCACTAGACTGTTTATCGTTCGACGTAATTCAATAATTAAAACACCTATAATATTATAGCACCTATAGCTATATACTATACAATGTAACTTACGATTACCGCTTAAATATATCAACAGTATGTATATGCAAAGTGCCACTTAGCAATGTTGCTACACTTAGATGCCAGATATTGCTTTACCTTAATTGTAAATTTCGCGCGGTTTCCTCGCAAAGTTGCCACATTATCTTATGATGTTCACCATTAAGGTAAGCCGTTACCAGGTAATTTCTTTTTTAATATATTTTTTTTTATAATAAATTCAAGATATTGCGTTAATCTATTCTATATGCAAAGTATCGTGTTTGTTTATTCAAGTATATAGAAGATATTACTATATTATTTTTTCTATTTTTCGGTTGTGTTTAACGGATACACGAGCCGTGTGGGGCCGGCACCAAGAATAGCTCCACCCTGTCTCCTCCTATGGGAGTCGTAAAAGCCGACTAAGGGATTACCGGAGGACCGAGCAGCAGCGTTCCCCTGTGTACTAAAAACATCCACTGCGATCGCCAACCCGCCTGCCAAGCGTAGCGATTATGGTAAAACCCCCATTTTGGGGAGGCCTATGTCCAGCAGTGGGCGATGAAAGGCTGATGGATGGATGGATTAACGAATAAAAGTTTTATATTTCGCAGCTTGGAGGAGGTTGATTAAAGATTGGATCCTTGTTACCCTTAGATATTGTTACCAAATACTCTGTAATAGTTTAAAGAAACTTATTGTGTACTTATCCAAAAAGGGAGGTTATAATATAAGGTGTCATTTACTCTTAGATTAGAATATAAGGTGTCATGTATGCATATGAGTTCGTTTATTGTACCATAACTCTTAAGTGCCTGAGCAGATTTGGAGATATCTATGAGTCATACCACTGTTAAACTCTGGACGGTTTGTGTGTATCATTCACCATTATGTACCTAATATAAATAATTAAATATTCAAGGACATTTTACAAAACGTCCTCTGGTCCCAAACTAAGCTTAACGCTTGTGCTATGGGTACCAGATTACGGATATAATACATATATTTTTTTTTTGTAAATACATTGAAAATACCCAGACGCAATACAAATATCTGTGTTAACAAATAATTGTCCTGAGTGGGAATGGAACCCGATTCGGAACATCGGTAGTGTAACCGACTTCCGTGAACGAGGTCGTTGTGCACGAAAGTCGGTTACACTACCGACTACGCCACGAGGCCCGTCAATATTTGTTGTATTATAAAATAAATAAAAAAAAACGGTATAGTTAGAATCTTTATAATCAATGAAATGATACTGACAATAACTTTTCGAGAAAACATCAATATGTCTTCTGTAAGATTTTCATGCACATGACACCTAAAAATATTAAACTCCTTTTTTGGGCAATCGCGTAAAATGAAAGCTGTGTGTTACATTTAAGATATAGAAAAAACTAGCTGTTTCCCGCGGCTTCGCTCGCGCAAATAAATGTATATTGAAATAGGACCGATTTTGATAAAAAATACTGTCTCTTAATAATAATAATAATCAAATATTTATTTTCTCACCACCATTTCGTAATGTTACACATTTTTAGAATATTACATAACAAAATATTGTATATTGTGGGAGACTGGTGCCTAAACTAAGCTTTAGGCCTGTATTTCAGGACACCAGGTCCCCACCCCTTATAACATATTTCATAAAAATAAATAAAGCAACCCTTGAAATTGTAGGTAATACAGTGCAACGGTATTACAGTACTCGGGGTTGGAACTTCATTACTGAAATGCTAGATGGCGTTGAAGTTGCTAGATTTTGAGATTTTGTTGTATCAAGTTGCATCAAAATCCGTTCAGTAGTTTTTGCGTGATGCGCGATCAAACAAACAGATAAACAGACAGACAAAAAATCTAAAAATAAACGTTTTGTGTTTAGACACGCCTATATAGCCTAATTCAGTCATTTTTCCTCAAATATCTTAAATGTACCGACATAGCTCTGTTATAGCTTTATAATAGTATAGCATTTTGAAGAAACTTTTTTGTTTGATACCTACGAAGAAACTTGATAATAATGTTACATTAAGAAAATCAATATTTCATCAGATTTTCAGTTTAATTGGACATGAAATTATATTGTTAACAATTAATTGACTTCTCTCGCTGAGAGGGTCGTAGCCACAAGTAGGACTGACAGCCACTACCACAATGTAAGGCCGAGTTTTATGGTACAAGTGACAAGCGTAACGATAATTGTTTTTATATTATTGTTTTCATATTCCATTTAAAAATATACATCACTTTATTGATATTGCTCTATCTAATACTAATATATATAAAACATTTAAAAAAAAAAAGAAAACCGTCTTCAAGTGCACCCAGGAACTAAAAAGCAATAAATAATTGGTATTTAGATACAATTTCTGTGCTAGACACCTACTGATGTGTTTGAAGACGGTGCCAAAATTTTTTAAATGTTATCTAAGTATTTATTATGAATTGTTTTTGTTACTTTTGGCCTTGTGTATACAATTATTTTAGATATTTAAAATACTGCTCCGATGTCGATGAAATTTAAATGGGACCATTAAGAAATAAACTCCTTTCAAACAAAAAACGAATTTTGCAAATCCATGAACATATGATGGAGTTATGCTCGAACATACATAAAAAAAAACATCCGAATTGATAACCTCCTCCTTTTTTTTAAGTCGGTTAATAATTGTCGTGTCACAGTGTTTGTCGCCATTCTCCTCCGAAACGGCTTGACCGATTCTTATGAAATTTTGTGTTTGTATTTTGTAGGTTTGAAAATAGGATGTTAACGGTATGCGATAAGGGTAGCCCGCCCCAAAATTACAATATAATTTGTAATTTTAATTTTTTTATGGTTTGATATTAAAAAATACATGCAATCCTAATTTTTCACTTTTCTACTGCCAACCCCTACTTTTTAATAGCGATATTAGTACTTTAATAATTTTCATTGCAAAATATTCACGAAAAAAAATATGGCGGTACGAAGTTTGCTAGTAATATAGAAATAGCTAAAGCTAAAACCAAGGATTGTAAAGGCCATGGTATCGAGTTTGATAGCTAGATTGAGATTGTTTGATTTGTTAGCTTTCACAAAATAACTACAGTACTCAACCGGTGATCACGAAATAGGTATAGTCCAGAATCCTGAAAAGTATACGAGGAGGGATCAAAAAGTAGTGAGAATAAGATAGAATATAATGACTATTGATAACTAAATTATTTATTTTTCTACATAGTCTCCGAGTCTCGCTACACACCGAGTCCAGCCCTTTTCCAAGGCTACAATCCCTTTAAAAAAAAAAGTTTTGTCTTGGTCCTGCAAAAAGCTCTCCACGGCATCCATCACCTCGTTATCGTCTTCGTACCTGTTTCCCCTTAAGTATTCTTTCAATTTGGGGAACAGGTAAAAATCGGGGGTGGTCAACCAATTCGAAGCCAGCTTGCTGAATGGCAACCATCGCAACTGGCGACCTGTGAACGGGTGCGTGTCGCGATGAAACAGCACGCCCCTTCGAAGTTTCCTTCTCCTTTTCTCTTTGATGGCATTCCTCAACTTGGGAACTAAAGCTGCATAATATTGGCCTGTAATAGTGGTTCCACGCTCCAGGTAATCAATCAACAATATCCCTTCTGAGTCCCAAAATATTGAGGCCATAACCTTGCCAGCCGATGCCACGGCACGAAACTTCTTCGGGGTCGGTGATGATGGCCGTTTCCATTGCGAAGATTGCTGTTTTGTCTCGGGATCAAAATGATGGACCCATGTTTCGTCCATTGTTACGAAACGAGACAAAAAGTTTTCAAAATCTTCTTGAAACTTGTCCAACAATATCTTCGAAATGTCAAGTCGATTTTGTTTCTGACTGTCGGTTAACATTCTCGACACCCATCTTGCGGAGACTTTTTTCATATTCAAAGATTGTTTCAATATGGATTGATTACTTCCATATGAAATGCCCGTTTCTTGAATTAAGTATCGGATGGTAACTCTTCGATCGCTCAATACAATTTTCTCGACTTTCGCAACATTTTCTTGGGGTGACTGACGTCGATGGACGGCCGCAACGATGTTCGTCTTCTGTGCTCGTTCTCCCTACTCGAAATTGAGAAGCCCAGCTTGCAACAGTGGAATACGGCGGAGCAGACTCTCCTAATGTTGCCTCCAAATCGCAATGAATCTCTTGCGTCGTTAACTTTTTTAAACAGAGGTATTTAATAACGGCTCGCGCTTCGTTTTTCTCCATTTTCGAGAACACGTTCCGACACGAAGCAAACAAATGACTACATTCAGAAAAAAACAAAAGAAACTCGAAGATTTTTTTCTTTATTAATATTACAAATATGTATCTGAGCTATGCCTGCCAGTATTTTTTTTTCTTACCAAGGAGTATGTCGTTCTCACTACTTTTTGGATCCCTCCTCGTATAATTTAAAGTACAAATTATTTGTGAATAAGGAAAAAGAGATTTTTGTACAAGCGGGAAAAATCTGGCAAAGTGCTCTAAGGTTTTGATTCTCTTTTTCCTTATTCACAAATAATTTGTACTTTAAAAAGTAGCGGAGCATGTCAAATGCTAAAAAAAATCTGGAAAACGGTTAATCCTAAAGGCCACCCCTGCAACTTCCCGCTAATGTTATACTTAAGCGCTCAAAATTGCACTTCTTACGTTTTTGAGCTCTTCGAGCTAAATCTCTATCAGACTTTTGAGGTCGAAGAGCTAATAAAACACTATTCGTTGAATTTTCAAATCGCAATAACTTTTGAAATGAACCGATTAGTAGTTTACTACATTCAATGCAACTTTTTAAGCTCTTTGAAGAATCTTAAAGTTCGAACTGGTCAGACTGAAAATTTCATAGAAATTCTGAAAAATAATAATATTTTTTTCAATTTTTTCCGACAACGATATCTCACGAATGAATTAACCGATTTTAACAGGACTGGCGGTGATCGACGTAATTTTTTGATGTTAAGAGCTAATTAGTTTTTAAAATCAATCGGTAAAACCATTTAAAAGTTATTCCAAAAAAACAGATTTGAAAAAAAATTGTAGTTTTTTTGATATTTCTCAAGATCTACCGGTTCGAATCGATCCGAATTGTATTAAAAATCTAAGTTTGGTCAAGTTCGAATGACATCAACCGCGATGAAATCGTTCAAGCCGTTCAAAAGTTATGAGACACATACATACATACAGACATCATCGCGGAAATATTTGGGGAAGCTTCCTAGGACCTCAAAACGTCAACATTAGTTGAAAACTCGATTTTCTAAAAACGGGATAAAACCATAGAGCTCTCGAAGTTAGCTCGAAGAGCTCAAAATGACACGAAAATTATAATTTTGAGCTCGTAGAGAGAGTAAATTAAAAAAAGCAATTTTGAGCGCTTAAGTATCAAATTAGTGGGAAGTTGCAGGGATGGCCTTTAGGGTCAACTGTTTTCCAGATGTTTTGCATAGTAATCATTAGTGATGTTTTTATGTTTTGAAATCCACGCGGATAAAATCTAGTTTGTAACGGTTTTTTTTTTAATTTTCATTTTAAGTATTTCTTATAGGCCGTGTGGGGCCGGCTTTAGAATTGTCCCACCCCTCTCTACCCACGGGAGTCGTAAGAGCCGACTGAGGGAATGCCGGGGGAGGAGGCAGCAAAACTCCCTCGAGCACCTCCTCGATTAACAACATCCACTGCGATTGCCAAGCTGCCTGCCAAGCGTGGCGATTACGGCATTATCCCCCATGACGGGAGCGCTCGTTGTAGTATTCTCTTGGGAAGGCCTATGTCCAGCAGTGGACTATGAAAGGCTGATGGATGGATTATTTCTTATGTATATTATTGTTTTATTGATTGTTATTATAGATTTTTCCTATTTTTATTGCAAACGGTGGCAAACGAGCAAACGGCCCACCTGATGGTAGGTGGTAACCGCCGCTCAAGGACTTTAGCAACACCAGGAGCACAGTCAAGCCGCCGCCAGCCGTGAATAAAGTACTCTTATCAAAGCTCTTTTAAAGAAGGATATATCTAGCGCTGGGGAAACACTGCAGCAGGGAGTTCATTTCAGAGCCTACAAGTGCGTGGTATAAAGGAGCGCTGGAAACGAATAGTCTTGGACGGGATCATTTCCAGGTGGTGTGGATGAACAGTACTACGACGTCTCGTGGTCCGGTGGTAAAAAGGGGATGTTGGTACCACCTCAAACAGTTCCTCAGAGCATTCTCCATTCAAGTGTCGACACAGAGAGACCCTAAGTCTCTGCCGCCCCAACGACTCCAGTCCATCCATGATTATCTTTTCTACAATCTCGAAGGTACTTTACGAAAACGCCAATTAATTTACCTCATTGTACAAAACGCCATAAGTATTTAACTTGGGCCAATCAATTTCTTCGCCTTAGGGCCAACCTCAGCATGATGGGCGAAATGAAGATGCGCCTGTTGATCAAGGAACATAAACTCTACCCTGTTGATCCCTACTTGTGTTGCGGTTTGGTTGGTTCAATGACTTGAGATTTGTTAAGTTTCGTTGTTTTAACTAGAATAAAAACATTTAATGATGTAGAACTGCGGATATGTTATGAAACTATAAATAAATAAATAAATATTTTTGATCTATATTTTTTAGCATTTGACATGCGTCCCTTCCAATCCGGGGAAGCGGTTCGATTCCCGCTTGTACTAAAAATCTCTTTTTCCTCATTCACAAATAATTTGTACTTTAAAAGTAGCTGAGCATGTCAAATGCTAAAAAATATAGATTAAAAATGTTTAAAAAAAAATCACGCCATCAAATAGTAGGAATTTTAATTGCAAAATTAAACTTACTATATTGGATTAATGCATGTAAATGCATTCTGATAGCTGGCGTTGGTCGTAAAGACAAATGTGACGAGGAGATTGGGATGACCGTAAGGTTGGTACGGTAGTTCAGTGGCTTAGAGCACTTCCCCGGATTGGAAGGGACGCGGGTTCGATTCCCGCTCGTACTAAAAATCTCGTTTTCCTCATTCACAAATAATTTGTACTTTAAATAAATAAACATTCACAGACATTTCAAACAACTTCCTCTGGTGCCAAACTAAGCTTAACGTTTGTACTATGGGCAACGTCCTCTGGTCCCAAACTAAGCTTAACACTTGTGCTATGGATGCCCATAATGATGAAATGATATTATTATTATGAATGAATATTTTTTTTTTTATTATTATTGTACTTGACACAACCGAGTGTGCCGAGGTAATAGTAGGGGTTTGAGAATGAAATAAGAACGCCGAAAATGTAGGAAGACACACGTATACACGATTGCGTTGGACGGAAGCAGCGCTAGCGCAAACCTCTCAATAAAACTGTCCTCGGACGACTGACGGCCACACATCACCTGAGTAGCGATACAGCGCTGATGCGAACCCCGAGGGTCCGCCGCCCCCTCGCGCGCCGCTTCCCTCCATCGCAAATCGTTGCAGTTTTTATTAAATTCAAAGTCAAGTAGGTACATAAAGTTAATAGGTATAGGTGCATATTTTAATAAAGTATCTTAGCCTATGACGTCATACGTCGTTAACATCCTCCCCCCTAGTGTCGTCACCACGACACTCATAATCGTTACATAATAATGGAACTACACGGGAAACTGAACGTTTTAACATACCACATCTTGTTCGTACGCTGACCACTCTGACTCTACCGTCAACGCCAGGATATACTGTCTCAATGATCCCTCTAGGCCAGACGTTACGCGGCATATTCGGATCGGCAATAACTACCAAGTCCCCAACCTTCAATTGCGCACCCTCACGATACCACTTGCTCCGAGGAAGTAAGCTGGGTAAAAACTCTTTCACCCATCTACTCCAAAATAGATCAGCTAACCGCTGAGCGATCCTCCACTGTTTTTTAAGATATAGATCACTATCGTCGAATAATCCCGGTACAGCTAAATTGGAAGAACATCCAATAAGAAAATGGTTTGGTGTCAAAGCTTCTCGAGTGTTTGGTTCTACAGAAACGTGAGTAAGGGGTCTACTATTAACAATGTTTTCTACCTCCGCTAAGAGAGTAACGAGCATCTCTTCCCTCGGCACTCTTTCCTTCAATACAATACGAAGAGCTGATTTAACAGTTTTAATTAATCGCTCCCATGCTCCTCCCATGTGTGGACTCATAGGCGGTATAAATCTCCAGTTGACACCCTTATTAAGAGCTTCAGATATGAGCGCGTCCCTATTCAATTCAAGAAAAGATTTCTTTAACTCGGTATCGGCGCCTCGCATATTCGTTCCGTTATCGGAAAACATCGTATGAGGCGACCCGCGGCGTGCCGACATACGGCGCAGTGCCATAATCAGTGAGTCGGCGGAGAGGCTAGTAGCGAGTTCGATGTGCACCGCGCGAACTGTTAAACAAGTGAACAGGACGCCGTACCTTTTCACTCTCTGCCTACCCGCTAACACCTCAATCGGTCCAAACAAATCTACACCACAGTTGGTAAAGGGTCTTTGGTGATGAGCCAGCCTTCCACTGGGAAGGTCACCTAGACGTGGTGGTATAGGTTTAGCTTTTCTAATTCGACATGATACACATTTTGAGGCAACTGAACGGACGGTTGGTCTAAGGTTTAAAATCCAATATTTTTGGCGCAATTCATTTACTACCGTTTCGTTAAAAGAGTGTGCGGATCTTTCGTGATAGGCTTTAACAATCAATTTTGTCGTATGGTGAACCCCGTCTAGAATTATAGGATTTTTCATGTCTGAAACAACATCTATGGCGGCATTTATGCGACCACCAACCTTTAAAATACCATTATCACACAAAATGGGCGTTAAAGTACGCAAACGACTATTTTTTTGAATAGGCTTATTATTTTTAATTAGATTTATCTCTTCTCGAAAAGACTGTAGCTGTGAATGTTTTAATAACAAAAACTCGGCCCGCTTTAACAAGTTATCATTAAGTTCGTTAATTTTACGCCTTTTACATTTTTCTATAAATAATAGCACAGTAGCTGTAGTGCGTAGCAATCGCAACCAACTAGAAAAACGACGAGGATCAGGCACACAAACAGGTAAGTTATCAATACAAACGGTGAATACAGAGTGTTTTATTTCCAATATTTCATCACTAATTTTTGCTTTAATTACAGGCTCCGACGGCCACTTAACACAGGGCTCATGCAAAAACAATGGTCCGCTAAACCATTCTGACTCTTTACATAAGTCATAGTCGTTATCTTTAGTAGCAATGTCAGCTATATTTAATTGCGTAGGTATATAATGCCAGTCCTGAATTTTCGTCAATTCGTCAATTTCTCCCAACCTATTAGCAATAAAAGTTTTATAAGTCTTATATTGATTCCTAATCCAGTGTAAAACTACCATGGAATCACACCAATAATAAATACCATCAGGCTTTAAACGATGCTCCTTAACAATACTCTCAGCTAAACGACACGCTAATAAGGCAGCCTGTAGCTCGAGCCTTGGCACCGAAACCGATTTCATCGGTGCAAGTTTACATTTGCTAGCGATAAAGCATACACGTACGTTTCCATTGCCGCATTGCCTCCTAAAGTACGCAACACAGGCATATGCACGCGGCGACGCATCGCAAAACATATGAAGCTGCAATGAAGTCTCTGTATCACTGGGCAGCGGATTCATATAGTTACTATTACAATCTGAGAAATACCACCTAGGTATACGAATATTATTTAGTTGCTTAAGTTGCGTAATCCATTTACATAGTGAAATAAATAACTCCTCAAAAATTTCCTCGTCCCATGTAATATTTAATTTCCACGTTTCTTGCATTATCAGTTTAGCTTTAATAGTAAAAGGATTAAGAAAGCCGTGAACATCGTAAATTGACATAACGATACGTAAAAGTTCTCGTTTCGTTGGTTTACGTTTTAAACTTAAGATATCATCGGGAATACGTTTAAGAGACACATCAAATCCGAATGCATCCTCTAAAGGAAACCATAGTAATCCTAAAGCGCGCTCAGGTTGTTTACCTAAATCAAACTTTATAGCTTTAACACTTAAGGTATCCCTTGGCATGTCACGCAAAACGTTAGGTTTGTTAGACGTCCAGTTACACATTAAAAAATTACCTTGTTTGTGAATGAATGAAATTTGTTGAATCATTTGCGAAGCTATATGTTCGCACTTAAAACTATCTATATAGTCATCCATGTATTGGTTACATTGTATGGCGCGGACTGCGTCTGGCATCCTATCTAAAAAACGTGAAGCATTTTTATTTTGATTCACATGTTGTGCAATAAAAGGAGAACAATTAGCACCAAAAATAAGTGACGTCATGGCGTATTGTTTAATAGATTTACCAGGCTCTCGCCACAGGAAACGCAGAGCACCCTGGTCCTCCTCTCTAATTTTTATTCTTAAAAACATATCTTTTATGTCACCCATAACACCTACGGGATATTCACGAAATCTGAACATAATACCATACAAGTTTTGTAACAAATCTGGTCCCTGTAAAAGGAAATCATTGAGACAGTAACCCGCGGTTTTACAAGCTGCATCAAACACTAATCTTAATTTGTTTTTATTTGGGTTATTTACCCCAAAGTGTGGCAAGTACCATACACGTTGCGACTTCTCTATCTCACTCAATTCACGTGCATAGCTATTGCTGAACAAATGCTGAACGCGATCACAATAGCGCGACGCATAACATGCGTCACGTGACATTTTCTTTTCTACGGACTGCAGTCGGTTCATTGCAGTGAGATAAGAATTAGGCATGCGCGTGTCATCGTACTTCCATGGCAGACCCACGACCCACTGGCCGTCTATTAACAAAGCAGTATCATTTAAAATATTTATAGCTCTTAACTCGTCAAGATTTTGTCGTGGTCGATTATTTATACCAATAGAATCGAGAGAGAAAGAACGGCGAACAAAATCCTGTAAGTCTATATCAGCTAAAATATTATTTTTACTTTTACATAATGGAGAATCATTAGAATGAACGTCACATACATTGACATCGGATAACCCAATATTAAGAGAATTAGTGGATGTACAAACAAGATGACTCACCTTTTGATATAAGGCGCCGTGTACACACCATCCCAGTGGAGTCTCAGTAACATACGGCTCACCTATATTACCTTTAATACAGGTAAGAGACTCCATGAGGTGGTAATTATCTTGACCTATTAACAATCTAGGTTGTTCATTACACATACACATATTGAGATTCAATTTATTTATATAATCATAGTGACTAAAGTCCTTAATATATATTTGCTGCGAAGGTAAGTTCAATTCTTTCATTTTCCTTGCACGTAACGCGAACCTATTACCGTTGCCGTTAGCCACTTCGAACTCAACTATCTCAGTTTGACACGTTAACTCACTCGAGTTCCACGCACTGCGAACATGCATCGTACTACTACGCCCGTGTAGACCGACTTTATCCGCTACGTCACTAGATAATAAAGTGACTGTCGAGCCACTGTCTAATATTGCATGCACATGTACACCACCTAAAGGACCGTATACCGTTATCGCCACTACTTTTAATAACGCTTTACCGCACTTTTCACTATAGCTTTGATTTACCGATTCCGCATGTTCCGCGTCACTTTGGAGAACGGGTTCCGATTGAACCGTGATGGAGGGCCTGCTCCAGTGCAGGAGACGGTGATGCGACTGACCGCATCCATCCACGTCGCAAGCGCCTGCAGGACAGGACTCAGGCTCCACATGAAGTACGTTAAGGCACTTGTAGCACAGCTTATGTGTTCGTGCATACCGCCATCGTTCTCTGCGAAGTGCGCGCTTGAACTTGGGGCACTTCTCCAAGTGGTGAACTCCCTTACGACAATATCCGCACGATGTTGTTCCATCACTGATGTGTAAAATCCGTTGGTGTGGTACGAGTATCTTACTGGGATCTTCCTTACGTTTTAATTGTGCGACGTTATAATGAACGTGGGTTATACCTGAGGACGTAGCCTTCTCAGCCTCCTGGTATAGGAAATCGGAAAGTAATTGTAGCCTTGGTGTCAACGTTTTTACATTATCGTGTACGTGGTCAGACCATTTACACATAAGTGTAGCGGGTAACTTGGATAGTAAGGTGCATAGCAGTTCAGGCGCGGCGAGATATTCTGGTCTGTTGATAGCTGTCGTTGCTGCCACGAAATTCTTCACTTTTATAGCAAAATTTACAATGTCGTTATGATATGCCATTGGTAATGATGGTATCTTTTTCAGTTGTGCCATTAAAGCCTGCATGATGCGGTTAGGGTTGCCGAAACGCAATTGCAGGGTATCGATTATTATTTGAGACTTAGTCGGACCTATGAGTAGTGCTGATACGGCTTCCTTCGCCTCCCCGCGTAGGCATTTTCTTAGACGCCAGACGTTCTCGCTTTCCGTATAACTGCACAACCGAGTGGACTCGTAGAAAGCTTCCTTGAAATGCAGCCATTCCAGTGGGTCACCGAAGTACAGTGGTAAATCCTTCGAGGTAGCCAACCTAGCCAGCAGCTCATTGGGTGATCGGTTCGAACCCGATCGTTGTTCTAGCCGACATAATGCTTCAGTAAGTCTCTCTATTCCAGTTATTTCACCTGGTTGACATTGGAATGGTATGTGTTCAGCGTGTTGCGCACGCTCGGACGGCGGACGCGGTGGCGCGGCGGGCGCCGCCATTTTGTTTTGCAATGTATCGTCACCGACGTTTGTGTCTACGTGGTGTTCCGTTATCATGGATTTGTCTAGCCAATCGTTCACCTTATTTTTAAATGAAGATATAATAGACTTACAGTTACGATTGTCATCTTCATCAAGTTCAGCTAGGTCTGCGGCTATCTTCTTCTCGATCAAATCTTTTTTGAGACGAGCTTGTAGCTTCTTTACTTCTGCTTGAGCTTCAACAATTTCCAACTGCGCTTTTGCCTTGGCTGCTTCATACTGTAGCAACTTACGTGCTGCGGAAGACGATGCGCGTGAGCTCGGCAGCCCATCCGATGGAGACTTTTCTCTCTTTTTTACATTTTCTGAGGTTGCCGTATTGCTGTCTATATTCTGAGCCCCCAAGACGCGTGACTGGCTTCGTGTTCTTACTCCGCGAGGCGTTTCAAACGACGACATTCTCTACAGTACGTTCTATTACCCGGCTGATTCCAACGATCCGGCCGAAGGACCACTCTGTACTTGACACAACCGAGTGTGCCGAGGTAATAGTAGGGGTTTGAGAATGAAATAAGAACGCCGAAAATGTAGGAAGACACACGTATACACGATTGCGTTGGACGGAAGCAGCGCTAGCGCAAACCTCTCAATAAAACTGTCCTCGGACGACTGACGGCCACACATCACCTGAGTAGCGATACAGCGCTGATGCGAACCCCGAGGGTCCGCCGCCCCCTCGCGCGCCGCTTCCCTCCATCGCAAATCGTTGCAGTTTTTATTAAATTCAAAATCAAGTAGGTACATAAAGTTAATAGGTATAGGTGCATATTTTAATAAAGTATCTTAGCCTATGACGTCATACGTCGTTAACAATTATTTTTCGTATGGTGAGTGAGAGTGCCGGAGGCCTAAATCCTCTTCTTATCCTCCATCCTTCTCTCCACCTGCCATCCTTTTCTTTGCACCAGTGATGCCTCTCGTGTAGTTAGCTTCCGCATACCACAAGCCAGTGTGTTTGTTACCACCTGCGTAGATAAACTTAAGCTTAAGAAGTCGGTGGCAAAAGTTAATGAACAAATAAGTACAACTAAGCTCACTTGGTATTATATGCGCTGTTGGTTCTTTCTGTTATTTTGTTCTTCATAGGATGAAATTGGGAAGATCTTTTAGAGAAAATAACAAAAAGGAAATAGATCACATGAGTAGAATACACATACACAAACACACTAACTACTAACGTCTTTACGTGCTTTTCAAGGCACGCGGGTGAAACACAGCCAACTTTCTATTTCCGAGCTGTTACCGATAATGTTTTGGCAAAAAAACTCCGCAACTTTTCTCTAGCTGTACTCTATATTCGAACTCGAGACAGCATGATCCGCAATCGCATATGCTACTGCTAGACCACGCAGTCAGTTAATGTTAGCAAAAAAACAGTAATCAATATGTTGTACTACTAACTGACCCTGCCAAGGAATATAAATTAAGAAAATAAGAATAGTTAGTGTTAGGGGCAATTAGTGGCGCCCTCTAGACAAAACAAAAGGAATAAGGAAAACTACCCACCCTGCTTAACGAATAAGGTTAGTTGGGGCCATCAAATGTGTTTCTTTAAATAAGATAATAAAAAAAATATACTACTCTGTCAAGAAAGTACGGGGAAAAGAGCAATAATACACAAATTTTTTGTTATTCATCCAAATTTATTTTATCACCTTCAAAGTATGCTCCTTCAGAAACGATAGACTTACGCCAACGAATAATCCAATCATCAAAACATTTTTTAAACGCTGTTTCCGGAATTGAGTTCAGTTCTCGCCGCAATTTACCGATTGAAAACGGGTGCCACGAAGTGGTAATTTGAGTTTAGGAAAAAGAAAGAAGTCGGCTGGAGCCATATCTCGTGAATATGGTGGTTGCTCGATGGTATTTGTTGAGTGTTTGGTCAAAAATTCATTCATAATGATGGCCTTGTGCGAAGGCGCATTATCGTTGTGCAATTTCCACAAATCTGGCCTTTTTCTTTGTCGAATTTGCTCTCTTAAACGTCTCATAACGCTCAAATAATATTCTTTATTTACCGTTTGATCTTCTGGCAAGAATTCCGAGTGCACAACACCGCAATAGTCAAAGAAAACAGTCAACATGACTTTGACTTTTGATCGACTTTGGCGTGGTTTTTTCGGTTTCGGTTCAGTTGGTCGCCAGTCCGAAGCTTGTTGACTAGTTTGCATGTCAAACTCGTAAACCCACGTCTCGTCACTAGTAACAATGCATTTCATGAATGTTGGGTCGGAATTGACTCGTTCTAGCATGTCCTCAGCGACTCTCATGCGATTGAGTTTTTGGAGAAAATTCAGGTCTTTTGTGACTAGCCGAGCGGAAACATGTTTCATACCCAAGTGATTATTTAAAATGGTACAGATTGACTTGTGAGACACAGAAAGTTCGGCGGCTATCTCTCTCAAAGTTGAATGAGGATTTTCAGTCACTATTTCCTTCACTTTTGCAATGTTAACTTCAGTTGCAGACGTTGATGGCCTACCAGAGCGAGGCAAATCTTCCATCACATCTCGACCGCTTTTAAACGCTTTGTACCACTCATATAAGCTCGTGTTTTTCATAAAGTCGATTCACCGTAAGCCTTCTGTGACATTTTCAGTGACTCCGAACACGAAATTCCATTGGCGATGCAAAATTTAAGACAAACTCTTTGTTCGATGTTTTTGTCCATTATGAAATTCCCAATACACACTAGATATGATATAACTAAAATCAGCACTGTATTAAATATAAATAACAGATGCAACTCAAACTCTGCGCCAAAATTGATAACAGGTGTGCCGATCTAATAACCACAAAAAAAAACAAAAATTAGAATTTGGAACCATAAACAAATCATCCATTTCCAATACTTTCTTGACTGAATATACAGTATACTATAAATGCAAAAGTGAGTTTGTTTTTTAAGCTTTCACGCCCGTAACTACTGAACCATTTATCATGAAATTTTGCTTACATGGTAGTCTGGAGCCTAAAAAATTATATAGGCTACATTTTATTACTTCAGTGGTGCGTTAGTCTTCCATTAAGCCGCTGTTGTGACGTCACGGGTGATAAAAGATTAGATAAAACAAAACAAAAAACAATAGAAGTGTGTAAATTATTACTTGATCATAAAAATATTTGGTCTTAAAATAAAATACAATAGAGAATAAAGTTTGACAGTAACATAATAACTATAAAATAAATATTTATAAAATTTTGTTTCAGCGTGTACATCACAGTAGACTCGTAGATAGATAACTCTTTGATGAAACCTTAAAAATAACGTTACAAACAAATTAAAGGTTAACTGTATAAGTGTTTCAATTGGCTGCCTTATCACTTAAATCTCTTCCAGGCAACCATGATCTCATAATCACCGGCCTATTTTTATAATTTCGTGGATGTTATAGCCAACTTAATCATACACACTTCTATAAATTAAATAATCTACTAAGCTAAACTGAATTAGCATACAATGTATACCACAGTTATTATTTTTATTTTGAGTAGAGACTCGGGGCCATGCTTAACTGTGTGACTTGATGGGATGATATAGATACCTACAATATACATCCATTGTGGGACACAGGCTTGTAAAAAAGAGCGCCACAGCGAGTGATCCCGTGCAGACCACATGCAACGGCTCCCCGCGGCGTTGACCTTTTTCGGTTACTACACTGCATTAACATATAAGTGGTCGCTACTCGAGATCTCTTTCTTCTCCAAAGGTTGTCGAGCGATGTGATACATCGCCGCTGCGCGTGCTAAACCGACGATACAATAGACACATAACTCACAAAAACTCCGCTCTCCGTAAACTTCATGGCCTAAATCGACGTCAAACGCTCTAACAAAATTTATTTCGCAGCAATTCACTTCAGACGCTATTTTATTGCCCGTCTACAGTCAATACAAGTGCTTTATTATAACCCAACTGGTTGGAAATCATGAGCGAAGCGATTTATGAAGCTATTTAACTTAGATATTGATATCTTTTCGGCTCCTCTAGAGGAATCTCCGTGCAATTGATAACCAAAAGGGTTTCTGGTCGATTCAAATGGTGAATAATTAATTTAATGTTCATGCAGCCGTAGACAAAAGCTAGTCTTATGTTATATCTCAGGTTCACGATATAGTAACATTTTTTTAAAGTCTAATTGACGGGCCTCGTGGCTTATAGTCGGTAGTGTAACCGACTTCCGTGCACGAGGTCGAGGGTTCGATTCCCACTCAGGACAATTAATTGTGTGATGAACACAGATGTTTATACTTCGTCTGGGTGTTTTCTATCTATTATATATATGTATTTACAAAAAAAGTAGTATATGTATTATATCCGTAATCTGGTACCCATAGCATAAGCGTAAAGCTTAGTGTGGAACCAGAGGACGTTGTGTGAAAAATGTCCGTGAATAATAAAAAAAAATAATAAAAAAATCAAGCTTTATTAAAAATAAAGTATCACCCAAATCCGTTCAGTAGTTTTAGCGCGAACAAAAACAAATTGAAGTACCTAAACGTACACCCCGTCGTTTGAGGCAACGAACCAACCTTGTGCCGTCTCACCACCTGTACTGGCGTACCACTGGAACTAATAGACACTTCAGTGGTGTCATCATGAAAACCTCGCATCGACAATTTTGCTATATCTAGTCACCCCGAGTGTTCTACCAGATATTAAATCTAAACAAGTTTCCTGGAAGAAATGCTTAAAATATACACAAAAATACCAAAACAGCCTCATAAAGGCTGCCTCATTATTTGGTGTTAATCTTACTTTTAATAATCAAATTTACCTGGTCGGAATAATGTATGCAAATACACCCGAAAGATGGCGCAGCCGTCACCCAAGATATTAGCAAGAAATCTGTTATCAAAATTCGCAGTCCCGATCAATAGTCATGATGGCTGAATTGGCAAAGCATCTGGGTAGGTTTTCTAGGAGACACAGGTTGAAATCCTGCTCGTGACTGTTATTTTCGATATCACATTGTTGCAATTTGTGCCTCGAAAGTGCTAAAGGTGTTACAGTCAACTCTCGATAATTTGACCCTCATTAATTTGAATCTCGATAATTTGATTTTTTTTCTCGGTCCCTTAAAAAATACTTGATAAATTGAATAAAATCAATATTATTGGTCACCTCGGTAATTTGAAGTTAAAGGAACAGTATGTGGCCTGACAACAAACAATAATTTGAAGTCGTAATTCAAATTATTGTATGTTGTCAGGCCCCGCACTCTTAAAATTTGAAGTTTATTATGTACAGACCTATCTTTCGTTTACATACATCTACAGACCTCTCGATTGTTTATATAAATGAGATACATATGACTGATTAAAATTTTTTCTGCAAGCGTTAAATAGAATTATGTTATGTTATTAAAATGGATTGAAGAAAGAACAAGTGTCTTTCCAAAAGTGAAAAAAAAATCATGGGATCAAGCTGTGGAAGATGGTTATTAAAAAAAATCCGGTCACATTGAGCGTGGCAAGGAGATTCTTTATCTCTTATTACCATACGCTTCGCCCTACGCTTTTACGCCGTCAGAACCGACACAAGATACAATTTCTTCTCAGCTCTAACCACTAATGAAAATTCATTGGAAAGTAATAGACTCATCGTAGAAGTCGCTCATCACTCAACAGAAAATTACGGACTTCTTTACAAAATGATTATATTTGAATTTATTTAAAATAATAAATCGAACGAATTTTGATCAAACTCTTACTTGTAAAATCAAGTAATTTTTTCCTTAATAGTTTATTTAAACTCCTGTTTTTTTGAGTTCAAGATTTTTGAAATTTTTCTCGGGTCCTTGACTCAAATTATCAAGAGTCGACTGTATATTATTTTTCATTAATCATACTCTGAAAGTAGGCCTGAAGTGGCCTGAGGAGCGGGTTGAAATTAATAATTTTCAGCCCTAGGGAGAATTACTTTCAACTGACAGCTGCGTAATTATAAAAAATAAAACAGTTCTATTTTCTGTACATCCAGTCAATTACAGCGCGATGTAAAATTGAAAAAAATAGTATGAATTTTAATTGCAAAATTAAACTTACTATATTGGATGCATGTAATGCTTGCCGGTAGATGGCGTTAGTCGTAAGACAAATGTGAATTTGGGATGATCGAAAGGTCAGTAGGGTAGCTCAGTGGCTTAGAGCACTTCCCCGGATTGGTAAAGATGCGTGGTTCGATTCCCGCCCCTACTAAAAATATCTTTTTCTTTAAAAACATCTCTTTTTCTTTATTCACAAATAATTTGTACTTTAAAAAGTAGCGGAGCATGTCAATTGCTAAAAGAAATAGATCTAAAATGTTTGAATTTGTTTTTTATACGAGTATGACTTTATTTTAATATAGTTGCAACTAAATATCTTTATAATAACGAAGATTTATATTTTTTCAATGATTAAAATGAAAAATAATGGCTGAATAGCTGACAGGCCACAGAAAAAAAACAAAATCGGCGGGAATAAGGCGATTCCAAATTAAATTTTTTAGTCTCCCATTTTTTCTTTAGCTAATTCATGATTTTTATTTTTAGTTTCCTCGTATTCGTAATAAAAAGCACAGTGTTTACCTGGGGATAAAGACTTATTTAGTGCCGAGACGGGGTTTGGCGCCCGAGCGTAGCGATGGCTCCAATAGTTCGAGGGAGGTGCTTTCATCCCTAGGTTAACAATGTACAATTTTGGAACCCAGAATAGGACACGAGCTTTCGATCCGGGAAAAATAGAAAATAGGTGGTTCCTATAAGGTATAGAATGCGAAAGTGGAAGGATGTAGGTACAGGAAGAAACCAAGACTCACTTACCTAGACCAAATCGGTCATGTATTGAAGGAAGGTGGAGTCAGGAGTCTCTGAAACCGGCGAGCGTGTATGAAGACAATTATGAATGTTGAGGAAACGAGCGATGTATGCAAGAATAGAGCTTCTTGGCACGTTGTTCTCTCTGCCTACCCCGAAAGGGAAATGGCGTGATGATAAGTAAGTGGGTGGTTTCTATGGGACAACAATTATTTCATGGCTATAGTTAATTTGATATAGTGACATTAATGAAGTCGCGGGCAGTATCTAGTTGTTATATAAATAGATCGTTTGGGTCCATCAGTACTTGTATTAATTTATCATATTGTGTTGCCGAGAAGTTATTAAAAGTTTTTGGTACACTTGTTATCCCTACAATTCCGGCAGAAGTTTAACCGGCTATGAAGCCGTATTTCGCCGCTCAGTTCTCAGAACTAATTAAATAGCGAGAGGAAATGTACAAAATAGGAACAGTAGAATGAATTAGCTCTGATATATTGTTTTGTAAAACATTTTTCCTTGTTTTATAAAACGTTAATCATAGATTCAATTGGATAAATGATCAGTATTTTGTTATTTTTAAGCATTTGACATGCTTAGCCATAGATAGGCCGTGTGGGGCCGGCTTTAGAATTGTCCCACCACTCTCTACCCACGGGAGTCGTAAGAGCCGACTGAGGGAATGCCGGGGGAGTAGGCAGCAGCACTCTCTCGAGCACCTCCTCGATTAACAACATCCACTGCGATTACCAAACCGCCTGCCAAGCGTGGCGATTACGGCATTATCCCCCATGACGGGAGCGCTCGTTGTGGCGTTCTCTTGGGAAGGCCTATGTCCAGCAGTGGACGATGAAAGGCTGATGGATGGATTATTTCTTATGTATATTATTGTTTTATTGATTGTTATTATAGATTTTTCCTATTTTTATTGCAAACGGTGGCAAACGAGCAAACGGCCCACCTGATGGTAAGTGGTAACCGCCGCTCAAGGACTTTAGCAACACCAGGAGCACAGTCAAGCCGCCGCCAGCCGTGAATAAAGTACTCTTATCAAAGCTCTTTTAAAGAAGGACATACCTAGCGCTGGGGAAACACTGCAGCAGGAAGTTCATTTCAGAGCCTACACGTGCGTGGTACAAAAGAGCGCTGGAAACGAATAGTCTTGGACGGGTAAGAGCCGACTGAGGGAATACCGGAGGAGTGGGCTGCAGCACTCCCTCGAGTATTAACAACATCCACTGCGATCGCCAACCCGCCTGCTAAGCGTGGTGATTACGCCATTATACCCCATGACGAGACCGCTCGTTGTGGCGTTCTCTTGGGGACGCATATGTCCAGCAGTGGACGTTGAAAGGCTGATGGATAGATGGATGGATGAGCCATACATAAATAAACATAGTGTGAAATTGTGAAATCGAAAATAACATTCACGAGCAAAGGATTACAACCTGCATCTCGTCACTTCCGCGTCTGGCGTCACCCAAGATATTAAGAAGGAATGTGTTATCAAAACTCTCAGTCGTGAGCAATTGTAACGATGGCTGAATTGGCAAAGCATCTGGGAAGGCATTACAGGATATTCGAGAGATCTGGCACAACCTTATTTCCAACCTATTACTATTCCAATGTTAGGCATTGATTATAAAAGTGTGGGAGGGATTTAGGTCATTGTTCAATGGCTGACTCAGTGCGGGTTGGCAGACTTCAACACAAACCGTCTAGAAAATCTCCCAGGACCGTAGATTTTCTCACGATGTTTTCTTTAAAAATTTGCTACAAACTTACCACGAAATGCGATCTCTGCGGAGAATCTGTGGAGCGAGGCTGACTGACCGCATTCGTAACAACGACGTAAGAGAGCGAGTAGGTATGAAAGAGAGTATTCGTGTAAAGATGCGAAAGGGAATGCTCCGATGGTTCGGACATGTGGAAAGAATGCCGGACGAGCAACTGGTTAAGAAGATATACAATGCGAAAGTGGAAGGATGTAGGTACAGGGAGAGGCCGAGACTCACCTACCTAGACCAAATCGGTCATGTATTGAAGAAAGGTGGAGTCAGGAGTCTCCGAAACTGGCGAGCATGTATGAATAGAGTTATGAATGTTGAGGTAACGAGAGATGTATGCAAGAATAGAGCCTCTTGGCACTCTGTTCTCTCTGCCTACCCCGTAAGAGAAATGGCGTGATGATAAGTAAGTAAGTAAGTATCCATCTCATCCCGATAATTCCCGGTAATCCGACCTATCTCTTCTATAACCCCTCCTCTTTGCTAACCAGAACAGTGCATGAACTTTCATAGGATAATCGCAAAGAACGGCGGCTTTAGGAATTTTGTCATAGAAAGTTTTCAAGTTTAAGACTCTTGCTGCACTTTTCTAGTGGCTTCGCTAGTGGCTTTGCTTATCCTAGAATAAATAGGCCGGCTCGACCGGGGAAGGAGACCTCCCTCACACTGATCAGCTTGAATCAATAGATATTATTGCGTTTCTTATGGTGAGTGAGAGTGCAGGAGGCTCATACCCTCACCTCGTCCCTTCCTTATTCTTCTCACCATCTTGTATTTACCATTCCGCCTTCTGACTCTTTTCTTGTGATTGAGTGCGTGTGATGCCTCTGGTGTTGCTAGCGTCTATAGGCTACGGTAACGGCTTTTTTTTATACTACGCGGGTTTGCCACCTCATAAGTATTGAATCAATATAATTTAAATCTATATAGAATACATACGAAACGAAGTAATTTGTTATTTCCCAAAACTTTTACTCCAAACTCTTTTCGTGTAAATTGCAAAGTGAATTTCACCGAATCGAGCTACAAAATCGCTGATGCGATTCAATATGTTTCATGTTAACTTTACAGCTAACCTGACGGATTATTAAAAAAGTTTATATACTTTATGTTTTTTTTCGCAACTTCGTGAATTTATCAATTTTTCATACGGGGTTTGGGCGCTGCGTTATATTTTATCTTCTTTAAATAAATACAGTAAAATATTCATACTTTAGTTTCAATAAGGTTTTTTATGACACGTGCTAAATAATTTAAATACATAAACACACTTAAGTTACCTAATGTAAAATGTATGAGTATATACAACCGTACGTTTTTTGTCAAGCCCGACAGTTGAACAGACATCTTGCAATCATCGGTCTTATCAAGAAAAAGAAAGAAAGAAAATAAAAATGCGCGTTCTCTTGGGGAGGCCTATGTCCAGCAGTGGAGTAGAAAGCCTGATGGATGGATGGATGGGATTCTGTTACTACAGGCGGAGAGACGGCACACAGTGAATTAGTGAATGAGGCCCCACACTACTCTGCTTGTTGCCCAGAACGACAGTAGGTTAATACACGATTGGGTACATTTTTTCCACCTCAAAAACAAAAAAGCGCAGTTGGCAACGCAGTTTTTTTTCGGCAACCTGCGGCTCGCGAGCCACATGCAGTTCTGGATGTGAAGCTGCGGCTCTTTAGTTCCATACGCAAATATTATTTAATTTATAAAGAAAAAATCTTAAAAAATCGTTCTGAGTCGATTAAGAGGATTAGTCACTATTTCTATCTCTCAGCTACTTGTAACAATAAATATTTTTCTTATGAACAAATGATTAGCTTTTTTATCAAAAAACTTTATTTATGCAAGTACTATTTATTGTAAGCAAGAAAAAATTTGTGGTTCTTTAAAAAGTTTGAAATTTTGTAATTTGTTATTTTTGACCCTTCCGACTCAAAAGGTTGCCGACCCTTGTTTTAGGCCATAATCCACGCAGCCCTATCGCGGGTTGGCAGACTTTAGCTGTCGAGAAAACCTCTCGGGCATGCAGGTTTCTTCACGATGTTTTACTTCACTGAGCAGTGATACATTGTAGACAAATACACACATAATTTTGAGAAACCTCGAATTTTCGATACCACTCTCTTTACAGTCATTGGTTTTACCAATAGGCTATCACTGCAACTATATTTCTTGTATTGCTTGCCTCTATGGACTCAGGTAGCCGTTTACCATCAGGCGGGCAGTAGACCCTTATATAATATTAAAAAAAATAATGATTAATCATTCTCATGTCTTTATCAATATGGGCATTGCCCTGAGTATCTTATAATTATTAAAAAAAACCAATAAATATTGAGTCACCCTATATATCTACAAAAGTATTCTAGCAAAGTTTCATTATTAAAGTGCAAGGCACAAGGTAAAATAAAAAGAGTTTTCTATATTAGAAGCCTTACCTACTAGAGCGCACTTGTGCCGCATATTTTTTTGATTTGAAACATCTAATAGCGCACATTGGTAGTAAAAAAAAGCGTGTTAACAACATATGTGCCGTGAAGACAAACATGACGCTCTCTCATGCCGTCATGCCACCGCTATATCAGCTCTTGACTCCTTTGTGTGTGTGTGTGTGTGTGTGTGTGTGTGTGTGTGTGTGTGTGTGTGTGTGTGTGCATACTATATACTCCGTTGCTTCTCTTATGAGTTGATTACTATATTTATCCGACTATAGTATACTTGACATGTTTACCCAATTTTTATTATATATTTCAGTTATTATCGGCTAATCATTTCGTTATTATCATTCAATACACTTGCCACAATTACTATTAGCAGCTGCCTTGTAAAACAGTTATTTTTTATTATTTATGAATATATTAATAATTTGTAAATTCAATAAAATTACAATAAAAGTAATAAGAAAAGTATATTGATTCATTAACAGAGCTCTATTTTTTTAAATTGTTTTATGCCATATTTCTATTGGTTTTTTGTTAATTGGAAATTTGAATATTTAGATGACTCACATCTGCCGGGCGTCCCGTGACCACATTTTTTCTTTGAGCCTTTCATAAGCTTACCATCTACGAAGACCGTCAATCCCATCCAGTGTCCCTTTGAGAGCAGTTTATTTTTTTCTTGTCTGTCCTTTGATAACAAAATAATGAATTCACTTTGTAAGCTTTTACATTAGTTAATTAATTTAATGAGTTGGACCTGAGAAATCTTTTTCTAGGATAAAGTATATTGAAGGCATGTACTCAAATGTATCGTTAAACAGTTTGTAAATATAATTTTTTCAACATTTCACAATTCGTTTATGTCCCATTCTTGGGTACGGATCTTCCCTCAGAGTGAGAGGGATTTAGGCCATAATCCACCACGCTGAAACAGTGCGCGGGTTGACAGACTTCACAAGTTGTCAAGAAAATCTGACTGGTTTGTAAATTTTCTCACGATTTTTTCATACACAGAATTTATTTCTACAAATACAGAGTTTTTATTTATTTATTGTTTGTTTTGAAAACGTCTCTTTTTTCTACTGGGCACTCTAGGCAAGCGCCCAAGTCTCCGCGATTACTAAGGTGCCTAATTCTTGCCTGATTATTACCTGATAACCTTATATAGTATATCAATCATCGTAGCTTGTCTATAATTCAAATGTATATACATTAACAATTAAGCTAGCAGCAAGCTAGTTTTTAGATTATATCTCTGGTTGCCATGGGATAAAATGTATCCCAGTTTTTAAGTCTAATCAAGAACTATAAAACATAAAAGTTTAATCAAAATTCATCAAGTTGAAAAGAAAATGATTATTATAACTTAAAAGAAGAGATCTATTCTCTACTGCTATATATTTCAACAAGCGCCATTTTGTATAATTATTTATTTATTAAAAATTGGTTACAAGAGCAACAGCAAAAGTGTATTAAAAATTGCACTAATAATCTTATTTAAATGTATAGCATTCATTTCACATTAATTGGGTATATAAAATAGTAACAACTTTCAACTGCGTGCGTGAGTGTAATTACACTATTTACTAAACGAGAGAAAAACAGACAGTGAATGAGTTTTTCAAAAGAGATTTTAGTATTATTAGGCATGTTCTCGTAGAGTAAAAATGTTCTGTGGGCATGTTGCGGCCGTTGTGGCTGCTCGCGCGCCGAAACACCACAAACGAAATGAGTCCAGGAAAGCGTAATCTGCACTCATTTATAGTGGACACTAGTGTCTAATTGTGAATCTTCTCTTATTTGTACATCAAAGTTCATCATTGAATGATTGAATGACTTCAAGTTTGTTCAACAACGACGTTTTTTCACCAACTGTTACCTATTTAATTTTAACTGCCTCGGTGGTGTAGCGGTAGTGTATGCGACTGCGAATCATGAGGTCTCGGGTTCGATACCCGGGTCGGGCAATGTTATAGAGCTTTTTCCTAAAAAAGAAAAATTCTCAGTAACAGCCCGGAGTTTGGAAATGTGCCCGGTAGACTACAATAAGCTCGCCCCCTATTACGTGGGACTTAACATAGCCGGCGAGTCGTGGGTATGTAATACACCTCTGCCTACCCCTTCGGGGAATACAGGCGTGATGCTATGTGTGTGTGTTACCTATTTGGTGTTGTGTCTGAAAAGAAATAAAGGTCACCAGGACCTCCGCAACGGATTTTCAAAGTGTGTTGCCTGGACAATGTAGACACTTGATTTTTTTCATAGTATATCACTTTTCTTCAACGTACTCCGTCGAATAAATATTTTGTGTAATATATTTTAGAGTACACGCTTGACATTTTACAAGTTTGACTGTATCAAATACTTGTAATTCAAGTTTAAGATGAAACTGACAAGTTTCAAGTACAATTTGTCAAGATAGAGTACAAAGTTTATAAACTAAGTTAAAGTTTAATGCATACATACGACGACGAACTATACATACAAGCTATGTTGTTATTTTACATATATTGTAAGCACTTGACATGGCCCTGGAGCATAAAGCTATAATGTGAATTCGAAAACGCCTCTAGCGGGGTTCGAATCCACGCTATCTGACTTACTGCCAAATGTCACGATATAGAACGTCTGAAAAGTATTCACAAAGCAATATTTTGACCTGTATTTAACACTTCATATGCTCAACTACTTTAAACAACAAATTATTTGTGAAAATTGCAATAATGTACGTAAATACATCCGATAGGTAGCATAGGTCGTAAAGACAAATGTGAAGTGGAAATTTGTAGTCACCGTTGGACGACTGCGATAGCTTAGCGGTCTAGAGGACTTCCCCGGATTGGATGGGATGCAGGTTCGAATCAAGCTCGCCGTAAAGCTTTTTTTTTCCACTTTCACAAATGATTTCTTCTTCTATTTATACTATTATAAAGCTGTAACAGAGCTATGTCTGTACATTTAAGATATTTGAGAAAAATTACTGAATTAGGCTATATAGGCGTGTCTAAACACAAAAAACGATTTTTTTTAGATTTTTCGTCTGTTTTTCTGTTTGTCTGTTTATCTGTTTGTCTGTTCTTCTAATGGCCCGCCAATAAAGACGGAGAGACGGCATACAGCGGGTTTATTTAGTGGCTAAGGGCTCCACACTACCCTGTTCGTTGCCCCGAAAGACGAGGTGTGTGGTTAGGAACATTATTTCCCACTATAAAAAAAGGCTCTCCGGTACTGTTAATTACTGTATCTAATCCCTGATATAATTTTTCTTTTCTTTCACACAGGAAATCTTAGGGCAGTTCAGTAAATTTGTTATAAAGTTTTTATGTAGTGGAGAAGTATCACCCTCATTTCCCTTCCACCTCTTATTCCTTTTTTGCCACCTTAGTAAAAATAAAACATATGGTCACAGCCGTAATACATTCAATGGCAGTTGCAAGAGCCATTAAACAACTTTCAATTCATACACAGGTGGCGGAATGGTTTGGATACCGACCTCCGGCTCGAGTGTCGTGAGTTCGATTTCCCCACTGGATAACTCTTTGAGTGATCCACAAAAGGTTCCTCTGACTCTCAGAGTACTTTGTGTCCGTTGAATTGTATGTTTGTGAAGTTTTTTATTCCTTTTTGCAGTCTTACACTTTATAAAAACCTTGACTAATTTCTAGTGCTCCTTAAACGTTTAGGCACGTATTGTGATATATTGGTCCTCACGGAATGTATCCGAACATAAGACGCCACCGCAGGTTGACAATTATAAAATGTATCATTCCACTATCTGCAACAATCAAAATGATGGTATAGTAATATACGTCCAAAAAGACTTGCATCATGTTCTTATAGAACCCCCCTTTTCCGACGGAAATTGCCTACTTTTCAGAATGGCAGACATATCAGTAGTTGGTATATATAGATCACCGTCTTATAAAAATATTGACAATTTCCTCACATCACTTAATAATATTTTACAATCAGTCAGTACATCTAAGACAATTGCAGTTATTGATGATATAAATATTGACATCAAGCCTTCTAAAAACGATCAAAATAATAACATATATCTAAATCTTTTAGCAGAGAATGGCCTTTTACCAGCACACGTTGTACCTACACGTGAATCCAATTGCTTAGACCACGTCATTCTAAAAACAAATCACAAAGCCCAAACTTTTGTCGTAAGCATGTACATAACTGACCATTTTCCTGTTATATTAAACCTATCGCTTCCAAAAAAATATGACACACCTAAATATAAGCCGGTTATTAACTTTGAAAAAGCCTACACTGCACTCTTAGAAACAGACCTCTCAAGTATCTTAAATTCCAGTGATCCTGATAATGCAATCGAAATGCTCATTCATATCATAAGTAAGATCTTTAGAAAACGGTACCATTAAACATAAAATCCCGAATAGAAAGAACATGCTGAAGCCCTGGATAACGCCAGGCTTACTTAGATGCATTGGGTTGACGTTCTAAACAAAAAGGTTAAGGCTTCGCCATCAAATGAAATCCTAAAAGCTTCATATTATCGATACCGTAACTTCTGTAATAATCTTCTAAAGACTCTTAAACAAAAATTTGAAACTTCAGAAATAGACAAATGTAACAATCCAAAACAAACATGGCAAACAATACGTAAAATAACGAATACTTCTCGAAACAAAAATCCTGCCTCTTAAATATTGCTGCTAATGATCCGATTACAAGTATTAATAGGGTAAATCACTATTTTGCCGAAATTGGTCAGAGTCTAGCAAATATAAGTCAAACTTCAAATATATCTAAAATAACTTATATTAAACTGAAGTTAAGGCTCTTATAGTAAATCTTAAAAACTCTTCAGCATTAGGATATGATAGTATATCTGTTGCCTTCTTAAAACACATTAAAAATATGATCAGCCCTTTATTAACACATATTTTCAACCTGTGCATAAATAAAGGCATTTTTCCAAATAGTTTCAAACATTCTATCATTCAACCAATTCACAAAGGAGGGAGTGGAGACTGTGTCGAAAACTATCGCCCAATTTCAATCCTCCCTGCCATGTCTAAATTACTCTAAAAAATCATTAATTCCCGCCTGATGAAATATCTACCAAAAGAAAAGATTATCTCTGACTCACAATTTGGTTTCCAGCCCAACAAATCTGCAGAAGACGCAGTGATACAACTTACAAATCATCTTGCGAGTAATCTGGATCATGGTAGAAAATGTATAGGTGTTAACTTAGACCTGGCGAGGGCTTTGGACACAGTCTCTACAGATTTGTTGCTTAAAAAGTTGGAATTGATAGGAATACGTGGGCTGCCTCTTCAACTATTCAAAGACTTTTTAACAAATAGATTCCAGTTAACGAAGATTGCCAATCACATCAGTAGCCCGCTTCTAATAACTTGCGGGATTCTGTAAGGCAGTGTTCTCGGCCCAAGTCTCTTTCTTATTTATATTAACGAACTGTGTATGTATAGTCCAATAAAAGGTTTTTTTTTTCTATGCTGATGACACAGCACTTATCTTTCAGGGAGAGACTTGGGCCGAAGTGCGGTTTAACGCTGAAATGGGACTCTCTCACGTATCTCAGTGGCTTGACAATAACTTACTGACGTTAAATGTTAGCAAATCTAAGTACCTAACTTTTTCGATCAACAAATCAACAAAGCCAAATATAAACAATTTCAATCTCAAATTACATACATGTGACAATCATTCATTAACGTGCTCCTGTCGGCCACTGGACAGAACTAATAGTATAAGATATCTGGGTGTCCAATTGGATGAAACATTGTCTTGGACCGAACACATACAACTTTTATCAGCAAGAAGACGCAAATTGATATGGTTTTTTAAAAAACTCCGTAATGTACTCAAACCACCACTTTTGAAGATTGTGTACTACGCTCTTGTTCAGTCGATCTTAAGTTATTGTATCCCCGCATGGGGTGGGGCGTGCAAAACTAAACTTATACAGGTGGAGCGCACACAAAGGTCGTTGCTTAAGGTAATGTTTAAAAAACCAAATCGTTACCCAACAAGTACACTTTACAAAGAGGCTGATATTTTGACCGTGAGGCAATTACGAGTATATGTTCTACATACAACTATTCGCAAACATAAAGACCTGTCATACGACTCAAGCATAACGTATTCCTCTCGTAGTAGAAACAGAGTTTGTGAACTAATTGCACATCGCACTGCCTTCTTCAGACGACAGTCGTGTTTTTTGCACCTTACCTGTATAATAAAGTCAATTCAGAGTTGAATATTTTTCCCAAACCTGTCAGGACATGCAAAGACATTATTAAGACATACCTATTAAATCTAAATTATAATGATACAGAAACTCTCATAACTATAATCAAACAATCACACACATGCACACATACTCAAGTAAACACACGCACGTACACACACACTTACACGCGCGCACACGCACACCCACACACACACACACAAATACGCTTAAACATACTTTAGTTGTTGTTTTGTTCTCTTTGATTTTAGATAGTACCTACTTAGTTAATAGTTGCACATATTGTACCGCAGGTGTGTGTCCTGGAGTCCTGAAACAGGGTTTCCCTAGTTTAGGCTCCATTGGGCCAGTGTTTCATAGTAAGCCAGATTTTCTGCAACGATAGAGGTCGCTCATGCCCAAAAGTACATCCATCAGCCTTTCGTCACCTGCTGGACATAGGCCTCCCCAAGAGAACTGTGTGCTCATTATGGGGGATAATGCCGTAATCGCCACGCTTGGCAGGCGAGTTGGCGATCGCAGTAGATGTTGCTAATACTGGCTGCCCACTCCCCCGGTATTTCCTCAGTCGGCTCTTATGACGTAACGTGGGTAGAGAGGGGTGGGACAATTCTAAAGCCCCACAAAGCGTACACACTGTTTTATATTATAAGGAAAGAAGTGAATAATTTTAAACAAGAAGTAAAACTAACTTATATATGAACATACTTATCAAAAAAACAACCGAACTTAGGCACACTGTAGCCTGACCTTTGTAAACACTTGTTATAAGTTAAAGCTTCGAACAAAACAAATCTTAGTACTGTACTTATAGGGAAAAGTTTTATACGAATTCAACTTCAGTTTATTTTCCAGATCTATTATCTTTTTCTTAAGCCTGTCTTCAAACTGAAATAGTATAAAAATACAAATTATTACTTGTGAATGAGGAAAAAGAGAACTTTAGTGTGAGTGGGAATCGAACCTGCGTCCCTTCCAATCCGGGGAAGTGCTCTAATCCACTGAGCTACCGCACTACCTTTCAGCCATACCCAATCTCCTATCGGAACACATTTACATGCATTAATACATTTGTTCTCATTTACAAATAATAATTTGTACTTTAAAGTAGCTGAGCATGTCAAGTGCTAAAAATATATTTGACGGGACTAGTGGTGTAGTCGGTAGTGTGTAGTGACTTCCGTGCACGAGGTCGTGGGTTCGATTCCCACTCAGGACAATTATTTGTGTGATGAACACAGATATTTGTATTGCGTCTGGGTGTTTTCTATCTATTATATGTATGTATTTACAAAAAAAAAAATAGTATATGTATTATATCCGTAATCTGGTACCAATAGCACAAGCATTAAGCTTAATTTGGGACTAGAGGACGCTCTGTGAAAAAATGTCCTTGAATATTAATTTATTATTTATTTATTTATAGATCAAAAATATATATATATTAGCTATTTTTTTTGATCATATTTGCATATTTTGATCGGTATTTTAACACTTGACATGCTCAGCTCTTTTAAGAGAGTCGTAAAGACATCTAAAAGCAATTATGAAGTGAAGATTAGGAGTCACCGTCGGTGACTGCGATGGCTTAGCAGTCTAGAGCACTTCCCCGGATTGAAAAAGATGCAGGTTCGAATCCCGGTACTCGTCAAGACAAATCATACGAACCCAAACTCGATGGAGTTATGTTTTTTTATAACGCAGTTCCTATGGCCACCTTTTAGCTTCATCATCAGACCCTGAATACCATCTAAAGACAAAGTACTCGTCAAGACGAGTCAAATGATTCCAAACTCGATGGGGTGGCGTCGTTTCATTACAGAGTTACTGTAGTCACCTTCCAGCTCCATCATCAGACCCTGGATATCATCTATGACTGAATTTCTAGTCAGGACATTTCAAACGAGCCCTAACTCGATGGAGTTGCGCCATTTAATTAGAGAGTTTCGCATGGCCACCTTCCAGCTCCATCATCAGACCCTGGAAACCATCTAAAGACAAAGTACTCATCAAGACGAATCAAACGTGTCTAAACTTGACGGCGTTGCGTCATTTTATTATAGAATTACTGTGGCCACCTTCCAGCTTCATCATCAGTCCTTGGATACCATCTAGATACAAAGTACTCGGCAAGACGAATCATATGAGCACAAACTCGATGGGGTTGCGCCGTTTCATTAAAGAATTCTTAGGTCCACCTTCCAGCTCCATCATCAGATCAGCTCCATGTCATCATAATATTGCATTGCCACGCGATATACATATGGGTGTAAAATTTCAGCTCAATCGGAAACAAGTAAGTGTGTCAAATTTAACTTGCAAGATTTAAACGGAACAAGTAGGTACAATAAAAGCGTCGCCACGCTAACAGCCGATTTTACTCTCCCTCCGCATTAGATGTTTCACATCAATAGCTATATCACGGGAACCATTCATTTCGAAATGTAAAGTAGCCTTTGATCTTTACTGCAGTCCCAACTATACGTGCATAAAATTTCATGATAATTGGTTAAGTAGTTACAATGTGAAATCGTAAACAAATAAACCTATTTTAGATTTATAATTAGGATGATGGTGATCTGCAGACTGATTTCTGTCACGCCAGTGTCAACTGACACTAGGCATGTACATAGGGGATTTTATAGTGCACGAGTATTTGCGCCAATAAAATTGCACTATCTCTTCGCTCACTCTCACCTCGATGGAACTGCTTGATGGGAGCTTGATGGAGCATTCTGTCAACATCAGAGAGAGATCAGGAGCAGGACCAACGGATTTAAGTGCTTTCCAAGGCACGGGGGTGAAACACCACCAACTTCCTGACTCCGAGCTGCTATTGAAAATTTCTGGACGGAAAATCCAATAAATTTTAAAGAACAAATTATTTGTGAAATGTGGAATAAGAGAACTTTAGTGCGCGTGGGAATCGAACCTGCGGTCCCTTCCAATCCGGGGAAGTGCTCTAACCGCTAAGAAATTGCACTGACTAATGGTCGTTTCCAATCTCCACATCACATTTGTCTTCAAGACCACTCACACATTCACAAATAATTTGTTCTTTAAAGTAGCTGAGTATGTCACGTGATAAAATACAACAATATTTATAAGTTTTTTATTATTATCTATTAAAAATTTGTTAAGAGTTTCTCTAAAATCGATTACTTTCGACTCGATTACAAACCCGGAATTTTACTACTTACGAAAAATTTTATTTAATTAATGTCAATCTGTTCCACTAGTCTGCCAATACAGACAGAGAGAGGACACACGGTGGGCTCCAAATCAGATATAATATAATTATATTAACAATAGCCGGTATAACGTCTAAATCGGGAGGGGAGGTACTTACGAGTACTATACATAAGGGTATACATAAAGGATACACAAAAGGGTAGGTTTAAAAACTTTGATTAACTTTCGCACGTTGTGCCTGCAATATACTCAGTAGTTATCTATAATGGTAAATTTAATTAACTGAATTTCACTTAAGAGCATGCACGCTTCAACTTTGTCTTACGTGTCCAAGGATTTTTTCCCCATTTATAAAGGAACCTCGACGTGACACAGATTGGCGCATAGCGTGACAGGTGTCCCACCCCATCAACCATGACATGTAATCTGTGAGATTTGACTACTATATAACCATCTATATATACAAAATCGTTTGTCCTGTCTTATGGTCTACGTAATATTTGTAGATTATTCGAAAATTTGCGTTAATAGTCAAAACCCGCAAAATTTTACAGGCTGACACAAATATAATATTAGATTGAGTAGTCTAAAATTATACATAGCATATAAATAATATATATATATATGTATGTATGTAATATTTAATCAAGCCTAAGTGGTAGAGCCTTGCTTATCCCGGCATGAATACGCCGGACGTACCACCATCTCACAGTAGATCGGCGTAAAACAACGGTAGTTACACCTGTCGTTGTGCGTTACGTATGGTGAGTGAGAGTGCTGGGCGCCCAAACCCCACCCCATTCTCTCCTTATTATCCTCCCTATCTTCTCCTTAGTGTCCATTCTATTTCCTATCCATACAACTTTAATATAGAGACACATTACTGGAGGTCAAATCTGCCTTGATTAAACCTGTATGTGACACAATCCAAATTACACATACGGAATCTTTGATTACCTGTCCGCTGTGATCATATTTGGTACCCTATAGAGACTAGGGTGACAAAGCAATATGCTAGTCCGGTACTCGTCGGTAGTACTTGTCTACTTTGAATATTCATTTTCATTTAATTTTATGAGCTTATTATTCATATGTCAACATTGATGTATAAAAAAGAGAAGATCCACAAATAAGCACTAAAAGTGTCCACTACAAATGAGTGCAGATTACGGTTTCCTGCACTCGTTTCATTTAGTGTTGTTTCGGCGGCGTAGCCGAAACATACCTAATAATACTAAAATCTCTTTGGAATAACTCATTGACTGTCTCTTTTTCTCTCGTTCTAATACTGTTATTACACTCACGCACGCAGTTAAAAGTTGTTACTATTTTATAAAATTAATGCGAAATTAATGCTTATACATTTACCATTTAAGTTGGGCAGCGTTAAGGAAGCTAAGGAAGATCTCGTCCAATATTCCGCAGTGTCTGAAAATGAAGGTCTACGACCAGTGTGTGTTACCAGTGATGACATACGGAACAGAGACGTGGTCTCTGAATGTAGGCCTCGTATCAAGTCTCAAAGTCGCTCAGCGGGCCATGGAGCGGGCTATGCTTGGTATTTCCCTACGTGATCGAATCCGTAATATGGAGATCCGTAGGAGAATGAGAGTGATCGACATAGCCCACCGGGTTGCCATGCTGAAGTGGCAATGGGCAGGCCACATCGTTCGACGAACCGACAACCGTTGGGGAAGAAAGGTTCTCGAGTGGCGACCACGTATCGGACAGCGCAGCGTAGGATGGCCCCCCACCAGATGGACCGACGATCTGTGGTCAAAGCCGCGGGGAGCCGTTGGATACGGTCGGCACAGGACCGCTCATTGTGGCGTTCTCTTGGGGAGGTCTATGTCCAGCAGTGGACGTTGAAAGGCTGATGGATGGATGGATGATTTAAGTAAGATTATATACTTATACAACTTTTGTCTCGATTTCTAAACACAATTTTTGTATCCTTAATTTATAGATCAATGTCTATGTCAAAGAGGATTGATACGAGATTTTACTCGTATCGGTGAAGTCAATATTTATATCGTCGAGGATATTAATACAGGACTTCACTTAATAAGGATAATAAAGCGTATATTGATTATGATTAATCGAGTTCTAGACCTAAGATGGCGATAGTGCCGTTGGAACGAAGCAATGGACCCAAAAATATTGGATCTTGGGGCGAGGTGATAACTGCTAGACTCTATAAACTGTCTCACATTTCCGTTTAAAATTATTATTTTGTTTAGATGCCGATGTCCTGTGCCGAGTATGGGTTCAATTCACACAGTACAATTCTTTGTGTGATCCATAAATTGCCTAAGTAATCCAGTTATTTTTTATCAAATATATTAAACGTACATAGCATTGTTACAGCTAATAATAGTTAGGATTTTATCCTATAACATCTTTTAAGATAGTGCCTTTACTGTCAGGGCCACTTGAAACGCGTTGGTGTATTTGCGGTAAAATTATGTATATTGGATATGATTTTATAATTTGTGGTAGAAAATAATTTGATAACGTTTGAACGAGGGTCTGTTTGAAGTTTATATTTAAGCTACAAAATGGCGACTGTCGCTGATCATGGAATTAATTTTATTATTTAATGATTTTCGGCTACCTACACAATTTTGTATGACATAACTTTAAAATAGGAGCATATGGTCCACCTGAAGGTAAGTACCGTCGTATGTGTAACGCTAGCAAAAGCAAGAGCATTACTTGCGTGTTGCCGACCTGAGAAAGAAGAGGGGATGAGATAGGGGTTTGAGCCTCCACTTGTACAGAATATCATTATAGGTGAAATTTGATGTTAATATTCTGGTTTCTAGAGATGGTTAGGTAGTTCTATATTAGTAGCGTACAGGCAAAGACGAGATCAATCTAGCATTTTTTTATAATTCATATGATGCCAAATGAACTACGGCCCACATGATGGTAAGTGGTCGCTTATGAACTCAATAATACTAACATTACTCCTAAGCCTGCTCACTATTTCATTCACGGAGTGTGTGAGTGTGGGGCTCTCACACAGTAAATAAATCCATTGTGTGCCTTCTCTCCGCCCCTACCACCTACTTAGTTAATATAATATAATGTATACATTCGTTAATTTATCTTCATTATTTTTATTCTTTCTCTCAGACTGAATGAGTTCCATTATCAAAAGTATTTTAATAATCATCAAAGTCCTGATTATCTTGGGTCTAAATGATAGACATCGTTGAACAAGGAAAAGTACTCTATAAAATCAACAACGGCCGGGTTCGAAACATGGATATCCAACGACCTTTATTAAAAATGGTCCTCAATTTTTGTTTCGTAAGTTAAATGTTTATAAAGGTCAACAGAAAATTGAAATTTTATATTTTTCTTTCTTTCTTTCAGGTATGTTACTACTTTTATTATTTGAAATTGACATCTATCTAGAACTACCGATCGTAACAGAAAAACTGTAAGCATTTTTTTTAGTTTTCGCTTAAAATAGCTTCGTTACAATAAATAATCTATCTTTCTTGCTTTCTTTCTTTTTTGTTTCCTTCCTTCCTTCTTTCTTTCCGATTGCCGACTAGAATTACGGCTTTGTCTGCGTGGGTTTCATCAAATGGCAGAATCTATATGATTTTGTTTGTTATTTGTTTAAATGTGATAATCTCTGTTACTACTATTTGAAAAAATCCTTTTTGTATTCAAAACAAATATTTGAAATTATTATTTCGTGCTATTGCACGGGTGGTCAAAAACCAGCCAACCAACCCAAATATGGTGACCGTTTAAGTAGTTCAAATAGCGTCAAAAAGTATTAAACAAACAAAATTAAATGGGGTAACTACGCTAACTCAAAGTTAATAATGCTCTAGCCTACTCAATGACATACGTTCAATTACAAACTTATACCGAAAATGCGATATAGAAATTAAACAAGCGACCACACAATCTGAGCTGTGACATTACTTGGCAGAAATCGCTCAAAACTTTTGATATGATTATATACTCACGCCTGTTTCACAGAAGGGTAGACAGATTACCACGGAAGGAATGTAACATAGTTGCAGTGGCCCGCCAATAAAGGCGGAGAGACGGCACACCTCGGGTTTCTTTAGTGGGTGAAGGCCCCACACTACCCTGTTCGTTGCCCCGAACGACGGGGTGTGCGGTTAAGAATATTTTTTCCCGCCTTAACAAAAATATAAAAAAGGTCGACAGATTACATACGATCCTAGTATAGAAGAACTAGGATCGTATGTAATAGTATAGAACTAGGATCGTATCGTACCATTCCTTAACCACTAGTTTCACTCATAAGCCCACCGTGTGCCGTCTCTCCGCCTGTGCTGGCGGACTATTGGTACTGTGTGACATAACTTCAGTAGCCGGGCTTACCCTTTGGGGTACCTTCTACTGAGCGAGGCTTCCACACATCGGATAAAGATAACACACCGCACTAAGGAATAATACTTGTATCGCAGAGGACTTTACACACATACAATTTCAAGAACGTACGATAAAGTACACAATCGCACAAAGATTGTCCTGTGTGGGAAACTCACAACACTCGGTCGGTATCAAAACCACTTCACCAAATCTGTACAGTCAGAAATTTTGTTACGTTTTTCTCTTTTAAATGAACATTGGTAGAACTTTTTTGATCTATATTTTTTTTTTAGCATTTGACATGCTCCGCTATTTTTTAAAGTAGATACCAATTATTTTTTGTGAATAAGGAAAAAGACTTTCCCCTCTCTACCCACGGGAGTCGTAAGAGCCGACTGAGGGAATACCGGGGCAGTGGGCAGCAGCAATCCCTCGAGTATTAACAACATCCACTGCGATCGCCAACCCGCCTGCCAAGCGTGGCGATTACGGCATTATCCCCCATGACCGGACCGCTCGTTGTGGTGTTCTCTTGGGGAGGCCTATGTCCAGTAGTGGACGTTGAAAGGCTGATGGATGGATGAATGAAGGAAAAAGAAATTTTTTGTATGAGCGTGAACCGAATTCGTCGTAAAGACAAATGTGATGAGGAAATTGGGATGACCAAATAGGTCTGTACGATAGCTCAGTGGCTTGGAGCACTTACCCGGATTGGAAAAGACGCGGGTTCGGTTCCCGCTCGTACAAAAAAATCTCTTCGTCTTTAATCACAAATAATTTGTACCTTAATTTGGTAGAAATCTTAGTTTATGATCTGTATTTTAGCACTTGGCATGCTCAGCTACTTTAATTAATAAATGATTTGTGAAATGTTGAAAAAGAGAAGTTTTAGTGCGGGCGGGAATCGAAGCTACGGCCATACCCAATCTCCACATCACATTTGTCTTTACGACCCTGATGTGATGTGGAGATTGGGTCAGTACGATGGCTTAGCGGTTAGAGCAATTTCCCGGATTGGAAGGGACGCAGGTTCGATTCCCGCTCATATTAAAAGTTCTCTTTTTCCACATTTCAAAAATGATTTGTTAGTTAAAGATCTCCTTGTCTTAATAAAACACCTGGAGATAAAATTTTAAACGAAGCCATCAAAGAAGATAGTCAAAAGTCCAGTGACTCAACGATATCTACTAGTATTTAGTCAATTACATTAAACCTGTTGCACCTTGGAAGGGTCCATTTGGAAGGGTTACCTACACCATGGTCTTAAAAGAATATTTAAGAGTTTCTTTTCACAATATTAGTCCATCCATCCATCCATCAGCCTTTCAACGTCCACTGCTGGACATAGGCCTCCCCAAGAGAACGCCACAACGAGTGGTCCTGTGCCGACCGCATCCAACGGCTCCCCGCGGCTTTGACCAGATCGTCGGTCCATCTAGTGGAGGGCCGTCCTACGCTACGCCGTCCGATACGTGGTCGCCACTCGAGAACCTTTCTTCCCCAATGGTTGTCAGTTCGGTCTTGGTTTCAGACACTGCGGAACACGGGGCACACAATATTAGTAATAACGACAAACGTAGGCTTACATACTAGAGCAGGTTAATTTTTAATTTTACATCCGCGATATGGAATGGTGAACAGCGGCTTGACAGTACTCTTACTTTAGTTGAGTGTATGAGCGACGGTTACTATTTGCCATCAGGCTCGTCTTTTACCAGAACCATTAAAAAAATTACGCGTCGCTTAGGAAATATTAGTTACAACTAAGTTTTACAACGGTTGCCCCACATAACAGACGTGTCGTACCATAGATGTAGTATATATTGACATACTATATCTATGTGTTGTACCATAGTCCAAATATCACCAGAAATGGCTGTAAAAAATTTGCAATAAATAAAATACACATTGAGCTCGTAATAAGGAAGGGCTCGATGAAAATACATCACACGGTAGTAGATTGAGAAATAAACATTAAAAACAAAAAATGAGTCTATGGTACTAATGCTAGAAAATTATAGCTACGAGTAGGATTTGAACCTGCTCCTTCCTGCAATTTTACATTGATGTTTTACATTCTTATCTTGAAAAACCCTTTATCAAATTATTAATTGCATACCCTGCAGATTTAAGATTCAGAAATCCAATCGATTTTACTGTTAGGAGTAATAATGGACTAATATATACTTACACATCATTACTAATATCCTTAAAGCGAAAGTGCGTTTATTTGTTTGTTTGCTTTCGCCGTACCTACTCCACCGATCATGACGAAATTGTACAGTCAGGTATCCAGAAAAGAATATAGGATTATAAAAACATGGCCGGTTCTTGTGGATAGCAGTTTTTTTTTAAATATATTATATAGTGATGTAATTATATTATAACTAGCTGTCACCCGCGACATCGTCCGCGAGGGATTTCATAAAAATAAATAAAGCAACCCTTGAAGTGACAACATTTTTTTTTATCTTTCGTGAAAACAATTTTTTTTATAAAAAAATCTATGTTACTTCTAATACCTCCAAGAATATGTGTACAAAGTTTCATGATGATTGGTTAAGTAGTTTTCGCGTGAAAGCGTAACAAACAAACTTACATTCATAGCATAGCATCACGCCTGTATTCCCCGAAGGGGTAGTCAGTGGTGTATTACACACCCACGATTCGCCAGCTATGTTTAAGTCCCACGTAATAGGGGGCGAGCCTATTGACGTCTACCGGGCACATTTCCAAACTCCGGGCTGTTACTGAGAATTTTTCTTTTTAGGAAAAGCTCAATAACATTACTTTCACATTTATAATATTAGCCTGCCCGTGACTCATACTCCACTACAGCACACTAATTATCTTTATGTAAAAACAGGTATCATTTTTCCGGGACGATAGTAGGTAGGTGTCCTTTTCTGGACTCCAGACTAGATATAAGTATGCAAAATTTCAGGATGACTGGTTCAATAGTTACGGCAACGAATAAATAAACTCACTTTCGCATTTATAATATTAGAAAGGATCATAAATAATATACTAATGGTAAGGATTGACCTAATTTTGAAATCCACGCGGAAGACGTCACGGGCAATATGTAGTATATGATAAAAGTAGTGCTAGGGAGTATAATAAAAGCGATACAAATTCAAAACTTTCAGTCACGCGGTTCAGATAACACAGATTTAGTAAAATCTGCTAGAAATGCAAATTAAATATACTTACCTAAAACTTCCCGCATAGATTTGCAAGCCGATAGTGAAATCAGCTTAATTGAGGCAACTTTGGGTAGAAGAAACTTGACATAATTTCATAAAAGATTACTTATATAATAATTGTAAATGTTGGAATATAGTCCAAGGATATAAATTTCTAAGTTTGCCAAAATTTATGGAGGTGATAATTAGGTTTGAGCCTCCAGCGCTCTCACTCACCATACGAAATATCGATAGGAGTCCCTTGGACCGTTGGTTCACGCTAATCTTCTGTGAGAGGGTGGTACTTTCCCGTTCGAGCCGGCCCATTCATGCTCGGATAAACAAGGCTCTACCATGAGAATGTTTGTCAATAAAGAACAACTTTGATATTTGTGTTTATTAATTTTATAATAACATAGATTTCGTCATGAGTATAGCACAGGTTACGTTTTACAAAATCGCAGAGTAAACACACAAAATCGCAAAAATATTTTCAAAGTTCACAATCTCTGTACTGTTTACATTTATATAAGTTTATGGCCCGCCGTATATTCTGGCCCGCCAATAAAGGCGGAGAGACGGCACACGGCGGGTTTCTTTAGTGGGTGAGGGCCCCACACTACCCTGTTCGTTGTCCCGAACGACGAGGTGTGCGGTTAGGAACATGTTTTCCCGCCTTAACAAAAGAAAAGGTAACCGTTTCTCAGGTTCTTTCTCGGGATATAAAATCGTTGTTTGCAATAAAAAAAGAAAATAATATAGATAAAAACTATCCTATCTCTCAAGTTGGACCAAACTGCACACAGTGTGCAATCGGTTCATTAACTTAAGAGTTCATTGCGGACAAACAACATGAAATGAATTTTTTATATATAAAGACTAGCTGACCCGGCAAACTTCGTACCGTCATAAATATATTTTTTCATGAATAAATATTGCAATTATAAATTGAGATATAAAGTATCCTATCTCTTAAGTTGGAACAAAATACACATTAAAAAAAAAAGTTTAAATCGGTTCAGTAATTTCGGAGTTCATCCCGGCCAAACATCGTGACACTGGAATTATATATAATAGATTAGCAAACCCGGACACACGTTACGGCGATTCAGTTGTGGTACGCTATCCCATATTCATTGTTGATAGGATATACGTAAAATCCGTTCTTAGTAGCTCACCTACAGTATCAAAGAAACCCATATGTGGATTTTTACGGTCCTACCCCTAGGGGTTTTAGCTGTGCGTTGAAACATTAGACCGTCAGTCAGTTATTATTTTATATATAGACTAGCAAGTCAAATTTAGTTATTTTCTTGTTTAGTGCAGAATCCTAATTATTTAAAAAATGTGCCCGGTAGACGGCAATAGGCTCGCCCCCTATTACGTGGGACTTAAACATAGCTGGCAAACCGTGGGTGTGTAATACACCTTTGCCTACCCGTTCGGCATGATGCTACATTTTCTTTTCCTAATCATTTATCTAAAATAAAAGTAATAATCCCGTCCAAATCAATCCAGTTATTCCGGAGATTAACCGGAACAAACATATAGCCAGAAAGACAGACAAAATCTTTAAAAACTGGCAATTTGTTGTAGTTAGCGTATAATATACTCTCGTATACATTTAGTAAGATTGTTATTTAGACATTACATACAGACTCTTCAATTTTATATATTGACTCTGTGGATACTACAATAAGGTATACGTTTTTTATTTGTTAAGGCGGGAAAAAATGTGCCTAATCGCACACTCCATCATTGGGGGCCACGAATAGGGTAGTGTGGCGCCCTCACCCACTAAATTTACCCACCGTGTGCCGTTTCTCTGCCTGTATTGGCAGACCACTGGAACTGTGTGATATTACTTCAGCCGATGAGTAGGTATACCTGCCATGGTTGGCTTGACTTTCACGATTATTTTTCTTAACTAGGAATGGCAAGTAAGCAAATAGATTGGCAAAAGGTAAGCAGTTGGCAACAAACATTAGGAACAAACATTGAATCACTCGTTTGACGGTCATCCTAGTTTAAGACTAAGAGAGACTCTGCGTAATTCCAGTCCAAGTATTTGGCCGTCCCATTCATTCCAGATTACCTACATTGTTACATAGATAGGACCATGTGCTTAGGTAATTTAATTAATTGATAAAAATATAATCTGTGGCATGCAAAAGAGGATTTTACACCAGCTGAGGGATGAATATAAAGCTTATTTGCATACTAATCAAGAGATGAAACAACATTTAATTTTTGGCGCAGTTTTGAGATAGAAATTTTATATTATATATTCATATAATGTTTGCAGATATTAACGCGAATATTATAAGTACACTACAGTCTGTCCGTAACTCTGTTTGCGTGTAGTTTAGAATATAAACATGTCACTGTATTCTAATCCCACGGGAGCCATTATTTTATGAAAAGCCTGTTATTTCCTGTTCAAAAAACAAAAAATAAAATACAAACATACAAACTCACTTTCGCTTTTTTAATACTAGGTAATATCGACCTAAAAAGTAAAAACAGCTATCTCACGGGAACCCGGGATGAAAACTAATAGCCTATGTCTTTTTCAGGGTTCCAGACTATATCTATGCAAATTTTCATTATGATTGATTCAGTAGTTGCGCGTGAAAGCGTAACAAACAAACAAACTTACTTTCGCATTTATAATATTAATAAGGACGTAAAGTCATCGTTCACAGTTTTATGATAGTAAATAAATAATAAATAAATATTCACGGACATTTTCACACAACGTCCTCTGGTCCCAAACTAAGCTTAACGCTTGTGCACCAGATTACATATACATATTACTTTTTTTGTAAATACATACATATAATAGATAGAAAACACCCAGACGCAGTACAAATATCTGTGTTCAACATATAAATATTTGTCCTGAGTGGAAATCGAATCCACAACCTCGTGTACGGAAGTCGGTTACACTACCGACTATGCCATGAGGCCCGTCAGTAGTAAGTAATAATACAGTAAAAAAATAATGAGAGCACAAGTAGGGCTTAAGCTGGCATCTTCTGAATATCGTTAAAATGCTCTGCTAACTGATATATTGTGATATCCACTCAGCTTATATCTCAGGATCCCGATATAGTAGTGTGATAAAATGTATACCAGTTGTTAAGTCTAATAGAGCTATCACACAGAAAAAGTTGCGTCAAAATCCGTTCAGTAGTTTTGGCGTGATGCGCGAACAAACAAACAGACAAAAAATCTAAAAAAAATATTTTTATGTTTAGACACGCCTATATAGCCTATTACAGTCATTTTTTCTCAAATATCTTAAATGTATAGACATAGCTATGTTACAGCTTTATAATAGTTTATATATATATAGAAAATATATAAAAATAAAAAAGAAGCAATAATAGTTGTAATGTAACAAGCATCGTATCACTTTAAATAGAGTTTACTCAAAATAACAATCTCTGCGATTTTCTACGAGAAATATAATTATGTATATAAACATACAGGGACTAATATCTATAAAAAACATATATATTTCTTCAGCGATATAATCGACAGAAGCCTCTATTCGCTACAATTCAATTTCGCTTAGTTCTCGTATTATTCGCCTCCATGAATACAGTTTTGTACGAATTATTGTCAATTTTATATTGTGTAGTTCATGAATAGCCCTTTGATTGCTAACTCTACAACCTGTATCGCGATATTAGTTTTCATAATAAAATCTTGATTAATACTAAACATGAAAAAAGTATATGTATAATATATGCTTGTATTATTGTCCGTGTAGTGACGGACTAAGAATACAAGTGTCCCCACCCCATTCTTTCCCACGGGTATCGTATGAGGCGACTAAAGGAAGTAAGCAATTATCATCCATTGCACTGGTGGTAGGGCCGGGTACCAAGTGAGAGTACTCACTTGGTATCGGGCCCGAGCGGGTTGGTACCACCATCTCCCGTGTGACCGGCCATGAAGCACATCGTTGCGTTTTGGCTGTAGCAGGAGATAGCCATTTATTCTTTCATTTCATATCGGTGAAATGAAATGGTACGCAGCGGCTTGACAATACTCTCGATATAGTTGAATCCATGAGCGACGGTTACCATTTACCATCAGATGGGCCGTGGCTAGTCTGCCACTACATGCACTAAAAAAAAATACATACAAAGCGAGAATAATATTATTAGTAGTTTTTACAAATATCAGTTCATCCACTGTATATATCAGTGTACATCCAATATATTTCCACAGTGTAAAAATGCACCCTGTGGGCCTAGCCAAGTTGATCCCAAACGCTATAGAAAACTATTCAAATAATACTTTCTGATATTTACGCGAATGTTACACATTTTGAAATAAAACTACGTTTACGGAATCTATCGCGTTTACTTGATTTTACTCCTATCCCGACGTTTCGAATACTTTACAGCATTCATGATCACGGGTGGACTTAGATGATAGACGTCCAAGGTTGATATGTTATTTCAACGGTTTCATCTACCCACAGTATATGATTTTACAAAATTCGGAAATTGTTAAGATATCTATAACGCAAAGTTGCATGACTTAACATTAGAGGTGTCAAATTCCCATACATTTTAATAGTTTTCTATAGCGTTAGCGGTCATAGAATGCATCTTGGCTAGGCTCACTGATAGCAATTAACACGTAAAGCGGCAAAATTGGAAGGAAATTGACTTACTACATTGTCAGAGGGAGTGGCAAGGGATATCGCTTCGGGTCTTCCGTCTTGGGTTTTCTTTCTAGCGATACAAACAATCAGGCCAAGCTATCTACAAATTGTTACCAACGAATAATGGACTATTTCAGACACACAACAAAGAAACTTGAACAGATAATTATTACTGACGGAACTGAAAGGAAAAGAGACTACACATAGACATAGCATTCAACAAAGGCTAATATAGAAGGTCATGTGGTATCTTACCGCTAAGAAATATCAAATAAGCGCTAAATTAGTATTTACTTTGAATAAAGAGTATATAAAGAGGTCGTAGAGAGAGAGCGATGGATACACTCAATCACAAATTCATCTATTATATATAATTCTCGTATCACGTTGTTGCTCAAGATGAACTCCGAAACTATTTAACCAATTTTCACGTATTTTTTTTTAAATGTGTTTTGCTGGCTTGCCTAAAATAGGATAGTTTTATCACGTATTATTTATTAATTAATTGCAAAATATTCACGAAAAATAATATGGCGCTATGATTGGCCACGACCTTCAGAAACAAAAAGAAAATAAAATTATAAGTTGGATTAAGACCACCATGTTATAAGATGGAGTGTTGCCAAGATGAATAAATACTTTTAACATTAAGATTAAATTTAGCTTAAATAATAATAACAGTTTCTGCTGAATATCAATCAAGATAACTAGTGAATCTAACTCGGATATATCCTATAGATATTATAAAATAAAGTCCCCTATACCACTATCTTTCTATTTGAACACAACAAACTCAAAAACTACCATACAGATTTAGGTAATTCATGAGGATTAATTAATTGTAATCACATTCTTAATTCGAAATAAAAGAAATAAGTTTATAAAGTATTTTTTATATACGCGAGTGCGAATAAGGACACTAGGACCATCATGGCTCTCGGTAGTGCAAATCTAGTTCAAAAGCAAAAAATTATGTGCAAATTTGATCACGGATTATAACAACCCAGCGAAGGAAAACATTTTATGGAAAACAACATTCAAGGAAGATATTCGTAACAGCTTATAAAATCTGCCAGAGTGAATTGAGTCAGCATGCTTGACTGTGGCTTAGATTCATTTCTACATGAACGATATTGAGTGTGAGAGCCCAACAGTGGGACACTAATGATATGTGAAAAAAAAATACATATACTTCAGTAAATCAAATTATAACGGCGCACACGTGTCATCATTTTTAGGTTAGGTAAAGTGTGGCGCAAGTTGAGAGAAATCGAAGCGAATAAAACATTTGTTGATATGGTAAGTGTGCTCAAAGCGTTGTATACTTGTAAGAACGCAAAGCCAAGTTCTCTATAAGGCTCCAATAAAGTTCCCACTTTTAGACGGGCCTCGTGGCGTGGTCAGTAGTGTAACCGACTTCCGTGCAGGTCATGGGTACGATTCCCACTCAGGACAATTATTTGCGTGATGAACACAGATAATTGTACTGCGTCTGGGTGTTTTCTGTCAGATAACACTACATTATGATATGTATTTATTTACAAAAAAAAAGTAGTATATGTATTATATCCGTAATCTGGTACCCATAGCACAAGCGTTAAGCTTAGTTTGGGACCAGAGCACGTTGTGTGAAAATGTCCGTGAATATTTATTTATTTATTTTACTCAGGAAATAATGGCAGAGATGAATACGAAACATCATGAGTAGTAGTTATGCATTTGTTAATAAGTATATACCTTCACGTCATTCTCCGTAACAGAGATAGCGGATTTTCACTTGCCATAATCTCAACAAATTTTTATGCCTTATTAGTCACGTTTTTAATGTAAATAACCTCTTTGGTAAAAGGTATTGGTAAGGTTTCGTCAAACTGTGGATGGGGCGGGTGGGCAACGAGCTGAAACTTCTAGAGGCTTCTAGAGGTAGAGCCTTGCTTATCCCAGGGTGAAGGGCCGGCTTGATCGGGGAAATATCACCCTCTCATAGAAGATCGACATGAAACAGCGCTAGGTACTCCTTCCATTGCATACCATGCACAATTGTTTTTGAAGAACAATAACGTCATAATATTGTAACAAAATATGTTCATTTTTATAAACATAATTTTGTAATTCAATGTAAATATTTCCATTTTATACAGTTTCTTACAGCTTATGCCGTTAGGCAAGTACTCCTGTAATCGTGTTAGCGGGGCTCAGTATAGCCCCGGGGGGCTGGTGGCTCATCTGGGCCAGGTAAATCCTTACAATAGCTACCACACCTACATTTCTTGATATTAAATTTATATTTCCTTCATTATTCTTCCTCTGAAACCTTTTTATTTAGGTGAGGTATTTTTAACGACCCGTTACGGTCACCGTACCTCCACCCAACTGGCTCAGTGCAGGTTAGTAAATAGAAAATCTCTGAGGTATGCAGATTTCCTCAAGATGTTTTTCTGCACCAAGCAGTCAATACACAAAAAAATTAGCCGTCACGGGACGTCTCGCAGATATGAAAACATCGATTTTCTTTCTTTCTTCAAATATTGTTAGTCTTATATAATTCTTGGTAAACGCCCTCTCGTTAGCCATAGACGACTTAAAACTGTTATTGGTTTATTGATTGGCATTATAATTCCTAGTTAGATGCCTTAGCCAACAGATAGCGTTAAAAACAATTAAATAAATTCGCCGACAATCGGTTTTACCCTCCCCCCGCATTAGATATTTTCACATCAATAAAAATAATTTAGAAAAGATGTTGTATCGTGTGATGTTTCGATCTCAGAGTAAGGATCGAACTCGATATCCTTGTCTTTGCAGACCTTGTTCTTGCCTCTAGGCTATAGATGCTATGAATTTTTGTAAAAGATCACAGAAATATTCACATCACATGAATATCGCACGCATACCCAGATAATACGAAATGTGAGAACTATTCTGTCGGATAATTAATTAATTAGACTTCGTCATAAAGTGGACGTAACATATTGAGATTTTCTCTTGACTTTTGTACCGTTGAGCTGAGTAATTAATTAAACTAGATATGTGGGTAATATAAAACTTAATTAATAGATGCCCCGGTTTGTATTATATAGAACTAGCTGAAACTGTGGATTCGATCACACATTATTTATGAAATTAAATGATTACTGCAAAACAGGCATCAATTAATTTCGTAAATATAAAAAAGTATTTTTTTGTTTTGCAAGTACGTCATGAATTTACTCACTATTTGCTTTACTTCTGCTGATCATTGTTTAATGTCTAATCAAATCAAATCAAATCATTTTTATTTTGTGAATATAGGTACAAAAGGTTTTTAAATAAATATGTCGAGATTCTACATTCTGCCACTAGCGTAGCGTACAAGCATAATATTATTAAGTATATCTTTCACTTATCATTAAGGATCAAAAAGTCTAAAGTTAACACAAAGTGTGAAAATGTGAAATCGAAAATAACAGTCACGAGCAGGCTTTGAACCTGCATTTCCTGGATACCGTCCAGATGCTTTGCCAATTCAGCCATCGTGACAATTGCTCCTGACTGCTAATTTCGATAATACATTCATAATTAACGTCTTGGGTGACGTCTGCGCCATCTGTCGGAAGTATTTTCATACATTATACCGACCAGGTAAATTTAATTTTACAATTAAGATTTTTACCAAATAATGACGGGGCCTATAAATATTTTGATCATCCATCCATCCATCCATCCACCAGCCTTTTGACGTCCACTGCTGGACATAGGCCTATATATATTTTGATATTTTTATATATTTTTTTAGCACTTGACATGCTTAGCCATATAAATTAACACAAAGTTTGAAAATGTGAAATCGAAAATAACAGTCACGAGCAGCATTTGAACCTGCATTTCCTGGATACCGTCCAGATGCTTTGCCAATTCAGCCATCGTGGCTAACACTGGGCCAGCGACTATGACCTAATCCACAGATATCAGAAACAAGGTAGTTGTGTGACCTAATCCCTCTTACCATGAGAGGAGACCCTAACAGTGGTACAGAAAAAGGATAGAAAAAAATACCCCTAAATTTTGAATAGACACAAAGTGTGTTAATGGATTTAATTTTGAAGCCCCCGCAGACGAATTCGCGGGTAGATACTAGTGACATAACAAAGGCCTCAACATATTCTCAAAGCAGTGAACTGTGCACAGAGAAAAGTTCGACAAAACGTCTGTTAAGCGAAAAGATAAAAAGAACTTTAATAGGATGTCGGCCAAGGGTCCTTGAAAACCTACATCAGTTGGTAGATCATTTGGAAGAAAATCCGATTATATTTGTAAGTATGCTCCTCTCATTCCGAGATTTTAGGTACATCTTTTATATTTCTTGAACTGTGAAATATATAGAAAGTTCTTTTATATAGTACCACGTGGAGTATTAATATATACATATATTTGACGGAGACGCAGAGGGATTTTTATCCAAGGTATCATCGGTGTCCGTCATGTTGTACGTTGTCAAGCAAAATCAGTGCGCACACCCAGCGCGGTCGAGCTCCGGGAGTCAAATGTATCGTGTCACTCACGACAGTTGACTACCTCGGCTCGAACTACTGATTCAATGACAGCCGATGTCAATCTGATTAATCGACTAAGGTATCTCAAACGCTAACAGATGGCGTTCCTAATACGTAAATAAGCCTATTAGTTTACTCCTCCGACACGGCCATACTGACAGCAAACGCGTTCTCGCGCGGCCTCTTGGGAAGTTGTCGTCACAGATGTCGACTGCCATAAGTTTAAAGCTTGGGGTTTCCACAGGGGAACAATATGGGTAAGAGTGCGAGCTCGATGCAGTGTCAGGTACACAAAGCGCGGGGCTTTCAATGTTCAATCATCACATGCACAAAGCGCGGAGCTTTCAATGCTCTGTCGCCACAAGCACTCTGAGTAGGGTATTTTAGTTGTAAAACTATTTCTTCCAAATCAACCAGTTTTACTATTCATAAAGGAACAATTAAATGTCTCTTACAATGTACTTCTGTAACCAATTTTAACATTATAATTACACTTAATCACCAACACTACAATAAAGCTATTTAATTTATCTGACTACAACCGTCAGTCTTAAGTTGATTGGACATATCTGCCAAGCTCTCGGGGTACTTACGCAGTTTTTTGTGACATACGTACTGAACGCGTCCACCAGCCACTGGCTCTACCTTGTATCTATCGTTGTCACTTAACTTAGTAATTATTCTAGGGTCCTTTTCGACAAAAACAATGTCGCCGGTTTTAAAAGGGCGTATTTTAGCTTTGCCCTTATCATAGCGCACCTTATCAGCACGAGCTTGCTCGTTCATCCTGAACTTTGCTTCGCGTCTAATGTCATGGTGATTGAATTTATCGTATTTTTGTACTATGGCATTAATTTTAGGGTGACTTTTATTACAACCAATCAATAATTGAAGCGGTCTCTTACCCGTACTTTTAACTACGGTACAATTTAGCGCGAGTTGAATTTCACCTAAAGCCGCCTTCCAGAACCTACGCTCGTGGTTCTCAGTTATAGTGAAGCAATTAGTTAAAACTACTAATTGCACTAGCGATCTCGTGAAATTCTATAGACCACTCTCTGCAGAAGTCTTGAAACTCTTGACCTGTAAATGACGTGCCCTGATCCACAATTATCCTATTTGGTGACCCGAATAAAGAGACAAATGTGCGGAGTGCGTTACAAGCGGATTTCGCCGTCAAGTCCTTTACCGGCGTCAGATGACAGTATTTAGTAAAAGCGTCTACTATTACTATGACATATTCCTTAGTATTTCTATAGCAGTTAGTTTACCGCTTGTGTCGATATGGAGCGTGTGTATCGGTTCGGGGAATTTATCTGTGAGGTGTAAAGAGGACTGTCGGGCACCTGATGGCTTTTTATTGACTTTGCACGGCAAGCATCGATCCACATAGGTTCTTACGCATGTTGACATATTTGGGAACCAGAAGTGTTCTCTTATCTTACGAAGAGTTTTATCCCAACCTAGATGTTTGAGTTCATCGTGGAATTTTCGTATGATTTGCCATCGATAATTTTTCGGGACTATAGCACGACATAAAGTTCTTTTATCTAACTGAAAATTTTTGTACAGAACGTTGTCTTTTATTGTATATGATGACCTCAAATTTGCGTCTAAAGTATCATTTTCAATAGCCTGAATAATTTTGTTAAGGTCTGAATCTAACCATTGTTCCACTTGCAACCAGTCGTGTCTCATTTTCACAATATTTACTGTCGCAGTATTACTAACAGCGGGATTTCTACTGAGGAAATCTACATGGGGAATTCTTTCGCCTTTGCGATATTCGACCTCGAAGCCGAAGCTTTGCATAAACGCCCACCATCTGTGTACCCGAGAGGACAAATCTTTCTTATGACGAGACGCTTTTAGACTATTACAGTCTGTCACAAACTTAAATTGCCTTCCAAACAGATAATACCTGAAATGCTTTAACGCTTTGAAAACAGCTAAAGTTTCTAATTCATAACTGTGATAACGGCTTTCTACTTCGGTTGTTCTTTGGCTATAGTATTCAATTACTTTCAGTTGATTAACTAATTTTTGGAAAAGCACCACACCGTAACCGAAGGAACTGGCGTTCGTATGGACTTCAATATCATGAGAAGGATTAAAGATGGTCAATAGCGGTTCCGACGTTAGGTGTTTAATAACAGTATCGCGAGCTTTTGCGTGTTCGCTCTTCCACTCCCACTTAAAATGTTTTTGTGTGAGCTGGTATAATGGGGCCATAATCGAGGAGAAGTTCAGTATGAATTACCCCGCTAATCCGTTAAACTGACGCAGTTCCCTGAGGTTTTTTGGTATAGGAGAATTTGTAAGGGTTTCAACCTTTCTCGGATTCGGTCTAACTGTAGGTAACCCTCGGATATAATGTACCCTAAATATTTTACGGATGATTTAAGAAATTTACATTTATTCCAGTTAAACGAGAAGCCTGCCTTTGATAACTTATCTAAAATTTGTTCTAAATGACAAAAAGCGTCTTCTTTTATCTTTGAATACACAAGAACGTCGTCCATGTATACGGTAGCAATGACGTATTTATGTTCGCCCAGAGCTTTGTTAATAGCTCTTTGATACACCGCTGGGGCGTTAAAAAGCCCAAAAGGCATCTTCAAAAATTCCCAGGACCCGTCAGGTGTCACAAAGGCAGTCTTCTCGATGGAGCCAGAATTACCAGAAAGGGGAATTTGGTAAAAACCTGACGCCATATCTAAAGTAGAGAATACGCAAGACTGGCCAAGACTATCTATTTGGTCAGAGATAATGGGCAAGGGATAATTATCACGAGCGGTGTTACTATTTTACTCCCTATAATCTATACACAGCCTATCGGAGCCGTCTTTCTTCTTTAATAATATGGCCGGGCTAGAGAAAGGCGAAGAACTCTCTCATACAATATTTTTCGATACAAGGTCAGCGATAATATTTTTCATGGCTTCACGTTCTACCGGAGCTAGACGGTAGGGGTGGCGCTGTACAATTTTATTCGGATTTTTAAGTTTAATTTCCATCTCGCCTGTATTAACAACATAATTGGAACTTCCCTTCACAAAACTATCACTGAATCGACTAATTGTTGTCCGTAATCGAGCAACGTCTTTACAGTCAGTTAAATCAGTATCGCCATAGCATAGTATCAGTATAGCCTGCCAAGCGTGGCGATTATGCCACTATCCCCCGTTCTTGGGGAGGCCTATGTCCAGCAGTGGACGTTAAAAGGCTGATAGATGGATGGATGGAAATCAGTATCGATAACCTGTACCGACATCATGATTCTGCAATAAAAAAACTTCAGCATGGACTTCGCGAGCGATGGAAATACCCTTGTTATGAATAGTTAAGCTCAATCCGGGACGGGTAAAAACGTCTCGACCAATTATAACGTCACGGGTAAAATATGAGAATCTACGACTACAAAAGTTACTTCTACGTGTACTTCGTTAATATTGATAGGCAAACTAATACGGGAAAATGAAAAGGTAGTATTTGAGCCAATACCTGATAGGCGCGTGGACATAAAATCTCGGATAATCTTAGGACGTCAGCTATATTTTTACGAATCAGTGAACAGTCAGAACCACTATCCACGAGAGCTTGTAATCTGAGTATCCGAAATACCTGAAATAACAACTTTGATCTTGTTAGCTTCACTCCAAGCAGGCTCCAACCGATCGATCATGGCAAGCTTGTTAGTCGAGTATTCCACGTAGGTTCTGGCACGATCGCTGGTATACTGCACCATATCTTGAAAGAGATCATGAAATCTCTTGGTGGCCGCAAACTGTCTTGATAGACGCTCTTTCGCTTCATCCCATGTTTTGCACAACGGGTACGACTTAGAGGCCCATTTGCGTGCTCGACCTCGCAGATGTGCAAACGCAACGTTTCGCGTTTCGTACTCAGTCCACGAAAAAAAAGTAATCAACACAAAGTGAAATCGAAAATAACAGTCACGAGCAGGATAGGTTATTTGAATCGGGTATTTTAGAAACCCCATAAGTCATATTTTTGTACTACCAGTTTAGTTACCAGTTTTTGCGTGTTTGTGTTTTTCTAAGATAACTTCATATGTCAAACAAAAATCACATAAGTCACTGTAATATCAAAGGACCTGGGGGTTAGACAGAATCTCATATCTCACATGTCGATCGTATCGTGATCACTGTGATTAGTTAAAAAACCGACGCGTGATGTCACAATATCCCGTTGGCCAATCACGGTGATCTCTCAACCAATAACAGTGATCACAGTCGACATGTGAGATATGAGATTCCGCCTAACCCCCTAGCATCGAGTCAAATATCGCATATATTAGAGAAAGCCTCAGAGGGATGCATCTAGAGCTGTTTTATCACTGCCCACAAAGTTAGCCTATGTCAGGAAAAATGCAAGATTTAAAAAAAACTTGAAACTTTCCTTCCTCAAGAACGTAAAGTCAAAGTATTTTATGATAAAATATATAAATGGCCAGTTATAGATCGAGAAAACAATGAGGATTAAATCTATTGTAGAATTTTGGTTTAAAATTGCTAATTATTTATAAAGTAATTAAATAAAAAAGAAAAGATATTTCTAAACGTTTTTACGGGATTTATACCATGTAAATTTTTACTTACGAGTTTCCGATATTTCGGCACTGTTGCAAGCGCCATGATCACGGAGCAACTGAAGTCCTTGCGGGTGGGAATAGTTTTTATTATTCTGCGGTTAGAAATATCTGTCTACCCGCTTTCTCACTCGTTTATGACACGCAACACTATCTATTGAACCACTACCACTGGTCTCACTCACGTATCGAGCAAAGAAGTAGACTGAATACTTCGCAAATATTTTAAATAAGTATTCAGTAAAAACTATTTTCACTCCTTTAAAAAAGATTTCCCAGCTATTGCGCACACCGAAAGATTATTTCCCATTGGAAAGACCAGGCGTGTACAAAGTGGACTGTAGCTGTGGAAGTTCATACATTGGCCAAACTAAGCGTACTGTAGCATGTCGAATGAAAGAACACATTAGGGCTTATAAAAACAATGACCCAGGAAAATCGGCGATAGCACAACACCTTTTGGAGGCAGGAACGAATCACTACATCGAGAATTTACATAATCCTCAGATACTTTCGACAGAACGCCACTATATACCCAGATTGGTGAGAGAAGCCATTGAAATCACGAAATACAAAAATTTCAACCGTGAAGATGGTTTTCAATTATCTAGCACCTGGCGTCCCGTGATTCGTCTATGTACAAAGAAGAAGAAAAACACCTCAGAAACCAGGGTCAACACCGTAAGTGTTGTGTGTCGTGATCGAGCTCGATACGTGAGTGAGACCAGTGGTAGTGGTTCCATAGATAGTGTTGCGTGTCATAAACGAGTGAGAAAGCGGGTAGACAGATATTTCTAACCGCAGAATAATAAAAACTATTCCCACCCGCAAGGACTTCAGTTGCTCCGTGATCATGGCGCTTGCAACAGTGCCGAAATATCGGAAACTCGTAAGTAAAAATTTACATGGTATAAATCCCGTAAAAACGTTTAGAATTATAAGTGACCATGAAGTTTGAAATTCTATAAAGAAAAGATATATTTTATTTTTTTGTATTTCAGAAACCCCAACTTTTAAGTGATTTTTTATGCACTCTATAACAAGAAAAAATATTTTATAAAATAAAACATAGCATTATTACTTAAACTTTTCTAACGTTAATAAAATAAAATTAGTTCAGAAAAATTTTATGTATCAAAATAGTTTTTTGCTTCTCTTGGAAAATTAACTTTGTTTGACTTAGTCAGTCCAATTCATTTACGCTTTCACATTGTTTTAATTTATATGGCTAAGCATGTCAAATGCTAAAAATATATATAAAAATATCTAGAAATAGTAATCGTTTGTATGTAAACTCTAAATAAAGCCCCATGCAGACGCTTCTTCCAATTCATGTTCATCTGAGTGATACATTGTCCTAAATATGTGAGTTAATTTACCGGAGAGAACGGGCACCTAGGAAAAGAAATACTCTTCTAAGATGTAAGTAGGGATCGAGGTATCATAACTACTTTTGGCTCGGTTTAAGATTATATTTTGAAAGATATACAAACTTTTTAAATAGAAATAGCGTCTTAGCATAATATAGGTATAGGTACGTCTCCTCTTATGTCTTGACTTTCTCAATCTACCCACTCAGAACATTTATTTTCTCTTTCATACGCATAGCTCGTTCATTCGGTCATCTCACGTTCACATCAAACTTTCTTACTACCTACATTAACCGCATAAAAGTTACGTACAGTAATTTTATAAACATTAAAAAGAAATATAGCCCACATGTATCTAGAGAATATAATATTCAATTTGCAGCCGAAAGACGTCAACAAACGATTAAAATAATAAAAATGATGTAACATTAGTATTAGTCGCCACGCTGCGTATGAGGTAGGGGTGTAGAGTCGATAAGACGAGGCAAGGTGGCGCAAAATATCTTTATTTAGTTATTTCATTGGGTAATAGTGGGTATATTGGGGAAAATGTTATAGAACTTACATTCCTTTCTTCTTTCTTAACTTTTCGTTTAGACCTATTTCAGAAGCTTACTAAAACGTGCTATATTTGCTCATAACAGAGCAAATTTATACAAATTTATCAAGAGACTGATATAAAATATGAAGAACATCGTTATTGGCATTATTTGCAAAACAAACATTGGGACAGTACCCAATTAATCCGATTAAATTGAACTCTCAAAGTTTCGGTAGGTCGCGGATTCAATACCAGGTTGTATAAATTACAAGCTAACCCAGGGTTTTATGTGTAATCAAGGTTTGATTGCTTCTCATCCAGTAATTTCATGTTATACCTTGTTAGTCTGAATATTCGCTTTGTGTAATGTTTTATATAACTGAGCTATAACTGCTGGGCAAATTACAGGCTACCGTGCTGGCTGTAGATGAACCCAAGATGTTGGATGAAAAGTGTTGATCGATTCGAAGAAGTTATTGGTTGAAAAATAAAATCACAATCACACAATCAAAACTACATGTAATGATGGTTAAGGAACTTATAAGGAACAGCTCAAGAAGAGCGGGTGCGAAAACAATAATTTAAGCTCACCCAAGAGTTAAGTATAAATGTGTTATCGAAATTAGCAGTCATGAGCAATAGTCACGATGGCTGAATTGGCAAAGCGTCTGGACGGTATCCAGGAGATGCAGGTTCAAATCCTGCTCGTGACTATTATTTTCGATTTCACATTTTCACACTTTGTGTTAATTTAAACTTAACCAATCGCGGTCGATAGAAAGATGTGACGTTGCGTTTAATTTTATTTCTTGACGCGAGATCTCGAAAGCGTATTGAATGTGCGTAGATGGAGTGGGAAGTATGAACACTGGTCTAGGTTAAATTGACAGACTTCAACAACCGGATAGTAAAATATCTCAAGCATGCAGCTTTCTTCACGATGTTTTCCATCAACAGGCATTGATTTATGAACAAATGTACACATAATTTTCAAAAGTTAGAGGTGCTGCCTTGTGAGGTGCCAACCTTGGACTGGGGATCGAAGTCGATATCACTGTCTTTGCAGCCCTTGGTCTTACTTCTAGGCTGTAATATTTATGTAACCACTAAGGTTATATATCTATCCATCCATCAGCCTTTCGACGTCCACTGCTGGACGTCGAAAGGCTGATGGCCTTCCCAAAGGGGGGATAGTGCCGTAATCGCCACGATTGGCAGGTGGGTTGGCGATCGCAGTGGATGTTGTTAATACTCGAGGGAGTGCTGCTGCCCACTATTATTAACTGCCTTATTCTCTTCATAATTTAAATTTATCTTTAAATTTTATTTAACGACCATAGATAATAGTATATCTGCTGCAATAAATCACGAGTAAGTTAATAACTGGATGCCAGAAACATGTCCCCCATATATTTTGTGAGCAACTTGCATTGAATTCAACTATCTTACGTATTAATTTAAAATTAGGGTCTCCATGGACTGGGCGTATGATTTGCGCATTTTATATAGAATGTTCTACATTCTTCTTCTTGTATTGACTTGTGGCGATCCTGATAATTCCGCCAATGACAATGTTCTCTTCATTATTTTGCTAAATTTATGTGATGGTCCGAACTCAGTAGGTATTTTCTAATATAACGATCGGAAAGCTTTGTGAAGGGAAATAAAATAATAAATTTAGAGATAAGTCTGAAATCTGTTGACTTACCTAAAGCAAGAAGTAAAAAAAAAATATTTTATAAATTTATGTTGATTAGATAAGTAATTATTATTATCATAGTTTAATATTGTTATTTATAATAAAATTACAAAGTAAATAAGTAAATGGGATATATACACAGGAAAGAAGTTATTTTACGTCTGAAGGGCGAGGAAAAGAAAGAGGAAGAAGATCGTATAAGGAAGATAGGGTGTTGGGGCAGCTAAAAAATATATGTTCTGGGCTACCTTCATCCAAACCACATTCGCATAGCGAGGAATCTCTAACCCTGATCTTCGCTAAGTGGACAGGTGAGCATGAGTGACCGAGACGAAGTCGGCAAATGACTGGCGTGGCTCTCTTATTTATGTTTCAAAATTTAAAAATCAATGGTTTTAATGGAATGTCTTCCTGAATTGACCTGTAATGTTTGCCTTTTATTATGCTCGACTGTTTCCAAGATCTATCCCAACTAGAGCGTAACATCAGCTAAGGGTAATAGGTCTTTTGAGTAGACTGGACTGTTCGACATACATCCTATGTGGCAAGCCTCTTTGGCAAGTGGTCTGCCATCTCGTTACCTTCAATACCACTGTGTCCGGGTATCCAAGCGAGGTGAATTAGAATGCCTTTAGTGTGACAGCGATACAGAATCTCCTTTATTTTCAGGATTGTAGGAGTTCTGGATTTGGCCTGGAATGCATTAGCTCTAATAGCTGTTAGGCAGCTTAAAGAATCTGTAAATAAGACTGTTTTATTTATATATTGAGGTTATGGGACTCTACATATATCAAAGCCTCCAGAATGGCAACGCAGTCATCACGCAGGCACCAGTGAAGACTGAGCATTGAGGAGGGCACTTGAAGCTGAGGATAATTTTGAAATTTGGAATCCAAACTGCAGCACCAACATAGCTTTGACTAATTGACTTAGAAGCATCACTGTACAATAACAAGCCAGTCCTTCCACTTGTTGTTAATTGCTGATTTCAAAAGCATATCTGAACCAAGAGTATCTTTGCTGATGCCCAAATCAAGCATAATATTCGGCTTATAGATTAGGGCCTCATAAGCCGTTCTATATTCATTACTCTTCAAACTGTTAGGTGCTGTTTTGTTTTTTTTCTAATGGTAACAAACAGGCCATGGCGCAGAGGAGGGTTGACACCCGCTTATGGACTCAATAATACTATGAGTAAAAACGCAGTATTTTTAGGATATGCTTAACATTTCATTTCGCGGACGGGGAATGAAAGGATGGCTGTCTCCCGTTACAACCAAAACACATCCAGGTATTTTACTGTCACCACTGAAACAATGTAATATGGTTCCGGTGGCTCGCCCATAGAAGCGGAGAGATGCCACATGGCGGGTTTCTTTAGTGGGTGAAGGCCCCCACACTACCCTATTTTTTATCCCGCCTAAAAAAAAGTTATTTTACTGTCCATTCGAGTTAGTGAGTATTTCTACCTGTGAACCAACCCTTTTTTTTGTAAAGGCGGGAACAAATCTACCTAACTGCACACCCCGTCCCGTGTGCCGTCTCTCCGCCTGTATTGGCAGGCCCCTGGAACTGTGTCACATCAATGGTTAACCAACCCTTTTTTAAGGGAAAAAATGTACCTAACCACACACTCCGGCTTCAGGGCAACGAACAGGGTAGTATGATACCCTTACCTACTAAACAAACCCGCCGTATGCCGTCTCTCCGCCTTTATTGGCAGACCACTGGAACTGACATTACTTCAGTGGTTACTCAACTCTACCACCTGTATAATGCTGTATATATGGAGAAGATTGAAAAGTCTATTGTGTAAAATCGAGAATATAAATGGAGTATTAAAAACATGATCGTGCAAATTTCACAAAAAAATAAACACCGATCGTGTTCTGCAATCGCCAGCTTACGTGTCAGAACAGTTTAGCCGGAATCAGATTGTAGGGTAGGGCTTGGGAGATGATGAATGCGAAAATTATAATAGTAAATAATAATTACAAACCTTATCTTAACTATTATAAAGCTGTAACAGAGCTGGGTCTGTACATTTAAGATATCTGAGAAAAAAAAATACTGTACCTATTAGGCTAGACAGGTGTGTGTGAACACCAAAAAATATTTTTTTATATTTTTTATCTGTTTGTTTGTTCGTGCATCTTGCTGAAAATATTGAATGGATTTTGATGAAACTTTTTTGATTTGATACCTCTTGATTTGACTTAAAACTGGTACACCCCGCTACTATATCTGAAACCTAAGATATAGCCTAAAACTAGCTTTTGGCTGCAGTAGAGACGCGAGAAAAGACTAGTCTTTACTAATATTATAAAATTTCGTATACAGATAGTCTGTAGCCCAGAAAAGGACATAGGTTACTTTTTATCCCAGAAAATGTTTATTTCCCAGAGGATAGCTGTTTTTGAATATACATAATGAATGTGCCATAGAGTCCATGTGGATGAAGTGGATGGTAGAATCTAGTCTGAAATAATCCTATTTTTACTTCATACTAATTGCGGACTGCACTCTAATATCGAAAGAACGACATTAAATTTGATTTATTGAGATAATTTCAAGTTATACCTAGTAGAATCTTTGAAGTTTGAAACTATTAATTCAGTAAAAAGAGCCAATTTGGAGAGAAATTTGTTTTTGAAAGTTAAACTGGAAGGAGCAATGATAGCTTATTTTTTTTTGTTAAGGCGGGAAAAATGTTCCTAACCGCACACCCCGTCGTTCGGGGCAACGAACAGGGTAGCCTTCACCCACTAAATAAACCCGCCGTGTGCCGTCTCTCCGCCTTTATTGGCGGGCCACTGGAACTATGTTACATTCCTTCGGTGGTAGGAGCAATGATAGCCTAGCGGTAATATCAAGGCCTGCAAAGATAATGGTATCAAGTTCGATCCCCAGTCCAAGGTTCAGACCTAACACAGCACACACTTCTGAATTTTCAAGATTTTTCGTTATTATGTGTGTATTTGTTTACAATTTATCACTGCTCGGTGAAGGAAAACATCGTGAGGAAATCCGCATGCCTGATAGATTTTTTCGACTGCTTGTGAAGTCTATTGACCCGCACTGGGCCAGCGTGGTGGACTATGGCCAAATCCCTCTCACCATGTGAGGAGTCCCGTGCCCAATAGTGGAAAAAAAAATCTGGAATAGAGTCCGGTCTTTTCCATCCACTCTCTATTTCCGCTCCACTTCTTATCCAATTAAACGTGCGTGTGTTGCCCTTGGTGTTCTTAGCTCCGATAGGCTATTACTACCGCCTACCACCAGCTGGGTCATGTGCCGATTTGCCACATTTGTAATATTAAAACTAACACATGGAAAACTTCCATATGTTAGTTGACTGCCTCCGTGGTGCAGCGGTAGTGTAAGCGACGGCTGATCATGGGGTCTCGGGTTCGATCCCCGGGTAGGACAGTGTTATTGAGATTTTTCGTAAAAAAACACATTCTTAGCAGCAGCCCGGAGTATGGAAATGTGCCCGGTAGACGGCAATAGGCTCGTCCCCTATAACGTGGGACTTAAATATAGCTGGCAAATCGTGAGTGTGTAATACACCTCTGCCTACCCCTTCGGGGAATACAGGCGTATAGCATCACGCCTGTTTTTTTTTTGGAAAATTTCCAGCTATAGATATTTTTTTATTTCCATTTTATAGATTAAATAATCAATAAAGCTATTAATTTAAACAGGCATCAATACAAAACGAACTCAATCACAGTCGATTTGAAAAAGCTCTTAAAGACAATTCTAATTTCCTTTATCTCATTACGGTAGAACGGAATAACAAATTCGCGAAGTTTTGTTTAGTGCAATATTAAATAACGCCGAAGTTTCTTAATTCAATTTCACTTCATTGCTTCGTTTGTTTGGTGATTTGTTCTTGTAAATCTCTGAACCATTTTATAACAGGATATAAGTAATTCCTAATGGATGGTGTAAATCTATATCGATTAGACTATCAAAAATTTTTAATAAAAACAAATCAGCCGACCATAAACGATAGACACTAATACATACAACTCATTATTAAAATCAATGAGTGAATAATCAATCATCCCCTATATTTTCACTCTTAGGGTTGTTTTTTTTCCAAAGGAGAATGCTATTTTTTGCCCTGTACCATAGTAGCATCGGGGCTATGATAATTATTAGTATTTTTTATAACACAAATTGCTTATTTCCATTTAACACGGACTAGCTCCATGTCATAATGAAGAAAAAAAGTATTAGAAGGGACTTTTTGTAGATACATCCGATGCGATGCCATGTTTACCTGAAGCACAATCATCAATCAATATAATCGTTGTTTAATTTTTTAAAAGCATTGTTAGGTTATTTTTAAATCTGAATTCCACTTTTGCCACTGTGTCGTGTCTGTGTTTAATGTATGTTGCTAAGCATGTCAAATGCTAAAAATATACGAGTATATAAAAATATCTAAATATTTATAGGGTTTGCGTGATTATTAGGTAAAATCTTAAGTGTAAAATTAAGTTTACCTGGTCGGTATAATGTATGAAAATACTTTCGACAGATGGTGCAGGCGTCACCCAAAGACGTTAAGTATGGATGTGTTGTCGAAATTAGCAGTCAGGAGCAAGGGTCACGATTGCTGAATTGGCAAAGCATCTGGACGGTATCAGGAGATGCAGGTTCAAATCCTGCTCGTGACTGTTATTTTCGATTTTACATTTTTCACTTTGTGTTTAATGTATGTTGCTAAGCATGTCAAATGCTAAAAGTATATATAAAAATTATCTAAATATTTTGCTAAGCATGTCAAATGCTAAAAATATATATAAAAATATCTAAATATTTATAGGGTTTGCGTCATTATTAGTTAAAATCTTAATTGTAAAATTAAGTTTACCTGGTCGGTATAATGTTTGAAAATACTTCCGACAGATGGTGCAGGCGTCACCCAAAGACGTTAAGTATGAATGTGTTGTCGAAATTAGCAGTCAGGAGCAAGGGTCACTATGGCTGAATTTGCAAAGCATCTGGACGGTATCCAGGAGATGCAGGTTCAAATCCAGATCAGACACGACACAGTCACGAGCAGGATTTGAACCTGCATCTCCTCGATACTGTCCAGATGCTTTGCTAATTCAGCTCGTGACTGTTATTTTCGATTTCACATTTTTCACTTTGTGCTTAATGTATGTTGCTAAGCATGTCAAATGCTAAAAATATATATAAAAATATCTAAATATTTATAGGGTTTGCGTCATTATTAGGTAAAATCTTAATTGTAAAATTAAGTTTACCTGGTCGGTATAATGTTTGAAAATACTTCCGACAGATGGTGCAGGCGTCACCCAAAGACGTTAAGTATGAATGTGTTGTCGAAATTAGCAGTCAGGAGCAAGGGTCACTATGGCTGAATTTGCAAAGCATCTGGACGGTATCCAGGAGATGCAGGTTCAAATCCAGATCTGTCTGATCTGGATTTGAACCTGCATCTCCTCGATACTGTCCAGATGCTTTGCTAATTCAGCTCGTGACTGTTATTTTCGATTTCACATTTTTCACTTTGTGTTTAATGTATGTTGCTAAGCATGTCAAATGCTAAAAATATATATAAAAATATCTAAATATTTATAGGGTTTGCGTCATTATTAGGTAAAATCTTAATTGTAAAATTAAGTTTACCTGGTCGGTATAATGTATGAAAATACTTCCGGCAGATGGTGCAGGCGTCACCCAAAGACGTTAAGTATGAATGTGTTGTCGAAATTAGCAGTCAGGAGCTAGGGTCACGATGGCTGAATTGGCAAAGCATCTGGACGGTACCCAGGAGATGCAGGTTCAAATCCTGCTCGTGACTGTTATTTTCGATTTCACATTTTTCACTTTGTGTTTAATGTGATTAAGAATTTGGGATGATCGAAGGATCAGTAGGGTAGCTTAGTGGTTTAGAGCACTTCCCCGGATTGGAAAAGATGCGTGGTTTGATTCCCGCCCCTACTAAAAATCTCTTTTTCTTTATTCACAAATAATTTGTACTTTAAAAAGTTATGTGTGGTCTAACATAAAAAAATATACATGTCGAATTGAGAACCTCCTCCGTTTTTTTTAAATGATTAATTGCCGTGTGTGGCCGGCTTTAGAATTGTAATGGGAGTCGTAAGAGCCGACTGAGGGAATACCGAGGAAGTGGGCAGCAGCACTCCCTCGAGTATTAACAACATCCACTACGATCACCAACCCGCCTGCCAAGCGTGGCGATTACGGCATTGTCCCCCTTTGGGGAGGCTTATGTCCAGTAGTGGACATCGAAAGGCTGATGGATGGATGGAAAATTATTAATTCAATTTCTTTATGACTGTACAGATAGATGGTTGAGTGGTTTAGATACCGATCTCACACTAGAATGTGGATGGTTTGATTCGAGAACGATCCCAGCGCTCCTATTTTACGAAATTATGTATTTGTTTATAAATTACCAAGGTGAAAGAAAACATCGTGAAGAACCCTGAAATATTTTCACAACGGGTTGTGAAATCTGACAACCCGCACTGGTTCAATGTAGAGGAGCACAGCCTAAATCTCTCTCAGAATGGGAGTAGACTCGAGAGGAATAGTGCGACGACAGTGCCGTGTAAAAAATTTATTATTCAGACCCTTTTATATACAAAACAATATTGTTATTACATTATAATGTGACAGTCTTGTTTCTCCCAGCACGAAGTCGGCACGACCGGGTAAGTAGCACCCTCTTATAGAACATCGTCGTAAAGCAGCTGTAGACACTCTTACTGTTGGGCTTCACATAGTGAGTGAGAGCAGAAGGCTCAATCTCCTCTTTGTCATCTTGCCTCTAAATCTCCTCATAACCTTTGGGATAGGCAACGCAAAGTAATGCTTTGTTGTTGCTAACGTTTTAACGTAACAGTAATATTGAATTGCGATATGCTTTCGTTATTAAAAAACAAGTCAGTAACGCGAACTCATAACCTTTATCCATTCAAAAATTCGTCTACGGGCCCAAAAAACTTTCATTTCAATAATTGGGCTCCAACAAAAAACACTAATTACTTTCGTTCTTTTGAATGATAAATGTCTGATAATAATCTAACAAAGACCAATTGTTCTCTGTTAAAGATTAGGTAAAAGTTTCAGACAGAGATCTGAATTATAGATTGAGATTTTATAAAATTATGTAAGATGCTTAGCTACTTAATTTGTGTTAAGTTATTAAACACTTATATTACACACTTATATTGGTTACTTATATTAGGCCAAAACAATGAAAGTACAGTACAGTAAAGGATTTGGAATCGTTGTTGGAAGATTAGTGAACGAAAACATTGTGAGGACTCCTAAATCCTCCGATCTAGTCAAAGCCGCAGGAAGCCGTTGGATGCAGTCAGCACAAGACTACTCGTTATGTTGCTTGTTCTTTCGGGGACGCCAATGTCCAGCAGTGGACGCTGAAAGGCTGATCGATGGATGAATTGATGATCGAATTGAACTAGTATGATATCTGTGCAGGCATTTCTCTATGCTGTCTGTGCTCCTCTTCGGAGTGATTTTCTTAGTAGGTTCTGACTAAGCTGTACTTCAGAAGCAACCTTTGAACTGAGGTGACTAATTACTCACCTGTTACCGGTACAAAAAGGTAACATTGATACTCAGTGAAATAATATGAACAACCAATTTGAGAATTGGTAGAGTAAAATAAATCTTGTCATGGTAATAAAACTTCGAGTTAATATTAAAAATGGTAGCTTTCCCCGTATTCGTTCCCAACCTTATAAATTCAAGGAACGTTATGAATTTTAGAGGCATCTTATCTTCAGCCATAGTTGCTCTTGTCGCTACGGCCTTCTTCTATCCTTTATAGCTTAGTGTGAGAAAAAAAGACATATATTATCATGCTGTAGTAAAAATGTTGGAGTAACATAGACCGAATTTCAATCATTTTTTTAAGTCTAAGAACTCGGTGTCAATCACTATAATAATGAATTTGAAGAATAAATACATTTTTTTATTTTAAGAGTTTGTTTAAACACACTAATCTCTAGAATTTGAAAAAATATTTTTGCATCTCATAGTAAAAAATTTAAAGTACAAATTATCCAATCCGGGGAAGTGCTCTAAGCCACTGAGCTATTCGGTCATCCCAATTTCCTAATTACATCTGTCCAAAAATCTCTTTCTCCTTATTCACAAATAATTTGTACTTAAAAAAGTAGCGGAGCATGTCAAATGCTAAAAAATATAGATCTAATATTTTCGATAAATTGTTGAGGAAATCAATGAGCAATTAACGTAACGCTAATAAATATTTAAAGTAACATAAACTGGTCTTATTTCGCGTATAAATTAGGTCAAATTTTAACTTCATTTAGCCCGACGTTTCAACTGCGTCGCAGCAGCCGTGGTCACGGGACAACTGGAGAGACGAGCTACTTTATTTTTTCTACAACAGTTTGTAGGCTTTAAAAGTTATGCTAATAAATATTTAACATAACACTAATACCACAGTCGAAGAACCATTCTTCGATTGTGCTAATCCCGTCACCCTCAAAGACTAGGTAAAAATAAAAAATAATTCAAAAATAAATAAATAAGTGCTATCTGATGTCACAAAATTAAAACTGGACTATGATATGTAAAATTGATGGCGTTTTCCAAAAAAACATAATAATCAGGTTTCTTTTAAATTAAGAGGTGGGCGAAACTGTGAGACAAAGCTGTGAGGTTAAATATAAATCAATTTTAATATTTCCAATACAAAAAGTATTAATTTGTCAATACAGAGTAAACAATGTCCAATGCTCTACATTAAAAATGTATTACTCTGTATAGAAAATAAATGTAATACCCCGCCAAAGATAAAAACAGATGGTCTTTCATCTAAGGTCAGAAGAGAGCTAAAATTTTACGATAGCCATTATCACTGCAGGTAACATTCGTCCGATTCTTCCTTTAGTAGACTATTCCACTTTATTATGATTTGTTAAAGTGTTCATTTTATTTTTACTCTGTGTTTATAGCTATAATTATAGTTATTATACTGTTTATAGTTCAGTATTTATAGCTATAATTATAGTTATTATACTGCTTATAGTTCAGTATTTATAGCTACAGTTATCTTTAATGGTGAAACGTTAAGTGAAATAATTTTCTTATTGATGTGAATACCAGCTGTTATGTTTTAATGTTTAAGGAGCGCAAAGATGTACAAATCACTGTATTTAAATTTACTTGTCATATTTCTTAGTGAATATTTTATGATTCAACTAGATTCTGACTGCGATTTCGTCCGAGTGAACTTTAGAATTGAGCGAATGTAACATAAATACGTCGTTTTACGGCATATCAGTATCGTAATGCATACTTAGCGATCGCAAGAGAACCGCCATTTTTTCTAGGATCCACAAGTAGTCTGTGTCATAGTAACAGTACTATATACAATACCTATGTCCTGTTCTGTGCTTTACGAGAATTGCTTAAATAGTTACGGAGTGGCAGTGTAACAAACTATAATAACAAACGCACTTTTAATATTAATAAAGATTTTATTTCATGCAAAGCCATATTTTTCAATGTTTTCTTAAGTACTACTGCGACAGATTGTTTGGAAAGTGATCGAAGTGCTTTAAAAACTTTATTCTTGTCCTTTTTTAGGTTATTTATTGTTAGACTTGAGAAAAAATGGCGATATCAGAGTGCATATCATATTAGTATTCCTTTATCAAGAGTTAATTGATTGCCGTGTGGGGCCGGCTTTAGAATTGTCCCACCCCTCTCTACCTAAGGGAGTCATAAGAGCCGACTGAGGGAATACCCGGGGAGTAGGCAGCAGCACTCCCTCGAGTATTAACAACATCCACTGCGATCGCCAACCCGCCTGCCAAGCGTGGCGATTACGGCATTATCCCCCATAATGAGCACACAGTTCTCTTGGGGAGGCCTATGTCCAGCAGTGGACGTCAAAAGGCTGATGGATGGATGGAAGAGTTAATTACCTGATCTTATGAAAAATAAATAAACTTTGGTGCTTTCAAATGTATGTCTGGACATGAATTATTATTTTCTTTATTTAGAACTTGCCATTATATCTTGTCTACGCATCCACCTGGCCCTAATTACTCCTAAAATTATTAAATTAGTTTTCTAGGCTAGCTAAATTTCCTGTTTTGGAAGAACCTATTTTTCTACAGAACTATTGCGATTTGACGATTGCAACTTGTAGTAACGATATTTTGATTAAATTTGATGCTGTAATTAAATTTGAAGATGCTGACTCCTCGAACTGCCTGCTCACGATAGCTTAGACAATGATCTTAAGGTGACACAAGCGATAACTTGATATATATTATACATAGGTATACATAACTCGGAAAGATCAGTCAATAGTCACTTCATCGTGGGAGATAATTGCTGACACACCCATGTATTGATCAGCTTTCAACCACTGCTAGACATGCAGGCCAAGAGAGTGCGAGTGCCACAACGAGCATCCTTTACCACCTGCATCCGGCTCTGCTCAACAATCAAATTTCCAATCCCTCTCTACATAATCATTTTCAACTCATATTATTACTTTTCTTTTTTACTTAAGAGGGTAAAGGGTAAGGCAAGGCTTTACACGCTTTTACAGTAAGACTACTTTGAATCTGGTCCTACGAGAAATATCTTGCCACAAAATCTCAAACGCTATTTTGCAAAGCGACAGTCTAGACTGGAAAACACAAAAATATATACTTACGACAAATATCTGGCGCCGATAATAATCCAACGTTCTTCAGATATTTTAAAATGCATCATATAGCAATTGAATTGGAAATGAAAGATATATATTAACCATTTAAAGGAAGCTATACTTGTAATAGAATGCATTTAGACTCTCGGACCATTTTTGCTGTCATAATTTTAAGCGACAAGAATACGGCCCGGCCCACCTTTTTTTAATGCATATAGTGACACCTCATGGTAAATTGTAACTGTCGCTCATGGACTCAACTATACCGAAAGTATTGTCAAGCCGCTGCTCACCATTTCATTACCAACCAAAACACACCGATGTGCTTCATGGGCGGTCACATGTGAGATGGTGGTACCAATCCGCTTGGGCCCGATAGCAAGTGAGTGCTCCCACTTGTTACCTAGCTCATAATTGCTTACTTCCCTTAGTCGCCTTGTACGACACCTGTGGGTAAGAATAGGGTGGTTACACTTGTATTCTTAGTCCGTCACCACACGGACATATATAAAATACTAGCCTTTGCTTGCGGCTCCGCCACGAAAATCTAGTTTTCGGGTTGTATCTCAGGTTCCCGATATAGTAGCGGGATAAAATGTATACCAGTTTTTAAATCTAATCGCGATCTATCAAATAACAAACGTTAAATCAAAATCCGTTCAGTAGTTTTTGCGTGATGCGCGAACAAATAAACAGACAAATAGATAAACAGCCAGACAAAAAAATCTAAATAAAAATGTTTTGTGTTTAGACACGCCTATATAGCAGTCATTACAGTCATTTTTCCTTAAATATCTTAAATGTACAGACCCAGCCCAGTTGCATCAATTTTGATGCAACTTTTTTATTTGAAAGACCTTTTTGTGTGATGCGCGAACAAACAAACAGACAAACAGACAAAAATTCTAAAAAAAATTGTTTTGTGTTTAGACGCGCCTATATAGCCTATTACAGTCATTTTTTCTCAAATATCTTAAATGTACAGACACAGCTCTGTTACAGCTTTATATAGAAGAAGATAATATAACTTTTAATTATTTTCATAATTACTGTTGCATTTCAGGGGTTCATTGTAAGAACATAGCTCAGTAGAAGCTATGCTCGTACAATTACCAAGGCAAATTGTTTTTCTTAATCTAAAATTAATTGACGGCCCGCTACGATAAAAATAACAGTGAGGTGGTCACATGGTAACGGTGATACCGATCCGCTAGGGTCGGATAACAAGTGAGAAGTCCCACTTGGTACACAACCCTGCCACTGCAATGGGTGCTAACTACTTAATTCCTTTAGTCATCACGTACGACGACCTGATACATGTATTTTCACTTGTATTTGGACAAGACAAGGATTGTTCACCACACGGAAAAAATATATATAAATTTTCTCATAGATATAATTATATCGAATCGGCACCCTGTGGAATTCATTTTGTTGCAAAAGTCGATATTGAATGGAATGATAAAAATGTGCACACGTATAGAGAATATTAAAAATTCCTGGGAATCCCCTCGCAATCGTTTCCCTCTTTAATACGAATATTGTTCTTCGGAATATAATTCTCTTAACGCCACAATTGATAGCAAGAAATATATGTTGGATTGTACTTATTTTTGTAAATTTTTTCTTTATACAGTACAAATTATTTGTGAATAAGGAAAAAGAGATTTTTGGTAAGAGTGGGAATCGAACCCACGTCTTTTCCAATCCGGGGAAGTGCTCTAAGCCACTGAGCTATCGTACAGATTTTTCGATCATCCCAATCTCCTTATCAAATTTGTCTTTACGACCAACGCCATCTATCGGAATGCATTTACATGCATTAAACCAATATAGTAAGTTTAATTTTGCAATTAAAATTCATACTATTTGATGGCGCGATTTTTTAAACATTTTTGATATATTTTTTAGCATTAGACATGCTCCGCCACATTTTAAAGTACAAATTATTTGTGAATAAGGAAAAGAAAATACATGTAAAAAACCTGAATATCCGAGACATTTTCTCCAAGGTTTGTGCATTTTCTGTCCCACTATTGGGCATGGGTTTTGTTTAATTGTGACAGGGATTAGGCCATAGTCCACCACGCTGGCCCCATGTGGGTTAGCAAACTTCACAAGCTGTCGAGAAAATCTCTCAGGTTCTTCACGATGTTTTCCTTCACCGAGCAGTGATAAATTGTAAACAGAAACACACATAATTTCGAAAAAAAAAATCTTCAATTGTCCCGTACGAGGTCTGAGGTCTCCTTTGACTACCATCGAAGGAATGTAACATAGTTCCAGTGGCTCGCCAATAAAGGCAGAGAGACGGCACACGGCGGGTTTTTTAGTGGGTGAGGGCCCCACACTACCCTGTTCGTTGCCTCGAATGAAGGAGTGTGCGGGTAGGTACGTTTTTTCCCGCCAAAAAAAAAGCTATTACTGCTATTATTCAATTTATCAACTGAGAACTAATTGGTGAGTTGCGGCTTTACAGTATTTTTAGTACTGCTGAATCCATAAGCGTTGGTTACTGCTTACCATCAGTGGCTCGTCTGCCATCATAAACTATAAAATAAACTTTGTATTAAAGACTGCTTTTGAGTCCTCCAAAGAATTATTGATACACAACGTGAAAATTAATAAACCTAAGTCGTTCTGTGTTGTACACCTTCTTAGTCATTAAGTGGTAAGTTTCTAAAGGACATCAAAGAATCTTATATTAAAAGAACATTAATTACTGCTCTTGTTTTTATTCAATTACCTAATTTATCTCCTAAGTAATTAAATGTTCTCGTGAAGATTAATTATTTAGATGACGTTCTAATTAAACCTTGAGTTTTTATTAATATAATTAATTAATGAGCAGAGGAATTTTATTTTTCATTCTAACTTTATTTTAATATTTTTTTTTAAATATAGGAAGTAATAATTTGATATAACACGAAGCAAATTAAGAATAAATATAATTAAATGATAAACTAATATTATGTAAGGTGATTTTACTAAAAACAAAGTTTTTTTTGCTACTGATGGCAGACGAGCCACGGCCCACCAGATGGTAAGTAGTAATCGTCGCTCATGGACTCAATACCGAGTGTTGTCAAGCCGCTGCTCACCATTTCATTTCTCAGATATGAAATGAAAGAATAAACGGTTATCTTGTGTTTCAGTCAAAACACACTGACGTGCTTTATGATCGGTCACACAGGAGATGGGGTACCGAATCGTTCGGGTCCCAAAAGCAAGTGAGTACTCTCACTTAGTACCCAGCCCTACCACCAGTAATGCAAAGAGTGATAATTGTTTACTTCCCTTAGTCGACACCCGTGGGAAAGGATGAGGTGGTGATACTTGTATTCTTAGTCCGTCACTACACGGATGGAAAATGCGAATAAAAAAGTATAACTATGATGGCGGGAGTCCTCGTCTTTTGGGACGCCGACACAGCTCAGCCATGGAGCAATCGTAGTAGATTCTTGGAGCGACCAATTTTCATATCAAATTCTTTCTTACCGTCTTGGGTGATGATCACACCATATTTGAAATATAAGTTCATATATTGTTCTGATAAGATAACATTACCAAATGATGACACAGTTCAAAATATATTATGTAGAAATAATAAGTTGCTGTAGGTGATTCTTTTTTGCTAAACCATCATTAACTTTTAGTGTGAGCGGGAATTGAACCTGCGTCCCTTCGAATCCTTGGAAGTGCTCATTTAACATGATATATATTTATATATACATATTTATTATTTAATATTTGAATTGACACAGGTTTTTACCTGCAACATAAGTAACTGTATAAAAAAGCTAGTCTCCATAAGACACATATATCTAACATCCATCCATCCATCCATCAGCCTTTCATCGTCCACTGCTGGACATAGGCCTCCCCAAGAGAACGTCACAGCGAACGGTCCTGTGCCGCTTGCATCCAACGAATGCCTGCGACCTTGACCAGGTCATCAGTCCACCTGGTGGGAGGCCGTCCTACGCTGTGCCGTCCGTCAAGAAGATCTTCCTCAGCTTCCCGAACGCTGCCCAGCCGAGCTGGATTCGTCGATTGACCTCTTTCTCGAAGTTGTGTCTACATAACTGGACTGTCTGTCCCAGGTAAACGGATCTTATGTGGATTCGTCCTTAACGTATTTGTTTGGTAATCCCGCAATACGCACAGATTATCTACACAAATCAATAAAATTGAAGTATCTGTTTGTAACGTCTAAATAACATCTTTTTACAAAATTTTATTTCACGCGGTCGAAATAACGAGTCGCAGCTAGTAATAACATGTAAAAGCTTAGAAAAACTTTTTAATTCAGTTAGCATAGTGTAAAATTCAAAAAGGCACTGAAGCATGTGAGCATATACCTATGTTTTAATCAGTCTGTTTAATCCATAGATACTCGTATATTAATATTAAATCTATGCACGCAAACGACTATTAAACAGCGGTTCGTGACGTAATTGATTGTTTTAGCGGTAAATTTCAAAAATATATTTATGCAGATATTTTTTTCTGTATATATTTAATATTTTTTTTTTCTTACAATGTGTTTAGCTACGAATTAAAATCATAACCAAAAATAGTCCCCATTGGAATTGTCACGGCAAGAGCGTTGCAGTTTAGTTAGTTAATATTTTGTACCATTACCTACGTTTCTGTGTAATTTCTCTCAAGTAAGAGCAAGTTAATAAAAGTTCAAAGCTTGTCCTTCCAATGAGAAGAGAAGCACCCCTGGTATCCGTAAGCGGCGGTTACCATTACTTCCATCATCGTAGCGCTTGTTTGTGCCACCAACCAACTTTGTGTTGTGACTGGATCAATGTGGCAAACGAAGCACCCGGAGGTAAGCAACCATGGCTTACGGGCTATTAAGCTGCTATTTTGAAGATTCTTCCACACTCAAAAGAGGAGTTACGAAGGGAGGGGCTATTATATGTTGCAGCCGAATTATGCTAATACGTTAGCATAATTTACGATTGTTTAGAATGGCGAAGAGGGAAAGAGTACCCGTTCGGGATCCGCAACAAGTGATAATTTTCACTTTTAAGTAGGGTTACTTAAGCGAGTACTTTTGTTTTAAATTTGCTTGTAATCATCCTAACTATTATAAAGCTGTAACAGAGCTGTGTCTATACATTTAAGATATTTGAGAAAAAAAACTATATTACGCTATATAGGTAAGCGTGCCATGCCTGAACACAAAACAATTTTCTTTTAGATTTTTTGTCTGTTTGTTCGTTCGCGCACCGCGCAAAAACTACTGAACGGACTTGAGGCAACTTTTGATTTGATAGCTCTTTATTAGACTTAAAAACTGGTATAAATTTTATCCCGCTACTATATTGGGAACTTGAGATATAACCTAAAAACTAGGCGAGTATATTTTGTATGTACCTCACTTAGTATAACGTCATCTGCGCAAATGATGGGGTTCATATTAGGTATATTCTTAGATGCCATCACATGGTCAATATATTGATTACGATGATCATATTGATCTTTATAATTACCATCGACAAAGTTACACTGACGCTTTGCGATACCATTGCTAGTTTACATATAAGATTGCTTTGACTCAAATCATAACATTATATGAAAAGGATATCAATTTAAATAAAACAATACAAGCCCGTAAATAGATATTGAATTTATTTTTCTAAATATACAATTAATTTGTAATATGTACAGTAGTTTATATAATAGTAACAGTATCTCAAGTAATCACTGGACAGAAATGGCAGAGTTGAAATAGGATCGATTATCTGAAACCCCGAGATTTATCATGGCTCGTTGAGACTAAACTCACTCTCGTATAAAACAAAAAACAATTCGAAAATGTTTTTATCTGTTTGCGAAAATGTCTGGACTGATTTTTACAGAACTTCCAATAGCATACAGCTGATGTTATAAGTTTGTAACTAATCTTATATTTTAGAAAAAGAGTTGGTTACGTACAAAATATAATAAACTTTTAATTTAGTCTACACATTTTCAATGTGTGATTTCTAAGGAAAAAACTATAGACTATATTACCACGCGAGCGCGAGAGCTTACTAGTGTAGGTACCTAATATTAAATTTAATTACAATTAATACCCGTTTAATGTAATACAACACTTTTATGTTACATAAAGTCTAATATGCGATATATTGTTATCAGACCTCTTTCTAATTTGATTAATATATTCAACCATTTTACTATTTCACTGTACAGCAGGGATTTGATCTAGTCCACTGAAGTAATGTAACATAATTCCAGTGGGCCGCCAATAAAGGCGGAGAGACGGTACACGGCGGGTTTATTTAGTGCGTGAGGGCCTCACACTACCCTGTTCGTTGCCCCGAACGTTGGGGTGTGCTATTAGGTACAGCTTTTCCCGCCTTAACAAAAAAAGGAATTTGATTTAGAGATATACAGATTGAGAAAGTTCACAGAGTGATCCAGGATTTCATGCCTATGAGACATGAACCCTTATGAACTATATACCTTTATTTCAAAGTAATACTAGTATTACTTGTATCTAGACATAGTGAGGGATTTTGCGGTTAGCTTCGTATTGAGAGACTTATGTTTCAACCCACATCGTATTTAGACTCTAACATCTTTACGAGAAGAGTTTTGTACCTATAGAATATAGACTTCAAAAATTTTTGAGAAACCAGCGATTAATAACTGGTTGAAATCTTTTCATTGAAGCTGTCTCTGTGGTGCAGCAGTTGTGTAAGCGACTGCTGATTATGAGGTCTCGGGTTCGATCCCCTGGTTGGGCAGTGGCAGGCGTGATGCTATGTTTTATGAAAAGAGAATATTGTCTATTAATTGTACACGTATTCATGTGTTTTATATTTTTCATGTGCGTTGAATTTTATTTTTATAAATTGTTAATGTTATGTACAAACATCACAAAATAGGGGTTCATATGATATTAAAAATGTAGGTACAATGTACACGGGACAATTAATTGATCTAGTTTGGCACATAATTATCATATTATAGATATGTTAATATTCACATCTTTTATAGATTTTTATACACATTTATTGATACTTAATAGACATTCATAAAAGTAGACATTTTTTGATATTTTTATATACATTTTAAGTACGTAGTATTCTCGGCTATTTACCAGTAATATCTACGGTAGAATGTAATATAGAAATTGATGACTCCAAGCAAATGTCACGATAGCACTGTTAACATAGAGTCTGGAAAGGTAATCCAGGAGACACAGGTTTAAAATCTGAACTTCTATTTATGGTTATCAGTGTGTTTTAGTAATCCAATTATTAATTATTTCTACAATATAAGAATTTATAGTAAACATTAAATATTCTCACAAAGAATTATACAAAATATTACTAAAAATTCAGTCAATAATCAGAAATTTTATTATACATTACATAAATTAAATTACACTTATTATATTATTTGACAAAGATATTCCAATTGTTCTAACATAACTTAGGTAATTTTATCTTACAGTATTTACAATTCAGTTTACTAACTTAATAATAAAATATATGAATTATACTATTAAATATAATAATTTACTTTTCATTTTAAATAATATTTGATCATCATTATTTATTGGATTATAACAAATATACAAATTTAATCTTTACTAACATTAAAGGTCGGTATTATGTGGGATTTCTAACTCAAGTTTACTTTTAGACGGACCCTGAAAGATGACCTTCTGCCACGATAGCTGAAGAAAAAAAAATGGTTGTCTGTAAAGCCGGTTTACGGACGATAATTTTACGTGTTAACATCATATATGTTTTCTGAGAGTTTCACAAACAATGCATCGGTCGCTATACATTTTTCGGAACGTGACACTTTTTCGTGCGTGCGTTCATCGATTTATAAGACGTTATCACGTCAAAACGTGGTGAGTAGCTTAAATTATATTCCTGTTTGACTGCCTCGGTGGTGTAGCGGGAGTGTATGCGACTGCTAATCAAGAGGTCTCGGGTTCAATCCCCGGGTCGGGCAATGGTATTGAGATTTTTCCCAAAAAGAAAAAATTTCAGTAGCAGCCTGGAGTTTGGAAATGTGCCCGGTAGACGTCAATAGGCTAGCCTCCTATTACGTGAGACTTAAACATAGCTGGCGAGTCGTGAGTGTGTAATATACCTCTGCCTACCCCTTCGGGGAATACAGGCGTGGTGCTATGTTTTGTTTGTAATGTTGTTGTACCTGATGGTAAGAGGTTACCGTAGCGTATAGGCGCTAGGGACATCAGTATAACACTCTAGTTACCACTTAAGTAATGTCATATATCAGTTCCAGTTCATGGGAAGAGATGGCACACGGCGCGCGATTTTTTGAAGAGCGTAACTTTTAATATTCTGTTACAAACTTTATGATGAAGAAACAAAATTCGCTCTAAATACAGGGAAAATAATTGAAGGTGGAGAGTAAGGATGATAGATGAGGAGAGGATTCGGGTCATCAGCGCTCTCACTTACCGAATGAAAGAACAATAGGAATATCTACAGTTCTTTAATGCCGTGTGGGGACAGCTTTAGAATTGTCCCACCCCTTCTCCACCCATGGGAGTCGTAAGAGCCTACTGAGGGAATACCGGGGGAGTGGGCAGCAGCACTCCCTCGAATATTAACAACATCCACTGCAATCGCCAACCCGCCTGCCAAGCGGGGCGATTACGGCACTGTCCCCCATATGAGCGAAACAGCACAGGACCGCTCGTTGTGGCGTTCTCTTGGGGAGGCCTTTGTCCAGCAGTGGACGTCAAAAGGCTGATGGATGGATGGATGGACAGTGCTTTTAAGCCAATATTCCGTGAGAGTACTTTAATTGGGGATTATTTCCTAGTACCTACTGTTATTAGAAACAATCACCACGTAAACAATGGCGTATTGTATTAAAAAAAAGCAAAATTTACTTCGTATAATATTTACCTACAGGGTAAGTGAGTGAGAATGGCATGTATTGATTTTATATTTAAAGCTTAAACGACCTCACGAACCTTCAATGTCCCTTTGTATTTTAATATTCACACCCTTTAGATTTATTTATAAATCTTTTTTATTTCTATATTGCGATTTGATCGTAATCTTGATATTCTAGCTACTCTAAGTCCACCATATTAAGATTATCACTATTTTAGGTTTTAATAATATATTCTATTCGACATGACGGTTAAATAGAATATTTAAATGAAATGCTAATGAAATTAATAGAATGCTCCAATCGTTCAGATATGTGGAAAGAATGCCGGACTAGCAACTGGTTAAGAAGATCAATGCAAAAGTGGAAGTATTGAAGGAAGGTGGAGTCAGGAGTCTCCGAAACCGGCGAGCGTGTATGAAGAGTACTATGAATATTGAGGAAGCGAGATATGTAGATATGCAAGAATAGAGCCTTTTGGCACTCTGTTTTCTCTGCCTACTCCGCAAGGGAGATGGATGGATGGAGTAAATAAGTATAATATATTCTATATTTCTGTTGCAAATTACATTCGTAATGATCGTAAGTGTAACCCAGCGGAAAAATGTAGAGTAGACAAAATAATAGGGTTTGAACAGGTATGATACGCCTAAAGAGCCGTTAGATGATTGTATTATAATTAAATGTTCACTTGTGGCTGTGTGGGGCCGGCTTTAGAATTGTCCCACCCCTCTCTACCCACGGGAGTCATAAGAGCCGACTGAGGGAATACCGAGGGAGTGGGCAGCAGCACTCCCTCAAGTATTAACAATATCCACTGCGATCGCCAACCCGCCTGCCAAGCGTGGCGATTACGGCATTATCCCCCATGACGGCACCGCTCGTTGTGGCGTTCTCTAGGGGAGGCCTATGTCCAGCAGTGGACGTTGTTGAAAGGCTGATGGATGGATGGATGGTTCACTTGTATTCAGTGATATCAAGTACAAAGTTAATAATCTTATGTCACAACTGTCACTTTATTGTACGCGAGTATCACCTGCGACATCATCTATATAGAGTTTTTTTTGTACTTTCTGAGCTCCTGTTTAGTTGAAGGACGATCTTAGATCGTCGAACACAGTAAGTGTTTCTTTTTGATACCTATCAATATACACATTACAATTACAAAGTACACTCATACTCTGAACAACCTTTTAGGTATCGCTTTAACAACTGTCTAGTGTATTTGAATCCAAAATATTAGACATGTCAGGTTGATATTTAAGCCTTTACGGCATTTATGCAATCTAACAGCAACAATTATGGTCACAATATAGTAATTACAAATCTAGGACTGCTAGGTTACTGCGATGGCTTAGCGGTCTAGACTTCCCCAGGTCGGAAGGGACGCAGGTTCAAATCCCGCTTGTGGTAAAGTTCTCTTTTTCCACATTCACAAATAATTTGTTCTACATTGTTTGTTGTATTTGTTATCTTAGTACAGATGATTATTTAGATAAAGTATACAATTCGATTTACATGTACTTCTCTCATATGGTTTCCAATAAAACTAAAATAATAGCAAATTCAAATAATAGCTCGCTTTATTCGTTTCTTCTTTCCATTACCAACGGTTAAAACTACTTGGCCACAAAGTACTTCAGCCTAAATAATCAAGATAATGACGCATCCCAAGGGTTTGTCAAACAAATCTTCTTCATCCTAAAGCTTGTTCAATTAAGTTTCAAAAGTTTATTTGCAACCGTTTTGATCAAAAGCGAAATAACAGTTATTATTTGAGTGAAGTAAATTACGAAATTGCAATATTTTAAAGGAAATTTTGACTATTACGCGACACAAATATTTGTATAATTACGAATCACACAGTGATAGCGCAAAAGCTATTTTTTCTTGTCTCGTAATTGAATGATAATAAAAATTGCAAAAACTGTTAAAAAATTTAAAGAAAACAGAACAACATTCCATTAAGAACTCTACAATAAAACAAATGTAAAATTTTGGTGTTATGAACATTTCCATTTTTCATCAATGCGCTCAAAATATTAACAGAAAAGAAAACAAGAAAAAATAAATACCAGCCAAACAAAACAAAATCTCAATAAGAATTGGACTCAATCAACTGGAAGTCCGGATGCTGACTGCGGTAATGAACACAAAATTAGGGTAGCTTCACTCGAGCTCTCACTATTCTTCTAATGAGAATAAATTGTATTAAATATATTTTTTCCTCTTCCTAGGTGGCTTTCATACGATTGGGCAGTATCTTTATATTCACCGAAGTTTTAAAAAGTAAGTTCGACCCCTAGAACTTATTTTTTTGGAAAAAAGCTAGCTGACCAAGCGAACTTCATACCGCAATATTTATTCTTCCGAAATCCTAGCGTGACGCCACCTACCGAGTCCAAATGTGAATCTAAGCCATCCCGGTACTTACACAAATTTACAGAAAAAAATTCGTCAAGATCGGTTCAAGGGTTTAGGAGGACATCAATTACTAACACACGGACACAAGAAATGTGTATAGCTAATAGATGCTAATATTATTTTTTTAGTACAATGGTAGAGCTTACTTTGTCCCAGCATAAATGAGTCGGCTCGTAAGTACTACTCTCTGATAGAAGATCAGCGTGTAACAACTGTAAGTTTTAGACTTCCACAGATGTGTTTCGTATGGTGAGTGTAAGCACCGAAGGTTTAAACTCCCTCCTCGAGGAAGGCTTCAATATATTATCAATCCTCTCCATCTACTATCGCTTGCCTTGGGGTAGGCGACTCGCGACTGTTTAAGATGATATACAATGCGAAAGTGGAAGGATGTAGGTACAGGAGGAGGCCAAGACTCACCTACCTAGATCATGTATTGAAAGAAGGTGGAGACAGGAGTCTCCGAAGCCGACGAGCGTGTATAAAGAGAATTATGAATGTTGAGGCAGCGAGAGATGTATGCAAGAATAGAATCTCTTGGCACTCTGTTCCCTCTGCCTAATAAAAAAAATTAACGATACAGGCAATACGTAACGGTAAATCATTTGGTACGTTTGATGATAGTCAAAGATGATTGGTATCTTCTGATCTCGAAACTTAAAACTCAAAGCCAGATAGATGCGTTATATCATGTTGTGTTTTATTTACCTATTTAGTGGTATATTAATTATTGTGCTCGGACTCAAAAACTCAGGCTTTATAACAACCTATATTTATATTTAGATCTGCATTTTAGCACTCTAGATACTTAGCTACTTTAAACAACAAATTATTTGTGAAAGTGGAAAAAAACAGATTTATTGCGAGAAAGATTCGAACCTGCGTCCCATCTAATCCGTGCAAGTGCTCTTGATCGTTAAGCTATTGCAGTAACCTAATGGTGACACCCAATATCCACTTCACATTTGTTTTAGATGTTTATTATTTAGTATAATATTATCTTTTACTTTTTAGTTCAACTAGCCACTAAAGCATGTTTTTTTTTAGTTTTTTAAACTATAATTTATTATTTGATAGCTCTTGATTAAACTTAATTCTGGTATACGTTTTATCTCGCTATTATATCGGGAACCTGATATATATCCTAAAGTTAGCTATACGTATATATCTATGAAAGCAACAGGCTTACATGAGTCGGCATTTAAGGTGACCATTCAGTAGTATATTTATAGCACAGAGCCCTTGGGTTTCCTCAAAATAGATAACGCTTCTACGCGGGCACTGGAGTGGAACGCAGGGAATTTTCATTACAGTCCTCGCCAAGCTATTAAAGTAAGCCAAGCTTCGTTTATTAAAAAGTGATAGCGTAAAATAATCTATTTAGAAAAGTGCTTATAAATTCCAATCTATAGAAATAAATGAATTAGATGTGCCTTTTTGTAATGACTAAATAATATTTTTTTTGCATAATGCAAATGAAAATATTTTATATAAAGCACTTATAATAAAAACAATAAAAAAATGTGTTTGTCTTGCTGTTTGTTCCAGCTAATCTTTATAAAGGCTGGACCGATTTCGACGTGACTTAGCTGACAGGTGTTAAACTTATGCTACTTTTATTTTGGAAAAATAATTAGGGTTTCGCGCATAAAATAAAATAACTCATTATCCACGCATACGAAGTCACGGGTAGCAGCTAGTTTAAATAAAAATTTAACGTTACTAAACTCAAGAAACTATAATACCGCTCTCAATTCAACGGGCTTACCTATGTGAAAGTATTTCGGGTTGTAGTTCGGCAAATACCTTCAAGGGTACATAATAGCGTGAATACAAATTTGGCCCCCCTTTCCCCGCGCAAACTCGCTCTCTATCCTGCTCGCACAGTTAGTCCTTACCATCTGGTGGACAGTGGCTCGTCTGCCACCATATGCAATAAAAAAAATAAAAAAAAGATTGTCCACCACCCGCGTTGAGCCTACCGCGAAGGTGTGACGTCCCGGATACGCGAGGACATCACTCAGAGAGGAAACTCGACGAGGCCACTGAAGAGAATACACGCGTACCAGTGGTCCGCCGAGTACGGACGGGTGAGGGCGCACGGCGGATTTTAGTGGGTGAGAGCCTCACACTACCCTGGTGCCTCCCCGGAAAGCGGGGTGTGCGGTAGGTACATTTTATCCCGCCTAAAAAAAAATTAAGTGGTCTAAAGCACACATGGCTGGAGTTAATAATGTTAATATCTATTAATAATGAGAAAGAGAGAAAGAAAAATGTGTGCACGCAGCTCTCTCTCTCTCTCTCTTGCCCCTACAGTAATATACGAAACGTATCTCTCTTTCTATCACTATCACAGTTTTCGTAACGCTCACGTCACGCATTCACCAGGTTACTCCCCAAGTGAAGCGTGTGTAAAGAAGTATTTACTTCAAAAAGAAAAAAAAAAAGGTTAGTACTAACAATAGCTTAAGTTACCCTTCTACAAACAGAGATAGGTAGGTACTTATTTCACTACTTTGTTTATGTGTTCAAAAGATTTTTTATGCCAAACCAATCTCTTCATTTTTTGACTACGGACCTTATTATCCATTATCATTATATTATCTCTCACAAAAAAATATAATAATTATTTTAGTAGTAATAAGAAATATTTTTACGTCGCGTTGTGTGCTTCAACCAAGCGATACGGCCTCCTCGTCCAAGCTCCGAAGAGAGAGAGAGAGAGAGAGACTGAGCGGAGGGTCGGGTGGCAGGACAGATGGCTATTTAACACGAGATTTTAGGTATTTCCATTTTACACTAAAAATAATGGTTATTTCAAAAATTTAAAACGCATTATCCCTGCTTTAGGTTTAGATCATTATATTTCCAAAATTTCTTGATCTAATTTAAAGTATTTAATGAGTATTTCAGCTTTATTTAATTATTTAGAGGTAACTTTGTATTTTTTTTTTTATCGAGAAAATTTGAAGTAATCGTATTTTCTCCACGCATAAACCTTCGTATAAGTCTTCAACTTTACTATATATTTATTACATATTTTTTGGTTCAGTATTTTTCATAATATTCGGATTGAAAAAAGGCGATTTCAGCTATCATGGGGTCTTAACGGTTACATTGAAAACGAAAATAATCACGTCATAAAATTATAGCTCAATATTTCGTAAAAACCCGATGTACTTTTAAAGTAATAAGAAATAATACTTACTTGAAAGGCATCAAAGAGTTTCATAAGAAGGAAAAGGTTGAAGTACCTATTTGCGGATTGTGTTCACACCTAAAGCTATAAAATATTATAAATATTGTCTTTCGGATACAATCGGCACAGGAACGCTCGTAGTGGTGCTCTCATATAACAGTACAGCATGCATACTGCAGTGTACCGCAATGAAGAATGGAAGAATCGGGGAGAAAAAAATTTTACTTTAAAAAACAGACTCCCTTTAGTTTCGCATCCTTATTAATATTATAGATGTTTTTATCCCGGAAAAAATAATGGTTCCGGTTTGATAGCTATTTTTATATAGAGATATTTCGTGTGCTGTAAAGTGATATACCTATTTATGATACAAAGTCCACGCGGACGCAGTCACGGACAGAATTTAGTATATTATACTTCCAAACACAAGTTAACCCTAAATACATTATCTTGACATCACACGTTTAAGTACCTCAATGCTTAACGGTTGTTTTCAAACACATTTATCTTCATATTCAAGGAGTAATAGACAAACGTATTATATACCTACTCGTTTGAAATGGATACCGCTCTTTCCTTGAAATGTGAACTTTACTGAGCCTTGAAGGGATTGTCCTTTGAATAAGGTCAAGTTAAACTAATATATCCAGTGTAATATCCTGCTATATTCAGTTTTAACACTACGCTACGCTTGGATTACTTATTGTAGAATACTGTAACGTTTTATTGTGAATGTAGAAAAAGATAATTTTACTTTAGACCGCTAAGCTTTTGTAGAAACGCAACTTGCAACTACCAACATCAGAGGCATCACTCGCGCGTCGCTATCTCCAAGAAAAGGGATAGGAGGTGGATAAGAAGGATATTAAGGAGAAGTTATCTTATAGGACCACCAGTTTTCTTTCTTTCCACTTTCGAAAAGCTTGTGTTCTAATAAAATAGCTGAGCGTGTTAAAAATCACAGTTATTGTAGAATATTTTCTTTCATAATTACTATAACCAACTTCATAAAAAACTAACTGAAATAGCGTATTTCTATAAGTCCAATTTGAATTTACGTGTTAAATCCCACTGAATAGATGGCGGAGTAGTTTAGATACCGGCCTCCTGCCCGAGTGTTCTGGGTTCGATTCCCACACAATACAACTCTTTGTGTGATCCAAAAATGATTGTTCAGAGTCTTAGTGTACTTTGTGTACGTTCATTCCCTCATGATATAAGAGATCATTCTTTCGTCCAGGGGACTTACGAGTACCTAATATATACTTTTTTCAAAGGTAAGAGTATTTTTTTTCATAGAAATCTTTGGCGGCCATCGAACAAAATTTATTGAATATTTATTTATGTATCCTATACGTTATCGGAGGACATTTACATTTAGAACTCAAAATTTTCGTATTTATTTACGTATTCGTCAGAAATTATATCATACAAGTTAAAAATAAGCTGATGGTAAGTTATATCCATCCATCAGCCTTTCATCGTCCACTGCTGGACCTCCCCCCCCAGATTACCGCCCCCCCAAGGCCCCCGGTAATCCCTTAGTCGGCTTTTACGACTCCCATAGGAGGAGACGGGGTGGAGCTATTCTTGGTTTGACTGATTTAGAAATCCCACTAATACTGAGGTATCATCATAAATAACTAATATGTGAAGGATTATTTGGATAATTGAATTGATTTTAAGTTTCAAATACAATCACATCTTCGGGTCTCGAGCAAGACGCTTGGTGAGCTCGCAAAACATCGGCTGAAGTAGACCTGATGCAGTTGTTCATGTGAATGTCTGATGAGGCGTTTGAATGATGAGGTTCTCGCCGCGGACGCTGGCAGCAGTAGCGACGGGCGCAATCTCCACATAGGGTCCTGTTATTAAAAACATTGTCTAAATATAGGTTTAACAAGGCTCCGCCGCAGTCAAAAGCTAGTTTTTAGGTTATATCTCAGGTTCCCGATATAGAAGCGGGATAAAATGTATACCAGTTTTCTAATTAAGAGTTATTAAATGAAAAAAGTTGCATCAAAATCCGTACAGTAGTTTTTACGCGATGCACGAATGAACAAACAGACAAAAAATCTAAAAAATATTGTTTTTTTTGGACGTGACTACATAGCCTAATATAGTTATTTTTTCTGAAATATCTTAAATGTACAGACACAGCTCTGTTACTGCTTTGTAATAGTATAGATAGGTATATGTCAGACAGGACCTTGGTTGTGCTTCAAGAATAACTAAATTTACGAGCGCGGGTAACGCCTCCTTTAAATATAGGCCATAGCTCAATTCGTAGCGAAGCTTTAATCATAAAATAATGAGATTTTTATCTTTCTCTTAGAGCACAAATTATTGGTTAATGTGGAAAAAGAGAACTTTAGCGCGGGCGGGATTCGAACCTGCATGCCTTCCAATCCGGGGAAGTGCTCTAACCGCTAAGCCATCGCACTGACCGATGGCTATTCCTAATCTCCACATCGCATGTGTCTTTACTATCCACGCCACCTATCGGATGCATTTACATGCATTAATCCAATCTAGTCAGTTTAATTTTGCAATTAAAATTCATACTATTTGGAAAAGAAATCGGGCCATCAATGTTTAATACTACTATATGTAGTTTCAACTTACAAAAACAAATACCTGCAACAAGAGCCCAGGGTTTTCCTGAAGGCTGCTCTAAAGTCTCTGTTGAAGTACGCGTAGATGAGGGGGTTGAGGGCAGAGTTAAAGTACCCCACCCAGAAGACAGCGGCCACCACCGATGGAGGGGAGGGACACGCATCCCCACAAAGAGCTGTTATTATGTACCTGTTCAACAAATAAATAACTTATTTTCTAAGGTAGTTTTTTTTATTTTTTTTTTATAATTTAAGCCACATCGGGCCTCGTGGCTTAGTCGATAGTGTAACCGACTTCCGTGCACGTGGTTGTAGGGTTTGATTCCCACTCAGGACAATTATATATGTGATGATGAACACAGATATTTGTACTGTGTCATATGTATGTATTTAAAAAAGTAATATTTGTGTTATATCCGTAATCTGGTACCCATAGCACAAGCGTTAAGCTTAGTTTGGGACCAGAGGATGTTAGGGCGGGTGGAGGCGCACGGTGGGTTTTTAGGGACCAGAGGACGTTGTGTGAAATGTTCGTGTATATTTATTGTTATTATTGATTTGACATAATATGTAATGTTAATTATTGCGCGATATTTTTATACGAATCTAAAATCTTCGTAACAATATTTAAATTTTTTTTAATCAACAATTCATAGCAGCGCCAGTACATAAATGTTTTGTATTATCTCATAACCATAAATTTAACCTAAGTTCTACGTACCTAAATTTGTTTTTTAATTGAATATAAAGATAAATACTAATATAAAAAAAAATATGTACTATGTTTTTATAACCAACTAAAAAGTATAAAATAGTTCGTTATAAAAACATGGTACATTTATTTTTGCACGCCTCATAAGCGAAGCGTTGAAGTGCGTACTATTCTCGTTTTATGCAGAAAAACTGATTTTTCAAACTTAAAAGGTCTCTATTTATCATATATTGCACTTGTAAAACAATATATACAAACACATATCAAGAAAAAAAACACTATTTTTGACACTCATGATATTTTTTATGCCATTTTTGTTATTTAAACTAGTTAAAAACTGTTTAAAAAAGTTCTGTCTTGGACGTCCGTTTGTTGTAGGTAATGTATGTTAGCACGATAACAACCGAAATACTTTACTAATCGAGTCTTTTTTTTCTTATACGTACAACTACGAATAAAGCCCTATTACTTTTCACGGTCTGATTCGATGTGTTTTAATTGTTATTTAAATAAATAAAAAAATTGTGAATATTTACGTTGGATTCGACACTAAAACCAGCGTTATCCTTATTTCGTGAGAAGTGTGATAACTGTTTCTATAGACCAATTTAGAAGTACTTCTTAAAATTAGCGCTAGATGGCGTATAAGACATGAAAACCATGAAATTAGCGCTATCTATGTGATTGATTAAAAACTACTTACTAAGACCAATACATTATTAGTTACTTATCTAATAATCAATTTTATTGTGAAAAATGAACATTATGAGGCGTGCACTTTTGGATTTTCCAAAGTATTTTATTTTATTAGTATTTTATTCTTTTTTCTTCACATTTTTGCATGCATTGTCAATTGTCATCCACTTCTGAGCTATGGTCCAAATTTCAAGTATCTAGCTCATCGGGAAGATAGTTTAAAATCAATTACAAAATTCCAGCCAGTCAGACATACAAGAAATCAAGCCAGCCAATAAAATAAAGAAGCATAACACTCTGCCGTGTGGGGCCGGCACCAAGAATAGCTTCACCCCGTCTCTTCCTATGGGAGTCCTAAAAGCCGACTAAAGGATTACCGGGGGACCGGGCAGCAGCGTTCCCCTGTGTACTAAAAACATCCACTGCGATCGCCAACCCGCCTGCCAAGCGTGGCGATTATGGCAATACCCCCCCATATGAGTGCACACACACACATCGGCCCCCAGTCACGGCAGCTCCGCTATTCCGTGGCCTAACGGTAGCGGGCCCGGTAACAGCGGAGCAGGGGGTGCTAAGAATCTCCGGTCGCGATCCGGCTACCAGAAACGACTTCTGGCCCTGGTAACACACAACGTCAGGACACTGAGGACTGACGAGAGGATCACCGCACTGGAAGAGGAACTGAGCAAGATCCGATGGGACGTTGTAGGATTATCAGAAGTGCGAAGACAGGGTGAGGGCACGATAATCCTCCAGTCCGGAAACTTGCTCTTCCACCGGGAGGGCGACCAACAGTCCCAGGATGGTGTCGGGTTTATCGTTCGCAAGTCTCTCATAGGTAACGTGGAGAAGATTGAGAGTGTGTCAAGTAGGGTAGCGTACCTTATAGTCAGAATAACCAAAAGGTATTCGCTGAAGGTCATACAGGTTTACGCACCGACCTCGACACATTCCGACGACGAAGTGGAGGCCCTTTACGAGGACATCTCAAAAGCCATTCCCGCGTCTAAAAGTCACTTCACGGTGGTTATGGGAGATTTCAACGCAAAACTAGGCATAAGGAGAGACGATGAGCTGAAGGTGGGGCAATATGGATTTGGGCAGAGGAACCACAGGGGCCAGATGCTGTCTGATTTTCTGGAGAAGGAAGGCCTCTTTATGATGAATTCCTTAAACACAAAGTGAAAAATGTGAAATCGAAAATAACAGTCAGGAGCAGGATTTGAACCTGCATCTTCTGGATACCGTCCAGATGCTTTACCAATTCAGCCATCCTGACAATTGCTCCTGACTGCTAATTTCGATAACACATCATACTTAACGTCTTTGGGTGACGCCTGCGCCATCTGTCGAACGTATTTTCATACATTATACCGACCAGGTAAACTTAATTTTACAATTAAGATTTTTACCTAATAATGACGCAAACCCTATAAATATTTATATATATTTGTAGCATTTGACATGCTTAGCACTATACATTAAACACAAAGTGAAAAATGTGAAATCGAAAATAACAGTCAGGAGCAGGATTTGAACCTGCATCTTCTGGATACCGTCCAGATGCTTTACCAATTCAGCCATCCTGACAATTGCTCCTGACTGCTAATTTCGATAACACATCATACTTAACGTCTTTGGGTGACGCCTGCGCCATCTGTCGAACGTATTTTCATACATTATACCGACCAGGTAAACTTAATTTTACAATTAAGATTTTTACCTAATAATGACGCAAACCCTATAAATATTTATATATATTTGTAGCATTTGACATGCTTAGCACTATACATTAAACACAAAGTGAAAAATGTGAAATCGAAAATAACAGTCAGGAGCAGGATTTGAACCTGCATCTTCTGGATACCGTCCAGATGCTTTACCAATTCAGCCATCCTGACAATTGCTCCTGACTGCTAATTTCGATAACACATCATACTTAACGTCTTTGGGTGACGCCTGCGCCATCTGTCGAACGTATTTTCATACATTATACCGACCAGGTAAACTTAATTTTACAATTAAGATTTTTACCTAATAATGACGCAAACCCTATAAATATTTATATATATTTGTAGCATTTGACATGCTTAGCACTATACATTAAACACAAAGTGAAAAATGTGAAATCGAAAATAACAGTCAGGAGCAGGATTTGAACCTGCATCTTCTGGATACCGTCCAGATGCTTTACCAATTCAGCCATCCTGACAATTGCTCCTGACTGCTAATTTCGATAACACATCATACTTAACGTCTTTGGGTGACGCCTGCGCCATCTGTCGAACGTATTTTCATACATTATACCGACCAGGTAAACTTAATTTTACAATTAAGATTTTTACCTAATAATGACGCAAACCCTATAAATATTTATATATATTTGTAGCATTTGACATGCTTAGCACTATACATTAAACACAAAGTGAAAAATGTGAAATCGAAAATAACAGTCAGGAGCAGGATTTGAACCTGCATCTTCTGGATACCGTCCAGATGCTTTACCAATTCAGCCATCCTGACAATTGCTCCTGACTGCTAATTTCGATAACACATCATACTTAACGTCTTTGGGTGACGCCTGCGCCATCTGTCGAACGTATTTTCATACATTATACTGACCAGGTAAACTTAATTTTACAATTAAGATTTTTACCTAATAATGACGCAAACCCTATAAATATTTATATATATTTGTAGCATTTGACATGCTTAGCACTATACATTAAACACAAAGTGAAAAATGTGAAATCGAAAATAACAGTCAGGAGCAGGATTTGAACCTGCATCTTCTGGATACCGTCCAGATGCTTTACCAATTCAGCCATCCTGACAATTGCTCCTGACTGCTAATTTCGATAACACATCATACTTAACGTCTTTGGGTGACGCCTGCGCCATCTGTCGAACGTATTTTCATACATTATACCGACCACTTTTTTTCACTTTGTGTTTAATGTATAGTGCTAAGCATGTCAAATGCTACAAATATATATAAATATTTATAGGGTTTGCGTCATTATTAGGTAAAAATCTTAATTGTAAAATTAAGTTTACCTGGTCGGTATAATGTATGAAAATACGTTCGACAGATGGCGCAGGCGTCACCCAAAGACGTTAAGTATGATGTGTTATCGAAATTAGCAGTCAGGAGCAATTGTCAGGATGGCTGAATTGGTAAAGCATCTGGACGGTATCCAGAAGATGCAGGTTCAAATCCTGCTCCTGACTGTTATTTTCGATTTCACATTTTTCACTTTGTGTTTAATGTATAGTGCTAAGCATGTCAAATGCTACAAATATATATAAATATTTATAGGGTTTGCGTCATTATTAGGTAAAAATCTTAATTGTAAAATTAAGTTTACCTGGTCGGTATAATGTATGAAAATACGTTCGACAGATGGCGCAGGCGTCACCCAAAGACGTTAAGTATGATGTGTTATCGAAATTAGCAGTCAGGAGCAATTGTCAGGATGGCTGAATTGGTAAAGCATCTGGACGGTATCCAGAAGATGCAGGTTCAAATCCTGCTCCTGACTGTTATTTTCGATTTCACATTTTTCACTTTGTGTTTAATGTATAGTGCTAAGCATGTCAAATGCTACAAATATATATAAATATTTATAGGGTTTGCGTCATTATTAGGTAAAAATCTTAATTGTAAAATTAAGTTTACCTGGTCGGTATAATGTATGAAAATACGTTCGACAGATGGCGCAGGCGTCACCCAAAGACGTTAAGTATGATGTGTTATCGAAATTAGCAGTCAGGAGCAATTGTCAGGATGGCTGAATTGGTAAAGCATCTGGACGGTATCCAGAAGATGCAGGTTCAAATCCTGCTCCTGACTGTTATTTTCGATTTCACATTTTTCACTTTGTGTTTAATGTATAGTGCTAAGCATGTCAAATGCTAAAAATATATATAAAAATATCTAAATATTTAAAGGGTTTGCGTCATTATTAGGTAAAATCTTAATTGTAAAATTAAGTTTACCTGGTCGGTATAATGTATGAAAATACTTCCGAAAGATGGCGCAGGCGTCACCCAAAGACGTTAAGTATGATGTGTTATCGAAATTAGCAGTCAGGAGCAATTGTCAGGATGGCTGAATTGGTAAAGCATCTGGACGGTATCCAGAAGATGCAGGTTCAAATCCTGCTCCTGACTGTTATTTTCGATTTCACATTTTTCACTTTGTGTTTAATGTATAGTGCTAAGCATGTCAAATGCTACAAATATATATAAATATAGATGAATTCCTTCTTCAGGAAACAGCCCCAGCGAAAATGGACCTGGATTAGCCCTGATGGTTCAGTGAAAAATGAGATCGACTTCATCTTAACGGACAAACGACACATATTCAATGATGTCTCAGTGATCAGCAGCATTAAAACTGGGAGTGATCACCGCTTAGTTAGAGGCATATTGAATCTAAATATGAAAGTCGAGAGGTCACGCTTGATGAGGTCGACGCTCCGACCAACACATGCTCAATACCAGAACCCCGAAAACTTTCAGCTCGAACTACAAAATCGCTTTCAATGCCTAGACGAGTGCGATTCAGTGAACGATATGAACAACAGGTTCGTGGAAACTGTCCAAGCGGTCGGGTCGACCCTTTTTAAGACCAGTCGCGTCAATAGGACTCAAAAGCTTTCGGACCAAACTCTTAAGCTCATAGCGACACGGACAGAAATGACGGTGCAGTCTTCGGCTGATTGGTCCAATCAGAGGCGACTAAACAGACAGATCTCCAAGTCTATGCGACGAGACATTCGCCGATTTAATACCTTGCGTATTAAAGAGGCGATAGAGCGGAATCAAGGTTCCAAAGTGTTCGCAAGAGATCTGTCTGTTGGGAAAAGCCAGTTGACCAAGCTGAAGACCAATGATGGTACTGTTGTTTCTTCCAAAGATGAGATATTAAGAGAGGTCCACGAGTTCTATGGACAGTTATACAGATCCCAGAATCCTGTTGTCAGCTTGGTCCATGAGCCCAGATCCAAGCTAACTCGGCACTATACCGAAGATATCCCGGACGTCAGCCTGTACGAGATCAGAATGGCTCTCAAACAACTAAAGGACGGAAAGGCACCGGGAGACGACGGAATTACTATAGAGCTTCTCAGGGCAGGCGGAAAGCCGGTCCTCAAAGCCCTTCAGAGGCTATTCAATTCCTTCGTTCCCGGGGGCGACGTTCCAGAATCGTGGACCAGGAGCTTGGTGGTGCTGTTCTTCAAGAAAGGTGACAGAACCCTCTTGAAGAATTACAGACCCATCTCGCTCTTGAGCCATGTCTATAAGTTGTTCTCGAGGGTCATTACAAATAGACTCACGCGCAGGCTCGACGACTTCCAGCCTCCCGAACAAGCCGGTTTCCGAAAAGGCTATAGTACCGTAGACCACATCCATACGCTGCGCCAGATTATACAGAAGACCAAGGAGTATAATCGGCCTCTGTGTCTAGCGTTTGTGGACTACGAGAAAGCCTTCGATTCGATCGAAACTTGGGCGGTGTTGCAATCCCTTCAGCGGTGCCAAATTGACTATCAATACATCGAAGTGTTGAAGTGTTTGTATAGAAACGCCACTATGTCTGTCCGAGTTCAGGACAAGAGCACGAAACCGATCCAACTGCAGAAAGGTGTTAGACAGGGAGACGTCATGTCCCCGAAACTCTTCACCACTGCATTGGAAGATGTTTTCAAGCTCTTGGACTGAACCGGATTAGGCATCAACATAAATGGCGAATACATCACTCACCTTCGATTTGCAGATGATATCGTGGTCATGGCAGAATCGCTGGAGGACCTTGGTACCATGCTCAACGACCTCAGCCGTGTCTTTCGACTAGTGGGTCTAAAAATGAACATGGACAAGACGAAAGTCATGTCTAATATCCACGTCATTTCAGCACTGGTTCTGGTCGGGAGCTCGCTTCTCGAAATTGTCGACCACTATGTATACCTGGGACAAACTGTCCAGTTAGGTAGACACAACTTCGAGAAAGAGGTCGATCGACGAATCCAGCTCGGCTGGGCAGCGTTCGGGAAGCTGAGGGAGATCTTATTGTCCAATATTCCACAGTGTCTGAAGACGAAGGTCTTCGATCAGTGTGTGTTACCAGTGATGACTTACGGCACAGAGGCGTGGTCTCTGAATGTTGGCCTTATGTCAAGGCTTAAAGTCGCTCAGCGTGCTATGGAGCGGGCTATGCTTGGGATCTCTCTACGTGATAAGATCCGTAATACGGAAATCCGTAGGAGAACGGGAGTGACCGACATAGCCCGCCGGGTCAGCATGCTGAAATGGCAATGGGCAGGCCACATCGCTCGACGAACCAACAACCGTTGGGGAAGAAAGGTTCTCGAGTGGCGACCGCGTAACGGACGGTGCAGTGTAGGACGGCCTCCCACCAGGTGGACCGATGACCTGGTCAAAGTCGCAGGCAGCCGTTGGATGCAGGCGGCACAGGACCGTTCGCTGTGGCGTTCTCTTGGGGAGGCCTATGTCAAGGCTATGTAAAGGCTGATGGATGCATGTATGGAACAATCTGCTGGCATCCTTAAATTAAACTATATATTTTTTTAAAGATCTAGCGCAGTATTTTATACATTATTCTGCCCTAACCCAGTCCCTACTACAGCTCTATGGTGACTAATAGTTTTAACCCCCCACTAGTTACATTAACTAAAGTAATACACTTTTATTGTTATTAGAAGTATGTAAATGTCGTAGCGAGATCATAAAATTGGCCATTTCACGCCGACCATTTCATTATACTTTTCACAAATAACTTGTTCTTTATACCTAACCTACCAAAATCTAACAATTTCATGAAATGGTCGGCCATAACATGTAGTGAACAATTCTAAGATGTGACCCAGCCACGCTTTGCTGTGGCACACTAATTGTTTCAATCTTATATATTATTTCTCTAACCTGTTTCTCTGTCGGTCCGTGAGATTTTCCTTATTTCTTTATCAAATTCCATGATTTACTCTCATTTTAAAGCTTATCGTGCCGACTAATGACGAAAAATAGACCAACACGGTCTAAAAATGTAGGTACCGTTTCTCTTAAAGAGATTTAAAATCATCCAAGGGTCCTTTAATGAATGCATCAATTTTTCGAATTCGGATTCAATAAATATCAAACTGCGGAATTCCGCACGGGTCGACTAGTTATTATAATATTAAAATATATTGCAACCGTTTCTCAAGTTCTCTCTCCGGATTTAAACATAATTAATTTTGCAATAAAAATTATATAAAAACTATCCTATCTCTTAAGCTGGATCAAACTGCACGCAGTCTGCAAAATTTTATCAAAATCGGTTCATTAGTTTAAGCAGTTCATGATGGACAAACAACATGAATTGTACTGTGTGGGAATCAAACCCACAATATTAGACACAAGGTGTTAGTACCTAAACCACATCACTATTAGTTGTACTTACGTACTAGTTTCACTGCGAGGATTCGAAAGGAAGTCGGGTAGGAAGTATTCCAGAAAAATCTCGACAGGCTCTAGTAGTCGGTAGTGTAACCGACATTCGTGCACGGGGTTGTGGGTTCGATTCCCACTCAGGACAATTATTTGTATGATGAACACGGATATTCGTACTTCGTCTGGGTGTTTTCTATCTATTATATGTATGTATTTACAAAAAAAAAGTAATATATGTATTATATCCGTAATCTGGTACCCATAGCATAAGCATTAAGCTTAGTTTGGGACCAGAGGACATTGGTTTTCGTTTGGTTTTCACCAATTCATCTCACAGATGAAATGAAATATAAACGGCTATCTCCTGCTACAGCCAAAACGCAACGATGTGCTTCATGGCCGATCACATTGCGTGAAAATGTCCGTGAATATTTATTTATTTTATTATTTTAAAATATAAGATTGTTCTTACCACAAAAAGAATGGTAGCCAACACGCCAAGAATGCTGACATAATAATCCCCAGCGTCCTGGCAGCTTTGCGTTCTCTTTTCATCTTGCTACTCGCCATCGGCTGCATCTGTATGCTTTGGCGCTCCCTCATCACCTCTCCCATTGAAATCCCATTGATTTGAAGATGTTTGTCCAGCAGAAGAGCTGCCACTTTACTCCTGAGAACAAAAAGATGTTTATTACTTAGCTTTGATATTGTTTGAACTTTTATATTAATTGTCTCTGTGCTGTTGCGGTAGTGTGAGCGACTGCTGATCATTCTTGGGTTTTGAGTCCGATCCTCGGATCGGACAGTGTTATTAAGCTTTTTCGTAAAAAGCAAAATTCTCAGTAGTAGCCCGGCGTTTAGAAATGTGCCCGGTAGACAGCAATAGGCTCACCCCCTATTACGTGGGACTTAACATAGCTGGCGAATCGTGGGTATGTCATACACCTCTGTCTACCCCTTCGCAGAATACAGGCGTGATGTTATGCTATGATTTTTTTTTATATCGGTTAAAAATAAGTTTATATACGTATCGATATATTCATTTTGAAAAAGTAATAACAATAATAAATGTAGCGGGGGCCAAACCCCCCCCCCCCCTTTTTTTTTGTTAAGGTGGGGAAATAATGTTCCTAACCGCACACCCCGTCGTTCGGGGCAACGAACAGGGTAGTGTGGGGCCTGCACCCACTAAAGAAACCCGCCGTGTGCCGTCTCTCCGCCTTTATTGGCGGGCCACTGGAACTGTGTTACATTCCTTCGGTGGTAGCGGGGGCCACCCCTGGGGTTGTTCTAGTTGATTTTTATTTACAACCAATTTATAGTCTAATATTAAGGATAAATATTGTGTGAACAATTCGGTATTATTTTTTACGGTCTCATGATAGCTCAGAAGGCTTGTGCCTATATTTTACCTGTATAACTTAGTCCCAGACGTATTACCTGTCTAATGCTATCCGATCTAGACTGTTTTTTTTCTTCTTCTTTTTTAATACTGGTTGGCAAACAAGCATACAGCCTGATAGTAAGCGAATATCGTAGCCTATAGACGTTCAGCAACACCAAAGGCATCACTCGCGCGTTGCCAACTCCAAGGAAAGGGACTAGAGGAGAAGAGTAAGGATAGTAAGGAGTGGATATAGATGGGGTATGAGCATCCGGCGCTTTCACTTACCATACGAAACATAACAATAACACTACCTATTGCTGTTTCATGCTGAGTTTCTGTGAGATTGTGATATTAACCGACCGAGTTAGCCCGTTCATGTTGGGACAACCAAGGCTTTACCACTAGAGCCTGTCGAGATTTTTCTTGCAGAAAAATTCTAACGAACTTTTAAATTACCTCATACTAAGAACCTCGTGGACAAATGTGTCGTCAATTATAACGACACGGAAAAAATATTAATAAGACATAAAGCGCCTTTGCCCGCGGCTCCACCGCAGCCAAAATCTAGTTTTTAGGTTATATCTCAGGTTCACGATAGCATAGCGTAGTAGCGGGATAAAATGCACACCAGTTTTTAAGTCTAATCAAGAGCTATCAATTAAAGTTGCATCAAATCCGTTCAGTGATTTTTACGTGATGCGCGAACGAACATACAGACAAATAGATAAACAGACAAACATTCAAAAATTCTAAAAAATATCCTTTTGTGTTTAGACACGCCTATACATTACAGTAATTTTTTCTTAAATATCTTAAATGTACAGACACGGCTTTGTTACAGCTTTATGATAGTATAGATGTGTCAGTAAAACTAGTGCGTATTTACAACTTACATGTGTGTTTCGATACTTACACCTCGTGCCTAATATTGTAGGTTTGATTCCCACACAGGACAATTCTTTGTGTGATCCACAAATGGTTGTCCTAAGTGCGGGTAGGTATATTTTGTGTCCGTTAAATTGTTTGTAAAATCCCAGCGATACAATAAATATTCTTTAGTGCAAGGTGCTGGCCGTGTGGGGCCGGCTTTAGGATTGTCCCACCCCTCTCTACCCACGGGAGTCGTAAGAGCCGACTGAGGGAATACCGGGGTTGGCAGCAGCACTCCCTCAAGTATTAACAACATCCACTGCGATCGCCAACCCGCCTGCCAAGCGTGGCGATTACGGCATTATCCCCCATGACGGGACCACTCGTTGTGGCGTTCTCTTGGAGAGGCCTATGTCCAGCAGTGGACGTTGAAAGGGTGATGGATGGATGGATGCAAGGTGTTGTCTTTAAAAAAACTACTGGAAACATACCCAAGTGACTGTCGACCATGAAGATCTATCACTACGATTAAAAGGAGTGGTATTCAGAACGACTTCTCTCTTCTTCTGCAAAGCAAACATAAAGCTGCTTCACAGCTGTTACAAAGGAGATGGTTGAAGGTTTGTACCATGATTCCAACAAGGGATAGCTTTCACTTGATATCAAAACCGCCACAAAAGATCAGCGTATAACAACGGGGGTCTCTCTTACCGTTGCGTTTCGTATAATGAGTGAGAGCGCTGGAGGCCCAAATCCCCTTCCCATCTTCTCTTTATTATACTTCCTATCCCAACTGGTGGTAAGCGGTTGGCCTATACATGATAGCCTACCTTTGTTTCACACTGATCTTCAGAGAGAGGGTGGTACTTCCCCAATCGAGCCGGCCCATTCATGGTGGTTCTACCACTAGATACTTATCGAAAATTCGAGCAATCAATTGAAATAACGAGCAACAAACTTTTATATTCACACTGATTCACACATTAGAACTCGGTAGTCAGATGTTTTTAATAAAGTAAGACCTTTTTCTAAAATAATATATATTTTCTTTTCAGATAAAAAGAACTTTGTTTTCTTTACAGGTGTTTGGAGACCTTTGAAATTCGTTTAAATAGACGTGCGTGCCATTCAAAGAAATAATACAAGCAATTACGAACACTCTTCGAAGTAAATAAAAATATATTTAAGTATAATTTAACAAACAACTTTAAGTACCTAATAAAAGATTATATAACACTTACTTACTTCATTCTTTCAATTTTTAATTACAATATTTTTCGAAACAGAAATTAAAGTCTAATGTGGAATGTAAGTGGTGTGGCTGTGCCTCCGGCACTGATCATCGATGGGTGGAGTTTACTGCATACTTACTTATTTACTTACTTATATCACGCCATATCCCTTGCGGGGTAGACAGAGAGAACAGAGTGCCAAGAGGCTCTATTCTTGCATACATCTCTCACTTCCTCAACATTCATAACTCTCTTCATACAAGCTCGCTGGTTTCATTCATATCATTCTGCTAATATGAGGTTACTCCTTATCTTATCATATGGGCTCACTTGTCTGCCACCATAGGTAATTCTAAACTATTCTTATTTAACACAAAGTGAAAAAATGTGAAATCGAAAAACAACAGTCATGAGCAAGTAGAGACAATATATTGCCATTGTCATGAAGCAGCCTTTCGCTCCCCATTTAAATTTTTTTGGTTGAGTTTTTGATATCTCACTGTTTCCTATGGTCTCTTGGTGACATACTGACAGCAGCGCCACCTACCGGGTCCAATTGTGTTTTCAAACTATCCAGCAACCCATTAAAATAAAATACATAAATATTCACCTCTGGTCCCAAACTAAGCTTAACGCTTATGCTATGGGTACCAGATTACGGATATAATACATATACTACTTTTTTTTTGTAAATACCTACATACATATAATAAATAGAAAACACCCAGACGCAGTACAAATATCTGTGTTCATCACACAAATAATTGTCCCGAGTGGGAATCGAACCCACGACCTCGTGCACGGAAGTCGGTTACACTACCGACTACGCCACGAGGCCTGTCAAATAAAAATATACATACAATATTTTTTTTTTATTTACCAACAATAGAAGCATTAAATGCAATTATCTATATTAACATTTGTCTTTTACCATAATACATTACATACATAATACAATAGTACATTGTTACCCTAGGGGTGAAACCCCCTAGGGGCCCCCTAAGTCCCTCGAACTATAGGCGCCCTCGCTGTAAATAAGTCTATAACCCGAGGTAAACACTGTGCTTTTCATTACGAATACAAGGAAAGTAAAAATAAAAACATGCAAAAATGAGTGAATTTTAATTTACATCAACTGCTGAGATAATAATTTACTTAAAGTTTTTTTTTTGTGGCCGGCCAGCATTTCAGCCATTATTTTTCATTTACAACATTTAAAAAATGGTAAAATATTTTACCCAAATCTATATTATTTTAAAGAAATATTTGAAAGTAAGTAAATTATAATAGGTGGTCGTAAAAAAAATCTTTATTTAATACTTAACTTTGTTATTTCAATTAAACATCGACCTATGATTGAGTGGCTGTAGTAAGTTAGAATAAGGTTCAATAGAAATGTGAAAATAGAACTAGGTTTTTTTTAAATAATTTGACAGCTGTCAGTTGAAAACGATTCACCCTAGGGCTGAAAACTATTACTTTCAACCCGCTCCTCAGGCAACTTCAAACCTACTTTCTGAGTATGAGTAATGAAAAATACCATTATTGCTTGCATTACAACATTGGACTCTGTTTCTCGAACTAAGATAACCTGTGAATGAGGAAAAAGAGAACTTTAGTGCGAGCGGGAATCGAACCTGCGTCCCTTTCAATCCGGTGCACTGCACTTCCCCGGATTCACAAATAATTTGTACTTTAAAGTAGCTGAGCATGTCAACTTCTAAAATATAGATCAAAATAAGATAACATGTATCACGAGAGACAGCGTTTGTTCGCCCATTCAAATCAGTCCAGCCGTTTAGGAGTAGTTAGGTGACAAACACACGTAAAGAAGAATTATATATATTAAGATATTTAATGGCAAACGTTTTAGTACGCCATCTTCTTTATAGTATATCTACCAGCGCTAGTATTTATATTTTATAGTTAGGTCCATAATATTAAAAATTATTAGGGAACTTAGGCCCTATTAATCCTATGTGGGTTAGGGGTAGTTTGCTAATCTAACTAGTTTTATCTTGAATGAATCCTCATGAGCGTGCCCTTAAAGTCCGTATCTGATAAACGGTAGCATGTTTGCCGGGTCGAGTGGATACAAAAAGTTACAAAGGCAGAATGAGGGTTTGGGGCTTTGCTTAGCGTCTGCAGATACGTGATACCATTAAATAAATATAGCTCCAAGCAAATTTTCGTATATATATAATTTATATAAAAAATAGCTTGAAGAACACGAATGAGCTTATGTGTGATCCCATTTAAATAATGTACACGTATAATGTATCATGATGTTCCATAGGTAAAATACTCCTGCTTTTTATTCTTAACTAGGTGCTCTGCTACCCGCAACTTCCTCCGCGTAGAATTTTGATATTTTCTTTTTTAGTACCGAATCCTATTTTTTTTTTACCCAAAATATAAGTAGTGATTCCCGCCCTGTGAGCCCTGTCCTGTTAGCCCCATCCCGTGAATCCCGCCCAAATCGGTCCAGCTATACAGGAGATTAGCCGTGGATATATATTAGTCGAATACTTATCTATTTGAATCGGTGTTTATTCACAATTTCATGGTTTTTTTTTAGCTCGGAACCCTAATTATCTTTCGAATATAAAAGTAGCTTAAGTTACTCTTTATAACAATAGCTATCTGCTAGTGAAAGTCCCGTCCAAATCGGTCCAGCCGTTTTTGATATTAGCCGGAACAAAAGGACAGACCTGTCAAAAACTTAAAAAATTGCTATTTTTTTATAGGTAGCATATATATGCTCTCATTCGTTCTCGTATCGTTAATAAACGGCCTCTGCTATTACAACTAAAACGTATCAAGGAACTTCACAGTCTGGCCCACGGCAGACGAATGTACGATTCTCTTGGATCTGATAATCAGTGTGTACTGAAAATGTATGCCATATGTATTTTATTGTTTGTTTGTTATGCTTTCGCACTGTAATTACTGAACGGATCATGATGAAACTTTGCATACATATAGCGTGGAGCTCCGGAAAGAATATAGGATACTTTTAATCCCGTATAAAAATTAGCAGTTCCTGTGGGATACTTATTTTGTATTATTTTAGTCAGACATAAATAGTGTGCTTTAGAATGATGTATTTGTGTTCTGAAGTCCACGCGGTCGGATACACGGACAGATTCTACTATAATAAAAATATTATATACGCTATAGCACATTAATTATTAATTTTTACAAAATAGCTATACCAAGAACCGTTCTTGAAAAAAGAAAAATTCTCAGTAGCAGCCCTGAGTTTGGAAATGTGCCCGGTAGACGTCAATAGGCTCGCCCCCTATTACGTGGGACTTAAACATAGTTGGCGAGTCGTGGGTGTGTAATACACCTCTGCCTACCCCTTCGGGGAATACAGGCGTGATGCTATGCTATGTTTAACTGGAACGGGTACATAGTCTCATATCACTCGCCGAGAAAAAGTGGGGGATTATCCCAAGCTTTCCCTCTTTCGCTGACACTGTATAGTCTTTGTTAAATACACATTTTTATTTTTGGCTTATTGCAGGCCTTGGCCGGACTATCAGCCTAATATAAGCTCAAAATATAAATTACACACAAAGTGAAAAATAAGTATAGTGCTAAGCATGTCAAATGCTAAAAATATATATAAAAATATCTAAATATCAAAATATATAAATAATACACGTATTCGAGTTTGTCAAGTGACTGACATGAACACTGTGTAGATTAATTTAGTCGATTTTTCTTTTCTCAAAATTAGCAGTTGCCTATTTCAAATTTTAGTAATATAGTTTTTGTTTGTATATATTTTTATTCGTTACAATAAATATTTTCTTTCTTTCCTACTTTTTTCTAATATAAAGTGAGTGTAGAGAGCCGGAGAACTAAACACCTCTTCATCCCCTCCCTATTATCCGTCCTCTCCACCTGTGTGATGTTACTAGCGTCTATTGTCTTAAGTTATTGGCTTAGCTTAGAATCAAGTGAGCCGTATGCTTGCTTGCCAGAGTCGTACTATGTCGAAAACAAACTTGCGATCATAGCAATATTTTTGTAACTAAAAGAGTTAAAATATACTTAATTCACTTAAAATCTGCAGGTATTTTAAAAGCATCAACTCTGCTTATCTTTAGCCTCAACCGCTTCGTCGTTATATTAAAAAGGTAAGTACGTTTTTTGATACGCCCAGAGGAGCTATAATGTTTAATAATCCGGTGTAATTTACAGTATATTTTCCTCCCTCACCCAATTTCAGTAGATCTACATTTATAAGGTATTCGCCAAAACTGATTCGATATTTAATTTCAAGTACTGATGCCGAATATTGGATTTTTAATAGAGTTTCCGTTCATCGACTACGTTACGATTTTGGACTAAATATGAATGTCTTTTTCGCACGTTTTCTAAGTGAGTTGGAGATAGATCTTACTAATATTATAAATGTGAATTGTTTTTTAATTACCACTTGCTATAAAGGCTAAAGCTAGTCTTCTGTTATTAAGATAGAAAACAAACCAGTATGGCTAGCCACTAGTTTTAACATAAACTGCATTGTGGATGTATTAGTATAAATATACTCACACATACACACACACTCAAATCTTTACCTCTCTTTATATGAACGCTTAGGTGATTCGGACATGTAGAGAATGGATGAGAATGATGAGAAGATTTACTGTGAATGGGCAACTTGGTAGAGGTTGACCTAGGCGAACATATGACCAGATCGGAGACGTTCTTAAGGAAGGCCAGGTCAAGAGTACTCGTAATCGACGAGCATGCTTGAAAGCGCCGATGAAAGTCATCCATCCATCAGCTTTTTAACGTCCACTGCTGGACATAGGCCTCCTCAAGAATGAGGGATAGTGCCGTAATCGCCACGCTTGGCAGGCGGGTTGGCGATCGCAGTGAATGTTGTTAATACTCGAAGGAGTGCTGCTGCCCACTCCCCCGGCATTCCCTCAGTCGGCTCTTACGACTCCCATGGGTGGAGAGGGGTGGGACAATTCTAAAGCCGGCCCCACACGGCTCGATGAAAGTAGATGAAGTCAAATATGTGTGTCAGGATCGTAGCAAGTGGAGAGAAGTGATCTCTGCCTACCCCTACAGGAAAAAGGGGTGACAATATGTATGTATGTATGTATAGATATAAAGAACCCTTTATAGATAACTAGACTGTTCCCGCGACTCCTTTCGCGTGGATTTCAGGATGTGAAATTAATATCTATTTCACATTAATATAAATAGCTATCCCATGTGAACCATTTTATAATATTCGTAAGGATAAATGAACAACAGCGATGTCGGTTATTTTATGATCTTTTTTAATGTACATTTAACCAAGTACATACATAGCATCACGCCTGTATTTCACGAAGGGGTAGAGGTGTATTACACACCCACGGTTCGCCAGCTATGTTTAAGTCCCGTAATGGGGGGCGAGCCTATCGCCGTCTACCGGACACATTTGCAAACTCCCGGCTGCTCAGAATTTTTCTTTTTACGAAAAAACTCAATAACACTGCCCGACCGGGGATCGAATCCGAGAGCTCATGGTTATTGAGCATATTACCTCATTTAACCAAGTAACTAGGAAGAAATTGGCCATATCATTTATAATGTTTTAAAATAACCCAACAGACTATTTCAAATGCGCAAAATTCACAATCCGTTTTCATACTTCCTATAACTTTCAATATTGTCGCATAGATTACCATCATTCAAAGGTTCGATTCGATTTTATCTAAACAAAGACACCTGTGACAGTTGTTAGTTATTTCAGCCATTATTTTAAATATTTGGACCGACCGACATAGCCATTTACAAATGAAGAATATTCGAATGTCTCTGCTTATGTTATAAGCTTAATTAGAATGTGAAGTTAAAAACTATTGTTTAAAAAAACCACAACAGTTTTTTAGTTCACATTCAAATTAAGCTTATATTATTATCATAAGCAGAGAAATTCAATAACTTCTTTGCTTATGATATAAGCTTAATTAGATTGTGAACTTAAATGAACTTCCTCGAAAAACAGTGCTGTGGAGCCGAGTTCGTTCCACAGTCCGAGGTCCAGACCCGGACGGTATACGGACTTTTCGGGATTTTTAGAATTTTTTTTCTGTACTTGTTTACAAATTATCACTGCTCAGTGAAGGAAAACATTATGAAAAAACCTGCATGTGACTGAGAGATTTTGCAGCTGCCAATCCGCAAAAGGCCAGCGTGGTAGACCATGGCTTAAATCCTTCTCATTCTGAGAGTAGACCACTAGTCGATCGGTAAAAGGGTCGAAAAAACCGTATAAAAATACTTTAAAAACCATTTAATAATCCGTTAAACACAGAGTGGAAAATGTGAAATTGAAAATAACAGTCACGAGCAGGATTTGAACCTGCATCTGCTGGCTACCGTCCAGACGCTTTGTCAATTCAGCCATCGTGACAACTGCTCTCGACTGCTAATTTCGATAGCACATTTATACTTAACGTCCTGAGTGACGCCTGGCATGTCTAAGCATAATAAGCTGAGATGCCTAAGCATGTCAAATGCTAAAATTATATATCAAAATTTCTAAACATTTAATAACCCGTTTTGTGACTTAGGATAAGTTACTATAAGCCGAGCCACAGACAAACATGGAAAGCAACTCTAATTTATACTACATATTTAGAGCTACTAAAATAATTTTGAGGAGTTTGGCAGCGCCGCTAATGCGGTCCTTTATCGATCTATTCTTGTATTGGGAAATTTATAAACCCAGATTTAAATACTGAATTCGGATAATTAAGTTGTTACTAAGTAAAGGATTTTTTATTTTCTTCGCCTTTTATAGAATGTATTTTTGTGAAAATATGAAAAATAGACTAGCGACGGATTATCGAAACCATGACATATTACTTTTTCACGGTGTGGTTTTTTTGTTAAAACCACACCGTGTCCACACCGCGTCCGTGGAAGCACGGAGCGAACTGTTAGGCTTTCACGCCGTAACCACTAATGCCCGGTTCCTATAATAATAAAACGGATCGTTTTACTTACGATCGGTAGAATATTCTACCAGGCGTAAGTATAATCTGTTCCTATAACATACGAGTCGTAAGTGAATTGACTGACAGTTTGCAACTAACGGATGGGTAGCTGTTATACAATGACGATTCGTTGAATATAGGAACCGGGCATAAGCCGATCGGCATTAAATTATATACATAGACATAGTCTGGAACCTAAAATGGGACCTTATTCCAGTCAAAGACACTTTTTGCGAGATATCAATTCTTTGGTTATTAATGCGTCGTAGAATGACGTACCTATTATTATATTTAATCAATTCTAAAGTCGCAGGTGGAATCTAGTATAAAATATTAATTAAATCTCTCATTATTAATACCTAAGACGGTAAATTATAATCAACTAAGTTGAAATACAAAAGCATTCCTAAATTTACGCCTAAACTTCATTAAACTGGCGTGCTACGTATTTATTATAGGCTATAATAAGTAAACCTTGGGTTTAAGGAAACCATGAATCCTTATATATAAAAGAATAACTGACTTTCTTAAGGACCTCTAAAAGAAAATGTGAAGTGAAGATTGTGTGTCACAGTCGGTGACTGCGGTGGCTTAGCAGTCTAGAGCACTTCCCCTCGCAATAAAGCTCTCTTTTTCCTATTTCACAAATAATATGTCATTTAAAATAACTGACTGACTGACAGACATATCAACACACAACCCCAAACTTCTGGGGTTAGGAATGTGAAAATTTATATATAAATGACTTTTTTGATATTTTAGGTGAGCATGAAGAAAGAATTTTACGCAAATGCATAATGGATTTAACGGCATGACTAAAGCATTTTAAAATAAACCTTTCATAATGGCACTTATGTACATAAGATAAAATTAAATCTATCGTTATATTTCATCATAGTTCTATCATATATGATCATTGTGGTTTCCAGTATTCATGGTCACGAGAGAAGGATCAGTGATTTCGTGGCCACATAGAATATGGACCACAGCCGATTCAACCCAAATCCTTAAGATTAGCTAAACAATACCATTCACTATATAAATTAATTGTGTTTTTCTACAATATGATAATCCAAATCATAATGTTTCATAAGATACTCTATAGTCATTGCCTGACCAATTCTCATGAGATATTACAGATTTGAAAGCGGGTAGTTGAGAACACCGGAGTCCCAAACCCCCTCCCTATCACGCTCGGTGACGGAAAACATCGTCAAGAACCTTGCGTACCTCAGAAATCTTCTCAAGGCTTGTGAAGTCTGCCAATCCTGGGTTCACAAATATAAGACAACCATTTATTAATATATTAAGCGATTCGACTGAATTCAAAAGCGTTGAATCAAAAAGGTTTGATTGAATTGTTTGCCGGGAAAATGAACAGAATTTTATCGGGCTTATTACTTGATTATTCTGCGAATATTTAATCATCAGACTTAACAGAAATTGCGTTATTTCTTGCGCAAGAGCCCCCTTCCATATTAATGAGGATTTAGGCGTTTTATCGCGTTGGGTTGGTCCAATGCGGGTTGACAGCCTCGGAAAGATCTCTGAGCTACGTAAGTTTCCTGACAATGTTTTCCTTCACTGTGTGATAATTTGTTAATTACAAACACATATAATTTTGATAATCAAGAGTGTTCCTTGTGAGGTTTTACATTTCTCAACTTAGATTTATTTAATTATAAAATTGATGAATTTGATCCTGTGTGGGGATCAAAAATAAATCGACACAGTAATCGATGCAGTAATATTGTAATTAATTTATCTAGTTTTTAGGTGAGAGCAAATATAAGATTTAAAAAATTCTATCTTCTCAAGGTTAATCTCTACAGTTTTTGAAAGTGGCGCTATCTAGTGTATTTTAGGTGCACTATTTGTATGTACTTTAAGGTTCTACAAAAAAACTCATTTTCATGGTTTTTCAGGACTTACGTCAAAACAATATTTAATAAAAGCACCTATATTACAATGACAAACATTGTATGTCTAAGTTACAATCAAGATTTTTTATAAGCCTTTTTTTTGGCTTCACATAATTGTAACTCCAAATTACGATTATACTGCATGGAAATTTTGTATAGTCTAACAATGTTTTTCATTGTATAATTTAAGTGTTTTTCATGAAAATAATAAAAAACCTCTCAATAATTCTCTTGTGATAACCATGTAGTTAATAATAATTATGATAGATAGATAGTAAGAATAAAAAAATAAATATACTTATTATTAAATTTATTAAAAATCAATACAATCACCTAGACCTTAATCCATATTTTAGTTTTAAAACATAGTCTACAGTAGGTACAGTTAAATTTTATGACGTGTACATCAATAACTAACGGCTCACCAAGATGGCTAAAAATGTTGACATCATAGAATAGTAATTTACGACTTACTTTTGCATCAAAATAAACAAATAAACAATAAACTTTAGCAACTATTAATTTTCACCATCACTGTTGTTGTAGCTATTTGTGTTAAAAAAAGGTTAACTTTTCTGGAGGGAGGTGGAGAAATCTCGGAGTGGTTGGTCAGCTTTCAGAATGAATAAAATAAGGTCTAAAGGTGGAGACATTCTTACGCAAACACAAGATGTTTTAAGCCGATGGAGTGAATATTTTGGAAATATGTATGCGGATGTTCAGGGTGATGCCGGCGCCACATGTGGAAGATCAGCATTCGGTACCAGCATCCTCTGATGACATTAGTATGAATGAAGTTGAATGGGCGATTAGAAGTTTGAAAAATGGTAAGGCAGCGGGTATTGATATGGTGTCTGCTGAGAAGATCAGGCTTGGAGGCTCGTGTGTCTGGGAATCCTTCCTGATGCTTCTCAATTTATGTTGGAGCTGAGGAATGGTTCCCAAGGACTGGAGAAACGCAGTCATTGTGCCCTTGTTTAAAAACAAAGGTTCATTCACGTTATGACTGTGCAAACTACAAAGCCATAAGCTTGACCAGTTTGGCAGCGAAAGTGTATGGTAAGATTATTGAAAGGAGAATGAGGATGGTGTCTGATGAATTTTTGTGTGAGGCACAAGGAGGTTTCAGGTGTGGAAGGGGATGCATGGATCAAGTGTTTTCTCTGCGCATCATTGTGGAGAAGCATCTGGCTGTAGGCCAGAGGGTTTTCTGCAGTTTTGTGTGTTTGGAGAAAGCATTTGACACTGTTGTACGAAAGGAACTTTCAGACATTTTGCCGGAATATGGTATTAACGGTAGACTGCTACAAGTGGTGCAGTCCAACTACATGGACTGCAGAGCTTGTGTGCGGCTGGATGATGGAATGTCACCCTGGTTTGATGTCAATATAAACAGGGGGGATGGGTTCTATCAGCCAGACTGTTTATCATATATCTGGATAAATGTCTACAAAGGTTGAATGAAATGAATGTGGGAGTTCAGATGAGCGACTCAGTGGTTAGGTCTCTGCTATATGCAGACGATGCGGTTTTATTAGCGCAGTCCGCGGCTGACCTGCAAACCCTAGTCGACGTAATGGCAGAAGATTGTAAGAAAAGGGGCCTACGTGTGAATGTGAGCAAATCCAAAATAATGGTTTTTGAAAGAGAAGAAGCCAGAACAGATGTTAGAGTAGCAATAGGAAATGATGTTTTTGATCTATATTTTTTAGCATTTGACATGCTCCGCCACTTTTTAAAGTACAAATTATTTGTGAATAAGGAAAAAGAGATTTTTTGTACTAGCGGGAATCGAACCCGCGCCTTTTCCAATCCGGGGAAGTGCTCTAAACCACTGAGCTATAGTACAGATCTTTCGATCATCCCAATCTACTTATCACATTTTGTCTTTACGACCAACGCCATCTATCGGAAGCATTTACATGCATTAAACCAATATAGTAAGTTTAATTTTGCAATTAAAATTCATACTATTTGATGGCGTGATTTTCTAATCATTTTTGATCTATATTTTTTAGCATTTGACATGCTCCGCCACTTTCTAAAGTACAAATTATTTGTGAATAAGGAAAAAGAGATTTTTTGTACTAGCGGGAATCGAACCAGCGCCTTTTCCAATCCGGGGAAGTGCTCTGAACCACTGAGCTTTCGATCGAGTACAGATCTTTCGATTCTTTCGATATCGGAAGTATTTACATGCATTAATGGCTAATAGATGGCGTTGGTCGTAAAGACAAAATGTGATAAGTAGATTGGTTCAGACTCTGTGGTTCAGAGCACTTCCCCGGATTGGAAAAGGCACGGGTTCGATTCCCGCTAGTACAAAAAATCTCTTTTTCCTTATTCACAAATACTTTGTACTTTAAAAAGTGGCCGATCAATGCGGTTGAAATGCGATCTCTGCGGATAATCTGTGTAGTGAGACTGACTGACCGCATTCATAACGACGACGTAAGAGAGCGAGTAGGTATGAAAGAGAGTATTGGTGTAAAGATGCGAAAGGGAATGCTTCGATGGTTCGGACATGTGGAAAGAATGCCGGACGAGCGACTGGTTAAGAAGATATACAATGCGAAAGTGGAAGAATGTGGGTACAGGGGGAGACCGAGACTCACCTACCTAGACCAAATCGGTCATGTGTTGAAGGAAGGTGGAGTCAGGAGTCTCCGAAACTGGCGAGCGTGTATGAAGAGAGTTATGAATGTTGAGGAAGCGAGAGATGTATGCAAGAATAGAGCCTCTTGGTACTCTGTTCTCTCTGCCTACCCTGCAAGGGAAATGAATCTCGTATATATAAATGTTTCATAAAACACTTTAAAGGTTTTATTGCTCACACACAACCCGGCCGGGCCCGGCGGACCCGGCCGGGTTGGCGACGAATGCGACCGGGCCGGGCCGGGTTGAGAAACATACCGGGTTGCAATCTCTAGTTGGTACCACTATCTCCCGTGTGACCGGCCATGAAGCACATCGTTGCGTTTTGGCTGTAGCAGGAGATAGCCGTTTATATTTCATTTCATATCTGTGAAATGAATTGGTGAGCGCGGCTTGACAATACTCTCGGTATAGTCGAGTCCATGGGCAACGGTTACCATTTACCATCAGATGGACCGTGGCTCGTCTGCCACTAAATGCAATAAAAAAATATCTGAACTCCACATTCATTTCATTCAAGCTTTGTAGATATTTATCCAGATATATGATAAACAGTCTGGCTGATAGAACCCATCCCCCCTGTTTAACGCCGATATTGACATCAAACCAGGGTGACATTCCATCATCCAGCCGCACATAAGCTCTGCAGTCTATATAGACTACTATATCTCTCTATAGTCGTAAGAATGTCTCCACCTTTAGACCTTATTTTATTCATTCTGAAAGCTGACCAACCACTCCGAGATTTCTTCACCTCCCTCCAGAAAAGTTTGGTGTAGCTCTCGAAGTTTTTGGTCAGCCTTTCTTCTGCAATCATATTTGCTCTATCACGCTTCTCTTTTACTAAGGAGTTGGTGTCATTCTTACGTTGCCGGTATATTTCTTTCTTCTGTTCTTTCGTACTTGCACTCAGGTTCAAAGAAGATACATAGTCTAGCCACACTTTCTTCTTTTGGTCTACGGAATCTGCTACTTCCGTATCCCACCATGCATCACCTTTCACATTACCATAACAACATACTTCTAACATACTTCTTTCGCTGTATATACCATAAATCTTTCAATACTCCCCAGCATTCTTCTATGTCAGATTCCGCCTGACTTGTCATTATCAGCCGTTCACGGACACCCTCTGCATACTTTGCTCTTAAACTCTTTTTTTGCAACTTTTCAATCTTTATTCTTTCAAGCCCTTCGAAGTGGACACGCTCTCGCCAGTGTCTCCACCTTCTAAACAGACCACTAAATCTCGCAATAACGAGATAGTGGTCCGTGTCGACAGTGGGACCCCTGTAGGCTCTTGTATCCAGAATTTTACTTCGGAGGCGACTGTCTACCAGAACTAAATCTATCATACTTCTCTGTTCATTCCTTCTCCATGTATATATGTGGATGTCCTTATGTTGAAAAAATGTGTTTGACACGATAAGGTTTCTCTCCATACATACATCCGCGATGAGCCTACCTGAATCGTTCACTCTCTTATCACCAAATGAACCAAGCACGTCCTCGAAGTCTGGACGCTTGGTCCCGACCCATCCATTCAAGTCACCGCATAAGATCACGCGTTCACTAGCTTCTGCCAAATCCAGAACTTTCCTAACATTATCCCAGAACTTCTCTAGATCCGATGTCACCGAAGAGCCCACGGGAGCATAAGCTGCGACCATGAAGACCCTGGTGACACTTAGTTTTATTCGGACCCATAGAAGTCTGGGGTCGAACACTCCGGAGTCTTTCACACCTGAGGCCAAGCGAACAGACAGCAACACCCCCACTCCCATGCTGGCCCGATCGCCCTGCGGTACACCAGACCACAGAGCTATCTCGTCACCAGGAAATCACAGGCGTCGCTGCCCTTTCACTTGGTCTCTGTTACACAGAGCACAATTCAAACAAATCAAGCTGTCTGTCCGACATGACGGTTACCAGCTCGTGTAACTTATCTCACACCACCTCTTACATTCCACGTGCCTACTCGACACTCTGCACCCCTCGACTCGCCAAACTGGGCAAGGCGTGATGGGTGGCGGCCCCCATCGCCGCATCTGCCGTTGTTCGTACCGACGGGGGCGGGTCGGTACGCGTCACCTCTGGGGCATAACTAACCCGCATTGCGGTACGCATTCGAGCCGGATTGCAGGCTGGCAGGGATCGCGACGAGCACGCTCCGGACTATGATCACCAATTTATTTAAGTATTATTGTTGAGTTCAAAAGCTGTGGTTACCACTTACTGTCAGTTCGGCTATGGTATCATCATAAGTAAAAACAATAATTAAGAGCCGCTGTCAAATAAATACTGAAATTATTGAGCTATTACCGTAGTCCTATAAATCTGAGATATGTAGGTACTTTGATTAAAAAAGTTTTACTTCTACTCACGAACATGGTGTAGGCTGAACGTGGGTGATCTGTGTCCACATTAATTACTTATACTTTTTTTTTGGCGCTATGATTCAAATACATTTATTACTTGAACTTGATAAAACAAAAGTTCACAACAACTTGTCGTAGGAGTTATCGAAAATAAAATTCGTTATAACTTGGTCTGATCTCATCTTGTCTTCTCTGTAAAGACAAAGATGATTATACCTTTTTAGGCTTTTATTAACAAAATAATAATTGAATAAAGCTGGGACTTTTTACAGTGTATGACTTCTTTTTCAGGAATCCGCACATATGTTCAGAGTCAATTATGATTTGTTTATGCTATTAAAATACTCTTGAAATAAATTTGCTATGAAAAAAGCTTCGTAAATTATTGGATCGAAATTCTAACGTTTTGTTTTCTATCAAAGATGTTTTTACTATTTCTATGGATTCATTATAAACAATTGATGATTGAAAAAATCTGACTGGAAAGATTTACATATATAGAGGTGTTTATTGGATAATAAATGAATGGGATTGACATTATGAATGACATTACATATCACTTCCAAAACTTTATTCTAAGCTTCCATACATTGCCCACCTTATGTCAATCCCATACATTGGCTATTTTATTATATATACGCAATTATTATAAAGGTAGTTATTATTGCAGGCCTCATAAGCGAAGCGTTGAGGTGTGTTCCACTCCCGGTTTACACGGCACAACTGATTTTTCAAACTTAAAATGTCTCTATTTATCATATATTGCACTTGTAAAATAATATCTACACACACATATAAAGAACAAACACTATTTTTAACACTCATGATATTTTTGATGCCATTTTTGTTATGAAACTAGTTAAAAAGCTGTGAAAAAAATCTGGCTTGGACGTCCGTGAGTTGTAGGTAATGTATGTTAACACGAAAACGACCAAAATACTTTACTAATCGAGTCTTTTTTTTTCGTTTACGAATTATTATGACTAGGAATAGAACCTTTACTTTTCACGTTCTGATTCGATGTGGTTTAATTGTTATTAAATAAACAAAAAAATACTGAATATTTACGGCATTTATGCTCGACGCGACACTAAAACCAGCGCCTTTCATGAGAACTACCTACCTTTTTACGTACGCATAGCCACCGGTGGTTTTACTATCGTTAACTCAACAGAACAGAACGCCGTTCGCACCGCCGGTACATTGTTTTTTGTTAAAAGAAAGTTCTTACCTTTGCTTGATGAACTGATGATATTTGTCAAGTATAATAACTATTTTATCCATAACAATAATTAAAAACACTAAACACACGTAAATAATAACACACCAACGTTATAAAAAACGAAAAAAACATATTTTACATTCCACAATTTTTTTTGCGTGACCTTGGCGTCACGTTGTTTTCACTTAGAACAAAGTATAAAATTATAAGGCAACCAATTGTATTCAGTTGCTGTTGGATATATAGAGCCACAATATTGTTTTTTTTGCAAAAAAACTAGCGATGTCTTTTCGTTTTCTTAAATTGTTTTTGTTTACAGTTTAATAGGCGTGGGTCGTCTCTTTTTCTGAGAATCGTATCTGAATCAGATTTCGAATTCGATTTTCAATTTCAGATTTCAAAATCTTATATTTTAATATCTAGATATTTTACGTTCGCGTATCCAATATCCATCATACGAGTAGATTCAGATTTCAGAAATCTAATCCGATGCGCATCATCATCATAGGATACGACAATATCATAGATTTCAATACAATCAATTCGGTATTGTAGATATACTCGTACTTATTGTATAATGGATGTTTAATTCGGTATTTATTTATCACTAGGTGACCCGGCAAACGTTGTTTTGCCATATAAATTATATATAGAATATTTTTAGGGAATTTCTAGCGTAGAAAAAAATAACTAACTTATTGTAAGTGTGTGAGGATGTGGACCTACCTACATATTAATTAAAAAATCCATTAAAACAGTCCCCAACGTTCATAACACAAATCTTCCTAATTTTAAAACGCGAAGGAAATTCAAAGAAATGAAACTTTCTTCCGCAACTATTCGGACATAAATAAACAATAAGTACCTATTACGTGCATAATGGTCCATAAGTACCAAAATTCGCTCAAGTTCAAGGCTAAATAATTAAAATTTTAGACATCATTGATATCATGATTAGTACTTAACAGAAAGTAAGCTTTATTTGCATAGCATTAAGATTTAAAATTACTTATTTATAATATTTATATTAAATCTGTTAAAAAATCTGATATTGTGATATTACTGTACCGCTCTAACTAGTGTAATATTTGTATCTCACACGCTTTGTCGCACGCATGTGGCCGATGCGTATCGGATCGCGTAGGTACAGACGAGTGAGCATGATTCAGTACATCGCAAATCTGATATTGTAATATTGCTGTACCGCTCTAACTAGTGTAATATTTGTATCTTACGCGCTTTGTCACACGCATGCGGCCGATGCGTATCATATCGCGTAGGTAAAGACGAGTGAGCATGATTCAGTACATCGCAAATCTGATATTGTAATACTTAGATTTCGAAAGAGCCAGTAAGCGATTTTTAGATATTGTACCAATATCAGATTTCGTATCTATATACGATTTGTATCGCCCACTTCTACAGTTTAATAAATTATTCAATTTTACATGTTTATATATATGCACTTATGCAGGTATATATGTAAACTCATGAATTGTTGTTCTTACTAATTGCCAGATGGCGCCTTTCAAAATGACAGAGGTAGATCAATATAGAAGTACTTCTTAAAATAAGCGCTAGATGGCGTATAAGACATGAAACCCACATTAGTACTATTTCAAATTAGCGCTATCTATGTGATTTATTGTAAACTACTTAGTAAGACCAATACATTATTAGTTACTTATCAAATAATCAATTTTATTGTGACAAATGAAGATTATAAGGCGTGCACTTTTGGATTTTCCAAAGTACTTTAATGTACTTTGATGATTGAGAATTGATGTAGGTTAAATATATTTGTAATATACCAACACGAACTGTGAAAATGTGAAATTGAAAATAAACGTCACGAGCAGGATTTGAACCTGCATCTCCTGGAACACCAACCCGGATGCTTTACTGATTCAGCAATCGTGACAATTGCTCGGGACTGTGAATTTCGATAACATCAGGGACGGTATTCCAGGAGATGCAAGTTCAAATCCTGCTCGTGACTCTTATTTTTGATTTCACATTTTCACACTTTGTGTTTCTTTATTTAGCTAAGCATGTCAAATGCTAAAAAAATATATAAAATATTTTTATAATAAACGTTATTATTTAATTAAATTATCTAATGTTTCCATTGATATAAATTATTTTGATATTTTTATATATACATTTTTAAGCAGTTGACATGCTCCAGCATTTTCCAGAATACAAAGTGTGAAAATATGAAATGGAAAATGATAGCCACTAGCCACGATTTGAATCTGCATCTCCTGGATTACCGTTTCAGATGCTATTGCCCACTAAGCTATCGTGACATTTCTTTGGGACTATCAATTTCTATAAAATAAGGAATCTCCAGGAAGTTGTATTCTGGAAACATAAACGATTGTTAGTAACCGAACATAAAATACAAAGAGAAAATTACATATATTTCGTGTGTCTACTTTACCCGTATAATAATGGTCTTGTTTCCGAAACGAGATGGATTAGGTGAGTTACTTTTAACTTTTCCTCATTCGTTGATCGCCATTTGTTATGGCTGGTAACTATTACTAATTTCCTGCCAGTCAGGTTTTGTTTCATCGCTGTAATAATATATTTTTGGTTTGCTGGGACTACGCAATGTCCATACTAATGTTTTAAACGATAACGGAGCAATAGCGTAGTGGTTTAGACGCTGACCTCCCGCCCGAGTGTTGAGTTCGGCTCTCACACATGATAACTGTGATCCACAAATTGTTGTCTGTTGGCATTAAAAAAGCCGAAGTGTAAGGTTTGTTTTACTAAATCCTACTAATATTAAAAATATAAAAGTTTGTGTGCTCGGATGTTTATATATTTATTTAGATATTTTTATATATATTTTTAGCATTTGACATGCTTAGCACTATACATTAAACACAAAGTGAAAAATGTGAAATCGAAAATCAGGCAGGATCCTGCTCCTGACTGTTATTTTCACATTTTTCACTTTGTGTTTAATGTTTATATATTTGTTACTCAATAACGCAAAAACGGCTGAACAGATTTGGATGAAATTTGGTTACTGGATTACTTTGTATCCTGGAAAAATTACAGGTTCCTGTGGGATAATTCTGTTTGCCCAGAGATAATTAAGGTATTATAGAATTAAGTATTTATACTAGAGTGACCCAATTCTAATCCCACGCAGACAAAGTCGCGAGCAGCAGCTAGTGATATAACTTAGAAAGAGAACGAAAAAAGTATTTGTTTTTTAAAGTTAAACCATTATTGTGTGTTTTAAAGTCGATGTCGTAAAAACGCAACAATAAAAAAAGACAAACGTATACCGGAATTTACCCGTTTTTTTCTGTTAAGGCGGGAAAAAATGTTCCTACCCGCACACCCGTCGTTCGGGGCAACGAACAGGGTCGTGTGGGGCCTTCACCCACTAAAGAAACTCGCCGTGTGCCGTCTCTGCGCCTTTATTGGTGGGCCACTGAAACTATGTTACATTCCTTCGGTGGTATGGAATTTACCCTGCGATCGAATGAGATAAATTAAACACAAAGTGTGAGATAAATTTTAGTAAACAGTGTTACCTATAAGCACGCTATACTACCCGCATCTTATTAACTCGCTGTTTAATTTTCTGAACGTTACTTATCTACATCGTATACACACGTTTTTTTATCTATACAAATAAATTAATTTAACGTGTCTGTTTGTAATACATACATAAAAATTACTTTTTACTAAATACATATGAAAGTATGTACGTTGCTTATAAGAAAATAGCAATTATTTAAGATTTTGTCTATCTATTTGTTACGGTTAAACTCCAGAACGGCTTATGCCCGGTTCCTATAATAATACAACGGGTCGTTTTACTTACAATCGGTAAAATATTCTACCAGGCGTAAGTAAAATCTGTTCCTATAAAATACGAGTCGTAAGTGAATTAACTGACAGTTTGCGACTAACGGATGGGAAGGTTTTCAGTTACGATCCGTAACAACAATCTATGGAAACGCAGATTTATGGTGTTTCTATAAAAAAAAAACCGGTATTTATGTTGTCAAATATACCAACCGTAGATGACATGTCTACCGGCCAATTTCGGACGGTTTTTAGAAGTCGTGTGCTGGTATATGGTTATTGAGGCTTAAAAGGGAAAAAATATTGAACTCTGAGATTGAAATGGAGACTGCATTTACTCTTCGATACTGATATAAGAGCGATTTTGATTGAGATGAAATTTATTTTTCATTTTAGTTGTTAGGTTTAAAGATAATCTCGAGCCTTAAATTCGGGTGATTCATTGAATCTAAGGCAAAAGCAGCGGCAAGGAAACTTGGCGTACTTGCGAAAGTGCGACAGTACTTTACGTCACGGCAGCTTTTAATGTTAGGTATATAAAACCTAAGTCCGCTCATGCATGGTGTAGTATTTTCTAGTTATACGCATTACTCTTTGGGTACTTAGTTGTCGTGTTTGAACCAATGCTGCTAAATATCATCTATATTTTTACTGACCATCAGGAGAGTTATAGTCAAGCACTCTCTTAGAACAAGTTAAAAAATTCAAAATCGATCAGTAATAAATACTACGTGTAGGTGGTATTATTACTTCCATGAGCTTTATATAAGGGCCATAGATTATAGAAAAGAGAATCATGTGATTATGGTTGTTGTCATAATTATCTTCTTCTTATTATTTAATGGCTTTTGTGTCATAATTATGATTGTTGTTCAAGTTGACAGTAGTATTTAGTGCGTTAGCGTTTCGTTAAATGTAGGCATTAAATAGTTATAATGTTTAACATAAATTATTAACGTGTAAATTGTGTCTAAACTATTTAATTGTTAATAAACAATAATTTTATTATTCGTATTAAAGTTTTGTATATAACTACATTTATTTTTAAAACACACTTTTTTTCTGAACATCATGTGAAACGATTGATGTAATTATGAAACGCAAAGAGGGACATCGGTATTCTTAACTGACAGTTCTTTGTTACTGCTAGACATGATAATAATGTTGTGAAACACCTGTGAAACCTCGGTATCGGTATCTTGAAAACTTCTGGTAGCTGTCATACAATGACGATTCGTTGAATATAGGAACCGGGCATTAACCGATACGGGACTTTCACTGACAGATAGCTGATATTATAAAGAGTCTCTTAGGTTTTTTTACTAGCTTCACCTGTATCTAAGTTTTGAGTATAAAAAAGAGTAAAATAAATTATAGTTTATTAATCTACTTCGCTGCCCCAGTGCGCGTTAGCATATTATATTCACGGTATTAAAGTGAAAATGCGTTTTTTTTTCAGAATAAACATCAAGTACATTATATAGCAGATAGTAGCGTAGCCTATTTGTGCACTTGCAGCTCGAAATATTTAATTCTATCTATGCATATAGAAGACATAGTATAGATAGAAAGGGTTATATATAGAGAAGGCCAATTATAAGTTTCCATTTATAACACTTATAAAAATACAAGCACGCACATATTTTTGAATAAGACAATCACTGTGAAAAGTAAGAATAAGATGAGTACATAATATAATTAATATAAAAACGTAAATTAATTAATCAAAAAAGATTTCACTTAGCTGACGCTTTAGTTGTGTTGCTGATGTTACAAAAATACCTAAGTTACATTCTTTAGCTGTTTTGTTAGAGTCTGGGCTGGCACTCTTATCGCTGCGCTCTAACACTTCTGTTGCGGATAGTCTCCTGTACCATTTGCAATATTTAAAATATACATGAGATCTGCTATACGTCTTCTCTCAACATGTGGTAGTATGAAATTTACGACATCTATTTTTGTAGTTATTAGTTTTAATTGAATGAATCTAAGGAAACGTTTTTGGATGCGCTCAAGACGAGTTATATAAATATTATAGTTAGGGTTCCAGATCTGCGAGCCGTATTCAAGATGACTGCAAATAAAAGAGCAATATAACATTTTAAAAGTTTTGTTATTCATAAAATCTGCCGCTATTTTGAAGATAAATTTTGAGGATTGATAAAAAAATAAATCAAGTGAATAATAAATATTCACGGACATTTTCACACAACGTCCTGTGGTCCCAAACTAAGTTTAACGCTTGTGCTATGGGTACCAGATTACGTATATAATACATATATAACTTTTTTTTTGTAAATACATAAGTACATATGAGACAAAATAGTTCGTCTAGTATGGAAAGTAGTGCAAAGCGTAAAATATAGAAAGTAAATATTGGTAAAATAATTAAGAACGTTTAATAAAAAGTAAACCAGAATTTGAGGAACATATTAAAGTTTATTTTAACATAACTGAAATTCTTTCATGACTTTACATAACATAAAAAATTTAAAAATATATTGTAAAAAATATCACACAAAAGTATTCGTCTACCCTTGTCACTCACGCAAAATAGTTCGTCTACCACTTAGTTGTGTCGCCTTTGCTCTCAATGACAGCTTTAATGCGAAGAGGCATGGTTGCAACCAACGCTGCACACTCCTCAGGCGTAATTGACTCCCAGACAGCTAAGAGTTTAGCCTTTAAGTCGCTCTTCGATCTTGATGGATTTTTTCGGAGAACTTTTTTCATTTTCCACCATAGTGTTTCGATCGGCGACAAGTCCGGGCTGTTAGATGGCCATTCGATTGTAGGGATGCTTTTCGCCAGTAGCCACGTCTTTGTTGTCCTTGCAGTATGGCAAGAAGCACCATCCTGTTGAAAAATGAAGGAATCTTGATGCTTAAGTGACGGAATAGAGGGCAGTAAATTCTCTTCCAAAAGGTTTTGATACCTTGCAGCATTGACAGAACCATCCAGAAACTGCATACCACCAACACCTTGTGCAGACATGCAGCCCCATATCATAAGAAACGCCGGAAACTTCACTTTGCGTTTGAGACAATCAGTATGAAATGCCTCATTTTTGTTCCGATTCACTTTTTTCCTTTCATCGCCGACTGTCATTTCAAATTTGGACTCGTCACTCCAAATGATACTACGCCACTGATCGGAAGTCCAATTTAAATGATCACGAGCAAACTTCAACCTCTTTTTCTTTTGTACAGCAGTCAACAGTGGTTTCTCCTTAGCGGTGTAAAATCCGTAACCCATTCTTTTTAGTACTCTTTTGCAAGTATCAACTAAGACATCTTTGTGAATCATGTCCTTCCATTGCCGTGAGTTCTCCAGCTCGAGCACGACGATTATTTTTGATAATTTTCTTCAGGATTCTGTTTTCTACTGCACTTGTGATGCGTGGTCGACCAGTTTTCTTCAAACAAGAAGTCGTTCTATTCTTTTTATAGTGCTGAATGATAGATTGGACTGTAGACCTGGCAAGTATCAAGTCTTTAGATATTTGGTAACTTGATTTGCCGGCATCGACCCTACAAACTATTCGCTTTCGAAGCTATTCATACACAGGTTTGCCACGACCCATTGTTATTTGAAAACTAATGAAAAAAACTGAAATTTATAATTTATACTGTCTCACTTGACAAATGACACAGAATTACTTTTACAAATTTAAATTATGCAACATAATTGTACAAAAAAGGAATAATCTTATTTAACTCTGGTGAGTGTATTGGTAAAAGACGAACTCTTTTGCATCGATTAACAATTAGACGAACTATTTTGCTTATAACTTCTTCTAATTTAAAACAGGATATGTATAAATTTAAAAAGCTAAAATAGTTTATTGGTTCATAATTAAAAAATGGCATAAGAAATGCGACATGTGATAGTAGAACAGCTTAATATTTTATATAGACATACAAAAATAATGAAGTTACAATACAATACAAAATACAAAAAAAAATATTTTTCTCTCACACAGAAACAATTACATATCAGATATTATTCTAGGTGTGTATGTTGTTGCAGTGACGTTGAGTCTGTGTAAGAGACTGGTATCCGTACTAGGAGAACCTGTATGACAGATTACCAGCCTCTCCGAACTCTCGATACGTATAAATGTTTCATTCATGACGTGGATTAAATGCAAAATTGAATGGTGTGAGAAGAAATATATACGCGCGCGCGCGCGCGTGTGTGTGTGTGTGTGTGTGTGTGTGTGTGTGTTTTTGTGTGTGTGTGTGTGGTTGAGTGTCAAACCGTTGGATTTCAGCCATGAGAACACAGTGTCGAAACCTATTTGTGCAAAGCCATAGGATTCATCCCAAGTGTCTCCATGAATAATCAACGCGGTATCATCAGCAAATGCTACAATTTTGCCGTTAGTTAACTGAATATTACAAAGATTATTGATGAATGTGAGAAATAGGGTGGGGCCCAGCACACTACCTTGTGGTACACCAAATTTGAAAGGAAGGTCATTACTAGTTGCTTCACCGATTCTAACTCTCTGATATCTATCAGAAAGGTAGTCAGCGAATAATTTATGTTGGATACCACGAATGCCTAACCTATCAAGCTTAACCAGTAAGAGTGAGACAGAGACCGTGTCGAAAGCTTTTTGCAAGTCCAGGAATATAGCAATAACTTTTTTCTTTTTATCTAGTTTGCCTACGATATGGTCGATCATCTCATGAACAGCATCTTTAGTTGAAGTACCTGCTCTAAAGCCAAATTGTGACTTAGATAAAAGATTTTTTGACTCAAGATAATCGATTAAGCGTTTATTTATTAGTTTTTCCACTAATTTTGATACAGTAGGCAAAATAGAGATAGGTCTATAATTATCCACACAAGCTCTGTCCCCACTCTTATAGATAGGAATTACTTCCGCAAGTTTGAATTCCTTTGGAAAAATACCTGTATCAAAAAACATAAGGTTGAAAATGTATGTTAAGGGGCGAGCCAAAATGTTGCAGTATCTTTTTAAAAAGGCGCCAGATATATTGTCCCGTACAGTTGTATTGACCTATTTTAGACCTAAAATATGACTGCAGACTTCTGCTTCCGAAATTGGAACAAACGCAAACGAAGAGAGCGGTGGGTCTACGTATATTACCTTAGGGTGGTTATAGGTATAGATACAAAAAAGTTGTTTATGTCATCAATTGAAGATGTAGAATTTATAGATATTAATAGCTCTGATGCTTGATTTGATCTCTTACCGTAGTTTGTAACCTTTTTTATAGAAACCCGTAGAGCTTTATTGTTTGTTTTAGCTGAATTATTTAATAAAGCTTTGTCGTAGTCATTCTTTAGTTTTTTTAATATTCGGTTGCAAAAAATTCTATATCTTAAGTAGGTTGTCTTAGTTAATATATTATTTAGATTTTTCTTTGATATAATATGTAATTTGTCTCTATTTTTCAAGCATTTTAACAGACCTGAAGCCACGGCTTTTTTATACGTTTGCGATTTGGAACACTAACGATTTGAGAATTAGATTTTATTAAAGAATTTAAATTTGCCATAAGTAAAGAAGTAGCTGCTTGAGCGTCAGTTGACGTGAAGATTGCGGTCAAGCACATGTTGTTCATATCTTTATCCTAGCCTTCATAATCAATTTTATTAATGGTATAGGTTTATTTATGAACAACATGAAAATCTAGTGTGATAATAACACAGTCATGGTCAGTTACAGAGGTCTCCGCAACATAGCACCAAGCTGGAACAATACTTTTAAGCATAACATGGTCTAAACAAGTTTTACCATGGGTGGGTAATTGCTGTGCGGGTAAAATACTATGCGATGCGAGGAGATCCAAGTATATTGACGAATTCGAGTCGCTATTATTGTGCTTGATATCAATATTAATATCACCTACAATGATGACATTAGGGGATTTTAGACTACCCAATAAATTAGCAAGTGACTCAATAAACGGTTGTATATTATTGTACCCTGGTGGACGATATATTAACACTACTACTGTATTATCACCTATCTTAATTGTTACACAATTGGCATCTTGCAATGTAGACTCTAATATGGTTACCTGCATAGTGTTTTTAAAATAAACAATTACGCCTTCGTTTTGTGTAAGGTTATTATCACTTAATACATAATTATATCCGTCCATTGATGGGATATATTGGTTATGACGTAACCAACACTCAGAAACAACGACCCAATCCCAGTCAATATTAGATCTCTCAATGAGTGTTAACAGTCCTGGAAAATTACGATTTATGCTTCAAATATTTTGGTGAATAACTTTTAAACACGTCTGTGGTGTTTTTATAAGTTTTGCACACTCATCTATTTCGCAAACGGTTGACTGAGCAACTTGCAAGTAATCTAAAAAGCCTTTTAAATCATTGATGTTATTGAATTTTGAATTTGAGGAATAAAGCAGGTGGATTCAGACGTAGTGAATATATAATATTTAAGCAGCAGAGACAGTCTGTATGTAGTGTTAGATTACACAAATTAACATCACTATTTAGATAGACCGAGTATTGTATGTAGAATGAGTGTCCTATTATACAAGTGTTAGTGTGCAAGGGCTTAGATATGAATATAGTAGATGTAAATTGATGTAGCAATATAAAGTGTGTATTATTAAAAACACAATGAAAAATCATAACCAAATAATTAATACATAGCACAGGTTTGGGTGTGAGTGTAGTGTGCAGGAGTTTAGGTATTAATGTAATATACGTAAATTGATGTGACAGTATAAAGTTTGTAGTATTAAGAATGCAATGTAAAATCATAGCCAAATTAAAAATACGTAGCAAATGTTTAGGTGTGAGTGAAGTGTGCAAGAGTTTAGGTATGAATGTAATGTATATAAATTGATGTAATTGTATATAGTTTGTAGTATTAAAAATGCAATGTAAAATCACAGTCAAATTAGAAATACATAGCAAGGGTTTGGGTGTAAATGTAGTGTGCAAGAGTTTAGGTATGAATGTAATGTATAGAAATTGATGTAATTGTATATAGTTTGTAGTATTAAAAATGCAATGTAAAATCACAGTCAAATTAGAAATACATAGCAAGGTTTTGGGTGTAAGTGTAGTGTGCAAGAGTTTAGGTATGAATGTAATGTATGTAAATTGATATAGCAGTAATATAATATGAAATATTAAAAGTACAACGAAAAATAATAACAAAATAAAAAATACATAGCAAAAAAATAATGTTGAACAAAGATAGTCATTTAGATATAAAAGTTTTCAGATCGCGTTCAGAATCTGTGCCTGTGTTTTTTTAATGTATATCTTGCCGTAGGAAGTCCAGGTGCTATGGTAATTAGATTCTTTAACAAATTGTCTGGCTAGATATGCAAGTTTTCTCCCAAGACTTGTCAGTGACTTGTCAATAAACACTGGTTTCGGTGGCCCTGGTAACTGGAGGTGCGTAGTATTTAGCTTATTGTTCTTATTTGCCTTATTAAAGCTTCTGCATTGTTTGACAAAGCTGTCTTTGCATGTAGTTGTTAAAAAATTTACTACTACGTGATTGCTAGACTCATTTTTCGTTTTTAAACGGTAGACGTCGCGAATATTTGAACTTGATATCGGACACTGAATCACCTCGCCCACTCGTTTGACTAGGGAGCAAAGATTGGATTTATTTTCAGAAGTTTGTTTAGGAATATTTCTGATTTCAACCGAAGATGTGCGTGAATTACGTTCTAAGAGTTCAATTTTACTCTCAAGAAATTCAATTTTCAGCTCGTAATCTTTGTTTTTTTTCTGTTCTAAATGGGTCATTTTTTCCATCACCTTGTCGTATCTAGAGGAAAGAAAATCCACACTTTACTGAATTTCGGTGTTTTGTTCTTGAATTATCAGTACGGAATTTATAAGTTTCTCCAACTTGACATTTTGCTTGGTTTCAAAAGCAGACAACATGTTCTTCATTTGTTCAGCTATAGAGATATTCTCTGAGGAATCACTATCAACAAGAAGTCTACGTTTCAGTCTACGAGTATTATAAGCCGTGGGGTCGATCGAGACGTTTTTCGTCGTGCATCGTGCATGTCCTTGGCCGGACGTACAGCAAGATGGATGGTGCATAAGGCGTTTACGCTAATATCTTGTCACTGCAATTGAGGCAGAAATCGTGCAATCTATACCTGTTTCTTTTTTGCTGTGAGTGTCCTGTTCTAATTTAATCTTACTCCGACCTTTTCGCTGCGTATGCGCTCCTAGTACTTGTCTTCTTATTTTTACGGTACGAATTCTTTAATTTTGTGTGAATTAAAATGAATAGCAGTTTACTTTGTACGCGACCGTTCACCACGGTATCCAGAGGGGAGTTAGAAAAAATCTCACAGAGAAAATTTCACACTAGACGAACTATTTTGCATCGGGGCTCGTATACCTGAAAAAACACCCAGACACAGTATAAATATCTGTGTTCATCACACAAATAATCGTCCTGAGTGGGAATCGAACCCACGACCTCGTGCACGGAAGTCGGTTACACTACCGACTACGCCACGAGACCCATAGAGGGTTAAGCTAATTTCACTCGGCTGGCAATTAGACGGGTGACCAAAAAGTGACATTATTTATGGACAACTGACCTTAGTTAAGCAGTGGGTACCGGCTGTCAAATATATTCTGGCAGTCGTTAGAGGTTATATCGTTATCTTTACTAATATTATAAATGCGAAAGTAACTCTGCCTGTCGTGCTTTCACGCCAAAACTACAGAACCAATTTAAATGAAATTTGGTACACAGAGAGTCTAGAGCCTGAGAAAGGACACAGGCTACTTTTTAATGCGAAAAAAGCAACCCTTTTTTCCCCTTTTTTAAAGGGTTGAAAGGGGGGATGAAAAGTTATATGGAAGTATCGTCAGTTTTAGAGCTAGAAGCTCAAAACTTTTTTTTTGGAAGCGCGGCGTGGTACTTCGCGGTGCAGGTGGGGAAATATGCCTAAGTGTGCTTAACTTTTTTTTTAGGTGGGCAAAAGTGTCCTACAGCACACCCCGCTGCCCGGGGAGACAACGGGGGTAGTGTAGGGCTCTCACCCACTAAAAACCGTGTGCGCCCTCGCCCACCTTTACTACGGCGGATCACGGGTACCGCGTCGTATCGACCGCGATCCGCAGGCGGCAGCCCCTTCAGGCACCCTCTCTTGTGCGACGCCCCGCGCACTTGGGCGGTACACCTTCGCAGTAGGCTTCCGTGGAAGGCAGGGTAATCCAAATTTGGTTACCCAAACGAACGGGCAGACACGTGAGGGCAGACGACGACAGATGCCAGCTGCATGCGAATACTGATTCTTTCCGCTGCAAAATGATTATTATTCAATGCAATTATTATTCTAAGATTACGATTAGATTTGCATACACGATTTTTCGTTCATTTAATTACCAGCTGTTTCCCGCGGCTTCGCTCATGCAAATATATGAATACCGAAATAGGAACGATTTTGTTAAAAAATACTGTCTCTAAATAAAATTAAACTATTAAGATTAACAAATGCTACTGGAAATATACAGCTTAATAAAACTAATACTAAATAAAAAATAAGGAATTCACAGAGCTGCAGTAATTAATTACCAATAAAACTATCTACAGGTACACAGAGACACAGAATCTATCCATCCATCAACCTTTTATCGTCCACTGCTGGACATGGGCCTCCCCAAAAAGGGGGCTTTACCATAATCGCCACGCTTGGCAGGCGGGTTGGCGATCGCAGTGGATGTTTTCAGTTCACAGGGGAGCGCTGCTGCCCGGTCCCCCGGTAATCCCTTAGTCGGCTTTTACGACTCCCATAGGAAGAGACGGGGTGGAGCTATTCTTGGTGCCGGCCCCACACGGCAAGACACAGAATAGCTGCAATTAATTACCTGAATAACCACCCGGATGTTCACAAAGCAGCCGTTTGTAGGTACGAAGAGAATTATCTAGAAAGACGATCGAAACGGCGATTGCTTGCGTGGAAGGATACAGCATTTTCTGGTATGAAGTATGATTCTAGGATAGTTTACGAAACGTATAGACATCTAAAGGCAATTAGGAGGTGGAGTTTGGGAGTTGCCGTCGGTACCTGCGATGGCTTAGCGCTCTAAAGCACTTCCCCAGATTGGAAGGGGCGCAGGTTCCCGAATCCCGCTCGCAGTAAAGTTCTCTTTTTCCACTTTTGAATTAATAATTTATTATTATAAGTAGGTAGGTACCGAGCTGAGCATGTCAAATGCTAAAAGACAGTCCAAAATACTTTACGAAAATGATAAATCCGTTTTGTAGAGCACAATGAGTTAGGGATACGTAAATTGTAAGCCCCTTTAATTTAAAAAAAAAAGAAGCGCCTACTGGTATGTAGTTAGTGACTGTGTTTCTCACTAAAAAGTCTTAAATTTGGATCACCAGTAATGTTATTAAGAAATCTTAATCACCTAAAATGTTCAAAGGGACAAAATTACAAATCAAAGCTCTTTATATAAACGTTGTAGGAGCCACAGTTATTACCGAACGTGGTGAAGGAAATGTTTTCATTCCACGAATACCGTTTAATTCCATCAGTGTATCCTGAACAACTTAAAATAACATAACAAATTAAAGATCCCTCTTAATGTGTGCTTTGCTATAACAATTAACAAGTCCCTAGGCCAGTCACTGAAAATGACTGGCATCGATTTAAGTAAGGACTGCTTTTCACACGGAGAGATTTATGTTGCATGCTCCAGAGTGAGTTTTAGACGCAAAAGGAAACCCTGTAAACGTCATTTACGAAGAGGTACTTACTATAGTAATTAAACCTAAAATTTTGATGAATACTAATTGTTCAATTTCATTTAGAGACATTATTTTTTTACAAAATCGTTCCTATTTCAATATTAATTTATTTGCGCGAGCGAAGCCACGGGAAACCACTAGTATATATATATAAGCCCAGAACACCCACGTTCAACCCACGATACAAAGCTCCCCCTTTATTGGCGGGCCACCGGAACCATATTACATTCCTTCAGTGGGAGATGTTATACACCTACGCTAATAGGTACTTACAATTTAAATTTGAAATTCGATGGTATTCTCTTTAAGACTCGACGCAAGCAAGAGTGACGGTCAAGTGTCACCACCCCATTCTTTCTTGTGGGTGTAATACGAGCCGTCTAAATGAAATAAACAGTTATTGCTGATTGCATTAAAGGTGGTAGGGTTGTGTACCAAGTCATCACAAATTGTCACCAATCATCCGCTAAATCAAATTATGAGCCGGATAATTGGCAGTACCTAAATATTGTTGAGTCCATGAGTGACAGTTACTACTTACTATCAAGGGGGTTGTGGCTAGTCTACCACCATGTGGAATAAAAAAGAATGAACACAAAGTGCGAAAATGTGAAATAGAAAAAAACACGAATTTCGATAACACCTTCCTTCTTAATGAGTCCCGAGCAATTGACACGATGGTTGAATTTGGGACAGATTTCCAGGAGACGCAGGTTCAAATCCTGGTCGTGACTGTTGTGTTTAGATTTCACATTTTCGCACTTTGTACTAATTTATAAGACTCCATATACCTACATACCTTAAGCATATATATAAATATTTGTACTGTGTCTGGGTGTTTATTATGTATAATATGTACTTATATATTTACAAAAAAAAGTAATATGTGTATATATCCGTTATTCTAGTACCCATAGTACAAGCACCGCGAATCAAATTGAGCAAAATATTGAAGGTGCCTTCAGTCATTCGTAGGATTTTTTTTAATTGTACGGGATCTTTGCTTTAGTGTTCTCTTAATAATTTGCTTTGTAGACCGACAATCATCACGTCTCAATATCCAATCTCGTACCCACATTTTACGTTTTTTATTTTTATGTTTTAACAACAACACAATAGACGCAGCTCGTATTTTTCTGCAGCTAGGCATCTTGTTTGAGCGCTCTTGCTCAAGTGAAATGCAATTTGTGTGGAAACGGTTCTGCAAGATCTTGCAGCAAGTTAACTTCTACACACTTCTGCAAGCGACTTGCGTATAGAGAAATTGCAATCAGTGGAAACAGTTGTCAATTGACTTCTGCAAGAAATTGCGGAAGTTACTTGCCAGTGGACACCTCGCTTTATATATACATTCAGTCAAGAAAGTATTGGGAATGGATGATTTGTTTATGGTTCCAAATTCAAATTTTTGTTTTTTTTTGTTGTTTTTAGATTGGCACAACTGTTATCCATTTTGGCGCGGAGTTTGAGTTGCATCTGTTATTTATATTAAATACAGTGCTGTTTTTAGTTATATCATATCTAGTGTGTATTGCGAATTTCATAATGGACAAAAACATCGAACAAAGAGTTTGTCTTAAATTTTGCATCGCCAATGGAATTTCGTGTTCGGAGTCACTGAAAATGTTACAGAAGGCTTATGGTGAATCAACTTTATCAAAAACACGTACTTATAAGTGGTACAAAGCGTTTAAAAGCGGTCGAGATGTGATGAAAGATTTGCCTCGCTCTGGTAGGCCATCAACGTCTGCAACTGAAGTTAACATTGCAAAAGTGAAGGAAATAGTGACTGAAAATCCTCATTCAATTTTGAGAGAGATAGCCGCTAAACTTTCTGTGTCTTACGAGTAGAACCGTACCATTTTAAATAATCACTTGGGTATGAAACATGTTTCCGCTCGGCTAGTCCCAAAAGACCTGAATTTTCTCCAAAAACTCAATCGCATGAGAGTCGCTGAGGACATGCTATAACGAGTCAATTCCGACCCAACATTCATGAAACGCATTGTTACTGGTGACGAGACGTGGGTTTACGAGTTTGACATGCAAACTAGTCAACAAGCTTCGTAGTGGCGACTTCCAACTGAACCGAAACCGAAAATACCACGCCAAAGTCGATCAAAAGTCAAACTCATGTTGACTGTTTTCTTTGATTATCGCGGTGTTGTGCGCTCGGAATTCTTGCTAGAAGGTCAAGCGGTAAATAAAGAATATTATTTGAGCGTTATGCGGCGTTTAAGAGAGCAAATTCGACGAAAAAGGCCAGATTTGTGGTAAGAAAATTCTTAGATTTTGCACCACGGTAATGCGCCTTCGCACAAGGCCATCATTGTGAACGAATTTTTGTCCAAACACTCAACAAATACCATCGAGCAACCACCATATTCACCAGATATGGTGGTTGCTCGATGGCTCCAGCCGGCTTTTTTCTTTTTCCTAAACTCAAATTACCACTTCGTAGCACCCGTTTTCAATCGGTAGAAGACATAAAGGAGAATTTGCGGCGAGAACTGAACTCAATTCCGGAAACAGCGTTTAAAAAATATTTTGATGATTGGATTATTTTTCTGAAGGAGCATACTTTGAAGGTGATAAAATAAATTTGGATGAATAACAAAAATTTTGTGTATTATTGATCTTTTCCCGGTACTTCCTTGAGTAGTACTTACCTTATTTTTGCCTCGTGACGTAGTCGGTAGTGTAACTGACTTTCGTGCACGAGGTCGTGGGTTCGATTCCCACTCAGGACAATTATTTGTGTGATGAATACATATTTGTACTGCATCTGGGAGTTTTCCATGTATTGTATGTATGTATTTACAAAAAATAAGTAATATATGTATCATATCCGTAATCTGGTACCCATAGCACAAACGTTAAGCTTAGTTTGGGATCAGAGGATGTTGTGTGAAAATGTCCGTGAATATTTATCTATTTATGTTTTTTTTTACTGCCAACGGTGGCTGACGAACAAGCGGCCCACCTGATGGTAAGTGGTAACCGCCGCTCATGGACTTTAGCAACACCAGGGGCGCAGCCAAGCCGCCGCCTACTGCAAGTTAAGTGCTCCTTTCAAACCTCGTTTAAAGAGGGCCATGTCGTAGCGCCGGGGAATCACCGTAGCAGGTAATTCATTCCAGAGCTTACACGTACGTGGTAGAAAAAAACGCTGAAAACAAACAGTCTTTGACGAAATCGTTTTCAGGTGGTGTGGATGAACCCTACCGAACGTTTCTTGGTTCGGTGGTAAAATGGTGATGTAGGTACCACCTCGAACAGCTCCTCCGAGCACTCCCCATTGTAGACCCGATAGAGCATTTGTAAACTTCAATACATGTTAAACATAACATAGCATCACGCCTGTATTCCCAGAAGGGATAGGCAGAGGTGTATTACACACCCACGATTCGCCAGCTATGTTTAAGTCCGACGTAATAGGGGGCGAGCCTATTGACGTCTACCGGGCACATTTTCAAACTCAGGGCTGCTACTGAGAATTCTTCTTTTTTTTACGAAAAATCTCAATAACACTGCCAGACCCGGGGATCGAACTTGAGACCTCATGATCAGCAGTCGCTTATGCTAAATAAAAGACGTGTACTTTCATAACTCGTGTAATCAGCTGACTAGCGTTGAGCCGAAGGCCCAACGTACAAAATCTACCCTCTATACTTAATAAAATATGCAACACCTCCACCCTTAATTGCTACTTATACCTACTTACAATATAATGTTTACAAAATTATAGGTACTTATTTCTACTTCCTAACTAAAATAAATCCTCGATGCCGTATCGCATTATTGGCTTGCGCGTACGCTTTTCAATATCAGCCGGCTGACAAGATTGATTGCCTGACTCCTGTACAATGGGTGCTCCTGAGCCTGATACGTCATCGGCTATCCCTGTTTCGGTCTGCTTATCTTTCGATAGAGGCCTCGATATGCGTCTACCAAGCGCCACCGCGTCCTCCACTGGCTCACTTGCCTCCGAAACTGCTGTGACCGTTTCCCCACTGGTTGGAAATATTAAGGAAGGGTGAGACTTTCGGCCTGACGCTGTTGGTCGGTCATTAAAGTCATTCCTCGCCCGTGCTGGTTGTACAGTAGCGCAGTTGTTTACTACTCTGCGCTTTATTTGGTCGACGTGTCTATGTACCTTGGTTCCATTGGTAGATATACGGTAATTTGTGGTCCCTAAAATCTCTTGGATCGTCCCCGGTACCCTCGGTAACTCGGAGACGTTGGTTGGATTAGGCATAGATAAGCCGGTTTTGGCTTCAACTTTTCTGTATTCACTCGTTTTCCATTTTTGTCGATAATAAACCCTAAATATTTTACTTTGTCAGGCATAAATTCACACTAATCTTTTCTTATTTTCAAACCGTTCCTTTCTAAGATATCAAATACTTGTTCAATACGTGCTAAATGCGTCTCTAAAGATTTGTTTTTAAACAAAATATCATCATAGAATACAACTACATTGGGTACATTTTCAAAGAGTTTTGTCATAAATCTTTGAAAAATTCCTGGGCTACATGACAACCCGTATACCAAGCGATTATATTTATATAAACCTCTGTGCCCTCTGTGCTCTGAACCGGGTACCTATCGACAGATAAAACTTTATTAAGCGTTACCTTGCAGTCAGCGCATAAACGGATCCCCCCATCCGCCTTTCTCTCTATTACCAGTGGGGTGGCCCAGTCGCAACGCTCGACAGGCTCAATGACACCGGTGCGCAACATCGCGTCGTGTTCCGCATAAACTCGCGCGAGCAAGGCGTAGGGCACGGGCCGCGCGCGGCAATATACCGCTTCAGCGCCGTCCCGCACACAAAGCTCAACTTCTTTCCCGGTATAGTGACCCAATGTACCGTCGAATAGGCTTTCATGTCTGGAAATAATATCATTTAATAATTTATTTTTACATACTTGCACATTATTAATTTTTCCTACACTAAGTTTTGGAATTTCTATACATCATTCCGAGAGCCATTGTCTCCTTAGCAAACTGGTAGTCCCTTTGTCAATAACATATAAATCTAACACCTTTGTACAATTATTACATGTGACTTGCGTTTCTACGTACCCTATTGGTTGAATTACTAAACCGTTATAAAATTTTAAATTTAACTGACAAGTTTTCAAACATAAATTCTTAAACTTTTTAAATAGGTCGACTTACTAATACAGGACAGCGCAGATCCCGTGTCGACTTCCATACTTAACACTGTATTCTTAACATTAATTAGCATACACACCGGTTTATATTTGCTTAACAACATTAGGTAGGTAGGTTGTTCTTCATGCTCCCCCTGTTGTTCTTGATCGCTGGTGAACGGCTCCCCATTTGACTCAGGCTCGCGCAGCCAATGCGCAGCGTCGCTACGCTAGCGGCGCCTAGCTGCGCCACGTCCGCCGTTGTCACCGCCCGCCCCGGAGCCGCGGCCTCCGCGCTTGCCACGGGCACGGTGGTAACCCCGCTCAGCGTCCGATGATATGCTGCCTTTATTCACGTCTCGCTTAGAAAATACCCTTTGTATGTAGCCCACATCGCTACAGCAGTGGCACTCGAATTCTTTGTATCTACACGTCTGCCATCGATGATTGGTATTTCCGCACGCTACACATTTATTTGCCGTTATTTTGAGCATGTTAGATTCTTGAACTTGCACTCGAGTGCCCTCAACAGCACTAGCATCTCGTTCAGCGGCCTCCAACGTCTTTGCCAACGACAGTGCTTTATTATAGTCTAAATTTGTTATAGCGAACAATCTTTGCCGTATCAAATCACTACTCAAACCACATACAAATTGATCCCTTAAATTTTCTTCTAAATTGGCCGCGAATTCGCCGTACCGGGACATTTTTTTTAATTCTGCAGCATAATCGTACATGGCTTCCCCTGGTATCTGCCGTCTATGTCTGAACTTATAACGCTCGGCTAAAATTGACGGTTTCGGTTGTAAATGGTTTCCCACTACGATTACCGCTTCTGCATATGTTAAACTTGGTGGTTTCCTAGGACTAGCCAATGTTGACAACAACTCGTAAGCCTGCTCTCCGATTACTGTAATTAGCGTCGGCAATTTCAAATCTTCCGTTAACTTATTCGCTTTGAAATACATTTCTAAACGGTCGATGTACGCGGTCCAATTTCCATTTTTAACATCGAACTCTCGCACTTTTCCCACTGACATGTTATATTTCTCTTCAATATATACTTTTATAACCACAGAATAATTTTACTCAAGAGTTTATAACTTAGTTTAATTCTCGTCGCCACTGCTAAATAAAAGACGTGTACTTTCGTAACTCGTGTAATCAACTGACTAGCGTTAAGCCGAAGGCACAACGTACAAATTCTACCCACTATACTTAATAAAATATGCAACAGCTTACACTACCGCTAAGCTGTTATTTAGATATTACAAACCGAAACTCAGTTTTATTTATCGGTATAAATAAGAAGAAGCGGTGATAAAGAAAGTAATAAAACATTTACGGCATAGAAACATGTTTTCCTTGTCAAACACTCGTCAACGGCCTCAAGAGCTTTAATTTTAGTGAAGCCTGCAGGCTCGTTTAATATTACAATTTTTTTTGGGACAATATCTTTAATTTAGAGCGGTTACTGCGCGGCGGGGGAGATCGGCGATATGATAAGCTTTTTTATAGATTTTAGCTGTTGAAAATTTTAATTTTGTATATCAATTATTTATGTTATAGTTATGCCGAAGTTACAAAATATAACTTAGTTCTTTAGAGTACAAATTATTTGTAAATGTGGAAAAAGAGAACATTAGTGCAAGCGGGAATCGAACCTGCGTCCCTTCCGATCCGGGGAAGTGCTCTAAGCCGCTGAACTATCGCACTGACCTTCGGCCAAACCCAATCTCCACATCGCATTAGTCTTTAGGACCCCCGCCACTTATCGGATGCATTTACATGCATTAATCCAAAAGAAAGTTAGTGCGATAGCTTAGTGGCTTAAATCACTTTCCCGGATTGGAAGGGACGCAGGTTTGATGCCCGCTCGCACTAAGGTTATCTTTTTCCACATTCACAAATAATCAACCGACTTCCGAAAAGGAGGAGGTTCTCAATTCGGCTGTATGTTTTTTTTGTGTGTTTGTTACGCGATTATTCCGCCAATTATGAATCGATTTCAATTATTCTTTTTTTGTTTGGTAGGTTCTATATCAGATGTGGTCCCATTTAAATTTTATCAAAATAAGTCCAGCGGTTTTTAAAAAAACAACAAATATCTAAAATATTGAATCTGGACATACATCGATGATATTCTCAACCGACTCTCTGGCTCATTGGAGCAGTGCGTTTAGTTCGCATAGCATCACGCCTGTTTGCTCGAAAGGGTAGGCAGAGGTGTATTACACACCCGCGGTTCGCCAGCTATGTTTAAGTCCCACGTAATAGGGGGTGAGCCTATTGCTGTACATTGCCTAGAATTTTTCTTTTTAAGAAAAAGCTCAATAACACTGCCCGTCCCGGGGATCGAAGCCGAGACCGCATGGTCAGCAGTCGCACATACTACCGCTGAATCACCGAGGCAGTTTAGTCGGCGTACCCATATTATATGTATATGGGTACGCTAATCTTTCTTCACGGTCTTCGGAAGACTCTCGCTGTTTTTTATTGCACGCCTCATAAGGGAAGCGTTGAGGTGGGTACTACTCTCGTTTTACGCAGAAAAACTAATTTTTCAAACTTAAAATGTCTCTGTTTATCATATATTGCACTTGTAAAATAATATATACACACATATATCAATAAAAAACACTATTTTTAACACTCATGATATTTTTAATGGCATTTTTGTTGTTTAAACTAGTTAAAAACAATTTAAAAAACTTCTGTCTTGGACGTCCGTGTGTTTTAGGTAATATATGTTAACACGATAACGACCGAAATTCTTTACTAATCGAGTCTTTTTTTTCTTTTACGATTCAGTATAATTACGATTGTTATTCGTCGCTTCATTTTTTGATATGATTAATACAAAGGTAGTGTCCTACATCCTACAAGGCAATACACGCACAATATTTTAGAGATACTTTATTGTCTTGAAACGGTTTTCCGGTCGGCCATCGTCGGTCCGCCATCGTGGTCTTAGTTCATTCCTTTTTTGTGCGAGGCAAGCAACGCACGCGCCCTCCGAACTTCGCAGCAATCATGCCGAAGCGTAGTGCGCAAGAAAAACTCGAATATTATAAAAACAGGATAAGAAAAATGGAACAAAAACAAAAACGCCGGAGAATAATTTCTCCGTTATCATCGTCGGAAGATGAAGGTAAGACAAAACGCTATCCACTTTTCTTACTTTATGGTCGTATTAAAGCACAAAATAGTGCTACAAGAAAGGCAACTCCTTCGTTGTAAAAATGCTTGGGGATTGACTGCGAGTCAATAACAAAGACATTTTAAGAACTTATTAAACGACCTTATTTGCATCGGAGTTGGCTGCGAGCCTCCAACGATGACAGTATGGCAGAAAATATGTGCTTTCTGAAATAGTTATCACATTTCTCTGCGTAAATTACAATCGTCTAACTCATATAGTTGTCGATTTTTATATAAACTACCATCAAAAAAAAAATTTACGTTATGGATCACGCCGTAGATGACGCGTATGATACTATCCAGGCCCAGGCCTGGGATCCAGCTACGGTCCCTCCGGACATCGAACAAAGCATCTGCGTGTCGAATGAGCCTATGAATGTTTCCATCCAAACGGAAGACCAGGCAGGAACAAGTCCTCAGAGTATGGCCGCACCCACGACGGCACCTGAATCAACGCCCGGACCGTCCGATGAACCTGTTTTGGACCCGGAACTGCTGTTAGCACTAGGTGAATCCACGTCCGATACTAAGGACTACGGTGATAACATTCACAGTAGCTCCGCTAAGTTATGGCTTCCCTTACTAAAGAAAGGAATGCCTAAAGATGCCAAGGAGAATATGTGCAAAGATTATCCTATACCCGACAATTGCAGGCTTTTGCAAACCCCAACCCTAAATGCAGAAATATCTGCTGCAGTACCCGATATGGTCTGCAACCGTGATAAGGTGCTTTCCGCTTCTCAGCAACAGTTCGGTCTGGGTATAACTGCCATCAATAGGGGGATGGACTTTCTCTTGAAGAGTGAAGATAAGATTCAGGCTATGAAACATTTGAGCAACGGTTGCCGCTTACTATGCGACTCGCACTATTCAGGGACACTGAATAGAATAAAACTTATAACGCCGAGTCTAGACAAGACGTTTTTACATGTCATTCATGATTCTGTGAGAGACGAAACCTTGTTCGGCTCATCTCTATTGGAAAAGATAAAAGCAGCTAAGGCCATCGAAAAACAAGGTCTTCAAATAAAAAATAAAACGGTTAAATCCCAAAAACAACACCATTCTCAGCCGAACACTCGTCCGAACTCCTATCAGGGAAACTGGTCGGCGCCTCCTCGGTACCCCGTGAACAGGGGGGAGCGCGGAAGCTTCAAGAAGCCATTTCAGTCGACACCGACGATAGCGCGCCGTCCGTACACAGCGTCGCAGCCGCGCGGGCCTCCGGCGCCAGCCCCGCAGCACAAGCCCCGTGCGCAGGCGCATCACTAGCACAGGTACACGCAGGTAGACTAACTCACTTTTATGATTGTTGGTTAACAATAACAGACAACAGTGGTGCTAGATTGGATTAAAAATGGTTATCCCATACTGTTTTTTACGACTGCAAAACAATATTCTATACCCAAGAATAATTTATCAATAACCGAAAATCAACAGATGTCTGACGCCATAAGTAACCTAATGAAATTAGGAGCAGTTTCGGAGTGTAAAGCTACCGAAGACCAGACAAAACCTAACAGCGACAAGCGATTTATTCTAAATTTAATTTTTTTTTAAATCTTTGAATAAATTTATTCTGACCGACCATTTCAAAATGGAAGACTACCGAACTGCTTGTAAATTAATTCCTCAAGGTGGTTGTCGAGCCACCATTGACCTCAAAGACGCCTATTTACTCATACTCGTGCGCGAGTCGGATCGTAAGTACTTGAAATTTCAATTTCAACCTGATAACTCTACAAAAACTATAGTATATCAGTTTAATTCCATACCGTTCGGTTTGTCTATCGCTCCTAGAGTTTTGACGAAAGTGATGACAGAAGTAATAACAAATCTAAGAGGCCGCGGTTATACATCTGTCCATTATTTGGACGATATTTTATGTATAGGGACATAACTACAGTGCCTGCGCTGAGAACGTTTATGAAACTCTGAGGTTACTTCAATGTCTAGGGTTCGTGGTAAATTACAATAAAAGTAGCCTAGTACCACAGTCAACGTGTTTTTTTTTCTTAGGATTTTACTTTAATACTAAGAATCTTACTATGTATTTTCCATCTGAAAAACGTAGTAAAATTGCGAAATTGGTTGCAAAATTTTCGAAACTTTCGCCGTGTAGAATTCGTGAATTTGCGCAGCTAATTGGAGTCCTGATTTCCGCCTGTCCGGCAGTTAAGTACAGGTGGTTGTACACAAAAATATTAGAACACCAGAAGTATTTAGCTTTACTCAAAACCGATGCTTATGAGACTAAAATAAAACTCCCAGAAATAATCTTAAAAGATTTGCAATGGTGGCTGTCTAATATCGACACCACATTCAATTTTATTGGACAACCTAATTTCGTACTCGAGATCTACACGGACGCATCCGGAACTGGCTGGGGCGCTGTCTGCAATGACAATAAAGTACACGGCAAATGGAAAGATACTGAACAAAAATTTCATATAAATTATTTAGAGTTGATGGCTGCTTTCCTTGGTCTAAAATCATTCGTCCGCGAAGTAACCAATTGTGCGATTTTACTTCGCATAGATAATACCACTGCAATAAGTTACGTTAACCGTATGGGGGGTATTCGATACCCCCACCTAAATGACTTGGCTAGATCACTCTGGCAGTGGTGTGAACAGCGTGGACTTTGGATATTCGCGTCATACGTGAATACGAAAGAAAATTTCGCTGACGCAGCATCTAGGATAGTTAACCCCAATACTGAATGGACACTTTCTGAAAACGCTTTTCAAGAAGTTGTAAGTTATTTCGGTCAACCGAAAATAGACTTATTTGCATCTAAAGACAATACCAAGTGCGCCAAGTTTGTATCATGGAAACAAAATCCCGATGCGGTAGCTGTAGACGCATTCACTTTGAATTGAAACAATGAATACTTTTACGCTTTTCCACCATTTTCATTAATACTCAAATGCCTTAGGAAAATTCTCGATGATAAGGCATATGGTATCATTGTTTATCCCTACTGGCCATCTCAACCATGGTTCCCACTGTTACACAGCCTATTAGTCTCAGACGTTTTATACTTAAACCCTAGTAAATACTTATTACAATCTCATTTCAGAGCACACCATCCCCTGCACAAGAAGCTTACGTTGGGTGTCGCGAGGCTTTGCGGCAGTCATTCATGCGACGCGGCGCCTCCGCGGACTCGGCCACGCTAATGTTAGCGTCGCTCTCAGACAATTCTATTAGGCAATATAACACCACACTCAAACTTTGGTGGCACTTCTGTTCCTCTAACCACATAGACGTGTTCGAACCATCAAAAACTAATGTTCTAAATTTCTTAACCGAACAATTAAACAACGGCTGCGCTTATGGTAGCCTAAACTCTCACCGTAGCTATAGCAGCTATTGTAGGTAACAATATAGGATCCGATGAGTGTGTTAAGCGCCTACTCAGGGGTGCGTATAGATCTAAGCCACCTAAGCCCAAGTACTCTTGCACTTGGGATCCTCAGTTGGTTTTAAACTATGTCATGACATGGAGCCCGAATGACAACCTTTCTCTCGAAAAAATTACTAAAAAACTAGTTATCTTTTTGGCACTATGTACCGCCCATAGATTGCAAACGCTTTCCCTAATCAAACTGGAAAATGTACACGTCTTACAGAATGGTATCAAGATTAACATATCTGATATTATCAAGACATCAGCCCCTGGTAGGGAACAACCAATTTTATTCTTACCGTTTTTTAATGATAGTAAAATTATCTATCCAGCTACAACTCTATCAAGACTATATTTCTAGGACTAAAAATATACGAACTGTAGAGAACACTGATACTCTCTTGCTGACGTTCCGAAAGCCACACAGGGTTGCCACAACACAGACCATCAGTAGGTGGATCAAACAAGTTCTGTCAGAGAGCGGCGTAGACATAGGCGTGTTCAGCGCGCACAGCACGCGACACGCGTCCACCTCCGCTGCCAGCGCCGCTGGCGTTAACATCGAAACGATCCGCAAAACCGCCGGCTGGACGAATTCTTCCAACGCCTTTTGCCAATTCTATAATAGAACCGTAACCGATGAAGGGACTTTTGCCCACTCGGCTTTCTTTCCGAAATGAAAATAAGACGTATTCAATTTATCTGTCAGATGATGATTGTATGTAATAAGTATTAATAATTACGGAAAAGAGTATACTTTTGTTATCATAAGGATTAGGTTTAAGTTTTGTTTAATAAAACCATGACAAATTCCAATATGATAATTGTTTTACTGTCGTTCAATTAACACAAAAAATACTTTAATCTCTTAACATCTACCTTTGTATTAATCATATCGAAAAATGAAGCGACGAATAACAATATATGATCAAACGAACTTCCCTGACGTGAAGTTCGATCATTATTGTTTGAGTCGCTTCATTTGAAGATATGAATTCCCTCCCTCCCTTGAGACTGCCGTACCTACCCCTATTTATAAAAGTATTTTTGTGTACCTAGTACACTTCTCCAAAAAAAAATGAACTAAGACCACGATGGCGGACCGACGATGGCCGACCGGAAAACCGTTTCAAGACAATAAAGTATCTCTAAAATATTGTGCGTGTATTGCCTTGTAGGATGAAGGACACTACCTTTGTATTAATCATATCTTCAAATGAAGCGACTCAAACAATAATGATCGAACTTCACGTCAGGGAAGTTCGTTTGATCATATATTAGAGCCCTAAAACTTTTCACGGTCTGATTCAATGTGGTTTAATTTTTATTAAATAAACAAAAAAATTACGCTCGATTCGACTCTAAAACCAACACTATACCTTATTTCATGAGAACTACTTCTATAGAACAATATAGAAGTACTTCTTAAAATTAGCGCTAGATGGCGTACGAGAACCACATTAGTACTTTTTGAAATTAGCGCTATCTATGTGATTTATTGAAAATTACTTAGTAAGACCAATACATTATTAGTTACTTATCAAATAATCCATTTTATTGTGAAAAATGAAGATTATGAAGTGTGCACTTTTGGATTTTTTTCTTTCTCTACTGCGCTTTAGGCGCTCATATTTATCATTTTCAGACTTCTGTGCTCCGATGAAGGCCTCCTTATCATGTACCATCTACTCTAACCTACGCACCTATTTAATAAATAACCACTAAAAAGCAAAAAATAAAATATTTTTAAATAAAAAAAACCGCTTTCATAAGACACCTTGAACTAAAAATCAAAAAATAATACTTTCTAACATTTATGCGAACTTTACACATTTTGAAATAAAACTACGTTTACGGAATCTATCGCGTTTACTTGATTTTTATACTATCCCGACGTTTCGAATACTTTACAGCATTCATGATCACGGGTGGACTTAGATGGTAAATGTCCAAAGCTGATATGTTGTTTCAACGGTTTCATCTACCCTGTGGGTAATATGACGTAATATGATTTTACAAATTTTTGGTTTATTTATTTCAACCCAACAATATTCGTATAGAAAGACAATTAAAAATATCTACTTTAAGTTTTATGCTTACGATGTATGAGATTTTAAGCTAGTATACTAAAAATTGTATAATACTCCTCTTTAAGTTTAAAATTTTTTGTTTATATTTAGTGCTTAAAAATTCTACCACAAACTACCAATTAAAATTTTTAAGTAACCAAAAAAAAACTAGTTGGTGCCTAGTCTAAAAATAACAAAACATTTACTTATACTCATTTAATAACAAAAACAATAGGTAGGTATGTATACCTACTTATTTATTTATTTATTCAGGAAAATTAACAATTGTACATTGCTTAATGGAAATTAAAAAAAAAATAGTTAACAATTCAAACTTAAAAAAATGTACAATACACCGTTTTCCCCTTATTAATATTACAATGTTAACTAGATACTAGGTATACCTAAAAGAAACAAAATGATGAAAATGAATTATGATAATGCAGACAGAAGAGAAAATAAAAAAAAATAAAAACATTAAAACAGCTGTTGAACTGAATGTGTATGTGTTGCATCATCATTAACGTATTCACTAAGCACTTTAAAAACATGATTTTTAAATTGACTTACAGTCAGTACTTATAATAACATTAACATCATTTTGGCACCGACTTCAAACACATCAGTAGGTGTCTAGCACGGAACCACCGAAGGAATGTAACATAGTTCCAGTGGTCCGCCAATAAAGGCGGAGAGACGGCACACGGCGGGTTTATTTAGTGGGTGAGGGCCCCACACTACCCTGTTTGTTGCCCCGAACAACGGGGTGTGCGGTTAGGTACATTTGTTCCCGCCTAAACAAAAACAAAAAAAAAAGGTGTCTAGCACGGAAATCGTAATGTAAATACTAAATTATTATTTAGATATTTTTAAATATATTTTTAGGAATTGTCATGCTTAGCACTATACATTAAACACAAAGTGAAAAAAAATCGATCTCACATTTTTCACTTTGTGTTTAATACTAAATTATTTTTTGGTTTTTAGTTCAAGGTGTCGTTAGAGGCGTTTTTTTTTAATTTAAAAATAATTTATTTGTACTTTAAAGTAGCTGAGCATGTCAAGTGCTAAAATACAGATCAAACTAACTCAGTTCTGTTCACATTTTTACATTACATACTCGGCGCTTTACCATAATACAACATGCAAAATTGTGAAATAGAATAAGATAGCCACAAGCAAGATCTAAACCTTTCACATTTGTAATATTAGTAGGGCTTAAAGTACTCTCTGAAGTAGGCCACAACATTTACAGAATTAGGTCATTTATTTTTAACATGGTTATATTTGGGTTCGGTATCGGAAACGAGATTTTCTCGCTCGCTTATTTCGTAACAGTTACCTACAGCATTATGATGAAGTTTCTAATATTTAATACAACGCTCACTTGAAATGGCTGCTATACTTATTGACGTTAACTAAGAGCCATATTTGGTAAAGTATTAAAAAAATTGTGATTAGAAAATACATCATCCCATATCAGTAAGTGTGATTTACATCAGACGAATGGGCCCCGGATAAAGTACAAGACTTTATAGACTGAAAATTAAAATTAATATCTTAAAGTTGGTAGTGACGGTTTAAAAACAAAAAAAAACAATATTATATTAAAAAGTATTTGTTATAACAAAAAGAAAACAAAAGATTGCTTCATAAAATATTTAAAACAATAAAATAAGTAAATTAAATAAACACAATATTTTTCACTTTCGTATTCAAACTAAGAACGAAGATGAAACACCAAAGCCGCATGGCGTATTTGAAATTCAAATTTAAAATATTCTCGCTCGGAGCCGTTGTTCTAACTTATTGGATGAATTTAAAACTAATTAACTGTTTCAGTATTTAAATTTCATAATTCGTTTATGCTTCGGTTATTGGAAACTGACAACTCATTAATGTGAAAACATTCTAATTTCAGAAAAACGCGCTCTTTTTAATGTTTTAGACGTATTAAGTGAACAAACTTTAAAATTTTTACTTTTACAATTTTTTTTAATTTTTACTTTTAAATTAAGAATGCTAAGTGTCAATTACACTGTCGCCTGTCTGTGTTAAGCAGGAAACAACTAAGAACAATGCATAAATAAATTAAACACCGCGGCAAGATAGGAGCTAAAAGTTAAACTTCAGCGTTACTACCTCGTGATAGAGTTTGATATTGAATAAGAGTTGTCGCTTCTTGCTAAAAGACTTAATGCTATATCATATTTTTTTTTATATTACTCGGTTGACAAACAAGCATACGGCTCGTCCGATGGTAAGTGGTTACAGTAGCCTATAGACTCTAGCAACACCAGAGGCATCACTCACACGTCGCCAACTCCCTTGAAAGGGATAGGAGGTGTAGAGGAAGGATAATAATGAGAGGTAGTGTGAGCGACTGCTGATCATCTGCCATCATTATAGCAATAAAAAAAATACAAAAAAGTGTGTGTGTACTTATGTACACGCGTTAGAAGTTATACTTCTTTGGCGTAACAAGAAAAAAATCTTTTCAAAAATTTTATCTTTCGCCTTTTTCTACGTTTGTAGAAAAAACGACACTAACAATAGAAAAAAGGTAATTAATACATTGAAAGTTATATTATAACGCATTATCAAGCTAAATAAAGTTTATTTAAATATCACAAAAAAACTAAAATGTTGATTATAGCTAACTTCAGGGTGTCTAACTTCATGGTGTCGGTTTTTCGTGACGGTGTGCGCGCGCATCGTAAAAAAATACTCTCATCATTTTTCCCTAACGCGCCAAAAGAAGTATAACTTCAAAAATAGACTTAGTACTCATCCATCCATCCATCCATCAGCCTTTAAACGTCCACTGCTGGCTATGTCCAGCCTCCCTAAGAATGGGGGATAGTCCCGTAATCGCCACGCTTGGCAGGTGGGTTGGCGATCGCAGTGGACGTTGTAAATATTCGAAAGAATGCTGCTGTCGACTCCCCTGGTATTCCCTCAGTCGGCTCTTATGACTCCCATCGGTGGAGAGGGGTGGGACAATTCTAAAGCCGGCCCCACACGGCTAAGTAGTAAAAGTTCTTAATATACAATTTCGGATTATTTGAAAGATAAAAAATAGGCTTGAACTGGCCCCTATTTTTTATTGCATAATAATATGGTGGCAGACGAGCCACGTGTAATGGAACGTAATCATAGGGCAACCATTTTGCACGCAAAGCGCGTTTCACGCCACGCGGTCACATATATGAAATAAAAGAATAAACGGCTCTCTCGTGCTACAACCAAAACACACCGGTGTGCTTCCTGGCTGGTCACACGGAAGATGGCGGTACCAACCCGCTCGGGCCCGATAGCAAGTGACCTACTTGGTACCCATCCCTACCACGATTAATAAAATTGGTGCTAATTGCTTGCTTCCCTTATTTGCCTCGTATGACACCTGTGTAATAGAAAGGGGTGGTGACACTTGTATTCTTAGTCATCACGGACAAAATACTGTTTTAAATAAGAACATAACCCATTTTATTTTTGACGATTTTAAGTGGTATATAATAAGCCTATGAAATAAAGATATTTTTGAATTTGAATTTTATATTAAAATTCTCCGAAAATCGATTTTAGAAGAACATATTGTGCTCACATAGAACTTGTGCTTAGCTGCAGTCTAAGATGTTTCGTAACTTGACCCACTTGTATTACTAAAATAACTGTCTGGGTTCTCTAAAATTGAATAGAATAGAATTTTGTGTTATTATTACTACTATTATAGTTAGCCGTGTGGGGCCAGCATCAAGAATAGCTCCACCCCTTCTCTTCCTATGGGAGTCGTAAAAGCCGACTAAGGGATTACCGGGGGACCGGGCAGCAGCGTTCCCCTGTGTACTAAAAACATCCACTGCGATCGCCAACCCGCCTGCCAAGCGTGGCGATTATGGCAATACCCCCCTTAGGGGAGGCCTATGTCCAGCAGTGGACGATGAAAGGCTGATGGATGGATGGATGGATTACTTATAGTTAGTAAACTATTTATTAAGCTCCTCGCGTGCACCTTACTCAATATCTAAGTAAACATCTATGTATATAATATCATCATCCTTAGTCGTTCACTATTGACAGAGTGGTCGTGGTTTTATGATGATGACTGTTTGTTTACTGCAGCCTTCGCAAGGCGCCTCCACTTCTCACGATCTTCAGCGTCACGGGAACATTGGACTATGGTGGTTTCGGCATTCGACATTAAAACAGTAGAACTACTACTATATGCTATACATTCTAGTGGTACTGTTTGCCACCCTCTTATAGAAGATCAGCGTGAAAACATGGTACTCCTACCGTTGTGTTTCGTATGGTGAGTAAGAGTGCCGGATGTCCCCCTCCTAATCCTCTTTTTATTATCTTCTCCTTAGTATCCCACCTATCCACTCCTTATTACCCTTCCTATCCACCTCATATCCCTTTCCTTGGAGATGACAACGCACGAGTGATGCCTCTGGTGTTGCTATCGTCTATAGGCTACGGTACGGCAAGTTTGCTACCCAAGTAGTATAAATATGTGTCTGTATAAAGGCTCCGCCGCAGCCAAAAGCTGGATTTTAGGTAATATCTCAGGTTCCCGATATAGTAGCGGGATAAAATGTATACCAGTTTTTATGAGAGCTATCAAATAAAAAAAAATAGTTGCATCAAAATAAGTTTAGTAGATTTTGCGTGATGCGCGAACGAACAAACAGATAGACAAAAAATCTAAAAAAAAATTGCTTTGTGTTCAGACCATAGATTTAATATATAGAGTTCGGACACGCCTATATAGCCTAATACAGTAATTTTTTCTCAAATATGTATATTAAATGTACAGACATGCTCTGTTACAGCTTTATAATAGTATAGATATAGATGTATCAGAAATGGAGGATCAATGTTTATATTTTTTTGTCAGTCGGTTTGTTTAGAGCACATCTCTCCTCATTCACAAATAATTTGTAATTTAAAAAGTAGCTGAGCATGTCAAAATGCTAAAATATAGATCATAAACTTAATATTAACTTATTTAACTGCCTCTGTAGTGCAGTGATAGTGTAAACGACTACAGATCATGAGGTCTCGGGTTCGATCCCCGGGTCGGGCGGTGTTGTTTTTCCGTAAAAAGAAAAAATCTCTGGAGTTTGGAGATGTGCCTGGTACACGGCAATAGGCTCGCCCCCTATTACGTGAGACTTAAGCATAGCTGGCGAATCGTGGGTATATAATACACCTCTGCCTACCCCTTTAGGAAATAAAGGCGTGATACTATGTATTAAAAACGGTTGAGTGGATTTGGATTAAATATGACACACGTAGTTTATATCTTGGATAAAACATAGATTTTTATCCTCATAAATTGCTTGGCTATCAATAAAATTCGTAGGTAACTGATGAATATGTTTAAAGGTGTCCATGTGGTGACGGACTAAGAATACAAGTGTCACCACCCCATTCTTTCCCACGGGTGTCGTATGAGGCGACTAAGGGAAGTAAGCAATTATCATCCATTGCATGACTGGTGGTAGGGCTGGGTACCAAGTGGGAGTACTCACTTGGTATCAGGCCCAAGCGGGTTGGTACCACCATCTCCCGTGTGACCGGCTATGAAGCACATCGTTGCGTTTTGGCTGTAGTAGGAGATAGCCGTTTATATTTCATTTCATAGCTGTGAAATGAATTGGTGGGTAGCGGCTTGACAATACTATCGGTATAGTCGAGTCCATGGGTGACGGTTACCATTTACCATCAGATGGACCGTGGGTTGCCAGCCACTTCATGCAATAAAAAAAAAATTGGGTATATTAAAATCTAGTAACTTTATATACTGGCGGCTCGTCCATATGTATACATATAAAAATACAAATATTTCCTCTTTATAATATTAGTAATTAATATAACCTATGTTACTCATGGATAATGTAGCATTCTAATGGTAAATAATTTCTGGAATCGGTCTAGTAGTTTTTGAGTTCATTCGTTACATACATAAAAAATACAAATCTTTTCTTTTTATAATATTAATATAGAATGAATTAATTGTTCGTAATAATATAAAACGCGCTGACTTCTGCCAACCGGCATTGTTCACAAAGTTGGTCTATGGCCTGATGTCTTCATACTCTAAGTGGATTAGCATGTCTTGGAATTATTATGAGTGAATGGCTGTCAACTTGATTTGCAAATGTTTCATTCCATAATTAGATATTCTGTAATTACCGCAAACGCGAATGCGTACCTACACACCTAATTTATTTAATTCCAGAAAGGATCTTATATTACGATATATGATTTTGTTCTTAAACAGTAACACGTAAACAGATGATTGATACTATTTTATATAAATGATTTCGTTTTCACGTAATATACTAAAATAATAATAAATACTATTCAGCAAAAACAAATATTGCAATGAAACTTGCATGTCTGCCAACCCGCATTGGTGTCCGATAGTGGGGCAGTAATGAATTTAACAAAAGCAGTCATGAGGACTGCCGACCGAAGTGAAAACTTAAAACTATAAACAAACAGTTAGATATCCAAATTTATTATTTGATCTTAAATTAAAACTTGTAAATAAAAATTATTCATTTAAAAAAAAAATATATTATATAAATTATTCATTTCTTCATTCACAGCTGGCCCAGCGCAATAAGTTATACTAATAGGAATAGATATAGTGTTATCGTTAACACGTCACGTGACCATGTCGGTGACGACTTACATGAATTTACTCCCAATTATTTATTATTATTGTAGAAAATGTAAGTAGGAATATAAACTCGCGTGCAAAAAAAAACGGGTGGTTTGGATTTTTCTACATTATTGGTAATAATTTAGTTCTAAAGAGGTTTTAATAGGCAAACTATGTACCATCCATCCATCCATCAGCCTTTCGAAGTCCACTGCTGGACATAGGCCTCCCCAAGAGAACCACATCATGTGCCACATCATGTGTTTCGCTCATATGGGGGATAGTGCCGTAATCGCCACGCTTGGCAGGTGGGTTGGTGATCGCAGTGGATGTTGTTAATACTCGAGGGAGTGCTGCTGCCCGCTCCCCCGGTATTCCCTCAGTCGGCTCTTACGACTCCCATGGGTGGAGGAGAGGGGTGGGACAATTCTAAAGCCGGCCCCACACGGCAGAGGACTATGTACACTGGCACTTAATAAAGAATCTGCGTATGAAAATAGTTCATTCCAAATTCATAATTGCTAAATTAAAAAAAAACCGTCACGCCTTTATTCTCCGAAGGCGTAGGCAGTGTATTTACACACCCACAATTCGCTAGCTATGTTTAAGTCCCACATAATAGAGGGTGATCCTATTGCCGTCTACCGATTACTTTTACAAACTCCAGGCTGCTACTGAGAACCACCGAAGGAATGTAACATAGTTCCAGTGGTCCGTCAATAAAGGCGGAGAGACGGCACACGGCGGGTTTATTTAGTGGGTGAGGGCCCCACACTATCCTGTTTGTTGCCCCGAACAACGGGGTGTACGGTTAGGTACATTTCTTCCCGCCTAAACAAAAAAAAAAGGCTGCTACTGAGAATTTCATTTTATTTTTAATGTGTTTTATTATTAAAATACCATGATAATACTCGTTCTATACTCGTCATAATTTCATTATACCCATAAAAATTACAATTTTAACACCGCTCTCTGTTTTCATACAAAAACACCGATTTAAGTGTTAAAAACTATATTCTCATAATCATCATAATCATCTAAGCTAATGACATACTAAAATTATGAATATTATGCATAGAAAAGCCAATGACTGTAAGGTTTTTTTTTACAAAGGAGTGTATTATTTAGATCAAACAAACTTAGTTACTATCGTAACTGTCATAAATTTGTAACAGTTCTATGCCTGTACAATTATATTTGAGAGAAAATGCTTGTGTGTTTTTGTTTGTTCGCACATGACGAAAAAACTACTGAACAGATTTTGATTCACCTATTTTGATTCAGCTTATTTGTTTTTTAGCACTTGGTTACGCTTAAGAACTGGTATACGTTTTATCCCGCTACTTTATCGGGACACTGAGATATAACCTAAAGACTCTAAAGTCAGAATCACTAATAATTAAGACTTTTCTAAAAAGCTTTTGACACAATTTTATACTTCTTCATAAGCAGTTGAAAAGACACACATGATGAAACTTCTTATAAATAAAACTATTCCAACACACATCTCAAAGATTACATATCTCTTGATGTAATCTCGGGTGGAACTTGATGCTACTGCCTAAAATATGTAACGTTCAAATATAAACTTTGAAATCTCAATCTTACGATTTAATTTCAATATTTACAAAGTAAGCAGGAGTATTTAACTGCTTTAAAAGCCAGGTACTTGAAGTTAAAACCGCAAGACGGCGCGGTTGAGTTGTTGTTTAAGTGCTCCATACATTATATTTAACCTTTTAACGTCAAACCTCTATAAAAGCAAATGATACGGTACTAAAATGGGAGCTTTCAGTGACACTTTGTTAACTACCTCTCAATAAATAACGAAGAGAGATGAATGTGCTTTTAAGACATCAAACGTAGACATAAGATATTATAGACACGCTATCAGACTATGCAGTGTCGAGATAGCAATACTCGTAGTTTGACATATGATAACCGGAATAATTTTAAAAGATAACTATGATTATAACCTTATTGACTAAAAATGTACTACCTGTTTTAGCCGGATACGAGAATGACAGGACAAAAAAATGCATAACTGCAATTAAATTCTTATATTTTGATTAAAATATATTAGAACGTGTGACATTAGCGTATATAACGTGATGAATGAAGTTTTTTTTACGTAAATACAAAAACAAGCTTACATACTGATGATGGGGACGGTTGGCCACCTTATTGTTGGGACCCAGTTGATTGGGTCCAAATAAAAATAACGCATACGCGAAAAGGATAAAAAACTTGTATCTCGCTTACTCTTGCTAAGACCTAATATGTGCATCCTTTTCTTCATCCTTCGTGTCAAAATATTAGCGAGTCTATAGTATACTTCTATGATATCAAATATCTACACTGTAATTTAGATAAGGGCAGCCAGCGTCAACAGTGACAGCCATGTTTGACGGGCCTCGTGGCGTAGTCGGTAGTGTAACCGACTTCCTTGCACGAGGTCGTGGGTTCGATTCCCACTCAGGACAATTATTTGTATGATAAACACAGATATTTGTACTGCGTCTGGATGTTTTCTATCTATTATATGTAGGTATTATAGCGCGTACCCCTGTGGTACAGCCCCGCGCTCCCGATTGTCCACCCTACACGAACCTCAGGCGCTCTCCGCGCACCCCGCACCCGAGTGCGTGCCTATGCGCCGAAAGCAATATTCGGACGACGACGAAAGCAATATAGGCAGGAGTGTATAACCAGACAGCTTGACGGCTGTACGTATGCTGCGGTACACGCGCCGGCACAGACGCGATCGCCGTTTAGTACCTAACTGTTGTTTATTTTATTAGTGTACCTAAAAACCCCCCTATAACCTGTCACCCAACGTTAAGCACGAACTCAGTGAACTGTTTCAAAATAACGTTTCTATCTGTGAAGTGTTGAATAATCAAAATAGAACAAAAGTTTATTTAATTTATAGGTACCTAACTAATTACGTGCGTATTAGATTTTGTGCAGTTTCGTGTTCAAAACTGAATCTTTGCGTCGTTCCGCGTAACTATATACCTATTATATCAAACCTACCTGGATTGCGTACAGGTGTAGGTACCTACATAACAGAAACCTGAACCTAGTGTCAAATTATTTCATACCTAGTGCTTTTACGTACCTATGATTTGTTGTAACGGACGATTTGTGTACGCGTTCTAGAACTATTATGTGTGAACACTCGAACAGCGCTAAATAAAGTATTTATTTACCAGTAGGTAGTAGTATCGTCGACTACCTACCTACTTACTTTCTGTACCTACCTACTACGTACGAAAATAAACGTTTACCTACAATGTGCTAAAACGTAGTGATTATAATATACTCTTTGCAATGTGCTCAGACCAACAAATTTTTTTGTTAGTCTGAGCACTGAGGCAATGTGCTTATGACTTGTAAATAAAAAACTTTTGTCAAGTTCCGTCACAAAATAATGCTTTCGTTGTTCGTTCAGTACTTACCTACTTAAAATAAACGTGCCCACTGTGGTGCTAGACTGTGTTCGTAGTATTATTTAATGTAAAAAGAGACTTAGTGTTCAGACTGTAAATGATTGTGGATCAGTATTAACTGAAAAGCTTACGTAATATACCTACCTAGGTACCTGCTTAGTTAAGTGTACATATACCTATGACTGTTATAGAACTAAAGTGGGGTTAGGCATTAATGGGGATAACGTGTGACGTGGGGCCGGCTTTAGAATTGTCCCACCCTTCTCCACCCATGGGTGTCGTAAGAGCCGACTGAGGGAATACCGGGGGGAGTGGGCAGCAGCACTTCCTCGAGTAACGTATTAACAACATCCACTGCGATCGCCAACCCGCCTGCCAAGCGTGGCGATTACGGCACTATACCCCCAATTTGGGGAGGCCTATGTCCAGCTGTGGACGTCGAAAGGCTGATGGATGGATGGATGGTGGATAACGTAACTTTGCGTTGTGAACCTTTAAAATGTCAATCGGTGGAAAATGCCGCGACCTAACACGAGAGCTCGTGCCGCGAGTCCGGCTGAGGCCGGTACCGGTACTTAGTCGGATGATGAAGCAACGGATTCGCTCCCGGTGTCTGTCACGACACTTGCCACGGGGCAGTCTTCGGCGTCTGGCTCTGCACCTGTTTCAGAGCCCATGCGAGATACGGACTCGCAGGGTGCCGCTGCTACGGCTGCGCGTGCGTCCCAGGGGGACGCGTCGTTCGCGCCGCCGCCATCTTCAGGTGTTGCCTCACAGCAAGTTGTGCTGACGACGGACCAGCTGATGTTGCTCATAAACAGGATAAGTAGCAACGACACAGGTACACAATCTTCTTCTATTACCGGCCACGTTAATACTGGTCATTTTGCGAAATGTACAGCACGTTTCGACGGCAATAAGTCAAGCGACGTTAGAGTTTTCATCGACGCAATTGAAACATACAAGACGTGCGTTGGTGTTGTGGATAATATTGCGCGACGAGGACTCCCCATGTTATTGACAGGACTCGCCGCTACATGGTGGCAGGGTATTAAGGATACGACTTTGACTTGGGAAGCAGCAATAGAATCTTTAAAGCAGACGTTTGGACCGCGGCTGTCGCCTCATAAAATTAATAGATCAATTTTTGAGCATGAACAAAAGGCTGATGAAGCTACGGATTTGTTCGTATGTCACATCCGATCGTTAATAGCGCAATTACCAACCTTTACCCTCACAGAATGTGTACAATTAGATATGACCTACAGGTTGTTACACCGCCGTATTCATGAAAAGGCGCCACGTTCCGCTTTTGATACTTTTGCGGAACTATTGGTGCAAGCACGCCGCGTGGAGGATATCATGGATGAACAACGGCCGCAGGGTTCTGTAGATGTTAAATCTACCTCTTCTATTGTGACATGCTCAGGGACGGAGCGGGCCGAGTCGATTGCAGTGACTAAACCCCGTACCCGGCCACAATGTAACTACTGTAAGCAGTATGGCCATGTGAAGGAGGCCTGCCAACGTCTGGCCTAGCAGAACAGCGGTAAGGACGGTGCTGTGGAGGTTGAACCACGAGCATCTACGGTCACGTGTTTCGGGTGCGGGGCACCTGGATACAAAAGAGCAAACTGTCCGACATGTAAAAAGAAAGGAACAGTTGCGTTTCCTGCGTCTCCTGATAGTGCGTTCCAATCAGTGTCCGCGAGTGCGATTAATGTCGATTCTCGTTTGCGCCCGGTGCTTAGTATTAAAGTGTACGGAAAAAGGGGCAATGTGTTAGTCGATACTGGTGCAAAGCATTGTGTAGGTAGTATTAGTTTAAGAACTTTATTAGTTAAGAACGAACATGTATTTCAAAATATTTTTATCGAATTCAAATACGCTGATGGTCGCGTTTGTGCACAGCGCGTGGAGGTAGCGAGCGTTAGGGTAAATGTACGAGGGATAACCCACGTAGTAGATTTTATCATGTTGCCTAATGCAACGGATACTTTACTAGGAATGAATTTTATTCAGGACATTGGTATGGTGTTGGACTTTGATCGTAATGTATGGTTTGTGAGACATGATCGGACGCCGCAACCTATTGAATTGGAATTACACACTAGTCCTCTAGTCGGCTGCTCGTCTGTGGGACTCCGCGAGGGCGAGGGTTACCAACTTAACCCGGACGATCGTCAGAAACTGTCTGAAGTCCTGAAGGTCCATGAGGATATTTTTGCTCCAGGAGGAGGACCTACTCCGTTTGAAATGCATCGCATAGATACAGGCGATGCCACCCCAGTCGCTAGTCCACCGTATCGAGTGACTCCTGCTAAAAAGGAAATTATGCGTAAAGAGATTGAAAATATATTGGAAGAGGACGTTATTGAAGAGGCCGAGTCAGAGTGGGCTTCGCCTGTGGTTTTAATACCGAAGAAAAATGGTGTTCTGAAGTGAGATTTTGCGTAGACTATCGGAAACTTAATAGTGTCACTCGTACTGATAAGTACCCGCTTCCATTAATTGATGAGTTGTTACAGAACACCAAGCCTGATTGTGTCATGTCTACAATTGACTTGAAGGTCGGATACTGGCAGACGACGGTAGCACCAGAGGATAGACCGAAAACGGCGTTCACAACTCCCTTTGGGACCTTCCAATTTCGACGTATGCCGTTTGGTTTAAAGAATGCTCCGGCGACGTTCCAGCAGTTGATAGATCGTATGAGGGCTAGTCTCAAAAACGTGTGCGTCCTGGATTTTCTCGATGACATCCTAGTGATATCGCTGTGTCTGGAGCGACACCTGAAGGACCTCCAGCAGGTCTTCGAGCGTCTCCGTTTGTTTCACCTGAAGGCAAACCGAAAAAGTGTGTGTTTGCGAGAGATAGAGTAACTTACCTGGGGCATGTTGTGTCTTCGCGTGGAATCGAGCCAGATCCCACGAAGGTCGAAGCGGTGGTCAACATGAAACCCCCGACAAACCTAAAAGAGTTAAAAACATTTCTACAAACCTGTTCGTGGTTTCGTAAGTTTATACCGCAGTTCTCCGATGTAGCGCGCCTCCTGACAGATTTGACTAAGAAAGGTAGATGCTGGAAGTGGGGGGAGGGTGAGCAACGAGCTTTCGAAGAGCTTATGTTACGGCTCACTACTAGCCCTCTTCTTCGGCAGCCAGATTTTGCATCGCCTTTTATATTGCGAACTGATGCTAGTGCGTATGCCATAGGGGCCGTGCTTATGCAGAGTGAGAGTATCAATGAGGAAAGACCCATTGAGTACGCCAGTAGATTGTTGACACCTGCAGAGCGTAGTTATCACACAACAGAGCGAGAGGCCTTAGCTGTAGTCAGGGCTTTAGAAAAATTTAGGGGATATGTCGAGGGAACTCAAGTACGTGTAGCCACTGACCATCAACCCCTGAACTGGTTGTTGTCCATAAAGACAACTAGCGGAAGATTGGCCCGTTGGGCAATGGAGATCCAATCATACAATTTAGAGGTTGATTACACACCTGAAAAAATAAACGTGGTGGCGGATACACTTAGCCGCCCGGTACATCACGACACCATATTAGAAGTAGTGAAGGACTCGTGTGACATTTGTCAAATAGTTGTCGATCTGCCACGTCTTGAGCCTGAGGATCTCAGAGAAGCTCAGTTAAATGACCCTGACGTCCGTAAGATTATGACAGATTTCGAAGCTCAATCGGATAATTCTGAAGCCGCTATACGCTGGACTGACCGATGCTATTATCTCTGCCAGGGCATTTTGTATAGATGCGATCTGGATGGAGAATCCGAAGAACCACAACTGGTTGTACCAGAGTCCCTTAAGGCTGAACTAATGAAAGAATTCCATGATACGCCTACTGCTGGTCACTGGGGCTTAGAGCGCATCTTACAAAAGATAAAACAGCGATATTACTTTAAGAACATGAGAGCTTTTGTGGCTCAATACTTGAAGTCGTGTGACCTCTGTCAAAAATATAAAGCGTCCAACTTGAAGCCTGCAGGGTTGTTACAAACTCCAGTGCCCCAGCAGCGATTTGAGGTACTTGCGATGGACCTTTTTGGACCCTTACCCGAAGGAGATGGCGGGGAAAAGTGGATTTTCCTAGTAGAGGATGTAGCCAGTCGATGGGTGGAATTATTCGCGTTGTGCGATATCACTGCTGAGTCATGTGCGAAGGTGCTTTTAGAAGAGGTTTTCTTGCGGTACGGCTTTCCTCGTCGATTAGTCTCAGACAACGGGACGCAGTTTGTCTCTGCGGTGATACAAAAGGCTATGTTTGTGCTTGGGGTGTAGCAATCCCTAATTCCTGTCTAACACCCCGAGGCTAATCCCGCTGAGCGCAAAAATCGGGAATTGAAGGCGCGTCTTGCGATTCTTGTGGGACCAGAACACTGCCGATGGCCGGCCGTTCTACCGACTATACGTTTTTTGCTCAACAGTGCGTACAATCAAGGAACGGGTCATTCTGCCGCATATCTCACGTACGTGCGGGAGATGCGTTCCCCGCTAGAAGTGCGTACGGACTTACGAGCTATTGTCTCGGATCAAAATTTTGTGTACGAAGTAAAACAACGGATGGAGGAGCAGCAGGATAAGCGCAAGTCTGAAGGTGATAAACATCGTCGTGACGACATACCTTACAGACGAGGTGATCTAGTACTTGTGGATTCTCACGTGGCGAGTAACGCTGCTAAGGGTTTCTCTAATAATCTGGCTCCTAGAAGGGAATGTCCGTATCGTGTTTTACAGGTTGTAGGTCCTCATTATTATCGTATTTTACAGGTTGTAGGTCATTCATGGTTTTTAACAAAAATGGAGTGCCTAAAGGAAAATACCATATCAGTGCCTTAACCCGATACAATGGGCCAACTGCAATTATTGTTCACCCACGCCGCCGTGGTCGACGACCTAAGCCCAAGCCACAAACGGGTCGTCCTTGTGACTAAGAGGGGGAGGCTATAGCGCGTACCCCTGTGGTACAGCCCCGCGCTCCCGATTGTCCACCCTACACGAACCTCAGGCGCTCTCCGCGCACCCCGCACCCGAGTGCGTGCCTATGCGCCGAAAACAATATTCGGACGAAGTAAGAAGGAGTGTATAACCAGACAGCTTGACGGCTGTACGTGTGCTGCGGTACACGCGCTGGCACTGACGCGATCGCCGTTTAGTACCTAACTGTTGTTTATTTTATTAGTGTACCTAAAAACCCCTCTATAGTATTTACAAAAAAAGAGTAATATACGTATTATATCCGTAATCTGGTACCCATAGCGCAAGCGTTTAAGCTTAGTTTGGGACCAGACGACGTTGTGTCAAATGTCCATGAATATTTATTTATTTATATACACAGGAGTAGTAGTAGTATTCTCTCAGTCGGCTCTTACGACTCCCGTGGGTAGAAGGGGGTGGGACAATTCTAAAGCCGGCCCCACACAGCCCACATACGTAATCATATCATCAAAAAAACATAGCATCACGCCTGTATTCCCTGAAGGGGTAGGCTAAGGTGTATTACACACTCACGATTCGCCAGCTATGTTTAAGTCCCACGTAATAGGGGGCGAGCCCATTGCCGTCTACCGGGCACATTTCCAAACTCCGGGCTGCTACTGAGAATTTTTCGTTTTACGAAAAAGCTCAATAACATTGCCCGACCCGGGGATCAAACCGAGACCTCATGATCAGCAGTCGCTCACACTACCGCTGTACCACCGAGCAGTAATCATGACATGTCATCTTTAATCTATACTTTTTTATATAACAAGGACGGGAAGCATAGATACTATATGATCTACCTGGTTGTAAGCAGTTACCGTAATCCACAGAGGCTGTTACCACAGAAACGAATGGGAATTTCAAAGTTTCAGGTGAGACGTCATAAGACTTACTTACGTACTTACTTATCATCACGCCATTTCCCTTGCGGGGTAGGCAGAGAGAACAGAGTGCCAAGAGGCTCTATTCTTGCATACATCTCTCGCTTCCTCAACTCTCTTCATACATGCTCGCCGGTTTCGGAGACTCCTGACTCCACCTTCCTTCAACACATGACCAATTTGGTCTAGGTAGGTAAGTCTCGGTCCCCCCTGTACCTATATCCTTCCACTTTCGCATTGTATATCTTCTTAGCCAGTCGCTCGTCCGGCGTTCTTTCCACATGTCCGAACCATCGGAGCAATCCCTTTCGCATCTTTATACCAATACTCTCTTTCATACCTACTCGCTCTCTTACGTCATTGTTACGAATGCGGTCAGTCAGCCTCACTCCACAGATTCTGTCATGAGAAGCTGTTGAAATTTGGTATTAAGGCGCTTTCATTCACCCAACAAAACACAACAGTAGGATTACATATTGTCGCTTCATGCCGATCTTCTATGAAAGGGTGGTACTTTCAAGGAACCAACTAATTTTCAATCCTTCTGTCTTGGTAGAGAAGCACCGGGCCAGTGTGCTATAATCGATTACTTTTATTAGGTTACGGAGAAACCTCGTGACAAACAGTGGGATGTTTAGTTGTAATGAATGTACGTTTCTTCTATATATTATTAAATAAGGCTTGTATGTACAAATACATCACTATTAAACTCTTCTATAAATACAAAAAAAATAAGTAATTTGGAATCATTTCTTGAAAAAAAGGTTCTTTTATAATGTTTTTTTTTTTAATAAATTGTAATCATGCTAAGCTTGGTGGCCCATTTTATAATATAAAATCTTGTGAACATTTTTTTAAAAGGTAGATATATCATTCAGCATAATGATTGGAATAATTGCGCTGATAATGATATCTAAAAAGGTTATATATAAAAAAGGATATTGGAATAGCAAATAGAATTTATTAAAATATGTTATGCTCACCTGTACAACATCCTCTCCTGCCGATCAGCCTCCATGTAAATTCTGTAGTACATATAAAGCATGATGACTCCAGGGATCCAAAAACTAACACTACTCGATATAACTGCGTAAACTTTATTCACAGTAAAAGTGCATACATTTGGGAATCTCTTCCTAAAGTTCATGTGATCTTCTGTCGTATACCAACCCATGAATATTGGGAGGAATGACACCAAAGCGGGACTGCACCAAACTACAGCCAGCATAATCCCAAGCTTCGTCGTTGTCATTATCAAAGGGTAGTCCAAAGGCTGGACTATAGCATAGTACCTATCAACACTGATGCAGCACAGATGAAGTATTGAAGCCGAAGAAAAATACACATCTAGGGAGTTCCAAACATCACACATAAAGTACCCGAACAACCACTCCCCATTCGTAATCTCTACACTAAAGTTGAAGCACATTGCCCAAATGGCTACAAGCATATCAGCCAAAGCCAAAGATACTACAAAATAGTTCGTTATCACTCTTAATTTCCTGTGTCTCATCACTGATACAATCACTAACAAATTTCCGAAAATCGCTGCCAAAATTATAAACAGCATTATCAGACATTTTAGTATCACTAAAAACACTATAAATGGTTCATCTTTGAATTGATTACTGTACACTATATCACTTGTTGTCTCATTTAATTCAAATGTCTTATTTACATACACATCTGTTAGATACATCGATGTTGATAGATCTGTTAGGTCTATTGTAAAGTTTTCTACTTCAAAGACCAATTCCACTTTCATGTTTCACATTTTTTAAGTCGTATTTACTTTTAGTACGCCAGCGTCCAAGTAGGGTTCCCATACAATTTTCATTGTTACCTGCAAAAAAAAAAAGGAAAAAGTTAAATTTTCTTTTGTGTTGGCTCTGACGGACCTTTTTGTTAAGATTATTTTTAGGAAGTTTAGGGTGCCGTCTTGACATCAAACGTGGGTACGCACGCACGTCTGCGTCAAAAGGAAAGCTTTGCTTTTGAAATTGAATTGTAGAGTTGTAGCCATTTATGAGCGTGAGTTAAATAAATAAAAGTTCTGAGTTCTGATTCGTAAATCAGAGACAAGGAATTATGGAAATTACTATGACATCATAGAAAAATAAATGAGATTATAAAATAACCAGTTACAGCTCGTGACTTCGTTTACCTGAACTTTTGAATTGGGTCTAACAAATAATAATTATTATGTCCATTATAATATTACAAAATGTGTATTTGTTTATTAAACTTTGACGCAGAAACCTCTAGTGGTAGAGCCTTGCTAATAGTAGCATGGATGATGATCTGGGGAGTACCACTCCCTCACAAAAGATCAGCGTGAAGTAACGGTAGGCACTCCAACCGTTGTGTTGCGCATGGTGAGTGAGAGAGCCGGTTACCCAAACCCCCTAGCTATCCTCTCCTTAGTATCCTACCTATTCTCTCCTTATTATCCCATGCCTATCCACTTCCTCTCTCTTTTCCTTAGAGATGACGACTTGCGAGTGATGTATCTGGTGTTGCTAACGTAGCGTTGGTGTGGCTAAGGTAACCACTTACCACCAGATGGGCCAATGGTGGTAGATATTACTAAAAAGATCAATCACGCCCCCTATTACATGGGACTTAAACATAGCTAATAAATCGTGGGTGTGTAATACACCTCTGCCTAACCCTTTGGGGAATACAAGCGTGATGCTATGTTATTAATCATAAAATAAATCAAATTTCGCATTAGAGTTTGTCCGTGTGGTGACGAACTAAGAATACAAGTGTCACCACCCCATTCTTTCCCACGGGTGTCGTATGAGGCGACTAAGGGAAGTAAGCAATTATCATCCATTGCACGACTTGACTGGTGGTAGGGCTGGGTACCAAGTGGGAGTACTCACTTGGTATCGGGTCCAAGCGGGTTGGTACCACCATCTCCCGTGTGACCGGCCATGAAGCACATCGTTGCGTTCTGGCTGTAGCAGGAGATAGCCGTTTATATTTCATTTCATATCTGTGAAATGAATTGGTGAGCAGGTTTGACAATACTCTTGGTATAGTCGAGTCCATGGGCGACGGTTACCATTTACCATCAGATGGACTATGGCTCGTCTGCCACTACATGCAATAAAAAAAAAAGAATCATTTTACCAATGGCATAATTAAAATTACATTAGTGCGTGTAACCTTTACGTAAATGCCACCACACAATATCAAAATCATAAAATGGTCGAACGTGAATCTGTCATGACAACATATATCATCTTATTATTAGTCTGTAAACGTCAGATACCATTTTCCTCCTGTGATTCGTGTGTCGTTGACTGCTTCTTAGGACATTACAGCTCGGTATTCAGATAAAATAAAATAAAATAATTCAATTACTATTATTATATATAACATTCAAGTATTATGTATTCCTGAAAATTATAAATTAATGCATAAATAAACACATAAGCTCACACTATAGTTAGGCTCAGTTAGGTTACTCCCATTTTACTGAACGTCAGAATTACTTCCGTCTGAAAAAAAATCTGAGTTACTTTCAAGTCGCGACTAAAGAAGTGTTTACTTCAAAAACTTCTAACTATCAAATTGAAAATGTACATTATATTTTTTAGAACTTTGTTTTATGAACAGTTCAGAATGTTAAGAGTTTTAAATTTTATTATAAAAATACATCTAATCGTTGCGCAGTGATAGTCTAGTGGTAAAGCCAAGAACTGCAAAGAAAGTGGTATCGAGTTCGATCCCAAATCCAAATCAATTAACTTGCTTAATTTTTTGAGATAATAAATGTGTATTTGTATTAAAAATTATAAATGCTCGACGAAGAAAATATCTTGAAAACTGCATGCCTGATAAATTTATGGATGGATTGGGAAGTCTGCTAATCCACACTGTGTCAGCGACATAAATCTATCTCACTCGAGAGGCAAACCGTGCTCAATACAGGAACCGTAATGGGTTCATAAATAAAAATTTAAAGTAATATTTTGATCTGTATTTTTAGCACTTGACATGCTCAGCTACTTTTAAAGTACAAATTATTATTTGTGAATGAGGAAAAAGAGAACTTTAGTGAGAGCGGGAATCGAACCTACGTCCCTTCCAATCCGGGGAAGTGCTCTATTCCACTAAGCTACCGTACTATCCCTCGGTCACACCCAATCTCATCACATTTGTCCTAACGACCAATGCCACCTATCGGAATGCATTTACATGCATTAATCCTATATATTAAGTTTAATTTTGCTATTAAAATTCATACTGTTTGCATGGAACTCAGAGAATTTAAAGTAAAAAAAGAGTATGAGATGAATATGAAAGATTGGAATAATTAATAAACATTATTTTTACATAATATACAAAACAAAATACAATTAAAACAATTTCGTGGAAAAATTCAACTTCAAACAAAAACGTTTTTATTCAAAAATATGGAAAATACTGGATGATATTTACATGACGACAGATTTTATGAATATTCTGAAACAACAACCTTTTGTATAGGCCTACGCTTTTAATGTAGCTCTTGTGGCCTCATAACGAACGAATAAAGGCTTTATAAATTACTCTCGTAATACCTGCCTTGTGTGAACCTGGGAGAAATCTATTAATATGTATATTAATACAAGACTTTACCCACGACTTTGTGTGCGTGGATTTCAGAATATAAATATTTAACTCTACCGAACACTATTGAACTCATCGTTAAAATTGCTATCCGTCAGGAACCGTTTGTTTTTGCAGGATAAAAGTAGGCCTTCTCTGGGTCCCATGCTATATCTATACCAAATTTTATGATGATCTGTTTAGTACACACGCATTTATAATATTACTAAAGATTAAGGGGAAATATTTGTATATAATTAAAAACCTGGAACTATTGAACCGATTATTATTTTTGAATGTGGAAAAAAAGAAGTTTAATGCGTACGGGATCTGAGCCTGCGTCCCTTCCAATCCGGGGAAGTGCTCTAGACCGCTAAGCCATCGCAATGACCGATGGCCATTCCCAATGTTCACATCACATTTGTCACTTTTCCCACATTCACAAATAATTTGTTGTTTAAAGCTAGCTGTAAGCTGAGCAATTTCAAGTATAAACTTAAAATACAGATCAAAATATTGAACCAATTTCAATAATTATTTAACCACACTACTTTCCAAAGCTACGATAAATAGAAATAAAACAAGTTATATAATGTTACCTATAATTTACGGAGCTCCGTGTTAGGGGTGTATCCGGGAGGTATATACGGTAGCTAATAGTTCAAATGAGCGTTGTGGTTTTTAATGGATCTATGTATTTTTAGAAGTCTGCTATTTACACAATAGAAGACAATAAAGGTTGCCACAGATATGGAGCAGGCCTCCAAATTTAATTTAATTTGAAAGTGTTTTTATATGGTTTGCATATTTTACATTGAAGATTTACCAACGAGAGTTTCTCGTGGGAAATGCGTACTGAAGTTTACAAATTTTGTAATCTGAAAAGACGGTACGTTGCAAACATTTACAAACATTGTTCTAAAATATCATGTTCAATGCCTAAATATCAAAGCTCTATTTTTTCAACATTTAAATACAATTCTGTCTAAATTTTAAATAAGCATGAAGTTTGTGAGCATTATTTTTAATTCGTCATTTAAACTCCACCGTCCTTATTATGTATCATTAATTATGGAGTGTCTTCCCAAAATTAAGTAATGAATGAAATTTAAATTGAAGTAAGAATAAAACAGTTTATTTTCTGCACCAAGCTATGATCTATTTACTTTTGAACACGGTATTAAAATTGATTCAATTATTTCGCGCGTAGCGTATGTTAACAAACAGCCAAAAAATTATAAAAACACATTATTTATGAAAGTGTAAAAAGAGAGTTTTATTGCAATTCGAACTTGCATCCCATCCAATCCGGAGAAGTGCTCTGGACCGCTAAGCTATCGCAGTCACCTAACAGTATGAATCTTAAATACAAAATATTACTATATTGGAATAATGTATGTAAATGAATGCGTCGTAACGACATCTAAAACAAATGTGAAGTGGAGATCGCGGTTGCTCTCTTTTTCCACTTTCACAAATAATTTGTTCTGTAAAAGCAGCTGATCATGTCAAGTGCTAAAATACGGATCAAAATAATTTAAATAATTAAAAAGTACATTGTTACCCTAGGGGTGAAAGTAACTTATTTAGTGCCGAGACGGGGTGTGGCGCCCTTTAGCAGCGAGGGCGCCTATAGTTCGAGGGACTAAATAAGTTTTATAAGTATTACGAATACAAGGAAAGTAAATATAAAAACATGCAAAAGTGAGTGAATTTTAATTTACATCAACTGCTGAGATAATTTTTTATTTAAAGAAATATTTGAAAGTAAGTAAATTACAATAGGTGGTCGTTAAAAAAAAATCTTTATTTAATACTTAACTTTGTTACTTTCAACCCGCTCCTCAGGCAACTTCAAACCTACTTTCCGAGTATGAGTAATGAAAAGTTATGTTTTTGATCTTGTCTTCCCTATAAGTACAGACTCTCAATGTAAAGACACACTGAGCTATATTGTTTTATTATATCAATAGATTATTTTGTTTTTCTTTAACCCAACTTAATGATTCTCAACCAGGTATATTTAACTTACAAAAGTCCTATATATTTGTCTCTTGAAATATCAAATCCATCATACGTTGACCTATTGCGCCATCTGTTTCTAACGATTCAAGAGATTACGTTGAACCAGTTGTCTTTGAAATATCAAAACGCTTCGGATGCTTTAATCTCGAACACAAATCATCAGTCACAGAGTATGTCTAAGACAAATACGAACTTTAACTATTAAAGTAGCTTTAATTACACAAGTTTGGGGTATATAATCAGGAGGGATCAGTGTATTTTAGACACATACCTGCGTTTGATTGAAGGATAAATACAAGGGTCGTATTCCTTGTGCAGACAGTGTTAATTATTTGTTGATATGGAAATTCTGAAAATTATTATCTACTAACAACGCCGTATATGCCTTTTTTACCTGCGTGGATTAAAAATAATTATACTTAGAACCACGTGAGGGAAAGAATATACTGGTACAAAAATGCCCCTTCATCATATTGCTAACGCTTGACAAAATGATAGCTGCAGTATAACGCAAGGCCACCTAGCTTTAGTTAATTATAAAATTTTTAATTGCATATAGTGGCAGATCAACCAAGGCCCTGATGGTAAGTCGTAACCTCCACTGATGGACTAAGAATACTGCAAAGCCGCCGTTCAGCATTTCATTTACCATATGAGAAAAAAATGAATCTATCGGCGACCAGCTGCCACTGCAATTATAACACACCTATGTAACCACGTGGAAGAATGGGGTATCGACACTTATATTTTTATCGTTAAGGCCGCTAAGGCAAGTCACTTCACGGGTTTAAAAAAGCCAAATGCCCACAAATGTGTTTAGCCGTGATTGAATAAAATAATACATTTATATTAGTTGTAGTTTACATCGGGTAATACGATTTATTAGAACTAGTAGTTGCTTGCAAAAGCTAAGTTTTTGGTTATATCTGTAGTTCCCTAAATAATATATGCTCACATATAATATTGACATTTTATATATTATGCAAAATACAAAATAAAAAAAAACTACGTAATTATTTGTTTAATCAGTCCCCTAACCATCAAAGCACTTTCGTCATCTCATAGGTAAAAATATACATACGTCACTCTACGGTAACATAAATAATTATATCTAAGGAAAAATAGCTTGTACAGGGATATATAGTAGCCTGTATTTCTGAGTCTTGGACTACATATATATGCAAAATTTCATGATCATCACTGTAGTAGTTACGGTGTGAAATAGTTACAAATGTACAACAACGTTTCACATTAATAAAATTAACTATATGACCCAGTGAACTTCTTATCTCCTACAATTTATTTTATCAGTGATTTTTAACTGCCTCTGTGGTGCAGCGATAGTGTGAGCGACTGCTGATCATGAGGTCTCGGGTTCGATACCCGGGTCGGGCAATTTTTCGTAAAAAGAAAAATTCTCAGTAGCAGCCTGGAGTTTGAAAATGTGCCCGGTAGAGGGCAATATACTCGCTCGCTATTACGTGGGACTTAAACATAGCTGGCGAATCGTGGGTGTGTAATACACCTCTGCTTACCCCTTTTGGGGAATACAGGCGTGATGCTATGTTTCAATTCTAGTCAATCTGCATCGTCTAAGGTTTGAATTAAGTTAGATTATTCATTGAAAGAATGACAGTAGCTATCGTTTAGTTGTCTCCTGTAAGGTCCACAGTCCAAAAAGGCGATTCCCATACAAAATATCAATTTTGGATTCTTAATATTTTTCACTGTTTTTATGGGTTTTCCCTATTTATTTTTATATTTTAAACCACCCCTGTATTAGAGTGAGCAAAACAAACCAACAATGATTCAACTCGGTTAAGTCATTTCTGAGTTTCAGCGAGACTAGCGAATAGTAATTGATTTTTATATATAGGTACTAGATAAAGGATTTTTAAAGAAGTGGTTCGTCACCCGTCACATCTTGATACTACTGGGGTGAAAAATAGGCAGTGAAAAGCTGATTTATAACAATCCGTTATCTTTGTCTGTCCTTCTGGGAAAGAGGCGTAGGTCTATGTTACGAATATATAGAAATGTTATTTTACAATAAGGCAGTCTTAAAAAGCGAGCAAGAAGCATATTCCCAACGCGTAATTTATTAAGCGCTTAAAACAACATCTTCCAAGTTTCATTATTTAATGTTCTTCACAGACTTCATTAATGGTTAATTTATGGCACAGATGATTTTAATTAATGACTTATTGTTCCAGTCGACTAACAAATAGAAAAACTTCACTTCAGTGAGAAAAATCTTTAGAGTTGGGTCCAAAAGAGAAATCAAAGAATATGTAATTGATCAGCGTATCTCATATTAATTCCTTATTTGTATAAAGAATATTCAATGTACATTTCTAATTAGGCCATTCTGATAGTGTGTTTCATTTCGGATGCCTAGCGCTCCGTAAAGCCTCTGTAGAGGATCTGCTAAAATAATTGCAATAATGAACAAAACGTACTAAAGTGAAGTATTTAGACATTAAAAAATTAAACATGATTTCATTACAATCTTTGCAGTAATTTAGGCATGATTAACAAAGATTCAAATATCTTTACAAACTTTCGAATAAATCACATTATTAGTAGGTAGTATATCATTGGACATAGCAGAATCAAATCTATTGGCAGCTAGTTGCACTCTAAGCTTTTCAGGCCAACCATAAAGGAACTATCACTTGATAAGTACTACAAACTGTAGTGCTACAAATCTCGCTACACACGCCGTAGCACAATTGCAGCTACGTCGTAGACCGTAGCTACGACGCAAAATAGTAATAACAGGCTGATGTCTGTGTATGGGTTAATGAACAAACGCTTCACTAACACGTCACTAATGCTTACTAAAGTGTTAGTCCATTATATGATTGCGCAGTTGGCATAGAAGTTTAATTGGATCTCTCATGCCATGTATTCTGGATTCGATTTCAAAATGTTAGTGCAACAAATACTGAGAGTAAGAATATGTTTAAAAGTTTTTAATTTGTATATAAACAATAACATAAACATTTTTTTCAGATTTGTTAAACCATTTTAATATGAACAGAAAGTGCGAAAATGTCAAATCAAAAATAACAGTCACGAGCAGGATTTGAACCTGCATCTACTGGAAAACCATCCCAGATGCTTTGCCAATTCAGCTATCGTGATACTTTATGTTTCTTTATGTGGTTAATCATTTCAAATGCTTAAAAATAGGAGCCATTTTCGCCTCAAAAATTATTTTGGCGTGTAGTAGCAGGGACAACACCAAGGACAAAGCAAAGGTAATGGTATCGAGTTCATTTAGAGGCATCGTATGCCATACAACTCCTAATTTTCAAAAGTTTTCAAAATAATGTGTGCATTTGTTTACAATTTATCACTTCTCAGTAGAGGTAGGCAAGTTTGCCAACCCCATAGGAGCGTGGGTAGAAACTTCAAGAGTTTTTAACTCTTGAATTTTTCTACTACGCAAACAGATAGGGATCAAACCTCTAAGATCTTCCAAGTATTTACCTTATAGAAAGGTCAAATAACTTTTCATAGAAGCTTTGATAGATACAACAGGACTATAAATACATGATGTCGTAGGAGTCGTCAGCTCGTACAAAGTCAAACGAAATTAATTTCAAAAGTGGCAACCTGTAGGCGAATAAATTGTTCAGGCAATTTTAGTGGATGAATTACTAGCGTCTATATCTTCCCTGCGCAAACTTCAAAATTGGATCGGGTGAAAAATCATATAGTTATTTTAAACACAAAGTGAAACATGTGAAATCGAAAATAACAGTCACGATTCGAACCTGCATCTCCTGGATACCGTCCAGATGCTTTGCCAATTCAGCCATCGTGACCCTTGCTCCTGACTGCTAATCTCGATAACACATTCATACTTAACGTCTTTGGGTGACGCCTGCACCATCTGTCGGAAGTATTTTCATACATTATACCGACCAGGTAAACTTAATTTTACAATTAAGATTGTATCTAATAATGACGCAAACCCTATAAATATTTTCGATTTCACATATTTCACTTTGTGTTTAATGTATGTTGCTAAGCATGTCAAATGCTAAAAATATATATAAAAATATCTAAATATCATATAGTTATTATTATAGAATGGATATTTTAGGAGGAGAGCCCACCACTCACCCACGGATTGTCAATCCCGGTTATATTTGGACACACACAAAATAACCTAAGAATGCCAATCCGCACTCACAGATAAAGAAGAACGTGATAATAGCAGAGTAGCATGCAGGATAATGACAAAAAAATAATCTCACCAATGTGATGCAACCATGCGATACGGCAGGACTCTCAAAACCACAACGTTGCAATATTCCGTAAAAATCCGAACACAAATCCGACATGTGATTTTTTTTTCAGACATTATCACTGCATAAATTAAAGTGCTGAAATGTAAACAAAGGGGTAGGCAGATGTGTATTACACAGCCACGGTTCGCCAACTATGTTTTAAGTATGTTTAAGTCAAAGTCTTTTTTTTAAGAAGAATCTCAATAACACTGCTTTCCCTGCACCCGTGGATCCAACCCGAGACCTCATGATCAGCAGTCCCTCACACTACAGCTGCACCACCGTGGTAGTTGAAATATGTTATTTGAATATAAAATATAGGTAACTTTTGTAATACATTATATCACAAGTTTTAAACTACGAAGAAATATTAAAACTGTCTCGTTCAGTACCGCGAGGGTCTATGAATCTACATTATACAGTTCGTAAAGATTCGAAGCTTGTATATTTACTGGTACGATCTAGGTATTTTTTAAGGACAACGTCGGCACTTTTTATGTTATAAGGAACAGGAAGAGCCACTGAAATAACTTCACACAGTTCCAGTGGTCCATTAGTATAGGCGGATATACGGCACACGGCCCCTTACAGGGTTACTGCAATTAAATTACATTTAGTTTCGTTGTCCCGAACGATGGCGTGTGCAGATAGGAAAAAATTTGTACGCTTTAACAAAAAACTCCACTAACACTATTTTTTTTTAAGGCGGGAAAAAAAATTCCTAACCGCACACCCCGTCGTTCGAGGCAACGAACAAGGTAGTGTGGGGCCTTCACCCACTAAAGAAACCCGTCGTGTGCCGTCTCTCCGCCTTTATTGGCGGACCACTGGAACTATGTTAAATTCCTTCGGTGGTGACTAACACGTTATCCTAGGCGAACGAAAAACGCGTCAATACTATGCGACACGACGTGACACAAAACATCAAATAGAGGTTGTATGTACTTATGGCCTACGTTGTCGCCTAATTTGAATGCGACGCTAAGCTGTTAAAGTATTCGCCGCAATACGTCGCGTCGCGTCGCGTAGCTCACCTAGTACAACGGGTAAGCATATCAAAAGCTTTAAAAGTATATCAAATTATCTATTTAAAGATTTCAATAAAGCGCAGATCTTAGTATAATAAATTGGTTTCTTCAAAAGAGGACACAAAGAAATGCTTAAAATATTTTAATAAACGTTCTAGTGCTCGCTTACACTACAAAGTATTGTTTGTTGTAAATATCTAAGTACAAAAATGTGCCGCACCGAGCCAGCTTTTACGCCTTCGGTTTTCCTCTCCGTTTTATAAAAGCATTCAGTACTAAAAGTTATAATGAACAACAGATAATGGAGGCTCAGAATCGTGCTACAACAATATTCTAGGTGAGCATAAAATTCTGAATGGTATATAGTTCGTGTTTCATTTAAAACAAGCATTTCCCTCACTGCGTTAAACATTCTTAGAAGCAAGAAATTATCATTATATTGTTATTTTTTCCTGTTTTATACTATATGGGTGACAAACAAGCATACGGCTCACCTGGTGACCTACTGATGATGGTAAGCGGTTACCGTAGCCTATAGACACTAGCAACACCAGAGGTATCACTTGCTCTTCACCATCACCAAGGAAAGAAATAGGAGGTAGAGGAGGAGAATACTAAAGAGAGGATAGGAAGGATAATAAGGAGAGGCTATGTAGGGAGTTCGAGCCTTCGTCTCTCTCACTAGCTATATGAAATACAATGACAGGAGGTCATACAGGTATTTCATGCCGATCTTCAGTGAGAGGATGGTACTTCCCGATCGAGCCAGCCCATTTATTTATTATTTATTTATATATCTTACTGACAACTATTATTACAGGATATACCCTAATATAATAGTGTTACTTACACATTTGTATTACTACTAGCATTTGCCCGCGGCTCCGCCGCAGCCAAAAACTAGTTTTTAGGTCATATCTCACGTTCCCGATACAGTAGCGGAATAAAATGTATATCAGTTTTAAGTCTAATCAAGAGCTACCAAATAAAAACAAGTTGCATCAAAATCCATTTTGTAGATTTTGCATAATGCACAAACGAATAAACAGATAAAAATATAATATAGATATTACTAAGACTAAGTATATAAGAATTATTTCATATCACGTCTTATGCTAGAATGATTAAGGCTCTACCATTAAAACAATGTGTGTCTATGCTAATAACATCACGAATGACACATTATTATTATTAGACTGTGTGATTAAGGATTCGATTTACAAACTTTAACTATTTTTCTGAATAGGAACCTTTCTCTAACAGTATATCGGCGTAAAGTAACGATAGGTATTCGTAATGTTGCATTTTGTTCGGTGAATGAAAGTACCAGAGTCCCAACCCACTTGCTGCCATCTGCATATCCTCCCTGTATTTTTTCTTCGCATTATATTCATTTAAACAAATGATTCCCACCGGCCTCATAAAACGTGTAAATGTATATTCAATATTACAATATATCAAATTTTAAAATAGAGGGTGCATAAATTATTGACAAAATATACAAGTAAAGATATAAATTATCTCTAACTAAAAAAAAACTAGACGTCGCGGGACGTCTAGCAGATGTGAAAACATCGAAATTATTTTGTAGAAATAATATGATCATAACTTAACAAAATACTCCTCAAGACGAATCAAACGAGTACAAACTCGATAGGATTGCGTTTCATTACAGAGTTACTGTGGCCACCTTCCAGCTTCATCATCAGCCCCTGAACACCATCTAGACACAAAGTAGGTACTTGGCAAGACGAACCAACGATGATATGAAATATGAACCCAAACTCGATGGGGTTGCGACGTTTTATTACAGAGTTCCTATGTCCACCTTCCAGCTCCATCATCAGATCAGCTTCATGTCATTCTAATATTGCATTGTCACGTAATATACACATGCGTGTAAAGTTTCAGCTCAATCGGCAACCGGGAAGTGGGTCAAATTTAACTTGCAAGATTTGAACGGGGCAAGTAAAATAAAAGCGTCGCCACGCTAATAGCCGATTTTACCCTCCCTCCGCATTAGATGTTTCACATCAATAAATAATGTAAATATTTTCTAACATTACATACCTATTTACGTTTATTAATATTCAACTGAGTCGTTGCGACGACCGCTTTTGAACACGCCTGCGGCTCTAATGATTATATCTTCGCAACCACGAGTTGTTACGTAATGAGTTTAATCTACCCACATTCGTATACACACATTATTTTTGTAATAATAGGACTTGGATAAACTTTATACATATGCCATATACATTAAACACAAAGTGGAAAATGTGAAGTTGAAAATAACAGTCACGAACAGGATTTGAACTTGCATGTACTGGATACCGTCCCAGACGCTTTGCAAATTCAGCCATCGTGACAACTGCTCTCGACTGCTAATTTCGATAACACATTCATACCTAACGTCCTGGGTGACTGGTCGGTATAATGTATGTAAATACTTCCGACAGATGGCGCAGGCGTCACCCAGGACGTTAGGTATGAATGTGTTATCGAAATTAGCAGTCGAGAGCAGTTGTCACGATGGCTGAATTAGCAAAGCATCTGGACGGTATCCAGGAGATGCAGGTTCAAATCCTGCTCGTGACTGTTATTTTCGATTTGACATTTTCCACTTTGTGTTTAATAAACTGTATACATTTAGTGCTGTTATTTTACTACATATTATGGCAGACGAGTCACGGCCCACCTGATGATAAGTGGTAGCCGTCGCTCATGTACTCAACTATTGCGAGAGTATTGTCAAGCCGCTGCTCACCATTTCATTTCACAAATATATATAAGAAATGAAATAATTAACGGCTTACTCCTGTTACAACCAAAACACACCGATGTGCTTCATGGCTGTCACACCGGAGATGGTGGTACCAACCCGCTCGGGCCCGATAACAAGTGAGTACTCCCACTTGACTTGGTACCCAGCCCTACTACCAGTAATGCAAATGGTTATAAATGCTTGCTTCCCTTTGTCGCCTCGTACGACACCCGTGGGAAAGAATGAGGTGTGACACTTGTATTCTTAGTCCGTCACCACACGGATGGTGTTTGATATTAACTTCTAAGTCCTTATTAAGACCAGGGACTGTTGATACAGATGTATCGAGATCGATCTCCGGTCTCAGAGTCTGGCACGACACACACCTCTGAGTTTTGGAAACTAGCTGATACCCGCTCCTTCATCTCTTACTTATCGTATTAATATCATGAGGCAGAGGTAGAAGACAATTCTCCTCTGCCCCAACAGCAGTACGAAAACACACATCACTGAAAACATAGTCCTTATAAAAACGTTATTTCTTAATACTTTAATAACTTTATATTAAATTAAGATATCGCAATATTTTTAGATAAGGACCAAGTTTCTGAGTAATAAAACTTAATTGAAGTCTATATAATAGTTTTTTATTTATATAGTTTACATGTGTATTAATTAACACAAAGTGTGAAAATGTGAAATCGAAATTAACAGTCACGAGCAGGATTTGAACTTGCATCTTTTGGATACCGTCCATATGCTTTGCCAATTTCACATTTTCGATTTCACATTTTCACACTTTGTGTTAATTTATATGGTTCCATCCATCCATCCATCAGCCTTTTAACGTCCACTGCTGGACATAGGCCTCCCCAAGAATGGGGGATAGTGCCGTAATCACCACGCTTGGCAGGCGGGTTGGCGATCGCAGTGGATGTTGTTAATACTCAAAGGAGTGCTGCTGCCCACTTCCCCGGTATTCCCTCAGTCGGCTCTTACGACTCCCATGGGTGGAGAGGGGTGAGACAATTCTAAAGCCGGCCCCACACGGCAATTATTATTATTTATATGGTTAAGCATGTCTAAATGCTAAAAAAATATATAACAATATCAAAATATTCAAAGGGCTGCGCCATTATTTGGTAAAAATCTTAATTGTAAAGTAATTAAGTTTACCTGGTTGGTATAATGTATGCTAATAAATCCGACAGTTAGCGCAGGAGTCAACCAAGACGTTAAGAATAAATGTGTTAACGAAATTAGCAGTCCCTAGCAATTGTCAGGATGGCAAAGCATCGTGATCTTGATTTTTATAAATTATTTTTAACCATTTGGCATGCTTAGCCTTATAAATTAACACAGTGCATAAATGTGAAGCTGAAAATAAAAGTGATGAGCAGGATTTGAAACTGTATCTCCTGGAATATCAACCCAGATTAGGTTTGCGAATTCAGCCATCGTGACAATTGCTCAGGACTACGAATTCCGATAACACATTCCTTCTTAATGACTTGAGTGATGCCTGCGCCATCTGTCGAATGTATTTGAATCCATTATTCTGACCAGGTGAGCTTAATTATTACTATAAAGGTTTACCCCAAATAATGATGCAGCCCTATACCTAAATATTTTTTAAACATTTGACATGCTTAGCCATATTTAAATCTTGCTCGGGACATCGCTCTTTGGATTCATCTTTTAAAAATAATTCATTTACTACAAGAGTATATACAGCTATGATGTACAACGTCTTGAGACAACTAAATGAGTACAATTAAAATAAAATATTGCTACAAAATAAGAAAAACTCGAAACAGTATTTTATAACTAACTTGCCAGCATTCTTCTGTTTTAAAAGTAGAAACCTGAATAATTACAGTAAAAAATGGCAAAAAGAACCAAACTGTATAAGTTATTGCTATTGTTTTTTCTGAATACCTAATGATTTACTTTGTTTTTGTGTAATTAAATTTTTAAACACTTAATATAAATGTGAAGGTTTAGATATTATATATATGTATATATATATTTAGCATTTGACATGCTTAGCCATATAAATTAACACAAAGTGTAAAAATGTGAAATCGAAATTAACAGTCACGAGTAGGATTTGAACCTGCATCTCTTGGATACCGTCCAGATGCTCTGCCAATTCGGCATCGTGACAATAAATCATACTGAATCATACTTAACGTCTTGGATGACGCCTGCATCATCTCTCGGAAGTATTTAAATGCTGCTCGTGACTTTTATTTTCAATTTCACATTTTCACACTTAATGTTAATGTGAAAGTTTGTGAAGATTTTCTAATGTTTGAATGTTTGTCCGTTAATCACACTAAATTACTGAATGGATCTTGTTAAGGTAAATGTAATGTATACTACCGTTAAATAACTATTACATTACAAGTAATTTATTATAATTTTAAAGGTACAATTTATTGTAAAATAAATTATTATTATTATTAAATAGATAGATAAGACACTGATTTAAATATTGGATACTATTAATCTCTAAAGTAAAACAAATAGATTAAATAATTAATTATAATACAAAAGTATCAATTATGATTCCGGTAGTAAATTGCATAGCGACGTAATGCTAGAGGGCGCTAGCTGAGTTATGCCTTTACTACCGGAAGCTTTAAATACGTTGTTCAACGGTTTTGTGGGCAGTCGCTTATCGTTTGCACAAGGTTAACATCGCGGACCTATACAATAGTGCACTGAATTGTTAGTGATCAGTGCTGTTTAAAAGTGTAACTGTGTATTAAATAGAAACGCTATTATATATCTGTGTCTAATTTCATACGGCAAGTCCTACAAATCAGAAGCAGGATTGGTGAGTTAAACTATTGTTTGTTCACCTTACCTTCGTCCACAAATTATCGAGTATTTTTTTTTTCTTTGTTCCTTTTCTCTTGATTGTCGTAATACTTTTTCAGGATAAAACTATTTCATACGGTAAGGTAGATATTACCTAACACTATGTATGGTAATTGTCGTATTATAATAAAGTAAATAGAGTTATGTGCCCGGGAGATGGCAGTAAGTTCGCCCCTCTTACGTCCTACCTATTAGGGACCTAAAATTAGTCGTTGAATCGTGGGTGTTTGATAAACCTCTGCCTACCCCTTTGAGATACAGGCGTAAGACTGTATTAGTATGATAAGGTAATTCAGTTTACTAATAGGTACGACCGTCACCAGGTTACAAATAGTGCATATAGATGTCAATGGGACGAAATATCTTGGGCTTACATATTTTGAAACATCTTGAGTATCAAGTATAGATACAGATTAGCTACATTGTAACGGTCTGTAGTATACTGTTAATATATAGAGATAGGGTAGCTAAACTCCCCTGGTAGTCTACAACATTCTGTGGCTATTCTTATTTTGATGCAGAAAATGGACCGCAGCCCTATCCTGAGCACGGGGATGCGGCGGAGTCGCAGCAGGCGTAGTACGCGAGAGTCAACGACGCGATGCGCGAGCCGTTCCAGTCAACAGTCCCCAGGACGCGACAGCGCGTCAGGGCGTCGTCAAGGCTGCTATAAGCGAGCACACGATGCGAGCAACGAACGTGAACGCAGCCCCGTGGGTAAAAGATCACGCCCCTCTACTAGCAAAAGAGGGCGCCGATCAACCAAGTAGACTAGCCCGGTTGGCGAGAGATCAAGTAGCTCCGCTAGTGAGTCGATGCGGAGTCCTGTTGGCTTGCGTCATATACCGCGTCGAGGCTACGCTGACCAGCGTACGCGTAGTCCTGTTAACTGGCGTAGATCCAACCGAGTCACTCAACACACGGCTCGCTCATGCCGGCATATGCTTGGCGAGACTAGCCGCCATGTGCTTGGTGAGACTAGCCGGCATGACATCCGTTCCGAGTCGCGCAGCTTGAGTCGTGGTCGCAGCCACAGTCGGGCTTCCCCAGTCAACAAACGGGATCCAGAGAGAACCGTCGCGAGTTCAGGTACTGATTTATTTATCGATAGTAAAGCTACCATGGTAAAGTAAGTGCAGGCACTGCAAACTATTACCGATAACGCTAATAATACGAAATTATCTCTCCAAAATACGGTTCCTGAGTTTGACCCTGGTCATAAAGAGCAAACTATAGATATGTGGCTTCATAAAGTTAACGAATGTGCTACTATATATAACTACAATGTTGAATAAACGCGCTAGGTTTAACGACTCCCTTGAAGAATATTACTATGACTGTATATGACTGTGTAAGTCATGTTGTTGAACCGTTGTAGTATACTAGGTAAAAAGGCCAGTGTTTTAACTGTTCGCAGTACGGTCATTACAAGTCCCAGTGCCTAAAACCGATTGTGAAATGTAATAAATGCTCTAAATTTGGTCATTCAGCTGATAGATGTCCAAACAACGGCAGTAGGAGTGTCACTAATGGCAGCGGCAGTATGACCAGACCAGTCCTTTTAGTCGCTGGTACTGATTCCAGTGTGACTAAATATTACAAGCAGGCTCTGGTCAATGGGGTACCAAAGAACGCGTTCGTCGATTTTGGCAGCTCTGCGACCCTTATCAAAGTTTCCGATGTATCAGACATTGAAGGCAAGTGGGAATTCGATTCCAGTCTACCAATGCTTCAGGGCTTTGGGAGTTCTTCTGTACAGCCGATCGGCAAGTGTTCAGCGGAGGTTGTGGTAAACGGTGTTAAGGCGAACGTAGAGTTACTTGTGGTCCCGGATGAATTTCTGCAGCAGTCCTTGTTGATAGGGACATCATTTACGGAACAATCTCACATACTCTTCAAGAAAGATGATGTCTCGCTTAGTGTGTATACCAAAAGATATGGACTATACAAATAAAATAAAATTACTGTGCGCAAGCGATTTCGAGATAGATCGATTAACTTTAATAGACTTTATAACTGAGCCGTATTATAATCAAGAAGGGGACAATCATAGCCACCAGCAGAGGTTCGTCATGGTGAGGTTTTACAGATAAAAACCTCTAGCTTAGAGTCAATACACAAGATTAATGCCGACAACGTAAATACTGATTGCAGTTTAAATAATCAAAGTATGGAGTCACTAGTAAGCCTGCTCAATGACTATAGGGATTGTTTTGCTTTCAATATGCAAGAGCTGGGAAAAACTGATATAACCGAGATGTCAATTAACCTTAAGGATAACGAGCCTGTGGTGTATACAGGTTACCTGTTACTGAGCGGAACAAGGTTCGTGATATGGTTCAAGAACTGGTTAATTGCAATATAGTTAGACTATCCACCTCGTGCTACGCCAGTCCCATAGTTCTTGTTAAGAAAAAAGGCGGAGATGTTAGGTTGTGTGTCGACTATAGAGCACTAAATAGAAAAACTTACAGAGAAAATTATCTATTGCCACGAATCGATGACCAATTGGATGATCTTGCTGGTTATGATTACTACACTACCCTTGATCTGGCATCTGGATACTATCAGATAGCTATCAAAGAGGAGGATCGCTACAAAACATCTTTTGTCACACCTGATGGTCAGTTCGAATTCAACCGAATGCCCTTTGGTTTAGCAAATGCATCGTCGAATTTTATGCGTATGATCAATATAGTAATGGGTAACACGCGAGGTATTGCATCTGTTTATATGGATGATATTATTATTCCCTCGAAAAGCATAAGCGAAGGTTTCGATAAGCTAGGGCAAATTCTTCATCTATTACGAAATGCAGGTCTTACACTAAAGTTAAGTAAGTGCTATTTTTTCGGAAAGACCGTAGATTACTTAGGTTTTGAACTCAGTAAGGAAGGCATTAGACCCGGATCTCTAAAAATAAAAGCAGTCCAAGACTTTCCAGAACCCACTGACCAGCATGGTGTACGGCAATTCATCGGTTACTGCAGTTTTTTTAGGAGATTTGTCAGAATTTTTTCCGTCATTGCCAAACCGTTAACTAGTCTCCTCAAAAAGAATAGTAAATGGACATGGAGAGCTGAGCAAAATGAATCATTTCGTACCCTTAAAAGTAAACTCATGCAAAAGCCTACCCTGTCGTTGTATGACCCAAAAGCTACTACAGGGTTGCATACGGATGCGTGTAAATTAGGCGTTGCTGGTATACTGATGCAAAGGGATAGCGATAATGTACTGAAGCCCGTGGCATATTATAGCTGTCAAACTACTGCTGACGAGCAGCATATGACGGCGTACGAACTCGAGACACTCGCGCTTGTGGCATCATTAAAGAGGTTTCGTGTATATTTAATAGGCATCGAGTTTAAGGTATTTACAGATTGTAATTCGCTTCGAGCAACATTTCTAAAGAGAGATTTAATACCTAGGCTTGCTAGGTGGTGGATATCAATGCAGGAGTTCAGTTTCTCTATAGAGTATCGTCCCGTCTATGAGTTATGTAGACGCGTTAAGTCGAAATCTATCCAACGACGCCGGTACAGAGGTTATGACAATAACAACGGACAATGACTGGTTATCAACTGTGCAGCAGGCAGATTCCGGAATTCAACGAAAAATCGCAATTTTAAAGGACCCTGAGTTGACTAGCGCTGTAGATATCTGTAAAAACTTCGTCGTTAAGAACGGTCATTTATTTAGGATAACAGATAAGGGCGACAGGTGGGTGGTGCCTGGCAGATTTTAAGGCAGTGTCATGATAATTTAGGCCACTTTGCATTTGAGAAAACACTCTTCAAGGTGAAGGAGACATATTGGTTCAGCAAAATGCGCTGATTTGTCAAAAAGTATGTCGAATCCTGTCCAGAATGTTCTTATACAAAATCTTCAAGTAAAAGGAAACCACCTTTGCATCCAGTTCCCAAAATAGATTCTCCGTTTGCTACGTTACATATTGACCATGTCGGCCCTTTTGTGAGGAGCCCGAAAGGAAATGCACATCTATTCGTTATTATTGATGCGTACTCTAAATTCATTATACTAAAGCCTGTTAAGAGCACTAAGGCATCTATAGTTATAGATAGACTAAGAGAGTACTTTAGTATTTTTGGTGTTCCGAAGAGATTTATCTCAGACAGGGGTTCATCTTTTACTTGTAGTCGGTTCAAGGAGTTTTTAGATGTACTGGGCGTTAAACATGTATTAAATGCAATATCTACCCCGCGGGCAAACGGACAAGTCGAACGATATAATCGCACCTTACTTGATTCTCTTACTGCTAAGTGTATAGGACAAGACGAGAAAAAGTGGGACCTGTCTGTTCTGGACGTGCAGTGGGCACATAATAAGGCGAATGGTAGGTCACCTGCGGAAGCTCTTTTTGGTACTTCTCTAGTAGGAACCGCTGACAGTAGGATTAGAATCTTGCTGGACAAAGATAGTAGTTTTACCCGTGAGTCGTTGGAGGGAATTCGTAATGAAATCAATGATTACATTACTAGCTATCAGGAGAAACAGAAGACTTATTATGATAGGAATACTGTAAAACCAAAGCAGTACAAAGTTGGAGATTTAGTCAGTATTGAGAAAGCGGTTCCATCAGATGGTCAGAGCCGAAAGTTAGTGTCTAGGTATCAGGGACCTTATTGCGTAACTTCCGTATTAGACAATGACCGTTATCAGGTTGAAGACACTCCAATCACTCGTAAGAACGTTCGCAAACATAAATCCATAATAGCTGTAGACCACATGAAACCTTGGTTAAACTTCCAAGCGCTCTCGCTCCGCCCAGAGTAATGTTAGCAGTGATAATGATTCGGGTAACACTAACTCTGAATAATGTAGCAATAACTAGGAAAATCAAGTCACGCTAGAGCAATTACACAGTTAGCGTTATAGTGCAATTAATTAAACACGTGTCAGACAGATGATATTTGTTAGACTGAAAAGCCATCTATGATATACGTTTTAGGTAAATCAGATGATTTGTGTGAGTGCGCGGCATTGGTGCAGATTTGGCCTAATGACGTGAATATATACCGTTTCTAATTTGCTTCGGTCAGGCGTATTACGTATGGTAATCAGAGCAGGAGCGGCCTGGTACTACTGCGTGGTACGTCTGTTCGACAAGTACGTAAGATTTATCTAAGAGATTTATGAAATCAATCAGATGATTTAAGTATGTGATTGGCAGAGATAGCCATTTATGTGCGACATTGGTGCAGATTCGGCCTATTGTCGTGAACATGTACCGTTACTTAGTGACCTCATTCAAAGAGTATCACATGTAGTATTCAGTGCAGAAGCGGCCTGTTGCTACGGTTGACAAAGGCAGACCGGCCTATTCCGATCAAATGTGATAAAGTGGTGTTCAGGTCAGACGGACCCAGTTGCCACGGTTGACAGGAGGTGCTAGTGACTTAAATTAGGGCAGAGTCGGCCCGGAACCACAGGTGTGGTCAGATAGTTAAGTGCTAGTGATTTAAATAAGGGCAGAGTCAGCCCAGAACCACAGTTGTGGTCAGATAGTTATAAGGTGGCGTGTGGTATTTAGTGCAAATAGGGCCTATTACCATCATGAACCAAATTAGAATTACTTGTGTCACAATACTTGTAATAGGCAGTGTTAAGACGACCTGCTATTGCAGTTGATGAAGGCATGATATGGCCTTAGTATAGCTATATTAGATAAATTATATTTCCTGTTATCATAGTTACTAAGATAATTTGTTTTCTCTAAATTTTCTACTCATCCGTTGCTTGTCTTAACACGAGGGCGTGTTATAGTTGTCGGATGGCCGAATGTAAGACACAATGTTGATTCTATACGGTAATGAGTGGATAAGTTGACTAAAGGTATTGTCTTTACTACATGATGTATAAAGAAAAGGGTGTACCAATAAGAATATTGTTTGCACCTGTAAAACAAATAGATTAAATAATTAATTATAATACAACAGTATAAATTATGATTCTGGTAGTAAATTGCATAGCGCGACGTAATGCTAGAGGGCGCTAGCTGAGCTATGCCTTTACTACCGGAAGCTTTAAATACGTTGTACAACGGTTTTGTGGGCAGTCGCTTATCGTTCGCACAAGGTTAACATCGCGGACCTATACAATAGTGTACTGAATTTTTAGTGATCAGTGCTGTTTAAAAGTGTAACTGTGTATTAAATAGAAACGCTATTATATATCTGTGTCTAATTTCATATGGCAAGTCCTACACATAGGATATAATATGTTCCTATTATAAAAACAAATTATTTGTGAAAGTGGAAAAAGAGAGCTTTATTGCGAGCAGGATTCGAACCTGCGTCCCATCTAAGCTATCGCAGTCTCCTAACGATGACCCCAATCTTCACTTCACATTTGTTTTAGATATCTTTACGACCCATGCCATCATTAGGATGCATTTATTTGCATTATAACAACATTCAAACTATTTGATGGCGATTTTTTTTTCGAATATGTTGGTCTCTATTTTAGCACTTAACATTCTGCTCGCTAAAAGCTCTGACTAATAATTTGTTCTTTTAAGTACCATTTTTATATATATATATATATATATATATATATATATATATACACAAAATACGTTCACAAAGAAGGGAGGAGTATTGATTGATATGATGATAATATGAGAGATGGGTGTGCGGGTCTAAAGAAATATGATGTTCATCACATGATGAACAAGGTAAAAATGGAGTTCTTTATTTCATAAAGTAATATTTATGGGGGTTTCTCAAAAATTTAGCAACAGGGGGTATGGGGGTCGAAAGAGCAGAATTTAGCGCGACCTATTTCTTTTTCTATATAGAGATATTCATTAGTACATAGTACATATTTCTACGGTGAAGGATATGTGCCTGTCTGTGAGACTGCCGCGGTGGTGCAGTAGTAGTGTGAGCGACTTCTGATCATGAGGTCTCGGGTTCGATCCCCGGGTCGGGCAGTGTTATTGAGCTTTTTCGTAAAAAAGAAAAATTCTCAGTAGCAGCCCGAAGTTTGGAAATGTGCGCGGTAGACGGCGAGTGGCTCGCGCCCTGTTATGTGGGACTCAAACATAGCTGGTGAACCATGGGGGTGTATTACGCCTGCCTACCCCTTCGGGGAATACAGGCGTGATGCTATGTGTTGATATGTGACTGTATCTCGCAAGTCTCACAAATCTTCTGTTTATCACTGATGACCAGAATATATAAATGACGTGAGGAAATATGGAATAATCATAATCCAAGCTCATAGTATTTTATAGCCAAGGTAAATGTTCCGATAACATATTGCAACTTTTATAATTAATATTTTTTTATATAGGGGAGTACCAACAATTTTTGCTACAAGGGATTAGGGGGGTCCGAAAAAGCATAATTTAGGATGACGTAATATATGAATACCTCCTTTCTATATAGATATTTTTTGTATTTAGTAAATTTATTTCTACGATGGAGGATATATGACTGTATCTCGTAAATTTCACAAATCTTCTGGAGCATGCAATAATCATATAGGTTAAGTATTCATATTTAGTAAAATTATAAACATATATCAACGGCAAAATGTCAATAAATCTAAGCTCATAGTATTTTAAAGCCAAGGTAAACGTTCCGATAAAATATTGTCTTTTAATCTGGTTTCATTTTTCAACTCAGCGTGACTCAGTCAAATAAGAAGGAAGAATGCTACCTGTTGGAGCAAACCCTTATTCAACAATGTATAATATCGAGCGGCGAAACTTCGGGCCATTACATGTCTAAGTATGGTTTAATTTGCGAGGGGATTGGATATAATAATTGATTAGACACTCAAAACAATTGCCTCAACTGATGTAGTGCTCTTAATTTTGAGACACCTATAGTTGAATAGAGCTGCACAAATCATTAAATAAAGTATTTGCCAAGAAGGTATACCAACTCATTAACGGTTTTCACTGTAAATCTTTTCATGAAAAAAATAATTTGTATGAAAACTAGCCTTTGCTTGTGGCTCCGCTGAAGACAAGGACTTTTTGGTTATTATAAATAGTACACTAATTTTTAAATCTAATTCAGAAATACCAAACAGTTTCTTCAAAATCCGTTTAGTAGTTTTTGCGTGACAAACAAACAAACAAACAACAACACACAAACAGAATAAAGTTAAAAAAAAAATATTTTTAGTTCTAAGACACCCACGTAGCCTAACACAGTATTTTTTTCTCAAATATGTTCAACTAGATTCTTCCCGCGGCTCTTTCCGTGTTAAATTCAAAATATAAATACATCACGGTGCGCCAATTATATCTATGTAAAATTATCTATCCCATGGGAACTATTCATTTTTCCGGTATGAAAAGCTTATATTCTGGGCCCCGGAGTATTCTCGTATGTGTGCAAAATTTCATTATGATCGCTTCACTAGTTACACCGTGCAAGCGTAAAAAACAAGCAAACTTACTTTCCCATTTATAATACTATAGTAAGTGTATACAGACACAGCTCTGTTACAGCTTTATAATAGTACAGATTATAGGACAAATTAATTGTGAAAGTGGAAAAAGAGAGGTTTACCGCGAGCAGGATTCGAACCTGCGTCTCATCTAATCCGGGGAAGTGCTCTGGAGCCAACCGTGACTACAAATCTCCACTTCAAATTTGTTTTAGATGTCTTTATGACCGAATTGGAAGGGACGCAGGTTCGAATCCCGCTCGCAGTAAAGCTCTCCTTTTCGACTTTCACAACAATATATTTGTACTAACTTATTCATTAGCTTATAACAATAAGTAAATAATATTATAAGTAAATATCAAAAGGATGACAGGTAACATATATACCTATACAGTATTAAAAAAAAATTTTTAATAAATATAAATTAATAATAGTGAAAATAAGGAAAAAATGTATTTTATTTTAAAAAAAGCGTGGGGTGCTTTTTAAGATATTGTCGAAATAATAATCCTTCTATACTTATAGATATAAGTATTCTATGGACAGATGTCAACTAAATATTTATAATGATTGACACCATGCACCCCACGCTTTTTTTAAAATAAAATACATTTTTTCCTTATTTTCACTATTATTAATTTATATTTATTAAAAATTTTTACACTATTATTAATTCAAATTTATTAAAATTTATTTTCTATTTTTTAGTTTAGTTTTCTATAAAAAGCGTGTTTTTTTAGTTTTTTTAAACTATATTTATTATTAACTTTTTAGTTCGATATTTTTCAAAAGCGTGTTATTTTAGATTTTTTAAATTATATTTATCGACTGAGTGATGGTAGCTTCTTTGACTACCATGGTTATGACGGGTAACGGGGAATCAGAGTTCGATTCCGGAGAGGAGCCTGAGAAACGGCTACGAGTGCCAAGGACGGCCGCAGGCGCGCTAATAACCCACGGAGAGTTACATACTGACATACTGACATACTGACATACTGACATACTGACATACTGACATACAAGTGAAGCTAATAAAAAGCGTGTAAAAACTACATTACTGAGATATGTACTCTTTCAACTGCCTCGGTGCCTCGGTGGTGTAGCGGTAGTGTATGCGGCTGCTAATCATGAGGTCTCGGGTTTGATTCCCGGGTCGGACAAAGTTATTGAGCTTTTTCCTAAAAAGAAAATTTCTCAGTAGCAGCCCGGAGTTTGGAAATGTGCCCGGTAGACGTCAATAGGCTCGCCCCCTATTACGTGGGACTTAAACATAGCTGGCAAGTTGTGGGTGTGTAATATAACTCTGTCTACCCCTTCGGGGAATACAGGCGTGATGCTATGTTTTGTTTCAACTCTTATAAAACAACTTCACAGTTGGGTATTATACGAGTATAGCCTATTGCTTCGTCTATTTACGCCATAATGACTTGCAGAAATCTGTCGAGGTCGATAATACTATTCTCAAAACAATTTCAATTTAGCTACCACTACGGTGGATTCTTATCAATTAATTTTCAATTTATTGTTTGAGTCAAACGCTAGACAAGATATGAACGGTATTTAGAGATTTGTAATTAACAAGTTGAGTGGTTTGATTAGTGTTTAATAAATTATAATACTAGAGAGATGTGGACCACGATTGTTGTTAACGTCAAGGCTAAAATTGCTCATAGGTAAAAATTTGCTTGCGAGCAGTAACTGGATTTTGACTGACGACGGACTAAGAATATAAGTTATATATAATATTTGTTTGCAAATTGAAATAAAATGAAATCATATTAATGACCGGTCTCGTGGCGTAGTCGGTAGTGTAACCGACTTACGTGCAAAAGGTCGTGGGTTCGATTTCCACTCAGGACAATTATTTGTATCATGAACACATATATTTGTACTGCGTCTGCGTGTTTTCTATCTATTATATGTATATATTTACAAAAAAAAGTAATAAACGTATTATGTCCGTAATCTCGTACCCATAACACAAGCGTTAAGTGGGACCAGAGGATCTAAAAAAAACAAGACTCTAAACAATATGATTTTTCATATTTCACAAAGATATTTCATATCGATGACAAAGCTCTCTGAATCTTCACTCAGCTTATGCACAACGATAGGGGTATTACACTAATCCGCTCTTCACAATGGTCTTTGAAAGACTCTTTAGAACGTAGGTCTCTTGAATAATACAATCGATAGCTGGGCTTAAAAATAAAAATACAAAATACAATTTCATTTTATGACAATGGGCATGGCATGGTTAACAATGGGGTTTGTTGTCCTCCATATTTTAAATAGGGATATCATTTAAAATATGGAGCATTATTTGCTCAAGGTTGTCGTTTGCTTGTCCTGTTCTACGAGCACCTGGTGTCATCTCATGGTCCATCTGTAGGCCTCTCCAAATACTACAACGAGTACCTCTGTCAGGTTTTTTTTTATTGCATGTAGTGGCAGAGAAGATTAGCCGTGTGGGGCCGGCTTTAGAATTGTCCCACCCCTCTCTACCCACGGGAGTCGTAAGAGCCGACTGAGGGAATACCAGGGGAGTGGGCAGCAGCACTCCCTCGAGTATTAACAACATCCACTGCGATCGCCAACCCGCCTGCCAAGCGTGGCGATTACGGCATTATCCCCCATGACGGGACCGATCGTTGTGGCATTCTCTTGGGGAGGCCTATGTCCAGCAGTGGACGTTGAAAAGCTGATGGATGGATGGATGGTAGTGGCAGACGAGCCACGGTCCATCTGAGGGTAAATGGTAACCGTCGCCCATTGACTCGACTATAAAGAGAGTATTGTCAAGCCGCTGCTCACCAATTCATTTCACAAATATGAAATGAAATATAAACGGCTATATCCTGCTACAGCCAAAACGCAACGATGTGCTTCATGGCCGGTCACACGGGAGATGGTGGTATCAACCCGCTCGGGCCTGATACCAAGTGAGTACTCCCACTTGGTACCCAGCCCTACCACCAGTCGTGCAATGGATGATAATTGCTTACTTACCTTAGTCGTCTTATACGACACCCGTGTGAAAGAATGGGGTGGTGACACTTTTATTTTTAGTCCGTCACCACACGGACAAATAGTAGATCTAACAGCTCCACCACTTCAGCTTACCAACTCTTCAGACTATATCGATTACTTCTTACTATTGTACTATGGTAAACTATGGTACATGGACTGCCTTATTTAAATTGCCGTGGGGTAAATGGGAATTCATATTTTTTGTAATAAGTTCAGATAGGTATCAAATTACCTACAAAAAGGTGCGTTACCCTTTTTCATTATACGGTTTTAAGATAACCTTCCACTTTAAGAAATAGACATCGGTCTATGTAAGTACTTATGCTAACATCCTCCTCATTATGGACGCGAAATATTATAATGTGAAACTAGCATTATTATGTTTTACCTTTGCATGTCTAAGCCGCAATATATATAAAATTTTGCAAGGAGATAGACTACATTATGAGATATTGTATTGTTTCATAAATAACTACAGAAACTAAAAGATCTGTCTGCAATCCTCAAGGTTGTTTAATAAAATTCCAAATTAGCATATTTCTGCTCTTTTAAAATGTTACCTCATTAAAGTTTTAGTTTACATTAATTTATACAAATAAATATCATTGAAGTATCTGTTCTAATAAATGCATATGAAACTATATACGTTACCTATAAAACACACCTATTTTAAAATTTTTTACTGTGTCTTCTCTGTATGTGCCGGCTTATCTCCGAATTAGCAGGACCGATGTGGACGAGAATTTAATTGGCAGATAGCCAATGTTTTAAGGAGTGACTTAGGCTACTTTTATTTTGGAAAAACAATTAGGATTCCGTATAAAATAACAAAATTTCACGCGAAAAAAGATGCAGGTGTAGTTTTCAAAATAAAAATACATAGCAGAGGAACTGTTAGAAGTAAGTATTCCCTAGTAAATGAGACGGCTTTATAAACACTGTAATGGAAACAATATTCCGAGACACGCGAATAAAAGAGCCTGCAATCCGAAAGCCAGCCGCACTATATACCACTTGGGTTTTATTAAACACGGGTCCAAAGTTATGACAACATTTTGCGCAAACTGTGCCGCACCGTATTCGACTTTAGTGATAACTCAACATATTCTATTTATAGGAATTTTAAAATGTATATGTACTATTATAAAGCTGTAGCACTATGTCTGTGTTGTATTTTTAACTTTTTTGTTTGTTTCTTGCACATCAGGCCAAAACTAACCTGACGTCGTAACCTTAAGTCGCAGGTTAGTTAGTAGTTTGAAACATGACTTATATAGCAAAACACAAACAAACAACATAACATAGCATCACGCCTGTATTCCCCGAAGGGGTAGGCAGAGGTGTATTACACACCCACGACTCGCCAGCTATGTTTAAGTCCCACGTAATAGGGGGCGAGCCTATTGACGTCTACCGGAGACATTTCCAAACTCCGGGCTGTTACTGAGAATTTTTCTTTTTAGGAAAAAGCTCTATAACATTAACCAACCCGGGGATCGAACCCGAGACATTATGATTAGCAGTCGCATACACTAACGCTACACCACCGAGGCAGTTAAGTTTAAATTTAATTCTACAGGGAGTGTAAGAGGCGTCTAATGGAGTACAGCTGATATCTGATGCTACATAATGTAGCGATGAGGTAAGTGTCTACGCCCCACCCTACCACCTCACTTAGTGCCTCCATTAATTATTCGTCGACCACCGTCTCACCTGATCTTAAACAACGTTGAACGATTTTAGAAAACACTTACCTATAAGACTTTATGAGTATCGTAATCAATAAATGAACATTTGTTGTAAAAAAAAAACTCCGTAGGCACAAACTAATGAAAGTAAAAATTCGACAATAAGTCAGAGTTTTTTGACACGTGACTACCTTCATAGACATTAGGACTTGAATTAAAACTTTGTATCCTTATCAAGGACCGATGACAATGTAATATTGGTACGGTCAGTCGTCACACATACGATAAAAAGAAAGAATGTTTTTTTTTATCTGTACAAAATTTGTTGCTGTACGTCAGCCTATCTGCTGTATTAAATTATTTTTTCGATAGGCTGTCACACGTTTCAGTGAGATTTGTTTAAATTTTTGATTTTGATTTTACTCTTCAAAAATATCAAAATTTCTCATCTCTTGCCTAGCTTAGTGTATATAGTGTAATAAATAATAATTTTATGTTTTAGTTGTGTATAATTAGGTATGTATTAATTTTCATAGTAAGATTGTCATTTGGTTCATTTTTGTTTTTTTTTCATTCGAGTCTTATTTTTTATTTTTTGAAGTCTGGATAAGGAAGTCTGGATGGATCCGATGGACCCAGAACCCCCTGATCCTCCCGATCCCCCAGATATTCGAAAAACCACCAAACCAGGAGAAGTAGCCCCTACTTCTACTGGTTTGTCTATTCAATCAGGAGGTAAGCGTCGTTTTCAAGATGCCCAAAATGAAAATAAAAACGCTAAGAAAACCATTGTAGACCAGGAGCTAGCTGTCGCTTCCATACAAAATGTATATATTCACCCGAAAATTGTTGTTGGCGTCCATATTTCCCGAGCTGAACCAGATCCAGTGATTGGATCTGTAATCCGTATTATCAAGTTTGGCCAGTTTCTCTACAAAAATAAAATCGAAAACATTTGTGTAGATGGTGTTAAAAAAGAGGGGAGAAATAAGATTTCAGTCCTGTTTAAAACTGCCAAAGCAGCCAATCAATTTTTAGATAACCCTATTTTGACTACTGCAAAATATGTTGCTTCTATTCCATCTTATAATATCACAAAAATGGGTATTGTGCGCCAGGTTCCCGTGGATTTATCCATGGATGAGTTTGTGGAGGCTGTCACTCTCCCTGATGGTTATGGCCCTGTCCTGAAGGCTCGTCGCTTGAACAGGAAAATAATAAATGATGGTAAGGTAACTTGGACTCCTACCCAAACAATCGTATTGACTTTCCAGGGTCAAAGGTTACCCTGTAAAGTCTTCTGTTTTCACACTTCTCTCCCGGTGGAATCTTATCAGTATCCTACGATTCAATGCTACAACTGCTGTAGGTTTGGCCATGTCAAAAGTCTATGCCGTTCAAGCCCAAGGTGTTATCGTTGTGCTCAACCCCATGCTGGAGACACTTGCAAAGTCGATGAATCCTCTGCTTCATGTTTGCACTGTTTGGAACAGCATTTTGCCAACAGTAAAAACTGTCCTGAACAGGGTAGACAAAAGTCTATCAAGTTTTTAATGACAAATGATAATATCTCATTTTATGAAGCATCACGCCTCCATCCTAAATCATTTAAACCTTATGCTGAGGTAACACGAGGTGGTACATTTATAAACTCATCTATTCAAACATCACAGTCATCCACTCTTCAGTATCAACCTGCAAATTCTCCTTCTCATACATCTTATCGTAAAACCGTTTTCTCCACCCCACGTGTACGTGCTCCACTAGGGAAATCATATGATCGGGTCTCACATCAAAATATTATTGCTACCCCATCATCATCATTATCAAATGGATCTGCTTTGAACTCTATGTCTAATTGTTCTAACCTTCCCCAATTAGCCCAGGATGATAGTGTCCTGGAAGCTCTCCTCTCAATGGTTATTAGTTTACTGTCTAAATCCAATACTAACATACCGTCCCACGTTGCCAAGACTCTTCTACAGTTCATACCATTAAATTCAGACCATGGCTCCCACATCACTTCTCCAGTGGAACATAAAAAGCATTCGTCATAAAAAACATGAACTTCTTCATTTAGTCACTAAATTTCAGCCATCTGTTTTTGCTGTCTCTGAGACATGGTTAATTCCTGGTTCCCATTTTTGGATTCCAGGTTACTCCTGTCTTAGGGACGACAGAGCAGATGGTCATGCTGGAACTGCCTTACTTGTTAGGCGTTCTTGCTCATTCTCACAAATTTCACTTCCACCCGTATCACCTGACATCAATGTTGTCGCTGTAAATATGTGTAATATATCTTTTGTATCTGTATATATTCCTCATCCCAATCCTTCACTAGTCTCAGATATTTTATATATAATTTCATCTGTTCCACCTCCCATTATTTTGATGGGTGATTTTAATGCTCACCACACTTCATGGGGCTCTGGTCATGATGACACATTTGGTCGCGCCCTTTTAGAAATTTTTAATGAAGGCAACTTATGCGTAATTAATAATGGTACTCCTACTCGTAGGGTGTTCCCTACACAGAATCCAAAAAGTGTAGTTGATCTCACTGTGTGTACTCCATCCCTTGCATCAACTCTATCATGGTGTGTCTTGGAACACACTTATGGTAGTGATCACTTTCCCATTCATATTAACATCTGTGACAGATCTACTCCAGTTTTTAACTTTTGCCCTTCTCTTAAATACAGACTAAATCAAAATACTGACTGGTCATCATATTCTAACTCCGTTGATAATAAACTATTACAACTCCCTTCATTTTCCGGCTACAATATTTCTAATATATACTCAAAATTTATTAAATCTATTATTTCAAGTGCTGATATTGCTTTCCTCTTAAAAAATCTTCCAAATTCAAAATTTCTCCCCCATGGTGGGAGACTGAATGTTCAGACATCATTAAGAAAAGAAAGGCAGCTGAAAAATGCTACATATCAAATATGACTTTACAAAACTTTTTGGCATATAAAAAGATTGCTTCTCAAGCAACTAGAACTTTAAAAAAGAAAAAGAAGCTTGGATGGATACAATTTTGTGAACAGCTTTCTCCCAGTACTCCATCTAGTTTAGTTTGGAAACAAATTAAAAAATTTAGAGGATCATGTTACAATAGTAACATCACATCTAATGATCCTTCTTTATGGCTTGAGGAGTTTTTTGATAAATTGTCTCCACCTTTTGTTCCAACTAAAGATGCAATTCTCTCTCTTCCAAATTCCCTCCCTTCTTTAAACCATTTTGACTCCCATTTCACCTTTTCTGAACTTAGTCTTGCTATTGAGGGGCTGGTGGATACTTCACCTGGCCCAGATGGCATACCATATTCTTTTTTAAAACATGCTTCGCAAAATTCTAAACATACCTATTTGAAACTAATTAACAACTCCTTTGAATATGGAATCATACCTCAGGAAATGAAAAAGCAAATAATTGTCCCTATCCTCAAACCAGGAAAGTCTGCAGCTAATCCTAATAACTATAGACCAATAGCCCTTGCCTCAGTTTTAAGTAAAATTACAGAACACATGATTAAACACCGTTTGGAGTGGTTAGTAGAAAATAGAAGCTTATTAGCTAAAACTCAATTCGGTTTCAGAAAAGGTATGAGTACTATGGATAGTCTTAGTATTCTTACCTCTGATATACGCATTTCCTTTCTTAAAAAAGAATATCTAGTTGGTGTTTTTATAGATATTGCATCAGCGTATGATAATGTGTTATTACCAGTACTTCAAAATAAATTACTTTATCTGAACATTCCCATAAAACTGAACCGTTTTATATGTAATTTATTTATGGAAAGATCTATTTCTATTAAATATCAAAATTCCTGTTATCCACCTAGAACTGCCTGGAAGGGTTTACCCCAAGGTTCAGTGCTTAGCCCTTTATTGTACAGTCTATATACTAGTGACTTAGACACTACAGTTCAACCATTTTGCCAAATATTGCAATATGCTGATGATCTAGTTCTCTATATTGCTACCAAGTCTTTGGAAGAAGCAGAGAGCCGGTTAAACTCTGTTCTTAGTTACTTATCAGATTGGCTTCTCAGGCATGGTTTATCCATTTCACCTTCAAAAAGTAGTGTTGTCATTTTCACCAAAAAAAGAACCATTCCCAATATTACAATTAGTATTAATGACTGTATAATTCCTCAAGAAAATAAAATTTAGTTTTTGGGAGTGTGGTTAGACTCCAGATTGACAGGTACTGTTCATTTTGACTATGTGACCCAGAAATGTGAGAGAAACATTAATATTCTTCGTTCTCTTTCTGGTGTATGGTGGGGGGGCACATCCTTTTACCCAAAAAATCTTATATAAAGCTATTATTCGCAGTCATATGGACTATGGTTCCTTCCTTTTAGACCCTTGTACTAAATCCGCCCTTAAAAAATTGGATAAAATCCAATCTAAATACCTGCGTATTATTTTTGGAGCTATGAAATCATCGCCTATTAACGCAATGCAAGTAGAGTGTATTGAACCACCTCTTTCATTGCGTAGGCAATTCCTTTCCAACAGATTTTTTTTTAAACTTATTCAAAATTGTGATCATCCTCTCACCTCAAAATTAAACCAATTGGCCGCTCTTTATAACGCTCATGACCTTCAGTCATCATCAGACAAATTTCCTTGTATTCTCTGGAGTTTTCTTAAGTTTAATCAATTATCTAACTTGTTTTATCAGTCTCCCATTCTGCCACTATACTCTACAGATTATGAAGCATTAACCTTCCAACCAAAAGTAATCCTTAACTTTGGCATTGATAAGTATACAATTGAAGCTAATATCATATTTCATAACAAAATTCAAAGTGAATATAAGAATTGGTTTACTTTATACACAGATGCTTCCAAATCAGCCGATAGTGCCGTAGGTGTAGCTGTGTGGATTCCTTTCACCAGAATTGTATTGTCTTATAAATGTCCCCCTGCTACTTCAATATTTACTGGTGAGTCAATAGCTATTTTAGAAGCTATTTTATTTGTGAGATCACACAATTTGAATAACTCTATAATATTTTCGGATTCTAAAAGTTGTCTTCAATCCATCTTATCAAACCCTTTTAGGTCTAAAACAAGATTCCCTATTTCCCTAAAAATTAGAGAAGAATTGTTAAAGTGTGAAAAACTTGGTATTAACATTGTTTTGTCTTGGATTCCTGGACACTCAGGTATCCTGGGGAATGAAACTGCTGACTCATGCGCCAGGTCTGCAGCGGTTTTAGGCTCCCTGACCCATTCCCAATTATATTCCCATGACATCTGTGCATCCTTAAAGACAGTTTTATTCCAGCAGTGGACTAAAGAATGGCTAGTGTCTAAAACTTTAAAAGGAAAATTTTATGGTGATATTCAAGCTGATATTCCGCATAAACCCTGGTTTTCTAAATTCATAAAGGCTGACAAGGCAACCACTTCTACCATCTGTCGCTTACGTTTGAACCATTCTTGTACCCCAGTATTTCTGGCCAAACTTAGGATTAGGGATAGCTCTATTTGTGAATGTGGACTAGCTCAAGGAAATGTGGACCATATTTTTTTTAGCTGCACCAATCTTCACTACTCATTGTATGACATTTTGCCTCATGAAATTCCCCGTCCTACCTCATTTAAATCACTTTTATCACTTGTATTTACTCCATTTGTTTTAATTCTCTGTAAATTTATAAAAGTAAATAAGATTAAATTGTAAATAAATTTCTTTAACACCGTACATTAGAATAATAGATTTTAGTATGATATGTAGTTAGTTGATGTTGTTTGTTTCAGAGTATTTATCCATCATAGTAATTTGTTAAGTTTGACACATAATCACCAGCCTTTCTCTTATCACCGAACAATCTCCTTCGTTTGACGGTTTATCTCTGCCACGTGACATTGGCAAAGTTGTGGACATACTCCTGCAACAGCCATAAATCAAGAAGAAGAAGAAGTTTTTTTTTAATTGAATTATCTACATAATTTTGATGCTGTTTTAAGACTAAAAAATAAGATTTTAAGTTATAGTTTAAAAAACTTACGAAACACGCTTTAATAACTACTTGAAATAGAACCAAATAATATTATAATCAATTAAATTAATACTGATTGTAAGTGTAGGGTGTCAAGCGCACTTTCCCGCCTAAACAAAAAAAAAAAATTGGTCTATGATTTATTATGTTTATTAAGATATAGTAAAAAGCACGCTACACTTTTTTACAATCATTAGTAACAAAACTAAAGTAGCTGTTATGAAGAAATCAAGAAAAGTTATTATCTTAGATTTATTTTTAATCACAGGGTCTATTTTTTAATTCCTCCTTATCAGTCTTCCGTTCGAAAAATATCCGCTAAAAATCGGTGATTTTTCTCAAAAGTCAAGTAATTTGCCGAAAATCTAGATATTGGAATTCATCATAACTTCTCCAGACCTATATTTTTTATTCTTTGGTTAGATACATTTTTTTCCCGCCTTAACAAGAACAAAAAAATATATTTTTGTCCGTGTGGTGACGGACTAAGAATACAAGCATCACCACCCCATTCTTTCCCACGGGTGTCATATGAGGCGACTAAGGAAAGTAAGCAATTATCATCCATTACATGACTAGTGATAGGGCTGGATACGAAGTGGGAGTACTCAATTGGTATCGGGCCCGAGCGGGTTGGTACCACCATCTCCCGTATGACCAGGCATGAAGGACGTCGATCCGTTTTGGCTGTACCAGGAGATAGCCGTTTTTCATTCTTTCATTTCATACCGGTGAAATGATATGGTGAGCAGCGGCTTGACAGTACTTTCGGTATAGTTGAGTCCATGAGTGACGGTTACCATTTACCATCAGATGGGCCGTGGCTCATCTGCCACTAATTGCAATAAAAAAAAATTATAAGATCTGTAATCGTGCCAAATATAATACTTCTAAATACACTGAAAGCGCTTCGTAATTTTTATGTTGAATCTGTCAGTAATATATCAAAAGTAATTTTTCGGTAATATATACTTCAAGTTCTGATTATTTTACAGTTACTTTAAGTAAGTCTAACCTTCATATCAAATAACTTGATGCACCGCCGTTCGCTCAGATTATTTGATATGATGATCTTATTTATGCTACGCGAGGGTCAACAAATTTCCTCACCTGATGGTAACTGGTTATTGTAGCCTATAGATATTAGCAACACCAAGGTCATCACGCGCGATGTCAGCGCCAGGGAGCAAATAGAAAGATAGAGGATAATATAGGAGAAGAGGAGAGGAAGTATAATAGAGAGGGCTTGTAGAGGGGAAGTGTAATAGAAAAGGGGCTTCAGCACTCTCATTCACCGAAAATAAATTTTAAAAAAAACCATATGTGTGCAATTCACACACGGCAGAATTGAAACTTCTGAAAAGTAGCCTACGAGAGATTGAGATGGATATAGAGTATCAGGAGTATTAAGATAAATGTAAGGTTTATTATTTTTACCAAGCTTAAAATGACCTCTCATTAATTAAATTTAATGGAGCATTAAAGATTATTTAAGTTTTGTTTTCTGCAACGAAATAATGGATCCCGTAGGAATTCATGGGACAACTTTGGTAAAAGATCTTGTGAACCTCACCATAGCAACATAAATAACAATACTTTTGTTATTTATGTTGCTATGGTGACGATTCAAGTTCGAGTTTGAGGAGATGATTCACTTCGGGGGTAGGTGAGAAAAATACTTTATAATTGGCATGGGAATACCAAGTGAACATAGCAAAACAGAGATATTAGTTTATTATTGAATACATATCACTTTTTCAAACTTAATATTATGTACACCGTGGTCATATGGTTTAAGTATTGATCACGCAAGCCGAGGTTTCAAATCAACTACCAAGGAATATTTTTTGTGACAAAAAATAATTATTCAAAGTTAAAATAACTTAAATGGACTTTTCTGCAATTCACTGTTAATCCTATACATTTATGTGTTTGTTTCTTTATCGTGACACATTTTCGTTTCATCGAGTTTCAAATCACAACGATTCTAAAGAAGTATTCATTTCAAAAATACAACCATTTATCATAATATCACCATTATTCCATACATACACATTATCTCACTTCACCGTAGATACACATTATTCTGTAAGAAGATGGTACTTTACCCATTTATGATAGGATTAGCTTCTGATCTTAACTATCGTCACCATTTAAGTGCTCCTGAATCTGTACGTTTGTTGATTTTATTTCCTTATATTCGTTTTACTAAAGTCATTTACAACAGTACAATTTTCATTCTAATGATTTTGTTACAACGCAGTACTGTCCCAATGTGACACTGGAGCACAGGTTTAGCCTAAGAATGAGAGGTATTTAGATCACAACCCATCCCATATGCCACCCCATACTTGGTAAAGGTCTGAATACTCTACACATTTATCTTGGCATTCCTTTGTCTTAATATTAAGCTGTTACTGCTTACAGCACTGGGTCTACTCCTAGCACTTCAACAGTGTTTCAAAATTATTTAACTTTGTTCACAATGGTTTCACTACTATCCGGATAACAGCATTCCACAGGAATCCGGGTTAAAAACTAGTCTAACTATTTTAATGGGTTCCACACGTGACAAACAAACACAGGCTCGCATTTATAAAAATAAACCTGCCCGCGGCTCCGCCGCAGCCAAAAGTTAATTTTCGGTTATATCTAAGGTTCCCGAAATAGTAGCGGGATAAAATGTATACCAGTTATTATGTCTAATCAAATAAGCAAAGACCATTCAAACAAAAAATTTATGGGGTAGTTTCATCAAAATCCGTTCAGTAGTTTTTGCGTGAAGCCAGAACAACCAAAACGACAAATTAAAAAATAAATGTTTTGTGTTCAGAGACGCATAAATAGCCTAATAACTTCATTATTGCTCAAATATCTTAAATGTACAGACACGGTTAGTACCAGTTTTTAAATCGAATCAAGAGCTATCAAAGAAAAGTTTCATCAAAATCCGTTTAGTAGTTTTTGCCAACAAATAAACAGACAAAAATTCTAAAATGTTTAGAGACGCCTAAATAGCATATTACATTAATTTTTCTCAAATATCTTAAATGTGTGTATAGACACAGCTCTGTTACAACTTTACATTAGTCATTTGACGGGCTTCGTGGCGTGGTCGGTAGTGTAACCGACTTCCGTGTACGAGGTCGTGAGTTCGATTCCCACTAAGGACAATTATTTGTGTGATGAACACAGATACTTGTACTGCGTCTGGATGTTTTCTATCTATTATATGTACGTATTAACAAAAACAAAGTAATATACCTATGTATTATATCCGTAATCCCATAGCACAAGTGGTACCCATACCCAGTGGTACCCATAGCACAAGTGTTAACTTTAGTTTAGTTTGGACGATGTGAAATGTCCGTGAATATTTATTTATTTTGCTTAAAGAGGCAGCTCTGTTACAATTATATAGTGTTTAGTTATAACCTATAGTCACGATCATCGATGAACTACATAACAACGTTAACTGAATAGAGAGAGGTCAGAACAAATGGAGAGAATAATCGTCTTACCCCGAAAAGCATGAACTCTTGATCAAAGTTTTTGTTGCCGTTGATTTTGTTTGAAACAACTTTCGGTACATTACCCACTTTTATTTGATTCAATAGGGTTTGTCCCGAAAGCTTTAACGTCGACACCTCGAGAAAAACTGCGACAGAAACTGAAATGAATAAGAAGTTAGGCAAACTTTATATCAGGAATTCTCAACAAGGGAAGCGCGTCCCCCTAGGGGGGCGTAGATAGCTGTCAATATAATGTAACTTTCAAAAAAATATAATAAATTATTTCGATAAAAACGACGAATGAAGTAAGTTGTAGTTTATTTTGTCTAACTAAATTACTTATTAGCCTAAAGTGTCTACTGAACTACGAGTATATACCTGTGTAATATACGTGTGTAATATATATGTGTGGTCTAAGAAAATGTCTATTGGCTTAGTTTGTTAACAACTACTAAAAATAGATAATAATTTTGTTAAAATAGTTTGCGTTTTTGTTCATGAAGCTATGGGGCATGCCAATATTATAATTTTATAGTCTCAGCTTACTAAAAAGAATGTTGGGAAACCTTAATTTATAATTTGTGTAAACTTTGTTTTGCATTCCCAGATGAATCAACAGTGCTCCTAGTGGTAAGGCTTACCTATTAATTACCAGTTACGGCTCTCCAAAACAAATCTGGCATGGTTTCATATAATGAGAAGAGAAGAGACGAATCCAAATAGGAAAGTTTCGGGTATAAATAAGGATGAACGCGCAAAAATGATGGATGAAAAATATGGATGGATATCAGGTATTTTTAATTTTTATATTTTTTATATTGACGAGCAGGCGGCCCACCTGATGGTAAGTGGTAACCGCCGCTCATGGACTTTAGCAACACCAGGGGCATAGCCAATCTATCGCCTACCGCAAGTTAAGTACTCTTCTCAAGCCTCGTTTAAAGAGGGACATGTCGTAGCGCCGGAGAAACACCGTAGCAGGTAGGTCATTCCAGAGCTTACACGTACGTGGTAGAAAAGAACGCTGAAAACGAACTGTGTTTGCCGAAATCGTTTCCAAGTGGTATGGATGAACCCTACCATGACGTCTCGTAGTTCAGTGGTAAAATAGTAATGTTGTTACCACCTCAAACAGCTCCTCTGAGCACTCCTCATTGTAGAGCTGATAGAGCACACAGAGAGACCCGAAGTCTTTTTGCCGCTACAACGACTCTAGACCCTCCGTGAGATCTGGATCATCGACAAATCGAATAGCACACCTTTGCAGTGAGTCAAGTGGGTCGAGTTGGTACTTAGGCGCACCTGCCCAGAGATGTGAGCAGTACTCCATATGAGGGTGGACCTGTGCTTTATATAGCACAAGTCGTTGCCTTGGCGTAAAGTACCGTTTGGTTTTGTTCAGGACGCCTAGTTATTACTCGCCAATTTGGCTTTGTCCTAAAACAAAAAATGACAAAATAAAATGACTCCCGAACTGGACTTTGATAGAGATGTATGTGACGAGGATCCCAATGCTCTTGGAGACCGGGATAGTTGCCCCTTGGAACTGGGGTGCCACGACAAATGCGTCTTTCTTTGCAGTGAACGCGCAAACCTGTGTCTTCATGGAGTTGAATTGAACTATGTTCTTTTCACCCCATTCCGAGGCCTGCCCAAGAGAGCGCTCGACTTCAGACAAAAGTTCGGTCTGTCTCTCTTCCAGCATGTTCTGAGGGGCTTTCTGACGGCCGGTATATTGCGCATCCCCTATACCATCAGCCGCATAGCAAAGTATATTCTCTATTGAGAGCAAGTCATTGATATGCAAGATGAACAGTATTGGGGCTAGCACCGAACCTTGTGGTACGCCAGTATTAACTCCCAAAGCATCGGATTAGCAGGCGTCTACTACGACTTTGATGCTCCGACCATCTAGGAAGCTGGCGATCCATTTGCAAAGTCCCTCAGGGATTCCGTAAGATGGTAACTTTGATAGAAGGGCCCTATGCCAGACCCTGTCGAACGCCTTCGCGATGTACCCTACTTTGCAGGGAATGCACAAACCTAAAAAAAAACAAACCAAGTTGTTGATTTGAGTACTACACAAAATGGAGACGTAAGATTAGGCATTGTCAAACATTTATTTAAATTGCATTATTAAACCTTGGATTACCGCTATAATAACTATTCTTACTAATACTATAAATGAGAAAGTACATTTGATTGATTGTTTATTTGCTACGCTTTCACCCAATAACAACTTAACCGATCGTCATTACATTTTATTGCATACATATAGATCGGAATCCATAAATGAACACAGGGTACTTTTTATGGATGGATTGTGGATAGCAATTTTTGCAAATTGTATGTAGCTTTAAATTTTATTACAGAGAGTAACATTGAAAACCTTTATAACAGTAAAAAAAATGCATGCCTCACCAGGCCGCTAAAGCACAAATTCTAACTAAGCAAACTTACTAAGTTAGCTACTGTTAATACCATATTACTAACATTATTGTGGAAAACCATGACTTTACCACAATTAACTTTGGTAAGGTCCTTTCACAAGAAGTGATAGCCTATTGGTAAAACTAGGACTATAAATACTGTGGTATCGAGTTCAATACCCAATACAAGGTCCATTTCGAGACGGCTCGTGAAGTCTGCCAACCTGCACTGGGCCAACTCGGTGGATTATGGCCTAATTCCTGTCACTATGAACCCGTGCCCAATAGCGGGACAAAAAAAGGATTGAGAAAAGGCTTTTCTTATACTCTCTCTTCTCGGTTTTTTCATATACTTATATATATTTATATATTTACGCTGAGCGCTTTTTTTTTCTTAAGCAAGCAAGCCCGTTTTGGATACTTTTCCCAAACGGGTTAAAGAATATGCTGAAATGTTATCCCCACTTGCTAAGTCCCTATTTGCTTTACAGATTACCTTTATACAGATAGGCTGTAGGTAAATTTCTCCATCCCAATAAGTATTGGTCGCTATTTCTTGTGCATATTTGGCACCTTATTTTTCTGGCTTGGGCCTGGGGCTTTGCAACCGATCTTAACCTTATATCTGACTAAGGGCAAGATATATTGACAGGTGGCTTCTTGAATATTCTCCTATTTTATGTAATTCAGTAAAAACTCTAAAGTTTAAATTCTATATTTTTTCTCCACTATCACTTTAAACAAGCAAACTTTAAGTCATCAAATAGTTTGCTACAAACTATCTGCTTTCTGTGAACGCATCCCAATTCACATTCGAGTCTGCAATAAGTTTCTGTACTTAATTCTTAAAGAAAAATCGCGTGGGTTGCCATTATAAATTGGAGGGATCTGAGCAAAAAATACTAGAGTTAGATACGGTATCTTATTTATTGGGCGTTTTCAGAGATGTATATTGCGGTCAGTTTTAGTACGCGCTCGTGCAATATTTTGTACAATTGATTGCTATTTTGCTTGATACGTTTTACTGTGACGTATAGCGAATGTACCCACGGTATAAGTCGAGTATCGACCTCACGTTTATATGTTGTATTATTTGTGTTAAAATAATGTCAATTATGGTCTACTATAAGTTCTAATTATCAATATTACAAATCACAAATTTATAACTTACTAGCCTTTTCCCACGGCCCCGCCGCATCCAAAAGCTAGTTTTGAAGTTATACCTCAGGTTTCCGATATTGTAGCAGGATAAAATGTATACCTACCAGTTTGTAAGTCTAATCAAAAGCTATCAAATAAAAAAAAGTTGCATTAAAATCCGTTCTGTAGTTTTTGCGTGATGCGCGAACGAATAAACAGATAAACAGACAAAAAATCTAAAAAAATAATTGTTTTGCATCCAGACATACCTATATAGCATAATACAGTAATTTTTGTGAAGTGTCTTAAATGTCAAAGACATAGCTCTGTTACAGCTTTATAATAGTAGCTTTTGCTCGCAGCTCCGCCGCAGCCAAAAGCTAGCTTTTTCAATTATACCTCAGGTTCCCGATATTGTAGCGGGATAAAATGTATACAACTTTTTAAGTCTAACTAAGAGCTATCAAATAAAAAATATTGCATCAAAATCCGTTCAGTAGTTTTTGCGTGATGCGCAAACGAACAAACAGACAAAAAATCTAAAAAAAAATTGTTTAGTGTTTAGACACGCCTATATAGCCTAATACAGTAATTTTTTGTCAAATATCTTAAATGTACAGACACAGCTCTGTTACAGCTTTATAATAGTATAGATTATACATATAATTATCCTGTACATTATTTCATATTACGCGGGTAATAGTAAGCAGTTACCGTAGCCTATAAAAGCTAGCAATATCAGATGCATCACTCGAGCATTGCCAACTCCAAAGGCAATACGAGATAGAAAGGAAGGATAATAAGGAGGGGATAAACAAGAGGAGACCTTTGAGCCTCCAGCGCTCATGATCAATCATCATCCTCCTAAGCGACTGGACCTATTTTGTCTATTTGTTAAAGCGGTTAAAAAACCGCATACATTTACAAGTATAAACTACTATTTATGAGCATACAATTTATAATAGGCTAATTTATCACTTTGAACAAGTCGTAAGGTTTTTACTCGCTTGGCTGTCACAAGGCTTGTTAGTAAAGTTTTTGTTAGTATAACGCCGGAAAATGAGATATAAATCATCGCAAACTTGCCAGAGTTCTAATTTAACAAATATATCACGTTATTTACCTTTTTTTTTCTTTTTTTTATGTGGGCAAAAATGTCCTACCGCACACCCCGCTGCCCTGGGAGACAACGGGGTAGTGTGGGGCTCTCACCCACTAAAAAACCCACCGTGCGCCTCCACCCGCCCGTGCTACGGCGGATCATGGGTACCGCGTCGTTTCGACCGCGATCCGCAGGCGGCAGCCCCTTTCGGGCACCCTCTCTTGAGCGACGCCTCGCGCACTTGGGCGTCGCACCTTCGCGGTAGGATACTCCCCGACCTCACCGTCCGCAGCCTCGGCTAGGGCGGCATCAAGCGCAGGTAAGCTCGCGCACGCCGCCGCGTGCGCCGGCGGCGAATCGGGTCCGCGAAGGAGGATTCCTACCGGGCCCTCTCCACCACCTCCTTCCGCGAGATGACAGCCTCGCAGAAGGCGGCGACAGCGGTCTAGGCCCTGTCACTGCCAACCATCGCTCGCGCAACGGCCGGCAGCGACAGGTCCACGCCTATGACTGAAACGAGTTCCCGGCGCTGCACATCCCAGGCCGGGCACGACTCGAGCGTGTGCTGCGCTGAGTCCTCGTCGCAGCCGCAGTGGTGACAGCCTGGGGTCGTCTCCCTCCTAGCGATCATGTGCAGGTATTTGCCGAAGCAACCATGCCCCGATAAAACCTGCACCAACCGGAAGGTGAGGACCCCGTGCTGCCGCCCTGCCCATTCTTCCAAGATCGGCTGGAGCACCCGCACGGTCGGCGAGCACCTCCGCCTCCAGATCCCACGGGGGGGTTCCGGCCAACGCGCAGGCTGCATCGGTCGAGACCGTGCGGTACCCGCGTATTGCCCTGACCGCTACGACCCTCTGTGGACGCCACAGAAGGGCCCTATTGCGAGCGGCCAGGGACTCCGCCCACACGAGCGCGCCGTACAGTGCCATCGACCGTACTACCCCCGCGTAGATTCGTCGACACACGAGACTCGGTCCGCCCAAATTCGGCATCAGTCGCCCGAGGGCGGACGCCGTGCTGACGAGCTTTGGCGCAAGACGGCGGAAGTGCTCGTCAAAGTGCCACCGTCCATCCAATACCAGGCCCAGATATTTGATGTGGGCCTGGATTGGGAAGCCCACACCGTTGACCGTTATCGAGGCGCTGGCGGGCGGGCCCCGTCGGCGCCCATGGAAGAATAGGGCCTCCGACTTTTCAAGGGCCACCCTAAGCCACAGCGCCTCGATCCGCCTGACCACCTCCGCGGTACCTGAGGTGGCCAGAGTTGCCGCCTCCTCGAGGGTCCAGCCCCGGGCTGTGACGAGCGTATCGTCTGCGTAGCAAATTACGCCCAGCCCGAGGGGGAGCCGGCCACGGAGGAACCAGTCGTAGCCGATGTCCCACAGGAGCAGCCCAAGAATCGAACCCTGCGGGACGCCGCACGACATAGCCCTCCTTACAACGTCCCCTTCCCGGTCCACGAAGAGGACGCTGCGGCCGTCGAGGTAGTCTGCTACCATCCGCCTTAGGTAGAGGGGCACTCCATGGTACCGGAGTGCCTCCTTGATGCAGCCGAATGGCAGACTATTGAAGGCGTTGGCGATGTCGAGCGACACCGCCAACAGCACATCCCTCTAGGTGACGGCCTCCGCAGCTGCGGCCTTCAGGCGCAGAATGGCGTCGACCTCACATTATTTACCTTATGTAACTTAATCACACTATAGGGGTACAGTGGTGCTACTGGGAATTCTCTAATGTAAAGACCCATTGAGCAATGCCAGTGGTTCACCTACTGATAAGTGGTAACTGCCACTAATGGACGTTATCACCGCCAATCAACTCTAAGAAGAATATTTTAAAGCTTGTTTCCTTACCACAAGAAGTGTATTTCAAGTTCTATAGGTATTTATTTCTTTTTTAAATTACGTGAGTATCGAATAAGCATACGGCCCACCAGCGGTTACGGTAGCCTATAGACACTAGCAACACCTCATTACTCGCGCGTCGCCATCTCTAAGGAAAGGGATAGAAGGTGGATAGGAAGGATAATAAGGAGTGGATAGGGAGGGGGTTTGGGCCTCCAGCGCTCTCGCTCACCATACGAAACACAACGGTAGAAGTAACTACTGTTGTTATACGCTGATCTTTTGTGAGAGGGTGGAATTTCTCCGATCGAGCCAGCCCATTCGTGCTAGGATAAGCAAGGCTCTACCACTTGAAGCAGTAGAAAAAGCGCTGAAAATTTCTACGAAGAGATCGTTTCCAGCTGGTAGATACAAAAATATATTTTACTCTTGTTCTTAAGACAACATACCTCCCTGTAAGAGACAATAATCTACACGCAGACTTAGAACAAGCAATCGTGGGTTACACATAGAATTGTTCTTAGTGGGGATTGACCACACAGGCATAGGAATTCGGTATCTAAACCACTCCAACATCTGTGCAGTTTTATTAATACTCGTAACTAACTGCTACCCGCGACATCATCCACGTGAAATTCAGTTATTTTCTTTTTTAGGGATCCCCTGCCTATTTTTCTAAAAAAGATATAGTTTAAGAAACTAAAAAAAACACGCATAGTTACTACGAACTAAAATACAAAATAATCATTGTAAAAAAGCGTGGGGTGGGTTTTACTATAATCTTAATAAACATTTTTTTTTATCTAATTGATTATTAAGATTTTTAAACTAAAATTAATTTCTTCTTTAGTCCGTTACATACCTACATAGATACAGGCGAAGCTAATACTCGTAAAAGCGTGTTATAAAGTAACCTAATGGACTCCTTATAACATCAGCTACCAGAAACTCCCGTCAAAATCTGTTCAGCCTTTTCGAAGAATAGCCTGTACAAAGAGACAGACAGACAAAAAAGTTCAAAAAATGGTATTATGCTGTAAGTAACATATATACTTTCATATGTATTAAGTGGAAAGCTGTTATTCAAACATTGCAGACAGACACTTCATTTTTATTCATTTGTATAGATGGTCATAATATTTATAGTCTAAGTTTGTTATTTTTAATAAAAAACGTTCCATTATATTAATTCTATGGAAATACTTTAATAATACAAGCATTCTACTATAAAGTCACAACAAGAGTAATAAAACTAAGTCATTCTACAGAATTGATCTTACTCGTGCTCTTGAGGATACTAAAGTTTATAAGTTAACAAATTAAATAATAAACGAAATCCCTAAAAGTATTCGCGTTTATAATTAAATTATTATTTAAGCATTTATATATATGTCCGTGTGGTGATGGACTAAGAATACAAGTGTCACTACCCCATCCTTTTCCGCGGGTGTCGTACAAGGCGACTAAGGGAAGTAAGCAATTACCACCCATTGCATTACTGGTGGGCTTGGTACCAAGTGAGAGTACTCACTTGCTATCATGCCCGAACGGGTCGGTACCACCGTCTCCTGTGTGACCAGTCATGAAGCACGTCAGTGTGTTTTGGCTGTAACAGAACATAGCCGTTTATACTTTATCATTTCATATATGAGAAATTAAATGGTGCTTAGCGGCTTGACAATACTCAAGGTATAGTTGAGTCCATGAGTGACGGTTACCACTTACCATCAGGTGGGCCGTGAGTCGTCAGCCGTCAAGCCAATAAAAAAAATTGTACCTACTATGGTGAATTCTCTTGTTGTTATGGCATATAGTGAGCCTTGCTATTATAATTTTTTTTTGTTAAGGCGGGAAAAAATGTTCCTAACCTCCCTCCCTATCGATCGGAACAACGACCAGGGTAGTGTGGGGCCTGCACCCACAAAAGAAACCCGCCGTGCGCCGTCTCTCCGCCATTATTGGCGGGCCACTGGAACTATGTTACATTCCTTCGGTGGTCTCGAATGTTACACCTTATGAAATCAAACTACCTTTACGGAATCTATCGCGTTTACTACTTGATTTTTTTGCTATACCGATATTTCGAATACTTTGTAAGAACTGTACTGAGATGTTGGACGTCCAGTGGTTGATCTATTGCTACAACAGATTAGTCTTCTATGTTATAATCAATAGTTTAAGAGATATTTTCAACGACTCTTAAAGTACAAATTATAATTTGTGAATAAGGAAAAAGAGTATTTTAGTACAGGCGGGAATCGAACCTGCGTCCCTTTCTATCCGGGGAAGAGCTCTAATCCACTGAGCTACAGTACTATCTTTTAGACATACCCAATCTCCTTATCACATTTGTCTTAACGACCAAACGCCCTCTATCGGAACGCATTTACATGCAATCCAATATAGCAAGTTTGATTTTGCAATTAAAATTCATACTATTTGAAGGCGTGATTTTTTTAAACATTTTGATATATATTTTTAGCACTTGACATACTCAGCTACTCTTAAAGTACAAATTATAATTTGTGAATAAGGAAAAAGAGTATTTTAGTCCAGGCGGGAATCGAACCTGCGTCCCTTCCTATCCGGGGAAGTGCTCTAATCCACTGAGCTACAGTACTATCTTTTAGATATACCCAATCTCCTTATCACATTTGTCTTAACGACCAAACGTCCTCTATCGGAACGCATTTACATGCAATCCAATATAGTAAGTTTATTATCAAACTTACTATATTTACGATAGAGGGCGTTAGGTAGGTGCTACTTCAGAGGTGGTTCCATTTAAATTTTATCAAAATCGGTTGAGCGGTTTATAAAAAATAAACTAAAATCTAAACAATAAATTATTTTTAAATAAAAGAGTTCAAAATGTTTTAACGATTGTATGCCACACGCTTTTTTCATTGTTAAGGACATAATATGTCCCTGAAAAAAATAAAAATCCTTGATATTTAAGTCATTATAACACATATTATGTTATAATGACTTAAATTTCAAGGATTTTTTATCTGAAATTTGAACCAAAACAACTTTGAAATGTTTTCTTTAAGCTCATTATGTTGAGGCGCAAGAAAATATGTTGAAGAAAGGATGTTCCTGGGCAATCTCCGCTACAACATAAATGTTCTCTTAATCGTAGTTTGAGAGTAATTGCGCGTGAAAACATTTACTAAAACATTGTTTAAGAGCTTTTCACAACAACGTACAGACTGGAAGAGCTCTGTACTGTATATAATCTAATGAAATACGCGTACACACTCTGAAATATTTCAAAGCAGATAACGTTAATCTCTCGTAGCTAACCCGTTGTCCTAGGCGAGCGACGCGACGTATTGTGACTAATACTTTAATCGTGTTTCGTCGCATTCATATTAGGCGACAACGTAGGCCATAAGTCCATACAACGTCTATTTGATATTTTTATGTCGCGTCGCGTTGCGTCGTATTACCGCGTTTGTCGTTCACCTAGGACAACGGGCAAAACAGTAAAGATATTGATACAATAAACACAAAGTGAAAAATGTGAAATCGAAAATAACAGTCAGGAGCAGGATTTGAACCTGCATCTTCTGGATACCGTCCAGATGCTTTACCAATTCAGCCATCCTGACAATTGCTCCTGACTGCTAATTTCGATAACACATCATACTTAACGTCTTTGGGTGACGCCTGCGCCATCTGTCGGAAGCATTTTCATACATTATACCGACCAGGTAAACTTAATTTTACAATTAAGATTTTACCTAATAATGACGCAAACCCTTTAAATATTTAGATATTTTTATATATATTTTTAGCATTTGACATGCTTAGCACTATACATTAAACACATTCACATTCGATTTCACATTTTTCACTTTGTGTTTAATGTATAGTGCTAAGCATGTCAAATGCTAAAAATATATATAAAAATATCTAAATATTGATACAATGTTTAACCGACTCCGAACAGGCTAAGTTATTCAATTACTCGGAATATTAATGTTCAGCTATAATATTAGCTAGAATAATGGGCTTCAATGATTTTATTTTTCGATTTTTTGAGATGCTATGATGTGATTCCTTCACCATTTTCGTAAAGAACATCAGCTTGTTGCAATACATTTATTTATTTGAAGTAATAAACTTACTAGTGGTAGAATCTTGCTTATCCCAGCAAGAAAGGGCCGGCTCAGTCGGGGAAGTACCGTCCTCTCACAAAAGATCAGCGTGAACCAATAGTAGTGGTACCTACTGTTGTGTTTGGTATGGTGAGTGAGAGTGCCAGGGCTCGAACTCCTTCCCTATCCTCTCCTTAGCATCCTACATATTCCCTTCGTAATATACTGCCTATCACTTTCCTTGGAGATGGCAACGCGTAAGTGATGTCTATAGCCTGCGTTACACCGCTTTCCATAAACCCCCCGTATGCTAATTCGCCACCCACGTAGTTTAAGAAAAAAATTAGAAACCTAAAATATTATCTATATTAAGATCTAGGCCCTTAAGAACTTTTACATTAAGATAATATATTTAAGTACTTTTCTATCAACGCTAAGTACATTCAAACGAGTGACGTATATTTAATACTACACAAATGGCCGAGTGGCTTAGATACTCACCTCCTGTTTCTAGTGCTGTGGGTTCGATTCTCACAAGGATTTTTTTAAGGGATAGTAGTGGCAGAGCCTTGCTTATCCCAACACGAATGGGCCGGCTCGATCGGGGAAGCACCACCCTCTCACAGAAGATCAACGTATAACAATGTTAGTTACGTCTACCGTTCTGTTTGGTATAGTGAGTGAGAGCGCCGAAGGCCCAAACCTCCTCCCCATCTTCTCCTTATTATCCTTCCTATCCACCTCCTATCCCTTCTTGAAGATGGCGACGCGCGAGTGATACCTCTGGCGTTGCTAGCGTCTATAGGCTACGGTAACCGCTTTCCATAAGGTGGGCCGTATGCTTGTGCGCTACCCCACTTGGTTAGTATAAAAAAACTAGACGTCACAGGACGTCTAGCAGATGTGAAAACATCGAAATTATTTTGTAGAAATAAAATGATCATAACTTGACAAAGTGGAGTACTTTCAAGACGAATCAAACAAGTATAAACTTGATAGGGTTGCGTAGTTTCATGACAGAGTTACTGAGTCACCTTCCAGCTCCATCGTCGGAACCTGGGTACCATCTAGAGACAAAGTACTCATCAAGACAAATCATACGAGCCCAAACTCGATGGAGTTATGTCATTTTATAACGGAATTCCTATGGCCACCTTCTAGCTTCATCATCAGACCCTGGATACCATCTAAAGACAAAGTACTCGTCAAGACGAATCAAATGATTCCAAACTCAATGGGGTTGCGTCGTTTCATTACAGAGTTACTGTGGTCACCTTACAGCTCCATCATCAGACCCTGAATATTATCTATGACTAAAGTTCTAGTCGGATATTTCAAATGAAATGAGCCCTAATTCGATGGAGTTGCACCATTTAATTACAGAGTTTCGCATGGCCACCTTCCAGCTCCATCATCAGACCCTGGATACCATCTAAAGACAAAGTACTCATGAAGACGAATCAAACGTGTCCAAACTCAATGGGATTGCGTCGTTTCATTACAGAGTTACTGTGGCCACCTTCCAACTTCATCATCAGCCCCTGTATACCATCCATCCATCCATCAGCCTTTTAAAGTCCACTGCTGGACATAGGCCTCCCCAAGAATGGGGGATAGTGCCGTAATCGCCACGCTTGGCAGGCGGGTTGGCGATCGCAGTGGATGTTGTTAATACCATCCCTATACCATCATACCCTGGAAACCATCTAGACACAAAGTACTCGGCAAGACGAATCATACGAGCCCAAACTCGATGGGGTTACGCCGTTTCATTATAGAGTTCCTATGTCCACCTTCCAGATCCATCATCAGATCAGCTCCATGTCATCATAATATTGCATTGTCACGTTATGTATAAAATTTCTTATCTTCTATAAAACTTCGTGTAAAATTTCAGCTCAATCGGAAACCGGGAAGTGTGTCAAAGGAGAAAGCCCATCACAAAAAAATGCCTGAAATGTACAATAATGAAAAAAACGTACTACAAAACATAAGAAACCCATTATAATATCAATAATTATCAAAAAACTAGGCCAAAGCCAGTTCCAGACATTTTTTAAATTATAGGTTAGGTTATGCTCAAAGATTAATATGCCATAATAAAACAACAATAGGTTATCATTTTTGTTGTTTCATTATTCTTAAAAACAACTAATATCATCATCATCAAGAAACTGTGCAGGAGGATAGATATTGGATTGGTATCACGCTCATGCTAAAAAGTATAAAAGCAATGCAGAATAATAACACGAATAATAATAATAAGACTAAACATTCTGCATTACAGTCTGTCATTAAGGCAAAGGGGATGTGTTTCATTCAGCCACGATACGTTTTCTATTTTGAAAATACTTTGATTTTAATTGATATTGACACGCATATATTATTTTAGTTAGATTTACGGTACATATAGGTTGAATTATATTAAAATAATGATAGAATAATAACGAAGGGAGCAGAGTGTCGAGTAGGCACGTGGAATGTAAGTGGTGGTGTGGAAGATAAGTTTCACGAGCTGGTAACCGTCATTTCGGACAGACAGCTTGATGTGCTCTGTGTAATAGAGACCAAGCGAAAGGGTAGCGACGCCTGTGATCTAGCGGGTTAGCTCTGTGATCTGGTGTACCGCAGAGCGATCGGGCCAGCATGTGAGTGGGGGTGTTGCTGTCCGCTCGCATGGCCTCAGGTGTGAAAGACTACGGAATGTTTGATCCCAGACTTCTATGGGTCCGAATAAAACAAGTGTCACCAGGGTCTTCATGGTCGCAGCTTATGCTCCCGTAGGCTCTTTGGTGGCATCGGATCTAGAGAAGTTCTGGGATAATGTTAGGGAAGTTCTGGATTTGGCAGAAGCTAGTGAACACGTGATCGTATGCGGAGACTTGAATGGATGAGTTGGGACCAAGACTTCGAGGACGTGCTTGGTTCATTTGGTGATAAGAGAGTGAATGATGCAGGTAGGCTCATTGCGGATGTATGTATGGAGAGAAACCTTATTATGTCAAACACATTTTTTCAACATAAGGGCATCCATATGTATACATGGAGAAGGAATGAACAGAAAAGTATGATAGATTTAATTCTGGTAGACAGTCGCCTCCGAAATAAAATTCTGAATACAAGAGCCGACAGGGGTCCCACTGTCGACACGGACCACTATCTCGTTATTGCGAGATTTAGTGGTCTGTTCAGAAAGTGGAGACATTGGCGAGAGCGTGTCCACTTCGGAGGGCTTGAAAGAATAAAGATTGAAAAGTTGCAAGAAGAGAGTGTAATAGCAAAGTATGTAGAGGTTGTCCGTGAACGGCTGACAATGGCAAGTCAGCCGGGATCTGACATAGAAGAATGCTGGAGAGTATTGAAAGATAGTATGGTAGATACAGCGAAAGAAGTATATGGATGCTCAAAGAAGCATAGGAAAGTGAAAGGTGATGCATGGTGGGATACGGAAGTAGCAGCTTCCGTAGACCAAAAGAAGAAAACGTGGCTGGACTATGTATGATGCTTCTCAATTTATGTTGGAGCTCAGGAATGGTTCCCAAGGACTGGAGAAGCACAGTCATCGTGAACAAGTACAATAAAAGCGTCGCCACGCTATCAGCTGATTTTACCCTCCCTCCGCATTAGATGTTTCACATCAAAAAGTGATCCACAAATAATTTTGCTGTGTCTGGGTGTACTATGTATTCGTTTTATTGTATGTTTTGTTGACTTTACAAGTCTTCTGTGATAGAGGCTTATACTAGTGCATGTTGTTGTTTTGTAATAAAAATAAATACTACTAATATAAAATAATATCGTCATTGTGAATTCATATCCTTTATTTTACCCTAGCCCCGGCAACCTATTATCGCGGGCGAAAATTCCAACCCTTGAGAATAGGGCTCACAGAAAAGGTTTACGGTAAGTAAACCTCCGCATTTATTTTTCATATCCATAATGAAATAAACAATCGCAACTGAATCACGTATTTACAATATACCTTGTGAAATGTACAATACTAATCTCCGCACTTGATTTTGTCAGCCTTAGACACACTATAATACTATCAAATAAAAGCTTTGAAGTACAAATTCTAATTTGTTAATGAGGAAACAGAGAACTTTAGTGCGAGCGGGAATCGAACCTGCGTCCCTTCCAATCCGGGGAAGTGCTCTAATCTACTGAGCTATCCACTGAGGTCATACCCAATATTATCCTCATCACATTTGTCTTAACAACGTTATGTATGACCGAATACTCGGTACTCGGTATAGCGACGGTTACTATTTTGTATCGGGTGGGCCGTGACCACATAAAATAAAAAGTTTTAGCCCGAGCGGTGTCACGATGCTTGAATTGGCTAAGCATCTGGAACAGTCTTCCAGGAGATGCTGTCCGTGACTATTATTTTTGATATCACATTTTTGCACTTTGTGCTCTGGTAAAAGGTCGAGCACTTCTATTGTATCAATATAAAAATAGTTAAAGTATTGGTTAAAAAAAAACATAGCATATATTCCCCGAAGGGGAGAGGTGTATTCACACCCACGGTTTGCCGGCTATGTGTGAGTCCCATGTAATAGGGGGCGAGCCTATTGCCGTCTACCAGGCACAATTCCAAACTCCGGGATGCTACTGCGAATTTTTCTTTTTATAAAAAAGCTTAATAACACTGCCCAACCCGGGGATCGAACCCGAGGCCTCGTGATCAGCAGTCGCTCACACTACCGCTGCACCATAGAGGCAGTTAAAATCTGTTGTTATTTAACAAACAGCTCCATGGTTAAGGAACACAGTGAATCAATAAAAGGCGAGACTTGAAGAACCTTAGCTGTACCTATAATTCCTGCACTTTACAATATATAGCCTCTTATTGCAGAGCATAAATCCGGTATGAGTTCAGTTTTAGTCAGACAGGTTAGTAGAGGATTTTGAGTTTTTCCATGCAGTGATATCGCTTTCAATAATTCCCGACGTAAAAAACGTCTTTAAGTTTAACTTGTGTATCTGTATGTCTGTCGGTGGCATTGCAGCTTCCAAACGACTGAACGGATTTTAATTTAGTTTGTTTAATGTTGTCACATACATTAAAATCAATTGATATTATATTCCACAAGCTATTCTGCATGGACCTCAATTAAATCACTAAAATATAATTCCTTCACTCTACGGTACAATTAACTCTATGCAATAACTATTTTACGAGAACCTAACATTTTTTCGAGATAAAGAGTATCCTATGTTAGTCCAGATATTAATCTATCTGTGTGTCAACTATTATCTAAATTTTTCCACCGTTTTTGTGTGATTAAATGACAAATATTCGAACATCCAAACACACAAGAAGAACCGAAGTCTACGTGGATGGAGTCACGATCAAAATCTATCTAATCTAATATACAAAATTCTTGTGTCACAGTGCTCGTCGCTATTCTCCCCCGAAACGGCTTGACCGATTTTTATGAAATGTTGTGTGTATTCAATAGGTCTGAGCATAGGATGTAAGCTACTTTTCATACCCCTAAGTGGTAAGGTTGGTCCACCCCAAAACTTATTTTTATTTTGTGGACAAAATTTTTATTTTTTCTTTTTTATGATTTGGCATTAAACAATACATACAACCCTACATTTTCATCCTTCTACTGCCAACCCCTATTTTTTAATAGCGATATTAGTACTTTAATAATTTTCATTGCAAAATATTCACAAAAAAAATAATATGACGGTACGAAGTTCGCCGGGTGAGCTAGTTCTTCTATAAAATTAACATTAAGCAACTCCAGAGTTACGGTTGGTTACGTAAGTAAGTATACAGTACAGCGCCGGTGGACATAGAATTTCCGTGGGAACAACATGGAGATTTTCGTGTAACCATCATCCGAATGGTGGCGACGTGTTACGCCACCTGTCACGTCTCATTTTCACGGAGAACAAAAGGGCGATCGGAAGAACGTTTTTTATTACAAGTGCCATTGTCTTTGCCTACCTAAACAGGCGGGATTATATGTATGTGGCGGCGATTTAAATTTGGTTTCGGTATTATTAAAATCCAAGATCAAGCAACCACTTACCATTCGACCTGTGGCTCTGGCCACTCTTAGCAATACTAAATATATTCTGATATTAATTTTTTTATCTTCTGTTTTCAAGCATGACATAATTATAGTAAGTACCTACACTTGTGTACTACAAGTGTACTTACTATGTTGTATATAACGAAAACTCCTAAAATGTATTTTTTGAAATAAAACTACGTTTACGGAATCTATCGCGTTTACTTGATTTTACTCCTATCCCGACGTTTCGAATACTTTACAGCATTCATGATCACGGGTGGACTTAGATAATAGACGTCCAAGGTTGATATGTTATTTCAACGGTTTCATCTACCCACAGTATATGATTTTACAAAATTTTTGGTTTATTTATTTTAACCCACCTAATATTCGTTTAGAAACACAGTGAAAATATCTACTTCAAATGTTTATGCTTACAATGTATGAGACTTTAAATTAGTATATTAAAATGAGTATAATACTCCTCTTTAAATTGTAAAATTTTTGTTTTTATTTAGTGCTCAAAAATTCTACCACAAACTACCAATTACTACCAGTAAGAAGACAATCTTGGTTATTAGTTTATATTATTAAATATATTGATTTTGCCAAAAGCTAAGACTAAGAAGCTACCACCGGATCGGAACGCGGCCTGACTGAGAAAGATCCGGCCAGAAAACTCAGTAGGCAACAACTGTTATGGATTATTAAATTTTGTACGGAATTACTGAGATCTAATAAGGTTTAAATTTTAAATTTTTTATAAAAGGCAAAAACTAATCACTACTGTGGGTTTTATCTACACAATAAGCGCTAACTGTGTCTTGCAATCTTGTGGTGTGCCTTCTTGTATTCTGTTTGGTGAGGCCTATCACAGGATTCCAGCTTGATGGTAAGACCCAGCCGTCTTCTCTATTGAAATTGGGATGTTTCTTAATTTCAATAGCCTCACGTATCATTCTAGGGCGATATCGATGTTCTTTTGCGAGGATTTGAGGTTTGTCAAACCTAATGTAATGGCGGGTGTGGTCCTGTGTGTGCTCACAAATTGCAGACTTTATATAGCGACTGTGCTTCACATCAGCTATGTGTTCTTTGATCCGAGTTGTTATGGATCTCTTTGTTTGCCCAATGTAGGAGAGACCACAATCACAATCCAGCTTGTATACTCCTGCATCCTGTAAGGGTATATGGCACTTGACTGGTGGTAAAAATTGACTAATTCTTTTGAGTGGCTTATAGTAGGTTTTAATTGAAGCTTTTTTAAGAATGTAGCCAATCTTGTCAGTGACTCCTTTAACATAGGGCAGGACTGCAGGGAGGCGCTCAACTGTGGGTGGCTTCACTCGGTTTCTGTGACGGCGTCGTGGAACCTGCAGCTTATTTGCATGTAAAACTTTCTTTACATGCTGCAACTCTCCAGCCAGGTGTTCTTCATCACAGATTCCTTGTGCTCTCTGAAACAAAGATTTAGACACGGTAGCCAACTGTGAAGGATGGTGGTGAGACTCTCCATTCAGGTACTTATCGGTATGGGTTTTCTTTCGATACACTGTATGACTCAAGGTGTTGTTGGGGTTACGGATTACCATAACATCTAAGAAAGCTAAAGAGTTATTTGACTCCAGTTCCATAGTGAATTGAATTTTAGGATTAATGGAGTTCAGATGGTTTAGGAATACGGTTACTTTATCAGATGGTAATATAGTAAAAGTGTCATCTACGTACCGCTTGTAGAAACGGGGGACCACAGGTGAGGTTTTTAGGGCAGTCTCCTCGAAGTCTTCCATAAATATGTCGGCAACAACGGGAGAGACTGGCGAACCCATGGCCACTCCGTCCACTTGCTTGTAGAAGCCATCATTCCACATAATGTAGCCGGATGTGAGGCAGTACTTTAACAGTTCAGCGTATTCCATAGGTATGTTGTTCTCTGATAGTTTCTTAGATACAATTCTGATGCAGTCTTCCACAGGTAAGCAGGTAAAAAGTGACTGGACATCAAAACTCACCATAGTTTCATTGTTAGCGAGATGAAGGTGTTTAATCTCACTTACAAAATGGTATGAGTCCTTTATGAACGCATCTGTGTGTCCTCGGAGTTGTGAGAGAACTTTGGCCAGTAGCTGAGCGACTTTATTAGTAGGTGAGTCGATCTGACTTACAATAGGTCGTAGTGGTGCGTTCGGTTTGTGTATCTTAGGCAACCCATACATTGGGCAAACAAAGAGATCCATAACAACTCGGATCAAAGAACACATAGCTGATGTGAAGCACAGTCGCTATACAAAGTCTGCAATTTGTGAGCACACACAGGACCACACCCGCCATTACATTAGGTTTGACAAACCTCAAATCCTCGCAAAATAACATCGATATCGCCCTAGAATGATACGTGAGGCTATTGAAATTAAGAAACATCCCAATTTCAATAGAGAAGACGGCTGGGTCTTACCATCAAGCTGGAATCCTGTGATAGGCCTCACCAAACAGAATACAAGAAGGCACACCACAAGATTGCAAGACACAGTTAGCGCTTATTGTGTAGATAAAACCCACAGTAGTGATTAGTTTTTGCCTTTTATAAAAAATTTAAAATTTAAACCTTATTAGATCTCAGTAATTCCGTACAAAATTTAATAATCCATAACAGTTGTTGCCTACTGAGTTTTCTGGCCGAATCTTTCTCAGTCAGGCCGCGTTCCGATCCGGTGGTAGCTTCTTAGTCTTAGCTTTTGGCAAAATCAATATATTTAATAATATAAACTAATAAGCAAGATTGTCTTCTTACTGGTAGTAATTGGTAGTTTGTGGTAGAATTTTTGAGCACTAAATAAAAACAAAAATTTTACAATTTAAAGAGGAGTATTATACTCATTTTAGTATACTAATTTAAAGTCTCATACATTGTAAGCATAAACATTTAAAGTAGATATTTTCACTGTGTTTCTAAACGAATATTAGGTGGGTTAAAATAAATAAACCAAAAATTTTGTAAAATCATATACTGTGGGTAGATGAAACCGTTGAAATAACATATCAACCTTGGACGTCTATCATCTAAGTCCACCCGTGATCATGAATGCTGTAAAGTATTCGAAACGTCGGGATAGGAGTAAAATCAAGTAAACGCGATAGATTCCGTAAACGTAGTTTTATTTCAAAATGTGTAACATTCGCGTAAATATCAGAAAGTATTACTCCTAAAATGTATTATTAAACATTTGGTTGCTATTCAAGGTTTTTTTCGAACATAACAACGTTAAAATCTAACAATGAGCAGGTCACAAACTCATCTGCTGACGTTTGAAGCGAAAAAATACACACATATTCAGTTCAATGATCCTGAAATACAAAGATTAATGTCCATATTAATTGTCTCACCGACTGTACTGTAGATAACGAACACTCTATACAAAAACGGCAATTTATTATCCTCGTTCACAAACGAGATAGACATATAACTTTTTAGGAGAGAATGAGATGGATTCATGAGGAATATGTATGTTTTTGTACCTTTTATTAATTACTATATACTGCTCGTGGCGAAGCCGTCTGGACCTTAGGATTGGGAATTGGGATTGAAATAATATAAATACGTCACTCTAAGGCGCATTATATATCTCTATGCAAAAATAAAGAAGTGTTAAACTAGAAGTCCAAGGACTGCAAAGGCAGTGGAGTTCGATCCTCGGTCTGCGGTCCAGACCTCGAAAAGTAACCTCTAACTTTTCGAGTTTTTTCGAAATTGCGTGAATGTCTACAAATTATCGCTGCTCGGTGAAGGAAAACGAGAGTAAGAAAACCTCCATGGATGAGAAATGTTCTTGATGGGTTGCGATGTTGAATTGTCCCACTCCTTCTCCACCCATGGGAGTCGTAAGAGCCGCTGAGGGAATACCGGGGGAGTGGGCAGCAGCACTCCCCTCGAGTATTAACAACATCCACTGTGATCGCGATTACGGCACTATCCTCCATATGAGCGAAACAGCACAGTACCGCTCGTTGTGGCGTTCTCTTGGGTAGGCCTATGTCCAACAGTGGACGTCGAAAGATTGATGGATGGATGGATGGATGGATGGATGGATCGGTTGCGATGACTGCTACCCCGCCTTGCGGCTTCCTGGTCGATTATGGCCCATTCCCTCTCACGATGATAAGATACCCATGACAGAAAAAGGGTTAAAAATGCAACAATTGTTATCTCAATTTATTTTTATTGCTAATTTTTTTTTATTGTTAACAATGGCAGATGACCCACGGCCTACTTGATGGTAAATGGCAACCGTCACTCATGGACTCAACTATACCGAAAGTATTGTCAAGCTACAGCGCACCATTTCATTTCTAAGATATGAAATAACTGTATGAATATTTCCTGACAATATGAAATTTACGCCTTAAAAGCGTAACAAAAACAAACACACTTACGCGTTTTATTATAATATTATATTACTGTATTGTAATATAACAGTACGGATTCCAACGCCATTTGTGTACACAACTAAGGCTATAAAAACTGTAATCGCTGTCCAATCAAGATAGTGTTTACTTTATATTGTTAATAATCTGCTCGTAGGCACCTGCCTACATACAACTTCGAGAAAAAGATCAATCAATGAATTTAGTTTGGATGGGCAGCAGAAGCTAAGGAAGTTCTTCTCATTCAAATTCTGCAGTGTCTGAAAACCAGTTTGTGTTTCACCAGACATGAGAAACGGAACATAGACGTGGTCTCTATATGTCGACCTTCTGTCACGGCTTAAAGTCACTCAGCGTCCCATGGAGTGGGCAGCGCTTACTATTTCTCTAAGTAAAACAGGAAGGGCCAACATAACCCGCCGGGTTGGCATGCTGAAGTGGTAATAGGCAAGCCACATCGCTTGACGAAACGAAAAGCTTTGAGGAAAAAATATTCTCGAATTGTGGTGATGTCCGATAGTCCTGTGCCGTTGGATGCTGGCGACTCAGGACTGCTCGTTGTGGTAATCTCTCGGGTAGGTTTATTTCCAGCAGTGGACGTCAAAATAGTGATAGGTGGATAACAAATGGCAATAACAGCTCACCTAATGACGAGTAATAATTTTCATTCATGAGTCTTGAAAATCGCTACCTGCCCTGAGAACGATTATTATGAGTAACATTTTACATATAAGTTTTACGGGAATATTATATGGTGTTATTATATTAATTGAGACCCAAAACTCATTAACCTAGTTAGTCGAAAAAAGTATGTAAGTAATAACTCATATTTCGTTATGGTACACTTAACCAAAAGTAACATTTATTACAGCTATACATGCTATTTTCTAATGCTTTTGCTATTTTTCGTAATTTATTCTAATAGCCGAGCGTAGCAAGTGCCTAAAATGTTTATTAGCTTGTGCCAGTGGTTCTACCTCATGCAACTGCTAGTTGTTTTTTTCTGGTCTGATTCTCGATTTAGTAGTTCAATGTTCTTCGGTGATACGCGAACTAAATGTCATTTTTTTTAATTTTTGTCTTGATTTCATACAACCTTTTTTCCCCGAATATCTAAATATACAGACACAGCTTATCAACGATATAGATCATCTTCCTATACTTATCGCAAACCTTGTTAGGGTTGACTTACGATCTGTTTGGTGATCACCAGTATTTAAGCAGAGTCTTCAGACCTCCGCGTCATAAGATAACAGCCTAAAGTCCAACTGCGATATTATATATGTACTGTGACATATGGAACAGAGACGGTGTCTCTGAATGTTGGCCTTGTTACAAGGCTGAAAGTCGCTCAGCGTGCCATTGAGCGGGCTATTCTCGGTATTTCCCTACGTAATCGAATCCGTAATACGGAGATCCATAAGAGAACAGGAGTGACCGACATAGCCCGCCGTGTTGGCATGCTGAATTAGCAATGGGCAGGCCACATCGCTCGATAAACCGACAACCATTGGGGAAAAATATGAGATCGACCGACGATCTGGTCAAAGCCGCAGGCAGCCTTTGGATGCAGTAAGCACAAAAACGCTCGTTATGGCTCTCTCTTGGGAAGGCCTAAGTCCAGCAGTGAATGTTGAAGGTCTGATGGTTTTATGGATTATTATTTATATTATGTAAACTTTCAAAATCAGTTTTTACCACTAGTCATTTCTAGAATCGATTTATATAGGCTATATAACTACCCACTCTTTCTCAAGAAAATATTTTGAGTGTGCAGGTTCCTCACGATGTTTTCCTTCATCAAACAATTACAAAATGTTAAAAAAACTTTGCTCTCTTGAAGTAAGTTATAATTATACGAGTATACTGTCATTAATATAATGAAACAATTTACTCAACCAAGACAATATTATATTACCGTCATAATAAACTCACTTAGAGAAGGCCTTGAAACTTTTGCTCTACATCATTATAAAGTAAATTAAATTGGAAAAGTATACGAAGATAAATTTTGATGTTGTTTTAGAAATATAATAGGAAGCTCATTACTTTGAACTTTACAAAATAGACAGGTAGCTAAGGTTATTTATTTGTGAAATCAATATTCATTAATTATTAGACAACCATTACGGAAATGGAAGCTGCCTCGTAGTCCAGCGATGGTGTAAGCTGACCTTTAAAACCCCGGGTTCAAATCCCAGCAAAGAATTGTTAAGATTTTCCTTAAAAAGTGAACCTGCTTTCTCAGCGGTCGTATCGGAATACAGTCACATCGGACTAACAAAATGAAGGAACAGAGTGGACTTGTATTTTGCAGACGCTTGTGTACTTGTTTTTTGTATTATCAAAACGAAAACTTTATAGCGCGGCACACATTATCTTCCCGGTATTTAGGGCATATGTATTTTGGTATTATTGTGGATATAAATTGCTAACCGTTGTCACTGGTAATTCTACTAAGAACACCACATCATAGGATAATTTCCTCTAGAAGAACTTGAGCACAGATTTCAGCCTTATAGCATCTTGTTGTGAAATTCTAGTGGTGGAGCCTTGCTTATTCCATCATCAATGGGCCAGCTAGATCGGGAAGTACTTCTCACAGAAACTATGCGTGTCACAACGACAGGTTCTCCTACTGTCGTGTTTGCTGAGTGAGAGCGCTCGAGGCCCAAACCCCTTCCTTATCTTTTCCTTATCATCCAGCCTACCCTATCATTATTATTCTTCCTATCATCTCCTCATTATCCTACGTATTCTATTCTTAGTATCCTGACTATTTTCTCTTTATTATCTTTTTTCTCCACTTGTCCCTTTCCTTGGATGTGGCGACGTGCGAGTGATTTGCTACCCACGTAGTATAAAAAAAAAACCGCCTGGTAGCCGTGTCTTCCATTAAAAAGAACAATTTTTCACCATGCGGTTCCTGTGACTAGGGGTCAAAAAGATCCATGGCGAACACTTCAAACTTTTAATGTAAAGTGGGAACTTGTAATTCAACCCAGCGGCTTCTGATTGGCTTGACCTTTGGCATACTTTACAAGATTTTACATATTCCTCCACATACTGCCTCATACCTGCGAACCAATAACGTTGACGAACTGATCGCAAGGTCGTATCTCTTTTTAGACGACCTGCAGTAGTGGTGTCGTGGAGTTGCCAGAGAATCTCATGGCGCATGGAAATAGGAACCACTAACCTTGGATCGTCCATATCATCCCTGACGTTAGCACCGACCATTACTCCTTAATCCTGTAAAATGCACGATCTGTCTACCGTTTCCTCCATCCATCCATCAGCCTTTTAAAGTCCACTGCTGGACATATGCCTCCCCAAGAATGGGGGAAAGTGCCGTAATCGCCACGTTTGGCAGGCGGGTTGGCGACCGCAGTAAATGTTGTTAATCCTGTGAAGCCATATAAAACCATGCCAAACTAGTAATTACACGCGCTTATGCACACAAATACAAACAAAACCATGCCAAAACGAAGTATCATAAACCACTAGTGTTACCAGATTACGATTTAAAATGCCCCACACGTCGTTATCCTCAAAATCCCTTATTATGTCAGTTATAGGCAATAACTGCATCGTCCCATTGCGCAGAGAGGATCTGCTGTTCAGAGCTTCCCGGGCCAACTTCAGAAAATTTAAGTATAAGTTTTCTAAACTAGGTGCAAGTCTGTAGAAACGTCCAGAATTCCTTTTGCGGATACAACAAATGTCCTAGGTACGCTACCGTTTCTAGCGCATAAAGCACTTAATTCTGTTTGCTCGCAACCTGAATAATGGCCAACGGGTGGAGACTTTTACCAGGTCTTCCAGATGCTGCTTATACGTGTCACAGATTATGAGATCTCTTAAGTCCTGTACGGAATTTGTCAATAAGCCTTTGAAAGGTAGCAGGAGAATTCTTTAGACCTAACGGCGTACGACACAGATCTAAATGTGCCGTCACGCTGTGCACTTTGTGAAATTATCAAGGGTACCCATGACAACGACTACTGCGACGAACCATTCTGACATCTATACTCAGCTTATTTCCCAGCCTATGACTTGAACGATATTTACTTATGCTAAATCTCATTATGATTAGGTAGAGCAGTTATGTTGTAAAAACGTAAAAAGCAAACAAACGCACTTTCGTATTTATAGTACCTATTAGGATAGGATTAATTATTGTTTCTATTTTAACAGTTAAAATGATATAAAATGGTCACTAAAAGCTGTGAATTGTTCCAAATCGCCCTTTATTCGTAATAACCAAAAAAATGGTAATTCTCTGTCTTGTCAAAGCTATAACATAGTATTAGGGATGTAATTTGCATACCAAATGATGGTATATTTTTCGGCGGTATTATACGGTACATTTCCGAGAGTGTGCACAGGAATTATACGACTTAATTTTTCTGCTGCGATCATTTTCGGACGAACGGAGTGGGCTTTTGTTATTCACTTGAAACTTCTCATTTATGCTCAGACTAACAAAAAACAAAGCCACTGCACTGTCAACTAAAAAGTGAAACAGCTTTTTTAAAAACGGGTGCGTGAAGGTGTTGTCAAAAGAAAAAATCTCTATAATAAGGGTAAATTTTTAAAAGTTTTATGCTTAAAACAAAAATTAAGTAAAATTATAAAGTAAGCAAAATCATAAAGAGGGAATATGCGCTGACGACGTATTCATGTACGTAACGTACGTACGAAATCGTCGAGTTATTTGGGGTAATTTTAAATCGTAATCTGGTAACACTAGTGGTTTATGACACTTCGTTTTGTCATGGTTTTGTTTGTATTTGTGTGCATAAGCGCGTGTAATTACTAGTTTGGCATGGTTTTATATAGCTACACAGGATTGTTCGTAGTGATCCGTCCATATTTTTTCATGGTCTGAGTCCACATTAAATTTTTGGCCGCATTACCCTTCATTGTCTACTCTATTTTTTCCCACGGGTTTCATACGAGGCGACTAAGGGAAGTAAGCAATTATCACCCATTACATTACTGGTGGTAGTTTGGTGCCAATGGAAGTACTCGCTTGTTGGGTCGATACTACCATCTTCCATGTGACCGACTGTGACACACCCCCCCGTGTTTTGATTGTAGCGGAAGGCAGCCGTTTGTTCATTCATTTCCAGTCTGAGAAATTATACGGTGAACAGTGGCTTGGCAGTGTTCTTAGTATTGCTGAGTTCATAAGCGCAGTGACCACTTACCATATAGTAAGCTTAGCATCTGCCACCAAAACAGTAAAAAAATATCTTTAATAACATTATAAATATAATTTGATGAGCCTCGTGGCGTAGTCGGTAGTATAACCGACTTCCGTGCACGAGGTCGTGGGTTCGATTCCCACTCAGGACAATTATTTGTGTGATGAACATAGATATTTGTACTGCGTCTGAGTGTTTTCTATCTATTATATGTATGTATTTACAAAAAAAAAGTAGTATATATATTATATCCGTAATCTGGTACCCATAGCATAAGCGTTAAGCTTAGTTTGGGACCAGAGGACGTAGTGTTAAAATGTCCATGAACATTAAAAATAAAAAAATGCGAAATTGAGTTTGTTTGTTTAGTTATGCTTTTACGCCGTAACCACTACAACAATCACCATGAAAGTCTGCACACACGTACCCTGGAGCCCAGAACCGGACATAAGATATTTTTTATCCCAGACAAATGGACAGTCCTGTTGGTATTACTATTTTTGTATAGAGGTAATTAAATCCTAGAGTGACGTATTTATATTCCAAAGTCGACGCGAAAGAAGTCGCTGGCATAAACTAGTTTACAATAAACGTAGCAAAGGATATTTTTACTATTTGTATATATTCTTAATCATAAGCATGTTTTGCCGTATAATTTAACACTAAGTGCGAAAATGTGACAATCAATGAGCAGGATTTAAACCTGCATCTATTGGAATACCGTCCCTGGATTAGCAAAGTATCCGGGACGGTATTTCAGTAGATGCAGGTTCAAATCCTGATCGTGACTTCTATTTTCGATTTCACATTTTCGCACTTTTTTGCTAACATATTTTATCTTTCCATCGTTCTAATGCCTATATTTGTTTGAAAAAATGTACCTAACCGCACACCCTCTTTATAATAGTAATAATAATTCTTCTTTTGACACTGTAAGCCTAATATAAAATAATAGTTCATACATCACAAATAACAATATGACTTTAACCAAGATACAACTATTATGATCTCTGACTCCTAAACTAGGTTCAGGTACCTGTATCTTGGGAAGTCAGACTTTATTGGTTTCTTTATTACTAAATAATGATAATCATGGCTGTTATTTTCGATTTCACATTTTCACACTTTTTGTTCAATAATAAATACTTTGGAAAATCCAAAAGTGCACGCCTCATAATCTTCATTTTTCACAATAAAATTGATTATTTGATAAGTAACTAATAATGTATTGGTCTTACTAAGTAGTTTTCAATAAATCACATAGATAGAGCAAATTTCAAAAAGTACTAATGTGGTTCTCATGTCTTATACGCTATCCAGCCCAAATTTTAAGAAGTACTTCTATATTGGTCTATAGAAGTAGTTCTCACGAAATAAGGTATAGCGCTGGTTTTAGTGTACCACTGTACATCAAGTCGAGTCGAACAATTCAACCACATCGAATCAGACCGTGAAATGGGATAGGGCTCTATTCGTAACTACACTGAAACGTAACAGAAAAAAAAAAGACTAGATTAGTAAAGTATTTCGGTCGTTATCGTGTTAACATACAGTGACATTAACACACGGACGTCCAAGACAGAACTTTTATAAACAGTTTTTTAACTAGTTTAAATAACAAAAATGGCATTAAAAATATCATGAGTGTTAAAAACAGTGTCTTTTCTTGATATTTGTGTGTATATATTATTTTACAAGTGCAATATATAATAAATAGAGACATTTTAAGTTTGAAAAATCAGTTGCTCTCCTTGAAACGAGAGTAGCACCCACCTCAACGCTTTGCTTATGAGCCGTGCAATAATTCCTAGGAATTATAAATGTGAAAGTTTATTAAAAATAATGTTATAACCATGGACATGTAAAAATCTTCGGACATAGTCTCGCTAACACAACATTGTATCGCTCAGAGTCGGCCAGTTTGCTGTACGTACATGCCTACATGCACACATTCACACGTTAGTCAGCCATTGCCCGAGTAAACGTTATCAGAGTCACGTCTACACTGCAAAAAAATATTAAAATACAGCATGTATTGTATGGTGAAATGATGTAAAAACTGTAGTGACCGAAAGAAAAAAAAATCAGGAGTCACATTTCATAGGTAAACGAATAGTTTAATCACTTAGCTCCCTATTTTATACATTAAAATTAATAATTATTCACTAGAACAAAATAATTCAGTATTGCTAATATTCACTAGTGCAAATTACCCGAAATATGGGAGTTTTATAGTTCTATATTTATTACTTTTTTATACTCTGATTTTTTATTTTGTAGAGTAAAATGGTATTTGATTGCCACGTATTGTTAATAGTGTTGTTGTAGTCTGCGTTATCGAAAACAAATTATTCATATTTCTTTTATTATAATGAATTTTCTGGTGGTTTATTAATTTGAATTTGCGTTGGTCAGTAGTATAAGTAGCATGAATTTATTATTGTAGTAGCATTTACAAAATCTAAATTAAAGTAATCATACCTATTGTAATATGTTTTAACGTAATAAAATTGCATTTGCGAGTGTTATTTATGTTCATAAAAAAATCGCATTTAACGAAAGCGACATAAAATAAGGTGGTAGATGCCCACCGTATATTTATATTTGTCTGCTTATTAACATTTTAGTCAAAATGGAAAATAATAAAAGAGAACTTTCTTAATCACTATTTATTTCTGAATTATTATTTGAGAATCTGAGTCTGTTAAATTTACTAAGAATCTTTTTGTTACAATCAATAAGGTGAACCAGTAGCATCATTTTATTTCGTTAGTTTATAACATACTCGATATATCTCAACTACCATTGCAGTGTCAACAACTTTAGCCCGTCAGTAAATAATTATTTAATTTCGGCCATTTTAAAACTTGTTATTTCTTGCGACATGCCCCTTTACCTGTGTCCATACACATTCGCCGGAACAGAACATAAAATAAGCCTAATTAAAAATATAGTGGAAAAATATTTAACAATTCGATTTCACCACATTTCAAAATTAGAGGAAATTACAAGAACCTCTCAATGTAAAAGACAACATTATAAAAAAACTACTCAGCTTATGGGATGTTAGACATTAGGTACTTATAATAAAATAGTAAACAAACATCTTTTTCTTTTACTATATACCTACAGTAGTCACAACGGATCTTTTTGTTTCTGAAGTTGGCTGCAAGACGCTGTGTAGTAGCCATTTTTGTGTCGCAAGGCATGTGCGTCTTTTACAGTTTGCATTAATCGAAAAATATTCGATTATAATTTAACAATTATAATCGATAATTATATAATTCATCGATCGTAAGATGTGGACTCTTCTAAATCTAGATTAAAGCTTATTCACTGAAATCGCTCATATACCTGCTTTTTATTGAATATAAAAAAACCTAAATACTTAGATATGAAAACATTATGATCTCATTCGATTGTTTTGTTAATCAAGTAATAACATTTGAATTGGTCAGCACTTATCGTATGATTCTGTCGAAATTCCCACTTCGCGCTCTGTGCCTAACTACAGAGACGCAAAGATTTGTTGTGACTACTTGTGACTACTATACTCTTTCTTCGTACAGATTTGTGCAGTAAAATAAATAAATACAGTAAAACAGTGTTTTATTGGCTACTATTAACCTTTTCAAATAGTACGGTATATTTTATATACATTCCCAATAAATATTTAGATATTTTTATATATATTTTTAGCATTTGACATGCTTAGCACTATACATTAAACACAAAGTGAAAAATATATATAAAAATATCTAAATATTTATAGGGTTTGCGTCATTATTAGGTAAAATCTTAATTGTAAAATTAAGTTTACCTGGTCGGTATAATGTATGAAAATACTTCCGACAGATGGTGCAGGCGTCACCCAAAGACGTTAAGTATGAATGTGTTATCGAGATTAGCAGTCAGGAGCAAGGGTCACTATGGCTGAATTGGCAAAGCATCTGGACGGTATCCAGGAGATGCAGGTTCGAATCCTGCTCGTGACTGTTATTTTCGATTTCACATTTTTCACTTTGTGTTTAACATTCCCAATAAATTTGTCTGCCAATCTGTATTTGTTAAAGGGTAAATTTGGCTAACATGGTATCCCTAAATTCACACACACATAGATAGCCGCCGCCATAACCTAGCCTCAGTTCTGTCTTAGCGAGACGCAGTCCGTTTCTTATACGTCCATGGTTATAACCAAATTACTAAAATTTAATAGAAGCTAGATGGCTTTATACTGCAGCTATATATTTCTCTATTACATCGGAAAAGATATAACAGTTGATTTTGTTTTCATCACTTTTTGTTACTCTTTTCTAAAAGAAGATATAAACAAGCTTTCTTCAACTTCATACGCTGTCAATTTCTATGTAGATAGGTACGCACTTAACGAAGATGGATAAGAGCGTTTTAATAAATAATAACTTACGGAAACTTTATAAAGATTGTATCAAACTTTGGTAGATGATAAATGATAGATGCCACTTTTAGTTTGATATGGAATAACTTATTATATTACCTATTTCTTGTTGAGGATAACGGACACAGCTATAGATGGCGCTGTAGTTTTTATCGCGGTTGTCAGAACTCACTTTAGTATGTTCAATGGGAAAATTGACTAGTCTATTAAAAAAAAATATTAAATAAAATTATAGTTTTTTTTTACCACGCCGGCGGCAAACGAGCAATGTGACCTATGGTGATCGGTGTTTTTTTTTAATGTTTGTCCAGGCACTATGTCCTGGCCCGCGAACTAATTCTGACAAGATCAGAGCCTTATTCTAGTTAGGGATTTTAGACTGGGTATTTTTCATTTTTATGTTCTTGACCCGTTTTGGGCCCCTATCAAGTTTTATTTTCTTACTCATTTTATTTTAATTTTGTGAACATTTTTCTGTGCTTATTCTGAAATATATCAAACTTTACTATGGTTGGGTATTATTTTTTGTATATTCTTGACGCTTTTTGGGTCCCTAACAAGTTTTATTATTATATACCTATTTTTTTTTATTCGTATTACATTATCAGCCTTATTCTATTCTGCTTAATCGTTTAAATTTATATGTCGACGCAAGACTAACATAAACATTAAAAATATTAGTTTTAAGTTAAAATTTGGCAACTAAATATAACTGTATAGGTTTAAATTCATTTATATTCGATTGTTATAGTCAGTTGGCTATGTTTCAATGTAAAAGGTTGTGTTATGATTTGCAGTTACTATAACAACAAACTTTATGAAAAAAAAGTGTGTGCGTGTAACCTTTACGCGCGATTGAAGTAAAACTTCTTTGGCGTTGATGGAACAAAAAAAAACTGCAATTTAAAATATTTTTTTTAAAACTGTTGTATTTTTATTCACTTTACTATTCGCAATTGATCCGTTTGAAAATTTGGAAATAAATAATCTTAATTGATTATGATATTTGCCACTAGCTGGCGTATAAGTCAAGAAGCGTGGAGTATATGACATATACTTACGACCAATCCAAATTATTATTTTTAAATAGCGGAAACTACACAGACTATAGTAAGCGTTACTTCCGTCAGAATAAGCGTTACTTCCGTCAGGAAAAAGATCTGAGTTACTCCCTAGTAGCGCCTAAAGAAGTTTTACTTCAACAAGTTATGTATTGATAAATTCATTCCTTGAATAATAAGAGATATGCACGAGTATAAATAATTATCTTGGCTAATTATTGTTTAACGGAAATAGTTGATTGAACTATTGTTAATTAAGCGGATAGCGTAGTACACATTTAAAATGTTTAAAATATTCTAATCAATAGAGAATTAATTCAATGTTAACAATTAAGTGCAAAAATAGTAAAACGAATTAATAAATAATTGTTGGTGACTTTAATCAATGTTACCAACAATTATGTGAAAAATAAATGTAATGACTTCGCAATGAGTACGCCATGTTGTATTGATATGGTGAACTGTTGCGAGGACACATTCGCTCGAGGAATTTTGTGAAGACAAGTGGTGTTCTATTAAAATATCTTGTGAGTACAACTTTTATTATTAATTTGAACTGTGGGCCTGTTTTAATTGTGTTTTACTCCTAATAAAATAAAAGGTGCATAGATAATTCAGAGGGTAGATTCATTTTCAATGAGCGAGCCTGGCGGTAGAGATAGTGATGTCAGTCCTTTTTTTTTCGAACAGAGTAGTGTGGGGCCCTCACTCGCTAAAAGTGCTGACTTCACAGTTTCAAAAAACCTAACTGGTCTCGGTACTCAGATATTATAATATTATTTATTTTATATTTTCCTTATTTTGTTTTATTCTATATTACATTTCTATGTTTAGCTACTTATTAATTCTATTATAGCTAATTACATATATGTACTACATATAATATATATAATATATGGTTAACATATTTTATTGGCTTTCATTCCTGTTTAACGCCTGTTTTACTACTATCGCACCATATTTTAGAAATTGTTCATATCTGTCATCGTCCTCCAGCATTCTACTTGCGTTTTCAATTTCTACTCTTGTCAGTATTGCTGACTCGAGTTCATGTCTTCGCCATGAATACTGGGGCATTCAAACAGTAGGTGAATGACTGATTCATCTGTTTGTGTATCACAGATGCACGAAGGGTTCCCCTTACACTTGAATCTAGCCAAGTATTCTGAGAACCTACCGTGCCCCGTTAATAGTGTTGTGATATGATTTAGTTTTAAGTTTTGTACAATCCTATGTGCCGTTTTAGCGTCCGGGAAGAAAATCTTGATGACCCCAGCTGTTACACCAACGTCGTCAATCGACGGATTTGTCGCTTGACGAATGATATTGGACACAGGTCATAGTGGGGTTTGACTTTCATTCGTGTCGCTGCCGTTTTTGCCAATTCGCCTGCCCTCTTGTTCCCTGCAATACCAACGTGAGATTTTATCCAGTATACTGTCTTATTTTGGGAAATTCATTTCCCCAGGTAATGTCTTGCAAGTGGATTCAGGGAATGGTTGTTTGCAATGGTCTCCAGCGCTGCCCTGCTGTCACTAAAGATTGCCACTTGCTGGTAGTCGCATTTTGTCGCCCTCTCTGCCGCACGACTTATAGCTAGCAGCTCCGCTTGCTGGAGCTGGTCTCAACCCCTCTTTCCCAGATCGAGAACGCTGCTCCAACTCGTCCCTCGATCTTGCTCCCGTCAGTGTATATTTGTAATGCCCCACCTACCCGCTCGCTGACATCGTTTTGGCTTGTCACACCACTGCCAAAACTCCATTTGTTGTGTTCGGGCAGGTGAGACTTACCAGTGAAAGCTGACGGCGTCTTCATTTCCCCATCCCCCCCCCCTCTTAGCCTCATAGAGGGAAGCTATTTTGTTCACTTGGATATCCAAGGGGAGCACCCTGGCCAGTAACAGGGCTGAGACAAGAGACTCAGTTTTATAAGCTTTTGTGATTTTTCGGGCAAAAGAGCGTTCTAATGTTTGCAGTTTCTTGCGGACGCATCTTTTGTTAGTGGCTGGGGCTCACGCCGCCGCAGCTTAAGTTATAATTGGAACTATTGTCGCCTCATAAATAGTTTTTATAACTTCAGGCTGGAGTCCCCAGCTTGCCCTAGCAGCGCAGGACAGCTGCTTGTATATTTGTCACAGACGTTCGCGACATGGGCGTTAAATGTCAAGTTGTCATCCACAGTGAGACCCAATATCCTAACCTCCTTAGACGTGGCAACGCAGATGGTCAGTCGTGGAGTGTCATACTTTAACTTGTTAGTATAACCATTGCAATGGTTTTATGCGGTGCGAACTTCAGTTCATTTCTGACACCCCACACCCGAACATACTCGAGAGCCGCATTGTATCGCCTCTGGATATCCTCTGCTGTGTCCCCCGAGAATATAAGGATCACATCGTCGGCGAACAATAGTACCCCTTCTCGGTGAGACCTTTCAGCAGAGAGTCCAGTAGGATATTCCAGAGTATTGGGCCCCCTATAGATCTCTGCTTACTCGTGCTCTTAGTGTACTCATGGCCAGCATATCTCAGCTTGATAACTCTTCCTTGAAGATAGTTGCCTACTATAGCTCTCAGCGCCTTCAAACAGCTCTCCTATGCCAGTCTGGTTCTTATCGCTGGCCACCAATCGCTATCGAATCGTTTGCGCTATGGTAATCGGTTACCGTAGCCTATAGACGCTAGCAACACCAGAGGTCTTACTCGCGAGTATCCAACTCCAAAGGCAGAGATGGGAGTTGGAGAGGAAGGATAACAAGGTGAGGATGGAGGATATGGAGTGGGTTTGGGCCTCCGGAGTGCTCTCACTCACCATACGAAACATAACAGTAGGAGTGCCTACCGTTTTCTCTCTGACATTCTGTGAGGGGAAGGTACTTCATCGATCGAGTCGGCTCGACGAGCATGCCCCGGCAAGAATGAGCTCTAGCAATAAAATACTTCGGTTTTTGATTCGAATATTGTGCACATATTCTATGGTGGCGGGTCTATTTTGCGTATAACTTTAATGAACTTTTAGGTTATATCTTTAAACTACTGAAGCAATGTAACATAGTTCCAGTGGCCCGCCAAAAAAGGCGGAGAGACTGCACACGTCGGGATTATATAGTGGGTGAAGGCCCCACACTAACCTGTTCGTTGCCCCGAATAACGGGGTGTGCGGTTAGGTAATTTTTTTCCTGCCTAAACAAAAATAAAAGGTCTTTAAATAACCTTTGAGGTTAAAAAATATAACATAACATAACACCACGCTTGCATTCCCCGAAGGGGTAGGCAGAGGTGTATTACACACCCACAATTCGCCAGCTATGTTTGAGTCCCACGTAATAGGGGGCGAGTCTACTGCCGTCTACCGGGCACTTTTCCAAACTCTAGGCTGCTACTGAAATTTTTTCGTTTTACGAAAAAGCTCAATAACATTGACCGACCCGGGGATCGAACCGTAGAACTCAAGATTAGCAGTCGCTCACACTACTGGTGCACCACAGACTCTGACAGACAGCTCTGTTATAGCTCTGTAATAGTTAGGATTATGCCGTTTAATTCATCGATAAACCAGACAAGACAACATACTCATACGGCAAAGTTTGTAAAATTTCAATGTGGAAAAATCAGTTAACAAATTAAGTGTCAATTGATTTTGATAAGCAAGCTTAATCAGAAACTTCAAAGGCCTTATCATTTCCAATAACATTAACGAAGGGTATCCAAGATCTCCCCTCCAGGCTATCGCTGTTTCTGAGTAAGGTGAAAATTATTTAGTTTCGTGAAAAGATGACGCCGTGCACCAGGGAACAATTTTTATAAGTATATCTATGAATTTGCCGACATAAAGCACACAGAGACCCTGAGTTATCATGATAACACACATTCGTGAACTTCTTAATATCAATTATTATTACAATATGAGATACCTGTTATTTCTTTAATTGAAATTGCAATGCAAATGTGAAATGAAATGGTAGTAGCGGTTTGACAATATTCTCCGTATAGTTGAGTCCATGAGCGACGGTTACCATTTACCGTCAGGTGGCCCTTGGCTCATTTGCCATCATACGCAATAAATAAATTAAAAAAAAACTGTGGGGGAAAGTTCCTAATTGCTAATCCCAGCATAAATGAGAAAAACCGCTGTACCGAATTTGATAAAATTTAAATGGGACCACCTCTGATGTAGAGCCTACCAAACAAAAAAAAGTGTGTATGTACTTATGTACACGCGTTAGAAGTTATACTTCTTTGGCGTAACAAGATAAAAATCTTTTCAAAAAATTTTTCTTTCGCCTTATTCTACGTTTGTTGAAAAAACGACACTAACTATAGAAAAAAGTTATTTAATACATTGAAAGTTTTATTATAACGCATTATCTAGTTAAATAAAGTTTATTTAAATATCACAAAAAAACTAAAATGTGACTATAGCTAACTTCAGGGTGTCGGTTTTTCGTGACGGTGTGCGCGCGCATCGTAAAAATTTACTCTCATAATTTTTCCCTAACGCGCCAAAAGAAGTATAACTTCAAAAAGAATCATTGCAATCGATTCATAATTAGCGGAATAATCGCGTAACAAACATACACACAAAAAATCAGAGCCGAATTGAGAACCTCCTCCTTTTCGGAAGTCGGTTGAAATCCGGCGTAAAGCAACACTAGATATTAAGTTTCGGTTAGTGAGTGAAAGTGCCGGTAGCCCCGTCTCCTCGTCCGTCTCTATTATCCCCCTCTATTATCTGTTACTCTCCAGCTCCTATCTTTATTCGTTGCGATTAGCTACACGAGTGATGGCTCCGATGTTGCTATAGACTTCAATAATCACTTACAAAATACACAACGTTCCCAAATATTGGAATCAGTCAACTACCACGCCATCTATGTAGTCAGTTAAGTCAGTTCCAAAATGAAGGTATCATCGATTGTATTCTCGTTGCCTCAAGCGTATTTATGAAGACCTAAACTAGGCCGTTTGAAACTGAATGATTGATGTCCAGTCTTCGGCTATCGATTTGTAGAACTACAGACATGTTCTAGATTGTTTTTGTATCTAGATAAAGGAAATCTATTAATTGAAAATAAATGTAGTATTTTTGATCTATATTTTTTATAAATGTAGTAATTAAATAAACTTTTATTTACAGAAGACTAGATGACCTAGTGAACTTCGTGTTCTACATATGTTTGGTGGGCCTCGGGAAGTAGTTGGTAGTGTAACCGACTTCCGTGCACGAGGTTGTGGGTTCGATTTCCACTCAGGACAATTATTTGTGTGATGAACACAGATATTAATTTGTACTGCGGGTGTTTTCTATCTATGATATGTATGTATTTACAAAAAAAAGTAGTATATGTATTATATCTGTAATCTGGTACCCATAGCACAAGCGTTAAGCTTAGTTTGGGACCAGAGGACGCTGTGTGAAAATGTCCGTGAATATTTATTTATTTATTATTTATTTAATTTATCAGAGATTATCAATCCTAACCAATCTGCATCGTCTAAGATTTTTATTTTGATAGGTTAAGAAACTTGCTTGTAGTGCAATTGAATTAGAAAAAATGACAGTAACTGTCATTTTGTCGCATGTTAGCCAAATACCCATACAAAGTTAACAATAATGAATACAAAAAAAAATCTTCCTTTTTATAGGGTTCACCCTTTTTTTCACTTTTAAACCACGCCTGTATTAGAGCGAACAAAACCAAAAAATAATTATTCAAATCGGTCAAGCCAGTTTTGAGTTTTAGCGAGACTAACGAACAGCATTTGATTTTTATATAATATATATATAGATAGACAGATAGACAAAACAAACAAACGCAACATTACCTAATTAACTAAGCTTAATTAATAATATTGCTTAAAAAAATTGTTTATTATATTATTTATTAAATCATAAAAACAAAAGTACTTATGTTTGTTAGTTTATTTGTTACGCTTTTACAGCAATTCTACTGAACCGATCATCATAAAATTCAGTATACGTATAGTCCATGACCAACTTTTTATCACAGCAAAAAAGTGGTTTCGGTTTCTGTGAAATAGCAATTGTTGTATAGAGATCATTAAAGTGCCATAGTGCTATTAATATGCTAGTGGACGAAATCGTATTCAAAATCTAGCTTATTAATGTTTTTATAGTACGGCCTTCCAGGTAGACCAAAAATCTGATCAAAGTCAAAGGTATCGTTTGGTCACGACCAATAATCGTGGAGCTCTCAGGCCTATGCCCTGCAGTGGACTTCAAAAAACTTTTGGATCGATGGATAGCATAAGACCGATGCCAGAAGAAGCTTTAATATTAGGTCCCATGACGTCATACAGTCAAGTTTTACAACTCAAAGCGGAACAATGTGATCCTATACTACAATAAGTTTATATCCGATAAAATTAACGTGTATTTTAAAGCTGTCGTATTCTCAGATCGATGGTCCCACTATTGTCTTTGATCCATAGCCATAAAATCTAACGTAGTTATTTTCGGAACTCTCGCCGCGGCATTGACCAGATCGTTAGTCCATCTGGTAGGGGTTTCTTTGTGTTCGGTGACGGACTAAGAATATACAAGTGTCACAACCCAATTCTTTCCCACGGTTGTCGTATGAGGCGACTAAGGGAAGTAATAATTATTACTAATTACATTACTGGTGGTAGGGGTGGGTACCAAGTGTGTACTCATTTGCTATCGGGCCCGAGCGAGTTGGTACCACCATCTCCTGTGTGACCGGCCATGAAGCACATAGGTGTGTTTTGGTTGTAGCAGGAGATAGCAGTTAATGCTGTTATTGCATATCTGTGAAATGAAATGGTGAGCAGCGGCTTGACAATACTCTTGGTATAGTTGAGTCCATGAGCGTTGGTTAAATGGTAACCTATCAGGTGAGCCGGGGCTCGTCTATAACCATAAGTAATTAAAAAAAAACTATACTTTCCTATATATGGTCACTGCTCGAGAACGTTCCCTAACGGCTATCAATTTATCGAGCGATGTGGCCTGCCTATTGCTGCATTAGCGTCCAAACCAAGCGGGTTATGTCGGTTACTCTCGTTCTCCTGTGGATCTCTGTATTACGGATTCAATCACGTAAACAGATTCCGAGCATAGCCCGATTTATGGCACGTTGCGTGACCTTTAGCATATTTATTATGAGGCCAACATTTAATTGTCTTGGTCTAGTACCAAAGTGCGAAAATGTGAAATCGAAAATAATAGTCACGAGCAGGGCAGGTAAATAAAATAATCACGGACATTTCACACAACGTCATCTGGTCCCAAACTAAGCTTAACGCTTGTGCTATGGGTACCAGATTACGGATATACATATATTACCTTTTTTTGTAAATACATAAATATCTATTAGATAGAAAACACCCAGACGCAGTACAAATATGTATGTTCACCACACACTACGCCATGAAGCCCGTTATTCAAGATTTCATTTTTTCGGATTTTGTGTTCTAGTAAACGTATTTATATATATTTTTAGCATTTGACATGCTTAGCGCTATACATTAAACACAAAGAAAAATGTGAAATCGAAAATAACAGTCACGAGCAGTATTTGAACCTGCATCTCCTGGATACCGTCCAGATACTTTGCCAATTCAGCCATCGTGACAATTGCTCCTGACTGCTAATTTCGATAACACATTCATACTTAACGTCTTTGGGTGAAGCCTGCGCCATCTGTCAGAAGTATTTTCATACATTATACAACAAACCTTTGTGTTTAATGTATTTGTGTTGTGAGATTGTAGGGGGTAATCTCTGGATCTACTGAACCGATTTTGAATTTTTTTTACCACTAGAAACTCACGTTATTTGTGAATGTCATAGGCTACATATTATACTAAACCGAAAAATTATAAGTTTTTTTCGTGGTATTAGTCGGATTTGCAAAGTAAGTCGAAGAAAAAACGGTCGATCGAAAACGTTTCTTACGAACGCTGCCTTTAACGATGAGAAATATATGATTGAGTTCTAGATAAAAGTTGTAGAGCTTGATAGTACCTACAAAAATGTCAGCGACAGCATATGTTTCACTTTTATATTTAAGTCACAAAAAGTAGTTATTTGTATTAAAAAAAAGAATTTAAATCAGTAGGTCATGTTTATTGGTCATATTATCAACAATTATGAATCCTTATCTAAATAAGTAAATGTATCTTCTCAAGTGTTTAAAACAAAAGACTTTTCCCTTTTACTGTATACAATTTAGACGAATGGTAAAAGAGCGAGCACAACATAGGTATGGAACCGCGACCGTATCGTAATCTATTGCGTGATATTTCTATTAGACTGTTTTTTAAAATGTTTACCACCCAACGAAGTGGGCATGGGTCAGCTAGTATAGTAGGTATAAAGTAATCGCTATCCGCGTCTTTCAGTTCGTCCGCTTTTTCTTCTAACCCAGGAAGTGGGTTATAAAATGGCTTACATTGTTGCTAACAACTTTTCAAGGAAGGGTTATATGTAAAATATATGCTATTACTATTTTAGAGAAATTAATCGTTTTATTATTTTGCGGCAAACACATGTTAGATACACTTTAAAATGCTGTTTTAGAGAGCTATAGTTCTTCAAAAATCCTAAAGATATTCGCATAACTCTATTGCATCCGTTACTACTAATTACTTCTATAATATTTTTCAATAAAGTATACTTATTCACTACTGCGTACAGTATCCTACTAATATTGTACTTATATGTGAAAGTTTGTACTCAATCACGCAACAACGTCTGAACAGATTTGGGTTATAATTGGCACACAGGTGGTTTATTATCTGGAATAACACATAGGATACCTTTTATCCTGGAAAAATAACAGGTTCCTGCGAGAATTTTTTGCTTAGAGGTAGTTACCTTGCCTACCTACCTGCCACAGAGTTCTTTTTGACAGCAGCTAGTATACGATTAGTAAACATTGACTAATAGTAAGTCGCTCCAGGTCAGTAGGACTAAAAGCGACTTACTGTTAATCAATATTTACTATATCATAAGTAAAGGGATATGCCCACCAACCATAGACATTTTGGCCCTGGGTGCACACATATAAAAGCATATGGAAATGAAAATATGCAATTTGAAGAATTGAACGGTAAAGGAATTCGTTTAAAAAAAGTCCGGATTTCCAAGATATTAATTACTACTTATAGTAATACAGTTTTTTAACAATTATTTTACTGTAATACATACATACATTATCAAGTTTTCATCCAGTTAGGAGCTTCGAGCCTATTTATAAAGCTTATTCGTTGGTTATTTATCAAATCCGCAAGAAAACCAATAAAATATTCAATTACAAACGAAGTCGAATTGTGATTATATTCAATTCAATTCTTCATTCTGGCGGTCCCGATGAGTTCGCCAATTTCGTGATTATATATTTATGAGTTTAATGACAGATGGCATAGCAGTCATGCGGTCATAATGTCAGGTTCGATGTTGCCAATTAAACAGATATTAAAATTGATAAATCGATATCATATTTTTGTTCGAATTTTTATTCAACACGAATTAATTTACAAACGAATTACAGCAACGATTATTGTTTTGTTTCTTTTAGTTTTATTAATTCTATTTAGATATTTTTATATATATTTTTAGCATTTGACATGCTTAGCACTATATATTAAACACAAAGTGAAAAATGTGAAATCGAAAATAACAGTCAGGAGCAGGATTTGAACCTGCATCTTCTGGATTCCGTCCAGATGCTTTACCAATTCAGCCATCCTGACACTTGCTCCTGACTGCTAATTTCGATAACACATCATACTTAACGTCTTTGGGTGACGCCTGCGCCATCTGTCGGACGTATTTTCATACATTATACCGACCAGGTAAACTTAATTTTACAATTAAGATTTTACCTAATAATGACGCAAACCCTTTAAATATTTAGATATTTTTATATATATTTTTAGCATTTGACATGCTTAGCACTATATATTAAACACAAAGTGAAAAATGTGAAATCGAAAATAACAGTCAGGAGCAGGATTTGAACCTGCATCTTCTGGATTCCGTCCAGATGCTTTACCAATTCAGCCATCCTGACACTTGCTCCTGACTGCTAATTTCGATAACACATCATACTTAACGTCTTTGGGTGACGCCTGCGCCATCTGTCGGACGTATTTTCATACATTATACCGACCAGGTAAACTTAATTTTACAATTAAGATTTTACCTAATAATGACGCAAACCCTTTAAATATTTAGATATTTTTATATATATTTTTAGCATTTGACATGCTTAGCACTATATATTAAACACAAAGTGAAAAATGTGAAATCGAAAATAACAGTCAGGAGCAGGATTTGAACCTGCATCTTCTGGATTCCGTCCAGATGCTTTACCAATTCAGCCATCCTGACACTTGCTCCTGACTGCTAATTTCGATAACACATCATACTTTACCTGGTCGGTATAATGTATGAAAATACGTCCGACAGATGGCGCAGGCGTCACCCAAAGACGTTAAGTATGATGTGTTATCGAAATTAGCAGTCAGGAGCAAGTGTCAGGATGGCTGAATTGGTAAAGCATCTGGACGGAATCCAGAAGATGCAGGTTCAAATCCTGTTCCTGACTGTTATTTTCGATTTCATATTTTTCACTTTGTGTTTAATATATAGTGCTAAGCATGTCAAATGCTAAAAATATATATAAAAATATCTAAATATTTAAAGGGTTTGCGTCATTATTAGGTAAAATCTTAATTGTAAAATTAAGTTTACCTGGTCGGTATAATGTATGAAAATACGTCCGACAGATGGCGCAGGCGTCACCCAAAGACGTTAAGTATGATGTGTTATCGAAATTAGCAGTCAGGAGCAAGTGTCAGGATGGCTGAATTGGTAAAGCATCTGGACGGAATCCAGAAGATGCAGGTTCAAATCCTGCTCCTGACTGTTATTTTCGATTTCACATTTTTCACTTTGTGTTTAATATATAGTGCTAAGCATGTCAAATGCTAAAAATATATATAAAAATATCTAAATATTTAAAGGGTTTGCGTCATTATTAGGTAAAATCTTAATTGTAAAATTAAGTTTACCTGGTCGGTATAATGTATGAAAATACGTCCGACAGATGGCGCAGGCGTCACCCAAAGACGTTAAGTATGATGTGTTATCGAAATTAGCAGTCAGGAGCAAGTGTCAGGATGGCTGAATTGGTAAAGCATCTGGACGGAATCCAGAAGATGCAGGTTCAAATCCTGCTCCTGACTGTTATTATCGATTTCATATTTTTCACTTTGTGTTTAATATATAGTGCTAAGCATGTCAAATGCTAAAAATATATATAAAAATATCTAAATATTTAAAGGGTTTGCGTCATTATTAGGTAAAATCTTAATTGTAAAATTAAGTTTACCTGGTCGGTATAATGTATGAAAATACGTCCGACAGATGGCGCAGGCGTCACCCAAAGACGTTAAGTATGATGTGTTATCGAAATTAGCAGTCAGGAGCAAGTGTCAGGATGGCTGAATTGGTAAAGCATCTGGACGGAATCCAGAAGATGCAGGTTCAAATCCTGCTCCTGACTGTTATTTTCGATTTCACATTTTTCACTTTGTGTTTAATATATAGTGCTAAGCATGTCAAATGCTAAAAATATATATAAAAATATCTAAATATTTAAAGGGTTTGCGTCATTATTAGGTAAAATCTTAATTGTAAAATTAAGTTTACCTGGTCGGTATAATGTATGAAAATACGTCCGACAGATGGCGCAGGCGTCACCCAAAGACGTTAAGTATGATGTGTTATCGAAATTAGCAGTCAGGAGCAAGTGTCAGGATGGCTGAATTGGTAAAGCATCTGGACGGAATCCAGAAGATGCAGGTTCAAATCCTGCTCCTGGCTGTTATTTTCGATTTCACATTTTTCACTTTGTGTTTAATTAATTATTAATTCTATTTTTAATGGATTTTGAACAAAGTCAGTTAAATTGTGCAGTGGCGTGTTTGTTATGATCTAAGTAAAGAATTTATTTTAAATTAAATAGCAATTCGCTTGTTTTAATTATCATAACATTATAACAATTATTGTAAAAAAAAAACAAGTAATATTGGCTTTATATCAATCACCTACCTCATAAACATTGATTGAAGAAAAGAGAATCGATTATATATATTGAACAGAATTAGTAATTGGCAACATTTTTAGTTTATCTACAAACTAATGAATTCCGGATTTACCTAATTATTGCATTTTATCTTTCCGGCACTTTTTATTTGAGCAAAAATGTTGCAATCTTGTTTGGATATATGGCTACCGCGAGTAATAAACATAAAATAAAATATATTTTTTTAACAAAAGTAAATTGTTGTGTCTAGCATGGTCAAAAATGGGCTTCTTCTTTTGCGTGACTAATTTTATATGTTTTGTAAGATAATTACAAAATTCATCATTTGTAATGTGACCGTTTTGTACTTATTTTATTACAATTATCACTGCCCACGGAAGAAAAATATCGTTTAAATGCTTTTTAAATATAAGGAAATCTACATATTTGTAAACAAAGTATACATAACAGCCGGCGAATTTATCAACACATCTATTTAAAGAATAATAATAATAATTACTATCTTCTCACCATACTTTATGGATGAGCACGAGATAAATTATTAAAACAGCAAATTATACATTGACGTCTAAATCCTCTCATTTATTTTTTATTACAAATAAATAAATTTAGCATTACACAAAATTGACATAGAATTCCCATAAACGCAATCGTGTGTTAATATTACACAATCTGCAATTATCTTGGGTTTGTTCGAGATAGATAAGAGAAATAAACCAAAGCTTTGCTACTTTATGATAAGATTACATGGATATTACAAATATCTTTAGGATTTTTGAAGAACTTTATTTTACGAATAAATCTAAACGCCGCACTAAGAGAGACTTTCTGGTTGTAGAGCCGTGCCCAGTATGAATGAACTGGCTCAATAGGGGAAGTACCACCCTCTCACATAAGATCAACGTGTAACAACGGTAGGTAATCTTACTGTACCACCGAAGGAATGTAACATAGTTCCAGTGGCCGCCAATAAAGGCGGAGAGATAGCACACGGTGGGTTTCTTTAGTGAATGACGGCCTCACACTACCCTGTTCCTTGCCCCGAACGATGCGATTAGGTACATTTTTTCCCGCCATAATAAAAAAAGGGTATTTGATATTTAAGGTCCAAATGTTAATCAAATTCAACAAATCATTGTCACAAAAGCTTCAGCAGCCTGAAGTTATAATAAGCACTTGATATTTTTGATATTAGTAACAGATAATATATATTTATTTAGCAGTCATGAGATAAAAAAGGATGGTCGAATACTGGCATCTGGATTGAACATTTTATACACGAATCATTTCGTCGATTTTCACGAATATATTACCTCATATAAGTACTTACGGCAATACCTTACATTATAAACTTCAGCTAGTAGTCCCAATTAATATTGACAAAACTAAAAATAGCACATAAAAATAGCAAATATTTTTATTACAACGATACGAGTATATTTGCCTCGTGTTTCAATCATTTTCCGCTTCGTTCTCCCCGCGTCAATCTTGAATTATGCGTTTATTTTTGTTGTTTATATTCTAGAGGTAATAGTAATGCATTTCGGATAATCTATAAAATTGGATATCATAACGATTTAAAGCTTTAGAAGCAAGATTATAGGCAAATAGTAATGATAAAAATAGTAATGATGCTCTAATCTTCAACATCAACGTATGAAATATCCCACAGCTGGGCAGTATCTCTTCTTAGAACGGCATAGACGTACGATGCTGGCTGAATGCGAAAATCTCATATAGGTACATGTTATTCTACTTGCAATGTCGAACATCAGATACATGCATAAAAGACGTATGCTACTTTTTACGAGACCACGCTCTACACTTGGGACCTTATTTTTTGGTTAGGCGGGAAAAAATGTACCTAATTACACACCGCCTATATTGGCGGACCACAGAAAATGGAAAACATTACTTCGAAGTACTACTTACTACTTCAAAATTTGTCGTTTAGGTCCGTGTGGTGACGGAGTAAGAATACAAGTGTTACCACCCCGTCGTTTCCCGTGAGTATCGTACAAGGTGACTAAGGGACGTTAGCAATTATCACCCATTGCATTACTGGTGATAGGGCTGGCTACTCGTATATTGTCTTGAGACACATTTACATTCAGATTCTGAAGTCCACACGAAGGAAGTCACGGCCAGGACCTACTAAACTATAAATGCGAAAGTGCGCATTCTTTTGATACGCTCTTACGCCCTAATTACAGAACCGATCGTCATGAAATTTAGAATACATATAGTTCAAGACGCAATAAAGGAGTTGGGAATGAATTTTGGTATCTTGAAAAATCCATTTATGTGGGTTAGAAATTTTTGTCATTGTGTCGTATTTATGTTATATTGATCCAATTCTAAAGTCAAAAGCAAACGAAGACGTATGTAGAATCTAGTAAGTTATTTTTTATCATTATACTAATTGAAACTAAAAACTACTTGACCAACCAACAGTTAACACAGTTAATAATTATTTTATAAACTAGATAACCCAGTGAACTTTATATCACCTCTTCTTTTGATTTAAGGGTTAGGATCCTTGTCGGTGCAGCTGGTGAAGCTCTTTCTACCTGTCTCGACCTGAGCAGCCTCTTTCACCTCCTTATACAACATAACACAAACCTTTTCTTTTATTTGGTTCATGCAGATGAGTGAGAGTGCCGGCGGCCCAAACCCCCCCTATCCTCTCCTTATTATCCTTCCTATCCACCTATCCCTTTCCTTGCAGACGGCGACACCAGAATGAAGCCTCTGATGTTGGTCTTGCTAGCGTCTATAAGCTACGGTAACCGCTCGCCATCCATGTAGGTATAAAAAAAATACGCAGCATTCGCTCTTGAACAAAAAAATCTTAAATTTTTTACTTAAAATATAAACTTTATTTAATAATGTAGAATCAAATACATACTCTGCATTATATGACGCTCTCGTTCCAAATAATGTAAGTAATATCTATTAATATCATTATCATACACACTTAAAAAATGCAAGGTTAGTATTTTAATATTTAAAAACTGTTTAAATCAAACGTAGCATCACGCCTGTATTCCCGAACCCGATACCTCATGATCAGCAGTCGCTTACACTACCGCTGCACCACAGAGGCGGTCAAATCAAAACGTGTATTAACTCTACCGATAATATTAAACTTTGGCAAAACGTCACAATTTAACGTCGGATAGTAAGCTTCCGGGACCTGCCAGGGGTTCAACATCTCCATTATCCTTGGTCTTCCTCTTCCCCGCTTTCCTTCTGTCTTTTCCTCTTACTAATATTTTATCAATAATTATCAATTCTAATCAATCTGCATCTAGATAATTAAATTATATAGGTTATCTAATCAAAATTGCTTGCATTTCAAATTAATTACAAATACAGTAGCTTGTATTTTGTCGTCTTTTAGATTCAAAGCCATTTTTGAGTTTTAGCGAGACTAACGAACAGGAATTAATCTTTACAGAAATATAGAAGATAAAGGAGGAGTTCGTAGTCCTATTTGTGGACACCTGACCTCCTCCGTGCTTCGGAAGACACGTTAATAAGTGTGTTCTAGCTGTCAAATGACATCCTGGCTTGTCAGTTGTCTGTCCTGAATAAAAAATCATTATCAACAGTAACATTAAATTATGATCTTCTTTTCTACGTCTGCATTTTCGATTTATTCATGATCTTTCACAAAGCCAAAGTTTAAACAAAAAAAAATATATATTTATCAATTCATTAAAAATTAAAAAAAAAACCTGACATTGGCGGAATCATCGGGACCGCCATAATGAAGAATTGAATTGAATTGAAAAATCTGACTCCAGTCTTGTTCTGAAGTCAGCAGCTGTTCCTCTAACAGGGTCATGGAGGTCATATAAGCAGTCACTCCGTAAATACTGCTGGATCAGCTAAAAGTGAACAGATCGGAAGACGACCCCAACAGAAAAATTTGGATATAATGAAATAGATAGTGATGATAATAAGAAGATAGAGAAGATAAATAATCTGATTTATCTTGGCGATAATAATAGCTTATTTCAAAAGTTTTGTATTTTTCATATTAGGGGTTAAAGTATAAAATTGCCGATTTGTACTGAAACATTGAATTTCGTTTATTTTTTCATTTACCATATTTATTTAATCAAAATATCTACCATTATTATCTATACATTGCTGCCATCTAATAGGAAGGTCATTTATGCCTTTGCGATCAACTCTGGTGATCTAGATTCTACAAACTGTGTGAAAGCATTTTGTACTGCCTCCTGGGAAGAAAACTTTTTATCACGTAGAAAATTGTCCAAATCACGAAAAAAATTATAGTCCGTTGGAGCAAGGTCTAGCGAATACGGAGGGTGACGAATGGTTTCTAATTGCAGTTCCTGTAGAGTTACAACGGTTTCTCGTGCTGTATGAGGTCTCGCGTTATCATGGAGCAATAATGGTGAAGATCGATTCATGAGCCGGGGCTGTTTCACTGCAAGTTTTGCTATCATTGTTCGGAGTTCGGCACAGTAGACATCTGCCGTTATTGCTAGACCAGATCGGAGAAAGCTATAGTGAATAACACTATGCTGAGACCACCAAACAGTTACCATTACTTTTTTATTGGTAAGCTTTGCTTTAGGTCACTGTTGCGGTGTTTGACCTGGGGTCAGCCATTGCATTTTTCGCTTACGGTTATCATAAAGAATCCACTTTTCATCACATGTCACAATTCGATCCAATATTCCTTAATTTCTGTATTGATTCAACAAGGCAACACAAGTTTCAACGCGCGTTTCTTTCTGCAGATCAGTCAAATCATGAGGCTTCCATATTTATTTTTTTATTTTATTGATTTGACGCAAATGAGTCAATATTATTGGTAAAGTAACGGTAAACCATGCCGCTAATTCCTGGGTAGTTTGGCTCGGATCGTCTTCCACCATCTCTTTCAATTCATTGTTATTCACATGTGTGGGCGGTCTTCCACGTGGTTCGTCAAAATGTCCATCACGAAAGCGTTTAAACCAAAATCGCACGGTGCGTTCATTAGTAGTCCCCTCTCCAAAAGCAACATTGATATTGCGAGCTGGTTCTGCAGCGTTAGTTCCGCGTCGGAACTTTTATTCAAAAATCACTCGAATTTTCGAAGTATCCATCTTTCTTATCTAAGCTGAATAAAAAAAACAACTGAAAGCCGATAATCGAATGTTGCACATTTTTTAAAACAAGAACCTCATAGGTACCATATGAAAAATGTTTCACTCAAAAATCTCAAATCATGAAGGTTCTATGTCAATTCGAAGTACCTGTTACAATAAAACGGCAATTTCATACTTTAACCCCTATTATTTTTAGTACCTAATTATCAGTATAATATTAATTAATTTGACGAGTAACTGAAACATAAGTTTTCAGATATTCCCAAGAATATACTCGTAATGGTTACGAAATAAGTTTTCAATATCAAAAGATAAAAACAAATGGCAATCCACGGCTTCCTACATAACGTGTATTAATATTATGTGCATATTTAATAAGTATAATATGAATTTAATTAAATAAAGCTGTTTACGATATATGCAGTTTTGTAATATCCTTGGTGATAAAAAAAACTACTTAAAACTCTTTGGTTCAAGAAAGCGTATTTTAGTGTTTTCTTACTATATAGGTACCTACTTAGTTTGATAGCAAAGTAAAATATGTTTATAATTGTGCATATATATGATAAAGTTACCTCTTTGTGTTTACCTCCTTGTGTTTAGGTTTTCCGATAGGATTGTGATGAACATGCCTAATGTTTGTTATTATATATTTTTTGGCCAATGCCTTAGATGTAAAATGTTTTTAGAGAAAACTCTCCAATTATGACTCCATTTACAGTAAACTCTAAAATCTGGGCAGTTCTCAAATAAAAAGTTTATATTAAAAACCGTATTTATAATTATAAAATGCACAGATAATTACCATCTAAGCGCTAAATTTAAAAAAATTGCCATTAATACACTTTCAACATTTATCATTGATTATAATAAATTCCTTGCTTAATTCTTAAACTGTATTTAGATTTACTAAATATAATTACGACTTCAGATTTAAAACTTATTGCTTAAGGTTTAAAACTTTACGCTTATGAATATTAAAACTATCTAGATAATGAAAAAAATACTTACCATAATCAAAAAAAATATAACACAATCCCAAAAAAATAACCCACACATACACAATGTAATTGTTGAAAACATTCACGTATTCACACAAAGAAACAGTTTGAATTTCGAACGCGTAAAGGTTCGCACAACCGACACACGGCGGGACGCGAGACTGACTGACGCTGCAGTGAATTATTGCTTAGCGCAGGTTCGTGTGTACACGGTCTTATAGTGCAGTTAAGTTTCTAGGAAACTAATTATTTTTTTAGTGTTTTCTCATCATTTTTATTGCAATATTTTCTAAATAAAACTGTTAATTATGGCTACTACAGTACTTTGGTAATAATATCCACGGGCTCCTTCGGCAGTACATCACGAACTAATAATATTGGTTCACCATTAGTCTGCCCGTGACTACGGCTGATACAACACAGGCGAGGTTCTATCAAATGATCAGAGACTTATTTGTCTAGCATATACTCTGCAGATAACGTAGATAAGGTCAGGGTCTCATTTTTTTATTGCCGTCTAGCAGAAGGCGCAGACGAGAGTGGAAAGGTCACAATTTGTATATATTCTTAATTATTCAATACTTGGACGCACCTATTAGTACTTTTTTTTAAACTACATAGGTAACGGGTAACCATACGTCCACCTGATGGTAAGCGGTTACCCCGTAGGCTATAGACGCAAGCAACACCAGAGGTATCACTCGCGTGTCGCCATTTCCAATGAGAGATAGGAGGTGGATAGGAAGGATAATAAGGAGTGGATAGGGAGGGGGATTGGGCCTCTCACTCACCATAGGAAACGTAGGCCTAACTACCGTTGTTACTCGCTGATCTTTTGTAAGAGGGTGGTACTTCCACGATTGAGCTGGCCCATTCGTGCTGGGATAAGCAAAGGTCTATTACTAAATATAGTATATATAGTACATGTAATTTACAAAATTATAATGTTACTTACGCATAATTTCCGTAAATAAGAAGATCCATTATAACCTTCATTTGTATTAATTTTCAAATTGGAGGGTGTTTTAAGCAGTTATAATTGAGTTTTCTTCAGTTTGGAGATTACGTCGTGTCTGTTTTAACGAAGTATCTAAATTACACGAAGTATTTGTTTGCAATTTGAAATTTTGTATAAGATAAGACATTTTTTTCAAAATTATATGCGTATATAACTTCAGTAAGTGTTGTAACTTTATTTATACTATACTTGATTAGCATTCGACTTAATCCGTGTGCATAAAAATACACTCTGTACAATAATGATTTTTATGCAAAATTTGCTACTACTAAACACGCTTTAATAGCTAGTTGGACAAACACCCGGTAGACCACTGAGGACAATACAATACACGCAATATAAATTTCGTAGAAGAAAAGTCTGTTGACTGGCCCTTGTACTAAAAAATTAATATATAATGCCTTTGCCCCCGGCTCCGCCGCAGCCAAAAGTTGCTTTTTAGGTTATATCTCAGGTTCCCGATATAGTAGCGAGATAAAATATATACCAGTTTTCAAACCTAATCAAGAGTTATCAAATAAAAAAGTTGCATCTAAATCCGTTCAGTAGCCGTTCTGGTCATGAAAACAACAATTTTGAACTTCAATTTGAATAAATTAGACCTGGCATGAAATATTTAAAAAAATTCATGGATGTGAATGAATGGCTATCCCCCGCTACAACCACAAAACATTCTCGCGTGCACGGGAGACTGCGGTACCGACCCGCACGGACCCGATAACAAGTGAGTACTCCGACTTGGTACCCAAACTTTCCACCATTAAACGATTCTATAGGCCCATAGAGAACATAGCATAGCATGGTGCATTCCCCGAAGGGATAGGCACAGGTGTATTACGCAGCATACGGTTCGCCAGCTATGTTTAAATCTCACGTAATAGAGGGCGAGTCAATTACCGTCTACCGGGCACATTTCCAAACTCCGGGCTGCTGCTGAGATTTTTTCTTTTTACGAAAAAGCTCAATAAACTGCCGGAGGTTGAACCCGAAACGTCATGATCAGCAGCCGCTCACACTACCGCTGCACAACAAAGGCAGTTAAGAAATTAGTTATACATAATAGATATCACGATTCACCTTAGATTAAACTGCGCAAAAGTTGATCAGTATAAATAGTATTTTTATTGTGTCCAAAAAAGTAAATAATTGTAAAGAAAAAAGGCCAAAAGCACAATAATAGAACTACATAAATGAACTCCGCGACCTTCGTCACAAAGACTTAAACTAAGTCGCAGGTAGCGTGACCCTTGGCGCTTCGAATATATTCTCCCTTAACTTCCACAACCGCATAAATCAAAAATACGATTTTTCACAATTGAACATGTTTCTTCTATACTATTATAAAGCTGTAACATAGCGGCGGAGCTACGAGCAATACTTACTATTATAAAGCCGTAACATAGCTATACCTGTACATTTAAGATATTTGAGATAAAATAACTGTAATAGGCTATATAGGCGTGTCTAAACACAAAACGTTTTTTTAGATTTTTTTGTCTGTTTGTTTGTTCGCGCATCACGCAAAAACTACTGGACGGATTTTGATGCAACTTTTTTATTTGAGAGCTCTTGATTAGACTTAAAAATTGGTATACATTATATCCCGCTACTATATCGGGAACCTGAGATATAATCGAAAGACCAGCTTTCGGCTGCGGCGAAGCCGCGGGCAAAGGCTAGTAATCTATATAATCGGACCACGTTTCAGGATTGGTGGCATCGCATATTGTGGCCGAACAATTCCTGAAATGATCAGCCACATCAACAAGTGACTACGACTACGCAGGTTTAGATACAGGTCTCCCGCCCGAGTATTATGGGTTAGATTCCCACACAGGGCAACTCTTTTTGTAATCCACAAATGGTTGTTCTGAGTCTGGGTGTACTTTTTGTCCGTGAAATTGTATGTTTCTAAAGTCCCCCGCTATACAAGGATTACTCCTATGTGCAGGTGTAGCCTTTTAAAACAAAAAAAAAATAGTGCCCTGTAATACAAGGGTTATAAAAGCCACGTGTTTTTGTTATTTTTGAGGTATGCGATTTTGCAACTCGGCGACGATTTACCCTATTCGCTTTTCTTGTATTATCTCATTAAATGTTTACCGGTTCATACAGTACGCAGTGATTTGGGTTTGTCGTTTTATTTATGAAATCCCACTTCTAGCAAGAATCAGGATTAACAATTTAAAGTCGCGAAATGACAGTATCGCTGACTTGCACCTACTATATCTAATGAAAATGTTATATTACGCCTCGAGCGTAATGTGTGGGTAGGTGTAATCACAAGGGATAGTCCATTAATCACGTGATGTTTTTTAGCATTTTTAACCCCTCCCTTACCCCCTGGTGACACGTGGTGAGGCTTAAAACTAAAGATCCCCCCTTCTCTACCCAAAATCACGTGTATTTTTTAGTACAAAGTATTTTACAGGTAAGTATTAATCTTTTTTTTTGTTGTCGCTGTGTAAATGCATGTACGTATCCCCCCCGCCTGGGACAGGCAGGAGGGTATGTGGGACTCGCCGGGCGCTCAGATCTTAATCGCGCCCAGAATACCCACTAAAACCACAGCGACCCCTTCCTCGCCTATTAGTGGGGCGCCAAAGGTAAATATTAATCTAATTCAAGCTCACACGCCGCTTTTCGGTTATTTTGAAACCGTGTTCAACAACAAAATAAATATACGTGACGTCTCAGTAAACAAACACACACCCCCTTCCCTCCTTATGATTCCTTCTTGGGGGGTTAAAATGTATCTCACTAAATCGTATCGACATCACATCGTGTCACTGTGATTAGTTGAGAGATCACCGTGATTGGCCGAGGGATTATTGTGACATCGCGCTGGTTTCTCTACCAATCACAAGCGACACGATAGGATCTCATATGATTAGGTGAGTTACATTTTATCTACCGTGATGTTGGTAATATCGGTACACATCTATGAGAAATGTATCTATCTTTGGTTTAAATACATAATATTAGTACTCTATGCGTTTTTTATAGAGACTAAATTAAATTGAAAAAGCTTCCACGCTCTGCAACCACAGTTGCACAAAGCAAAGCTAACGCTTTTTTCTTTGCAACTGTGGTTTCACGAAGCGATCGAGCGGCGGACCCTGATGATCTATGCGTGATTGTTGTCGGACCTCCTCCCTCCCTTTCAAGCCACACGTGATTAATGTACGACCCTTAATATGGTACAAAACCGGATCGGGGACTCTCTAAGGCTTAAACATGTATTTAATTAATTTATAGAGTAGTATGATTGGAACTTGTTGTAAAATATATGCTCTATAAAAATTTAAAGTTTTAATTATTAATTACTAATTATTTAATCAGTAAATTATACAAACTATCAATTAATCTACTTCCCTGCCGGATGTAATTTCTCTATACTTACATTTACATTTATAAAAGGTCACTAAGTTCACTGTAACATAAGGTTCACTGCACTATGGATTTGATGAATTACAATATTAATAAAAGAATGGAAGACTTTGAGGCCCAGCTACAAAAGTCATCCAGCACACCGGCAACAACTTCCACTTTGGCTGCGGAATTCACTGCGTACTGAGCTTTTGTTTCTCAATCTCTTAAATTGCTACAGCAGCAGATTGAAGCGTTATCATGTTCAGTGGACAATATGGAGACATGAAGAAGACGCAAAATTCTGCTCCTTCATGGCGTTGATGAGGTAAAGGATGAGGATGCTTCACTGTCAGTCACTAACATAATTAATAAATACTTTGGTGCAGATTTTCATAATTGACATAAAACGCTGTCAGAGAATGGGTCGAACATTTTCTCCTAAGAAACCTCGACCTCTATTGTTCAAATTGATGGATGTAGGGGTACGAGATAAGCTTTAGTTTAATAAGACTCAATTAAAAGGCTCTGGTGTGACAATGTCAGAGTTCTTAACAAAATCAAGGCACGATATTTTCGTGGCAGCACGTGAAAAGTTCGGCGTTACAAAATGTTGGATCAAAGAGGGCTATATATTCATATTGGGCCCTGATGGTCCGCGTCATAGAGTGCAGTCAGTTGCGGAACTCACTACAATTGCCGATATTCCCATCAAGCCTGCTGCAAAAACTAGTACAGCAAAAGCCAAACGCACAGTCGCCTCTAAAAAGTAATTTTGTAATTTGTGTCGTACGTGCTTATGCACTTACATTGTAGCAAACTTTCTTGTTTTTTACATGTCAATACCCGCAAGCATATTGATCACTTATTTACCCGCAGATTATAAATTTATTTTATAATACCTTATAACTACTTGTCTCTTTCTGTTTGTTGTTTTAATTTTATGAAATATGTGTGTACTCAAAATATAATGTTAATTGTAAATTGAATATCTAATAGAAATCTGCACTTATAGTTTGACGTCTATCAGTGTCACTCTGAGTCTGACATTTCACTCAGTTGTCAATGTCAATGTTGTCATTGTCTTTCTGGTATTTATGTAGTGTATTATCTATGGTCATTTTATATATTCTTACTTTCTCACGTTCCATTTTAAGCATATAGTATACATAGTACTGTAAAGTAGTAAGTGGGTATTTCCAAAATTTCAAGAAAGTAATACTATTCCAATTAATTGTATAACTTAAACACAAAGTGAAAAATATATATAAAAATATCTAAATATTTATAGGGTTTGCGTCATTATTAGGTAAAATCTTAATTGTATAATTAAGTTTACCTGGTCGGTATAATGTATGAATATACTTTCGACAGATGGCGCAGACGTCACCCAAAGACGTTAAGTATGAATGTGTTATCGAAATTAGCAGTCACGATGGCTGAATTGGCAAAGCATCTGGGCGGTATCCAGGAGATGCAGGTTCGAATCCTGCTCGTGACTGTTATTTTCGATTTCACATTTTTCACTTTGTGTTTAATGTAAGTATGTCGCTAAGCATGTCAAATGCTAAAAATATATATAAAAATATCTAAATATTTATAGGGTTTGCGTCATTATTAAGTAAAATCTTAATTGTAAAATTAAGTTTACCTGGTCGGTATAATGTATGAAAATACTTTCGACAGATGGTGCAGACGTCACCCAAAGACGTTAAGTATGAATGTGTTATCGAAATTAGCAGTCAGGGGCAAGGGTCACGATGGCTGAATTGGCAAAACATCTGGACGGTATCCAGGAGATGCAGGTTCGAATCCTGCTCGTGACTGTTATTTTCGATTTCACATTTTTCACTTTGTGTTTAATGTATGTCGCTAAGCATGTCAAATGCTAAAAATATATATAAAATACCTAAATATTTATAGGGTTTGCGTCATTATTAGGTAAAATCTTAATTGTAAAATTAAGTTTACCTGTTCGGTATAATGTATGAAAATACTTTCAACAGATGGTGCAGACGTCACCCAAAGACGTTAAGTATGAATGTGTTATCGAAATTAGCAGTCAGGGGCAAGGGTCACGATGGCTGAATTGGCAAAGCATCTGGACGGTATCCAGGAGATGCAGGTTCGAATCCTGCTCGTGACTGTTATCAATACTTGTTTATTTTTATTTATCTTATTGCATAGCTCAAGTAGTGCATGTTTTTGTAAGCTTTTAGTTTGATTGTTATTATTATGTAATGATTATTTTCATATGACTTGTCAATTTTTGTTTTATTTGCAACCAGCAGATGGAAATTATAGTCTGTTTACACCGCTTTATTATATATTTCTTAAGTTTGCCAATTTGCATTATTTTTTATATTTATTTTTACTTACTATATCATTCATAGATTTATTTTTGATAAGATTTTATATTTTTTTATTTTATTTTTTGTTTAATTATTTTATATAGCATCTACCAATGTCAGATTCTGATTGTAGTGTTGACAGTGATACATTTTATTCCGCAGATAGTGATACAAGCTTTCTTAGTGCACCACCACTCTCAGAGTCTTTGGCTGCACAGTTCTCGGATGTATCAGGAAGTTTTAATGTTGTCCATATAAATGCCCAGAGTATTCCGGCTCACTTTTCAGATATTCTGGCTACTTTTGACTGTACACATACTCATGCCACACTCATTTCTGAATCTTGGTTAAAGCCGTGTCTGCCATCCTCTTTATACTCCTTACCGGGATATAGCCTCGTAAGAAATGATCATTCGCTAGGTGGTGGTGTGGCAATCTACCTAAAATCCAATATCACCTACTCAGTTGTTAGTATATCGGCACGACCTCCACCGCCGAACTCTGGCGAACACCTCTTCATTGAAATTCATCTGCTTCACTCAAAGCTCTTACTTGGTGTATATTACTGCCCTTCCTCGCGTATCAACTATTTCTCCTCCTTTGAATTCTTGTTAGAAACTTTGTTCCTCTGTACAGTCATAGCATAATCATGGGGATTTCAATACATGCTTACTCAAAAATGATTTTCGTAGTTCTTCCCTCCACTCAGCTATATACTCCAATAACCTTATCGTTCTTCCTCTCAATGCCACTCATCATTTTCCAAACTGTAGTTCATCCTTACTTGATCTTATATTCGTTTCCTTTCTAAATCAGGTCATCAAGCACGGACAATATCCTGCTGATGCTTTTTCTTACCATGACTTACTTTTTATGCCCTATCGTATTCGTTCTCCTAAGGCTAAATCTAAATTCTCTTTACAGCGCAGTTTCCGTAGTATAGATCTAGAAAACCTTTGTAAAGATGCTACCGAGCTAGATTGGGCCCCACTTATTAACTCTAGGTGCGTTAATGAAAAGGTGAAATTGTTTACCTCTCGAATAATTAATTTATACGACATCCACGCTCCATTGCGCAAAATAAAAATTAGACATCTTCCTGCTTCTGGTTGACAGATGAAATAAAAGAGCTCTTAACCAAAAAAGCCAAAGCAAAAACCAAATATAAATGTCATCCTACTGAAGTAAATAAACACATATATTAGTATTCGTAACCAATGCAATAAGGTGTGTAAGAATGCACAACGCCAACATATCCACAGCTCCGTTGAAAACGGTGATCCAGCAAAAATCTGGAAGGTTCTTAAATCATTGGTAGTCGGTAAACCCCATTCCAGTTCAAAATTCGATAGTTTAGACACTAATTTACTAAATCAACATTTGACTGCTTTTTCCAATTACGACAGGACCAGGAAAACTAGTACACTTAATGATCTCACTTCTATGCCGATTGCTCAATGTCCTCCATTCACTTTTAGTCAATTTACTGATTGTGATGTTACGAAGAGCATAATGTCAGTCACGTCGAATGCGATCGGTAGCGATTGTGTCGGCCGTAATATGATCCTTCCTATACTTACTATAATCCTTCCCATAATCACCCATATCCTGAATTATTCCATATCCGAAGGCGTCTTTCCATCTATGTGGAAAGATGCCCATATAACTCCATTACCCAAAAAGAAAAATCCTTCCGGATTTTCCGATTACCGATCCATTTCCATACTACCATTCCTTTCAAAGGTCCTAGAACGACTTATCCAATCCCAACTTAGCCTTTTTCTTACTCACAACCAGCTCCTCAATCATCTCCAATCTGGTTTCCAACCTGGTCATAGTACCACCACAACCCTTGTTCATATTACGGAGGACATAAGACTAGCTATGGAGAAGGGTGAGTTAACAGTGTTGGCTCTCCTCGACTTCAGCAATGCTTTTAACACTGTTGACTTCGATATTCTACTCGGCATTCTGCGTTCCTGTAACATATCTCCAACAGAAATTGAATGGTTTCATAGTTACCTGTATGATCGCCGGCAACGCATTTTTATGGAAGATAATATTTCTTCCTGGTGCTCTTCGCTTGCCGGTGTGCCTCAGGGCGGCGTTCTCTCTCCATTGCTTTTCGCAGTTTACATAAACTCCATTTCTGATAAACTTATTTCTTCCTACCACCTGTTTGCAGACGACCTCCAAATCTATTAACAAGCTCCTCTAAGTAAATTAACAGAAGCAATTGCAAGAATTAACGAAGATTTGGACTCAATTTGTGATTGGAGTACATCGTATGGCTTAACAGTTAATCCGACTAAAACTCAAGTCATCGTTATTGGTAGCTCTAGAATGATTTCTAAAATAAATTGGTCACAACTGCCACCAGTCCAGTGTAATGGAATTATTGTCCCTTACAGTGACAAAGTTAAAGACCTCGGCATTTACATTGATCGGTGTTTAAATTGGTGCTCACAAATGCAGGAATTAAGCAGAAAAATATTTGCTTCCACTGGATCGCTAAGAAGATTGCGTAATCTCCTCCTTATCACTACGAAAACTGCGCTAGCCCAGTCTCTTCTTTCTCTTTCCAATCCTTGATTATGCTGATACCAGCTATCTTGATCTAACGGAAGACCAACTTAATAAACTTGAGCGACTTCAAAATCTCTGTATTAGGTTCATATTTGGATTGCGCAAATATGACCATGTATCTGAATTTCGTGCTAAGCTCAAGTGGTTACCTATTCGTCTTCGCCGGAACTCTCATATCCTCTTTCTTCTCTACAATATTTTGTTTAATCCCATTTCCCCTCGTATCTTAAATAACGTTTTGAGTTCTTACATGACTCGCATTCAAAACTCCTTAGATCATCCGAGAATTTATCTTTGAGAACGCCAATGCATTCAACAAAATATGTAAATAAATCCTTTTCTGTTCAAGCTGTTCGGCTTTGGAATGCATTGCCTAGGAGTATCCGTCAGTCAGAATCGCTGTCAGTTTTTAAAGCATTATTAAAGAATCACTACCTTTGTTCTGATGTTTGAGAAAGATAAGCTTTTCGTCTTTTCATTTCTTTTTATTTTTATTTCATATACATGTATATATTTTTTATGAATATATATCCTCTATACACCACCAGCTCCCCCATTTCTTAAATACATTTCTTTCACTCCATTGTTACGGGGAAAGCCCTAACAATTAAACAAAAAATAATATTCAAAATTTACAATTTAATTAAAAAAAAAATTACAAAATTAATTAATTATTTAAAAACGCAGATCCGAATTTAATTAAAAAAAGAAGCGAGCAATGAGAAATCAAGGGGTGGTTCGCAACTCAGGGGATTGTCCCCAAGACCGTCACCTACGGGTACTCAATTGCGGGGGGGGATGACGCGCAGATGTATGCCGGAGGGTGGGTGAAGCGGACCCGTAGGCAGCCGCAACCCGGTAGGCCGTAACCCGGATCTCGAGCGCAGCCAGGAACAGTACTTGAACTCGAATTCTTGACTTGAAATCTTGAAATCTTGACTTAAAACCCCAGGAGCTGGAAAACACAGGGTGGAACGTCTCAACTCCTGGGGACACTGTTCTGGTTCTTCCCGCCGAGCTCCCGTACCCGAACTAGGTTCAGGTCCGAGGGTGTCGGCCGACCATTACAGTGTTCATATTAAAATATTAATAAAAACAAATCCTCGCAGAATGGGGGGGGGGGGACCATCCAAAAAATAAAACATGGAGAAAGTTAAAGTTTAATAAAAAAAAATTAGAACCCCCCTACATTCTGCAGGTATAAAGCATTGATACCGAAAAAAAATAGCTACCTAATAAATGACCGCCCCGTAAGGGTGGCGGTGAGATGGTATAGCAACATACAAACAGAATAATTTTTAACTACAATTAAACAAAAAAAACAGTTGCATAATATACTAGATGATAAGTAACATCTAACGATAAAATTGTTAAAATGCCTGTCTGCCCCATAAGGGCGACGGCGTGATGATGTATAACATTTATGTAATAACTGTTTTAAAAGTGCCTGTCTGCCCCATAAGCGAGACAGCGTGATGTTAAGTAGTAAAAAGCAATATTCTTAAATTATATACAGTATGCGAACTATTATATTTTACAGGTAGAAGCGAATAAAATTCTAAATGCAGTTGTATGTTACAGTCTTAAATAATTAGTATTGACAAATTTGGAATGAAAATTCTGTGGAATGACAACTATGTTATGAGTATTACTAGGTATTTTGAAAAGAATTTAAAGGTATAGATATTATAATAAGAATTCTATTGGAGGAGTTTCGGTCAACTAAATTAGTGTAAACAATTTAGATATGTAAAATAAAATTATCTAACGTAATAAAAGGACGAGTAGTTACAATAAAAAATATATGTGCCAAAGGGTCAAATATTTCTCCATAAGAATCTTAACACATACGAATTTTCGCAGCAGACATGGGCTATTTTAATAAATAAATAAATGTACGTTACCTTTTATTCGGGTGTTAGTGATGGTGACTAAATATGGGGGAGCGGTATATTCAGGACCGGCGCTCCCTTCCGCTCAGTTCTGGAGGGAAAGTATTGTGTCAAAACTTTTAGGAATTCTACTTTTTTTCTTTAACTTTATGACCTGGTGGCGTTAACAAATTAAAAAATATATGGTGGGTACGAAATATTGTGTAGTACTAAATAAATGGTAATAATCTCTGTACGAACAGTATGATGTTTTTTGATAATTATGTACCCTTGAAACAAGTGATTGGTAGGTATGTATTACACGATACGTCCAATCCTCTCCACAGTTACACGTAAAAATCTACTTTTCAAATATGGTTATACCAATAAAGTAAACGAAGGAAAATGAGTCCTACAATAGAATGATTATAAAACGTACCTTTGGGGTTTTCTAAGTCACACACTTTTAAATGCCCTAGGCAAATATATATATATATATATATTTAGCATTTGACATTAGCGCTATGCATTAAAAAAAAAAATTATGATAATTTACGCGGTGTTATCTGCCTTGACACACACGATAATTTAGTCCGAGAGAAAAAACAACTACCTCCTGTTCCATATTTATATTTTTACTCTAATAATACCCCCTTCTAAGATTATACTTGCCATCTCTTTTTAGCGCTGTTGCCTCGACTTACTCATTGGTGGATAGTTTTTTGTTCTAGAACTTTTCCTATCCATACGCTTGCGATTGGAGTAGCCATCGAACGTTCTCGAACCCCGGCGTACTCTGCTCGCATCCGGGATCGCATGCTGGCCATATATGGTAATAATATTTGATTCTGGCCTTTGTGGGAGTGGATTCATGCGATCCATTGGCGATAATCTAACTGGGTAGGGAGTCTAGGCAACCGCGCGTATTTTAAATTTGCGGATATGGTATCCGGTATCAATTGAATATGCGTCTTTGTAATTTATATAGTAATTTGTTCAGTTACATCGTAACATCATCCAATGGTTGTCCGGAAGAGATTGCCTTGTGCGATAGGACCGCTAATTGTACAATATTAATGTTTAAGATCTTTGTTTAGTTATTTTGGCGTACAATAAAGACGTTTATTATTATTAATTAACTTCCACCCACGACTTCGTCTGCGTAAACTGTAGAGAGAAATAACAATCTGTGATGGATCGTTTAAATGTATCCCACAGGAATTCTTTATCAGGAAAATAAATATTGTGTTTCAGGCCATATTTTTTTCAAACAAATTTGGTTCAATTCCGTTTAGTCATGATTGAATCACCCAAATATTAATTATTACTTAGTGTCCGTGTGGTGACGGACTAAGAATACAATTGTCACCGCCCCATTCTTTCCCACTGGTGTCGTATGAGGCGACTAAGGGAAGTAAGCAATTATCGTCCATTGCATGACTGGTGGTAGGGCTGGGCACCAAGTGGGAGTACTCACTTGGTATCGGGCCCGAGCGAGTTGGTACCACCATCTCGTGTGCGACGGGCCATGAAGCACGTCGTTGCGTTTTGGCTGTAGCAGGAGATAGCCGTTTATTCTTTCATCTCATATCTGCGAAATGAAATGGTGAGCAGTGGCTTGACAATAGCCTCGGTATAGTTGAGTCCATGCGACGGTTACCATTTACCATCAGATGGGCTGTGGTTCATCTGCCACTACATGCATTAAAAAAAGATCCATCCATCCATCCATCAGCCTTTCTACGTCCACTGCTGGACACAGGCCTCCCCAAATTGAGGGTATAGTGCCGTAATCGCCACGCTTGGCAGGCGGGTTGGCGATAGCAGTGGATGTTGTTAATACTCGAGGGAGTGCTGCTGCCCACTCCCCCCGATATTCCCTCACGAACCGGTCGGCTCCTACGACTCCCATGGGTGGAGAGGGGTGGAACAATTCCAAAACCGGCCCCACACGGCCAAAAAAAAAAGATATACTACTAACTTCACAATCTTTCGATTTTAAACTATTGAGTAAGGTTATTTATTTTATGCATTAAATATCTAGAAACAATTTTGATATTTTATTTATTTTTTTAGCATTTGAAATGCTTAGCCATATAAATTAAGACAGTGTGAAAATGTGAAATCGAAAATTACAGTCACGAGCAGGATTTGAACTTGCATCTCCTGGAATATTCTTCCAGATGCTTTGCCAATCAAAGACTCAACAGTACTACGGGCACAGACAAACCACTGTCTGCCTTGAAGGCGCTCCCCTGCACTCAAGATTGAATTTAAGGATCATATCGGCTATCCTACAACCGACACATCTAGCTACTACTCCACAGCTACTTACGTAACTGCTGTTGTAAAACAAAGAAGATTGTACCTTTATATTTTAGTTACGACGGAAAAAAATATGCCTTACCGCACACCTCGTCTTTCGGGGCAACAACCAGGGTAGTGTGGGGCCCTCACCTACTAAAATAAAGCCGCCGTATGCTGTCTCTCCGCCTGTATTAGCAGACCACGGAAACTATGTGAAATTACTTTAGTTGTCCGCCGGAAGCTTACCCTTTAGGGTACTCCCTCTACTGAGCGATGCTTCCGCATTCGGAGCGTCGCACCTTCGCTGAAGGGAAAGTAAGATTGTATTGAAGAACTCTCGATTAGCATCAAACTAGCAGTGTTGCTATAGAGCGTCTTTTAATAGGAATATCGTAGAATTTACGTTATTCTAAGATAAAAGCTCAAAGTAGGTTTATCATAGAGTAGATTTTACCCAAACAATGGCTTATACTAATTGTTATTTAGGAATACTACCGATTTATGCGGCACACGTCAGTAAAGCTCACAGTTGGTATGATTATGGATGTATGTGTGAATGAGTGTATGTTCCCTATGACCTCCGAAACGGCAGACCCGATTTGAGACAATCTTCGGCTGCTGTGAAGTGTTGTAGCAATAGAGTCAACAGATTTACTTTTGGTATTCGAAGTTTTATGTTATATCTTCATAGAGATAATTGATGAGCTGTAGAGGGACAAATGTATTTATATTCTAAAATCCACGTGGACGAATTCAATTGTAGAATCTAGAAAATACACTTAAACCTTTCTTACTAATTACTTCATCCATTGGTGAAAACTCCATCAAAAACCATTAAATTATTTTGATTGTATTGCGTACAGATGCAGTGAGAGACTCTATTTTATAATAGCTTAGAATAGATACAAACAAGATCTCAAGGCTTAGTTACTCCGCCCCCTGCATAGCGAGGTGGCCCGGTAGTAGGACGATACCCGCCGAACTGCCATGACCCGTTGTAGAGTCTGGCTGGGCTGGTTTTTGAACGTAGCGACGCTCCAGCTGGTATTGGAGGAGTGGGCAGAGCGACGGCACGGAGTCCTTAGTTTCCAACTGGTGCAGGTGCTGTCAGGGCACGGTTGCTTCGGCAAATACCTGCACATAATCGCTGGGAGGGAATTTATTCTGTGCTGTCACCACTGCGGCTGAGACGAGGACACAGAGCGGTACACGCTATCTATCAAGTGGTAGCCAGATTAGAGCTAGCAATGTCGTGAACTCGTTGTGGCTATAGCAAGTGACCTCTAGCTGCCGAGCGTAGTCAGATAGATGCTCGATAGCTACAGATATTGAACCACGGTCGCTGCCTTCTATGAAAACGAAAGATCTTTCCACTGAAGCGAACCACCGCCAGTGTCAGATGGCCCTAGTTGAGGCCACAGGTGGATGGACCCGGGAATACCACTCAAAAGGCCGCTCATATAGTTTCATGCCGGGTTCTTCTCATGAAAAACCTTACTACGGAATCCGGACGTTGATTGGCGTACCAGACGGCGGATTTCCGTTTAGTTATTAGTAACTTAGTAAAGAATGAAAAGCATGTTAGGCGTAAAAATAAAAGACAAAGACGACGAAACTCTACCATACCTACCCCAGCGCTATGTCATGTCCTTCTTTAAACGAGGTTTGAGAAGAGCACTTTACTCACGGTAGGTGGCGGCTTGGTTGTATCCCTAGTGTTGCCAAAGTCCATGAGCGACGGCTACCACTTACCATCAGGTGGGCTGTTTGCTCGTCTGCCAACGTTGGCAATAAAAAAATGAAAAAAAATACAGAAAAATCCAAAAGTAAAAATGGAAGTGGGCAGGTCACGTAGCTCGCATGAAAAATTTAAAATGGACAAAATCTGCCACCTTCTGGAAATGCCCACAAATTAAACGTAAGAGATGGAGACCGCCAGAACGTTGGGTAGACGAAATTAAGAATACCGCCGGAGATGAATGGAGACAAGAGGCACAATATAGATATAAATGGGGACAACTGGAGGAGGCCTTCACCCAAAGAGGGGTCCTATAAATTGCAATAATAACTAATATAATAAAAATTTTTATTAAAACCATATTAATTTATTAAGTAAATTATCAATAGAAATAAATATAAATAATCAATATAATATAAATAAGCAATAGAATTAATAAAAGTATATTTCAATATTTAAAATAAAAAACTGAAAAAAAAATTGTAATTCTCTGATTTAAATGTATTAATCAATGATATTGCATGAAAAATGTTTTTGTATTTAATTGAGAAAGGAATAAAAAGGCTTTTTATTTTTTTATATATTAGTAAACTTAGACGATTTAAGTGTTATATAATAATCCTATGAAATTTATTTTTGACTTAAATTTCAACCGGAAGGGTAAGGTAACCGTTCCGCCACTGGTCCGGCAGTACAGGCGCTGTGTGCAGGTTTATCTAGCGGGTAAGTGCCCCACACTACCTTGTCCGTTGTTTTAACAAAGAAAAGCTTAGTCATGAACCTTGTGATACCCTCATTTTGTTTTCTTTGTCTCTTCTTATAAAATTACTTTAGTATCGGTTAATGTACCGTGATATAGGTTTCTCGTTTCATTTTGGTGAAGTAATTGGCCGAATATTGCTTTGTTAGGGCTTACTGATTATTGAATGTGTCTAGGGATGAGTCGATTTTTTTTAATCTTTACAAATATAACAGTTTTTTACACGAGAGTATATCATCCATCCATCCATTTTTAAAGTTTTTGCCTGTCTGACTCTTTGTTTCGGCTAATCTTTGGAACGACTGGATCGATTTGGACAGGACTTTCGCTAGCAGATAGCTGTTGTTACAAAGAGTAACTTAAGCTTCTTTAATTTTGGAATAATAACCAGGGTTGTGCGCAAAGAAATAAAACCCATGAAATTGCAAATGAATACCATATCCGGAACTGCTGGACTGATTTGGATGGGACTTTCGCTAGCAGATAGCTGTTCTTATAAGGAATAAGAATACTTTTATTTTGGAAAAATAATTAAGACACCGCCCAAAAGATATAAAACTCATGAAATTAAGAATGAATACCATATCCGGAATAGCAGGTCCGATTTGTACGGGACTTTTACTAGCAGATAGCTGTTGTTATAAGGAGTAAATTAGGCTACTTTTATTTTGTAAAATAAATTAGAATTCCGCGAAAATATCTAAATACATGTAAATGTACAGGTCAGATAGTTTTTAATATAATATCACAAATGTAAAAGTGCGTTTACTTGTTGGGCCTCGTGGCGTGGTCGGTAGTGTAACCGACTTCCGTGCACGAGGTCGGAAAAAAAAAAAAGATATAAAAACAATATATTTCAAAGTTCGTTCAGTATATGCATGGTGTGAGAACAAGCAAACAGACATGATTTTTTTTGTTTTGCTTTCACGCCGTAACAACTGAAGCGATCGTCATGGAAATTTGCATACATATAGTATGGAACCTAGAAAAATTAAGATACTTTCCATCCATCCATCAGCCTTTCGACGTCCACTGCTGGACATAGGCTCCCCAAGAGAACGCCACAACATGTGTTTCGCTCATATGGGGGATAGTGCCGTAATCACCACGCTTGGCAGGCGGGTTAGCGATCGCAGTGGATTTTGTTACTACTCGAGGGAGTGCTGGTGCCCACTCACCCGGTATTCCCTCAGTCGGCTCTTACGACTCCCATGGGTGGAGAGGGGTGAAACAATTTTAAAGCCAGCCCTACGCGGCAGCAAGATACTTTAAATCTAGATTTTTTAATAATGATATATTATATACACGTTTAACACTAGTTGAAACACCAATTAATACTTTATCTTTCAACAAGTTTACGACCTCAAACCATTTGCTGAATAATAATTTATTCTATTATCTTTAATAGAACCTTTTCTGATCGACAAATAACTCGGAGACTGTAGGTAAGTCGTAAGAGTGGGCCCTTAGTATAGCGTTACGCGTTAACGCCATCTCGTAGAGTTTCGAGGTACCAGTAATAGTACTCAAAGGGTTTTTGTTGACCCAGTATTGAGCACACTCCCCTCATGGTGCTCTCACACATGATTGAATCTATTATAAAGCTGTAACAGAGCTGCGTCTGTATATTTAAGATATTTGAGAAAAAATTATGCACGTGTCCGACACAAAACTATTTTTTTTAGATTTTTCATCTGTTTGTCTATTTATCTGTTTGTTCGTTCACACATCACGCAAAAACTACTGAACTGATTTCAATTCAACTTATTTTATTTGATAGTTCTGGATAAGACTCAAAAACTGGTATACATTTTATCCCGCTGCCATACCGGGAACCTGAGATATAACCTAAAAACTAGGCTCTTGGCATAATAAAAGTAACTTTTTTATATAAAATAATACCTTTTTTTGTTTAAGCCGGAAAAAATGTACTTAACCGCACACCCGTAGTTCGGGGCAACAAACAGGGTAGTGTGGATATAAAAATAAGACCTACTTACAGCATTTTTGTTTAGGATAAATACTTATGTAGCTAAATGTAATAAGTAAAATTCTATCTAAATACAATATTTAATCCATATTCTATTATTTGTTTTGGCGGGAAAAAAATTGCCTCACCGCACACCCTGTTGTTCGGGGCAACGAACAGGGTAGTATCCCCACATTATCCTAGGGTACCTAGGCTAGGTGAACGCTCCCCCTCACCCACTCAATAAACCTGCTGTGTGCAGTCTCTCCGCCTGTGTAGTGACCATAAATTATAATCGAACGGATTAAGAGTATCTATTTAACCCACGGAGCACGAAAAAAGAGGATTTACCGTTTTCATGTTTATATTAGTAAAATTTAAATTATGAATATTATATTTAGAAATTTTATATATATTTTTAGCATTTGACATGCTTAGCAACATACATTAAACACAAAGTGAAAAATGTGAAATCGAAAATAACATCCTGCTCGTGACTGTTATTTTCGATTTCACATTTTTCACTTTGTGTTTAATTTATAAATATTATTTTACATAAAAAAAATGTTTCAAATCTAACAAAACTAAAAAAGTAAAGTAGCTAATCGGCGGGATAAAATGTACCTACCGCACACCCCGCTGTCCGGGGAGACATCGGGATAGTGTGGGGCTCTCACCCACTAAACCACCCGCACTGGGCGGACCACTGGTACCGCGTGCATTCTCTTCAGTGGTCCGCGCGGTGGCTAGCCCCGTCGAGCTCCCTCTCTGAGCGACGTCCCCGCGCACCTGGGATGGCACACCTTCGCGGTAGGCTCAATGCGGGCGGCGGATAATCCCCAATCCAACCGCCCGCGGCCTCGGCTAGGGCGGCATTAGGCGCAGATAGTCGCGCACACGCCGCCCCGTCGGTGAGTGATGGCCTCCGTGGCCGCGGCCTTCAGACGCAAGATGGCGTCGACCATCGAACGCCCCGAGCGAAAACTGAACTGGGCGTCCAACAAGTCGGGGCCCACCTCCGCAAGGTGCCGGACGATACGGGTGGCGAGAATTCTCTCGAGCACCTTACCCGCTTCGTCCAGCAACACGATGGGCCTAAAGGCCGTGACCGAATCCGGGGGCCGTCCCGGCTTCGGCAGGAGCACGAGCTTCCCCTCCTTCCAGCAGTCAGGAAACCGTCCGGACGCCAGGCTTGCGTCGAACAGTCTCCTGAGGCGGGGCTCTAGGTGGTCGAGGACAAGAGCCAGAACTCGGGCGGGAACCCCATCTGGCCCGGGGGCGGTGTTCTCCCGCATGCGCAACACCGCCGCCCCCATTTCCGTCTCGGAGACGGGTGGCACACTCTCTTCGACGGCCTCCCGGTCATCCTCTGGCGGAGCCATGACCGGCGGTGTGCGCACCGCCCGCTGTGGGAAAAGACCCTCGACCACCTCGGTGAGGAAGTCCGGCTGGAGCGTCTCCGTAAGGGGGGGGCTGAGTGTGGAGCTTATTCAGCGCCGCACGGTACGGGCGTCCCCAGGGGTCACGATCGAGACCCTCCAGCATCTCCTGCCGCTTTGTTTCTTTGGCGCGACAGATGGCCAGCTTAAACTCAGCACGCGCGTTACGATATGCCTCGTGAAGCCGGCCCTCCCGCTCTGGGTCGAGGTTGTGCGGACCTCCGGGTACGGATACAAGCCGCCCGGAGGTCCGCTAGCTCGCGGAACCACCAGTAGACCCCCTTCCATTGGGGTGGACGCCGTACACGGGGCATGGCTGCGTCGCAGATTTGCAACACCACCTCGCGCCAGGGACCAGCCTCATTGTCCACGTCCTTGGTCAGGGGGAGTGAGGACAGCCAGGATGACACGATGGCCGCCTCCACCAGTAGGTCCCGGTTCAGCCTACCCACAGCCCACCGCGGGAAAGCGGGAGCTCTGTCCGCCGCGTGACCCCTACTGGGGCCCCGGAGGGACCGGGAGAACCCTATCCTGATATAACGGTGATCGGACAGGGTCTCAACCTCCTCCAGGACACACCATTCCCTTACCCGAGCCGCGACGGCGGGGCTAGCGAACGAAAGGTCCACTATCGACCCGCCCCACCGCCGCACGCACGTATTGGCAGTCCCCCGTTCAGCAAACAGAGGTCTGGCGCTGCCGCCCATTCCTCGTCCGCTGTTCCACGGGCGTCCGTCCTGGGAGACCCCCACGCCGTGGTTTTGGCGTTAAAGTCCCCCAGCACCAGGACGTGGCTAGGTGCTAGTCGCCGTATCGAGGTCTCCACGTTGTGAAGGAAGACCTCGTAGGCAGCCAGACTCCGATTGTGGAAGAAGTAGACGCCGTAAAGCGTCAGGCCCCCCAATCGGCCGCAACATATCCCGTGCCCTTGTCCCTGACCGACAAGGGCGGGGAATGAAGCGCCGAAGATCCGACTACCGCCACGGAGCCATCGCAGCTGCCCGCCCAATTAGGACGGTCAGGGATCCAATAGGGCTACGCGGCTACGGCTGCACCGATCGACCGCACCGCCATGGACTGCAGGAAGAGGTCCTGTGCAGCGGCGCAGCGGTCGAGATTCGCCTGGAGGAGTACGGAATCACGATCCGTTATCAGACCGTGATCATTGCCTCCTCCACCCGCGCCGACGGTCGCGTCGCGCTAGGAGGTGCAGCCGGGGTTGATTGGCTGCCCGCCTTCTTTTGACCCAGAGAGGAGGGTCTACAGCCCTCCCGCCCCATGCTGTGATTAGCAGGCCGATTGGCTGCCGCACACGCGGGGCAGTGAGGAGGGGCGGAACATGTCGCCGCCTGGTGCCCTGCCTGACCGCAGCGGAAGCAGAGCCCGCTGCAGTCAAAGCAATTTGTGCATGTCGGCCGGGTGTGTCCCACCAACATGCACTTATAGCATCTCGTGGGCCTAGGCTCCAACACTATCACCCGTGCGGAGCTCCAGCTCACGAGGAGCCTGCCTGTGTCGGCCAAAGATTTAGCCGCTACGACAGGGCACTGCACCCAGGTGGCACCAACGCCACCAGGGCCAGGGCGGATGGCACCCACTCTGACGCTATCTGGGGCGCACCCGGTTTTCCCTGCTATCGCGTCCCGGATGTCGCCCACCGTCACGGAGTCGTCGCGGCCCGCAATGCGAAGCTCCGCGCACTTCACGGGCCTGGCGACTTTGATGCCCTCTACCCCAGCGAAAAGACCCTGCAATCTCTGGGCCACACTGTCGGCCGTCTTGTTGCCCTCAGCCCCTGGAAACTCCAGAATTCAGGCTCCCGTGCGAGCTTGGCGGGTTCTCGCAGCGACGCCTCCAATATCAGAGATGTCGATCTCCCGCCAGGCCTTTCGCAAGACGGCCTCGTAATTAAGGCCCTCCTTGGCCGCCTCAGGCAGCACGGTAATGACTACCGCGGCTAATTTGGGTGACCGGAGGCCCCTGCGCGGCTCTCACCCCATGACGCCGCAGGGGCTGCGTTTTGGGTGGCGGCGTTTTTCTGCTTCCTACCCCGGGACTTTCCTCCACCGCCCACCGCCTGCCAGCTCTCGTCAGAAGGCGCAGCGGTTCGGGAGGCAGGAGGTGTGTCCCGGGGCGCGTCTGCTTGTGCAGCCGAGGGCCTGACAGTGCTGGGCAAGGTCGGGAACTGCTCCCGGACTTGTGAACTCTGGGGCTTGGCTCTCGTTGTCTGGGCGTTAACAGGCTGCCCATCTTTGGCCCCTCTTTCCCCTTTAGGGGCGCTTTTCTGTGGCGTCGTTGCAACCGCCGCGGAGTAAGCAGCCACGCGGCCACCCTGGCAGGGAAGTGGTGCTATAGTTGAGGATGGCGCAGCCCTCCTATTGCCCGCAGCTAGTGGCGGACGCACACGCGGCTCTGGTGGGAGCCGAGCATCGAGGACGCTGATCCGCGGGTTGAAAACCGCTGCGACACGGTCTGTCACCTGGCGGATCAACTCCTCTGACAGTTCGGCTGGCGGCAAAGAAGCGCCCGTAGCGGCAGGCGAGGCCGTCGGGACAGCTTTAGGGAGCCCAAGCTCCGCTCTCATGCTGGCCATCCCGAGGCGCATCTCCTCCACGGTTGCCTCGAGGCGCTGGTTCCACGCCCCGAATTCAGCCACCTCCGCTTCCAGGCGCTCATTATGCGCCACCAGCCGCTCCACCATGTCAGACAGCTCCGTGGCGGCATTCTTTAGGCACCTTATAAAGGTGCCTTTTAAATTTCTGGAGCCTGTGGCCACCGTGGTTATGATGGCCACGCTGTCGGAGGCTCTCTCGGCGATTCGGGCTGCTGACGGTGGCCCGTTCTGGTCGATCGGGAAGCGGAGCTTCTCAGAGAGGACCGCTAAGCGTTCCTCCGCAGTTTGCTCCGCCTCCGTCCGTTTAAGATTATGCGTCTCGGCTCTCTTTGCCGAGACGGCACGCGGGACCGGTATCACCGGCCTGTTGATGCCTCGACCCCGGAATGATGTTGTTACCTTCGGGGAGGCATCTCCGTCGAGCTACCATCGGATTCCGACGCAGCGACAGGGTGCGCTTGCGCCAGAACCACGACGGTAGAGGCTCTGCTGCAGCCACAGCCTCTGCTAGCTGCGGTGTCGTAATAGTGGCACCCTCGCTAGGACCACCCTCCTCAGGGGCAAACATCTCGGCAGCTGAGGTGCCGACCGAGCTGCCTGCCGTCGAGCTGTCCCTAGATGATTGGGACTCCGTCTTCTTGCCCTTACGGGGCTTTCGACCGCCGCGCGAATTCCGCACGGCTGCATTGGTAGGGGCCGTATTTACAGCCGGACCCCTTTCGGCTGAGGCGTCAAGTAAGTTACCCGACTCCGTCGAATATATGTTTTTAGTATTCATGTTTTCCATTTTATTCCCACGAGTGTGGGAGTAAAGAGGTCCACCCGGGCAAAGCTCCCAATACCCGGGCAAGCGTACATTTGTAACCCAACACAGGGGGTCCGCAGGTACCCTGATTGAAGGCGCGCTCGAGACTGAACTACCCATCAGCCATGCATATCCTCGCCGCGCGCCGGAACTTGAGATTCGGGGTAATTTTTTATTGAGGTTGTCTTCCTCGCGGTCCGGGCGATTAAGCCAAGACCCTCGTTCCTGTATGCCCACGAGACGTAACCACAGACACCCGATCAGGTTTACGATTTGGGATGGCGGGGGCCGCTGTGGCCCCGCTGTTCCCCCTCTCCAGAGCCCGGGGAGCCAGTCTAGTTCCACCGACTCCAACGCCTAGTCTATCCACCGTGCCCTCTGCGGAGTCAAAGGGACACGCGGAGACCCGTCCAGTCCGGAACTTTAGCCGCCGGCGACTGCCGACGTTGCCCGGGGTGCACCACTAGGAGGTAAACCGGCACCACACCCCATGAATTTCAACCCCAGCCTTAATGAAGAGAAATAGATTACTTGAACCCTTTAAAACTGAAGACTCTCTTTTGTAACTTTAAGGACAGCTGCAGTCTATGGTCCATAGGCAGAAAAATAACGATTTAATTTACATGTTTTTTTGCATGTAGTGTTATTTACCATCAGACGAGCTACGGCCCATCTGATGGTAAATGGTAACCGTCGCTTACGGACTCAACTGTACCGAGAGTATTGTCAAGCCGCTGCTCACCGTTTCATTTCACCGATATGAAATGAAAGTATAAACGTCTATCTCCTGCTACAGCTAAAACGCAACGATGTGCTTCGTGGCCGCTCACACGGGAGATGTGGTACCAACCCGCTCGGGCCCGATACCAAGTGAGTACTCCCACTTGGTACCTACCACCAGTCATGCAATGGATGATAATTGCTTACTTCCCTTAGTCGCCTCATACGACATCCGTGGGAAAGAATGGGGTGATGACAATTGTATTCTTAGTCCGTCACCACACGGACCACTTTTTTGAAATATTAACGTTGGACGAGACAGGCCTCCCCTGGTGATAAATGGCAACAGCTGCTGATAAAGTATACAACACCAGAGTCACCGCCATACTACGTAATAGTACAATCTATTACAATGCCCAAAAGAACCTACCAAGAATTTCTTTCTCTAAAACTACAAACTTTCAGCGCCAATTTCTACCTAGAATACCTAGGTAGAGCCTTGCATATCCCAGCACGAAAGGGCCGATCAGGGAAGTCCCACCCTCTCAATAAAAATCAGTGTAAAACAAGGGTACTCGTACTGTTGTTTCGTATGCTGAGTAAGAACAACTCTTTATTATCCTTCTTATCCTCTTCTTAGTATCCTATCTATCTTCTCCTTATATATAGCCTATCCAACTCCTGTTCCTTTCCTTGGAGATGGCGACGCGCAAGTGATGCCTCCGGTGGTAGCGTCTATAGCAGAGGTGGCCAACTTCACTAGACTTAACATCTACTTATTTAGATATTTTTATATATATTTTTAGCATATGACATGCTTAGCACTATCGATTCACATTAATTCGATAACACATTTATTTCGATAACACATTCATACTTAACGTCTTTGGGCGTCACCCAAAGACGTTAAGTATGAATGTGTTATCGAAATTAGCAATCAGGAGCAAAATCTATGTATTATATGTATGTATTTACAAAAAAAAAAGTAGTATGTATTATATCCGTAATCTGGTACCCATAGCACAAGCGTTAAGCTTAGTTTGGGACCAGAGGACGTTGTGTGAAAAATGTCCGTGAATATTTATTTATTTTTATTTTAATTGTCACGGTGGCTGAATTGGCAAAGCATCTGGACGGTATCCAGGAGATGCAGGTTCAAATCCTGCTCGTGACTGTTATTTTTGATTTCGCATTTTTCACTTTGTGTTTAATCAACATCTACTTTTTACTTACAAAACCCTGGGCGATCTACTAATTACATACTTATTGAAATTTTAAATAAAGTAGTATAATTTACATTCGAGTATATTTTGACTAATTTGCACAGTCAGTTTTTTATATTTTTTGCTCTGCCGCGATCTACTAGACTAATAGCCACGATCGACAGGTTGGCCACCCCTGGTCTATAGGCTACGGTAACCGCTTACTACCGGGTGGGCCGTATACTTGTTTGCAAAACAATATAGTGTATTATCATACGTCAGGGTTTTAATGGCCACTGCTGGACATAGGCCTCCCCAAGAATGGTCCCCCATTAGTGCCGTAATCGCCACGCTTGGCAGGCGGGTTTGCGATCGCAGTGGACGTTGTTAATACTCGAAGGAGTGCCGCTGCCCACTCCCCCGGTATTCCCTCAGTCGGTTCTTACGACTCCCATGGGTGGAGAGGGGTGGGACAATTCTAAAGCCGGCCCCACACAGCGCGTAGTGTATTATATAATATTATATAGTATTTGTTTTATAGTATAAAAAAAAACATGTAAGTTCTGGAATGAACTCCCTTCTACGTTCCCCTAGAACAACTATAAAATATCCTTCTAAAATATTTAAATATTTTTATATATATTTTTAGCATTTGACATGCTTAGCACTATACATTAAACACAAAGTGAAAAATGTGAAATCGAAAATAAAAAATTATTAATTGGTAAAGCATCTGGACGGTATCCAGGAGATGCAGATCCTGCTCCTGACTGTTATTTTCGATTTCACATTTTTCACTTTGTGTTTAATGTATAGTGCTAAGCATGTCAAATGCTAAAAATATATATAAAAATATCTAAATATTTATAGGGTTTGCGTCATTATTAGGTAAAATCTTAATTGTAAAATTAAGTTTACCTGGTCGGTATAATGTATGAAAATACTTCCGACAGATGGTGCAGGCGTCACCCAAAGACGTTAAGTATGAATGTGTTATCGAAATTAGCAGTCAGGAGCAATTGTCAGGATGGCTGAATTGGTAAAGCATCTGGACGGTATCCAGGAGATGCAGATCCTGCTTCTGACTGTTATTTTCGATTTCACATTTTTCACTTTGTGTTTAATCCTTCTAAAAACTAGGTTAAAGAAGAACACTGTATTCTTATCTCTCTCTTACTCAAAAAACTAATTCCAATGAATTACTTTTATATTTAGTCGTTACCAATATATTTAAGCATAGATTTTGCTCGCTCCCTTTGAGGCCACAATCTTATATGTGTTAGCCTCAATTGCGAGGTAATCGTTCGAGACAAACCGTTTTATTGCCGTCAACATAAAGCTCTTACAATATATAAACAGGTAAATAAAATATTATTTTTATATTTATGATTAACTAGCTGTTGCCTGTAGCTTAGATGTCGATATCCAATATTGAGTGTGTTCGATTCACACAAGAGAATTATTAACGCACTAGCATGAATGGGATGGCTCGATCGGGGAAGTACAAACCTCTCACAGAAGATCAGCGTGTAATCACAGTAGTTAGTCCTACCGTTGTCTTTCGTATGGTGAGTGAGAGCGCCAGAGGCCTAAACCCCTTCCCTATCCTCTCCTTATTATCCTACTTCCATCCATCCATCCATCCATCAGCCTTTCATCGTCCACTGCTGAACATAGGCCTCCCCAAGAGAATGCCACTGTGAACTATTTATCCTACTTATCTTCTCCTTATTATCCTTTCTATCCACCTCCGATTCCTTTCCTTGGAGATGGCGATACGTGAGTGATGGCTCTGGTGTTGCTACCGTCTATAGGCTATAGTTTATAGACCACCGAAAGAATGTAATATAGCTCAAGTGGACCGCCAAAAAAAAAAAAAATGAAGCTCAGTAGCAATCCGGAGTTTGGGAATGCCCGGTAGACGGCAATAGGCTCGCCCCACGTAATACCGTGGGACTTAAACATAGCTGGTGAACCGTGGGTGTGCAATATACCTCTGCCTACTCCTTCAGGGAATACAGCCGTGATGTTATTTTTCCATTCTGAGATCCATCATCCAGCAGCTAGGAGATAGTCCATTATTTACGTGATGTTTTGTAGCATTTTTTAACAACCCCTCCCCCCTGTTAATACGTAGTGAGGTTGACTAATAACCTTTTAGTACAAAGTATTTAAAAAAACACAGAATATTATCTTTAAATATTAGTAAGTACTATAATCTAGTTCGAGCTCACACATCGCTTTTCGATTGTTTAGAAATCGCGTGTTTAACGACAAAATAAATATTTAGATATTTTTATATATATTTTTAGCATTTGACATGCTTAGCACTATACATTAAACACAAAGTGAAAAATGTGAAATCGAAAATAACAGTCAGGAGCAGGATTTGAACCTGCATCTTCTGGATACCGTCCAGATGCTTTACCAATTCAGCCATCCTGACAATTGCTCCTGGCTGCTAATTTCGATAACACATCATACTTAACGTCTTTGGCTGACGCCTGCGCCATCTGTCGGGAGTATTTTCATACTCCGTATCCAGAAGATGCAGGTTCAAATCCTGCTCCTGACTGTTATTTTCGATTTCACATTTTTCACTTTGTGTTTAATGACAAAATAAATACTTAATACACGTGACTCACTACAATCCTTGTATTATTTCCATATTTTTGTCGAACCAATTTATTTCTTAGTACAGATACGATAAAGCTTGTTATTACGTAAACATTTACATTAAAACTAAGAGGAATTGCATTTCAAATTCGTTCCGTCTATCTTTATTTAGAGACACTTTATTTAACTTTTTGTTTAAGTTGAATGAAGATTTATAGAATCTGAAAGGAAGCGCTCTTAGTTGCTTCTAGAGTTTAGAGTTAAGACTTGTTAGTTAAAATGCTTGTTTGTTATTTGTTTTAAGCGTTTCCTTGAGAAAACTTTATTACATTATTTTTATTTTTTTATTGTTTTTGTCTGTCTCACGGCCGTGTGGGGCCGGCTTTAGAATTGTCCCACCCCTCTCCACCCATGGGAGTCGTAAGAGCCGACTAAGAGTATCGAGGGAGTGGGCAGCAGCACTCCCTCGAGTGCTAACAACATCCACTGCGATCGCCAACCCGCCTGCCAAGCGTGGTGATTACGGCACTATCCCCCATATGAGCGAAACACATGCTGTGGCATTGTTTTGGGGAGGCCTATGTCCAGTAGCAGACGTCGAAAGGCTGATGGATGGATGAATATATACTTTAAGATATGTGGTATAACTTTGAAAGATAGAGTAAGAAACAGTGTAGTGAGAGATCGATGTGGTGTAAAAGAAGATATAGTGACAAATATTGAAAAAGGAATGTTAAGACGGTTTGGGCAAGTAGAGAGGATGGATGAAAGCAGGATAACAATTAAGATATATATGGCAAGCGTGAATGGTGCAGTTGGGAGGGGTAGACCGCGTCAAATGTTCTCTGACCAAATCAGAGAAATTCTCGAGAAAGGTCAGTTCAGAAGTACCCTTAACCGAGGTGCATGTATGAGGAATATAATGACGGTGAATGAGGCAAAAAAGGTGAGCAAGGATCGTGACAAGAGGAAATCCGTTGTCTCTGCCTACCCCTCTGGGAAAAAGGCGTGAGCCTATGTATGTGTGTATAGTACCACTATAACTAAAATAATATATATAATATACAAGAAAATAAAATTATACTAAAATAATATAAACAATGGGAAAGTGGAAGGATATAGGTACAGAGGGAGACTGAGACTCACCTACCTAGACTAAATCCGTCATGTATTGAAGGAAGGTGGATTCAGGAATCTCCGAGACCGGCGAGCGTGTATGAAGAGAATTATGAATGTTGAGGAAGCGAGAGATGTATGCAAGAATAGAGCTTTTGGCACTCTATTTTCTCTGTCTATCCCGCAAGGGAGATGGCGTGATGATAAGTAAGTATAACTAAAATACACCACATGGAAGATAGTGGTACTTCTCGGATCAGGGGGATTAGACGGAATCTCATATCTCACAATCGACATTGTATCGTTTCGCTTGTGATTGGTAGAAAAACCGACGCGTGATGTTACAATAATCCGTTGGCCAATCACGGTGATCTCTCAACCAATCCCAGTGATCACGATACGATGTCGATTGTGAGATATGAGATTCCGTCTAACCGCCCAGATAACAAGTGAGTACTCCCACTTGGTATCCACCAGTAAAATAAATAATGGTAGAGGCCTACACTTTTCCCAGTGTGAGTGAGCTGGCTCGATCGGGAAAGTAAGAAGCGAGGGAGAGCTCTGCCTTCGTCTCCATCTCCTACCGCTTTCCTTAGAGTTGGCGATGCGTGAATGATATCTATGTTGTTGCCTTCGTTTTTCTATATAACCTAGGCATACGGAAGCATAGGTCACGCTCGTTCAGTGACGGAAGCCAAGTGACACCGCCTCAACCAGTGGCCTTGTGACGTGCAAGTAACAAGGCAAGATGCCGCTCGAGTACCTCCCTTCCCTAAAAGTTGTCGGTTCAAAGTTTTTGATCTGTATTTTAGCACTTGACATGCTCAGCTACTTTAAAGAACAATTTTTTTGTGAATGTGCAAAAAGAAAATAAACTTTTCTTTTTTCGAGCGAGCGGGATTCGAAACGTCCCTTTCAATCCGGAAAAGTGCTCTAGACCGCTAAGCCATCGCACTGACCAACGGCCGTTCCCAATCTCCACATCAAATTTGTATTTACGAGCCACGCCACCTATCGGATACATTTAAATGCATTAATCCAATGTGGAAAAAGAGAAGCTTAGTGCGAACGGGATTCGAACCTGCATCCCTTCCAATCAAGGGAAGTACTCTAGACCGCTAAGCCATCGCACTGACCAACGGTCATTCCCAATCTGCATTTACATGGATTAATCCAATATGTTTTTTAAAGTTATATATCGTCTACTTTTTGCCATATCAAGGTTCTAAATTTTGAAGTTATGCTCAATTTTAAAATATCTGTATTGAACCTGCATCTTCTGGATTCCGTCCAGATGCTTTACCAATTGCTTTACGAATTGGTAAAGCATCTGGACGGAATCCAGAAGATGCAGGTTCAAATCCTGCTCCTGACTGTTATTTTCGATTTCACATTTTTCACTTTGTGTTTAATGTATAGTGCTAAGCATGTCAAATGCTAAAAATATATATAAAAATATCTAAATATCTGTATTGCATAAATTGCCCCTAAAGAGATCGAAGAACAGTCGTTACAACAGCACTCTGCGCAAGTTGCTATATTATACACAGAAATAATATTTTACCGAACTTAACGCAAAGGATTTTTTTTAACAAAGATAAATATTAGGTTCCTGTAGAATCATGAAAAAACTATTGGATAAAATGATTTTGTTTAGAACGTTTACCCGTTTACCGTGCAGTGACGGACAATTATCACCACCCCATTATTTCCCATGGGTGTCGAACGAGGCGACTAAGGAAAATAAGCAATTATCACCCGTTGCATTACTGGTAGTAGGGCTGGGTACCAAATGGAAATACTCACTTGCTATCGGGCCTGAGCAGGTTGGTACCACCATCTACCGTGTGACAGGCCATGAAGCACACCGGTGCGTTGTGATTGTAGCAGGAGTTTATTCGTCCATTTCATATCTGTGAAATGAAATGGTGAGCAGCGGCTTGACGATACTCCCGGAATAGTTGTGTCCATGAGCAAAGGTTACCATTTACCATCAGGTAGGCAGTGGCTCGTCTGCCACCATATACAATTATAGAACACTGAATTTTGCAAAAGCTAGATAACGAGCAACTTTACTATAAACCGTAACAAGCTAAATAGGTAGAAAACTGTGGTACTAATACACTTTAATATTAAAAGTGCAACTTGGGAACAGGGGTGTGGTGTGTTAAGCAAGCAAAATCCGGTAAAGCTGTTAGAGTTTCTATTTATAAAGCTTACAAAGACGTGAACGCAAAGAAAACAAAGAAGTGGAAACCATAGGCACTTCACACGTCCGACTTGTGAGCAAGCGACTTAGGGTTGTCGATAGCATCGAATTTAACCGGTATATATTAAAATCATTATTTTTTAAACTCAAGCATACATTATGGTAAATCTCCTAAGTTTAGTTACATAAAACTAGATACTGCCGCATGGACTTCAGAATGTAAATGCGTTGGACGCATTGTAACTTGTTTTTTTTGACGTAATAGTCTTATAAATCGATAAACACCGGCCGCTGGCAGCACGCGCGGAAAGGTCTCATGTTCCCAAAAAATGTATGGCGATCGATGCATTGTTTGATTTTGGCACCCACAAGAGAGGCGCGCGCTGCCGACCGACGGACCGACATTACCTACATTCTTCGCCCGAACGCGTCCCGGTCAACACGCGTATCTCAATTATTGTATAGCAGCACGCGAGATCGTACCTTTTTATATGAACCATTCTATTTCTATTAGTGTTACATTTTGTGAAACTCTCAGAAAACATATAGTCGTTATCACGTAAAATTATCGTCCGTAAACCGACTTTAGAGACAACCATAATAGTTTTTACAAAAATTATAAACAGGCTTGTCCAAAATTAGACTTTCATACAGGATAATACATTTTTTGTGTTACCCACAAATGGTTGCATTATGGTATATTTTGTGTAGGCGCTGAAGTATTAATGTTTTCCAGTTTCAGTGGTTCACCAATACAGGCGAAGAGAAAGCACACCACCGTGTGTGTGTGTTTATTGAGTGGGTGAGTGCTCCACACTACCCTGTTTTTGCGCCGAACGATGGGGTGTGCGGTTATATACATCTTTACCAAGCTTAACAAAATAAATAGGCTTCAGACTATATGTAGGTATTTCATGATGATTGGTTCTGTAGTTGCGGCGTGAAAGCATAACAAACAAGCTCACTACCGATATTCAGCTGTGTTCTGATAGATTATTAAATATCTATTAAAAATAATAATATTATTTTCACGCTATTACGAATCCTTGCAACAAAACTGCAACACGGCACGAATTTCTAAAAATTCTTATTAAGAATTCTTCTACGAATAGTTCACTACATTGACACTTGACAAAATATTTGTGGATTGAATTCAATACCTCTGTCATAACAGTTTTGATGTTACATTATATAAACTATTAATAATATAATATTATATCCAATATGCATTTATTGACTAATTTATTGAAGCAAAATAGAAAACTAAATTTTGTTTAAAAACTGTTTAAAAATTTCGATATAAAAGTGCTTGTTATAGAGCTTCCAGCCAGTCTACAAGCCAGTTCCAAGTTGTATTGCATATCTATACTATTATAAAGTTGTAACAGTGCTGTGTCTGTACATTTAAGATATTTGAGAAAAAATGTCTGTATTAGGCTATAATTATATAGACGTGTCTGAACACAAAACATTTTTTTTAGATTTTTTGTCTGTTTGTTTGTTCGCGCATCACGCAAAAACTACTGAATGGATTTTGATGCAACTTTTTCTATTTGATAGATCTCGATTAGACTTAATAACTGGTATACATTTTATCCCGCTACTATATCGGGAACCTGAGATACAACTCAAAACTAGCTTTTGGTTGTGGCGGAGCCGCAAGCAAACGCTATTCGTTTCTAATAATGACAATTCGTAAGATAATGGTATATTTTGCTCCTAAGAGTCTATATATATATATATATAAACACCAAACAAATTTAAAGGTATAAATATAAATAGCATCATTGCTCCGATGTGTTTAATAAGATAATAAAGGACATCCGATCGCCATTAAACTAATTTAAATCATGAGGTGATCACGAAAACGTTATTTTCAGAAAATGACCCACATTGATTTTCGTTTTATCGAGTTGCAAATCTGTATTCTGTATCTGTATTCTATGTCATTCTCTCGCAGGCTCTATAGATGGCTGTTTCCTTTTACCTATCAAATCAAGATGTACCTACTAAAAAAGCTTTACTTCAAAATAATAATATGCTTTAGTAGTTTAGGCCTAGTTGGCATCTCCCGACTATAACCGAGTGCAAAATCTAATTGGACCGCCGAAGCCACCGAAGGAATGTAACATAGTTCCAGTGGCCCACTAATAAAGGCGGAGAGATGGCACACGGCGGGTTTCTTTAGTGGGTGAAGGCCCCACACTACCCTGTTCGTTGCCCCGAACGACGGGGTGTGCGGTTAGGAACATTTTTCCCGCCTTAACAAAAAAAGAAGGCTGACAAAACACAGCATGTAATATGGACTTGTGCTCCCGTAGATGAATGAATGAAGTGCTTTAGTCACAGGAGCAAATTAAGATACATAGACGTGAGGTACAATAAAAATGGTGTCGTGGACAAGTCCATGTGTTTTACGTAAATACGTGTATTTATTTATTTATTATTACAGGCACATCGTATGTAATGATAATTAAAATATTATATAGTATTGCATCTTATATATAAGAGAATTACGGTGTAAATAACATTGTCTGAAATATAGTAGGTTTTACTTTATACTAGGTATGTAAATTATATATTTATGTTGTATAAAATTAACAGTGAAGCTCTTGAAAAAAGTCAGAAAAAGGAATTCCACGAAAAGTATCAACTTAATGTATATGCTTTAATGTCAGTGAGATTTTTATAGTGAGTTCATACTAATCTAAAAAAAATATGCAATCTATTTTATAAACATAAATAATGTATGTAACGAGTAATATTATCTTTGAGTGTATTATAAGTAGATCTTCAAAACGAACGTTCTAGATTCTTCGAGTCTAAATTTAAACTAAACAGATATTAGGTGACGCAGGGGAAAGGTCTCAAAATGGCGGTGTTTCGACAACGTATTCACGTGAAAAGTGGTAAACTTTTAAGTACAACCCTAGCGGTATTCGCGTAGGATATGCGGGTCAAGAGAAAGCCACTCGTTTGTAGAGGCATACTGCACCCTCTGAGTTTATACCTTATTCGCATGTAACATTTAACCACACACCTTTGGGATATTTAGTTAGATAGTAGATATTATTTGTATATAATTGTATTAAGTTGCAATATTCGAATTATAGTAATCAGGATAGATTGCTATAATTCGAATATAAAATATCTCCCCTATTATTGAATCGCCCCTATTTAAATAAATTAAAAATCCTAGTGACCTTACAAATTAAAAAAATATATAACATGATTAGACGTTTTTTTCTCAATCACGCAAAAGCGGATTTGGGTGATATATAATGTATTAGTACTTTGAGGGGTAAGAGGAACAGGGTGTAAAGTTCCTCATCCCCCATTGAAAAGGGAGGATCCTCCGACCAGACGGGTGTTATGTCTGGTGGGCTAACTGCCCGACTGTTGTGGTCGGGTTCTTGTATATATGTACATCGCTCGGATTACTTTTCATATCGCGATGTAGGATACGTCAGTTATTAGTTCGTATGTGGCGAGATAGATGTCGCTACAGTACGTCACTTTGTTACGTACTTATATTATATGAAAGAATTTGATTATTGAGGTTCACAAAGACGAAGACGCAGGCCATCCATCCATCCATCCATCAGCCTTTCAACGTCCACTGTTGGACATAGGCCTCCCCGAGAAATGGGGGATAGTGCCGTAATCGTCACGCTTGGCAGGCGAGTTGGTGATCGCAGTGGATGTTGTTAATACTCGAGGGAGTGCTGCTGCCCACTTCACCGGTATTCCCTCAATCGGCTTTTACGACTCCCGTGGGTAGAGAGATGGGCGACAATTCTAAAGCCAGCCCCACATGGCCTCCATCCGGGTATCGTCTGACTTGAAGAAACCAAGTCCTCTCTGGTCGGAAGCTATCAGATAAAGGATAAGAATTGCTTTCGACTAATCTTGAGATAATTGTTGCTTCGTTTTAAAAAGATTGATTAATATTGTGATGAACGATCATTTTAATTGAAATGATCACATAATAATACAAACAGCGAGAATAAGGAAGATACTAACTAACTTATCATCACGCCATTTCCCTTACGGGGTAGGCAGAGAGAACAGAGTGCCAAGAGGCTCTATTCTTGCATACCTCTCTCACTTCCTCAACATTCATAATTCTCTTCATGAATACACGCTCCTGACTCCACCTTCCTTCAATACATGCCCGATTTGGTCTAAGTAGGTGAGTCTCGGTCTCCCCCTGTACCTACATCCTTCCACTTTCGCATTGGAAGGAAAGAAGGAATGAATTAATATCCTTTCAATAAGGGAGATGATATATTATATTTCAAAAGCAACGCATAGTATGAGTATCATGTTTTAAAATCAAGCAATTTGTGAGTGTCTAATCCGCTATTGTATTTGTGCATTGGATGCTGGCAAAACCATTCTCATGTGGGCTGATACGGCTCAGAGGGCCATGTTAAAAGTAATGATGCCATTACGATATAGACATCCCACCAAAAAGATCTTTATAAGAAAACTACTGTATTATCTTTTGAGGCAGATGTAGTATTTATGAACCAATCAAACGGAATTAAGTTGATTCCGTATTTTAACTTTTTTATATGGACCGGCTTGACCGTATGTGACAATAGATATTCCTACTCTACATGAATCACCGAATGACACATTTGGTGAGTGCGAGCGCTAAAAGCCACCACCACCTATCCCTTTCCTTGGAGTTGGTGACGCGTGAGCGATGCTTCTGTTATTTCTAGCGCCTATAGCCTACAGCTTGCCATCCATAAGTGGGCTGTATCTAGGTATTTGCTACCCATGTAATATAACAAAAAATGTATGTATACCAATATTTTTAAGGTCCTGCACCACATAGATACCGCTAAAGTATTGCAACACAGTCCCAGTGGTCCGCCAATACAGGTGGAGAGACAGCAAGCTGCTTAGCTTAGTCCATCACCAAAAAGGACAAAGCATCCATTTCTTTAGTCATATAACCTTAGCTATACATACATACGTACATATTGTCACGCCTTCTTCACGTAGGTGTAAGTAGAGACCACTTCTCTACACTTGCTACGATCCTGACACACATCTTTCGCTTCGTCTACTTTCATTAGCGCTTTAATGCAGGCTCGTTGGTTTCGAGTACTCTTAACCTGGTCTTCCTTAAGAACGTTTCCGATCTGGTCAAAATACATTCACCTTTCTTTTCTTTTTTTTTGTCAGGAAGCCTTTTAGATGTATCCCCCCGCCGGGGCAGACAGGGGGATTATGTCGGACTCCGGACGCGGCGATTGGCCTATGGAAAAGCCTAGTGCAATGCCACACCATATACCGACTAAAACCTGACAGTGTTCCTTCAGACTACCTGTCGCCCAGGGAGGAGGGTCACACTCATCGTATTCCTCATTCCCCCCCGGGCAGGTCTTGGCCGCCTAGCTCCATTACTAGGCGGCCCCGCCTGTTTTGTAGGGCCTAGCCCTCCCCCCTTTGAAAGGCGCGCGCGGAACACGGGCGCGCCGCCGTCTCGGGCCTGCTTCTGCTATGGCTGCGGACGGCCCTACGTCCGTTGCCCTCAGACCAGCGCTCATGGGGGCTGGAACTCGTTCAGCGCCCTTCGGCGCCCGGTGCGTCTTCTGCGGGTCGAAAGGCTGGTAGTCGCCTCCCGTTCCCTTTCCGCCGCCTCTTTAGCGTACATCACCTCCTCGCAAAATAAGGCAGCGGACACCCATGCACTCTCGTTCCGAACCATGGACAGGACCAAGGTCGGTAGCAAAAGCACTCCCACATCTGTTGCCGCGATCAGATCAAGGCGCTCCGTTGCCCACGCTGGGCACTCCACCAATGTATGCAGCGCCGTGTCCTCCGGGCAACTCCCGCAGTGATGGCACCGGGCCGATTCCTCCCTTCCAATCCGACACAGGTGCTTTCCGAAACAACCATGGCCGGTCAGCACCTGCGTCAGCCGGTATGAAAGGGCGCCATGACGCCTCTCCAGCCATTCTCCCATGATGGGACTTACCGCCGCTATCGTGGCGTGCCCTGGAAATACGTTGGCCTAGGTCAACCTCTACCAACTTGCCCATTCACAGTCGCCTTGTATATCTGTATCATTAGTCTTCTTTTTTCCATCCTCTCTACATGTCCGAACCACCTGAGCATTCCTTTCTCTATTTTTGTCACTACATCTTATTTCACACCACAGCATTCACATATCACACTTTTTCTAAATGCGTCCATCAGGATCACTCCGGCTTAGCTATAAGTAGCCAATAATTTTCTACAAAGAGACATTAAATAAAAGAAGAATGCATTAAATTTCATTACACTAAAAGGTTTCTAATATCTTACATAAAACATGGAGGAATCTCAAGACGCCCACCTTAATCTATTATGCAATATTCCTATGAATTTTATAAACGAGTATGAAATGGAAAATCGCAAATAAACACAATTTTAACTGTATTAAAATATTCATAGATATATATCGAATTCTAAGATGGAAAATGAATTCAACTGCAGTGTAAATATAGCTACGTTAGCTTAGTGGAGAGATCAACTTCTTTGTCAAGGCGTAAAAAGAATTATTTACTTCATCGCCATACCCTTTCATTCAGGTAATTAATATGGTATTTTGGGGCCCTCACACACTAAATAAATCCGCCTGTATTGGCGGATCACTGGTACTGTTTAACATTACTTGAGTGGTTCACCGGATACCCTTGTGCTATGCTTGCGCACATCTTTGCGGGTGAAGGACGTTTCCCAGTCCGTCCAGGTCATAACCGCAATGGTGATATCACGGAGTCGGTCCCGGATGGGGCGGCATCATACTCGCGCCTGCTTCACCTAAGGGCCTTCCCCGCCGCCTCTATCATAGAGGCTTATTTATTATTTTCTTTCAAAACGCTGCGACCGCGGGTGCCGAGCATACCACTGAAATCGCTCTACAGCGAGAGGTGAAGCGCGAGGCCAAGCCCTGTACGACTCGACCGTGTCCTTATGGTGACATGGTCGGTTCCCTTCTTGCGTACTGTTGCAAGAGCTGTCGGCTTGCTTGTGCAGGTATCTGCTGAAACAGAGTGGCGTCGAGATTGCCACCTTGAATACGATTCCTAGAATATCCACCGCTGATTTTAGAAGTTTTGCGTCGAAAATTACGCTGAGACAAGAGACAGATTGTATTATTCGCTTAAAACAAAGTATGTTTATAAAAAAACAGCGCACCTTCTAATAACCCCTGAGTCGTAAATTAATTATCTGTATGCAAAAATTGCAATTAACACAAAGTGCGAAAATGTGAAATCGAAAATAACAGTCACGAGCAGGATTTGAACCTGCTTCTTCTGGAATACCGTCTCAGATGCTTTGCCAATTCAGCAAATTTATTTAAAATATATTTTTAAGAATTTGACAAGCTCACATCCAAATAGTAATAGTTATCTAGGACTCCTCTTTCAAAAGAAATAAAGTAAATAAGAAAATAAGCCATATAAATTAACAAAAAGTGCGAAAATGTGAAAGTGAAAATAAATTTTCTTTTTCTGATTTTCGAGATATGAAATGAAAGAATAAACGGCTCCTGCTACAGCCAAAACACACTGACGTGCTTCATGACCGGTCACACAGGAGACGATGGTACTGATACCGACCCGTTCAGGCCCAGTACCAAGTGAGTACTCTCACTACCAGCCCTACCACCAGTAAAAACTTTATTTAAAATTGTTTTATATTATATTGAAGAGTAACCAAGAACGAATACACATCTCGTACACAATTATTTGTATGCATAAAGCTACTCTGAATTGCATAATGTCTATATGCAGTCGACATATGGCGAGCAAACGTGTGTTATCTGTTTTCATAAAATATACCGGAATTAAAACGAGCAGAGAGGATTAGTTTTTGCTATGTTTAAATGTTTATTATTTGTTTATTTTCGTGGTACTATTTCCCTACTCTTGATCGTAGCCCAGTCAGTAGCTTTTATTTATACTACCTACGTGAGTGGCGAACAAGCATACGTCCCACCTGATGGTAAGCGGTTACCGTAGCCTATAGACGCTAGCAACACCAGAGGTATCACTCGCGCGCAGTCATCTCCAAGGAACGGGATAGGAGGTGGATAGGAAGGATAATAAGGAGAGGATAGGGAGGTGGTTTGGGCCTCCGGCGCTCTCACTCACCATAGGAAACATAACGGTAGACGTAACTACCGTTGTTACAGGCTGATCTTTTGTGAGAGGATGGTACATCCCCGACCGAGTCGGCCCATTCGTGCTGAGATAAGCAAGGCTTTAGTACTAGAGAGATTTCGTCCAGCTGGCTTTAGAGAGGAAAATGTGAATACTTAACCTCTTTCTTGCTTCAGGAATCAAATGAAATAGACTGTCAAATAGCAACCTGGCAATTATTAGGGATTATCAGAATCCTGAATAAAAATCTGACTACGATATTGTCTTGAGGTCGCTAGTTGTTCCACTAGGAATCCATGTTTATAGGCTTCAAAGAAGAAAAAAAAATCATTTATTGAAGATTCACTTCCTGCACTATTTCCCAATTATCGACGAACACTCCACTAACAAATAACGCGCTCCATGCTAGGCTTTACAGAGATCCAATCAATATGAAGTGTCACCACACAGACCAAAGGCTGGATTCTTATCTATGTAGTATACATTGATCAGCAGATTCCTGATAACAAGAAATAGCCGAATCGCTACAAAAAATACTTTACTAACATACCAGTATTCATTAATTTATTTATTTATAACTTTTGCACAATATAAGTGTACATAAGGCGAGCAGAGATATATTATATTGTGGTAGTTGCTACCAAAAATACATTAGATAGGTAATAATAATATTTTGCACAGTATATCTAAAGAAATGATATATACATATATATATACAGGGTCTGTCGTAAATAATGGATAACCCGTTAATCGGAGATAGCCCTGATGCCACGCTATAAGAAAATCGCCTTTATATTTTAGGATTGGCATTGGTGTGAAAATAGTAGACAATTTTGTATTTTTTTTTTATTTTCCCTCTTTCCTCATTCATTCGGTCACTATTTCAACTAAATAACTTATTTAAATGTCTAACCGCACACCCCGTCGTTCGGGGCAACCAACAGGATAGTGTGGGGCCCTCACCCACTACAGAAACCCGCCGTGTGCCGTCTTCTCCTCCTTTATTGGCGGGCCACTGGAACTATGTCACATTCCTTCGGTGGTCCAGTGGACCCCCTGCAGCTACGTTTTTACCATATTCCCAAAACTCGACAAAAAATGTAAAGCTTAAATCTAACTGCAGGTCTCTACACGTTGTACTAAATATGGAATATGCAAGTTTTTACAAGTAACAGTCGTAGTAACAGTTCTTAAAATATTTATTATCTGCCTACATTGATAGGTCAAGTCAAGCCAACATTTTAGTTCTTCACTATCGAAAGCAGATAAATTTTCGTGGACCCCCACTTACGAATTTTTTTGCCACGCCAACGTAGACCCCCGTAGAGTCTCTCGTGGACCCTTGGGGGTCTACCTGGACCACTTTGGGAATCAATGCTGTATGCATTCATAATGTTTGTTTACTGAAAGAAGTGCACTTTAGTATTAATAATATTGGCAAAATGTTTGCAAATATGTATTTCGTAATTTTGTGATTTGTATTTTTAGTATTTGATGCTTACACTCAACAACTTTTCTAAAGAAATAATATTTCAGAAAGTGGAAAAAGTAATTTGTCCTTGAACACAATAGAAAATCGAAAATGATAGCCCACAAACAGGATTTCATAGAACGTTCGATTACTAAAACACATTCCTTCATGCAAATACATCATACAGATGGCGCGGGTGTCCTCTGAGAATAATTTATTCTAAAAATAACTCAGAATGGCAATAAACGAATTTATTCTAACAAATATCCTATCATTTTCGCAGGCTTAATTTTATTATACTCATTGCTCCAGTGGCCCGCAAACAGGGGGAGAGACGGCACATGGCGGGTTTATTTAGTGGGTGAGAGCCCCACACTACCCTATTATTTGTTGTCCCGAACGGCGAGGTGTGCGGTGAGGTACATTTTTGTCCGCCTTAACAAAAAATCAATTGTCTTGGGGTACATTATTTTTTTGTTATTATTTGTATCAAAAAGTTAAATGGGAAGCCTGAAATATTATTTATAGTACGGTGAGGCTCGATAAAAAAGGTTAGGGATCCCTGCGCTACACCGATATTCTGTGAAAAAATGGCACTTCACTTGTCAAGCCAGCCTATATTCATACTGGAAGCTCCGCTTGATCATGAACATATTTAATTTACCTTATACCTTTCCAACATTACGTTTACTGTAATATATCGACTTTGTTACGGGAAAGTTATAATCTTTTTCCTGTATTCTCTAGCCGTGTAGCGAACTGCCCAAAAACTTAGTATACGAGCACTTCCCTATCTCATTACGGATAAAATAACTTCCAAGTTCACTCAACACTGTCTCGTTTTATCAGATTTCCCAGAAAAAAAGCAATATAGGAGATTTTCACTTTATTACGTCGGCGTGTTTATTAAAGTTAGCTAGAAAAGTTTAAGATAGCTACAGGAACAAAGCAAAGTTAAGCTTGACTTCCACCGCCTGTAAATTGAGCTGTGGATTTATCCAAACTGGAGTAATCAGTTTTACTTTAATACTTTTCGGAATTAGAGTTCAGATTCGGATATTCGGAATTACCTATACATCTAACGGTTTTTTTTTAAAGAACAAATTTGTTGAGAATCTGGAAAAGGATAACTTTACTGCGAGCGGGATTCGAACCTGCGTCCCTTCCATCCCGCCCTGGACTGTCCGGGGCAGTGCTCTAGACCGCTAAGCCATCGCAGTGACCGACAGCCTTTTCGAATCTCCACATCACATTTGTTTTGACGACCACACATTTTCCCACATTCACAAATAATTTGTTCTTTAAAGTAGCTGAGCATGTCAATATACAAAGAGTTGTCTTGTTTGGGAATCGAACCCACAACACTCGGGCGGGAGGCCGGTATTTAATCCACCCCGCAGTCTGTGCAGTCAGATGATGTTGATGCATAAAATTTAATATTAAAACTTATACTTATAAGAAGTTTAAGAATAAAGGTATATCTATACATCTGAACCTTTTTTGTTGGTTAAAGAGGGGAAAATACCTACCGCACACCCTGTCGTTCGGGGCAACGAACAGGGTTAATGTGGGGCGTGGCCTTCACTCACTAAATGAATCTTTCGTGTGCCCTCTCTCCGGTTGTACTGGCGGACCACTGGAACTATGTTACATTCCATCCATCCATCCTTTCATCGTCCACTGCTGGACAGAGGCCTCCCCAAAATGGGGTTTTTACCATAATCGTCACGATTGGCAGGTGGCGATCGCAGTGGATGTTTTTAGTACACAAGGGAACGCTGCAGCCCGGTCCCCCGGTAATCCCTTAGTCAGCTTTTACGACTCCCATAGGAAGAGACGGGGGTTATAGGATGTTACATTACTTCAGTGGAATACATATATATCTACACCTATATGTTACACTTCTAATATGTGGAAAGAATGCCGGACGAGCGACTGGTACAATGCGAAAGAGGAAGAATTTAGGTACAGGGAGAGACTGAGACTCACTTACCTAGACCAAATCCGTCATGTATTGAAGGAAGGTGGAGTCAGGAGTCTCCGAAACCGGCGAGCGTGTATGAAGAGAATTATGAATGTTGAGGAAGCGAGAGATGTATGCAAGAATAGAGCCTTTTATCACTCTGTTCTCTCTGCCTACCCCGCAAGGGAGATGGCGTGATGATAAGTAAGTAAGTACTTAATGCTATTTAAACACCGGGCTGAGAAAATTCACACGGGTTAAAAATTAGATAGGAAAAGTATCAAATATAGAAGTACCAACTGTTTATGTAGGTATAGTGCGTGTATCCAATGTTGATCATTTAGGTACATTTCATCTTATATAATTTAGAAGTCGTCTACATTTAGGATAAGAACATAATTACAAAAAGTACCAAAACTACATATTATATTCGTAGCGTACGTCTTTACATAATAAATTATAGTTGGTATGCTTCATCTTGATACTGTACAAAGTTAATATCAATGTGTGTTTATGTTCATGAGCTTCCTAACAAATTTGTGAGACTGAAAACTTTGACCGTAAAATATATAATATACAACTAATTAAAAACTTGTGTCCCCCTCCCTCCTAACCTCTTCCGTACGCTAGTATATGTATGCTTACGACGAACACGAGTATACATTACATTGGAGTCTAGTATAAGTATATATCTAGATAGACTTACGTATAAGCTTATCTGCTGAATTTGGCTAGAAATCCACTTAGGATATTACAAATAGACATGTAATTTTCCGCTCTGAATGAGAGGGATTATGGGGTGACGGGTAGACTATCAAGCCATTAAAAATATTCCTCAAGCAGGCAGGTAACCTCACGAAGTTTTTTTTCGCTAGACATTGTTAAAATTTGTAAACCAATACACTAATAATGTGGAAAAGTCATAAGTATGTGCCTTGTAAGGTCTCGATTTAAGACTGAGAATCGAACACCATACCACTGTATATGCAGTCGTTAGTCTTAACGCTAGGCGGCGCTAGGCTATCATTGAAAGTCATAGACAGGGGATATAATAGACTCGCTACTATTTTAATACTAAGGATGAAGAAAAGGGTGCACATATTAGATCTTTTTTTTTATTGCATGTAGTGGCAGACGAGCTACGGTCCATCTGTGCCTGCAGTCTCGACATCGATAAACCCTGTCGTTATGATATCGAAATGAATACCAGTCAAAAAAAATACAAGGTAGATAATGGGAAAAATATCTTATCAAAATAGTGATTCCTAGGTACTTATTACATATTTACTATAGTTCGTTTACTAGATATTGATCTATAATCTCCAAAAATAACATTTATTTATTTTTATTTAGATTGATAGGTTAATTTTATTAAACACCGACGATGTAATTCGTGGAAAATAAATTATTAATATGGTAGCACTAGTGTTGACAGTTTCAAAGTCAAAGTAAGCCGTAGACTAGACAGAGCATATAAACAATATACACGTTCTAAGAGTATGCAGTGTGGAGATAGTAATAGTTGGACATATGATAACCGGAATAATTTTAGAAGATAACTATGATTATAACTTTGTACACTAAAAATGCACCACCTATTTTAGCCTAATAACTACAAAAGAAATTACAGTTATGCTTTTATTTTGCCTAAAATGTATTAGAACGTGTAATATTAGCGTATATAACGTGATTGATGAGCATTTTTTTCACGCAAATACAAAAACAAGCTTATATACCGATAATGGGGAGAGTTAGCCACCTTATTATTGGGACCCAGTTGATTTTAAATTGTATTGTATCCCACTCACCTGCTTTTTCGTAGAAAGTCCTTAAAGCCGTTGTCTTTGAAGGGTGGACCGAAAATTTCAAGAAACTTCTCGACAAAAATATTATATTTGGTACCTACCTACTCAGTGTATGTTATCAACAGTTTTTCTGCATATCGGGCAGTCTCGAGGGCTCGATAAGTTATCAATCGAAATTGTTAATTTGACAGTTTTGTTCGATAATATAGCAAAAACAATTGACATTTTAAACTGACAGACTACGAAAAATCTATACAGCGTGTAATAATAACCACGTAATTACATTTTTTTTTTATTATTGCATATAGACGAGCCACGGCCCATCTGATAATAAATGGTAACTGTGGCTCATAGATTCAACTATACTAAGAGTAATGCTAAACCGCTGCTCACCATTTCATTTCACCGATATGAAATGAAAGAATAAACGGTTATCTCCTGGTACAGCCAAAACGCAACGACATGCTCCATGGCCGGTCACACGGGAGATGGTGGTACCAACCCGCTCGGGCCCGATACCAAGAGAGTATTCCCACTTGGCACCCAGCTCTACCACCAGTCATGCAATGGATGATAATTGCTTGCTTCCCTTAGTCGCCTCATACGACACCCGTGGGAAGGAATGGGGTCGTGACACTTGTATTCTTAGTCCGTTACCACCCGGAAAGGTGTTTATAGCGATAACGTAACTATGATATCAAACGGTTTGGTGGTAGGTTTGATATCATAGCTTTTTTTTTTTTTTTTTTTTTTTTAAGGTGGGCAAAAATGTACCTACCGCACACCCCGCTGCCCGGGGAGACAGCGGGATAGTGTGGGGCTCTCACCCACTAAAAACCCACCGTGCACCGTCACCCGCCCATACTTGGCGGACCACTGGTACCGCGTATATTCACTTCAGTGGTCCGCGCGGCGGCTAGCCCTGTTGGGCTTCCTCTCTGAGCGACGTCCCCACGCACCTGGGGTGTCGCACCTTCACGGCAGGCTCTATGCGGGCGGAGGACAATCCCCGGTCCGACCGCCCGCAGCCTCGGCTAGGGCGGCATTAGGCGCAGATATTCGCGCCCACGCCGCCCCGCGCGCCGGCGGCGAGTCGGGCCAGAGGAGAGGTCAGCCTCCCTAGCCCTCTCCGCCACCTCCTTCCGCAAGATGACATTCTCGCAGAAGATGGCGACCGCGGTCCAGTACCTATCGCCGCCGACCATCGATCGAACGACAGCTGGCAGCGACAGGTCCTCTCCGATGACTGCAACGAGATCCCGGCGCTGCTCAGCCCAAGCCGGGCACGACTCAAGCGTGTGCTGCGCCGAGTCCTCGCTGCAGTCGCAGTGGTGGCAGCAGGGAGTCTCCTCCCTCCTAGCGACCGTGTACAGGTACTTGCCGAAGCAACCATGCCCCGACAGCACCTGCACCAGCCGGAAGGTGAGGACCCCATGCCGCCGAGCCACCCATTCCTCTAAAATCGGCTGGAGCGCCCCTACGATTCGAAGACCGGCCCGAGGCGTTTCCAGTCGAACCCTCCAACGGGCGATGATGGCGCAGCGAGCGTCGCTCCGCCATGCGCTGATTTGACTAGGCGGGAGGCGAGCGCCTCCCGCACGCGCTGCTGACGCCCGCCGATAAACTTCAGCGAGCACCTCCGCCTCCAAGTCCCACGGGGGGGTTCCGGCCAATGCGCACGCGGCCTCGCACGACACCGTGCGGTAGCCGCGGATTGCTCTGACCGCCACGACTCTCTGTGGTCTCCACAGAAGAGCCCTATTGCGGGCGGTCAGAGACTCCGCCCACACGGGTGCGCCGTAAAGCGCCATCGACCGAACCACCCCCGCGTACAGCCGTCGGCACGCGATGCTGGGTCCGCCCAGGTTCGGTAACAGACGTCCAAGGGCGGACGCCGTGCCGACGAGTCTCGGAGCGAGCTGGCGGAAGTGCTCGTCGAAATGCCACCGCCCGTCGAGGACCAGGCCCAGATATTTTATATGGCCCTGTATACTGACCCCTACACCATTTATTGTTATCGAGGCGCCGGCGGGTGGTCTGCGCCGAGGCCCGTGAAATAGTAGGGCCTCTGACTTGTTGAGGGCCACCCTAAGCCCCAGCGCCTCGATACGTCTGACCACCTCCGCGGTACCCGAGGTGGCCAGCTGCACCGCCTCCTCGAAGTTCCCTCCCCGGGCCGTGACAAGGGTATCGTCGGCATAACAAATTACGCCCAGCCCGGGGGGAAGCCGGCCACGTAGGACCCAGTCGTACCCGATGTCCCACAGGAGCGGTCCCAAGACAGATCCCTGTGGGACACCGCACGACATGGCCCTCCTCACAGCGTCCCCTTCCCGGCTTACGAAGAGGACGCTGCGGCCTTCGAGGTAGTCTGCCACCAGCCGCCTCAGGTAGGCGGGCACCCCGTGGAATCGGAGTGCCTCCCTGATGCAGCCGAATGGCAGACTGTTAAATGCGTTGGCGATGTCCAACGACACCGCCAACAGCACCCCTCCCTGAGCGACGGCCTCCATGGCCACAGCCTTCAGCCGCAGAATGGCGTCGACCGTCGAACGCCCCGAACGAAAACCGAACTGAGCGTCCGACAGGTCGGGGCCCACCTCCACAAGGTGCCGGACGATACGGGCAGCGATAATCCTCTCGAGTAGCTTACCCGCATCATCCAACAGCACGATGGGTCTAAAGGCCGCGACCGAATCCGGGGGCCGTCCCGGTTTTGGCAGGAGCACGAGCTTCCCCTCCTTCCAGCAGTCAGGAAACCGTCCGGACGCCAGGCTCGCGTCGAACAGTCTCCTGAGGCGGGGCTCCAGATGGTCGAGGACCAGGGCCAGAACTCGAGCGGGAACCCCATCCGGCCCGGGGGCGGTGTTCTTCCGCATGCGGGACACCGCCGCCCCCATTTCCATTTCGGAGACGGGCGGCACACTCTCCTCCTCGGCCTCCCGGTCGTCATCTGGTGGAGCCATGACCGGGGGCATGTGCGTCGTCCGCCGTGGGAAAAGACCCTCGACCACCTCGGTGAGGAAACTCGGCTGGAGCGTCTCCGTAAGGGGGGGACCCCTAGTGCGGAGCTTGTTTAGCGCCGCACGGTACGGGCGTCCCCAGGGGTCACGGTCGAGACCCTCCAACATCTCCTGCCGCTTCATCTCTTTGGCGCGACAGATGGCCAGCTTGAACTCTGCGCGCGCGTTGCGATACGCCTCGTATAGCCGGCCCTCCCGCTCTGGATCGTGGTTACGCCGCCGGCTGCGGGTGTAGGACCTCCGGGCACGAATGCAAGCCACACGGAGGTCCGCCAGCTCGCGGGACCACCAATAGACCCCCTTCCTTTGGGGCGGACGCCGCACGCGGGGCATGGCCGCGTCGCAGATTTGTGATACTGCCTCCTGCCAGTGGCCAGCCTCGGCGTCCACGTCCTCGGTCAGGGGGGGTGAAGACAGCCAGGAAGACACGATGGCCGCCTCCACCAGTAGTTCCCGGTTCAGCTTACCCACAGCCCACCGCGGGAAAACGGGAGCTCTGTCCGCCACGTGACCCCTACTGGGGCCCCGGAGGGACCGGGAGACCCCAATCCGTATATACCGGTGATCGGATAGGGTCTCAACCTCCTCCAGGACACACCAGTCCCTTACCCGTGCTGCGACAGTGGGGCTAGCGAACGAAAGGTCCACTATCGACCCGCCCCACTGCCGCACGCACGTATTGGCGGATCCCCTGTTAAGCAAACAGAGATCCGCCGCTGCCGCCCATTCCTCGACCGCCGTTCCGCGGGCGTCCGTCCTAGGGGACCCCCACGCCACAGATTTGGCGTTAAAGTCCCCCAGCACCAAGACGTGGCTAGGTGCTAGTCGCCGTATCGAGGTCTCCAGGTTGTAAAGGAAGACCTCGAAGGCAGCCAGACTCCGATTGGGGGAGAAGTAGACGCCGTAGAGCGTGACGCCCCCCCAATCGGCCGCGACATATCCCATGCCCTTGTCCCTGACCGACAAGGGCGGGGAATGAAGCGCCGTAGATCCGACTACCGCCACGGAGCCATCGCGGCTGCCTGCCCAATTGGGACAGTCAGGAACGCGATAGGGCTCCGCGGCTACGGCTACACCGATCGACCGCTCCACCATGGACTGCAGGAAAAGATCCTGCGCTGCAGCGGAGCGGCCGAGATTCGCCTGGAGGAGGACGGTGTCACGGTCCGTGACAGACCGTGACTATGTCCTCCCCCTCCCGCACTGGCGGTCGCGTCACGCTAGGTGGGGCAGCCTGGGCTGATTGGCTGCTCCCCCCTTTAGGGCCTCTGGCCGGAGGTCTGCACCCCTCCCGCCCCATGCTATGATTGGCGGGACGCTTTCCCGCCGCACACGCGGGGCAAAACGGGGCTGCGGTGCAGGTCGCCGCTTGGTGCCCTGCCTGACCGCAGCGGAAGCAGAGACCGCTGCAGTCAAAGCAGTTCGTGCATGTCGGCCGTGTATGTCCGACCGCCATGCACTTAAAACACCTCGCGGGCCTGGGCTCCAGCACGGTGACTCGTGCGGAGCTCCAGCCCACGAGAATTCTACCTGCGGCGGCCAACGTGGCAGCCGCCGCGACAGGGCATTGCACCCATACGGCACCTACACCTCCAGGCCCGGGGCGAATGGTGCCCACCCGGACGGTGTCCGCAGTAGATCCGGTTTTCAGCGTTACCGCCTCCCGGATATCGTCCACCGTCACTGAGTCGTCCAGTCCGGAAATGCGCAATTCTGCACACTTCACGGGCCTGGCGACCCGGACCCCACTCTCCCCGGCGAACAGACCACGCAGCTTTTCCGCTATGAGATCGGCCGTTCTCGAGCCCTCCGCCCCGGGGAACTCGAGTACTCGAGCGCCCGTCCGGGCTTGGCGGGTCCTTGCGGCGACGCCTCCGATTTCGGATACGTCAATTTCCCGCCGGGCTCGCTTGAGAACCGCCTCATAGCTGAGGCCCTTTTCTTTTGCCTCAGGCAGCAGGGTGACAACCACCGCTGCAGACTTTGGCGCCTTTAAATTGCGCTTGCGCGACCTCTTCTTTTTATTATTTCCACCGCCGGGCTCGCCCCTAGCTGCAGCAGGTGCCACTTCTCGAGCTGCGGCGCCTTGTCTCTTTTTGCCCCGGGACTTTCTTCCGCCACCAACAGTCTGCCAGCCCTCGTCAACAGGCGTGGCGTTGCGGGGTGCAGGGTCCCGAGGTGCAGCTGCTTGAGCCCACGAGGGCCCGGCAGTGCCAGGTAGGGCCGGGAATTCCTCCCGACCATGAGGCCTCCGGGACTGGGCCCTCGGTGGCTGGGCGTTGATGGGCTGCCCAGCCTTGGCACCCTTTTTCCTTTTAGGGGCGCGTTCCGGCGGCGGTGCCGCCGTTGCCGCAGAGTATGAGGCCACACGGCCACCCTGACAAGGAAGCGGCGCTGGTGCCGAGGGTGCCGTGGTGCTCCTCTTATCCGCAGCAAGCGGCGGACGTACGCGTGGCTCCGGTGGGAGCCGGGCATCGAGAGCGCTGATCCGCGGGCCGAAGACTGCCTCAACGCGGTCAATTAGGCAGCGGAGCAGCTCCTCTGACGCATCGATTGGTGGCGCAGAAGCGCCTGATACGGCGGCCGAGGATGGCCTCGGGACTGCCTCAGGGAGCCCTAGCTCTGCTCTCATATTGGCCATCCCGAGGCGCATTTCTTCTACATTGGCCTCGAGGCGCTGATTCCGCGCCCCGAGCTCAGCCACCTCCGCCTCCAGGCGCTCATTGCGCGCCACCAGCCGCTCCACCACATTGGACAGCTCCGTGGCGGCATTCCTTAGGCACCTTACAAAGGTGCCCTTTAAATTTTTTGAGCTTGTGGCCACCGTTGTAATTATGGCCACGCTGTCCAAGGCTCTTTCCGCTATACGGGCCGCTGAGGGCGGCCCGTCTTGGTCAATTGGAAGGCGGAGCTTATCTGATAGGAGCGCTAGCCGCTCCTCCGCGGTTTGCTCCGCCTCCTTCCTCTTTAAACTTGCCTCGGCCTTGTTGCCCGAGACATTACGGGGGATTGGCGTCCCCGGCCGGCTGTTGCCTCTACCCCTAGACGCTGTGGCTATTTTTGGGGGAGGCATCTCCGCTGAACTCCCGTCGGACTCCGACGCAGCGCCACCCTGAGACAGGGTACGCTTGCGCCAGAACCGCGACGGGAGCGGCTCTGAAACCGCAGTGACCTCCGCTGGCCGCGGTGTTTGCACCATGGCACCTACACTTAAGCCATCCTCCTCGTTCGCAGACATCTCAGCGGCTGAAGTTACCGCCGAGCTGCCCGTCGCCGAGTCGTCCCTTGAAGATTGGGACCCTCCCATCTTGTTGCCCTTGCGGGACTTTCTGCCGCCACGCGTTTTGCGCGCGGCCGCACTAGTAGGGGCCGCATTTACAGCCGGACCCCTATCGGCTGAGGCATCGGGATTATCACCCGACTGCGTCATTTTTTTATTATTTGAACATAATTCCATACTGTTCCCACGAGTATGGGAGAAAGTAGGTCCACCCGGGCAGAGCTCCCTTTACCCGGGTAAGCGTACATTTATAACCCAGCACAGGGGGTCCGCAGGTACCCTGGCTGGGGCCGCGCTAGAGACTGAACTACCCATCAGCCATGCATCTCCTCGCCGCGCGCCAGAACTTGAGATTCGGGGTAATTTTTTATAGAGGTTGTCTTCCTCGCGGTCCGGGCGATTAAGCCAAGACCCTCGTTTCTGAATGCCCGCGAGACGTAACCACAGACACGCGCTCAGGTTTGCGATTTGGGACGGGGGGGGCCGCTGTGGCCCCACTGTCCCCCTTCTCCAGAGCCCGGTGAGCCAGTCTGGCCCCACCGACTCCGACGACTGGTCTATCCGCCGTACCCTCTGCTAAATCAGAGGGACACGCGGAAACCCGTCCTGTCCGGAATTTTAGCCGCCGGCGACTGCCGACGTTGCCCGGGGTGCACCACTAGGAGGTAAACCGGACAAATTAGCACCCCGATATCATAGCTACGTTATCTCTATCAATATCCAAATGTAACATCACAAATAATTTTGGAAAATATTCAATTAAAAAAAAATATATTAAATATTAATTCATTAATATTTGTAAAATTAAATCGATTTATTACCCCTAACATTCTGCATGCAGCGTTGCATACCTACACGCGCGGCTCCTTTGTGTTCGGGACGAAAGAGCGCCGCTAGTATTTCAGTGAACCAACTATACCTACACTAAGGGTCGTGACCTTGTCACGTGTAACTATGTTTTTAAATTTCATTACCTTACTAGACGATTGTTTATAACTTTTAATCTGGTTCGTCCAATAATACCACACTTGATGGTTACGGAGATGTTGTTCAATATGTCCACCTTGTAAGTCTACGCATTTTTCGCATCGTTTACGAATGTTTTCACAAACATGTTGTAGCACTAATCTATCGGATTTAATTTGGTCAAACGCCGAAACTATCCGTAAACGCATTTTGTCCTCAGTATCGCATGTTTTTCTAAATACAGACTGCTCGATGGTTCCCCAGAGAAAAAAGTCCAATGGAGTGAGATAAGGTGACCGCGCTGACCAATTAACTGGTCCACCACGGCCAATCCACCTTTCCCCATATTCTGTATTTAAATAGTCTCTTACAGTCAGGGAAAAGTGCAGTGAAGCGCCGTTGTGTTGAAACCACATACGACGCACAAGACCGAGATTTAACTCATCAGTTTCTTCACTGAGTTCTTCTCGCAAGAAACGAAAGTAGTTGCTACCACTCATGATTCTTTCTAGAAAATAAGGTCCGATAACCTTATTATCAATAATTTTCCCGCCCAAACATTTATCTTCCATCGATGTTGGAAATGACTGGGTATTATTATTATTATTTTTTTATTGCATGTAGTGGCAGACGAGCTACGGTCCATCTGATGGTAAATGGTAACCGTCGCCCATGGACTCGACTATACCGAGAGTATTGTCAAGCCGCTGCGCACCAATTCATTTCACATATGAAATGAAATATAAACGGCTATCTCCTGCTACAGCCAAAACGCAACGATGTGCTTCATGACCGGTCGCACGGGAGATGGTGGTACCAACCCGCTCGGGCCGGATACCAAGTGAGTACTCCCACTTGGTACCCAGCCCTACCACCAGTCATAAATTATTATGCAATGAGGGTTAATGGTAGACCATACGTATTCATTGTGTGCATTAAAGATTCCTGTTTTAACGAAGCAGCACTCATCAGTGAACAGTATGTGGTTCAAAAAATCTCTATCTTCTTGAACTTTATCTAAGATCCATCTGCTGTACTCCATTCTAGGCTCGTAGTCATCAGAAGGTAGAGACTGAACTCGAAGATAGTGATATGGGTGCTTGCCATCATCTTTTGAGTACTCACCAAACGCGCATGTGGTTTACACCGAGCTGGCGTCCTACTGAACGCGTGCTTTAGGTAGAATCTTCCCCAAATATATCCAAGATTTGTTCTTCGACATTGTCATGCAATCTTGGCCTTCCTGCGTCAATACGCTATTGTTTATGACCGTGCATACTGCCAGTATTGTACATGCGTAGGTGTAAACGCTGAAATGCCATCGCTAACGGCAATGCAATGTTCCGTGGAACACTGAAGTGTTCCTCATAAATTCTGCGCGCCTCTGCATAATTGCAGTCACATTTTCCAAGACACATCAACAAATTAAAATACTCCTCGATTGAATACGAAATCTCGTAAATACAAGTCACTCGCGGTATATATTACGTAAAAATACGGACGGCCGTTCTAAAGAAATCTGCGCGGGAGACTAAGGGGTAAGGGGCGGCTTATAAAATGAATAGGTACAATAGCGGTGCGTGTGACAGGCGGCGGCATCGTTTGATATTTTTTCCGATTTATAATTTTTAATTTTTCAAAGACTGCCGGCATAAATTATATCTATTTATGGATCGACAAGTACTTGTAAATATAGGAGCTTATAACATCTTTTGCTTGTGTCGGTTTTATAAATAATTTTGATTGTCAACTGTAACTGGCTATATACCATTTTATTTAATTTAAATTATAATTACATATATAAAACACCTATATGATTACGTATCCATCCCTAAATTTTCCAACAGGGTTTATGTTATAGCCTGTATATTTTAGCGTCAAGAAGTTATCGACCGAAAACGATCGTTATGCAGTAGTTATATACGTCGAGACTGCAGCCTCTGATGGTAAATGCTAACCGTCGCTCATGGACTCAACTATACAGAGAGTATTGTCAAGCCGCTGCTCACTATTTCATTTCACCGATATGAAATGAAAGAATAAACGGCTATTTCCTGCTACAGCCAATACGCAATGATGTACTTCATGGCCACACGGGAGATGATGGTACCAACCCGCTCGGGCCCGATACCAACTGAGTACTCCCACTTGGTACCCAGCCCTTCCACCAGTCATACAATGGATGATAATTGCTTACTTCCCTTAGTCACCTCATACGACACCCGTGGGAAAGAATGGGGTGGTGACACTTGTATTCTTAGTCCGTCACCACACCGACTTAATAGATCGTAGCAAGAGTGAGCGAGACACATGTCTTAGTTTTTATCCTTTTCGCGTATGCGTTATTTTTGTTAGGACCCAATCAACTGGGTCCCAACAATAAGGTGGCCAACCGTCCCCATCATCGGTATGTAAGCTTGTTTTTGTATTAACGTAAAAAAACGTTCATTAATCACGTTATATTTGCTAATGTTATACGTTCTAATACATTTTAAGCAAAATATAAGCATAACTGCAATTTCTTTTTTAGTTATCTGGCTAAAACAGGTAGTGCATTTTTAGTCTACAACGTTATAATCATAGTTATCTTCTAAAATTATTCCAGTTTTTACACCTATGTCAAACTATTGCTATCTCAACACTGCATAATCTGATAACGTATCTATAATATCCTCTGCCTGCGTTGAAAGTGAATGATAAGTATATTAGTAACACAGTTTATTCTTGGTTAGTCTTTGGAAGTCCGAACACCGATGTCTAGAATTAGCTAAGCATTAATATTCTACAAACTTATTTCGTTTTGAAATAGATGGCAAACTAGGACATGTTTGTATAACACGACTTGTTCTAAATATAAATAAAACTATGCTGAAAACAATATTAATATTTTAAATAAGTACTTACTCAAATATTATGAAAGAGAATTCATAATATTTTGAAACTTCGTATTCTTTATGGTACACGGGTTTTGCAAACCATACATACTTATATAAATAATTTCTAAGGAAAATGCAATTTAATTTTGCATTTTTAAGAAATAACATAACATGAAAAATTCGACGCAAGGATTCAATTATGCTGAACTTGAAACATTCACGCGATCATTTTGAAATATAACTACTTAGCTTATAAAAATCTATACAAATAAATAAAAATCGAAGTGTCTGTTTGTAATGTCTAAATACCAGCTTTTTACTAAATGGATACGATTAGACGCGACCTGTAACAAATATCATTTTTTAAAGTTTTTGTCTTTTCACTGTCTGTCTGTCTATGAGATTAGCCAGAACGAATTCTGGCTAATCTCCGGAACATCTGGACGCATTTGTACTTTACAAGAAGTAACTTAGGCTTTTATTTTGGAAAATAATTAAGGTTGTGCGCAAAAAAAAATACCATGAAATTGTGAATGAATCTGAAAGGCCTCGACTGATTTGGATGAGACTTTCAGTAGCAGTTAGCTGTTGTTATAAGAAGCAGATAGCTGTAGCAAATATGCTACTTTTATTTTGGAGAATTAGGGTTCTGCACAAAAAAAGAAAATAGCCAAATTCCACGCGTACGAAGTCGCGGATAGCAGCTGATATAAAATAAATTATAGTTTAAAAACGGAAGTGGGCCAGCCACGTTTAAATACCAAAATATGGACAAAGAAAGTTACGCAGTGGGCTGGTCCTGCCGGAACAAGGAAAAGAGGCCGACCAATGGAGAGGTGGATAGATGTTATAAAAAAGACAACTGGGGATGACTGGATAAAGGCCCAGAACAGGCAAGGTGGAAAAAAATGGAGGAGGCCTATACTTGTAGAGAGGTCCTTAATGACATTGAGACATTAATAATAATAATAAAATATAAGTCAATTGAAAAAATATTTTTTAAGAAATTATAATGTATAGTCATCTATACTATTATAAAAATGTAACAGAACATACATTCAAGATATTTGAGAAAAAATGGCTGTAATAGGCTATATAGGCGTGTCTAAACCCAAAACAATTTTTTTTAGAATTTTTGTCTGTTTGTTTGTTCGCGCATCACGCAAAAACTACTGGGCGCAATTTAAAGATTTCACCTGAGCCTAGAAGCAACAACGCCTCGTAAATCATTGTCAATTTTTTAACTTTCCCATAAACTGTCATTTAAAAATCTAATTATGTGCATTCCGCATATACGTTAGTTCGTAGTAGTACCTATATGCGGGCATAGCACAGTAATTTAGATGCTGACACTTGGTCACAGGACAGTGACGACTATGGGGATAGATTGCCACATAAGACAATTACTGGTGGGATATATTCAATACTAGCCTTTGTCCGCGGCTCCGCCGCAGCCAAAAGCTAGTTTTTAGGTTATATATCAGATTCCCGATATAGTAGCGGGATAAAACCAGTTGAAAAATGTGAAATCGAAAATAACAGTCAGGAGCAGGACCTGACTGTTATTTTCGATTTCACATTTTTCACTTTGTGTTTAATGTATAGCATGTCAAATGCTCAAAATATCTAAATATAAAACCAGTTTTTAAATCTAATCAAGAGCTATCAAGTAAAAAAGTTGCATCAAAATCCGTTAGCAAGTTTTTGCGTGATGCGCGAACGAACTCACAGAGAAAAAATTTAAAAAAAATGTTTTGTGTTCAAACACGCCTATATAGCCTAATACAGTAAGTTTTTCTCAAATATCTAAAATGCACAGACATAGCTCTGTTACAGCTATATAATAGTATAAACTAACTAACTAACTTATCATCACGCCATTTCCCTGGCGGGGTAGGCAGAGAGAACAGAGTGCCAAGAGGCTCTATTCTTACATACATCTCTCGCTTCCTCAACATTCATAATTCTCTTCAAACACGCTCGCCGATTTTGGAGACTCCTGACTCCACCTTCCTTCAATACATGACCGATTTAGTCTAGGTAGGTGAGTCTCGGTCTGCCCCTGTACCTACATCCTTCCACTATCACATTGCATATCTTCTTAACCAGTCTCTCATCCAGCATTCTTTCCACATGTCCGAACTATCGGAGCATTCCCTTTCGCATCTTTACACCAATACTCTCTTTCATACCTACTCGCTCTCTTACGTCGTCGTTACGAATGCGGTCAGTCAGCATAATAGTATAGATTAAAGATACTTCAAATAGTTATTAGGATTTCAGTGCGTTATTTGATAGTTTCTGTAGCTATTTATATTTGAGCCAATTTCGGGCACGCTCGACAATAAAATGCAAATTGACTTGCCACTGGTCAAAGGGGTAAACATAATTTGGATGAAATTCAAAACTTGACTTTCAGATTAGATTCAATTCCCACACAATATAATCCTTTGTGATATCCGCTAGTGATTGTTTTGAGTCTGTGTGTACCTTGTAGTGGCTAATTATAAGTTCATTAAACTCCTTGCCATGCAGGGTCTATTCCAGGGTTCTAGAAGTTATTAAAATAAAAAAAAGTAAAATGAGTGCGTGTAACCTTTTCGCACGGTTGAAGTTCAACTTTGAGTTTTATGGGAGATATTACTAAAAAGATTAATCATAAAAAATTGTACTTTCGCACTTTAAACTCTTATCATATTACCGATAAATTATTATTTTTTTATTTTTTATTGCATATTGTGGCAGACGAGCCACGGCCCATCTGATGGTAAATGGTAACCGTCGTTCATGGACTTAACTATACCGAGAGTATTGTCAAGCCGCTGCTCACCATTTCATTTCACTGATATGAAATGAAAGAATAAAGGGATATCTGCCACCACAACCAAAACGCAATGATGTGCTTCATGGCCGGTCACACGGGAGATGGTCGTACCAACCCGCTCGGGCCCGATACCAAGTGAGTACTCCCACTTGATAGCCCTACCACCAGTCATGCAATGGATGATAATTGCTTACTTCCCTCAGTCGCCTCATACGACACCCGTGGGAAAGAATGGGGGGGTGACACTTGTATTCTTAGTCCGTCACCACACGGACACTTGTATTCTTAGTCCGTCACCACACGAATGGCAGCTTCTTAGGATATTACGGCCAAAATAAAGTTAATAAATTCAGTTATTATTATTATAACATTTAAGTATGTATAATGTATTACTGAAAATTATAAAAGTTTTTTTTTATTGCTAATGATGACAGACGGGCCACGGCCCACCGATAGTGGCGATGATAGTGAGTTTTAACCGTCCGACTCAACTATACTGAGAGTATTGTCAAGTCGCTGTGCACCATTTCATTTCACAAATATGAAATGAGAGAATAAACGGCTATCTTCTGCTACAGCCAAAACACACTAACGTGCTTCATGAGCGGTCACGCAGGAGACGGTGGTACCGACCCGTTCGGGCCCGATACCAAGTGAGTATTCTCACTTGGTACCCATCCTCTAATCCAATGGTACTCAGTAATGGTAACCAGTAATGCAATAGGTGATAATCGCTTACTTCCCTTAGTTGCCTTGTGCGACACCCGCGGGAAAGGATGGAGTGGTGACACTTGTATTCTTAGTCCGTCACCACACGGAATGAATGTAAATAACAGAAATGCTCTCACTAAAGTAACTTATAGGTACGTTATTTTACTGAACGTCACTTCCATTTAAAACTGTTACTTCCGTCCGAGAAGACAAAAGATCCAAGTTACTTTCAAGTCGCGACTAAAGAAGTACCTATTTACTTCTTTTTTGATCTATATTTAGCATTTGACATGCTCAGCTACTTTTAAAGTACAAATTATTTGTGAATGAGCGAAAAGAGAACTTTAGTGCGAGCGAGAATCGAACCCCCGTCCCTTCCAATCCGGGCAAGTGCTCTAAGCCACTGAGCTACCGCACCGACATTTGTCTAATTCTTTTTTTTTATTCACAAATAATTTGTAATTTTAACCGACCCTTTTTCATTGCCGCCCCAGCGTATATTGTATTTATATACCTATCTATTTGAATCCGTATTCATTAAGTATTTACTTCAATATAAAACCCTTAAAATCCGGTTATTCATAATTTCTACAATACCCGTGTATATGAACAATACAATCGCAGAATACGGAAAATATGCGTTACCTACAGTTTATGTCACACATGAATAACTTTATTACATTACTTCAGCGATCCAAACACTAACTACCCTACACTTAGTATTCAGATTCGAGGTTTACATGATATACTTTAAATTCCGATCTCTGTGGTACCACGACTAAACCGATTTGTTTAAGTTACACTCGTGTTAAAGCTACAGCTTTTAATACGAATATATTATATGGAATATGCAAAAATCTAGACACATTTATACTAAATTTCAAGTGACTACGTCCCGTAATTTGTTTTTTTCTTTATTGTTTGGTTGTTTTTTTTATTGCTTATGGTGGCAGACGAGCCACTGCCCATCTTATGGTAAATGGTCACCGTCGCGCATGGACTCAACTATACCGAGAGTATTGTCAAGCCGCTGCTTACCATTTCATTTCAAATATATGAAATGAAAGAATTTACGGCTACACACCGATGTGCTTCATGGCCGGTCACACAGAAGATGGTGGTACCAACCCGCTCGGGCCCGATAGCAACTGAGTACTCCCACTTGGTACCCCGCCCTAGTACTAGTAATGCATCATCCATCCATCCATCCATCAGCCTTTTAACGTCCACTGCTGGACATAGGCCTCCCCAAGAATGGGGTATAGTGCCGTAATCGCCACGGTTGGCAGGCGGGTTGGCGATCGCAGTGGATGTTGTTAATTCTCAAAGGAGTGCTGCTGCCCACTCCTCCGGTATTCCCTCAGTTGGCTCTTATGACTCCCATGGGTGGAGAGGGGTGGGACAATAGTAAAGCCGGCCCCACACGGCCAGTAATGCAATTGGTGATAAATGCTTACTTCCCTTAGTCACCTCTTACGACACCCGTGGGTAAGAATGGGGTGGTGACACTTGTATTATTAATACGACACCACAAGGACTAAAATTCACATTTATTATGTTATAAAATACGACTTTTGATATTAATAACGAGCTGCACTCCACTTAATAATACCAAAGACATAGCCAGGCAATATTTAAAAAGCTGGCGATGGAATCATTTATCTTGCTCTGAAACAGACTCGTCGGCAGTACCTACGTGCTTGCGTCGTGGGTCGCAAAGGATACCTAAACCAGCTATTTTTTATCAAAACCCATCCTAGTAAAATCATTCATTTTTCTCCAGTGTCAACGTCCGTGATCAATAGAGATACTCCTATCAAATAAATCCAATGCAGTTGGCTATGATAATATCAGTTGACACATGATAATTACCAACCTGGATTTAATTCTCCCAGCTATCTTCCATGTTATCAACTATTCCCTTGACTCCGGATCATTCCCATCCCAATGGCGTAAAGCCTATGTCATTCCCTTGCCAAAAAATCCTAATCCCTCACTACCCATCCATTTCCATCCTATATCCATACTCCCTTTTCTCTCCAAAGTGCTTGAGGCCTGTGTTCACAAACAGCTCTTTAACTTTTTACTTAGGAATAATCTTTTAAGCCCCTATCAGCCTGGTTTTAGACCAGGCCACAGCACCGTTTCCGTTCTCCTCAAAGTGACAGGTGATATTAGAGCTGGCATGGAGTGTCCTCCATAAAGTCCTAAAGTCACTGTGCTTATCCTACTTGATTTCTCTAATGCCTTTAATACCGTGAATCACGATATCCTACTATCAATCCTTTCCTATCATAAGATCTCGGTCAAAGCACTGGAATGGTTCTCATCTTATCTTCGGGGGCGTCAGCAATCAGTTTGCGTTGACGAGTCTATCTCAGATTGGCGTGATCTTGGTGCTGGCGTTCCTCAAGGCGGCATTCTCTCTCCCTTGCTGTTTTCTTTGTTTATTAACCTTTTATCCCAAAATCTTCGGTGTTCGTATCACCTGTATGCTGATGACTTGCAGATGTACTCTCAGGCACGTATAGCAGACGTTCCGGTTGAATAGTGACCTGGTACGTAAGTGACTGGTCTACCAGGTACGGGTTGGTAGTAAACCCGAGCAAAAGTCAGGCCATCATTGTAGGTAGTCAGTGTATAACTAGTAAATTAGATCTTTAATCGCTTCCCCCGATTATTTTAAATGGTGCGGTGATACCTGTTAGCTCTACAGTCAAAGACCTTGGCCTACATATAGACTCTACGCTGAATTTGAGAAATCAGGTCACAAGCGTAAGTAGGCAAGTTACTGGAACACTTCGCACACTATATCGGCTGAAAAACTTTCTGCCAATAAATACCAAAACTTCACTTTTGATTGCACATCCTTAATTCTTCCTTTGATCGACTATGGGGATATGAGTTATTTCGACCTGAATGCAAATCTCCTTAACCAACTCGACCGCCTTCTCAATAACTGCATTCGATTCATATTCAATCTTCGCAAGTATGACCATGTCTCTGCTTATCGTTCTTGTCTCAAATTATTGCCTATTCGTCAGCGCAGAAATCTGCGAGCTCTCACATTATTCTACTCTATACTTACTTCACCCACTTCACCTTCCTGCTTGAAATCTTACTTTCAATACTTGGGGTCTAGTCATAATAAGGATTTACGTTCCTCCAATAATCTACTTCTTCGTTGTCCGTCCCATTCTACTGATTTTGTTAAGTCTTCCTTTCCTGTCCAATCTGTTCTTCTATGGAATGCGCTCCTTCTTGATTTCAGGATGTTCACTAATCGTCATGGGTTAAATTGAAAGTCCGTCACCACATTTTGACTAAATTAGAAGAATATTCTGATCGTCTCTGATTATTTCATAATATTTTTAGTATGTATGTAAGTATATATTGTATTATATAGTATGTTGTATATGTATATTACTTAATTATATTAATCATATGTTTATAGTAAGTACAATTATTATTATTTTTTTACCTCTACTGGATTATGTACATTATCAATTTCATAACATTATATGTTAGGAATATTCTCCCCGAAAATGCATCTGCCTTCCGTAGTCTCTGCATCACCCTTGGTTGACTGGTAGAGAATGCCTCAGGCATTAAGTCCGCCATTGTAATTCATTATTGCATAGAGTTTAATAAATAAATAAATAAAATCCTTTTACTAATCACCTCCTATTATGCTGCATCAGGAGATTATGAACTGGGTTCCAAACCCTTCAAATTAGTTAATAAATGATAGCATAACTAGTGTAAATAATGAACGCTCCGATGGTTCGGACATGTGGAAAGAATGCCGGACGAGCGACTAGTTAAGAAGATATACAATGCGAAAGTAGAAGGATGTGGGTACAGGGGGAGACCGAGACTCCGCTACCTAGACCAGATCGGTTATGTATTGAAGGGAGGTGGAGTCAGGAGTCTCCGAAACAGGCGAGCGTGTATAAAGATAATTATGGTAAACGAGAGATGTATGCAAAAATAGAGCCTCTTGGTACTCTGTTCTCTCTGCCTACCCCGCAAGTGAAATGGCGTAATGGTAAGTAGTAGTAATAGCAGGAGTAAAATAGGTAGTTTTAGATTAGTATATAGAGCGTAAACTTTTAAAGCCACAAAAATATCTTCAGACAAGACTTCACTTGACAAACCCAAGCCCGACAAATTTACAAGAATAAAACATAATACACCAGCTCAGTGTCAAGTTACATGACTTACCTGAAGCTGAATAATTCGATCAAATTATTTGACGTGCTTAGCAACCAGCAAACCTACTTATTACACGATTATTTTATGTAAACTAGCCTTTGCCTGCGACTCCGCCGCAGGCATAAGCTAGTTTATCTGTTATATCTCAAGTTGCCGATATAGTAGCGGGATAAAATGTATACTACTTTTTAACTCTTACCAAGAGCTACGGAATAAAAAAAGTTGCATCCAAATACGTTCAGTAAACAAACAGACAAAATATCTAAAAAAAAATTGTTTTGTATTTAGACACGCCTATATAGCCTAATAAAGTCATTTTTTTCTCAAAAATCTTAAATGTACAGACACACCTCTGTTACAGCTTTATAATATATGAATATGAAAATTAATGATTTGTTTATAATAAAACTAGCCTTTGCCTATTTTTTACGTTATATCTCAGGCTCCCCATATTGTAGCGAGATAAAATGTATACCAGTTTTTAACTCTAACCAAGATCTATCAAATAAAAATAGTTGCATAAGAAACCGTTCAGTAGTTTTTGCGTGATGCGCAAAAGAACCAACAGATGAACAGACAAAAAATCTTAAAAAATGTTTTATGTTCAGACACGCCTATATAGCTCAGTAGTCATTTTTTCTCAAATATCTTAAATGTACAGACACAGCTCTGGTTACAGCTTTATAATAGTTAGGATTTATGCATGAAAAGCGTTTAAAGACGACCTCAGCACTTTCATCCGTTATATCGCTTGCATTGTAATAGAGATAACTATTTATCTCCAGTATACCTAAACACTATCAAACAAACTGCCTATGAGCTAAGTTACATCCAAATCTGTTCAGCAGTTTTTGTGTGATTGAGTAACGGATAAACAAACATCGCAACATAAAGGTAAACTTTCACATATATAATATTAGGAAGGTAGTAAGATTTTGTCGTCGCCCGGTCTACAAAATCATCTCTAGCAAGAATACAACGTTATTTTATATTCTGAAAGTATAACGACCGTTTGTCCAATATCTGAACCACCATCTACTATACAGTAACCGGTACGAATCCGAGATGGGGTAATAACCACCAGCTTAAAGAACTATTCGAAGAGCATGGATATTAGGTGAAGCCCAACTTGAGACTATTGCACCAAAAAAGCCTGTTGCTATTTACAATCAGCTACAAAAAATGACTGTGGCAAACAAGCATAAGACCCACCTGATAGTAAGCGGTTACCGCAGCCTATAGCGCTAGTAATACCAGAGGCATTACTTGCGCGTCACCATCTCAGAGAGAGAGAGAGAGAGAGAGGATAAAAAGGATACTTAGGAGAACATAGGAAGGATATCGAGGAGAGAATAGAAAGTATAATAAAGAGATAATAGAAAGGATCATAAGACCACCGACACCATACAAAACACAACGGTAGGAGTACCTATCGTTATCTAAGCTGATCTTCTCTGAGAGGGTGGTAATTCACTGATCGAGCCGGCCTATTCATGTTCAGAAAAGCATTACTCAAAATAATAACAAATTAAATTATTTGTAAAACAGTATCCAATCTTTAAACATTAATAGAACAAAGAACAGCTCCCGAATATGGCACCGCCTCGTATGTAGATCGTGTTCATACACAAGTTCACTTCAAGTACTGCGCCAGCTGACGAGCCCAGCCACAGTTCAGCTTATTGCTTTAGTAACAGAATACTTAAAGCTTATTAGGACATTTATAAAATTAAAGCAAAAGTCGTTAGGTATATCCGTTATCTTTAACATAAATATATTATTTCTCTAGCCTGTTTTTTGTTGCTTCGCGAGATGTTCCTTATTACTTTATTAAATTTCATGATACGATAAAATTCAAAATAAGGGGTAATCTTATTTTAAAGCTTATCGTGACGGCTGATGACGCAAAATATACATATGGTCTAAAAATATACCACTTCCCTTAAATTTGTAATTAAAATCGTCTAAGAAGAGATCCTTTAATGACTGCGTCGATTTTTCGATTGATATCGAATCGAATTCGATAAATATCGAACTGCGGAATTCCGCAGGGGTCTAAAAAACTAGTAAATTTTTTAGCTTATTATTGTATGTACCCATCTATCGCCCATTACGCAAATAATAATTGCCTAATTTTGACGAAGTTTTTTTATTTGTTAGCTGTTGATTATACTTAAAAGTCTGCGTCAGAACTACAGATAGGTATAAAGAAAATAGATTTAAGTGAAAGTTAAAAAATAATATATCAAATGCTTTAAAATTAACCAGCAATGTGCTTTACTAGATCAAATTACTGCAGAAATATAATAATGATCTCCAGATCGTAATTTCAGTCATGGCGACCAATGTCAACAGACACTTGCCACTTACGCAGCAGATATTAAGTGCACGATGTGCGCAAGCACAAGCGCACTCTCTGTTCCCTCACTCTCATAGTCCGATGGGACGACATTCCGACACCACCGGAGAGAGATCAGGCGCAGTACCAACGGCTTTACGTACTTTTCGAGGCACGTAGGTGAAACACCGCCGACTTCCTAACTCCGGACTATTGAGAATTTGCTGTTGGCGGTGTCGCTTGACATTTCCAACGCATTTAATAGACTGCCATTTAGCTGCATCAGGGAGGCGCTCCGGTATCACGGGATGCCTGTATACCTGAGGCGGCTGGTGGTGGACTATCTAGAGGGCCGCAGCGTCGTCTATGAGAGCCGCATAGGGGACGTTGTGAGGAGACCCATGTCATGCGGTGTCCCACAGGGTTCGGTCCTGGGGCCGCTCCTGTGGGACATCGGTTACGACTGGGTGTTGCGCTGTCGGCTTCCCCCCGGGCTGGCGGTCATCTGCTATGCGGATGACACGCTAGTCGTGGCCCGGGGTGGAAACTTCGAGGAAGCGGCGTTCCTGGCCACCTTAGGAACCTCGGAGGTGGTCAGGAGGATCGGGGCGCTGGGCTTATGGTGGCCCTGGACAAGTAGGAGGCCCTACTTATCCATGGGCCCTGACGCGGTCACCTGCTGGCGCCTCAATCACAGCGGACGGGGTCCAGATTGGGGTGCAGGCCCAGATTAAGTATCTGGGCCTGGTACTGGACGGGCGGTGGCGCTTTCGCGAGCACTTCCGCCAACTGTCCCCGAGGCTAGTCGGCACAGCGTCCGCCCTTGCACGGCTCATGCCGAATATGGGTGGACCCAACAATGCTTGCCGACGGTTTTACGCGGGGGTGGTCCGGTCGATAGCACTATACGGCGCACCCGTGTGGGCGGGGTACCTGGACGCACTGAACAAGGTTCATCTGTGGCAAACACAGAGAGTCGTTGCGTCCAGGATCATACGCGAATACCGCACGGTGTCGACGGAGGCGGCCTGCGTGTTGGCCGGAATCCCCCCGTGGGACTTGGAGGCGGGGTGCTCGCCGAGGTGTATCAGCAGGCATCGCAAGAGCGGGAGGGGGGCGGACGCCCCATACCCATGGAGGTGGCCAGGTGGCAGGGCGACGCCCGCCGAGCTCCCATGGCCAGGTGGAGGGCACGGTTGGAGGCGCCCCGGGCCGGTCTTTGGACTGCAGAGGCGCTCCAGCCGGGGCTGGAGGACCGGGCGGGGCGACGGCATGGAGTCCTTACCATTTTTTTTTCTTTATTTTTTTTATTGCTTGTAGTGGCAGACGAGCCACGGCCCATCTGATGGTAAATGGTAACCGTCGCTCATGGACTCAACTATACCGAAAGTATTGTCAAGCCGCTGCTCACCATTTCATTTCACCAATATGAAATGAAAGAATAAACGGCTATCTCCTGCTACAGCCAAAACGCAACGATGTGCTTCATGGCCGGTCACACGGGAGATGGTGGTAGGTACCAACCCGCTCGGGCCCGATACCAAGTGAGTACTCCCACTTGGTACCCAGCCCTACCACCAGCCATGCAATGGATGATAATTGCTTACTTCCCTTAGCCGCCTCATACGACACCCGTGGGAAAGAATGGAGTGGTGACACTTGTATTCTTAGTCCGTCACCACACGGACAAAGACCTTCCGACTGCAGCAGGTGCTGTCGGAGCACGGTTGCTTCGGCAGATACCTGCACATAGTCACACGGAGGGAAGCGACTCCGGGATTTCACCACTGTGGCTGTGATGAGGACACGGCGCGGCACACGCTCGCGTCGTGCCCGGCTTGGGCCGAGCAGCGCCGTGAACTCGTCACGGAAATAGGGGGGGACCTCTCACTGCCGAGCGTCGTCAGTGCTTGGCAGCAACAGGAACTGGGCCGCGGTCGCTGCCTTCTGCGAAGAGGTTATCTCGTGGAAGGAAGCGGTGGAGAGAGCCAGGGAGGAGGATTCTTCCGCGGACACAAACCACCGCCAGCGACCGGGGCGGCGCAGACGCATGTACTTGCGCCTCATGCCGCCCTAGCTGAGGCTGCGGGTGGATGGACCGGGGAACGTCTGCCACCCGCAAGGCCTCCCGAGAAGGTGCGATGCTCCGTGCGCGGACGCGACGCTCAGTAGAGGGTACCCGAAAGGGTAAGCCGCCGGCGGACCATTAAAGGAATGTAACATAGTTCCAGTGGCCCGCCACTAAAGGCGGAGAAACGGCACACGGCAGGTTTCTTTAGTGGGTGCAGGCCCCACACTACCCTGTTCGTTGCCTCGAACGACGGGGTGTGCGGTAAGGAACATTTTTTCCCGCCTTAACAAAAAAAAAGGATAGGGCAATCAAACAAACAACTGATGCAATGTAACATAGTTCCAGTGGCCCGCCAATACAGGCGGAGAGACGGCACACAGCGGGTTTTATTTAGTGGGCACACTACCCTGTTTATTGCTCCGAATGACGGGGTATGCGGTTAAGTACATTTTTTCCAAAAAAAAAAAAAAAGGGGCATAGCTTTGTTCCAAGTTTTAATTTTCTAGCAGTGATCTTCAATTACTTCCTACTCAACTTTCACCACACCGTCCTATTGATCGGAGTTGTGAGTCGTGATCTTTATACAAAAACAGCAAACCCACAGAAGCCTAAAGTTTTTCCGGAGTAAAATATTAAAGGTACAGTAGTTTTTGCGTGATAGAGTAAAAAACATTCAAACATTTAAACATACTTTCACATATACCGGGTCTAAATAAATATACTAACTCCGGGCAAAGATGTCACCAAAATAACTGTAGTAATATGCCGCATACCATTTTCATCGACAATAACGCGTTACAAAGAAATTAAAAAACACAATATAACGATTTTATCTCACATACAACTTAGAAAATTAAAAAGAAATTGCAATTTTCATGAAAAGACTGATGAAAATTTCCATTACCTAGGGGGTTCAGAATCGAGTACTGAGCCCATGGTATTAATTATCAGTACGATTTAATAATGAAAAACTACCGGATAGATTTCAATTAACTTTTCCATTTTTTATTCCTTAGGCACTTTGACCAAAATAAAAACGTTTTGTTGAATGGACTAACTAACTGTAGTTCCCCACTACTAAACTGGTTTTCATATCGTTTGAGTACCTTTTTTTTTTTTTTTTTTTATTTTAGGTGGGCAAAAATGTCCTACCGCACACCCCGCTGCCCGGGGAGACAACGGGGTAGTATGGGGCTCTCACCCACTAAAAACCCACCGTGCGCCCTCACCCGCCCTTGCTACGGCGGATCACGGGAACCGCGTCGTTTCTCCGCGATCCGCAGGCGGCAGCCCCTTCGGGCACCCTCTCTTGTGCGACGCCCCGCGCACTTGGGCGTCACACCTTCGCGGTAGGCTTCCGCGGACGGCAGGGTACTCCCCGACCCCACCGTCCGCAGCCTCGGCTAGGGCGGCATCAGGCGCAGGTAAGCGCGCGCACGCCGCCACGCGCGCCGGCGGCGAATCGGGTCCGCGAAGGAGGATTCCTCCCGGGCCCTCTCCGCCGCCTCCTTCCGCGAGATGACAGCCTCGCAGAAGGCGGCGACCGCGGTCCAGGCCCTGTCACTGCCAACCATCGCTCGCGCAACGGCCGGCAGCGACAGGTCCACGCCTATGACTGCAGCGAGTTCCCGGCGCTGCACATCCCAGGCCGGGCACGACTCGAGTGTGTGCTGCGCCGAGTCCTCGCCGCAGTCGCAGTGGTGACAGCCTGGGGTCGTCTCCCTCCTAGCGATCGTGTGCAGGTATTTGCCGAAGCAACCGTGCCCCGACAAAACCTGCACCAACCGGAAGGTGAGGACCCCGTGCTGCCGCCCTGCCCATTCTTCCAAGATCGGCTGGAGCGCCCCCACGGTCCAGAGACCAGCCCGGGGCGTCTCCAGCCGAGACCTCCACTTTAGGACAGTGGCGCGGCGGGCATCTTCCCGCCACGCAGAGATTGCGCTTGGCGAGGGGCGGCTGCCCCCCGCCCGCGCCGTCGACGCCCGCCGATAAACGTCGGCGAGCACTTCCGCCTCCAGATCCCAAGGGGGGGTTCCGGCCAACGCGCAGGCTGCATCGCACGAGACCGTGCGGTACCCGCGTATTGCCCTGACCGCTACGACCCTCTGTGGACGCCACAGAAGGGCCCTATTGCGAGCGGCCAGGGACTCCGCCCACACGGGCGCGCCGTACAGTGCCATTGACCGTACTACCCCCGCGTAGAGTCGTCGACACGCGAGACTCGGTCCGCCCAAATTCGGCATCAGTCGCCCGAGGGCGGACGCCGTGCCGACGAGCTTTGGCGCAAGACGGCGGAAGTGCTCGTCAAAGTGCCACCGTCCATCCAATACCAGGCCCAGGTACTTGATGTGGGCCTGGATTGGAAAGCCCACACCGTTGACCGTTATCGAGGCGCCGGCGGGTGGGCCGCGTCGGGGCGCATGGAAGAGTAGGGCCTCCGACTTTTCAAGGGCCACCCTAAGCCCCAGCGCCTCGATCCGCCTGACCACCTCCGCGGTTCCTGAGGTGGCCAGCATTGCGGCCTCCTCGAGGGTCCCGCCCCGGGCTGTGACGAGCGTATCGTCTGCGTAACAAATTACGCCCAGCCCGGGGGGGAGCCGGCCACGGAGGACCCAGTCGTAGCCGATGTCCCACAGGAGCGGCCCTAGAACCGAACCCTGCGGGACGCCGCACGACATAGCCCTCCTTACAACGTCCCCTTCCTGGTCCACGAAGAGGACGCTGCGGCCGTCGAGGTAGTCCGCCACCAGCCGCCTTAGGTAGAGGCCCCTCTACCTCTACTCCATGGTACCGGAGTGCCTCCTTGATGCAGCCGAATGGCAGACTATTGAAGGCGTTGGCGATGTCGAGCGACACCGCCAACAGCACTTCCCTCGAGGTGACGGCCTCCGCAGCCGCAGCCTTCAAGCGCAGGATGGCGTCGACCGTAGACCGACCCGCCCGAAATCCGAACTGGGCATCGGACAGGTCGGGGCCGACCGCACCTAGGTGCCGGACGATGCGGGCAGCGACTACCCGCTCGAGCAGTTTGCCCGCCTCGTCCAGCAACACGATGGGCCTGAAGGCCGCGACTGTATTCGGAGACCGTCCCGGCTTCGGCAGGAGCACGAGCTTCCCCTCCTTCCAGCAGTCAGGGAACCGTCCGGACACCAGGCAAGCGTCGAACAGTCCCCTGAGGCGGGGCTCTAGGTGGTCGAGGACCAGGGCCAGCACTCGGGCGGGAACCCCGTCCGGCCCGGGGGCGGCGCTTCTCCGCATACGCGCTGCCGCCGCCCCCATTTCCGTCGTCGTCACGGGCGGTACCTCCCCGTCGTCGGCCTCCCGGTCGTCATCTGGCGGAGCCATGACCGGGGGCGTGTGCACCGCCCGTGAAGGGAATAGTCCCTCAACCACCTCAGAGAGGAAGCCCGGCCGGAGGGTCTCCGTTAGGGGGGGGCCCTGGGCGCGGAGCTTGTTGAGCGCCGCGCGGTACGGGCGTCCCCAGGGGTCACGCTCGAGACCCTCCAGCATCTCCTGCCTTTTCGCTTCTTTGGCGCGACAGATGGCCAGCTTAAACGCGGCGCGCGCACTGTTGTACGCCGCATACAGCCGGCCCTCCCGCTCTTCATCGCGGATTCGGCGACGTCGGCTGCGGGTGTAGGACCTCCGGGCACGAATACAGGCCGCACGGAGGTCCGCCAGCTCCGGGGACCACCAGTAGACCCCCTTCCGTCGGGGTGGGCGCCGCACGCGGGGCATGGCCGCATCGCAGATCTGCGTAAGCATGCCGCGAATGCGGCCAGCCTCGGCGCCCACGTCTTCCGTCAGGGGGGGAGGCAGCCAAGATTGAAAAATGGCCGCCTCCACCAGCAGCTCCCGGTCGAGCCTACCCACAGCATCGTTTGAGTACCTAACCTAACCTAACTGTCAGGTAGTGGAAGGGGTATATAAAAGCAAGGTACACGAGTAAGCTCCGCTCATTTGTTGCGGAGCGGTCCCGAGCATGCCTCGTATAAAGGCGAAATACGTGCCGAATTTGTGTTTGGATTTTTGCGGAATATTGCAACGTTGTAGTTCTGAGAGTCCTACCGTATCGCATGGTTGTGTCTCGTTGGTGAGATTTTTTGTTATTATCGTGCATGCTACTCTGCTATTATCACATTATCCTCTATCTATGAGAGTGTGGATTGGCAATCTTAGTTTATTTTGTGTGTCCAAAGATAACCGGGATTGACAATCCGTGGGTGAGTGGTGGGGCTCTCCTCCTAAAATATCCATTCTATAATAATAACTTTGACCCTTATAAAAAAAATATTGAGATATCTTTCTTTAATACAAAGTTATTAAAGTTTTAAGAAATAACGATTCTTATAAGCAAAACAGACAAAGTCGCGGGTATCAGCTAGTTTATAATATTAGTACAATCGGAAAAATCCAATTACGTTTTGATGTCGTCAATTCTTTACGAACACATTTTTTATATTTTCTCTTGGGATCTATACTAATTTAATTTTCATATCTGTTCAAAGGGACTGTCCTTCATCAGGCCCCATCCGGTAACAGATTATACCATTATTTTTTACAGCGTTTGTTTATTTTTAATTTACCTTTTTTTATATTCATGGGCGTATTATTTTGACTGGGAAAACAAGCCTAGGTTATCTCAACTATATAAAGCTGTAACAGAGCTGTGTTTGTCTGCCAACAAACTGCTATGCAGTTTGGCAGAAGTACATTAATGTGTAACCTATTATCTTTGTTTTGAATAAATACATTTTGATTTGATTTGATTTGATTTGATTTGTATATTTAATATATTTGAGGAAAAATGACTGTATGTTATATCGGCGTGTCCACCATCTCCTATGTAACCGGTCATGATGCACGTCATTGTATTTTGGCTATAGCAGAAGATAGCCGTTTATTCTTTCTTTCTTAACTAAGAAATATAAAATGGTGCGCAATGGCATGATAATACTCTTGGTATACTTGAGTCCATGAGCGACGGTTACCACTTACCATCAGGTGGGCCGTGGCTCGTCTGACATCATCAGCAATAAAAAAAAAGAAGCATAAACCAAAGTTCTATATTTTTCAGTTGTAAGTAGTATTGCTTCCCTATTATCCCCAGTCTTCGAGACTTTTTGAAATATGTGAATCCTTACTTATATTATAAATACGAAAGTGAGTTTGTTTGTTTGTTACGCTTTGACGCCGTAACTACTGAACCAATTATCATGAAATCTTACATAAATAACTGAAACCCAGAAAAGGCCATAGGACTATTTTAACATAGCATCAAAATTAATGTACTTGCGGGTGATTTAGGGAACGTATACTATGTTCTCCTGTTCCCGCCTTGAAGTCTGAAGTGTAAGTCAGACACAACTATATTCCGGTGGAATATGATTCTGATTTATTATTGATTCTTACAATATACAACCCATACGCCATGCACCTCAAATCCAATTTATTAACAATCACCAGTTAAAAAGCGAGTCACTGCGAGCATTGCGAGTAATGTAACAAGTACAAACATGCAGTTAGTTAGCTTTTTATTCTTCTAATGACAGCCTTTTTTTTTCTTTTTTTTGGCTTTGTGCGTAAACATATGCCATATTCAAAAAAAATTGGGAAGAATAGTTATTTACAAAGACGGGTTTTGAAATTTGAATGGGAATAAGGATCAGAGGGATAGACACTAGACAGCCATTTTTGCCGCGCTGACAAATCATAGTGCGTTTGGAAATTCCGAACCCCACATACTTTTAGTATGTCTATTCTAAATCCCCTCCTCATCCTATCCTTATTATATCTACTTCCTTTCCACCTCATCTACTTCCTCTCCACCTCATCTACTTCCTCTCCACCTCCTGCTAGTGTATATAGGCTGCGGCAAGCCTCCTTATTTTTTTACACACATTTTTTTTATATTGTGATTCCGTTGTTGCATATTATTCTATTAATGACGTCAATTATCTCACAACCATTTAACAGCAGCAACTCAACACTCTCTTCTTTTAAATCTAGTTTTAAATTACCAATAACACGCCTAATGTATACACAAGACTTTACGAGTACCTACATTAACAGCTAACAAGATTTCTAATAAGTTTGTTTTCGTATCGTCAAGATTTTATTTAAGGGTGGTTTTTACTACCACCGAAGGAATGTAAATGTTCCAGTGGCCCGCCAATAAAGGCGGAGAGACGGCACACAGCGGGTTTCTTTAGTGGTTGAAGGCCCCACACTACCCTGTTCGTTGCTCCGAACGACGGAGTGTGCGGTTAGCAACATTTTTTCCCGCCTAAACAAAAAAAAAAGGTTGGTTTTTACTAAACCTTAAATAGGTACTTGTGTTATATCAAACGATTTATATAAAAACCTTATTTTTACTCAATACACGAATATTATCTGGGAGTTTTGAGTACCTATTCATAATTGCATAGTTTATATTGCATCAATATATGCATATACATATAGGTATTTAAGTAATATAAACTATGCAAATATTTATTTACGCACACGTTGAGCATTGACTGAAATTGTTATTTTCCATTATTGATTTAGTTTTATCGACAAAAATAAAACTAATTTAAAAACATTATTATTATTCAAGTGGTAAAAAAATCATAAAGGGTTTAATTTAATTTTACCATAAAACTGAATAATAAGACACGAGTTATAGCTACCGTCACGAGTTATCGCTACGGGTACAACACGCGTAGCGCAAAGAGCAAAGAGTAGAATAATCTAAAAAAAAGATTATTTCTTGTGCACTTCCTCGCAGTCTATTGAAAGATGGCGAGGATATCTGTCAGATGTGATGAAAGATGGTGACGTTACGTGTCAGACATTATTCCAATGCACATCAAAAATCTTCAAAGACGCAGACGTTGCTTAATATAAAATATTATACTTTTATTATGATTTTTAACACATATTTTACCGAAATTTACTATACAAACGTTAAAGCTTAAAACATAAGCATTTTAATTTTAACCTTCGATTTTAGATCGGTGTAGTGAAAACCACCCTTAATTTTCACCTGATACCAGCAACATACCATAAGAAGTAATACGATTATTCTTGAACACTCCCGAGCTCAAAATATTCTCTTTGAAAGTCACCTGATTCATTCGTATTTATTACTTCTTATATATCTTGGTATAATTGTCTTGGAAAATTGTCATTGAAATGTTTAGGGATCGGATATGCGGCAGAAGTATTGATTGTGTCTTTATCGATTATAATATATACCATCTCTTCACTATTAGGTACAAAACTGTAGGCAACATGGCTGAGTATGTCAGTACATTTGAGATATTCGAGAAAAAATGTCTGTAGGCATGCCTAAACACAAAAAAACTGTCTGTTTGTTCGTACATCACGCAAAAACTACTGAATGGACCTTGATGCAAATTTTTTGTTTGATAGCTTATACTTAAAGACTGCTACTATATACCTAGGAATTCCCTGTAAGTTGTAAACGCAAAAGCTGAAAGGCTAGTATAAAATTAAGTCACCGCCGTCTTTTTAAACGCGTAAACTGTTTGAACGAGTAAACTCAAAAATTACCAAACGGATTATTATGCAATTTTTTATAGATAGACGTATTGATTCACGAGAAAAGTTAAGGTATTTTATTAGTTTTGCGTAAATTAGCAGAAGCACGATTAAGCTATCACCGCTGCGAACGGTGAATAAAAACTAGTTAATTATAATTTAGATATTTTTATATATATTTTTAGCATTTGACATGCTTAGCACTATACATTAAACACAAAGTGAAAAATGTGAAATCGAAAATAACAGTCAGGAGCAGGATTTGAACCTGCATCTTCTGGATACCGTCCAGATGCGTCATTATTAGGTAAAATCTTAATTGTAAAATTACGTTTACCTGGTCGGTATAATGTATGAAAATACGTCCGACAGATGGCGCAGGCGTCACCCAAAGACGTTAAGTATGATGTGTTATCGAAATTAGCAGTCAGGAGCAATTGTCAGGATGGCTGAATTGGTAAAGCATCTGGACGGTATCCAGAAGATGCAGGTTCAAATCCTGCTCCTGACTGTTATTTTCGATTTCACATTTTTCACTTTGTGTTTAATAGTTAATTATAATACAAAAAATAACAAAAACTTTGTTTTATTTTAAGGCGGGAAAAATGTAGGTACATAATGGACGTCCAAACCCCCATCATTTTATTATCCTACCTCTCCACGTACCTATAAATTTTCAAGGAGTTGGCGACGTACGAGTGATGCCTCTGGTGTTGCTAGCATCTATACGCTACGGTAACCGTTAAAGTCTAACCGCTTAACATCAACTAGACACATTTAACATAGCATTTAACTAGATGTTAAATGCTGTCCATGTCCACTCTACCCGTGATCATGAATGCTGTAAAGTATTCGAAACGTCGTGATAGCAGAAAATCAAATAAACGCGTTAAATTCCGTAAACGTAAGCACAAAGTGAAATCGAAAATAACAGTCACGAGCAGGTTATTTTCGATTTCACATTTTTCACTTTGTGTTTAATGTGTATTTCTAAGCATGTAAAATGCTAAAAATATATATAAAAATATTTAAATATTCCGTAAACGTAGTTTTATTTCATAATGTATAACATTCGCGTACTTATTAAACACAAAGTGAAAAATGTGAAATCGAAAATAACAGTCAGGAGTAGGATTTGAACCTGCATCTTCTGGATACCGTCCAGATGCTTTACCAATTCAGCCATCCTGACAATCGCTCCTGACTGCTAATTTCGATAACACATCATACTTAACGTCTTTGGGTGACGCCTGCGCCATCTGTCGGAAGTATTTTCATACATTATACCGACCAGGTAAACTTAATTTTACAATTAAGATTTTACCTAATAATGACGCAAACCCTTTAAATATTTAGATATTTTTTATATATATTTTTAGCATTTGACATGCTTAGCACTATATATTAAACACAAAGTGAAAAATGTGAAATCGAAAATAATAAATATATATATATTATATTTATTATTTTCGATTTCACATTATAAATATATATATAATATATTATAGTTATTTTCGATTTCACATTTTTCACTTTGTGTTTAATATATAGTGCTAAGCATGTCAAATGCTAAAAATATATATAAAAAATATCTAAATATTTAAAGGGTTTGCGTCATTATTAGGTAAAATCTTAATTGTAAAATTAAGTTTACCTGGTCGGTATAATGTATGAAAATACTTCCGACAGATGGCGCAGGCGTCACCCAAAGACGTTAAGTATGATGTGTTATCGAAATTAGCAGTCAGGAGCAATTGTCAGGATGGCTGAATTGGTAAAGCATCTGGACGGTATCCAGAAGATGCAGGTTCAAATCCTACTCCTGACTGTTATTTTCGATTTCACATTTTTCACTTTGTGTTTAATATATAGTGCTAAGCATGTCAAATGCTAAAAATATATATAAAAAATATCTAAATATTCGCGTACTTAAATATCAGGAAGTATTATAAGTACGACTTTGTAGATAGTGCCTAACGTTTTTTTAATTGCTAATCATGGCAGACGAGCCACGGCCCACCTGATGGTAAGTGGTGGCCGTCGCTCATGGATCAACTATACCGAGAGTATTGTCAAGCTGCTGAGCACCATTTCATTTCTCAGATATGAAATGATAGAATAAATGGCTATCTTCTGCTTCTGCTACAGCCAAAACACACTGACGTGCTTCATGACCAGTCACACAGGAGACGGTGGTACCGACCCGTTTGGGCCCGATAGCTAGTGAGAACACTTGGTACACAGGTCTACCACCAGTAATGCAGTGGGTGATAATTGCTTACTTCCCTTAGTCGCCTTGTACGACTCCCGCGGGAAAGTATGGGGTGGTGACACTTGTATTATTAGTTTGCCATCATGCGTATTAAAACGTCCTTCTAACTCTTAATTCCTAATGACATGTCTGTTTTGTAATTTATACAGAAACGGGTAAATATAATCCTACAAACTAGCAGTTCTAGTTGGCCTTCGCAGCTCAAAGGGATAATTACATTCGAAGGTCTGAATAACAACTGGCATAGATGTTGATGACATCTGGGAATAACATATTAACGTGCTTTGTGAGCAGGTGGTAATTGACAACAAAATACACACACAATTTCAAACAATCAGCTGCCGTGCTTGCGTAATTGTATAATAATTAAATTTAACATTCCACGTTTACCTAAATACTTCATACATATGTTAGGATAAAACCAATTTTAACCAATTTTATGGAGTTTAATTTAGTTTTGGCAACACTTTACCAAGGTTTTACTTGTGTCTTTTACAGCATTATAATTAGTGTTTTTGATAAAATAATAGGTGCCTGTTGTAACAGTATAGCATCTACAGCGGTTGTCCGTGTAAAAACGTCAGGGACTTCGTCATATTCAAGTCTGTGCGATTAGAAAGTATATAAAATTAAGCAGATTATAACTAGTTTTGATCTTTATTTTAGCACTTGACATTCTCAGCTACTTTAAAGCACAAATTATTTGTTAAATGTGGAAAAAGAGAACTTTAGAACGGGAATCAAACCTGCGTCCCTTCCAATCCGGGGAAGTGCTATAACCACTAAACCATCGCACTGACCAACGGTCATTCCCAATCTCCACATCACATTGGTCTTAACGACCGACGCAGATTATAATTATAGCTACTAAAACATATCCAAAGGAAAAAATGTACCTAACCGCACACCCCGTCGTTCTGGGCAACGAACAGAGTAGTGTGGGGCCCTCACCCACTAAATAACTGCCTGTATTGGCAGACCAAACCGAAGACCTTTTCCCCTCTCCACCCATGGGAGTCGTAAGAGCCGACTGAGGGAATACCGGGGGAAGTGGGCAGCAGCACTCCCTCGAGTATTAACAACATCAACTGCGATCGCCAACCCATCTGCCAAGCGTGGCGATTACAGCACTATCCCCCATATAAGCGAAACACATGTTGTGACGTTCTCTAGGGGAGGCCTATGTCCAGCAGTGGACTTCGAAAGGCTGATGGATGGATGGATGGATTGGCAAACCACTGGAATTGTGTTGCATTACATCAGTGGTAACTTACTGGTTTATTTCTTAAGTTTAGATTTTATAAATATCTAGCAATGAATGAAGTTGTGGAAAAAATTGCCTTTTTTTTTGTTAAGGCGGGAAAACGGTTTCTAACCGCACACCCCATTGGCAGACCACTGGAACCGTGTGACATTACTTTAAAAATTTGCATGCGCTCCGGGCGACTGACACCCACGCTACGCTACTAACATATAAAATTATTGTCATTTGATATCTGCGTAAACATCACATCTTTACCACCTAAAACAGCCACACCAATTACCGTCAGATAGAGTATTAGTAACTTTAGAAGATTTCCTACGTTTCCACTCTGTTGCAATAGCCGTAGCCATAGGACAAAGGTAAAGGTAATAATGGGCTAAAGGTAGTTAAAATTTGACCTAATTTATACGCGAAAGACCCTTTTATGTTACTCTAAATATAGAGTATTGTCTACGGAGCTACAGTAAAAAAAATTGGTTGTCTGTAAAGTCGGTTTACTGACGATAGTTGAACGTGACAACGTCAAAGAATCATTACCTTTATCGCTGTAATTATCGTTGCTATAAACAATTGACACCACATTCACTTTTCACTGCACTTGATACTCGGTCAAAACATGTAAATGTACTATAGTATAGCAGCTTTCCACGCAGACGCATCGCTCACTCAAGTAGGAGAGAGACGGATGTCGAACGCTGCCGAACGCAAAGGCCGATTGTGCTTCTTTGTCGCTCGTTCCGCGTTCTCGCTTGCACTTCAAGCCTTATATGGAACGCCTCAGAGCGAGGTAACACCGCATGAGTCATGTTTTTTCGTGCGTGCAGCCGGCTCTATCGAATTATAAGACGTTGTCACGTCAAAAAAGCAAGTTCAGAGTGAGCCGCAAACTAATTACAGTTCGCAAGAAAATGGTCAGCCTAGTATGAAGGCATCTCACTACCCTTAATGATAAAAGCCTATATAATGCTACATCGGTTAGTATTTCCTTCTCAAACTACGAGAGCACTTTACGTTTACTTACGTATATAAATAGGTACTCACATCACTGTAGGGTAGGTGTATATTATTATTACTAAGAAACATTGGTCCAGCCACTGAGAAAATGAGTTTCACTTAGCGTAAGTGCTTAAAAATATTGTTTGTTGCTCTGTCTAACTACTGAGCCGCCCCCTTAGAATGAAAAACGAAACGTTAGACGAAACTTTCGTTTCGAGTCATTGTGATTGATCAACAGTCCGACGCGTGATTCCTGATTGGTCAAGATTTCAACGCGTGATTCAGGCGACCAATCACAATGAAGCGAAACGAAAGTTCGTCTAACATTAGTATTAGTACTATTCCACAATCTATGCATATTATGGTACACTTTACTGAGAAACTATCACACTTTCCAGATTTGGGATTTGACATAGTACTTTCAATTTATTTCTAGATGTGTTTTATCTATCATAAAACATAGTATCTAGGTATTTTAAAGACATCAAAAAAATTATCAATTCTTATTAATTAGAATTTTATTGTATTCCTAACGCCATCTGTCGAAAATTATATATTAAGTAGAAAACTTCGCGAGCCCTCATGAAGTTCAGCTTTTTGCTAGTATTATACTACATTCTGCCTGCGACTGCACTCGCGTGGTCTTCAAAATTGAGTCAATCCTTACTATAAAATTAATCCTAGTGTAGTATCTAGTGGTAGATCCTTGCTTATCCCAGAACGAATGGGCCGGCTTGATGGGGGTAGTACCGTCTCACAGGAGATCAGCGTGAAACAAAAGCAGGTAACCCTGCCGTTGTGTATCGTATGGCGAGTGATAGCGCCGAAGGCTGAACCCCCTTCCTATTCGCTCCTTATTACTTCTTCCTATCCTCTCTTTAATAACTTTGCCATCCTGTCCTTATTGCCTTTCTTCTCCACCTTCATCCCTTTCCTTGGAGATGGTGGCGTGCTAGTGATGCCTCTGGTGCTGCTAGCGTCTATAGGCTACGGTTACCGCTTGCCATCAGGCGGAACGTATGTTTGTTTGCCACACATGTAAGTAATATAAAAAAAATTGATTCACGTCGGTCTGAACCTCCGATTGGCGATCGAATTTGCTAACACTGTCTTGACAGTCTATCGTTTGTCACTAAGTTATGACTGCTGTAAAAATACATAACATAACATAGCATCACACCTGTATTCTCCGAAGGGGTAGGCAGAGGTGTATTATAAACACCCACGATTCACCAGTTATGTTTAAGTCCCACGTAATAGGAGGCACATTTGCAAACTCCGGGCTGCTACTGAGAATTATTATATTTACGAAAAGCTCTATAACACTGCCCGACCCGGGGATCGAACCCGAGACCTCATGATCAGCAGTCGCACACACTACCGCTGCACCACCGGGGCAGTTAAGTAAAAATACACCCGCTTTTATTTTTTTTATTCGGTCACGATGAAATCATACATTCATGCCATTTACGTTCATATAAATAAACACATTTTACATTCCATTTGCAAAAGCACGTCTTCTCATAAATCGAAGAGGCACTAAGGACGGTATCAATCGTATCGAAAGAAGCATCCGGTAGCGAGACATGAAGGCGGCAACGTCGCACGTCAGTGACGTAAATTGAAACACAAGATCGCTCTTGATACGGTATAGCGTAGTAAAGAAACTGATATCTAAACAAATTTATATGCAATAATCTCGTTTTGAAAGCATTGATAGCGGTGAAACCATTGAGCAAGGACTGCAAATCTCGACTGGTATCGAATTCGATCCCCAATCCATACACACCTCTGACAAATGTGAAGTGGAGATTTTGAATCGTCGTTGGGCGACTATAATTTCTTAACGGCCCCGGAATGGATGGGACGCAAGTTCGGATCCTGCTTGCAGTAAATTTCCCTTTTTCCACTTTCACAAAGAATTTGTATTTATTTAAAGTAGCTGAGCATGTCAAGTGCTAAAAATACAGATCAAAATGATATCCATTTTTTTTTTACTGAGACCTTTGTGTGTTTCAAAAATATGTTAATTTGTAATTATCACTGCTTGGTGAAGGAAAACATCGTGAGGAATCCTGTATGCCTGACAGATTTTCTAGACGGTGCGAAGTCTGAAAACAAAAATATTAAGAGACTTCTCGTAACCATAGTTGCTGTGGAGGCCCAAACTCCCTCCCTATCGTCTCCTTAGTATCGTCCCTATCCTCTCCTTTCGATCCTACCTATCGTCTTATTATCCTTCCTATCCGGTATAGATGGCGACGCGTGAATGATGCCTCTGATGTTGTTAGCGTCTATAAGCTACGGTACCTAACAGATTACCATCAGGTGGTCCGTAAGCTTGTCAATATAAAAAAGTAACTTCATACTCATAGCCAAAATATAGGAATAAATTCGCAAATCAACAGAAGTTTATCGAGCTTTTGTAATTTATGAAAAAGACAGGGGCGTAGCCATAAATATATCATCGCAACAATGACATAGGGCCCACGAGCTGTAGTGGCCCTCACACAGTCGTGTAGCGTGGTGGGGGCAAAGGAGGCAGTTCACCCCAGGCGGCTATTTTTGGGGTACGTTTAAATTTTGCAATAAATTGATCCTAACAATATCTTGTAACCTAGATTTAAAACAATGACTAATATTGTCATTTTATAGTATCAAAGTGGAATAATTATTCACTTAATAAATTTCTTAATAACTGTTTTTTTTTTCTTACTTACGGAAGCCCTTCATGGATACCTTTCCTTGGAGTGCGTAAAAGGTTACACAGGACAATCGATGTAGGTACATGGTATACCTTTTTTTTTGTCATGAAACATTTTATAGGTATCCCCCCGCCGGGGCAGACAGGTACATTATGTTGGACTCCGGATACGGCGATTGGCCTCTGGAAAAGCCTAGTGCAATGCCACGCCGTATACCGACTAAAACCTGACAGTGTTCCTTCAGACTACCTGTCGCCCAAGGAGGAGGATCACACTCATCGTATTCCTCATTCCCCCCCGGGCAGGTCTTGGCGGCCCCACCTATTTAGGAGGGCCTAGCCCTTCCTCCTTTGAGAGGCACGCGCGGAACACGGGCGCGCCGCCGTCTCGGGCCTGCTTCTGCTAGGGCAGCGGACGGCCCTACATCCGTTGCCCTCAGGCCAGCACTCATGGGAGCCGAAGATCGTTCAGCGCCTTTCGGCGCCCGGTGCGTCTTCTGCGGGTCGAGAGGCTGGTAGTCGCCTCCCGTTCCCTTTCCGCCGCCTCTTTGGCGTACATCACTTCCTCGCAAAATGAGGCGACGGGCACCCATGCACTCTCGTTCCGAACCATGGACAGGACCAAGGTCGGTAGCGAGAGCACTCCCGCGTCTGTTGCCGCGATCAGATCACGGCACTCCGTTGCCCACGCTGGGCACTCCACCAATGTATGCAACGCCGTGTCCTCCGGGCAACTCCCGCAGTGATGGCACCGGGCCGATTCCTCCCTTCCAAACCAACACAGGTACTTTCTGAAACAACCATGCTCGGTCAGCACCTGCGTCAGCCGGTATGAAAGGGCGCCATGACGCCTCTCCAGCCATTCTCCCATGATGGGACTTAATGCCGCTATCGTGGCGTGCCCTGCGCTCGGTCGCACGAGCCGTGCACTCCAAACCGCCAGTAGGATCCGGCGAAGTTCCGACCGGCACACCTCGAGTTCTCAAGGTGCCAGCCGTAGTCCCCTCTCCAGCGCCTCCCCGCGCCAACGGTAAAGTGATGCGAAGGCCCTCGCTTCCAGCCATCCCACGGCGGAGTTCCAGCAAGGAGGCTTGCAGCCTCGTAGGAGACCGTACGGTATCCCCGGACGACCCTGACGGCCATCGCTCTTTGTGGTTGGTGCAATATAGCAGCAATTCTAGCCATCAGGCCATCCGCCCACACTGGGGCCCCATAAAGGACCATGGACCGCACGACTCCCACGTAAAGCCTCCTGCAGGAGGTGTCGGGTCCCCCTAGATTGGGCAGCAACCGCGAAAGTGCAGCCGCCGCCCGTGTTAATTTGGGGACCAACCCTCGGAGATGAGGCCCGAAGATCCACCGGCTATCAAGAATCAGACCAGGTAAGTATTTCATGGTCGGCTTGATGTCTAAGGACACCGCCAAGACGGCCTCGCCCCGGGAAACTGCTTCCTCCGCCAGGGCTCTCACGCGCATGATCGCATCCATGGTGGAGCGCCCGCGTCGAAAACCATATTGATTTTCGGGCAGGTTCAGCCCCGGCCCACTTAGGTGCGTGACGAGGCGGTCAGCGATCACTCGCTCGAACAACTTAGCCACCTCGTCTAACAGTACTATGGGCCGGTATGCGGACGGTGAGGCCACTGGCGGCCAGAGGTCAGAGGGAGCGCCCAGGTACATGGTATACCTGCTATAACGACCTATACCTATACCTTCCGACTACCTCTAGCCAGAGGTAATGTTAGGTAAGGTTAAGGTATTTATACCTATACCTACATATGCTCTTCGCCTGAGTCCTCCACACCAGTGGCCGGTCACAACTGACATTCTGCTCGGACTTGTTTCTGCTAGGGCGACAGATTGCTGTAGACTCGTCACCCTCAGGCCAGCAGTAATTACGGCTCGATTGCTGTAAAATTTGTTTCCGCTAAGGATGGTTGATAGGTACCTACTCACAGTACGCCTCTGTCCTGACGTATTTATAATAAAAACTACCCTTAGACCTTATTTGAGCTACAACAATGTCAGACAGACATAGATATTGAGAAAATAATAATCTTTATTGATATGCACGTTAAGTTCGCCTCATTATTCACGTGGAGGGTTAAAAAAGTAATTTAGACTAGAAAGGCCGCGTCATCATTTTATTAATAAAAGCTACCTACTTTAGACAGATATCACTACATCCACAGTTTACCTACAGAGAACTACATCCTTAGAGCATAAACTACATCCTAGTTACCTAATACTCAGATAGTATTTCACTACATCATACATAAATATCTACTCATTTAGTATAGTAATGAGCTTTTTCGTTCTCAATAAAAATACAGCATCACGCCTGTATTCCCCAAAGAGCATATAACACTACGTTTAGTATTCCCCGAAGGGGCAGGCAGAGGTGTATTACACATCCACGATTCGCCAGCTATGTTTAAGTCCCACGTAATAGAGGGCGAGCCTATTGACGTCTACCGGGAAATAAAGAAAGTATACCTAAATATCTAGTTTTACGTATCTCGTTTATTTGAATTTCCGGTACTTTCCGGCGATTATGATAGGTAACCTCATGGATGTAAATTATAAAGGTAAATCAACACGTCCATGTACGTATTCCAAAGAGTACCTACATAAACTATGTGTCTACGAAAGAGTAGAATCTCAGACTAAATATATCTAGACAGAGCGAAGAAAATTCTTTGACATGTATGAGCGAGAATACAAGATACAATTTACTGGTGCAAAAATCAGACAAAGTCATAGATTTTTGTCTTTGTCGCCGTGGCCAGTTTTTGGTATTGTCACGATGACAAAATGCTTTGTCTGTCACGATTCAACTGACATAATCGAACATTTGTATAAAAAATCGGGTTTTAATTAAAATTTAATGTTAATTTGTGTTAATGAGGGTTTTGAGAAAAAGACTTCGTGATAATAGTGCTTGTAAAATAGTGTACTATGCTACAAAAGCTACAGCGAGCGAAAAAATACAGGTATAACATTTCATTCATTTAGTCGAAAATGAAAAAAATTAATGATTGAATGCTATAAAGTGATATAAAATGGGCTTTTTTGCTTTGCTACTAAGATACACTCGCAAAACACGTTTCCTAGCTAACTTTCTATTACTGACAATTGTTTCGGTGTTGCCTTCTTCCGAATTTAATTTGCCCAGTTTTCACTTTACTAAAATGTATATGTAACTTATGAGATGATGATAAATATTTACTATTTTAGGTTTCCCTCAAATCCAGATGCGAGATCGAAATGGGTGTATGCTATGGGAAAACTACTTATATTCTTTTTTGTTTTGAAAAATCTCAATAACACTTCCCGACCCGGGGATCGAACCCGAGACCTCATGATCAGCAGTCGCTTACACTACCACTGCACTACAGAGGCAGTTGTAATTTCATCTTTGTAAGTAAATCTCAATTCTAGATTATGACTACCGCTGTAGTCATAATCTAGAATTCAGAGAAACTGATTTGCTCTAAGTTCTTATTCAATTAGTTAACTCAGCGCTGAAAGGAAGATAATTATTTTCTTATTAGACCCAGGAAAGAAAGAAAAGATAATTTAACTATATTCTTGTGTACTATTATTTTATTAAATATAACTTATTATTATTTACCAGATGAGATATCGAACAGAACGGCAATTTATGGAGCAGTAATACTTACCTTGCATCAAGGCTCAGTCTTGGTATTTCCCTACGTGATCGAATTCTTATTACGGAGATCCGTAGAACGTGAATATCCGACATAGCCCGCCAGGTTTGCATGCTAAGTGGCAATGGGCAGGCCATATCGCTCGACGAGCTGACAACCGTTGGGGAAAAATGTTTTCGAGTTGCGACCACGTATCGGACAGCGCAACGTAATATGGCCTCCCAACAGATGGACCAAATATATGGTCAAAGCTGCAGGGAGTCGTTGGATGCAGTCAGCACAAGCCCACTAGTTCTGGTGCTCTCTTGGGGAGGCCAATGTCCAGCAGTGGACGTTTAAAGACTGATGGTTGGAAGAATAGAAGGGGTGGTAGATTTACTTTTAAATAATTATTTTAATAAACGCTGTGATTTTCAATTAAATATTTGTTACGAAGAGTTTCTTATTTACGATTAAGTTACAGACCTCATTCTATCGTTTATTTTGCCCAAATATGGTTAAATATTTGTCAACCTGGCAACATTTAAAAAAAATATTGCTGTTTCAAGTGCGGCCACGCCGTGGCTCCGTCTAGTTAGTCTGAGAGTAGAATAAATAAAATTATTTCGTAAATGTCAGAGGGTGCCGGTTAAACGCAACGTAGTGGACAAGTGGAAATAGTGGAATATGGGTTCAGGGTTCATCTGGTGCCGGCAGTGTTAATTGAAATAATATTTTAATTTGGACTTAAAATAAATTAGGTATAGAAAAACAAGATGATCGAGCGATTCTTGGATTCAAATAATCCAGAGAATATTAATTGCACGTTCAGTTTGAGGAATGGTTGCATATTTTTTGCTACATTTGGAATCGTAAGTACTTACATACTCGTAGTTTAATATTTACTTGATGAAAAATGATAAAACGTAGGTTTCTCTAGAGTATCAACTTTTAGCTGCAATAATTTAATGATTTTTTGGGAGCATCTTCAGACTTTAATTGGTTAAGCTCTATCAAAATGTTTTATTTACGTTTCAGAACTTAGGTACCTCCTGCAAATATTTTAGATGAGCTTTATTATTACCTTCTCTACCCACGGGAGTCGTAAGAGCCGATTGAGGATACCAGGGGAGTGGGCAGCAGCACTCCCTCAAGTATTAACAACATCCACTGCAATCGCCAACCCGCCTGCCAAGCGTGGCGATTACGGCAATATCCCGGGACCGCTCGTTGTGGCGTTCTCTTGGGGAGGCCTATGTCCAGCAGCGGACGTTGAAAGGCTGATGGATGGATGAATTATTATCACCAATAGAAGAATTCAAAGCAATCAATACCTATGTGGTCTACGTCTGTGTTTTTTTTTTTATTTATAGTTTGGTCTAGACACATTTTGGTTTTTGTTAATATTCTAAGCGTCGGTGGCCTAGCAGTAGTGTATGCGACTGAAGATCACGAAGTCTCGGGTTTGATTCCGGGGCCGGGCCAACAAGGAGATTATCTCGCGGAAGGAACCGGCGGAGAGGGCCAGGGAGGAGGATTCTTCCGCTGACCCAAACCGCCGCCAGCGACCGGGGCGGCGCAGGCGCAGGTACTTGCGCCTCATGCCGCCCTAGCTGAGGCTGCGGATGGATGGACCGGGGAACGTCCGCCACCCGCAATGCCTCCCGAGAAGGTGCGACGCTCCGTGTGCGGATGCGTCGCTCAGTAGAGGGTACCCGAAAGGGTAAGCCGCCGGCGGACCACCGAAGGAATGTAACATAGTTCCAGTGGCCCGCCAATAAAGGCGGCGAGACGGCACACGGCGGGTTTCTTTAGTGGGTGAAGGCCCCACACTACCCTGTTCGTTGCCCTAAACGACGGGGTGTATAATAGGAACATATTTCCCGTCTTAACAAAAAAAAGGGGCCAGGCCAACAAATTGTTATTAGGTCGCAATAGAAGTCCGGAGTAAGAAAGTCGGCGGTGTTTCATTCCCGTGCCTCGGAAAGCACGTAAAGCCTGCTTGGTTGTTATGGTGTGGTAAGTTGGTCTTGCGCCTGATCTCTCTCCGGTAGTGTCGGAATGTCGTCCCATCGGACTATGAGAGTGAGGAGAGTGCGCTTGTGTTTGCGCACACACTAGTGCACTATAATATCTCCTTCGTAGGTGGCTAGAGTCTGTTGACACTAGCCCTCATAATTGTAATCACGGCCTAAAGATTACCAACCTATATCGTAAGCCTTAGAGCCGCAGGCACACTAATAGAAATCTTAGGAATCGTGACATAAAATGACGGGCCTCGTGGCGTAGTCGGTACTGTAACAGACTTCCGTGCACGAGGTCGTGGGTTCGATTCCCACTCAGGACAATAATTATTTGTATGATGAACACAGATATTTGTACTGCGTCTGGGTGGTTTATATCTATTATATGTATTTAAAAAAAAAAACTAGACGTCGCGGGACGTCTAGCAGATGTGATAACATCGAAATTATTTTGTAGAATTAAAATGATCCTGACTTGACAAAGTACTCCTCAAGACGAATCAAACGAGTATACACTCGATAGGGCTGCGTCGTTTCATCACAGAGTTATTGTGGCCACCTTCCAACTCCATTGTCAGACCCTGGATACCATCTAGAGACAAAGTACTCGTCAAGACAAATCATACGAGCCCAAACTCGATGGAGTTATGTCGTTTTATAACGGAGTTCACATGGCCACCTTCTAGCTCCATCACCAGACCCTGGATCCCATCTAAAGACAAAGTACTCATCAAGACTAACAAACGTGTCCAAACTCGACGGGGTTGCGTCGTTTCATTATAGAGTTACTGTGGTCAACTACCAGCTTCATCATCAGGCCCTAGATACCATCTAGATACAAAGTACTCGTCAAGACGAATCATACGAGCCCAAACTCGATGGGGTTGCGTCATTTCATTATAGAGTTCCTATGTTCCAGCTCCATCATCAGATCAGCTCCATGTCATCATAATATTGCATTGTCACGCGATATAGGTACACATGCGTGTAAAATTTCAGCTTAATCGGAAACCGGGAAGTGTGTCAAATTTAACTTGCAAGATTTGAACGGGTAAAATAAAAGCGTCGCCACGCTAACAGCCCATTTTACCCTCCCTCCGCATTAGATGTTTCACATCAAAAGTAATATACTTATGTATTATATCCGTAATCTGGTACCCATAGCACAAGCACGAACGTTAAGCTTAGTTTGGGCAGAGGATGCTATGTGAAATGTCCGTGAGTATTTATTTTATATGTTTTTTTACCTTAAATTCCTCGCTATGAACCATGTAAAAGGTAAGAAAAGGAGGGTTCCACCTTTTCGTGACATGTTCACATGAGGGGTAAAAAATGTGAGCAGTAAAAGGAGGTTCAAAAAACAGAATTTATTGTAATAATTTATGAACGACCCCTTACTGGTAGGGTTATTGAGTTTTTTTGAGGGACTCGCACGATTAGACGCGCAGAAAATTACCAGTTTTTTGTTAAGGCGGAATAAATGTACCTAACCGCACACCCCGTCGTTAGGGGCAACGAACAGAGTAGTGTGGAGCTCTCACCCACGGAACATACCCGCAGTGTGCCGTCACCCCGCCTGTATTGGGGGACCACTGGAACTGCGTGATTACTTCAGTTGTGCCCGTTATAACTCAAGTCTCTAGGATATAGGTATCTACGATAATTAATAATAAATCCCAGTTACGAGTAATAACATAATAAATACGAAAAAATTTTTAGTTATAAGTACTACAACTGATGATTGGACTAAAAAAAATAATTAAGGGTGGTACCTATATTTACATATTTTTGAATATATTTTTAGCATTTGACATGCTTAGCACTTAAGTATGAATGTGTTATCGAAATTAGCAGTCGGGAGCAAGGGTCACGATGGCTGAATTGGCAAAGCATCTGGACGGTATCCAGGAGATGCAGGTTCGAATCCCGCTCGTGACTGTTATTTTCGAATTCACATTTTTCACTTTGTGTTTAATGTATAGTGCTAAGCATGTCAAATGCTAAATATATATATAAAAATATCTAGTTATGAATGTTGAGGAAGTGGGAGATGTATGCAAGAATAGAGCCTCTTGGCACTCTGTTCTCTCTGTCTACCCCGCAAGGGGGAGACTCCTGACTCCACCTTCTTTCAATACATTACCGATTTGTTCTAGGTAGGTGGGTCTCGGTCTTCCCCTGTACCTACATCCTTAAACTTTCGAATTGTATATCTTCTTAACCAGTCGCTCGTCCGGCATTCTTTCCACATATCCGAACCATCGGAGCCTGGATTTCGCATATTTACACCAATACTCTCTTTCATTCCTACTCGCTCTTACGTCGTCGTTACGAACAAATAATTATACCTAATATCATTGTTGACTTTCAGGTATTATGGTGCTCTGAATTCCTTTTCGACAAGAGATATAAGATTGTAATGTACATGAATGAAGCGAGGCAAAGACTCTTGTATTATGTGGTGTTTGGGTTGTATTTAACTTGTACTCTGGCTTTTATTATACATATTATGACGCATTATACAATGTTTAATTTAATACTAAGTAACTTCTGTACGCGCCGAATCCATTCGGTGCTTACATTGACCTACCAACAAAAAGTGTCAGAACCAAAAGAGATACAATCGCGCGCCAGTCTTCGTTTGGTCGACAGACTTGCCTAAACCACATTAAAAATACTGTGGCTATACGTTCAATATGCCATACCTACTGTATAATGAAAACGTGTAAAAACTACTCGAATAAAGTGAAAAAAGAAGATGGTAAGTACCTATAATAGATTGAATGGGGTGACACTTGGTAGAAGCGTGACGGAAGTCCATTGTTAAAAACATATTTAGAAGAACACCACATTTTTTACACACACCACAGACTTTGTAATCAAGGTTATTACACTGTTTCGGATTATCTTGAGGATAAAACAAAATGGGCTTGAGATGCTCCTTATTCATTAATTTTCAAAATTGTTTTGTATGATATAATGTCATATTAGCTATAAAGATTATATTAAATTGTAATAAATTGGCAATTTAAAAAAGTGGCCCATGAGTTTCTTACCGGGTTCTTCTCATGAAAGGCTTTCCTTCGGAATCCGGCCACTTGTGCCGATTGCAATCGCCACTGTTATTGCGAATGCACTCTCTTCAGGCGTTCTTGTTAATCATTAGTGCATTCTTGACAATTCTAAGTGCTATTTAATAGGGCTATGAAATAAAGATATTTTATAAGAATATCTAATAATTATAATAAATTTGAATTTGCATACCTAGGTACTTTAGGCATACGTTACCTATCTGCAGTCTGCCTCAAGGATCGAATCATCCATTCATCCATCCATCAGCCTTTTAACGTCCACTGCTCGACATAGGCCTCCCCAAGAATGGGGGATAGTGCCGTAATCGCCACGCTTGGCAGGCGGGTTGGCGATCGCAGTGGACGTTGCCAATACTCGAAGGAGTGTTACTGCCCACTCCCCCGGCATCCCTCAGTCGGCTCTTACGAGTCCCATGGGTGGAGAGGGGTGGGACAATTCTAAAGCCGGCCCCACACGGCTAAGGATCGAATAAATGATACTATTTTTTTATCTGTATTTTAGCACTAGACAGGCAACTAGAAGGCTTTACTGCATGCCAAATTCGAGCTTGCGTCCCATCCAATCCGAGGAAGTGCTCTGGACCGCTAAACTATCGCAGTCACACAACGGTGACACTAATGTCTACATCACGTTTGTTACATCACGATGTCTACGACCCACGCTACCTATCGGATGAATTTACATACATTTGGCCGCGATTGAACTATTTTATTTTAGTGAAAAGTTTCATTTATCGGGTTCCTTAAAGCAGTAAAATAAAACATAAGATACCTTTTGAGTCTAATCAAGAGCTATCATCGAGTAGTATATTACTGAAAACCCGTTCAGTAATATACTACTCGTGCAGATAAAGAATGGGATTATAAATGGCGGCACATTGAGCCTGTACTGTCAGCATACTACGGCGTAACCGTTATTTTTTTGCTGTCTATACCGTTAGGTGTGAGTATAGACGGCGATAGTGTGTGAGCGAGAAGTAAATAGTGGCGACGTCATTTATTATCCCATTCTTTATCTACACGAGTAGTACGAACAGAAAAAAAGAAAAAAAAATTTTGGTTCAGAGATATGCACATAGCCTGAATACAGTCATTTTTTTTTAAATATTTTCAATAGTTATGAGCTCTTACAGCTTTATAATACTACAGATATGTACAGATGAAAGATTTAAAATTATCGTCTATACTATTATAAAGCTGTAACAGAGCTGTGTCTGTACATTTAAGATATTTGAGAAAAAATTACTGAATTAGGCTATATGGGCGTGTCTAAATAAAAAACGATTTTTTTTAGATTTTTTGTCTGTTTGTTTGTTCGCGCATCACGCAAAAACTACTGAACGGGTTTTGATTCAACTTTTTTTTGTTTGATAGCTCTTGATTGTCTAATCATACCAAAAAATGTATACCAGTTGTTAAGTCTTTAACAACTGGTATACATTTTATCCCGCTACTATACCGGGAAGCTGAGATATGACCCAAAAACTCTTGGCTGCGGCGGAGCCGCGGGCAAAGGCTAGTGTTTCATAATATTATACTTAGGTTCCCGATATAGTAGGGGGATAAATGTATACAAGTTTTTAAGACTAATCAAGTTGCATCAAAATCTGTTCAGTAGTTTTTGCGTGATGCGCGAACGAACAAACAGATAAACAGAGAAAAATTCTAAAAAATATTGTTTTGTATTTAGACACACCTATATAACATAATTACAGTATTTTTTCTCAAATATCTTAAATGTACAGAAACAGCTTTGTTACTGCTTTATAATATTATTGGTTAAATACATTATTCAGACATTTCAACTGGATCGCACTAGCCAGTCACAGGCAGACCCGTAATTTTTTTATATTTCGAATATCCTATAAGGTGTCAACATGTTATTATAGAATAGATCAATAAGTAGAATTTATGAATAATATATTACAACTTACACAATAATAAATTAATGTAACACATTTCATTATTGCAGTAGGTACTGTGCTAGGGCATAAATACATTAGTAGTAATAGTGTGCAACTGACCCTGGCCTTAAAATCAAATCCTTCAGACTGTAAATTAATAACATCTTCAACTGTATGATGTAGCTACAAAGATCAAATAGTAATTGTTGATAAAATTATAAACTGTATAAAATTACTAGCGGACCTGACAGACATTACCACTGAAGTAGTACATTTATTCCCGCCTTAATATAAAAAAGAACCTGACAGGTATTGCCCTGTCCAAACATTAGTTTCATTTGGAGGGAGTCATTTATTTCAGCTACTAAAGACATAATAAATTAAATAGTCCTTAAACCCTATCGCGGTGCCATCTACCGGGTCCCATTGTGAATCTAAACCATACTTGAATCCAATTAAACATAGACAATAAATTTCATCAAACTTGGTCCAACCGTCTAGGAGTTTAAATACACGGACAGAAGATTTATATATAATATAAAGATTACAACACAATCAAATTGATATACTTGCAAATATACTGCATAATTATATAGCTACAATAACACAAAACCCCAAATAAGTGAGAAATCTGTATAACTAAGACTTATTTACAGATCCAAGCACCGTTTCTTTTAAATCATAAAACTGCTTCCATCAGCAATGCAATAGATATCGCGTTGGCCCAAAAAATCTGCCTCGGTGAATAATAGCGCACTTGAGAAGTGAGTTCTTATTTTGTTTAGTTCAAAAAGTACTTTATTTGTTGCTATTTAAGCTTGATTTCACGGTAAATGTTATTTGTCTTTTCACTTTTAAGTGGCAGTAGTAAATTATTGCTATGCTCGTTTTCTGTGATGAATGACCATAAATGTAAGATAATATTTTAAAGATTTGTGACTTTATTACTAAGTGCCATGATTGTAATTAGGTTGAACTTATAACTGTTTTTAAACCTTTTTCTCAGTTCATTAGTAAACAGATGTAGCTGTATAAGTATATATTCACATGGACAGTTTTTAGCTTGATTTTGATTGTGACACTGTATATTGTTGGTATTGATGATCGAAGTAAACCTGTGTCATTAGGAAATCTCTTTAAATGACTAACATGTCATTATTGCATTCAGTGTCACTTATCCAGGTTTTACTATATGTCTATAACCTAATATACATGCACCATTCCATATATAAATGTCCAGAATAATACATAAGTGAATAATGCTCCAAAGAAGCCATTAGTTAACAGACTCTGTCTAGAAACATGATATTTGTGCCAGCTTGCTCCAGTCTTCAACATGAACATCATCCATAAGCTTACTACCGCAAAAACGTAGAAGGCAAATCCATATAAACCGGTCAAGCCTAGTACACCTGCAAATGGAAAATTAATCATAGTTAATAAAGTAAATCAAACTTCAGTCTGCCAACCTACACTGGGCCAGCATGGACTAGACAGATGGTGGAGTGGTTTAGATAACGGCCTCCCGTCCAAGTGTTGTGAGTTCAATTCCCACTCAGGACAACTCTTTATGTGATCCACAAATGGGTGTGCCGAGTCTGGGTATACTTTGTGTCCGTGAAATTCTATGTTTATAAAGGGGAGACTTTATAAACATAGAATTTCAAGCAATACAAGGATTTTTCCTCAGTGCAGGGTGTTGTTTAAATATATATATATATATATATAAAAATGTGAAATCGAAAATAAGGCACGAGCTGGATTTGAACCTGCATCTCCTGGATACCGTCCAGATGCTTTGCCAATTCAAGCATCTGATGGCTGAATTGGCAAAGCATCTGGACGGTATCCAGGAGATGCAGGTTCGAATCCTGCTCGTGACTGTTATTTTCGATTTCACATTTTTCACTATGTGATTAATGTATAGAAATCTTGACAGTAGTATACCTGCAGTCGATCCAGACAATGCAGCCATAGATGTACTGCAGTATTCGACGACGACAGCATTGTTACGAAGTGCTGCTTCACTATACGCCACTCCTTCTGATTTGTTATCTTTCGCTTTTGTTGCTGTCGACATGTTTTATGTATACCTATATCACGACAAAATCAAGCCGTAGTAGTTCACAAACCTCAGACTGAAATTAATAGTCAAATAGGTTCTTTATTTATGTAGTCAACTAATAGTTTTAATCAAATCTTAGACAAAGAATATTAAATTATTATAGACAAGCTATCAGCGTTTTAGAAATGATTACCTTACTCTACTTTACTGTTTTACTTTACTTTACTTTACAAATGTACTACTTAGGAAATAAATAACTCTACTATCTACTAGTATCTACTATACTTTTTTTTTTTTAATTTATTTATTATAGACTTTGGCAGTGCCATCAGCCTAAACGAATCTTAAAAACTATTTACAAAATTAACATAAAATTATTAGACAAAAAACTATACAAATAAAAAATGTTGTCTTAACAGCAAACTAAATAGATTGTATCGTATTTATAACAAAATTATAAATTGCATTACATAATGATGGATGATTTAGTTAGTAAATTTTGTACAGAATTCGGAACGTAATTCTACTATGACTTAAAAGCATACTCCAACGCTTCATCATGATCTGTTTCAGAAATGGGACTAGATCAGTAAATGGGACCTTGCAAAAGCAAGAAGAGCAGTTTTGAGACTTCGTCAAACTATCAACAAATTCGTTGCCCTCGATTCCAGAGTGACCTGGAACCCAAGCATATTCTATTGTAATTTTTATGTCGCTCAGAAAGCTGATATAATGTCTTATTTTGTATAATAAATAATTGTAAGCTTTTTTTTTTTTATTGCATTTAGTGTCAGACGAGCCACGGTCCATCTGATGGTAAATGGTAACCGCTGCCCATGGACTCGACTTTACCGAGAGTATTGTCAAGCCGCTGCTCACCAATTCATTTCACAGATGAATTGAAATATAAACGGCTATTTCCTGCTACAGCCAAAACGGAACGATGTGCTTGATGGCCGGTCATGTGGGAGATAGTGGTACCAACCCGCTCGGGCCGGATACCAAGTGAGTACTCCCACTTGGTACCCAGCCCTACCACCAGTCGTGCAATGGATGATAATTGCTTACTTCCCTTAGTCGCCTCATACGACACCCGTGGGAAAGAATGGGGTGATGACACTTGTATTCTTAATCCGTCACCACACGGAGAAGCTGATATAATTAAACACAAAGTGAAAAATGTGAAATCGAAAATAACAGTCAGGAGCAGGATTTGAACCTGCATCTTCTGGATACCGTCCAGATGCTTTACCAATTCAGCCATCCTGACAATTGCTCAACAGTCACAGTCAGTCAGGAGCAATTGCTTCTTTTTGCTCCTGACTGTTATTTTCGATTTCACATTTTTCACTTTGTGTTTAATGTATAGTGCTAAGCATGTCAAATGCTAAAAATATATATAAAAATATCTAAATATTTAAAGGGTTTGCGTCATTATTAGGTAAAATCTTAATTGTAAAATTAAGTTTACCTGGTCGGTATAATGTATGAAAATACTCCCGACAGATGGCGCAGGCGTCACCCAAAGACGTTAAGTATGATGTGTTATCGAAATTAGCAGTCAGGAGCAATTGTCAGGATGGCTGAAATGGTAAAGCATCTGGACGGTATCCAGAAGATGCAGGTTCAAATCCTGCTCCTGACTGTTATTTTCGATTTCACATTTTTCACTTTGTGTTTAATGTAGGTATAGTGCTAAGCATGTCAAATGCTAAAAATATATATAAAAAATATCTAAATAGCTGATATAATTTTGTTTTTAAGTGCTTGTAATACACTCATAGAGTCTGTTAATATTAAGTATTTATCATTCATTAATTTATAATTATATATGTATAATTACATATATAACATATTTTAAAGCATGTATAATTGCGAGAGCTTCAGCTGAAAATACAGAAAAAAAATTATGACATTAATATGCTCTGCTTAATTTAAACAAGGATCTACTCACAGAAACTGACAGAACATTTTTACTCTACGAGAATAATGACTGCTTCATACATTTTTTTTTGAGGACATTTTTTGTTACCGGCCTGCGCCATCTGGGTCGAAACCTCAGAACTAACCTGAGGCTCAGACTCTGAGGTCTAGACGTAATTAGTCTCATGGCCCAATAATACAGGCCTGCTCAAATCGTTGACAGATTGCCGCAACTGCGTCATAATGACGTCACATTTTCCTTGCCGTTTTTCAAATAAAATTATTTAGGGTAAATAATAACAGATGACGGCATATTAAAAATAATAAATATTGATCATTTACTCATCAAAAATTAATGTTTAATTGTTTACAGTAATTATCATTTCAGAATTTCTAGTCTAAATTGGTTTATTTTTATAAAAAGGAATCTTAGTTATTAATATGAGCAGAATCGTAGTTATTAGTCTGCCAGCATAGCGTGGTTGTTGTATATGACATATACATGACAACTATCGCTTTTAGCCGTTTCTCTTTCAAACCAACGAGAAAACTAGCTCGTACTCTTTCTGTTAACATTGAATCTCAAAGTTTTTCCAACCATGGTGATATGTTACATGAAAAATATACAAACTAATAAGTGAAACAATTGTAGGTACTCCTACTATTGTTTCGTATGGTGAATGAGAGCGCTGAGGCCCTCCTTACCCTCTCCTTGTTATCCTTCCTTATATCTATCCTATCTAGCCTATCATTTTCCTTAGAGCAAGTGTCGTGCGAGTGATGCCTCTGATGTTGCTAGCGTCTATATGCTACGGTAACCGCTTACCATAAGGTGGTGGGTATTATAAAAAAAAATGCTGGTTAGAATGGAGAATAGAACGTTTAAATAGAAAATTTGAAAACAGGCTAGAGGCTAATTTATAAAGTGCAAGCTAGTTAATAATAAAATATAATGCAGTCATCTATTAAATAAAATATCCCTAGCTATTCCTTATTCCTAAACTAGATATAAAATTAATAAAATGTTTCATACATCTTTTGCTAGAACGAATTTGGGTCTTCAATCTCCCCTAAATAGAATTCTTGACAAATATAATTGTATTCAAGCTAGTAACGCAGACATTGATATCTTTCATGACACATTCTGTAACTTCAAAACAAGCCATGTCTCGTGCAATGAACTAATGTTTTAAATTAATATCTTTATTTTTATTACTTACATTTTCGTTTTCATTACATTCATAGGTTTTAAAGTACGATCTTGTTTTGTAAACTGTTTTTGCCAATGCTATGTACACCGTAAGTGTCATAAATATCAGATAGTTAAACCTTTAGTCTATTATAAAAATAATGTATTTATATGTGTGATGTGGTAGCACTTATAGAATAAATAAAGTGCCTTTTCAGAGAGGTATTATAATATCCAACCAGCTCATGGCGATAAATTGGAGTATATTTAAATATGTTTTTTATAATTTTGTACGCCAAATAAAAATTCCACCATTTTTCTATTCCAAGTCACGTTTGTAACTCGCGACTCATCTTCAAATGTTTATATCCTTACTATAATATAAATGTGAAAGTGACTTTATTTGTTAATTTTTTTGTTACGCTTTCACGGTGTAACTACTGAACCCCAGAGTACTAGAGCTCAGAAAAGGACACACAAGGCTACATTTCATCCCGGAAAAATTAATGATTTCTTCGGGTTAGCTATTTTTGCATAAAGCTAATTAAAGTGCAGTAGTGGGACATATTTATATTCTGAAACCACCCGGACGGAGTTGTGGGTAGAGTCTAGTCTTAATATATTTTAGCTTTTATAGACAGTAATACTTTTTTATTTCAGACTTCTAACCTTTAAGGGGCTTGTGGGTAAATTGCGGGGAAAAAATATTTGAGAGCCAATGCTGCCTTGTTGATGACGTATGAATGGCAAAATTTTGTATCTCACTTCGCGATTTGAGCAGACCTGTATTATTGGGCCATGATTAGTCTGAGTTTATCTAAGGTTTTTGGTCTCATTCGGTAGTTGACATTGCCCATCTATGGAGTATGTCCTAAATTTATGGTTCTAACTTAGAAATGACACGGTAAATTTGTGGATATTTCTTCTTCTGTTTTCTACCTCAATGATATACATACAAGTCATACAACTCAGACTAATTACATCCAATGTTCTTTATTCTTTATGCTTTTTACAACCCAGTTTTTTTGCCGTATGGGGCCGGCTTTAGAATTGTCCCACCCTTCTCCACCCATGGGAGTTGTAAGAGCCGACTCCCTTAGTCGGTTATCGGGGGAGTGGGCAGCAGCTCTCCTTCGAGTATTAACAGCATCCACTGTGATTGTCAACCCGCCGGCCAAGCGTGGCGATTACAGCACTATCCCCCATTCTTGGGGAGGCCTAGGGGGATGTCCAGCAGTGGACTTTAAAAGGCTGATGGATGGATGGATGGTTCTTTATTCCTCCAAGACATACAACGTCTATAGTCAAAGTGAAGCTTAAAGAACCACAGAGTAGGGAAACAGACAGGATCTCGGACCAATAATACACTGGACGGAGTCTTAGCTTCAAATGAGTGTCAATTTTTTAGGTGTGCGTTTGACGTTTTGTCATTGTGTGCGTAATATAGTGTTGTGAAGAATGACGCCACGATTTCGATTATCGATAACCAGACTACCAGTACTATCTTTTATTGTACGTTTACTGCCTGGTTAAAGTTAGATAAAATCAATAATTTTTAATTTTATTTCCATAGTGTTAAAGCTATATAATTATATCTCAGGTACGCGATATAAAATGAATACCAGTTCTAAGTCTAATAAAAAAAGTTGAGAGAGGAGAGCAAGAGCTATCAAATAAAAAAAGTTGCATCAAAATCCGTTCAGTAATTTTTGCGTGATGTGCGAACGAACAAACAGACAAACAACTAAAAAAGATTGTTCTGTGTTCAGACGCCTATATAGCCTACAGCTTTATAAAAGTATATATATAGTATAGGATCCTAGAGTATCATGCCGTGTCGGGCCGGCTTTAGAATTGTCCCACCCCTCTCCACCCATGGGAGTCGTAAGAGCCGACTGAGGGAATACCACGGGGAGTGGGCAGCAGTACTCCTTCGAGTATTAACATCATCCATTGCGATCGCCAACCCACCTGCCAAGCGTGGCGATTATGGCGCTATCCCCTATTCTTGGGGAGGTCTATGTCCAGCAGTGGACTTTTAAAAGGCTGACGGATGGATGGATGGTGTGACGTGCACTCTGTTAGATATAATATTTAGGATATCCTTTAAATATACTAGGTACTGCATCAGATTTTACTTTCATTATTTTTAAACCAGAAATAAAACAAGTTTGTTCAAAATGCTCAGAGCATAGGCGGGAATATTTATTTAGCTCCCAGTTTTCTCTTCTTATGGACTCGATCCACGCTTTTCTAACTTCAGGATATTTTGGAAACCTATAAAAGAGAACCAACTTTATAAAACTATAAAAAAGCAAATGTTCAGTTCAGTTGGTTGAACTATAGATAAAGTGTAAATTACTATTGTCTACATCACTACAAAAGGCGCCTAAAACAATGGATATTATTTTAATAATTTTAACTAATAAACGTGTTTTTATATCAATGTATATTAATGTAATCATATTGATAACATCTAAATCTTCCAATATCTATCGAATTTTTATTGGGTTTCGTAGTTATTTAAGGTGAAAATAGTTGAGACTTACGCGTGAAATTACAAATTTGGATTCTTTACACCTCCTTGCGTCGTTCTGGATGAACAAAAGACAGCCACACACGATATATTTTCACTAGCGTACAAGATATTTTGCAACTTCAATAGGACTTTCAAGTATTTCACTTTTATGATGCACCAAATCGCAATGTTTTGTCGGTCAGCGTGTGACACGAATTTCACATACAGTACGTCATTGCCAAAGTTATAAATATAAGCTATCTTTTTTACTCCTATTGAGACTTCAACAATAGACAGAAATAACAATACTGTGTTAAATGATTACAGAACGGCAACAGCGCTATGGCTCCGTCCAGTAATATATACTTAGTCTATGGACAGGATCCTTGACAATATTGTCTATGCTAATAGTGATGTAAACCAGTTTGCATTGTAAAAGATACTACTACTAAAAAAAAAAATATAACGCGAGTAATTGAACATATTTTATTGCAATCTTTATTGGACTTTCTCTCATATTCTGAATAAATTATATTTTGGTAAATTACTAATAGTCGCGTTTGACACTATATTCGCTATAGGAATAGTCATGTTATATTAAAGTCAAGTAACTATAAAAGAAATTGTTGCTAGAAAATATTTGAAAAAAATCTAGTCTGGTCCGCAGCGAAATTTTACGAACAAGACATTTTGATCTGTATTTTTAGCACTTGACATGCTCAGCTACTTTATAGCACGGAAAATAACGGAAGAAAAAAACGGTAAAATAACGGAAGAAAATTAAATAATATGAAATTTAAAATATCCATTATTATTCCAAAACTCCACTGGGACTGCTGATCATGAGGTCTCGGGTTCGATCCCCGGGTTGGGCAATGTTATTGAGCTTTTTCGTAAAAAGGAAAATTATTCTCAGTAGCATCCCGGAATTTGGAAATGTGGCCGGTAGGCAATAGGCTCGTCCCCTATTCCATAGGACTTAAACATAGCTGGCGAACCGTGGGTGTGTAATACACCTCTGCCTACCTCTCTCCGGGTATATAGGCGTGATGCTATTTAAGTAAGAATTTTGTTTCTAGATACAATCAGTGCATGCCATTTGAACCTCGTAGCGATCACGCTCGCGACTGCGGTTTTTCCCGTTCCACTTGCCTGTTATTGATACATTCGACCGTTCGTAAATCCAAGCTCACTTCGATCCAACTCTTTAATTGTCAGCTTGGAGTGAGCGTAAATAATGACATCATCGATGAAGTTTTTGTCGCGACAACGACCGATCGTGGTGGAATGGATTGTTTTGAGCCTCAGGAAAACAGGTCGTGAACGCCATGTGGAACGCGCTACAACAACCATCAGAGATGAGTCAGATGAGATGACATCTCTTTTGACTACCTACGTTTTGGTAGGTGTAGGCATGGTATAGGTACCTGTAGGTACCTATCAACCACAGCCAAAGTGCAACTTTGTGTTTGTTTGGTGCAAGGAACCTCTCGGTAGAGAGTACTATATTCTTTGCAAGGAACTATAAAACGATACAATTTTGAAAGCGTCGGTAAAACAGTCATTGAACTGTGTGTATGTATATAAATATGTATATATGATGATTATATGAAATTTGTCGTCATATTGTCACGCACACTTCTGTATTTTGTTAATGTGTTTATTTCGCGGCTCTGAGCGTCGGTATTTTTGTGGCGGAACTTATTTTTAATTGTTACCTGCAAATTATTAAATTTGAATTCTTGTTCTATGTTTCATTGAAAAGATTAAATACCAGAACTTAAATTTAATCTGTAGAGATGGTATTTGTCGTCTAGTTTACAGTATAATAGAAAATGATGTGATGATGGCGCGTGTTTTACTCTAGCACTGGGTGCTTTCTCGTAACAAATCAGGACTTTGCTCGAACGATATTCGAGCGTTGAAGATTATTGTTAATATTTCTGTTTCAGTGTTATTAAACCTTTCTAAAACTGTTAGTGTCTTAATTATAGCCCTAAACGTTTTTGTGAAAAAAAGGAATTTAAGTTTTCGATCTGCAGTAGTATTAATAAGCATCGAGACCCCGCCAATTGAGGAATTGTGTTGTGCAAATTGCATTCAATGACGCCACGAAACTGAATTAATCGATGGTGAGTCGACGTAATATGCTTTTAATTCATAAAATATAACTTTACTCTCTACAAAATACTATATTTTCATCAAATATTACATTAACCTATTTACATAAAATACGAAACTTCATTTTGATTCTTTTGTTTCAGAAAACTAAATGAAACGTGTGTACACAATTTTATTTCATATAATAAATGTGTTTATAACGTTACGCATTTAATTATTTGGATTTTCAGGAAATTCTATTGTAATTATACACATTTTTGTATTCGCCATACGATGTCATATTGTTACGTCGATTGAGTTATAGACGCCTTAGGTGTATAAAGATTTAGACTGTAAAAATGGATGAATCTGAGGATAATTTGAGCTCTGAGGACATGAAGTCTACGAAGAATACTGTGAATGTCAAAACAAAACCAAAGAAACGGTCGTTGATTGAGCGGGAGCTGGAAACAAGCTTGACAGCGAGAATAACTTCACCAGCCACCGATGGAGATGGCACAAATACCAGTCGTTACGGTAGAGCCCGTCGTCATAAATCTAATACGGACCAATCAGATGTCAAAAAAGTCACCTCTCAATTAAAGTCACCTTTGTCTGAAAAGCCTCCGACAGCCCCCAGTCAATCCCCTGTTTACAAGATGCATGCATCTAATTCACCAATTAAATTGACAGGGTCGACATCTCTGAAATTATCAGGGTCAACACCTGTGAAAGTAACAGGGTCAACACCTATGAGAATGACAGGCTCTCCTAAGGAGGCTGAAAAGTATTTAGATAATCAAATTGAGAGCATTTATCAAGAGAACATATCATTAAGCCGTTTTAAAGAGGATAATGCGGCTACCCCATCCCCAATTAAAAAATTCCCTAAAGTTTATATAAGAAAGGATTTGATACAGAGAAAGGAGCCAGAAGACACTGTTACAGTTATCCAGAACATGTTTTCTCCAGTTAGGAGTGCGAGGAAGACCTCAAACACACATCTGAATAATATTCTAGAAAGATCCTGTGAGAAATACAGCTTAAGTAGCAAACAGCAAAATGGTTTTATAGACAATTCTTCTGTTGTAAAGACCTTAGATTTTGATGGGAAAAACAAGAAAAAAGATGTTAAAGATAAGGCTGTCTTATCTAAGAGTGAAGTATTTGAACTAGAAGCAAGATGCCCATACCAAGTTGGTGATTTAGCATGGGCTAGGATGGGGACTTATCCGTTCTGGCCTTCGATTGTTACTAGGGACCCATCTACTGGGACTTTTGTTAAAAAAAAATGTAAGTTTATAAAATATATTATGTATTATGCTTTGCCACGGTCTTAATAGTTTATATATTTTGGATAAGTTAACATAAAGCTCGTGCAAATGGATCACTTGCTACTGCAACCCCCATTTTTTAGCAGTTTCCATACATTTTGTAGACTCTCTAAATGTATGAAAACTGTTAAACTGTTTGTGATGTGGTATATGATTATATGTTCTTGAAAATATTTAGGATAAAGTGCAGGAATCTTGTGGCCCATGCCTTATTGTTTTGGAAGTAGGGAAATCCTTTGATTATTTTTCAATCCATTTGAAATTAATATCAATACAATAAATCAGCATATTAGTTTATATTTGTTTCTCTGTCATCAGTGTCTTAGTGGCCAGACCTATTTTATAATAAACACAAATATTTAATATAATAGTTAGTTTATTAATTTTGTTTAGATTAACCAAATAACTGTAAACAAAACTCCTTCAATAAACAATGAAGGAGTTTATAGTATACATTAGTAACCTTCTTAAAAATTATGTGGTATTATTAAAAAAATAACAAATATACAAAAACTATCAAAAGAAGACAATCTACAGACCTAAACTAGCTGCTGTTAAAATTTAAATGTATTCATATTTTTATCGATAACTAAAGACCTAAATAATTTATTATACCCATTTTGTTTGTGCTGTATAACTGATAAAATTGTGTAAATATTGCAACACTACTACTAACAAGATCTTTATTTGTGTAATGGTTTGTTATCTGAATCATTGTAGTACTTAAAACAAGTTTTATAATGCCTGTGATAGGCAGCATTGTTAGTATGTTGGTTACGGGTACATGCATTTGTTATAAAAATAAATAATCATGGACATTTCACACAGGGTCCTCTGGTCCCAAACTAAGCTTGACGCTTGTGTTATGAGTACCAGATTACAGATATAATACATATATTACTTTTTTTTGTAAATATATGCATATAATAGATAGAAAACACCCAGACACAGTACAAATGTTCATCACACAAATAATTGTCCCATGTGGGAATTGAACCCACAACTTCATACACGGAAGTTGGTTACACTACCGACTACGCCATGAGGCCCGTCAATCATCAAAATTGTTTTTGAGACACAAGTAGTGCAATACAGGCATATAATTAATTATATAGTGCTTCAGTAATGGTTACCGAGCCACATACAAGTGGTTACCTTATGATCCATTATTGTTACACTTTATCTTTACAATAAATACAATTGGACTATGGACACAAAGTATGCCCAGACTTAAAGTAACCATTTGTGGTTCACACAAAAAATTACCCTATGCAGAGCTCAAACAAACTACACCTGGCACGGTATCTAATACATTCCCACCATCTATACAGATAGGTTTTTGGAGAGAACAAAATAAACTACAGGTACCCTTAATTTTTGTTAAGGCTGGAACAAAAATTACCTAACCGCACACCCCGTTTTTTGGCCGTTGCCGGTCAGGGTAGTGTGGGGCCCTCATCCACTAAAAAAAACACCTTGCGTCATCTCTGCTTGTATAGGCCACACTATGTGACATTAATTTTGTGGTAAAGGAACCCTGATTTTTAATTCTAGTATAGTAAATAATTTATGAGGCACTCTTTTTGAGGCGAAAGTAGAGAATTGCACTAGTGTGATGCTGGGGCCGGTTGTTAGTATAATATATAATAGATTAATTCTAAACCGTTCTAGTGATAGCCGTGTGGGGCTGGCTTTAGAATTGTCCCACCCCTCTCCACCCATGGGAGTCGTAAGAGCGACTGAGGGAATACCGGGGAAGTGGGCAGCAGCACTCCCTCGAGTATTAACAACATCCACTGCGATTGCCAACCCGCCTGCCAAGCGTGGCGATTACGGCACTATCCCCCATATGAGAGAAACAGATGTTGTGGCGTTCTCTTGGGGAGGCCTATGTCCTGCAGTGGACTTCGAAAGGCTGATGGATAGATATGGACTAGTGATTTACTAAAAAAAAATACCTAAAATTAACTGATAACGAAAAAAGTTTATAACTAACTGAGCATTTTATAGACCACTAATGGATACCCAACACTAGCTGTAAAAATAATTATTAATATTATGCCCTACGTATAAGCATATAATATACGCCCATCAAAATTTCTTGATTACAGTATTTGGGCGCATTGAGCGTGATGTCATTCATGTTACTTTCTTTGGTGACAATGGACGACGTAGTTGGATTGTGGACAACATGCTCCGGAAGTACCATGGACAGTTGGAGTTTGAATCTACTAGAAAGAATTTCTCACCTGAGGTACAGTATTTACTAAATTATATCACCATAGGTACAGTACCTATTTACCAAAATCTCTGTTTATTCAAAACTAGCCTCACCTCACCCACCAAACAAAAAGTAGGATATTGCTATTTACTGTCGGTTAGGGGAATATCTACCTTATGTTTCATATATCCACTCAAGGACCTTTTCGCTCAAGCAACCATTAGTTGGATATGACTGTTTGCTATAATCAGTTACGTATGTCAGTGATTCCCATTCTAATATGTTAACTTACATTTATTAAACACATTTTTATATTTATTATAGGATAAGAAGAAAGATCCCAGACTTTACGCGGCATACTTTATCTCTGAGAAGAAACAAGCATTGTGGAGTACATCAGTTGAAGAAGCAGAGATGTTACTAAGAGAACCAAAGAGACTGCGGATAGATATTTTCAATGAAATGCTTTTGAAATCTAGGTCTAGCAAGGTAAAACAACCTAAAAGTAAAATCAGCAGAACAAACAGTGATGTCTCTTTGAGTGAAAGCCTTTATGATAGCCTATTCTCTGAAGAAGATGGTAAGTCAGACATAGGTAGGAGTGATAGATTAAGAAACCGATCAAAAAATAAATCCTTAGATATGTTTGAAGTAGTTACAGCCTGTCTTGACAATATGGCAGCCAAAACAGGCATTACTAAAATACAGAAGCAGTCACATATGGACAGATGGCTACAAAAAGCTAAGTCCAAAACTCCAGAGAAAACTAAAACACAGGTACAGGCGCCTCTTCAAAATGTAGACGAGAAAAAAAATTCTAACACTAGTAAAAAGAAGATCACACCACCAAAAAATGCAGCCCATAAGAATTACTCTTTAAGAAAGAAGGCTGGACGTGAGAAATTATCGTCACAACAAAATGAACTAATTATTATACAAGATGATAATATAGGGAAAGCTTCTGGTCATATTTTAACCGATTCTGATGGCAAACAACTTTTTACCCAAGAAACAGATGAATTAGGAGTTATAATTAAAGTTGAAAGCCTAGCAGGAAATACTGGAGGTAAAATAGTAAGTGCCACAAATTGTTCTACAGATATGAATGCTACTTGCGAGTCAGAAACGTTTACAGATGAAAGTAACGATTCAAGCAACGTCATTAGTACTGACTGTAAAAATATAACAGAATCAGAATTTATACCAATAAAATTGGATGATGATGTTTTTAATCAAGATAATGTTTGTGAAGATTTGGTATTAGAATCTAAAATAAATGACAGTCATGGTAGTAAAATTGTTACAGAATGTAACGAAGATGTAAATTTATGTGTTAAAAATAATGTAAATCAAAATAGTAGTAAAGAGAAGAATCCTAATAAACACCTAAACTTAGAGAGCCAAAGTAATTGTAGCATAAACAGTGTTATTGACAACCAAAGCTCTGAGAATAGTATAGACTTCCATGACAATGACACACAAATGGTTCAGGATTCAAAAAACAGTACCGATTCAACAAAGTCTGATGACAGTCAAGAACCACAAATAGATTGTGGCTCTGAGAAAAATATAGACTTGAATAAGTCTAGTCCCAGCCAGGGCTCCCAAAGTGATTTACATTCAGCAGACAATGCAGACTTGAGAAAAAATGACTCACAAATTGATTCAAGCTCTGAGAACAGTACAGATTTAAGAAAGCCGGATGACAATCAACACACTCAAATTCATTTAAACTCTGAGACCAGCAGAGACTTGAGTAAGCCTAATGACAATCAAGACTTACAAATTTCCCAAGGCTCAAGGAATAGTAAAGACTTCATGAAACCTTATGATAATCAAACCTCACAAGTTCACCGGGGTAATGAGAATAGTATAGACTCTGAACAGTGTGGTAACAATCAAGACTTGAATATTGACCAAAGTTCAGAGGGAATTGCAGACTTAAAAAAGCTTGACAACTATCAAGACTCACAAATTGAGAACAGTGATGATTTGAGAAAGTCTTTGAACGATCAAAATATTAAAACCCAGCATGATATTCACTTGACAAACCTTAAAAATGAACAGGACACAAAAGTCATTCCTACTATAAGGTCTCAAGACGTGTTAAATTCTCAGAATACGTCAAGTATTCTAAATATATATTCAGAAAAGTTTGACAATATTGAAATGCGAAAACATTCTAATGTTATGTCTATTTTAGCTGATGATAGTATAGGCGCTGAAAGAATAGACATAAATCCTAGTAATAAAGACACGCAAAAGCACCATTTAAACACTGATAACCATAATGTATCTTGCTATAATACAGAAGATATGTTAAATAACAAGGAGGATAAGCAAAATACTAAATTTAAAACACTAGAAAACCAATTAATTGATATAGTGGTTACACCTGAACATAATGTAAATAGAGTAATCTCTGAAAATGATGGTAATGAATCAGATGACATGTATACTGATGAGGATAGTGATAGCGAAAGACTTCCATATAGCCCTTTGTCAAATTTGGGTAATAATAGTGATGACAACTTAAGTCTAGATGACGTTCCTTATGTAGCTGACGATTTCACAGAATTAAAAACACAAAATATAGACACTGCAAATAAGACAATATTAGATGATTCTATGCAGAAGAATTGGGATAACAATATAAGTGAAATTAGCAAAGAAAATCTTCATGTCGTCTTGGAATCAAAAAAATATGGTACTCTTGAAATAGTCAGTGATAAATTAATGGCTATAGAAAGTGGTTTAACTGCAGGCATTGGAAAAAATAAATACTGCGATTTTAAAATTAGTTCTAAAAATAAGAATGAAGTTACTGAAAACCAATCAAACGAAGTTGTCCACCTTCCACAAAATAATGTAAAAAGTTTTGATAAAGAAACTTATTTAAGAGATGAAAATGCAAAAGATTCCATACAAGATATTACAACAAGTGGCTATAAAGGAAAGAATATTAGAGAAATAGACATGGTATCCAAAGAAGTAAGAATATATGTGTCAAAAGAAAATGGTTTCCATAATATGAATGGAGATTGTGATGTTAAATCCATATCCACATGTACTGGACATAATTCTCTTTCAAATAATGTAGCTGATTATAGCAAACAGATATTTCACAGTAAAAACGATAAAAACCAAAAGTGTATGGATAGTCCAGACTTTGTGAAGTATATGGAGTTAAGAAAGGATGCAATACTGGATGAAAATCCTGAGTTAAGTGAAAAAGAAATAGTGGCTTATTTACACAAAACTTGGCTCTATGAGGCCAGTGCAAAGTTAGATGTTATGAAAACCGATAATTTCAGAGAGCGTAATATAGTCAAAGGACTGAATCAGCTGTCGTCAAAGTCTCCATCATATAGGAAGAATCTAAGTCTATCGAGAAAAAATCAAACATCTAAAATAGAGAGTGGAAATTTAAAAATGTTTTTACGTAGAAAAAAAGATGAAGATAAAGAACAGGATAGAGATGAATTACGTTCCAAGAGAGGAAAAAAAAAACATTGCGTAAGATATGATGAAGATGATTCTCATGAGGATGATGCTGTTGGCAAAGGAGAATGGCAGGTAATGCCTCTCAATGAACACAAAAGTATCTCTTTATTAGCCTTAGATACTGCAAAAACTAAAGAGATTGAAGAAACCAAAAGTTTGCTTCATGAAGATATCCAAGAAAGTGCCTCGGGGGAATCCAATAATAGTAATATCAAACAAAATGTAAATGTTAGTATAGAGTTAAAAGAATCTGTTGTGAAGCAATCTAAAACTTCAAATTCTAAATCAGATATCAATATGATTATGAAGGGGCCAAATAATTTTACAGAATATACAGATGTAATTAAAGAAACTGCAACAGCTATAAAAGAAAATAATAAATTCAAGAATGATTTGGAATGTGATTCAGTGGATTCCGAAGACAGTGAAGCGCCTCTAATAAAATGCAAGCTGCGTTCAAAAGCTAAAAAAGAAAATTGTGTCCTAGAAACTGGTGTTGATAAAAAAAGAAATGATGAAGATTGTGATACATTATCTATAAATTCCGTTGATAGTGAAATGTCAAATAGTAAAAATAAAAAGAAAATGAATATTAAAAACAAAGGAAATACTATGCATGATCCGGAATTCATCAAGTACCTAGATTTTAAGAAGGATGGCCTTATTGACGAAAACCCCGACCTCACAGAAGATGAAATTGTAGCTTATTTGTATCAAACTTGGCTCTATAAAGAGAATATGAAATCTGATGTTAAGAAAAATGACGACATTGAACAATCTGCAATGGTCAAAGGTCTGACAGATGCTGTGCAGCCACCCAAAAAACTAAGACGTAAAATACCAAAGACTGAAAAGACTGATAAAGATGTCACTGTTATTGAGGATGATAGCCCCAACAAAGATAAACCTAAAAGAAAAAGCGTGAAACCTTTTTATAACGAAGAATATTCTGACATTGAAGACGAGCTAGAAGTTTATGAAATATTCAAGCCTAGACCAAAAGCCATAAAAGTTGAGGGTCAGCCAGTCATAGAAACTGAACAGCTTCCAAGTGAAGTAGAAATTTATGATGAAGTGGAACTTTATTTTGCTGAACTGACGAAACCTAAACCAAACATTTTTAAAGGTCTAGTCAGGGAAAAAGTTTGTGAGATTTGCGAGAAAGTCGGCAATCTTATCAAATGTAAAGGTTGTCACTGCATGTTTCACGTGGACTGCGTAAAAAAACAAAAAGAAGTAGTTGAAATTTCCGTCCCAAGTAGAGGCAGGAAGAAAAAGAAAAGACAGGGTCGGAAACCAAAGAATTCTGAAGAATTTGACTTTGAACAGGACCTATCTGAAGAGAATAACGCATCTATTGAAGAAATAACCGAAACTGAATCAATCAAAGTAGACGCCGATACACTAGAAGCTCAATTAAGTACGAAGATGAAAGAAATTCTCGATAGCGTCGAAAAAATCGAATACGACTCGTATTCTAGCGACGAATGCTTAGATTGGAATGAGACAGTACCAGGTAAATGTGAAATAGTTGACGTCAAATTAAAATCTCGGCTCTCTCGACGAGAAATTGATTATTCGGATTTCAAATGTAACAATTGTCAAATATACAATACTCCAGTATGTTTCGTGTGCAAACTTGCAGTATCAAGTAAGGGTTCATCCAAGCGACAGAAATGTCATATTGCTCATTGTCATAAGTATTATCACCTTGAATGTTTGGACCATTGGCCTCAAACTCAATTCAATGGAGGAGAACCTTCAAAGAATAATAAGAAATTCACTGAGCATTTTGAGGCTATCACTTGTCCACGACATGTATGCCATACTTGTGTGTCTGATGATCCTAGGGGATGCAAGACAAGATTCAGCACGGATAAATTGGCAAGATGTTTGAAATGCCCAGCTACATACCATTCGTTTACGAAGTGCTTGCCAGCCGGTTCGCAGATCCTGACAGCATCGCATATTATGTGCCCCAGGCATTACGAACAGAGGTATGTATGTATCTTTAGTAAATTTAATCAAAGAATGTATGCCAGGTAGGGTTCTCCTGAGATGCACATGTTAAAACCGTGATTCCTGTCTCGATGATGATGAATTTTATCCAAGCTGATGCTTAGGAGCCAGTATTTGTTCAATTTAACCAGGTATGAAATATCTTTAAATAATAATGGTACTAGACTGGTTTCGGCCTAGGCAGCCATGTACGCAGGAGATATTGTAGAGCTGCTATTGAGAATTTCTACCAGGGATTCGAACACGAGAATTCATGATTCGCAGTCGTATACGCTACCGATAGACCACTAGCCAGCAGGTTCTAGCGCAGATTTTACATACACACGTGTACACTGAAATGCTACTCAAATTTTGAAATACAACTTCGTTTACGGAATCTATCGCGTTTACTTGATTTTACTACTATCCCGACGTTTCGAATACTTTACAGCATTCATGATCACGGGTGGACTTAGATGATAGACGTCCAAGGCTGATATGTTATTTCAACGGTGTCATCTACCCACAGTATATGATTTTACAAAATTTTTGGTTTGTTTATTTTAACCCACCTAGTAATCGTTTAGAAACACAATTAAAATATTTACTTCAAATTTTTTTTATGCTTACAATGTATGAGACTTTAAGTTAGTATAAATATTAAAATGAGTATAATACTCCTCTTTAAACTAAATTTTTTTTTGTTTTTATTTAGTGCTCAAAAATTCTACCATAAACTACCAATTACTACCAGTAAGAAGACAATCTTGGTTATTAGTTTATATTATTAAATATATGATTTTACCAAAAGCTAAGACTAAAAAGCTACCACCAAACAGAATACAAGAAGACACACCACAAGATTGCAAGACACAGTTAGCGCTTATTGTGTAGACAAAACCCACAGTATAAAAAAAAATTAGTTTAAAGAGGACTATTATACTCATTTTAATATTTATACTAACTTAGTCTCATAAATTGTAAGCATAAAAAAAATTTGGAGTAAATATTTTAATTGTGTTTCTAAACGATTACTAGGTGGGTTAAAATAAATAAACCAAAAATTTTGTAAAATCATATACTGTGGGTAGATGAGACCGTTGAAATAACATATCAGCCTTGGACGTCTATCATCTAAGTCCACCCGTGATCATGAATGCTGTAAAGTATTCGAAACGTCGGGATAGTAGTAAAATCAAGTAAACGCGATAGATTCCGCAAACGAAGTTTTATTTCAAAATGTGTAACATTCGCGTAAATATCAGAAAGTATTATGCTACTCAAATTTTAGATTAAATATCTAATAACAATTAGGTACTTTTTATCGAAATTGAGAAACCCTTCGATCGAATATCGATTGAGTATTTGGCCGACTTTTCCTTACAAATAGAGTGGAAGAGCCTTGCTAATCCCAGCACGCATGGGTCGGCTTGACCGGGGAAGTACCCCCCTCTCGTAGAAGATCAGTGTGAAACAACGGTACTCCTACCGTTGTATTTTGTATGGTGATTGAGAGTGCTGGAAAAAGGGATAGGGATAGGTCCCTATCTATCCTTATTATCCTTTCTATATATCCTCTTCTTAGTATCCTACCTACCCTCTCCTTAATATCCCCCCCTATCCCCCTCCTATCCCTTTCCTTGGAGATGGCGACGCGCGTCTCTAAGCTACCGGAACTGCTTACTATCAGGTATTTTTTCTTTCCCACTATTGGGCACGAGTCTCCTCTCATGGTGAGGGGTATTAGGCTATGGCCTATGGTCCATCACGCTGGCCCAGTGCGTTAGTTTCCTGACGATGTTTTCCTTTATCGAGCAGTGATAAATTATGAACAAATACACATCATTTCACAAAGCTAGGTAGCCGTAAGAGATCTGGACCTTGACTGGGGATCGAACTCGATACTGCCGGATTTGTAGGTCTTGGTTTAACTGCTAGGCTATTACTGCGTAAAATTATGTATCCTTTCAATATTCAGGAGGGGTTATACGGAATCTCATATCTCACAATCGACATCGTATCGACTCGCTTGTTATTGGTAGAGAAACCGACGCGTGATGTCGCAATAATCCGTTGGCCAATCGTGTTGATCTCTCAACCCATCACAGTGATCACGATACGATGTCGATTGTGAGATATGAGATTCCGTCTGACCTATTTTTAATTGGTGATTGTTGGGTAATTTCATGACGATGTGCTTGGTGTTGATGACTCTTGTACTTTACCAATAGGGACCTTATACAATTAGTAAAAGTTAGTTAAGATTCTATTTTACTTTTAATTTACACTATTATTTTCACCAGGGCTGGGAAAGCTCCATGTCACGTCAATACTGGATGGTGTTTCATATGTGCTCAAGGCGGATCACTCATTTGCTGCGAATACTGTCCCACGTCTTTCCACGCCGAGTGCCTTAATATAGATCCGCCTGAAGGTAAAAACAATGTTTTGTTGAAATATCTTTGGCTTTGAGATGAGCGACCGAGACAGGTGACCGCTACACCGCTCACGAGACAAATAAGACGCTTTTTGAAATAAAACTACGTTTACGGAATCTATCGCGTTTACTTCATTTTACTACTATCCTGACGTTTCGAATACTTTACAGCATTCATGATCACGGGTGGACTTAGATGATAGACGTCCAAGGCATCAGTCAGACGAAACCGTTGAAATAACATATCAATGTTATTTCAACGGTTTCGTCTACCCACAGTATATGATTTTACAACATTTTTGGTTTATTTATTTTAACCCACCTAATATTCGTTTAGAAACAGTGAAAATATCTAATCTCTAATATAGTAAGAAGACAATCTTGGTTATTAGTTCATATTATTAAAATATATTGACTTTATTTTACTGGTAGTAATTGGTAGTTTGTGGTAGAATTTTTGAGCACTAAATAAAAACAAAAATTTTACAATTTAAAGAGGAGTATTATACTCATTTTAATATACTAACTTAAAGTCTCATACATTGTAAGCATAAAAATTCGAAGTAGATATTTTCACTGTTTCTAAACGAATATTAGGTGGGTTAAAATAAATAAACCAAAAATCTTGTAAAATTATATACTGTGGGTAGACGAAACCGTTGAAATAACATATCAGCCTTGGACGTCTATCATCTAAGTCCACCCGTGATCATGAATGCTGTAAAGTATTCGAAACGTCGGGATAGTAGTAAAATCAAGTAAACGCGATAGATTCCGTAAACGTAGTTTTATTTCAAAATGTGTAACATTCGCGTAAATATCGGAAAGTATTAAATAAGACGCTGTTTCTGTCGCTGATCGCTGTCGCTTATCGCTGTGATCCACTCTATATTCTTAGCAGATATGTCTTTACCTCCTGTATATGTCGCTGTATTGGACGCGTTCCGCCGCTTGGTTTGCGTCTATCTATGAACAATAAAGAATATTTGAGCTAAATATCTTAAAGACATCTAAAACAAATGTGAAGTGGAGATTGGGTGTCACCATTGGGTGACTGCGATAGCTTAGCGGTCCAGAGCACTTCCCCGGACTGGATGGGACGCAGGTGCGAATCCTAGATGCAGTAAAGCTCTCTCTTTCCACTTACAAATAATTTGTTCTATAAATATATTTTTCGAATCGTATTATACTGTATATTGTACTGTAATACCGTGGGAGTGAGCAGCAGCACTCCCTCGAGTATTAACAACATCCACTGCGATCGCCAACCCGCCTGCCAAGCGTGGCGATTACGGCACTATCCCCCACATGTTATAGTGTTCTCTTGAGGAGGCCTATGTCCAGCAGTGGACTTCGAAAGGCTGATGGATGGATGGATAGATGTACTGTATCATAGTCACATTAATCTTGAAAGAGACTGACTAGAAGTAATAGTGTGAAAATGTGATAGAAAATGAAAACTACGAGCGTCGCATGTGCGCCTCGTGAGATTTATCTTGGGTGACAGCAAATAATCTCCTCCTCCGCCTCCATTGCCCCGCGCACCATAATAATCAACGATGGGAGGAGTAACTACTGTTATTTCTCGCTGATCTCTTGTGAGGGAGTGGTAGTTCCCCGATCGAACCGGTCCATTTATGCTGGTATAAGCAAGGCTGTACCACTAGCTGTTCTGATATTATCTACATATCTTTGTCGTCAGGTGGGTATATGTGCGAAGATTGTGAAACTGGACGGTTGCCGCTGTATGGTGAAATGGTCTGGGTCAAACTTGGACATTACAGGTCAGTGTAAATTAATAATACTAGTTTCCCATTCTGAGTATTGTGAGCCCGACAACCATTTAGGACAAGGATTTGTGTTATCCACAAATATGATTGTGATTCTAGTCCTTGAGGGTCTTCAAATTTTTTATATATAGGAATATTACAGTTGATGTTGCTAAGGAAAACTGGTAGGGCTAGGTAGATACTGACCACTGAAGCAATAAGGGCGCCTTATTGGCAGAGAGACGGCACACGGCGTGAGCGCCCCACACTACCCTGTTCGCCCCCCGAATGACGGGGTGTGCGGTTAGGTTTTTTCTGGCCTAAATAAAAAAAAGGGACTATGTAGATACTGGGATATCTAAAGTATAGATATTATGGATATGAAATTGCGGATCTGGATACAGATATAGGAATAATATTATACCGGTTTTGGATACGGTTACGGATATTACATCCAAACACCAGGTGTTTCACGGCCGGTCATACGGGAGACGGTGGTATCGATCCGCCATAATCAAACCAAGCAGGATTTGTATTTTACTTTACATATTCCATAGATGGTGGCCAGGCATAATTCTGCATCCGTATGAGATACCAGAGAACTTGCTAGCGGTGAAGCACAGCCCTGGCGAGTTTGTGGTACGTTTCTTCGGACAGTATGATCATTACTGGGTGAACAGAGGACGTGTGTTCCCATTTCAAGAAGGTAAGCTGTTTACTATTCAAAAACTTCATCAACGGACATAGGGCCAGCCCTACCTGATGGCAATTCGTTAGCGCTGCTCATGGACTTTGGTATATAACTGGAACGCCTAAAAATGCATGTCTGGTTTGTATACTATGAGCATGGCAAATGAGTAATATGCGCGCCTGATGAAAACGGTTACCGTAGCCTATAGACGCTAGCGACAACAGAGGCATCACTCGCGCGTTGCCATCATCAGAGAAAGGAAAAGGAGCTGAAGAGAAAGGATGATAAAGAGGTGGATTGTAAAGATAATAGAGACTAGCTTTTTGTGTACTAATGGAAATGTAACCTAAAATAATTGTGATAAATAAAAATATAATGCAAGCAAATATTTAAGGGATTGAAGAATAATGTAGTAATTATAAGGTGAACGAGAGGAGACGTCTATGAATGTACACAATGTAAACAAATAAAATCAAAAGGGGCGTAGAATAGGAATTATAGAATCCCTCGGAATATTTCGGGCCGGGCCAATGCGCCCAGACTTACAATAAACAAAAAAAATTGACGTCTCGGGACGTCTCGAAGATGTGAAAACATCGAAATTATTTTGTAGGAATAATGAGTAGAAATAAAACGATCATAACTTTTTCAATGTGTACTTGTATAAAATTATGAGTTGTGTAAAATAACGGAAATAGACATAAAGGCAATGAACTTATAAGCACTTGCTTATAAGTTCATTGTCGTGAATATATCCTCTATACTATTATAAAGCTGTAACAGAGCTGTGTCTGTACATTTAAGATATTTGAGAAAAAATGACTGTAATAGGCATGTCTAAGCACAAAACAATTTTTTTAGAATTTTTGTCTGTCTGTTTATCTGTTTGTTTGTTCGCGCATCACACAAAAACTACTGAACTGATTTTGATGCAGCTTTTTTTATTTGAAAGGCCTTGATTAGACTTAAAAACTGGTATACATTTTATCCCGGTACTATATCGGGAACCTGAGATATAACCGAAAAACTAGCTTTTGGCTGCGGTGAAGCCGCTGCTGGCAAAGGCTAGTGTTATATATAAATGAAGAATAAATTAGAAAATTGTTTGACTCTCATATTTTAATTCTTGATAAGCGCCCTCTTTCTCTCCATAGACGAATTAAAACTGTTAAAATTGGTTTATTGATTGGCGTTATACTTCCTAGTAACATACCTTTTGTCAACAGATGACGTTATAAACAATTAAATAAAGCGTCGGCACGCTAACAGCCGGTTTTACCCTCCCTCGGCATTAGATGTTTCACATCAAAATCATGAATGTGTCATAATTTGAAACATAATAATTTTGTTGCAGGCGATTCCGGTCGAATTTCGAGTCAGAAATCTAAAATAGATGCAGCGTTTACCACCGCTGTGGAACACGCACAAAGAGCTTGGGAGATATTAAAATGTAAGTTAGTTCGCAGTGGTGACGATGGCTTGAAGTCTTCGTCTCTCTAGTAATGTTTTTTTGCATCGGACGACGCAACATATGGTGACTTTCCACCAGGTGGGTTGAGGGTATACACCAAGCCGCAAGGAACCGATGAATGTAAAGGGCACAAAACGACCGTTGTGCCGTTCTTGCCTTGGTATAATAGTAATGAAGTCCTATCACAGATAGTGAAAGACATACACTTGATAATTATAGTTTTCATGACATTTATATACTTACTATAATCTATATACATATAATTGCTTGTACAGACTGACGGACGAGCCTAAACCGCTGGGGCTAAAAACTTGAAATTTTGGTAGTTGATGCCTTTTTTGTTGTAGAGATCCACTAAGAAAAGATTTTTGAAAATTTCACGCCTAAGAGGGTAAAATAAGGTATAAACGGTTGTATGGAACTTTGTCATATTCAAAGTAATAGGCACGAAATTTCAAATACCTGTTTCTGGTTAGAAATAAATGAACACATATATCAGCGATTTTATCATTTTTACCCCTAAGAGGGTGAATTAGGGGTTGAAAGTTTGTTATTTTTAAAAGAAAAAGCATAAAATTCAATATTGAAGCATCTTATATAAAGTTTAAGTAACAAACTTATTAACTAAGTGCAACCCGCGACTTCGTTCACGTGGAATTTAATATTTCATTTTATGCGGTAACCTAATTATTTTTCTAAAATAATAGTAGGTATCATAAGTTACTCCTTGTAACATCTGCTGAAAGTCCAGTCTAAATTGGTCCAGCCGTTATGGATATTAGCCGAAACAATCAGAAAAAAACTTTTATTTTGTTACTCTCATAATATGCTTTTAGTAAAAAACTGTTATTTAAACACTACAAACAGTCATTTCAAATTTATTTATTTGTATAGATAAGATTTTTATTGCTTAAATTCATAGTTTGCTTTATAAATAACTTTACGCTCGATAGATGGCATTACACACGTTTTCTGATTCGGGCTATTGTTTCGTTATGCCGCTTATAATTATTATATGATGAGATAACGTTAAACACACCGTAGATTATACGTAAGCGACCACTGAAGGAATGTCACACAGTTCCAGTGGTCTGCCAATACAGACGGAGAGACGGCGGGTTTATTTAGTGGGTGAGGGCCCCACAGTACTCTGTTCGTTGCCCCGAACGACGGGATATGCAGATACATATAGGGTTTTATACCTCCTTCGGCCTCCGATTGAAATGCTAAATATAAATCTTTTCCTTCTTTGGTGACGGAGCTTGCCAGTAAAGGGCAGTACTATCTTTTATATGACGCTCAAGTCTTGGCTAGACAGATGCGGGAAGAGATAGTTGCTCATCTGGCTACTCACTGGGACAGTTTTTCTATCACGTCCCATGATGCTGATTGTATCAACCATAATAGTTCCGATTAATACTTTGTTGTCTTTCATATATGGAGGTTTAAGTGAGTTAGTAGCAGCCGGACAAATACGTCCGATATTGTAAATACATATATCACAATTATGAGACGAGCAGGATTTGAACCTGCATCTCCTGGATACGGTCCAGATGCTTTGCTAATTCAGCCATCGTGACAATTGCTCCCGACTGCTAATCTCGATGACATATTCATACTTAACGTCTTTGGGTGATTTCACATTTTTCACTTTGTGTTTAATGTATAGTGCTAAGCATGTCAAATGCTAAAAATATATATAAAAAAATATCTAAATACAATGGAACAAAGTTACAAATCAAAGCTATTTATAAAAACGTCGTAGAAGCCGCAGTAATTACCGAACGTGGTGAAGGAAATGTTTCCATTCCACGAATACCGTTAATTCCATCAGAGTATCCTGAGCAAATTATAATAATATAAAAGAATACAGATCCCTTTTAATGTGTAATTTGCCAAAACAATTAACATGTCCCAAGGTCAGTCACTGAAAATGACTGGCATCGATTTAAGTAAGGACTGCTTTTCACACGGAGAGATTTATGTTGCATGCTCCAGAGTGAGTTTTAGACGCAAAAGGAAACACTGCAAACGCCGTTTACAAAGAGGTACTTAGTAATTAAACCTAAAAATTTTATGAATACTAATATTTCATTTAGAGACAGTTTTTGTTAACAAAATCGTTCCTATTTCATTATTCATTTATTTCTAGTTTTTTTTTTTATAATTATTTATTCATAAACATTTTTACAATCTTTTAACAACAAGAAGCAGCGAAGAAAACCGTAATGGTTTATGTATAGCTGCATTATCACTCTAAGTTGCGAAGGTAAATATTTATAAACTATCCATGAAGGATACATTCTTTATGAAACTGCTATCAATATAGAAAGACAAAAAAAAATCATAGAAAATGTTGAGGCTTGCATATGTCTACCTTCTCGGTCAGGATACGTATTATTTGAGGAGGTCTCTGCAGTTCTCCGTGTTATGTAAAAGTTTGTCTACAGTATCTTTGTTTAGCTTGTTTAACAGAGAAGGCAATGCATATTCCCAAACACGCATTCCATAAGAGTTATTGTAGGATGGTAGAACATACATCGGTAAATATGGTAAGTTACGTAATTGGGCTAATCTTTCCCTTGTTGTTAGACGGTGTATGTTGTGAATTTCATCACAAATTATGTACATTTTCGTTTTATTATAAATGTCCATGATTTTACAATAGTGGAATAACTTGTGTTTTTCATTTTTATATTTATATTTAGTATTTGGTGGTACGATCGAATTTAGTAATTTTATTTGCAAATTATAAATATCATTTAAATAAGTCTTGTATGTTCTACCATAGCTACTTAGGCCATAACCTATGACTGAGTCTGCCAGAGCATTATATAAGATTCTTAATGATACAAATGGTAATTTTGCCTTGAGTAAAGTTAGTTTGCCTAATATTGCTCTTAGTTTATTACAAACGTAGTCTATGTGTGGTCTCCAATTAAATGTGTCGTCTATTATAAGACCCAGATAGGTATGCTGAGAAACTATATCTAGTGATGTACAATTACAGTTATGATTTACTGTCGTGGATTGATTATGCAAACGTTGATGTGAGTGCGCCCGTATAATTGGCCTTATTTTAGGTATGAGATGGACAGAATGAATGTGCATACTCTTCGTTTTCTGAAAGTTTATAATTAAGCCTACGTCATGCGCCCATTTGCATAGCGAGTTAAAGTTCTTTTGCATAATGTGTTGTGCTCTTTCTATATCTCTGTCCGCTACTGTTAAACATGTGTCATCAGCAAATTGGTATACGGAGCATCCCTCGAATATGTTACACATATCATTACAGTACAATAGGTATTCAATCGGCCCGATTACCGAACCTTGGGCCGTTCCTTCTTCAGTCCGTATGTAATTACTAAACGAGTTTTTTAGTTTTACTGTTGTGACCCGATTTTCGTGATAATTTTTTAGTAAATTTAGAAGAGGACCCCGTATACCATTTTGTGAGAGTTTCGTATAAAGAGTAGAAAATCGTAAAATTTCAAAAGCCTTGCTAAAATCAACAAAAATAACCAATACATGTTTTTTGTCATTTAAATGTGTGTTTCATTCGTGAATAATAATTTAGTAGTATTTTTATTTTTCTGGAAGCTATATTGGCGTTTGTGAATAATCTTATTGCTAGCCAAATATGTATTTATTTCCTTACCCAGATATCTCTCAATGATTTTATTTATACATGAAAGGATGGCAATTGGCCTGTAGTTATTTATCACTTCGCGTGTGCCTTTTTTATAAATCGGCCTTATAATGCCTATTTTTAATTTATCAGGATATATGGATTTATTAATACAAGTATTTATTAAATGTGTAATAATTGGACTTATTTTTTTGATATATATTTTAAATCAGAAGCACGAATACCGTCAAAACCAGGACTTTTTTATCATTTAAATGTTTATTTGCGCGAGCTAAGCCGCGGGAAACAGCTAGTAAAGCTGTAACAGAGCTGTGTCTGTACATTTAAGATATTTGAGAATAAGTTACTATATTAGGCTATATAGGCGTGTCAGAACACAAAACATTTTTTTTAGATTTCTTGTCCGTTTGTCATTGTCTGTTTGTTCATTCGCGCATCACGCAAAAACTACTGATTGGATTTTTTTTATTTGATAGCTCTTGATTAGACTTAAAAACTGGTATACATTTTACCCCTCTACAATATCGGGAACCTGAGATATAACTCATCTCATCAGTAAGATACGTCTTATATTATTTTATTATATTATTATGGTCTTAGAAAACAAAAATAATCAAAATCAAATAAGTGACATCTGGCGTCACGAAATTAAAAAGGGACTGTGGTATTTATTTAATAGATGGCGCTTTCCTAAAAAAAATTACTGTGAGCCGCAGATCCAAACTACAAGTAGTCAAACTAAATTGCTTCTCTTTTAATTCTAGCGGCTCAACCAAATGAAGAAGAATCACTGGACATAGCGTCGTCCTTGTTACCACCACGTTACGTGAAGCTAAAAGTGAACAAACCTTGCGGATCCCTCTGTGGAAGGAAGCTGGAAGACCCGGAAAGTTCGCTCACGCAGTGCGAGTGTAATCCGCATGAGGAAGACCCATGCGGGCCTTATTCACAGTGCCTTAATAGGTAAATATTAATGTAAAATAGCAGGATCCAAAATTAATGTCTAATCAGGTTTAAATTATACTCAATTTAATCTCGAAAAAACTTAATAGGCGTAGAAGTGTCAAACAGCAGTGATGGCCTAGCCGTAAAACCAAGGATTGCAAAGACAGTGGTATCGAATTTGATCCCGAGTTCAAAGTAGTTCAGCAACGTTAGACGAACTTTCGTTTCGAATCATTGTTATTGATCAAAAGCACGACGCGTGATTCCTGATTTGTCGAGATTTTGACTCGTGATTCAGGCGACCAATCACAATGAAGCGAAACGAAAGTTCGTCTCACGTTTCGTTTTTCATTCTAAGGGGGCTGACCTCGTACGGCACACGCCTCTGATTTTTAGAGATTTTTCGAAATTATCTGTGTATTTGTTTACAATTTATAATTGCTCAGTCAAGGAAAACATCGTGAGGAAACCTGCATGCCTAAGAGATTTTCTCGACGGCTTGTCTGCCAACGCGCATTGGGCTAGCGTCGTGGACTATGACCTAAACCCGTGCCCAAAAGTGGGACAGAAAAAGGTTTGAAAAAATAACAACTTTGTAAAGAAAACGAATCTTCATGTTGATTCTATTGTGTCCTCATGGAGATAAGCAATAGGAAATATAATAAAATAACATTGCTATGTAACTCCGTATATTTCAAAACATAAAAAGTGTCAACAAGACAAAGGAACAAATAATCGCTATGGCAACATACGTCACACCCTCACACTTAAATAGAGTAACTAATTAACAATAACTAAAAACAAATTAATTAATAAAAATATTTAAAACCTAACTAATCGAAACCAAAACGTTTTGGGGCTCTTAACTCATTCCTATCTCATAGAGATGGTCTGCTACGATTCACTGTATTAGGTAAAGGGCCTACAGACGGTCCACTACCTTCCTCCTGAGCGTCTACCCGAACTTCTGGATCTGACTCTCTAACTTCCTGTGGTGAGATGACTGAAGAGACAAGGCTTCATCAATATTAGTTGTTGGCTTATTACTTCTACACGTTTGTAGCCATCGACCTTTTATTTGATCAACATGTCTTTTAAGAGGTAGACCGTTTTCCGTTTCTACCACGTAATTCCGAGATCCTAATTTCTGACACACTTGACCTTCTAATCATTTCTTATCTTCCTTATAATGCCTAGTCCACACTCTATCTCCTACTCGAAATTCTCGTGAACTACCCTTTGCATAATCTATTTGTTTGCTTTGAGCCCTATACACCCTATCTTCAATTCGCCTATCGCCTCTGAGCAAATCTAACCTTGAACGTATGTTTCTACGTTGTAAACTCATTGCTGGAAATATTCCTGTTGTACTATGGTTGGCATTTCTGTAAGCTAATAAATAAGTTTGTAATGCTGCATCTAAATCAACCTTTTCATGAGTTGATTTCTTAATTGTTCGTTTGCAAAGTTTAACAGCACCTTCTGCCGCCCCATTGGATGAAGGGTGATAAGCCGCCGAAAATGTTACCTTAACACCATTATTTGACATGAAATCTATATATTCCTTGCTAGAAAATGGGGGGCCGTTATCTGATACAATTTCGCGAGGTAGGCCAAACCTTGCAAAAGTTTCCATTAGAACTTTAATAACAGCACTAGCTGTTGTTGTAGTCATTCGAAATACCTCTTACCACTTACTCGTGGTATCAATTACTATTAAAAACGTGTTATTGTTTAAAGGTCCCAAAAAGTCTACGTGTAGCCTTGACCATGGTTCCGAAATAAAAGGCCACGGCTGCGGTGTAGCTTGCGGTGGAGCTGCGCTTTCCACAGCACAAGCACTACATTCCGGGCATGTTCTTTCAATATCCGTATCTATTCCGGGCCACCACATGAAACTACGTGCGCTACTTTTCATCTTTACCATCCCTAAATGACCTATGAAGTTCCTTTAGTAATTTTCCTCGTAAGCTTTTAGGTGTTACTAATCTGTACCACATTACACAACCCATGTCTAGATAAAGTTCATTTCTCTTAATAAAGTACTGTTTAATGTCTTCATCCGAACAATGTGACGGCCAACCTGTTTGTGTATACAAAATGACCTTTGCCAAAACATTGTATTTTTTCTGTTCCTCGCAAACTATATTTCGAGTTATTAGGTAGAAAATGTTGTATAAAATTTAAATATGTGCTCTCTTTTACCTCATTTTTTTTCTGTTCTACTGGCAACCGAGATAAGGCATCTGCTGAATTTTTTTCAATTTGAACATATTCAATATGATAATCATAGCCTGATAATAGCACAGCCCATCTTTGCAGTCTACTCGCTGCCATCACTGGTATGCCAGCCTTATCCCCAAATATACTTACCAGTGGCTTATGGTCAGTCCTTAATATAAATTTTCTACCATAGAGATATTGATGAAACTTTCTTATTCCAAAAATAATAGATAAAGCCTCACGATCAATTTGGGAGTAACCTCTTTCTGCACTATTAAGCGCTCTTGACGCATATGCTATAGGTCGCTCACCAGTAGAAGTTAAATGCGAAATAACCGCGCCTACTCCTACGCTACTAGCATCTGTTGTTAGCACTACCCTTAGTTTTGGTGAATAATGAGCCAAAACTTCACAAGATATTAACAGCTTTTTCACTTTATTAAATGCACGTGCACAAAGTTCGTCCCAAATTAATTTGACATTTTTCCGTAGTAAATTGTACAGAGAAGCAAGTAGAGTGCTAATGTTAGGTATAAATTTCGCATAGTACATAACTAAACCCAAGAAAAACGCAATTCTGTGACGCAGGCAGGAGTTAATACGCTTTTAATAGCCTCGACTTTTTCTGGACATATGTGTACACCATTTTTACTAATCGTATAACCTAAGTATGTTACCGAATTAGAAAAGAAGGTACATTTTTCCCTACGAGTTTTTAAGCCATATTTTTCTAATCTATTAAAAACTTCATGCAGAGTTGCTATATGGGAACTGTTATTTACACCTGTAATTATAACGTCATCAAGAAATATTCCTACGTGAGGCATATCAGCAAAAATCTGCTCGAGTTTTCTCTGAAAAATGCCTGGACTTGAAGCCAAACCAAAAATTAACCTATTATAACGAAAAAGGCCTTTATGTGTATTAATTACAGCATATTTTTTTGAGTCATCTAATTCAAACTGTGAATAAGCTTGTGATAAATCGATTTTTGTAAATTTTTCTCCTCCTTGTAGCTTGACTAACAAGTCTTCTACCTTGGGTAACGGAAAACGATCCACTTCAAGACATTTATTCATCGTTGCCTTGAAATCTGCACAAATTCTTATAGTGCCATCTTTTTTCATGACGGGAACAATAGGCGTAGCCCAATCCGATGCACTCACTGGTGTTATAATGCCATCATTCACCATTTGCTCCAGAGCGCGCTCCACAGGCTGAAAGCAAAGCATATGCAAGGGGCCGTGCACGCAAGAACACGGGCCGTGCGTCTGCTCGGAGCTTAAATCCCACAGTACCACCAGTGAATCTTCCAAGACCATCGGAAAATACTTTATAATATCTGGAACTAAATTCATTTAAGTTAAATTTATGACACTGACTAACATTATAATTACAATAAGTATCTGGAAATAAAAAATTCAGTTCCTTTAACCATTGTCTTCCCATTAAACTAGTTTTACCATTTTTTACTACATATAATTCAAGATCCTTACAGATATTGTTGTGTTTCACTGAAACTTTAATTTTTCCACTAGGAATTACAAGTTCAACAGTATAATAACGTAAACGAATATCAGACTTCAACAGAGGTAACTCTGAAAACAATTTGTCATAACAATCATTGCTTAAGCAAGATATAAGTGATCCAGTATCAATCTCCATGGACAAAAGAACATTGTTTATTTGTATTTTAACTACTAATGGACTATACGTATGCAAATCCTTACTAGACAGCGAAAAATGTTGTACCTCATCACTGCTGTCATTTTCATCATCCACCATTTCTGATTCTAGTGTATACATTTTACTATTAGCCCGGTTCGGGCATACCGTCTTTAAGTGCCCTTGTTTATTGCAAATTCTATACACGTACATCTTAAATTTGATATATTGAAACTCTTTTTGTGTCCTACAGGAACAGTTGTTTTTCTGTTAAATAGATTTTAGCGCCTCGCCATTACTAAACTTACGAGAAGGCTCCTTGCGAGATTTGGAATGACTTCTCTCTATTGCAGATTTAAACACAATAGCTGTTTTATTATCATGCAATCCATGACTATAAATTCAGCGTCTGCTTCTGCCGACTCTATTGTGACCGCGAGTTTGAAGGCAGACTCTAAAGTAAGGTCTTCTTCAGCAAAAAGGCGTTGTCTTATGTTGTCGCTCCTAATACCACAAACAAATTGATATGAATATTTTCATGTAGACTTTCTCCTTTAAAACGGCAATGCTTTGAGAGTTTTTTTAGTCCCGCTAAATAGTCAGCTACTTTTTCGCTTTCAGTTTGTATTTTCTTACGAAATTTGAATTTTTCAGCGAGAATATTTGGTTTCGGTTGTAAATGTTTACTAACTATTGAAACGAGATCATCATAACTTCTTTTTGATGGTTTTTCTGGAGTGCATAAATTCACCATCAATTCGTACGCTCGTAGCACTCGTAGGCAGTGAGCCTACGAATGTAATTAGGGTAGCCACTCTCACTGCGGGTTTTACATCGTTAGCAATAAAATATTGCTTCACTCGATCTACATATATTTCCCAATTATCTTTATTAATATTAAATGACCCAACGTTTCCAACAGCCATGATGCTTTGCTCCTTGCAAGCCCTCGCTCACGCCGTGCAATTATTGATACTTACTGGTCACTCTTACTGCTTTTCGCATCACGCGTCGTTCAGACTTCGTCGCCAATTATTGTGTCCTCATGGAGATAAGCAATAGGAAATATAATAAAATAACATTGCTATGTAACTCCGTACATTTCAAAACATAAAATGTGTCAACAAGACAAAGGAACAAATAATCGCTATGGCAACATACGTCACAGATTCCACCAAAATGATAATAGAATCTCTTCTTGCATTTTTTAGATACATACATTCACGCCTTTTTCCCAGAGAAGTAGGCAGAGATAACCTATTGCCACTTTTTATTAATTCCTTATGTTACCAACTTTTTGCCCTCGTGGAAACGAGAAGTAACGGTTGGCGTACCATGACACCGACTTTCGGTTGTTTATGTTTTCAAATTTTATTTTATCTGTCTTCTATAACCATCCTAGAGGATGAGACAGAAGTCGATTGGCGTCAGATCTACCCTTTTAGAATGTGATACACAAAACACATTGTATCGTCTTATTGTGATTCGTAGAGACATTGACGCGTGATGTCGCAATAATCACTCACCTACTGACGGTGATCTTGAGGGATCACAATGACTTGATGCAAAACGATTTATTGTACTGACTGACTGCACAAATGGCGAAGTTTTAGACCGGCCTTCTGCCCGAGTGTTGTGGGTTCGATTCCCACACAGGACAACTCATTGTGTGATCCACAAATGGTAGTTCTGAGTGTGGGTATACTTGGTATCCGTGAAATTGTAAGTTTACAATTTATTCCTTAGTGCAGATGTTATCTAAAAAAAACAACATTCTAACCCCCCAGAGAATTGGTGTGTTTGATAAATATGAACCCCTCTATAGGGATGGTATTTTTGTGGCCACCAATTACTATAATAATGAACCACCCAAATTGTATACAACTTCGTGTGAAGATATTGTGAGAAAACACACATTCCTTACAATTCTGAGAGATGTGAATACTACTGCAATATTTTGAATGCCGATCAAATTAGCTATACAAAAAAATCTATACACTGACGGACTTTCGCACATAAAACTCAATTTAAAAATTTTATTGACAGAATGTTACTAACAGAATGTGGCCCTCAGTGCCGCGCGGGTGATCGTTGCAATAATCGTGCCTTTGAGAAGCGTTTGTATCCAAAACTGGTACCCTATAGGACACCTAGTAGAGGATGGGGGCTCAAAACATTAGAAGACATCAAAGCTGGTATGTACTTAACTATTTAAACATTTTAATACTATTATTTGTTGTCTTTCAGAATATGAGACATTTAAATATAGCTCACCATGTTACTGTCTATCTTAAGTATTCAACATCCTTAAATTTTCTTTTTTTATATGTGAAAATATCTAATGCGGAGGGATTCCGTAAAACCGACTATTGGGGTGGCGTTGGCGCCACGCTAAATTATTTAATTGGTTTTAACGCCATCTGTTAACAAAATCATCAAACTAGGAAAGTATAATGTTAATTAATAAACCAATAGCTGTTTTAATTCGTCTATGGATAACCAGAGAGTGCTTACCAAGAATTATATAATACTCGAACAATATTTGAAGGAAGAAAGAAAATCGATATTTTCACATCTGCGAGACGTCCCGTGACGGCTAATTTTTTTAAGTTATTTGTAGGCTCCTAAAGTGTCTAAAATGAATGTATGTGACTAATGATCTGTAGGTTAATGGGAGTCTCTTAATAGACATAATCCTTATTTCTCCCAGCTTGAATGAACCGGCTTGACCGGTGAATTATCACCCTCTTACAGAAGATCAGCGTGAAGAACTAATGGTGAGCGAGACTGTCAGAAACCCAAATCCCCTATTTAGCTCCTACCTATTATTTTTATTGTCTGCCTTCTGAGTTCTTACTTCCTCTCTTCTTCTTCTCCAACCTTTCCCTATGGTTGGCAACGCACGAATGATGTTTTTTTTTGTATTGCATGTAGTGGCAGGCGAGCCACGGTCCATCTGATGGTAAATGGTAACCGTCGCCCATGGACTCGACTATACCGAGAGTATTGTCAAGCCGCTGCTCACCAATTCATTTCACAGATGAAATGAAATATAAACGGCTATCTCCTGCTACAGCCAAAACGCAACGATGTGCTTCATGGCCGGTTACACGGGAGATGGTGGTACCAACCCGCTCGGGCCGGATACCAAGTGAGTACTCCTACTTGATACCCAGCCCTACCACCAGTCATGCAATGGATGATAATTGCTTACTTCCCTTAGTCGCCTCATACGACACCCGTGGGAAAGAATGGGGTGGTGACACTTGTATTCTTAATCCGTCACCACACGGATAAAATGGCTTCTGGTGTTGCTTTGAATTTTAGGAGTCTTAAAATATTAATTTATTTTTCAGGTCAATTTGTAATAGAATATGTTGGAGAGTTAATCGACGAGGAAGAGTTTAGGCGCCGCATGCGCAGGAAGCACGAAATGCGAGACGAGAACTTCTACTTCCTGACCCTGGACAAGGAGAGGATGATTGATGCTGGACCCAAGGGTAACCTCGCCAGGTGAGTGGCTACACAACTATTTACCATTTATGGTTAAACCTGCGAGCGCCACCGATTCTATTTTGTATTGCGTTATGTGCACATCTACTTACTTATCGCGATCAAGAGGTTAACTGCTTCGGTGGTCTAGCGATTGCGGATATGAGGTCTCTTCTAGTGGTAGAGCCATGCTTATCCCAGCATGCATGGACCGGCTCGATCGGGGAAGTACCACCCTCTCACGGCCAGCGTGTAACATCGGTAGTTAATCTTACCGTTGTGTTTTGTATGGTGAGTGTGAGCGCCGGAGGCCCAAACACCCTCCCAATCCTTTCAAAAAAGAAAACCATAAAAATCTTTGAATCCTGGTTATAAGTTATTGGTTTTTCCATCTAGTCTCATTAGGAGCCTGGAGTTATGATGTTGCCTTGGAAAGTACACAGTCATTGTTCTACGTGCTTTACGTACCGGCTGACAACCTGTAACAACTTCCAGATGTTATTGACAGCCACGCCTCACTGTTTAACGAGTTCAAAGCACAAAGGAGGTCAGATATTCTCAAATTCATGCCATTTTTTGGTCACCCATCTGTTGTCGGCCGGGTGAAAATTGCTTAAACTTGAAATATATATCAGGGATAATAATAAGGTCTCTTTAATAAAATTTCAGATTTATGAACCATTGCTGTGAACCAAATTGTGAAACGCAGAAATGGACAGTCCTTGGTGACGTACGAGTTGGGCTCTTTGCATTGTATGATATTCCCGCTGTAAGTAAACTAAACAATATATTTTTATTTTTACTAGTTACCCATACTCGCTTCGCACGGGTGCAGTTGACTAATGAATTTAAAGAGTAACAACTCTCTATGACGATGTGCGACTGTGGGATTGTGATCTACATACAATAAATTTGTGTGAATGTTCTCTATGGACTCCAAAACGGCTGGACCGATTTTGATAAAATATTCAGGTATATATCTTCATTGATTAGCCCTCTAGTAATCCTGTGATGTTTGGCAACATTGGGATCAACAGAATTTTTATTTATTTGAATATTTTGTATCATATTTTCGTTCTGTGCCGTATTAAGAATACAAGTCACACACCATCCCCTTCTTGCCCGTGACCGTCCAACGCCACGTCCAAGGGAAGTAAGTAATTATCAGAAATTGCGTTATTGGTGGTAGGGTTGGGTACCAAGTGGGAGTATTCACTTGTAATCAGGCCCGAGTGGGTCGGTACCACTGTCTGCCGTGTACCATAAAACTCAATTATTTCCTATCCGCAAAACAAAGAATTGTAAGCAGTGGTCTGGAATATTATTAGTATTGGTAACTACATGAGCGGCCTCGCCCACCTATCAGCAATATAAAAGATAGAACTGTGTTACTGAACCCCTCGGGTCTGACAACAAGCGAGTGCTACAGTCCAGTCCAGTCCTTGTCTAATCTATACTATTCCATCCATCCATCAGCCTTTCATCGTCCACTGCTGGACATAGGCCTCCCCAAAATGGGGGTTTTACCATAATCACCACGCTTAGCAGACGGGTTGGCGATCGCAGTGGATGTTTTTAGTACACAGGGGAACGCTGCTGCCCGGTTCCCCGGTGATCCCTTAGTCGGCTTTTACGACTCCCATAGGAAGAGACGGGGTGGAGCTATTCTTGGTGCCGGCCCCACACGACTGAAAAAAATCTACACTATTATAAAGCTGTAACATCGCTGTGTCTGTACCTTTAAGATGTTTCTAGCCTAATACAGTTATTTTTCTCAAACAGTGAGTGTATTAGGCTAGCCTAATACAGTTATTTTGAACAAACTAGTGTCTGAACACAAAACATTTTTTCTTTAGATTTTTTGTCTGTTTGTCTTTTTATCTGTTTGTTCGTTCGCGCATCACGCAAAAGTTACTGAACGGATTTTAATGCAATGTTTTTATTTGGTAGCTCTTGATTAGACTTAAAAAATAACAAATGGTTGTCTGTAAAGTCGGTTTACGGACGATAGTTTAACGTGACAAAGTCTTAACAAAACATTGATGAAATGATTGCATACTTTTATTGGATGCGGCGCAAGCGTACTATGAGCGTAACGGGACAATGAGCGTAACGGAACAGTGCGTCATCTTTTTTCGTGCGTGCAGCCGGCGTTCATCGATTTATTAGACGTTGTCACGTCAAAACTGGTATACATTTTATCCCGTTACTATATGGGGAACCTGAGATATAACCTAAAAGCTAGCTTTTGGCTGCGACGGAGCTGTAGTGTATTTATAATATTGTTTCAATTCTACAGCATAGTGAGGTGACATTCAATTACAACCTGGAATGTGCTGGCATTGACAAGAAGCGATGTATGTGCGGCGCAAAGCGATGCTCAGGATATATCGGCGCTAAACCTAAACAGGTAAGATAGCTAGAAACTCGATTCAGTTCTTTCAGTGGTAAATACTAAATGCTACATTCATTTATTTCTCCTGTTGGCAGCCTGCTCTGGAATTGGATGGAAATTTGCTGGTTAGATGGGTTGGTAATCCATATAATTAGGGCTTCAAGTTTTTCTGTCACCACAGAAATATTTTCTGCTTAACAGACTGTGACACTAAGTATAGAATATCAGTGTCATGGTGACGGTGATATAAAAAAAGCAGGGGCATACAACATTGGGAATGTTTTTCATTTCGCTATAGTACGAAACGTATAGTATAGTAGTTTACAAACCTAAATGGTAGTTAATCTTTTCTTAAGGTATGATTGCCGGGATTATCTTTTTTGGTTGGATTATGTCATCTAACGAATTACGGTTTATTATAAGTCTACTATTCACTTGTGATTACTTTGCCCAGTTTTCGATATTAAATTTTTTAATGTGTGTTGATTTTTTGTCTGTAGGTATTATTTTTGTTTCTATACAATGTTACATACATTTATCCATGGAACTATGGACGATTCCAGTGCAGGCTCAAATACACTATGTATGTAGGTTATATAAGTCTGACTAAAATCCATAGTGACAAATATAGGCCCCAAACTTGACCATAATGATATAATAATAAAAAAAAAGATGTTTATAACATTAAAATTGTTTGGAACAAAATGTGTTGCACCTCTGCTGATATGCTGCTTTTTTTCACAAAGTAAATAGTTGAAGTACAAATTATTTGTGAATGAGGAAAAATTCCCCATTCACAAATAATTTGTACTTTAAAAGTAGCTGAGCATGTCAAATGCTAAAAAATATAGGTAAAAAAAGTAAATAATTATTAGTTTTGATCCGTGTGGTGACGGATTAAGAATACGAGTGTCACCACCCCATTCTTTCCCACGGGTGTCGTATGAGGCGACTAAGGGAAGTGAGCAATTATCATCCATTGCACGACTGGTGGTAGGGCTGGCTACCAAGTGGAAGTACTCACTTGGTATCCGGCCCGAGCGGGTTGGTACCACCGTCTCCCGTGTGACCGGCCATGAAGCACATGGTTGCTTTTTGTTATCTTTCCTACTCCGAACGGGTTGGTACCACCGTCCCCTGTGTGACCGGTCATGAAGCACGTCAGTGTGTTTTGGTTGTAGCAGAAGATAACCATTTATTCTGTAATTTTTGATATCTGAGCAATGAAATAGTGCACAGCGGCTTGACAATTCTCTTAATGTAGTTGAGCTCATGAGCGACGGTTACCACTTACCATCAGGTGGGCTGTGGCTCGTCTGCTATCATAAGCAATAAAAAAACCATAGCTGATAAATATTATAAAGTTGTAACAGAGCTGTTCTGTACATTTAAGATATTGTGTTTGTGTTAGGGTATTTAGGCATGTCTGAGATGAAAATAATTTCTTTCAGTTTTGTCTACTTGTTTGTTCGCGCATCACGTCAAAAGTGACTTAAAATATATGGGCCTTATAGAAACTCGCACAGCACTGATTGTACTAAAATACTGTTTTGTCCCTTTTTAATAAAGCACATTGAAAATTTTACAGAAGTGACAAAAATCTGTCAGCTTAAACAATCTTTTAAATCAGTGTTATGTTATTATGCTTAATATATATATTTTATTTCGCTGTTGTATGGGAAACTGGATATATAACCAAATAACTAGCTTTTGCGGCAAAGCCGCGGGCAATGTCTAAAGTAGTTAAAAAACTTGCCTTTTATGACGCATAGAATATGTGACAATTGATATGTTTGGTGAGGGCCTGGGAGGTTTGATTGATTTATGAGCTCGTGTAATAATGATGAATGTGCCGTGTGGGGCCGGCTTTAGAATTGTCCCACCCATGGGAGTCGTAAGAGTCGACTGAGGGATACCGGGGAGAGTGGGCAGCAGCACTCCCTTGAGTATTAACAACATCAACTGCGATCGCCAACCCGCCTGCCAAGCGTGGCGATTACGGCACTATCCCCCATATGAGCGAAACACATGTTGTGGCGTTCTCTTGGGGAGGCCTATGTCCAGCAGTGGACTTCGAAAGGCTGATGGATGGATGGATGTAATAATGACTACCATACTATTAACATTTTTTACTCTGGGTTGCTAATAAAAACACTCAATAACGCTCAACCTGGGAATCGAACCCCTAGGTTATAAGTAGAATAATTATGTGTTATATTAGACCAATGAGACAGTCAAGGAGCAAGCCCTTAATATTTTAAGTACTTTATATCCTATATAAATATTCTAGTTCAAATATCTATACTAATAAATGAAGAGCCGGTTTTTGTTCGCTAATACTGCTAAAACTACTAAACCGATCGGAATAATACTTATACCATAAGATGCAGCGTGTTACGGAGAAGGTTTTAATATATGATATGTTGGTGATTACTTATCTGGAACCTATATTTTTGATCTAATGCGGAGGGAGGGTAAAACCGCCTGTTAACGTGACGACGCTTATACCTAATAATAGGAATCCTATCCGAAATTGATACTATGACGCGAGTGAAGACGCGGGGAATGTACTAGTAATGAATATTTTAGTACATCCATTTCATATTTTCAGGAGGAATCTCAAGTAAAGAAAACCAAAACGACTCCGGGCAAAAGAACATATAAGAAAAGCAAACCGGAAGAATCTCCATCAACCAAAAGCAAAGCCAAACGTCCCATAGGACGTCCACGGAAGCCAAGAGAATTGACAGAGATTGAGAAAGACTTGCTGATCATCAGAAATGCTACAAATAGTATGTCTACTAATGATAATCATAGCTTCAACTCGGAATCCGAAACAATTTCAAAAGATTTGAAGAGGAAACGGGTCAGTTCTGCGGAGGAAGCTATTCATGATGTCACTGAGTCTCCTAATGTAAAGAAACCTAAATTAGAAGTTCAATTGGAAAAAGATTGATGTTATCAGTAGCTGTAAGTCGGTATTAAAATAGTTTTTGAATCGTTTTCGATTTAAACTTGATTATTGTATGTAATATTATGTAAAGTTTTTGCTATAGAAAGGCATTTAGTGTTGGGCGCTGGTTGGTAAAATTACCCCATGAGGATTTTTGGATGGGTAAGCTTTTTGAATATTTTTGTTGTAGCCCATTTGGCACGAACCTCACCAATAGGAGAGGTACTGATAATATATCTACCACGGTACAGGAGTTTGTTTCCAATTTTGTTTCCTCTGCAGTAGTATTGTCTTTTTTTATAGGCTTCATCACCTATAGAAAAAATGTGGTGGTGACATATTCGTAGTTAATAACCCCCATAGGCCACTATTATTATCTTTTTGTATACCCTAGCAGCAACAGAGTCTAAAATAGCTTTTATAAATCGTTAGATTATTTGTTCGTTATATTGAAATCAAAACTGTTGTGTTAAAATTTAAGTATCAGAATATATAGACTTATGTCTTTCACAGAAATGTATAAAAGATTGAATTATTGTAAATAGTGGAGATAACGTAATATCATAGACTATACTAAAGGTAATATAGCTTTTATAGATAGGTTCATAAAGTTCGGATTAGTGTTGCATTGTGTTCAGTGAATACAATAGTTTTGTTATTTAGCTTAATGTTAAAATGCCAAATTTTTATATAATGGTCTTGAAATTATGTGAGTTGATATTTGTAACTGTGTTTGATGCCCGTGCAGGTTCAACTCTAGAAAAAGGAATTAAAAGGAAGTTCTTCAGTCTCAATGATTACTTTTTCAAGTTAAATTGAAGTTCTAATTGAACTTACATTCATTCAAGGCCATGAAAATTTGACCTATAAATGGTTTTGATTTGTTAGGGCTAATTAATAAATAAAGCTGTGAAAAATAATTCTGTGATGCGAAATTTAAGTAACCTTAGAAATTTTCTAAACTAATAATAAGACTATTCAAATATAAGGAATAGGTAATTAATTGGAGCACACAATTAAAATATAGAGAAACACGTGTACACATTACGAGTTAAATTTAAAGAAATACGTATCTTTTTCACATATAATATCCCTTCAAACTAAGCCTAATATTAATACATTCTAGGTCTATAATTGATTGCATAATTAATTATATAGAGTTCCTTTTAGCAGACATAAATAATTATTATTTGACCAATAGAACTCATATAGTAAATAATCTTTTTGGATGACTATAATTATTGGGATAAATTTAATACCTAAAACTCATAGGATAGAATTCACAAGATATACTCACAGTATGAATAGAACTCACAAGATGACTCTAGTTCTAACTTAAATCATAAATGGAACTGATTAAATAAAAAAATAATATTCGCAAATATACGCAAGATAAAATGACAATGATAAAAATATAAACTTAAGTTTATAAAATATGAGTAGTTTTGTAAAAAATATTGTCAATGTCCTCTAGCACCTTTAGTTCTGTTCTTAACTTGCTTATTAAATTTAAAGCAGGTTGATTAATAAAAAACTGTATGTGTACTTCAATTTTAACTGAGTTGACCAATAAATATTTTAAAAAGTTTTCTATCAATTTGACTAACAGACCTTCACAAAAAAACAATAGCAGCTGTCTCACATTTTGGAGCTCACAATATCTCTTGCTCCCTTAAAATGTGATTCACAAAATCGTATCGACATCGTATCGTCTTATTTGTGATTTGTAGAGACAGACGCGTGATGTCACAATAATAGCTCACCCAATCACGGTGATCACTCAACCAATGACAATGACAAGATGCGATGTCGACACGATTTAGTGAGTTACATTCTACGGGCCTTGAATCCAAGATGGTAAATATGTCGTTACGCAATGCTCTATTAACATTAAGTTCCTAAGTGACACAATAAAAGTGCCACTCGTGGCTATAAAAAAGTAGATTATCTATGAACACATTGTTATATAACTGCCATGTTAGATCTAAGTTTGTCTATAACAAAATCATTTTTTTTTCTATTGAAATACTTGACAAAGGCGAGGGTTCAGCGACACCCTAACTCTTCCAATGTATAATTTTAGTTAAGCAACTAGTGTTTAAGTTTGTGATTATATTTGATAATATTGATTGGATTACTTTACTGTTTATGAATTACTATATTTATGCTGAATTGCCTTTATTTAGTATCGGCTCTGTATATTACTTTTTCCTGTCTTATTATAAATTAATAGGTACCTACATAGACACTTTTTTTTCTTTTTTTTTAATTTTTATGGCTGCAAACGAGCCACGGCCCACCTGATGGTTAGTAATAACCCTGGCTCATGAACTCGACCATCCACCGTGAAGTTTAACACTACGTACTGATAGAATTAGCTATATTCTGCAACCATAACACAACGAAATGCTTCACAGACAAGAAAAACAGTGGTACAGTAGTCACAACGGATCTTTGTGTCTCTGAAGTTGGCTGCAAGACGCTGCGCAGTAGCTATTTTTGTGTCATAAGGCATGTGCGTCTTCTACACTTTACATTAATCGATAAATGTTCGATTATAATTTAACAATTGTAATCGATAATCATATTATTTATCGATCATACTAAAATCGCTCGTATACTTTTTATTGAATATAAAAATAATAATTAGAACTTAAACAATTAGATATGATCTCATTCGATTATTTTGTATAACATTTGGATTGGTCAGCACTGATCGTATGATTTCGACAATTCCCACTTCTTGCTCTGTGCCTAATTTCAGAGACACAAAGATCCGTTGTGACTACTATACTTGGGTCGCGTCTAACAAATAAGGGCTCTCGACTGGTGCCATACCCTACCAAGGTAGAATTAAACAATGTTCACAGTATAGTAAGACATTACAAAATATCCGAGCTTTCATACAGAAATGTGGCAGACTTGTTAGCAACGATGTTCTCGGATTACTAACAGACTTAAAAGCCTTAGATGTGTGTGATGTTAAATCGCCTTTAATCCTTCCTCAAGAATTGTTATCAATTATTATCAATATTTTCAAATCTGACCGGAGATTAGGTGCGCTTAAACACAAACAAGCTGTATTATACTTACTTATCACGCCATCACCCTTGCAGGGTAGGCAGAGAGAATAAAGTGGCAAAATCCTTTCTTGCATATACATCTCTCATTATGCTAGTATAAATTGGCGATTTTCCATGCAAGGTTATTTCAATTGTTAGTACCTACTTTATTTTACACATCAGTTATATACGTGTTACTTACGTTTTTCTTTCCTATAAAAGTTCTATCGCAACGTAGTCTAACAAACGTTATATTGAATTTTCCTGTTTACTCGTTAAAGAGGTCATTATACTAAAATGCTGGTCATTGGTATTGGTGCCCAAAATGGTTTTAACGCACTTGATTTGCAATGGTTAGAGTAATCCCATTGATATACTTTGAGTTGTAGAACGCTTGCACCCGAAATATAATATTGTATAATTCTGGCTGTTTTATTCTATAACCAGGGGGGTTAGACGGAATCTCATATCTCACAATTAACATCGTATCGTCTCGCTTGTGATTGGTAGAGAAACTGACGCGTGATGTCGCAATATCCGTTTGGCCAATCACGGTGATCTCGAATGTCGTGACGAAACCTGTTTTCTATTAGCATTTACACGCGGAGCAAAAATATTTGTTGGTAATTAAAATAGGGCTGAAATAAGTTTTATTTTTATACCTTAAACTACCACAACATTGCCTCTGATACTTAACTTTGCCTAATACAATTAGATGGCTAATAATCTGTTCGTGTTTTACATCTGCAAAACAAAAATATAGTAGTTGTATCGGCTATAAATCTGGCAACCCATGACACCGGCCACCATTTTGAAAATATAATACAGTTAACGTCAGGGAGCCGTCAAACAGGATCGGACATGGTAAGATTTTTTAGGCGCTTTTAACTTTTGATGTAGGTCCAACAATTTTACTGTTAACTTATTATATTCAGCATACACTCAAAGCTTTGAGATTTCTTTATAAGATTTAGTAACTATTGTTGGTTACATTTGTGTAAAATTCGAATAAAGTACGTTTAGGCAAAATTAAGAAGGTAAATCGAAAACATAGGTTCTATCTTTACCTGGTATAGGGTTGTCACATACCAGTGTAAGAAAAATACTAATATTGTATTTTTAAACTGATCTGTAAAATATGTCATTTATGACTACAGGGGCGGAGTTAATGAGAGCTATGAATGAAAAATAAATGTAATAGTGTGATTAAGTAAATAAATTACTAAAAAACAATATCTTGGTTCAGGCATAATATGGAAAGAATGCCGGACGAGCTACTAGTTAAGAAGATATACAACGCGAAAGTTGAAGGATGTAGATACAGGGGGAGACCGAGACACCTACCTAGACCAAATCGGTCATGTATTGAAGAAAGGGGGAGTCAGAGGAGTCTCCGAAACCACCGAGCATGTATGAAGAGAATTATGAATGTTGAGGAAGCGAGAGATGTATGCAAGAATAGAGCCTCTTGGCACTGTTCTCTCTGCCTTCCCCGCAAGGGAAATGATGTAATGATAAGTTGTTTAGTTTTATCTGACAACCCTATGCAATAACGGTTGCTTGTATGGAAACTCAAAAATATCTGTCCTAACATTACCTCCTCGTTTATATGGAGAAATAAAACTTGCATAACTATAAAGGATTATCACTCTACTCTAATCTGATGTTTAGGCTTCATTTTAACTAAATTACTTTAAAGAATTTAAACAGATTTATGTCTAATATGGAGTTAGGCAATGTTGTGGCTATTTGAACATATCTTTGCCTGCTAACAAAATCGGCCATAACGTAGCATTTTGCAAAGATTTATTGAGAACTAAAGCATTTATTTAGTAGACCTCAACCTAAACTTTATTTCTCATAATTATTTAGTCATTTTGGGATATACGACAAAATGTTTCGAAATACAGGCAATGTTGTGGCAGTTTATGGTATTTTATCTCTTGTGAAAAGAGGATGCTCCTAATGCGCTCGATGTGAAATTTAATGAGCAGTCGAGCGGCTGCCCCTAGGAACCGGTCATGTCAGCTGCTTTATATATGCGTATGTCCGCAGCTTGAGTACCTAACTCAAGCTGCGGACATGTATGATACCGGCTCCAAGAGCGTATTCAAGCGCGTATGCTTTTAACCATGCTCTCCAAGCCGACCTGGGCCCGTAGAACGTAATTCATCATCACTATCCTATCGACATCGTATCGTCTCGCTTGTTGGTAGGGAAAACGACCTGTGATGTCGCAATAATCACTCAGCCAGTCATGGTGATTTCTCAACCAGTCACAACGACAATGCGATGTCGATAAGATTTAGTGAGATATGTTCTAACCCCCCAGCTGAGCGGATCAGTCGGCCAGGAACTCTTTTTTTTTTTAAGTACACCTTGCGCTAACTTCTATCGCGGGGGGCTTCACAAACATGCAATTTCACGGACACAATACATCTACACCCAGACTGAACAACCATTTGTGGATCACACGAAGAGTTTTCCTGTGTGGGAATCGAACCCACAATACTCGGGCAAGAGGCCGGTATCAAACCACACCGCCATCTATCTAACCGCTAAGCTTAGCGGCTTAGGTTATTGCCTGCTGAATTGCCTCATTATAAAGTACAAATTATTTGCGAATAAGGAAAAAGAGATTTTTGTACTAGCGGGAATCGAGCCCGCGTATTTTCCAATCCGGGGAAGTGCTCTAAGCCACTGAGCTATAGTACAGGTCTTTCGACCATCCCAATCTCCTTATCACATTTGTCTTTACGACCAACAACGAGTACAAAAAATCTCTTTTTCCTTATTCGCAAATAATTTGTACCTACTTTAAAAAGTGGCGGAGCATGTCAAATGCTAAAAAATATAGATCAAAAATGCCTCATTATATTAGTTCAGTGCAATAAGTATGAGAGACTAAAAACTGGGCGAGGTTCGTAGGATTAATTTCGGCTGTGGTCAAATATTTTCATGTTCTCGACAGCAGGGAAGAAAGTTGCCAGTGTGACACTACTGTGCCTAGGAGGGAACTGAAAGCGAAGTTCAAATCTGTTTCCGATTAATAAGTTCGTAGTAAGTATATTAAGAAAATGAGGGATTTGACATTCATCGTCTGTGATAACTTTGTAAAAAAAAAATTATTGGTAATCAAATTCCAAGAAATACCATAAGTAAATAACGGCTCTAATACAATGCTTCGACTCAAGAGTACATAATCTCTATGAGTATACAATTTTAATATCAGAAGAAGTGCTGTGCAATACATAAATCGCTGAAATATCTGTGTAAATCATATCCTGCGAAAAGATTCTCTCAAGAATATTAAAAAGGTCACATCGTAATTACGCATTGATGTTATAATTTTATGATAGCTGCGAGTGTTGTTGCTATCGTGTGTAACTGCAAGTGAAGCTCTTCCGTATTTTGTTTCAATAGAAAGGCTATAAGAGCGTGTATGTTACAAGTCCTCGTATAGCACATGAAACTTTACGGTTAGGTAATACAATGGGTGTCGTTCTGTAGGTAGGTAAGACTGGGTAGATCCGATGCGACTAACTCGCATTGGATCTTTGTGTCTCTAAAGTTAGGCACAGAGCAAGTAGTGGGGTTTGTGACAGAATCATACGATCAGTACTGACCAATTCTAATGTTATTACTCGATTAAAAAATAATCGAATGAGATCATAATGTTTTCATATATAATTGTTTAGGTTCTATTTATTATTTTTATATTCAATAAAAAATATACGAGCGATTTTAGTGAATGAAATTTTATCTAGATACCTATACAAGAACACTCCACATCTTTTAGTATGATCGATAAATAATATGATTATCGATTACAATTGTTAAAGTATAATCGAACATTTATCGATTAATGTAAAGTGTAGAAGACGCACATACCTTCATCCATCCATCCATCAGCCTTTTAAAGTCCACTGCTGGACATAGGCCTCCCCAAGAATGGGGGATAGTGCCGTAATCGCCACGCTTGGCAGGCGGGTTAGCGATCGCAGTGTATGTTGTTAATACTCGAAGGAGTGCTGCTGCCCACTCCCACGGAATTCCCTCAGTCGGCTCTTACAACTCCCATGGGTGGAGAGGGGTGGGAAAATTCTAAAGCCGGCCCCACACGGCACATACCTTGCGATACAAAAATATCTACTGCGCAGGGTCTTGCAGCTTCAGAGACATAAAGATCCGTTGTGACTACTGTACCTAACGTGAAAAACAAGATATTTTTTTAACACGTGTCAAGGAACCTATATTATGAACCGTAGCAACGGTGTCGGTGGTAGGTTTAAGCAGTACTAGGAAGACATTCAAGCTATTGCAGTATGAGTTTATAGTTATACCTAGTACCAAGTCTTCAAATTGGGCTTTATTTCACTACAAAAGAAACTTTACACAAACTCGTCCTACGTAAATATGTCCCGTTCCAAATAATTACCTACAAAACTTTCTTTATTTAAACCAAAGTTTCCTTTTAATTGAATTACTAAACCTTACGTGTATTCCTCTTTATTATATTTACAATGGCGAATGTTCTTGGCCGTAAGTAGCGTGTTCTTACGGTTTTATATTGAAGCCTCTTGTTGAGTTGTTGGAATTAGATAACACTGTTTTTTTTTGGGTTATTGTGATATTTCTTTAAGTAGTTCCGTAGTGGGAGCCTTGCTTATTCCAGCACGAATGAGCCGGCTCGATCGGGGAGGTACCACCCTCTCACAGAAGATCAGCCTATAACAACAGTAGTTACTCCTATCGTTGTGTTTCGTATGGTGAGTGACAGCGCCGGAGGCACAAACCTTCCCTATCCTCATTATTCTTCCTATCCTCTCCTCTCCATAGTATCCTACCTATCGTCTCCTTATAATTCGTCGTATCCCTTTCCTTGGAGAAGGCGACGCGCGAGTGATGTCTCTGGTGTTGCTAGCTTTTATAGGCTACGGTAACAGCTTACCACCAGGTGAGCCGTATGCCTGTTTGCCACCCGTGTCAAAAATGTCGGCCCTAAAAACCTAACCTAACCTTGTCGGTGTAAATATTGAGTTTGGTGAACTTGGACCGGAATTAACCACCACTGTTTTTGGGTATATTACTGTATGATCATTCTCTTTATTTTAAAATTATATTTCAGGGTTGCTACTAAAGGTGTTCTCGGATATGGTGCCGGGGTACCAGGTTTAATGAGAAAACTCCTGCAGCTTTAAGGCTAAAGCCTGATGTAGCATTCTTACTTGATAGCTCAGACGACCTAAAATATAGATGGAACATTGCGAACAATCCAGTGAAGCTATATAAAATCATGCCAAACCTGTAATTACACGCGCTCACACATTAAACTTTTAAAAATTTACCTAAAATAAAGAGATTATTTCACGCACACATCTTTAAAAAAGTGGCTTTAATTTTTGTTCGATAATGCGGTGTCTATATTTTTCACTTAGACTGAGCTTGATAGTTGTTATATCCCAGCCTTGACTAAGCACTTAGACAAATTAAATTCTAGAAAGACGGCGTCCTGGATGTTGTTTCATCCATAGCATTCGATTCACAAAAATGAGTCAAGAGATTTAAAGCAATGACTAACGCCTGCAGGTAGTGAGATTTATGGTTAGGCTTGACAGTAAGACCACTGAAGGAATATAATATGGTTCCGGTGGCCCGCCAATAAAGGCAGAGAGACGGCACACGGTGGGTTCATTGAGTGGGTGAAGGCCCCACACTACCCTGTTCGTTGCCCCGAACGACGGGGTATGCGGTTAGGAACATTTTTTCCCGCCTTAACAAAAAAAAAGGCTTGACAGTAAAATTATGTAATTTTTGCCTGCAAATTCCATCACAGTAATCTGCTGATCTGCTAAAAATGTCTAGGGTTAAGATTTCTTTTCCAATATAGCCCAATTTCTCCTGTGTGCTATTACATTGACGAAAGAAAGCTGAAAGTGTCCGTGTGGTGACGGACTAAGAATACAATTGTCACCACCCAATTCTTTCCCACGGGTGTCGTATGAGGCGACTAAAGGGAAGTAAGCAATTATCATCCATTGCATGATTGGTGGTAGGGCTGGGTACCAAGTGGGGGTACTCACTTGGTATCGGGCCCGAGCGGGTTGGTACTACCATCTCTCGTGTGACCGCCCATGAAGCACATCGCTGCGTTTTGGCTGTAGCAGGCGACAGCCGTTTATTCTTTCATTTCATATCTGTGTAATGAAATGGTGAGCAAGCGGCTTGACAATACTCTCGGTATGATTGAGTTCATGAGCGACGGTTACAATTTACCATCAGATGGGACGCGGCTCGTCTGCCACTACATGCGATAAAAAGAATTAAAGTAAAGCCAGTATGTTTTTTTGTTTTTAAAAGATAACTACCTGAATTAGATAATATAATAATCTTTATGTACAAATATATAGGTAATTTGTGGATCACGCAAAGAATTGTCCTGCGTGGGAATTGAAATCACAACACTGGCAGGAGGTCACAATCTAAACCACTCCGCCATCTGTGCAGTCAAATATTTTTATGTAATCCAAAAGACGTGTTTCCAAGCCCCACTCGCATTTATTCATTTTCTACGAGTACATCTCGTTTTCGCGCTTCGTGATTTTGGTATGTTTATGAATCTTAATATCTACTACCTACCTAATTAATGCGGATTTCGGTTGGTATTCAATTCAGTTCCATGTTAAATACAATGCCTTTAATATCTTGGTCCAATATCATATTTTTTGGTGGATTAAATCGGCATCCTTTTATTTGCAATCATTCTATTTCACGTAAAAAGAATTTACTGGTTCTTTTATCAATATCAAGTATTATTAAAAGCTTTGGTCAGAAAATAATCCGCCATATTAGGTGATTCTAACATCGCTTTCTCATAACCTATTTACTCGAAGTATTGGACTTCAATTTCGCGAAGTGTACGGCCGAAGGTCACGGATAATATCCCTTTGTTAAGGTCAAGAGCTGACCCTAAGTAATAACCTTAAATACAGAAACAACGGCTTAAGTCAGAACACGACGTTTTTGCTAACAGCCTCGGGAGGGAACGGATATTCCCGGAGATAACTCTGAGTGTGTAGGTTGAAGCGTTATGAATGATGCTTTATATGGTGACTTTTAGAAAGAAGAAAGAAAGAAAATACTTTTATTTACACAGTCTCGACACACAATTAGCATTTCAGTTGATTATATTAAATTTATTTTTAACTACATTGCAAGCGACTTGCATGTCGTGGCTGTATCAAGGAGGTCTCCACTCAGCTTAATGCTGTGTTGCAATGTTGTGTTGTAACACAGCGCTGATTTTCAGTAGGAATCTCACGCGTGACTCACGGACTTGCATGTATAGTATTAATATTTTTTATAATTCCATGTTTATACGACTTAGTACATTCACAATAAAACCCAATATTGTCTTAATACATTATAAAATACCAATTATATATCCTAGGTCGACTTGGTATCAAATTTTATACGTATTAAAAACGGTAGATTCTTTTAGGTGAAGTGAAGCGCACCGGGCACCAGCTAGTATTATATACTTATTGGCAACTTGTATATCATAGATACAAATAAATGAAATGAAACAAAGAAAGTATAGTGTAGTATTATCTGTTTCTACCTGGACTTCTTTCTCATGTGTAGGTACATACTTAAGTAACACTGTTAGACAAATACCTATTTAGGGGTTATCAGTTGGAAGTTAATAGTTTAGGATTCTGTAACGTTTATAAATAAAAAAAGATATCAAGTTAAATAGTACTCATTCCAGTAAATAGTTAACAGTAACTATGTAAGCATTAAGCCGTGTGGGCCGGCCCCAAGAATAGCTCCACCCCATCTCTTCCTATGGGAGTCGTATAAGCCAGCTAAAGGATTACCAGGGGACCGGGCAGCAGCGTTCCCCTGTGTACTAAAAACATCCACTGCGATCGCCAATCCGCCTGCCAAGCGTGGTGATTATGGTAAAACCCCCATTTTGGGGAGGCCTATGTCCAGCAGTGGACGCTGAAAGGCTGATGGATGGATGTATGCATAATCAAGTTATTTTATACTACGCGGCAAATAAGCATGCGGCCTGCCGGAAGGTAAGCGGTTACCGTAGCTTAAAGACGCTAGCAACACCAGAGGCATTACTTGCGCCTCGCCAACTCTGGAGAAAGGGATAATAATGAGAGGATACACTCACTATACGAAATAACTGTAGGAGTAGGTACTAACCGTTGTTTCACCCTAGTCTTCTGTGAGAGGGTACTTCCCTGATTAAGCCGGCCCATTCATGCTGGGACAAGCAAGACTAAAATAAAAACTTGCGATATATATTTATCTTATTTTGATATCTAATATTTAAAATTCTCGTGTCACAGTGTTTGTCGCCATTCTCCTCCGAAACGGCTTGACCGATTCTTATGAAATTTTGTGTGTATATTCAGTAGGCCTGAGAATAGGATGTAAACTATTTTTCATACCCTTTTAACATTTTCGCAATTGAAGGTTTTGTTACCACCGAAGGAATGTAACATAGTTCCAGTGGCCCGCCAATAATGGCGGAGAGACGGCACACGGCGGGTTTCTTTAATGGGTGAAGGCCCCACACTACCCTGTTTGTTGCCCCGAACGACGGGGTGTGCGGTTAGGAACATATAGTGATAAGGGTGGTACCCCAAAAAATATTTTATTTATTTATTGGACAACCTTTTTTATTTCATTTTTTTTATGACAGCATTATAAAATACGGCAAAACAACGTTTACCGGGTCAGCTAGTGTTTTTATATATTTGACTTAGCCATAAAAATATATATATATAAAAATATATTATAAATTAACACCGAATCTGAAAATGTGAAATCGAAAATAACAATCACGAGCAGGATCTTGCTCGTGTACCACCATCTTTATTTAATAAAAAATATTACAAACACTCCGGAGTCTACGTTGTATGTGTTTTCTGATTAATATACTTAATAGGCAACACAGACAAAATCGCGGGTATCAGGTAGTGGTAAAATACAAATTTAATCTTTTGAAGTCGTAAAAACACGAGGGTGAAATGAAGTTTGGGAATTCCTACAACAAAGATATTAAATATTTGACACGGTTGCAGTGGGCACAATAATATTGTGAGCATAATTATAATTGTAAATACCTGGATCTGTACTTTTACGACTGCATACCATTCTCAAACTAATAAATATGGTATGAATGAGCACATAAGTAAGGGAAAATCGGGTAGCCCCGGACGGCAGGTAGCCCCGGACATTTCAATTTCTAAGAAACTAAATGCGTTGCATAAAAAAATCGTTATTATAAATGTGTGCCTTTTCGTTATTAGTAACAAAAAAACAGTAGTAGAAAAAAACACAATCAGTTGCAACGTGAGCGCCGAGAAAATTTGTCATGAGTGAATGTTTTGTTGTCGACAAAAATATTTCGTCGCTCCTGTCAAAATTAATTGCAGGTTATCAAGTAGGTACAATACGCAAGTGTGCATTCTTGTACTATATCGTTCAATGTTTTACGAAATTTTATATATTTAAAGGTTTTTAGTAGTATTTCAAACAACTGTTTTACAATTTGAGAGATATGTTTAAAAATGTTACATGAAAACGATCGGGTACCCTCAGACATGGTTTTACGTTTTGAATTAAAGCCTTTAGCATTTAAGCATTGAATTACGCAATATTGTTTTAAAAAACTACAATCGTATTATCATTTTGCTTAATTATATGGAACGTATTATAAAATGTTGTTACTATCGTTGCAAAAAGACTTGCAATAAACCGGAATTTAAGGGAAGAACCAGTAAAACATTAAAATGGGGTAAATTAAATTGAAAGAAGCAAGAGATGCGAAGACTGGGCCCATGAAGATTGTGTCCATATAGGTGCATCGAATTTTTATTGTAATTGTGATATTTGTAAGGAAAAAAAATCATTTGGGACACCATTGATTGCTATATCCGGGGCTACCCGCCGTTTCTTGAGACGCCAAAAAATAGACCATCATTTTGTTCTCAGTTTTCTTTAGAAAGTGTGATAATTGATTCGTGTTGTTTAATATTATTATAGAAGTCCTAATTTTATTTTAAGTATAAAATAAAGACAGAAATTTTGATCATTTGTTTTTTATTTGCAATTCATTCAAGTGTCCATACCCGATCCTCCCCTACCTAATTAATATGATTTTGCCATAGACTTAGAATAATGAAAAATCCTACGCCTATGGATTTTACTAATGTAGTAAGCTCTGATACATTTCTTTTGTGCAAAAAACGCATGGTTTTTATATGTACTATTACCCCATAGGATAATACCATAGCTTAATATTGATCTGACATAGCCATGGTAGGCGCTAAGAATAGTTTTTTCCGAGGTTATTCTCTTGAGCCTAGCTAAAACGTAGACAAATCGGTTTACTTTGTTACATATCTTTTCAATATGACATTTCCAATTAATATATTTATCTAACGCTATACCTAGAAATGTGTTATAATCTACTTCCTCTATTTTAACGCCTTTATACACAATATCGAGGATTTTCCTTTTCCGACCATATGTGCTAAATTGAATGTATTTAGTTTTTATTAGATTTACATTTAGGTTATTATCGTCAAGCCAACTTACGATGCAATCAATTGCTTTATTAATTTTAAAATTATGTGAATTAATGTCATTATTTAAATACATTTTCATATCAGTATTATTATTATTTGTATGAATGTCAGTATATTTAGGAATGTCAATATGTTTTGATGAAATTATTAGTGATATGTCATCAGCAAATAAGATGCATGGATAGTCAGTGATGTCAGGCAAGTCATTAATGTATATTAAAAACAATAATGGGCCGAGTACGCTGCCCTGTGGAATACCAGAGTTATTAATTTTATAATTGGATTGATATAACTCTATCTCACCTCTATTATTTATATTTCTAATTTCAGTACACTGTTTTCTATTCCGTAAGAACGTTTCTATCCAAGTCAAAGCAGTTCCACGTATACCGTATCTTTCTAATTTATTAAGTAGTATATTATGTGATACTAGATTAAATGCTTTTGTCATATCAAAAAACACTACTGTTGTATCATTACCTTTATCTACACTATCCGTAACTTGGCTCATGAGGTTATAACAAGCCAAGGTCGTTGATTTCCCTTTTTGAAACCCATATTGCTCTTTCTTCAAAATATTCTTATGGGATAAAAAATCTGCGATACGTTTATACATAGCAGATTCAAATATTTTAGAGACTATTGAGATTAGAGCTATTGGCCTGTAATTGTTCAAAAGAGATTTATCTCCTTTCTTGTGTAGTGGTTTAATAGTAGAGACTTTTAGTAATTCTGGGAAACATCCATTTACAAAAGACAGGTTTATCATATAAGTTAATACCGGCACAAGTTCATTTGCACAAGCTTTAACAACATTGGTGGTTACACCATCAGGACCCACAGATTTAGTATTTTTTAAGGACATGACAATTTTATGAATGTCATAACAATCGTAAGGCTTAAGAAATATACTACTAGTACTGTGTCCGATTTTTTTTTGGGAGTTAGATATACTACTAGACAGCGTTATAAAGAAGTCATTAAACACATTAGCTATTTCTTTAGGTGCAGTGATGATTTTGCTGTCGTTATTTATGTAGTTTATAAAATCTTGCTTAACAGCTACGTCAGATTCTTCCTTTATTATTTCCCATGATGTCTTACAAATATTTGTGCTATTATAAATTTTTTTCTCATTATATATCTTTTGGGATGTATATATACATTGTTTTAAAACCTTAGAATATTGTTTATAAATAATTTTTTTAGCAATTGTGTTCTTTTTCAAGCAATTAAAATATAATTTTCTCTTTATTTTACAACATTTACGCAAACCTTTTGTTAGCCAATTCATGTTGTAACATTGGTTACGTATCTTTATTTTAAGTTTAGGAAAACACAAATTATAAAATAACTGTACTATATCATTATAATATTGGTAGGCGGCATTTAGATCAGAACACCCATAAATTTCATGAAAAGATAGATTAGCTAAACATTCTTTGAATTTTTTGATATTGTCTGTATTGTAATCTCTAATATATAGATAATATTCACTTTTAATGGTGTTTTTACTTTTTACAGGTATACTAAGTATTTGAGCAGTGTTGTGATCTGACAACCCCCAGTGAAGCAGTTCCCCATGGGCTGTTTTGATGTTACTTATAATATGATCAATACATGCGTTTTTACGGGTGGGTTTATCAATATGAAGTGTCAAATTAAAATTTTTTATAATGTCTAGGAATTCCATAGTTTTCTTATTTGTGAGAAGTGTATTAATATTTAAATCACCCGCCAAAATAACTTTTTTGTTTTTGGCACACCTGTGCAAAAGTTTTCGTAGAATGTCATTAAGCTTATTGAAAAATATATTAGTATTGGAATTTGGCGTTCTATATAAGCAAATAATCGTTATATTTTGGTTTGTTATGTTAATCCCACAACATTCGAAACTATTATCAACTCCTATCTCTTTAATTATATCAATTTCGTTATATTGTATGCGATTCTTTATGAGAATGCAAACACCTCCCCGTTTTTGACGTTTGTCCCTAGAATATGAAGCCGCCATATTGTATCCATTAATTTTTATAAGGTTAACACAATCTTTTTCTACAAAAGTTTCAGAGAAACAAATTACGTCGGGGTCTTTATTATCTTTACTAAGCTCAAATAAATTAAATTCTAAAAGATGTCTTTTATGAATAATTCCAGCAATATTTTGATGGAGTATTCTAATTATATTGTTATTACTACTGGCTACGAAAAAAATTTGCATTGTTGTGATTATTGTCAGTATGGTCTGATGCTGTTAATAATATGTCAGTTTGAGTGGATTTATCATGGGTAGCAACCCCAACATCTGTCAAGTCATGATAATGAGTGTCAGTAGCGTTTTTACTGTCAGATAAGTTCTTGGTTGTGTTTTTTGGTTTGTTTATTTTGTTTATAAATGTGATGTACGACCTGCGTTTCTTTTTACCATGCATAAAACCTAAGAATCGATCATTATAATATATCTGGTCCAATGTATAATTAATATTTTTACATAAATCATATATCTTATAGTCATAAGTTTGTTCAAATTCCATAAAGTAAGCATTATTATGGTGAGTACAAATTGATTTCAGCATGTTATTGAGTTTAAATTCATTTAAGTGTATATTTTTATGGACCTTTAAAACAATAATTGGGCATTGCATTAATTTAATAAATGAACACAGATTACACATAATACTTAGTGGACTCGAGTCATTTTCGCCAATTGATAATATAATTCGATCGTCTATTGTTATATCGTATAACTTAGAATTTAAAAGTATTTCTTCAGTTGTGGCATACGGTTTTATAAAGGATATAAATTGATAATATTCATAAGTGCTGTTTATTCTTGATTTTGCTATATTTTGTGCTAAATTTCTACATTGCTGCCCTCCGAAAATAAATACTCGTCTTTTCTTTTCATTTGCTCTGTTATTTAGTTTTAATGTATTATTAGTTATTCTGCTTGAGCCGTCCTTTGAGGAATTTTTATGCAGTTGTGTACTTGCAGGAATATGATTACTGTTACTAGTTTCTGTGGGAGGAGAAATGTGTTTGTCTATGTTAATTTCTTGTATAAAATGTGTTGTCTTCTTTTGTTCCAGCACTAAATTCGAGGTTGATGTATCCATGAAACTTTCAGTTAATCGGCGCCTAGTATTTCTATTTTTCTGCATTGATTTTTTCCGTGATGACACAGGACTGCAGCATAACTTTTTTAGAACTTTTATTTCGCCATGCAGTAGATTTATGTTGTGTTTTAAGCCATTATTTTCAGTGATGACATTTTCGAGTTCATTTTGTGTGATTTCAAGCTGAGTTTTTAAGGTATCAATTTCTGTCTTTAGATCTTCTATTACTGGATGTATATGTGTTGATAAGTCCAGACTTTTTACCAGTAAATCATCTGAATTTGTGCTGTCTAAGGAACTGTTAATGCCTAGGCTGTCATAAGATTTATATCTAGGTAATTTACGGCATTTAAAAGTAACATTGCTGCTTTCTTGGTTCAAATTCATTTGGATTTTGTATGCCCTCTATTTTTCTTTTGCGTAAAGAGGATGATATCTAGATGATTTATCAATTGTAATTATGGTGGTCGTGTAGCTATGAAATAATAAATGTCGCTCTTACGGGAAATGTATACCCTAAATTTGAGCTGTTTCGGTATATTTACAATAGATGTCACTTTTTTATTCTTTGTAACTAAAAACTCAGAAGCCTTTTAAAGACGTTAACACAGCGCCACCTATGTATAATAACTTATTAAATAATCGTAATTAAAACTGCAGATGGTTTAATATTCCTCAAAAAGTCTACGACATAGATCTGGGGATTCGATCTTGATGCACTTTTAGTTATCTCAGATGCTTATACCCCGAGACCACCATGCCAATAATTTTCTTCGTCAAATAAACCTTCAGTAAGCGCGTTTGGAGACTTTAAGTAAATGCAGCGATTTCATTGGTCGTGAGTTGATTGTCTCACAAGTTTAAATAAAAATAACGAAGTAAATTTTTCACTGATTTGAATTCACTTGTATATTATGTTTTAGAGTGTTATCTACTGGTTATTTTTAGGATGTTTTGTTTGTATTAAAGATTATGATGATAGGTATACTTAGTTTTAGTGTTTGAGTTCACTTGCACTTGTAAACACTAGATTTATTTTGTAATTGTTTATCACTTTTATTTACATTTCCACTCCACAATAACTTTTAAAAACGATAGGCGATGGTTAATAAGTCAATAGCTATGTAAAATTGTCACAAAGAGATACAATTACAATCATAAAATATTTTTAAACATTTAAGAATCACAGAGCCGATATTAACACGACAACTAGCGCCGCCTACTTCAAGTTAATCAATATCGTATTCAAGTTAAAGTTAATAAGAGGAGAACCGTGTCCAATAATGGGACAGTATAGGGTTGAGAAAAAAAAAATGGTATTATACACCAGATACCATTAAAATTTCGCTTATATCTCAAGTTCCATCCATCCATCCATCCATCCATCAGCCTTTCAACGTCCACTGCTGGACATAGGCCTCCCCAAGAGAACGCCACAACGAGCGGTCACGTCATGAGGGATAATGCCGTAATCGCCACGCTTGGCAGGCGGGTTGGCGATCGCAGTGGATGTTGTTAATACTCGAGGGAGTGCTGTTGCCCACTCCCCCGATATTCCCTCAGTCGGCTCTTACGACTCCCGTAGGTAGAGAGGGGTGGGACAATTCTAAAGCCGGCCCCACACGGCACACGGCATCTCAAGTTACATTGCTGAATTGTACCAACTCATAAACTCGACTAAAGGCTAACACTTTCGTAGATGCACGTGGCTACTTAACTGCCTGTTGTCTCAGAGTGTAAAAGTTCTTCCCTGGTATCAATACTTCATAGAAAATCTTCCGTATTGAGCCAATTGACCTACTACTTCAGTCGATTACATTCCCGAGGAGGTTGGACGTTAGTTAAGTGGCCAGTGGAGCAAAGTTTCCTAAATATCTTTGCTTGTTGTATACACTTGACTTGTTATTTGCCAGCCCAGCTGACCAATATTTGCGTGGCAGAAGACATCCAATATTAATCTCACATAGCTAGTTAACAATATTATCAAGGTATAGTTTTGTAGGAACAAGAGTGTTTGTAACTTTTACGTAACCTCTTGTAACTAAGCGTAGGATAGGAAACTTTGTTAATCTAGCTCGAATTACGAAACGCATCGTCGATTTAGAAACTCGTCATAATAGTTTTATTTAATACCAGCCTTTGCCCGCGGCTTTGCTGCAGCCAAAAGCTAGTTTTTCGGTTAAATCTCAGGTTCCCGATATAGTAGCGGGATAAAATGTATACCAGTTTTTAAGTCTAATCAAGGACTTTCAAATAAAAAAAGTTGCATCAAAATCCGTTAGTAGTTTTTGCGTGATGTGCGAACAAACAAACAGACAAAAATTCTAAAAAAAATTGTTTTGAATTTAGACACGCCTATATAGCCTATTACAGCATTTTATTCTCAAATATCTTGAATGTACAGACACAGCTCTGTTACAGCTTTATAATCCTTACTAATATTATAAATGCGAAAGTAACTCTGTCTGTCTGTCTGCCGCGCATTTACACCAAAACTACTGAACCGATTTAAATGAAATTTGGGTACACAGAGAGTCTTGAGAAAGGACATAGGCTACTTTTTAATGCGAAAAAAGGGTTGTAAAGGGTTGAAAGGGGGGGATGAAAAGTTGTATGGAAGTATCGTCATTTTTAGAGCTAGAAGCTTGAAACTTATTTTTAGGAAGCACGGCGTGGTAAGGCGCTGTGCAGGTGGGGAAATATGCCTAACTGTGCTTACCCAAACGAAGGGGCAGACGCGTGAGGGCAAACAACTGTGCCACACGCATGCGAATACTGATTTTTCCGCTGCAAATTCATTATTATTAACTGCAAATTGATTACAATTCGATTTGCTTACACGATTTTTTGTTTCCATCCATCCATCAGCCTTTCAACGTCCACTGCTGGACATAGGCCTCCCCAAGAGAACCTCACAACGAGCAGTTCCGTCATGGGGGATAATGCCGTAATCGCCACGCTTGGCAGACGGGTTGGCGATCGCAGTGGATGTTGTTAATACTTGAGGGAGTGCTGCTGCCCACTCCCCTGGAATTCCCTCAGTCGGCTCTTACGACTCCCGTGGGTAGAGAGGGGTGGAAAAATTCTAAAGCCGGCTTCACACGGGCAATTTGGGAATTTTTTGTTTATTACTAGGCCGCAGCGTTCTCTATGAGAGTCGCATAGGGGACGTTGTGAGAAGAGCCATTTCGTGCGGTGTCCCACAGGGTTCGGATCTAGGGCCACTCCTGTGGGACATCGGTTACGACTGGGTGGTACGCTGTCGGCTCCCCCTCGGGCTGGCGGTCATCTGCTATGCGGATGACACGCTGGTCATGGCCCGGGGTGGAAACTTCGAGGAAGCGGCGTTCCTGGCGAGGAAGCGGCGTTCCTGGCCACCTTAGGGACCTCGGAGGTGGTCAGGAGGATCGGGGCGCTGGGGCTTAAATACATCGGAGGCCCTACTTTTCCATGGGCCCCGACGTCGGCCACCTGCTGGCGCCTCGATCACGGTCGACGGGGTCCAAATTGAGGTGAAGGTCAGATCAAGTATCTGGGCCTGGTGCTGGACGGGCGGTGGCTGCGAGGAGGTTATCTCGCGGAAGGAAGCGGCGGAGAGGGCCAGGGAGGAGGATTCTTCCACTGACCCAAACCGTCGCCAGCGACTGGGGCGGCGCAGGCGTGAGTTCTTGCGCCTCATGCCGCCCTAGCTGAGGCTGCGGGTGGATGGACCGGGGAACGTCCGCCACCCACAAGGCCTCCCGCGAAAGTGCGACGCTCCGTATGCGGATGCGTCGCTCAGTAGAGGGTACCCGAAAAGGTAAGCCGCCGGCGGGCCACTGAAGTAATCCAACACAGTACCAGTGGTCCGTCAACTCAGGCGGAGAGACGGCACACGGCGGGTTTCTTTAGTGGGTGCGGGCCCCACACTACCCTGTTCGTTGCCCTGAACGACGGGGTGTGCGGTTAGGTACATTTTTTCGCGCCTATGCAAAAAAAAATAGCATCATACGTAGGTAAATTAAAATGCCCTTTAATTTAAATAAAGAAGCGCCTGGTATATACGAGTAGTTAGTGTCTGTTTCTCACTGGAAACTCTTAAATTTGTATCACCAGTACTGTTATTAAGAAATCTTAATCACCTATATTGTGCAAAAGGAAAAGTTACAAATCAAAGCTCGGGAAACAGCTAGTAGTATATATATACTAAGCCTTTGTACGCTCCGCCGCAGTCAAAAGCTAGTTTTTAGGTTATATATCCCTCCTCCCGACATAGTAGCGGGTTAAGATGTAGTGTAAATGTATACCAGTTTTTAAGTCTAATCAAGAGCCATTAAATAAAAAAAGTTGCATCAAAATCCGTTCTGTAGTTTTTGCGTGAAGAAAAAAGATGCTACAAATGTTCTACAAGTATAAAGTGAGAAAAAGCTTACGGAGATTTTCCGTTCAGCGTTATAAAAGTTATCACAAACTTTTCATACACTTTAAGTGACTTTCTATATCTCAAGATGCCGAAACTTTCGAAGTAAAACTGGCTTCAAGGACTCTGCAAGAGTTAGAAAAAGTTTTTTAATTATTATCTAATGATTTTTTATGAAATTAACCTTCTATCATTGGTTTAACTTTCGCATGTAGCTTTAGATATAATTATATAGATTTACCCATTTTAAGGCGGAAAAATATGTACCTGACCGCACACCCTGTCGTTCGGGACAACGAACAGAGTAGTGTGGGGCCATCATAAATAAACCCACCGTGTGCTGTCTCTCAGCCCGTATTGGCAGACCACTAAAACTGTGTGACATTACTTCAATGATAGATATCCTATCTGTTTTTTGATGCAACTACAGCTCTTAGTGTAATAAGAATATAAGATGCTAATTGCAGCATTTCAGGAACATATTCCTAGATCTCGCCCTTATTTAGTAGGTGGGGGCTCCATACTATCCTGTTCGTTACCTATCCCAAACGATGGAGTGTGCGGTTAGGAATATAAAAGCCTGTGACTTCGTCGATGAAATGCTTATAATCTGCTCCAAGCTAAGCTTTGTCTGTATGTGAAAACTGTGTATTATAACTCATTCAGTAATTTCAGAGAAGTGCGCTACTAAACAAACACACAAACTGATAAAAAAACCTATTATCGTCGTCTCTCAATTTTAAACATCGCGCTGTGATTGAGTGGCTGTAGTAAGTTAGAATAAGGTTCAATAGAAATGTGACAATAGAAATAGTTTTTTTTTTACATAATTTGACAGCTGTCAGTTGAAAGTAATTCTCCCTAGGGCTGAAAAGTATTACTTTCAACCCGCTCTTCACGCAACTTCAGGCCTACTTTCAGAGTATGAGTAATGAAAAGTTTTTTTTTAACGCCCACCTAATATAATTTACTTACTTTCAAATATTTCTTTAAAATAATATAGATTTGGGTAAAATATTTTACCATTTCTTCAATGTTAAAAATGAACAATAATGGCTGTTATGCTGGCCAGCCACAAAAAAAAACTTTAAATAAATAATTATCTCAGCAGTTGATGTAGATCAAAATTCACTCATTTTTGCATGTTTTTATTTTTACTTTCCTTGTATTCGTAATGAAAAGCACAGTGTTTACCTCGGGTTAAAGACCTCGAACTATAGGCGCCCTCACTGCGCTCGGGCGCCAAATCCCGTCTCGGGACTAAATAAGTCTTTAACCCGAGGTTAGTTACTTTCACCCCTAGGGTAACAATGTACTATTACAGACGCACCGACTGGTCTTAAATTACTGTTTTATTATATCTTCTACCTATAACAATATACAAACGATGAAGAGTTTATGTTTATTTGTACGCGCTAACCTCTGCAACTGCCAGTCGCATTTAAGAAATCTTTTTGCATTTCAGCGCACCATTTTTGACAGAGGTATGTTTGAGGGTAAAAATTACGGAATGGATTTGGATGAAGCACTTGATTGAGCTTCATAAACTGATATATGTTTTGCCCTGCTATTATATCGGAAACCTGAGATACGAGTACAAGCCAAAAACTAGCATTTGCCTGCGGCGGAGCCTGCATTTAAAGGATAAAAAGTGGCAATTTGCAAAAAAGAAATAGGTAAATAATCAAATTTCTTTTGAATTAAGTCGGGCGATACTGTGGTGCCCGAGGCAGTCCTTCCATTCATCCATCCTCCCCAAGATAACGCCACAGCGAACGGTCTTGTGCCGCCTGCATCCAACGACTGCTTGCAATTTTGACCAGGTCATAACTACCATCCTACACTACGCCATCCGACACGAGGTCGCCACTTGAGAACTTTTTTCCCCAACGGTTGTCAGTTCGTCGAGCGATATGACCTGCCCATTGCCGCTTGCATGCTAACCCGGCGGCTATATCGGTTACTCCTGTTCCGCTATGCATTTCCGCATTACGGATTTTGTCACGTAGTGAGACACCAAACATAGCTTGCTCCATGGCACGTTGAGTGACTTTGCGCATTGATATAAGGACAGTATTCAGCGACCATGCCACTGTTCCGTATGTCATCACCGGTAACAAACACTGGTCGTAGACCTTCGTCTTCAGACACTGTGTTGGACAAGACGATCTTCCGCAGCTGTTCGAACCAGCTACTACCAGTAATGCAATTGCAAATTTTTTAGGGCGGCAAAATTTTGGAAGTGAGAATTTTTTTTTGTTTAATTGATAATTCAACAAATTCAATTCATCCATTATTTGTGAATTATAATTTTGGTAAAAATTAATAATCAAAATGATTTAATCAATTTATTTCCTTGGAGATTTAAAATAATAATCGATATTTCTATTTTCTGGAATTAAAGAAATCTAATAAGTATTTTTTTTTAAATTGATTAAAAAATCGGAATTATTTTTTGGATTTTTCAAAACTTTAATCAATCAATGAATTTTAAAATAATGATGATGAAAAATAAAATATATAAACTATAAGTTTAAGTAAAATTCCAGTATTGGATTTTTTTCCGGTGCCCAGGAGCGGCATTAAGTTTAAATCCGGCCGTGGATGGGAGGCCGGTATCTAAACCACTCCGCCATCTGTGCAGTCAATGTGTTCTTAATCCGTCACCTCACGGACAATCCGTGAAAATCCGTGGAAAATCCCTTTAAGGATTCTAACGGGTGACGGGTGTGGTTTTGTTTCGATGTTTTTTTGACTCACGGTTAATATAATCTGTGGACTATGCTTAGCCGCCACCATGATACTCGTAGGAATGAAGACGGTGGTTAGTCTTCGTATCGGTCCAGTGCCACACATATTTACAAAGTCCCCTGCGACACAAGGATTAACCGTAGTTGTGGTCGTATTTTTAATAAAACTGCCAAATACTTCCACAAATATTACCTTAATTTTGTAGGCCTGAGAGCTAAATGAAAAGGAAAATAAATTGGCTCAATCGAGCCGAAGATTGATGTCCACCATCCGACACTCTTCCGTGCAAATTAAACCGTCAATCTCGAATGACTACAGATTGATCGCCTGTGGTTATGTATTTTATATTATAGTATTTTTATGTTAATATTTCAGATATTAATTCAGTAATAGATAATAGATTGCCTGGCAGACACATCCAACGAGAGAATGTCTAAAAGTTCGACGTCAAAGCCGTATTAAATAGTAATTACGGCTTTAGTGCGTTCCACATGACGCTCATAACACTCAAAATGACTTTAAGCCATTCCACTTGACGACCGCGGACGTAATGGTCGTTAACGTCATCCTTTTCTCTTACACCAAGTCATAGTGAACCTAACCGCACACCCCGTCGGCCCCGTGCCACGTTCGGGGCAACGAACAGGGTAGTGTGGGGCCCTCACCCACTAAATAAACCCGCCGTGTGCCGCCTATATTGGCGGGCCACTGGAACTATATTACATTACTTCAGTGGTCCGTCGCGCCGGTGACTTAACCTTTCGGGTACACACGGAGCGTCGCAACTTCGCGGGACCCACTCGGTACCCTACCCTCTTTTAAAGTTTTGAAACTAACTCAGATCTTTTCCCGGACGGAAGTAACGGTTTTAAACGGAAGTGACGTTCAGTAAAACCTTTTTTTTTTGTTTAGGCGGGAAAAAAAATTCCTAACCGCACACCCCGTCGCTCGGGGCAACGAACAGGGTAGTGTGGGGCCCTCACCCACTAAAGAAACCCGCCGTATGCCGTCCCTCCGCCTTTTTGGCGGGCCACCGGAACCATATTACATTCCGTCAGTGGTCCGCCGGCGGCTTACCCTTACGGGTACCCTCAACTGAGTGACGTATCCGCACACGGAGCGTCGCACCTTCGCGGAAGGCCTTGCGGGTGGCGGACGTTCCCCGGTCCATCCACCCGCAGCCTCAGCTGTGGCGTTAGGCACCTGCGCCGCCCTAGTCGCTGGCGGCGGTTCGGGTCTGCGGAAGGATCAGCCTCTCTGGCCCTCTCCGCCGCTTCCTTCCAAGAAATTACCACCTCGCAGAAGGCAGCGACCGCGGCCTAATTCCTGTCGCTGCCAAGAGAGAGGCAGGGGACCTCTCTCTTGGCAGCCTATTGCTGCGACGAGTTCACGGCGCTGCTCGGCCCAAGCCGAGCACGACTCGAGCGTGTGCTGCGCCGTGTCCTCGTCGCAGCTGCAGTGGTGACAGCCCGGAGTCGCTTCCCTCCTTGCGACTATGTGCAGATATCTGCCGAAGCAACCGTGCCCCGACAGCACCTGCACCAGTCGGAAAGTAAGGACTCCGTGCCGTCGCCCCGCCCACTCCTCCAGCACTGGCTGGAGCGCCCCTACGGTCCGAAGACCGGTCCCGGGCACCTCCAGCCGCGCCCTCCAGCTGGCCATGGCAGCTCGGCGGGCGTCGCCCTGCCATCTGGCCACCCCGCTGGGTGGGGGATGACCACCCCTCTCCCGCGCTTGCGACGCCCGCCGATACGCCTCGGCGAGCACCCCCGCCTCCCAGTCCTCCACAGAAGAGCCCTGTTCAGTGCGTCCAGGGACTCCGCCCACACGGGTGCGCCGTACAGCACCATCGACCGGACCACTCCCGCGTAAAGCCGTCGGCACGCATTGTTAGGTCCTCCCATATTCGGCATGAGCCGTGCAAGGGCGGACGCCGCACCGACGAGCCTCGGGGACAGTTGACGGAAGTGCTCGCGAAAACGCCACCGCCCGTCCAGCACCAGGCCCAGATACTTAATCCGGACCTGCACCCCAATTTGGACCCCGTCTACAGTGATCGAGGCGCCAGCAGGTGACCGCCGTCGGGGCCCATACGTTCAGTAAAACCTACCATCAGTAAAATCTAAATCTAGATACCCATTAAAACCAAATTAAAGAGTTTTATTTTGGTTGGGTATGTAGCAAACGAGTGCAAGGCAAATGTTTGTGGAGACATTGCAAACAGTTCCAGTGAGCTCTACCTATGTACGCTTAATTGATTTTATATTTGAGCCATGATTTCGTCAGAATACTCAGAATGTTACTGGAAATTAGAAAAAAGATTTTTTTAATACATTTAATGTTATATACCTACTTATATTAGACTTACTGGTAGAATCTGGTATCAATTATTAAAAAGCTCTAAAAGAGCTGTCTGTACATTTAAGTTTGAGAAAAGAAAATCTGTATTAGTGACTGAACACCAAACAATTTTTTTTGACTTTTTTGTATGTTTGTTTGGTCGCGCATCACGCAAAAACTACTAAACTGATTTTGATGCAACTATTGCACACCTCGTAATCGAAGCGTTGAGGTGCTATTCTCGTTTCACGCAGAAAAACTGATTTTTCTAACCTAAAATGACTCTATTTATCATATATTGCACTATATACACACATCAACAAAAACACTATTTTTAACACTCATGATATTTTATATGCCATTTTTGTTATTTAAACTAGTTAAAAAACTGTTTAAAAAAATTCTGTCTTGGGCGTCCGTTTGTTTTAGGTAATGTATGTTAACACGATAACAACCAAATACTTTACTAATCGAGTGTTTTTTTTTTCTTTTACGAATTAGTATGATTACGAATAGAGCCCTATCATTTTTCACGGTTTGATTCGATGTGGTTTAATTGTTATTAAATAAACAATAAAATAGTGAATATTTACGCTCGACTCGACACTAAAACCAGCGCTACGTTTCGTACGTACGTTCAGCGTATTTCGTGAGAACTAGGAACTAGGAAATTGAACTATTTCTATAGACCAATATAGAAGTACTTCTTAACATTGGCGCTAGATGGCGTATAAGACATGAAACCTCATTAGTACTTTTTGAAATTAGCGCTATCTATGTGATTTATTTAAAACTACTTAGTAAGACCAATGCATTATTAGTTACTTATCAAATAACCAATTTTATTGTGAAAAATGAAGATTATGAGGCGTGCACTTTTGGATTTTCCAAAGTATTTTTATTTGGTAACTCTTGATTAGGCTTAAAAACTGGTATTATACATTTTATCCCGCTACTGTATCGGGAACCTGAGATATAACCTAAAAAACTAGCTTTTGGCTGCGGTGGAGCCGCGGGCAAAGACCTACATATATATTATAACAATTAGTCGGGAACTAATTAATGGTGACAAATTGGTTCCCTATTTCAAAGTGTTCGTTTGAACTGCGATTCGCAATATTCCATAGCTTTAGGCATGACTGCCTTATTAATATTTACTATACAATTGATATTAGGTACCTATATTGCTAGTACTCTATATAATATAGTCGAATATAAAACAGTTTATTGCCCTTGTCTCCCCCATTTCATTTGCCAACAATATTTTTTATTTATTTTCTTTAGTAATTAATGACAAACTTTAGTACTATTAGTGAAAAATCTGGATAAAATTTTACAAGCATACAAATTAAAGCGTTTTATCCTTCCATCCCCGCTGTACGTCCGCTCAAGACTGCGGTGCTGGAGGTAGCATACGCACCTGTGCGTGCATCCAGCGTGCTAGATGTAATCGAATGAATAAACTGAGCGCACGTATTTGTTAGGTACAATATTCAAAAAGCCACCAGTTTTATCAAAACGACAAAGAATGGGAGTTCTTCTGATGTTGCTGACAACATCAACGAGGTTTTAGATTAAAAAAAATATGTAACGTTTTAAATTTTTTTTTTGTATTATTCATCCACAAACTTTCACTGCCCGGAGAAGGTAAATCTCAATCTGTAAGAACCTGCATGTTTGATCGATTTTCGTTACGGCTTGTGAAGTCTGCCAACCATACGATCTGTGATAGGCAACGGCCTAAGCCTAAGGGTAGAATGAGTTCAACTTTGGTACAGTTTTAGGCTGTATAATCTACGCTGTACCAGTGGTCCGCTAAGTACGGGCGGGTGAGGGCGCCTGTTGAGTTTTTAGTGGCAAGAGCCATACACTACTCCATTGTCTCCCCGGATAGCGTGGTGTGCGGTAGGAACATTTGTGATTACCTAAAAAAAGTATTGGGCTGTATAAAAATCGTTAAGTTTAGCAAACTACTAACGCTAGTAATGAAATTTAATGTAGTTAATTCATTTGTGATGTAATATACAGCGCATTCGTCTATCAGCTATCTAGGAGTAACGAGGTTTTATAGCAAATTACTCTCTATAAATTGCTGTACTCTCGTTCATTACAGAACCATCAACGCCTTGATAGACTATCAATAGCTCGCTGCTACACCTAAATATATATTACACACCCTAAAATGTTTTCACAGTAGATAACTTTACATCGAATTTAAAGATTCATTTTGCGTTGCCTCGTTTGTCGTGTGGCATTACTTTTTAAATTTCAAACGCTAAGTTACGGCTTCATACATTGAGTCTGATAATTGGGTTCTACTTACTTTCTTCCTTATTATCACGCCATGTCCCTTGCGAGGTAGGCAGAGAGAACAGAGTACCAAAAGGCTCTATTCTTGCATACATCGCCCGCTTCTTCAACGTTCATAATTCTCTTAAACACGCCCGTCGGTTTCGGCGACTCCTGACTCAACCTTCCTTCAATACATTGCCGATTTGGTAATGTACCGATTTGGTAATGTATTGAAGGAAGGTGGGTCAGGAGTTATTGGGTACTACTTACAGGAAATTAATAACAGGACTTTGTTGGAGACACATAAGCCTTCTAGCATAAACAGAACACTAATCCGAGTTGCATTTAATAGGAGAAATGACCTGTATACCACAAAATTGAATTCTATTCATACAGAAGGCGACGAATTGAATAGACAAAGAAACAGAATTGCTCTTTTGTTTCAACTGCAACTTAATGAAATTGTTAATCTATCTATACTACTCATATAATAAAGCTGTAACAGAGCTCTGACACATTTAAGATATTTGAGAAAAAATATAGTCAGTATTAGGCTATATTTTATGTAAAAAAATTCTAAAATTTTATGTTAATCTTAAATGAAACTGCCTCGGTGGTGTAGCGGTAGTGTTTGCGACTGCTAATCATGAGGTCTCGGGTTCGATCCCCGGGTCGGGCAATATTATTGAGCTTTTTCCTAAAAAGAAAAATTCTCAGTAGCAGCCCGGAGTTTGGAAATATGCCCAGTAGACGTCAATGGGCTCGCCCCCTATTACGTGGGACTTAAACATAGCTGGCGAATCGTGGGTGTGTAATACACCTCTGCCTACCCCTTCGGGGAATACAAAATGAGAGCCACGTTCAATATTATGATATATATCTATGCCTCGTTGTTGACTTCAGCGATAAAATAAGTGAGATCTAAATGGGTGCCAAGTTCAATGGTCAGTCCTGAAATTTATTTATAACAATTTAAAATATAATTTCTTCCTATAACTTAGGATAATATATTGAAGGCTAAGGTCTGACTTTACCCCTTTAAGGGTAACTCTTAAACCTAACCTAACCTAAACTTTCCTCAGCGAGGTGGCCAGGTGGCAAGGCGACGACCGCCGAGCTGTCATGGTCAGTTGGAGAGCGCGGCTGGATACGCCCCAGGCTGGTCTCTGGACCGTAGGGGCGCTCCAGCCTGTGCTAGAGGAGTGGGCAGGGTGACAGCACACAGTCCTTACCTTCCGACTGGTGCAGGTGCTGTGGGGGCACGGTTGCTTTGGCAGATATCTGCATATAGTCGCAAGGAGGGAAGCGACTCCGGGCTGTCACCATTGCGCCTGCCACGAGGACACGGCGCGGCACACGCTCGAGTCGTGCCCGGCTTGGGCCGAGCAGCGCCGTGAACTTGTCGTGGCAATACGTGGAGACCTCTCGCCGCGACAGAAATTGGCTGCTTTCTGCGAGGAGGTTATCTCGAGGAAGGAAGCGGCGGAGAGGGCCTGGGAGGAGGATTCTTCCGCTGATCCAAACCGCTGTCATCGACTGGGGTGGCGCAGGTGCGAGTACTTACGCCTGAGCTGAGGCTGCGAGTGGATGGACCGGGGAACGTCCGCCACCCGCATGGCATCCCGCGGAGTTGCGACGCTCCGTGTGTGGATGCGTCGCTCAGTAGAGGGTACCCGAAAGGGCAAGCCGCCGGCGGACTGCTGAAGTAATGCAATATAGTACCAGTGGCCCGCCAACACAGGCGGAGAGACGGCACACGGCGGGTTTCCTTAGTGGTTGAGGGCCCCACACTACTCTGCTCGTTTTGCCCCGAACAACGGGGTGTGCCGTTAGGTACATTATCCCCGCCAAAATAAAAATAAATCAAATAAGGGTTAAAACTTTCCTTTCTTATCATTAAAATCCTTAAGTGGATCCTTATAACAAAAAAGGCATCAATTGCCAAAATTTCAAATTTGTAGTCCCAGCGGCTTCAGCTCTGCGTTGACAAGTAAGTCAATCAAGCAAACAATTATTTAAGTATAGATTACTATTGAATTTTTATTCATTTCTTTGCTTATAGGTTAGCTGCTTAGTATAATTATTTTTATTGAACACAAAGTGAAAAATGTGAAATCAAAAATAACAGTCACGAGCAGGATCTTTATTGTGGAGGATTATTGTGTTTAATGTATAGTGCTAAGCATGTAAAATGCTAAAAATATATATAAAAATATCTAAATATTTTTATTGACATGACTAGTGGACTATTAAGATGCATGTTTAGAATGGCTAATTTTATGACTAAGCTATCATTGCTTTTTATTATAATACTGGTTTATTTGTACTTAAAGAAGGTCACAGAGTACATTTCCTATAATTTCATTGTAGGCTTAACTCATCAATGAAACTTTTGGTGTCGATAACAAATGATTTGGGACTGACGTATATCCGGTCGAATCATTTCATATTCAGACTTTCGCAAAGCCGACCCATTTCTCTTTGAATAGCGATTTATGTCAAGTTGAATCCTTTTTCATGATATTATGATTATATTTCACAGAATCAGCAACTTCAAGTGTCATTGGACTGGACACATGATGTGTCAAGGAATATATTATGGAGAAGGCCAGTAACTACTTTTTAACTTTTGGTTCTACCTCCTGTGGTTGTTTTTACAGAAGCTGTTTTTTAAATAAAGCCGCCACGGGACGTCCGCAGATGTGAAAACATCGGTTTTGTTTCTTTCTATAAATATTGTTCGAGTTTTATATAATTATTGGTAAGCGCCCTCTCGTTATCCATAGACGAATTAAAACGGTTATTGACTTATGGATTGATATTATACTTCCTAGTTAGATGCGTTTGTCAATAGATGGCGTTAAAAAACCTCCTCCCTCCCTCCGCATCAGATGTTTTCACATCAATAGTAATTCCAGTGGTATAAAGCCTTGCTTATCGCAGCACGAATGAGCCGGCTCGTTCGGGGAAGTAGCACCCTCTCACAAAAGATCAATGTGAAACAACGATAGGTACTCTTATCGTTGTGTTTCGTACTCGTATAGTGGATGAGGGCGTAAGAGGCCCAAACTCTCTGCCTATCCCCTCCTAGTTATTCTTCTTCTCCTCTTCTTATTTTCCTACCTAAGCTCTCATTATTACCCTTTCTCTCCCACCATCCACCCCTTTCTTTGGAAATGGCGACGCTCGAGTGTTGCCTCTGGTGTTGCTAGCGTCTATAGGCTACGGTAACCACCTACCACCAGGTGGGCCGTATACTTGTTTGCCACCCACGTGGTATAAAAACAAACTCACTTTTGCATTTATAATATTAAAGTAAGGATTGTCTGTAGATTTCATACTCACCAATAAATAAATAATTAATGTTAATGAGCTTTTTCCTAAAACCAAAAAATCTCAGTAGCAGCCCGGAGTTTGGAATTGTGCCCGGTAGACGTCAATAGGCTCGCCCCCTATTACGTGGGACTTAAACATAGCTGGCGAATCGTGGGTGTGTAATACACCTCTGCCTACCCCTTCGGAGAATACAGGCGTGATGCTATGTTTTTTTTGTTCAAATTCACTACTATAATTTGTATCCAAAATACAATCAAATAACACTTACAAAGTGTGGTTCCATTTCGTAAACAAAAACACATTATCTAGAAAATTAACTGACGGGGTGTACAAATCAAGTTGCGGTTCGATGGTCTAGGCAAAAAGGCTTGGTTTCCGTCCAACGCCAGCTGAACGATTAATGTTTTTTTACTTCGATGTAGGTATATCGGAGTTAACTTAGTATTATGTGTACTTTGTAAATGTTTAATTATTTAATTTACTGACTACTCTACTACCTATCAGAGATACGATTGATCGAACTAAGTAAAAAAAACAGTAAACACAAAGTGAAAAATGTGAAATCGAAAATAACAGTCACGAGCAGGATTTAAACCTGCATCTCCTGGATACCGTCCAGATGCTTTGCCAATTCAGCCGTCGTGACAATTGCTCCTGACTGCTAATTTCGATAACACATTCATACTGTCGGCGGTGTCGCTTGACATCGCCAACGCATTCAATAGTCTGCCATTCAGCTGCATCAGGGAGGCACTCCGATATCACAGGGTGCCTGCATACCTGGGGCGGCTAGTGGCGGTCTATCTTGAGGGCCGCAGCGTTCTTTAAGAGAGCCGCATAGGGGACATTGTGAGGAGACCCATGTCGTGCGGTGTTCCGCAGGGTTCGGTTCTAGGGCCGCTCCTGTGGGACATCGTTTACGACTGGGTGCTACGCTGTCGGCTCCCCCCCGGGCTAGCGATTATCTGCTATGCGGATGACACGCTGGTCGTGGCCCAGGGTGGAAACTTCGAGGAAGCGGCGTTCCTGGCCACCTTAGGGACGTCGGAGGTGGTCAGGAGGAACGGGGCGCTGGGGCTTAGGGTGGCCCTGGACAAGTCGGAGGCCCTACTTTTACATGGGCCCCAACGTCGGCCACCTGCTGGCACCCCGATCACTGTGGATAGGGTCCAAATTGGGGTGTATGCCTGAATTAAGTATCTGGGCCTGGTGTTGGACGGGTGGTGGCGCTTTCACGAACACTTCCATCAACTGTCCCCGAGGCTCGTTGGTGCGACGTCCGCGCTTACACGGCTTATGCCGAATATGGGTGGACCTAACAATGCGTGCCGACGGCTTTACGCGGGGGTGGTCCGGTCGATGGCGCTGTACGTGGCGCACCTGCGCAGGCAGAGTCCCTGGACGCACTGAACAAGGCTCTTTTGTGGAGGCCACAGAGAGTCGTCGCGTTCAGGGTCATACGTGGATACCGCACGGTGTCGACGGAGGCGACCTGCGCGTTGGCCGGAACCCCTACGTGGGACTTGGGGCCGGGGGTGCTAGCCGAGGTGTATCGGTGGGTGTCGCAAGAGCGGGAGGAGAGTGGTCTTCCCCCACCCAGTGTGGTGGCTAGATGGCAGGGTGACGCCCGCCGAGCTGCCATGGCCAGCTGGGGGGCGCGGCTGGAGACGCCCCGGGCCGGTCTTCGGACCGTAGGGGTGCTCCAGCCGGTGCTGGAAGAGTGGGCGGGGTGACGGCACGGAATCCTTACCTTTCGACTGGTGCAGGTGCTGTCGGGGCACGGTTGCTTCGGCAGATATCTGCACATAGTCGCAAGGAGGGAAGCGACTCCGGGCTGTCACCATTGCAGCGATGCCTGACACCGACAGGAATTGGGCCGCGGTCGCTGCCTTCTGCGAGGAGGTCATCTCGCAGAAGTGAAGGAATGAAATATAGTTCCGGTGGCCCGCCAATAAAGGCGGAGAGATGGCACACGGCAGGTTTCTTTAGTGGGGTGAAGGCCCCACACTACCCTATTCGTTGCCCCGAACGAGTGTGGGGAACATTCTTTCCCGCCTTAACAAAAAAAAAGGTTGCTTCTTAGAAATTTTCTTTTTACAAAAAATCTCAATATCTAACACTGCCAGATCCGGAGATCGAACCAGAGACCTCATGATCAGCAGTCAGTCACACCACCGAAGCGGTTATTACCCACTAAATAAACCAGCTGTATGCCGCGACTTCGGTTCTATTGGCGGACCACTGGAACTATGTGACATTACTTCAGTCATTCAGTGGCCCGCCGACGGTTTACCCTTTCGGGTACCCTCTATGAGCGACGCTACCGCACACTGGAACGTCACAACTTCGCGGGAAGCCTTGCGGGTAGCGGACATTCCTCAGTCCATCCGTTTCGGAGACGAACAGCCAGACAGGCAAACACTTTAAAAAATATTTTGTTATAGCTAATGTATATACTATTCTCATATGCGTTATATATATATGTCGTCGATCATTTAAACTTGATTCACGGACCATCCAATACGTAATTTTCGAATTTTCAAAAATAGGAACAGCAATTAATATCCTAGGATGTTAGTAAGATTGTTCGTTGACTGATTACGGTATGAATATATTTAAAAAAATGATGTTAAAATTAAAACTCGAACACTGTGATTGATGCGCGTTTTTAGAAAGCATGATAATCATTTCACACCGTCTCTGATTTCATCACTTAATAATAGATTTATCATAGACGAGGAAAGTTATATATTGTACGCGCAAACTTCAGTATTGATAATACTAGTATAATCATAGAATAACTAGAGTACTTTTCCAATCGTTAATAAACAATTATAAAATCAATTCCTTAAATTCAGATATTATCGATTAGGTACTAAGCAAATCTATTTATTATAATGAGAATCATATTTTTTTTCTAGTGTCATGGATTCTCCTTGTTTAGATACTCCTTCCTTCCTGTGACTAAGGCAGAAATGTAACACACACTCTTAGTTCGTCAATGTAATATATTACTACATAATATATTATAGTGGTTAACATAATAACTCGATATTATAGTGTCACACGCAAGCCCAAGAGGTTTACGTGCTACAATATCATATTTTTTATTTGGCCTTTTTTTGTACTGATAAATGAATTAAAAAAAAACTTAATTCCAAATGTATTAATGGGCAAGATGGGTTTGATACCTAACTGCCTTACTAATAAACGTTGTATAACCTCTGAATAGTTATTTAGTGTTTTGTCTTTGTCACTAATATGACAGTTTGACGCTGAAAGAACGGAACAAAACACTGAATAACTATTCGGAGCTTATACAATGTTTATTAGTAAGGGGTAAGAGTTTTATACCGGACACAGCCAATAAGGTTATAAATTTATAAAGTTATACCTCGTTTAGTAGTTGAGTACTTAGGTATAACCATGGTATACATGTGTATAACGATGCGCAAAGATGCGTGCAATTACGTTACAAGTGAAAAAATACACTGATCTTTTTATCATAATACCTTAAAAATTACAAGCGTCCATCTAATAAAATTAAAATAGTAACACTAATTTGCTTTTTACATAATATCACGTCGTCGACCCTGAACTAAGGGTTGTATAAAAGGATATATGGGAACAGCGTGTTGGGACATATTGTTCGTGCTTGGGACTACTAGTTTGTTTGCATATTGTTGTTTAGTAACGAAGAAAGTAAACGGTGGAGTTTGTGCATCTGCCAAGTACATTACTTATACCCATAGATATAGTAAATATGTTATACTATATCGTTTACGTTATACTATATCTATAACTTATACAATTACATGAAATCTCTTTGACAAACAAAGAAGAAAAAGAAGAGATAAAGCGTTCTCAATTTTTACTGGATCCGATTCAAAATTACGAATATACTCTATTAATAATTTTATTATTATGTTTATTATTTTGCCGAAGTACTATGTGAATGGTCACTATTAATTAAAATATGATCACTAATAAGAGCAAATGTCACTAAAATAACACTGTCTTTAAACAACAAGTCAATTGTCGTGCATTAGTCTCGCAAAAACTCCAAAACGATGGACGGTTTATGATAAAAAAATGTGTGTTATTGAGTGGAAGGTTTAGGTCCACAATGGGATCTGGTATGTGGAGCTGGGCTTCATGAATTCCTTTTTTAAAGTTCGGGTCAAACAACGTATGCTGAGTCTACTAATGTATAGTAATTAAATAATACAATAACAGGTTTTGTAATCCAAGAATATATAATTATAAGCCTCTGCCAGCGGCTCCGCCGCATCCAAAAGCTAATTTTTGGGTATAACCTAGATCCCAGACCCCTCAGATTCTCGTTGTAGTAGATGGATAAAATATTAACAGTTTTAATTATAATCAAGAGCTATCAAAAAAAACAACTCATCAAAATCCGCTCAGTAGTTTTTGCGCCAATCCTGAACAAACAAAAAGCTAAAACTTCTAAAAAAATGTTCTGTACAAATTATTTGTAACTTTAGTGCGAGCGGGATTCGAAGCTGCGTACCTTCCAATCCGAGGAATTTGTTCTTTAAAATAGTTCTGTGAGACACCTAACTAGCCTAATATATTAATTACTAATCTTAAATGTACAGGCATAGCTCTGTTGCAGCTTTATAATAGCTTAATAAACATTGCTTCCTTTTTGTAGTAATCATTATAAATTTAAAGATAATTAGTAACTAGAATGAAAGATATATTATGTGAATCAATGCAGAGTTTTATACTGTGTTTAGAACGATCTGATGATTCGGTTCATTTGCATGTATCAGTTCGTATTGAACTATAAAAATGTTATTTAGAAAGAATTCTGCTACTGAAACTATGTAGAATAAAGGAGGATTTTGTAGTAGATTTATGTGTGAATTCAACAAAATACGATATTATTAGAAGATAGTAGGGTGTCTGCATGGCCAGCCATATACTGGGATCTTGTTAGTTCTCTTATGTATTATACGGGCCTTGTGGCGTAATCGGTAGTGTAACTGACTTCCGTGCACAAGGTCATGGGTTCGATTCCCACCCAGGACAAGTATTTGTGTGATGAACCCCGATATTTGTACTACGTCTGGGTGTTTTCTATCTAGTATATGTATGTATTTACAAAAAAAAGTAATATATGTATTATATCCGTAATCTGTAGCCCGAGCACGAAATACTTGCGAAAAAGTATTCGTATCGTCATCGAAAACAATAAAATTTGTATGAGAATTGTGCAGCGCCCCCTATCGTGCGTAAAATGAACTTATTTTGCTACGAATGATTTCGTATCGCGAACTTTGATTTGACGTACGGTATCGAGCGCTGTCGAAACTTTTTTCACTTAGAAATTGTCGGTGAGAAAAGATTCGAAACATATTAAATCTTAGGCTTTTGAGTATGTAATGTTTTAAAATTACTAAACTTCGAAAGCCAATTAATCCCACAGTAATATATGATGATGAAAAAGTAGATATAGATGATAGATATAATAAAATAAATTTGTATAAAAATATGCCGTTCGTACCTACCTAGTAATAGCAATGTTCACATAACAAAACGGACTATTTTGGAAGTAGCTTATTTGTCGATAATATACCTAGATGAATGCAACCTTGCATATTCCTATTACTCTCACATATTTTACCATAGGGCATTATAAAGGGAACTTTATAATTACCTACGAATAATATACACTTTAGTGTTCATAAAGGTGTAACTAAATAATTAAAATAGATGATTTGTCAACTAATAAAAATAATAATCAATATAAAAAATTTTATAATGAGCCAGCATATACATTCTGTTCTCATTTTAACTATAATACAATAAAATGCATAAAATTAAAATACGGCATAAGAATACCTACCGTCACTGTCACTCAGAAAACATAAACAAACAAGCTTGCCTTCGACAATGTCATGTGTAGTTGTTCGAAAACATAAACAAACAAGCTTGCCTTTGACAATGTCATGTGTAGTTGTTCGAAAACATAAACAAACAAGCTTGCCTTCGACAATGTCATGTGTAGTTGTTCGAAAACATAAACAAACAAGCTTGCCTTCGACAATGTCATGTGTAGTTGTTCGAAAACATAAACAAACAAGCTTGCCTTCGACAATGTCATGTGTAGTTGTTCGAAAACATAAACAAACAAGCTTGCCTTCGACAATGTCATGTGTAGTTGTTAGAAAACATAAACAAACAAGCTTGCCTTCGACAATGTCATGTGTAGTTGTTCGAAAACATAAACAAACAAGCTTGCCTTCAACAATGTCATGTGTAGTTATTCGAAAACCATACAATATTTGTTATATTATCGTGGACTCGATACCTTTACGATACGAATTCGATAGTTTTTCGTGCTTGGGCCTCAGGTACACGCTTGTGCTAACAAGCGTTCAACTTAGTTTGGGACCAGAGGGCGTTGTGTGAAATGTCGATGAATATTTATTTATTATTATTTATTTATTATAAAATCATACATAATAATCTTGAACGTGTGGTGACGGACTAAGAACACAAGTGTCACCACCCCATTCTTTCCCACGGATATCGTACAAGGCGACTAAGGAAAGTAAGCAATTATCATCCATGGTATTACTGGTGGTAGGGCTGGGTGCCAAGTGGCAGTACTCACTTACTATCGGGCCCGAGCGGTTTGGTACCACCATCTCCCGTGTGACCGACATTTCATTTAAACAACAAATAATTTTACAAATTTCAAACGCAAAAACATATCTAAAGAAGGCGGCTCACTGAAGATTTTCACTTTTTTTTTATAATATACAAAAATGCACGTGGCGCTTATCATTGTGCGAATTAAGACATATACATTTCTTCTCTTTGTCATAATATGTTGAAATAACACAGTAAGCGACCTTACTATTTATTAACTTTGTCAAAAAAATAAAAAAGAATAAGCATGTAAGCATCCAATGGATTTTCACAGTTCTTCTTGCGAACAGGTGAATTATAAAATAAATTTATGGTCCTGAAACATAGTTCTAGATTTGTGCTTTTTATAGAACCAATAGGTTAACACCGTGTCGTGTGAGGCCGGCTTTAGGTCCCACCCCTCTCTACCCAAGGGAGTCGTAAGAGCCGACTAGAGAATACCGGGGGAGTGGGAAGCAGCACTCCCTCGAGTATTAACAACATCCACTGCGATCGCCAACCCGCCTGCCAAGCCTGGCAATTACGGCATTATCCCCATGATAGGATCGCTCATTGTGGCGTTCTCTTGGGGAGGCCTACGTCCAGCAGTGGACGTTGAAAGGCTGATGGATGGATGGAGGTTAGTATAAACACTGTATTTAAAAGGATACAAACTATTAACCTGTGCCTGAGGAACTAATATAAAATGATTTAATATAAAACCAATCTTGTGATATAAGTATATCATAAGTCGTAACTACAGTAGAGGCCACAGGGCCTGGATTTTGCTAAAATATGGTAGCCCTACTTATAAAGTCAGAACGCTCAAGGTAATAAAAGAACTAAAACAAAAAGAATCTCAAAAACGATAGCAACGAGTTGACAACGAGTTTACTTTAGAAATTGACTGATAGATTTTGCATTTTGTGTGATAAGTACGTGTGATGCCGTTTTATTGGATAAGAATAATATTATTGTGGTGAAGGTTTCGTTTTTTTTATTGCATTTAGTGGCAGACGAGCCACGTCCCATCTGATGGTAAATGGTAACCGTCGCTCATGGACTCAACTATACCGAGAGTATTGTCAAGGCGCTGCTCACCATTTCATTTCATCGATATGAAATGAAAGAATAAACGGCTGTCTCCAGCTACAGCTAAAACGCAACGATGTGCTTCATGGCCGGTCACACGGGAGATGGTGGTACCAACCCGCTCGGGCCCAATATCAAGCGAGAACTCCCACTTTGTACCCAGCCCTACCACCAGTCATGCGATGGATGTTAATTGCTTAGGTATTTCCCTTACTCGCCTCATACGACACCCGTGGGAAAGAATGGGGTGGTGACACTTGTATTCGTTGTGTTTCGTATGGTGAATAAGAGCGCCGGAGGCCCAAACTCCCTCCCTATCCTCTCATTAGTATCCTACCTATCCTCTCCTTAGTATCCTGCCTATCCTCTCCTTAGTATCCTACCTATCCTCTCCTTAGTATTCTACCTATCCTCTCCTTAGTATCCTACCTATCATCTCCTTAGTATCCTACCTATCCTCTCATTAGTATCCTACCTATCCTCTCCTTAGTATCCTACCTATCCTCTCCTTAGTATCCTACCTATCATCTCCTTAGTATCCTACCTATCATCTCCTTATTATCCTACCTATCCTCTCCTTAGTATCCTACCTATCCTCTCCTTAGTATCCTACCTATCCTCTCCTTAGTATCCTACCTATCCTCTCCTTAGTATCCTACTTATCCTCTCATTAGTATCCTACCTATCCTCTCCTTAGTATCCTGCCTATCCTCTCCTTAGTATCCTACCTATCCTCTCCTTAGTATCCTACCTATCCTCTCCTTAGTATCCTACTTATCCTCTCATTAGTATCCTACCTATCCTCTCCTTAGTATCCTACCTATCCTCTCCTTAGTATCCTACCTATCCTCTCCTTAGTATCCTGCCTATCCTCTCCTTAGTATCCTGCCTATCCTCTCCTTAGTATCCTGCCTATCCTCTCCTTAGTATCCTACCTATCCTCTCCTTAGTATCCTACCTATCCTCTCCTTAGTATCCTGCCTATCCTCTCCTTAGTATCCTACTTATCCTCTCCTTAGTATTCTACTTATCCTCTCATTAGTATCCTACCTATCCTCTCCTTAGTATCCTACCTATCCTCTCCTTAGTATCCTACTTATCTTCTCATTAGTATCCTACCTATCCTCTCCTTAGTATCCTACCTATCCTCTCCTTAGTATCCTACCTATCCTCTCATTAGTATCCTACCTATCCTCTCATTAGTATCCTACCTATCCTCTCCTTAGTATCCTACCTATCCTCTCATTAGTATCCTACCTATCCTCTCATTAGTATCCTACCTATCCTCTCCTTAGTATCCTACTTATCCTCTCCTTAGTATCCTACCTATCCTCTCATTAGTATCCTACCTATCCTCTCATTAGTATCCTACCTATCCTCTCCTTAGTATCCTACCTATCCTCTCATTAGTATCCTACCTATCCTCTCATTAGTATCCTACCTATCCTCTCCTTAGTATCCTACTTATCCTCTCATTAGTATCCTACCTATCCTCTCCTTAGTATCCTACCTACCCTCTCCTTAGTATCCTACTTATCCTCTCATTAGTATCCTACCTATCCTCTCCTTAGTATCCTACCTATCCTCTCCTTAGTATCCTACCTATCCTCTCCTTAGTATCCTGCCTATCCTCTCCTTAGTATCCTAACTATCCTCTCCTTAGTATACTGCCTATTCTCTCATTAGTATCCTACCTATCCTCTCCTTAGTATCCTACCTATCATCTCCTTAGTATTCTACTTATCCTCTCCTTAGTATCCTATCTATCCTCTCCTTAGTATCCTACCTATCCTCTCCTTAGTATCCTACTTATCTTCTCATTAGTATCCTACCTATCCTCTCCTTAGTATCCTGCCTATTATCTCATTAGTATCCTACCTATCCTCTCCTTAGTATCCTACCTATCATCTCCTTAGTATTCTACTTATCCTCTCCTTAGTATCCTATCTATCCTCTCCTTAGTATCCTACTTATCCTCTCCTTAGTATCTTACCTATCCTCTCCTTAGTATCCTACTTATCCTCTCCTTAGTATTCTACTTATCCTCTCATTAGTATCCTACCTATCCTCTCCTTAGTATCCTACCTATCCTCTCCTTAGTATCCTACTTATCTTCTCATTAGTATCCTACCTATCCTCTCCTTAGTATCCTACCTATCCTCTCCTTAGTATCCTACCTATCCTCTCATTAGTATCCTACCTATCCTCTCATTAGTATCCTACCTATCCTCTCCTTAGTATCCTACTTATCCTCTCCTTAGTATCCTACCTATCCTCTCATTAGTATTCTACTTATCCTCTCATTAGTATCCTACCTATCCTCTCCTTAGTATTCTACTTATCCTCTCATTAGTATCCTACCTATCCTCTCCTTAGTATCCTACCTATCCTCTCCTTAGTATCCTACTTATCTTCTCATTAGTATCCTACCTATCCTCTCCTTAGTATCCTACCTATCCTCTCCTTAGTATCCTGCCTATCCTCTCCTTAGTATCCTACCTATCCTCTCATTAGTATCCTACCTATCCTCTCCTTAGTATCCTACTTATCCTCTCCTTAGTATCCTACTTATCCTCTCATTAGTATCCTACCTATCCACTCCTTAGTATCCTACCTATCCTCTCCTTAGTATCCTACTTATCTTCTCATTAGTATCCTACCTATCCACTCCTTAGTATCCTACCTATCCTCTCCTTAGTATCCTACTTATCTTCTCATTAGTATCCTACCTATCCACTCCTTAGTATCCTACCTATCCTCTCCTTAGTATCCTACCTATCCTCTCATTAGTATCCTACCTATCCTCTCATTAGTATCCTACCTATCCTCTCCTTAGTATCCTACCTATCCTCTCATTAGTATCCTACCTATCCTCTCATTAGTATCCTACCTATCCTCTCCTTAGTATCCTACTTATCCTCTCCTTAGTATCCTACCTATCCTCTCATTAGTATCCTACCTATCCTCTCATTAGTATCCTACCTATCCTCTCCTTAGTATCCTACCTATCATCTCCTTAGTATTCTACTTATCCTCTCCTTAGTATCCTATCTATCCTCTCCTTAGTATCCTACTTATCCTCTCCTTAGTATCTTACCTATCCTCTCCTTAGTATCCTACTTATCCTCTCCTTAGTATTCTACTTATCCTCTCATTAGTATCCTACCTATCCTCTCCTTAGTATCCTACCTATCCTCTCCTTAGTATCCTACTTATCTTCTCATTAGTATCCTACCTATCCTCTCCTTAGTATCCTACCTATCCTCTCCTTAGTATCCTACCTATCCTCTCATTAGTATCCTACCTATCCTCTCATTAGTATCCTACCTATCCTCTCCTTAGTATCCTACTTATCCTCTCCTTAGTATCCTACCTATCCTCTCATTAGTATTCTACTTATCCTCTCATTAGTATCCTACCTATCCTCTCCTTAGTATTCTACTTATCCTCTCATTAGTATCCTACCTATCCTCTCCTTAGTATCCTACCTATCCTCTCCTTAGTATCCTACTTATCTTCTCATTAGTATCCTACCTATCCTCTCCTTAGTATCCTACCTATCCTCTCCTTAGTATCCTGCCTATCCTCTCCTTAGTATCCTACCTATCCTCTCATTAGTATCCTACCTATCCTCTCCTTAGTATCCTACTTATCCTCTCCTTAGTATCCTACTTATCCTCTCATTAGTATCCTACCTATCCACTCCTTAGTATCCTACCTATCCTCTCCTTAGTATCCTACTTATCTTCTCATTAGTATCCTACCTATCCACTCCTTAGTATCCTACCTATCCTCTCCTTAGTATCCTACTTATCTTCTCATTAGTATCCTACCTATCCACTCCTTAGTATCCTACCTATCCTCTCCTTAGTATCCTACCTATCCTCTCATTAGTATCCTACCTATCCTCTCATTAGTATCCTACCTATCCTCTCCTTAGTATCCTACCTATCCTCTCATTAGTATCCTACCTATCCTCTCCTTAGTATCCTACCTATCATCTCCTTAGTATTCTACTTATCCTCTCCTTAGTATCCTATCTATCCTCTCCTTAGTATCCTACTTATCCTCTCCTTAGTATCTTACCTATCCTCTCCTTAGTATCCTACTTATCCTCTCCTTAGTATTCTACTTATCCTCTCATTAGTATCCTACCTATCCTCTCCTTAGTATCCTACCTATCCTCTCCTTAGTATCCTACTTATCTTCTCATTAGTATCCTACCTATCCTCTCCTTAGTATCCTACCTATCCTCTCCTTAGTATCCTACCTATCCTCTCATTAGTATCCTACCTATCCTCTCATTAGTATCCTACCTATCCTCTCCTTAGTATCCTACTTATCCTCTCCTTAGTATCCTACCTATCCTCTCATTAGTATTCTACTTATCCTCTCATTAGTATCCTACCTATCCTCTCCTTAGTATTCTACTTATCCTCTCATTAGTATCCTACCTATCCTCTCCTTAGTATCCTACCTATCCTCTCCTTAGTATCCTACTTATCTTCTCATTAGTATCCTACCTATCCTCTCCTTAGTATCCTACCTATCCTCTCCTTAGTATCCTGCCTATCCTCTCCTTAGTATCCTACCTATCCTCTCATTAGTATCCTACCTATCCTCTCCTTAGTATCCTACTTATCCTCTCCTTAGTATCCTACTTATCCTCTCATTAGTATCCTACCTATCCACTCCTTAGTATCCTACCTATCCTCTCCTTAGTATCCTACTTATCTTCTCATTAGTATCCTACCTATCCACTCCTTAGTATCCTACCTATCCTCTCCTTAGTATCCTACTTATCTTCTCATTAGTATCCTACCTATCCACTCCTTAGTATCCTACCTATCCTCTCCTTAGTATCCTACCTATCCTCTCATTAGTATCCTACCTATCCTCTCATTAGTATCCTACCTATCCTCTCCTTAGTATCCTACCTATCCTCTCATTAGTATCCTACCTATCCTCTCATTAGTATCCTACCTATCCTCTCCTTAGTATCCTACTTATCCTCTCCTTAGTATCCTACCTATCCTCTCATTAGTATCCTACCTATCCTCTCATTAGTATCCTACCTATCCTCTCCTTAGTATCCTACCTATCCTCTCATTAGTATCCTACCTATCCTCTCATTAGTATCCTACCTATCCTCTCCTTAGTATCCTACTTATCCTCTCATTAGTATCCTACCTATCCTCTCCTTAGTATCCTACTTATCCTCTCCTTAGTATCCTACCTATCCTCTCATTAGTATTATTATTATCTCTTTATTTACATTATATCTTACAACTAAATACAATTTTAAATATTTATAATAATATTTATGCTAATATTTATGCACCTTCCTGAAGTCTTGTTTGGGGCATTGGAGGACAGCTCTTTGCTATCCAGTATGTCGGCAGACCCCGGATTGTCATGGTGAGCTTGTATGGATTGAGCGGGGTATATTTCAGGGTGACAGTCTGAGTATTCTACCTATCATCTCCTTAGTATCCTACCTATCATCTCCTTATTATCCTACCTATCCTCTCCTTAGTATCCTACCTATCCTCTCCTAAGTATCCTACCTATCCTCTCATTAGTATCCTACCTATCCTCTCATTAGTATCCTACCTATCCTCTCCTTAGTATCCTACTTATCCTCTCATTAGTATCCTACCTATCCTCTCCTTAGTATCCTACCTATCCTCTCCTTAGTATCCTACCTATCCTCTCCTTAGTATCCTGCCTATCCTCTCCTTAGTATCCTACCTATCCTCTCCTTAGTATCCTACCTATCCTCTCCTTAGTATCCTACTTATCCTCTCATTAGTATCCTACCTATCCTCTCCTTAGTATCCTACCTATCCTCTCCTTAGTATCCTACTTATCCTCTCATTAGTATCCTACCTATCTTCTCCTTAGTATCCTACCTATCCTCGCATTAGTATCCTACCTATCCTCTCCTTAGTATCCTACCTATCCTCTCATTAGTATCCTACCTATCCTCTCCTTAGTATCCTACCTATCCTCTCCCTATTATTCTTCCTATCCATCTCCTATTATATACAGCCGGTTTTAGCCTCCCTCCGCATTAGAAGCTTTCACATAAAAAAAAAGCGTGTTGATATTATTAAGCATTCCAAAACCGCAAATAGAACACCCCACATTAATTACCATTCTTAATGCTCCTAACGCCTATAATATACTCGTTACATATGCCCGAGAATTTTCACTCGCTCTCATACACCGTGTTCTGGTTCAAGCCGTTACTGTTTCCGTACTTAAGGCAGGTACTCTTATTACTTAGGGTTAACTCTTGATCTTAACAAAGGACATTATGCAGTGACCCTCCGACATACACTTCACAATATTGCTGCCCAATATTGTAACCAAATCCCGAGAATATTAAGATTGGTGGAATTACATTCCTCTCTGAATTTGCTTTTGGATATTTGTTGTGAGCATATAAAGAATTTGTTGGATAACAACATATGCATTTATATATATATATATATATATATATAATTCTATTGTACGTGTGTATGTCACTGAACTCCTCCTAAATGGCTGGACCGATTTGAATGAATTTGTATGCGTTTGGGTGGCACCCTGGATGGTTTAGATTCACATTTGGACAAGGTAGATGGCGCCACGATGGGATTTCAGGATTTATTTCTTCAATTTTTTCTAATGTTGAAAGATATACCAATCTAACGAATCCAAACGAAACGCCAATGTTTGGACAGGACAACGTCTGTTGGGTCCACTACTACATATATAATTATATACCTAGTCGATATAAAATGGTCTCATTATTATCGATCTTCTTCGTGAGTAGTGATAATATATAATCTGAAGGCCCAACCCCCTCCTTATTATTCTACGTTTATAAACTGCGGGCCTCGTGGCGTGGTCGGTAGTGTAACCGACTTCCGTGCACGAGGTCGTGGGTTCGATTCCCACTCAGGACAATTATTTGTGTGATGAACACAGATAATTGTACTGCGTCTGGGTGTTTTCTATCTATGATATGTAAGTAGGTATTTACAAAAAAAAAGTAGTATATGTATTATATCCGAAATCTGGTACCCATAGCACAAGCGTTAAGCTTAGTTTGGGACCAGAGGACGTTGTGTGAAAATGTCCGTGAATATTTATTAAAACTACGGTAACCGCGTACCATCTTACTGAATGTGTGGACTTATGCTTGTTTGTCACCTGCGTACCTTGTATAAAAAAAAAAACTACGAGCAGTATAACATTCAGTTGATGTGCGTCTGCCTGTTTACACACTTACTTTTTCTAAATAACAAGATTAAATTATTGAGATATTTTTATATATATTTTTAGCATTTGACATGCTTAGCAATATACATTAAACACAAAGTGAAAAATGTGAAATCTAAAATAACAGTTACGAGCAGGATTTGAACCTGCATCGCCTGGATACCGTCCAGATGCTTTAAAACAAGATTAAATTTCAAAACAGAATTGTGTGCCGTTTTGATGTTTTCCCAAGTAACCTTTGTCCGTAGCTTCACCGCACGCAAAAGCTAGTTTTTAGGTTACATCTCAGGTTTCCGATATAGGAACAGGATAAAATGTTCATATACAAATTCTTATGTCTAATCAAGAACTATCAAATAAAGAAAATGTTTATGTCATGTAACAGACAAACAGACAAAATCTCTATTTTTTTGTGTTCAGATACGCCTACAAAGCTTAATAGAGTTTGTCTCAAATATTATCCTACTTATTACACACGCAAAAGTCTGTAAAATGTTTGCATGTTTATGTTTCAATCATGCCTAAACGCAATTCGGTAGGTAGATAAATATAAAACAATAATTAACATATAAGATTTAATTCCATTCCTAATTCCATAGACCCAATTTTGAAGGCCAAAAGAAGTCGCGGGTAGAAGCTAGCATACAAATAAATTATAGTAATGGTATGGTTTGTTTTAATAATCCCTTTTTATCACTCTGTGGACACAGGTATCCTCAGATCAGGTCACAATTTAGGTATAAATTTAGAATTCTGCCTGCTTTCTGACTTCGTCCCCGTGGATATTATTTAACCAAAAATAGCTATCCCATATTGCACGCCTCATAAGCGAAGCGTTGAGGTGTGTTCTACTCCCGGTTGATACGGCACAGCTGATTTTTCAAACTTAAAATGTCTCTATTTATCATATATTGCACTTGTAAAATAATATCTACACACAGATATAAAGAACAAACACTATTTTTAACACTCATGATATTTTTGATGTCATTTTTGTTATTTAAACTATGTAGTTAAAAAACTGTTTGAAAAAATCTGGCTTGGACGTCCGTGAGTTGTAGGTAATGTATGTTAACACGATAACGACCAAAATACTTTACTAATCGAGTCTTTTTTTTTCGTTTACGAATTATTATGACTAGGAATAGCCCTATTACTTTTCACGTTCTGATTCGATGTGGTTTAATTGTTATTAAATAAACAAATAAATACTGAATATTTACGGCATTTACGCTTGAAGCGAAACACTACACTAAAACCAGCGCCTTTCATGAGAACTACCTACCCTTTTACGTACGCATAGCCATCGGTGGTTTTACTGTCGTATATCGTCAACAGAAACAGAACGCCGTTCACCCGGCCGGTACATTGTTTTTTGTTAAAAGAAAGTTTTTACCTTTGCTTGACGAACTGATGATACTTGTCAAGTATAATAACTATTTTATCCATAACAATAATTAAAAACACTAAACACACGTATATAATAACACACCAACGTTATAAAACACGAAAAAAACATATTTTACATTCCACAATTTTTTTGCGTGGCCTTGGCATCACGGTGTTTTCACTTAGAACAAAGTATAAAAATTATAAGGCAACCAAGTAAGGAAGATAAATGGTTTAGAGATTTCTTGTTGAACTCATTGATTTTTAAATAAGTCGTATAATATTGTCCAAAGTTGCAATTTTCTATTGATAGATGTTAAAACAGAAGGGGAAAGATGTTAGGACACTTGATACGACATGACTCTTTTATAAAAAACATAATTGAAGGCAAGAAGAGGACGTGGAAGACCTAGAAGGACCTACATGGACCAAATAAAAGAAAAAGCTAATGTCATGTCGTATCAAGAAGTCAAAGCGCTTGCTGAAAAGCGAGACGAATGGAAGAAGGTCCACCGACAAGAGCATAGCTCTTAAATAAGAGAGAGAGAGAGAGAGAGAGTGATGCCACTGTTTTAAAGTAAAAGAGATATTGACAAATGCAGCCCTAGATGTCGCAAGTGGCAATTTTTGATGTATTCAGTTGCTGTTGTATATATAGAACCACAATATTGCTTTTTTTTGTAAGGAAACTAGCGATGTTTTTTTGTTTTCTTAAATTAGTTTTGTTTACAGTTTAATAAATTATTCAATTTTACATGTTTATATGTATTATATGCACTTATGCCGGTATATATGTATTGTTGTTCTTACTAATTGCCAGATGGCGCCTTGCAAAATGACAGAGGTAGACCAATATAGAAGTACTTCTTAAAATTTGCGCTAGATGGCGTATAAGACATGAAACCCACATTAGTACTTTTTGAAATTAGCGATATCTATTTGATTTATTGAAAACTACTTAGTAAAACCAATACATTATTAGTTACTTATCAAATAATCAATTTTATTGTGAAAAATGAAGATTATGAGGCGTGCAGTTTTGGATTTTCCAAAGTATTTTTTTTTATTGCATATAATGGTAACCGTCGCTCATGGACTCAACTATACCGAGAGTATTATCAAGCCGCTGCTCACCTTTTCATTTCACAGATATGAAATGAAAAATCTCCTGCTACAGCCATAACGTAACGATGTGCTTCATAGCCGGTCACACGGGAGATGGTGGCACCAACCCGCTCGGGCCAGCTACCAAGTGAGTACTTCCACTTGGTACTCAGCCCTACCACCAGTCAGATCATATAAACCGTTCATTTATGCGGTTAAAAAAGTAGTGTATATACTTTTCTGGACAATATGGATGCTAAATGCTTGATTTTATGCTATTCCGGACAATAATCTATCTATATACCAAATTTAATCCAGGTCCGTTCAGTAATTCTGGCGTGATTGAGTAGCATACACCTATCCAAATAGTTTTTTCATCAATTTAGCAATTATAATATCCGTTTAGTATATTAGTAATAAGTAAGATTATTGGTAACGTTAATTTGTTCTAGTAAATTAAGTAAAATTCCTTAATAATCCTTAGTACGTATGTATTTACTAGCTATGAAGCTGTCCAGACCTATCGTTGAAAGAAAAACGTAAACTTAACGACTTTAATTCGACATTCTCAGTTTATCAGCCGTAAAACGGCTTGTACCCGATTCTTTACGCGATGTGCCACAAAACTGAAACGGCTTTCGCACTGGCCTGTAATGTCACCCCTCTGAAGTGACCGTAAACTGTCATGTATATCCTCCATACGAAGGCTTAATAGCCTACGTCACATACTATTATAATCTGTCCAGTCAGAGAGAATATGGATGAGTTTTGCTTGAGGAAAGATACGTTAGGAGTACTTCTGAAACCATAAAAGTACAAGATAAATCTCGATGTATATTTAAGATGTGACTTTTTAATGATCTTGAAGGAATCTTTTTGAAGAGTTTTTTGTTAGTACAAATGACATGTCGCCGCATTGCATGGCTATTGATTTTAATAAGAAATGGATTTTGAAACTAGATTTGGACTTAGATGATAGACGTCCAAAGCTGATAATCAGGGTTGGACTTAGATGATAGACGTCCAAAGCTGATTATCAGCTTTGGACGTCTATCATCTAAGTCCACCCGTGATCACGAATGCTGTAAAGTATTCGAAACGTCGGGATAGTAGTAAAATTAAGTAAACGCGATAGATTCCGTAAACGAAGTTTTATTTCAAAATGTGTAACATTCGCGTAAATATCAGAAAGTACTATATACGTAATTATATGCCCCAATTAAATTAGCAAAACAAATTATTTGTGAATGAGGAAAAAGAGAACTTTTAGTGCGAGCGGGAATCGAACCTGCGTCCCTTCCAACCTGGGGAAGTGCTCTAAGCCACTGAGCTACCGCACTGAACCTTTCGGCCATACCCAATCTCCTCATCACATCTGTCTTTTACGACCAACGCCACTTATCGGATGCTTAATTTACATGCATTAAACACAAAGTGAAAAATGTGAAATCGAAAATAACAGTCAGGAGCAGGATTTGAACCTGCATCTTCTGGATACCGTCCAGATGCTTACGGTATCCAGAAGATGCAGGTTCAAATCCTGCTCCTGACTGTTATTTTCGATTTCACATTTTTCACTTTGTGTTTAATGTATAGTGCTAAGCATGTCAAATGCTAAAAATATATATAAAAAATATCTAAATATTATATGCATTAATCCAATATAAGTAGTAAGTTTAATTTTGCAATTAAAATTCATACTATTTGCGCGATTTTTTAAATATTTTGATCTGTACAAATGTGAATGAGGAAATAATTTGTACTTAGCTGAGCATGTCAAGTGCTGAAATAGGTACAGATTAAAATGTTAGCAAAACAATTCATGACCCTCATTCAAGTACCAGCACCTCATTATTCCCACGGGTGTAGTACGAAAGGGAAGTAACCAATTATCATCCATTGCATTACTGCTTGTAGAGTTGTGTGCCAAGTGGCAAAACTTACTTGTTGTCAGACCCGAGCGACAGTTTTATTAGTATCACCGAGTCAACGGTAACCACTCGCCATGAGGTGGGCCGTGGTTCTGTCTTAAAAAAACTTTCATGGACTTCATAGTGCCAAGGGCAAAGTTCTTAAATTAAATATTATGATACCAATTAGCCGTTTGTGTTAGAACACAAAAGAGGTTTCTTATCAGCACCAGTTATTGAATAAGAAAATTGGTAAGATTTGCAAGACTTTGATTCTACCGCTCAGAAACGTGATTCTAGAACTATTATGGTCCTACTTAAAACGAGGTTTGAAAAGAGCATTCTATTCATGGTGGTTGGTAATATGGTTATGTCATTGGTGTTGTCAACGTCCAAGAGCGTCTATTTATTTACCAATTAGGCCGTTTGCTTGTCTGCAACAATTAAACATAAAAAAAACCGTCACAACGCAAACAAGAAAAGAAATACCACTATAATGAACAGAGGATATACGACGAAGAAAACAGTTGATAATATACCAGCTCGTGACCAATGAAAAGAGAGTACTTTAATTTGGTAAGTACCACCACGTAGTGAGGTTCACGGATTAAAACTGCGACAGTCAATGTCTGTGAAATATGATAACAGAGTATGGAAAATACTCAACATTTTTTGTGTGACGGTTTGTATCATTCGTTTTGGTATTATCGATGATGTGGTCCAAGTTATAAGAGATGAATTCTTCACACCCACTATCAATCGACTGGAATACACTGATCGTGCTAAATTTATTTTAAACTGCTATACACAACTTCCGCGTAGTTATTTAATTTTTTTGTGCAGTACCCTAATTATTTTTCCAAAATAAAATTAGTCTTAGTTACTACATAAACGTCAGCTATGCCAGTGAAAGTCCCAACAAATACATAGACATACGTACAAAAACTTTAACAAGTTATTTGTTATACTTTTATATGCATTTAGTAAAAAGATGTACCTAATTTAGGCATTATAATCAGACACTTCAATTTTATTTATTGGTAAAGATTGTTTCTAGATTTCGTTCGTTTCGAATAAATTTTATAGGCTTTCGCCTTGATCATAGCAGTAATGACTTAGTGGTAATACCAGGAACTGCAAAAATAAAGCTGTTAGGTCCCCCAGTTTGATGTCGAGACCTCGCAAGGTGATGTGTATCACACTATCATTTTGTCAAATTTACATGTATTTTTGTTGACAAATGATCACTGTTTGGTTTACCCGCAATAAGCCATCGTCGTGGACTGTGGCTTATATAATTATTCCTCTCACTACAAGAGAAGACCAGTACTCAACAGCGGAACAGTATTGGGTTGGGAAAAAATAAAAATACCTTAACCACTAAATCAGTCAAAACAAAAAAAAATAAATACGATGTTAGTTATTATAAATTAAATTATATCTGCACAAATCTGTAATAAATACAAAAATAGTATCAAGAAAATTATTGCGTCATTATTGCGCACAGGCCTCCAATAGTAGCCCAGTTAAAAAAGCTTGTGGTGCTCCTTGTGGGGATGATAATGAAACGTCGGTGAGCACTGATTATATTCGTATATTACTTCACATAGTTCTGTGGCTGACTGACCTCCTTACATACTAGCCTGCTTATATACATAAGTGATTGCGACATTATAATATGCAATTCGCAGAATCCCCACAAGCTCAATAACATCGCCCGACCTGGGAATCGAACCCGAGGTATTATTATAAATCAAAAAATTATCAATCAAATAATTTCTCCTTGCTTGTACCATACACCTCAGCTTAAAAATACTACGGCTGGTAGTTTAGCGTCTGTCATATCTCAAAACGTCTACGCTGTCGACTTTACAAATGAAAATCTATGTGGTCTGACTGCAACATAATGTTGGCGAATGGAAGCGGAGTGAAAATATTGTGATATCAACAGTTCTTGTATCGATTTTGTTATTGCTTATTCGATGAACCGGTAAAGTTCGTATCACTTACAATTTTAGTGATTATCAACCCTAATCAATCTGCATCGTCTAAGATTTAAATTTAGATAGGTTATTATATGAAACTTGCTTGTTATTCAAATGAATTAGAAAGACGGGAATATCATTATTCCGCGATTCCCAAATAAAATGAACAATTTAAATTAACAAAGAGTCGGACGTGATTTTTCTTGGTATTTTAAACAATAATCGTCATACCTTCATCAATTTATTATCTAAATTAATCATAAGGAATTGTACATTTTCCCCACGCTCCGTCCATTATCGAGAACTGTGAAAATGCGTTCGTCAATTTTAGAGTTTGTTGTGTACAGACAGACAGGAGGCTTTGTTTTGTCGCTGCTTATAACTTCATATTACAAATTTTAAATGAAAGCATGGACTGCTATCTCCCATAAAAACCAAAATAGATGAAGAATAGACTAGATGATCTTTAGGTAGGTATTTAACCGCGAAGATGTAACGTTCCGTGTGCGGAAGCATCGCTCAGTGGAGGGTATCCGAAAGGGTAAGCCGATGGTGGACCATTGAAGTAATGTCACACAGCTTCAGTAATCCGACAATACGGTAGGAGAAATGGCACATGGCGGGTTTAAGTGGGTGAGGGCCCCACACTAATCTGTACGACGGCGTGAGCTTAAAAAAAATTGGTATTTAGTTAAACTACTACAAAGCGAACATATTAAAGATACTTGAACATTAGTACCTACATTGTTAAAATATATTCAGCCTTAGTAAAATAATGAAATAGGTAAAACTGCAAATTAAAATCCACCTTTATTTTTTCCCAAATTAGCTAAGTGCAAGTTAGCAGAAACCACTGAAATTAATATACTCCTAAGGCTATCAAGGTGAGGTTGCCAACCGTTGGTATTATAATATAAAATGAGATATATATGTTGTCCAGAGCATTGCTGACTAACATAATCATTACCGTATGTCACTAAAATAATGTCTATATTTTTTATTAGGTAACAAAGAATGTAGATATTATACCGCTATATTAATTGTATTATTAGTATAGATCAAGCCTTTATTGAAGACTAGCCTTTGGCCAGATCTAGAAGCAATTTAAATACAAGAACAATAACAGTTTATAAGTCTAAGCAAGAGCTATCAAAAAGAAAAGCGTCATCGAAATTCGTTCAGTAGTTTTCCGTGATATGCGAACAAACAAAAAACAAAAAAAAATGTTTTTGGTACAGAAACACCCATATAGCTAAGTATAGTAATTTTTATGTATGCAAGAATATAGTGTTTAGGCACTCTGTTCTCTCTGCTTACCCCGCAAGGGAGATGTGGGATGATAAGTAAGTAAGTAATATCACTCTCAAAGATTGACACAATATTTTATTTCATACATAGCACTCTCTTTCCTATTTCTGGGCCGTGTGGGGCCGGCTTTACGATTGTCCCACCCCTCTCTACCCACGGGGGTTGTAAGAGCCAACTGAGGGAATACCGGAGGAGTGGGCAGCAGCACTCCCTCGAGTAATAACAACAGCCACTGCGATCGCCAATCCGCCTGCCAAGCGTGGCGATTACGGCATTATCCCCCATGACGGGACCGCTCGTTGTAGCGTTCTCTTGAGGAGGCCTATGTCCAGCAGTGGACGTTGAAAGGCTGATGGATGGATGGGACTCTCTTTCCTCACTATTCCTTAATTAATCTAAACAATATATAATATTTCTTATTAGCAGACCCGGCCACGAGTTGCTGTAGCACACATAATTTGTCATACATTAATTTTTTGCATTAAAAAAGGAAATAATTGTAATAAAAACTATCTAATCTCTTAAGATAGAACAAATAACAAATTTTGAAAAAAAAATCATTAAGATCGGATTAATAGTTTTGGAGTTCATCGCAGACGTACACAGTGACAGAGAATTTTTATATACTTACTAGATGATCTGGTGAACTTCGTATCACCTACAGTTTAGCGCCATGTTATCAATCATAAGCAATCTACATCGTCTAAGATTTGTATTTTTACTTTTTATTAAATGAAACTTGCTCGTAATTCAAATGAATTAGAACAATTATTTTGTCGTTTGTTAGAGGCAAGACAGTAGGTCCATAATCTAAATCTAAAGAGATGATTCCCATACAAAAATATCAATTTTGAATTTTCCAATCTACAACTGTTTTTATGGATTATCTCTATTTTTTTTCTTTTAAACCATCCCTGCATTAGAGCGAAGAAATCAAAAAAACAATTATTCAAATCGGTCAAGTCATTTTCGAGTTTTAGAGAGACTAACGAACAGCAATAGATTCTTATATATACCATATAGACATAAATATAAAAAATATTGTGACTATAAAAATTGAGATAAAAACAAAAACTATCCTGTCTCTCATGTTGGACCTAGCTGGATACGGTGTGCAAAATTTCAATCGATACATTAGTTTCGGAGTTAATCGCGGGCAAACAACGCGTGACGAAATTTTTATAATTATGTATATATATATATAAAGATTTTGTTTCGCCAATTTTATTGTTTTCTTCCGCAAAGGTCACAACAAGTTATAAACTGCGGTCACAAATCTATTCCTCTAAAACAAGGTCACCGAGATCATTATGAAAGCGACCTTTTTCCGCTACAATCCTTACTAAAACTGTTGTGAACCCCTGCATTACTTAGCCTTTCATTGTAATCCTTTTTGTGTTACGTTCAGCGTTATTGCTTACATTTGATAATAGTGTTAAGCGAAATAAAGCCTACATCTTTATTAGGAGTATAATTAGGTATTTATGCATATGGGTTGTAAACATAAAATAGGGTTTTTCCATTTTTTTGAACGGGAGGTTAAGGTGAGGCGGGTAAGGGCGCACGGCAGGGGGTAGGCCCTCCCTGAGTGTCATATTATAATCAAAACTTGGCAGGTCGGTATGGGTGATATATAAATATATATTCACGGACATTTTCACACAACGTCCTCTGGTCCCAAACTAAGCTTAACGCTTGTGCTATGGGTACCAGATTACGGATTTAATACATATATTACTTTTTTTTGTAAATCCATATATATAATAGATAGAAGATACCCAGACGCAGTACAAATATCTGTGTTAATCACTCAAATAATTTTCCTGAGTGGGAATCGAACCCACGACCTCGTGCACGGAAGTCGGTTGAACTACCGACTACGCCACGAGATATTCGATATGATCGAATGAGATATATTAGAACCCCCCTGATGCTTTGCCATATCAACCATCGTGACAATTTCTCTGGAATACGAATTTCGATAACACATTCCTTCTTAATATCTTGGGTGACGAGGAGTATTGTTTATTTGACGGGCCTCGTGGCGTAGTTGGTAGTGTAACCGACTTCTGTGCGCGAGGTCGTGGGTTCGATTCCCATTCAGGACAATTATTTGTGTGATGAACAAAGATATTTGTATTGCGTCTGGGTGTTTTCTATCTATAATATGTATGTATTTAGAAAAAAAAAGTAGTGTATGTATTATATTCGTAATCGGGTACACATAGCACAAGCGTTAAGCTTAGTTTGGGACCAGGTGACGTTTTGTGAAATTGTCCGTGAATATTTATTTATTACAAATTTTCCTTTTGCTGTGGTATATTCTGCATACTTTATGTGAGTCTTGTGACTTTAATAGAAACCAATTTAATTTTCTGAGTTTCTGAGAATGTATGAAAACATAGTAAGAATCATAAATCTATAAATCTACTCGCGTCACTAACATGCTGTTGTGCAAGTTATTTTTTTATTAAACAAGTTTACAAGATCTAAATCATATTCTGGGCACGTACGGGACCCTCCCGAGAGCCCTCGCTTCAGAACTTATCAGTTTCTTGAAATAATAAAAATAGTTACTTCGTTTATCATCCTAACCTTAACAGTTGTTACGAAAGGGAAGGAAAAAGGATAGTAATATATCTACACTAATGTTATAAAGAGGAAAGATTTGTATGTTTGTAACGAATAAACTCAAAGAATACTGGACCGATTTCAAAGGTTCGTTCACCATTACAATACTTCTTTTATTTTTTTTTATTTTCAGGAAACCTTTTATAGGTATCCCCCCGCCAGGGCAGACGGGAAGATTATGTTGGACTCCGGACGCGGTGATTGGCAAGTGGAGATGCCTAGTGCAATGCCACGCCGTATACCGACCAAAACCTGACAGTGTTCCTTTAGACTACCTGTAGCCCAGGGAGGAGGGTCACACTCATCGTATTCCTCATTCCCCCCCGGGCAGGTCGTGGCCGCCGTGCTCCATTACTAGGCGGCCCCGCCTGTTTTGGAGGGCCTAGCCCTCCCTCCTATGAGAGGCGCGCGTGGAACACGGGAGCGCTGCCTTCTCGGGCCTGCTTCTGCTAGAGCAACGGACGGCCCTACGCCCATTGCCCTCAGGCCAGCGCTCATGGGGGCCGGAGATCGTTCAGCGCCCTTCGGCGATCGGTGCGTCTTCTGCGGGTCGGGAGGTTGGTGGTAGCCTCCCGTTCCCTTTCTGCCGCCTCTTTGGCGTAGATCACCTCCTCGCAAAATAAGGCGGCGGACTCCCATGCCGTCTCGCTCCGGACCATGGACAGGACCAAGGTCGGTATCGAGAGCATTCCCACATCTGTTGCCATGATCAGATCACGGCACTGCGTTGCCCACGCTGGGCACTCCACCAACGTATGCAGCGCCGTGTCCTCAGGGCAACCTCCGCAGTGATGGCACTGGGCCGACTTTTCCCTGCCTATTCGACACAGGTACTTTCCGAAGCAACCGTGTCCGGTCAGCACCTGTGTCAGCCGGTATGAAAGGACGCCATGTCGCCTCTCCAGCCATTCTTCCATGATGGGACTTACCGCCACGATCACGGCGTGCCCTGCGCTCGGTCGCACGAGTCGTGCACTCCAGTCCGCCATTAGGATCCGGTGAAGCTCCAGACCGGTGCGCCTCGAGTTCTCGAGGCGCCAGCCGTACTCCCCGCTCCAGCGCCTCCCCGTGCCACCGGTAAAGTGACGCTAGGGCCCTCGCCTCTAGATCCCACGGCGGAGTTCCGGCAAGGAGGCTCGCAGCCTCGTGGCAGACCGTACGGTATCCCCTGATGACCCTGACGGATAACGCTCTCTGCGGTTGGTGCAATATAGATATAGCAGCGTTTCTTCATCCGCCCAACCATTAGAATACTACATTAACCCTGGGTAACATAGGCTATATTTATTACTAGAAAAAAGCTAATATTATAAAGAGAAACGATTTGTATTTTTGTATGTTTGTAACGAATAAACTCAAAAACCTCTAGACCGATTTCAAAAATTCTTTCACCATTACAATGCTGCATTATCCATGGGTAATATAGGCTACATATATTTATTACTAAAAGCAATTAGGGATCCCTAATAAAACTTTAATAATGTTGGTTTATGGATAAAAATATAATATAAGAAAATTATAAATAGTCATTTGAAAAAAAAGCTTATATCCTGCATAAAGATACTTTAGATATTTTTATATATATTTTTAGCATTTTACATGCTCAGCACTATACATTAAGCACAAAGTGAAAAATGTGAAATTGCAAATAACAGTCACGAGCAGGATTTGAACCTGCATCTCCTGGATACCGCCAGATGCTTTGCCAATTTACCCATCGTGACAATTGCTCCTGACTGCTAATTTCGATAACACATTCATACTTAACGTCTTTGGGTGACGCCTGCGCCATCTGTCGGAAGTATTTTCATACATTATACCGACCAGGTAAACTTAATTTTACAAGTAATATTTTACCTAATAATGACGCAAACCCTATGAATATTTAGATATTTTTATATATATTTTTAGCATTTTACATGCTTAGCACTAAACAGCTCACATAGCTCTCGGCTACACCATGGTATACAAATTACTTCCTCGTTGGTAATCATAGACTTTCTTCTCTCAGAGAATAATATATTAATTACTAGCGGTCCGTCCCTGCTTCGCATGGGTGGACGTATATTTTTTAAACATTTTGGGATAAACATAAAATAAAAGTAATTTTTGACACACAAAGTGAGAAATGTGAAATCGAAAAGCATCATCATATGGACGGTATCCAGGAGATGCAGGTTCAAATCCTGCTCGTGACTGTTATTATCGATTTCAGATTTTTCACTTTGTGTTTAAAAATACTTTTATTCTATGTTTATCCCAAAATGTTTAAAAAATATACGTCCACCCATGCGAAGCAGGGACGGACCGCTAGTAATTAATATATTATTCTCTGAGAGAAGAAAGTCTATGATTACCAACGAGGAAGTAATTTGTATACCATGGTGTAGCCGAGAGCCCTAATATAAATCGCACTTTCTCTCAATTGATGAATAGAGCTATGTGACAAACATAGAAAATCCTCCTTTTTGGAAGTTTTTTTTATTGCATGTGGTGGCAGACGAGCCGCGGCCCATCTGATGGTAAATGTTAACCGTCGCTCATGGACTCAACTATACCGAGACTATTGTCAAGCCGCTGCTTACCATTTCATTTCACAGGTATGAAATGAAAGGTTAAATATTGTATAAATATGAAATAGAAATTATAATTTGTGAATAAGGAAAAAGAGTATTTTAGTACGAGCGGGAATCGAACCCATGATGATCCAAGAATGCATGTAAATGCATTGCCGATAGATGGCGTTGGTCGTTAAGACATGTGTGATGAGGAAATTCAGTATTTCTAGAAATGGTACGATAGCTCAATGGATTAGAGCACTTCTCCGGAAAGGAAGGGACGCAGGTTCGAATCCCGCTCGTACTAAAATACTCTTTTTCCTTATTCACAAATTATAATTTGTACTTTAAGAGTAGCTGAGCATGTCAAGTGCTAAAATATAGATCAAAAAATATGAAATGGAAAAAGATAGCCAGCTTCAACCCGCGCCTTCAGAATACTATTCAGATGCTCTAACTGAGCTATCGTAATAGTTATAGTATGAGTGTTTTGGGAATTTCATAGATGTTCAGTGGAGACTAACGGTTTAACGTTAGTTTAGTATCTCTAATGTCTACCAAAACTTGTGTTACTTCAAACTTGGTTTGCGCAACTCTGTATTTAGAAAGTGAAGCCACAATATCAGCGTTAATCTTTAAATTTAATATAAAGTATTGGTGATTTAAGAACAATATTAGTTCATGTGCTTTCACTCACTTCCTTTTAAGGTGACGTTAGCCCTCTACTCGGGAAAGTGCTCTCGCTTACAGTAACTAAGTAATTTTGCGTCAGTTATCTAGAAGTGCCTGAGTCTAATTATTGTCTTTGTGTTATCTATGTTAAAGTGAATAAATATGTGAACATTATTAAACAATTGCGTTTGACATCATTTTTGTCTGTGTGGTCACGAACGAAGAATACAAGTGTCACCAACCCCATTCTCGTGCATAGTCGGTAGGGTAACCGACTTCCGTGCACGAGGTCGTGGGTTCGATTTCCACTCAGGTCAATTATTTGTGTGATGAACATAGATATTTGTACTGCGTCTGGGTGTTTTCTATCTATTATATGTAGGTAAACTGTATAATGATTGGCACTCTAAGCATATTTATGATTGATATATATATATTTTTTGAATTGATAGGTGTTTAAAATGAGCAAGCAAACATTAATAAAGGGTTCTCTGGTATGTATATTTTCATATGAAAATGAATTAATCAATCTAATTAGAGATTTTTAATAGAAAAACAAAAAAAAAACAAAAAAATATTTGAAATTACAGTCATTGGCACCATAAGTACAGTTACTTAGATATTTTTATATATATTTTTAGCATTTGAGCTAAGCATGTCAAATGCTAAAAATATATATAAAAATATCTAAATATTTAAAGGGTTTGCGTCATTATTAGGTAAAATCTTAATTTTAAAATTAAGTTTACCTGGTCGGTATAATGTATGAAAATACTTCCGACAGATGACGCAGGCGTCACCCAAAGACGTTAAGTATGATGTGTTATCGAAATTAGCAGTCAGGAGCAATTGTCAGGATGGCTGAATTGGTAAAGCATCTGGACGGTATCCAGAAGATGCAGGTTCAAATCCTGCTCCTGACTGTTATTTTCGATTTCACATTTTTCACTTTGTGTTTAAAGTACAGTTACTGTTATTAAGTCAGTCATTGGCATCTTATAAAGTAAGATTATAACAGAAAATTGGTCAAAAAAAGCACGTAGCCATTATTTACCTAAAAACTAAGCAATAATCTATGTTACAGTCGTTAATTGATGACCCTTATTAAAAAGTTAAGTTTTAACAGTTCTGCATGGCGCCGGTATATATTTATTTTTTTTAGTGCTGCCAGCTATAATATTATAAAACCTACTTTTTTCTGCAAACAATGTTACTATTGCAGATTATGAAAAAAAGTAGATCAGATGTTTTTTGCTATACCAGTTCTTAATATTTGCATTTAAAATCCAAAGTGCCAATGACTAAGTGGGTTCCAACAATACTATAGTTTACCCTATGTATTTACAAAAAAGTAGTATATGTATTATATCCGTAATCTGGTACCCATAGCACAAGCGTTAAGCTTAGTTTGGGACCAGAGGGCGTTGTGTGAAAAAGGTCCGTGAATATTTATTGATTTATTTCCCACGGGTTTCGTACGAGGCAACTAAGGGAAGTAGCAGTTATTACCCATTGCATTCCTGGTGGGTAGGGCTGGGTAGCAAGTAGGAGTGCTCTCTTGCTATCGGGCCCGAGCGGGCTGGTACCCCCATCTCCAGTGTGACCGGCCATGAAGCACACCTGTGTGTTTTGAATGTACTAGGATATAGACGTAAATTCTTTAATTTCATACCTGAAATGAAATGGTGAGCAGCTTGACAATACTCCCGGTGTAGTTGAGTCCATGAGCGACGTTTTCAAATCCGTTGATTGACCACTTTCGCGAAATTATCTCTACCTAGCTTAACTGTTAGTTTAACCCAGGCTTTGACTAAAATAGAATGGGAATGGAAGTGCCAAGTTGTGTTTTGAGGGCTCCTATAAGGAGTGCCGACGCTGATTTGACTTTAGTCGGCCTGTAGCGGTACGATGTGCGACACGCGTTTCGTTAAAAACATATCTTCGTGTCTCATTCCCTAAAATGAAATAAACCTCTCGGTAGAGAGTACTATATTCTTTGAGATAAACATTATATATAACATCACTGCACTTATATTGATAAAAATCATGTTACTGGAACAAATTGTGTGAAATAGAAAAAAACAATTTTTACTCATTTGTCCTGGCAAGTAGTCAAGCATATGAAGGGGTTTAAAAAAAATAAAAAAAAATTGTCGTTTAATGCTTCTTTAAATTTTGCCCGTTTAATGGCCCCAATCTATAAGTGCAACAACTAATTCTCCATCGAGGGTAGCAGCAGTTTGCATGTTCGCGTGCCAGGCACAAGCGACTACAAAACTCTCTTGTGTTACCGATATAACGTGATCAGTAATTAGAACTATGCAATCGATGACGGAACTTTGGGCCTGTTTGGTAACACTAAACCTTTTTTTTGTTATTCATCAGCCTATCATCGTCCACTGCTGGACATAGGCCTCCAAGAAATGGGGGATAGTGCCGTAATCGCCACGCTTGGCAGGCGGGTTGGCGATCGCAGTTGATGTTGTTAATACTCGAGGGACTGCTACTGCCCACTCTCCCAGTATTCCCTCAGTCGGCTCTTACGACTCCTGTGGGTAGAAAGGGGTGGAAAAATTCTAAACCCGGCCACACACGGCACTTTTTTTTTGTTAAGGCGGGAAAAAATGTTCGTAACCGCACACTCCGTCGTTCGGAGCAACGAACAGGGTAGTGTGGGGCCCTCGCTCACTAAATAAACCCGCCGTGTGCCGTCTCTCCGCCTTTATTGGCGGGCCACTGGAACTGTGTCACATTGCTTCAGTGGTTGGTAGTGCCAAACCTAACAATCTTTACTAATATTGTAAATGCGCAAGTGACTTTATTTATTTGTATGTTACAATTTCACGTCATGACTACTAAAATTGGGCTCTTGTTAACCCGGAAATATGGACGGTTCCTGTGAAACAGCTAATTTAGGATAACGATAATTAACATGCTACTGTCTTATATGGTTGTGATGGACTGAGAATACAAGTGTTACCACCCCATTCTTTCCCACGGGTGTCGTACGAGGCGACTAAGGGAAGTTAGCAATTATCACCGCATTAGGGGTGGTAGGTCTGGGTGCCAAGTGGGAGTACTCACTTGCTATTAAGCCCGAGCGGGTTGGTAGCACATCGGTGTATTTTGGTTGCAGCAACAGATCACCGTTAATTCTTTAATTTCATATCTGTGAAATGAAATGGTGAGCAGCAGCTTGACCATACTCTCGGTATATAATAGCCTTTGTATTTTTTTTGTTATGTTTTAGGTTATATCTCGGGTTCCCGATACAGAAGCGGGATAAAATGTATAGCAGTTTTTAAGTCAAACATATAAATAGGTATTCTAAAAAAAGGTTTTGTATTCAGAGACGACTTAATAGCCTAATATACAATAACTTATGGCCTCCAGAGGGCAGTATATTGAATTTAGTGTAACGGCACATAACCTTTAACCAGCGGATGATCAATCCTCTTCAAAAGATAGGTAGGTACTTACCTTATTTTATCTAACTATGATAGGTTTTTTAGAAGTAAACTTACATACATATGGGTTAAAATCATAATCCTCCTGTTTCGTCGCAGTAATTATATTATGCTAGATTCTTCCCGCGACTCCACCCGCGTAAACTTCAGAATATAAATACGTCACTTTTCAGCACACTTGTTACCTTTATGTACAAATCTTAGATTAATGATATATCTAGATGGAACATCGGCGTTGTAAACGCGTCAAAAAAAATTGGGGTGAACTTTTCACCCCAATGCTGTTAGTATCAATCGTGATGTCACTTGACAAGGTCGTATCCAGGAGCAATAGTGTGTCATTTAAAATGTCAACTTGTGTAATTAAAGTGTGCCGAAACTACAAAAATCGGAAAATGAGCACTAAAGATATCTTTTATTATCGGTTAGTAACATTATTTCATACAATAACTGGCTAAATAAGTCATTTAAATATTCCGATAATAAATTAATTTTAGTTCGTAATTTTTTAAGTGATACCAGTTTATGGACTTCAATTTCCCGCGTAATCTTGCAAAGTTGATGATATTTTAACGATAGAGAGTTATATAAACATTAACTAACATAATTATTAGCGTTTTTAATAGATCCATATAGCTGCACAGACATCATTTTCGGCATTAATTACAATATTACTATTTGTAATATTATTATTTATTTTAATGATGAAGATTGCTTACATTTTTAAATTTATAATCGTCGTGGGTTATAGTAGTATTCTCATTAAAGAAGAGGCTATACATAGTATGTATTTTTTATTATATATTAAGATTATGAGAGTAAATAGAAAGAGATAATTGACTATATACCTACGAAACATTTTGTAGTATAAGAATGTCTTGAATCTATGATAATATAATTTTCCCATAATTTAATACTACTACTGAAACTGGTATCATTAAGCACGCACACAAACACAAATTGTACAAGCGTAATGACAGCTGTCACGCACACTAGCATAATAATTCCCGCCCGATTTTTATGACGTTTATATGAGTGACAGTCCATCTAGATTATATAATTAATCTAAGGTACAAATACCTATCCATAGAGAACTATTCATTTTCCGAGATATAAAGTATACATCTATGTCTATCTATGTCTTTTTCTAGGCTCCTTTTTTTGGAACATATTAACAAATTGACATTTAATTTTTAATCTAATTTAATTTTCATTCATTTACTTTATTATGTGAAATTATCGTGTCCTACAGTATGTAATTGTTAAACCTATCTAATACCTAGTAATGTAGAATGTTAAGAATTTTAATATTTGCATGTTGGACAATAATCCAGCGAAGTCATGTAACAACCAAATATGAATATACCTACCTATATCTTGAATTTGCCATGCTTCAGCTTATTTGCTACGAATTTCATTTCATTTTATTTCAGATTATGCAAATTTCATGATGATTGTTTCAGTAATTACGGCGTGAAAGTATAACAAACAAAAAAGAAATCTCACTTTCGCATTTAATATTAGTAAGGATAAGCTTCAACGATAAATCTACACCATCAAACTGTAGACTGAATTTAACTGTTGCTACTGAATTAAGCTGTTCAATTATACTGTCAACCTGTATTAATCTGTCATGTGCAAATTCCATTTCACACGCAATTTTGGCTCTCGTTGCATACACTCGTACAATGCCGTCGCAATAAAAATAAGCCAATATTAAAAATAAATTCTTTAACGTGAGTAATGAATCCAGTTGAGATTGCACACAGCACAATTCCAGGCATTTTCATGTCTACTGAAGTAATGCAATATAGTTCCAGTGGGCCACTGCCCGGCCGTGAAAATGCCTTTATTTTTTTTGTTAAAGTGGGAAATAATGTACCTAACCACACACCCCGTCGTTCGGGGCAACAAAATAGGGTAGTGTGGCCCTCACCCACTAAATAAACCCGCCGTGTGCCGTCTCTCCGCCTGTATTGGCGGGCCACTGGAACTATGTTACATTACTTCAGTGGTCCGCCGGCGGCTTACCCTTTCGTGTACCATCTGCTGGGCGACGCATTCGCACATGGAGCGTCGCACCTTCGCGGGAGGCCTTGCGCGTGGCGGACGTTCCCTGGTCCATCCACCTGAAACCTTAGCTAGAGTGGCATCAGGCGCATGTGCTCACGCCGACGGTGGTTCGGGTCAGCGGAAGGATCAGCCTCCTTGGCCCTCTCCGCCGCTTCAGTCCTGTGGTTGGCAAGCATCGCTCTGACGACGCTTGGCAGCGAACGGTTCCCCCTATTGCCACGACGAGTTCATGACGCTGCTCGGCCCAAGCTGGGCACGACTCGAGCATGTGCCGCACCGAGTCCTCGACGCAGCCGCAGTATTGACAGCCCGGAATCGCTGCTCTCCTTGCGACTACATATCTGCCGAAGGAACCGTGCCCCGACAGCACCTGCACCAGTCGGAAGTAAGGACTCCGTGCCGTCGCCCTGCCCAGTTCTTGGTGTAACTGACCTAACTTTATTTTATATATTTATGGAAATGTGCCCGGTAGACGGCAATAGGCTCGGCCCCTATTACGTGGCACTTAAACCTAGTTGGCGAACTGTGGGTGCTGTGGCACATATAATTGGCACTTTCATCTACCACTAAATTATCATGTAAAATATCTTCAAAAATATGAGGTAAGTTGATTAAATAAATGTTTTTATTTATTTGGTATAATTAGTATGTTAGCGTACTGAAAATGTAATGACATAATTTGCTTGCAGACAGCGACAGAGCGATCATAAGTGTGAACACGTAACGACAAATTGGGTTAACTAACTGCGTGACTCGCGGTGACGTTGGCGTGTTAGACCCCGAGGACTTGGTGATAAATTAGATCACACAGTTTTTGATATAAAACATTTTCAAAGCAAGATTTAATTCAAAAGGGGAATTGCAAAAATAAGCCAGTATGTTGTAGTAGTTCACTCGTGTGGCTGTGTTAGAGTACTAAAGAGTACTGATTCTGTTGAATATTATTTTTTAGAAATTGTTTATACCGTCTATACAAGTATTTTGATTTATAGTACGGCAATGATGTCTCTCTGTATCTCATTTTCGTTAAGCTCTTCATTATTGAAGGTTTATCCTTATAAACCGGGGAGTTGTTTCGATAATACAAAATCTTTACGCGTTCTGGCGAAGAATATATTATTATGCTTAGAGTGTTCATTTTCCATGTAATTCCTCATATATCTTAATAGTGTTAGAGCCTGGCTTGTCCCAGCATGAATGGGCCGTCTGGATCGGGGAAATACCACCCTCTCACAGCAGATCTGCCTGAAACAACGGTAGGTATTCCTAATGTTGTGTTTCCTATGGTGAGTGAGAGTGCTGGAGGCCCAAACCCCTCTCTATCCCCTCTCTATCCTTATTATCCTTCCTCTCCACTTCCTATATCTTTCCTTGGAGATGGCGACGTCCAAGTGATGCTTCTGGTGTTGCTGGCGTCTATAGGCTACGGCAATCGCTTACTATCATGTGGACCGTATGCTTGTTTGCCTCCACGTTGTATTAAAACAATCATAACTTCCCTAGAGCAGTATCTGCGTGTAATGTGACTGAAATTACTTTGGTTTAATTGTTAAAAAATAAGGTTTATAGAGGATTTTCTTTTATTTATTATAAATGTATGTTATGCTAGCCTTTGCCCGCAGCTCCACCGCGGTAAGACCTAGTTTTAGGTGATATCTCAAGTTTACGATATAGTAACGGGATAAAATGTATACCAGTTTTTAAGTCGCCAATTGGAAGACTTATTAAAGTTAAGCCTTACATTTGTATTTTTTGCTTGTTACATTTCTAGTGTTCCAATAAAGAGTTTTTTATTCTATTCTATATTAAGACTACTCAAGAGCTATCAAATTAAAAAAGTTGCATCAGAATCCATTCAGTAGTTTTTACGTGATGCGCGAACGAACAAACAAACAGACAAAAAATCTAAAAAGTATTATTTTGTGTTCAGACACGCCTATATGTATAGCCCAATCCAGTATTTTTTTCTCAAATATCTTAAATGTAAAGACACAGCTCTGTTACACATTTACAATAGTTAGGATACAGTATATTATACTGTGGTTAGGATATAAGATACCTACCTCTGAAGGAATGTAATATGATTCCGGTGGCCCGCCAATATAGGCGGAGAGACGGCACACTTCGGGTTTATTTAGTGGGTGAGGGTCCCACACTACCGTGTTCGTTGCCAAAAAAAAGGATATAAGATACCTTTGTATAGACTAGATAGAGCTTATAATTCTTCAAACATGACCTTCATTGTAATGCTAAATAAATTCATTCGTTTCATTAAATAACAAATTATTTGGTAAAATCAGTATCAAAACAAACCACATTTCTGGGACTCACGCAGCTAAATATCGCGCGTTGTTCTTACTTCTACAGAAATAACGTAATACGTCAATGAATCAGCCCGGTGCAGCGGTGTAACACATTTTGTGCCAAAATTAACTGTGAATAGGAGCATTGATGCAGTACTAAACATGATTAATACTTTCTTCTTGGAAAGACTTTTCTGTAGATACACATTATTTGTGAATGAGGAACTTAGTGCGAGCAGGAATCGAACCTGCCTCCCTTCCAATCCGGGGAAGTGCTCTAAACCACTGAGCTATCGCACTGACCTACGGCCATACCTAATCTCCACATCACATTTGTCTTTACGACCCACGCCACCTATCGGATGCATTTACATGCATTAATCCAATATAGTAAGTTTAATTTTGCAATTAAAATTAATACAATTTGATGGCGCGATTTTTAGGGTTCCGTAGCCAAATGGTAAAAAACGGAACCCTTATGGATTCGTCATGTCTGTCTGTCTGTCCGTCCGTATGTCACAGCCACTTTACTACACTTTTAGAACTATGCTGTTGAAACTTGGTATTCTATGAACTATATTAAGATTTTCGCACAAAAATAGAAAAAAAAAAATACATTTTGGGGATACCATACTTAAAACTAAAACTCAAAAATATTTTTTTCATCAAACCCATACGTGTGGGATATCTATGGATAGGTCTTCAAAAATGATATTGAAGTTTCTAATATTATTTTTTTCTAAACCTAATAGTTTGCGCGAGAGACACTTCCAAAGTGGTAAAATGTGTACCCCCTGTAACTTTTAAAATAAGAGAATGATAAAACTAAAAAAAATATATGATATACATTATAATGGAAACTTCCATCGAAAATTGGTTTCAACGAGATCTAGTAAGTAGTTTTTTTTTAATACGTCATAAATTGTAAACCGCAATTTACCTTTCATACACTATTATTGCCGTGTGGGGCCGGCTTTAGAATTGTCCCACCCCTCTCTACCCATGGGAGTCGTAAGAGCCGATTGAGGAATACCGGGGGAGTGGGCAGCAGCACTCCCTCGAGTATTAACAACATCCACTGCGATTGCCAACCCGCCAACTAAGCGTGGCGATTACGGTACTATCCCCCAATATGAGCGAAACACATATTGTGGCGCTCTCTTGGGGAGGCCTATGTCCAGCAGTGGACTTCGAAAGGCTGATGGATGGATGGATACACTATTATTAAAACATCAATCAAAGTTACAACGAACTACAAGAACCTTTATATTATGTTACTTGCTGCTACGGAACCCTCCATGGGCAAGTCCGACTCGCACTTGTTGTAATTTTTTTTTAAACATTTGATCTGTATTTGACATGCTCAACTACTTTGAAGTACGAATTATTTGTGAGCTCAACGGTTTAGAGTACATCCCGGTATTGGAAGGGACGCAGGTTCGGTAATCTTCATTTTTCACAATAAAATTGATTATTTGATAAGTAACCAATTATGTATTGCTCTTACTAAGTAGTTTTCAATAAATCACATAAACAGCGCTAATTTAAAAAAGTACCTTCTCATGTCTTATACGCCATCTAGTGCTAATTTTAAGAAGTATTACTATATTGGTCTATAGAAGTAGTTCTCACGAAATAAGTTATAGCGCTGGTTTTAGTGTCGAGTCGAGCGTAAATATTCACAATTTTTTTGTTTATTTAATAACAATTAAACCACATCGAATTAGACCGTGAAAAGTGTTAGGGTTCTATTCCTAATTATACTGAAGCGTAAGAGAAAAAAAAGACTCGATTAGTAATGTATTTCGGTCGTTATCGTGTTAGCATACGTTATCCGAACATACCTACAACACACGGTCCAAGACAGAACTTTTTAAACAGTTTTTTAACTAGTTTAAATAACAAAAATGGCATCAAAAATATCATGAGTGTTAAAAATAGTCTTTTTTCTTGATATGTGTGTGTATATATTACAAGTGCAATATATGATAAATAGAGACATTTTATGTTTGGAAAAATCAGTTGTTTTGCGTGAAACAAGAGTAGTATACACTTCATCGCTTCGCTTATGAGGCGTGCAAAAAAAAAAAATATTGGATTTGGAACAAATGCCATGCCGCCACGATATGGTGAATTAGATAAAATACAAGTATATAAGTTACAATATTTTTAGATATGCTTGTTGTCGCCAGGTATCAGGTAGAAGTAGGACAGCAACTGTCATATTTTAATATATAGTCTCTAAGTATGCCGTTGCGATAATCCCGGTCATGCCCCGACTTGATTGAAAATCATTCACGATAGTACGGTTTATTGGCGATTTGTTGAAAGGCTTTAGGTTGATGTTCCGCAATGAGATTGGAATTTTAGTTATAAAGTTGGATCACTTGCTGCGAATGATAATGTATAAATAATATAAAAAATGTTGAATGCGTAGCTAGGGTTGGTAACTTTTATAAATAACCACGCCTTTCGAGACCACCACACACACCAGACCGAGTTTTAATGTTCAATGCTCCTGACATAACCGTTTTCACTTTATTAATGCAACAAAACATGTCATGGGCAGGAATAAAGTGAAAGTATAAAAAAGCATGAATAAAGAGAAAAATTGTTCAAATAAGCACGGCACGTAATACAATTAACATTTTCTTAGTATTGAGTCTGCTACTACAAAAACTAGTTGTTTTTTTAAAAAGACAACACCCTTTTTTTTTTTTTTTTTTTAAGGCGGGAAAAAATGTTCCTAACCGCACACCCCGTCGTTCTGGGCAACGAACAGGGTAGTGTGGGGCCCTCACCCACTAAAGAAACCCGCCGTGTGCCGTCTCTCCGCCTTTGTTGGCAGGCCACTGGAACTATGTTACATTCCTTCGGTGGAAAGCAAAAAAAAAAAAAAACACCCTGCGCTAAGAAATAATCCTTGTATCGCGGGGAACTTTACAAACATAAAATTTCACGGATACAAAGTACACCCAGACTGAGAACAACCATTTGTGGATCACACAAAGAGTTGTTATATGTGAGAATCGTATCCAAAACACTCGAGTGGCAGGCCGGTATCTAAGCTACTCCACAATATGTGCAGGTTTAAAATTATACAGGTGGTATTAAATATAATCAACGGGTGGTTGATTTATCATTTATACAATGCAATGATATAATTCGAGCGTCACATCTTTTCACGACATTTATCACAAAATATGATCCTGTTTTGGAAGATTAAAATCGTAAATTTTTAACAGTTTCAAGTGCACTTAATTACAATCTGATTTACATATATAAAATCATAAGTATTCACAGCTCAATCTATCCGAAATTTAGCTCAATGATTGCTATATTTCTGAGAGACGTAATTTAATATTTAATACACTTCAAAGAGGTTTGAACGCATAAAACACATTTCAAGGTTAGCAGTCAGGAATTGTTGCGTTTAGAGATAAAAGGAAATAATTAAGTTAAAAGTAAAATTTTATTAAAGTTTCTAAAACTAGTCAGATGAAAATAAGTCAGAAAACTAGAAAGCTCCTTGGCTTTTTAAAATCAAGCTTCATATATTTTTTTTAATTACTATTACTCTCTCTCTCTCTCTCTACTCTCTTCTATCTAACTAAAATAAGAGAGGTTCAGGCCATGGTCCACACTGGCTTAATGTGAAATAGTAGACTACGCAAGTCGCTGAAATAAATAACAGGCATGAAAGCTTTTCACGAAGTTTTCGTCTATACTGTGATGCATAATTATGAGAGGTGAATCTAAATAAAAGTTAAAACCTTAAACATTTTTTTTCGTATTTTAATCTGTTAGTTTGTACGCGCATCACGCATTAACTACTAAACGGATTTTGATGAAACTTTGTTTGATAGACTTTATATCTCGCTACTACGAGTATATCAGGAACCTTAAATATAACGAAAAAACTAGATAAGTAAAATACATCATAATTTTGAAAAGTTACAAATAGTATATAGTTATTATCATAGATTTAATATATAGATAGACCGGCGATGCAAAAGAGTAAGAACATAGTATACGCGTATGTTAGAGCGAGATAGATAGACGAGACCACTATCATACACGCTATGGACCTGTATGAACCTAACATCAATCGTCAACGATACAAATTTCGCGTATTTTAGGAAAATTGCAGAAATTATCGTATAATTCTGTATTAATAATTGAAGTGTCTAATCATGGTTACGTGTGCAGTACCCGGATGTAACTCATCTAAGAATGAAAACACACAGAATTGTACATTTCACATGTAAGTACCATGAACATAATTTGTTGCTTATATGCAAAGCTTATGAACTTACCACAAACGCTGTGCTCATACACGGATGGGGAATTTTATTGCATTCAATTATATGCATGCCCGGAATGCCTTCGAATTCAATATAAAAAGATAACAAATACCTGAATTTTGTGCTATTTACAATGATTCTATTATAGAGTTTGACACTATCGATATTTCGGTATCGATAAAATGACATCGGTGTGTCTATTATTGCATCATTCACACAGCCATTAGTCATTTCCTGCATACAGCCATTATTCATTTTACACATATTTCGAGAGCCAAATTAAATTATCGTGTCTCATTTAAAAATGGATCTGCATCGAGAACATTTTCGTGTGAAGATTTTCTACGATTTTAAATGTGGCCTAAAACCTGATGAGTAATTTGATCGACTTCAAATGGCTTTTATGGATGAAGGACCTTCAAAAGCAACCATCTACCGTTGACATAGCGAGTTCAAGCGCGGTCGCCTTACTTTGGGCGATGTACAAAGGAGTGGTCGTCCTACAACGGCTGTCACGGAAGAAAACGTGCTGGCACGGCTGGCAGCAAAAAAATTAATTCAAGAACACAGGCGAATTACATACGAAGAAATTCAGCATACACTGCGGATTGGTTAGGAATGCGTTCACAAGATTCCACATAGGTAAGCACCTTCACGTGAGGAGGATAGATTCGATGATTTCTGGTGGAGAGTTCTTTGAAAAGATTTAATTAAAATATTTTATCATGATCATTATCATTTTATTTAGAGAAATGACGAAAAATAAAAAAATCTTAGTTTCACGTTATAATCTTTTTGTATAGCAAGGGTTTTTGGTATATTAAACGGTTTCCCATTACAATTAAGCACCATAATTATTTACGTTATAATTACTTATTATTATTATTTATTTAGGTAGGTATATAAATTAAAATGCTAAAACATACAATCCCAGGCCGCAAGAGCGTACTTCGCGGGCCGCGGGTTGCCGACCCCTGGTCTATAATAATAACAAACCTCAAAGGGTTGCTTTTTTATGTATAAACTTATGTGAGGCATTTTTATTTTTTATTTTTAATTCTGATTAATTTGATCCTGATCTTTTTTTCATTTGATAGACTTAAAATGGTGGTTGCGGGCTATTTGACATCACGCTCAAACCTTTTTTTTATGTAAAGGCTGAAAAAAATTGTACCTTAACGCACACCTCGTCGTTTGGAGCAACGAACAGGGTAGTGTGGGGCCACACACTAAATAAACCCACCGTGTGCCGTTTCTCCGCCTATATTGGCGGACCACTGGAAATAATCATGACCCCTAGGATAGAACGCCGAGTGTTGATTAAAAACTTAATGTCAGTGAAATAATAGTTTTTATATTTTTAACTATCGTATAGGATGGGATTTTTTATATGTTGTCGTGCTAAAATAGACGTCTTAACTGAACAGTTGTATCAACAAGAGCTTTGTTTACTGTAACGTATAATTGATCTCATCAAAAGTGCGTCGTAAAATCTTTACAACATTGTTATAAAGATGATGTAAAATTAATTTTATGATTTTTAAACAGATTGTGTTGCAGATATTTAGGTATGTTTTAGAATTATACTCCCTTCTACGCGTCGCGTGCATGGATACAGAATTGGGATACAGATAGAAATGGAAAATGTTTGAGATATAATTTTGTTGTGATTTTTAGCATTTGACATTATAAGCTACTTTACGTTAATGTACCACCGAAGGAATGTAACACAGTTCCAGTGGCCTGCCAAGAAAGGCGGAGAGACGGCATACGGCGGGTTTCTTTAGTGGCTGAGGGCCCCACACTACCCTGTTCGTTGCCCTGAACGGCGGGGTGTGTGGTTAGGATTTTTTTTCTCACCTTAACAAAAATGAAGGTGGGAATTAGGAGTTTTAGCAGGCTTCTACGATAGCTTAGCGGTCTAAAGCATCCTATTGGATAGAGGAAGACGTAAGTTCGAATCCTGCTCGTAGAAAATTATTCTATTTCCACTTTCACACTGTGTTTGTAATAAAATGTTTTAGATACTCGTATAGTGAAAATATTAGGGTTAAAAAAACACCTATCACATTATTACAATATACCGTTGAACAGCTGCAGTATCTAGTAATAAATAGAAATTCATTAGAAATCTAAATAAAATATGCGATGAAATGATAATAAAACAGAAATATATAATTAAAAATGAAAATCAAATATTAAACATTAACGACTAACGCAAAATACACTAATAAAAAATTAATAATATACCTAATTAAATTACTAATTTAGACAAGACATTATATTGTTATAAAACGTAAAAGAAGAATGAAAATCTGCAAGGTATTCAATCTACGTAAAATAAATAAATAGGTGTCATCAACAAAAATCAAAGCAAGTGAACAAATCCATATTAGATCCATAAGGGCCTTCACTAGTTTTTGTGTGATGCGCGAACAAACAAACAGACAAAAATAAAAAATATATTATTTTGTTTTCAGACATGCGTATACAGGGTAATTTTTGAACCAGTGCGCAAATTATGAGGTTATAAACTTAAAAAAATTTAATAAACAAGTATATTTTATTTTGATATGTCTTAGAACTAAAAAATAAAGTTATCGCTAATGAAATGTGTTTATTTTTGAAACTGATTTTATGGTCACAAGGCGGGCGCGCTTCTGTAGATACCTACGTCAGCGCTCGTTCAATGCGCCGACGCGTAGGTATCTATGCGGGTTACTGACCGCTAATTTTATCAGGTTCGAACTAGATTTTTTAAATTTAGGTCGTGACCTGAAGTTATTTGTAGGAGTACCTAGTTCCAATTTTTCCTTCATACTTTCATGGGCTTAGGGCCATTAAAATGCAGAAAATAAAGCTTCGAGCTGCTCTTAAGATTGGTGTCTAAATTTTCCTGATTTCAAGTCGGATAAAAAAATAAAAAAAATAAAGCAGTCTAAGGAAAAAAGTGAAAACTTAAAACTATAAACAAACAGTTGTTATTTTTAGATATCCAAATTAATTGTTCGATCTTAAATTAAAACTTGTAAATCAAAATTATTCATTCAGGCATTAAAAAAAAATCATAACTTGACAAAGTACTCTTTAAGACGAATTAAACGAATATAAACTTGATGGGTTCGGGTCGTTTCATTACATAGTTACTGTGGCCTCCTTCCAGCTCCATATCAGACCCTGGATACCATCTAGAGACAAAGTACTCGCCAAGACGAATCATACGAGCCCATGTCGATGGTGTTATGTCGTTTTATAACGGAGTTCCTATGGCCACCTTCTAGCTCCATCATCAGACCCTGGATGCCATCTAAAGATAAAGTACTCGTCAAGACGAATCATACGAGCCCATGTCGATGGTGTTATGTCGTTTTATAACGGAGTTCCTATGGCCACCTTCTAGCTCCATCATCAGACCCTGGATGCCATCTAAAGATAAAGTACTCGTCAAGACGAATCAAACGATTCCAAACTCGATGGGGTTGCGTCATTTCATTACAGAGTTACTGCGGCGACATTCCTGCTGCATCAACAGACCCTGGATATCATCTAGGACTGGAGTACTAGTCAAGACATTTCAAACGAGCCCTAACTCGATGGAGCTGCGCCATTTAATTACAGTTTCGCATGGCCACATTCCAGCTCCATCATCAGACCCTGGATACCATCTAAAGACAAATTACTCATCAAGACGAATCAAACGAGTCCAAACTCGATGTGGTTGCGTCGTTTCATTATAAGAGTTACTGTGGCCACCTTCCAGCTTCATCCTCAGGCGCTGGATACCATCTAGAGACAAAGTACTCGTCAAGACGAATCATACAAGCCCAAACTCGAAGGGGTTGCGCCGTTTCATTATAGAGTTCCTAGGTCCACCTTCCAGCTCCATCATCAGATCAACTCCATGTCATCATAATATTGCGATGTACATATGGGTGTAAAATTTCAGCTCAATCGGAAATCGGAAAGTGTGTCAAATTTAATTTCCAATGCACACACTATAGCTGCGTCTCGTAACGGTGTCGCGAGTCCAGAGATTTTATCTCATCTAAAAATATGCGTACCGCGCTAAAAGAAGTTAGCACTTCAAAAAAACGGATTTAACAATTAATGAAAATGAGTTCTGTTGCTGGTACAGCCTAATACAGTCATTATTTTTCAAATATCTTAAATGTACAGGACACAGCTGTGTTACAGCTTTATAATAGTTACGATTGTACTTCGAAGCTACTTTTACAGAGATGTGATTTCATATTGTGTATTGTGATTATTAAGTACTATTAGGTACATAGGTAGTATTACAAGGTTACCGACCCCTGCTGTGCTGGGAATCAACTTTATATCACGTAAGTACTCGTATGTGAGTTCGGAATACTAATGTGAAAAGTGAAACTGTAATGTTTCTATTTATTATTTCATACTAAACTATCATGTACTAGAAAATATTTTGGAAGAGTTTAGAGGTAATTAACGATTCTCAGATTAAATAATATAATAATGTTTGCTGAATTTGAATATTTTAACTTCCTCTTGTACTAAAAGCAGAGCCGGCAGGTAGAGCTTGAGTTCGTAACCACAGCTGAATGAGAGAATTATGCTCAAGATGCTTGACGATTGTTTGATGTTTTCGGCGCACATGTTTCACGAGCGCCCTCCAATGAGGCAGAGCTAGCCCATCAAAATCAGATGTCTTCGACAGGGTGTGCGGTTAAGTGCAAATTAAAGATAGTATGGACTAACATCGCGGAATTATAGTAGGTATACCTATTACCTACCTGCTTAGAGTATATAAACTATAGAGCACGCGTATCGCTTCGGTCAGTTGTGTCAATCGTAAGCAAATGTGTTATAGGTACTTAACGCTGCACGCCTGAGATTTACTCCACGGCTACGTGGTTGTGACGTCTGCTAACCCGCACTGGGCCAGCATGTTGAACTACGGCCTAAATCGCTCTCAATCTGAGTAAATAGGGTTGGAAGAATAAATTTGTCAGTTTGCTATGATAGGTATAATTAATACTTACCAATAATTTAAAAAAGGTAGGTATCATTTATTAAATTTTAAAATTGGAACTGCCGCAAAAGCAAACCTAATTCAATTACAAAGAAGTCAGAATAAACTGATAAAAATATTATTTAATTATGATGTTTTAACTTCGTTGCAAAAAATATACAGTGAAACAAAATTTAATAGTGTTATGGATACATACAAGTATTATACTTGCATATTAGTCAGAAAAATATTAAATAATTAAATACGTACACAAATCAAATTCACTAAAAAAAACATATACATGGCATTCGATTAAGACGTTCAGAAGATATTTACTTGACCAGACCCCGAACTAATTATGGCAAAAAAAGCATATTGTATGAGGGTGCACAAATCTACAATCAGTTACCAAAATATATTAAAAACTCGAAAGCCACTAGCATTTTTAAACAACAACTAAAGCTTTATATTCTAACGCATCCGGCTTACTAGCACATGTATCATTGTCACATCTAGTTGCAGTTGTTCTATGTAGATGTGTACATACCAGCTTCACCAGTATGTAAATAAAATTATGAGGTAGCCTCATATTCATAGAATTGTATTTTTGTGTATTTTATCATAATAATATATCTATTAGTTTATTAGTGTAATTTAGACATGTTACGTCTCTGTTTTCTTGATAGATATAGATACTGTAGTACTTAATTAGACTGTGTTGTTGAAGTTAGTTACATGTCGTTCTTGTACTCGCCACAATATTGTGTTTACTTATAATTACAATTTGTAATTTAGTTATGTTCTCATGTAAGTGAATTTTTATTCTTTTGAGAAATAAATATTTACTTAAATTTACTTAAACCTGAAATTATAAAGCTTGACTTTTTTCTGAATTAACAAACTCTTTAAAGACAAAGTGAAAAATGTGAAATTGAACCTGCATCTCCTGGATACCGTCCAGATGCTTTGCCAATCCAGGAGATGCAGGTTCAAATCCTGCTTGTGACTGTTATTTTCGATTTCACATGTTTCACTTTGTGTTTAATGTATAGTGCTAAGCATGTCAAATGCTAAAAATATATATAAAATAAAAATATCTAAATATTTAGAAAACTTTGTGTTTCACTTTGTGTTTAATATCTAAATATTAACAAACTCAGATTATAGGTAGACCATTATTGCCCCTTAAAGAGCGTTAATTATTATATTTTATTTATATAAGTATTTTGTTGTTACGGCTATATATTTCTCCACTACTGCACGTATATAATAGCATACATGTACCTATATTTATATTATATTTAATCATCAGATTAATATTAGACAGAAATAATATTTTTATATAAAATTACACTATTAAAAAAATATCGTATAAAAATAAATGCGGTACAATACTATCTCATCGTGAAGAAAAAATGACGGTTGATAGCGTTCCGGGATGACCCGCCCCGCGTGTCCCGCGTACCCCTCCAAGACCCTTCGGAATTTTGCTAAAACTAGTGATTTAGTAACTAAATTCTACTTATTGATGAAAAAAAATGTTACTATTCCTTTTATTTTGCTGCCGGGAATCGTTTTTACAACCTGGCACACAAATGTACAGACATTTCACCATTTTTATCAAACAATAAATAAAAGATTGCTCTCTGACTTAATATGAACCGGATTGTTTTGCTACTGTGACTGATTGAGCGTTTCAACGACGCGCGATACTGTTCATACTTGTGCTTACTAGCGATGTAACGAATGTTAGTTTATAAGCATTCGCGAATGCGAATGCGGATGCGAATGTTTCCCTCCAATATTCGCGAATGCGAATGGCGAATGTTGATTTTCAAATAAGCACGCTCAAAATATCATACGGGTTTCACATCTAGTGTCACTGTCAGTCACCCATGTTTAAACCGAATATAGCCGAGGTTAATTTTGATAAGTAGATTGAATGAAATTAGTTGGATTGAGTTCATTCAAAAATATTCGTTGTTCTCCGCCCACACAGGTGCGTGTACAACGCCATCGACCGGACCAACCCTGCGTAAAGCCGTAGGCATGCATTGTTTGGTCCGCCTATATTCGGCATGAGCCGTGCGAGCCTCGGGGACAGTTCACGGAAGTGCTCGCGAAAGCGCCACCGCCCGTCCAGCACCAGGTCCAGATACTTGATCTGGGCCGTCACCTAAATTTGGGCCCCGTCCACCATGATCGAGGTGCCAGCAGGTGGCCGACGTCGGGGCCCATGGAAAAGTAGGGCCTCCAACTTATCCAGGGCCACCCTAAACCCCAGCGCCCCGATCCTCCTGATCACCTCCGAGGTCCCTAAGGTGGCCAGGAACACCGCTTTCTCGAAGTTACCGCCCCGGGCCACGACCAGCGTGTCATCCGCATAGAAGGTGACCGCCAGCCCGTGTGGGCGCCGCGAGCCAAGAGAAAAGTTGTTCAAAAATTTTCAGTTATTTTTGTTTATAACTTTTTTGTTTTCGATTTTAGGCGTTTTTTTTATTTGAAACTAATACTGGCGCCTGGATCGATGCGGACGGGACTCTTTTTTTATTATAAGGCATAACTTGGGCTACTTTTATTTAAATATTAGGGTACCGCACAAAAAAGAATATAACTAAATACCACGTAGGTAGCAGCTAGTTGAATAAAACATAGAATTTAAAAAACTAACTAATTAACTAATAAAAAAGTTATATTGTTACACATAGCTAAGAAAAACATAAAATATTTGATAAAAATCTTTCTTTAAATTAGAACAATAATTCTGGTCACACACCAATCGATTTTTTTAAATAACACTAAAAATTCGACTCCTGTATCTATAAAAAATGCACAAATAATATATCGATAAGTACATAATATAAGACATTAAAAAGACATTTATTATGAGTATTAGGTATCGAAAATGACATATTTTGTTTAAAACATACAAATGTTAAGGTGATAACAATAAATATCAATAAACTTCATGAGGAAACTCTTCATTTGAGTAATGGTCTGACAAATATTATAGCTGTTTGCATTGATTTACGTATAACATTATTATTGTCGTAAATTGATGAGTTGAAATTGGGAAACGACCCTAAGATATTATGGAAATCTGTTTCAAACACTCTTCCAAGGAACCCGTGTAGTGACTACTCGCTATATCAAGATGAGTAAACTAATTGATTACGGCCCACCTGATGGTAAGCGGTTACCGTAACCTATAGACGCTAGTAACACCAGAGGCATCACTCGCGCCTCGCCATCTCCAAGGCAAGGGATAGGAAGGATAATAAGGAGAGGATATACATAACACAACGGTAGGAAAAACTACCGTTGTTACACGCTTATTTTTGTGAGAGGGTGGTACATCCCTGATCAAGCCGGCCCATTCGTGCTGGGATAAGAGTTAAAAGTAAGAATTTTTATTTTCGCCTCGGTGGTTTAGCTGTAGTGTATGCGACTGCTAATCATGAGGTCTCGGATTCGATCCCAGGGTCGGGCAATGTTATTGATTCTCAGTAGCCGGCCGGAGTTTGGAAATGTGCCCGGTAGACGTCAATAGGCTCGCCCCCTATTACGTGGGACTTAAACATAGCTGGCGAATCATGGGTGTGTAACCTCTGCCTACCCCTTCAGGGAATACAGGCGTGATGCTATGTTTGTTTATTTTCGCCTTGGATTAGCACAGATGTATTTTGTTAAACAAAGAAATCTCTCGAACCATTCCAGAAGTATTAATCTAGTAAATATTTTTACGTAACTCTTAAGGCTTAGCTAGCTATGAAAATAAGTAATTACGATGTAAAATAAAATCAATGTAGGACACTACATATATATATTATATCTCTCTCTATATGCCATACCAAGCTTTCAGTGATCCCTGGGGAAGGGAAATGGTCCATTACATTGCATTGACTTTCTTAATTATTGTTTAAATTCCTGTTATAATGTTTATGTTTCAATCAGCAAATATATTAGGTAGGTACATAGAACCAGTCCAAAGATAATTTGAAACTCAAATCATCGAGATTTAAATCCTTTAAATGATGTAACTTAAGAGAATGGGAAACATTACATTTCATTAGTAAATTTCAGAGATGTGCTCTAATAAACAAACAATCAGACAATCACAAATCTTTATTTTATGTTTCATTCTCTCTTGCTCTCTCTCTATTTTATACACATTTAATCTACAGACGCAGCTTGTTATGTAGATATAGAATAAATTATTGCCCATGTATTCCCTGTCGAATTTATTTCCACCCCAGTAGAAATAAAGGTGCCTATAATATATTGTGTGGTATTTGTAGCAAGGATACATTTTACTTTTCGAAGGCAAGAGTCCATAAAAATATTTTATGTCTAGTTTAGACCCAATAAGAGCGTAATAGGAAAGTCTTGGGGATTATTATCCGGCCAAAAAGCTTCTGATTGAGAGTAATGACTTCTGGATGAAGGGATGTGACACGTTTTATCGATAATCTGTACTAAGAATAGGCACGATAATGGATAAAATTAGTTCAATTTATTGCGTTCCTTCAATTTGAGCAAAAAGTTTCCTGTGCCGATCGAACTCATTTAGAATACAATAACATTTAGCGTCCTCGCCGTCATTGAGAGATTCAATGCATATTTCAAGATCATTATGTTGAAAATGAGCAGCGAATCTCTTTCCAATTTATAAAGCTCGTTATATCAGGGACGATGATATCAGTGTTATATAAATAAGTTTCAAATTCACACGCAAAAATGTAGTGTGGAACAGAAATCCTTTTGAATTTAACAATCAAAGCGTATTCCCACAAATGATGTTTAAATTATTTCGGGCGGTATTATCTTGGTATTTTGGCTCCATTCAAGCTGGTTGATTGTTGTTTTTAAAGCTTTTTAATAATGTCAACAATTGGATACTGGGGCAGGGATTATATGGGTTTTAATAAACGTCGTCATTTGTTAGCTTGTCAAATAAAAGAGCCAGTCGTAATAAAAATATTTCGTTTTTTAAGTTCAACGTTACATTGATTATGCCGTTTTATTGTTATGTTACTAAAATAAAATGTTCGCAATTTTATTTATAAATTTGAGTATTTTTGATCTGATTTTTATCTTATTTTGGATGTACTAAATACATTGTACCGTATATATTGATACTAATTGTTTTTTCTACTGCATCGATATTGTACCAATAATTGGTGTCCACGTAATTTAAACATTTATTTGATTGGAATTAGAGGAAAATACAAGTATAATTACCTACTAATACTACACTTTAAAAAAGATACTGCAAATGATAAAAAATAAACAGTGTGACGTGTGTGTGTGTGTGTGTGTGCGTGTGTGTGTGTGTGTGTGTACCTATCTCTTTTATTTAAAGTATGTAGTTAAAACTGTTCATATCGAGCAAATTATGATGTCTCTATGTAGTCTTTTAGAGTTTGCATGTATTATTTGACCGACAACCAAATATTTATGTAGTAAATTATTTATGAATGTGGAAAAAGACAATTTTACTGAGAGCGGGATTGAAAAGTGCTCTAGACCGCTAAGCCATCGCAGTGACCGACGGCCATCTCCACATCACATTTGTCATTAAGATCCACGCCACCTATCGGATGCATTTACATGCATTATTCTAATATAGTAAGTTTAATTTTGCAAATTAAATTCACACTATTTGATGACGTTATTTTTTAAACATTTAGTTTTGTATTTTAGCACTTGACATGCTCAACTACTTTAAAATACATTTTTTTTGTGAATGTGGAAAAAGAGACCTTTAGTGCGAGCGGGATTCGAACCTGCGTCCCTTCCAATCCGGGGAAGTATTCTAAGCCACTAAGCTATCGCATTGACCAACGGCCATACCCAATCTCCACATCACATTTGTCTTTACGACCCACGCCACTGCCTACTCAAGCTAAATGGAATAATATCTCACTCTTGATTCCACAGATAGTGGAGGGGTTTGTACAGACCGTATCGAATGTTACGGGTTTGGTGCCCACAAGGGACAATTCTATGTGTGATCTACAAATGATTTTTCTGAGTCTGAGTGTACTCTGTGTCTATTAATTGTATGTTTGTAAAGTTTCTACCGATACAAGGATTATTCCTTAGTGATGGGTGTAGTCTTTAAAACAATACCAGATTGACGGGCCGGCAGTACAGAAGTACAGTACAGTATAAGTTCAGTACCGGTAGTCGGTAGTGTAACCGATTTCCATGCACGAGGTCATGGGTTCTATTCCCACCCAGGACAATTATTTGTGTGATGAACACAGATATTTGTACCGCATCTGGGTGTTTTCTATCTATTATGTGTATGTATTTACAAAAAAAGAAATATATGTATATAAGTTGGTACCCATAGCGCGAAGCTTAGTTTGGGACCAGAAGACGTTGTGTGAAATGTCCGAGAATATTTATTAAAAAAAAAAAGATTTTAATCAACCAACGATGATAATAGTCATTTGATATCGGCAATCGATATTTATCGTCCCATCACTATGTATTTTAACATTGTTTTACGAACCTAGACCGCAGTCCCAACGCCAACCCAGATAATAATTTATTATGTTTAATGTGGTAGTGATATTCCAGTGGTAAGATTAAGGACTGAGAAAAGAGGTAGCGAGTTTATTCCATAGTCAATGTGTGAACATTCCCTAGCTCTGCTTTTTTTTTGGAACTTATGTAAGTATGTGTATGTTTTATTTCGCTACTTCATATATAATCGTTTTAACCTAATTATATATAAATTATTTTACAAGTAACTCATTCTTTTTGTCCGTGTGGTGACGGAATAAGAATATAAGTGTCACCACACCATCATTTCCCGCGGGTGTCGTACAAGGCGACCAAGTGAGAGTACTCACTTGCTATCGGGCCAGCAGCGGCTTGACAATACTCTCAGTATAGTTGAGTTGAGCGACCGTTACCATTTAACACCAGGTAGGCCGTAGATCGTCTGCCACCATAGGCATTAATAAAAATAAACTATAGGCTAGGGCAGGGGTCCAAAGTTTGGACACTTTGAAACCTTAGGGCCATAATATTTTTTTTCAATAATTATGTTCCAAGGGCCAAAACAGTTTTAATTTTTCTGTCCTTAACTATATTTCTAGACTAGTAGCAAAGTGCGCGACCGAAGCAAACATACGTTTTTTTTTTGCATTTCAATTAGAATTGTGTGTATTTTCTTCTTCAACTTATCACAGCAATATTAACAACAATAACATATTGACTGTCGCGGGCCAGATTGATGACACTAGTCTTAAGCTGTCGCGGGCCGGATTGATGGCACTGGTGGGCCGGATTTAACCCGCGGGCCGTAGTTTGGAGACCCCTGGGCTGGGGTAACCGCTTACCATCAGGTTTATGACCCACGTGGTATTAAATAAAATATGTAATATGAATTGATTGTTACAGAAAACATAAAAAAGCTCCTTCTGAAGCGTTAATTGTCATTTCTATATTTACTCAAGTGCTTGATTAGCTACATCACTCAGTGTTCGATGAATTACAGTATATAACTCAATGTCAAGCTGTTGTTTGTGTTTGGTTATTGATAAAGTACCATTGCAGCGCTCTAACAATAGTTACTAGTTACTGTAACGCTCTAAACTGTTTTAAATGAGTACTTGTTATTAATACGTTTAGCATTATTTTAAAACTAGTTGACCCGGCAAACGTTGTTTTGCCATATAAATTATAAAAATTAATTATTTCTAAGTCAAAAAATATAGGTTCCGTATAAGTAATCACCAACATATCATATATTAAAACCTTCTCCGAAACACGTTGCATCTTATGGTATAAGTATTATTCCGATCGGTTCAGTAGTATTCGCAGTATAACCGAACAAAAAAACCGGCTCTCCATTTATTGGTAAAGATGCTCAGCTACTTTACTGGAACTAATTGTTTGTAAAACGACAAGAACTATATACAAAGCGAATGTACCTTTAAGTAGAGCCTTGCTTGTTCCAGAATGAATGTGCTTGCTAGACTGGAAGGTACCACCCTCTCACAGAAGAGTAGCGTGAAACAACGGCAGTTACTCCTACTGTAGCTAGCATCTACAGGTTATGGTAACTGCTTACTATCAGGGGGGCAGTACCTATGTACATAAATTAAAACGGCAAACTTTCAGACTGAATTTACCGTGGTCGTTAGTTCGTGTGGTGACGGACTAAGTGTTACCAACCCATCCTTTCCTGTGGGTGTCGTACAAGGCGACTAAGGGAAGTAAGCAATTATCACCCATTGCATTACTGGTGGTAGGACTGGGTACCAAGTGAGAGTACTCACTTGCTATCCGGGCCTGAACGGGTTGGTACCACCGTCTCCTGTGTGACCGGTCATGGAGCATGTCAGTGTGTTTTGGCTGTAGCAGAAGCAGAAGATAGTTATTTATTCTTTCATTTCATATCTGAGAAAGGAAATGGTGCGCAGCGGCTTGACTATACCCTCGGTATAGTTGAGTCCATGAGCGACGGTTACCACTTACCATTAGGTGGGCCGCAGCTTGACCGCAACCATCATTAGCAATTAAATAAAATCTGTAAAATTGATTAAACCCGTTGAAAAAGTTCTTTGTAAGGGTATTTTATATTGTAAATGTAAATCATTTGTTTTCCAATACAAAGTAGTATAGAAGAGGTTATTTACCTATCAGAGGTAAAAGTACATTTGACGATGGTTTCCCAAATACGCTTTGAGGTTATTTTATAATTGCCTGAATAAGTGACTGGCAATAAGGCTGCCTTTTGTATACCTATACGCCTATATGTTAACAATATAAGACCGCAATCCATTAAATGTTACTGATCATTAAAAACATAATTATATGAGACAGCTAGCTTTTGCCCACGACTACGTCTGCATTCTGCATGTAGGTACTTTAGAACATAGGTATATTTTTTTTTGCATATGCATAATATTATTACTTTAATTTTTTTATTATTATTGATGTGAAACATCTAATCCGGAGGGAGGGTAAAATCGGCTGTTAGCGTGGCGACGCTTTTATTGTACTTGTCCCGTTCAAATCTTGCAAGTTAAACTTGACACACTTCCCGGTTTTCGATTGAGCTGAAATTTTACACGCATGTGTATATCACATGACAATGCAATATTATGATGACATGGAGCTGATATGATCATGGAGCTGGAAGGTGGACATAGGAACTCTATAATCAAACGGTGCAACCCCATCGAGTTTGGGCTTGTATGATTTGTCTTGCCGAATACTTTGTGTCTAGATGGTATACAGGGGGTGATGATGAAGCTAGAAGGTGGCCATAGGAACTCTGTTATAAAACGACATAACTCCATCGGGTTTGGGCTCGTATGATTTGTCCTGACGAGTACATTGTCTCTAGATGGTATCCAGGGTCTAACGATGGAGCTGGAAGGTGGCCAGAGTAACTCTGTAATGAAACTACGCAACCCTATCGAGTTTATACTCGTTTGATTCGTCTTGAGGAGTACTTTTTTGTCATGTTATGATCATTTTATTTCTACAAAGTAATTTCGATGTTTTCACATCTGCTAGACGTCCCGCGACGTCTAGTTTTTTATTCCTTTATTTCAAGCAACTACGGCCCTTAAAAAATATACATAAATATTAACTAATTATAAACTAATTAATATGCTATATAACATAAAACTTAAAACTACTGCACACAAAGTGTTGGCGTCATGTTGCGTTGCGTGGTGTCGCGTAACCTTTCGCGGAATCTTCGATACACGACGCCCTTCAGCCAAAACTCTTCCTTGAGGAAAGTCGCAATATCATAAGTTGGAACTCGCACCACGAACGACTTGAAAATGAAACTAGATGCAAAATTAAGGAACCCTTATTTTATTTTCCAGAAATTAAATAGTTTTCATTCAACATTAAAAAGTCGTAAGCCTCAAATAACGTCACAAGCCGACAGAACAGCATTTTTGCCTTAGCTTTGTTATATAAAAAGAAAATTAGACACTGTCAGTTTGACAATTGTTTTTTTTTGTTGTATGTACGTGATTGACGTAATTTTGATATATTTTTTTTAAATAATAGCTACTTGATTTGAGTTTTTGCCAATGGCTTATTTAGGGTATATTTCTTCTTCACACGGGTAAGTTTAATTTATCAAACAGGTTGCAGTCGAAGTCAAAGCCGTATAAAATTAGTTATAGTCAAGTTAAAGTCACGCCTCAGCAAAGCGGTGGCGACTTTACTGAAGCTTCTATGGTGTTTTGGAGGCAACTTGCCAACACTTATGCACAAATACTCAATAGCAAAAGGCCACCACTCTTACACATTAACACTTAAAATAACACAAGTTCTCATTCAACCTAATTGTGACGTCATAGACATTTTTAAATTACTTTTCTCTAAACGTAACCGTTAAAAAAACGCAAAAAGCATGTTGACGAATAACTCAGAATGAGAAAATAAAGAATAGGTATTTTTATTTTAGCTTTTTTATTTTTTTTATTTTGTTAATCTATATGTAATAGCTATCCCATAGAAACTATGATCTCATTATGAATAGTTCAGTATTGACAGCGTGAATGTGTAAAAAACGAACACACTCGCATTAAGGTGAAAGCTTAATTAAGTATTAAATATGTCTGTTATTTAAGTACGCAAAAACTGACAAATGTATTGGGATGCAATTCCTAAAAAAATATTCTGCGAAAATCCATGGCATTACCGACTAGTATTTTGTTATTAAAAAAGGTAGAGAGGTGATTAAAAAAGGGTAGTATCTACTGAATTTTAACAATGGCTGTTTATAAAGCAGCAATTTTCTCTAATAGGTACACCGTAATTTTTTAGCCTCTGACGCATTACTCTAAAGATCACATAGACGTTATCGCGCCAAGAAGCTAGAGATATATAAGTTTATAACACCACAAACTGGCCTGTTTAAGTGCCTGTCTTACGTTTATAGCGCTAATTAATTAAGCAGAACAATGATGGTAGAGATACAAGACATAACCAAACACCGTTTGTCACACCCCGACAATGATTAATGTGCGTTTAACTGAGCGCTTGAACAAGCGGCTATAAGGGCTGTTAGGTCAGATGTTGCTAGCAACGGAGTTTACATATTTGACTGCCTTAAATTTAGTGCATTAAATGGGTCGTATATGCAGGAGCCTAATTTTGAACTAGTGACCTCATATTTGTTATATGAGGTCGATAGTTCAAAACCGCGTTCATCTTATATAATATTTCTCTAGCTCTATTTTTCTGTCGGTCTGCGAGATCTTCCTTATTCCTATTTCAAATTCCATGTTTTACTCCTCATTAAGCTTATCGTGCTGGCTAGTGACGAATAAAAATATATATATATCGCTTATTTTAAATTTGACATTAAGAAACATCTGATTTTTTTTGACTGCACATATGGCTGAGTGGTTTAGATACCGGTTTCCCGCCTGAGTGTTGTGGGTTCGATACCCACACAGGACAACTCTTTGTGTGATCCACATAATGGTTGTGGTGAGCCTGGGTGTACTCTGTGTTTGTGAAATTATATGTGTGTAAAGTCCCCGGCGATATAAGGATTATTACTTAGTGCAGGGTGTTGTCTTTAAAAAGAAGCAAAAAAAGTTCACCATGCAAAAGTTCACCTAAGAAAAGGTCCTTTTTAATGGATGCAGAATTCTGCACGAGTCAACTAGTACATATTGTTATAAATTGCATAATTACACCTCTAGCTCAACGAGACAATAATGTTTAGGTAGATAAATTTATTTATTTAAACCATTACCTAGTGTAAATTTAGCAGCATGAATCGGTTCCAACGTGGGTAGCCCCAGAATTTAATTATCAAAGCTTTGGCTGATAGATGAAGAAATTGGTTATCAGTCAATTAAATGACTAAACAAAATTAGTAATGATATGACCATAGAATTCTTAAGCTGGAAACTAGAAATGCTATCACCACGTAACTGTGTATATTATATCTTAAGAATTTGTCTCGCTTTCAAAAAAAACTCTTACCTACTGTTAATTTTACTCTGTGGGCTACCGGCACAATTAAACGAGTGCGTTATGGTGATAGTACCTACTAAACAGAAATTAGTATTTCTAGTGTTTAGTTTGGTAATCATTTAGTTAAATTAATATGAAAATGCTCTACGACCAGTGTGTGGTGGTAATGGCGAGTAACGGCCTGACGACAGATAATATACAGAGACGTAGTACCTAAATGTTGGATTCTCTTTACGTGATCGTTATAGACATAATTGCTTACTTCCCTTAGTCGCCTCATACGACACCCGTGGGAAAGAATGGGGTGGTGACACTTGTATTCTTAGTCCGTCACCACACGGAAACCCGTCACCACACGGAAAACAAATCAATTAATATAAATACGTCACTCTAAGCCACCTTTACCCTTATGGAAATATTGCTATGCCATAGGAGTCATCGATGTTTCTGGAATAAAATGTCTATTCTATCTCTATACTTTTTTGGACTATATGGCTAGATTTCATTACGATCAATTGAATAGTTACGGCGTGTAAACGTAACAAATAAACTCACTTTAGCATTGATATGCCTAGAAATGATTGAACATTAAATAACAAATTATTTGTGAAAGTCATTGATATATAAAAAAGAGAAGATACACAATCAGGCACGAAAAATGTCCACTATAAAGGAGTGCAGATTACACTTTCCTGCACTCCTTTCGTTTAGTATTATTTCGACGCGCGAGTAGACGAAGCGTGTCAAAATGTCTAATTGTTCGATGAATAAATAAATAATAATAAATATTCACAGACATTTCACACAACGTCCTTTGGTCCCAAACTAAGCTTAACGCTTGTGCTATGGGTACCAGACTACGGATATAATACATATATTACTTTTTTTTTGTAAATACATACATATAATAGATAGAAAACACCCAGACGCAGTACAAATATCTGTGTTCATCACACAAATAATTGTCCTGAGTGGGAATCGAACCCACGACCTCGTGCACGGAAGTCGGTTACATTACCGACTACGCCACGAGGCCCGTCCCAATGCCGAAATAGTGCATTAATTATTAATTAAGTACAAAAAAAGGATGGCGTTTCTTATTTTCGGTAAGTACCTATTAATAGACAGTATTTCTATTTCATACATAGTTTGTTGCTTTAGAGTAGCATTTTTTAATTTTTCAATATATTTTGTTTCAAATTATCGACGATGGCCCTGTATGAACCAGTCAAATAGAGTATGTATTAAAACAAAGGCAGTCTCGAACTATGCTCACACTTCAACGCATTTTGCTCACTTTGATCGCATAATACGACGTTCTCGGTTCTAAAAACGAATGGAGAAGGATAAAGTAATTAGTTGGCATTGTTTTATTTACACAGTTTAAATATCAATAACATTGTCATTTATATGATGATTTTTATTTTAGCTTTCCTAGGGACCCAATCAGATGATAAAGCTTGCTCTAAATTTTTAGATATTTTTATATATATTTTTAGCATTTGACATGCTTAGCACTATACATTAAACACAAAGTGAAAAATGTGAAATCGAAAATAACAGTCAGGAGCAGGATTTGAATTTAATAATTTCAAATCCTGCTCCTGACTGTTATTTTCGATTTCACATTTTTCACTTCGTGTTTAATAGCTCTAAATTATTTATAAATATGTATTCTTTTTTTTTTAATTAAACGGCGAGCGAGTTCGAAGGGCACCACTAGTATTTTATAAGATGATAATTTAAATTGTTGAATTTTGTTGCCCAAAAATTTCGGTCGTAAAATTTTATTGCTTTTTGCATAATGCTTTGTAAATACAACTTTAAACCATACGTATAAGGTTGAATTTGGAAATAATGCATTTATATCATAACTATAACTACTTATGATACAACTGGCGACAGTTTTAGACCTTCTTTTTGTTCGAAACTGTGTATCTATGATTTAATAAATCAATGGTGAAAGTGGTAAAAGATAGTTTTACTGTGAGCAGGATTCGAACCTGCGTCCCATCCAATCCGGGTTAGTACTCTGGACCGCTAAGCTATCGCATTCACCGAACGGTGTCACCCAATCTCCACTTCACATTTGTTTTAGATGTCTTTACGACCCACGCCACCTATCGGATGCATTTACATTCATTATTCCAAAGTACCTAGTAAGTTTAATTTTGCAATTAAAATTCAGACTATTAAAATCTCTCCTTTTCGCCTTTCACAAATATTTTGTTCTTTAAAGTAGCTGAGCAAGTTAAGTGCTAAAATACAGATCAAAATATGATTGAACATTATAATGAATTACGAAAAACCCATTTATCGTTATAAGTAGGTAGTTTATCGAGACGAGGCCACGGGAGGTGACATCTTACTAAATATTCCCATTAGCTGCCAAAACGATATTATTTATTTATCCCGTATATTAAATGGGTCAGGCACCGAATCGATGCTCCTTTTTCTCTTTTCTTTAGTTACCAATATCGAAGATGTACTTCACAATGGTCGAGATTGAAACAAGGGCCTGAATAAAAACGTTTCGGTATCTGTATTTTTTGAAAGCTCCATTGAATTATAGATATAAATTTTAATGTCGGTTAACATTCGTGCGAGGATTCTATTGCCTAATAAAAACCGTTCCTATAACCATCTCGCTGTATGTAAAATTTTTGCAAGACTCCAATAGATTATCTGTGTGACTAAAATATTACCTATTAAAAATGATTGAACATACAATACGCATCGTTTTATTTAAATACTGAAATCTGATACAAAATCCAATATCTAGGTCTTTTTTTGTCTGCCTCGGTGGTGTAGCGGTAGTGTATGCGACTGCTAATCATGAGTTCTCAGGTTCGATCCCGGTCGGGCAAAGTTATTGAGCTTTTTCCTAAAAAGAAAAATTCTCAGTAGCAGCCCGGAGTTTGGAAATGTGCCCGGTAGACGTCAATAGGCTCGACCCCCATTACGTGGTACTTAAACATAGCTGGCGAGTCGTGGGTGTGTAATACACCTCTGCCTACCCCCTCGGAGAATACAGGCAGGCGTGATGCTGTTTCTTTTTTTTTTCTTTTATACTACGTGGTTGGCAAACAAACATATAACCCACCTGATGGTAAGCGGTTACTGTAGCCTATAGACGCTAGCATCACCAGAGGCATCACTTGCGCGTTGCCATCCCCAAAAAAACGGATAGTAGGAAGGTGTGAATGATAATAAGGAGATGATAGGTAGAATAGTAAGGAGAGGATAGGATGAATGGATAATACGCAGAGGACAGGGAGGGGATTTGGACCTACGGTACTCTCACTCACCATACGAGTACAAGAGTCGAAGTAACTACCGTTATTTCACACTTATCTTTTGTAAGATGGTGATACTTTCCAGATCGAGCCGGCCCATTCATGCTGGAATAAGGTCGTTTAATCTCATGTACCGTACATATACGAGTATATCTACAAGTACTGTCTTATTTGAAAGAGGGGACGTCAAAACTTTTGATGAGAAAAATTTATAATGCGGAGAGAGGGTAAACTGCCGGCTGTTGGCGTCGTGACGCCACCGCTCCAATTGACAATCAACAAACCAATAACAGTTTTAATTCATCATAGGATAACGGGAAGGCGCTTACCAATAATTATGTAAGATTTGAACAATATTTGAAGAAAAAAAAAATAATAATCAATGTTTTCACATCTGCGAGACGTCCCGTAAGGGCACATTTTTTTTTGTAAGTTGTTTCAATTATATTGCCACGAAGTTGAGTTGAGCTATGACCGGGTTGCTCTCGCATTGAAACTGTTTCATTATCCTGCGGGTTTTAGATCTTATTCTATTGCCGAATTAAATGTTATTCTCGCTGTTCAATGAGGAACGGTACTTTGGGTACAAAAACAAATTGAATATCAAAGCAATGTTATTTTGTGTACATATACTTCAAAACAACAAAAATTCAACAAAATATTTGTTTAGTATGACGTCTAGAAAACAACAGCCATTTTTTCTCAAATAACTGACGCTCTGTTACAGCTTTATAATATACATAGATATAGACGTTCATAAATTCGGTGACTTTATGAACATATTATTTAATATATTCTGGGAAAATGTTGAATAAAACAAAATTTACTCATTAATATTCACTCGAGACTTAGCGTTGTATTTAAATTTGGAATAAAAAAATACGCAGCTTGTAGCTACAAATTGTGTTTGAAGTTTTGAGGTACCTATATTTTCCAACCAGTTTGTTATTTAGATATTTTTATATATATTTTTAGCATTTGACATGCTTAGCAACATACATTAAACCATCCATCATCCATCCATCCATCGGCCTTTTAACGTCCGCTGCTGGACATAGGCTGAATATTGCTTTGCTGAATTGGCAAAGCTTCTGGACGGTATCCAGGAGATGCAGGTTCGAATCCTCCTCGTGACTGTTATTTTCGATTTGACATTTTTTACTTTGTGTTTAACCAGTTTGTTGCTAATTAATGTAGTAAAGAAAATTTAATTGCAATAAAGCAGAACTTAAATATATATTTAAAGGAGTCAATTTATTTTTGTATGAGGAATGGGCTCACTGCAATTTGTAACGTTTATTAATGTATTATATATCAAATCCTTCCTTAGACTCCCTAGATAACAGTAGTAATATTATCTTCTTAAACTCTAACCGGAATATTGAGAAATTCATTGAAACCTAAGAGAAACGATAAACATAAAACTCTTTGTTTTGTTATATTTGCATCCACAATTATATATAAATCAAATGTATCTTTTATACGTATTTAAAAAGTACATTCGATTTTGATTTAATTAGAAATCGAACCGAATACGATTATTTTACACTTAAAAATGTCACCTAACAGTAATGTGCTTTACTGTACAAGTGATAAATAATTTCTTAAGCATTGAGAATTCGTATTATTCTAAATAGAGATTGCCTGGTCTACTAGAGAATTTATGTTATCCTGATATTTACATACATAGATTCACGCCTTTTTCCCAGAGGGGTAGGCAGAGGCTACGATTTCCACTTGTCACGATCCTTTGCTCATCTTTTTCCCTCATTCACTGTCATTATATTCGTCATACATGTACGTCGGTTAAGGGTACTTCTGACCTGACCTTTCTCGAGAACTTCTCTGATTGGGTCAGAGAACGTTCGACGTCGTCTATTGTTATTATATGACAATTAATATTTATTTTATTAATTATTATTGGAATCATGGAAGGATAAATAAATACGTGTAGTCCAATTAACAAAAGCTTATATTATATTAATTATCTTCATTTGCGAAATCGTCTCTCAATAATAATACCTCATCTAAGAAAGGTGCAGATGGTTCGATATTATCCTGGTGGCGAGCCCAAGATAAAAACCACACAATGGACATAACGTGTGCACAGCAACCAACAGTGTATCTTCCTACCAAACAATTACAACAATATTCAGCAAGTGCAGTCCTAAAATAAGCAGTTTGTGTGGTTCATTTAAATGGTATTCACAAACACGTGCACACTGGAGGACATAAAATGAATAATCAATCTGTAATCTTTCTTTTAACAGTGTAGGTACCAAAAATCGAGATGTATTTTCACATAATCTAAAAATACAGTGACGTGAAGTAGAAGCAGCACGCTTGTAATTAAACAAAGTAATGTATGGCACTGTACTAGAAATAGGGGGCCGAACGGGTGCAGGCACAGGCAATGGTTGTGGGATGTTACTGCTGTCTGCAATCTCTAGTAGTTGAACTGGCACTTCAGGCCTATTAAGAGTATCATCTTGCAGTCTGTATCTGCTGCGCAGCGCGACGGGCTTTCAACCAGCAAGCTATACAAATTTGTTCTAAGCGTTCCACCTATTTAAATATAAAAATTATAATAGTTGATTGTCATAATATATAATACATGCAGGCTACTTAAACTAATTTAAAAAAATATGATTTATTATCGCCATTGCATTGTATATGACTGCACAGGTGGTGTAGTGGTTTAGATACCGGCCTCCCACCCGAGTGTTGTGGGTTCGATTCCCACATAGGACAACTCTTCGTGTGAACCACAAATGTTTGTTCCAAGACTGGGTATATTTTGAGTCCGAGAAATTGTATGTTTGTAAAGTCCCCACGATAAAAGGATTATCTCTTAATAACCTGCATTATATAAAAGTTGTCTATATAAAAAAAAGGAAATATAAACATACTAATATTAGTACTTTTTTACGTGATGTGGTGGTATCCACTACAAAATGATGTTTCTTTCTGCAGATATATCAGAAACATTGTTTTTATTTGTGCTCTTAAAAATGGAGAACATGAAATGCAGATATTCCGGTACCCGAATCTTCTTGTTGTCTGAGAAGTTTGTGTACTGTGTAATATTACTAAGCACTTTTTACAAACTGCCTCTTGCGGATTTAGCTGAAATTAAAGCATGTACATTTAAAAAATATGTAGTAAATAATAGGGTTGCAATATTGGTTTCAAGCTTTAAAACTCACCTCGCTATAAATCCACTCGTAAACAAGTTGGCACACATTTTCAGTTGATTCAGAAAGTAATTGCCTCTATACATTGCGTTGAAACACAATTCACACAACGATTTACTGGAAAAGGAGCTGATTTCAAAGATTTTTTTGAAAGAAACAGTCATTGCTGTCAGTGTCAATAGGATTTGCGTTTCATTCTACTGTGATCATTATATTTATTATCATAACAAAAACATTCTCAAAAATGTAATTCAAATATTTTAGATACAGTTAAATTCAATTTAATTAATATACATATAATATTAAATAATATTTTATGGCAATATTATTTATTTACTACAGGCGTATTTGAATATGATTTTTTTCAGTTTGAACTACCCCGATTTTCCTTTACACTAATTATTTATGCGTGTAACCTTTTATATGGAAGATTAGTTTCATGGAAGTAACATGTAGGTCCATAATTAGTTTATTTAAAATTAATACTATTACAATTTTTTATAGATTTCATATTCCGGTTTCATTTATACTTCAACTTTTGGGAAAACACATTAAAAAACGAGCTATTATTTTAGAGTATAATTCTATCATTAAACGCAATATTTTCTAATGGACCCAGAAAAAATTGACCCCTTTATGTAAAACTAAAGAGCTTTTTCATGTAACGATGACAATCACAGCAAAGGGGTCAATTTTTTCTGGACCCATTAGAAAACGTTGCATTTAATGATGGAATTATTGTAAAGAGACTGTATTATGTCTCTTATGTAAAATATTAACGTCTATGGATCGTTCCCATAGTAACACTGTTGTTATCTATATATATAAGAATTATCTATTGCTTGTAACTATAATATTTAAATATACTTTATTATATACCTAGATAAACGTATTTCTATTGTACTATACATAATAGCATAGCAGCGCATTTTTAAAACTTAACATGGTAGCAGAGCGTATCGTATCAATATCAAGTGAAAAATGAATGTGACAAACGTTGTCCTGTGTAAGTAGAAAATTTTCTTTTTCTGATTGAGATTCTAGCAATATGCCGAAGTCAACATATCACATCGAACCACTAGATAAAGATAATTATGACACTTGGGTCATACAAGCTGAAGCTTTTTTAATAAAAAAACAAATTATGGAAATACGTCACAAGTGGACTACCACAAGGTGCAGATAATGGTGAAATTGAAGGAGAAAAACAAGCAAAAGCTGAAATAATTCTATTAATTGCCCCCTCTCAACTTAAACAATTTAAAAAATGTACGTCTGCAAAATCACTGTGGGACGAAATAAAAGAAATTTATGCAAGCAAAGGTCCTGCTCGGAAAGCAACGCTTTTGAGACAACTAATTTTAACAAAAATCAAAGTTAACGATGTTCGAGCATACTTAAACAAGTTCATGGACACTGTTGATAAACTGGCAGATATGGATGTAAAAATAAACGAGGGTTTACTTACTGTTATGATGCTATACAGCCTCTCCTCAGACTATAAAAATTTTCGCATTGCTATAGAGTCACGCGATGTCTTGCCAAAACCTGAAGAACTTAAAATAAAAATACTAGAAGAGAGTGACGCTCGTCACCACAATAATACCTTGCAATCTGGACACCAAGATGCAGAAGAAAACGCATTCATAGCTTCTTGTAAAATCTGCAAGAGAACTGGAACAAGAATCTTTCACAAGAAGACACATAAGATTTGTTCGAATTGTTGGAAGAAGAACAGACTCAACAAAAAGTCTAATACAAATAAAAATGCCAATTCTCTATACGCCGAAAAATGCCTTCTTACATCAAATCGCAGAAACCAAGATTACTGGGTACTTGATAGTGGCTGTACCTCTTACATGACATATCAGTCTGAATATTTCAAAGATATTAAAACTGTATCTCGAAGACTCCACTTTGCTACAGAAAATCAATCTACTGAGAGTTTAGGTGAAAGCAGAGTTACACTGACTAATAAGCAAGGAGGACGAATAATACACCTTGAAAATACTCTGTATGTACCCTCTCTTTCTACTAATCTACTCTGAGTGTAAAATGACTCAACATGGAGCTTCTGTACCGTTTGAGAATGATAAAGCTGTTGTTCGAAACAAGACAGGAGGTGTACTAATGACTGCAGAGAATTCTAACAGTAGCGGTCTCTATTACGTCAAAACTCCAAACATTGAACAAAGTTACGCAGTAAAGTCTTAAGTTACAACAAAAAATAAGCAAAATGTAAGCCATGAACAACCTGAAACAGTATCTGAACCAAATCGTTATAATCTACGAGACAGGTCAGGAATACAACAGCCACAACGGTATGATGACTTTGTACTGGCTGCTGTCGCTGAAGTTCAAAATTTACCAAAGGGTCCAGATACATATAAAGAGGCATTGGATTCACCTAACAAAGAAAAATTGCTAACATCTATGGTCAGTGAGATAAACTCTTTGAAAGAAAATGATACTTGGGACCTGGTGGATTTACCAAGAAATCGAAAAACACTACCTTGTAAGTGGGTGTATAAGTTAAAGACGAACCCAGATGGATCATATGATAAATTTAAGGCACGACTAGTTGTCAAAGGCTATTCGCAACGAGAAGGAGTTGACTTTGACAAAACTTTTAGTCCTGTGGTTCGACTTAGCACCATACGAACTATTATAGCAATAGCTGCTAAAGAAAATTTAAACTTACAACAGATTGATGTTACAACAGCTTTTCTTAATGGTACGGTTGTGGAAGAAATTTTTATGAAACAACCTGTAGGTTTCCAAGATGGGACAAACAGAGTTTGCAAGCTTAAGCGCAGTCTCTATGGTCTCAAACAAGCACCACGATGCTGGAACACATGCATTGCTGAATATTTACAACAAAAAGGTTACTATTATAGAATAAATTTTACAATATTGCAATATTCCGCAATTTGGCTCATTTGTTGCCGAGCGTTCTTGAGAATGCCTCGTTTAGAGGTGAAACACGTGTCAAATTTATGTTCGGATTTTTTTTTTCAATATTGTGGTTCTGAGAGTTCTACCGTATGGTTGTGTCGCGTTGGTGAGTTTTTTGTCATTATCGTGCATACTACTTTGTTATTATCACATTCTCCTCTATCTGTGAGAGTGCGGATTGGCAATCTTAGGTTATTCTGTCCAAAGATAACCGGGATTGATAATCCGTGATTGAGTGGTGGGCTCTCCTCCTAAAATCCATTCTATAATAGTAACAATGGACTTCCGCCAAGTGTCGCCTCATTCAATTAATTAACAAAAAGGTTTTAAACAAAGTGATGCTGATCCTTGTTTATACAGCAAAATCAGAGACAAACAGGTCTTAATTGGGTTGTATGTCGATGATGGACTTGTAGCGTCTAATTCCATTACAGCAAGAAATGAACTCATCAAAGACCTTAACACTAGGTTCAAAATAACTACGAAACCTGTCTCTTATTTCTTAGGAATGTAAATAAAAGCTGTTAAAGGAAGAATAACGCTATGTCCATCCATCCATACATCAGCCTATCAACGTGCTGGACATAGGCCTCCCCAAAAAATGGGGGATAGTGCCGTAATCGCCACGCTTGGCATGCGGGTTGGCGACCGCAGTGGGTGTTGTTAATACTCGAGGGAGTGCTGCTGCCCACTCTCCCGGTATTCCCTCAGTCGGCTCTTACGACTCCCGTGGGTAGAAAGGGGTGGGACAATTCTAAATCCGGCCCCAAACGGCAAAAAAAAAACGCTATGACAAATAGTAAACCAGCAACAACACCGATAATGAAAGAAACCATTGTTGACGATTCAGAACTGGATTGTGAAGAAGAGTCCGTATTTCCTTACAGACAGGCAGTAGGAGCACTCACATACTTAGCAGTCGGCACAAGACCCGATATAGCGTATGCTGTGAGCGCAGCATCTAGAAACTTGGAGACACCAAGTAAAAATAATATACTGCTAGTAAAACGCATCTTTCGCTACTTAAAAGGAACGACTGCCAAAGGTCTTATTTATGGAAAAACAAAGGAATCATCACAGAAACTAATCTGTTACTCCGATTCTGATTTTGCTGGAGACCAAACGACAGGCAGATCAACATCTGGAATGATATGCCTATTCTCGGGAGCTGCTATCAGTTGGAAGAAGTCAACGACAAACAGTTGTATCTATTTCGTCAACTGAAGCAGAGACAATTGCAGCTAGTGAAACAGCACAAGAAATTTTGTGGCTTAACAGTCTATTGAAAGACTTACTGAATTTAGAAAAACCTATATTATACTTGGACAACGAGTCTGCTATAAAGCTTTCACACAATCCAAAATATGAGTACCATAAACGTACAAAACACATTAAGATTAAACACCTCTTTGTACGTGAATGTGTTATTAATGGTGAACTTGAAGTTAAACAAGTACCATCCGTGCGTCAATTAGCGGATTTGTTAACCAAACCATTTTATAGACCAAGGTTGGAAGCATTATGCGGCCAGATAGGTCTGAAAAGAATTTGTAATTCTTAGAAGTTCCGAGGGTGTAAAGAGTCTGTATTATAATGTCTCTTATGTAAAATAATAACGTCTATGGATCGTTCTCGTAGTAACACTGTTGTTATCTATATATATAAGAATTACCTATTGCTTGTAACTATAATATTTAAATATACTTTATTATATACCTACATAAACGTATTTCTATTGTACTATACATAACAGCATAGCAGCGCATTTTTAAAACTTAACAATTATACTCTAAAATAATAGCTCGATTTTTAATGTGTTTTCCCAAAAGTTGAACTGTAAATGACACCGGAATATGAAATCTATAAAAAAATGTAATAGTATTGATTTTAATATTAAATCTATGAAATAAACTAATCTTCCATATAAAAGGTTACACGCATAAATGATTAGCGTAAAGGAAAATCGGGGTATTTCAAATTGAAAAAAATCATATTCAAATACACATGTAGTAAATAAATAATATTGCCATAAAATATTATTTAATATTATAAATTAATTAAACTGAATTTAACTGTATCTAAAATATTTGAATTACATTTTTGAGAATGTTTTTTTATGATAATAAATGTAATGATCACAGTAGAATGAAACGTAAATCCTATTGACACTGGCAGCAATGACTGTTTCTTTCAAAAAAATCTTTGAAATCAGCTCCTTTTCCAGTAAATTGTTGTGTGAATTGTGTTTCATCGCAATGTACAAAGACAATTACATTCTGAATCAACTGAAAATATGTGCCAACTTGTTTGCGAGTGGATTTGTAGCGAGGTGAGTTTTATGGCTTGAAACCAATATTGCAACCCTATTACATACTACATATATTTTAAATGTACCTTTTTATATACAATATCATTGATGTACCTGCTTTAATTTCAGCTAAATCCACAAGAGGCAGTTTGTAAAAAGTGCTTAGTAATATTACACAGTACACAAACTTCTCAGACAACAAGAAGATTCGGGTACCGGAATATCTGCAATTCATGTGGTTCTCCGTTTTTAAAAGCACAAAAAAAGACAATGTTTCTGATGTCTCTGCAGAAAGAAACATCATTTTGTAGTGGAATCGAACACATCAGGTAAAAAAGTACTAATATTAGTATGTTTATATTTTCTTTTTTTTTATATAGACAACAACCTGCATTATGAAATAATCCTTTTATCGCAGGGACTTTACAAACATACAATTTCTCGGACACAAAATATACCCAGACAAACACAAACATTTGTGGTTCACACGAAGAGTTGTCCTATGTGGGAATCGAACCCGCAACATTCGAGTGGGAGACCGGTATCTAAACCACTACACCATCTGTGCAGTCATATACAATGCAATGGCGATAAATTATATTTTTATATTTATTGTTATACACTTTAAAATTAGTTAAAGTAGCCTGCATGAATTATATATTATAACAATCAACTATTATAATTTTTATATTTAAATAGGTAGAACGCTTAGAACAAGTTTGTATTGCTTGCTGGTTTTCACTCTTCGCGCTGCACAGCAGACACAGACTACAAGATGATTCTCTTAATAGACCTGAAGTGCCAGTTCAGCTACTAGAGATTGCAGACAGCAGTAACACACCACAACCTCCGCCTGTGCCTGCACCCGTTCAGCCCCCTATTTCTAGACCAGTGCGATACATTACTTTGTTTAATTACAAGCGTGCTGCTTCTACTTCACGTCACTGTATTTTTAGATTATGTGAAAATACATCTCGATTTTTGATACCTACACTGTTAAAAGAAAGATTACAGATTGATTATTCATTTTATGACCTCCAGTGTGCACGTGTTTGTGAATACCATTTAAATGAACCACACAAACTGCTTATTTTAGGACTGCACTTGCTGGATATTGTTGTAATTGTTTGGTAGGAAGATACACTGTTGGTTGCTGTGCACACGTTATGTCCATTGTATGGTTTTTATCTTGGGCTCGCCACCAGGATAATATCGAACTATCTGCATCTTTCTTAGATGAGGTATTATTATTGAGAGACGATTTCGCAAATGAAGATTATTAATATAATAAAAGTTTTTGTTAATTGGACTACGTGTATTTGTTTATCCTTCCATAATTCCAATAATTATTAATATAATAAATATTAATTATCATATAATAATGATATTATATTATTGAGAGGGGTAGACCACTTCGAACGTTCTCTGACCAAATCAGAGAAGTTCTCGAGAAAGGTCAGGTCAGAAGTACCCTTAACCGACGTACATGTATGACGAATATAATGGCAGTGAATGAAAAAAAAAGATGAGCAAAGGATTGTGGCAAGTGGAAATCCGTGGTCTCTGCCTACCCCTCTGGGAAAAACACGTGAATATATGTATTTAAATAGCAGGATAACATAGATTCCCTAGTAGACCAGACAATCTCTATTTAGAATAATACGAATTCTCAATGCTTAAAAAAATATTTATCACTTGAACAGTAAAGCACATTACTGTTTTTGTGTTGTTTTGTTCATTTTTTTAAGTGTAAAATAATCGTATTCGGTTCGATTCCTAATTAAATCAAAATCGAATGTACTTTTTAAATACGTATAAAAAAATACATTTAAATTTGATTTAAATATCATTGTGGATGCAAATATAACAAAACAAAGAGTTTTATGTTTATCGTTTCTCTTAGGTTTCAATTAATATCTCAATATTCCGGTTAGAGTTTAAGAAGATAATATTACTACTGTTATCTAGAGAGTCTAAGGAAGGATTTGATATATAATACATTAATAAACGTTACAAATTGTAGTGGGCCCATTCCTCATACAAAAATAAATTGACTCCTTTGTTTCTTACTTGTTTCTTTTCCAAAAAAAAAAATATTAACGGGAATCGAACCCGCGTCTTTTCCAAAAAAAAAAGGTTTTTTTCGCGTTGGAAAAGACGCGGGTTCGATTCCCGATAGTACAAAAAATTTCTTTTTCCTTATTCACAAATAATTTGCACTTTAAAAAGTGGCGGAGCATGTCAAATGCTAAGAAATATCGATCAAAAATTTTCTGTTTAATAATGTTTAACACTTATGTGAAATGACCGATGATGTCTACTACTTAACTAATCTTCATGAAATTTAGCATAAATATAGTGCAGAGCCCAGAAAAGAACATAGGCTACTATTTTATGCTGGAAAAATAGATGGTTTCTGTGGCATAGCAATTTTTGCATTGAGTTCATTAGTGTGTCGTAGAGTTTATAATCTAAAGTCCACGTGGAAAAAGTCGCGGGTACAATCTACTCACAGTAACTTATAAAGTGCAAGCAATTGACTCTTAGTACAGTCATTTGGTAGTTTTTTGCCGAAACGCGCGTTGGAGTACATTTTGCGCTCGTACGCTGAAACTATAGACTTTATGAAAAAAAAAAAAGATAGATACATAATAGGTAATTGTCTCTAGTTTCATTTTGTATATCTGTTTTTATCGTAAAACAAGTCGGAAAGGAGGTATTGTCATCAAAACTGCTTTTAGGCGCTATTTTTATATTATGGCGGCGCGAGCGGTTAAAATATGAATTGGAAAGAAATCAATGGATGGAAGTCGAAATTCGGAAAGAGCACATTAAAATCTATAAAATTACCAATTTTCAAAACTCCCGGAAAACTTTCCAGGTAACCACTATTTTTCGAAACAAATGACTGTACTATCTGTGAAAATTTTGTTTCTATTTATAAAAAAAAATACCCACATACATAGTAGATAAATTTGTATGCCCACGATACAAAAATACAACATTTTGCTCTGTATTTTATACCACTTGACATGCTCAGCTACTTTAAAGAACAAATTATTTGTGAATGTAGAAAAAGAGAAGTTAAGTGCAAGCGGGATCGTAAAAATAAATTTGATGTGGAGATTGGGAATGGCCGTCGGTCAGTGCGTTGGCTTAAGAGTCAAAAGCACTTCCCCGGAATGGAAGGGACGCAGGTTTGCATCCCGCTCGCACTAAACTTAACTTCTTCCACATTCACAAATATTTTTTTCCACAAAAATACAATTTTAAATATTCATCCAGATTTAAAAAAAAATTGTGGATCGAACAAATAATTGTCCGTGCAGAAAGTGAATCCACAACTTTGGGCACATGAAATTGGCATATACATATAAGCGACCATATTTGTGCAGTCAGGCCTTTTGTTTTATAAGAGTGAATTACGAGGCAAAGTTCAGCCGAAGTCTAGACTAGAGCTTCTAATTTTGTCTATCACATCAATATAGTTTTAATTGGGTTAGGGGGTTAATTTATCCAGTTACCAAATTTATTCACTTCTAAGAAATTTCGACGAATTTAATTCGTGATTCTTCAGAATAAATATTATGATAAACATGTAATAAAACACAAAAATATTGTAAACATTACATTTATTTTCAATTTTGCACATAAACAAGGCAATAAGAGAATACAATTTTATTACATTCGTCTTATATACTCGTAGCTCATATGATGGATGTGGAAAGATAATTCTTTATTACATTTCATTGAAATACTAAGCTAAGCTAACCTCCTAAATACACTCTCTGGTATAAAAATAATCCTTAAACACAAAGTAGAAAATGTGAAATCGAAAATAACAGTCACGAGCAGGATTTGAACCTGCATCTCCTGGATACCGTCCAGATGCTTTGCCAATTCAGCCATCGTGACGTTTCGATTTCACATTTTCCACTTTGTGTTTAATGTATATGGCTAAGCATGTCAATTGCTAAAAATATATATAAAAATATCTAAACAAAAATAATCACTTAACTACATAGTCATTCGTGATGTTAGTTGCAGTATTAAAAAGTAATAAAAATCTCACTTTCACATCTATGCAAATAAAAATGAATCGTTGAAATGCATGTAGGTATATAACTTCCGAACGACTGCACCATATTGGATAATTCTTTTTTTTTTGTGTTACATTTGCTTAGTCCGCAACTGTACACTACCCGTGTGAAGCCGAGGCGAGCATAAATAGTTAAACCACGTCTTTCAGGATTTTTTTAGAAGATATTCACGAACAAATTATGGTGGTACGAAGTTCGCCGGGTCAGCTAGTTTATAATATTATTTATCAATTATTGAATCAGACATGCTTGTCAATCAACAAGTTACTTGTGAATATATATTTTGTTCAGGCAACATTTTGAAACTTAGCATAAATAAAGATTGTAATTTTATCTTTCCATAGACATTTAATTGTTTTTTTTATTCATTATTTTATACACAATAAACATAGCCTTTGCCGTGTGGGGCCGGCTTTAGAATTGTCCCACCCCTCTCCACCCATGGGAGTCGTAAGAGCCGACTGAGGGAATACATGGAAAGTGGGCAGCAGCACTCCCTCGAGTATTAACAACATCCACTGCGATCGCCAACCCGCCTGACCAGCGTGGCGATTACGGCACTATCCCCCATATGAGCGAAACACAATATGTTGTGGCGTTCTCTTGGGGAGGCTTATGTCCAACAGTGGACGTCGAAAGGCTGATGGATGGATGAAACATAGCCTTATATTTGGCACATGTTATACTGCCTAATATTATAGTTAGTTTAGTAACTCTAGATGTTATAATATTATTACTACAGGTATTGAAAAAATATTTTTTCAATATATCATTAACTACCTCGGCGAAACGCCGATAATTTTTTTCTTTTTTTTAGAGATTATAATTATGTTCATGTTCGTACTTGGCAGTGAAAAATAGTTTAAATAAATAAATAAATATTCACAGACATTTCACACAACATTCTCTTGTCCCAAATCAAGCTTAACGCTTGTGCTATGGGTCTGGTACCCATTCAGATATAATACATATATTTTTTCATACTATTTTTTTTATAAATACAAGCACATAATAGATAGAAACCACCCAGACGCAGTACAAATATCTGTGTTCATCATACAAATAAATTGTTCTGAGTGGGAATCGAACCCACGAAATAATACATTTCAATGCATAGATCTTACCTAATTAGTGTCTGACACTTAAAATAATAAAATATTACAAGAAAATGTATAAAAGATGTAGGTAAATATTTTTGTGAAGCCTGGTTTGACAGTAACGTGATACACAACGACTTACGGTTATAATATACATTTAACCTGCGTCAAAATTAGTATTTTAATTACCGGATAACTTATTCAGTATAAAATTAATTTCATACAACCTTAAATCGTAATAAAAAAATATTATGAAAATAAATAAAATAATGTGCTGTTACTGGCTGGCTGGCTGTGTGCCGTCGTCCACCTCACACAGCACACATTTATAAAATTATGCTTATATTTGTTTATTATTTATTAAGTTAAGAAAGAAACGTTCACTTTCGTACCCACTGACATTGGTTGCAAATTTATGACCAGCCTTTGAAGCTTCAAAACATAGGTTCCCTGTCCCATGAGTCATAATATACGATACACAACAATTAAATTTATACTGTCTCTATAAGCGGACAGGGAATGGGTTAACCTAATTACAGAGTTAAATAAAGAATTATGTACATAATTTACTTGCTAGAGTATTAACATTAGTACTTAGATAAACTACTTAAGATATTTCTGTTTGAATATAACATTTAATATAATTTACAACAACTTTAACAATATTTAAAGAATACAATCATTCTTACAAGTAACGGCATAATATGGCAGTGTTGTTTCCTTACGAACTTAAAGTTTTGTAGTTATTTAATAGGTTAATAGTATTCATAATACTTTATTCAAAACTAGCTGCTACCCGTAGCTTGGTCTTCGTGAATTTAGTTTTTTTGTTGTCGTGCGGTACCCTAATTACTTCTCGAAAATTAAAGTATGTATACTAAGTTGGTCTTACAACATCAGCTATCTTCCAGTCTAAGTCACGTACAAATCGCTGTTACTGAATCTAGGTACGAGTATATCTGTAAGATTAAGGTCTAAACGAAACGTCCGAATAGTAAAATTTCGGTTAGCGAATACTGTAAAAGTAGGTTTTATTTAATTTTGTTATTAGTTATATTTTAATGTCTCTGCAATAATTTAACCAGTGACGACGCACTACCTTAGGCTTGGACAATAGTTTCTTTATCTAATACCTCAGGCAAACAGATGATTGGTTTTTTTACGTATCTGTGTGCCTGATTGTCTCGTTAAACCTGCCAAATCGCTGAATGGATATTGAATTATCTTGAAAGGTAATTGTGTTGTAGGTGATGGCTAATTGTGTGTGTGTTGTCTTGTATTTTAGATAAATCTCCTCGCTGAAATTTTCAATAAAACACCGAGCATATTTTTGGTCTATCCTACCTCCTTACGTTTATGAAACAAGCACGAAACGGACATTGGCGGAAGTTGTGACGACATGTCACAAAACCCATAAACCAAGAAGTCAGGTCTATCTTGAAAGGTGACTTAATTGTAAAGATGGGTTAATACCGATATTTGCCAATATCAGCTGATATTAATATATTCTTCAAGTAATATCATAATATGTATACTAATATATGAATATCACTAATATTTAATACGGAGGATATAGAGATATGCTGCATATCAATTCCAACCACCATTTTTAACTCAATGATACGTACGATGTTCTGACCGATATGATACGTACTATGTCCTCACCGATATGCGATTCTATCTAGTCTATGGATATAGCAACACTGGGTGTGTGATATGAATATATCGGTTCCATCTTTACTTAATTGAGGCAACGCTCTCAATTAAGCTGCTGAGCTATGATTTAAGAACAATGTTATCAGCAGTTTGAAGCTTATCGGGTAATTATCTAATTCATGAAGAATGTACTTACACAAGTCTGATGCAGACTAAATTCGCATTCTTTTACTTCATTGTTTTATGATGTTGTAAGTTCAAATTTAATTTTGAAAAAATCTTATTTCATAGGCTTGATAACCAGTACCTACTTAAATGGTCAAAAGATCATTAATAAGAATAGGTATACTAGTAGACCCGTGCGGAATTCCGCATCCATTAAAGGACCTTCTTAGATGATTTTAAATCGCAAGTTTAAGAGAAGCGATGAAATTTTTAGATCATGGGTCGCACGATAAGCTTTAAAATGAGGGGTATATAACGGAATTTCATAAAGGCATAAGGAATGTCTCGCGGACTGGCAGAAAAGCAGGGTAGAGAATTTATATATAAGATTTACCTGATGATGATACTGCAACAGTACCAGGTATTTACACAACTACCTCAACTACCTCATTATATTACAGCAGGGGTATTATATTAAGGCTGATGGCTTCAAGAATATGTTATAGACAGACGGTGATCGGAGTCTGATGATGGAGTAAGGGAGAGACGTCGAATATTCAAGGTTATTTAAATAACCAATTTATATTATAAAATTAACGCCAATTACTTAACTATTTGATAAATATTTATAAACTTAGAAGAATATCTTTATAGCTTTTATCTAAGTTGTATATTTTAATCAAAAGTATAATAAAACTATATGTCGTTTGATAAATTAATTAATTAAAAGGTCATATAATTGTCTGACAGACCCTGAAAACATGCGCTTTATAAGATACTATTTGGCTGCGGCGGAGCCGCGGGATAGTTCTTAGGTTGTATCTCAGGATCCCGATATAGTAATGTGATTAAATGTATATTACATTAAACACAAAGTGAAAAATGTGAAATCGAAAATAACAGTCACGAGCAGGATTTGAATCTGCATCTCCTGGATACCGTCCAGATGCTTTGCCAATTCAGCAATCGTAGCAATTGCTCTTGACTGCTAATTTCGATAACACATTCATACTTAACGTCTTTGGGTGACGCCTGCGCCATCTGTCGGAAGTATTTTCATACATTATACCGACCAGGTAAACTTAATTTTACAATTAAGATTCTACCTAATAATGACGCATACCCTATAAATATTTAGATGGACGGTATCCAGGAGATGCAGGTTCAAATCCTGCTCGTGACTGTTATTTTCGATTTCACATTTTTCACTTTGTGTTTAATGTATAGTACTAAAGCATGTAAAATGCTAAAAATATTTATAAAAATATCTAAATAAATGTATATTACTTTTTATGTCTAATCAAGAGCTATTAAAAAGAATATATCCAAAATCCATTGCAAAATCAAATGCGTGAACAAATAAACAGACAGACAGATAAAACAGCTAAAAAATCTATAAAAAATGTTTTTTTGTTCAGACACGCCTATATAGCCTACATTCACATTTTTTGTCAAATATCTTAAATGTGCATTATTATGTATTCTCTCTGCTTATCTCGCAATGGAGATAGCGTGATGATAAGTTAGTAAGTACAGACATAGCTCTGTTACAGCTTTATAATAGTTAGGATTATTTGTCTATCTTGTCATAAGACAATGCTTAGAACTGTAAGTTCTGACACTAATACCTTGCTTTATATAGTCCATTTGAGACGTCCAACTAAAACTTACCACTAATTCAAATAAACTTGAGGGATTGCAGATTGATCTTACAGTTTAGATATAAACTAGCGACCCGCCCTTGCTTTGCACAGATGCATAGTTTTAAAGAAAAATTAAGAAAAATTCTCAGTAGCAGCCCGGAGTTTGGAAATGTGCCGGGTAGACGTCAATAGGCTCGCCCCCTATTACGTGGGACTTAAACATAGCTGGCGAATCGTGGGTGTGTGTGTGATACACATCTGCCTACCCCTTCAGGGAATACAGGTGTGATGCTATGTTTTTTGTTTGTTTTGTTCTCTTGTTTTAAAAAGTCGTGACAAATTTTGAAAAATTAAAACTATAATAGTTTTTTTAGAAGTAGCAAGCGTATGCAGAAAATTATCTTGACAAAAATAATTTTATTTCTCTACTTAAAAAAAGTAATTAGTATGTATTATACTTTATACATAGAATACATACTTCCTTGGAAAAATAAACCTAAACGACAGTTAGAAAATCATTTCAAAAACTGTGGGTCTAGTCAAGTTGCATTCTATGATCGTTAACGCTATAGAAAACTGTTAAAATATATGGGAATTTGATATCTGAAACGATATCTATAAAGCTAAGCCATGTGACGTATCGTTAGAGATGTCAAATTTCCATACATTTTAATAGTTGTCTATAGCGTTAGCGATCATAGAATGCAACTTGACTAGGCCCTCTGTTAGAAATTTACCATGTTTAGAAAAAGAAATCCGACAAACGTACGGACAAGGAGAGCGATTTTGCTTTTTATTTAAAGATAAATAAGAGTTATTTCATTCTAGGTTCACTCGCACAAACTATACTCAAAGCTAATTTAGCCACGGGGTCTTATTTTAATAGAATGATTTTGTTTGTGGTTAATTATGTTTGTCTAGACGCAATCAACATCTTTTTGGTACAACAACTATGATTGATTATTTGGAGATTTATTTATTTATTTAAAACTTGTATTGTATATTGGTATTGATATTATAAAATTAATCTTAAAAAAAATATACAATAAGGAGAACTTAACACAAATTTGAGTTCTCTACCAGTTAAGCCACAAAAATAAGAAGAGCTCCGAAATCAATTGAAGAATTGTACAACAACAAATTGTTAATGAATATTATTACCTAAATTATACCGTTATGTTGAAAATATATTTGTTAGATATACATAAAATACATACATAATTTGATATAACAAAAAACACACAATTTAATACATACATATACTGTAATATATATAATTCTTTTCCAAAGACCAACTATCTCTTATAAAATAAGGAAGAGTATTTCACAGCTTTGCCGCCTGTAGGTACCTACTTAAAAAAACTATTAGGTATAGCAAAGATGTGTGGTTCGAAATGAAAAGAAAAACTTAAGGCAAGGTTTGTCCTTAACGAAGAGAAGGTTAAAACGTTCTTAAAGATGTATTGAGAGTTGTAAGTGTTAAGGATGGAAAAGTAAAATGGAAATATGCATCAGCGAGTACCTACAAGATAGACATTCGGTTAGAAAAATAATAAACACTGAAAACAAAAGAGGAGAGAGGATGCCACCCTTTTTTTTGTTAGGGCGGGAAAAAATGTACCTAACCACATACCCCGTCGTTCGGGACAACGAACAGGTAGTGTGGGGCCTTCACCCACTAAAGAAACCAAAAAAGTATGTCAAAATCAACTGAATTTAAAGTACTGCTAAAGTCAGCTTTACTCTAAGAAGCTTGTACTCCATGGCAAAACGAATCGTCCCTTATGTTTACTATGACAGCTGACAATTCATTTAGAACTATTTTAATCATTTGTATATGAATCGCCTTTTTGGTTATAGAAATTAATGTTGTTTTGATATTCTCCTCTGTGACCTGCTGAAACGAGAATGAATTACATATTGTGTCTTCGAGAAATATATGTTTAGATCATTAATATTTTAATTAGAAGGGCATTTATTATCAATTATTCCAAGAGACTTCAGAAATTGCCATAAATCTTAGTCGTGTTATTTTGTTGTACTAAGTTATGTACAAGCCATCTATTGGCATTTATGCACAAGGAATCGACACAATTTCGTAACCTGTTGTAGGAAGACCAATTTTCTTTAGTCGGTTTTTTTTAAAGACTACACCCTGCACTAAAGTATAATCTTTGTATCGCGAGGAACTTCACAAACATACAATTTCACGGACACAAAGCATACCCAGACTCAGAACAACCATTTGTGGATCACATAAAGCGTTATTTTGTATGGGAATTGAACCCACAACACTAGGGTCGGTATCTAAACGACTACGCCATCTGTGCAGTCAATAGGATACCTATATTGTATGCCGTTTCTTAGCTTTGTCATATTTAGACATTTCTCTTTTAATTACATCTGGCAGCCAAGATGTAGGATGATGTTTTATTCTTGCTTGTTTTAAAAGAGCGTGGGTTTCATAGAGATCTAAAAGCAATTTATTAAATACACAAACTTTGTTATTTATACCACTACACTTGTAAACCGATGACCAGTCTATACTAACAGCATCATCACAGAAGCGGTCCAAATTAATGTAATTAAAATTACGAAAAAGAATCCTAAGCCGTAAATTTAAAACAATTTAAACTTTGGCGTACGAATTCTGTTCGAAAGGTAGATCAAGTCATGGTATGAAAAAGTCGCAGATAACTGCCTGAGAATAGTAGGTTTATTAGACTGTGAGACATAATATATTAAAATGGTGTGCAATGTGGGGCATGATAAGTAGCATCGAAAGAAGCAAGTACTTAAGTACAGAAAAAATATGAAATAGAAGCGTGCGTCATCTTTGAGAAGACAAGTTTTGAAGTACCTATCGTTTATAGGAGTCATGTAACTAAGTTCGGTTTCAAACGAAGAAAAATAAACAATATGTACATGGCTGTAGTAAACACCAAGGAAGACTTTCGTGTGATTATTATTGATTTCTAAAAAAAGATGTTCGGGCTACTATACTGACTGAGTGATTGATCAACAACTTTATATGAAATATTTCCTCGAAAATAAATAGCAACCAGCTCATTTCCTTTTCCAATTCTGTCATTACGCACATGCATATACTTTGGAAGAGAGTATTGGATGGAAAGTTTAGTAGCTTGAGAAACGATTGAAAAATTAGAATGGCATCAATGTGATTGATATGACATATGTTATATATGTATATTTTTTATAAGTGGAAAGTATTGAAGTGAGTTGGTCCTACAACTGTAGAAATTCATCATCATAGGCTGACCCGTAACTGACATTGGTTGACTTCGCAGAAAAACTAGAAATAAAACTATCACCTAATGGATCATACATACCTACGAATTATACCAATTATATATTTACAGATAATATTCCTTTACTAAAACCAAGCAACCACTGATACGACGTCACACTCGTATATATAATAAGACATTTCTATATCTTTATAAACAAAAATAAAATTTATAACTAAAAACTCTCGGTCTGCTGGTGATCTTCTGGTGTGCCTCACTCATCGTTGGGCAGAGCCCTTGGAGGGTGGGGGTGAGGCTTTGGCATTCAGTCTGTAGACATCGCGAAGGCATTCGACAGGATCTGGCATAGGGCCCTTCTATCGAAATTACCATCATATGCAATCCCCGAGGGGCTCTGCTAATGGACTCCTCCATGGTCGCAACATTAAAGTCGTAGTAGACGGATGCTGCTCTGATATCATGGAGATTCGTGCTGGCGTTCCTCAAGGCTCGGTGCTCGCCCCAACGCTGTTCATCCTGCATATCAGTGACTTGCTCTCGATAGAGAGTATGCATTGCTACGCAGATGACAGTACGGGTGATACGCGATATACCGGCCATCAGAAAGTCCCTCAGAACAAGCTGGAGGAGAGACAAATCTAACTTGTGTCTGAAGTCAAGCGCTGTCTAGGGCGGGCCTCGGAATTGGGTGAAAAGAACTTGGTTCAATTCAACCCTACGAAGACACGGATTTGCGCGTTCACTGCAAAGAAGGACGCACTTGTCGTGACGCTCCTGTTCCAAGCGGTAACTCTCCCGGTCTTCGAGAGTATTGACACATACGAGACGCCTTACTAGGGTTTATTCATACCACCTGGAGACGATCTCGTCCAAGACGGTTCGTTTTCAGAGTTCACTACCACTTACGTGTAAGATCTCCATATCCATGAGCAGCGGTTACCACTTACCATCAGGTGGGCCGTCTGCTTGTCTGCCACAGTTGGCAATAAAAAAAAATTAATTAAAAGAAAATATGTAACTAAGCATAATATACACAATAGATTATTTTGCCAGCTTGTATTGCCTTCCCAAAACCGGGCTTCATAACCGCTTGAATACTCAAATTTTTCGATTCGCCAACGAGAACGGTTTGCGGGCATTTTGCGATAAGACACCTCAATTTGACGCCGTGTTGTGTCAGGCAGCAAAATAATAACTCTTAAATAACTTTGAGATTGTATCAAAATAAAATTTCTGAGATTTTGTATGATGTGACATTGACTATTATTGAGATTCGGTTGGTTATTAAAATAAGAATTTATACCTAGTCATAATCTGGCCTATCTCGTTACCTGATTGCTATAATGTATGTTACAAATATCGATATCGATGGATGTTATCGATGTCTACAGTTAATAAGCATGTGGTATATAAATTGATAAATATTAGTTACACTTTACTTTTTTCCAATTTCAAATTAAGATATTTTGGTTATATATTTTAGGAGTCCAATCACAAATATATTTTAAGTCTCATAAACTTAAGGTGGTCAATTTGAGATAAATTTAGTTGAAGCAAATTACACAGAACAATTGAAATATATTATATTACTTAGATAAACTTACCTATTTTATTAGAAGTCTGCCCTCAAAGTCCTTTCTTTGGTTCGCTTGAACGTTTTATTTTAACCGGCAAAATTATTGGTATCGTTACATAAACCATGTAGAGTCATGAAAAAGTGGAGAATTTAGTGAAATGAAATTGAAAATGCGCATTATATATTCTATTATGGTAACAATAAAATAAAATTTCACTGACTTAGGAAAGTTTCTAAAGTTAAAATTGTTTAAGATGACTCCATTATTTATTTGTAATAAATAATATTAAAGTATCTATTTGTAATATCTACATAGCAGATTTTTACATATGCACATGAAAAGTACTCGTACGGTACTTACGGTAACAAAATACCATTTTTTAAAGAAACGGTGGGATCGATTGGGACGGGACTTTCATTTGCAGATCACTTTTATCTGACTAACGGACTAAGAATGCAAGCGTCACTACCTCATTCTTTCCGATGGATGTCGTACGAGGCGACTAAGGGAAGTAAGCAATTATCACCCATTGCATGACCGGGCGTGGAGCTAGGTACCAAGTGGGAGGACTCATTTGCTGTCGGGCCCGAGCGGGTTGGTACTACCATCTCCTGTGTGACTGATCATGAAGCACATCGATGTGTTTTGGTTGTAGCAGGAGATAGCCATTTATTCTTTAATTTCATATCCTTCAAATGAAATGGTGTGCAGCGGCTTGACAATACTCTCGGTATAGTTGACTTCATGAGCGACGGTTACCAGTTACCATCAGGTGGGCAGTGGCTCGTCTGCCACAATACACAATAAAAAAACTGATGTTATAAGGAGCAGCAAAAAGTAGACTAAATTTTTTTTTAATAATTAATGCTTTTCACAAAAATATAAAATAAATTCCACGCGGATCAAGGCGCAGGTAGCAACTAGTATCTCATCCATCCATCCATCAGCCTTTCAACGTCCACTGTTGGACATAGGCCTCCCCAAGAGAACGCCACAACGAGCAGTCCCGTCATGGGGGATAATGCCGTAATCGCCACGCTTGGCAGGCGGGTTGGCGATCGCAGTGGATGTTATTAATACTCGAGGGAGTGCTGCTGCCCACTCCCCTGATATTCCCTCAGTCGGCTCTTACGACTCCCGTGGGTAGAGAGGGGTATGGATGGAAATGATAACTAGTATATATGAGATACTAAAGCTGCTTCAATTGTTTTACTAAATCAGACTTGCAGTATTTAATCAAATATTTTGTTGAAAAATAACGTACAATATATTATGCTTCTAAACTTTAAATAAAACAATGAAACAAGACAAAGCATTACATTTATTTATTCAACGTAATGCCAAATTCGGTATAGCGCCAACACTAAATCATTTAAACGAATTTACTCGAGACGCAACCCTTGCAGGAATTAATGTGCTACTAATTCAACAGCATACTAAGAAATTGGAAAAATAAACTGTTTTTATGTTAGAATATATATCATGGAACTCTGACAAATGAATCGTTATATATCACGCCGTCTAGAGCAGATGATAAATATGAAACAAAATAAATAAACCTTAGCTTTTCGTGGTCTTAACAAGGGTAATTATGGATGGAAATGATAGATATATGGCGTGTAAACATAGCTGTTCCAAAATAACATAGTCATCTTTATATATAAATAGATGCTGCTCGCGATTCTGTTTGCATGCACTTCAACATATAAATACATCACTTTACGACTCATAGATTATCTCCATGTATAGGAGCTATACTACGTATACCATTCATATATTATTCGTTTATAATTTTTCTGTACTGTATACCTATTGGCCGTGTGGGGCCGGCTTTAGAATTGTCCCACCCCTCTCTACCCACGGGAGTCGTAAGAGCCGACTGGGGGAATATCGTGGGAGTGGGTAGCAGCACTCCCTCGAATATTAACAACATCCACTGCGATCGCCAACCCGCCTGCCAAGCGTGGCGATTACGGCATAATCCCCCATGATGGGACCGCTCATTGTGGCGTTCTCTTGGGTAGGCCTATGTCCAGCAGTGGACGTTAATAGGCTGATGGATGGATGGATGGATGGATACCAATAGCATTGAGCTCCTCCTAAGCCGTGGGATCGATATTGATGATGTTTTTGTTTGTCTGAATAGGCCCCTTGATGGTATAGATTCACAATTGGGCCCGATAGATGGTGCTGCTTCAGAAGTTTCTTATTTAAAAATATCGAATTTAGTATAATGGTTTGCTGAACCCTTAGTTGAGTAGCCACGACAACGTCTGCCGGGTACGCTATTATAGTTATTAACTACGAGTATTTAGAATAGATGACGGAGTGGCTTAAATATCAACCTTTCGTGAACATTGATTGTACTCGTAGGTTCAATCCCACACAGATAATCATTGCAAATGGTGGTTTTGATTTTACAGGCCATTGAGAATGTCTCTAAGGTATGCAGGTTTTCTCATGATGTAATCCTTCACCGAGCAATGATAAATTGTAAACAAATTTCGAAAAGTCATAGGTGTGTGCCGTATGAGGTCTGCACCTTGTACTGGGGGTTGAGCTCGATACCACTTTCTTTGCAGTCCTTAGTTTTACCACTAGGCTGTGCTGATAGCTGATGTAATAAGAAGTAACTTAGGCTACTTTTCTTTTTGGAAATATAATTAGCTCAATAATAAAAAATGGACTAATTTCTAAGCGAAATGTGTATAGCAGCTAGTAATAATTAATTTTAGTACAGTTGCTGAATATTAATATTATTACATTCACCGATGTCATACTATGTCGAGCCCATTCCTGTTGGAATTCGTAAGATTTTGCCACCATAAAAAAGTTCTTTATATTTATACGATTTAATGACAAATCTCTTTACATTACACATTCTCGTAAATATATAAAAATTACAGAAATTATTTCCCCAATAATAGTTAGTTAATAAACAATGTTACAAAATATATTATACGTAAATATTGGTGTTTTAAAGTTGAAAAAAGTTCTGAGTCTCAATTGCCTATTGTTTTTGGTACAATTCTAGACAACTTAATCAGAGTAAGTGAAATTTATCAATAATAGGAGAAAGTTACAAAGCAATCTTATGAGTAGTTTTCATGTAAATAAAAAACATAACCAAAACCTCACTCCGTGTAATATTACTATGATTATCTTTATCGTTTCAGCCATCATAAATCTATTTGGTAAATGCATTGATTTATCTGGCTCCAAGCCAAGCATACTACATCAAATAAAAATATTTTCATACGAAACTCTCTTTAGTTTTGTAATCATATATAAATATATTATTCTCTTTATCAAGTTTTGGTATACAAACAAATTTATTTCTACCCTCAACCGAGTCACTTATATCTAAAGTTATAGAGTAAACATTATTAGTTTTAACATCTAAGTTTAATATTTGTATTTGTTTATTGTTCTCAGTGGCAGTATCTACTGTAGGTTCGTTAGGACAATTATTGTGATTTACTTCATCACATCTATCATTATTTGTTTCATTAAGAGCAGAAATAAATTTCATACTGTTACGTCTTGTATTTTCAACGTTAATAATTTCTCCAACTTTCATTTGTTGTACTTTTTCTTCTTTGTTTACTTTCTTACTTTCTCTATTAACAAAGTACTTTTGTGACGACGTTCTGTTGCTATATCTTCTCCAAAAGGAATCAGAAGTATTCTGACTACTAGAAAAACCTGTTGATGTTGTCGTGTTGAATGTGTCCCTACGTTGCATTGTTGCCCTCAAATTTCGGCTACACCTCATCAATTTATTTATCTTTAATAACCTTACAAATCCTTCTCTAAATTTAGAAGACATCAAATTGTATAAAATCGGATTGATTGCCGAATTTAAATACAGCATAACCCTACAAAAATACAAAAGTATATAATAACCATCTATACCTAATGACATTATTGTCTCTGGAGGAAAAACTATGATCCAAAGTGTTAGAGCTTTAAATGGGAGTAAACATATGAAGAATGATAGAACAACAGTTCCTAGCATGAGTATGACTTGCTTTCGGTAACGTACTACGTTACCACTATTGTTCGAGTTCTTGGTATTCTGCGCGATAATGGCGGGGTTTTCCATTAGATTCTTGGCAATGACACTATAGAGAACGAGAAGTACTGCCAAGGGTACGATGAAGAAGATAGCGATAGTCAGGATGAAGAACATGGCTGACCAAAAGGTGTCGGCTTGAGTGAGGCATACTGGGACTTCCGTTCCGTCGTCGTAGATCTCGTAGGTAAAGGTAGCCACGCCGAGGATGGGGCTGAAAAACGAAAAGTATATTAATATTTAAAAATATAACAATATTGAAAAAAATAACCCAAGGAAAAACCAGAAGATGCCACCGTGAATTGTGGTCGAACTTTAGATTATGATTGTATTTTGGGCTGAATAGGTCATGTGGCAAACTTGTAAAAATATATCGTGCCAATTCTGTCTTAACACGAATATACTTTGAAAATATATGTTGTCGTGAATAAGGCTTTATTAGTCCCAAAAGTGCCGTGTGGGGACGGCTGTGCCGTGTGGGGCCGGCTTTAGAATTGTCCCAACCCTCTCCACCCATGGGAATCGTAAGAGCTGACTGAAGGAATACCGGGGGAGTCGGCAGCAGCACTTCCTCGAGTATTAACAACATCTACTCGTGATCGCCAACCCGCCTGCCAAGCGTGGCGATTACGGCACTATCCCCCATATGAGCGAAACAAATGTTGTGGCGATCTCTTGTGGAGACGTGCATTACTCAAGGTTATGATGCTTTACGCTATATGTAACAATAAGTTCGACTGCTCAGAGATATCTAATCAGATATGTTATGTTGTGCCTAGAAATGTATTACGCCGTGAGGTGCGCGCACCGCGCCTATTCCACACCGCTAGGTGTAGGTCTAATGCCGGTGCGCGGGCTCCTCTGCGTTCGCTCCTGGATGAATATAACACACACTTTGTGGATATTGATATTTTTGCATTGCCACAAGCAACATTTAAAAGAATGGCTATTAGTGCATTAATTAATAAATAAGATAAATTTGATGACTATTGTAACTTTGCCATTATAAACCGCGCACGTTTTACTATTTTTAAATATCAATTCGTGGACATTTGTGTGGGTTACTCGTTTAGTACTATTAATTTTATACTTTATACAATGTAAAATTTAGCGTGTAACTGTTATATGTCCAAAATAAATAAATAAATAAATAAATCTCTTGGGGAGGCCTATGTCCAGCAGTGGACTCCGAAAGGCTGATGGATGGATGGATGGATGAGTCCGAAAGTAAAGAAATTATACTCAAACTATTGGTAAGATTTTTCGTCTGGCTAGAAATTAAATGAGTGAACTAATGTGACATCTATTTGTGAACACCCGACCGTGTTTTCAGAAGACACATTAAGCTATGGGTCCCGATTCTCAATTACAACCCAGCAGGCTTCAAATTGCCAGAGTCTTCAATAAAAATCTGACTTGCTTTGTGGTCAGCAAATAGACAATAGTTATGTCATGGTGGTCTGATAGGTAGCTCCGAGCAAATACTGTTAGTCAATTAAAGTCAATCGGTAGTCAACCTCAATGATGTTTGGGATAAGGCTAGAAATATGATGCACAGCCGTAAAGTACACAGAAAACCGGTCTTGAAGAATGATCAAGCAAGTGATTCAGAGACGAGATTGACGAATAGCTACATTTTTTGGGATTTGAACCCACAGAATTGCTATGTTGTACTCTGATGATGTTGTTATATCTGATAGATAAAATTCCCTGAAAATGTAATATAAATTCACACTTCATCGTTTTTATTATCCGTATGCCAATTTCATCGGATTGATGCATTCATTTTCTTTTTGGCAACGTTGTGATGTTTTTTATTTATTAGCTGACAATGGCCAATCAATAGCAAACTCTTTAAAGACTTCTTTAAGATGGTCATCATTGCATTGAAGATAGTGCCTGGGACCGTCTCAAGTTAAGCATAAAGGTGGAGAAAAAGTAGGTATATGACTGGCCTGATGGTAAGTGGCGAATATAGTCTATAGATGCTAACAACACTAGGGGCATCATTCACATATTGCCAACACCAGATATTATAGTACAAAGATGATATTAGAGACAAGAATGATAAAAGGATTTACCACTTCTTTTACAATTTCTTTATTTTTATCGTTAACAAGTTCATTGCCAAAGCAAAAAATAAGTTAATTCACTTTCAAGTATAGCATGTACTATTTCCAGGTGCGTTTATGCTATTAGTATATACTAGCCTTTGCCAGCGGCTCCGCCGCAGCCAAAAGCTAGTTTTTAGGTAATATCTCAGGTTCCCGATATAATAGCGGGATAAAATGTATACTAATTATTAAGTCTAATCAAGAGCTATCGAATAAAAACAAATTTCATCAAAATTCATTCAATAGTTTTTTCGTGATGCGCGAACGAACAAACAGACAATAAATCTAAAAAAAAATGTTTTGTGTTTAGGCCTATATAGCCTAATGCAGTCATTTTTTCTCAAATATCTTAAATGTACAGACATAGCTCTGTTACAGATTTATAATAGTTAGGATTATACATAATATCGTTATATACCACGCAACGTCACGTGAAAGACCCATCTTTTCATTGGGCCTGTTTGTGCACTCAACGATCATTTCCAAATAATGTTCATGAAAAAAAAAATATTTTATTTCTTATATTTTTATTTTATTATAATTTATATAACCCTATTGGATCTGAGTGTGGGTCTACAAGCAGCTTAGACTCTTAAGCGAACGGTATTTGTGTCATGGGTGTGCATCGAGTACTCCAATGTGAAATAGATACTTCGGTAGCAGGTTCAAGAGACTCGTGTGGCATCGCCAGTTGTTCAATCATCTCAGGAGATTCTGCAGACGGGCATTGAATTTCACTGGGAGATGGCAGCGGCGAAACTTTTTAAGGCGGTTAAGGCGGGTTAAAATGTACCTTACCACACACCGTAATTTGTGCATTAAACCGAGCAGTGTACCGATTCTCCGTCTGTGTTTACAGACCTGTATGAGTGTGCTTCAGTGGTTTCTTTTACAACCCCTTACTAATAACATTGTATAAACTTTGAAAAGTTATTCAGTGTATTGTTCCGTTCTTTCAACGTCAAACCGTTATATTAGTGACAAAGACGAAACATTCATCCATCCATCAGCCTTTCAACGTCCACTGATGGACATAGGCCTCTCCAAGAGAACGCCACAACGAGCGGTCCCGTCATGGGGGATAATGCCGTAATCGCCACGCTTGGCAGGCGGGTTGGCAATCGCAGTGGATGTTATTAATACACGAGGGAGTGCTGCTGCCCACTCCCCCGGTATTCCCTCAGTCAGCTCTTACGACTCCCGTAGGTAGAGAGGGGTGGGACAATTCTAAAGCCGGCCCCACACGGCAAGACGAAACACTGAATAACTATTCAGAGGTTATACAAAGTTTTTCAATAAGGTAGCTAGTGTATAGTATTTAAATTAATGGTATCTATGATCTCTAACTACAGCGCACTGAGATGCGTCTCTTCTTCTTTCATAATTATCTAGTATCCTTTGAAAAGGGCTTATTTTTTCAAGAATATTTAGATGGAATCAACGGCCATAAACACTAAGAAGTAGGCACATCTTTTTGGCACGGATCAGAATGCTACATTTCTAGATAATTGACGTTGCTTTAACATCAAAGTAAACATTGGATCAAGTAAAATTTTTGTATAAAAATTAATTAACAATATTATTAGATATTTAGATATTTTTATATATATTTTTAGCATTTGAAAAGATTAGCAACATACAGTAAACACAAAGTGAAAAATGTGAAATCAAAAATAACAGTCACGAGCAGGATTAGAACCTGCATCTCCTGGATACCGTCCAGATGCTTTGCCAATTCAGCCATCGTGACCCTACCTCCTGAATGCTAATTTCGATAACATAGTCATACTTAACGTCTTTGGGTGACGCCTGCACCATCTGTCGGAAGTATTTTCATACATTATACCGACCAGGTAAACTTAATTTTACAATTAAGATTTTACCTAATAATGACGCAAACCCTTTAAATATTTAGATATTTTTATATATATTTTTAGAATTTACGTGCTTAGCAACATACAGTAAACACAAAGTGAAAAATGTGAAATCGAAAATAACAGTCACAAGCAGGATTCGAACCTGCATCTCCTGGATACCGTCCAGATGCTTTGCCAATTCAGCCATCTTGACCCTTGCTCCTGACTTCTAATTTCGATAACACATTCATACTTAACGTCTTTGGGTGACGCCTGCACCATCTGTCGGAAGTATTTTCATACATTATACTGACCAGGTAAACTTAATTACAATAAAGATTTTACGTAATAATGACGCAAACCCTATAAATATTTAGATATTTTTATATATATTTTTAGCATTTGACATGCTTAGCAACATACAGTAAACACAAATTGAAAAATGTGAAATCGAAAATAACAGTCACGAGCAGGATTCGAACCTGCATCTCCTGGATACCGTCCAGATGCTTTGCCAATTCAGCCATCGTGACCCTGGCTCCTGAATGCTAATTTCGATAACACAGTCATACTTAACGTCTTTGGGTGACGCCTGCACCATCTGTCGGAAGTATTTTCATACATTATACCGACCAGGTATACTTAATTTTACAATTAAGATTTTACCTAATAATGACGCAAACCCTATAAATATTTAAATATTTTTATATATATTTTTAGCATTTGACATGCTTAGCAACATATATTAAACACAAAGTGAAAAATGTGAATTTGCCCATACGCCGTCCCTTTGCTCTTACTCCGTGAATCACTACGTCCATAATTTTATTCATCTTCTATTAGATTGACTGGATTCTATGAAAAGTTTTTTTGCGGAATTTAGCGCTTTAACCCAGGCTTTGCGGTATCTCTTCAGTAAAAAAGTTCCAAGATACACAAAAGTAACCTGACTCCGACCTATACTATACTTATATATTTCGCTTACTATATATATATATATACATATATATTTCTTGATGATTGGTCAAGCAGTTACGGCATCCAGAGGTTACAAACAAACAGACTCACTTTCTCATTTACAATAAGTAAGGATTAGTAATAATAATAATAATAATAACGTCTTTATTGTACACCAGATAGCAAAACAAACAGTAACTTATAAAAATAAAAATATTGTACAATTGGCGGTCCTATCGCACAGGGCAATTTCTTCCGGACAACCATTGGATGGAAAAGAATATGCAGACTAAGAGTTAGGAGGGCAGCTTGTGGTGTAAAAAGAACCATTTTATAGTATATATACCTATATAAACATACATGAATACACTTAAATAAATACATACATACAAATAGATACATATATACAGATACATACATACCAGTAATACCGATAGTTATAGATTAATATTATATAGTACATAAGTATGATACATAAGCATGATACATAACTACCATATAGCTACTAGAAATCAGATGATACTATCCGAAAGAATCTCAAAAATTGGAATTGAGATAGTGTTTTTTACTAACTTTTTAAAAGTAGCTAGTGATTCAGCGTGGCGCACACTTCTAGGCAATGCATTCCAAAGTTGAACTGCTTGGACAGAAAAGGACTTGGCTTGAATAAATTCTCGGATGATCTAAGGAGTCTCGAATGCGAGTCATGCAAGAACACAAAACGTTCTTTAAGATACGAAGGAGTAAGAGGGTTAAACAAAATATTGTAGAGAAGAAATAGGATATGAGAATTCCGGTGAAGTCGTATCGGCAACCAATTGAGCTTATTACGAAATTCAGATATATGATCATATTTGCGCAATCCAAATATGAACCTGATACAGAGATTTTGAAGTCGCTCAAGTTAAGTTGGTCTTCTGTAAGGTCAAGATAGCTGGCATCAGCATAATCAAGGATAGGAAAGAGAAGGGACTGAGCAAGCGCTGTTTTCGTAGTAATTGGCAGAAGATTGCGTAATCTTCGCAGGGACCCAGTGGAAGCAAACAATTTTTTGCTTAGTTCCTGGATTTGTGGACTCCAGGTTAGGCACCTATCAATATATATACCCAGATTTTTAACATTGTCACTGTACGGAATGAATACTCCATTAAACAGGATACGTGGCAATTGTAACCAGTTAATTTTTGATACCATCCTAGAGCTACCGATTATTATGGCCTGAGTTTTTAAGGGATTTACTGTTAAGCCATAGGATGAACTCCAGTCACAAATACTGTCAAGGTTTTCATTAACTCTTCCAATAGCTTTTGTTAACCTGCTTAAAGGAGCTCGGCAGTAGATTTGCAGATCATCAGCATAAAGGTGGTAGGAAGAAATGAGTTTGTCAGTGATAGAGTTTATGTAAACTGCGAAAAGTAGCGGAGAGAGAACGCCGCCCTGAGGCACACCAGCAAGCGTACAGCACCAAGAGGAGACATTGCCTTCAATATAAATGCGTTGCCGGCGACCATACAGGTAACTATGAAACCAACCAACAGCTGTTGGAGATATGTTAAGGGAACGCAAAATGCCAAGCAGGACATCAAAGTCGACGGTGTTAAAAGCGTTACTAAAGTCAAGAAGAGCCAAGACTGTTAGTTTCCCTTTCTCCATAGCTAGCCTAATGTCCTCTGTAATATGAACCAGGGTTGTAGTGGTGCTATGACCGGGTCGGAAACCCGATTGGAGTGGGTTAAGGAGTTGGTTATCTGAGAGGAAACTACTAAGCTGGGATTAGATAAGTCGTTCTAGGATTTTGGAAAGGAATGGTAGAATGGCTATGGGTCGATATTCACCAAAGCTGGAAGGGTTTTTCTTTTTAGGTATGGGAGTTATGTGGGCATCCTTCCACGTGGATGGAAAGACACCGCTGGATATGGAGTAGTTTAGAATGTGGGTGATTACAGGAAGGATGATATTAAGGATAGGAAGGATCATATTACGACTGACACTGTCGCTACCAATCGCATTCGATGTAACTGACATTATGCATTTCCTAACATCACAATCAGCAAATTGATTAAAAGAGAATGGGGGCCATTGAGCAGTCGGAATTGAACAGAGATTAATAAGTGTATTAGCTTTTTTAGTACTGTCAAACTTGGGAGAAGCAGTGAAATGCTGATTGAGTTGATCAGTGTCTAAGTCATTGAATTTGGAACTTGGGTGAGATTTACCGACTCCCAATGTTTTTAGAAACTTCCAGACTTTTGCTGGGTCTCCATTTTCAACGGAGCTATGGATGTGTCGGCGTTGAGCATTCCTACACACCTTATTGCAATGATTGCGAATACGAATGTAACTCTCTTTATTTAGGTCTGTTGGTCGACTTTTATATTTCGATTTCGCTTTGGCCTTTTTAGATAGGAGAACTTTTATATCCTCTGTCAGCCATGGAGCGGGACGATGCTTGATTTTAATTTTGCTAATTGGAGCGTGTACATCGTATTTTATTAGTCTAGAGGTAAATAATTCAACCTTATCATCGACGCAATTCGAATTAAAAAGTGGAGTCCAATTTAGTTCATTAGCATCCTTACATAGTTTATCAAGATCAATACTACGAAAACTGCGCTGCAACAAGAATTTAGATTTAGATTTAGGAGGACGAATTCGATAGGATAGAAAAAGTAAGTCGTGAAAAGAAAAACCATCAGCGGGATATTGTCCGTACTTAATGACGTCATCTAAGGAGGAAACGAATATAAGGTCTAGTAAAGAAGGAGTGCAGTTAGAAAAATGGTGAGTAGCATTAAGAGGAAGAATAGTAAGGTTGTTGGAGTATATCGTGGAGCGAAGGGAAGAACTACGAGAGGATTAGATTGCCTACAAAGTTTTCTTGCTGAATAAATAGGTCGTGACTATGACCTGGTAGTAATTTTTCTCTTTACCTCGGCTAGTACGGCGTGGCGGTGGGACAGTTACCACCGCAGCTGTTTTTGTCGTTTACAGATTGCGCGGCTTCGTTTTCTACTGGATTGTTCCTCGGCATAGCGGATATTATGGACCACATCGTCAGTTGTAAACCCTGCGTTTTTTTGACGGGCAACGGGAACTTCTTTCGCTGATAGGGCCTACCCACTGCTTATCCTAAGAGGGTGCAATTATGGAGAAGCCACAGGGTAGGAGATCAGTTTTTACCGGTTGCCCCCTAATCACAATATGTGGAACAAGTAGATTTAAAGTGCTAAATTTGATTAGCAAAAATAAAACAGGTATTTCTATCTATATATATACTATCTGGGATTTTAGTTTTCGGTTTCAAGGTCCAGAGGATTAACCAGTGCCCAGTAGCTGGCTAGCATACCTAGAGGTATATCAACACATCTCTGTTATTCTCTAAATCACTGATACAACACCATGTGTACTTCCATTGGCACTACATGCTCACTAAAACCATTTCTTTGTTTTTCTTACGAGAGGCAATTCTTTATTCTATAAGTGAATCGTGAAAATATGTACGCAAAAAACGAGGTTTCATTCAAACATTATTTTCCGTGTGGAGACGGATAAGAATACAAGTGTCACCACCCCATTCTTTCCCACGAGTGTCGTACGAGGTAACTAAGGGAAGTAAGCAATTATCACCATTGCATTACTGGTAGTATGGCTAGGTACCAAGTGAGAGTACTCACTTGCTATCAGGCCGAGCGGGTGGTACCACCATCTCCCGTGCGACCGGCCATAAAACACATCGGTGTGGAGTTTAATATCAATGGGTGAGCAGCGGCTTGACTAAATTAATACTCTCGGTATAGTCGAATCCATGGAATACGGTTACCATTTTCCATCCGGTGGGCCGTAGTTCGTCTGCCACCAAAAACAATAAAAAAAATGTAAAATCTAAAACAAACTAGTGGAATTCAAAATTGCAAACATCTTGAAATTTGCTCTTATATAATTAGACTAAGTATATTACATTATACTCGTAGGAGTCACAGGTACCAATTCTCAAATTCGGATTTGTATGCGATATTCCACAACGAATTTAGACGATCTTTCAAATAATTAAGAAGTGAACGCCCACTTTAATTGAATGCCATGATTTAGTGCAGTAAATTAGTAGATTACCATCTAAACACCGCCACGAACTTTTAAATTTAGAACTGTAACTGAATGTAATGAAAAGATTATGATTGCCAATGTAGAAACTTGATCATTTCTTTTAATACTTTACAATAATACTTCATGAGTTCACCAATTCATACTGCGAGTGTCGTACGAGGTAACTAACGGAAGTAAACGATTATTTACCCTTTACATTACTGGGATATTAAGGGAGCGGGTCGGTACCAACTTCTTCCGTGTGACCGCTCATGAAACATTTTGGTGCGTTTTGGTTGCAGCGGACGATTGCCGTCTATTCCTTAATTTTCCATCCGTAAAATGAAACGGTGAGCTATTACTAAGTTCATTAGTGGCGGTTACCGCTTATTGTCACGTGTGGTAAGCAATAAAAAAAACATCAATAGTTTCATACATCTATTGATTTTTCATGTTATCCCGGCTACATTGCTATCAATGTTTACACTGTCTTCGTATTCAGTGTGGAGTATCTATCATTTATCTATTATAATAATAGTTTTGTTGCAAAATACCACTTTAAAGAACAATTTATTTGTAAAAGTGAAAAAAGGGAACTTTACTGCGAGCAGGATTCGAACCTGCGTCCCATCCAATCCGAATGTGACGAGGAGATTTGGAAACATCGTTGGGTGACTGCGATAGCTTGGCGGTTAAGAGCACTGCCCTGGATTTGTGAGGAGGTCGTTTGTCCACATATAGATGTAAATTTTTGGTCACCCATCTGATGCTAACCAAGGGAAAATTGCTTAATCTCGCCGATCTTTAGAACTACAATTGCACAATTATGCTACGACCTATGAAGATTGCTTGATAAAAAAACATACAAGCTGGTCTTCTAAGGGACGATGGCAAAAGACCTAACGGTATGACGCTTATTCCCTGGGAGATGGGACGGCCGTTAGTCTGGTACCTATGTATATACATTGATGTAGTCTCACTATCTTCCAGAATCTTCTCGGAGTGCTGGTGGCGCTACTGCATCGGCTGAATCACTCAAACGGCGCAAATATGCTTTAGGGTAGAGACAATGGGCTCTGGATGCCTGACGCACTCCAAATTTATAAGGATTTGGCGGGACGACATGTGGAATCGACACGTGACTGCAATGCTGGATAAGGTCGTTGTTCATCCTTTGGCTTATAGATATAAACCAAAGGACAAACAACGGTCAAAGGATAAACCTCGCCATCCAACGAGGTAATTCTGCTAAAGTTTTGGGCACATTGCCGGATGTGGAATGTAACTTAAACGTAAAGTCCACTTGGTCTAAAGTTTGTTGAAGTGTTCACATGTATTGATGTATAGTGCTAAGCATGTCAAATGCTAAAAATGTATATAAAAATATCTAAATATTTTACTATGTTTTTATTTATTAACTCGCTTTCTTGTATGTCTGTCCGGGTGGAATTTTTGAATTGATTTTAAATTAACTTCCCGATGAGCTAGAAAGGCTTGAAATTTGGACCATAGCTCAGAAGTGGATGATAATGTACGAAAATGTGAAAAACGAAGAAAAACATAACCCTAAAAAGTAGAAATCATAAACACTAAAATGCAAAATAATAATAATAATGTACTATGTTTTTATAAGCCGTGTGGGGCTTCTTTAGAATCGCCCCACCCCTCTCTACCCATGGGAGTCCTAAGAGCCGACTGAGGGAATACCGGGGTAGTGGGCAGCAGCACTCCTACGGGTATTAATAACATCCACTGCGATCGCCAACCCGCCTGCCAAGCGTGGCGATTACGGCACTGTCCCCCCTTCTTATGGAGGCCTATTTGCAGCAGTGCACGTTAAAAGGCTGATGGATGGATGTTTTTATAACACACTAAAAAGTATAAAATAATAAAAAAATTGTTCGATTAGAAACGAAAAACATGGGGCACGCTATTAATGCATCAATTATCTGCTCCATAATTATGATGATATGCACTTATTTATAGTAGACACATGTAGTGCCTAATTGTGAATCTTCTTTTTGATGTGAAACATCTAATGCGGAGAGAGGGTAAAATCGGCTGTTAGCGTCCCGTTCAAATCTTGTAAGTTAAATTTGACACACTTCCTGGTTTCTGATTGAGCTGAAATTTTACACGCATATGTATACCGCGTGACAATACAATATTATGATGACATGGAGCTGATCTGATGATGGAGATTGAAGGTGGACATAGGAACTCTATAATGAAAAGGCGCAATTCTATCGAGTTTGGACTCGTTTGATTCGTCTTGACAATTACTTCGGTCCTAGATGATATCAAGGGCCTGATGATGATGATTTATGACCATTTCCGCTATTTTATACAGGTCTTAATTTTATACAAGAACACATTGAAAAAGTTCATCAGTTTATTTCTATTCATCATTTCGATGTTTTCACATCCGGAAAACGTCTCGTGACGCCTAATTTTTTTTTTCATTAATGGTCACAGAGCGTAGATGTTATTTAACGCGTAGACGTGCAGACGACGTATGCATCCTACTAATATTATGAATAGTTTGCGAAAATATTTGGACATTTGTGTTAATCAAGCCTAAACTACTCAATAGATCTATATTAAATTTTGTAAATACAAAAAAATAATAATTAAATAAATAAATAATTATTCATGGAAATTTTGACACAACTTCCTCTGGTACCAAACTAAGCTTAACGCTTGTGCTATGGGTACCAGATTATGGATATAATACATATACTAGTTTTTTTTTGTAAATACATACATAATATATTAGATAGAAAACACCCAGACGCACTACAAATATCTGTGTTCATCACACAAATAATTGTCCTGAGTGGGAATCGAACCCACGACCTCGTGCACGGAAGTCGGTTACACTACCGACTACGCCACGAGGGCCGTAATAATTATTTAATTACACGTTAATAATTTCTATGGACCCAATTTTGAAGACCAGGCAAATTAATTTGCGGCAGAAGCTGGTACATAAATTAAAGTAAGTATATCAAAATTGCAAGTACCAACCCTATACAATAGGTAACCGTAAATATTTGCAAATAAATCACAACCCTATGCAGCGTACCATTGTCTAAACAATGAGTTATACTTTAATCTTCCTATATTAATAACCAGACATGCATTGTTTTGAATCGTTAAATCACCTATTCAACGAAGGGAGGTGTTCTGATATTCATATTGCATACTCATAATTACTAATGCTTGCTGGATTAGTCACGTACCTTGAATAGTATTGTGATTATATATTATATACTCGGCTGGGATGTACTGACCACTGATTATAGTTAGCAATGAATTATAGTTCCAGTGGCCCGCCAATAAAGGCGAAGAGACTGCACATGGCGGGTTTATTTAGTGGGTGAGGGTCCCACACTACCCTGTTCGTTGCCCCGAACGACGAGGTGTGCGGTGAGATACTTAAATTGTTTGTTGCCAAAAAAAAAAGGCAAAGCAGTCATGAGGACTGTCAACAGAAGTGTAAACTTAAAATTATAAGCAAACAGTTGTTATTTTTGGATATCCAAATAATAAAACAAGGGCTGTGATGTACTACAATTTATTAAAGTAGGCAAATATTGCTAACCACATATCCCGCAGCCCAGGGAAAGGATAGGATCTATCGGGTTCAAAATCATTCAATAACTCGCCATGCGCCGTCTATCCACACTTACTCTGCTGACGACACGGTGGAAGTGTTTGATAGAGAGAATAGTCCTGAATTACATACATGCACGAGTAGTGCTAAACACATATGTGGAAACAGGCTTTTTGGGGCACTCACCCACTAAATAATCCGTCATGCACCGTAGTCATCTAACCAATAATACCACGCTGTTGATTTCAGTGGTCATTCTGAGATATTAATGAACAAAAAGTCCGAAAATATGAAATCTAAAATAACAGACACTAGCAGAATTTTACTTCTATCTCCGAGCAAAACGTCCCAGATGCTTTGCCAATTCAGCCATAACAGACACGAGCTGGATTTGACTTGTATCTCCAAGCAAAACGTCCCAGATGGATGCCTCGATATGCCGAAGCGTCCCTCGGCGTCCCGTGAAAATTTGCCGTGCCATCCCGCGACATCCCGCCAAGTGAGCGCCGGCCTTTAATCTCCTATGCTAAGTCTCAAACAAGTATTTGGTTGGTAAATGAATGCTTAATATTACAAGGACATTTAATTTTAATCTTTAACTTACTCAGTCATATGAATGAAAAAAAAAACAGTTGGTACTTTGGCACTTATTACGTATATTAATATCAAGTTTATTTTTCAATAACATTAATAAATAAATAGGCATCTTTCAATCGCATATATAACATAAACATACATTCATAACAACTATTTTATACAACAGACTTATTTAATTAGCGGACAATGCATTTTATACATCTAAATAAATCTAGTGGCAGTTGCAATCGTTACAAATATTATTAACGCGATGTAGCGTAGGTATTATTTGAACACTATATAAAATACAAACATTACGTCATACCTGTATACCCCGAAGGAGTAGGCAGAGGTGTATTACACACCCACGGTTCGCCAGCTATGTTTAAGTCCCACGTAATAGGGGACGAGCCTATTGCCGTCTACCGTGCATATTTCCACACTCCAGGCTGCTACTAAGAATTTTTCTTTTAAACATTTTTGATCTCCTTTTTTTAGCATTTGACATGCTCCGCTACTTTTTAAAGTACAAATTATTTGTGAATAAGGATACATTTTTCTTTTTATGAAAAAGCTCAAAAACACTTCATCGAACCCGAGACCTCATGATCAGCAATCGCTCACACTACCGCTGCACCACAGAGGTAGTTTTAAATTAAAATTCATATTTGTATTTATCAGTGATATTATCTAGTCTATACAAATTTAAATAATAATTATAAATTTTAATATTAATATTTTGCACTGTAAGGCAAGTAAATTCAGTGTTAACCAATAGGTAGTTACCTCTTACATAAGAGCGATCATTTATCTAATTGTAAGCTTGAAAAATATTCACCATAATTTTACATAGTCAATAGAAACACAGGTATGTGGAAACAGATGAACATAAGGTACTTACACGAAAAACAATCTAATTTTATTAAACTTATTTTCTAAGAAGTCAGTATACATATCTTTTAATATCGATCCGAATAAGTTAAACAAAACTCTCCGGCATCTCGTAACCAACACTTTTAGATTTTTGAAAAGCAACTACACAGTCGACTTTTATCTTTTGGTACGAGCCAAATTTCTTTTCACTGTCCATACTTCTAGCTTTGGCGCTGTTTATTAAAACACTTCGTCTTAATGAATTACAACGATCTACGTCAGTATCGAATCTCATATTTTTACTATTGGAATGATCGATAAACTTGCCAGTATCACCTCTCCCACATTCCACAGTCTCAATTTTATGTTCTACGTCGATTACTTCAGATATTTCGATATTACCTTCGCTACTCATTCTATTTAATATTGGTTTTGTATTCGAACAAACTGGCGCCGATTGTTGTCTTAAAAACGTTTTATTAGTAAATAGCCTATCAAATATACTTTTATCTGCTGCATCTTTATTTTCGGATTCAGTATCAGTACGATCTATGCTACTTCTGTGGGTAAATAGTTTCTTTAAGCTATTTGTCGTTCTTGTCAAACTACTGCTTGTTGTAGATCCATTTGTGATAGTCCTCTGTGCTCGTCTAGCCTTATTCTCTAAATTATTCTTATAACAAATGCAGACCTTACAAAATCCAATTCTAAATTTTGATGACATTAAATTGTAAAGTATCGGGTTTATAGCTGAGTTTATGTAAAGCATAACCCTTGCAAAGTATAGAATGTTATACCATTTCTCTGGGCTTATGTCATCGTAATGATCTGATGGTGTCATTATTATCCATAACGTGAGAGCTCTATAGGGCATGAGACATAGAAAAAAGCACAAAACTACAGTACCAAGCATCAGTATGACCTGTTTCCTGGCTCTAACATTATAAGGGTCAACAGTTTTGTTCATAACTACTTTAGAAGCTGCAGTGATTAAATTTTTGGCAATGACGCTGTACAATACAATTAAGATGATAAGAGGTAGAATGTAGAGGAGTATAATGATAGCGGTGAAGAATGTGATTTGCCAGAAATTGATTGCTTGTGTAAGACACTGGGCGTATGTGGATCCATCGTCGCGAGTAATAGTGTGGTACTCCGCAATCGCCAGGATTGGACTGAAAGAGAAGAAAGAGTTGGTAATTATATCAAAACTCAATGGTACTAAGAGTATAATTATGATTTTTTGCAAATACGTTAAACTAAAAATTACTAATTTATAAATACTATAACACAAATATCAAAATGACTAATTTATAATAATTAATAGAAATAGGATGACACAAAGCGATAATGACATGCAATGCCTAGAAAATATTGTATAATAATAACTATTAATATTAATTGTTGTTTAATTTATACTTTTACATAAATTAATAGACAGAATAACTTTAGAGGCAAAAATATGGACCAAGACGTTTCAAATTTTGTAATGTGATTATTATGGTGATATTAACTACTTTTTTAGACCAATTTTCTAAATTTAGTCTATGATAAAGAACAAAAACCAATTTGATGGATTAGCTATTTGATTTTGGAAACATCTAAATTTATAGGTAAATCTATGACGTTGGCCCCGTACTGCTTTTATGCATCATATTACCAATAGTAATAATATCCAAACAATAATCCTTCACAAATCACAAATCGTACATTTGTTCATTCCGCTCAGAAAAATCTGTCAAACAAGACAATTCATTATTCTTTTTGAATATGACAGATGCCTTTCCTAGCTGTTTATTTATTGTTTCTCTTAATGGTTCGGTCTTTAATAGTTATTTTGAGGAGTGGAAAGTGGGCCGAAACCAAATTGGCTTTCTGTACAAATGACGTCATTTATCGTTAGTTGTTACTCGGTGTTTTTTATGGCCACTTGTTTGCGGTTTCTTTTAATAGTAGTGATATGTCTGGTTTGTTTTATTTTATTTTCTAATACAAGTGTTTTGTTATTTGGAAATGCATATTCATATAATAAGGATCAGAGAAAATATGTCTTGAATGATTTATGATTGTTTTAATTGACACGAAAGATATAGTCCAATAGGCTGACTCAATACGGGTCGATGAATATCGCACCCTATTGAAAAAAAAAACATCAAACTAGTTATCTTTATCACCAGTGTTTGTTAGTAGTTTTATTAACTTATTCTTAAGATTTAATCCGTAGAGTAAAGAGTAAGGATACGGGTCTTATTTAATTTCATTACACATTATAGAAACCAGAGTGGATAAATACATAAAATACAACAAACTAAGCTATGATATTTTCCCTATTTTAATTGTGGTTATCTATTCAACAGCGATATGAATTTATAGAAGTTATATAATAGAAGTTTCTCCCCTCTTATTTATAAAAAATAACACAGGACCATAGCCAGTGCTAGGTCAGTACGTAACTCAAATACTCAAAATTTTACAGAAAATAAAGTAATCATCTATCAGTTTAGACAGTGTTTTAAATCAGTGTTATGTTTTTATGAATAAGGGCTAGTCACGGAGAGGGGCTGGTCAAGATTAACAAAATAAATAAATATTCACGGACATTTCACACAACGTCCTCTAGTCTAGGGTTGCCAACCGTCCTGTTTTCCCAGGACATGTCCCGGTATCTTGAGTGTCCTGGGGTGTCCTGGATAGTTTTTAAGCAGCGTCCTGGGTTTTTGGAACGTTCTAATATTCTACAGTCCCGTCCAAATCGGTCCAGGCACTCCGGAGTGGTATTCATTCGCAATTTCATGGGTTTTATTTTTTTATATGCGGTAGGTAGTTTAATTATTTTTCCAGAATAAAAGTAGCCTAAGTTACTCCTTGTAACAACAGCTATCTGCTAGTGACAGTCCCGTACAAATCGGTCCAGCCGTTCCCGAGATTAGCCGAAACAAACAAACAGACAGACAGACTGAGGGATAAAATCTTTAAAAATTGTTATACTCTATTACTGCGTCGTGATTTTAAACTGAATTGTCCTGGTTTTTCCAACTTGAAATCCTTGTTTTTGATATTAGTGGTTGGCGACCCTACTCTAGCCCCAAACTAAGCTAAGCGCTTGTGCTATGGGTACCAGATTACGGATATAATACATAGGTATATTACTATTTTTTTTTGTAAATAAAAACACATAATAGATAGAAAACATCCAAACGCAGTACAAATATCATGTGTTCATCACACAAATAATGTCCTGAGTGGGAATCGAACCCACGACCTCGTGCAAAGAAGTCGGTTACACTACCGACTACGCTACGAGGCCTGTCACCATCGAGACTCATCACACGATACCTAAAATCAAACTCCTGCGTTAGTACCTACTCAAAAAAAGAACAACGAAACACAAACGAAAAATATTGTATATTCTGAAAACATATCTAGCACACACTTGGCTAAAATTTCCATGTCAAATTAGAATATTTTTATATTCAATTAATGGTAAACACTTCTGAAGTCATTGCTAAATACATAGTGAGAAAGCAGTTGTAATGCAAAAACTATATGAGAAACTGGGGTCACATGATCCTGAATGGACACATGGGTCAGATCTGCTACGAAACCCGTTTTTGTATAATTTAGCTAGCTACACGGATTATCCCCAGATTCACATACCTATTTAATATAATATTCAAGCAGTGTGTGCTAAATATGTTTCCATTTCTATAGTTAGGACGTGCAAAGCTTATTTACAACACAGTCATCACATGCACGCTTATTATGTGAAGCGGAAATTGTACGAACCTTGTTTCTCAAAGGGTTTGCTTATTCGCTTTCAAATCAGTAGTTTGCCACAAACTGGGTATACAAGCCAACGTATTTTGGATGCTTGTTAGGGTCTGGGCTGCCGTATACGCATACAAGCGAGGTAGTATTCATTAACCCACGAAATAAGAAGGTTTTTAAAACTAAAGCATATGAACACGCAGACTTTCTTTTGGTACGGCCCCTTCACCATTTATACAAGTGATAATTAATTAATTACATAGCAGCATGCCTGTATTCCCTGAAGAGGTAGGTAGAGGTATATTACACACCCACGATTCGCCAGTTATGAAGTCCCGCGTAATAGGGGGTGAGCCTATTGTCGTCTACCGGGCACAATTTCAAACTCCGGGCTGCTACTGAGAATTTTTCACGTCTAACGTTTCGTTTTTCATTCTAAGGGGGCAGGTCAGGTTTCAACAAATCGGTATCGCTTTCACGACCTCCTCAGTCGTGACTAACTCGCGTCATTAATCATCAGACCTAGACTCCATCGAGACATCCCCACACTCCAATTGGACGTTTCATACATGTTTGTCTCCAAAATAATATATCTATAAATCTATATCTTATCTTTAAAATACGGATGATATTCAGAATACTTCATTCATATCTCACTAAATTAGTAAAATTTTCAAATGTTTTTCAAGTATTAAATACAAAGTGGAAAATGTGAAATCGAAAATAACAGTCACAAGCAGGATTTTAACCATTTTTTTGTTTAGGCGGTTTAAAATGTAGCTAACCGCACACCCCTTCGTTCGGGGCAACGAACAGGACAGTGTGAGGCCCGCACCCACTAAAGAAACCCGCCGTGTGCCGTCTCTCCACCTGTGTTGACGGACCAATGGTAAGTACTGTGTTGGATTACTTCAGTGGCAGCAGGATTTTGAACCTGCATCTCCTGGATACCGCCCAGATGCTTTGCCAATTCAGCAATCGTGATAACTGCTCTCGACTGCTAATTTTGATAACACATTCATTACTTAGCGTCCTAGGTGACGCATCTGGACGGTATCCAGGAGATGCAGGTTCAAATCCTGCTTGTGACTGTTATTTTCGATTTTACATTTTCCACTTTGTGTTTAATGTATATGGTTAAGCATGTCAAATGCTAAAAATTTATATAAAAATATCTAAATATTTTTCAAGGTTATAATGTATCTTATGGTCTTTTCCGGGCTTCAAGACTATAAGTGCCTATGCAACATTTCGTACCTATTGATTAGTTCAGTATCGTAACAAACAAACAAACTCACTTTTGAACTTATAATATGAGTAAGGATTATAAATGAAGTAAAGACATGTCCTAGTTGTATGTCAGTTTGTCACGTAAGCTGAATCGACCCGGAAATACGAATGGACGCGTACGCCTCGCCGTACAAAACCATTATAAACAAATTTTAAATTGAAGAAATATATTACTTATCCATCCATCCATCCATTATGACAAATTTCATACGTCCAAAAATAATAGCCTTTTCTCAAATGAACAAATACGACCACCGGAAATAAAAAATACAGACCATTATTCAGTCCAACAGCTGAACGGGACGAGCGATGTCCAATATGGTGGCAAGGAATTTATTACAAAACGCCATCTATTATTTAAAGTCTAAACCAATATAGAGCAGAAAAGCGAAGAACGTCACATGTGTGACTCCAATAAGCTGCGGTATTAAAAATTCTTTAGAATAAAGAAACTTGTCTAAGCGACTACCGACCAAGGATTCTTGGCTCAAAGAATTCGTTATTATGTGTAATAGAAGTGGATAGTGACTTTATTTAGTAAATAACTGGGACGTTTGTATTATGAATAAGTGGATGGAATTTTTTAATATTGGCAGGATTCCCTCAGATGGTTGAAACCATGCTTATTTAGTAGTTATGTGTATACTGTCCAGGGATGTTTTTTATATGAAATTTCGGATCTGGATAGGATACGCATATACTCGTAGGTATAATGTTTTAGCGGTTTCAGATGGGGTTACGGATATATATTTATTTCGGATATTCGATAGTTTCGGTTAAGGATACGGAACTCCGTAACATCCGTGGCATTGTCTAATAATAAGATTATTAACTTGCGACTCATTAGTTTCGTTGTTTTGTCGGACTAACCTATTAATACAAGTCTATACGCGCATCATACTAGGTACCACACAGAACCACGGAAGTTACAAAAATAAATTTTAATGATAGTCAAAATAATAAAAGGTATTTTGATAAGTAGGTATAATTTGCGTAAGTATACGTTAGATGTGTTCGTAGTTACGCTAACACTCCTAACTTTTGTGTTCTGGCATTGCTGAGTGAGAGCGCCGCAGATCACTTTCTCATCTACTACCTATTATCCTTCCACTTAGCCAATAGAAAAAGCTCTTTTCAGTGTCTCTTTTCATCTCACCGAGTGTCAAATCACAATTGTGTTAAAGCACAAATTATTTTTGAATAAGTTGGTTTAATGCACGTAAATGCTTCCGATAGATGGCGTTAGTCGTAAAGACAAATGTGATAAGGAGATTGGGATGATCGAAAGATCTGTACTATAGCTCAGTGGCTTAGAGCACTTCCCCGGATTGAAAAAGACGCGGGTTCGATTCCCGCTAGTACAAAAAATCTCTGCCTTATTCACAAATAATGTGTACTTTAAAAATTGGCGGAGCATGTCAAGTGCTAAAAATATAGATCAAAAATGTGTTAAAGCAGTTTTCACTTCAAAACTGCAAGATAATTTAAAATTATAGAGCCCGAGTTTCGGTATGGTATCAATAAAATGCATAACGCAAGTTGCAAGTAACGTTTCGACAAGCGTTCAGCTTTATAGTGACTGTAATATGTAGCCGCTTGCTGAGCCATAAAGCAATAAAGTAACTGAGTAATATGTCTGGCTCACTCTAAGAACCCCGAATATGGGATTTATTGTCCAAGACGCCCTATTTGCCCTACTATATAACGATATTTGGGTCAAAGGAGCCTTTAGAAAGGTTGTATTAAGCTGTGAATAACAATTTTGATAAAACGTTTACAATTTTTTTCTGAATAGAAAATAAAACAAAACATGTTTAATTGGTTTCAAAAGACGGCAGTAAGCGCACTCACGCAAATCACTTAACATCAAGTAATTTCAACTTAATGATTTAACAAGAAGAAGAGCATTTGGGCATTTATATTCTTACTAGCGTTTGCCCGCGGCTCCGTCGCAGCCAAAATCCAGTTTTCAGGTTATATTTCAGGTTCTCAATAGTAGTGGGATAAAATGTATACCAGTTTTTAAGTCTAATCAGGAGCTATCAAATAAAAAAAATTGCATCAGAATCCGTTCTGTAGTTTTTGCGTGATGCGCAAACGAACAATCAGAAAAAAAATCTAAAAAAAATATGTTTTGTGTTCAGATCGGCCTATTATAGCCTAGTAACAGTATTTTTTTTCTCAAATATCCTAAATGTACAGACACAGCTCTATTTATAATAATTACGATTTCGTCCATGCGTAATTGAGAAAAGAAAGGCCCAATTGTGATTTTTTTTCGGCGCAGGATTCAACTCTTAGGTACACCACTCTAAGCTATTTTTTTTTATTCTACGTGGATGGAAAACAAGCATACGGCTCACCCGATGGTAAGCGTTTGCCGTAGCTTATAGACGCTAGCAACACCAGAAGCATTACTCCTGCGACACCGTCTCCAATAAAAGAGATAGGAGTTGGAGAGGATATACAGGATAATAAGAAGGGGCTATCCCCCTATGGAGAGGGCTTGGACTTCCGGCGTTCTTAATCGCCATACGAGACGCAACTTAAAGAATACCTGTTGTTTCGCGTTAATCTTCTGTGAGAGGGTGGTGCTTACCCGACCGAGCTGGCCCATTCACGCTGGGATAACCAAACTACCTCTAATAAATGCTGTATACTTAGGCAACAGCCACTAGAAGATGGAAGGAGTCCAATTAGAAAAAAGAGTATTTTTAATAGAGATTGGGTTCGACTCCCGGGTCGAGCAGTGTTATTGAGCTTTTTCGTAAAAAGAAAAATTTCTCAGTAGCAGCCCGTAGTTTGGAAATGTGCCCGGTAGACAGTAATAGGCTCACCCCCTATTACGTGGGACTTAAACATAGCTGGCGAATCGTGGGTGTGTATATATATATATATATGTATATATATGCCTATGCCTTCAAGAAATTTTGTAACGATCTCAGTGATCCAGCGGTAGTGTATGCGACTACTGATCACAAGGTCTCGGGTTAAATTCCCGGATCAAGCCAATAAACAAAATATTGAGCTTTTCTGCCAAAAAAAATAGCAATAGTAGCTCGGAGTTAGGAGATGGCGGTGTTTCACCCCCGTCCCTCGAAAAGTGCATAAAGCCGTTGGTACTGCGCCAGAGCTATCTCCGTTCGTGCCAGATTGACGTCCCATTGGACCGTGAGAGTGCACTATGATGGCTATGTTGCCTTAAAGAATTCGCAATTTTTGTACTGTGAGTACTGGTGCTCCCAGTGCTTTGATCACGTGATCAATACTAACTAACTTAACTAACTTATCATCACGCCATTTCCCTTGCGGGGTAGGCAGATCAATAACGTCCAGAAATTTAACAACTTCCACTGTTGATAATAATTATGATGATTGAATATTTTTATTGTTATTCAAAAATACCGGCCGTTAAAAACAAACATGGTACATTTAAAGAAATTGTTTTTATTACAGTGTGAAACTAATATTTTGTATGAAAGGAAACTAACTGACAAAAATTTATAATCGTGTATCCATGGGTAAATATACAATTGCATCACAATATATAACTATATACGAGTACATTCAAACAATATTTTTTCTTGTTGAACGTATAACTTGTACATTTATAACCATTTTCACGTGAAAACAGCTCAAAAAAAATAGATGACAGTATACTGGACTGCATTCCATTTTAAACAGTAGCCAGTATAGCTAACTATAAAGGAACGATTTCGCAATACCAAATTGACGTCACACCTTACAGTGCTCGCAGTGCATATCGGAACATAACCAATATCTCCTGCGTACATGGCTAGTATCTGTTGACACTGGCCGCCATTATCTTGAAATTACAGTCTAGAAATCATTATTATTGTCGTATTTTATAATAATGTAACCATGTTTGCTCATAATGAACACTTTTCATAAAAAAACCTGAAATGCAAGGGTTATGTAGAGTTACAAGTCTATTACGGATACCATAAAGAGGAAATAGAAAATTTCTATTATTATGGTAAAGACAATAGTTTTCGGCTCTGGTTAAAATGCTTTTCTTTCTAGAAATTATACTAAACGTTTGCAGCTGCTCCAAAGGCGGTATAAAAATTGAAAAGGAAGTGGAATCGCATACATTAAGATAGGATCGCTTATTTTCTTTGAGAATTTTTGAGTCTTTTGTTTTTGTTAGTTATGAATGCTAACGATGTGACGACCTTCGTTACGGTAAATATTACAATTTTTATCTTACTCTTTTTCTTTTTAATTTACATTACAATTTTACATTACAATCGCCAAACTATTTATGAAAATAATTTTCGTGTGGACCGTGTTGTACAGAAATTATCCAACCCACAAACTGGACAAAATTAAGGTTTTAATGCCAAGTAAAAAATAATCTCTATTTTTGTGCCACAAAGACTCTATTCTGCCATCTACAAATATTTTTTTATGATAGGCTATAGTAATCCAAGACTACGAATAACACTGAAAAAATAAAGCAGAATTGGTTCAAATCAGCATAACTTTTATAATATACAAAGTTTTTTTTTATCCGGTAACGGACCAATAATGCACGTGTCGTCGCCCCATTCTTGCCCATGGGTGTCGTACAAGGCGACTAACAGACGTGAGTGGTTATCACCCTTTGCATTACATTTATAGTAGGATCGGGTACCAAACGGTTGTGTTTCGTAAGGTGAGTGAGAGTATTATCTTTCCTCTCCACCTTCTATCCCTTGCCTCGGAGCGCTCGAGCGATGCTCTGGTGTTGCTAGCGTCTATAGGCTACGGTAACCGCTTACCATCGTTAAAGAAATGAATGCTGAATTTCATGATCATTGATTGACTACAAACACATTATCACATTTATAATACTAGTTAGGACTACATCGTTACAAGGAAGATTATTATTTTTTAAATTTATTTGAAGGGCTTTGTCGCTTAGCGATGATATCGCTCAACACAAGGAAGATAAAATAAAACCTTTGGGTCTAGCAAAGTTGCATTCTATGATCGCTAACGCTAATAGAAAACTATTAAAATGTATGGAAATTTGACATCTCTAACGTTAAGTCACGTAACTTAGCGTTATAGATATTGTTAATGACTTAGGTAAATATAGGTTCTTTATCTAAGGTTATAGATGTCAAATTGCCATACATTTAAATAGTTTTGTATTAGCGTTAGCGATCATAGAATGCAACTTGGCTAGACCCGCTTATTCCTTAAATCAAGACATGTACCTAGATGGCGCCAATACTTGTTTGGAGTGTGACATAACAAAGTCTGCCACCTGTATCCCCGAAGGGCAGAGGTATATTATATATACCCACAGTTCCCCAGCTATGTTTAAGTGCCACGTAATAGGGGGCGAGCCTATTGCCGTCTACTAGGCACATTTTCTCTCCGGGCTGCTACTAATAATTTTTCTTTTTACGAAAATGCTCAGTAATACTACTCGACCAGGGAATCGAACTCGATACCTCATGATCTGCAGTCACACACTACCACTGCACCACTGAGGCAGTTATTTGGAGTGTGAGCTTTTTTTTATTAAGGCGGGAAAAAATTTACCTAATCGAACTCCCCGTCGTTTGGGACAACGAACAGGGTAGTGTGGGGCCCTCACCCACTAAATAAACCCACCGTGTGCCGTCTCTCCGCTTGTATTGGCGGACCACTGGAACCATGTTACAACTACTTCGAGAGAGCGCTGCCCAAACGCTAAAATATAAATTCACAAAAAATGCAATTCAATGGCTAATATTAAAAGAAATTCGTTCTGCTTGCCAAGTTCAGTCAATATATATCTGCTATCATTATTCACACTGGTTTTACAAAATATATAGTATAATAATATTAGCTTTGTACACATCGAGTTGCGATCATCAGTCACAATGATCGACACATGTTCAGTGCTCAGCCCTTAAGACCATAAATCTTCTGCTTAAGATAACCACTGAAGCTACAGCCCTTGAAACCGATCCGGCACGTATTTCGAGTATGATAGATCACTGAGAACCTTATACCAATTATATTTAGTGTCTTGAAGGAAAAATTTATTTCATGACAAGACTTTTAGGAAATACTGTAGCTTAATTGACAAATTAAATTCAGATCATGATTTATCCGGTGGCTTAGCTGTGCCTCTGGTGTATAAATTCCAAGAGCGATGGTTACAATTTATTCTTCTTCTTATCGTCACGCCATCTCCCTTGAGGGGTAGGCAGAAAGACAGAGTACCAAAAGGTACATACATCTCTCGCTTCCTCAACATTCATAATTCTCTTCATACACGCTCGACGGTTTCGGCGACTCCTGACTCCACGTTCCTTCAATAGATGACTGATTTGGTCTAGGTAGGTGAGTCTCGGTCTCGCCCTGTACCTACATCCTTCCACTTTCGCATTGCGGTAATTTCCACATACCATTATTTGGGCTAATATGTAGCAGTGACAGCTTTTTTTTGTTAAGGCGGGTAAAAATGTTCCTGTCCGCACACCCCGTCATTCGTGGCAACGAATAGGGTAGTGTGGGGCTCTCACCGGCGGCTTCATTGGCGGGCCACAGCAGTGACAGCCTAGCGGTAAAACCAAAGACTGCAAAGACAATGGTAGTGCGACGATCCCGAGTCCAAGATTCTATATTGTATGTGTATTTGTTTACAATTTATAACTGCTCGGTGAAGGAAAACATCGTGAGGAAATCTGCATGCCTGAGAGATTTTCTCGACGGCTTTTGAAGTCTGCCAACCCGCATTAGGCCAGCGTGGTGAACTGTGGCCTAATCCATCTCACCATGACAGAAGACCCGTGCCCAATAGTGGAACTGGAAAAAAATATTTGGGCTGCATGCTCGTCTGCCACTCCTAATAAAAAAAAAACATTTATTTCGTCATCAATTCCTTTAGGCAATATGTCACCAGTCTAGTCTGATATGGATAGTAGAGAGAATAATTATGACTATTATATTTAAAATATTAGTAACAGATCATTATTGATCTATATTTTTTAGCATTAGACATGCTCCGCCATTTTTTAAAGTACAAATTATTTATGAATAAGGAAAAAGATATTTTTTGTACTAGCGGGAATCGAACCCGCGTCTTTTCCAATCCGGGGAAGTGCTCTAAGCTTGGAATGATCGAAAGATCTGTACTATAGCTCAGTAGCTCAGAGCCCCCATTCGATTCCCGCTAGTACAAAAAATCATTATTTTTCATTTTAAGATTATAATTCATTAGCCTTTGCCTGTGGCTCCGCCGCAGTCATACGCAGATTATAAGTTATATCTCAGGTTCCCGATATAGTAGCGGGATAAAATGTGTACCAATTTTTAAGTCTAATCAAGAGCTGTCAAATAAAAAATATGTGTTGAAATTCGTTTAATAGTTTTTGCATGATGCGCGAACATACAAACAGATAAACAGACAGACAAAAATCTAAAAAAAAATGTTTTGTTTTTAGACCAGGGACCATTTTGGTTACCCATTGAAAGGCTTTTCGATTAGGTTTTTCGTAGCGGTTATTGAAAAACACATACGATATGGGTAACCCTTATGAACGGCTTAATAGAAACCCTTAAAAACTGATCATTTCGGTTACCCATTGAAAGGCTTTTTGATAGGGTTTTTTTAAGCGGTTAATGAAAAACCCATACGATGTGGGTAACCCTTTTAAATGGCTTAGTAAATACCATTTTATACTGACCATTTAGGTTAGCCGTTGAAAGGCTTTTCGATAGGGTTTTTTTAAAGCGGTTAGTGAAACATCCATACGTTATGGGTAACCCCTTTGTACGACTTAATTAAAACCGTTCAAAAGCAAAACAGATTATTTAGGTTACCCATTGAAAGAGTTTTTGACGGTTTTTCTGAGCATCTAAAAACCATTATGTGGGTAACCCTTTTGAAAAAAAGTCTTACACTTTTTAGACACGCCTATATAGCCTAATACAGTCCTTTTTTCTCAAATATCTTAAATGTACAGATATAGCTCTGTTACAGCTTTATAATAGTATATTACGGATATTATAGTTAATTACGGATTATCCTCCATAATGAGCACACAAAAAAAAAGGATGCGGTCAGCACAGGACCGCTCGTTGTGGCGTTCTCTTGGGGAGGCCTATGTCCAGCAGTGGACGTTGAAAGGCTGATGGATGGATGGATGGATGGATGGTATACGTACACCTACAACATAACTGCAGCATTGTGCTTCTCTAAAGGTCGTCTGGCAGAGATTGTTATTAGCAATAAAACCGCTCATTGTTCATACTTGTTGATACTTCTAATGTAAATTATTGTTTTTATTTTATATTTGGTGTATAATAAAGTGTATTCTATAAGTAAAGAGATAAGGCTTCCGATGACTTTACACATCATATTATTATGACCATTAAAATCACAATACGACTTCGCTGCGACGACACACAAGATATGCAATTCTTTTAAGCAGATCCCTCACCCAGGGTCTACAATGGGTGTTAACTTATTAGCTGTAAACATGTTAGAAAGCAACACTGGCGGGTCCACGGTGGTATCAGACCTGGATTCATGAGCGTGATAACACGTTATCACGATTTGGTTATTTATTGCACGCTTTAGGCAGAAAAAGCAAAAAAACTTTATTCGAATAATAATTATATAAGAATTCGTATATTCGCGGACATTTCACACAACGTCCTCTGGTCCAAAACTAAGCTTAACGCTTGTGCTATGGGTACCAGATTACAGATATAATAGATATATTACTTTTTTGTTGTAAATACATACATATAATAGATAGAACACACCCAGACACAGTACAAATATCTGTGTTCATCACACAAATAATTGTTCTGAGTGGGAATCGAACCCACGACCTCATGCACGGAAGTCGGTTACACTACCGACTACGCTACGAGACCCGTCATTTAGTCAATCATATAAGAATTAAGAGAATCACGTATATACGAGTAAATACATTATAGGTGAGGTAATGTAACAGTCGAAAGAGGTGGTAACCTCCGCCGATTGATAGCCACCACCGATTAAAAACATCTATTGTTATAGTTAGGATCACCGATATACACATTTTAATATAATTCCAAAATTCCACTCACACACTGCTTAGCCACTTCCCATACATATGTAAAATAAAATGTACCTCGTGAATAGTGCAGCGAAGAACCAGACGAGTGCACAAATCAGTGCAGCTCTGGTTTTGGTGCACACATAGCCGGCTCGTAGTGGCTCGCAGATGGCGTAGTATCGCTCGAAGCTGATAGCAAGTATGGTGAGCACCGATGCATGAGTCACCGTTAGCTCCACGAACGGCACGGCTAGACCTGGGGACAAGGAGGTGAGATATTGAATATTGCAATTGGGATCGATATGTATCCTAACTATTATAAAGCTGTAACAGAGCTGTGTCTGTACATTTAAGATATTTGAGAAAAAAATTCTGTATTAAGCTATATAGGCGTGTCTTAACACCCAAAATTTTTTTTAATTTCTTTGTCCGTTTCAAATTTATTTTTCCGTGCTTGACACCTACGGATGTGTTTGAAGTCTGCCTTAAAAACGCACAGCCCAAACTCATTACAGAACAGCAGGCCTACCATGAACTCTTGCCGCCGGCGGACCACCGAAGGAATGTAACTTGGTTCCAGTGGCCCGCCAATAAAGGCGGAGAGACAGCACACTATCGTATTGTGCTGTCTCTCAAGAATGGCGATAGCTAGACAGTTGAAATTTTCACTAATGATGTATTTCTGTTGGCGCTATAACAACAAATACTAAAAACAAAAAAATTATAATATTTAAGGGGGGCTCCCATACACAAACGTGTTTCTTTACTCGTTTTTGCTGTCTGTCTGTCCGTCTGTCTCAAGAACGGCGAAACCTAGACAGTTGAAATTTTCACAAATGATGTATTTCTGTTGCCGCTATAACAACAAATACTAAAAATAAAATAAAAAAATATTTAAGGGGGGGCTCCCATACTCCTAAATAAATGGGATTGCGCACGCTTACCCACTGCGTACAGTTACCTCGAATGACTCTAATGGTAACATAATTCCTTACATTTAAAACTGTTTCGTTATGCGCATCTAAGTCTAAGTTGAAAACCACGAAATGAGTCAAATTTTACTTGCAAAATTTGGTAACAGCTAAACACCATGGTTACAGAGAGTTATAATAGTGTAATGTTGTTTACCTAGTCAATACGGAACCCTTCGTGCGCGAGTCCGACTCGCACTTGGCCGGTTTTTTTTTTTTTTTAGGCAGGAAAAAATGTACCTAACCGCACACCCCGTCGTTCGGGACAACTAACCGCGTAGTGTGGGGCCTTCACCCACTAAAGAAACCCGCCGTGTGCCGTCTCTCCGCCTGTGTTGACGAACCACTGGTACTGTGTTGGATTCTTCAGTGGTACGCCTAAATAGCCAAATATATTAATTATTTCTCAAATATCTGTACAGACATATTATGTAGCTCTGTTACAACTTTATAATAGTATATTATTCGTCATTTTGTATAAAATTATTAATAAACAACGATATTTATAAGAATGTTATGTTCAGTGATGTGTGTTTTCTTACCGCGGAGAAATGGAGTAAAGAGAAAGTCTCTTCTACTTCTGCCTCACGGTGTTAATATATTATACGTGTGTGATGTATCTATATAGTATGTAACAAAAAAAACAACTAAATAGTATGTTCATTTATTATTATATATTCCAAACCACGCTTCGAGTTTCATTATTTTAAGCAATTCGTCTAGATAATATTTTACCGTTAGTGCAGAACCATGTTTGGTTCATTCGTTGCATGGTTAATGGATATTTCAATTTTATTACAGTCAAATTCTTCGAGATTCCACGACGAAAATGCTGGTTTTCTGATTTCATTTGTATCTATTGAAATAGTCTGTATAATTATAATTTATAATGCAGCTGGTTATTCAATTTTTACTTTACTTAGTCCAATAGTTACCCAATTGCACGAGTAACTGCTGTTTGCGCAGACATGAGCGCATTTTTGGTTATTGCTTATGATGGTAAACGAGACACGGTCCACCTGATGGTATGTGGTAACCGCCGCTCATGGACGACGGCTATCTCCCGTCAACATACCAACGATCAAAACACACTGAGGTGTTTCGTGGTCACTCACACAGAAGAGGGTGGTAGTGTCCCGCTCGTCTATAACAAGTGAGAACTCTCACCTGGTACCCAGCCATACCACCAGTAACGCAATGGGTGATAATTGCTTACTTCCCTTAGTCGCCTTGTACGACACCCGCGGGAAAGGATGGCGCTTGTATTCCTAGTCCGTCACCACACGGACATAATGACTTCAAAAATCCGCCTACAACTCCGACCTACATAAATAACATCATTATACGGTACACTAATAACATCTATATAAAAATAGCTATCTCAAAGAAAACAATTTATTTTTCGAGAGGAATAGTAAAATCTTTTCTGAGCTCCAGATTATATGTATGTAAAATTTCATAACGTTAGATTCAGTAGAGTCGGGCAGTGTTATTTTTTTTTTTCTTATGATGGCAGACGAGCCACAGCCCATCTGATGGTAAGTGGTAACCATCGCTTATTGACTCAACTATACCGAGAGCATTGTCAAGCCGCTGCTCACCATTTCATTTCACAGATATGAAATGGTAATAAAACGGCTATCTCCTGCTACAGCCAAAACGCAACGATGTGCTTCATAACCCCTCAAACGGGAGATGGTGGTACTTACCAACCCGCTCGGGCCCGATACCAACTGAGTACTCCCATTTGGTGCCCAGCCCCTACCACCAATCATGCAATGGATGATATAATAATAATTGCTTACTTCCCTTAGTCGCCTCATACGACACCCGTGGGAAAGAATGGGGTGGCGACACTTGTATTCTTAGTCCGTCACCACACGGACTAAAGCTATTAAGCTTTTTCGTAAAAAGATAAATTCTCAGTAACAGCCTGGAGTTTGAAAATGTGCCCGGTAGACGGCCTTCTCCCTATCACGTGGGACTTAAACATAGCTGGCAAACCGTGGGTGTGTAATATACCTCTGCCTACCCCTTTGGTGAATACAGGCGTGAGCTATAAGTAACAAACAAATATACAAACACAATTACTCAATTTCGCAATTATAATACTAAGGATACAAAATGGAAACTTATTTTTAGCTGTACTAAGAAAATAGTTACAAAAATAACAGTAAAATAGTCGAAGTTGAATCTATTCGTCTCATTATTTTGCAACCCACGTCAAAACGCTTGTACAAAATAGTTCTCTTTAACATTTCCAACTTTACAAGAGTTGAATTTTAATAAGCACAGTGTGTTGGTAGCGTTTGCTTCTGTTAGTGACGTCACGAGATGTGAGGTTATCAAAGACTAGGAAATTAGGTTGAGAACAAAGCTGGCGAAACATGAAAGTGATATTGTAATTTCGACTCAATGTGACTATAATTTACATTCCTTTGTAGTTAACTGCAATAATTATTTTATTTACAATTTTATACTATTTTAGAAACGATACATTTGTTCTTCTACAAAAATAAGAAAGGAGATACAAACTAAACTAATTATATTATAATACTAACTTATGCCCGCGGCTCCGCCGCAACCAAAAGCTAGTATTATAGTTTTAGGTTATATCTCAAGTACCCGATATAATAGCGGGATAAAATAGGTAGGTACCTATATATTTGACTTCTACATCAGTTTAGGATACCAAATGCTCTTTTATTTACGCGGGTTGTTTATAAGATGGCGACGTTTTCTTTGTAATAAACTGGAATCATACGTCAAGTTCGGCACTGTCCGGCCCCTGCTTAATAGTATTTTCACTGCGAATTCAGAAGTGAGTTCGCTAGTGAAATCTTACAGAATAAGAGTTCATGAGTTAAGGTTCTACCACTAGAAAATATATCTCATACAATATTGCTGTTTCGTTGTTGCTACATTATAAGCGTAAATCTATCAATTGTCAGTTCAAACAATCTCGTAATATACTCACTAAATCTCTATTCGTTGCCCTGTGTTCACATCCGAACCTTTCCAATATAGTGCTTGTATTTTCGTTTAGCAAATATAGATAAGAGTGGATCTTTTGTGGCATTTTATTTATCTATATAAAGGTCTAGATAGCCCTTAGTGCCTTGATAACCTCTTTAAAGAGCCGACACTACCGGCAAAGAACCCTTTTCACATAATATCGTCGCGTGTAACAACGGTGGGTATTAGACGTTTCGTTTCGTTTTCGTTAAGTGAGACCGATTCGAACTTCCTTCATAACCTCTCTTTAATTATTTATTTTTTAAGCTTCTCATCCCTATTATACTTCCTCTCCACTTCATAGCAATGGAGTACATAACGTGTCAATGATACCCCCAGGGTTGCTGTCGTCCACCACCGAAGGAATGTAACATAGTTCCAGTGGCCCGCCAATAAAGGCGGAGAGACGGCACACGGCGGGTTTCTTTAGTGGGTGAGGGCCCCACACTACCCTGTTCGTTGCCCCGAACGACGGGGTGTGCGGTTAGGTACATTTTTTCCCGCCTAAACAAAAAAAAAAAAAAAAAAAAAAAAAAAGGGTTGCTGTCGTCCATAGGCTACGGTAACCGTTTACTATTAGCAGGCCATATCCTCGTTTGTCACATTTGTAGTAAAAGTTGTCGTATTCACTTGTGCATATCATGATTTTTTTTTAAAGACCCCCTGCACTAAGAAATTATCCTTGTATCGCGGGAGACTTTACAAACATACAATTTCACGGACACAAAGTACACCCTGGCTCAGAACAACCATTAAGTGGATTACACTTAACGTTGTTCTGTATGAGAATCGAACTCACAATATTCGGCAAAGTTTAAAATTGATTTTGAAAAGATTAGTAGCATGATGATTTTTGAACTGTAGCGTATAATATGCTACAGTTCAAAAATAACGAGTGAGTGGTTCTGTACCGTCTGCGTCCAAAGCACATATAAGCCCGTTATATGTGTCCTATAAAATAAGCTATTAAATTATTTTATTTTAATAAACGGCTTTTTTAAAGATAGGTACTAAAGATGAGCTCTTTACAGCATCAGCTTATAACTTTGCACATTTATCTAGTTCTTATCTAAAAGCGAGGCTGTTTTTAATAACCGAAAACCATAAGTTGAAAGATAACGATAAAATCACTTAAGACTTTTGATCATAAATTCAGAATAATTTTAAGAAAAGTTTTTTTATTTCTCACAGTCCACTGCGTTTGTAATAATGGGAATTGATGAATTAATCTTTTCGTGGCTAGATACTTTATCTCCCATCGGAAAACCTAGTATCACGCCTGTATTCCCCGAAGGGGTAGGCAGAGGTGTATTACATACCCACAGTTCGCCCACGTAATATTGCGAGCCTATTGTCGTGTACCGGGCACATTTCCAAACTCCGGGCTGCTACTGAGATTGTTTCTTTTAACGAAAAAGTTCAATAACACTGCCCGACCCGGGTATCGAACCCGAAACCTCACGATCAGCAGTTGCTTACACTACCGCTGCACCACAGAGCCAGTTTCAAATTCTTCAAGATATATTTTATTTACTGCAATTTATTTTACTTACTACCCCCATTGGGTAGGATTAGGCCATAGACCATCAAGCTGTGGGCCCTCATGCGGGTTGGCAGACTTTACAAACTGTCGAGAAATTTTCTAATGCTTGCAGATTTTCTCACGAAGATTTCCATGATCAAGCAAAGATAATTTGACAAAAAATAGGTACATACTAATTTGAAAAAAGCAAAGGTGTGTGCCTTAGGAGCTCTCAACCTCTAACGTAGTGTACTGTATATGATTTGAAAATAATGTTCCCCGTAGCTCTTTATTACAGGGCATAAGCTATATTGTAAAACTATTAAATATTCGAACCCGCAACTTTTGAAAATCCATTTCAATCGCTGTAACCGCTGTAAATACTAAGCAATAATTATTTACTTCACATTCTTGAACACCTATTGATGTCCCTAATGTTTTTACAGTCAATAATAAGTAATGTTATAGTCCGTAAACGAGCAATGTTGCCGTCGCGTATCAGCCACGCTATTTATTATTAAAACACAACCTTTGATCATATACGTAGTTGTAGGTACATAATCAGAGAACACAACCAATAGTTGCTTGGAAAAACCTATTGACTGGCATCACTGGCAATCTGGCAACTATAGTTTTTGGGTGACCTCAATTTAGTTGAATATAGGCACAATAAATTTAGCCCGCATTGACTAATAGTCATTATACTACAATATAATACATTAACGTTAAATTGAAAGTGTTTCGTACTTGATTTACTAGTCAAAGATATGTTTTAGTTGGAATCTTTTATGTAATTCATTATTATTAGATACGCACTCACAAATTTATTATAAACTAAGTGCTACACGTGATTCGTCCGCGTGTAATAAAGTTATTTTATTGTTTTCTAAAAAAAAAGGAGCCTAAGTTACGCGTTATACCTAAAATCAGCTACCTACTGGTAAAAGTCCCATCTAAATCGATCTAGCCGTTCCCGAGATTAGCCGAACATATAGACAGACAAAACTTTAAAAATTCAACTTTAATTTTATTTATTTGAATAAAAGAATAGCTAGCAATTTTGAATAACCGTGTTTTCTTATTTACTTTGCCAAATACAACAATATAATATTACTAGCCTTTGCCCGCGGCTTTGCCTCAGCCAAAAGCTAGTTTTTGGTTAATGGCTTTTAAATTTTACATACATACATAGCGTCACGCCTGTATTCCCCGAAGGGGTAGGCAGAGGTGTATTAAACACCCACGATTCGCCAGCTATGTTTAAGTCCCACGTAATATGGGGCGTCCCTATTGCTGTCTACCGGGTACATTTCCAAACACCGGGCTGCTACTGAAAATTTATCTTTTTGCGAAAAAGCTCAATATCATTGTCCAACACAGGGATCGAACCTGAGACCTTATGATCAGCAGTCACACACACTACCGCTTCACCACCGAGGCAGTAGACTAGTAGATATTATACAATAATAGTATTAATTAATATTAATGAATGTTATGAAAGTAATTCTAATGTTTAATTGGTTTAATAAATAAATAGCTTTTAAATTTCGTCATATTTTAATCTGTATTATAAAAAGCTTAAAACTAAATTAATTGAAGAAATTACTAACATTTAATTTATTGTATCCTCGTTTCAAAGACACGTAATAGAAATTAATTAGTTCAAGGAGTTACTTCACCCACATGATACTTAACAAGTGAGAATATGTAAAGTTTAATTGCTATATAAAGCTAAATAGGGTTATCTTGTTAGTAAACGATATGGGCGAGGATCTTGTAACTGTGGATATGGTTATTATCAACCACAGTTATGTTAGGTATTTATACCAGAATATAAAGTGTGAAAATGTGAAATAGAAAAAGATGGCTGAATAGAATTTGAACCCACAACTTCTCAGTATCGATTAGAAGGTGTGGATTCAAACAGTACGGGGTTTATTCCGTAACAATTATTTTATATTTTTGTTGGTATATTTAGCATCAAAATCATAATTAAAACATGTCTTAGAATGTGTATAAAATTATGATTTATGAAACTAAAATCACACGCTTGGGCGCTATTTACTATAATCTGACGAATTACCTACCATCGAATTTGTGTTGGATGTTTTTAGTTCATGAGATATTTCAGTTTAAAAATTAATAAGTAACTATTACTTTGATCGCCTTTCATAATATTTTCAATTTACTATCCGGTATCCAATGTATGTCTATGCTCTAACTAACCTAACCTAGTCTTTGGGGCCATATATAAATTCTTTAATTTTCTTTCTGGCGAAAACGGCGATAAAACACATGCTACTAATTAACAATTAAAGTAATTTCAAATTAGAACATTTTGTTTGGTTGCCTTACAATTATCTTCAATTACACATTAGTGACATTAGTAGATCTATGACTTACAGCAAGGAAAACTGAGTGACGCACTCGCAGTAAATAAATATGAGAATAGAAATTGCGATTATGTTCCATTAAAAAAAAATGGCCATATACTTCTGCAAATAGCGTTTCTTTTCACGTACACTAAATACGATTTAAAAAAGAACTATTATATCTCCGCGGGTTAGCAATTGTGTTTTTAGAAAAACCACATTAATTCCCACATAATTCATCCCCTAGCGAAGTCCCACTCCTGCGGCTCGATTCAATAGCCAACCCGACATAAACTTATGTCAATGTCGAAAGTTAATGTTTTATATCTACTTTCAGACAAGTTTTTGGAAAAAGTGACATCTGTACGTGGTTTTCTTATTAATAATGCTATCAGGTAACATTAAAATTATTCGTGTAGGTGACCACGCCGAGAGTCTCCTTTACTTTTCTTAGTAATACTGGGTGGCAAACAAACATACGGCTGACCTGATTGTAAGTGGTTACCATAGCTTATAGAAGTCAGGAACACCAGATCAGTCGCAGCTACCTCCAACCAAAGTGGAGGATAACGAAGGGGTTTTAGGGCATATATTACATGTTTATCATGCGCAATTGTTATACATACCTATATAATCGAATGTACTAAGATTTGATGATCGTGCGGAGAAAGTTAATACGAAAACTTACAAAAATTTAACTTAAAACCAACTTCGAAGCTGACCATCGAAACTTAAATAGAAACTTGGAGTTCTGTATACAATTCAAGAAACTTTCTACGTACGTGATGTGACGGTGTTGAATTTCTTCGTAGGTAGTTATAATTTGGGGTATGTGAGTATTTAGACCACAATTTCTAGGCTTGTTTATTTGGAAAATACTTATCTAATATAATAACATTTTTATCTATACGTCGTAGCCAGATCATAAAATGGGCCATTTAAAAACGTTGCCGACCATTTCATAAAACCTGACTATTTCATGAAATGGTCGGCCACAACATGGAGTCACGACATATTCATCATATAAATATGTTTAATGTATCTTGGAAACGGTTTTAACGTTTTAAATCAAATTTTGTATTTAGCTAAAGTTTTGCGTTTTAAATTTATATAAGCGTCTAAATGGATTTTATGAAAAAATATAACACACCTCGTAATATTTAAGTCTTGCCTTGTTGTTATTAGAAGTTAGCATTCTGGAACCTCAGATTCTAAGATAAGCCGGTAAAAACAAAAATTCCCGGAGAGCCAAATATTGGTGGAGAGCTGGGGTTTACCATTACAAATAAAGTTTTAAGAATCCCCATCGATCCTATGTCTGCTACAAAAGTTATTCGGTGTCAAAGGTGAAAATTTGAGGGTTTTTGGATTTTTCTCGAAAACGGTAAGTTTTATCAAAATAAACGTCAAACCAAAGTTGTAGATCTTAAAATTTTGTACCAAAATGGTTTTCATAATTTTTTTTCCTAACATTTACCATTCCTGAGACATCGCGATTCTAAGGGTCACATTATACATGACATGCACACATTTGCATGCCTGTGAGGTACTGTACTCAGTGCGTTTTTTTACCGTGGTTTCCCCTGTAAGGCCTACTTTATTCAATTACAATTATTATCTGATATTGAATTGATATAGCTTAATTATTAGATATTATAAGGAATCGTACTAAATGACGGCGCGATTCACGAAATTATTTATTATAATAATAATATTTATTTGCTCAGACAATAAAAATCCATGGTGTTAGTAAGGCTTAAAACTAATTGTTAGTATAATGTACTTAGGTATAATTATATCTAGTGGTGACAGAGTATTGCGCAGAGCATGTTCAAACATTGTTATTTGAGCATCGATTTATTGCACGCCTCATAAGCGAAGCATTAAGGTGTGTACTATTTTCGTTTCACGCAGAACAACAGACTTTTCTAACTTAAAATGTCTCTATTGCACGCCTCATAAGCGAAGCGTTGAGGTGTATTTTACTCCCGGTTGACACGGCACAGCTGATTTTTCAAACTTAAAATATCTCTATTTATCATATATTGCACTTGTAAAATAATATCTACACACATATATAAAGAACAAACACTATTTTTAACACATGATATTTTTAATGGCATTTTTGTTATTTAAACTAGATAAAAAACTGTTTGAAAAAAATCTGGCTTGGACGTCCGTGAGTTGTAGGTAATGTACTCGTATGTTAACACGATAACGACCAAAATACCTAATTAATCGGGTCTTTTTTTTCGTTTACGAATTATTATGACTAGAAGGAATAGAGCCCTATTACTTTTCACGTTCTGATTCGATGTGGTTTAATTGTTATTAAATAAACAAAAAAACACTGAATATTTACGGCATTTACGCTCGACGCGACACTAAACCCAGCGCCTTTCATGAGAACTACCTACCTTTTTACGTACGCATAGCCACCGGTGGTTTTACTATCGTCAACAAAATAGAACGCAGTTCGCCCGGCCGGTACATTGTTTTTTGTTAAAAGAAAGTTTTAACCTTTGCTTGACGAACTGATGATATTTGTCAAGTATAATAACTATTTTATCCATAACAATAATTAAAAACACTAAACACACGTAAATAATAACACACCAACGTTATAAAACACGACAGAAACATATTTTACATTCCACAATTTTTTTGCGTGGCCTTGGCGTCACGGTGTTTTCACTTAGAACAAAGTATAAAATTTTAAGGCAACCAAGTTAGGAAGATAAATTGTTTAGAGGTTTCTTGTTGAACTCATTGATTTTTAAATAAGTCCTATAATATTGTCCAAAGTTAAACACAAAGTGAAAAATGTGAAATCGAAAATAACATTCACGAGCAGGATTTGAACCTGCATCTCCTGGATACCGTCCAGATGCTTTGCCAATCCAGCCATCGTCACAACTGCTCCTGACTGCTAATTTCGATAACACATTCATTCTTAACGTCTTGGGTGACGCCTGCGCCATCTGTCGGAAGTATTTTCATATATTATACCGACCAGGTAAACTTAATTTTACATTACTAGTTACTTATCAAATAATCAATTTTATTGTGAAAAATGAAGATTATGAGGCGTGAACTTTGGATTTTCCATAGTATTTGTTCTTTTTTCAGCTATTTTAATAGAATACTTTTTGTGAAAGTGAAAATAGATATATTAATGGTTGCAAGTAGGTTTCTGCGATAGCTTAGAGGTCTAAAACAGTCCACTGGATTGGGTAAGACACAAGTTCAAATCTTGTTCGTAGAAAATTTCTTTTTATCCACCTTTACTAAAATTTGTTCTGGTAAAATAGCCGAGTATTATGCAGTGCTAAACATCATAATACAATTATTTCTAAAACTTGGAAGCCCGTTACTTAAAAAGTCTAGACCTGAGACTGAGCACCAAACTTACCACCACTGTTCTGCATACAAAATTATAAAATTATTGTATCAGGAATCATAGAGGTTCTTAAGGAAGGCCAGGTTAAGAGTACTCGTAACCAACGAGCGTGCATGAAAGCGCTGATGAAATAGATGAAACGAAAGATGTGTGTCAGGTCGTAGCAAGTGGAGAGAAGTGGTCTCTGCCTACCCCTACGGGAAAAAGTCGTGACAGTATGCATATATGTATGTATGAATCCTACAAATTTCATGCCCTGTTTCCCTTTATAATGTCTGCGGTATCAATCCGGGTATTCTTGCCTCAATTTTACTATATTAAGGAAATTAATTTTAGCTTCTGGTTAGTATTATATATTAACCCTAACATATTCAATGTCGGTGCCAATGCGAAGATAGAATATTGAAATTGGCAACCATACCCGTGCGCACGTGTAGACAAAGCCTTTCGATAACCACAAACTCTACTGTAATTTGGTATTGTGTTGGAGGTTTATTTTAGGCAAAGGGGGTCATGGAATGATCGGCATAGATGACGTATTAGTGAGTGATAATAAAAACATAGCATAGCATCACGCCTGTATTCCCCGAAGGATTCGCCAGCTATGTTTAGGTCCCACGTAATAGGGGGCGAGCCTATTGACGTCTACCGGGCACATTTCCAAACTCCGGGCTGCTACTGAGAATTTTACTTTTTAGGAAAAAGCTCAATAACATTGCCCGACCCGGGGATCGAACCCGAGATAATATAATATATATATTATGTACTAATATGATTACAAGTATTAATGATGATGTCTTGTGAATTTAATACTGATCTACTGAATCGATACTGTTTGAGTGATTTGACGGGCCTCGTGGCGTAGTCGATAATGTGACCGACTTCCGTGCATGAGGTCGTCGGAGTTCGATTCCCACTCAAGACAATTATTTGTGTGATGAACACGGATATTCGTACTACATCTGGATACTTTCTATCTATCATATGTATGTATTTACAAAAAAAAGTAATATATTTAGGTATAATATCCGTAATCAGATGCCCATAGCACAAGCGTTAAGCTTAGTTTGGGACCAGAAGACGTTGTGTGAAAAGTCCGTGAATATTTATTTATTTATCCAGAACAAATTGTTCTGTATTTAATTGTACTTTGTGTACACCCTGATGACGTCAGGGAGTAGCCAACAGGCCATCCGCCAGGGACGTCTGAGTAGAATATCAAAAGATAATCTTCCGACGCCCCTCACAAATAGCGTGGTAGGCTACTGTGGTTTTAATGGGTATTCCAGATGTAATTTAGTCAGCACCTAGCGAGTACTACATACCCCGCATCTCTCACCGGTCCGGGGATGTATAAAAGCATTTTTAGAACACTAAGAAAAAAGATTTCTTTTTGGTCCGTTAAAAAACTATATACCAGTTTTTTTCTTAGTTAGAAATGTGGTTTTAGAAATAGGCATCCCTATGCCATTTATTTCTGTCTGGGGGGTATTTATAAGATAATCTATCACAGTTTCAAGCATTTAGAGCAAATCAAAAAAATACTAGTGTGAAAGGGTTTTTACTAGATCAGTGCCATAACATAAAATGGGATATAGTCGAACGCTAGTAACATAGCTACGATACGTCGTATGTAAAAATGTTTTTTAAATTTTTTTTTGTCGTAATTTGTGTGGCAAACAAGCATACGGCCCACCTGATGCTAAGCTGTTATAGTAGCTTATAGATGCTAGCAACACCAGAGGCATCACTCGCGCGTGGCCAGCTCGAAGGGACAGTCACCCTGTGCCTACATCCTTCTACTTCCGTAGCACACTATAAGCATTATTATGCTGTAGATATAATAATGACGTGTAGCTTTGCTGAAAATAGCAGCCGCAGGTGGCTAATTTCATTTTCTCTAAAGTTATGTTTGTAACAACGTTATCCGCTACAAATATAATAATATGATAGTTTGGTTAATTCGATGTTACTAAATGTAACTAAACGTAGGTGGGTACGTATTAATAAGTACCTACCTGAAAATGTAATTTATACAATAACTTCTAATTAATTAAATTTATTGACATTTATTTTAATTACTAAATAGTGTTAGCTCGAAAAATAGTCGGCATCAACCTTTTCTATTTTTTTATTTCATGTATGATATAAGGAACGATAGTATCCATCCATCCATCAGCCTTTCATCGTGCACTGCTGGACATAGGCCTCCACAGAATGGGGATTTTACCATAATCGCCACGCTTGGCAGGCGGGTTGGCGATCGCTGTGGGTGTTTTTAGTACACATGGGAACGCTGCTGCCCGGTCCCCCGGCAATCCCTTAGTCGGCTTTTACCACTACCATAGGAAGAGACGGGGTGGAGCCATTCTTGGTGCCGGCCCCACACGGCACGATAGTATAGGGGTGCCTATTTCTATAAACCCAAAATTAACGGACAGTTAGACAATATTATAAATTTTATGTGGGTATTGACCATTATGTATATCGATAGTGGTGTCGGGTTTGATTCCACTAAGCTTAAATCGATCAAAAATATTCAAAATTATGTTTTTTTTGCTTTAAGGAATAACCCTTATATCGCAAGGGACTTAAAACTACCTCTACTCAACTACCTCTACAACAACCTCTGATCTTTTGATCAAAAAAATTCGAAATTATGTTTTTTTTTTTTGCTCTAATCTAAGGAATTGCTTCGCTTGTATCGCAAGGGACTTTACAACTTGACGAACACAAAGCACTTATACCCAGAGTTAGAACAACTATTTGTGGATCACACAGTGTTTTCACATCCTTAACGTCTGCGCCATCTGTGGGAAATATTTGCACACATTATACCGACCAGATAAACATAATTTTACAATTAAGATTTTTACCATTTAATGACAGCCCTATAAATATTTTTATAGTTTTTTAGTATTTGACATGATAATTGAAATTAACATGAAGTGTGAAAATGTGAGTGCTTAGCATGTCAAATGCTAAAGACAAATATAAAAATATGTGTTACATTACTTTAGTGGTACCACTGGAATATCCCTGCACATATAAAATTCATTCCAAGGCCAAACAAAATTTACCTAGTGTGTGTTGCCTTAGCTATTAAATAAAATCACAAGACCAATCAAAATTAAGCTTTACGGGTATAAAAATAGAATGCACCAAAAAACTTTTTCGTACTCCGAAATCTGGAGCTATGCTTACTAATAGGCGTACTCTTAATTAGAGACTTTTAGGTAATTGAGAGCAACGAGTAGAGATTTGATGGCGCAGTTTAATTCCTTAGAGAAATTACTACGTGACAATACTATAATGCTTTTAATGAGGTCATTATGGTGAACTGCACTACCTGATGAAGGTTCACTTCAAACAGCAAAAATAGGTCATTCAAACTCTGCTCTTACAGTACCTTTTTTGTTTTTAGCGGGCTTTTTTGGCGGGAAAAAATGTACTGCACACACGGGGCAACTACACACACGGGGCAACTACACACACGGGGCAACGAACAGGGTAGTTAGTGTAGGGACATCGCCCTGGGGGGCTCTACCTGTATTGGCGGACCACAGGAACTGTGTGATATAAATTAACACAAAGTATGAAAGTCTGAAATCGAAAATAACAGTCACGAGCAGGATTTGAGCCTGCATCTCATCCTTAATGTCTGGGGTGACGTCCGTGCCATCGTTTTTTTTTTGTTTAGGCGGGAAAAAATGTTCCGAGTGCGAGAGGCCCTCCCCTATTTCCGTGACGAGTTCACGGCGCTGCTCGGCCCAAGCCGGGCACGACTCGAGCGTGTGCCGCGCCGTGTCCTCGTCACAGCCGCAGTGGTGGCAGCCCGGAGTCGCTTCCCTCCTTGCAACTATGTGCAGGTATCTGCCGAAGCAACCGTGCCCCGACAGCACCTGTACCAGTCGGAAGGTAAGGACTCCATGCCGTCGCCCCGCCCACTCCTCCAGCACCAACTGGAGCGCCCCTACGGTCCAAAGACCGGCCCGGGGCGCCTCCAACCGCGTCCTCCATGGCAGCTCGGCGGGCGTTGCCCTGCTACCTGGCCACCTCTCTGGGTAAAGGGCGTCCGCCCCCCTCCCGCTCTTGCGACGCCCGCCGATACACCTCAGCGAGCACCTCCGCGTCCAAGTCCCACGGGGGGATTCCAGCCAACGCGCAGGCCGCCTTCGTCGACACCGTGCGGTATCCACGTATGACCCTGGACGCAACGACTCTCTGTGGTCTCCACAGAAGAGCCCTGTTTAGTGCATCTAGGGACCCAGCCCACACGGGTGCGCCGTACAGTGCCATCGACCGGACCACCCCCGCGTAAAGCCGTCGGCAAGCATTGTTGGGTCCGCCCATATTCGGCATGAGCCGTGCAAGAGCGGACGCTGTGCCAACTAGCCTCGGAGACAGTTGGCGGAAGTGCTCGCGCCACCGCTCGTCCAGCACCAGGCCCAGATACTTAATCTGGGCCCAATCTGGACCCCGTCCACTGTGATCGAGGCGCCAGCAGGTGGCCGACGTCGGGGCCCATGGAAAAGTAGGGCCTCCGACTAAGCCCCAGCGACCCGATCCTCCTGACCACCTCCGAGGTCCCTAAGGTGGCCAGGAACGCCGCTTTCTCGAAGTTTCCACCTCGGGCCACGACCAGCGTGTCATCCACATAGCAGATGACCGCCAGCCCGGGGGGGAGCCGACAGCGCAACACCCCGTCGTAACCGATGTTGTCCCACAGTAGCGGCCCCAGGGCTGAACACTGCGGGACACCGCACGACATGGGTCTCCTCACAACGTCCCCTATGCGGCTCTCATAGACGATTCTGCGGCCCTCTAGATAATAATAATAATAATAATGATTTAAGATATGTAAATAAAGAATAATAATAATAACTTTATTACCAAAAACAGTGTACACAAAAGTTTTAAATTAAAGCTAGACATCAATAACTCAAATAAAATAATGAAATAGCATCCGTTGCCGAACTAGGTAAAAACCTGTGTTTCAGCTTTAGGCGCCACTCCCCACGGATATAAGATTTAAAATAGCCTAGATTAACAAATCAATACAATTCTTGATTTAAATACGTCATTGATTTAGATAGTTCGCCGCCGCCTCAGGTATACAGGCACCCCGTGATACCGGAGCGCCTCCCTGATGTAGCTGAATGGCAGACTGTTAAATGCGTTGGCGATGTCAAGTGACACCGCCAACAGCATTTCCCCGCCATTGACGACCGCTGCGGCCGCAGCCCTCAGACGCATGATCGCGCACACTGTCGAACGACCAGCTCGAAAACCGAACTGGGCGTCCGACAAGTCGGGCCCGACGTCGCGCAGGTGCTGGACAATGCGGGCAGCGAGGATTCTCTCCAGCATCTTACCCGCCTCATCCAGCAGCACGATGGGCCTGAAGGCCCCGACCGAATCCGGCGTTCGCCCCGGCTTCGGTAGGAGTACTAGCCTCCCCTCCTTCCAGCAGTCAGGGAACCGTACGGATGCCAGGCACGCGTCGAACAGTCCCCTGAGGCGGGGCTCCGGGTGGTCCAGAGCCAGGGCGGTGTTCTTGGAACGAATCCGCGCAACAGCCGCCCCCATTTCCGACGCAGTGACGGGTGGTACACTCAAGGGGACTGGTCGCTACCTGGCGTTGCCATGACGGGGGGCCCTCCACCCGTCGCGGAAATAGGCCCTCGACCACTTCGGTGAGGAGGCCGGGCTGAAGGGATCCTGTGAGGGGGGGGGGAGGCTGGGTGCGGAGCTTATTCAGCGCCGCACGGTACGGGCGACCCCAGAGGTCACGATTGAGACCGTCCAGAATTTTCTGCCTTTTCTCAGTTTTGGCGCGGCAGATGGCCAGCTTGAACTCGGCCCGCGAAGTGTGGTATGCCTCATACAGCTGGCCCGCTCCCGCTCCCCATCGCAATTGCGCCGCCGACTGCAGGTGTAGGACCTCCGGGCTCGAATGCACGCCGCACGGAGGTCTGCTAGCTCCTGGAACCACCAGTAGAGCCCTTTCCTCGGAGGAGGACGTCACACACGGGGCATGGCCGAGTTACACACCTGCGTGATCGCAGCGCGAAATCGGCCAGCCTCAACGTCCACCTCCTCAGTCAGGGCAGGTGAGGACAGCCACGATTGAACGATGGCTGCCTCCGCCAGTAGGTCCCTATCCAGCCTACCCACCGCCCACCGCGAGAACGCGGAAGTTCTGCGCACCGCGTGACCCCTGCTGGGGCCCTGGAGGGACCGGAAGACCTCAATCCGGATATACTGATGGTCGGACAAGGTCTCAACCTCCTCCAGGACACACCAGTTCCTCACTCATGCTGCGACGTCGGGGCTAGCGAACGAAAGGTTCACTATCGATCCGCCCCGTCGCCGCACGCACGTGTTGACGGAGCTTCTGTTTAATAAACAGAGGCCCGTCAACGCCACCCACTCAACAACCGCCGCCCCGCGAGCATTGGTCGCAGGGGACCCCCACGCCGTGGATTTGGGGTTGAAGTCCCCCACAACCATGACGCGGCTAGGTGCCAAGCGCCGCAACGAGGTCTCTAGGCTATTAAGCCAGACCCCAAAATCAGCTAGACTCCGGTTGGGAGAGAAGTACACGCCGTACAACGTAACTCCCCCCCACGACGTATCCCGTACCGCTGTCTCTGATTGACAAGGGCGGGGAACGAAGCGCCGTGGAGCTGACGATTGCCACGGAGCCATCGCGGCTGCTCGCCCACTTAGGGCGGTCAGGAACGCAATAAGGCTTCGCAGCTACGGCTACACCAATAATTCGCTCCACTATGGTTTGCAGGAGAAGATCCTGCGCCCTGGCGGAGTGGTTGAGATTCGCCTGAAGGAGGACAGCGTTACGGTTGAATGGTAGGGCGTTATCATATCCTCCTCCGGCGCTGGCGGCGAAGCCGCGCTAGAGGGGGCAGCCTGGGCCAATTGGCTGGTCTCCCCCTTTTTTGGGCCTGTAGTGGCTGGAGGTCTACACCCCTCCCGCCCCATGTAGTGCTTGGCAGGTCTATTGCCTGTAGCACACGCGGGGCAGTGTGGCGGTACAGGTTGCCGCCTTATGCCTGTCCGCAGCGGAAACAAAGGCCGCCGCAATCAAAGCAGTTAGTGCACGTCGGTCGGGTGTGTCCGACCGCCATGCACTTATAGCACCTCGCAGGTCGGGGTTCCAGAAGAGGAGACAAGGAGCCTGCCTGCGTCAGCCAAGATTTTAGCCGACGCGACAGGGCAACTCACCCAGACGGTACCCACACCGCCTGGTCCGGTCCTAATGGAGCCCACTCTGATGGCATCCGAGCATCCGGTTTTCGAGGCAATGGCCTCCCGGACCTCGTCAGCCGTCACCGAGTCGTCCAGACCGGAAACGCGCAGTTCAGCGCATTTCACCGGTCTGGCGATGCGAACTCCACTGCCTTCACCGAACAGACCTCGCAGCCTCGTGGCTATCGTATCAGCCATTTTGGGACCTTCCGCTCTAGAGAACTCGAGGATTCGAGCCCCACGTCTGTGCCATCCTAACCTATCTCCTTTCACAAATAATTTGTTCTTAAAAGTAGCTGGCATGTCAATTGCTAAAATACAGATTACAAAACATATCTAGTTTTTAACGGGGTAACGACGGCTTAATTCAACGGAACAAAGTCGCAGGCAATAGCTAGTCCTTACTAATATAATAAATGTGAAAGTATGTTTGTTTGTTTGTTACACTTTCACGCCGCTACTACAGAATCTATCATTATGAAATTTTGCGCAAATAGGTACCGGAACTCATTAAAGGATATAGGTTAAATTTTATCCCAAATAATTGATCATTCCTATGGGATATCAATTCTTGCTTGAAGTTGTCACGCATGTATTATTTAGATATTTTTATATATATTTTTAGCATTTGACATGCTTAGCACTATACATTAAAGACAAAGTGAAAAATGTGAAATCGAAAATAACAATCACGAGCAGGATTTGAACCTGCATCTCCTGGATACCGTCCAGATGCTTTGCCAATTCAGCCATCGTGACAATTGCTCCTGTCAAATGCTAAATATATATATAAAAGTATCTAAATAATTATAGGGTTTGCGTCATTATTAGGTAAAAATCTTAATTGTAAAATCAAGTTTACCTGGTCGGTACAATGTATAAAAATACTGCCGACAGATGGCGCAGATGTCACCCAAAGACGTTAAGTATGAATGTGTTATCGAAATTAGCAGTCAGGAGCAATTGTCATTTTACAGAATGATACGGTGCATAGTCCATTATAATTTTCGATGGGTTTTCTAAGCTGACTAGCAGCTTCTCAAACCACTCTTTAAAAACCTCAAAGTTCATTTCCTCATGGTAATCACTTGTAGTTTTAGAGGCGAATGCGAGGAGGCAGTCTGGAATAAAACCTTGAGAAGCTGATCCCGCGTGACATATAATAAGTCGGGCTCCTTTTCCCGGTGGAACTTTTGAGGTGGAGGTCGCTGTATCATCGGTCCATGTCCGCGAAACCGTATGGTTTGCATTCAACCATGTTTCGTCAATAAACACGACATTGTCCCAATCTGTAATTTTATTTACTTGACGTAAAAATGTTACTCTCTTCAAAATAGTATCATAGCGTTCTAGCAGGATTTTCCGCTTGTCAAATTTTTTTAATCTAAAGCCAATCGATTTCAAAACCTTTGGTAGAGACGATTTACCGCCAAAAAATAAGCCTGCGTCTTTTAACGAATTCATTAGCTTTTCCCGTGTAGGATATTCTTTTCTCGAGTAATATCCATAAATGTTGTTGCGAATTGCAGCAGCATCAAAATTATCAACGCCAACAATTTTCTTGTACCTCTTTCTTATTTCGGTGTACGTAAAGTATTATCTTCTGAGCCTGATGGTCCCTATTTCTCTTTCAGAATTTGAGTTACTGTCCTCTTCCCTATTCCCAATGCTTCGGCAACGCGTTCTCTCGGTTGTGTCAATGGTAAAAGAGGCCCGTCGTTAACTGATTCACGTTCAAAATAATTGTACAATTTCACCACTTGTTCGCGAGATTGGCTGTTTAGCGTTTTACCCCGTTTTGACATGGTAAGACTGTAATGTTGTTCTTGTTTACTAATCGTTAAGCAATCGGAGTCCAATTTATAGCGAGGTAAACGTAGTCAGTTAGATCAGTCCAATAGAAAAGCCTGGTCAGAAGAAAATAACAGAGAGCACACCCAAAATGCACAGTCACTTCGCACAACGACAAAAGACTGCATCATGTAATGGCGACATGACATGGCGTCATCGACAGGCACTGGTGTTGCCAGCAACATCCCACCTAAATTGCACCTAACATCAATAATTTTCTATTTAGTTATTTTTTGTATTTTATAGTTAGTTAAAAGAATAATAAATATAATTATGTTTTATTATAATCACAATGTGGTAATTAATTTATGGTGATATTTCTTCACAAGTAAGCATTCGACTCTACTTATCAGCTTTTGATTTTTAGAGTAACATCCCTAGTGTTTAAAAAGAAAAAGGGTTAACTGACGCAACATTGTAACGACGTTCAGTTCTTTAGATCAGAAATTGTTTGTTATGTTTAGAATGGTTTTTAGGTGAAAGCAAATAGTATCTGACCGATACGAGTAATTATTACAATAAATATGTAATCGTAATTGAAAAAAGTTAAGCAATTGTGCAGTTCTAATAGTCAGTCAGGTCAGCTAGTATAATTATACATATATAAGTATAATTTTATGCGGGTGTCAATAAAGCCTAAGCCGTTTCAATCACAATAGCAAACTAACTTAATTATTTAGCAAAGTTTATGATCGGAACGGAACGTCCAAGCAAAATGGGGTAACATAAAATTATTTCGCCAATAAATTCGGTACTTAACAACGACTCTAGACGGATTGATCCCTATTAATAAACGTTTAGGAGTCACGAATAATTAAAGATTAATGTTTGTATCTATGAATATATTATATTGTTTATTTTTTATTGACACTAGGAGTAATCTTATGTCTACATAGCATCACCCCTGTATTCCCGAAGGGGTTGGCACCGGGGATCGGACCCGAGACCTCATGATCAATTCTGATTCTTAAAATATATTTAACTAGCTGTACCGTGCGACATCACCCGTAGGTAAATTTAATATTATTTCTGGCGTAGCGAGTAGGCACTCCTAATATTAATATAAACATAGCGTTATGAGTTCCAACTCTTACCTAATATTAATAATTTAAGCCCTGTATAACTTATTAAAATCAGTCGATTACTAAACCTTACACACTACCAACTGCACACCAGTGGTCACCCACCATTGCCAAATTGGTGACCCGTAAAAATAAACCAAAAAAGCTGGTAATCCCGACGCAAAATGACCTCCTGCAAAATTGATAACTCCGATGCGAAAAACAAATAGCTAACTTTACTATGTGACACTGTTTGTACTGATTTTTCTACATAATTATGACTGTAATGTGAAGGAAAGCATCGCAAAGAAACCTGCATTCCTGAATATTTTTTTCTCCGATATTTGAAGTATAACAGCCCGTATTAGGCCAATGTAGTGAACTATGTCCTTTATATCTTGAAATACGTTAAACACAAAGTGAAAAATATGAAATCGAAAATAACAGTCACGAGCAGGATTTGAACCTGCATCTACTGGATACCGTCCAGATGCTTTGATGACGAGATGTCGCCCATAATGTATGTAAATTCTTCCGACAGATGGCGCAGGCGTCACCCAAAGACGTTAAGTATGAATGTGTTATCGAAATTAGCAGTCAGGCGCAATTGTCACGATGGCTGAATTGGCAAAGCATCTGGACGATATCCAGGAGATGCAGGTTCGAATCCTGCTCGTGACTGTTATTTTCGATTTCACATTTTTCACTTTGTGTTTAATGTATAGTGCTAAGCATGTCAAATGCTAAATATATATATATAAAAATATCTAAATATTGAAATACGTTGCCCCATGCCCAACAGTGGTCCAGTAAAAGATTGACAAATATAGAAGCGAACTTTATGTACTCCATCAAATTATGTAGAAGAACCCATTTAATATTGTTTATACTACCTATTACAAAAAACTCCTTTCTGCTTTCACTCAACAGCTTAAAAAAATATTCAATACAATAATAAAAAAAATAATGTAGAATTTATTATTTTGATACACTTAAACGTGTTGAAATATCCATTGAAATTTCACAAAGCGAGTATTGCTGTGTTAAAAGTATCATCCGAATAATAGCCTCTAATTAGGGTTGTCAACAAACCACTGAAGTAATGTCTGTTTGCCCCAGTGGTCCGCCAATACAGGTGGAGAGACGTACACAGCGGGTTTATTTAGTGGGCCACTACCCTGTTCGTTGATCCGAACAGCGGGGTGTGCGGTTAGTTACATTTTTGGCCGCTTTAACAAAAAAAGGGCTCACAACATAAAAATCTACCAACTGGGTATTACTGATGTGGTACGCACGATGTATTTTTAGAACAATAATTTTGTAAGGCTATTCGTTGATTTAAATTGAAAAAAAATCATAAAATTTGAATAATTAGGAAAAGTAGTTTTTTTTTATTTTATTTTTTATTGCATTTAGGGGCAGATGAGCCACGACCCATCTGATGGTAAACGGTAACCGTCGCTCATGGACTCAACTGTACCTCTAGGTATTATTGTCAAGCCGCTGCTCGCTATTTCATTTCACAAATATGAAATGAAAAAATAAACGGCTATCTCCTGCTACAGCCAAAACGCAACGATTTGCTTCATGGCCGGTCACACGAGAGATGGTGGTACCAACCCGCTCAGGCCCCATACCAAGTGAACTTCCACTTGGTACCCTACCCCAGTCATGCAATGGATGATAATTGCTTACTTCCCTTAGTCGCCTCATACGACACCCATGGAAAAGAATGGGGTGGTGACACATGTATTCTTAGTCCGTCACCACACGGACAGAAATTATGTTATGTTCTGTGAATGGATAAGCACTGGATTAAAAAGGATTTAGACCAGGAAATGTATTGTAGAAGCTTATCCCAGCATGAATAGGCTGGCAGACGATCAGCGTGAAACAACAGTAGGTATTCGTGGCGTTGCGTTTCGTACGTGAGGGAAAGCGCCCGAGGGCAAAATCCTCTCCCTATCTTCTCCTTATTATCCCTCCCTGTAATCTCCTTAGTATCTTACCAATCCTCTCCTTATTACTCATTCTATGCACCACCTATTCTTTTTCATGAAGATAGCGACGCGCGAGTGATGCTTCTGGTGTTACTAGCATCTATAGGCCCAACCCCTTACCATCAGTTGTATGTTTGTTTGCCACAAATGTAGTATAAACAATTGTCGGCATTCTCTTTGCACATTAGACTGAGTATCAAGTGAGACTGAAACGACAACGACGTTTGACGCAGGCAGTATAAGAACTAGTACGGTAAAGATTTTGGAGCACTGTCATTTTAGTTAAAACGTTAGCAAACTATAGGCTTTGACTTTATTCATCATATTAGAACTGACATACCGACTTATGATTGTTTTTTTTATTAGTGTGAATATTTTTTAATGAATATTCTTGTCAGAAATTCCGGACAGCCCTACATATGTGGGTACAAAACATCGCATGAACTATAAACGTAAATGGTTGGCACTTCCATTGCGATCTATTTACTCTTATTACTAACTGCATTCACTGCAAAACATTCTACACTTCTCAATTGCGTCCGTCCATACACAGAATGGTTTTGTATTCGCATAAGTTATATTTGAAAGAATAATGATTGATACCATTGTTAAAATAAGCACTTTATGATGTGCCAATAAAATGCTACAGGTTGTGGATCAAAGAAAAAAATAAAATTTAATATTCCGTCTATAATATATATAAAAGTCAATTGCTCTTCGTTAGTCTCGCTAAAACTCAAGACACGACAAAGGACTAGAATTCCCATTCAACTCAGCAATGCTGTCAGCCTCCTGGGCATGTTGTCAGTAATTAGTAATGCGGAGGAGTTATGACGTATAATTTTTATTTTTTTCAATCTAAATTATATATATTATTTGTGTTTTAGTATAAAATCAATGAAAAAATACACATTATTCGTGCTATGCAAACTCATTAGCTTAAGACTCAACAACAAAATTTAAAAACGAATGTCATTTAATGAAATTCGACTAAAAAGATTTCACTTAAAAATAAACCTAGATAAATACTGGACTGGATAAGCAGTGATAGCTTAGCGGTAAAACCAAGGACTGCAAAGACAGTGGTATCGAGTTCGATCCCGAGTCTAAAGTTCAGACCTCGTACGGCATACACCTCTGAAATTTCGAGATTTTCAAAATGATGTGTGTATTTGTTTACAATTTATCACTGCTCGGTGAAGGAAAACATCATGAGGAAACCTGCATGCCTGAGAGATTTTCTCGATGGCTTGTGAAGTTTGCCAACCCGAATTAGGCCAGCGTGGTGGACTATGGCTTAATCCCTCTTACCATGAGAGGAGACCAGAGTCCAACAGTGGGACAGAAAAGGGCTTGAAAAAATTATACTGGAGACCACAAAAGACGCTTATTATATTTTGTTGACATTGTAACACAGATGATAAAATTTGCAAAACCTCGAGCCGGATCATTACTCGTGTAAGAAAAACACTCTGTATACAGAATATAACATTCTTCTCACTTAAGCTATATAAGTCAGCCTTTTGAAAAAGATTCCTTATTTAGAAAGTCACAAGGTCGGTAATCCCAAATGTGTCCGTCGCCTCATTATTATTACTCTATACCTGAAGATGTAATGGCCACTTAATAAAACGACTATAAAGCCGATGGTCACTTAGTTTCACGGAAATTTGGATTAATTAGGCCACATGGCTTACGAGTGGTACGAATTGGTGTACTAAATAATTTTGTTATGCATACTTTATGGTTAGCGTAGTATTGTGACTGATTTTAACTTTTTATTTTAACTGAGTCACTAAGGCTGGTCAATTCGTATAGGGTAGCGAGGTGGACTATGGCCATATGATAGGCATCATGAGAGGGGGCCTGTGCCTAATATTGGGACAGAAAAAGGAAAAGGGTTTTTGTCTGTTTATCTGTTTATCCGTTTGTTTGTTCGCGCATCACGCAAAAACTACTGAACGGATTTTGATGCAATTTTTTTTATTTGATAGCTCTTGATTAGACTTAAAAACTGGGTCCAGTGGTCCGCCAATACAGGCGGAGAGACGGCACACGGCGGGTTTATTTAGTGGGTGAGGGCCTCACACTACCCTGTTTATTGCCCCGAACGACGGGGTGTGCGGTTGGGTACACTTTTTCCCACCTTAACAAAAAAAAAGGCTAAGCAGAATAATAGGCATTGTATACGTGATTCTATATCACTTAATACTATGGTATAACGCATAATTCGCATTTAAAGTAGCAGATACTATACCACCGAATTCGAAATGTTTCCTTTATTACTCTTAATTAAATTGATCGTAGTTTAGCACGCGAAGGAGCACACAAAGCAATACAAAGCTTATTGAACAGTTTTAGAGTTTATATTGGCAATTGCACAGTTGCTTCTGTTGTTTATCGTTTAACACAAAGCCAACATGTGCTTCGAATGGTCACCTATTTATGTGTTAGGTCTTTGTTGAAAGCGTGTTATCTGTGGCAATAAAAGAATGGTATTTTTCTACTCATCCATCCATCCATCAGCCTTTCATCGTCCACTGCTGGACATAGGCCTCCCCAAAATGGGGGTTTTACCATAATCGCCACGTTTGGCAGGCGGGTTGGCGATCGCAGTGGATGTTTTTAGTACACAGGGGAACGCTGCTGCTCTTTCCCCCGGTAATCCCTTAGTCGGCTTTTATGGCTCCCATAGGAAGAGACGGGGTGGAGCTATTCTTGGTGCCAGCCCCACACGGCTTCTTATTCTACTAATACTCTATTATTTATCAAAGATGATTTTTGTTGGTATGAGATTCCATCCATCACCCTTTCATCATTCACTGCTAGACATAGGCCTCCCCAAGAGAAGGCAATAGTGAACGGTCCTGTCTGCATTCAACGACCGCCTGCGACTTTAACCAGGTCATCGGTCCACCTAGGGGGAGGCCGTCCTACACTACGCCTTCCGACACGTGGTCACCACTCTAGAACCTTTCTTCTTCAACGGTTCTTGGTTCGGCGAGCGATGTGGCCAGCCCATTGCCACTTCAACACGCTGACCCGGCGGGGTATGTCCGTCACTCCCGTTCTCCTACGGATTTCTATATTACTGATTTCATTACGTAGAGATTTCCCAAGCATAAGCCGCTCCATGGCACGCTGATTGACATTGATCTTTAATATAAGGCCAACATTCAGAGATCACGCCTCTGTTCCGTAAGTAATCACCAGTAATACACCCTGGTCGTAGACCTTCGTCTTCATCACTCGACGAACCGACAACCATTGGGGAAGAAAAGTTCTCGAGTGGCAACCACGTATCGGACGTCGCAGCGTAGGACAGCCCCCCACCAGATAGACCAACGATCTGGTCAAAGCCGCGGGGAGCCGTTGGATGCGGTCGATGCAGGACCGCTCGTTGTGGCATTCTCTTGGGGAGGCCTATGTCCAGCAGTGGACGTTGAAAGGCTGATGGATGGATGAACTGGACAGTTAGGCCCAGGCATACATAGTGGTCGACGACTTCGAGAATCACCTTCACGACCAGGACCGGTGGTAAAATGGTTATTGTGCATGACTTTTGTCTTGTCCATATTTGGTTTTAGACCCACTAGTCGGGAAACACTACGGAGGTCGTTGAGCATGGTACCAAGCTCCTCCAGTGATTCTGCCATTACCACGATATCATCTGCAAATCTAAGGTGAGTGATGTTTTCGCCATTGATCTGGTCCAGTCCAAGAGCTTAAAAACATCTCCCAATGCAGTGGTGAAAAGTTTCGGGGACATGACGCCTCCCTGTCTAACGCCTTTCTGCAGTTGGATCGGTTTTTTGCTCTTGTAATGAACTCGGACAGACATAGTGGCGTTTCTATATAAGCACTACAACACTTCGATGTACCGATAGTTAATTTGCCACCGCTGAAGGGACTGCAGCACTGCCCAAGTTTCTATCGAATCGAAGACTTTTTCATAGTCCACAAACACTAGAAACAGAGGCTGATTATACTTCTCAGTCTTCTGTATAATCTGGCACAGTATATGTCTGTGGTCTATTATACTTAGCCTTTTAAAGCCCTATCGGCTCGTATGACATTACATTCTTTAATAAAATGTTTGATACGCAGCTTTAAAAATTATCCATCTCCGAAAATAATATCTAGAATTATCTTAGAATTTTTTGATTTTTGTTAAGAAAAAGATCCGTCGCGTGTGTCAACCAAGAATTACTATAATAAACATACTGTTGCTAGGTTACAAGATTGTGATAAACATCTGTTGCTATGTTACTAAAGTCCTTACCTAATACTAAACAAAAAAGTAAGGGTAGATTACTATGCCTGAGAATTTCCTGTGACCAAAACCTAATAATACTGTGCTTAACCCAGGATTTGAACCAAACTCTACGCTGTTAAAATCTTGACACTTATACTTACCACGAGATCACAAGCAAAAAAATATGTAAGTGTTCAAAATTGATGTAATTTTATGTATATGTATGAAATAGCAATGCACCAACCAACAGGTTTAAAACCCTAACGTCATTGCTCTGAAATTATTTATTTGGCAACCATTTTACCATGACTCGATACAAGATGGCACTGCAACAGTGCAACCCAAAATATTCTATATAGTATACCTATTAGCTATTAAAACATTTTGAGTTAAAACAACTTCTTCTGAACAGGATTTGATGCTGCCTACTGAGAAACGGTCTGATCGAGAATCCACCAAATATTAATACTCCACAAAAAATGTTTTTATTTAGTGGATAAGAGTTTAATATTAAATGCTATCACAAAACCTACCTACTGTTTGCGCAAGGAAATCAAAACTGAAATATAGTTTGTTACTAAATAGTTCACGGTTGATTGATTCGATTCAAAAGATAATATTAGTTTTGTAAACTGAGTTTGTTATTGGACTTCCAAATATTGGATATTAAATGGGTTTAGTATATTTCAGGTTAGATTAAATTTCAGTAGACTCTACTCCTGTGGTTTAGTAACTCCGTTTGATTTTGTTATGATTACATTTTATATTTAAACTATTGACAGAATATATACATAGCGATTGCTAATCAATTTAAATACCTCGGGTCCATGATAACTGCCGATGCCAACATTGTGGTTGAGATGGAGAACTCTAACAGGAACGTCGCGTCTGTCACAGACCAAATGCCATTACGACTTAAAGGTAAAGTATACAAAACGGCAGATAGGCTAACCATCTTTTTTTATAGATAAAGAAACACACGCTTCATTAAGGTATAATCCTTGTATCGCGGGGTACTTTACAAACATACAGTTTTACGTACACAAAGCACACACACACCCACACAGACACACAAAGGACAACCATTTGTAGATCACACAAAGACGATTGAACCCATAACACTCGGGCGGGAGGCGGTACCTACACCGCTCTGCCATCTGTGCAGTGCTATATGACTCCGAAAGGCCGTCAAAAAAGCTCACAAGCAATAGATGCATATAAATGAGATGAAGATGTTTCGGTGGGCAGCCGCAGTGACGAGGCTCGATAAAATACAAATTGAAACCTTCCATAGATTCCTTTAAAATTGATCCTTTTATAGAAAAGATGATCGAAAGTTGTATGAGGTGGCTCGGATATGTGATGAGGAGAGACGAAGAGTAGGCTAGTTGAATCCGCAGCCAACCCAGAACCGAACGTCTTGGCACCTATAAACGAGGAAGGCCTACCCCAAATAATGGGATAAGGCAAGGAAGAAGGAGATGACATAGGTATATAACGTAACAAAAGATAAAAGAAAAATAAAAATCTTTTGACAAAGTCAGTCACCGTTTGCTTTGCAGAAAACTGGCATCATATGGTATTCAAGGTAAAAGGTTATTTATACCGATGGAACTGCTCATACCTTAAGTATAGGACTCAGCTGGTTGCGCTAAAGGGATTTCTTTATTCACCTATTGCAGTAACTTCTGGAATCCCGCAGGGGTCCCATTTAGTGCCCTTCTTTTTTATAGGTTTTATTAATGCTTTAATTCGGCATCTATCTTGCAACTGCCTCTTAAATGCAGACGATTTAAAATTAAGCGTTTTGAACGGCTCGGCCAAATTTAAAAACATCCTCCAAAGCTAGACCTGCCCCCTTAGAATGAAAAACAAAACGTTAGAGGAACTTTCGTTTCGAGTCATTGTAATTGATCAACAGTCCGACGCGTGATTCCTGATTAGTCGAGATTTCGACGCATGTATTCGTTTTTCATTCTAAGGGGGCAGCTTACTTCTACCCCATTCTGGGCATTTGAGATATCTAGGCCGGTATATGGGGTATATTCTAAATAAAAAAAATAATATTCTAAATGAAATTTTTATGATACAGTACGTGTTTTTTCGAATTTGCGTTTTCGTGGGATAGCTATTTTTACTTAAACATAGTAAATGGGCCGTAGAGTGATGTTTTTATATTCTGAAGACAACGCGAACGGAGTCGCACGCAGAATTTAGTATTCCAATAAATCACTAATATAAATCATTAGGTATCTATGTTTTGTTATAGATTAAATAATAGCCCCCGTATAATGTTAGTAGCATGAATCACATGAGATTCATTAAACGTAGCAAGAATCAAATTAAACAGAAATATACTGTAATGCATCTGCGAATAAACAACAGATGTTTAGCTGACTAATGGGAGTTGTCAGGTGGTCGAAGTACAACAGGTGGTACTGTCATACCACCGAAAATAAATACCAGCGTACCAGTTCGTGCTTTGTTTTGTAGTAAGTAATTAGTTTTCAATGTGCTAATTTGTTATGTAATGGCTGACACATATCTAAAAGACTTAGTCACTATTGTGAGTTGATTTACAACTTAAAATGTGGAATCTAGTTGATTTTATATGTATATAAAATCGCCCTTATTGTAGTAAAATACTAATATGTACATTCATTATCTATCTACCAGTTAAAAACCAGAAGGCTACGCTTGATTGAAAATAAATTTGTGTATTATATAAAAATGAATTCCTATTGCCGTGTGGGGCCGGCTTTAGAATTGTCCACCCCTCTCTACCCACGGGAGTCGTAAGAGCCGACTGAGTGAATACCGGGGGAGTGGGCAGCAGCACTCCCTCGAGTATTAACAACATCCACTGCGATCGCCAACCCGCCTGTCAAGCGTGGCGATTACGGCATTATCCCCCATTTCTTGGGGAGGCCTAAGTCCAGCAGTGGACGTTGAAAGGCTGATGGATGACGGATGATGATGATGAATTCCTATTGTCACGCCTTAACTTGCGAAAGATTTTACCAATTTATATTCATCTTTTGTAGCAGGTTAAAAATGGTTAATTTCAGAATACTTAGCGACTATTTTAATTTCACGTGTTTGACAGATCGCAAATAATTGAATATTCATAACTTACACCTAGACAGAATAACGTCAGCTGTCGGTTCAGCTATAAATAAAAGAAATAATAAGATAACTTTAAAAACTAAAACCCGACTACATAATTACACATTAATAAAATATGAAATATGCTAGTTGAGCCCTCTCATTTAATAACCAATAAGGCTCCGTCCCAAAAAAATGTTATTCGCTATCACAGGAGCCCCAAGTTTCTCTATGAAACCGTTTGTACGAACACTAGTACTTTTATCTACGACAGATTTATTCTAAACGTGTATTGCACTATCTTGCTAAAGAAATGTTAAAGTTCAATAGCTTTTAGCAGCGAGTTATCTAAGCCAGCGTGATTATTATTTCCACAGTAACGTGATGTAAAATATAAATAAAATCTATACTTATCTTACAATCAAGCTGAAAAATTTGTTTTCATTACTCATACTCTGAAAGCAGGCCTGAAGTTGCCTAAGGAGCGGATTGACAGTAATACTTTTCAGCCCTAGGGAGAATTACTTTCAACTGACAGCTGAGTAATTATTAAAAAAAAACAGTTCTATTTTCAGTCAATTACAGCGCGATGTAAAATTGAAATAACATAAAGTTAAGTATTTATTAAAGAATTAGTTTTTTAAAATAACGAAGATTTATATTTTTTCAATGATTAAAATGAAAACTAATGGCTGAATAGCTTACAGGCCACAGAAAAAAGAAACAAAATCGGTGGGAAAACGGCAATTCCAAATTCAATTTTTTAAAGTCTCTCATTTTTGCTTTAGCTAATTCATGATTTTTATTTTTAGTTTCCTCGTATTCACAATAAAAAGCACAGTGTTTACCTCGGGATAAAGACTTATTTAGTCCCTCGAACTATTGGAGCTACGCTGGGGCGCCAAACCCCCTCTTGGGACTTAATAAGTTGCTTTCATCCCTAGGGTAACAATGTACTATTAAACGCGAATTACCGTAACTAGTATAAAGCTGTAACAGAGCTGTGTCCGTACATTTAAGATATTTGAGAAAAAATAAACTGTATTAGGCGCGTTTGTTCACGCATCACGCAAAAACTACTCAACGGATTTTAATTCAATTTCTTTTATTTGTAGCTGATTAGACTTAAAATGGCACTTTGCATTTGTAGAAGACATTTTGAGAAAGGTTATCTATAGGCTATTTTAATATTACTCTAAGATCCTCAGCGACTGGGAAAAAAAAATTAAGATAAAATAATCTGACGTCACAAAATCAAAACTGGTCTAGTAAAATATAGGTGGGCGCTTCTCTAGCGGCGCGTTCTACGATCTGACATATAATATGACTAGCGCATTACCCGCGGCATCGCTTGCATCATAGTGATTGGTAGATGAACGATCCATTTGGGATAGGATTTGCGTAAAAGCCTTCCTAATGCTTAACTACAGTATCGAAGAAACTCATACGTAAATCTTCACGGTCTTAGCCCTAGGACTTCGGGCTGTGCGTTGATATGTTATTAGTCAGTCAGTTATACTTTTTTAATACATATATAGATAAAAGAAGATAGATCTGATCTAAGAAATTAAACACAAAGTGAAAATGTGAAATCGAAAATAATAGTCACGAGCAGGATATTTATATATATTGCTCCTGACTGCTAATTTCGATAACATATTCATACTTAACGTCTTTGGGTGACGCTTGCGCCATCTGTCGGAAGTATTTTCATACATTATACCGACCAGGTAAACTTAATTTTACAATTAAGATGTTCACCTAATAATGACGCAAACCCTATAAATATTTAGATATGTTTATATATATTTTTAGCATTTGGCATGCTTACCAATTGTCACGATGGCTGAATTGGCAAAACATCTGGACGGTATCCAGGAGATGCAGGTTCAAATCCTGCTTGTGACTGTTATTTTCGATTTCACATTTTTCACTTTGTGTTTAACTCATGATATTTTTGATGCCATTTTTGTTATTTAAACTAGTTAAAAACTGTTTAAAAAAGTTCTGTCTTGGACGTCCGTGTGTTATAGGTAATGTATGTTAACACGATAACGACCGAAATACTTTACTAATCGAGTATTTTTTTTTCTTTTACAATTCAGTATAACTACGAATAGAGCCACTTTTCACAGTCTAATTCGATGTGGTTTAATTGGTTTTAAATAAACAAAAAAAAATGAGAATATTTACGCTCGATTCGGCACTAAAACGAGCGCCTCTTTATTTCGTGAGAACTATTTCTATAGACCAATATAGAAGTACTTCTTAAAATTAGCGCTAGATGGCGTATAAGACATGAAAACCGCAGTACTTTTTGAAATTAGCGTTATCTATGTGATTTATTGAAAACTACTTATTAAGACCAATACATTAGTAGTTACTTATCAAATAATCAATTTAATTGTAAAAAATGAAGATTATAAGACGTGCACTTTTGGATTTTCCAAATTAAGTATTTTTTATTGCTCATGATGGCAGATGAGCCACGGCCTACCTGATGGTAAGTGGTAACCGTAGTTCATGGACACAACTATACTGAAAGTATAGTCAAGCCGCTGCGCACCATTTCATTTCTCACATATGAAACGAAAGAATAAACGGCTATCTTCTGCTACAGCCAAAACACACTGACGTGCTTCATGACCGGTGACACAGGAGACGGTGGTACCGACCCGTTCGGCCCCGATAGCAAGTGTAGTACCCAGCCCTACCACCAGTAATGCAATGAGTGATAATTACTTACTTCCCTTTGTCGCCTTATACGACACTCGCAGGAAAGGATGGGGTGGTGACACTTACAAGTGAATACAGAATACATTCTTAGTCCGTCACCACACGGACAAAACTACCACTGAAGTAATGTAACATAGTTCCAGTGGCCCGCCAGTACAGGCGGAGAGACGGCACACGGCGGGTTTATTTAGTGGGTGAGGACTCCACACTACCCTGTTTGTTGCCCCGAACGACAGGGTGTCCAGTTAGGTACATATTTTCTTGCCTTAACAAAAAAAAGGAGTTCTTACAATTGCTTCACGCTGATCTTCCGTAAGAGGATGGTACTAGTAAAGTAATATTAATCTCTTTTGTACTCACTGGATTAAATAATAAACTCAAGTCGTTATAATGAAAGTAGTACAACAAAAATCACAAAGCTACCACATGCCATGACCCAGAATATATGAAATTGATTCAGTTACCCGATGACCTTTTAACGTCATCTCTGGGACACACTCCCGCTCCAATATCTTGCCAATGAGAAATAATACAATAGCGTGTGAAACGAATTGTTCGTTTTGGCAACGAGAAATATATTTTCTTTATTCTTTCTGTGAGTGCGTATTATTCTTTGTTATCTGATACGGGAAACATTCTGAGATTATGTTTGTATCTAATTGTGAAATGACCTATTTTCTATCGTGATATAATAGCGATAGGTTGTGACGTAGACATCAGATTATACGCAGTAACTATCAAAATATGCATGAAAATATGCACTAATATAGCCGAAATCTTATTAACCATAGAAGGTATGTGACGATGTTTTTGGTAGGATGGCGGAGTGGTTTAAATACCGGCCTTCCACTCGACTGTTGTGGGTTCAACTCCCACGCCGGACAACTCTTTGTGTGATCCACAAATGGTAGTTCTGAGTCTAGGTGTACTTTGTGTCCGTGAAATTGCATGTTAGTAAAGCAATACAAGGATTATTCCTTAGTGCAGGATGTTCACTTTATAAAAAGAAAGAACGAAGAAAGATTAATATAGAATACTGTTAATATCAAAACAGTTCAACAGTGTTCTTACTGCCCTTAGTGGCCTCGTATGACACCCGTGGGAAACAATCGGGTGGTGATACTTGTATTCTTAGTCCGTCACCAAACTTATAATTCATCTCAATAGGACACGATTTCTGATATATAAAGTTGTTAAGTTTCTTTTGTCTTGCTTATGTTATTCCAACACAATTATAACTGTCAAGAATTCATAAAGAGGGTATTGCGTAGTAAAAAAACAGTATTCGCAAAAGATAATGTAAAACTACAAGCAACACAACTCCATTATTTTAGTATTATCACAATAAAAAACATACACGGTATTTTGGTATAATGGGTTTTGAGGTCATACATATCTCCGCTCCTCTGTGTATGTATCTTGATGGTAGCGGCTTAGGTATATTTCTACCACATAGTTGATGTTTTTGACTTTAAGAGCAGCAGTCACCATAGGTAGACCGTTCGTCTACCACACCAGAAACACATCGTTCCCCATTTAATTAAGTGCGATCCGATTACAGCATACAGGATGTAAATGACATCGTACTGATAAAATTGATACCATGGGTTCAGTACTCGTTTTGAACTGTGGTGGAAATTTGCATAGGTCTTTGCATGAAAATTACAATTTCTTTTTTTCTCTTTTTTAAACTGAATGCGAGAATCGTGGTATTGTTCTATCTAAATTGGATTTTAGGTAATAAATAAACCCATTAATCACCGATTTTCTCCAAAAACTACAAAGGATTGCAAACCTTCGTCATCTGTTTAGTCGTCTTCTTAATGTTTCGTTGGTGACTAAAAAATTGCTAACTTTGTAACCCGTCGTTGCCGATGAAAATGGTATGGGGCATATTACTACAGTTGTGACACCTTTGCCCGGAGTTATCATTATGATGTGTCATTAACACCCGGTATAAAGCTTGATAATTATCTATACTATTATAAAGTTGTAACAGAGCTGTGTCTGTACATTTAAGATATTTGAGAAAAAATGACTGTAATAGGCTATATAGGCGTGTCTAAACACAAAACGATTTATTTTCGATTTTTTGTATGTTTATCCGTTCGTCTGTTTGTATGTTCGCGCATCACGCAAAAACTACTGAACGGATTTTGATGCAACTTGTTTTTATTTGATAGATCTCGATTAGACTTAACAACTGGTAGACATTTTATCCCGCTACTGTATCGGGAACCCGAGATACAACCTAAAAACGAGCTTTTGGTTGCGGCAGAGCCGCAAGCAAAGGCTAGTTAATATATACAATTGAAAAGAAAAAATATCGATATTTCAAGTATACTCAATTTTCGTATGTAACCAATTTTCGTCAATTATTTAAAACATGACTTCCGTACAATACACTCATCAGCATCTTTGGACTACGGAATATATATATTTTATTACCAATTGTGGCAGAGGAGCAAGCGGGACACAGTTCACGAACACCACAGGCACAGCCAAGCCGTCGCCTACCATGAGTAATGTGCTCTATTCTTAAATTGTGCTCGTTTTAAGGAGGACATGTAGCACTTGTCTTTAAATTACGAGCGTCTCGATGGATTTTACAAACTTTGGTTTATGTTTGGTTTTTGGCCACCCCAGAATGAGAACAAATAAATATTTGTGATACACTTAGATATTTTTCCTTTGTGGAACTCAAATCTATAACAATCTGGTTAGAGCCTACATAGTATTTCTCATATCTATTCACGTATTCTATTACAATAATAATATAACAATATCCAAAGGCTAACGACCGCGATGCCTTTAGACTCAGTAACCTTAAAACAAGTTGATGTTTGAGAATACCGAATCCTCATAATGCATGTTGTAGCAGTTTATGATAGCCGCTTAAAGTGCTTTTCACGGTTCGCCAGCTGTGTTTAAGTCCCACGTAATAGGAGGCGCACCTATTGCCGTCAACCGGGCACATTTCCGAACTCCGGGCTGCTACTGAGCTTTTTACGAAAAACCTCAATAGCACCGCCCGACCCGGGAATCGAACCCGAGACCCCATGATCAGCAGTCGCTTACACTACCGCTGCATCACAGTGGCAGTTATAGATTTGATACGTAACAACTTCATACGTATCTTAATGACTAAAATCAGAGATACGTTTAGAAATCTGTGGTCCCTTTAATAGAGTATGCCTTTAATAACGTTATCTATGCTAGGGAATTTTAGAAGGCAGTTCAAAGTATCCATCCGTCCAACAGTCCTTTTGTCGTCCTACTGCTACACAAAGCCCTTTACAAGAAAGTGTCACTACGTCCCCTTGTCCAATGGCTCGTGGTTACCCTGCGTATAAAACGTGGTCGCAAATCGAGAGCTTTTCTAGTCTAAATGGAAACGGAATTTATTTACATGTTAAATTGAATATTTAGACGTTGTGTTTAATAATGTAAAAATACAGATTATAGCTGCACGATAGAAAATTCAATATGTTGCTGAGAGTTGCAGGAAGCAAAAGAAATGGCAAATAATAAAAGCTAAGGCGAGATGATCCATGAGGCAATTTTCCAAAATTGTTCTGTAGAAGTTTAAGTCCGTTACGCCAGTCGCCTCGACAAAAATATATTTGATCAGAGCATTTTGTCACTGACAGTACTACACTCAATTTCTTTTAAGCGACAACATAATGCTTGGCCAGACAGTATTGCTTCTGGTTGGACAATTTTATTTTGTGTAGCATTTTCTGTATTGCTTATGGAATTTTGCCTTCATAATATATGGTATAAGACCTGTTTCCAAGAACGACCTCTAAAATTTTGTTAACACTTAACTTTCGACGAAACATTCAGGTGACATTACAATCTAGAACAAATTATTTGTGAAATGTGGAAAAAAATAAATTTTGTTCGAGTGGGATCCCAACCTGTGTCCCTTCCAATCCGGAGAAGTGCTCTAACTGCTAAGCCATCGCGCTGAGCAACGGCCATTCCTAATCTCCACATCACGTTTGTCTTTACGATTCACGTCACCTATCGAATACATTTACATGCATTAATGCAATATAGTAAGTTTAATTTTGCAATTACAATTGATACTATTTGATGGCGCGATTTTTTAGACATTTTGATCTATATTTTAGCTTGACATGCTCAGCTACTTTAAAGTACAAATTATTTGTGAAATGTGGCAAAAGGGAACTATCGTAGCTGAGCATGTCAAGTGCTAAAATACAGATCAAAATGTATATATCAATATATTTTTTATATTCGTGCTCATATTATTATGAGGTCTCGGGTTCGATCCCCGGGTCGGGCAATGTTATTGAGCTTTTCCTAAAAATAAAAATTCTCAGTAGCAGCCCGGAGTTTGGAAATGTGCCCGGTAGACGTCAATAGGCTCGCCCCCTATTACGTAGGACTCAAACATAGCTGGCGAGTCGTGGGTGTGTAATACACCTCTGCCTACCCCTTTGGGGAATACAGGCGTGATGCTATGTTGTTTTTTTATTGCCTCGGTAGTTTAGCAGTATAAGGGCATTTAGATATTTTTATATATATTTTTAGCATTTGACATGCTTAGCACTATACATTAAACACAAAGTGAAAAATGTGAAATCGAAAATAACAGTCAGGAGCAGGATATGAACCTGCATCTTCTGGATACCGTCCAGATGCTTTACCAATTCAGCCATCCTGACAATTGCTCCTGACTGCTAATTTCCTAAAATCCTGCTCCTGACTGTTATTTTCGATTTCACATTTTTCACTTCAGTATAAGGGCCTCAAAAAGTGTATCCATTATATATAAACCATAGCACCCTCTCACAGAAAATCAGTGTAAAACAACAGTAGGTAATTCTATTGCTGTAATTCGTATGGTGAGTGAAAGTGCAGAGGCCCTCTTCCTCTCCTCTCTCATCCTTGCTTTTGAACTCTTATTGTTTTTCTTGGAGCCGACAACGCGCGATGCTTTTGGTGTTTCTGGCGTTTACAGGCTATGATAGCTGCTTACTATCAGGTTTGCGGTAAAAAAACCTGCGGGGCAGTCTTTGGGGACTGCCGATAGAAGTGAAAACTAAGTAACTTGTCAATTGTATCGTCGAGCTATTAGATAATTATTTTTGATTTTTGGTTTGTAAAGAAGTGTTAATGACCAATTTTGGTAATAATCTAATAGCTCGACGATATAATTCACAAGTTAATTAGTTTTCACTTCTATCAGTGACGATGACGCGACTTCCATGATTTTTGTTCACCCAAAACGTGCTCAACGCGCCTAAAGAAGTTTTCATTTCAAAAATATCTTATTAAAAAAGTGAACTCGCAATATCGACATGGGAGGTCAGTATGCTATCTGTGCGTTTAATTGCATAATAATATTTATGTTCGAACTCGAATAATTAATGTTAAAAATCTGATATACGGACAGTATTTTAAGTATTTCCACAAAAATATTCAACATCAAGAAGCTTGATTATAATATTTATTAATATAACGGTTGCAAATTATCTCGTTTCTTGAAACAGTTCATATTTTATTTTATATACAAAGAAATCTCAACATTAGTCGTCTCGATTAACGTTTAATGATGATTATACAGATCTGTACACGCAAAAATATTAACATCTGCATTTAGTGCTAATTCAGGGTGGTCAGGAGCATTCGTCCACATAAAAATCGTTATTGGACATCGAGTTTAACGTTTACTAAGAAACAACAATTACATTTCAATCTCATATTTAAGAGCAAGCCTTAAAAGGATTGCAACAAAAAGATGAGTTTGAAAAATTAAATCCGACAACGTATATACTTAAGGATACCTATAAAAAAAATAACACGTGTTTGATATCCAATAGGCACCTTGCAAACAAAACATTTTTTTTTAATATCTTTATGTCCTGACACAACTCTGAATGAGCTCTGTGTGTGCCGTGACATAGACAAACAGGTGATCAAATAAGACTCTTCTAGCGGCCCTTTATTTGTCAAACACTTTTTGACACTTGTTGACTCCACAGATAGCGAAGTGGTTTAGATACCGGCCTCCTGCCCTAGTGTTGTGGGTTCGATACCCACACAGGAAAACTCTTTGTGTGAACCACAAATGGTTGTTCTGAATCTGGGTGTATCTTGTGTCCGTGAAATTGTATGTCTGTAAAGTCCCTCGCGATACAAGGTTTATTCATTAGTGCTGATACATATACACAAAACCCTGAAATCACAAACCTTTTTCAACTTAAATATATTTTAATTAAGATGAATGTACGGGAGAAGTATTGAAGAAAATTTAGATCTAGATTTAGGTCTCGTTTGTGAAAACGCAGTGCATTTCGCTTAGTGCGTGGTGTTGCCAACTCTATACTCCAACGCTCTCCGTACTCGGAGGTCATAGCCTAGTTATGCACTTACTGTTATACAACCGGCAAGATTAAGCATTTTTCGCTCGTACGTTAATAAGATAGATGACCAAATATGACACAACCGACCTACACCATGTCTTGGAACGCATGTTTTTTCCGTGTGGTGACGGAATAAGAATACAGGTGTCACCACCCCATTTTTTCCCACGGGTGTCGTACAAGGCGACTAAGGGAAGTAAGCAATTATCACCCATTGCATTACTGGTGGTAGAGTCGAGTACCAAGTGAGAGTACTCACTTGCTACCGGGCTCGAGTGTGTGATCGGGCCATGAAGCACATCAGTGTGTTTTTGTTGTAGCAGGAGATAGCCTTTAATTTGTTCATTTCATATATGTGAAATGAAATGGTAAGCAACGGCTTGACAGTACTCTGTATAGTTGAGTCCATGAGAGACAGTTACGATTGGGACACCTGATGGTGGGCCGTGGCTCGTCTGCCACCATCAACAATTTAAAAAAAAGTTTGGTCATGCATCCCGGCTTTCAAATAACCAGTGGTTCCAATAGTTAAGTCGTAGAGGTCAGATACACATTCACTCTATGTGGTCCTGGTGATCAACTAAAACCCAACAGGTGAGAACCAAGGATGATGATGATAAACACTTTCCTGCATAGCCAGGTTGACTTGATAATGCGAAAAAACGCACCATACATCAAACACGAAGTGAAAAATGTGAAATCGAAAATAACAGTCATGAGCAGGATTTGAACCTGCATCTCCTGAATACCGTCCAGATGCTTTGCCAATTCAGCTGTGTTTAATGTATAGTACTAAGCATGTCAAATGCTAAAAATTTATATATAAATATCTAAAAAAAGCACCATACATCGTTTAACGTTTACGTTTCGACGCAAACGGACAATTATTTTCAAAGTTAAAAAGGACCACCTTCAATGAGGAGTTCCATTGTCTATCTCCGAAGATCTTCATCAGATCCTAATGCACTAAAACCTTCCCTGGATACATATGCATTTAATAAAGAAAATCTCATCCATATCTGAAAAATCGAGGACACACAAACTTCCTACTTACATAGGTACATACGGGTCAAATAGTAAACCTCCTCTTTTGGACGTACTTATCATCACGCCATCTCCCTTGTAGAGAACAGAGTGCCAGAAGACTTCTCTAGTGGTAGAGCTTTGCTTATCCCAGCATGAATGGGCCGGCTCGATTTAGGAAGTACCACACTCCACTACCATTGTGTTTTGTACGGTGAGTGAATGCGCCGGAGGCCTAAACCTCCTTCCTCTCCTCTCCTTATTATCCTTCCTATCCACCTCCTATCCCTTTCCTTAGAGATGACGGTGCGAAAGTGATACGTCTGGTGTTGCTAACGTCTATAGGCTACGCTACGGTAACCGCTTACCATCAAGTGGGCCATACTTGTTCGCCACCCACGTAGAATAAAAAAAAGAACATCTCTCGCTTCTCAACATTGATAATTCTCTTCATACACGCTCGCCGGTTTCGTAAACTCCTGACACCACTTTCATTCAGTTCTCTTTTTGAAGTCATTTAAAAAGGTTATTCGTGGGATAATTAATAGGAAGTAAACACAATTATGTAATCACACCGACCCCGAATGATAAAGACAAAGCAACGGTGAAAATATTTATAATCAATTTATATTTGAAATTTAAATAAAAAACAATCTTTTAATGCATTCCTTGTAATTAAGCGTCTTCGGTACCAAGGTCTTTATTTTCTCGTAATTACTAGAAACCTCATCCAAGAAAAGAAGGAAATCACGACGTTAATTAAGTGTGTATAATAGCACACCTCGTTGAATTTCAAACAATGAACTTGGGAATGTGAACTTGGAAAATACTGGGTTTATTTGGCTTTCTGATTTCAATTGTTTATAGTCCCACGCCTTTATCTCCGAAAGGGGTATGCCAAAGTGTGACGTATTTACTTTAGGGTACGTAACTTAGCCCAATTTAACTCCTACTAGCTAGTTTTTAGGTTATATTTCAGGTTGCCGATATAGCAGCGGAATATACCAGTTTTTAAATTTCATCAAAACTGTTAAACAAAAAGGTCTCATAAAAATTCGTTTAGTAATTTTTGGGAGATGTGCGAACAAACAAACTGCCAAAAATTCTAAAAAAATTGTTTTTATTCAGACGCCTATTAAGCCTAATACAGTTTTTTTCTCCTTCAATGTACAGACTCTGCAACAGCTTTATAATAGTATAAAAATATCTTTATTGGAATATATTTTTACTTTTTAAGTTAGCAGGTCAGTGTGGTAGAGACAGACACTTACAAACGTTACAGATTTTCAGAAGTGTTGTTTAATAACCTTCCTCCCCCTAATTAGGTAAAACTAAACAGATTGGACACCACCCGAAACCACTAAAAGTATGAAACAAATCAGGAAGAAAAAGATACCTAATAATTCAATAAAATATTTATTGAAACAAACAGCTACAACAACGTTTTATTCAAAACACATTTCACCTGTTACACAAACTTATACTGCCTTTTTAAAAAGGGCAAAACCGAGTTTTCTTGGGTCTCGAAAATGTATATTTAATGAGCCGCGATGCGTGTGGGTTGGAGTGTATTATGAAGTTAAATATTATAGATAAGATTACGATGAGCTAGAAAGTTTTATAATCACTAATTCCTAAACTGATAAAAGGAAAATGCCTATTCACGGTTTCGTTTTGTATCAGACTCAAATTGGTTTTAGAATTTTTATTTTTTTGTATTTACAATACCTAATCAAATATAAGTCAAAATTTCGACAGACAAAAAGCTGCTATCGAATACTACCATGTAATAGTGCCTTACCATCTATCGGACACATATAAAACTACCAATAATTAACATTTAATACATGCAAAAATACGGCAAAACCATTGTAATTATATTGTTTTTCTTCAAAGTGATAACTATTGATGTGAGAACATCTAATGCGGAGAGAGGGTAAAACCGGCTGTTAGCGTGGCGACGTCGCCACGCCAATTAATTTAATTGATTTTAACACCACCTGTTAACAAAGGATCTAATTGAAGCACTATAATGTTAATCAATAAACCGATAACATTTTTAATTCGTCTATGGATAATGAGAGCGCAGGCAAGAATTATATAAGACTTGACAAGTATTTAAAGAAAGAAAGAAAATCGATGTTTTCACATCTGCGAGCCTGCTCATTTTTGTCATATTAAATATCTAAGTATAAGAAAAAACTTGACGAAAACGCAAAATATTTGTATAAATTGTAGGTACAAACACATAAAATATAAACTAATTTGATGAACTTCATTAGTATTTTTCTCGAAAATCCGGCGTAGTAGGGATATTGTATTAAGTATTTATAATTGAATGTACACTTAAAACACTATATATTAAGGTAAGTTTCAAAATGATACAAACGTCTTGAAAGATTAACAGAGTACATATTTAGAATTTTAGATAAATTTTCGCGGCAAATTCTTTTGCAGTATCAGATGTGCGATGTCTTTGTAATGTGTGATAATGACATAGTATACTCAGTGACGCGTCTAACATACGTTATATTCTTTTGGGTGTCGATTACAATAGAAAGAAGATATGAAGAAAGAAATGTTTATTCAGTTATACATTATTTTAGCTGAGTTGCATCAATCTCAATCACAAGAGAACTGAATGTCAAGGTAGTAAAAAAAATTTGTTTTGCTAAAGAAGATCCCTTAGATTAATTATCATATGTATTTGGGTTAAATTTTTAGTCTGACCAAGCACAGAACCGTATATTTTTTTCACATAAGGACTGACGTTTGATCTTTGCAACCTTTGCTTTGCACTTGTTTGGGCAAGTGATAATATTCGTATTCGAATGAAAAATCGAATACGCACATCTCAAATTTATACGTAATACCACTGTATGGTAACACAATACTTCCATCTATCAGCCTTTTATCATCCACTGCTGGACATAGGCCTCCCCAAAATGGGGAGTTTTTACCATAATCGCCACGCTTGGTAGGCGGGTTGGCGATCGCAGTGGATGTTTTTAGCACACAGGGGAACGCTGCTGCCTGGTCCCCCGCTAATCCCTTAGTCGGCTTTTACGACTCCCATAGGAAGAGATGGGGTGGAGCTATTCTTGATGCCGCCCACACAGCAGACAATATTAGTCCTTTAATAAATTGGATTCCGTATTTTCCTAATAGAAATATATTAATAATGATGAAAATAATAATGATGAAATTTATTCTCGATTTTGATAGAATAAATAAGATGATAATTTTCATACCTAAAGACGGAATAGGGGCCTACCTAACTGCCTTGTTGGCTTTAGATATAAGTACACAAGTATTTACCCTGGATTTCTCGGTCTTATCTCGACCCAAAAGTGTAACTTATTGGATTTTTTAAAGAGATTTTTACGTCTCACCACTTTTCCTTACTTACTAATCATCACGCTGTATCTATTGCGGGGTAGGCAGAGAGAACACTTATAGATGAAATATAGTATGTGTATAGTAGTAGTGTGTAGTTACGCCTTCGAATATAAAGGTGGATTATCTATACTATTATTATAAAGAGGTAACGTTTGTGAGTTTGTGAGGTTGTAAGCGGTAATCTCTGGATCTACTGAACTGATTTTCAAAATTATTTCACCAATAGAAAGCTACGTTATTGTGGAGTGTCATAGGGTATAATAATTTCCAAAATTAATTACGCATCTTTACTTAAACTTGAAAAACGTAATCCAAGTTGTTAAAAAAATTGCTTTCATCGCGTGCGCTGCGGAAACTATTGAGGATAGAACAAAACAATTTACTACAATGTTAAATAACGTATCATAATCTGTAAAAAAGTCCGCAACAGCATATGCCTATCTCCTACAGATAACTCACAAAAACTGCTTTTACTGTTAATATTGTTGATTTAAAATATTTTTTGTAAATCTTATTTAGCCCATAGGTATTAATTTATATCTTTATAAATATGTTTTTAGAACGGAAATGTAGAATATTTGTGCCCTTTACTCTATACAGTTTAAACAAATATCTTTAATGATATTAGCAAAATAAAAACGTGCAGTGCGCGCCGTCCCGGCCGTTGCGTGGCGATATAGGCAGTATCATACATCAGTCATCAGTATACATCTACTACTTTTGTTTGTGCGGGCGATTTTCGGCAAACGCTGCCAGTAGTAACAAAAGGTACACGCGCCGATGTCATCAGGGCATGCTTAAAATCATCATGCTTATGCCGTTGAAACTCTCAATTTACGAACAAACATGAGAGCCCATTTGAGCGACAACTACGATAACGACTTTCCGCATCAACTACTGAATCTTGGAGAAGGAAAAATTTACTGTCCTAACACCAACAGTAGCGATGACATTAAACTTGACAATCGGTTAGGTCACATATTACACAGGTTAGCAGATCTGATAGACGCAATATATCCCGGTCTTGAAAGTTTAATGGAAAGAGATTATCATTGGCTTTGTTCTAGGGTAATAGTCTCACTCAGAAACGATTCAGTGAATGAGATAAATAAAATAATTTTAGGAAAAATTCCCGGTCAAGTCAAACACTATAAGTCCATTGACACAGTGTGTAATATTGAGGATACAGTGCACTATCCTCAAGTCCTCAAGAATTTTTAAATTCTTTGAGTCCTTCTGGCTTACCTCCCCACGACCTCGTCAAGTAATAAAAATAACAACAATAAACAGTAACATAAAAAACAAAACATACAAAAACCAATAAAAAAGCAAAAAACAATAAAAACCAAACCAAAATAACAAAAAAATCTTCATCATCATAATTTTTATTTATCCCGAACTTTTAACCTGAAGTATTACGCGGGACAAACGGGCCGGGACAAAACTATTTCTAACGCGGAACGGAGTTCGCAGGGACTGCTAGTAAATAATAACAATAAAAAGTATATATATATATTTTTAAACATACTTATAACATGTTATTTAGTGACTCGGTTTCCATGTAGGTAGTATATACTATTAGTATGTGCTATCTAGATTACCTTGAACCTGCAATCTCAAACTTTTTATCCACCTAAATCTCGTACCAAACTTCAGCAACATTGCCCTCTTTATCGCACGTATACAACATACAAAGATTACCAGAATGAAATTGATATAACATTATCAACTCCATCAATCAAAAAAATAGGTTTGCAGTCTCGTAGCAATTAAAACGCTGATTTTCCATCCATTTAAAATTTAATATCCCGCTGTGAGAGTAATTTTGTGTAACAAATAAATGTTGCATGCCTTTAAGTGTGACACTTAGATGTGACGCTTAGCTTTAAGCCACTAAATATGCATACCTAAGTAGAATACTGTATTAGTGTACTCATTGTTAGAGAACCAAATAAATAAATAAGAAAACTATAATTAATTTATAAAAATAATTTAGATATTTTTATATATATTTTTAGCATTTGACATGCTTAGCACTATACATTAAACACAAAGTGAAAACACGACAGATGGCGCAGGCGTCACCCAAAGACGTTAAGTATGATGTGTTATCGAAATTAGCAGTCAGGAGCAATTGTCAGGATGGCTGAATTGGTAAAGCATCTGGACGGTATCCAGAAGATGCAGGTTCAAATCCTGCTCCTGACTGTTATTTTCGATTTCACATTTTTCACTTTGTGTTTAATTATAAAAATAACATTATAAATAAATATACTCACATAACTCCTTCCCTAGCACCCACGTCTCCGGCTTGGAATTGACCTCCACAAGTACAGTGGGGGTACACACTAACAACACCATCAGATCAGCTATGCTCAAGTTCACCAGGAATATGTTAGTCGAGTTTCTCATATCCTTAGTCTTAAGAATCACTATCGGCACCATCACGTTGCCTATCACACCCAAGCACATTATCACTATACAGAATGTCATGGATGTTGCCTTTATGTAATACGGGATCTCAGTGTATTCCGTAAAATTGTCATTCGACATCTCGAATGTCGCATTCGAGAAATTCGTTTTCGTGAAATCCGGATTGTCGTAGTCGATCTCAGTGTGTTGGTGTGTACAATTGTGTGTTTCATTTTTGTAATATATGTAGTTTCTGCAGGCTATGTTCACATCTATAGTGTATGTGAGGTTGGTTGTTGAAATCATGTGTGTATGTCAATTCATATTTTTACATTGTCCTTTTCTGCGCTCTTCATGAGGCGCGGTTATTATGGTGACATGTCGGACGAGCGAATCTGTAACAAAATAACATTAATTAGAAGATTTTTTTTAATATCACAACTTATAACATAATCGCGAGCAACTTTATAAACTACTAGCCTTTGCCCGCGGCTTCGCTGCAACCAAAAGCTAGCTTTTAGGTTGTATCTCAGGTTCCCGATATAGTAGCGGGATAATATGTATTCCAGTTTTTAAGTCTAATCAAGGTCTATCAAATAAAATTGCATCAAAATCCGGTAGTAGTAGTTTTTACGTGATGCTCGAACAAACAAACAGATAAACAGACAAACAGACAAAAAATCTAAAGAAATCGTTTTGTGTTTAGACACGCCTATATAGCCTATTACAGTAATTTTTTATCATATATCTTAAATGTACAGACACAGCTCTGTTATAGTTTTATAATAGTATAGATAGATAGATATATTACTATGTATATACACAGAGAGAATGGTTTAGACGCTGACGTCCCGTAGCGAGTATTTTGCGTTCGAGTCTCACACGGGATAATACGCATGAAAACAGTAATAAAAAAATAATTTAGAGCAATCCATATAAGATTGGAAGGAACGCAGGTTTGAATTCCACTCGCAGTAAAAGTTCTCTTTAGCCACATTCACAATTAATTTGTTCTTTAAAGTAACTGAGCATGTCAAGTGCTAAAATATAGATTAAAAGTTTACTCTAACTCAGATTGCAATGTATATAAAATACTTAAGGAATTTGTGTAGTGTCCCTTTCGCACATTACCTTAGATTTTAATCTGTGTATTAATATTTGCAAATGAACTGCTTTCCATCCATAGATATATGATAGCCACCAGGCATGAAATAATCAACATCAGCGGCTCAGCTATGCCGCTCCCCAATGTGTACATTTATAACTATGCTCATTAGAAAAGTGGGTCCCTACGATTAATCAACAGACCAAAACTAACGAGAAGTTTTACAAGACGACGTAACTTACCCTCCCCTCTTACACTACGAGAGAACTCTCTGACCATAAGTAGCGCACTTCTAAACCATTTCAGTTGTAGAGAGATTTTAAAACATATTCTAATGTGAGATTATTTAAGAATTTCAATGTGGCGGACCTCGTGGCATAGTCGGTAGTGCAACCGACTTCTGTGCACTAGGTCGTGGGTTCGATTCCCACTCAGGACAATTATTTGTGTGATGAACACAGATATTTATACTGCGTCTGGGTGTTTTCTATCTATTATATGTATTTACTAAAAAAAGTAATATATGTATTATATCAGTAATCTGGTACCCATAGCACAAGCGTTAAGCTTAGTTTGGGACCAGATGACGTTGTGTGAAATGTCCGTGAATATATTTATTTATTTATATTTATATCTATACTAATAACAAACGCGGAAAATTAACACAAAGTGAAAAATGTGAAATCGAAAATAACAGTCACGAGCAGGATTTGAACCTGCATCTCCTGGATACCGTCCAGATGCTTTGCCAATTGAGCCATAGTGACAATTGCTCGGCACTGCGAATTTGGATAAAACATTTATTCTTAACGTCTCGGGTGACGCCTGTGCCATCATCTGCCGGAAGTATTTGCATACATTATTCCGACCAGGTAAACTTAATTTTACATTTATAATATTTATAACAAATAATGACGCAAAATTTTGATATTGTTATGTATTTTTTGAGCATTTGACATGCTTAGCCATATAAATTAACAAAAAGTCCATATAAATTCGCACTTTCGCGCCAAAAATATCAAAAAACGCGGAAGTGTTTTATTTTTGGTTAGTTCGCGGAAACTGGCTAATTTCTGGAACTACCAATTTGTTTTTTTTTGGTTGTATATATATGATAGTGACATTCATGAGACATAGTTTAGGGCATCTAGCGTTAGGCTACACCTCTCTGCTAGCCTTTAATATTTATTTTTGTTAAGAGCAATATTGAAATAAACTGTGTGCCTTAGCAGAGAGCTTACAGCTTAGTAAATCTAATTATATTCATGCTAATATTATAAATGCGAATGCGATGCGCTGAAGTAAGTGTGTCAAACAAGCACACTTACTTTAGTCAGTTTGTTTGTTACTTTTTCAGGCCGTAATTACTAAATCAATCGTCACGAAATGTTTCATACATACAGGAGCCCAGAGAAGGTGGCCACTTTTCATCCAGCAAATACAAATGGCTCCCGTGGAATGGCTTTTTTTTTACATAAAAGTGTCTTAGAAAGATGTATTTATAGTTATTCTGTAGTCCACGCGAACGCTAGTCACGGACAGAATATATAGTTTAATAATAAATATCAAATATAATAGTGATTTATATTTTTAGCATTTGATATGTCGAAACCTGGTCCGCCAGTAGAGGTCATAGCGTCCGTGTGGTGACGGACTAAGAATACAAGTGTCACCACCGCATTCTTTCCCACGGGTGTCGTACGAGGCTACTAAGGGATGTAAGCAATTAGCACCCATTGTATAACTCGTCGTATTACTGGGTACCAACTGGGAGTACTCTGCTATTGGGCCCGAGCGGGTTGGTACCATTATCTCCTGTGTGGCCGGCCATGAAGCACATCGGTGTGTTTTGGTTGTAGCAGGAGACAACCGTTAATTCTTTCATTTCATACCTGTGAAATGAAATGGCGAGCAGCGGCTTGACAATACTCTCGGTATAGTTGAGTCCATGAGCGATGGTTACCATTTGCTATCAGGTGGGCCGTAGCTCGTCTGGTACCATAGGCAATAAAAAAAGCAACATACGACGGGGTTATTTAGTGGGTGAGGGCCCCACACTAAACCGTTTGTTGTCCCGAACGAAGGCGTGTGGAGTTAGGTGATTTTTTTTTCTGCCTTAACCAAAAAAATGGGTGTCAGCGACGTGGTTGTCATTGGTATCAATATGAATGCTCATCAGGTAAATTATTTTTGACCCAACTATTAACATTTACCATTAAAAATATGATGAATTTCAACGTCGAAACGTGTTTAGTTTCCCGGAAAACTAATTTGTATGTTAAGCGTTTCCTTTATTTTAGTAACTCTCATTTGCACTGTAATTTTGGTGTAGAATTTTCTAATTTACATGCGGCTACGCTATGTAATTTTGTTTAGTTTGATATTTTCATTTGAAAGACAAGATTATTAAATAAAACTACTTTGAATTATTTGAATTCATCGCGTGTTGTAATTTCTAATATCTCGAAATTTCGGATACTTTCCAGTCACGGAAAAACTGATACAGCGATAGTTCTAATCAAGGAATTGTAGAGCCTTGTTAATTTTAGCATAAATTGTCTCTCCACCTCCTTATCAGTAACTTTCACCACCTCATCCTCCTTCCACCCTTCCTTTTCCTCACTTTATCCACCCTCAGTATCCACCACCTGCTCTTGCCCCTAGGGTTGACAGCGCGCGCCGGCGGACCACTGAAGTAATCCAACATAGTACCAGTGATTCGTCAACACAGGCGGAGAGACGGGACACGGCAGGTTTCTTTAGTGGGTGAGGGCCCCACACTACCCTGTTCGTTGCCTTGAACGACGGGGTGTGCGGTTAGGTAAATTTTTTCTTGTCTTAACAAAATAAAAAAGTTGACAGGTCACAGAGTGATACCCTTTGTGTTACTTGGTGCTGCGGTAAACGCTTACCATCAGGCAGACATTATTTTTGTTTGCCATTCTTGTAGTAAAAAAGAAAGGTATCCTACCTAAAATAGGAATAATTATAAAACTTTGTATTTTCTAAATGACAGACAAGATTGAAATAAAACTACGTTTACGGAAACTATTGCGTTTATTTGATTTTCTACTATCCTGACGTGTCGAATACTTTACACCATTCATGATCACGGTTAGACTTAGATGTTGGACGCCTAACATCTCCGTAAACGTACTTTAATTTCATAATGTGTGTAATATACGCGTAAATAACAGGAAGTATTAGCCAAGATTGAGTGTTTTGTTTTGTTATTTTCTCACAAAATTTCTTACTTCACGTTTTCCTGTCATAAGTGTTAGGTATATATATTTTTTAGTGGCAGATGAGCCACGGCCCATCTGATGGTAAATGGTAACCGTCGCCCATGGACTTGACTATACCGAGAGTATTGTCAAGCCGCTGCTCACCAATTCATTTCACAGGTATGAAATGAAAGAATTAACGGTTATCTCCTGCTACAACCAAAACACACCAATGTGCTTCATGGCCGGTTACACAGGAGATAATGGTACCAACCCGCTCGGGCCCAATAGCAGAGTACTCCCAGGTGGTACCCAGTCCTACGACGAGTAATACAATGGGTGCTAATTGCTTACATCCCATAGTAGCCTCGTACGACACCCGTGGGAAAGAATGCGGTGGTGACACTTGTATTCTTAGTCCGTCACCACACGGACGCTATGACCTCAACTGGCGGAACAGGTTTCGACATATCAAATGCTAAAAATAGAAATCACTATTATATTTGATATTTATTATTTAACTATAGATTCTGTCCGTGACTAGCGTTCGCGTGGACTACAGAATAACTATAAATACATCTTTCTAAGACACTTTTATGTAAAAAAAAAAGCCATTCCGCGGGAGCCATTTGTATTTGCTGGATGAAAAGTGGCCACCTTCTCTGGGCTCCTGTATGTATGAAACATTTCGTGACGATTGATTTAGTAGTTACGGCCTGAAAAAGTAGCAAACAAACTGACTAAAGTAAGTGTGCCTGTTTGACACACTTACTTCAGCGCATCGCATTCGCATTTATAATATTAGCATGGATATAATTAGATTTACTAAGCTGTAAGCTCTCTGCTAAGGCACTATTTCCACATAATAATATGGGAAGTTTATGAATAGACGGTATTATTAGTCACACGGAAGATGGTAGTATCGATCTGCTCAAGCCAGTTGATAAGTGACTACTTCCACTAGGTACTCAACCCTACCACCATTAATGCAATGCATGATAATTACTTACTTCCCTTAGTAGCCATGTATGACACCCGCGGGAAAGAATGGGGTAGTAATATATATATATATATATATTATACTCAGTGGTGCTAGTTCTTTTTTTTAAGATATCTAAATATAACTGTTTATTTATAATTTTAAGTTTTCACTTCTGTTGGCAGTCCTCATGACTGTTAATTTTTATTTAAAGACAACACTGCACAATGATATAATCCTTGTATTGCGGGAGACTTTACAAACATACAATTTCACGGAAACAAAGTACACCCAGACTCAGAACAACTATTAAACCACTGCGCCATCTGTGCAGTCTACAATATGCCGTATTTTCAGCGAATGTTATACTAATTACCCATATATAATCGAGATATAATATAATATGTAAATACTAAAAACAAATTGAGGAAAACCTTCAAACAATTTAAACCTCTTGTCAACACTTTATGATTCAGTTAACAAGAGGAGACACCGTGATATTTTCAAAGCGTTAGAGATCTCAGTATCCGGGATGTTGGTACAATTAGCGGGAAACGTCTCAATATACCAGACAAGATGTAGACTATCTTGATCAAACCTTTGGAAGGAATTGGAGCGAAAAATTACAAGAGACAAAATTTTACTCACATAATATCATTACTGGATGAGTTTTTCCGAATAACAACGTTCTTTTTACAGCAGCCTTTTTAGCGCAAGTTAAAAAAGGCGTCTGTGTTATTAAAGTGGTTTAATGACAAATGCATGGGCTATTGAACCATGAGGTGCGGGTTCAATCCTACTCGCAATGGCCCTTTTTCAATATTTTTCTATTTTTTGATGTGAAACATCTAATGCGTAGAGAGGATAAATTCGGCTGTTAGCGTGGCGACGCTTTTCAAATCAACTTTTCACGTTCAAATCATGCAAGTTAAATTTGACACACTTCTCGGTTTCCAATTGAGCTGAAATTATAATGACATGGAGCTGATCTGATGATGGAGCTGAAAGCTGGACATAGGAACTCTATAATGAAACGGGGCAACCCCAACGAGTTTGGGCTCGTATGATTCGTCTCGATGAGTACTTTGTCTCTAGGTGGTATCCAGGGTCTGATGATGAAGCTGGAAGGTGGCCACAGTAACTCTATAATGAAACAACGCAACCCCATCGAGTTTGGACTCGTTTGATTCGTCTTGATGAGTACTTTGTCTTCAGATGGTATCCAGGGTCTGATGATGGAGCTGGAAGCTGGCCATGCAAATCTCTGTAATTAAATGGCACAACTCCATCGTGTTAGGGCTCGTTTGAAATGTCTTGACTAGTACTCCAGTCCTAGATGATATCCAGAGTCTGATGTTGGAGCTGGAGGGTGGCCACAGTAACACTGTAATGAAACGACGCAACCCTATCGAGTTTGGAATCGTTTGATTTGTCTTGACGAGTACTTTGTCTTTAGATGGTATCCAGGGTCTGATGATGGAGATAGAAGATGGCCATAGGAACTCCGTTATAAAACGACATAACTCTATCGAGTTTGGGCTCGTATGATTCGTCTTGACGAGTACTTTGTCTCTAGATGGTATCCAAGGTCTGATGATGGAGCTGGAAGGTGGCCACAGTAACTCTGTAATGAAACGACGCAACCCCATCGAGTTTATATTTGTTTGATTCGTCTTGAGGAGTACCTACTTTGTCAAGTTATAATCATTTTATTTCTACTAAATAATTTTGATGTTTTCACATCTGGTAGACGTCCCACGACGTTTAACTTTTTTTTTCTTTAGGTGGTAGGCAAGCCACGGCCCACTTGAGTGTAAGTGGTAACGGCCACTCATGAACTCTCTAGTATACTAAGAGTACTGTCAAATATATATAATTAGATAAAATACCTAACTATCGCATTGGAACTATTAATTTTTCCGGGACAAAAAGCTTATGGCCTTTTCTGAACTCCAGACTATATGTATGCAAAATTTCACGATGATTGGTTCAGTAAAATAAACAAACAAGCTTACTCACGCACATTTATAATATTAAATAAATAAAGATTCATGGACATTTTCACACAACGTCCTCTGGTTCCAAACTAAGCTATACCAGATTACGGATATAATACACATACTATTTTTTGTAAACACATACATATAATAGATAGAATACACCCAGACGCAGTACAAATATTTGTGTTTATCAGACAAATAACTGTCCTGTCGAACCCACGACCTGGTGCACGGAAATCGGTTACACTACCCACTACGCCACGAGGCCCGTCAATATATAATTATTATAGTAAGGATTAACAACATAAGCAGTAGTTTTACTTGATTAATCGACTTAGTCCCACAGTAATCAATGGGTAGTCAATTTTTACTTTTAATTTATTAACACGTGTAAAAGGCAACAAGTACCAAAAATAAACGGCATATGCGAAAAAAAAATAAACAGTTCCCTAGGATTTCAAAATTCTCACATTTATTCAACACTACCTAACCAGATATAGGTGAATGGGATAATATGTAAATGTACATCCGATACATAATGTTTCCCTACGTTATAGGATCCAACATTCTTATCAAATTGAATATTTTTAGGCAAAAAATGCTGGCAAGGATCTATTTTTTCTTACATAAAATTCAATAAGACACGTTTTTACTTCAACTTGCAAAGAGGTTTTATATCAAATACGCGTTTTACCAAAATCAAAATTGGAACGTTCCCAATATTAAAAATATCTTATATAATAAGTTATTGTCAGTACGAAAATTAGTGAATCAAATTATTCGCTGAAGTAATTTTTTTTTTAAAACAACGGTTAAAAATCTAGTTCTAGTTCCCTTAGTACGCATCGGACCTCGTGTTAAGTGAGTGTGTTTGTTGCGCCTTCATACCTTAACTATTGAAGAAGAATCAAAAATAATCGACCGTCAAAAAATAGTACATTGTTACCCTAGGGGTGAAAGTAACTTATTTAGTCCCGAGACGGGGTTTGCGGGGTTTCCGAGCGTAGCGAGGGCGCCTATAGTTCGAGGGACTAAACCAATCACAGTGATTACGATAAGATTGACATGTGAGACTTGAGATTCGGCCTAAACCCCCCCCCCCTTTTTTTTGTTGAGTCGGGAAAAAATATTCCTAACCGCACACCCCGTCGTTCGGGGCAACAGGGTAGTGTGGGGCCTGCACCCACTAAAGAAACCCGCCGTGTGCCGTCTCTCCGCCTTTTTTGGCAGTCCAGTCACAGCCGCAGTGGTGACAGCCCGGAGTCGCTTCCCTCCTTGCGACTATGTGCAGATATCTGCCAAAGCAACCGTGCCCCGACAGCACCTGCACCAGTCGGAAGGTAAGGACCCCGTGCCGTCGCCCCGCCCACTCCTCCAGCACCGGCTGGAGCGCCCCTACGGTCCAAAGACCGGCCCCGGTTGCCTTCAACCGTGCCCTCCATCTGGCCATGGCAGCTCGGCGGGCGTCACCCTGCCACCTGGCCACCTCCCTGGGTAGGGGACGTCCGCCCCCCTCCCGCTCTCGCGACGCCCACCGATAGACCTCAGCGAGCACCTCCGCCTCCAAGTCCCACAGGAGGATTCCGGCCAACGCACAGGCTGCCTCCGTCGAAACCGTGCGGTATCCACGTATGACCCTGGACGTGACGACTCTCTGTGGCCTCCACAGAAGAGCCCTGTCCAGTGCGTCCAGGGACTCCGCCCACACAGGTGCACCGTACAGCGCAATTGACCGGACCACCCCCGCGTAAAGCCGTCGGCACGCACTTTTGGGTCCACCCATATTCGGCATGAGCCGTGCAAGGGCGGACGCTGCACTGACCAGGGCCAGCACCCGGGTGGTTATCCCGTCCGGGGGCGGTGTTCTTGGAACGAATCCGCGAAACAGCCGCCCCCATTTCTGACGCAGTGACGGGCGGTACACTGAGGTCGGCCTCCCAGTCGCTACCTGGCTGTGCCATGACCGGGGGCGTGTGCTCCACCCATCGTGGGCATAGGCCCTCGACCACCTCGGTGAGGAGGCTGGGCTAAAGGGTCTCTGTGAGGGGAGGGGGTCTGAGTGCGGAGCTTGTTCAGCACCGCACGATACGGGCGACCTCAGGGGCACGGTTGTGACCGTCCAGCATCTCCTGCCTTTTCTCCGTTTTGGCACGGCAGATGGCCAACCTGAACGCGGCCCGCGAAGTGCGGTACGCTTCGTACAGCTGGGCCTCCCGCTCCCCATTGCGGTTGCGCCGCCGACTGCGGGTGTAGGACCTCCGGGCACGAATGCACGCCGCACGGAGGTCCGCCAGATCCTGAGACCACCAGAAGAGCCCCTTCCTTGGAGGAGGACGTCGCACACGGGGCACGGCCAAGTTACACACCTGCGTAATCGCAGCGCGAAATCGGCCAGCCTCAACGTCCACCCCCTCGGTCAGGGCCGGTGAGGACAGCCACGATTGTAAGATGGCTGCCTCCACCTGTAGGTCCTTATCTAGCCTGCCCACAGCCCACCGCGGGAACGCGGGAGATCTTCGTGCCCCGCGACCCCTACTGGGCCCTGAAGGTACCGGGAGACCTCAATCCGGATGTACCAATGATCGGACAAGGTCTCAACCTCCTCCAGGACACACCAGTTCCTCACTCGCGCTGCGACGTCGGGGCTAGCAATCGAAAGGTCCACTATTGACCCGCCCCGTCGCCGCACGCACGTGTTGACGGAGCCTCTGTTAAGCAGACAGAGGTCCGTCGACGCCGCCCACTCTACCACCGCCGCTCCACGGGCGTTTGTCGCAGGGGACCCCCACGCCGTGGATTTGGCATTGAAGTCCCGCACGACCAGAACGTGGCTAGGTGCCAGTCGCCGTATCGAGGTCTCTAGGCTGTTAAGCAAGACCCCGAAATCAGCCAGTCTCCGGTTGGGGGAGAAGTATACGCCATACAGCGGAACTCCACCCCCCAGTCGGCCGCGACGTATCCCGTGCCCCTGTCTCTGATCGACAAGGGCGGGAAACGAAGCGCCGTAGAGCTGACGATTGCCACGGAGCCATCGCAGCTGCCCGCCCAATTTGGAAGGTCAGGTACGCAATAAGGCTCCGTGGCTACGGCTACACCAATCAACCGCTCCACAATGGTTTGCAGGAGTAAATCCTGCGCCCCGGCGGCGTGGTTGAGATTCGCCTGAAGGAGGACAGTGTCACGGTTGAATTTTAATCCGTAACCACATCCTCCTCCACACGTGAAGGTGGCGAAGCCACGCTAGGGGGGGCCGCCTGGATCAATTGGCTGGTCCCCCCTTTTTTGGCCCTGTTGTTGGGGGTCTGCATCCCTCCCGCCCCATGGAGTGCTTGGCAGGCCTGTTGCCTGCCGCGCACGCGGGGCAGTGAGGGGCGTCGGTGCAGGTTGCCACCCGGTGCCCTGCCTGACCGCAGCGGCAGCAAAGACCGTTGCAATCAAAACAGTTAATGCACGTCGGCCGGGTGTGTCCGACCACCATGCACTTAAAGCACTTCGCGGGCCGAGGCTCCAGCACGGTGACATTCGAGTATCCGGTTTTCGAGGCAATAGCCTCCCGGACGTCGTCCGCCGTCACTGAGTCATCCAGACCGAAAATGCGCAGTTCAGCGCACTTTACCGGTCTGGTGACACGGACTCCACTCCCCTCACCAAACAGACCCGTCAGCCTTTCGGCCACCGTGTCGGCCACCCTGGGGCCCTCTGCCCCAGGGAACTCGAGAATTCGAGCCTCTGTGCGTGCTAGGCGGGTCCGGGCGGCGACGACTCCGATGTCGGAGACTTCGATTTCGTCCCGGGCCTTCCTCAAGATGGCCTGATACATCAGGCCCGCTTCCGCCTCCGACAGCATGGTGATTACCACCGCTGCCGTTTTCGGCGCTTGAAGCTTGCGCGCTTCTTAGGGCCGGGCTGTCCCAGTCACGGCTCCCTTTTCTCTCTTGGATTTCTTCCTCCCCCCACTCACATGCCAGCCCTCATCTGAGGGTGCAAGGCCGGTTGGCTCGGGAGGTGGGACACGTGGATCCCGGGGATTGGACGCTGGGCCCGCGAGGGTTGGCCAGCACATGGAAGAGGAGGGAACTCCTCTCTGGACTGGACTTTACTCTGCCCCTTGGGCGGCGCGGCCGCGGTTAAGTATGAATGTGTTATCGAAATTAACAGTCAAGAGCAATTGTCACTATGGCTGAATTAGCAAAGCATCTGGACGGTATCCAGGAGATGCTGGTCCAAATCCTGCTCGTGACTGTTATTTTCGATTTCACATTTTTCACTTTGTGTTAAATCATACATACATTTTTCACGATCCTAGCCACAGGAGTTTGGGCTGTGCGGTGATACACCAGTTAGTCGGTTTTTCTTTTACATACGAATGACTTTTTCAAACTTGAAAAAGGAGTTACAGGGCGAAGATTTTCGGACGATAATGAAACGAAGGTGGCCGTGGAACAGTGGCGTAACTACAGGGTGGTAGGTCTGGCAAAATGCAACGGGCCTCCGGCCGTAGAGAGCCCCCAATCCGAGAGGCAAGCTCAATATAAATTTTAACACCTAACTCTTCCGGTGGAAGGTGAAAAAATCTTGAGTTGTTGGTCAGCCGTTGGAATGAATAAAATAAGGTCTAAAGGTGGCATTCTTGCTCAAACACAACATGTGTTTAATGAATGTTTTGGAGATATATATGCGGAAGGCCAGGGTGATGTCGGTTTCACATGTGGTCTAATAGATCAGCACTCAGTACGGCATTATCTATTGACATCAGTATGGACGAAGTTGAATGGGCGAAAGAAATTTGAAAAATGGTTAGCCAGCGGGTATTGATATGGTGTCTGCCGACATGATCAAGCTTGGCGGCTCATGTGTCTGGGAATCCTTCCTGATGCTTCTCAATTTATGTTGGAGCTCAGGAATGGTTCCCAAGGAATGGAGAAGCGCAGTCATCGTGCCCTTGTTTAAAAACAAGGGTTCACGTTATGACTGTGCAAACTACAAAGCCATAGGCTTGACCAGTTTGGCAGCTGAAGTGTATAGTAAGATTATCGAAAGGAGAACGAGGATGGTGTCTGATGGATTATTGTATGAAGCACAAGGAGTTTACACCTGTGGAATATACATGGATCAAGTGTTTTCTCTGTTCAACATTGTGGAGAAGTATCTGGATCTAGGCCAGAGGGTTTTCTGCAGTTTTGTGGATTTGGAGAAAGCGTTTGACAGGTTTGTACAAAAGGAACTTTGGGGCGTTTTATTTTGGCAGAGTATGGTATTAACGGTAGACTGCTGCGAGCGGTGCAGTCCAATTTCATGGACTGTGGACCTTGTGTGCAAGTGGATGCTTAATAGAATGTCGTCCTGGTTTAATGTAAATATCGGCGTTAAACAAGGCAGCATTCTACCAGCCAGACTTTGTCATCTATCTGGATATAATGTCTCCAAAGGTTGAATGAAATGGATGTGCGAGTTCAGTTCAGTGGTTAATTCATTGCTGTATGCAGACGATATGTTCCTATTACACAATCAGAGACTGACCTGCAAACCCTAGTCGACGTAATGACGTAATGATGCCTGAACATATATATAAAAAATATATAAACATCCGAAGGGATAACCTCCTCATTTTTAAAGTCAGTTATAAATTAAATTACAAAGCGACGATTTTTATTGGGAGGGCCCCATCCAATGAATTTGCCACGGGCCTCGAATGGTATAGTTACGCCACTGCCGTGGAAAACGATTTTTAAGAAAATCTTCAGATTTATTACATATTTTCTCAATGGTATACACCCATCCATCCATTAGCCTTTCATCGTCCACTGCTGGATATAGGCCTCCCCAAGAGAACGCCACAGCGAACGATCCTGTGCCGCCTGCATCCAACGACTGCCTGCGACTTTGACCAGGTCATCGATCGACATGATGGGAGGCCGTCCTACACTGTGCCGTCGGTTATGCGGTCGCCACTCGAGAACCTTTCTTCCCCAACGGTTGTTGGTTCCTCGAGCGATGTGGCCTGCTCATTGCCACTTTAGCATGCTGACCCGGGGGACTATGTCGGTCACTCCCGTTCTCCTACGGATTTCTGTATTACGAATCTTATCACATAGAGAGATCCCAAGCATAACCATAGCACGCTGAGCGACTTTGAGCCTTGATATAAGCCCAGCATTCAGAGACCACGCCTCTCAATGGTATAAAGACATTATATTATGGCGTGAAAAGTGTATTTCACCTGAGGGAGATTACCTTGAAAAATTAAAAATATAAAGGTATACTTTTTTCATTAAGTACCTTAGGCCGCGTACTTACCAGCCACTCGTATATACCTAGAGAAAACTAAAGTGTGTGCCTCTGCGTGTGTTAAACATCAAATAAAGGATTTATAGGTTCAAAATAGTACAAGTAATTAATGTTTTGAAACACTTCATTCATCATTTTCTTAAATTTTAATAAATAATAAATTTTGTACCAAGGAAATTCATGTCAAAAAATACAAATATTATAAAAAAAGTCTCAACAATGAATGGAGTTATTAATGAGCAATATTTATTGTCTAGTTTTTCCAAAAGGTTTGTATAAATTTGCTGAAGCATAACATAATTATTGATGCTGTTGGAAATTATCAAACTCATAATTTACTCGCCCTTAACATTTTGATCTATATTTTAGCACTTGGCATGCTCAGCTACTCTTAAAGTACAAATTATAATTTGTGCATAAGGAAAAAGAGTATTTTAGTACGAGCGGGAATCGAACCTGCGTCCCTTCCTATCCGGGGAAGTGCTCTAATCCACTGAGCTACCGTACTATTTGTTAGAAACACGCAACCTCCTTACCACATTTGTCTTAATGACCAACGCCACCTATCGGAAGCATTTACATGGAATAATCCAATATAGTAAGTTTAATTTTGCAATTAAAATTCATACTATTTGATGGCGTGATTTTTTAAACATTTTGATCTATATTTTAGCACTTGACATGCTCAGCATTAGAGCACTTCCCCGGATAGGAAGGTACTCAGGTTTGATTCCCGCTCGTACTAAAATACTCTTTTTCCTTATTCACAAATTATAATTGGCCCTTAACACATTACTTGAGGTAGGCGTAGTACTTATTTTTCTTCTATTCGTTTATCAGCCGTAATTTCAACATTAACATTCTTCCTGCACATATCATTTAGCTCAGATTCCATCCATCTTTTCATCGGTTTTGAGAATTTAATTGAAATCCGTGCAGCCGTTTTTGTGTGATTTAGTTTACAAATCTATATTTTGGAAATAACTAAAACAACATTGTAATTTAGTCAGATCCTATTCACACACGAATGAACATATGAATAGAATTAATTAAATCACAATCGGTTTGAATGATCTGTTTGTTTTACAAAGTAATCATTCCGCAGAAAAACAGATATCGGTTTTGGGTCGACCGTCGTACGAAAATAAACATATAGGGGAAATTAGAATTTTAAAATATCTACATACCATTGCTAAAAATAAATTCTGGCTAGTTCATGTAAACTAATAAAACTAATTTTATATTCCAATTAATTAGATTTTAAGTGTTCAAATATACGAAAATTGTATTTGAACAGTGCGAATATAAACATATCTAACTGTTTTCTATGTGTTAGATCTTTTAACAGTTTTATGAGTATAATTCTATTCAGTGAATTTTAGTGTAGGTAAATATTATTTTGCCTGTAGCAGAAGTTAAATCAAGCTAGTGAAGGCTTTAGTTTATGTGTACTTAAGAATGAAGTTAAGAGAGAAATTAACAAATAGTTGGCGTATAAAGCAGAGCCACCTGGTGAACATTATAGTTTAATACAAAGTCAGTAATTTTAAGATTAATTGATACCTAACCGCCGGTAATCTATTCACTGGGCTAAAAATGATTCTATATGTTAATCTAGGTTATAAACTATGTTACCTAAAATTTATAGGAACCATTCAGCAGTTTTTGCTGATTGTGTAATAAACATACAAACTTTCTTATTTATACTTAACATTATTGGGATAAATCGGGTGTCAAGAGCATATTTATCTAATCCATTTTTCTTGTTAAGAGTTCTTGTGACATATAACTTTCAAAAACCTTATGTGTCTTGGTTTAAATATTTTTTATACTGCTTTTTGTTTATAAAAACAAACATCTAACTTTTCAGGCATATAAATATTCACCACTTCGTGGTAATAAGTACACGAGTTCAAGATCAAGCGACAGCTGAGGTGTTTAACATGACATCTGAAAGTGATTCACATAGATATATGTATCTATATATTTTTAAATTAACTGCCGTTCGTCAGACTCGCTAAAGCTCAAAGACAGATGGACCGATTTTGATTATTGAAGTGGGAAATTAGGCACATTTTGCGAATTTTAGATGGGTAAAATCTTAACGAGAACGAGAGTGAGCCTGCCGGGTTGCCATGCTGAAGTGGCAATGGGCAGGCCACATCGCTCGACGAACCGACAACCGTTGGGAAAGAAAGGTTCTCGAGTAGCGACCACGTGTCGGACGGCGCAGCGTAGGACGGCCCCCCCACGAGATGGACCGATGATCTGTTCAAAGCTGCGGGGAGCCGTTGGATTCGGTCGGCACAGAACGTTCGTTTTGGCGTTCTCTTGGGGAGGTCTATGTCCAGCAGTGGACGTTGAAAGGCTGATGGATGGATGGATGGATGAAAATCTTATGAGTTCACGTCACCGACATGTTTTACAGCGAAATAATTGTACTTAACTGGCCATCCATAATACGAATTTATAAGTTACAGAAACTACATATCCAGTAGGATATGAAATCTATTTAGATACCTACCTAAAAGCTCCGACGACCTAGAAATGTTTTTTTTTCTAATTTTTCTTTTCTATCGGCAGTCCTCATGATTGCCTATAAATTATTGGATGGTTTAACTTAACAATTAGACTTAGTAGAAGACACTGAAACGGCGCAGGTACCAAGATTTTGATTTCATTATTTTTACGCAAAATTTTACTTAAGTTTCTAAGTTCCCCTTATCGAAAACTCAAAAATCTAAATAATCGAAATTAATTCTGGGACTACTAATAAAGGCAAACAAGCAGCGAGGGTTAGTTAGTGCTACTTTGTTAATCTTTGTAATTCAAAAACTCAGGATAATAATTTAATTAATTAACAAATTCTCCATTAAACTTTGTATGGTGTTAAACACAAAGCTTAAAATGAACAAACAGTCATAAAAACTTATGTATTCATAACTTTACTTCTGTTTTAAAAACTTTCTCTTACCCGGAGAAGGGTCGACGCGCCTTGAGACTCGCACAAAATCTTAATTTTATACATTCGTAAAGAAAGTAATAATTTAAACATTTAAATACACAGCAGTATTCCGAAATGAATAAAATGCCTCGTCTATAATATCATTACCTGAGTTAGTAATTATTTCAAGTAATGACGTAGTTAATTGTGATCTCGTTATAAACGGCAAGCTTAGAAATATTTTAATCAATCTTTACAACCTTGAACCTAGGCAAAGAGCTATCGCGATAATGTAATCAGAATCAATTCATTATTACTATTATCAGTATCAGCACAAATGGCGGAGTGGTTTAGATACCGGCCTTTCAATGGAGTGTTGTGGGTTCGACTCTCACATAGCGCAACTCTTTGTGTGATCCACAAATGGATGTTCTGAGCCTGAGTGTACTTTGTGTCTATGAAACTGTATGTGTAAAGTCCCAGCGATACAAGTGTTTTCTAAAAAAAAAACATTAAAAGCGTGGTGCCGATATGAAATGAAAGAATAAACGGCTATCTCCTGCTACAGCCAAAACTTAACGATGTCCTTCATGGCCGATCACACGGGAGATGGTGGTACCAACCCGCTCGGACCCAATACCAAGTGAGTACTCCCACTTGGTACCCAGCCCTACCACCAGTCAGGCAATGGTTGATAATTGCTTACTTCCCTTAGTCGCCTCATACGACATCCGTAATAAAGAATGGGGTGGAGACACTTGTATTCTTAGTCCGTCACCACACGGACAATGTGCCGGGATATTACGATTAGTGTTGAGCAATTCAAATGTTTATTACTCGATTAACCAAACAAGCGAATGGGATCATATGTTTTAATATGCGATTGTTTAGATTCTATTTATTATTGCCGAGCGATTTTAATGAATAAGCTTTAATTGAGATATAGAAGAGCGTGCACATTTTTTAATACGATCGATAAATAATACGAATATTGTTCAAGTAAATGGAAGATTTTTTGATTAATCTAAACTGTAGAAGACGCACATCCCTTGCGACACGAAAATGGGTACTGCGCAGCGTCTTGCAGCCAACTTCAGAGACACAAATATCCGTTGCGACTACTATGCATCATTGTTTCATAGTAATTTATAATTTAATCGAATCGATTAGCGGCTCTCCTTTACGTTACCAGGGTCGCTAACAAGACGCTTGATTATTGATGGCTATACTGCAACAGCAAGTTCCAAACAAAATAAGTTCTGTAGTTTTTGCGTTGCTTAACAAACAAACAAAGAAACTATTTTAAATGGTGAGTAGCGGCTTGACAATACTCTCGGTATAGTTGAGTCCATGAATGACGGTTACCATTTACCATCAGATGGGCCGTGGCTCGTCTGCCACTACATGCAATATAAAAAAAAACAGTCCCCACTTCTTGCTCTGTGCCTAACTTCAGAGACACAAAGATCCGTTGTGACTACTATACCACATTAAGCTTTTCCATCGGTCGATATAATACCGCTGTAAGCACGTATTTCCATTGTAAGTACTGATTAAGAGCCCGACCAAAGTATCGGTCGATATAAATTCCGTGATTTGTGGACGGTAATACTGCATGATATAGTGCAATAAATCACCAGCCACAAATATTGACCGCAGTCGATTCACGCTTACTAGGCTAACTATGTTTCTTTGCAAACAGAATAATTTTACCTTAAATAAATCTAACTGAGGGAAAAGGGACTGTAATATATGGCGTCGGTTCCGACAACTGATATTCAGACTCAGCTTGATAAGTCAATTCGGTATTGGGAATCATTTATTCATATGTATTGCCTTACTTTTTTGTGTAACATATTTTTACTTTATAATACCAGTTTTTGTTGTTTTTTAAGTGGAAACTTCTAGGTTAAGGTTTGGCAATTTTAAACGTAAAATTTTATTATTATTATTAATTGATACCATGGGTTCAGTACCCGATTCTGAACCAGTGGTGGAAAGGAGAATGCCGATTTTTCTAAGAGAGTTGGGCTATTGTTGCCTCTTAACCAAATTAACTGTAGAACATTGTAAATGTACTCAGGGTCTTTAAATAAAAATATCATTGAGATATCTGATGGGAGTTTAGAGAAATCTAACAGTATAGTCTAGTATTATAATAGGAGCTCATGGTTTTCTTTTATTTATTTAATATCAATATTCTATTTGGCTTTAAAAATGGGTATAGTAATAAACTGGCGACATTGACTATCCAAGCCTTCCAATAAATATGGCAGTTCCGCTTATATCGAATTTAATAATATGAATATCTTATTTTTTATAACTTTGAAACCCCACTTCGCTTATGACTAAAATAAATACAAATAATATCATTATTCAAACGACGATTTTTTATGTTTAGATAGTTAAGACGCACAACGGGCACAAAATAGCATGGTTTTCGGCATTCCCTTTTGCATCGGTCTTTTCATGGAAATTTCATTTTTTTTTAAATTGAATGTGAATTAAAATAAGTAATAAACTTTTTAATCACTGATTCATAACATTGGTTTCTGCGTGATGCGCGAACAAACAAACAGACAGACAAAAAATCAAAAAATAATTGTTTTGTGTTCAGACACGCTTATATAGCCAAATACAGTAATTTTTACTCATATATCATAAATATACAGATACAGTTGTGTTATAGCTTTATAATAGTTAGCAAATGCTTAAATAAGCCTGCTAATCCCTGTAAGTACCAGTCGCATTTGAAAAAATCGTTTGCATTTTATAAAAAGTTTTTTGGAAGGCTTTTAACATAGCGTTAAGACCTTTAACGACTAAGCAAAAATATACAATACTCAAATAGATTATCAAATAGCTACATCGTAGAAGGTGTTTTTTATAAAAAATAATCACAAACCCACTTATTAATCAACTACCTATACTTTGATTGCGGCTGCGCCGTTTTTAGGTTACATCTGAGGTTCCTGATATAATAGCCAGAAAAAACGTCTTTAAGATTAATCAAGAGCTACCAAAAAAAAGTTTCTTCAAAATCCATTCGGTAGTTTTTGCGTGATGTCCGAACAAACACACAGGCAAAAATACAAAAAAAAATGTATTCATAGACGCCTAAATCATTATTTTTTTCTCAAATATCTTAAATGTACAAACATAGCTCTGTTACAGTAAATAGATAATACAGATTTCTTTAAAAAGACTTAACTGCGGGTAAAGCTACTAAAATAAAGACCAACCAGTTGTAAAATATAGATACTAAAGCAACGTAAAACAAAACAAGATATTATAATTAAATAATATACCAGTAACTTTTAAACACTAGATTTAAACAGAAACAAAGTTGAGGGAAGACTCAGTTAAACTATAAAGGAAGACTCAATTTGAGCACCGCTATCGCTGTTGTAAATTCAATTTGATTTATTACTTGGACAAGAATTCAATTTAAATCCTTTCTACGTTTTAAAATATTTCTAATCAAGTTCATTATCAACGTAGCTTTTATAACACCCATTTATAACTGCTTTCTTGTCTAGGTATTGATATTTTTTTAGGCAGGATAAAATGTACCTACCGCTCACCCAGCTGTCCGGAGAGATAACAAGTTGGTGTGCGGCTCTCACCCACTAAAACCGGCCGTGCGCCTTCACCCATTCCCGTACCCGGCGGACCACTGGTACCGCGTATATTCTCTACAGAGCTCCGCGCGGGGGCTAGACCCGTCGGGTTCCATGTCTGAGTGACGTTCCCGCGCACCTGGGACGTCACACCTTCGCAGTAGGCAATGCGGGTGGTGGATAATCCCCGATCCAACCGTCCCCAGCCTCGCCTAGGGCAGCACAGATAGTTGCGACCACGCCACCCCGCGCGCCGGCGGCGCTGAGGAGATATTGCTTTTTAGACTAACCATCATCATGTTAGCCCAAGCTTTGTTAGGTCAGCTCACGATCTGTTCAGTGTTAGCTGATCCACTAGTAATCACGGAGCTACTACCTGCTGGACCTCCGCGACCGAGCAACAAGGACAACAGGCGACTTTAGAACAAGACCACAATAAAAGACATTGCTCTGCGTCCATACATAGTTTGCCCTGAAAAAACCTCAAAACTAGATCATGTGTTGTAATAAAACATATTACTGAATTCCCATAGAATTATAATATAATAGCGGACTAGCTGGAAAATCATTATATTACAAATACTGTCTAAATAACAATGAAGCTGGAATGGACCAGGTTACGTATGACAGTAGATTGGTGTTTCACTACCTCTTGTAATAGTTTTCAATTCAGTTGGATTATAATCCTAGAGTTGCGTATTTCCAACGCTTGATAGAACTCTATTATTTTTTTACGTGTTTCAAAAAATATTTTAACTATTCATTTTCTATATTCAATAAAAATTAGATTACTTTATTATTTTAATTCAGAATGACATTTTAAGTTTGTCTTATATTAATAATAAAAATAAGTCAATTAAAAGCAGTGACATCTATTAACAAACTCTAATAGTGATAATAAAAATAAGGCTTATAAAAGCAGGGACATCTATTAACAAAATCTATTGACAAAACAAATTGTGAGATCAAAAATCTTTTAATAAAACAAAACTTTTGATTTTTGTCTAGATTTATTAATTTTACACACAATTTCTAAATCAATTCCAAAAGTAATTCAGATTTAAAAATAAATAACAATGCTTTTAAAAAAATTAAAGAACGATTGTATTGATTGATGATTGTACTTCAAGTAAACATGGCAGCGCATCGGATGTACCTACAAATAGCCCCTTCGAATACTTTTTTTCTTCATTATGACATGGAGCTAGTCCGTGTTAAAGGGAAATATGCAATTTGTATTATAAGAAATACTAATAATTATCATAGCCCCTATGCTACTATCGTACAGGGCGAAAAATGGCATTCTCCTTTTTAATCAAGAAACTGACAGCTTGTAACGATTGCCAGGATGAAATTTGAGAGCCGCAATCCGCTATAACGTACCTTCTGCAACAGATATCCTACTTTGCTCACCCATCAGATTTTAGACAGACCGACACTCCCTTGTAACTTGCAACCAACATAATAAAATAAAGTTTATAACATTGTAAATTTGAGACGATTGAATTAAAACTGTGACAGTAAAAAAATGTAGCATAAAACTATACGAGGCATTCAATTAAGTGCACCGCTCTTCCTGTGGCGAGATAAATCTAATTTTTTTTCCATCTGCCTTACTTACTGTTGCGTAAATTATATTATTTCAGCCAGAGAAAGACTAACTAATAGCAAAGAAATTTCATTTACAATGTAGACAACAAAATACTTTTTTCCCTGATTTAATAAATTCTTAATCGCTGCTAGCTGTCGAATAAGTTACTAACAGCATCACGCCCGTATTTCCCGAAGGGGTAGACAGAGGTGTATTACACACCCACGATTCGCCAGCTATGTTTAAGTCCCACGTAATAGAGGGCGAGTCTTTTGCCGTCTAACGGGCACATTTCCAAACCCCGGGCTGCTACTCAGAATTGTTCTTTAACGAAAAAGCTCAATAACACTTCCCGACCCAGGGATCAAACCCGAGACCTTGGTCAGTAGTTGTTTACACTACCGCTGCACCACAGAGGCAGTTACTAACAAGTAACAATAAAGTTTAATAAACCATTTACATTCCCGTAATAATGTTTCTAACGCGAAAGAAGACCGCTGTAGAGTTTGTTCAAGTAGTAATTGTATTATCAAATATTTTCCTTCTCCTATATACGAGTATTTAATTTAAAATACTACACTTTTTACAAGATTTTATTAATTGTTAATACATTTTAACAGCAAGCAATAAAAAAGATAGTGTAATACGCTTTTATTTGAGACTGTGAAAAGTTCGCAAAGATTTATTTTTAACTTTTTAGGTTTTAGCAACTAATAAAAGGTTGTAAAAATGTTGTTCTTTTTAGTTTTTTATATATCAACAATATTTAGATTATGACTGAATACCGCATTTGCAATCCATCCATCCATCCATCAGCCTTTTAACGTCCACTGCTGGACATAGGCCTCCCCAAGAGAACGCCACAACGAGCGGTCCTGACCGCATCCAACGGCTCCCCGCAGCTTTGACCAGATCATCGGTCCATCTGGTGGGGGGCCGTCCTACGCTGCGCCGTCCGATACGTGGTCGCCACTCGAGAACCTTTCGTCCCCAACGGTTATCGGTTCGTCGAGCGATGTGGCCTGCCCATTGCCACTTCAGCATGGCAACCCGGCGGGCTATGTCGGTCACTCTCGTTCTCCTAAGGATCTCCGTATTACGGATTCGATCACGTAGGGAAATACCAAGCATAGCCCGCTCCATGGCCCGCTGAGCGACTTTGAGCCTTGATATGAGGCCAACATTCAGAGACCACGTCTCTGTTCCGTATGTCATTACTGGTAACACACACTGGTCGTAGACCTTCGTTTTCAGACACTGCGGAATATTGGACGAGAAGATCTTCCTTAGCTTCCCGAACGCTGCCCAGCCGAGTTGGATTCGTCGATTGACCTCTTTCTCGAAGTTGTGCCTACCTAACTGGACTGTTTGTCCCAGGTAGACATAATGGTCGACAACTTCGAGAAGCAATAATAAAACATAAAATAGTGTTTCTGAACATTTAAGGTATGTAACAAAAGTGGAGACGGACACATTTCTTTTCTTTTAGGTAATAGAACACAAAACAACCACTTTTAGTTAATTATTTGCCTTATATGTGTTTGTTAACGCAATGCGAAACTACAAAACAGATTTTAATGTAATTTTCATCTATACATATCAAATGCTTTGTCCTGAATGACTGACTGACGGATCAGCGCACAGCCTCAACCGCTGATCGTAGAGACCTGAAACTTAGAGGGTATGTTCTTTGTATGATGTAGGCATTCGATAAGAAAGGATTTTCCGAAATTCTACTCCTAAGGGCGTGAAAAAGGGGGGCAAAGTTTGTATGTATGTGTCAACGTGATTCCTTGGTCCAATCTACTTCAAATTTTGCATAAACCTTTCTTAACAGAATTGATGGAAGCCGTGCCTTCTTCTTTTACTGGGGGGCCACGCTATATGCATGAGCGGACACAAGACGCCATGACGTCTTTGCGCTACTACGATCGTCACGATCTCTTTACAACATTTACTTGCAATCCTCGATGGGATGAAATCACGGAGATGCTTTTGCCTGGGCAAAAAAGTTATGATAGACACGACATAATAGCCAGGGTTTTTCACCTCAAAGTTAAGAAAATAATGGCATTTCTAACCGAAGGTAAAATATTTGGAGAGGTACGTTGTTTCATGTTCTCTACCAAATGGCAGAAGGGTTTGCCTCACATACACAATATTGTTGTGGATGGTTAACCGCATTTCGCTTGACATGGATGAACTTATATGTGCTGAGATGCCAAATCCAAATGAAGATCCTATTTTAGGCAAATATACTGACCGGTTGTTCTCAAGGAGGGTCTGAATTTATTCCTAGGATTCCCCTAATACCGTCAAATTACCCCTTCGAATTCAAGAGAGTGCAGTTTCCCATCAAAGTCTGCTTCGCAATAACTATAGACAAAGCTCAAGGTCAAACTCTTAAGGTAGCGGTAATAGACTTGAGTGAAAGCTGTTTCTCTCACGGCCAGTTGTATGTGGTATGCTCCAAAGTAAGCGCACAGAGTAGCCTGGTGATTCTAGCTCCCGAAGGAAAAGCAAAAAATATTTTTTAACAAAATTTTATTTTATTTTCATTTTTATTTAACCTTTAAATCCCTACACTATAATAAAGATTATTATATTTTATCTGTATTCAAACATTTGAACATAATAATTTATTTGTTATAACAAAATTAATAACGTAGAAAACCAATTAAAAATCCTATTAGAACAATTTTTGACTTCTACGCGGACGAAGTCACAGGCAAAAGCTAGTAATTATATAGAGCTTGGCTTGGATCAACATCTAAAAGCAATTGTGAAGTGGGGATTGGGAATCGCCCTTAGCGGCGGCGATGATTTAGCGGTCTAGAGCATTTCACCGGATTAGAAGGGATGCAGGTTCGAATCCCGCTCGCAGTAAACCTCTCTTTTTCCACTTTAACAAATAATTTGTTCTTTAAGAATTCATTTCATTGACATTGAATCCATCCATCCTTCCATCAGCCTTTCATCGTCCACTGCTGGATATAGGCCTCCCCAAGAGAACGCCACAGCAAGCGGTCCTGTGCCGCCTACATCCAACGACTGCCTGCAACTTTGACCAGGTCATCGGTCCACCTGGTGGGAGACCGTCCTACAATGCACCGTCCGTTACGCGGTCGCCACTCGAGAACCTTTCTTCCCCAACGGTTGTCGGTTCGTCGAGCGATGTGGCCTGCCCATTGCCACTTCAGGATGCTGACCCGGCGGGCTACATCGTTCACTCCCGTTCTCCTACGGATTTCCGTATTACGAATCTTATCACGTAGAGAGATCCCAAGCATAGCTCGCTCCATAGCACGCTGAGCGACCTTGAGCCTTGATATAAGGCCAACATTCAGAGACCACGCCTCTGTGCCGTAAGTCATCACACACATAACACACACTGGTCGTAGACCTTCGTCTTCAGACAACATTGAATATCATTTAAAAGGTTTAATGCATGTAAATGCTTCCGATAGATGGCGTTGGTTGTAAAGACAAATGCAATAAGGAGATTGGGATGGTCGAAAGACCTGTACTATAGCTCAGTGGCTTAGAGCACTTCCCCGGATTGGAAAAGACGCGGGTTCGATTCCCGCTAGTACAAAAAATCTCTTTTTCCTTATTCGTAAATAATTTGTAAAGTAAAAAAAGTGGCGGAGCATGTCAAATGCTAAAAAAATATCGATCAAAAATATTTAAAAAGTTATCATTACTTTAAGACATTGAGATACAACTAAATTCTACACAGAGAAAGTCGGGAACCACGGCTAGTTTACTTTAAATTTACTACATTTGACTAAGTATACTTAACTAGTCTTCGAAATACATGCTTAATGTCAGTGTCATACTGAGGCGATTAATGCTAGATTATATATTTAGCTTTACCCTATTTGCTAGCTAATTTAATTACTCTGACAACTTGCGAGGATATTAAGGTCATCATGGATACCTTTTGCATAATAAAACATAGACTTCACAGATGGCAGAGTGGTTTAGATACCGGCCTCCTGCCCGAGTGTTGTGGGTTCTATTCCCACACAGGGCAACTCTTTGTGTGATCCACAAATGCTTGTTCTGAGTGTGGGTGTACTTTGCGTCCGTGAAATTGTATGTTTGTAAAGTCTCCCGCGATACAAAGATAATTCCTTAGTGCTTCTTTAAAAAAAACTGACAGAGTTGACGGAATTTAAATCTTCGTGGGAGGTACAAACTGAACTCTTTAACGTCACGACATTGCTTCACGACAGAATGTTAAATATCCAACTGTAACTTTGATTTAAAAAGGTCAGGTTTATATATAAAGTATTTAAGGGCGGTTAAATAATGTACGTTGAAGTTTTCATTCTGTTCTGCGAAATTATTCTGAATTATTGTTTACAAAGTGGAATGAGTATCGCTATGAATTGTAAATGTAAGCACACTGGAACGTTGCTTTTGGGATATTTATTTTAACAATATTTATTGTCTTTTTTGATATAATACTCGGCATTAAACTTACGTAGTTTAAATGAGAGTACACGCTGCGATATACTCGTAAGTCTAACACAGTCCCATCTGTTACTGCACCATAAATAACAGTTCTTCTTTTAATTACTATTGAAATATTTACCTGAAGCAACTTTTAATTACTATTGAAATATTTATCTGAAGCAACTTTAAATTACTATTGTAATATTTACCTGAAGCAACTTTTAATTACTATTGAAATATTTACCTGAAGAAACTTTTAATTACTATTGAAATATTTACCTGAAGCAACAATTGAGAGCGAAGCAAAAGAGAATGAGAAGCCAGAACAAAAATATGAAGAATTCAAATCCGGGACTAAATTACGACTTTTACCAAACCAAGGCTAATAAGATGTGGTGCAGTGCAGTCTTGTTTATCCCAGCTTGAATAGATTCTATTGGAGAAGTACCACCCTCTCACAAAAAATCAACTTGAAACATCGGTAGGAGCTCCTGTCGTTGTGTTTCGTATAGTAAGTGAGAGTGCTGGAGTCCCAAACCTCCTCCCTATCCTCTCCTTATATACTTCCTCTCCACCCTCTCCACCTCCAATCCCTTTCCTTGGAGATTTTTCCGTGTGGTGACGGACTAAGAATACAAGTGTCACCACCCCATTATTACCCACGGGTGTCGTATGAGGCGACTAAGGGAAATAAGCAATTATCATCCATTGCATGACTGATGGTAGGGCTGGGTACCGAGTGGGAGTACTCACTTGGTATCTCCAGTGTGACCGGCCATGAAGCACACCGTTGCGTTTTGGCTGTAGCAGGAGATAACCGCTTATTCTTTCATTTCATATTGGTGAAATGAAATGGTGAGCAGCGGCTTGACAATACTCTCAGTATAGTTGAGTCCATGAGTAACGGTAACCATTTACCATCAGATTGGCCGTGTATCGTCTGCCACTACAAGCAATAAAAAAAAAAGATAGCGACGCGTGATTAATTGCCTGGCGTTGCTACCGTCTAAAGCGGTGCAGCTTAGTCATTAGCAAACAATGATAGAGTCTTCATCACTAGATATAACCACTTACTAGGTATGCTAACACCATATATAATTTTTCATTACGATGACAGTCATGTTATATATGATACCCACATATAATTTTTCATTGCGATCATGTTATGGTCAAACTCATGATAAGTGTCCGTGTGGTGATGAACTAAGAATACAAGTGACACCACCCCATTCTTTCCCGCGGGTAAACTAGAGCTAGTCCCTCAGTCACAAGCATACAATTTACTAATTTAAGAAAATCTTTAGTATTACCTATAATACTAGCCCCCGCCTAGCTTTTTTTTAGCTTATATCTCGGTTTCCCGATATGGTAGCGAAATAAAATGTATACCAGTTTTTATATCTAATCAAGAGCTCTCAAATAAAAAAAGTTTCCTCAAATTCCGTTCAGTAGTTTTTGCGTGATGAGCAAAAGAACAAACAGACAAACAAAGAATTCTAAAAAAAAATATAAAGCCTATTACAATTTTTTTTCTTGAATATCTTAAATGTACAGACACAGCTCTGTTACAGCTTTATAATAAGTAGTATAGATAGATTCTGCCCGCGACTTCGTCCGCGTGGATTTATGTGAATATAAACACAAAATATGAAATGCTTTACGGCACATTAAGTTCTCTATGCAAAAAATGCTATTCCATAGGGATTTGGGATAAAAACTATTAACCTTATTTGGCTCTAAAAATTCTTCTATCAGTGTAAATTAGAGATGTTAGATCCTCGAACACACTATTTTTGATTGATGTGTTTGACGGCAATATTTGATTGAAATGTTTAAATTGTCAGCTAGTAACAGTTTAAATGGGGAAAAGAAAATATGTTTCTCACGTTTATCAGAGCATTTTTTCTATTTTTTCTCATCATGAGTACCTTACTTGGACCTCTGCGAATATTTGTAAAACATAATCAGCCGAATTCGCACAGCCTTTCTTGAGTTTAGCACTTAGCAGCTCATTTAGCGGTTCATTTTTATTTATATAGATAGTAGATATCAGTATTTTATCTACTGTCCACCAAAAGTTATAGAAAACATGGTTGCCAAAAAAAACTAAAACCAGCACAGGTACCAAACGTCAAAGTTTTAAGGACTTCAGAATAATGAAGCATAAAAATCATTGCAATTGGGTAGTTGTAGGTAAGCTACTTTAAAAAGCTGAAAAACATGTAAAAAATAAATTAAAAGCTTATATGGAAACACGAAAATTTGTAGAAAAAGTACTCAACACAAAACTGCCTATCTCTAACAAAAAGCATTTATAAACCGCTAACAGGAGTGTACAAAATGGATGACCTAAGATAAAACAAAATGGCTGTTGCAACAGCTTTAAGTTGCATTTATATTTTGAGCAATGCAGAAGTTTTACTTTCATATTGTCACTGATTTCGTATTTTTGTATTGACAACAATGGTAGATTAGTTATGTGAATGGATGTGTATTTAGATGTACCACCACAATAGGTTTAAAACTATTAACTTCGATATTTTGGAGATCTTACCTTTCTAACTAATAAACATATTGCAAACTTTTGAATATGTTTGCTTGTAACCTATTTTATTGCTAACTAGCCTTTGCCCGCGGCTTCACCGCAGCCAAAAGCTAGTTTTTAGGCCCAAACTCCCTCGCTATCCTCTCCTTATTATCCTCACCAAATTACCCTTCACCTCCACCTCCTATCCCCTTCCTTGGAGATGGCAACGCGCGAGTGATGCCTCTGGTGTAGCTACCGTCTATAGGCTAATTTAATATGGTGTAAAACACGCGGAATATACGTTGTTATTTTACAAACACAGTTTATTCGAAAGCTTGAGGCATTGTCATAGTATCTAAATAACTTACTGATACCATCTTTATGTAGTTTAATATATCTATTAATAGGAAACGTCGCATGCTAATTAATTTAAAACGACTTGCAACACGCTATGAGGCTATATAGTTTTAACTTTTAAATTAAATCGTTAATAAGACGTGCTCACGTGCAGTTTTAATTAACTTATATATAACATTTTAATTAAGCACGGTGTTTGGTTTTTTGTTTTCTGCATGCATTGTTTACCCGGCGCTATAATGTCCTTCTTTAACCGAGGTTTGAGAAGAAAACTTTACTCACGGAAGGTAACTTGGCTACCACTGAAGTAATGTAACATAGTTCCAGTGGCCCGCCAATAAAGGCGGAGAGTCGGCACACGGGGGGTTTATTTAGTGGGTGAGGGCCCCACACTACCCTGTTCGTTGTCCCGAACGACGGTGAGTACGGTTAGAAACATTTTGTCCCTCCAAAAAAATAAATAAATAAAAAAATGAAAAAAAGGCGCTGACTTGGCTATGCCCCTCGTGTTGCTAAGGTACATGGGCAACGGTTAGCAATTAAAGATAGGTATAAAAATTAATTGACCTTTTAATTGGTTCTTGGAACTAAAACACATACGATATAGCTTTTAACTGAAATACAAAACATGTAAGGAGTGTAAACTAATCATTTTATCTTAAACTATAAAACAAATCTGTGTGAGGAAATTACCATGTTTGGTTTGATCTTCCTAATTGAAAGAGGTGTGATCGAGCAAGTGCTTCTCCGATGACAATAAGTTGTTTTATCTGTCCTTCGCACTGTCTCTTCTCCTCGCTACGTGAGTGTTGTGTTCAGAAGAGTTATTCTTCTATTATTATAGGGAATATATTAATAATAAATAAACAAAAGATTATGTCTAAATTATTTAAAAATTATATAAATTATAGTTTAGTATATTTTTAAATATACCCTGTCACGCTTAGAAGAGATTTTTCTTTGCGTATGCGCACTCGTTGCACGCAAAGGAAAGCAAACCCGAGCCGTACAAACGTTCGTTCTTAAAATTAAGTCAGAGGTCAGTGTTTTCTTACAAATTAAAATAAAAAATAAAAACAAAACATAAAAACAACTCTAAAATAATTTCAAGATAAATATAGGCGTAGACGCCTATATTTGTTTAAATTGTAGACAATTTAGCTCAAATTCATTTCATTAAGTGTTTGCGGCGCTCACTTACAGCTCTACTTGAAGAACAAATTAGTTTATTTCATTCAAAGACTGAAGGCCTCATTTTTGTGCAAATGTGCGGATCATTTAAAGTATAAGCGCTGAGAATTTTTTAATTTCTCCAATAAGCTCGCGCCTGATCTACTTACAAATTTTAAGGTCACGTATTTATCTTTAATACTGTTACACATTAACAGTACTGTTGATAGACACGTTCCAATTGATTGGTATTATCTTTAATAGTAAATAATCATAGATACTTACAAAATACTTCGAGTGCACGCCTCATAATCTTCATTTTTCACAATAAAATTGATTATTTGGTAAGTAACTAATAATGTATTGGTCTTATTAAGTAGTTTTCAATCAATCACATAGCGCTAATTTCATGGTTTTCACGTTTTATACGCCATCTAGCGCTAATTTTAAGAAGTACCTACTTCTATATTGGTCTATAGAAATAGTTTTCACACTTCTCACGAAATAAGGATAGCGCTGGTTTTAGTGTCGAATCCAGCGTAAATATTCACTATTTTTTTTGTTTATTTAATAACAATTAAACCACATCGAATCAGACCGTGAAAAGTGATAGGGCTCTATTCGTAGTTGTACTGTATTGTAAAAGCAAAAAAAAAATACTCGATTAGTAAAATATTTCGGTTGTTATCGTGATTACCTATAACAAACGGACGTCCAAGACAGAATTTTAACAGTTTTATAACTAGTTTAAATAACAAAAATGGCATCAAAAATATCATGAGTGTTAAAAATAGTGTTTTTTCTTGATATGTGTGTGTATATATTATTTTACAAGTGCAATATATGATAAATAGAGACATTTTAAGTTTGAAAAATCAGTTGTTCTGAATGAAACGAGAGCAATACCCACCTCAACGCTTCGCTTATGAGGCGTGCAATAGATGGTTACTTGTAAAAACTATTAATTACAATTAATCTAAAAATATTTTTAAAGTTATTAATGTAAATGTATTGCGTTTGTTATTATATGAGCATAAGTATTGTTTAAATGGTTTTTGTTACTTTTGGACTTGGCACCGACTTCAAACACATCAATAGGTGTCTAATACGGAAATCCTAGACGTACCTAAATACCAATTATTTTTTGCTTTTTAGTTCCTGGATGTTTTTGAAAGCGGTTTTCTTTTTTTTAATTATTTATTTTTCGTATAAGTTTTTTTTCTGAAGGAGTTCAGGCTGAAAACCACAGTTTTAAATTAAATTTGTTTTAAAGTGTGAGCAGAAGTGTAACATATGCGTATGTAACTTAGCCCCATAAATATAAAAGGGTATTTATGAAGAGATCGATTTAATAATAAACCTTGAAATCGCTTAGATTACTATTTATCACACAATATTTAAATTCTTTTTCGATGACTTAAGGCATTTTTTTCGCAGATGTTTTGAATAAACGTATGCCAAGGACGAAACATAAAACAAAATATACCCGCGATATTTACCTGTCATGAAATAAAATATCATAGGAACTACAAAAACATGTATACGAACTTGCCAGTATGAATAAATGAATAGCAAAATACGTAAATAACAGGATAAAGGTGTTGCCATAGCAATTCTCCGGAGATTTACGGTTGCTTAAGAAGTCGGTACACTCGGGACTGATACACGGTTTTAAGGGGTTAAATAATAAAATGAAGATCATGAGCCTGTTCCAACTCATAATGTTCATTTCTTCCAGCCTTTTTTTTGTTAAGGCGGGAAAAAATGCTCCAAACCGCACACCCCATCGGTCGGGGCAACGAACAGGGTAGTGTGGGGCCTTCATCTATTAAAGAAACCCACCGTGTGCCGTCCTCCGCCTTTATTGGCAGGCCACTGGAACTATGTTTCCTTCGGTGGTACATTTCTTCCAACCTGCGAGATTTGGAATAAACTACCTCCGCGGTTTTCCCCAAGCTCTATGATATGTCATTTTTTAAGCGAGGTTTAAGGAGAAGACTATCATCACGGTGGTTTGGGTGTGTTTAAGATATAGCATGAGCAGCGGTCTCGACTTACCATCAAGAGGGCCGCTGGCTCGTTTGATACCATAGGCAATAACATGCAATATAGTGTGACATATATTACATAAACAAAAAGTGTAGACTTATTTAGAATTACTAAGTGCTATAAGTCTTATAAAAAAATTATAAGTCTTATAAAAAAATAAAAATTAAAGATTCTGCTCGTGATTTCTTGACGAAGTGGATTTTAGAATTTTGTCAATCAGTTATTCCACAGGAAACGTCTATTTTTCCGACATAAAAAATGGTTAAGTTCTTTTCTGGGCCCTGCAACAGTATGTATAAAGCAAAATTTGTTCATATTATATTAAGTAATGACATCGTGAACGTGAAACAAACGATTTCACTTTTACATTTATAATGTCAAAGAACAAATTATTTGTTAATGTCGAAAAAGAGAATTTTACTTCGAGCGGGATCCGAACCTGCGTCCCTTCCAATCCGGGAAAGTGCTTGTAAGTACAAATGAGGTTAGTCATGTCAGCAGTTTAGCATGCGAGCGAGAAGTATGTGAGGCCGTGAATCCCCGCGTTCATCCGCGCGTTTTTTACGCAACACGGCGGCTCTGACTCATTTCATTAAATGCTGTTGGCTGTGGTGATAGTGCAGTGCAGAGCACGGTACTGCGGCGGGCGGGTCTCGGTGTGCCATACCACAACAACACAACAACAACGCGCGTGAGTGCGTAAAAAACCAGCACGATGACGCAGATCTGCACTCCCGCAAGTACGCGCGTAGATGCGTTGACATGCAACATGCAGCGTGGTGCGTGGTGGTGCTTAGGATCCCCACGCTCACTACAGTAAGGAGAACACGCACATTACATTCCACGTTACATATACGTAGGTTATTAGGAACTAGGTTGTGACGTAAGGTACCTTACAGTATAATCATATAGACTGCGGGGTATAGGCAGATATTGTATCCACTCCGCCAAGATCCGTACATGCTCTAGACCGCTAAGCCATCGTAGTCACCGACGGTCATATCCAATCTCCACATCACATTTGTCTTTACGACCCCCGCTCGCAGTTAAATTCTATTTTTCCTCATTCACAAATAATTTGTTCTCATTCACAAATTTTTTGTCCGTGTGGTGATGGACTAAGAATACAAGTGTCACCACCCCATTCTTTCCCGGGGTGTCGTATGAGGCGACTTAGGGAAGTAAGCAATTATCATCTATTGCATGACTGGTGGTAGGGCTGGGTACCAAGTGGGAGTACTCACTTGGTATCGGGCCCGAGCGGGTTGGTACCACCATCTCCCGTGTGACCGGCCATGAAGCACATCGTTGCGTTTTGGCTGTAGCAGGAGATAGCCGTTTGTATTTCATTTCATATCTGTGAAATGAATTGGTGAGCAGTGGCTTGACAATACTCTCGGTATAGTCGAGTCCATGGGCGACGGTTACCATTTACCATCAGATGGACTGTGGCTCGTCTGCCACTACAGGCAATAAAAAAAAAAAAGAAGTAGCTGAGCATGTCAAGTGCTAAAATACGGATCAAAATATTAATAATATCAGTAAATATTTAAAACTTGCTTATATGCATTTTATTGTTGTAACGTTTTTTATTTATTTAATACACCCAATGATTTTAAACCTGTGTATTCACGTGGTTAATTCCGTCTGTTAATTTAACCGAGATGATATAAAATCTCAAGTTAAATATTTATTATACAGTAATGTGACAGTTATGTTATTTATCACCTCTTGTGATTATTTTTGTTTTGAATGTTGGATCTTTATAGTCATGGACTAGTGTTCACAGACGTATAATAAATAACTTTGTATGAAGATTATATTTGTTGTAGACTCCTTACAGTTTCATTTTGACAAAAAATATTGCCATATAAACGAATTCATTTATACATTTAACTTTGCTATCTTCATTTTTTTGTTTAAATAGCGTGGAATTTTATAGACTGGAATTACTACTGTATCAAAGAAAAAAAATCTCTGTCTCTCTCTCTTCTTGACTGTCTCGCATCGCACATGATGGTAGGGTCAGCCTTCCTAATACGTTCCACATCGCCCTATCCACCACCTCATCTTTGGAAATATTGCATTCCGCCATATCATTTTGCAACACATTTAGATCAATTGGCTAGGCCTCTCTCTAAATCTTCATTATCAAAGCGGTATAATAATTAACTTACTTTTTATATTTAATTGAAAAATAGTTTCTTATTGCTTGTAGTAGCAGTCAAGACTACCTGATGGTAACTTGTAACCTCCCTCCCCTCTCTCGTAGAGTCATGGAGTTGGTGGAGCGCAGGACTATGATTACATTGAGGACCTTAAAGAATCACCAAGAACTAGAGGATTTATAAACTAACTAACTAACTTATCATCACGCCATTTCCCTTGCAGGGTAGGCAGAGAGAACAGAGTGCCAAGAGGCTCTATTCTTGCATACGTCTCTCGCTTCCTCAACATTCATAATTCTCTTCATACATGCTCGCCGGTTTCGGAGACTCCTGACTCCACCTTCCTTCAATACATGACCGATTTGGTCTAGGTAGGTGAGTCTCTGTCTCCCGCTGTACCTACATCATTCCACTTTCGCATTGTATATCTTCTTAACCAGTCGCTCGTCCGGCATTCTTTCCACATGTCCGAACCTTAGAGGATTTATATGGTATGATAATACTACACTTTTATGCTCTACAGCGGTTGAGTTGGTGGGTATTCGGGTCTAGGAACTGAGAAGACGTTCCAGTGTGTTTTAATTCAATGATTTTTCTTTTGCAGCAATATTAATCGCACTTTCTTTTTTTCTACATGTGGGAATGAATGCGTGATGGCACTATATTCATAGTACACATATTCACTCCACGCGGGTTAATTTTGTGATATATGAGTTTTAATATAGTAACGGCTGCCATAAATCTATAGATGCAATTTATAAGTGGCGTTAACTGTTTTACTAATTTGACAGAATTGTGTAAATGTAATAATAAACATAGTTTATTGTTGTTAGAGTTCGTGAACATTAGACATGTTGACCATTCTTGTCAAGGACGCTGGTCTAGTAAATCCTGGCTATTATAAAGCTGTAACAGAACTATGTCTATACATTTAGTCGTGCCACTGCGGGCCACTGGAACTATGTCGTTCGACACCTGACCACGAGCCTAGATCGAGAGATAATGTAAAACCATCAAAGGTATAAGTTTAATGTCAGCACTGAAGTAACATTACTCAATTTCTAAGTGGCCAATACAGGCGGAGAGACGGCACACGACGGATTTATTTAGTAGGTAAGGGCTCCACACTACCCTTTTCATTGTCCCGGATGACGGAGTGTGCGGTTTGCTCTAAAAGAAGACGCGTGCCCAATAGTTATACAGTAATGGATTTGAAATTAAAGAGTCTGTCATTTTATACGCATCTATAGACTGTCATTGATGGCACCCATCCATCCGACCCGATCCTATAATGCTTTTAAGAGTATTTAGATATTTGATAAACGTTATATCCTTTCGTTTTGTCGTCAAGTAGGGAAAAAGGTTACTGTATGCCAACATGCGCCCTTATCAACCTTCCATGTGACAATAGCCATGACATCAAATATTGAACATCTGAGATAATCTCGCACTCAAAATGGTTCTAAACTACCTTCTATTGGCATTATAAAATATCCTGTATTTTCATAATCATATATTTTTTTATAAATAAGTTTAGCAAACATGTATAGGCTCGTCTTACTGTAGACTGTAGACTACGTCTGGGGCATAATTTACGCGTTATCAACCGTTGCGCAAACATTTTCTCCGTGTGGTGACGCACTAGTATCACCACCCCATCCTTTCCCGCGGTATGTCGTACAAGGCAACTAAGGGAAGCAAGCAATTATTACCCATTGCATTACTGGTGGTAGGGCTATGTACCAAGTTAGAGTACTCACTTGCTATCGGGCCTGAGATGGCACACGGCGGGATTCTTTAGTGGGTGAAGACCCCACACTACCCTGTTCGTTACCACGAACGACGGGGTGTGTGGTTAGAAACATTTTTTTCCCGCCTTATCAAAAAAAAAAGGGTTTGTGCTTCCATGATCGATTACTATCAGGAGGGGCGTACGTTTGATTACCATCTTTGTAGTACGAAATAGTATGCAAGAGTGCTTACGTAGTATGAGTTTTACTTTTAATAATTCCTCTAAGATGTCTCGGTGTATCGAATTAACAAAAATGAAATGAAAGACTGAAATAACGGTTTCGTCAGACAAACAAAGTCAAAAAGGTCTGCCCGCAATCTATAATTTATGTTACATATTTGTACAAAATAGGAAGAAAATATAGAAAAAGCTTTAATTGAATTATAACCCAGAAACGTTAAGATAGGGAGGATTTATTGGTCAAAATGGGTTATATAGTGTCCGTATGGATAGTAAATAATACCACAATCTTATTTTACTCTATGGATAAAAACCGACTATGAGAAATTGTTTAAGAGATAATAGTACCCTTGCAACAGAAAAAAATTGAAAATCTCTTCGGTGATTAATTACCCATCATTTCTAAGAAGCTGATAACATTTGTTAGAAAGGGACAACTCTAAATTAAATCGTGGTACTTGCGGGTGAGGTTTTTGTTCGTGAAACTGTTAATTGATTTAATCCTAGAATTAAAAGTACCATTAATGGATTTCTCTAATATGATATCACCTATGATTGCATCTAGTGATAGAGCCGTGCTTAACTCAGCATGAATGGGCCGGCTGGATCGAAGTACCACCCTCTCACAGAAGATCAGCGTTGTGGTTCGTATAGCGAGTGAGAGTGCCGAAGGCCCAAACTCCCTTCAGGATAGGAAGGGAGTTTTTCTCCTTATTATCCTTCCTTTCCTCTACCTAGTATCCTACCTACCCTCTACTTATTATTCTTCCTATCCACTTCCTCTGCCTTTCCTTGGAGATGCGGACACGCGAGTGTTGCTAGCGTCGTGTGCTTCGCATTGGGAGTGAGAGTGCCGAAGGCCCTAACTCCATCTTAACACTCTCTATATTATCCTTCCTATCCTTTCCGTACTGTCTGTCCTCTCCACCTACTATCCCTGGAGATGGTGACGCGCGTGTAATTCCTCTGGTGTCGCTAGCGTCTATAGGCTACGGTAACCGCTTACCGTCAGGTGGCCGTATGCATCTTTGCCAGTCACGTAGTGTAAAAAATCCACCTGGAATAGTTTAAAGAAATGCTCCAATAGCCTATTGTTCAGTAGGTACGGGTTTCAGAGACAACTATTTATTTTAAGTAGGATGAACGTAAACGGGGTTCCTAAATTCTATTTCGCACTTTCTCGCGTACCGCGCCTTCAATGGACTGGAAACTAGTACGCTCTTCACGTCAGGCGTCTGCAAAGTTCTGCAGCTACAAATTTGGACGACTATAGGTAGGTTTGAAGAAGTAGGGGAGGCTTTAGGTAGTACTTTGGGGAACATCTTTTACATAAATACATACGAATCCGTTGAAAAAATAATTAAACATTTTAATCATTTTTGATCAGTATATCTTTTAGCATTTGACATGCACAGCTACTTTTAAAGTACACATTATTTGTGAATGAGGAAAAAAAGACCTTTAGTGCGAGCGGGAATCAAACCCGCGTCCCTTCCAACCCGGGGAAGTGCTCTAAGCCACTGAGCTACCGCACCAACCTTTCGGCCATCCCATGATGATCCCATGAGATGAGGAGCATCACATTTGTCTTTACGACCAACGCCATCTATCGGAATGCATTTACATGCACGCACTAAAATTCCCTTTTTCCTCATTCACAAATAATTTATACTTTAAAAATTTTAATCTCAGATTCAGATTTGACGTTTTTTTTATTATTATTATTTTTATTTTTTAAACAGTGAAAAATGTGAAATCGAAAATAACAGTCACGAGCAGGATTTGAACCTGCATCTCCTGGATACCATCCAGATGCTTTGCTGAAAGCATGTCAAATGCTAAAAATATATATAAAAATATCTAAATATTATTATTATTTAAAGTACAAATTATAATTTATGAATAAGGAAAAAGAGTATTAAGTACAGGCGGGAATCGAACCTGCGTCCCTTCCTATCCGGGGAGGTCTTTTTCCTTATTCACAAATTATAATTTGTACTTTAAGAGTAGCGGAGCATGTCAAGTGCTAAAATATAGATCAAAATGTTTAAAAAAATCACGCCATCAAATAGTATGAATTTTAATTGCAAAATTAAACTTACTATATTGGATGCATGCAAATGTGTTCCGATAGAGGGCGTTGGTCGTTAAGACAAATGTGATAAGGAGATTGGGTATGTCTAAAAGATAGTACTGTAGCTCAATGGATAAAATACTCTTTTTCCTTATTCACAAATTATAATTTGTACTTTAAGAGTAGCGGAGCATGTTAAGTGCTAAAATATAGATCAAAAAATTATTATTATTTTTTAAATACCCTGCACTAGGGATCATCCTTATATCGCGGAGGACTTTACGAACATACAATTTCACAGACACAAAGTAAACCCAGACTTAGAGCAACCATTTGTGGATCACCTCACAAAGAGTTGTCCTGTCTGGGAGTCGAGCCCACAACACTCGGGCCGGTATCTAAACCACTCCGCTATTTGTGCAGTTTGGAGGTGTTTGTTAGGTCAATCTAGACATTAATGGTTCATTCGGAATAGTTTTTGTTATATGTAAACATAGTAAATTCGCGAAACTTACTGCCGATAATAATATTTTATGACGCAAAATCAAGGGTATAAAATGGAATAGTCATATTTACTGATGTCGTAAAGAGTAAAACAATACGATCTAAATGAATTTACGACTGATTTAAGACTATGCGTCGTCTTACGAGACGAACTAAAAAATTGTCGTCATCATTGAAATGGTCGTGTCGAAAGTGAATCTCAATCCAAATATCTGTGTTGAAGTTCGTTTAACTATGTTCGGCACGGGACTTCTATCAGAGTAGCAGGGGCTTAGCACTGGAGGCCCAGACCTGCCAGGGGTGGAGGAAATCATGCGTTGAGCGTATACCTCGTCCCTGGCCATAGGAAGTCTAAAGGAAAACCGCGGAGATTTAGCAGTTATACCGATTGTGAAAAACGGGACTCCGGCATAACCTCTCGGCCCGCCCGGAAGGGGTGTATCCATAAAGGATTTACTCGCGAAAAAAAAAGCAAGCCATCGTAAAATCTCTCTGGTATGCAGCTTTCTTCACGATGATATTCTTCACCAAGCCATAATCATTTTTAATGAAATACACCACTGACTTTTACTACACTGGACTTTTTAACGCAAATATTTATATATATAAAAAAAAATTGCTGCAATCTGCGAGACCGCGTTATCGCGTATAGCGATCCTAATTAAATTTCCAAAACAAAAGTAGCCTAAGATTTAACTTTATAATAACAGCTAGTGAAAGTCCCATCTAAATCAGTCAAGACATTTTGGAGATTAGCCAAAACAGACAGACACAATAAAACTGTTATATGTAACGTATAGACTTTCATATGCCTTAGTAAAAAGCTTCTATTTAGAAATTACAAACAGAAACTTAAATTCTATTTACTTGTGTAGATAGGGTCTTTGAAAGAACTCAACGTTGGTAAACGAATGTTGGGCATACAGTTGATACAGTGTACGTCAAAACAGTACGTACGTACACAGTAAAGCACTTAGCTGGAGCTACTAACAAGCTGAGTTTAGTATGTCGAGAGGCAATCTTACGTCTATGTGGGCGTTAATGATTGAGAACTATTTATATTTTTATTTGCAAACGATTTCTTTCACATTAAAAATTGTTACAAACTTAATATGCGTATAGTGACTAACTGTCACAACTCTATTCTTTCCCGTGAGTGTCGTAGACGTGTTTAAAGGTTTGTCCGTGTCGTGACGGACTAAGAATACAAGTGTCACCACCCCGTTCTTTCTCACGGGTGTCGTACGAGGCGACTAAGGGAAGTAAGCAATTATCACCCATTGCATTAGTGGTGATAGGGTTGGGTACCAATTGGGAGTACTCACTTGCTACCGGGCCTGAGTGGGTTGGTACCACCATCTGCTGTATGACCGGCCATGAAGCACAACGGTGTGTTTTGGTTCTAGCAGGAGATAGCCGTTAATTCTTTCATTTCATAGATGTGAAATGAAATGGTGAGCAGCGGTTTGACAATACCCTTAGTATAGTTAAGTCCATGAGCGACGGTTACGATTTACCATCAAGTGGTCAAGTGTTTAATTAGGTACTTTGTATTTTTGTTCATAATATATTATCTTTGTATCGAAAAATTTTGCTGTGTGGGGCCGGCTTTAGAATTGTCCCACCCTCTCCACTCATGGGAGTCATAAGTGCCAACTGAGGGAATACCGAGGGAGTGACCAGAAGCACTCCCTCGAGTATTAACAACATCCACTGCGATCGCCAACCCGCCTGCCAAGCGTGGCGATAACGGCACTATCCCCCCTATGAGCGAAACACATGTTGTGGCGTTCTCCTGGGGAGGCCTATGTCCAGCAGTGGACTTCGAAAGGCTGATAGATGGATGGATGGTATCGAAAAATGTAAACTAACATTACAAATATGAAATTCAAATTGCCTACACAGATAATACCTCTTTTGTTTTGAAATAAAGCTTGTAAAAACCAAGGAGTTTATTTGTCTGTGTATATTTTTTATGTTCATATAGTGTAAAGATTCTGAATACTATAAAATACAATAATGAATCGTGACTTGTACATGTGAACAGAATGCCTCGTTGTTTCGGCATAACAAAAGCAATTGCCTAGCACACAAAAACATTTCTTTACTTGAACTAATTTATATCATTCTTTCTGTACGTTTATAGATTTGGAGCTTGATAGGTATATAAACACGAAACTAAATACAATGGACTCAAAGTACCTACTATTTGAATGAAAGCGAAGTTTATCTAGATATGGAAGTGTAATATTTGTATCGTATACACACATATGTTCCGAGTATACGGAACTTATGTGTAAGTTTTTACACAGTAGGTAAGTACATTAGTATTAAACACAGTGAAAGATAAATAAATAGATAACGTAACGTACCGTTAATAGTAGAACATTGAATAAGTGACTGAGTTTACCTACACCTGCGAAAATGTTTTGTATTCAAAGACTCCGAAATAGCCTAATAGAGTCGTTATTTCTGAAATATCTTGTGAAAGTGCTCTGTTACAGTTTTATAATACAGATGCCTAGAAAATTAACGTGCCTTGCGAGACATGGAAGAGATTAGATTTTCGCAAATAGGTGTCCTTTGGTCAACCATCTGATGTCGGTGATTGAAAATATATAAAAACTAGACTAGATTCCGCCCGCTTCATCATAATATAAATGTTTTGCTACGGTACACTAATGCTCTCTATGCATAAATTTCTGTCCCACAGAAACTACTATAATATTAATTTTACCTACATGGCCACAACACGTCTTGATGTATTTCGTTTGTAGGGGATAACAGCCCCTCCTGACCTGTCTTTAGAATAATAATAATATATAATAATAATCCACTTCATAATTGCTTTTAAGATGTCTTTACGACTCACGCCATCTATCGGATGCATTTACATAGGTACATTCAAAAGTAATTGATGAAGTGGAGATTGGGTGTAGTTGTCGGCTACTGCTATGGCTTAACAGTCTAAAGCACTTTCCTGAATTGGATGGGACGCAGGTTCAAATCCCGCTCGCAGTAAAGCTCTATTTTTCCACTTTCACAATAATTTGTTTGTAGATACAACAAAAAATAGTAGCAAAATTATGAACAATAAATGAGAGAATCATAAAAACTTCGACGTTTCTTCGGAATAAAAATAAAGTAAACAAATGCACCTTGAATGCGTCACACTGCAAGCTTGACGTCATCACACCTTGTAATACTACGTCTGCTTACCCATATAACCTAATAAGAGGTTAACCCAAGCGTGGGTGTTGATGCAATACTGATATGAAGCAACGATGCATTATTTGTGTATGATTAATTAATTTACGCGCACGCAAGGCGAGCCAAGTCCTTTAATAACACTAGATATTTATATTACAGTCTGCAGTTGACATATTTTATTTAGTGTGCCAGTTATCGGCTAGTGTTTAGTCTATTTATATACTTAAACAAAACATCAAAGCACCTTAATCATTAATGTTTTAATGTGAAAACAAGTAATGCGGAGGGAGGGTAAAGCCGGCGTTAATTAATTTAATTGTTTTTATCGGCATCTGTTGACAAAAGCATCTAATTAGGAAGTATAATGTCAATCAATAAACCAATAAGTTTTAATTCGTCTACGGATAACGATAGGGTGCTATCTAGCAAGAATTATGTAAGACTTGAACAATATTTGAAGAAGAAAAAAGGAAATCGATGTTTTCACATCTGCGAGACGTCCCGTGACGGCTTATTTTACTGGTAGTAGGCTTGGTATCGAGTGGGAGTACATGTTGTCGGACCGTTATGGCCTTCATTCATCTGTAGGTATTTGAGAAATTAAATGGTGAGCAGCGTGTTGTAGTATTGTTAATATTGCTGTGTCCATGAGCGACGGTTACCACGTACAATTAGCTTGTCTGCCATCGTAAACTATAAAACTCCCATCACTCTAAATGCCGTAATGTACCTACCAAAAAACGGTATAGTCGGCTAGTCCTGACATGCTTAGCACTATACATTAAACACAAAGTGAAAACTACCCAAAGACTTTAAGTATGAATGTGTTATCGAAATTAGCAGTCAGGAGCAATTGTCAGGATGGCTGAATTGGTAAAGCATCTGGACGGTATCCAGAAGATGCAGGTTCAAATCCTGCTCCTGACTGTTATTTTCGATTTCACATTTTTCACTTTGTGTTTAATGTATAGTGCTAAGCATGTCAAATGCTAAAAATATATATAAAAATATCAAAATAAATAGGTAGCTACTGATTAATTGATATTGTAACCAGGCGTTATCCAAGAGGTTAAGAATGAATGTGTTATCGAAATTCGCAGTCCCGAGCAATTATCACGATTGCTGAATTGGCAAAGCATCTGGGACGTATTCCAGGAGATGCAGGTTCAAATCCTGCTCGTGACTGTTATTTTCGATTTCACATTTTCACACTTTGTGTTAATTGTAACATATGTTATAGTATATTATAACAACATCGCATATACCGACTGTGCCCTCAATATTAAACCCGTTGATTCCTAAGAAAAACAAACTTCAATAAATCTAAATCATAGACAACTCCCGCAATATCTTGAAAAACGTCGAACATTTTACGAGGCGCGGACAGTGTGATTGATGTTTTGGCAAAAGAGCGCGCGGCAAATTGGTCTTTCAAACATAGAATATGGCGGTTGCACTATATGACACGTTGATTACAAAGTTTGACAAGTGGCAGTTAAAATTAAAATGTTGCCACTAAAAAAAATTGACGCCGGCGATACATTTTTGACATAAAAATTAATCTTATCTCTGAGTTGTGTGAAAATTCCCGTAGTTTTTAGAATTCCCGACCGTAACAGTTTAGTGATGTGTTTTTTTTACGGTAAGCCTATTGATGCTAGCAACACCAGGAGACATCAATCGCGCGGAAAGAGGAGGAAAGAGATAGATGGTGGAGAGGAAGAATAATAAGGAGATAATGGAGGTTATGTAGGGGGTTTGGGCCTCCGACCCTCTCACTCACCATACAAAACACAACTGTAAGGGTACCAACCGTTGTTTCACGCTGAACTTCCCCAATCAAGCCGGCCCATTCATATTGGAACAAGCAAAGCTCTACCACTAGTCCAGTTTTGTTTGTAGGAATATGATCAATGGGCTCTATCCATCCATGGTATTACTTTTGACAGAAAACATCTGATAACACATTGGGATAGAAGTGAAATCAGTGAAATGGCACGTCGCTACGTGCCATTCTGCTAGCTTACCGTATCGGCATTTCAACTTAGCGTCCCTTCACTACACTACATACTTACTCCTTGCTCTTCAACTATATAACTATATCAGCTATAATAAGGACTTTAGCTTTATAAAGGCTTAGTTCTCATTTTGAAAAAATCTTTTGACGTGATAACGTCTTATAAATCGATAAACGCCAGCTGCACGCACGAAAAAGTGTCACGTTCCGCCTGAGCCGAGCGTGTAAACGAGAGCACGGAAAAAGCAATAGAGAGGCACGATCGGCCTAAGCTTTTGGCTTCTGACGCGTCTATCGACATAATATGACGTTATCACGTAAAATTGTCGTCCGTAAACCGATTTTACAGATAACCATATACCTAGTTTTTTAGAGCAATTCTTCCTACTTTACATTCCTACATTACATTTTCAATGATATTATATTGAAAAAAATAAATGCGTAAGTGCGTTCATTCGTTATTCTTTCACGCCGTAACTACACAAGTCCACAATACAACCCACAAAAGGAGTTAGGCTACTTTTTACCCCATAAAAATGTTTTCTATGGGATAGCAAATTTTGCAAAGAGAATTATTAGTGTGCCCTATAGTGATGAATTCACATTCAAAAGTCCACGCGGATGAAGTCACAATCTAGTATTTTATTGAGGAAGTAGCTCATTGGCGTTTGTGTGTGTGTGTGTGTGTGTGTGTGTGTACTTTAGTGGTGGTTAGTTTGCCACATTTGTATAATAAAAAACAACAACTTAGGCACCCATAGTTCAGCCCTTCTCTGCCTGGGAAAATAGCCTATAACCTTTTTAGATAACAAAAAATGATTGCCTGTAAAGTCGGTTTACGGACGATAATTTTACGTGATAACGTCATATATATTTTCTGAGAGTATCACAAGCAATGCATCCATCCATCATCCATCCATCAGCCTTTTAAAGTCCACTGCTGGACATAGGCCTCCCCATGAATGGGGGATAGTGCCGTAATCGCCACGCTTGGCAGGCGGGTTGGCGATCGCAGTGGATGTTGTTAATACTCGACGGAGTGCTGCTGCCCACTCTCCCGGTATTCCCTCAGTCGGCTCTTACGACTCCCATGGGTAGAGAGGGGTGGGACGATTCTAAAGCCGGCCCCACACAGCCTGCATCGGTCGCCATAAATTTTTCGGCGTGAGACTTTTTCGCCGGCATTCATCGATTTATAACACGTTATCACGTCAAAAATAAGTACTTGCTTTTTAGGCTTTAAAATGCAAAATAAAAATTCAAATCTGATTAGTAGGTGCTTCACATAATTCACGACTAAAACCAATTTTTTTTTTGTTAAGGCGGGAAAAAATGTTCCTTACCGCACACGCCGTCCTTCGGGGCAACGAACAGAGTAGTGTAGGGCCTTCTCCCACTAAAGAAACCCGCCGTGTGCCGTCTCTCCGCCTTTATTGGGGGGCCACTGGAACTATGTTACATTCCTAATGATAATATAGGTACAATACCTGAATCACAAAAAGGCATAGCAACACTCATTTTAAACTAGTTCATCCAACAATGTATGCGACTGAAAGACTCGTATCTATGGTCATGAATAAACAAAAAAAAAAACTAGTTCATCCGTCACTTAGGCGAAATTCTTAACCTCAAATATTTAATAATATATCAATCAGTTTCCTAAGCGTACTTTGTAAAGAAAACATGAGCTATAAGACATTAAAATTAATTCATTTGCGTGACGGATGCGTGACAAGCGGCGACGACCTAACGTACACTTAGTATAAAATTAAGAGCAAAATAAATTGTGTGATTTTATAATGAACTTCTTGTTGAGCAGAGTTTATTACGCCGCGGCCTTGGGTAAGCTTCTGCCGAACACTGGAGGTCCAGGGTCGTCCTGCCGCCGACTCTATAGCGGTATTCTGCGGTCCATGGCATTGTATGGTGCCCCAATCTAAGCGGACGCCCTTACCGGTCCAAATAAGGCCCTCCTGCGACGTCCGCAGAGGACCATAGCGGTGAGGGCCATAAGGGGGTACCGTAGGGTGTCTTGGGCCGTAGCCACGCTACTGGCAGGCGACCCGCCTTGGCCTCTCCAGGCCGAGGCGTTGGCAGAGGTCTACTGGCTCCGTGCCGCGGCGCGGGCCGGGGGCGAGGAAATTTCCGCAAGGAGTCTGGGCAGAGCTTGTGAAGCGGCCCGTAGGGCGATGATCCAGCGGTGGAGGTAACAACTGGAGTCCCCCGGAGCAGGACGGGGGACTATAAAAGCGGTTGGGCCGCACCTCCACCGATGACTAAAACGAAGGCACGGCAGCCTTAGCTTTAGGATGACGCAGGTGCTTACCGGGCTCGGGTGCTTCGGTAAGTATCTGCATCAAATTGCCAGAGAGGGAGCTCCCAGATGCCACTAGTGTGTCACGCAAGTCGACGACGTCCGCCACACTCTGGAGGAATGCCCCGCATGGGGGCCCCAGCGCCGCGCCCTTTCGGCGGACATTGGGAGAGACCTATCGCTGCCAGCCGTAATCTCGCAAATGCTGGGCAGCGGCAGGTGCTGATCGTCCATGGCCTCCTTCTGCGAGGTCGTAATTTTGCTAAAGGAGGCCGCGGAGTGGGAGCGTGAGGCATTGGCCCACGCTGACTCCCTCCGCCGGCGACGGGCGGGCGGGAGGAGACGTCGCTACGCCCACCTCCTGCCTCCACCTTGATGGTTGACAGGGCGAGGCCAGCCGGCCCTCCGCCTGGGGCGTTGAAGTAGAATGTCACTAGACGACCCACCAGCGCCCCGCTAATAGGCGAGGAAGGGGCCGCTGTGGTTTTAGTGGGTATTGTGGGCACGATTAAGACCTGAGCGCCCGGCGAGTCCCACATACTCTCCTGTCTGTCCCAGGCGGGGGAGATGCGTAAATGCATTTCCACAGCGACAACAAAAAAATAAGAAGAGTTTATTACGCTAAGTTTTTGTATAAATCTTTGTACTTTTTAAGGTACAAATTATTTGTGAATAAAGAAAAAGAGATTTTTAGTAGGGGCGGGAATCGAACCACGCATCTTTTCCAATCCGGGGAAATGCTCTAAACCACTAAGCTACCCCACTGATCCTTCGATCATCCCAAATTCTTAATCACATTTGTCTTACGACTAAAGCCATCTACCGGCAAGCATTACATGCATCCAATATAGTAAGTTTAATTTTGCAATTAAAATTCATACTATTTGATGGCGCGATTTTTTCAAACATTTCAGATCTATTTATTTTAGCAATTGACATGCTCCGCAACTTTTTAAGGTACAAATAATTTGTGAATAAAAAAAAAGAGATTTTTAGTAGGGGCGGGAATTGAACCACGCATCTTTTCCAATCCGGGGAAGTGCTCTAAACCACTAAGCTACCCCACTGATCCTTCGATCATCCCAAATTCTTAATCACATTTGTCTTACGAATAAATTTTAATTCTGGTGAAAACCGGCTTGATATATATATATTGATATATATTGATACTGTTGAGTCTATGAGCGTTGGTAACCACCATAGCTCGTATACCATCATAAGTCATCAAAAAGGTGTTCATAATCAGCCCATTCTTAATTCAACTTATTATTTAACTAGGCTTTGCCCGCGGCTCCACCGCAGCCAAAAGTTAGTTTTTACGTTATATCTCAGGTTCCCAATATAGTAGCAGAGATAAAATCTATACCAGTTCTTAAGTCTAATCAAGAGCTATAAAATACAAAAGTTGCATCACAAGCCGTTTAGTAGTTTTTGCGTGATGCGCAAATGAACAAACAGACAAAAATCTAAAAATAAAATAGTTTTGTGTTCAGACATGCCTCCTACATTGCCTAACACAGTATTTTTTTCTCAAATATCTCAAATGTACAGAAACAGCTCTGTTACAGCTTTATAATAGATAGTATAGATGTACATCGATACTAATGACTATTCTTTGAACTTTCTTCAAATTTTATATAGCTCTCTTGCGAGTGTCAAAATATAACTGAACAGATTGAACTAGGAAATGCGATAAAATTAATGAGTCTGTCAGCATTATGTATCCTCCCGTCGTTTTCCGCTGTGCGTTCATTAATTAACAAATAAAATAATATTCAGTTTCTTTGTAAATGCCTTGTAAATAATGCTACTACATAACACATCATTATAATCTACCGGGTGATTATTCAACCGGCACATTACACGAATTCCCAAATATTTCACCATTAAATTGGTCTTTGTAAATGGTTCACTAGCTCAGAGACACATTCATATTCCAAGAGCGTGATGATTTACGAGATTTAGGGGCGGAAATTGAGAAATAGTCGACTGTTACCGACAGCAAAGCAATGTGGGTAACTTGGCAAGCCTTCTTTCTTAGCTATACCACTTCCACAAATAATTTGTTCTTTAAATAGCATGTCAACTGTTAAAATACAGATCAAAATATTTAAAAAATTATTTATTATTTAAAAATTTAATTATCCCAAATTTGATTTGTATTTTGGGACATGAGAGTAAAATCAATGTTTTGCGGAGAATCTGTGGACTAAGGCTGACCGCATTGGTGACGACGACGTAAGAAAGCGAGTAGGTATAAAAGAGAGTGTTGGCAGGCGTACATCACTCGCTCAAGGCCCCGAGTGAAATGCCTACCACTTCGCGAACCGCCCACGGTACAACCGACAGAAGGATGTCGCACGTGCGCCTAAGCACTCGCGCTTGTAGTATTGATTAAAATAAAATTATTTACGCGATTTAGGGTATTTCGACGATAAAATTTAATAACTGAAAATTCAGAGCTAAAATTCTAAACGTATATGATCAAAAAAAAAAACAATTTATAAAAAAAAATATCCGACTTGAAAATAACATTTAAAATGGTATAAAAAGTAATCAAATAGAATCTACTAGAAAAATATTTTTTTAAGTTTTATAAACGCCAGCTTTGTTGCTGTCGGTGGAGTCAGGAGTCTCCGGAAACCGGAGAGTGTATGAAGAGAATTATGAACATTGAGGAAGCAAGAGATGAATTCTAGAATAGAGCCTTTTGTCACTCTGTTCTCTCTGCCTACCCCGCAAGGGAGATAGCGTAGCGCGATGATAAGTAAGTAAGTAAAATCATCATAGGTGCAACCCTAGCGCATTCGTTGAATGACGCGGTTCTCCGCGGATCATGCGGCTGGCAAAACCATCTCAACTGTATTTATGTGTACATAAGGTACATTTCTTCTCGTTACGAGCAATTGGTATTATTATTAAGATTTTTTAGGCTATTATAGAGAGATTTTGGACAAGTTTTAATGGAAGTGATGTTTCTGTCCGTAGGACTAGTATCTATTCTGTGGTATTGGTGTAAAGATGCGAAAGGGAATGCTCCGATGGTTCGGACATGTGGAAAGAATGCTGGACGTGCGATTGGTTAAGAAGATATACAATGTGAAAGTGGAAGGATGTAGGTACAGGGGGAGACCGAGACTAACCTACCTAGACCAAATCGGTCATGTATTGAAGGAAGGTGGAGTCAGGAGTCTCCGAAACCGGCGAGCATGTATGAAGAGAATTATGAATGTTGAGTAAGCAAGCGATGTATGCAAGAATAGAGCCTCTTGGCACTCTGTTCTCCTTGCATACCCCGCTAGGGAAATAGCGTGATGATAAGTAAGTAAAATATTTAAAAAATCGAGCCATCTAATAGTATGAATTTTAATTTCAAAATTAAACTTACTATTGAATTGATGTAAACAATTTTATTGTGAAGTGGATATTGGGTGTCACCGTCGGTGACTACGATAGCTTAGCAGGCCAGGGGGGTTAGGCAGAATGTCATATGTCACGTGAGAGATCACCGTGATTGGCCAACGGATTATTGTGACATCACGCGTCGGTTTCACAACCAATCACAGTGATCTCGATACGATCGACATGTGAGATATGACATTCTGCCTAACCCTCCTGAGCACTTCACCGGATTGGATGAAACGCAGGTTCGAATCCTGCTTGCAGTTTACCTGCTAGCTTTAGCTCTCTTTTTTCACTTTCACAAATAATTTGTTCTTTAAAATATCGTTATTGTTTAAACGACTTCAATTATATGCTCGATATACTTCGTCTAGTCTAGACGATCAGCGTAAGACGATCACAGTCACTTAAAAGTTAGTACCTATCGATCATCTTTATAGCGTAGTAACTTCTACTTTTGTGCTCCATATTAAAACTTATTATAAATGCGATCTGTCTGTTTGCAAAAATTTATCTTTTTTAACATCTCAGACAACAAATTAGGTACTGAACCAATTTAGATTAATTTTGATTAAAACTTTGAGTACGGATATGCGCTATTTTTTTAATAGAGACATGACATTCAAATAATGGAATCCGACATTAGGGCACGCCCGCGTGTTCCTCACAAAAAATCTGAATGAAAAGAAAATATTATCTATATCTATACATTCATATAAAAGACGGTGTGTCTTGTCATTAACGGTATGTATATAGTACCAACTAGATATTTAGATAGGCACTATAAGAGAAAGGTAAAAAAAGAACAGCATTTTTAAATATTTGAATCTATCCGTTTGTTTTGTCTTACCTACCTCGGAAATTATTCAAAGATGACTTGGCATGTTGCAAAAATTTTTTTTATACTAAATGGGTGGCAATCAAGTATACGGTTCACCTTATGGTAAGCGGATACCGTAGCCTATAGACGCTAGCAAGGCCAGAGACATCACTAACGCATCGCCATCTCCAAGGAAAGGGGTGGGTGGTGGATAGGAAGGATAATAAAGAGAGGATAGATAGGACACTAAGGAGAGGATAGAGAGTTTGGACCTTTGGCACTCTCACTCCTACCATTACGTACCAGTACCTACTGTTGTTTCCCGCAGATCTTCTGTGAGAGGGTGGTACATTTCCTCATCGAGCCGGCCCATTCATGCTGCGATAAGCAAGGCTCTATCAATAGGTTATGCTATATTTCATTTAAATCCGATGTCAGAGAAAGCAAATAACCCTGGTTGAAGATAAAACAAGAATTTGTGCAGCCGAAGGCGCGGGCAGCGGTCAGTAATTATGTATTAAGAGTTACTTGAATTTAAAATATTGAAAATAAATACCTGTCAGTCTTAATAAATAAATAAATAAATATGCCTAGTTACTAATTGAACATACGAAGCCGGGACTAGTCAGCTAGTTTCTCATAAATAGTATAAAGTTAAGTGCATATCATAAAACAATGATTGAGTATAATACGAGTATATTGCTAGTTTCATTTGTACTAGAAACTGATTATAATCTGTTCAAATGAAAAATATAATCTTTGACACACGGCAAGCTGAAAGGAAGAATTTTTCACCTGAGGCGATCAATTATAAATACTATTGTGTACGTATTCGCAATGTGAAGGGCTTTTACAAAGAAAGATTTATGTCTATGGCGACAGATCTTCTGATAGTTAAAGCTATTTGAAGACGTCATCCAAAAGACATTTAGAACGAATGTGTTATCGAAATTCCTGACGACTTAGCTGGCAAATCATCTAGACCAGTTATCCAGCACGTTCAAATGTTGCTCGTGGCTATCATTTTCGATACCACATTTTTGTAATTTGTGTAGGTACATATATTTTATTGCTTATCGTGATAGACAAAACACGGTCCACCTAATTGGTGACCCATCATGTCACTCGTAAAGAAGTTTTACATCAAAGAAGCACCTCACAAAAAAAATATGTTGTACAAGTGAAATTCGAAAACATTGAGTGGTTTAGGCATAACATTACTTTTTGTGGGACGCCAACTTTTTCTCAGAACAACACAACTTATTCATTTATTCATATAATTTAAATTTTATAAATGTATTATCCTCAATATAATTCATAACATTTCAAATAAATTTTTGTGTTTTAGTAAAATATTATAATAATATTTTGTTTTTAGTCATATTACTGTCAATATCATCTCACTGTTTGTTGAGAGAGTACTTACGGCTCTTCTAGGCCAGTCAAACAAAAACAGAGACACATCAATAGGAGAAAATAATAATATTTTTAGTTCCAACCTTCTTACAGAAAATAATGAAAACAGGACACGGCAAGTCACAGTATCCTAGCGCTCACTACGATTTGTAAGCACAATTAGGTATTTACTCATCTTACAATCACAGCGTAATTAATGCGAAACATGTTTATTAGGATTTATTACATTAATTGCGCCAATACTTAGCGCACGCCATGCGCACGCGAACTGAATCATAATATAGTATAGTAAAGCGGTAACCTAGCAACAGTAATGTTGGTCACAATCCTGTAAATAATGGCAACGAGTGCTTTTTTTTGACCATTTTTCTGTTATAATCTTACTTTATTAGGTGCCAATGACTGATTTCTATGTGTTAATAACAGTAGGTAACTGTACTTATGGTGCCAATGACTAATTCAATGATTTTTTTTTTGTTTTTCTATTAAAAGTCTCTAAATAGATTGATTAATGCATTTTCATTTGAAAATATCCATACCAGAGAACCTTTTATCAATGTTTTCTGACTTTTTAAACGCCTATCAACTTAAAAATTATATATATCATTAAACACAAAGTGAAAAATGTGAAATCGAAAATAACAGTCACGAGCAGGATTCGAACCTGCATCTCCTGGATACCGTCCAGATGCTTTGCCAATTCAGCCATCGTGAGCCTTGCTCCTGACTGCTAATCTCGATAGCACATTCATACTTAACGTCTTTGGGTGATGCCTGCATCATCTGTCGGAAGTATTTTAAATAATAATGCAGGTTCGAATCCTGCTCGTGACTGTTATTTTCGATTTCACATTTTTCACTTTGTGTTTAATGTATGTTGCTAAGCATATCAAATGTTAAAAATATATATAAAAATATCTAAATATTATATATATATCAATCTTAAATATGCTTAGAGTGCCAATCATTATACAGTTTACCCTAATATAGTTATTATTCTTAGGAGAGTCTTTATTCTAAAAATATTCTGTCTACTACTAATTCATGAGGAACAACTATCACCTATTTGCACTGCGAGCTTGATATAAGGGTATGCCATAAATATATCCTTTTCTGTGGCATCAAAGAGGTCGTTATTTATAGTTGTTACCTTTACACAGATCTTAATAACGTGTTAAACTCACTTTATTGCACTACATATATCATTGGCATACACAGAGATGTTCTTTTCGTTTTCTTTTTTTTTTTGCGATAATGATCGTTTGCGAATGTACTGTCAGATGCTGGCAATTAGCCAAAGCTTTGATGTCACCAAACGCTAATCTCGCCAAATCTGTAATACGTAATTTATACTAGCATTTTTTGTATTGTGCTACGTGATGTTAATGAATTTGAGAACATTTCAGATCTAAGGAGTTTCTCGGAACTCACGTGATTGACAGGAACTATTAGCGGGAATCAGTTATAGCTACTAAAATAGATAATAGTATGAACATGTCGTTCAATACTGCTCGTACGTGCCAGCGGTGGTATTGTAAGTATTTTTATTGCTGACGGTGGAATATCACCAAATGTCCACCTGATGGTAAATGGTAACCGTTACTACTACTACTTTGCAACACTAAGAACACAGCCACTATCTACCGTTAACAACCACCATTTAAATAACAGCAACTAACTTTTTTTAAATAAGATTAATTACACCATCCTACAAAAAGTAAAAATAAAACATATTTTAATACGCTCATCTAGACTCCTCATTATGAAAATATGATCTTTATATAGTCTGTGCACTCTGTCTGTGCAGCTGCATAAGTCTGTCAAAGCAAAGCTTACGGTAGATTAGAGTATTACGGTAGATTGTAATACATTATCGACAATTAATATTGTTGTCCAGGTGTGGAAATGCTCCAAAGTTATGAGTATTAAATAGCACATACGATATCGAGGTATGGCGATCCGAGTTTTGGCGGGAACATGAAGAATATCATATCGTCGCTCTGCATTATTTTCCTAAACTTGTGTTATTTCAAGTATTAACGTGAAAAAGTGGTGCCCTTTTGCTTATTAATTATTTGTGTATGTGCATTAGTATTGGAAAGTGATGTAATGCAGCATAACTTGTTTTTTCGTGTTGCCTCCAAAACTCCATAGAAGCTTCAGTAAAGTCGCCACCGCTTTGCTGAGGCGTGACTTTGACTTGATTATGACTAATTTATATAACTTTGATTTCGACTACGACTTGCTTGATGAATTAAACTTACCTGTGAAGAAATCATTGACAAATACTCAAACCATCCATCCATCCATCCATCCATCCATCCATCAGCCTTTTAACGTCCACTGCTGGACATAGGCCTCCACAAGAATGGGGCGCTTGGCAGGCGGGTTGGCGATCGCAGTGGATGTTGTTAATACTCGAAGGAGTGCTGCTGCCCACTCCCCCGGTATTCCCTCAGTCGGCTCTTACAACTCCCATGGGTGGAGAGGTGTGGGACAATTCTAAGGCCGGCCCCACACGGCCAAATATATAACATAATAATATTCAAACCGAGTAGCCATTATTAAAAAAAAAGGTATGACTCCATTATGAGCAGAGATGATTCCGAAACAAGAAGCAAGAACCTTTTTTTTGATATGGCGGGAAAAAATGATCCTAATCGTACACCCCGTCGTTCGGGGCAACGAACAGAGTAGTAGGCCCTCACCCACTAAAGAAACCCGCCGTGTGCCGCCTCTCCACGTTTATTGGCGGGCCACTGGCTGGAACTATGTTACATTCCTTCGATGGTGAGAAGAAAGGACCTAAGAGCGATAGCTGTGGCAGATATTCAAAGAAAAGAAAAGTATATTTTGATAGTAACCCCGATCTTCAGAGTGCATTTTATCATGTTTAGCTTCTCTTGCAATAGTATTGTGTTTGCTTTATTAGTACCTACAAATACATAAACAAGTGCATATTCTTAAAAATAAACCCTATGACGTCAATACGAAGCAGGTAAACGTCTAGTACTGCAACAATAAATATTTCAAACATCACGATAGATGCAAATGAAAACGTGAGTCAGCACGGAGATAACCTCTACCAGTTTGCTAAATAGTTGATATAAATAAGAGTTTATATGAAGCCCTACAGTAATAATGATATGAGAATGAATGCCTCGATGGTGCAGCGGTATTATGTGCGACTGCTGATCATGAGGTTTCAGGTTCGATCCCCGGGTCGGGCAATTTTATTGAGCTTTTTTTTAAAAAGAAAAATTCTCATTAGTACACCGGAGTTTGGAAATGTGTGCGGTAGATGGCAATAGGTTAGCCCCCTATTACGTGGGACTTAAACATATCTGGTGAGCCGTGGGTGTGTAATACACCTCTACCAACCCCTTCGGGGATACAGGCGTGATGCTGTTGTTGTTGCATATAACGATCAGATTGTCGGTCTATCTGGTATAAGGCCAACCTATACTGCGCCATCCGAAAAACATTCATCACTTGTGTATGGGCGGGTTCCATGGGCAATTTCACCACGTTTTTTTTTCAAAACTGTTGTTTTCAGTATTTTTTCAGCCTTGTTCTGCCCACCCTCGCTTACTCCTACCTGAATTGCAACAGCGCTGGTAAAAATTATTGACCTGCCATACGCGGGGATCAGTCCCCGCGTTTTCGGGTAACCAACACAATTTTAATATGTCATCAATGGTCTGGCAAATCGTAACTAAAGTTCAACTGTGGATGAGTGAGGTATGGAGCCTATAATAGTTCTGAGTACGTGTATTCTGTTACTTTATTATTGTACTGCTAAATAAACAACCCTTATATTCAAGCTAATAGATCTGCTAGTACGATAACATTCATCATTTATATCTCACATGAATATCTATCATAACATATAATAACATCAACCTCTGTATTTGCAATGAGTTCTAAGTATATTTTCATACGTTTCCAAGTTTACGTTTTAGTAACATATATATAGTTAAGATATAAAGCAGATTTATTCTACTATGCAGTTTTATAGCAATAATACGTAGATAAAATCCAGAACAGCAAAGGAAGTTTTTTCCTCAAGATGATTTTTCACCAAGCAGTGATAAATTGTAAACATCATTTCGAAAAATTTCAAAAAGTCAGAGGTGTGTGCCTTACCAGGTCTGATTTTATAAAGGCTCAAAGTCGCTGAGATTGCCATAGAACGGGCTATGCTCTGTATTTCTCTAGGTGATTGAGTCCGTAATACGGAGATCCGTAGAACGAGAGTGACCGGTATAGACTACCGAATTCGCATGCTGTCAATGTACAGGCCACGTGCTCGCCAAACTGACAACCGTTGGGGAAAAAAGGATTTCGAGTGGCGACCACGTTTTGAACGGTGCAGTGTAGGACGGCGTCCCACCAGCTGGACTGACGATCTGGTCAAAACTGCAGAGAGCCATCGGTTCCAGTCAGTACAGGACCGCTCATTGTGACGCTGGGAAGGCCTACGTCTAGCATTGGATGTCAAAGGGCTAATAGGTTGCTGATCTTTCAATCTAAACGCAACCATTTTGTCCGTGTGGTTATTACGTTATATACGGACTAAGAATACAAGTGTCACCACCCCGTTCTTTCCCACGTGTGTCATATAAGGCAACTAAGGAGAGTAAGCAATTATCATCCATTGCATGACCGGTGGTAGGGCTGGCTTCTTAGTCCGTCACTACACGGAATCTTTTTAAGTAACTCTATTTGCGACTAACTTTTACAGTTGGGAGAAGCCCTTTCTTCTCTAGTAATTTTTATTTAGTTATAATAAAACAAATCTATAAACAGCTTATATCAAGCTTTGCCAATTCAAGAACATAGCGTCGTAATCCCAATAGCCAGATTTACGACTATTGAAAAGGCCGTAAAAGATAATTGCAGGCATCGTGATATCGTCCGCAAAACAAAGCCAATGATAATCTACTTCAATATACAAAGTTTTCAAGTCTGTACAAGTTTAACGTCTAATTTAACGACCAGGAAAAATAGGGGGCAGTAAAAATACCATCTTATCTTTTCAATGTTTAAGGGGGTTGTAATAAAATCGGTTAATCGAGATCCCGCAATATGGGTCGGTTGGTGCTTAAAACTTCAACTGTAAATATTTATGTAAGCTAATTAGCTTGATATACCATACATAAACACACACACACACGCGCGCGCACACGCACACGCACACGCACACACACACACACACACACACACACACACACACACACACACTATTATGTTAAATCAAATATTATGTATGTCTCTAATACTGCCAAGCCTCTTGGATTGTTAAGAGACTAGGATCCCACGACACAGGGCATCCTAGTGTGGGGTCTAGTGTTATATTTAAATATTATCTTTGTATTTTTGGCCTAATAAAGACTTATTATTATATTATTACTTATTATTATTATTATTTGTAACAATATCTTGTTTATTTATAGTGCAGCTACTTCTTAATAGTATTCTTGAAAAGTCTTAACGAAAGACAATGAAAAGTAGCTACGCTTATAAATTAATTTTCACGCATTAACAATGTTTCTTTTAATGAATGTTGTGAAATCTAAAATAACAGTTACGAACAGGATTTGTCAATTCAGCCATCGTGCACTAAGCATGTCAAATTATTAAAAAATGTAAAAAAAAATATAAAAAAAAATATTTTATAGTTTTGTATACGAGCACGTTTTCTAGGCTAGGTCTTTAAAAACGGCTAGCGAACATTGCTTAGGGCTGATTTCAAGCACTTTATTCACGGTAGGTGGCGCCTTGATTACGTCCCTGGTATTGTTAAAGTCTATGGAGCGAACGTAACCACTTACCAGCGGGAGAACCGATTGCTCATCTGATACCGTTGGCAATAAATATCTTCAACTTTATAATTTACTAGCCGACCCGGCGAACTTCGTACCACCATATATTTTTTCATGACTAAATATTGCAATTATAAATTGACATAAGTAATTATAAAGTATCCTATCTCTTAAGTTGGAACAAAACACACATTTAAAAAAAAAAAAGTTAAAATCGGTTCAGTAGTTTCGGAGTTCATCCCGGACAAACATCGTGACACTGGAATTATATATAATAGATATTAAATGTAACTACGTACATGTTTAAAAATGTGTCAGGATAACGTATTTTTCAATGAAATTTGTTTAATTAATGTAATCTATGTAGATTAATATATTTTTAGCTATAAAATGATAACGATCATCACAGATATTCTCTACTTAAAAATTTGGTTGATGGCGTTACCACTCGGGCACGATAACGACGATCGGCTACCACCAGAAATATAATCAGTAATATCTACTTACTTCCCATAATCACCTTAATATATGTCATTCACGTTAAACAATGAGGTGGTGACTCACACCTATTTACCTAAGAGGTAAACAGAGACCACAGAATGCCACTGCCCATTATTTCCCCAGTTAAAATAAGACGTGTTTTGCCACTTCGAATTTCAAAACCCATTCTAATGACATTGACTGTTATGTTATCGAATTTTGATTTTTCCGTCTCAACATTGCATCATGACTGTATCCCCCGAAGGGGTAGGCAGAGGTGTATTACACACCCACGGTTTGCCAGCTATGTTTAAGTCCCACGGGGCGAGCCTTCTGCCGTCTACCAGGCACATTTCCAAACTCCGGGCTGATACTGAGAATTTTTCTTTTTACGTAAAAGCTCAATAGCACCGCCCGACCCGGAGATCGAACCCGAGACCTCATAATCAGCAGGCACAGTTTTTCCTTCTCTAGCAGTGAAAACGCTTTCTATGCTTATCAACTACCACACAGAAGTTTATTATTATGTATGTCCGTCTGAAAATCTACACATTACGACTACTTTCATGGCTCATTATAATTCTATCATATATTTTCTTAAATATGACATTCACAAGTCATACGAGTATCATCCAAAACTGTTGCCAGTTGTCTGTAAGATATCGCATCAACATGACAACCAGTACCTACATGTGTCACCAATGAATTTGAAACCGTGCCAAATAAATCAACCAATGTCTGACTCAGTAGTAACACATTCACTGTCACATTAGATTTTCTGGTTATACGTATTACTGTTTGCATTAGATAATCGTGTTATATTTCACGGAAGATTTTGACTTTAACTATTTTACAGATTCGAACTTTGATCTGTGAGTTAACTTGAATGAGTAATAGACTAACTATTGACAAGGAGTTGATATTGAGTTTTGCGGATATGATCCTTTATGGGCAATTCATGGGCTCTAGGGAATAATCCGCGTGTGGCGAGAGGCTTCACAAACGTTCGATGGACATAAATTTATATTGATTACACTATAAATGTGTAACAAGATGCGAAATAAGCATACACGTGTTATATTCCGCATGGTGAGCTGCGGTAAGCGCTAGTAACCACCACCCAGTAACCATAGGAAAGGGATAGGAGATGGAGTAAAGACGATAAATAGAGGATAAGATGGGGATTTGGGCCTCCAGTACAAGGAACCTACCGTGTCTTCACGCTTCTGTGAGAGGATGGTACTTCCCGGTCGAGTAAGCAAAATTAAATGAAAACTTGGATACACAAAACAAATAACAAAACAGCCAATCACGGTGATCTCTCAACCAATCACAATGACACTATGTCATGTTGATATGATTGTGTGAGATACATTCTAACCCCCCAGAAAAGCAATAGGTTTTATTTCCACCTGAATTATAGAATCTTTATGCATAATTTAACTGTAGATATTCTAAACATTTTTTTCAACCCTTTTTCTGTTTCACTACTGGGCACGGGTACCTTTTTTTTCGTGAAAGTGGTATAAAATGTACCTAACCGTACACACCTCGTCATTCGGAACAGGGTAATGTGGAGCCCTCACCCACAAAATAAACCCGTCGTGTGGAGTCTCTCCGCCCGTATTGGCGGACCACTGGAACTATGTTACATTACTTCAGTGGTCTAGACACGGGTTCCTAAACAATAAATTTAGTTTAAAATACGTTAGATTCATTCAAAAAAATATTATTTCAAATGTGTTCTAAACTAATTTATTTAAAAAATACGTTGAACAATATAACAGTCGTTGTTTTTTTATATACTTAGGTGCGTTTCATACATAAACTATAAATATAAACAGTTTGTCACGATTAGCTGACACAACAATAATAATATATTTAACTCCATATGACTCAAAAGGTCTAAAGCCCATTACCAGTCATATTACCTAATCGTTATTTTCTAAAACATCGTTAAAGCCCCTATAAGGCTACACAAATCACCATTGCCGAAACGCAAAAACAACTACTCATTTCTATCTTTGTAATAAGCGGAAACTTTTAGATGTTAACCTACTACGTAATCGAAATAAAGATAAAAACATTTTGATAACTTCGGCCATCATGTGTAAGTCCGGGATACACTGGGATATATTTTCAAACAATAGATATATGACTATTTAATTTTTACTAATATAATAAATGTGAATGTGCGTAACGCTTTAACTATTTAAACGATCAAGTATACATATACACACATCCAAAAAAACCGAAGAATTAATTAGCCTAATTATTACTCTTGAAAAATGGATGGTTACTATGAAATAGTAAATTTGCATAAAGATCATTAGTGTGCCATAGAGTGATGCTGTTATATTCTGATATACATGCGAACGAAGTCGTGGTCTGAGTCATGTATTTTAAAATAGCTCAGTGGTAAACCCAAGAACTGCAAAGACAATAATAAAAAGTTTAATCCGTAGTCCTCTCAAGGTCTACACTTCTGAACTCTTTAAATTTCAAAATCATCTGTGTATTTGTTGGCAAATCAGCACTCACTTAACACTGATTGGTAAAAGGCTTGTCTGCCAACCCGCACTAATCCAGCGAAGAGACTCGAGCTGAATAGTGGTAATAGGTTGGAAAAAAAGAGTTTTACAGAAGTAGCACCCTGTCATAACTTATCAACGTGAACGGTAGAGTGGTATCATTGTGCTTCGTAGTGGAGTGCAGGAATTCCAACTCCCCTATTAAGCTTCTTTATCATTCCTTCTACCCACCTCTTCGTCGCATATCTATTTCTCTTCGTCTTCTATCTAAGGTTGACAAAGCGTGATCGCCTTGACTACCTGGGCCGTGTGCTTGTTTGTAATTTTTTTGTGTAAAAATACATCTCGGTGTGCCATAACCTTTACAGTTTGTAATGGAAACCAGTTCAAGTAGATAATGTAAGCTTTTTGCCTTAGATCATTTTACAAACACACTTTTAGGACGCGGTGGTCTAATTCCTGTGTTGACTGGCTCTGAGTGCTTATTTGGTGGAGCCAAATGGCCGCGTTTCAATAAGTGCTTCGACGAAGTGGGCCATTAGATTATTGGTTTTCGACGTTTTAGTGTGAGCATCGCAATGGGAACTGATAAAGGCTTTTAAATGGTACGAGCTGTCGTTATCTGCGTTTCCGATGAGCATGAAATTTTACAATGATTTTAAAACACTATTGTTGGTAATTTTCGACGTTTTTAAATTGCACAATTTCAAAGCAAAAAGAAGATATACAATGCGAAAGTAGAAGTATGTAGGTACAGGGGGAGACTGAGACTTACCTACCTAGACCAAATCAGTCATGTATTGAAGGAAGGTGGAGTCAGGAGTCTCCGAAACCGGTGAGCGTGTATGAAGAGAATTATGAATGTTGAGGAAGCGAGAGATGTATGCAAAAATAGAGCCTCTTGGCACTCTGTTCTCTCTGCCTACCCCGCAAGGAAAATGGCGTGATGATAAATTAGTTAGTTAGTACAATTTCAAAACTGTTAAACTCGTCAAAATAACTGTTGAACACCAGCATTTGTCTAGGTATAGTGGGAGGCCAATCTGCCAATTTAACTGCACAGATGGCGCAGTGGTTTAGATACCGATCTCCTGAGTGTTGTGGGTTCAATTCCCACACAGGACATCTTATATAACTTTATGTAATCCATAAATGGTTTTTTGATGTGAAACATCTAATGCGGAGGAAGGGTAAAATCGGCTATTAGCGTGGCGACACTTTTATTTTACTTGTCCTGTTCAAATCTTGCAAGTTAAATTTGACACACTTCCCAATTTCCGAATGAGCTGAAATTTTACACGCATACGTATATCGCGTAACAATGCAATATTGTGATGACATGAAGCTGATCTGATGATGGAGCTCGAAGATGGACATAGCAACTCTATAATGAAACGACGCAACTCCCTCGGCTTTGGACTTGTTTGATTCGTCTAGATGAGTACTTTATCTTTAGGTGGTATCCAGGGTCTGATGATGGCGCTGGAAGGTGGCCATGGGAATTCTTTAATTAAATAGCGCAACTTCATCGAGTTAGGGCCCTAGATAGGCCTGATGATGATGATTTATGACCATTTCCGTTATTTTACACATGTCATAATTTTATACAAGTACATTGAAAAAGTTAAGATCATTTTATTTCTAAGTACTCATTATTTCTACAAAATAATTTCGATGTTTTCACATCTGGTAGGTGTCCCGTGACGCCTAATTTTTTTCTTTCTTAGTCTGGATGTACTTTGTGTCCGTGAAATTGTATGTTTGTAAAGCCCCCGCGATACAAGGATTATTCCTCGGTGCAGGGTGTTGTCTTTAAAAAAAAAATATTATCTCCACCATAGGGCAGATGAATTATCGGCTATGGTTCGAAAGAGCTATTTTTTTTCATAATTTATTAGGTAAATACTCCCCTACTGTAGCCGGGAGCTATAGTGAAAAAAAAAATCCATTTTCCCTATGGATTTTTTTATATTCGTACATTAAAAGAAAATAGTCTAACCAAAAAGTGGTATGTGGGGCCCTATTTAAGGAAGACGATGGAATGGAAAGCACTGCATTTTGTTAATTTAGACAAACGATCATTACAAATCCTAGCTTTCAAATATAAAACACGATATTTAGTCTACACATTACTTTCATGGCCCGAAACGAAGTCTGTTAAATAAGGTTTTCAGGCGCCTGGCAGTTTAGAGGCAATATTCAAGAACGCATTAACGTAATGTTACGGAAAGACAATACATATTATGTCACTAGCATTGTGGGGAGCAGAAATCGCGGCGTCAACGTACACTATAAAAAATTATTTAGGACAAATTTTATTACGTATATACAGCACGGCCCAAGCCAGTATTTGAACCAGAGGGCCACTCAGCGATGGAAGCTGCACACATACTAAACCAATGCCGCAATTATTTTATGTAGTTAACTGACCCAGCGAATTTCGTACCGCTTCAGAATCAATCAATTTTGATCTTTATTTTACTACTGTAGGCCCAGCTACTTTTTAAAGAACAAATTATTTGTGAATATGGATAAAGAGTAGTTTAGTAGGAGCGGGATTCGAACCTGCGTCCCTTCCAATCCAGGGAAGTGCTCTAGACCGCTAAGCCATCGCACTGACTGACGGCTATTCCCAATCTCCACATCACATTTGTCTTTACGAACCACGCTACCTATCGGATGCATTTACATGCATTAATCCTATATAATAAGTTAAAATTTTGCAATTAAAAAATTTGCAAAGGGACGCAAGGTTCGAAACCCGCTCTCACTAAACTTCTCTTTTTCCACATTCACAAATATTTTGTTCTTCAATCAATTTTGTTTATTTCTTTATAGTATTTTCGTATTTTTATCCATTGTTTTAATTGTTATTCTATTCCGGGTGGAAACAAATCCAACAAATCAAAGATAATAAAAATCGATGCAGCCGTTCTTGAGTTTATAAGCCCGACTTTTTCTATGTATCTAAACAAATCGATAACATTAAATTATCTGTTTGTAATGTCTAAATAACAGCTTATTACTAAATGCACAATATAAAAGTACATACGTTCCCTATAATAAAATAGCAATTATTAAAGTTTTTGTCTGTTTGGCTGTTTCTTCCAGCTAATCTCTGAAACGGCTGGATTTGTACGAGACTTTCACAGCAGATAGCTGATGTATCTGTATCTGATAAGTTTACAGTTTTAAGCTACAGTATCTCAAAAAAATAATTAAGTAGCCGCAAAATTTACATGCAGGCTATATATTCGGTTGCGGATAATAATAAATGTAAGCACCTAACTAACCTGTCTTTGCATATTTCCATGTGTATACTTAATACATAACAATTATGAAGTCTCTTATCACATTGACGTTACTAACAGTCTTGCGAAACAAGAACATCGAGTTTCATTAAACATATCTAACAGTGAAAAATGTACTGATAACGCTAAGGAAATAACGATATTTTAAACGACAATACTTACTTATATTTTGCTATATACTGTTCTTGTATTCCAATGTAAATAGTTATATCGATTCAGTTACAACGGTTTTATAAATCAAAAAACAAGTTACCATCTCTTAACCACTTCTACCACCTCAAAAAGATGAATATATGTCTGCTTCACCATAATATATTTCAACTTCAAATTCTTTTCGCGCCACTTGCGCTCAACGGGGTTCAATTCCTACACCGAACAAATATTTCAATGATCTATAAACGATTGTTTTAAGCCTGAGTATATTTTGTTTCCGTTGAATGTATATCGGTAGAATTTCTCACGGCTTATAGATCAATCCCAAGTGCAGTGCTTAAAAATAAATCATAGCTTCAGAGTATAATATATGTCATGATGATTGAATCAGTAGTTACAGCGTGAAAGCATAGTAAACAAATAAACTCACTTTTGCATTAATAATATTAGTAAGGATAAAACTTTTACTGTACTTTTTACTGTATCTTAATATTCCATTATCCATTATCAGCCTTTTAACGTCTACTGCTGGACATAGGCCACCCCAAGAATGGGGGATAGTGCCGTAATCGCCACGCTTGGTAGGCGGGTTGGCGATCGCAGTGGATGTTGTTAATGCTCGAAGGAGTGCTGCTGCCCACTTCCCCGGTATTCCTCAGTCGGCTCTTAAGACTCCCATGGGTGGAGAGGTGGGACAATTCTAAAGCCGGCCCCACACGGCTATAGAGTACAAAGCTGTAACAGAGCTGTGTCTGTACATTTAAGATATTTGAGAAAAAATGTCTGTAATAGGCTATACAGGCGAGTTTAAATACAAAACAATTTATTTTAGAATTTTTGTCTGTTTGTGTGTTCGCGCATCACGCAAAAATTACTGGAAAGATTTTGATGCATCTTTTTTTATTCGATAGTTCTTGATTAGACTTAAAAACTGGTATATATTTTATCCCGCTACTATATCGGGAACCTGAGATATAAACTAAAAACTAACTTTGGCTGCAGCGGAGAAAATTTCCAATGAGTGCCAAGGATTTTTTTTTCTATTCTAAACTTTGTTTCAGTCTTTTTAGTGCATTACTTGTTTTGCAGTCGGGTTTTAGATATTTTTAAATTATTTATAGCTATTAATACATTTTCATTTAGTTTTTTAAACTATCATTTCCTTTTTTCTTTTTTAATCTCAAAACCGCATAAAAAAGCCATTTATTTAAAATACTCTATTTTTAGCATAGGTACGTGTGACGTTAGAACCGGCTTGTAACAAAAAAAAAACTTCTTAAATTATTATATTGTTATCGATCCTTGATAAATGTGCAAAGTTTCAATTTAATCCGAATTTTTGAAGAGGGTGAGTCATGTTAAAAAATTTGGTTACAAATATATATTATAGATAGATAGATACAAGGGAAGATAATAAAATAGTGTTCAAAAATACAATAAATGTATCAAAGATGAAAAACAAAAAATAATCGTATATAGTACACATACTCCAATTAACTCTGTTTCCGAATACACGGTAAGTTCAGTCAACTTTCTCGGGACCCTCAGGAGACTCGTAAGTTGTCCTGAATCGACAACAATCAGGACCAAGTTTTACAAGACTAGAAACTGCGTATTTACTTGAAATGACATACACGGGCTCTTGTTTAGTTAATGCTGATTGCATAGATGGTGACGTAGTTTAGATACCACTTCAATGTTGTGAGTTTGACTCCCGCACAAGACCACTCTTTGTGTGATGCACAAGTGGTTGTTCTAAATCTGAGTATACTTTGTGTGTGTAAAATTGTATATTTGTAAATTCCCCCGATATACCTACAAGCATTATTCCATTATTTGTAAGGTTTTGTCTAAAATAACACCATATTAATAATTATCCTTATGCCACGATAGGCTTAGTGGTAAAACAAAGTATTGCAGTCAGTGGTATCGAGTTCGTTCGAGTTCAAAACTACTCTCGGCTTGAACTTTTCAGATTATGTGTTTATTGACGAATTATCACATCGTTAGGAAACCTGCATACCGACGGCTTGAGAACGTCGCCAACCCGCACTTAGTCAGCGTCGTGATCTAATGCGCAATTACACTACTTTTTTTTTTGTAAATACATACATATCATAGATAGAAAACACCCAGAGGCAGTACAATTATCTGTGTTCATCACACAAGTAATTGTCCTGAGTGGGAATCGAACCCACGACCTCGTGCACGGAAGTCGGTTACACTATCGACCACGCCACGAGGCCCGTCGGAAGTAGAAATAAAATGATCATAACTTTTTTAATGTGAACTTGTATAAAATTATGATATGTATAAAATAACGGAAATGGACATAAAGGGAATGAAATTATAAAGTGTGAATGTATCCTATTATTATAATATATCATATAAATAAAATAAATGAGAATACTGGTTGAGAGTTATACAATAATGCTTGGTAAGCGCCCTCTCGTTATATAAAGACAAATTAAAACTGTTATTGGCTTATTGATGGACGTTATGCTTCCTAGTTACATACTTTTATCAACAGATGGCGTTAAAGTAAAATTAATTGGCGTGGCGACGTCGCCAAGCGAACAGCCGATTTAACCCTCCCTCCGCATTAGATGTTTTCACATCAAAAAAGGTGTTATCTTTAAAGAATGCTAGTTAATTATCTTAATCTTATTGATTTTAATACCGATAATTGAAACTAGAAACATATGTTTCATACGGTTTTACTATAGGTGTTTGTCACCTATTTCCTTCGTTTTAATCTTTCCTTAAAACAGGACACATAAAAAACCTCCTTAAAAAAATATATAATATTGAAAAGCTACCGAAACCTGTTGCCTATTTTTGTAGGGGAGAATCAGACAAAGGTTTACAGCAATATTTTTTTTTTAACCACCGTCGTCCGTGTGACCAGCCATGACATAGCTCAGTGCGTTTTAATTGTAGCGAGAGAAAGCCGTTCACTCATTAATTTCCCATCCACGAATTGAAAAGGTGACTTGGCAGAATTCTTAGTACTCCTCATAAGCAGTGCTTACCAACAAGTGGTGAAGATGGCTCCTCTGCTACAATTAGCAATAAAAAAACTATATGAAATCGAATAAATTACGACAAATCAAATCTCGAGAAACTTTTGTTGGATGATCATTTACTGATAGACCAATTTTATTTCTTTCTTTTCTTTTCCTGTTTATTGGTATTGTTAGACGAATAGCTGAAACTTCGTCAATGTCAGATATATCAAACATAATTAAGTTTGTGATCCATTTGATGATTTTTTTTTGTAGTGGTAATAGGTCTTGCTTATCCCATCACGAATAGGCCGGCGGGATCAGGAAAGTACCACCCTCTGACAAAAGATCAGCTTGAAACAACGGCAGGTATTCCTGATGTTGTGTTTCGTATGATAAGTGAGAGCGCCAGAGGACCAAACCTTTCGCCCCTATCCTCTTCTTGTTATTCTTCCGTGTGGTGACGGATTAAGAATACAAGTGTCATCATCCCATTCTTTCCCACGGGTGTCGTATGAGGCGACTAAGGAAAGTAAGCAATTATCATCCATTGCACGGCTGGTGGTAGGGCTGGGTACCAAGTGGGAGTACTCACTTGGTATCCGGCCCGAGTGGGTTGGTACCACCATCTCCCGTGTGACCGGCCATGAAGCACATCGTTGCGTTTTGGCTGTAGCAGGAGATAGGCGTTTATATTTCATTTCATCTGTGAAATGAATTGGTGAGCAGCGGCTTGACAATACTCTCGGTATAGTCGAGTCCATGGGCGGCGGTTACCATTTACCATCAGATGGACCGTGGCTCGTCTGCCACTAAATGCAATAAAAAAAAAAAAAAAAAAACCCCCTCCTTAGTATCCTACGTATCCTCTCCTTATAATGCTTCATATCCACCTCTTATCCCTTGCCTTGGATATGGTGACGAGTGATGCCTCTGCTATTACTAGCGTCAATAGGCTACGGTAACCGCTTACTATCAGGTGGGCCGTATGCTTGATTGCTACAAAAAATAACTGAAATTAAATCCATTTTTTCTTCTAATTCTAAACCAACTCTTGATGACGTGTAATAGGAGTTCTTTGGAATGTACACAAAGCTGCTGGTTGCGACTGTTATAATAATTATGTATATGACAGTTGATGCGAGGAGTCAATGAAATAACAAATGATTAAATATTTGTTACCGTTTTATGTTGTCAATTGGTGATACTTTACGGGGTGATATAGTCAATGTATGGCTAAAACCTCAAATAATACAATAGAAAAAGTGATTAAATAATTTCCACTGAAGCGTTATGTTGTTACCTTTTTTTGTTTAGGCGGGAAAAAATGTACCTAACCGCACACCCCGTCGTTCGGGGCAACGAACAGGGTAGTGTGGGGCCCTCACCCGCTAAATAAACCCGCCGTGTGTCGTCTCTCCGCCTGTGTTGGCGGGTCACTGGTACTATGTTGCATCACTTCAGTAGTCCGCCGCTGCCGGCGAGTATTTGTTCAACGCTATCTGAGATGTTGATGTGCTAATTTATGAAATAATATGTGACTTCTGGCGAACTTTTTGTCGTCTCAAAATCAATAAGTTTTATTTTACTTATTATCTTAAAAATATATGACATTTTTTTTTTCTTTTTCGTAAAGCTCATCATAGTTTTAATGGTTATTCTGCTATTCCGGGTGGAGACAAATCCAACAAATCAAAAATCAGGCCAGATGTTTTTATAAACGGTGTAACTAACCCGACTTTGGTTTATTATATAGATTTCTTAATATCTACGCCAATACTGGTTGCAAAATTTCATAAACAACGTAGAAGCAGTTTAAAAGTATATTATGTTAAACGGTTAGCGTATACAAAGCAGTTATAAATTATCCGATATGGCAACACCAGCGGCTAAGGATGTACTACGTAGACGCGATAACGTGAGCCATGTTGCAGTTATATCAGTGATTAGTGTTGCATATCAATATTAATTGCATAAACACAATATTATATGCTTTTTACCATAATTATATTGTGTTCAACAAAACATCAGGTTTATAATTTTACATCCTAACAATTAACTATTTAAAGTTGTAACAGAGCTGTGTCTGTACACTTAAGATATTTGGGAAAAAAATACTCTATTAGGCTATAGGTATAGACGTGTCTGAACACAAAAACATTTTTTAGCATTTTTGTCTGTTTGTTCGTTCGCGCATCACTCAAAAACTACTGAACGGATTTAGATGCAATTTCTTTTATTTGATAGCTCTTGATTAGACTAAAAATCTGGTATACATTTTATTCCGCTACTATATCGAGAACCTGAGATTTAAGCTAAAAACTAGGTTTTGGCTACGACGAAGCCGCGAGCAAAGGCTAGTAAAGTATAAAGTCGTTATCTGTGTCTGTCTATTTGTCCGTTTTTGCTACGGATTTCAGTTCCATTTAGGTGATTACGTACTGAAGGTTTATTAGAACAATAACCATTTTTTATTTTTTTGTTTGTCAATATGTCTTTCTGTCTGTCTGTTTCTTAGAGCACGTCTCTGACATTACAGAACAGTTTTTAATATAGGTTTTATTTAATTTAAATCGAATGCCAGGAAAAGTTTATTTTTGTTAAAGTTTTTACGTAGACGGAATCACCGGCTTCAACTAGTTACAAATATAATAGAAGTTAGATATTTTTACCATCACGCCATTTCCCTTGCAGGGTAGGCAGAGAGGACAAAGTGCCAAGAGGCTCTATTTTTGCATACATCTCTCGCTTCCTCAACATTCATAATACTCTTCATACACGCTCATCGGTTTCGGAGACTCCCGACTCTGACTACCAGCCAGATGGTTCTCCACAATGTTGCGTAGAGAAAACACTTGATCCATGCATCCCCTTCCACATATGAAACCTCACAGTCATAACGTGATCCCTTGTTTGTAAACAAGGGCACGATATCTGTGCTTCTCCAGTCCTATTTTTGATGGGTTCGATTCCCACTAAGGACAATTATTTGTGTGATGAACACAGATATTTGTACTGCGTCTGGGTGTTTTCTATATATTATATATATATATATATATATATATATATATATATATATATATATATATATATATATATATATCATATGTATGTATTTAATAAAAACAAATTTGAAAAACGGTTGACCCTAAAGGTCATCCCTGCAACTTCCCGCTAATTTGATATTTAAGCGCTCAGAATTGCACTTATTACGTTTTTGAGCTCTTCGAGCTCAAAAGTCGTTTTTGAAAATGACACGAAAATTATACTAGGTACTCTGATAGAGATTTAATAAAACACTATTCATTGAATTTTCAAATCGCAAAAGCTTTTGAATGAATAAACCGATTTTCTCGTAGTTTACGGCATTCAACGCAGCTTTTTGAGCTCTTTGAAGAATCTTAAAACTCGAACTGTTCCGACTGAAAATTTCATAGAAATTCTGAAAAAATATTTTTTTTCAATTTTTTTGACAACGATCTCACAAACGAATCAACTGATTTTGACCGGACTGGTAGCGATCGACGTGGTTTTTTTGATGTTAAGAGCTGATTTTTTGGAATAGATCGGTAAAACTGTTTAAAAGTTATTCCAAAAAAATCACAGTAGAAAAATTATTTTATTGTCGTTTTTTTTAGATTTCTCATAATCTACCGGTTCGAATCAGTTCTAATTGTATTCAAAATCTAAGTTTGGTCAAGCAAGTGAATGACGCCAACCTCGATGAAATCGGTCAAGCCGTTCAAAAGTTATGAGAGGTTTACATACGGCCACACACACACACACACACACACACACACTCACACTCACACTCACACACACACACACACACACACACACTCTCTTTCTCTCACACACGCACACACTCACACATCACATACAGACATACGGACATCATCGCGGAAACATTCGGGGAAGCTTCCTAGGACCTCAAAACGTCAACATCCGTTGAAAACTCGATTTTCGAAAAACGGGGTAAACCAATAACTTCTCAACTTTTCAAAATTTTCAATTTTTGTAGTGGGAAGCTAAAAAAGTAATATATGTATACCCCATAGCACAAGCGTTAAGCTTACTTTGGGACCAGAGGACGGTGTGTGAAATATCCGTGAATATTTATTTATTATTTATAATATTTTTCACTGTAATATAATCAAAGTAAATGCTATTCAGGCAAACGTTATGAATATGTTATTTGATACACATCACGTATCTTCGCAGAAGCAGAACAGATCAGTATACTCGTACTAATGTTAGATCCCTGACATCAGAATGAGCTCATAATAAAATTGTATGATGTCAGGGGAAATCTACAACTTAATTGCGGCCTGGGGTGTTTTCTCGCTGACTGTTATATCAACTAGTTTATTAAAATATGAAGTTAGTGTATAGCTGGGCAATAATACATTAAGTGCTACTCTGTGTGTGGTGATCAAAAATGAAGCCTAATAAATTCCCTTGTGTGTATTGAGGGATTGACAGTCTTTAAATGAATATTTTATTATCAATGAGTCTATAATTAATATAAAATAAATATATGGACTGTCTTATATGTACTACAATTTAAATCAATACCGTCAAATGTGTTTGCACAATAAATACTTAATTGAGGAATGACTAAAAAATTATATTGAAATTTTTCAATTTTTCAAAAATTGTCAATAGTAGTCAGGAGTTTGGAAATGTGCCCGGTAGACGCAAATAGGTTCGCCTCCTATTACGTGGGACTTAAACATAGCTGGCGAACCGTGGACGTGTAATACACCACTGCCTACCCCTTCAGGGAATACAGGTGTGATGCTATGCAATTTTACTTCGTAAATAATGCTATGTAGATTACCATCGTGTCTATATCCTCGCACTCCGTTCAGTCGTAATTCACAGACAAACATACAAACAATTTAATATAGGTAATAAATGCGAAAGATGCATGTATAATTTTAGTAGGATCTACATAATATAGGGCCATTGAAGTAATCCAATACAGTTGCAGTGGGCCGTCAACACAGACGGAGAGACGGTACACGGCGGGTTTCTCAGTGGGAGGAACGACGGAGGGTACGGTTAGGTACATTTAAAAAAAGTATATGTTATAGAATTTTAGATAACTTTAGAAATTCGCAACTGAAGTGTTCGTCACAGTGGTAGCCTAGTTGTTAAACTAAGAACTGCAAAGATAATGGTATCAATGTCGATGACCAGTCCAAAGTTAAGGCACTCACTTGACGAGATTTTTCGAGAATTCGTACGTATTTTTGATCTATATTTTTTAGCATTTGGCATGCTCAGCTACTTTTAAAGTACAAATTATTTGTGAATGAGGAAACTTTAAAAGTAGCCGAGCATGTCAAATGCTAAAAAATATAAAATATAGATAAAAATAGTATGGTATAGTAAATGCATTCCGATAGATGGCGTTGGTCGTAAAAGACAAATGTAACGACGAGATTGGGATTGCTGAAAGGTCGGTGCGGTAGCTCAGTGGCTTAGAGCACTTCCCCGGATTGGAAGGGACTCGGGTTCGATTTCCGCTTGCACTAAAGTTCTCTTTTTCCTCTTTCACAGATAATTTGTACTTTAAACGTACGTTTACAAATTATCACTGCTTGGTGAAGGAACAGCATCGTGAGGGAATCAGCATGCCTAAGAGATTTCCTCAACAGCTTGTGAGATCTGCTAACCCGTACTGGCCCAGTATCATGGACTACGACCTAATTATAATCAGTCACACTGTCAAAGGAAACTCGTTTGCTATAATGCGACAGAAAAAGGTTTGAAAAAAACGTGAATATTTAATTAAGTTTATTTATTTTTTTGACAAGGGTCTATGAAACATCGCGAGATTCATACCAAAGCCCAGCAATTAAAACTTTTGACAGATCTCTTTGAATTAGTCGCCATAAGATATGACAAGCCAGAATTAGCTCACAATAAAATAATAAAAACTACGTAAAAAGAACTGGAGTGGATCAGATAAATGTTGACCTATAAAATAAATCTAACTACACACTCTGTCGTTCGGGGCAACGAACAGGGTAGTGTGGGGCCCTCACCCACTAAATAAACCCGCCGTGTGCCGTCTCTCCGCCTGTATTGGCGGGCCACTAGAAATATGTTACATTATTTCAGTAGTGACTTCTTAGGTATCTAAAGATACATGTCCCATCGCAACGTCAATCTATTTTCTTTTAGACCTATTTATGTGTACTAATTTAAAAAAAACTTATTCACAAATTATGAAGTTGCCTGAGTGTTTATATAAAACCATCCGTTTAAATCAAAAACACTCTTTAATAAATTAACCAATTAAAACTTTAACCGTAAAAATATATTAAGCACCTAAAATGCTGGAGAAGGCGTAACTTCCAGGAAATTCTTTCAGGAACTTGTTTAATTTACAGTCAATAAAAACAGAAGTTTGCTTGGTTTTTATCATAAGAAAGCCCACTGACGTTGCCCTGCTACTTTGAAATAATTAATCTTCCTTCATCATATAATAATTATTATCTCGAGATCAATTTTGGTTATGGTGGCTGCCGGTGCCAACAACAGACAGACAACACAGACGCTAGCCATCTATGGAGAAGATAGTATAGTACATGAGTGTGCAGACACAAGTGCACTTGCTGTTCCCTATATATTATAAGTCGGGACGGCATTTCTGACAACAAACCAAATAAATAACAATAATATCAGACGCATGGACTATACGTGTTTTGGGAGGAACGGGGATGAAACCTTCCAACTTCTCAACTCGAAGCTGCTATTGAGAATTTCTTGACGGAAATCTCCAATAACTTTTGGTTAACCTGACCCAAGAATCGGATCACAGTAAAGCCTTTGCTAATTGTAAGATTTACTATTACCTTCAGGCAAGCAGTGCATAATAAATTCCGCTATTTCACCTTCAACTGAAATGAAACCTTCATTTCTTGCTTGATTAAAACTAATGCTAGTATCTTCACTAATAGCAAGTTGCATCATAAAAATTGAGACATGTTGTCAGAAGGAAGACAGGAAGTCTTTTTATCTTTATTTTTAAATTATAACAATATAAAATATCTGTGGAGTTAGGCTGACTGAAAACATTCGTAACGACGGCGTAAGAGACCGAGTAGGAATGAAATAGAGTATTGGTATAAAGATGCGGAAGGGTATCCTCTGATGATTCAGACATGAGGAAAGAATGCCGGACGATCGACTGGTTGAGAAGCTATATATTCAATGCGAAATTGGGAGGATGTAGATACAGGGGGAGACCGAGACTCACCTACCTAGACCAAATCGGTGATGTATTGAAGGAAAGTGGAGTCATAAATCTCCGAAACCGGCGAGCGTGTATGAAGAGAATTATGAATGTTAAGGAAGCGGGTATACAAGATCTATTCTCACCACTCTGTTCTCTCTGCCTACCTCGCGAGATGGCGTGATGATGAGTAAGTCAGTTTTTTGGTTTTTTTTATTGCATTTAGTGGCAGACGAGCTACGGCCCATCTGATGGTAAATGGTAACCGTCGCTCATGGACTCAACTATACTATACCCAGAGTATTGTCAGGCCACTGCTCACCATTTCATTCCACAGATATGAAATGAAAGAATAAACGGCTATCTCCTGCTACAGCCAAAACGCAACGATGTGCTTCATGGCTGATCACACGGGAGATGGTGGTACCAACCCTCTCGGGCCCGACACCAAGGGAATACTCCCACTTGGTACCCAGCCCTACCACCAGTCATGCATTGGATTATAATTGCTTACTTCCCTTAGTCGCCTCATACGACACCCGTGGGAAAGAATGGGGTGGTGACACTTGTATTCTTAGTCCGTCACCACACGGGGTAAGTATAAAAAAATATAATACGTAAAAGTACAGTAAAAGTTCCATATAATAACAAACAATCAGTCCTCAACGACATCACAAGCAATGACGACGAACAACTAATGATCGACAGCACTAACAAGTCCAAAACTTTAATAGCGTGTCCGAAGAAACTACAAACACACTTTTAGCTGTCTTAGATAATTGTTATTCAAAGAAACAGCTATGCGAATTGTGCACTACATGAGTAGAATATTGATTACTATGTCTCGCCACACATCGTCACATATTGGCGATGTGGATACATTCTGTAATTAATTTCCTACGCCTCACGATTTAATTGTCCTTAGTTCATCATCAAGTAGCCTTTGATAAATTATATAATTATTATCTTGGTGGGTTTAGCGGTATTGCAACTGAGGATCATACGCTGACAAGAGTTTTTGGATTTATCCGTCAAGAAATTCTCAATAGTAGCTCGGAATTAGGAAGTTAGCAGTGTTAAATACCCATGTCTCCGAAAACACGTTAAGTCTTTGTTCCAGCACCTAATCTCTCTGCAGTCTGGTCAAAATTCCATCCCATCGGACTATGAGGACAAGGGAACAGACAGTGCACTTGTGTTTGCGCAAACACTCGAGCATTATAATACATCATGCGTACATGACTAGTGTCCGTTGACTCTGGTCGCCAAGACTGAACGGTTACGTCTCGAGATCATTGTTTTTTTTTTTCATTGCATTTAGTGGCAGACGGGCCACGGCCTATCTTATGATAAATGGTAACCGTCGCTCATGGACTCAACTATACCTCTAGGTATTATTGTCAACCCGCTGCTCACCATTTTATTTCATAAATATGAAATGAAAAAATAAACGGCTATCTCCTGCTACAGCCAAAACGCAACGATTTGCTTCATGGCCGGTCACACAGGAGATGGTAGTGCCAACCCGCTCGGGCCCGATACCAAATGAGTACTTCCACTTGGTACCCAGCCCTACCACCAGTCATGGAATGAATGATAATTGCTTACTTCCCTTAGTCTCCTCATACGACACCCATGGAAAAGAATGGGGTGGTGATACTTGTATTCTTAGTCCGTCACCACATGGATGAAAAATCTGTGTCATTGTTGTAAACATAGGCGTAGGATTAGCGAAAATCTATGGTTTTTACTTAAAAAAAGCGTTGTAGATTTTAAAGCAATTGACAGATAGATAAAACCTCTGCATATACCAAGTAGTATAATATTATCTATGATGTCTGCATGATTATCTATCGAGCTCTCCACTATGCTACAGTATCTTTTTGAATCATGTCAAATGCTTACAAAATATATCATTATTTAATATAACGTTTACGTTTATTTATCTTCACAAATTACAATTTTAAACTAAAACGTTATATTATTTCTTAAACGTTATATTATTTGGCATGAATCTAAATAATTGTATATCCGACAGATGGCACAAGCGTCACCCAGGACATTAAGAAAGAATGTGTTATCGATATTCACAATCCCGAGCTATAATTATCACTATGGCTGAATTGGCAAAGGATCTGGGACGGTATTCCAGAAGATGCAGATTCAAATCCTGCTCGTGACTGTTATTTTCGATTTCGCACTTTGTGTTTATGTCAAGTTACTTTTTTCAAACCATTTATCGAAAAAAAGATAAATTAAAAACTGGCTTTGATAAAGTTCAAGAGAAGTTAAGAAGGTTTATTGCGAGCCATCTGCCTCGCAAAACTCTCACCTACACTTTAATCAATTCACTTAAGTTTTCGAAGCAGGTAAATAGGCGGCCATTTTTATTTACGGAATGTAAACTTCGTTAAGAAGACAGCCAAATAACTACAGTAAACTTTATTAGTTTAAAAATGTTTACTTTGGTATCGTTGGGTTCATTCTAGAATACCCATATTTTATAGAATTTATTATATTATTACAAAAATTGGCTTTCAGAGTTTATATAGCATCTTCATTATTTCTATAAAGTGTAGTTTTTATTATTTCGTATGTTACACATTGAACTTTGGTTTAATTTTAACATTTTCGAGTATATGTATATATACTTTGGATGTATGTAATGGATGGTATACCAATAAGAAATTAATATATTTTGATATTTTTATATATTTCTTGAGTATTTGACATGCTAATTTGTATTAATTTATAACCATATAAATTAATACAAAGTGTAAAAATGTGAAGTATTTTTTACTAACCTATTTTTATAATATTGGCGATGGTTTTCCATTATAAGTATAATATATCTATACTCAACTAAGCAAAAATTTTTGTTATAAGATGATGTAGATCGTTCATTTTTAAAAACTATAACTACAATATAACAATAGCTTTAGTTTACAATTGACAAACTTTATTGTATTGAACAAATGTACCTTGAATTTCATGCGAAAGCTTTTACGTCCAGTATCTATATTTTACAGGCCTTTGATTTTTATGCAACCTTTAAATTAAAATTTTATATACATATTTAACACAGAAAAAGAATCATTTTTATTCACTATTTGTATAAAATGATTTATGTAACCCCTCTCCACCCATGGGAGTCGTAAAAGCCGACTGAGGGAATACAAAGCAAGTGGGCAGCAGTACTCCTTTGCGTATTAACAACATCCACTGCGATCGCCAACCCGCCTGCCAAGCGTGGCGATTACGGCACTATCACCCATTCTTAGGGAGGCTTATGTCCAGCAGTGGACTTTAAAAGGCTGATGGATGCATGGATGGATTTATGTAATTGTCACACAAGATACAAGTGTCAATCTTTCCCACGATGTCGTACAAGGCGACTAAGGCAATTGAGCAATTATTATGCATTGCATTATGGGTGGTGGTTTGGTACAAAGTGAGAGTTCTCACTAGTTATCTGGCCCGAGCTGGTCGGTTCCACCGTCTTCCGTGAAACACCTTTGTGTGTTTTAAGTGGGAGGTTACCGTCCATTCATTCATAATGGCGACAAAACGTGGGCAGCGCTTTGGCAGTGTTCTTAGTATTGCTGACTCCATGAGCGGTGAATATCATTTACCATCAGGTCTGCCATGACTCCTCTGCTACCATTAAAGCAATAAACAAAATGAATAATTCTCGTAGTAGTTTTTTTGGGAAATAGACCGAAGATTTGATTGTTATTTTTTAAATCCACACAGACGATGCCACAGGCAGCAGCTAGTATGAAATAAGTAAGATTTTGTATTATACTTTACAACAAGAACTCCTAATCAAATCTCCAGTGTAATTTTCCAAAATAAAATCAGACTAGACAAATAAGCAGCTACTTATACGTAAAGTTATTTGTTATATATTGCAAATGTAAAAACAAATTCAAGCAAAAACAAGGGGATTGTTAAATTTTCTTTTCTTTGTTTTGCTTTTTTCGGCTGGCAATAATTTATCTTTAACAACTGTCACCTATTATTCGTTTTTGAAATAATATTTTTTTATCATGTCCAATTGTTCAGCCTTTTCAGGTAATTTAATTGTCATTGTATTTAATCAATATATATTTAAATACCGAATATTGGTTGTTTGCCACATGCATCACCGACATGACATATGACCTATGTACCTGGTAGGCATACCTACGTGTCCACTTACCAAAATAGTGATGATGGACCGCTTGCTTTTTTGACACTATGTCATTGAACTCTTGCTAAACTGCTGGACCGTTTTTAGTTGATGTTTGAGTGAGCCCCTGGATGGTTTAGACAATGGAATTTGATAGTTAGAGATGCAATCGTGTGTCAGAATGTTCTTATTTAAAAACTAGCTGCTACTTGCATCTTCACCCGCCTAAATTTTTTTAAGTTACATATTTTTGGCACGGTACTCCAATTGTTTTTGCAAAATAAACTTAGCCTATGTTACACCTTATAACATCATCTATCTGCTAGTGACGTTTTCCGTCAACAATGTGCCGTCCAAATCAGTCCAGTCATTTCGGAAATTAGCTAGAACAAACAGCCAGACAGACATTCAAAAAATTTGAAAATTGGTATTTTGTTATAGGTAACGTATATACTTTCATACGCAATTAGTAAAAAGGTGTTACCAAACATACACTTAATTTTATGATATCCCGTTAGGCCTCAATAGTATTGCAGCTAATGTTCGGGTTTTTTCCAAAACGCTATTATAGTGAGCTATGAATATTAACCATGTGGTGACGGACTGAGAAGACATAAATACAATGCCTAACTTTAATTTTGACTTGCCAAAGAAAGTAAGATTGAGAAAACGATATATACAAAAGCCTACGCAAACCCCGCTGTCCTAAATTACCTCTCATTGGACCCCTGAACGTTCGTAACCAACAGCTGTAAAAAATTTATAAAAAAACTGTACAAAACATGATTGTGTTAATTTTACTTAGTCGTTGTCAGTGTGCCAGTAGTATTAATCAAAATTGCTTACAATTTTCAACACTAACAAGGTTTTATTATTTTTATAATTTTGTGCACTTTACGTTAAAAATCTTCAGCATTTTGTTATACCACGTTATAATAAAACGTGTTATTACAATGTAATGTTTAATCATCCGTTATTCAAACTACACTAAACATCCTACGATAAATTACAAAGATAAATCAAAAAAATGGTCTTTACGTGTCATCAAATTCATATATTCGTGTTCGCGTTTAACTTTTTCTTTTATTGTCTGGCGGCAAAGGTAGTAAATAATGCCAAAGTGACAGTGCTCGCATATCTGGGGCAACTTGTTAGTGTTCGATGAAAACTATTTTGTTTCTAAAAGCACAATACGTATTAAATTTAGGCAGTCAAAACAAAACATTGATTTTTCCAAAAATCGACTCCTATAAATAATAACGTGTGACCTTTTAACAAAACGGCTTCAAGAAATCACGCACTAAGACTATTAAGAAAAATGCCGCTTTTTACAATAGCGGCGTTTCACAATAATTTCAATGATGTGTATTAATTCTACACTCTATTTTTATTTGTTATAGTGGTTGATAATAAGTGCTATCTAAGTATCATATATGGAGTCAATCATTCTAAGAGTCCTAGTAAACTACTGCTCGCCATTTAATTCCAAACCGAGGTGCTTCACGTATCTTCAGTTCAGTCACCACCCCATTTCACCAATACAAGAGAAGGACAACTTTAACTTATGGTAAGGATACTTTATGCTGGACTCCAATGGATAGTTAATAAATAAATATTCACGGACATTTTCACACAACGTCCTCTGGTCCCAAGCTAAGTGTAACGCTTGTGCTATGGGTACCAGATTACGGATATAATACATATATTACTTTTTTTTGTAAATACATACATATAATAGATAGAAAACACCCAGACGCAGTACAAATATTCGTAATAAAAAGTTCATCACACAAATAATTGTCCTGAGTGGGAATCGAACCCACGAACTCGTGCACGAAAGTCTGTTACACTAGCGACTACGCCACGAGGCCCATCAAACAGAGTTGGTTATAGCCGTAGATACGGAGAGTCAGTTTCATCCTCGTACTTAAGTAAAAATAAACCTTCCAACTAAGCAAGGACATGGCTGTGTATCGTTTTCTATATAGTGGGGCGTTGGAGCCATGATGTAGGTAGGTACATTAAGATTTAGTTTACCCTTACAAAAAGACCTGAATAACTGTTTGATCTTCTCTAAGCTTAGACAAATCTGTGTATATGTGCGGTACGTGACGTTCACAAAAATGAAACCTAGACTTAGTACAACTATTTGGGAATGGAATAGACTTTCAGTAAATATCACTTCATAAGTTGCAAGCATCGACGTCTGCTCAAATAAAGTAGGTATTGGTAAACAAATCTATATCTGCGACACAAGGATTAAAAAAAAAGTATACAAGACATCTATGTCCATATATCGAAACATCCATCCAATAAATTTATAAAATAGAGAAATGACTGCTCGTAAGGCTATTATTCGCTTCTGTTTTTTTTTAATAAAAATCATCAAAAATTTGTGTAAACTCTGCAACAATTTATTTTGTACTGAATTTAAATTAAGAACGATCTGATACTGGCCAGAATTTTATTACCGGTCTCTTTTTTGCAGCAAAATAAATGATAAAATCAAGATACCGCGTTCTGTTTTCTAACAATTTGCACATTTATTTATTTTTTGTAAGCATTTTACATTAAACTTAGACTTAACGAAAACAGACGCTGTGTTTGACGTTTTGAAGTCTATTTTTTTCTTGCACTTTGCATGATTAGTTGGCGATAATTCTGTAATATCTTTTACATTGCTGAATATATCATTAAGGATTTGGTTTTTATATTACCTACTTGATTTAAGGGCCTGTTTCTGCTTCAGTCAAGTTGTTTTAATAATTTAAGTTCAGTTGCACATAAACTGCCTACAATGCAAGTAGATGTTAATGAAACTTAAGACAGATACGACCTTAAGATATCGTCTAAGATTCTACGGACAATGACGAAAATAACATCCACCAATTTTAAGAATTCTTCGACTATAATAGAAAAATGACACTCGATAGAAAAGTATTATTCTGGCCCTATTATATTAAATAACTTTTTAAATTCAAAAAGTTTTGGCGTCTAATAAAACTCTGGCACTTTGTCGTGACATAAATTCAATAGGTTCTTCCGTTATACATTTTCTATGTTGCCAGGATCAAAAATGCCAAATAGTTTGGAAGTTTCTTAACGATTTGATATTATATCTTGATGAAAATGAATTTATTACGAGTATTTTCATTTGTTTATTTTCAACACAGGTCGATTCTACTTTGTTCTGTAAGCATTTTATTATTTCGGCTGGTATTATACCCACTTCAAAGATATTTATGCATAGCATCACAGCATCACGCTTGTATTCCCCGAAGGGGTAGGCAGAGGTGTTGCACACCCAAGATTTGCCAGCTATGTTAAGTACCACGTAATAAGGGGCGAGACTATTGACGTCTACCGGGCACATTTCCAAACTCCGGGCTGCTACTGACAAATTTTCTTTTTTACGAAAAATCTCAATAGCTCTGCCCGACCCGGGGATCGAACCCGAGAGCTCATGATCAGCAGTCGCTTACACTACCGCTGCACGACAGAGGCAGTCAAGAAAGAGTATATTTATGCTAAGAAAAGAAATGATTGATTGATTGGTAATTTTGATATTTATATATGTAGGTATATATTTTTAGCATTTGACATGCTTAGCCACATAAATTAACACAAAGTGTGAAAATGTGATTGCCATGCCGTGTGGGGCCGGCTCTAGAATTGTCCCAACCCTCTCCACCCATGGGAGTCGTAAGAGCCGACTGAGCGAATATCGGAGGGAGTGGGCAGCAGCACTCCCTCGACAATTAATAACATCCACTGCGATCGCCAATCCGCCTGCCAAGCGTGGCGATTACGGCACTATACCCCCAATTTGGGGAGGCCTATGTCCAGCAGTGGGACGTCGAAAGGCTGATCGATGGATGTGAAAATGTGAAATCGGAAATAACAGTCACGAGCAGGATTTGAACCAGCATCTCCTGGAAAACCGCCCCCGATGCTTTGCCAATTCAGCTCTCGTGACAATTACTCGGGACTGCAAACTGTTATTTTCGATTTCACATTTTCATACCTTGTGTTAGTTTATATGGCTAAACATGTCTAATGCACAAAAACTTAATCAAAATATTTATGCCTTATATTATTTTCAATTTCACATTTTCACACTTTGTGTTAATTTATTGGTAATTTATTATTGTATATCTAACTGAGATTATGTTAACGACGAGGTATTACATAAATGAATAAACCCAAACAGCAGGGTTTCCGAGACAGATCCTGGGTCGTGCTTAGAGTGTTATGGGATATTCATGAAAATTTTCCAATTCATAATTCAATAAAAAATATTTGAAAATTGAAATCCAAGTCATCATAAAATGGCTGAAATCACCAAAGATTCAGAAATCCAATTTCAGACAAAAATTGAAAATCTTGGCTTGTGTATTTTGATCGGATATCCAACATGAATTTGTTTGTAGCGCGCGAAAGGGAAACAGTACTAAATAGGATAGAACCTGCTTTTCACAGTTCATAAAATATCAAAGTTATTTTTTCAAGAAAAGTAATAGAGATTGGATCTATATACTCGTGTTCCTACCTTCTATTAGTGTGAACGAAATCTGGTGAGAATTTTCTTGTGAATATGTGGCAGTTACTTATCTAAGTAGGCCGTGTGGGGCCGGCTTTAGAATTGTCCCACCCCTCTCCACCCATGGGAGTCGTAAGAGCTGACTGAGGGAATATGGGGGGAGTGGGCAGCAGCACTCCTTCGAGTATTAACAACATCCACTGCGATCGCCAAATCGCCTGCCAAGCGTTTACGGCACTATCTCCCATTCTTGGGGAGGCCTATGTCCAAAAGTGAACGTTAAAAGGCTGATGGATGGATGAATAGACTTATCTAATGGTCAAACAATAAAAAAGTATCTACATAAGAAAGTTTATTAAATTTCATATCCTTACTAGTATAATAAATGCGAAAGTGAGTTTGTTTTTTTTACACTTTCACGGCGTAACTAAACCAATCATCACGAAATTGTACGTGTGTATGTAGTCTGGGCCCCAGAAAATAATATAAGCTACTCTTCATCGCGAAAAAAATAACGAATTCTATGGGATAGCTATGTTTACATAGAGATAATTAAATGTGCCGTAGAGTGTATATTTGTATTCTGAAGTACTCTTGGATGGGGGCGCTGGCAGAAACTAGTCAGGCATAATTCGAGTACATTATCCATCGACCCACCAGACTTTCAGCGTCCACTGCTGGACATAGGCCTCCCCAAGAGAGCGCCACAACGAGCGGTCCTGTGCTGACTGCAAAGTACGAGTATGTCAGCTAAACCAGAGGCATCGCTCGCGCGTCGGCATCTTCAAGAATAGGGATAGAAAATGGAAAGGAAGGATAATAAGGGAAGGATACTAAGGAAAGAATAGAAAGGATAGGGAAGGAGTATGGGCCTCCGGCACTCTCACTTAATATACGAAGCACAATGCCAGGAGTGCCTACCCTTGTTTTACGCTGATATTCTGTAAGAGCGTGATACTTTTCCAATCCAGTCCATTCATGCTAAGATAAGCAAGACCGCTAGAAAAGATTCCGTAAAAGTAGTTTTTATTGTCACAATGTGTTATATTTTCGTAAATTAAACACAAAGTGAAAAATGTGAAATCGAAAATAACAGTCAGGAGCAGGATTTGAACCTGCATCTTCTGGATACCGTCACCACCAATTTACCAATTCAGCCATCCTGACAATTTCTCCTGACTGCTAATTTCGATAACACATCATACTTAACGCCTTTGGGTGACGCCTGCGCCATCTGTCGGACGTATTTTCATACATTATACCGACCAGGTAAACTTAATTTTACAATTAAGATTTTACCTAATAATGACGCAAACCCTTTAAATATTTAGATATTTTTATATAAATTTTTAGCATTTGACATGCTTAGCACTATACATTAAACACAAAGTGAAAAATGTGAAGTCGAAAATAACAGTCAGGAGCAGGATTTGAACCTGCATCTTCTGGATACCGTCCAGATGCTTTACCAATTCAGCCATCCTGACAATTGCTCCTGACTTTTATTTTCGATTTCACATTTTTCACTTTGTGTTTAATGTATAGTGCTAAGCATGTCAAATGCTAAAAATATATATAAAAATTTCTAAATATTTTCGTAAATATCAGAAAGTAAAATACTATTGCACAACATATCAGTTCAACAAACCCTATCTAACTTCGAAATGTATCAGTTGCCTCTCGTACTCCTTAGGGATCTGCGTATTCTGCACTATCTTATATACGAAGACACATAAATATTAGTTCTCCATAATTAACTTAGTAAGCCTCTAATACCAATTAATGTTGTCACAAGATATGTTTATTTAATGAACTGTTGATAAACATCAAAACAATTAGGTTACAATAGCTTGATTACACTTGAGACACCAAGATCGTCAATCGGAGTTCTGGAATAAACAGAAATGTTGAAAGCTCTTCTCATATCTGTGAACTAAATAAACAAGGACAATATTAGCCAAATTTGGCATTGTATTTAGACGTCTATTATTTTATAAATATTTGTGGAGCATCTAAATATGATGTGAAGAAATGCCTTCCAATCTTATTCCATCTTGTACGCTAGTTATAGCCAGATTTTAAAGTTAGGTCATGTCTTGTACGAATAAATAGGAAAACAGTATAATAACACAAATTATTGCCTTAATTTTCAATATATTCGCAACGTGTTCACGACATAGGATTGGGATACAGCAACTCGGCGAGCTATTTCTCTCATAGAATATCCTTCTTCCCCCAAAGAAACAATTCTTGCTCGTAAAGCTTCAGGCAATCTGTTAAGCACCTTTCCAAATCAACTTTTTACACGAAAAATTGAAAAAAATGCTTGACTCTTGTCGGTCAGATTTCTGAATAAACGTAATCAAAGATTGGATTTCTTTTTAGAGGGAAAAACAATTGTTTTTGACATGTTTTTGATATTGTTTTTTGATCAAATATCACATTTTTAAATGAAGAATCATAGGCATAAAATAAAAAAGTTTCACCATACTGCCAACTGCCAAGTTCCCAACAAAAATATTTCGTATTTTCAAAATGATCTCAAACTTTCTTTGATGTGTGTATATAGTAAAGATAATGCAAGAACAAAACTAGGGCGTAATCGTAGACGTATTTTGATTTATGAAACGCTAATTTTATTCTCATCATTATTGTAGTGAGTCTTCTGTACCTAGTATTATAAAACTGTGTCTGTACATTGAGGATATTTAAGAAAAAACTATATGGTTGTCTGTAAAGTCGGTTTACGCACGATAATTTTACGTTATAACCTCATATATGTTTTCTGCTATAGTTTTCTGAGAGTTTCACCAACAATGCTGCACTTTTACGTGCGTGCAGCCGGCGTTCATCGATTTATAAGACGTTATGACTTACGTCAAAAATACCGTTGTTTTTTTTTCAGATTTAATCCATTTTGTCTATTTATTTGTTCGCGTATTATGCAAAACCTACTGAACTTGGTATACATTCCGGTCGCTAGTATATCAAGAACCTGAGATATAACCAACAGGTACCAACAACTTTTGTCTGCAGCGGAGCCGCGGGCGGAGGCCATTATATTATACTTTTCTAATATGCAGATAAGTTTAAAGCTCATAATTCTAACAATAAAACTGATAACTTTAAAACATCAAATAATCATCAATCGATTAATTATATTATAGTCCGTGTGGGGCTGGCTTTAGAATTGTCCCACCCCTCTCCACCTATGGGAGTCGTAAGAGCCGACTGAGGGAATACTGAGGGAGTGGGCAGCAGCACTCCTCCGAGTATTAATAACATCCACTGCGATCGCCAACCCGCCTGCCAAGCGTGGCGATTACGGCACTATCCCCCATTCTTGGGGAGGCCTATGTCCAGCAGTGGACGTTAAAAGGCTGATGGATGAATGGATGGATGGTTAGTTATAGGTACATGAGGAGTCTTATGGTGTTCGCTGATTCTACCTGGGTAATAGTAAATCTATGAATGAATCTTGTTTCAATCCATATGATAAAAGATGTTAGTAAATATTGTCTTCACATCAGTAGGGGAAATTAGCTCGTCTGCCTCAAAAGGCTAAAAATAATGTTTTTATTGATGGTTTAAAAATGCCAGGGATCTCAGTTTTGTGATTTATTTTTCAAGTAAATAATAAGAAAAATTCAAAACATCTGCGTTTTCCATGTACTGTTCAGACGTAAAATATTAAACAAGTCTTCGCTACACGTAAAGTCGTAATTTCAAAGTATAACATAATGAATATGCATGAAAGATACACGACACAAATTGTCAAAACATTCATGACAGATATATTTAACGTAACAAAAGTTTTTATTACAAGAACGGCGGAGGCGCCAATAGTATTTCGGTAACAGCCGTTCATGGACAGCAATATATCGAACTAAACTAAGCCGTTCTAACCGAAAAAATACCCCTATACTCTCGGGAAGAAGAATGGGGGTTAGAATAGGCTTGCTAAATAAAACTCACAGAAATACTTCGTGGTCGGCAGACAAGACAATGATTATAAAACTGCAACAAAGCTGTGTCTGCACATTTAAGATGTTTGAGAAAAACATACTGTATTAGCCTATATACAGTACACTCCTTCGAGTATTAACAACATCCACTGCGATCGCCAACCCGCCTGCCAAGCGTGGTGATTACGGCACTATCCCCGATTCTTGGGGAGGCCTATGTCCAGCAGTGGACGTTAAAAGGCTGATGGATGGATGGATTAGCCTATATAGGCATGTCTGAAAATAAAACATTTCTTTTAGATATTTTTAGATATTTATATATATATATATATTTTTAGCATTTGACATGCTTAGCCAGCTTAGTAGCTTTTGTTAATTCACACTTTGTGTTAAAACATTTTAATTTAGATTTTTAGTCTGTTTGTTCGTTCGCGCATCACGCAAGAACTACTAAACGGATTTTGATGCAACTTTTATTTGATAGCTTTTGATTAGACTTTTGCCGTGTGGGGCCGGCACCAAGAATAGCTCCACCCCGTCTCTTCCTATGGGAGTCGTAAAAGCCGACTAAGGGATTACCGGGGGACCGGGCAGCAGGGTTCCCTGTGTACTGAAAACATCCACTGCGATCGCCAACCCGCCTGCCAAGCGTGGCGATTATGGTAAAACCCCCATTTTGGGGAGGCCTATGTCCAGCAGTGGACGATGAAAGGCTGATGGATGGATGGATGATTAGACTTAAAAACTGGTATACATTTTATCCTGCTACTATATCGGGAACCCGAGATATAACCTAAAAACTTTTTTGGCTGCGGCGGAGCCGCGGGCAAAGGCTAGTACTATTGGAAAGCTCTAACAGAGCTTTGTCTGTCATCCATCCATTAGCCTTTTCACGACCACTGCTGAACATACCTAAGCCTATCCAACGGCTCCCTGCGGCTTTGACCCGATCGTCAGTCTGACTGGAGGCCGTCCTACGCTGCGCCGTCCCATTTCAACCTTTTTTCCCCAACGGATGTCGGTTGATCGAGTGATCTGGCCTGTCCATAGCTACAAGACCATGCCAAACTGGACTATGTCAATTACCCTCATAGGGATCTTTTCATTACGAATTCTATCACGTAGAGAAATACCGAGCATAGCCTGTTTCACGGCACGCTGAGCGACTTTAGGCCTCGATACAAGGTCAATATTCTGAGACCACGTCATCACTAGTAACATATTACAGTATTTCTGATTTATTATTATTATTATTATTGTGTATCGTATGCTAAGTGAGAGCGCCGGAGGCCCAAAACCCCTCTTTATATAGGTACTATAGGTTACTGTAACAGCTTACCATCAGGTTAGGTCGTATGCCTATTCAGCACCCCGGTAATATAAAAAAAAACTAGACGTCGCGGGACGTCTACCAGATGTAAAAACATCGAAATTATTTTGTAGAAATAAAATGATCATAACTTGACAAAGTACTCCTTAAGACGAATCAAACGCATATAAACTCGATAGGTTTGGGTCGTTTCATTACAGAGTTACTGTGGCCACCTTCCAGCTCCACCATCAGACCCTGGATACCATCTAGAGACAAAGTACTCGTCAAGACGAATCATACGAGCCCAAACTTGATGGAGCTATGTCGTTTTATAACGGAGTTCCTATGGCCACCTTCTAGCTCTATCATCAGACCCTGGATACCATCTAGAGACAAAGTACTCGTCAAGACGAATCATACGAGCCCAAACTCGGGGGGGATGCGCCGTTTCAATATAGAGTTCCTATGTCCACCTTCCAGGTCCATTATCAGATCAGCTCCATGTCATCACAATATTGCATTGTCACGTGATATACATATGCGTGTTAAATTTCAACTCAATCGGAAACAGGGAAGTTTGTCAAATTTAACTTGCAAGTTTTAAACAGGACAAGTTAGTAAAATAAAAGCGTTGCCACGCTAACAGCCGATTTTACCCTCCCTCCGCATTAGATGTTTCACATCAAAAATATATATAAAAACATACTTTTTTTTTTATTGCGTGTAGTGGCAAACTAGCCACGGTCCATCTGATGGTAAATGGTAACCGTCGCCCATGGACTCGACTATACCGAGAGTATTGTCAAGCCGCTGCTCACCAATTCATGTCACGAATGAAATGAAATATAAACGGTTATCTCCTGCTACAGCTAAAACGCAACGATGTGCTTCATGGCCGGTCACACGGGAGATGGTGGTACCAACCCGCTCGGGCCGGATACCAAGTGAGTACTCCCACTTGGTACCCAGCCCTACCACCAGTCATGCAATGGATGATAATTGCTTACTTCCCTTAGTCGCCTCATACGACACCCGTGGGAAAGAATGGGGTAGTGACACTTGTATTCTTAATCCGTCACCACACGGACTAGGATATACACAAAAGATTTTTTTTTAGAATTTTAGTCTTGAGTGTAAGTTTATTCGCATATCACACAAGAACTACTTCACGGATTTTGTAAAAACTTTTTCGTTTGATATGTAATGATTAGACTTCAAAAAATACATTTTAAGACTTCAAAATAGTACATTGTTACCCTAGGGATGAAAGCAAATCCCTCGAACTATTGAAGCCCTCGCTACGCTCGGGCGCCAAACCCCGTCTCGGGACTAAATAAGTCTTTATCCCGAGGTAAACACTGTGCTTTTCATTACGAATACGAGGAAACTAAAAATAAAAATCACGAATTAGCTAAAGAAAAAATGGGGGACTTTAAAAAATTGAATTTGGCATCGCCGTTTTCCCGCTGATTTTGTTTTTTTTCTGTGGCCTGTCAGCTATTCAGCCATTATTATTCATTTTAATCATTGAAAAAATATAAATCTTCGTTATTTTAAAGATATATGTAGTTGCAAGTATATTAAAATAAAGTCATATAGAAAACAAATTCTTTAATAAATACTTAACTTCAATCAATTCAGTCAATTACAACGCGATGTAAAATTGAAATAACATAATTTCAATTTTACATCGCGTTGTAATTGACTGGTTGTACAGAAAATAGAACTGTTTTTTTTATAATTACTCAGCTGTCAGTTGAAAGTAATTCTCCCTAGGGCTGAAAAGTATTACTTTCAACCCGCTCCTCAGGCAACTTCAGGCCTACTTTCAGAGTATGAGTAATGAAAAATACATTTTATCCCGCTAAACCTGAGAATATAACATTTTGCTTTTAGAAGCCGACGGCTTCTTAGCAAAGGTATTATTATTAACATTTATTTGTCAGCTTGAGCGTATAAGAGGAATTTATGCATAAATATCGACGCTCCTCAAAATAGAAAAATCTTCAGCCTCGCGTTACTTTTAAATTAACTTAGTTTGAAACGTTTTATTAATATTTTCTTTGTTCTTTGCAATTTAGTGAAGTTTCAAACAAGGCGCCGCCGCTGGTTGATTAAGTACGTTCAGTAAATAATAACTCCTAGAGTACACGCAGAACAAGTATGTCACTTAAGTCCGTTTTCGACGATAGAGTTGATAAATAATGACGATGAAAGATGTTAACACGACAACATTTACTATGTATAAATTATGAGAGCAATGAACGCTTGAATATCATTTTTGTTTCATTTAAATATGTTTTTACCATAGACAATTCAACAACCCATACACAATTTCATATTCTATGCTGCCAGTAGGAATTCTCACATAAAAAGTAATAACGTCCCAAGAACACTTGTTTCTTTTTAATCAAAAGTTAAAGCGCAGTCTTATTATTGAGAATGAAAATATTAATTTGTGGAATTTCTAAACTGTTGATAGTTCAATAACACTAAAAATAGAACACACATGCAAGCACGCACTCACACACGCATGGACGGACGCAAGCACACATGCATGCACGGACAGACACATGCACGCACGCACGCATGCAAACATACACACATACGTGCACACACAGAAACGCTTAGTTAAATGAGCAATAAGAATGCAAACGCGTTCGTTAGTAGCTATGCCAATTACAAACTTTAGACGAAACACACATAGTAAATTAGATTTTTTAACTCACACAAAAGTGATAATGATTTGGGTTTCTTCACGGAGTACAGAAAAATAGCGGAGGTGTTTCAAGGCAAAATCTCTTTTAGAACGAAGCGTTGCTAAATGCGGGTGTTCTGGGGACGAGGTACAACAATAGCTCCTCCCCTAGATCAAAATCCATCTAGCGGTGAATTTTACAGGGTAATAGATCTAACTTCATTAATTTAGTTCCTCTTTTCACTACTACGGCGTAACAAGCAAATCAGTTTGTTCCAGAACGTTCTATATACGTTAGTATGGCGGGAGCACATTATTTATGTATATTTTACCAAAATATGAAACAGTAACTTAGTTTATTTTTAAGGTTCTGTATCAAAACTATCTAAAAGGTACAGAAACTACCGAAAAAAATCCTATACAAATAAAATTCACCAATGCGGCAGCCGTATACTTTTCCGTCAAAGGTTAAAGTCGTAATCTTGGGTGCGTTAATTTGGAGAGCCCACCACTCACCCACGGATCGTCAATCCCGGTTATCTTTGGACAAAATAACGTAAGATTGCCAATCCACACTCTCACGGCAGCTGTACAGTTGTACACACTCGTCTATTTGTCTCGCGAATCTCTCGTCCACTCTCGTCTCGTAGACACCGCATCCGATCACCGAGCACACCATGTACACGCTCGTTGTATCAATTGAACTTCGGATGCCCGTCGCGATGGACGTGGAAAAAACAATTGTGGCGTTTATTTTTTTTATTAGTTATTGTAATTTTTTTATCATTTACCATAAAAGAAATATATTAAACCATGGCGAAAAATAAATTTTTAACTATTCAACAGGAATATATATATATTTTAAATCTTCCACGGGGATATCAAATTCGTTGCTTATCCGCCACCAAGCGTCGTGTAATAGTTGCTTATCCTTGTGCCTGATATTCTTAGGATTCCATAATAGTGATTACCTTTAATAGGCTTCTAAAAAACGTTAGAACACATCGTTGTCGCACGCAGAAAGCACGTCTTTACGCGAATGCAGTTGGCGGGCAACTATGCAAACGAGACTCACCGAGACCCTTTGACTCGAGCACAAAAAACCGACACTCTTCCGAGGCATAGCGAGAGCCCCGAGACGAGACGAGGCTACCATGTACACACTTGCCCTCGGCCTATCTCAGGGTTTCTCGACGAGTGTGTACAGCCGCAGTCACAGATAGAGCATGCCCTGCATGTACTGTTAAACCAGGGACGGCTACGACCGCTGACGGGTATCTTGGTACTTGGGATAAATTAATCTATCCCTATTAGCATAAATTTCGTCATGCAGTCCTAACGTATTCATGCGTTTCTAATTTCTGTATAAACAGATAATCTAAAATGATAACCAATAACAAGAAGAAAAAAAATCAATTTAATAAATAACATCTTTAATATATTCGATAGTGGGTTCGCTGGTACGACGTAAACTAAATCTTTGAAATAATTAATATTTTAATAAAGAAATTAAACAAAATGTACTTATTTGTGCCGAAAATTCTTTTAATATGCTTTTATAATATTAAAATGACGATATCGGTGAGTTGTGGGTAGAACGCCACTTTTCGACGACAGATGTCTCTTGGTAATGAAACAAGAAAATGTGTTTTAAAATGCATATTTTTATAAATTTAAACTACTTATACATAAAATGTTATGCCATTTTGTTTTAAGTTTGATCATGAGCCATTTCTACACCCATCAACAGCGCACTTCATGGTTAAAAGAATTTAATACTTATTTAAACGTAAGATGCGTCCGAACCGAACGCAATGGCGGTTCACTCGAAACTGCGGTTTGAGGCCCCGCCCACTGTGACGTCAATGACCTACTTGAAGGCGACATGACCTAGTCGGCTTGCGGCATCTCCGCTATTTTTCTGTACTACGTGAGTTTCTTATAATAAAATTTCGCTTACTCATTAACCAATTCAATTAATGTAATAATTTAGAATTATATAATTATGTCATGACATAGACATTAAATTAATAATTCAAATTTAATTATTTAATCTTACGGCTAATAGCAATGTCTATAAAATAAATAACAATAATAGCAATATTGGGCCCCTTCTTTTCATTTTAACTATAAATGATTTGCCTAGTATCGTCAATAGATCCACATGCCTGCTTTTTGCTGATGATTTGAAGCTGGTTCTTGAGGTGGAGCGGGAGTCGGATTGTGGTGTGCTTCAGAGCGACATAGGCAGAGTTGTAAAGTGGAGTCTAGAGAATAAACTTTTCTTTAATATAAACAAGTGCTCGGTGTTATCATACAGTCGCGCGCGTGCCCCACTACACCACCAGTACTACGTGGACAAAGTGCCATTGCAGCGGGTCACTGAAGTCAGAGATTCGGGAATAGTTTTTTCTGGATATTTGAATTTTAGGAAACACGTTATTGAGGTCTGACAAAAAGCTTTCCGTAACCTGGGTTTCGATCTGCGTCAAGCTGGCCAATTTACGAATATTAGGGCATTAAAAGCACTATTTGAGGCTCTCATAAAGAGTCACTTAGAAGGCAATGCTGTGATTTAGTCCCCTCATGAAGTCAAATATAAATTCATGATAGAACGGATACAAAATATATTTTGCAGATTTTTATACCATAAATTGTATGGGGTTTACCCAGGATATCCATTACTCTATCCCACTTTATTTGTTGTTGGCATGGTAGGCTATTATACATTAGAAGTAAGAAGAGAGGCAGCCTTAGCCATATATTTATTTAAAATTTTAAGAGACGTAGTAAGTAATCCTACTTTACTACAGGGGCTTAGTTTGTGTGTCCCGAATGGATATGGGGAGCGACGGCGGTGTCCGCCATTACTGGAACTACCGCGTGCGCGTACTAGTCTGCAGCACCATGCGCCGTTGACTCGAGCGCTGCGAGTGCTCAATACAGTATCAAATATTACCGATTTATTTTCTTGCTCGCTGAACGAGTTTACAAAGGCAATATACTTTATATTATGTATACATTAGATAATTAAGTATTTTAATATTAGATTCTACACTATCGAATTGGGTTCAAACCTGTAACGGTAGCCTGTATGTATAGATATAAATAAATAAATAAATAAGGCCTCCAGCCTTATAAATATTGCTATTAGCTTTTTTATGTGGAATATAATTATTATTTTCTACTTTTTAGTTCAACTACCTATTAAAGGTTGTTTTTTTAAACTATTTTTGCTTTAGTCCCAACACATAATCAAAAGTACTTCTATTTAAAATACCCTATTTCTATTTTCATGTATGTGCTACGAAATAAAACTTCAAACTTCTTAAATTATTGTATTGCTCGGTCCCTGATAAGTGTCACCGAGACCCTTTGACTCGAGCACAAAAAACCGACACTCTTCCGAGGCATAGCGAGAGCCCCGAGACGAGACGAGGCTACCATGTACACACTTGCCCTCGGCCTATCTCAGGGTTTCTCGACGAGTGTGTACAGCCGCAGTCACAGATAGAGCATGCCCTGCATGTACTGTTAAACCAGGGACGGCTACGACCGCTGACGGGTATCTTGGTACTTGGGATAAATTAATCTATCCCTATTAGCATAAATTTCGTCATGCAGTCCTAACGTATTCATGCGTTTCTAATTTCTGTATAAACAGATAATCTAAAATGATAACCAATAACAAGAAGAAAAAAAATCAATTTAATAAATAACATCTTTAATATATTCGATAGTGGGTTCGCTGGTACGACGTAAACTAAATCTTTGAAATAATTAATATTTTAATAAAGAAATTAAACAAAATGTACTTATTTGTGCCGAAAATTCTTTTAATATGCTTTTATAATATTAAAATGACGATATCGGTGAGTTGTGGGTAGAACGCCACTTTTCGACGACAGATGTCTCTTGGTAATGAAACAAGAAAATGTGTTTTAAAATGCATATTTTTATAAATTTAAACTACTTATACATAAAATGTTATGCCATTTTGTTTTAAGTTTGATCATGAGCCATTTCTACACCCATCAACAGCGCACTTCATGGTTAAAAGAATTTAATACTTATTTAAACGTAAGATGCGTCCGAACCGAATGCAATGGCGGTTCACTCGAAACTGCGGTTTATGGCCCCGCCCACTGTGACGTCAATGACCTACTTGAAGGCGACATGACCTAGTCGGCTTGCGGCATCTCCGCTATTTTTCTGTACTACGTGAGTTTCTTATAATAAAATTTCGCTTACTCATTAACCAATTCAATTAATGTAATAATTTAGAATTATATAATTATGTCATGACATAGACATTAAATTAATAATTCAAATTTAATTATTTAATCTTACGGCTAATAGCAATGTCTATAAAATAAATAACAATAATAGCAATATTGGGCCCCTTCTTTTCATTTTAACTATAAATGATTTGCCTAGTATCGTCAATAGATCCACATGCCTGCTTTTTGCTGATGATTTGAAGCTGGTTCTTGAGGTGGAGCGGGAGTCGGATTGTGGTGTGCTTCAGAGCGACATAGGCAGAGTTGTAAAGTGGAGTCTAGAGAATAAACTTTTCTTTAATATAAACAAGTGCTCGGTGTTATCATACAGTCGCGCGCATGCCCCACTACACCACCAGTACTACGTGGACAAAGTGCCATTGCAGCGGGTCACTGAAGTCAGAGATTCGGGAATAGTTTTTTCTGGATATTTGAATTTTAGGAAACACGTTATTGAGGTCTGACAAAAAGCTTTCCGTAACCTGGGTTTCGATCTGCGTCAAGCTGGCCAATTTACGAATATTAGGGCATTAAAAGCACTATTTGAGGCTCTCATAAAGAGTCACTTAGAAGGCAATGCTGTGATTTAGTCCCCTCATGAAGTCAAATATAAATTCATGATAGAACGGATACAAAATATATTTTGCAGATTTTTATACCATAAATTGTATGGGGTTTACCCAGGATATCCATTACTCTATCCCACTTTATTTGTTGTTGGCATGGTAGGCTATTATACATTAGAAGTAAGAAGAGAGGCAGCCTTAGCCATATATTTATTTAAAATTTTAAGAGACGTAGTAAGTAATCCTACTTTACTACAGGGGCTTAGTTTGTGTGTCCCGAATGGATATGGGGAGCGACGGCGGTGTCCGCCATTACTGGAACTACCGCGTGCGCGTACTAGTCTGCAGCACCATGCGCCGTTGACTCGAGCGCTGCGAGTGCTCAATACAGTATCAAATATTACCGATTTATTTTCTTGCTCGCTGAACGAGTTTACAAAGGCAATATACTTTATATTATGTATACATTAGATAATTAAGTATTTTAATATTAGATTCTACACTATCGAATTGGGTTCAAACCTGTAACGGTAGCCTGTATGTATAGATATAAATAAATAAATAAATAAGGCCTCCAGCCTTATAAATATTGCTATTAGCTTTTTTATGTGGAATATAATTATTATTTTCTACTTTTTAGTTCAACTACCTATTAAAGGTTGTTTTTTTAAACTATTTTTGCTTTAGTCCCAACACATAATCAAAAGTACTTCTATTTAAAATACCCTATTTCTATTTTCATGTATGTGCTACGAAATAAAACTTCAAACTTCTTAAATTATTGTATTGCCCGGTCCCTGATAAGTGTCACCGAGACCCTTTGACTCGAGCACAAAAAACCGACACTCTTCCGAGGCATAGCGAGAGCCCCGAGACGAGACGAGGCTACCATGTACACACTTGCCCTCGGCCTATCTCAGGGTTTCTCGACGAGTGTGTACAGCCGCAGTCACAGATAGAGCATGCCCTGCATGTACTGTTAAACCAGGGACGGCTACGACCGCTGACGGGTATCTTGGTACTTGGGATAAATTAATCTATCCCTATTAGCATAAATTTCGTCATGCAGTCCTAACGTATTCATGCGTTTCTAATTTCTGTATAAACAGATAATCTAAAATGATAACCAATAACAAGAAGAAAAAAAAGCAATTTAATAAATAACATCTTTAATATATTCGATAGTGGGTTCGCTGGTACGACGTAAACTAAATCTTTGAAATAATTAATATTTTAATAAAGAAATTAAACAAAATGTACTTATTTGTGCCGAAAATTCTTTTAATATGCTTTTATAATATTAAAATGACGATATCGGTGAGTTGTGGGTAGAACGCCACTTTTCGACGACAGATGTCTCTTGGTAATGAAACAAGAAAATGTGTTTTAAAATGCATATTTTTATAAATTTAAACTACTTATACATAAAATGTTATGCCATTTTGTTTTAAGTTTGATCATGAGCCATTTCTACACCCATCAACAGCGCACTTCATGGTTAAAAGAATTTAATACTTATTTAAACGTAAGATGCGTCCGAACCGAACGCAATGGCGGTTCACTCGAAACTGCGGTTTATGGCCCCGCCCACTGTGACGTCAATGACCTACTTGAAGGCGACATGACCTAGTCGGCTTGCGGCATCTCCGCTATTTTTCTGTACTACGTGAGTTTCTTATAATAAAATTTCGCTTACTCATTAACCAATTCAATTAATGTAATAATTTAGAATTATATAATTATGTCATGACATAGACATTAAATTAATAATTCAAATTTAATTATTTAATCTTACGGCTAATAGCAATGTCTATAAAATAAATAACAATAATAGCAATATTGGGCCCCTTCTTTTCATTTTAACTATAAATGATTTGCCTAGTATCGTCAATAGATCCACATGCCTGCTTTTTGCTGATGATTTGAAGCTGGTTCTTGAGGTGGAGCGGGAGTCGGATTGTGGTGTGCTTCAGAGCGACATAGGCAGAGTTGTAAAGTGGAGTCTAGAGAATAAACTTTTCTTTAATATAAACAAGTGCTCGGTGTTATCATACAGTCGCGCGCGTGCCCCACTACACCACCAGTACTACGTGGACAAAGTGCCATTGCAGCGGGTCACTGAAGTCAGAGATTCGGGAATAGTTTTTTCTGGATATTTGAATTTTAGGAAACACGTTATTGAGGTCTGACAAAAAGCTTTCCGTAACCTGGGTTTCGATCTGCGTCAAGCTGGCCAATTTACGAATATTAGGGCATTAAAAGCACTATTTGAGGCTCTCATAAAGAGTCACTTAGAAGGCAATGCTGTGATTTAGTCCCCTCATGAAGTCAAATATAAATTCATGATAGAACGGATACAAAATATATTTTGCAGATTTTTATACCATAAATTGTATGGGGTTTACCCAGGATATCCATTACTCTATCCCACTTTATTTGTTGTTGGCATGGTAGGCTATTATACATTAGAAGTAAGAAGAGAGGCAGCCTTAGCCATATATTTATTTAAAATTTTAAGAGACGTAGTAAGTAATCCTACTTTACTACAGGGGCTTAGTTTGTGTGTCCCGAATGGATATGGGGAGCGACGGCGGTGTCCGCCATTACTGGAACTACCGCGTGCGCGTACTAGTCTGCAGCACCATGCGCCGTTGACTCGAGCGCTGCGAGTGCTCAATACAGTATCAAATATTACCGATTTATTTTCTTGCTCGCTGAACGAGTTTACAAAGGCAATATACTTTATATTATGTATACATTAGATAATTAAGTATTTTAATATTAGATTCTACACTATCGAATTGGGTTCAAACCTGTAACGGTAGCCTGTATGTATAGATATAAATAAATAAATAAATAAGGCCTCCAGCCTTATAAATATTGCTATTAGCTTTTTTATGTGGAATATAATTATTATTTTCTACTTTTTAGTTCAACTACCTATTAAAGGTTGTTTTTTTAAACTATTTTTGCTTTAGTCCCAACACATAATCAAAAGTACTTCTATTTAAAATACCCTATTTCTATTTTCATGTATGTGCTACGAAATAAAACTTCAAACTTCTTAAATTATTGTATTGCCCGGTCCCTGATAAGTGTGCAAAGTTTCAATTTAATCCGATTTTGAAAGTGGGTGAAAATCACGTTCAAAGATTACATAGATGGATACAAGCGAAGTAAATAAAAACATTTTTTAAAGTACAAATTATTTGCGAATAAGGAAAAAGAGATTTTTTGTACTAGCGGGAATCGAACCCGCGTCTTTTCCAATCCGGGGAAGTGCTCTAAGCCACTAAGCTACAGCACAGGTCTTTCGACCATCCCAATCTCCTTATCACATTTGTCTTTACGACCAACGCCATCTATCGGAAGCATTTACATACATTAAACCGATATATTAAGTTTAATTTTACAATTAAAATTCATACTATTTGAGGGCGCGATTTTTTAAACATTTTTGATCTATATTATTTGGCATTTGACATACTCCGCCACTTTTTAAAGTACAAATTATTTGCGAATAAGGAAAAAGAGATTTTTTGTACTAGCGGGAATCGAACCCGCGTCTTTTCCAATCCGGGGAAGTGCTCTAAGCCACTGATCTATAGTACAGATCTTTCGACCATCCCAATCTCCTTATCACATTTGTCTTTACGACCAACGTAACGTCAACGTAACGTTTTAAACCAAATAGTGACGCAGCCATATGAATATTTTGGTCATATTTGATCTGAGACTGTATTCCAGGAGATGCAGGTTTAAATCTTGCTCGTGACTGTTATTTTTGATGTCACATTTTCACACTTTGTGTTAATTTATATGGCTAAGCATGTCAAATGCTATAAAAATAATATATTTTTTTTTTAATATTCTGACAATTTATGAAGCCTAGCGATAAAACCTATTTTATGTAATTTTTAGAAAATAAATCCCCTTTGGTGTGTTTAGATTTCCGACAGATCCACTCAAGTAACTAAATCTATGAAATTTCTTTTACTTCAAGCCTCTGCAACATTCAATCTGTTTCAAATCTTATCTGTAATGCCGTGTATAATGTATCTATACATTACCATCAGTAACAAGATATTTCGCAATTCTATAGCCCTTGTTCTATTCTTACCGTAGGTGTGTATAGTACACCTATTCTGGGGCCTATAAAATGGATCCATTCACACGATTAGCGTCAATTTTGTATTCAATTGACCAGATTTATGTACGCGTAGCACTGCAGTAGCTCGCTCGATCGCTAGGGTATCCATGAAAATGTAAGGTTTAAATTTAAAAAATTAAGATACTTAAAAAGTCAGCTATAGATATACATACATATATAATATTATTGAGTGCATTACCTGACATATTATGGAAGCACTTATAATTCAAAAAATCCATCCATCCATCAGCCTTTCGACGTCCACTGCTGGACATAGGTCTCCCCAAATTGGGGGTATAATACCGTAATCGCCACGCTTGGCAGGCGGGTTGGCGATCGCAATGGATGTTGTTAATACTCGAGGGAGTGCTGCTGCCCACTCCCCCCGGTATTCCCTCAGTCGGCTCTTACGACTCCCATGGGTGGAGAGGGGAGGGACAATTCTAAAGCCGACCCCACACGGCGGATTCAAAAAAATTCAAATAATATATATTATTAAAAAAATAATAATGTCATTAAGTTTTCTTAAATTTTCTAATGTTCCACTCAACTTTCTTATTTTTTTTTCTTTCATAAAAACCTTGTTCTGTCAATAATAAACACAACAAAAAATAATTAGCGAAATTGTTCCATCCGTTCACGCGTGATGCGATGACCAAGGGAAATAGAGATTCATTTTTATTTATATAGGTTTTTAAGCATATGACATGCTAAGCCATAAACATGAATTTATTTGGCCTTTGGGTTCATTTACAAATATTTGAATACGTTTTATGTTTATCGGTACTGAAACTGTCCTAAAAATTGGCAAAAACACTGTAATAATCATCGTCTAAAGTAGTCAAACATGATACGCAACAAATAGATTATTACGCCTACACATAATACACATACCTATTAGTGTTGTCGCAACTTCTTAGTTCCTTCTCTAAGAAAAAAAAAAGTAAAGAAGAAAAGTGAAGATTGCTAAGACCGAAGATTTTGAGTTTGATCCCCAATCTGAGATCGAGACGATACCTGTTAAACCTCATAAGATAGTGTGTTGTTTTATAAGCAAACAATAGATTATTACGCCTACACATAATACACATATACCTATTAGTTTGTTTCACATTCTTAGTTCCTTCTCTGAGAAAAGAAAGTAAAAAAGAAAAGTGAAGACTGCCGAGTCAGAAGATTTTGAGTTTGATCCTCAATCTGAGATCGAATCGATACCTGTTAAACCTCATAAGATAGTGTGTTGTTTTATAAGCAAACAATAGATTATTACGCCTAAACATAATACACATAGACCTATTAGTTGGTTGCACATTCTTAGTTCCTTCTCTGTGAAAAGAAAGTAAAAAAGAAAAGTGAAGATTGCTGAGTCAGAACATTTTGGGATTGATCCCCAATTTGAGATCGAAACGATACCTGTTAAACCTCATAAGATACTGTGGAATCATTGACTCCATCTTTTATTCTCAGGTTAGAGCCAGTGACGATAATGTGTTGTAGAAATATAACAGTTTTAATTATAGGTACCAATCGACATCGATTATGACATACATAATATGGAATTGATATTTTAGGCTATATCTCAGGTTCCCGATATAGAAGCGGGATAAAATGTACCACCACTAGTTTTTATGTCTAATAAAGAGCTATCAATTAAAATAGTTGCATCAAAATACCTATACACCTAATAGGTATGGCCTAATACAGTCATTTTTTCTCAAATATCTTACATGTAAAGACACAGAACTATTACAGCTATAAAATAGTTAAGATTATATGCTGCACTGTGCCAGCGTGGTGGACTATGATTTAAACCGAATAGTGATCTACAGCGGGAAATTGATTTCGAAAAAAAAAAAAATTTAAGACTCTTAGTGTTAAAATTGTATAAAATCTCTTCATTTCTCATTTGTTTAAAACAACATTATTTATTTTTATTTTAAAACTACGAGTAGCTGGTGCCCGTCAGCTTCGCCGCAGCCAAAGGCTAGTTTTTCGGTTATATCTCAGGTTCCCGATATAGTAGCGGGATAAAATAAATACCAGTGTTTAAGCCTAATGAAGGCCTTTTAAATAAAAAAAGTTTCTAGTAGCATAAACGGGTCTTTTTTCGCGTATAAAATAGGTGAAATTATTAACTACCTTTTACCCGACGTTTCAACTGCGTTGCAGCAGCCGTGGTCACGGGACAACTCTTGTCCCGTGACCACGGCCATAATTTCACCTATTTTATACGCGAAAAAAGACCCGTTTATGCTACTTTAAATATGTGTACAATTCGCGAATCTTTAAAAGTTACTAAATAAAGTTTCATTAAAATTCGTTCAGTAGTTTTTGCGTGATGCTCGAACGAACAAATAGATAAATAGACAATCACAACAAAATTCTAAAAAAAATTGTTTTTTGTTTAGACACACCTATATAGCCTATTACAGTATTTTTTTCTCAAATATCTTGAATGTACAGACACAGCTCTGTTACAGCTTTAAAATAGTTTAGATTACATATTATTGAGAATATTTCATTTGAAATTTATATAATAATTAGCTAACTCAGCCACGCGTTGCTGTGGCTTAGTTATTTTAGGCTATCCACATCCAATTTGGATAGAATTTGCGTAAAATCCTTTCTTAGTGTTCACATACAATATTAAAGAAACCCATATGTAAATTTTCACGGCCCCATGCGTTTGGGCTGTGCCTTGATATGTCAGTCAGCCAGTTGTTAACAAATTAAATCACAAAAAGTATATTCCATACATGTTGCGATGATAAATTTATTGTAATACAACCAATTATGTGCCATATCGATCATTCGGTTTATTCATAAAAATGCGTATCAAAACAACATTACCTAACACTTAAATCAGTCAATTTGAGAGAGCTGGAAGAAAAAATTACATTTGGCGGAGCTCCAAACTACTAAATAACATCATTGCTGGCTGTCTGGGTGTAACTCATTGAAGTTTTTCCTTGTATTCTTGTGATGAGAATTGTATATAATTAATTATAATGTAGGCAGAAAATTTGAGCGCCAATCAGGCTACGTAAAAGACAGAATGGTAAGAAGATTCTACTGAGTCAGAATTTTCTTAAGTTTTCACAATACAAAGACATTGGGGGCATTACAAGTGAAGTGGACAGTGAAAAAAATTAGGTTCTGAAATTTATTTATATTCAAGATATAATACTTTCTGATATTTACGCGAATGTTACACATTTTGAAATAAAACTACGTTTACGGAATCTATCGCGTTTACTTGATTTTACTACTATCCCGACGTTTCGAATACTTTATAGCATTCATGATCACGGGTGGACTTAGATGATAGACGTCCAAGGCTGATATCAGCCATGATAGATTCCGTAAACGTAGTTTCATTTCAAAATATATTCGGGATAATTGTAGTTCTACTAGATAAGAAAGTGAACACACATTATGTATTTTCTTTTCTATAATGTTTATTTATTAAATTACGGACTTCTGAAGATTAATATGTATATAAAAGTAAAAATAATTATAAAAATTTTGGAAGTAGTTTTTTGAATTGACAAAAAAAATCGTTAAGAGTTTTGGAAGTAGATTCTTTTTTAAATGACTTAAACAAAAGCTTTGTGTTTTTTATATAAAATTTCCTGTCCTTGTGAAGAAAAGAAATCAATCTTAAAAGGATTAAATTAACTAAAGTTATTAATAAGTGTTATTTCATTCATCACATTTAATACAAAGAAACATCAGCCATATTGCACGCCTCATAAGCGAAGCGTTGAGGAGGGTGCTATTCTCGTTTTACACAGAACAACTGCTTTTTCAAACTTAAAATGTCTCTATTTGTCATATATTGCACTTGTAAAACAATATATACACACACATATCAAGAAAAAACACTATTTTTGACACAAGATATTTTTTATGACGTTTTTGTTATTTAAACTAGTTAAAAAATTGTTTAAAAAGTTATATCTTGGACGTCCGTTTATTGTAGGTAATGTATGTTAACACGATAACAACCGCAATACTTTACTAATCGAGTCTTTTTTTTCTTTTTAACTTGAGTACAACTACGAATAGAGCCCTATTACTTTTCACGGTATGATTCGATGTGGTTTAATTGTTATTAAATAAACAAAAAAAACTGAATATTTCCGCTCGACTCGATGGCACAGTGTTTTAGTATGATTACTTTACTCTATGGCACAGTGCTACACTAAAACCAGCGCTATAGCCTATATACCTTATTTCGTAGAACTACTTCTATTGACCAATATACTGTACAACAACGAACTGTAGAACAAGTACTTCTAAAAATTAGCACTAGATGGTATATAAGACATGAGAAACACATTAGCATTTTTTGAAATTAGCGCTATCTTTGATTTATTGAAAACTACTTTGTAAGGCCAATACATTATTAGTTACTTATCAAATAATCAATTTTATTGCGAAAAATGAAGATTATGAGGCGTGCACTTTTGGATTATCCAAAGTATTTTTTATATCTTTTTGTTTCGAATTATAGCTCTAAGTATATTATACAATAGAAGTTTCATAACGGGATAATTATTTCAGGAGATAGGTCAATTTAGGCCGGCGCTCATTGGGGTGCTAATTTGTCCGGTTTACCTCCTAGTGGTGCACCCCGGGCAACGTCGGCAGTCGCCGGCGGCTAAAATTCCGGACAGGACGGGTCTCCGCGTGTCCCTCTGACTGAGCAGAGGGCACAGCGGATAGACCAGGCGTCGGAGTCGGTGGGGCCAGACTGGCTCACCGGGCTCTGGAGAGGGGGGACAGTGGGGCCACAGCGGCCCCCTCCATCCCAAATCGTAAACCTGAGCGCGTGTCTGTGGTTACGTCTCGCGGGCATACAGGAACGAGGGTCTTGGCTTAATCGCCCGGACCGCGAGGAAGACAACCCCTATAAAAAATTACCCCGAATCTCAAGCTCTGGCGCGCGGCGAGGAGATGCATGGCTGATGGGTAGTTCAGTCTCGAGCGCGGCCCCAGCCAGGGTACCTGCGGACCCCCTGTGTTGGGTTAAAAATGTACGCTTACCCGGGTAATGGGAGCTCTGCCCGGGCGGACCTCTTTTCTCCCACACTCGTGGGAATCATATGGATTTGTTAAATTTAAAATCAACCACTTCGACGGAGTCGGGTAATTCACCTGACGCCTCAGCTGTAAGGGGTCCGGCTGCAAAAGTGGCCCCTACTAGTGCAGCTGCGCGTAAAACGCGCGGCGCCAAAAAGTCCCGCAAGGGCAAGAAGAAGACGACGGAGGGAGCGTCCCAGTCGTCAAGGGACGGCTCGATAACGAGCAGCTCGGCCGGCACTTCAGCCGCCGAGATGTCCGCCGCTGAAGAGGGTGGCCCGACTGAGGCTCCTGAGATTCAGCCATCGCGGTCGGCAGAGGTGGTGTCGGAGTCGCGGTTCTGGCGCAAGCGCACCCTATCTCAGGGGGGCGCTGCCTCAGACTCCGACCTGAGCTCGGCTGAGATGCCTCCCCCAAAAATACCCGCAGCGGTTAGGGGTCGAGGCATCAGCCGACCCGGGACACCGATCCCGCGTGCCGCCTCAGCGGCTGAGACGCGATGCTTGAAGAGGGTTGAGACGGTGCAACACTCAGAGGAGCGCTTGGCGCTCCTGTCTGAGAAGCTCCGTCTCCCTATCGACAGCGGCGGGCCGCCCACTGCGGCAAAATTCGCAGAAAGAGCCGCGGACAGCGTGGCCATAATCACGACGGTGGCCATGGGCTCGAAGAACCTAAAAGGTAGCTTCGTCCGGGGCCTCAAAATCGCCGCCACGGAACTGTCCGACGTGGTGGAGCGGCTTGTGTCGGAGGTGGCCGACCTCGGTGCAAGAAACCAGCGCCTGGAGGCAACGGTCGAGGAGCTGCACCGGGGCATGGGCAATATGAGGGTCGAGCTTGGGCTCCCTGAGGCCACCCCAAGTGCATCGGCTTCCGTGGTGTGGGTCGAGCCTGCTCTCCCCGCGACCGCCTCGCCGCAGCAGCCGCGCCTCCGCTCCACCTCGGCGACCGCCTCGGCTCCGTCTGCCGCTCAGTCGAGCCCTGTCACTGGGCTCGACGACAGAATGCTGCGCGCGGTTATCGACCGCATGGATGCGGTCTTTGGCCCGCGGTTTGAGGCCCTAGCCGCAAGATTGCCGCCGGAGCCCCGACTTCGGCCGCCGCTTGCGGCTGATGAAAGAAGTGCCGCATCGTCCTCGGCACCGACACCTCTGCCGTGCCAGGGAGGGCATGTTTCTTTTGCCGCGACGGCGGCCAAACCACCGGCGGCCAAACCACCGGCGGCAAATCCTTCGCCGGCTCCTTTAGACCAAGGAAAGGGCCAAAAAACAAAGACGAGGAAAAAGGACAAGGCGGGACAAGCCCCGAGGGGTCAGCCCCGAGAGGAGTTCCCGCCTCTGCCAAGCGCCGCTGCGCCTCCGCGTCCTGCTGCGCCGAGACAAACGGTCGCACCCTCACGGGCTGCGGCGGTCGCACCCCGAGCTCCTGCCCCCGCCCCTGCCACTGCTACGTCCTCAGACGGGGACTGGCAGGTGGTTGGGCCCCGGCGATCCCGGGCCAAGGGTCGCGGCGCTGCCTCGGAGCGTGAGGCGGCGCCTGTATCTCAAAGGGGAGAGGCCCCGAAGGCACCGCAAAACAAGCGGAAGAGGTCGCGCAAGCTAAAAGTGCCGAAGGCAGCAGCGGTGGTCATCACCCTGCTGCCCGAGGCCAAGGAAAAGGGCCTGACTTATGAGGCCGTCTTAAAACGTGCCCGGCGGGAAATAAACGTCTCCGACCTCGGGGACGTTTCCGCTCGCTCCCGCCAAGCCCGGACAGGTGCTCGAATTTTCGAGTACCTGGGGCCAGAGGGCACCAAGACGGCCGACGCAATGGCCGCGAGGCTGCTGGGCCTGTTCCCAGAGGAGAGTGGTGTCCGGGTCGCCAGACCCGTGAAGTGCGCCGAACTGCGCATTTCCGGGCTGGACGATTCCGTGACGGCGAAAGAGATCCGGGAGGAATCGTCTCGAAAACCGGGTCTCCCAGCAGCGCCGTCCGGGTGGGCACCATTCGCCCAGGTCCAGGTGGTGTGGGTGCCGTCTGGGTCTCGTGCCCTGTCGCGGCGGCCAAGGATTTGGTCGCCGCTGGTAGACTTCTGGTGGGCTGGAGCGCCGCGCGGGTAATCGCGCTGGAGCCCCGGCCTGCCAGGTGCTATAAGTGCATGGCGGTCGGTCACACCCGGCCGCTGTGCACTAACTGCTTCGACTGCAGCGGGCTCTGTTTCCGCTGCGGTCAGGTAGGGCACCAGGCGGCTGCCTGTTCTGCCACCCCACACTGCCCCGCGTGCGCGGCGGGCAATCGCCCCGCCAACCACTGTATGGGGCGGGTGGGGTGCAGGCCTCCGGCCAAGTCAGGCCCTAAGAGGGGGGTGGGCAGCCAATCGGCCCCGGCTGCCCAACCCGGCGCGGCTGGACCGCCGCAGCGCATGGAGGAGGATATCGAGGTCCAATAACGGATCACGACGCTATCCTCCTACAAGGGAATTTCGGCCGTTCCGCCAGGGCACAGGACCTCTTCCTGCAATCCATGGCGGAGCGGTCGATCGGTGTTGCCGTAGCCGCGGAGCCCTACATAGTCCCGGATCGCCCCAATTGGGCGGGTAGCGGGGATGGCTCCGTGGCGGTCGTCGGTTCGGCGGCGCCGCATTCCCCGCCCTTGTCACTCAAAGACCAGGGCACGGGATATGTGGCGGCTGAATGGGGAGGGGTCACGCTGTATGGCGTGTACTTCTCCCCTAGTCGTAGTCTGGCGGCTTTCGAGGTCCTCCTGCACAATCTGGAGACCTCGATACGGCGTATAGCACCGAGCCCTGTGCTCGTGCTGGGGGACTTCAACGCCAAATCTACGGCGTGGGGGTCCCCCGGGACGGACGCCCGAGGTGCGGTGGTCGAAGAGTGGGCGGCAGCGGTGGACCTCGTGTTGCTAAACCGAGGGTCCGCCCTAACGTGCGTGCGGCGTGGGGGCGGGTCGATAGTGGACCTTTCGTTCGCTAGCCCTGGTGTCGCCGCACGCGTAAGGAGCTGGCGAGTCCTGGAGGAGGTCGAGACCCTATCTGACCACAGATACATTCAGATAGAGGTCTCCCGGACCCTTCAGGGCGCCAGCAGGGGTCACGCGGCGGACAGAGCTCCCGCTTTTCCGCGATGGGCTGTGGGTAGGCTCGACCGGGACCTGCTAGTGTAGGCGGCCATTTTTCAATCTTGGCTGCCTCCCCCCCTGATGGAAGACGTGGGCGCCGAGGCTGGCCGCATTCGCGGCATGCTTACGCAGATCTGCGATGCGGCCATGCCCCGCGTGCGGCGCCCGCCTCGACGGAAAGGGGTCTACTGGTGGTCCCCGGAGCTGGCGGACCTCCGTGCGGCCTGTATTCGTGCCCGGAGGTCCCACACCCGCAGCCGACGTCGCCGAATCCGCGACAGCGGGAGGGCCAGCTGTATGCGGCGTACAGCAGTGCGCGCGCCGCGTTAAAGCTGGCCATCTGTCGCGCCAAAGACGCAAAAAGGCAGGAGATGCTGGAGGGTCTCGAGCGTGACCCCTGGGGACGCCCGTACCGCGCGGCGCTTAACAAGCTCCGCGCCCAGGGCCCCCCCCTTACGGAGACCCTCCAGCCGGGCTTCCTCTCTGAGGTGGTCGAGGGACTTTTCCCCTCACGGGCGGTGCACACGCCCCCGGTCATGGCTCCGCCAGATGGTGACCGGGAAGCCGACGACGGGGAGGTACCGCCCGTGACGACGACGGAAATGGGGGCGGCGGCTGCGCGTATGCGGAGAGGCGCCGCCCCCGGGCCGGACGGGGTTCCCGCCCGAGTGCTGGCCCTGGTCCTCGACCACCTTGAGCCCCACCTCGGGGAGCTGTTCGGCGCTTGCCTGGTGTCCGGACGGTTCCCTGACTGCTGGAAGGAGGGGAAGCTCGTGCTCCTGCCGAAGCCGGGACGGCCTCCGAATACGGTCTCGGCCTTCAGGCCCATCGTGTTGCTGGACGAGGCGGGCAAACTTCTCGAGCGGGTAGTCGCTGCCCGCATCGTCCGGCACCTAGGAGCGGTCGGTCCCGACCTGTCCGACGCCCTGTTTGGATATCGGGCGGGTCGGTCTACGGTCGGCGCCATTCTGCGCCTGAAGGCCGCGGCTGCGGAGGCCGTCGCCTCGAGGGATGTGTTGTTGGCGGTGTCGCTCGACGTCGCCAACGCCTTCAATAGTCTGCCATTCGGCTGCATCAAGGAGGCACTCCGGTACCATGGAGTGCCCCTCTACCTAAGGCGGCTAGTGGCAGACTACCTGGACGGCCGCAGCGTCCTCTTCGTGGACCGGGAAGGGGACGTTGTAAGGAGGGCTATGTCGTGCGGCGTCCCGCAGGGTTCGGTTCTTGGGCCGCTCCTGTGGGACATCGGCTACGACTGGGTCCTCCGTGGCCGGCTCCCCCCCGGGCTGGGCGTAATTTGCTACGCAGACGATACGCTCGTCACAGCCCGGGGCAGGACCCTCGAGAAGGCGGCAACGCTGGCCACCTCAGGTACCGCGGAGGTGGTCAGGCGGATCGAGGCGCTGGGGCTTAGGGTGGCCCTTGAAAAGTCGGAGGCCCTACTCTTCCATGGGCGCCGACGGGGCCCGCCCGCCAGCGCCTCGATAACGGTCAACGGTGTGGGCTTCCCAATCCAGGCCCACATCAAATATCTGGGCCTGGTATTGGATGGACGGTGGCACTTTGACGAGCACTTCCGCCGTCTTGCGCCAAGGCTCGTCAACACGGCGTCCGCCCTCGGGCGACTTATGCCGAATTTGGGCGGACCGAGTCTTGCGTGTCGACGACTCTACGCGGGGGTAGTGCGGTCAATGGCACTGTACGGCGCGCCCGTGTGGGCGGAGTCCCTGGCCGCTCGCAATAGGGCCCTTCTGTGGCGTCCACAGAGGGTCGTAGCGGTCAGGGCAATACGCGGGTACCGCACGGTCTCGACCGATGCAGCCTGCGCGTTGGCCGGAACCCCCCCGTGGGATCTGGAGGCGGAGGTGCTCGCCGACGTCTATCGGCGGGCGTCGACGGCGCGGCCGGGGGGCAGCCGCCCCTCGCCGAGCGCAATGTCATCGTGGCGGGAAGATGCCCGCCGCGCCACCGTCCTAAAGTGGAAGTCTCGGCTGGAGACGCCCCGAGCCGGTCTCTGGACCGTGGGGGCGCTCCGGCCGATCTTGGAAGAATGGGCAGGGCGGCAGCACGGGGTCCTCACCTTCCGGTTGGTGCAGGTTTTGTCGGGGCATGGTTGCTTCGGCAAATACCTGCACACGATCGCAAGGAGGGAGACGACCCCAGGCTGTCACCACTGCGACTGCGACGAGGACTCGGCGCAGCACACGCTCGAGTCGTGTCCGGCCTGGGATGTGCAGCGCCGGGAACTCGTTGCAGTCATAGGCGTGGACCTGTCGCTGCCGGCCGTTGCGCGAGCGATGGTTGGCAGTGACAGGGCCTGGACCGCGGTCGCCACCTTCTGCGAGGCTGTCATCTCGCGGAAGGAGGTGGCGGAGAGGGCCCGTGAGGAATCCTCCTTCGCGGACCCGATTCGCCGCCGGCGCGAGGGGTGGCGTGCGCGCGCTTACTTGCGCCTGATGCCGCCCTAGCCGAGGCTGCGGACGGTGGGGTCGGGGAGTACCCTGCCGTCCGCGGAAGCCTACCGCGAAGGTGCGACGCCCAAGTGCGCGAGGCGTCGCTCAAGAGAGGGTGCCCGTAGGGGCTGCCGCCTGCGGATCGCGGTCGTAACGACGCGGTACCCGTGATCCGCCGTAGCAAGGGCGGGTGGAGGCGCACGGTGGGTTTTTAGTGGGTGAGAGCCCCATTCACCCCGTTGTCTCCCCGGGCAGCGGGGTGTGCGGTAGGACATTTTTGCCAACCTAAAATAAAAAACAAATAAAAAAAAAAAAGGCCGGCGCTCATTTGACGGAATGGCGCGGTAAAGGATTTTTGTAAGAGTAAATTAATTTGAATCTTATTATAATACAATTAGCACACAAATTTCGTTGATATCGTTACAAGCAGACCGAGCATACTGCGGGATTCCGCGGTATACCGCGGGATGCCACAGCATGCCGAATCGTCTCTTGGCGTTCCGTTGATATTTTGCCGTGCCATCCCGCGCCATGCCGTCAAGTGAGCGCCAGCCTTTAATGTACACACATATCAGGTATGATGTTACACGCTTGTTTATGTCAGCTGGTTTACGCGTAAAAATACGTTTTAGTTAAACTGCTGTAATAATAAAAACTCGTCTGAGATAGCTATTTTTACATTGAGATAATAAATTTACCATTGAATTAGGAGAATTTATATTCTGAAGACCACGCGGATAGAAGTGCGGGGGAAATCTAATAACAATTTTACCTACTTTGTTATTTGTACTAGTTTCGGAAAAGTGAGCTCTCAAGATTTTACTGAGATGGTCATCTAAAAACAATACATGTGTTACTTTTAAATAACTTTTAATTAAACATGCGTAACAACACTACATATTTTAACGTGATGAAATCCGTAATCAACACTAGAATTATTTTCATTGCTCATTCAAACTACGAAGACAAGACACTATAACTAAAAAATTATACAAACACAACATAACACAAAATTAACACGTAACTATATAATTTATCTTACGTAAGTACACTGACACAAAACTTAGTGATGGGACTATAGTATTAAGTTTATGAATTAACTAAATTATAGTACAAAATATAATTTGTGGATAAGGAAAAACAGTATTTTAGTACGAGCGGGAATCGAACCTGCGTCCCTTCCTATCCGGGGAAGTGCTCTAATCCTCTAGTACTGAAATACGATTTTTCCTTATTCACAAATTATAATTTGTACTTTAAGAGTAGCTGAGGGGCATGTCAAGTGCAATAATATATATCAAAATGTTTAACCAAATTAAGCTTATAAGAATATAATGTAAATTACATATTTCGAGTAGGTACGTTTTACAATAACGACAATTGCTTGTAATAACACAGAAGGTATGTTATTTCATTAGTGAAATTATTGAGATATATACCAACGACCCACCCGGCTTCGCACGGATGCAGTATACTTGAGATCTATAATTCTCTAGGATTTTGAAGATCTACAACCCCTCAGTACATTATTTTGATGTACATATTTTTCTTTAAGCCATAAAAAGAGATTGTTCGCGACTTAAATAGAAAACGGCGAATTGCTCTTCTTGTAAAGAGTTCAATTAAGGTGAATTTGACACACAAAACATTCACAGGAATAAAACAAAAATAGTATATAAAAGACAGAGAAACGCGTTGCGTCGTTTAGAAAAAGTAAACGGGATAAACAGACAAACAGACAGCAGTTTTGCTTTCTACTATAGATATAAAATGCTATGTCAATCTATCAAGTCAGTGTTTATAGTAGCCAAATTTTCTCCCATATCGCTGGGACGTGCATTAAAAAAGACATAATATGTTTTACGATGTAATACCACAATTATTTATTTATTTATTTATGGAAATTAATGCAACATTACAGAGTAAACCAATTCGTTATACATAATAGATATAATTACAATTGAAAATAAAACAAAAAGACATAATATAAACAGTAAATTATTTAAATTACCTTCTATCCATCACCTCACAATAACCCAGACATGCTCGACTTATATCAATCCATCTTGCAGCAAACACAATAGGATACTGCTTTGAATTTGTTTCGAAATTGATAAGTATCGAAATGAGGGAGGTATCGATACCTACTTAGTACCGGTAACAACGATATCGCATGAGTATAATTATCAGAACTGCACTATCGATATGAGTAGTTGGCAAAAAGATTCATAACGCTTATTTTTGGAAGATTGAGGTCATTGTTATGAAGTAATTATGCACCCGAAATACTTCTGAGACCGTCTCAAGAAAAAATCTTTGTCACCCTACAAACATTTTAGAACATTTGTTTGGGGGTACCCAATGAAGAAACATAGAGGGGTCATTCTTATGGCCCCAAACCTGTTGCTATGTGTTGTTATATTGCTATATTGTTTCGTATGATTTGTCCGCAGTATCTCCTCTTACGTGCTTTATATTAATTAGCAATGTTCGTATGGAAGTTGTGAGTTTCAAAATTTGTAAACCATTTTTAACTACTTCCTGTAGGCTTACATGTATATTTGCAGGCATATTTATTACACAAGAGGAGGGAAATTGGCCTTTATAAAATACTTTATATTAGCTCACTGTATCTATATATAATCTATCTAATATCTTTAAACGAGCAATTCTTGTATACTCGTATATAATTATATGTATATACATATATAATCTGAATCTCGGAAACGGCACCAACGATTTTTATGAAATTTAGTAGGGGGTTTTGGGGAGGTTTCATTTTTAGAAAACGTCATTTTATCCGTGTTTTCAGGCAATAAAAAAAACACGATTTACCAAAAAAAAATACCGAGCAAAGCTCGGGTATGCCGTGTGGGGCCGGTTTTAGAATTGTCCCACCCCTCTCCACCCATGGGAGTCGTAAGAGCCGACTGAGGGAATACCAGGGGAGTGGGCAGCAGCACTCCTTCGAGTATTAACAACATCCACTGCGATCGCCAACCCGCCTGCCAAGCGTGGCGATTACGGCACTATCCCCCATTCTTGGGGAGGCCTATGTCCTGCAGTGGACTTTAAAAGGCTGATGGATGGATGGATGGAAAGCTCGGTCATCCAGGTAGATACTATCTATTTAATGGAATCGTGATTTGACGTTTAGTACAATTTAAATAAGTTTAAGAAAGTACAAACTATTTTGGAATGCAAATAGTATGAATTTTAATTGCAAAATTAAACTTACTATATTGGATTAATGCATGTAAATGCATTCCGGGCGTTGGTCGTAAAGACAAATGTGATGAGGAGATTGGGATGACCGAATAGGTCAGTACGATAGCTCAGTGGCTTAGAGCACTTCCCCGGATTGGAAAAGAGGCGGGTTCAATTCCCGCTCGTACTAAAAATCTCTTTTTCCTTATTCACAAATATGTAGTTTGTACTTTAAAAAGTAGCGGAGCATGTCAAATGCTAAAAAAATATAGATCAAAAATAAGTTTAAGAAAGCTGTAAAAGTCAGTCAATCTCGGATTATTTGGAAGATAAAACAAAATGGCCTTGAACTGCTCCTCATTTTAAAATACTGTTTTAAATAACCACATGCCCCATTTTATTTTATTATACTATGTTTTTTTTACAATATTGTATGTTCTTGGTTCATTAATTAAGTATAAAGAAAAAATTAAAGATTTAAAAAAGTGGATCATGAGTTTTTTGCCGGGTTCTTCTCATGAAAAGCTATCTACGGAATCCGGCCGCTTGTGGTGATTGCTATCGCGACATTGCGGATGCACTTGCCTCAAGCGCTCATGTTAGTTACTAGTAACTTTAACGATTTTAAATGCTAGGTATATAGCCTATGAAATAAAGATATATATTTTTTTTTTGCATGTACTGGCAGACGAGCCATGGCCCATCGGATGATAAATGGTAACCGTCGCTCATGGACTCAACTATACCGAAAGTATTGTCAAGCCGCTGCTCACCATTTCATTTCACCGATATGAAATGAAAGAATAAACGGCTATCTCCTGCTACAGCCAAAACGCAACTATGTGCTTCATGGCCGGTCACACGGGAGATGGTGGTACCAACCAGCTCGGGCCCGATACCAAGTGAGTACTTCCACTTGGTACCCAGCCCTACCACCAGTCATGCAATGGATGATAATTGCTTACTTCCCTTAGCCGCTCATACGACACCCGTGGGAAAGAATGGGGTGGTGACACTTGTATTCTTAGTCCATCACCACACGGACAAAATTATATTTTTGAACTTGAATTTGAATTTGAGTGCCGACCAGTGTTGACGGCTGCAGGTTGGCTTTGTCGACAGCAAAATGCCACTCGTGTGTATGAGGTCTAATTGTAACGCTGCTCATGGCAAAATAAACTCACCATGTGCCGTCTCTCTGCCTTTATTGGCGGGCCACTGGAACCATGATACATTCCTTCAGTGGTAGAAGATAGTGGAACCGTTGTGTCCGATAACGAGTATTCCCACTTGGTACCCAATACTACCACCATTATAAAGAATGTTCGATTTTGGTCTGAGTGTACTATAACGTGATAATGGTGCATTAACTAAATTCGCCATGACATAAAAACCTAAAAACAATACGGATTGACTTAATAAAGTAGAAACCTACAAATTATCGGTTATTAAAAACCTTGTATTGGAAAAATCCGGTTTATTTGCATAATAGAATTACCATTATCGTGCAAATGATCACGGGAAATTATATTGTCTTGTGAATCGCGTGGTAGTATTGATGACATCTTCTTTCTAAATCAAGGACCGAATAGTATAAGTATGTAATATTTTATTAAAAATAAACTTATTACGTTAAATGGTAATTTTACTAATCCCTGTATGGCGGGGCTTTACAAAGGTATGATTGAAGGACACTAACGAAATACAGATTCAGAACAACTATTTGTGGAAGAATTATCCTGTTTGAGAATCAAACCCTCAAAACTTAGCACAGGCGGTTAGTATCTAAGCCACTTCGCCATCTGTGCTATAAGATAAGTTATTCACAGTTCAGCCGAACTCGCCGCGACAACTCGTTGATTGTTTAGCTCCTAAGAAACTTAGTATGGGGCGATCCTAACATAGGAAGACATTTTTCAACAATACACGTATATAGCCGTTAAGAAGTAATATACATGGGTGAGCAAACAGGCATACCTGATGGTAAGCGGTTGCCATAGCCTGTAGAAGCTACCAATACCAGAGGTATTACTCGCTCGTCGCCATCTCCAACAAAAGGGATATATGATAGGGATGGAAGTGGATAGGAAGGATATTAAAGAGAGGATAGGTAGGATAATAAGGAGAGGATAGGAAGGATAATTAGGAGAGGATAGGGAGGGAACTTGTTATTGCATGTGGCGGCAGAGGAGCGACGGCCAGACGGCCAGATAGCAAGTGGTAGCTGGTCATAGACTAAGTCCAATACATAAGTATCATATTTGGATATCTATCTGATGCCAGCACGGTGAAGGTGCTTAACCTAGCGATTGTTTTAGTGACAAATCACAACTAGGCGACGACCTCCTCTATATTGATAAAGTAATTAAAATGTAACCAAATAGATTCTTTGCCATTCCATAAACATAACCATTTAATAGGTGACAAAAGCATTATGCGCTGCGTAAATACTATTAAATACAAAAGCGTAAACACACATAACAGTATGGCGTTGTGAACAATTAAAGTTCGTCGAACTTAAATTTTATTAGCATTTTAATACTGCACAGATGGCGGAGTGGTTTAGATACCAGTCCCGCACGAGTTTTGTGGGTTCGGTTCCCACACAGGACAACTCTTTGTGTGATCCACAAATAATTGTTCTGAGTCTGGGCGTACTTTGTGTCCGTGACACTGTATGTTTGTAATGTCTCCCGTGATAAAAGGATTATTCCTTAGTGCAGGGTATTGTCTTTAAAAAAATATTAAAAATAAAAAAAGTTTTAATGATCAGTACCAGTCATTCTCAAAGTGTACTACGTGATGCCCTAGAGCTACGCGGGGGCTTCGTGGGGGCTCTGCAAAAATACTGGTGATTAATAGAAAGATTACGGGGATACTTTATGTTCGCACTATTATCGAATGAGTTGTAAGTACATTTCATACCTACCATTATACAGATCATCTGTGGCGAGCTTGTTTTTAGGTTATATCTCAGGTTCCCGATATAGTAACGATATAAAATGTATACCAGTTTTTAAGTCTAATCAAGAACTGTAAATTTAAAACATGTTGCATCAAAATCCATCCATCCATCCATCCATCAACCTTTCACTGCTGGACATAGGCCTCCCCAAGAGAACGCCACAACGAGCGGTCCCGTCATGGGGGATAATGCCGTAATCGCCACGCTTGGCAGGCGGGTTGGCAATCGCAGTGGATGTTGTTAATACTCGAGGGAGTGCTGCTGCCCACTCCCCCGGTATCATGCATCAAAATCCGTTCAGTAATTTTTGCGTGATACGCGAACGAACAAACAGAGAAACAGATAAACAGACAAACAGATAAAAATCTAAAAAAATATGTTTTGTGTTTAGACACGTCTATATAACCTAATACAGTATTTTCTTCTCAAATATTTTAAATCTACGGACACAACTCTGTTACAACTTTATAATAGTATAGATTCAGTTTTCTAAAAGAGTTCCGTCAAAAAAAGGCCACTGCTCTTAAAATATCTATGTATATATAATGTGATGCTCCAGAATCTTTTGGATTTATCGTTCCCATATTTTTGGTTATTTATCCTTCGGCTATCCTTGAGACATTGAACCCTTGATAATAAAAACTAACAAGAGATTAAACACAAAGTGAAAAATGTGAAATCAAAAATAACAGTCACGAGCAGCATTTGAACCTGCATCTCCTGGATACCGTCCAGATGCTTTGCCAATTCAGCCATCGTGACCCTTGCTCCGGACTGCTAATTTCGATAACACATTCATACTTAACGTCTTTGGGTGACGCCTACACCATCTGTCGGAAGTATTTTCATACATTATACCAACCAGGTAAACTTAATTTTACAATTAAGGTTTTACCTAATAATGACGCAAACCCTATAAATATTTAGATATTTTTATATGTATATATTTTTAGCATTTGACATGCTTATGCATACATTAAACACAAAGTGAAAAATGTGAAATCGAAAATAACAGTCACGAGCAGGATTTGAACCTGCATCTCCTAGATACATATGTCTGTTAAAAATCAAAATTTGGAAAATCCAAAACTGCACGCCTCATAATCTTCCATTTTTCACAATAAAATTGATTATTTGATAAGTAACTAATAATGTATTGATCTTACTAAGTAGTTTTCAATAAATCACATAGATAGCGCTAATTTCAAAAAGTACTAATTGGGTTTCATGTCTTATACGCCATCTACCGCTAATTTTATATATTTTAATATTGGTCTACCTCTCAGTTCCAGGCCGCACGCACGCCAAGGCCCGCTTAAAATTTTGTTAGAAGTCAATGTCTTTTTAAATTTTATTAGTCTGTATTCTAGGTTATAGTTAAAATTACTCAAGCCAATATAAACTGTATCGTTGTAAAAACAAGTTGTAAAATCCCTGGCGCCCGGCCGTCAAAATGAACCGAAACGTCATTACGTCAATATTGACATTTCAGTGTCGTAAAAATTGTGGAATGTAAAATATGTTTTTTTCGTGTTTTATAACGTTGGTGTGTTATTTACGTGTGTTTAGTGTTTTTAATTATTGTTATGGATAAAATAGTTATTATACTTGACAAATATCATCAGTTCTTCAAGCAAAGGTAAGAACTTTCTTTTAACAAAAAACAATGTACCTGCCGGGCGCACGGTGTTCTGTTGACGATAGTAAAACCACCGGTGGCTATGCGTACGAAAAAAGGTAGTTCTCATGAAAGGCGCTGGTTTTAGTGTCGCGTCGAGCGTAAATATTCAGTATTTTTTTGTTTATTTAATAACAATTAAACCACATCGAATCAGACCATGAAAAGTAATAGGGCTCTATTCCTCATAATAATTCGTAAACGGAAAAAAAAAGACTCAATTAGTAAAGAATTTTGGTCGTTATCGTGTTAACATACATTACCTACAACTCACGGACGTCCAAGCCAGATTTTTTACAAACAGTATTTTAACTAGTTTAAATAACAAAAATGGCATCAAAAATATCATGAGTGTTAAAAATAGTGTTTGTTCTTTATATGTGTGTATCGATATTATTTTACAAGTGCAATATGTGATAAATAGAGACATTTTAAGTTTGAAAAATCAGTTGTTCCGTGTAAAACGTGAGTAGGAGCCTACTCAACGCTTCGCTTATGAGGCGTGCAAAACAAATGTGTTGTGTTTAGAGACCCCTAATAGCCTAATAGTACATTATTTTTTCTCAAAAATATATTAAATAGTCAGACTCCTCTGTTACAGTTTTGAATAGATAGGATATAAAATAAAAAATCATAAAAGATGATTTCGCAGACCACTATTTTTGTTTTTCATTTACTGACATGACATACTCGTATTATTCGATAAAATTAGGTAATCACTTCCCACAACGATAGCTCTTTTATCCTTTATCCCTATTGCACAAAAGGCTTACAAATATTAGAAAAATAATATTATAAACAACAGAAAACTACTATAAAAATCTATTAGGTAATTTTTTTTCCAAAATCATCTAAGTACTTAAGTAATTTTGCTACAGAGAAAAAGTCTATTTTCATAATCTCTTACTCATCATCTCTTACTTAAGTAATTTGTCTCAAGTTAGAGAATAATTATTGTTGTGCTCTGATTGATCGATCAAACAATTTTTTTGTTACAGACAATTGTCGATATTAAATGTTTAATAAAATAAAATAAACTACTATGCATCTAGTAGAATGAATCATTTTATGTGTCTTATATATATATATATATATGCTAAATATACCAACTTAATATACAGGATTACCTAAATCAGGCATAAATCAGATTTTGACCTAAATTGAAAATTATAATTATTAAAAAAATGCGTTTTAGTAATACCGGAAATTAAAAAGTTTTACTTACATATTTGACGATTAAAATAATATCATTAATAATTGATTTCCATTTCCCGCTAATCTTTAGAAAAATAAAACATCTTTGAAGATACATTCAGTAAATATAAATAACATTTCCGCAGCATTAAAAACGTTATTAATATAATACACATACGCTTAACAACATCAATTATCCTATAAAATACAATTTCTTAGATCTTTCCAATACTTACACACATCAAAATGTCAGTCGGCACAGGAAATAACACATTTAGCACATATTACTGTAATAGAATCACTGATTCCACACTTATACAATTATTAAAGTCACTAGCATTTACGAAAAAACTTTCGCGCGGGAAACTTTGTGAGGGTCGATATAAAGCATCCGTACTCAACGCCACACAGGCAACGACTGGCAAAATGTACTGCTTCGGCGAATTTTCACACCCACGGAATTTTCATCTAGTTCACGCGCCCAGGGCGGAAAAGTCGTTTGAATTATGAATGTTGGAAGTCTATCTGGGGTTCAAAGGGTGAGAACTAATCAGACATGAAGATAAAGTGTGTGTTTTATGATTTATGAATAAAATGTTTGTACATTGTGTTATCATGAAGTTATATTTTTAGAACTTTCTGGCTCTCGTTATTATTTAATAATGTTTCAAGTAAATCTATTGTGTCATGTAGTAGATAATAAAAAATAATTTATCATAATCTATTTATGATCTTTAAAAAAATTCTTAAAATATTTCTTGTTGTTTAGGATGAAAAAAAGGCTGTACTCGTGTTATTGTAAAACATTCCAGGCGTCCTTTCTATGCCAAAAACAACTACGTCATCGTTCATTTCGGTGGCAAATAATAATAGGTATTTCGATTTCAATTTGGTATAATGATACTTTTTGATTTTTTTGAGTTTTCGAATAGTTTATTGTAAATTTGTATGTAGCAGAAAAGAATGAAAATAGAATAAATGAAGTCGAAATGGTGCAAAGAAGTATGTGTATCGTGACGGATGGCACCTGTTTCTTAGGCAGGATTAGGATACTCCTGACCTGACCTTTTTCAGGAACGTCAACTCAGAGAACGTTCGACGAGGACTTCTCCCTTTTCAACGGCACCATTGACTCTCGTCATGTATATTTCTTTTATTAATATACTATCATTCCTTTTGTCTACATACATCTTAATATTTCTTTCTTAGTCTTCTTTCAGACTACAGTATTTTCTTACACATTCTTCTTCATTGCACTTTTTACTGTGTCTTTCAATATTTTTTGACGTGATAACGTCTTATAAATCGATGAACGCCGGCAGCACGCACGAAAAAGTCTCACGTTGGTGACCGATGCATTGTTTGATGTTCGCGCCAACAAGAGAACCGCGGGCTGAAGAGCATCTGTGGGAGGGAGGCGGCCGGCCACGCTCACCGAGCACCAACCGATATCACATTCTTCGCCCGAACGCATCCCGGATAACACGCGTATCTCAATTATTGTATAGCAGCACGTGCGCTCGTACCTTTTTATATGTACCATTCGATTTCTATCAGTATTGCATTTTGTGAAACTCTCAGAAAACATATATGACGTTATCACGTAAAATTATCGTCTGTAAACCGACTTTACAGACAACCATATAGTTTTTTTTTAAAGACATAGCCCTGCTCTGTTGAATAACGCCTGATGATAGGGGACAAGCATACAACTGACGAACACAAAGAAAGAAAATTGGTATATAAACCACTCTGCCATCACACTACACATATTTTTAACGCACCATCTCCACTCGAATTATTCTACTTTCATTCTTTTTCTGCCATACCTAACTTTTACTTTAATATATTAATATTTTGGCGGGAACATGAAAGAATCATATCGACGCTCCACATTATTTTCCATAAGTTGTATTATTTCAAGTATTAATATATAAAAGTGGTGGCATTTACTAATTAACTATTTGTGTGTATGCATAGGTGTTGATAAGTTTTTCGTGTTCATCAAACTCTATATAAGCTTCCAGTAATGTCACCATCGCTTCACTGAGGCATGGCTTATTTTATAAGATTTAATTACGATTAAAATTTACTAAACTGACTGCTAGGACAAGCAAGGCAAAAATTAATTAATTATTGTTACTGTTTCTTGTGACTCATCAACCGATAACGAAAGTCATCAGCGTAGAGAAAACAATTTATTGGATTTTAAGACAGAATTTCGATGGGTCACCATAACTTTCCGCCAATAAGTCTATATTTAATTAATTCATCAATTCAATTAATATTATTACATTACCAGCTAGGTGTATTTTTAAATATGTCCAGGCATTATAAATAAAGCCTAATTATTCACTTCATCCGTAACATGTTTATACCTACACTCTCTATTCATAATGAACGTGAAGTAAGTGTTGAATTTTGCATTAGATGTATAGTTTAGATAACGATTATGCAGTATGGAGTCATCTAATATATTTCACATTGACTTTTATGTACTCATCGCAGAATTACCTTTTAACCATTTGTAAGATAATTTTATGAACGCCGGAGTGTCATTCTAAGGTCAATGCTCTTTCGAGTATCTTAACCCATTGCGATTATCTGAAGCGAAAAAAAAAACTTGTACGCAAAGAAGTATTTGCTTAATCACAGACTATTTATTATAATACTATTCAAATGAATAAAGGTAATTGAACTTTAACTGTCAAATCTGTCAATTTATATATAGGTTTTGTCCGTGTGGTGACGGACTAAGAATACAAGTGTCACCACCCCATTCTTGCCCACGGGTGTCGTATGAGGCGACTAAGGGAAGTAAGCAATTATCATCCATTGCCATTTACCATCAGATGGACCGTAGCTCGTATGCCACTACATGTAATTAAAAAAAAAGAAATATTCTTGTTTAATGCCGTTGTTAATTTTAACCGAATCAATACTCTCTACTGTTTACGTCACTATCATCACGAAGACTGGCGGAATTAGGTCATTTAGACCCTCTTATTATAATTTTTTGTTGAGCCGGGAAAAAATGTACCTAAGCACACCCCGTCGTTCGGGGCAACGAACAGGGTAATGTGGGGCCCTCACCCACTAAATAAACCCGCCATGTGCCGCCTCATATTGACGGGCCACTGGAACTATGTTACATTACTTCAGTGGTCCCGCCGAGAGACATTTACAGCCTAAGCCAAAAATAAATTAGAAGAAGAATGCTGTTGTTAGACGCATAGCCGAGACTTGTGCATTTATATATTCGGAAAGCCATAACGCCAATGTGCCGTGAAGTTGGTGTTAAAGCATTTATTAAAAAAATGGTTCATATCCCGATTTCCGTAACTATAAAAAAAACTTAATATCCTTAAATTATATAAAATAGTAGTTCACCCGGCGAACTTCGTACCGCCATAATTGTTTTTCGTGAATATTTTGCAATGAAAATTATTAAAGTACTAATATCGCTATTAAAAAATAGGGGTTGGCTGTAGAAGGGTGAAAATTTGGGTTGTATGTATTTTTTAATGCCAAACCAGAAAAAAAAAATTACCATAAAATAAAAAAGCCCAACTTGACCACCCTTATCATCCTTATCTTAGGGGTATGAAAAATAGTTTACATCCTATTCCCAAACCTATTGAATATATACACAAAATTTCATAAGAATCGGTCGAGCCGTTTCGGAGGAGAATGGCGACAAACACTGTGACACGAGAATTTTATATATTAGATCATTATATTTTTCGTACTATATAGCATAAAGCTACACTCCAAAAGTTGCAAGGAAAGTAATCATCCATCTATCAGCCTTTCAAGGTCGACTGCTGGACATAGGCCTCCCCAAATGGGGGGATAGTGCCGTAATCGCCACGCTTGGCAGGCGGGTTGGATCGCAGTGGATCGCAGTGGATGTTGTTAATACTAGGAAAGTAATATATCCCGCAAATTAGGATTTCTTAAACATTTAAAAAAAAAATACACAAGTAATGTAAGTTCTTACCATGAATTAAGTGCACGAGGATATCTAGTGCAAGGCTTAGTTTAGAATACTGTGAATCAGAAATTCCATCCATTCATCAGATATAATAGGTCAGGGCCACGCTTTAACCAGAAAGTAACATGTTCTGATAATTGGTGTGACGCATGACAATTAAATTTATCATATACTTCGAGACACGCGTTTGCCTTATATTTTTCCTGGTAAGCTCCCAGAAACTTTGATCGTCAGCTACTAAGATGGTAGTGTCATTTATAATATTAACTGCCTCGGTAGTGCAGCGGTAGTGTAAGCGACTGCTGAACATGAGGTCTCGGGTTCGATCCCCGAGTCGGGCAGTGTCATTGAGTTTTTCGTAATAAGAAAAATTCTCAGTAGCAGCCTGGAGTTCGGAAATATCCATCCATCCATCTATCAGCCTTTCGACGTCCACTGCTGGACATAGGCCTCCCCAAGATGAGGGATAGTGCCGTGATCGCCACGCTTGGCAGGCGGGTTGGTAATCGCAGTGGATGTTGTTAATACTCGAGGGAGTGCTGCTGCCTACTCCTCCGGTATTCCCTCAGTCGGCTCTTACGAATCACATGCGTGGAGAGGGGTAAAATAGTAGAAAAAAATATAGTAGACGGCAATAGGCTCGCCCCCTATTACGCGGGACTTAAACATAGCTATGCGAATCGTAGGCGTGTAATACACCTCTGCCTACCCCTTCGGCTAATACAGGCGTGATGCTATGTTTAAAAGTAGTACCGAGTAAGCAAACCACCTCACCGTTAATGTATACCACTGTCTCTGTACTAGGCTTATTTAGAATATCACAGCTATAAGGACCTTACAATGTTTTTTTTTAACTACGTGGGTGGCAAACAGGCATACGACCCACCCGATGGTAAGCGGTTACCGTAGCTTATAGACGCTAGCAACACCAGAGGCATCACTCACGCGTCGCCATCTCCAAGTATAAGAGCTGAATAGGCAGACGATAAAAAGGATAGGTAGGATACTAAGGAGAGTATATGAAGGATAATAAGGAGAGGATAGGGAGTGGGCTTGGGTCTCCGGCGCTCTCACTCACCATACGCAACACCACGGTAGGCCTACCTACCGTTGTTTCACGCTGATCTATTGCGGGAATATTACCCCGATCGAGCCGGGCCATTCATGCTAGGATAAGCAAGGCTTTACCACTATTCCGCGAAGGTGCCACGCTCCGTGTGCGATGCGTCACTCAATAGAGGGTACCCGAAAGGGTAAACCGCCGACCACTGAAGTAATGCAACATAGTTCTAGTGGCCCGCCAACACAGGCGGAGAGACGACACACGGCGGGTTCATTTAGTGGGTTAGGGCCCACACTACCCTGTTCGTTGACCCGAACGACGGGGTATGTGGTTAGGTATGTTTTTTCCCGCCTTAACAAAAAAAAAGGCTTTACGAGTATTAATCTCATCGCAATTGAGAAATATTTCGGTATTGTGATTGTTTTCTTCAAACTAAAATAAAGTAATCTATTTTGTTTACAAAAAAAAACACTTGACACATGTAAAATTGGTTCAAACAATAAGTAAATACAAATTGAATATATTTTTACTTGGCTATAAATCTATTCTTATTGTTTCCTCGTAGTTTTCTCGAAACCGCATTACCGACAAAGTTTTTATACAAAATGGTGATATTGAATGATGTTATTTATAGAGATCCTTACCAGCAGATTATTTTTATCCTCAAATGAGCATATAAGCGAATTCTGTTTAATTTTGTTTTAGTTATACAGCTGATATTTTCAATGTGCCGTTATAGTATGAAGCCGTGACGCGATCTGTTTTATACTCGTAGATAGAATGGGTTTTTTCACCCGGCGGACCACCGAAGTAATGTCACACAGTTCCAGTGGTCTGCCAATACAGTCGGAGAGACGGCATACGGCGGGTTTATTTAGTGGATGAAGGCCCCACAGTATGAACTCGCTTGTACCCGAATGACGGGGTGTACAAAAAAATTATGTTTTTTACAAGTGCACTATTTTAAGAGGCTGCAGACTCAAAACGAAAACTCTAGGTCAATTTTCCTACCATTTCTATATAGGGGCTTGTACTGCGAAGAGATACTTGTAGATAAGGTGAAAAAAGAAAAATAAAAACTAGCTGGTCGACCTAAGCATTTGCGTATTACCATTTACCATCAAGAAGTCTGTGACTATAGGCGTTATAGGTACATAGTGCTGAAACTTATATTTGAAGCTGAATGACGTCACTTTTGATGTAAAACGTATTCGTACTTAGAACAATTTCTAGGTGTAAAGCTTTTTTAATTACCTTTTACAACATTTTGAAATAAAACTACGTTTACGGAATCTATCGCGTTTACTTAATTTTTATACTATCCCGACGACTCACCCGTGATCATGAATGCTGTAAATTATTCGAAACGTCGGGATAGTATAAAAATTAAGTCAATGCGATAGATTCTGTAAACGTAGTTTTATTTCAAAATGTGTAAAATTCGCGTAAATGTTAGAAAGTATTATACCTTTTACAAGTTCAAATGATAAAATATCACCGAAACTTTGGCCTGAACGAAACTCTTAACTAAAATTCCGTCAATTTTGGTTTCACAAGTAGGTAAGGATGTTAAAGCTTTAATTTTATATTCCACTTCCATAGAGGCTAGCTATAAAAAAGTTTATACTCGTTACATAAAACAGAATTTTTGAAAAATAATGCCATTTTAGTTAAATAAGAGTACGACGCGTTTTTGAGGCGGTTTTGTAGAATTTATAAATTACCTGGAAATAATAAAATAAGATTTATTTTATAGTATCCAGAATCCACCGTAATTTCATTTTACTGTCCTTAAATTTGGAGCCTCCATAGCGATAGCAGAACTGATTTGACGACAAAAAATAATTTATCGTTACAATAGTTAGACGTGATGTATACTTATTTTTGGACTTTACTTCTGTTTAAAAATATTTTTAGTATTTTTTTTATTGCTGATGATGACAGACGAGCCACGGTCCATATGATGGTAAGTGGTAACCGTCACTCATGGACTCAACTATACCGAGAGTATTGTCAAGCCGCTGCGCAACATTTCATTTCTCAGATATAAAATGAAAGAATAAACGGCTATCTTCTGCTATAGCCAAAACACACTGACGTGTTCATAACCGATCACACAGGAGACGATGGTACCGACCCGTTCGGACCCGATAGCAAGTGATACTCTCACTTGGTACCCACCCCTACCACTAGTAATGCAATGGGTAAGAATTGCGTACTTCCCTTAGTCGCCTCGTACAACACCCGTGGGAAAGGTTGGGGTGGTGACACTTGTATTCTTAGTCCGTCATCACACAGACGATTACTTTACGCATAATTTATTTTACACTTACTCATCGAAATTTTTTCTTTTTGTTAAAAATATATAAAATGAATAATGATATACTTTTCCGTGTTACCTGCGTAGACCAAATCGACTCCAAAACACTTTGACTGTAGTTATATATCTAAACATATTTTTTTCGTGCCTTAGTGCTTATTTTTTTCACACAAAGAATTGTCCTGTGTGGGAATCAAACACACAACACTCGGGCGGGAGGCCGGTATCTAAACCACTCCGCCATCTGTGCAATCAAACCTGACTTGACCCCACCGTGGGCCCTCGCCCTACCTTATTACGGCGGATCACGGGTACTACGTCGTATCGACCGCGATCCGCAGGCGGCAGCCCCTTCGGGCACCCTCCCTTGTGCGACGCCCCGCGGGTAACCTGACTTGACCACTCCGTCCAGATAAAATCGTGGGTAGAAAAATACAAGAGAACAAATTATATGCCACGGGTGACTTAAAAGACTAGTACGAAGATAAAATCAGAAAAAAAACCACAATGTGAGAAGCAACTTGGAACAGTCTCCTATACGAATCCACCTGGCCTACATGGAATATTACACCATGATTCTTGCTATACAGTGGGACACATGTACTTTCTAGTGGAGTAAATTCCAAACCATACTCAGTACTGCCTCTGTGGTGCAGCGGTAGGTGTGAGCGACTGCTAATCGTGAGGTCTCGGGTACGATCCCTGGGTCGGGCGATGTTATTAAGCTATTTTGTAAAAAGAAAAATTCTCAGTAGTAGCCCGGAGCTTGGAAAATGTGCCCATTAGACGGCAGTAGGCTCGTCGTACAAATACACCTCTGCCTACCCCTTCGGGGATACAGGCGTGATGCTATGTTTTTTATGTACTCAGTACTATATATTGTTAATTAATACATGAAAAGCTATAATGTGTAGCAGAAATGTAAACACAAAAAAGATTGATAGATCAGAATAGCCACTTTAGTTAATTGCTTCTAATATTAGAAATTTGTGGTTGGACGGACGAATATTGATTACAATTTTTTGTGAATGTTTTCAGATGAACTATCGACCTAGATCTCGATATCAAGGTCCAAGAAAATACCATGCTTTCTCCACTTCATAAAAGAAATGTGTGATAATCTGTTATTCATTAGATGCACCTAACTCTTATATTAAAACAACCTAGACATCGAACTGAGCGGCAAAGTGTGAGTGATATGTTATACTCGTAAATAGTATATTTTTCACAACTTATAGCTATATCTCCTTTCAAACAGATTAGCGAATGAGTTTAGACCATATTATACCGATGGGTTAAAGTACGGGTTGGAAGAATACACGAAAGATTGAGATGTAAGCAAATTTCCTCACGATATTTTATTTTCTTTTTTCGAAATATCAGAGGTGCGTGCCTTCTGATGTCTCGACATGGAACTGGGAATCGAACTCGATATCGTTGAAGATAATCTGGATAAAGTTTTTCTTTTTTAATTATTATTTCAGAAAGAAATTTTTGAACTAAAACAAAGACACGTAGATAAATACTGTAAAATGGAAATAAAAATATCTATTATTTTTTTTGATCTATATTTTAGCACTTGATATGCTCAGCTACTCTTAAAGTACATACTATAATTTGTAAATAAGGAATTGGTAAAGCATCTGGACGGTATCCAGAAGATGCAGGTTCAAATCCTGCTCCTGACTGTTATTTTCGATTTCACATTTTTCACTTTGTGTTTAATGTATAGTGCTAAGCATGTCAAATGCTAAAAATATATATAAAAATATCTAAATATTTAAAGGGTTTGCGTCATTATTAAGTAAAATCTTAATTGTAAAATTAAGTTTACCTGGTCGGTATAATGTATGAAAATACTTCCGACAGATGGCGCAGGCGTCACCCAAAGACGTTAAGTATGATGAATTATCGAAATTAGCAGTCAGGAGCAATTGTCAGGATTGCTGAATTGGTAAAGCATCTGGACGGTATCCAGAAGATGCAGGTTCAAATCCTGCTCCTGACTGTTATTTTCGATTTCACATTTTTCACTTTGTGTTTAATGTATAGTGCTAAACATGTCAAATGCTAAAAATATATATAAAAATATCTAAATATTTAAAGGGTTTGCGTCATTATTAGGTAAAATCTTAATTGTAAAATTAAGTTTACCTGGTCGGTATAATGTATGAAAATACTTCCGACAGATGGCGCAGGCGTCACCCAAAGACGTTAAGTATGATGAGTTATCGAAATTAGCAGTCAGGAGCAATTGTCAGGATTGCTGAATTCGTAAAGCATCTGGACGGTATCCAGAAGATGCAGGTTCAAATCCTGCTCCTGACTGTTATTTTCGATTTCACATTTTTCACTTTGTGTTTAATGTATAGTGCTAAGCATGTCAAATGCTAAAAATATATATAAAAATATCTAAATAGGAAAAAGAGTATTTTAGTACAGGCGGGAATCGAACCTGCGTCCCTTCCTATACGGGGAAGTGCTCTAATCCACTGAGCTACAGTACTATCTTTTAGACATACCCAATCTCCTTATTACATTTGTCTTAACGACCAACGCCCTCTATCGGAACGCATTTACATGCATTAATCCAATATAGTAAGTTTAATTTTGCAATTAAAATTCATACTATTTGATGGCGTGATTTTTTCAAACATTTTGATCTATATTTTAGCACTTGATAAGCTCAGCTACTCTTAAAGTACATACTATAATTTGTAAATAAGGAAAAAGAGTATTTTAGTACAGGTGGGAATCGAACCTGCGTCCCTTCCTATCCGGGGAAGTGCTCTAATCCACTAAGCGGCGATTTGGCGATCGCAGTGGATGTTGTTAATACTCAAGGGAGTACTGCTGCCCACTCCCCCGGTATCCCTCAGTCGGTTCTTACGACTCCCGTGGGTAGAGAGGGGTGGGACAATTCTAAAGCCGGCCCCACACGGCAGTGAGTGATTAGTCCAGTAATAATAATATTTATGCTCAAAATACAATAGCGTTATTTAAATAAAACTTTTTTATTACATTTTTATGAAGTGCCCGCTCTAGAAGTTTATTATAGATTCGATTCCCAGAAAAATATTTAGACGTAAGTCATCCGAAATACGATTGACACATTATTATTATTATTATTGTAAGGTTTATGGTTTTTTATAATAAAGTATCGAGTTGATGCGTGCGAATCGTAGTCGAGTCATCGATTGCGTTTCATACTGACAACATTGACAGAAGAATAACGGAAGGCGAGGGTGGGCATTCTTGTGGAGACAACCGGACCGTGTGGTCGTGGTAGAAAGAGGTACCAACCGTGATTGTATAACCGAATAAGTAGATATTATATACGAGTACATAACGTCGAGGAAGATTGTGGAGATTGGTGCATAATAAATAATCATAAGTATTGAGAACGGAGTTTTACTACAAATCAAAAATGGTAAGTACATGCTCACATTATAAATGTTAGTCTTATAATCTCTTTTTTAATATGTCTTCTGTCTTTAATCTTAGTTGTATAATCGTAATGAAATTTAAATGCATAGTTCAACGGTATTTTTATTGAAGGTAGGTATGAAAATAACTAGTGAGTTGAAAATGATTATTTCTTTTCTTCTACCGACACAAAGGCAGTAGTTGTGTAGATTATAAAGTGGTAACGGTATTAAAGACTAAAAATATATATACAACAAACAATATCGGTTACTAAATTGTAACGGTTATAATAAACTGCCTCGGTGGTGTAGCGGTAGCGTATGCGACTACTAATCATGAGGTCTCGGGTTCGATCCCCGGGTCGGGCAATATTTATTGAACTTTTGTAAAAAGAAAAATTCTCAGTAGCAGCCTGGAGTTTGAAAATGTGCCCGGTAGACGTCAATGGGCTCACCCCCTATTACGTGGGACTTAAACATAGCTGGCGAGTCGTGGGTGTGTAATACACCACTGCCTACCTCTTCGGGGAATACAGGCGTGATGCTATGTTTTTTGTTTTTTTGTTATAATAAAATTGTAACATATCGTTGAACAACATATTTCTTTTTCTACCTTCTCTTTTAACGAACTACACAATAACCAAATAATAATTAATTATTTAGGAGATATTTAACAACTTGAAGGTTAATACGAGTAGGTCCAGGTAATTTTGAGGTCATAGTTGTACTGTACAGTGGCTGGCTGTTTCTTCTTCTACCTTCTCTTTTAACGGACTACAACAACCAAATAATAATTATTGAGATATTCAACAACTTGAAGGTTAATAGGTCAAAGTCATTTTGAGGTGGTAGTTGTACTGTACAGTAGTCGGTTGGGCTTTACAAACGGGGGCCAAATTTTCATTAATTTTACGCTAGGACGCACCGTCCTCTAGTTACGTCTCATTTTACAATTTTACCCACTCACACTTTAATCATATATTATTATTTTTGGTGTACAAATTCAAACCAGATGTTCTGTTTCCGAGTTATAGAGAATGGAGGGAAACCGAAAAGGGCAAAGCCGCAGATTGGAGACGCCCGAGCGCGTCTCGTCGAAACGTAACGACGACGGGGGTAGACGAAGTCGGAGTCGTCTACGTAGCGAGGCACGGCTGGACCGCAGGAGGCGCACCCGTTACCGAAGCCTCAGCTCTGCTCCTCATAGTGGGCATAGTCCGAGCACCCGGGAGAAGGAACGCGAGTTGGAGCGGGAACGAGACAGAATCAGACGCCTGGAAGCAGAAATTGAACGGAAGTGGAGTCGTCTGTGATCCAGTGCGAGACAACAAGGCTGTTCACGACCCCACGTAAGTCCGAATAGTTCTATATCACAGAGGCCGCAGGGGGATCACCGTGAAAAAAGGCCTCGCCATCGCGGACCAGATAACGAGGAACCCCTTCCTCGTACTAGTAGAAAATCGCCAAGTCCAGCTTTTTCTGCGAGGGACATAGTTAATATTTTAAATTCAATTAAACCTTCCCAACCATAAGCGGCAGCCACACACTTCAAATTATTTTCCCTGCGAACAGAATTATGGTCAATCCCTGGAAGATACGAGTATGTTGAAACAGCGGAGTAGGGCCAGTGAACCCATTGAAGTTTACTTTTATGAAAAGATAGCTTTGTTGAACCGATGCGATATAGTTGGCAAGCATGCTGTTGATTGCGTAATACATGGACTGAGCGATAAAACGTTAAAAACTAGTGCTTTGGCGTTACGTTGTACGCATCCAGATCAGCTCCTACAGTTCCTCATGAGCAATAAGGACACGGTACAAATTCCACCACACCTTAGTCATAATAGCTTTAAAAGTAGGTTTGTACATGATGCTAAACCATTTAATATTAATAACATAGGCGGTAAAAGACCCAATACAACGGCAATGAATCCCAGTCTGTTCTGTTATAATTGCAAAGAGCGCGGCCACCCGTATATGAAGTGCCCAAAACCTCTTATTAAGTGCTTGACTTGCCAAAAATTAGGCCATAAATCTGATAGTTGCATCCTGAAACCAGAAAATGCGAGTAACATTAAGAATAATACCACACACAAAACAATGTGCATTTCTGCTTTTAAATCCAACTCTAAATACATGAAAATGGTAGCGATAAACGGCTTACAACTTCAAGCTTTTATAATTCGGGAGTGAAGTATCTCTCTTAGCAAAATCAGTCATACCTAGCTTGGGGCTTGAGTACGACCGTGGGTTTCTTCCATTAAAGGGTTTTGGGAATGAAGTTGTCCAGTCATTAGGAAGTGTTAAGGCTAACTTAGATATTGATGGAGTAGCAGCGGAAGTGAAGTTTCAAGTAGTAGATGACGAATTTTTAGAAGTCCCCGTTCTTATTGGTCAGTCATTCACGGAACAATCACATGTCATTGTATATAAGAGTTCTGAGCATCTAAAATTCTTAAATTGCGAGATGCCTTTTCCTGATGTTAATTGAGATGATGCTCAGAACCTGAGGGTTATGATGACATCTTGTATTGAAGTGCACGGTCCATCCACAATAATAGCTAAAACGGAACCACTGATGGACGGTAATTTTGTTATAAGTAGTAAGGTTGTGGGAAAACCGGATAACCAGTATACCATTTATGGTGGAGTGTACGGTGTGACACGCGGATTGGTAAAGGTTACTATTGCTCCGATTACTAGTCGGCTCCAATTGCTGATGGGTGGTATACTGTGTCGCTACAAAATTTTGCATAGTAAATCGCATTACATTCCGCGATTCAAGTGCGCTATCGGACCCTCAGGAGATTGACAAGAAACTGGTCCGGATAGGCGATACTGCCAATGAAACTGATCGGCAGAAACTATTTAAAATCTTGAATAAATATAAACACTGTTTTGCATCCACTCTGAAGGAGTTAGGGTGTACAAGCGCCGCAGAGATGACAATCGAAATAAACAGTAAACAACCCATTGTATATCGCCTCTAATCGCTTGTCACATAAGGAGCGCGAGCAAGTCCAGACCATGGTGAGTGAGATGCTAGAAGCTGGCATAGTTAGAAAGTCTGTATCCGAATATGCAAGCCCGATAATCTTGGTACACAAGAAAGATGGCAAGTTACGGATGTGCGTCGATTACAGACTACTGAATGCAGTAACCGTTAAGGAGCGGTACCCGATGCCAATAATTGAGGATGAAATTGCTCGACTATCTGGGCAGGCGTACTTTATCACTCTTGATTTGGCATCGGGGTACTATCAGGTCCCGATATCGGAGGCATCAAAACCATTGACAGCATTTGTGACGCCGGATGGCCAATTCGAATTTAACCGGATGCCGTTCGGCCTAGAGAATGCTCCCGCTGTATTTCAGCGGATGATGCATAAGGTATTGGGATCCGCACGATTTTCCGAAACTACATCATATATAGATGATGTGCTTATATACGGAAAGGACAAAGAGCAGTGTCTTAGTCGATTTGAGAACGTCCTTCAATTGATTAATAAAGCTAATTTGACGCTGAAGTTATCCAAGTGCGAGTTTTTGACTGATAAGGTTGACTACTTAGGATATGAAATTAGTGCCACTGGGGTAAGGCCGGGGAACAAGAAAATCAGTTGTGTCACAGATTTTCCACGTCCTTCTAACCAGCACTCTGTGAGGCAATTTTTAGGTCTTGTGGTTATTTCCGAAAATTTATAAGAAACTTTGTTTAAGTGGCTCATCCTCTTAATAAATTATTAAAGAAGGATGCGCCATGGAGTTGGATAGATGAACAAGAAAGAGCATTTATAAATCTGAAGGAAACACTTACAAATCAACCTGTCTTGGCTATATATGACCCAACAGCTGAGACCGAGCTCCACACAGATGCGAGCAAAATAGGCATTGGCGGAATTTTAATGCAAAAACCCACTGGTGAAGGTATTTTTCGCCCCGTTGCTTTCTACAGTCGACAAACTACACCAGAAGAAAAGCATTTTCATGCGTATGAATTAGAAACCTTGGCAGTAGTCTATTGTCTTAAAAAGTTTCGCGTCTATCTCCTTGGACAAAATTTTAAGATAGTGACTGACTGCAGTGCATTACGCAGTACTTTTGTAAAGCGTGACATAATACCTAGAGTGGCACGGTGGTGGCTGTTACTACAAGAATTCCTGTGCACCATCGAATATAGAGCTGGTACCAAGATGTGCCACGTGGATGCGCTGTCACACAATCCTATTCCAGATCGTGAAACTGTAGATGCATTGACGACTGGCTCCAAACTTTACAATTAGGTGACTCTGAATTGTGTAGAATTAGAGACATCGTTTCCTCCAATATTGATGCCGATAGCTTAAAGTACATTAAAGATAACTACTTAATTAAAGACAATCAGTTGTATAAAATTATTGACGGTGATAAAAGCAACCTACGATGGCTTGTTCCTAAGGGCGTGAGGTGGCAGTTGTGTCAACTTAATCATAATGACATTGGGCATTTTGGTGTGGAGAAGACCCTTGAACGGATTAAAAAGTCTTACTGGTTCCCAAAGATGACCAAATTTCTGAAGAAATACGTTCAAGCTTGTGTTCAGTGCGCATACGCGAAGAAAAGTACTCACTCTAAAGAGGTACACCTGCATACCATAGAAAAGGTCGAAGTTCCCTTCCACACTGTACACATCGACCATCTCGGGCCCTTTGTAAGATCTAAGCGTGGCAATACTCACCTTTTAGTTATAGTGGAGGCTTTCACAAAGTTTTTTTTTTATAAAACCGGTGCGAAACACAAATACTATTAACTCTATACGTGCATTGGAAGACATATTTTATACCTTTAGACGTCCAGGCCGCATCATTAGTGATCGGGGATCCTGCTTCACATCCCATGCTTTTAAAAGGTTTTGTTTGGATAAAGGGATCAAACACGTTCTCAATTCAGTGTCCAGCCCACGTTCTAATGGCCAAGTTGAACGATATAATCGCTCAATCTTGGATTCGTTAACGGCTCAAAACCTAAACAGCGATGAAAAGTCATAGGATGAGAAGATTGGTGCGGTACAATGGGGCTTAAATAATACCTGTCAAAAGACTATTGGCAGGACCCCTGCAGAAGTGATGTTTGGCACATCTATGAATGCAGAGCTGGACCCTAACCTTAATGAAATTAGACGTAGCACGTGTGAAAAGAAGGATGTAATTACGATAAGAGAGGAACTCAAAGACAGAATACAGGGAGAGCAGGTTAAACAAAAAGAATATTATGATAAGAATAGGAAACCGGCTCACACTTATAAAGAAGGTGAAATTGTAAAAATCACGAAAGTGGCTTTTAATAATGATGGTAAAAGCACTAAGCTCTTACTGTCATACATAGGGCCATACAGAGTAGTTAAAGTATTAGGTAATGATTGTTATAGGCTGTCTGCCATATCGGGGTTGACTGGCTCTAAAAACAAACGCAAAACGACAGTAGCTGCCGATCGCATGTTGCCTTGGATTCATCTGACGGCTCTTGAGGTGAATGATGAAAATGTTAATTATTCTGTTTCCGAAAGTGATGAATAATATATGTAACACAAATTAAGTAATCATCTATTTTTAATATGAAATATTGTTTGAGCATAATATTACGAAGTTATATTGCATAAATTACCTAATATGTATTTATATTATTATAATTAAAGTAATCAATAAGGAGGGTTGATGGTTGACCTTTTATAAACTATGTTACATAAGTATGTACCTCATTTTAGGTATATTATGTTTAAATTTAAATTTTATTAATGGTTTATAATATTATTGAAACATATGATTTAGTTGTATTTTGTTCTGGATTTACTTGTAGTTCTTGACAGAATTGGATGGGTTGTCAAGAATTACAGTTACAGTTTTTGCTAGAATTGGATGGGTTAGTAAATATTGGCTTTGGTTTTGCGAGAATTGGATGGGTTCGCAAAATTATATTAATGTAAACCTTGCCGTAAGAATTGGATGGGTTTACGGTAGGGAAAACTTATTAAGGGTCTTGTGAGAATTGGATAGATTTACTGAAGTATTTAATTTATATTGAACACATGAGATTTTGTAACTAATGGATAATAATTATGATGTTAATGCATTGCTTTGTTTCTATATATATAATTATATACTTTATATTACGTAGTGAATGCCGTCTCTCGCCGAGTGTAAGGTTAGGAGGTATAAGACTGGTGGCGTGTATGGGGACATACACGAGGTCAGGATGGACGAGTGTAAAGTTTATGGTTTTTTATAATAAAGTATCGAGTTGATGCGTGCGAATCGTAGTCGAGTCATCGATTGCGATTCATACTGACAACATTGACAGATAAGAATAACGGACGGCGAGGGTGGGCATTCTTGTGGAGACAACCGGACCGTGTGGTCGTGGTAGAGAGAGGTACCAACCGTGATTGTAAAACCGAATAAGTAGATATTATATACGAGTACATAACGTCGAGGAAGATTGTGGAGATTGGTGCATAATAAATAATCATAAGTATTGAGAACGGAGTTTTACTACATTATTCTATCACTAATGTCAAACTATGCAGCGAATTTAATTTTCCCCAGAAAGTTCAAGATTGTTCTTAGAAATCTCCTTCATAATAAAAATAAAATATACATAGCTGCATAGATAATGGTATACAACCGGACAAGACGAACGGAAGCCGTTCAAATATGTAGGGTAGTAGTAAATCAATTTTATATACCATCGGAACATCGATCACAATATTAGTACAAGCGATAAAAAATGATTCATAACAGTTTCTGTGATTTTTACATGTTTTTTTTTTCTATTTAGGAAAGCAAATCTACAGAATATATCTCTGAAGAACTAACTATGCTGTCATTGTTTCTTTCATTCTTTCAATTTAGAGACTCTCCTTCCTGAAATTATATACAGTTACCTCTAATCCATCACGCTCTGGCACAACTATTTGGCAAATTTGTTTAAAGTTCTACGTTTAAAACATAAAAGGATTTAGTCTATTCTATACTATTATAAAACTGTAACCGAGCTGTGTCTGTACATTTAAGATATTTGAGAAAAAATTACTGTAATCATACTTTTTTTACTTTTTTATATTATAAATGTGAATGTAAGTTTGTTTGTTACGCTTTCACGCGAAAACTACTTAACCGATCATCACGAAACTTTGTACACATATTCTTGGAGGTATTAGAAGTAGCATAGGATACTTTTTATTCAAAAAAATATGTTATACGAAAGAAAAAAAAATTGTTTTTTATTTCAAGGGTTGCTTTATTTATTTTTATGAAATTCCTCGCGGACGAAGTCGCTGGTAACAGCTAGTAGGCTATATAGGCGACGTGTGTTTATACACGCCTGATAGGCGTCGAAAACAATTTTGTTATAAAATTTTTATAAATGAATAAATAAATATTCACGGACATTTTTCACACAATATCCTCTGGTCCCAAACTAAGCTTAACGCTTGTGCTCTGGGTACCAGATTACGGATATAATACTACTTTTTTTTTGTAAATACATAAATATTTAGATATTTTTATATATATTTTTAGCACTTGACATGCTTAGCACTATACATTAAACACAAAGTTAAAAATGTGAAATCGAAAATAACTTTCAATTTGTGTTTAATAAATATTAAATTAGTTTAAACTTTAAACTTTGTGTTTAATGTATAGTGCTAAGCATGTCAAATGCTAAAAATATATATAAAAATATCTAAATATTTAAAGGGTTTGCGTCATTATTAGGTAAAATCTTAATTGTAAAATTAAGTTTACCTGGTCGGTATAATGTATGAAAATACGTCCGACAGATGGCGCAGGCGTCACCCAAAGACGTTAAGTATGATGTGTTATCGAAATTAGCAGTCAGGAGCAATTGTCAGGATGGCTGAATTGGTAAAGCATCTGGACGGTATCCAGAAGATGCAGGTTCAAATCCTGCTCCTGACTGTTATTCTCGATTTCACATTTTTCACTTTGTGTTTAATGTATAGTGCTAAGCATGTCAAATGCTAAAAATATATATAAAAATATCTAAATATCACACAAATAATTGTCCTGAGTGGGAATAGAACCCACGACCTCATGCACGGAAGTCGGTTACACTACCGACTACGCCACGGTATTTTTGTCTGTTTGTTTGTTCGTGCATCACGCAAAAACTACTGAACGGATATTGATGCAACTTTTTTTTATTTGGCACTAAACTATAAAGTAGTTACACAGCAAATCATACAGGGAATAGATGGCGCTGATGACATATTCATGTATGTAACGTACCTACGTAATCGTGGGGTCGTTTGGGGTAAAAAGTAATCGTAGTCTGGTAACACTAGTGTATTTCATTTCGTTGGGACATGGTTTTGTCCTTACTATTTAGGAATGGTTTTTACGGCTTCTCTATTCGTTGTTCGTAATGATCCGTCTTTATTTCTTTCTTGGTCTAATTAAAATGTATTTTAAGTCTAATCGAGCCATTAAACTAACAAAGTTGCGTTGGTCGTTGGTCGTGGGTCGTAAAGACAAATGTGATCTGGAGATTAGGTATGGCCGAAGGTCAGTGCGATAGGTCAGCGGCTTAGAGCCCTTTCCCTGGATTGGAAAGGACACAGGTTCGATTCCCGCTCGCACTAAAGTTCTCTTTTTCCACATTCACAAATAATTTGTACATTAACAAAGTTGCATTAAAATCTGTTGAGTTAAAAATTCTAAAAAAGACGTTTTGTATTCAGATACGCCTAAATAGTCTCAAATATTAAATGTACAGACACAACTCTGTTACAGCTTTATAATAGATAAGATATATAGGTAGATTGATTTTTAGCCCAACATGATAACTAACACAACTATGATAAAGAAAAGAAAAACAATAAATACATTAATTTATCCATATACTTACAGTCAATTTTAGCCTACTAATGTATACTTCGATCATTAATACCAACAAGATACAGTGTCACGAACAAAATCAAGCTAAAAACTAGAGATGCCTCGAATACCTATTCGGGAACTATTCGGTATTCGGCTATTCGGCCATATTTTTTCACTATTCGGTATTCGGCCGAGTACCGAATAGTAAATCACGAAAAAAGATGCCATAATATTACTCACAAAGATTATTTTATGTTACCATTAACTTATCATATTAATACATAAAAACAATACTAGTGGTAAGTTATGATAAATAAAAATATTTTTTTCAGCTTTCGTTGATAAAAAGAAAGAACTATGTTTTATTGTCACGAATGTAAAATAACCATAACCTTACGCTTAGTGAAACTATACATAATTAAAACCATTTAGTGACAGTAAGGCTCCTATTCAGCAATATAGCTGCAGAGTAACGTAAATTAAACTGCAACGCTGATAACAAACATACCAACGATCAATAATAAAGCGTGTTGTGATATGACTGATATGACTCAATCACGAATGAAACAAAAGCGCCCACGGCGCGTCGTCATCACACGTAGTTTAGTGATGCAGGCTTAAACCTGTCACTCGCGAAAGGTACTTAGTGTTGCAGAATATTCAGCTGCCGAATATTCGGCGCATCTGCGAAGAGCTTCGCCGAATATTCGGTATTCGGCCAAATCACTATACGTGACATATCTACTAAAAACTTTCATGTGAATATATACTAAATACAGCTACATCTGTTTACTAATGAACTGAAACAAAGATTTTAAAACAGATTTAAGTTCAACCTAATTACAATCATGGCAATTAGTAATAAAGTCACAAATCTTTAAAATATTATCTTACATTTACGATCATTCGTCACAAAAAACGAGCAAAGCAATAATTTACTAATGCCACTTAAGAGTTGAAAAGACAAATAACATTTACTGTGAAATCAAGCTTAAATAGCAACAAATAAAGTACTTTTAGAAATAAACAAAATAAGAGCTCACTTCTCAAGTGCGCTGTTATTTACCGAGACGGATTTTTTGAGCCGACGCGATATCTATTGCATTGTTGATCGAAGAATGTATAATCGTAAACTTATCCTTACTTACGTCTTGTGCGCGTATAAGAGTCCCAGTCACACATAACAATTGCACTGATTTATAAGTAAAATTACGAGTATCTCAACATTGTACCAGTCGTAAAAGAGTAACTATTACAGCTGGCTTCGGACGCTTCATTTTATTTATTTACTTTTTATTGCAGAATAGATAAGAAAGGATTGACGACAGTAGTAAATTTTAGCGATGTACTTAAAAAGCATAAAGCTCTTTTCCTTTTTATTGTTAATAGCAGGAGGCCTTTTAGTTCTGCCTCAGCACATCTTCGATTGTATATCAGTGAGACATCTGTAAAGGATTCATAATAACAAGCAACTACTCGTAGCAAATTGATGAGAACTGGCAAGGTGTGGAGTCTCTCACAAAGACATTACTTTGGCTGCACAAATGGTGGAGTGGTTTAGATACCGGCCTCCCGCCCGAGTATTGTAGGTCCGATTCCCACACTTGACAACTCTTTGTGTGTTCCACAAATGGTTGTTCTGAGTCTGGGTGTACTTTGTGGTCGTGAAATCGTATGTTTGTAAAGTCCCCGCGATACAAGGATTATTCCTAAGTACCAGGTTAATGTCTTTAAAAAATGTTTCACGCTATGAAATGAAACTATGCTTAAGGAATCTATCGCGTTACTTGATTTACCACTATCCCGACGTTTCGAAGACTTTAAGGCATTCGTGGTCATGGGTGGACAAAGATCTTAGACCATTGAACAGGGTCCAAGTATTCCATACATCGGGCAAAAATCGAGTAAACGCGATAGATTCCGTATACGTAGTTTTATTTTATAATGACGATAAATTACTATCTCACAGTAGATCAGCGTGAAACAACCGTAGGAACTCCTATAGTCGCTTTTTATGCTGAGTGAGAGCGCCGGAGGCCCAAACAACCCCTCCCACTTATCATCGCCTTATTATCCTTATTCTCCACCTCTTTGCTCCTATAACTTAAAATGGAGTTGGCGACGCGCGATTGATACCTCTGGTGTTGCTAGCATCTATAGGCTACGGTAACCGCTTACAATCAGGTGAGCCGTATAAATGTTTGCCACCCCTGCAGTGAAAAAAAAGATGTCCCCATACTGTGCACGAGTCTCCTCTCAAATTTACAAAAAAATTTGGTCATCTAGTCTACTGCACTAGTCAAATATGGGTTGACTGATATTACAAGCCATCGTCAAAATCTTTACGAGCTTGCAGGCTTCCTCACGATGTTTTCTTTGAACGAACAGTGATCATTTATGAAAAAATACTCATGTCAATTAGAAAATTTCGAAAAAAAATCGATGTGCCTTCCTAGGTCTCGAAATCGACACCACGGTCTTTTCAGTGTTATATCTTATCTGGCTATTATGTGTTTCCGCGGTGTGGTGGATAATAAGCTCAAATACCTATAAAGGTATATCAGTATATAAATACTGACAGGGGCCATGCGTATGACTGGAGTTTATGACCGTACATACAGCGAGGTGAATTCGCAAATACAACAATTTATGACCGACACGTCATAATAGTCATAACCTGATTCTTTTAAGCCATAAAACTTACATCAATTTTTAGATTCAGTTTATGTTTAGCGCCCATATTGAATACGTGTAAATATTTTGTACATAAATAATTTTATTTGAATATATCTGTAAACCTATGCTATTTTGGTTTGTTGTTATTGAAAATTTTCTGTTGGATATATATTTTTTTACTCACTATAGTTGATTGAAAATATAATTACAAGATTAGTTACTTTAAGTCATATAAGTAAAGTTCAGTAAAGTTCTATCGTAAATTCGTAATTATACGTTGATTTTTTTATTTTTATTTATTTATTATATGGCGTTGGCAGTGCCATCAGCCTAAATGAATCTTAAGAACTATTTACAAAAAGCATAACAATGAAAACTAGTACCTATACAAAAATCGATACAAATAAAAAAAAATCATAACAGCAAACTAAATTATACGTTGAACCTTGTCACCAAAGAGTAGAATAACCAAAGAGTAAAGTAATAGGTACTACCGGTACTACAAGAAAGGCAATATTGCTGGCAAGAGAGAAGTTACTTTGTTTTTTCAGAGCTTGAAACCTTGAAACATAGTGATTTTGGTAATGATTAATATAGACAGCAAAGAGTATAGGTATATAGACAGATGACCAGGGTCAGAGGGTAGAGTAAAAAGGGAAGTTAGGGTTGGAGGACTTTATATTTTTTATTTATACTGAGGGATGCCATTTTTATCCCAACCATATTTATAAATAATTCATCTTTAGGAACATAATATCCTTTGCCAACTTAACCTTATTTTTATTGCAACAATACGAAACTTTTTTCATTTGAGTGCGACAACTTGTTTATGAACGGGGCCCTGAATAAAGGAAAAAGTATTGGACAAAATGTTCTTTTATAGCACTGGCCGTTAAAAAATGGCGCAACTAAACAAATAACAATTCGTTGTAAACAATAATACTGGCTTTTTCTGCGATTTTCATTTGAAACTAGCTTCTATTTGCGACTTCGTCCGCGTGGAATTTCAATATTAATACATACGGTACATTAGTTATGTTTTGCAGTGTGGGGCCGGCTTTAGAATTGACCCACCCCTTTCCACCCATGGGAGTCGTAAGAGTTAACTGAGGGAATACCGGAGGAGCGGGCAGCAGCACTCCTTCGAGTATTAACAACATCCACTGCGATCGCCAACCCGCCTGCCAAGCGTGGCGATTACGGCACTATCCCCCATTCTTGGGGAGGCCTATGTCCAGCAGTGGACGTTAAAAGGCTGATGGATGGATGGATGGATTAGTTATGTGCAAAAACAGCTATCCCACGGAAACCATATTTTTTCTAGAATAAAGAGTAGCCTATGTCCTTTTCTGGGCTTCAGACTATATACGTGGAAAATTTTAAGGTGATTGGATCAGTAGTTATGGTGTTAAAGCGTAACTAACAAACAAACTCACTTTCGCATTTATAATGTTATATAATAAGGAAAGTGAAGATAATAGTAAAATCATTGTAGATATACGCAAACAGGTTTTATTACTAGTTATACCACTAGCTTTTGCCCGTGGCTCCGCTGTATTCCAGTATACATTCAGTCAAGAAAGTATTGGGAAACTCGGAATTCTTGCCAGAAGGTCAAACGGTGAATAAAGAATATTATTTGAGCGTTATGAGGCGTTTAAGAGAGCAAATTCGACGAAAAAGGCCAGATTTGTGGAAAGAAAATTCTTGGATTTTGCACCACGATAATGCGCCTTCGCACAAGGCCATCATTGTGAATGAATTTTTGTCCAAACACTCAACAAATACCATCTAGCAACCACCATATTCACCAGATGTGGCTCCAGCCAACTTCTTTCTTTTTCCTAAACTCAAATTACCACTTCGTGGCACCCGTTTTCAATCGGTAGAAGAAAAAAAAAGGAGAATTCGCGGCGAGAACTGGACAATTCCGGAAACAGCGTTTAAAAAATGTTTTGATGATTGGATTATTCGTTGGCGTAAGTCTATCGTTTCTGAAGGAGCATACTTTGAAGGTTATAAAATAAATTTGGATGAATAACTAAAATTTTGTGCAAGCAGGATCCCCCTTGCAATTCCCTTTTGTCCATTTTCACAAATAATTTGATGAGACCAAGTCCTCCCAAGACCCTCTGATTTTTTAAATGATAGCGATAGCGATAATAATTTAAATCAATACGTAGTTTTTGTTGCAAAAACAAAATGTAATTGTTTATTTGCCATTCATAAGATCAGTAATCGGTCACTCAACCGTTGCTCTAGTGTCATCAGATGGGTCGTGCGAGGCCGCGTGTGCATTGGCCGGAACCCCCCCGTGGGACCTGGAGGCGGAGGTGCTCGCCGAAGTTTATCGGCGGGCGTCAGCAGCGCGTGCGGGAGGCACTGGCCTCCCGCCTAGTCAAATTAGCGCATGACGGAGCGACGCTCGCTGCGCCATCATCGTCCGTTGGAGGGTTCGGCTGGAAACGCCTCGGGCCGGTCTTAAAACCGTAGGGGCGCTCCAGCCGATTTTAGAGGAATGGGTGGCTCGGCGGCATGGGGTCCTCACCTTCCGGCTGGTGCTGGTGCTGTCGGGGCATGCGGTTGCTTCGGCAAGTACCTGTACACAGTCGCTAGGAGGGAGGAGACTCCCTGCTGCCACCACTGTGACTGCAGCGAGGACTCGGCGCAGTACACGCTTGAGTCGTGCCCGGCCTGGGCTGAGCAGCGCCGTGATCTCGCTGCAGTCATCGGAGAGGACCTGTCGCTGCCGGCTATCGTTCGACCGATAGTCGGCGGCGATAGGTACTAGACCGCGGTCGCCAACTTCTGCGAGAATGTCATCTTGCGGAAGGAGGTGGCGGAGAGGGCCAGGGAGGCTGACCTCTCCTCTGGCCCGATTCGCCGCCGGCGCGTGGGGTGGCGTGGGCGAATATCTGCGCCTAATGCCGCCCTAGCCGAGGCTGCGGGCGGATGGACCGGGTATTGTCCTCCGCCCGCGTAGAGCCTGCCGCGAAGGTGCGACATAGACATAGACCCCAGGTGCGTGGGAACGTCGCTTAGAGAGGAAGCCCAATAGGGCTAGCCGCCGCGCGGACCACTGAAGTGAATATACGCGGTACCCGTGGTCCGCCGAGCATGGGCGGGTGACGGTGCACGGTGGGTTTTTAGTGGGTGAGAGCCCCACACTACCCCGCTGTCTCCCCGAGAAGTGGGGTGTGCGGTAGGTACATTTTAGCCCACCTTAAAAAAAAAAGTGTCATCAGATGCACCCATCTGATGACACTTGTTTGTAAACACATGACATTCTCCTGTTTGTAAGCACCTGGCCATCTTCGAGCTTCGGAAGGCACGTTGAGGAATAGTCCCGACTTTTAAATGACAGCCTGGCAATCATTACAGTTTTCCAGAATCCTATACCTACAAGAATCTAGCTTCGATTCCTAATTCATCTATTGGTGAGGAGATTTAGAAGAGGTTAGAGAAGATAAGAAAAATTATGACTTCAGTGCAATAACTTATGCAATAATATGATTGGATTATGTATCAAAAACGTTAGTAAAATGTCACTTAGTGAGTTCTACAGTAGCCCTATATCCACCTGTATTCCGCACGGTAACCACACGACAACCGCATGGGTGACGCGCGTCAATTGCACGCGGGTTACTCGATAACCATAGTGTTTACAACCACCTCAAATCTGCCTATTGTAAAAGCAGTACAAAGCTGAGCCGTATATTTTTTAAGCAAAGAACTTCTTTTAGTAAATACTCAAATAAACACTATGCTTATATTGTGTCCGTGTGGCGACGGACTAAGAATACAACTGTCACCATCCCATTCTTTCCCACGGGTGTCGTATGAGGCGACTAAGGAAAGTAAGCAATTATCATCCATCTCATGACTGGTGGTAGAGCTAGGTACCAAGTGGGAGTACTCAGTTGGTATCGGGCCCGAGCGGGTTGGTACCACCATCTCCCGTGTAACCAGCCATGATACACATCGTTGCATTTTGGCTGTAGCAGGAGATAGCCGTTTATTCTTTCATTTCATATCTATGAAATGAAATGGTGAGCAGCGGCTTGACAATTATACTCTCGGTATAGTTGAGTCCATGAGCGACGGCTACCATTTACCATCAGATGGAGCATGGCTCGCGGGGTACATGCAATAAAAAAAAATACTAGCCATTGCCGCGGCTCCACCGCAGCCAAAAGCTGGTTTTTAGGCTATTTCTCAGATTCACGATATAGCAACTTAAGTCTAATCAAGAGCTATCAAATAAAAAAGTTTAATCAAAATCCGTTCAGTAGTTTTTGCGTAATACGCGTACAAATAGACAAAAAATTTAAAAATATGGTTCCATTAGACACATAGTGAAAAATGTGAAATCGAAAATAACAGTCACAAGCAGGATTTGAACCTGCTCGTGACTGTTATAGCCCTCACCCCTTTTGCTGAATTGGCATATCATCTGGACGGTATCAAGGAGATGCAGGTTCAAATCCTGCTCGTGACTATTATTTTCGATTTCACATTTTTCACTTTGTGTTTAATATATAGTGCTAAGCATGTCAAATGCTAAAAAAATATATAAATATTTATAGGGTTTGCGTCATTATTAGGTAAAAATCCTTAGTGTAAAATTAAGTTTACCTGGTCGGTATAATGTATGAAAATTCTTCCGATAGATGGCGCAGGCGTCATCCAAAGACGTTAAGTATGAATGTGTTATCGAAATTAGCAGTCGGGAGCAATTGTCACGATTGCTGAATTGGCAAAGATATTGACACCGTCCACATGGGACGGTATCCAGGAGATTGCAGGTTAAAATCCTGCTAGTGACTGTTATTTTCGATTTCACATTTTTCACTTTGTGTTTAATGTATAGTGCTAAGCATGGCAAATGCTAAAAATATATATAAATAAACATAGTTCCAGTTCAGACACCATATATTTACGGTATTTTTTTCTCAAATATCTTTTTTTTTGTTAAGGCGGGAAAAAATGTACCTACCTAACCGCACAGCCCGTCGTTCGGAGCAACGAACAGGGTAGTGTGGGGCCTGCGCCAACTAAAGAAACCCGCCGTGTGCCGTCTCTCCGCCTTTATTGGCGGGCCACCGGAACTATCTTACATTCCTTCGGTGGTCCGCCGGCGGAGGCTTATAATACCTAGTATTCAGATACAGACTACGTATGAATATCTGATATTCGCTCAAACATGAGCAATTATTAAATAATGAACTTACTTACTTACTTATCATCACGCAATTTCCCTTGCGGGGTAGGCAGAGAGAACAGAGTGCCAAGAGGTTCTATTCTTGCATACATCTCTCGCTTCCTCAACATTCATAACTCTCTTCATACACGTTCGCCGGTTTCGGAGACTCCTGCCTCCACCTTCCTTCAATACAAGACCGATTTGGTCTAGGTAGGTGAGTCTCGGTCTCCCCCTGTACCTACATCCTTCCACTTTCGCATTGTATATCTTCTTAACCAGTCGCTCGTCCGGCATTCTTTCCACATGTCCGAACCATCGAAGCATTCCCTTTCGCATCTTTACACCAATACTCTCTTTCATACCTACTCGCTCTCTTACGTCATTGTTACGAATGCGGTCAGTCAGCCTCACTCCACAGATTCTCCGCAGAGATCGCATTTCCACCGCATTGATTTTACTCTCATGCTCCTTTTTGCAGACACAACTTTCGCTTCCATACAATAACGTTGGGACAAGCACTGCGTTGTGTATTGCGACTCGTGCTTTCTAGCTGAGGTGATGATTGCCAAGAAGTTGTCCCAATGCTCCGTTCACTCTATTTCCCGCATTCACTCTTCTCTCTACATCAGTGGTGTACCTTCCATCCCGACTGAGTCCACATCCATGATATACAAATTCATCCACTTGTTCTAGCACACCATTTCCTATTGCTACTCTAACATATGTTCTGGCTTCTTCTCTTTCAAAAACCATTATTTTGGTTTTGCTCACATTCACACGTAGGCCCCTTTTCTTACAATCTTCTGCCATTACGTCGACTAGGGTTTGCAGGTCAGCCGCGGACTGCGCTAATAAAACCGCATCGTCTGCATATAGCGAGACCTAACCACTGAGTCGCCCATCTGAACTCCCACATTCATTTCATTCAACCTTTGTAGACATTTATCCAGATATATGATAAACAGTCTGGCTGATAGAACGCAGCCCTGTTTAACGCCGATATTGACATTAAACCAGGGTGACATTCCATCATACAGCCGCACACAAGCTCTGCAGTCCATGTAGTTGGACTGCACCGCTTGTAGCAGTCTACCGTTAATACCATATTCCGGCAAAATGTCCCAAAGTTCCTTTCGTACAACCGTGTCAAATGCTTTCTCCAAATTCACAAAACTGCAGAAAACCCTCTGGCATACAGCCAGATGCTTCTCCACAATGTTGCGCAGAGAAAACACTTGATCCATGCATCCCCTTCCACACCTGAAACCTCCTTGTGCCTCACACAAAAATTCATCAGACACCATTCTCATTCTCCTTTCAATAATCTTACCATACTCTTTGGCTGCCAAACTGGTCAAGCTTATGGCTCTGTAGTTTGCACAGTCATAACGTGAACCCTTGTTTTTAAACAAGGGCACGATGACTGCGCTTCTCCAGTCCTATAAAAAATGTGTTCTATTTTATTTTATTTATGAATGTTTCAAAACTAAATGATGTAATTTACGTCCATGCAAAAAAAGACGTTAATTTGTTTATTAGAAAGTGTGAAAATATTGATTCGTTGTAACCGTCAGTGTTGACTAGAAGATTTGTGATTTTAAGTGTCACTAAGACTGATCTGTGGTCGTCCATTTTATTTATACTCAAATACATATGCACATAATACTCGTGTTATAAATTAGATTGATCACTAGGATTGTCTTGATATTTTTTATCGTACGAGTGACAACTATCCATCATCATCCATCCATCAGCCTTTCGACGTCCACTGCTGGACATAGGCCTCCTCAAATGGGGGATAGTGCCGTAATCGCCACGCTTGGCAGGCGGGTTGGCGATCGCAGTGGATGTTGTTAATACTCGAGGAAGTGCTGCTGCCCACTCCCCCGGTATTCCCTCAGTCGGCTTTTTCGACTCCCATGGATGGAGAGGGGTGGGACAATTCTAAAGCCGGCCCCACACGGCAAGGAGTGACAACAGCTATCAACAAACTTTTCACAAAATATCGGCTCTTTGACTGTGACTCGATTGACGATACATTAAAAGTAAATGTTCCTAGTTCTTCATTCCGGTCCCTCCTTATGGATAATTCCAAAGAAAGGGGTGAGGTGGTCGAAGGATATTCGAATACCTCATCCCTTTCCTTGGAGTTAGCGACGCGCGAATAACGCCTCTGTGGGACTAGCCAAGTTGCATTCTATGGTCGCTAACGCTAATAGAAAACTATTTAAATATATGGGAATTTGACATCTTTAACTTTAGATAAAGAACCTATATTTAGGTATCTTTAACAATATCTATAACGCTAAGTCACGTGACTTAACGTTAGAGATGTCAAATTTCCATACATTTTAATAGTTTTCTATTAGCGTTAGTGATCATAGAATGCAACTTAGCTAGATCCACTGGTCTTACTAGCGTCTATAGGCTACGGTAGCCGCTTGCTTCTTTGCCACAGTCGTATTATAAAAATAAATAAGTGACTCCCAAGTATCAATATTAAAGAAATTGTGAATACGGTGAACTGAGAGCCAGCAATGTTTATGAAAATATTTTTTTTATCATTCCTCGTCCAATAAAATTGGAAGATTGCAAGTATCGTCAAGAACCCAAAATTGCTTCATGAGAATGACTCATATTATCGGCTTAGTGAAACACTGGCCTATTAACCGTTATCTTTATTTCTGAGAACGACATTCCCGCTGCGGTGTAATGCTAAGTTATTAATTCGAATTTTATAATTATACGGACAAGAGTAACGTTATTCTTGTATTATTATTTATTAATGCAATACTCGGAGTGTGAATGAAGTAAGCAATTATCATCCATTGCATGACTGGTGGTAGGGCTGGGTACCAAGTGGGAGTACTCACTTGGTATCGGGTCCGAGCGGGTTGGTACCACCATCTCCCGTGTAACCGGCCATGAAGCACATAGTTGCGTTTTGGCTGTAGCAGAAGATAGCCGTTTGTTCTATTATTTTATATCTGTGAAACGAAATGGTGAGCAGCGGCTTGACAATACTCTCGGTATAGTTGAGTCCATCAGTGACGGTTACCATTTACCATCAGATGGGCGGCCGTGGCTCGTCTGCCACTATATGCAATAAAAAAAAGGACCCTGTTTTTTTTTGTTAAGGCGGGAGAGAATGTTCCTAACCGCACACGTCGTTCAGGGCAACGAACAGGGTAGTGCCCACACTACTGTAAAAAACAGGGTCATTTTTTTTTTCTTTTTTCAATGCCCCAGCCTTCACCCACTAAAGAAGCCCGCCGTGTGCCGTTTCTCCGCCTTTATTGAATTAAGAATCATGTTTTATTTTACGGAGCGAGTAGGTATGAAAGAGAGTATTGGTGTAAAGATGCGAAAGGGAATGCTCCGATGGTTCGGACATGTGGAAAGAATGCCGGACGAGCGACTGGTTAAGAAGATATACAATGCGAAAGTGGAAGGTTTTAGTTACAGGGGGAGATCAAGACTCACCTACCTAGACCAAATCGGTCATGTATTGAAGGAAGGTGGAGTCAGGAGTCTCCGAAACTGGCAAGCGTGTATGAAGAGAGTTATGAATGTTGAGGAAGCGAGAGATGTTTGCAAGAATAGAGCCTCTTGGCACTCTGTTCTTTCTGCCTACCCCGCAAGGGAAATGGCATGATGATAAGTAAGTAAGTAAGTAAGTTTATTTTACGGTGGAATTTTTGAAGTTATTTTTATTGTGAACTCTTGGGCGGCATTTCAATAGTTGAAAATTAGACGAGAATTGAGATTGAAATTTCAGTTTAGTTTAAAAGCATTTCATTACATGAGATAAAATACATTCAAATACTTTACATACTTTAAACTCCTACAGAGCTAAGCTATAAAATAGTCAGGTGCTGTATAATTAGCATTTTGTTGTGATTAACAAACAATTGTCAATTGCTTTCATTTCAATCTTGTGTACGGTGCTGCATGCTGTCAAACTTTGTTCATTTTTGTGTACTATAACTGACAGTAATAATAACAATGGAAGAAACTAAACTTTAATGAGTAATAAACAACAGCATCACGCCTGTACTCCCCGAAAGGGTAGGCAGAGGTGTATTACACACCCACGGTTCGCCAGCTATGTTTAAGTCCCACGTAAAGAGCCTATTGAGGTCTACCAGCCACATTTCCAAACTCCGGGCTGCTACTGAGAATTTTCCTTTTTACGGAAAAACTCGATAACACTGTCCGACCCGGGGATCGAACCCGAGACCTCATGATCAGCAGTCGTTCACACTACCACTGCACCACAGAGGCCGTTAAAACAATCACCTATCTATAAAAATAACTGCTACATGCTTGCCTAACTGAATCAATCAGCAATCAAATCTGTTATTCGCATCAGTCAACAATCAGAGCTGCATTATGACAAAATGCCGTTGATTCTGACACGAATCGACCATAATTTTGATAAAATTGTAATTTATGGCCGCTATTATTCTTATGAATAACATTTTTTTTTTCTCACGAATGTTACAATAATTTTCGGAAGTGTTACAATTGTTTTAGGTTATGTTTGACGTTAGTACCATTTTCCTCTGTATTCTAAGAAAAATATTTTCTAATTTAATTATTATGATTCTTATGTAAATGTACACTGTACTTACTTACTTATCATCACGCCATCTCCCTTGCAGGGTAGGCAGAGAGAACAGTGAATATTATAAATTAGGAGCCGTGCGCTTATACGCTCGCGAGGCTATTTATACATATATAAAACAGTAGATAAAGGTCTGTAGAGACACACCACATACCTTCAATGTACAAACATTGAAAGTATGTATCGAAAAATGTAGAAGGGACTATAAAAAGTTAAAATGTACACAAAACAAAGCCATGTGGGGCCGTCACCAAGAATAGCTCCACCCCGTCTCTTCCTATGGGAGTCGTAAAAGCCCACTAAGGGATTACCGGGGGACCGGGCAGCAGCATTCCGCTGTGTAGCGTGGCGATTATGGTAAAACCCCCATTTGGGGAGGCCTATGTCCAGCAGTGGACGATAAAAAGGCTGATGGATGATGGATGGACACAAAACAATGGTTTGTATTTTTTGGCCGTCTGTTTGATAGAGCAGATCTCCGAAAATACTTAATTGATTTTTGTAAGGTTCATAGGCAGATAGAGCTTAACTTGAAGCAACATTTCCATATCCCAAACGCGGATGAGATGCTGCAGAGCTTTTTTTTATTACGCAACACAACATTTTTTACCATTGTGCGCTTTTACAAAATATGTAGTACATTGTTACCCTAGGGGTGAAAGTAACACCTCGAATTATAGGCGCCCTCGTCGTCGCCGTCTCGGGACTAAGTAAGTCTTTAACCCGAGGTAAACACTGTGCTTTTCATTGCGAATACAAGGAAAGTAAAAATAAAAACATGCAAAAATGAGTGAATTTTAATTTACATCAACTGCTGAGATAATTATTTATTTAAAGTTTTTTTTTTGGGGCCGGTTAGCATAACAGCCATTATTTTTCATTCTCAACATTGAAAAAATGGTAAAATATTTTACGCAAATCTATATTATTTTAAAGAAATATTTGGAAGAAAGTAAATTATAATAGGTGGTCATTTAAAAAAGTCTTTATTTAATTCTTAACTTTGTTATTTCAATTAAACATCGCGCTGTGATTGAGTGGCTGCAGTAAGTTAGAATAAGGTTCAATAGAAATGTGAAAATAGAACTAGTTTTATTATATTTTACTAGTATTGTATTACATTCAACCCGCTCCTCAGGCAACTTCAAACCTACTTTCCGAGTATGAGCAATGAAATAGTACATTGTTATCCTAGGGATGAAAGCAACTCTGAAAGCCCTCGAACTATTAGAGCCCTCCTACGCTCGGGCGCCAAACCCCGTCTCGGGACTACATAAGTCTTTATCCCGAGGTAAACACTGTGCTTTTCATTACGAGTACGTGGAAACTAAAAATAAAAATCATGAATTAGTTCAAGAAAAAATGGGAGAATTTAATAAATTGAATTTGGAATCTCCGTTTTCCCGCCGATTTTGTTTTTTTTCTGTGGCATGTCAGCTATTCAGCCATTATTTTTCATTTTAATCATTGAAAAAATATAAATCTTCGTTATTTTAAAGATATAGTTGCAACTATATATATTAAAATAGTCGTCCAATTTTTAACTTTATGTTATTTCAATTTTACATCGCGCTGTAATTGACTGGCTGTACAGAAAATAGAACTGGTTTTTTTTATAACTACTCAGCTGTCAGTTGAAAGTAATTCTACCTAGGGCTGAAAAGTATTACTTTCAACCCGCTCCTCAGGCAGCTTCAGGCCTACTTTCAGAGTATGAGTAATGAAAAATATATTTCCTATATGGTTTATAAAAATTATAGCAGAGAGTGATTTAACAAATACAAAAACTCCCTTAGATGATACAGGGTTTAAATACATAGATAAAGAACGCAATAGAATGGCTACTTCATGTTATAATCGTTGTACAAAACATATAAAAAGTGAAAAAGAAAAGAATGCGAAGCTATTCTGGACATGTTATGGTCTACTGTGTATTACCACTGAAGCAATGTCATCCAGTTACAGTGGTCCGCCAATACAAGCGATAAGACGGCACACGGTGGGTTTATTTAGTGCGTGAGGGCCTCTCATTACCCTGTTCGTTGCCTCGAACGACGTGTGTGGTTAGGTACATTTCTCCCGCTTTAACAAAAAAGCAAGCAAAACGCATACGTTTGTCACAGTCAGGAACAAAATAATAATAAGGAACTTTATAATTACCTTTACCATTAATAGACAATAATATTTTATTAGAAAAAATAAAAACATTGACATGAGAAAAGGGGCAGGTACTAACGGAATATTGCCTATTTTATTGCTGCCTGTTCATCTGAGTTGGCCTATCTACTTAAGCATATATACAACAGTTCGCTAACCCCAGGGGCATTTCCCTTGAATAGGCAATTAACAAAAGTGGTCCCAATTCACAAAGCGGGGTATACAGAAGTTGTATCCAATTTGAGGCCTATCTGAATCATATCAATGTTTGCCAAAATTTTCGTAACTCTATAATCTGTCTATTCAAACTATTCAAAATTATATTTAAATGATCAGCAACGTGGATTTGTTGAGCTTCGATTCACAAGCAAAAATTTAGTTAAATTCACAGAACTTGCAATAAAAACTGTAGATGCAGGAGAGCAAGCTGACTTTACATACACGGACTTCAGTAAAGTTTTCGACAAAGTATTCCATAGACTATAAATTTCTAAGTATGTGTTTATGGTATTTAGGTTTTTTATTGCATTGGTTGTCTTCGTACTTCTTGGATCGTATATTTTTTTGTTGTTGTCAATAGTTTTCAGTCAGGTTTATGACATATTTCTTCAGGGACGCCACAAGGTTCATATTTGGGACCAATTTACTTCAGTTTTTTTATAAATGAAATGATTAATCTACTATATAATTAACTACTCAGAAGTTTTTATATATTTAAAGTTCGTTAAAGTAGTAAATTCAGTAGAAGATGGTAAAACTGTCTCCAGAGCGATATCAATATGCATAGGTTGTTTTCCTTTATTCCGGAAGTTGTAAGCAAAAATACTTTACACATGAGCACGCGTACGCACGTACATACACAGGCTCAGACAAACGCAGACTACAAAGCTACGTAAAAGGAAGCAAATTTCTGATATTTGTGTAGCTTTTTACCAGGCACCGTTCCAATTTACGTGCTAAATCTAAGAATTTATGTGCTGATAGAAAACCCATTAAAAGTTTTCGTAAAACCGGGAAATACAACCCGGGACTGCAAGGTAAAAAATTACCGGTCAAGGTCACGAGACCAAAAAAAGAAGCAAAATTCTCTTGAAGATTACTTAACATCTTTTTCATTTAGGTTTGTACGGCCAACACGCAATAATAAAGTACATTTAAATTCAGCGCATGGGACCTCCAAATTGGGTTACAATATTCAAGATCTTTATACAATTATCTTGATCTGAATATTGATATCGGAGTTTTAAATAAAAACTTGCGTTTTTGCTAGATTTTTAAATAAAACTCTCGACACTATAGAATCTGCTCTGTATCACCGAAGAGGTTACTGTTTCGACCTATTATTCTCCCAATGTTGGTCATGAGTGGTCTCTCAGAGTGGTAAGGAATTAAATCGTAGTGGACCACGCTAGCCCTGTGCGGATAGGCAGAAGTCACAGTCAACTTTCTTGGGTATGCAGTATATAATCGCCAAGGAATAAGATTACCAAATAAATGGACATAAATCATATCCAGGCTCAGAGAACAGTGATACAAATTACGCATAACCTTGGGACAAATATTTGTTCTCGGAATCAGTTGTCGGTTGCCCCTTGCATCGTCTATACTATTATAAAGCTGTAACAGAGCTGTGTCTGTATATTCAAGATATTTCAGAAAAAATAACTATAATAAGCTATATAGACGTGTCTAAACCCAAAACATTTTTTTAGAATTTTTGTCTGTCTGTTTAACTGTTTGTTTGTTCGCGCATCACGCAAAAACTACTGGACGAATTTTGACCAAATTTTTTTTGAATGGCCTTGATTAGACTTATAAACTAGTATAGATCGGGAACCTGAGATATAACCGAAAAACTAGCTTTTGGCTGCGGCGAAGCCGCGGGCAAAGGCTAGTATTTTTTATATTAAGATGGTCGCTTAAAAGTAAGGGATTGCGAAGCGATGCTGAGAGCAGCAAGGCTTTATCACTAGTACTCTTGTGTCACATCTACTTAGCAGTACGGTAGTGCAAGTATCTCATTTTGCTCGGTGAGTGAAGGGACTGGAGGCTCAAACCTCCTTCTTATCCCCTTTTCCTTCCTCAACACCTCCTATCCCTTTTCCAGGGAATGGCAAAGATGCTCCTGGTGTTGCTAGCGGTAGGCAGAAATAGACTAAAAAGTTTCTGCTTAAAATTCATGATAATTTCATTCATTATTTGACACTAAACTACAATAGTTAACAAGCTCTAGATTACCTCACAAATATCCCGCTCATGGACACTAACACTTGTTGCTACGGGTATTAAACCCACAACAGCTGGCGTTTAGGCAGTTGGAGACCACAACTCACTGTGCTATTCGCGTTAAAATAGCAATTTTAGTTTTATATCTTTTTCGAGACGTTGGCAAATCTCCATCATAGCTAATTACGAGGCGCGCCATAATCAAATTATTTTTTTAAACGATAAAGGATGTTATGTGATGAATGATGATCGTAGAAATCGTATACTGGAGAATAGATCTGGACCACGCATTTTGGTAATATGTCTATAGTGTTCTCTACTACCTCTAATTTCGATAAATGTTCTCTAGCAGCTCAGTTAATCGCTAACTCTGATCCGATGAATACGTGCAACACGGCAATAGTTGTTCTGTCCAAAACTTCCCACTATGCCGTTTCTATTCTATTTTACGATTTCTCTAAATCCATATCTCTAATCCCATACATTTTAATAATTTTCTATAGCGTTAGCGATCATACAATGCAACTTGGCTAGGCCCACTGGGCACTTGTCATCAGATTAAAAATAAATATTTTATTTATATACATCTCGCACGTTCAGACTAGATAAACATAACATTGTTGACAATTTTATTACCTCATAACAACTGTCAAGTAAAGCAATAATTATGAAAGAAATAACCTTTAAGATCGCGTCTCAATCGGGTGAATGTTGACAGCTGAGATGGCGGAGTGGTTTAGATACCAGTCTCCTGTCCGAGTGTTGTGGGTTCGATTCCCACACTGGACAACTCTTTGTGTGATCCACAAATTATTGATCTGAGTCTGGGTGTACTTTGTGTTCGTGAAATTGTATGTGTTCACCCACTAAAGAAACCCGCCGTATGCCGTCTCTCCGCCTGTGAACGTTAGTTTCTTCTACTATTGTGTTTCGTATGTTGAATGAGAGTGCCCGAAACCTTTAAAATGTAAACTTTAAGTAGGTAAACATCATATTTTGACGGGCCTCGTGGCGTAGTCGGTAGTGTAACCGACTTCCGTGGCACGAGGTCCTGGCTTCGATTCCCACTCAGGACAATTAGGTCTTTGTGTAATGAACACAGATATTTGTACTGCCATCTGGGTGTTTTCTATCTATTATATGTATGTATTTACAAAAATAGTAGTACATGTATTATATCCGTAATCTGGTACCCATAGCACAAGCGTTAAGCTTAGTTTGGGACCAGAGGACGTTGTGTGAAATGTCCGTGAATATTTATTATTATTATATTATAATATGCAATGAAAATGAAAGGTTTGTCAAATGAACCAATTTAGCATCCCCTTAATTTTACAAGTCAAATTAATAATAAACGCTGAAACATTAATGTACGTCTCGCCCCCTTCTACTTGGGACTTAAAAATATTATTGTTGGTTGGCAAACCGTAGGTGTATAATACACCTCTGCCTACCCCCTTAGAGATACACGCGTGATACTATGTTTTTTGTTATATTTTTTGTATTTTTAATTGCTTATTTCTTTTAGAATTTTTTCTTCAAATACTGCAATATGATCAATGGCCTATGTCCAACCAGAGTGAAGACATGTGCCTTATAGTTGGACAAAAATGGTACCAAGCTGCTGTAAATAATTACCACTTCGATTCGATCGATCCGATATATTATGATTATATTTATTAGTATATTTGTAAGTCTTCCACACAAGGTTTTTTTTTTCATCTAGAGGCAGATGAGCCACGGTCCATCTGATGGTAAATGGTAACCGTTGCTCATAGACTCAACTATACCGAGAGCATTGTCAAGCCGCTGCTCACCATCTCATTTCACAGATATGAAATGAAAGCATAATTGGCTATCTCCTGCTACAACGAAAACGTAACGATGTGATTCATGGCCGGTCACACGGGAGATGGTAGTACCAACCCATTCGGGCTCGATACCAAGTGAGTACTCCCATTTGGTACCCAGCCCTACCACCAGTCATGCAATGGATGATGATTGCTTACTTCCCTTAGTCGCCCCATACGACACCCCTGGGAAAGAATGGGGTGGTAACACTTGTATTTTTAGTCCGTCACCACACGGACAAATATTTCATAATCCAGAAAAAGATACAAAAATCTTTTAAAATATTCACCATAATCTAATATTGGATATAGGTATCCTCCAGCGACAAAACAATTGCTTTTCACGACGATATTCGAATTGCGTGTCGAAGGTTATATCTTCCTTATATCAAACGAATACTTACATTACATAAAGCTTTCTACTTCTTTATTCTATTTTCTTTGTGGTAAATTAGCTTTGCGTACTCCTTAAGCTGTATGAAAAAATATCTATCCTATATGGATGTAAATAAGTACAGTTTTTTTTTACTTTGTTAATATCTGCTACCCGCGACTTCATCCACGTGGAAATTAGTTATTTTCTTTTTTCTACAGAACCTTAATTATTTTTCCAAAATAAAAGTAGCTTAAATTACTTTTTATAACATCAGCCATCTGCCAGTGAATGTTTCGTATAAATTTTTTTTGTTTGTTTTTAAACAACACCCTGCACTAAGGAATAATCCTTGTATCGCGAGGGACTTTTACAAACATATAATTTCACGGACACAAAGTACAGCCAGACTCAGAACAACCATTTGTAGATCACACAAAGAGTTGTCTTGCCCTCTTAGAATGAAAAACAAAACGTTAGACGAACTTTCGTTTCGAGTCATTGTGATTGATCAACAGTCAGACGCGTGTTACCTGATTAGTCAAGATTTCGACGCGTGATTCAGGCGACCAATCACAATGAAGCGAAACGAAAGTTCGTCTAACGTTTCGTTTTTCATTCTAAGGGGGCTGTGTGGGAACAGAAACCGCAACACTCGGGCGGGAGGCCGGTATCTAAACCACTCAGACATCTGTGCAAATCGGTTCAACCGTTTCGGAGATTAGCCAGGAACAAGCAGATAAACTTTAAAAATTGGTATTATGCTATAGGAAACGTATATACTTTTATATGTATTTGATAAAAAGCTGTTATTTAGACATTACAAACAGACACTTCAATTTTAATTGTGTAGATAATGGTGTTATACTATGTTCTATCAGATGTTATGTCGGTATATAATCTAGGGTAGTAAAGCGGGTTACATTCAAAGCCATACACCATTGAATATTAGTAGTAAGCAGAGTTAACTTAGAATTAAGAAATAGGCAATGACTGCCAAGACAGAGGTATTAAGTTCAATCCCCATTCCGAGACTTCGCAACCACTGAAGTACTGTACACAGTTCCAGTGGTCCACCAGTACAGGCTGAGAGACACGGCGGGTTTATTTAGTGGGTGAGGGCCCCACATTACCCAGTTCGTTGCCCCAAATGACGTGGTGTGCGGTTAGGTATATACATTTTACCAAAAAATTAAGATCGTGATTTCGCATAGCAGCACTTTTTGATTTTATGTATCTTGCTTACAAATTATCGTTGCTACCAACAAAAATATATACGAACACACTTTCCAAACAGCCACCATTAAAATTAAAACAGCGCCAATCTAAAATTAACTGAAACTAATTCGTAAATCATAGCCACAACTATTAAAACGTTCTACGAATTATAACATTTCCTAAAAAACATTTCGCTCGAATATAAAAATCTGATTCAGTACGCCACTCAAAGAAATTGATCTCTTTGCGTGAATGTCACAAATTTCCATTACTACACTTCCACTGCTGACTACATATAAAAGTTCTAAAGCAATATGTATGATAAACCGTCAATGTATATTGCGAAGATACTGTTTTTGCAACAGCTGTAGTCGGTCGCCCGTGACACATGTCACATGCCGGCTTTTTAATTTAATATGCTCAGTTCCATTACTGACGGTCTTATTCTGATATTTATATAAAGAAATATAGAAATGTGTAAATTAACCTACACTTTTAGCCCGATTCTAGATTCTATAATTAAAAAAATAAAATAAATAAATATTCACGGACATGAATGCTCCGATGGTTCGGACATGTGGAAAGAATGCCGGACGAGCGACTGGTTAAGAAGATATACAATGCGAAAATGGAAGGATGGACGTACAGGGGGGACCGAGCCTCACCTACCTAGACCAAATCGGTCATGTAATGAAGGAAGGTGGAGTCAGGAGTCTCCGAAACCGGCGAGCGTGTATGAAGAGAGTTATGAATGTTGAGGAAGCTAGAGATGTATGCAAGGATAGAGCTTCTTGGCACTCTGTTCTCTCTGCCTACCCCGCAAGGGAAATGGCGTGATGATAAGTTAGTTTCACGGACATTTTTCACAACGTCCTCTGGTCTCAAAATAAGCTTACCGCTTGTGCTATGGGTACCTGATTGCAGCTATAATACATATATTACTTTTTTTTTGTAAATAAGCGGTGATCCATTTCGAGGTTCCCTACTTTTTTAAAGAAAAAAACAGAAAATTCAAATTTAATGGAGACTGTTCATTATCATTTGAAAGAACATTCTTTGGCATTTATTTTTTGAAGATTATGTCTATCAAATGTTGGCCGTTGCTACGTCGCAGATGGTCCATCCGTTGAGTCCAATTTTAGATGACTCGTTCGAGCATTTCGTTCGAGCAACGAACGGAAAGGTAGTGTAGGGCCTTCATCCACTAAATAAACCCGCCGTGTGCCGTCTCTCCGCCTTTATTGGCGGGCCACTGGAACTATGTTGCATTACTTCAGTGATCCGCCGACGGCTTACCTTTTTCAGGTACCCTCTACTGAGCGACGCATCCACACACGGAGCGTCGCACCTTCGCGGGAGGCCTTGCGGGTGGCGGACGTTCCCCGGTCCATCCACCCGCAACCTCAGCTGGGGCGGCATTAGGCGCAAATACTCACGCCTGCGCCACCCCAGTCGCTGGCGGCCAGCCTTGCATATCCCAGCATGAATGAGCCGGCATGATCGGGGAAGTACCACCCTCTCACAAAAGAGAAGAGGGAACCAGCAGTAGTGATATCTACCGTTATGTTTCGTATGAATATTAAGAGTGCCGGAGGCCCGAACCCCCTCTCTATCCTCTCCTTAGTATCCCACATATCCTCTCCTTAATATACTCCCTATCCACATCCTATGCCTTTCTTGGCGATGCCGACGCGAGAGTGATGTCTCTGGTGTTGCTATCGTCTATGGGCTACGTTAACCGCTTACCATTAGGTGGGCCGTATGCTTGTATGCCACCCACGTTGTATATAGAAAAAAGCTATTTTAATAAACGGATTGAGTAGATAATAATAAAATTGACGACAGGAATAGGTCTTTATTGATCTTCAATAAATTTCGCAATCGAAGCTCTCGCATCTGCGGCAATCTTCGCGTCGTTGATATCACAGACAAAAATTCCATGGGGGTCGCTTTCGTAGATGCGGCCATTTTAAACGAAAACCGGCAACTTAAATGAGTAACAAAACACCAAAGCAGGAGGGTTGGAATGCAGAAGTGCTATTTAACGTGGTTGTGGGTGGCATGTGTGCTCACCACTAGGGAAGCCGAAAACCGTGAATAGTGGAAGGCTTATAGGACTTTCCTACACCTAGCCCCGGGCTCTGAAGCAATAGCGTAGAACGGAACTGGGATTAAGATTGGGATGATTATTATTAGTTTGTGGTGGATTAGTTTAGTTAGGAGTAAGAATACAAGTGTCACCACCCCATTCTTTCCTACGGGTGCCGTACGAGGCGACTAAGGGAAGTAATCAATTATCACCCATTGCATAACTGGTGGTAGGTCCAGCCTTGCTATCGGGCTTTAACGGGTTGGTACCAGCATCTCCCGTGTGACCGGCCATGAAGCACATCGGTATTTTGGTTGAAGCAGGAGATAGCCATAAATTTCTTTTCATATCTGTGAAATGAAATGATGAGCAGTGGCTTGACAATACTTTCGATATAGTTGAGTCCATGTGCGATGTTACCATTTGCCATCAGGTGGGCCGTGGTTCGTATGCCATCATACGCATAAAATAAACAAACAAATAATAAATGTACCAAAACAGTTTCTTCAAAATCATCAAATCATTTTTATTTCATTATTTCAGATTTGGCCGTTATTTTCATTACAAAATCGCCAATGTTTTGATTGCGATGTTACAACAAGCAGATTCTCCAAATAAATACGTAGGCGTAGCAATCTCTCAAGCGCAATAAGGAAAAACATTCTACTTACGCTAAGGGCTCCTCACAAAAAGAGGCTGACACGGAAGTGTCATTTGTCTCAACTACGCACTGCTTAGTCGCCTCATTGATTTAAAGAACAAAACAGGATTTTATAGCAATTCTCATGATATACAGACGCTCTCGCACTTACAGCAGGATACGAATGCGACATAGTCATATAAACGACGTAAATCGAGATATTGTACATTCGGTACTGTATATAGAATATGTATATTTCTTATGACCTATATGGAAATAATAGAAGTTTATTTGAAAAATAGTGTCAAATTGTGACTATACGTATATGTCGAAATTATTTAAATCGGAACCAGTTGCGAGGAAGGTGTTTAGTATTGAAAAAACTTCACAGTATCTTGGCTTATTTTCACAACGCGGTAGAAAAGAGAATGCCGAAACCCAGGCTATATTGTGCCCGTCGTGCGTCTTAACTATCTAAACATAAAAAATCGTCTTTTGAATAAGGATGTTATATGTATTTATTTTAGTCATAAGCGACGTGAGGTTTCAAAGTTATAAAAAAAGATATACATATTATTAAATTGAAAATAAGCGGAACTGCCATATTTATTGGAAGGCTTGGATAATCAATGTCGCCAGTTTATTACTATAACCATTTTTAATGCCAAATAGTAAGAATATTGATATGAAATAGTTAAATAAAAGAAAACCCACATGAGCTCCTATTATAATACTTAGTATTAGTCGAAGATTATTTTATGAAATCATAATTATGAATTTAGTTTTTAAATTAAAAATATAATAACATTAATTATCTATTTCTAAAAATATTTTAGGATATATATTGTTATTTTACTAGCAACCCTTATTGGTTTGAATTTGATTGACAATTTGACATGATTTGACATTTGTACTGCCGATAACTCAGACTAAGAACTAGACGGAGCCACGGCGTGGCCGCACTTGAAACAGCAATATTTTTTTTAAATGTTGCCATGTTCACAAATATTTAACCATATTTGGGCAAATTAAATGATAGGTAGAATGAGGTCTGTAACTTGGTCGTAAATAAGAAACTCTTCGTAACAAATATTTTATTGAAAATCACAACGTTTATCAAAAAAATATTTAAAAGTAAATCTACCACCCCTTCTATTCATCCAACCGTCAGTCTTTAAACGTCAACTGCTGGACATTGGCCTCCCCAAGAGAGCACTAGAACTAGTGGGCTTGTGCTGACTGGATCCAACGGCTCCCTGCAGCTTTGACCAAATATTTGGTCTATCTGGTGGGAGGCCATATTACGTGGTAGATACGTGGTCGCCACTCGGGAACCTTTTTCGCCAACGGTTGTCAGTTCGTTGAGCGATATGGCCTGCCCATTGCCACTTCATTCCATTTTCACTGGCAATGATTTTGCTCCCAACGTTACTATTTTCTTATTATGTATAATGAAACATCAACAAAATATCGTGAAGCATATTTTGGGTATTTCGTGGGTTGCCTCATTTTCCCGTAGTATCCACCCATTTCGATCTCGCATCTGGATTAGAGGAAAACCTAAAATGGGATTTTTTTATCATCATCTCATAAATTACATATAAATTTATTAGTAAAGTGAAAACTGGGCAAATTAAATTCGCAATAAGGCAATACCGAAACAATTCTCAGTAATAGAAATTTAGCTAGAAAACGTGTTTTGCGAGTGTATCTTAGAAGCAATTATTAATTTCGAGTAAAAAAAGCCCATTTTATATCACTTTATAGCATTAAATCATCAAATTATTTCATTTTCGACTACATATGAATGAAATGTTATACCTGTATTTTTTCGCTCGCTGTAGCTTTTGTAGCATAGTACACTATTTTACAAGCACTATTATCACGTAGTCTTTTTCTCAAAACACTGATTTAACACGTAAATATAATGTAAAGCCCGATTTTTTATACAAATGTACGATTATGGCAGTTGAATCGTGACAGACAAAGCATTTTGACATTGTGACAATACCAAAAACTGGCCACGGTGACAAAGACAAAAATCTATGACTTTGTCTGTTTTTTGCACCATTAAATTGTATCTTGTGTTCTCGCTCATACATGTCAAAGAATTTTCTTCGCTCTGTCTAGTTCTTAGTCTGAGGCCGATAATGTGTTATGTACGTTTATGTATTGATTGCTTCATTTGTGGAAAAGCAGTGGTTTTTTTATTAGTGTTCAGTGCTTACTTTAACGTTGAGTACAGCAAATTCTCCGTCGCCATAGCATTATTTTCTATCTATATTTCTTACATAGGTACTCTAAAATACTATTGATACTACATTTTATACTATAATAGAATAAAAGATATGGATTTCAACGCATAATATATAACCTAATACTAAAAACATACTGAAAAATTAAAAGTCAGCTACTAATTTGGTTAAGACGCAACAATAGCCCAACTCTCATAGAAAAATCGGCCTCCTCCTTTAATCGGGGATGCTATAAAGTTTAATCAGTCATGCATTATGATTTTTGTCTATAGTTCCTTTATAAGAACTAAAGTTTAATGTACTTTAAAGGTTCTGAATATTTAAATTAGTTGCCTAGATGATATTATCTATGAGAGTAAAACCAATGCGGAATGGGATCTCTGCAGAGAATCTATGGAGTGAGGCTGGTCAGTCAGCATTCGTAACGACGACATAAGAGAGCGAGTAGGTATAAAAGAATATTGGTGTAAAGATGCGAAAGGGAATGCCCCGATGGTTCAGACACGTGGTAAGAAATGCCGGACGAGCGACTGGTTACGAAGATATACAATGCGAAAATGTAAGGATGTAGGTACAGGGGGAGACCGAGACTCACCTACCTAGCCCAAACCGGTTATGTATTGAAGGTGGAATAAGGAGTCTCCGAAACCGACGAGCGTGTATGAAGAGAATTATGAATGTCGAGGACGCGAGAGATCTATGTAAGAATAGAGCCTTTTGGCACTCTGTTCTCTCTGCCTACCCCGCAAGGGAAATGGCGTAAAGCTAAGTAGTAGTGTGATATTACCTAAATAAAACTAACAGACAGTCTAACTTCAGTTACCTTATTGATATAAATAACCACAAAACTAAATTCTCATTCACTCAAGCACGTCATTAAAAAATGCAATGAACATTCGGGTTCAAATTTTAGCATATAAAACTCAACTAACCGGATAATAACAAAGAATGTGCTTTAAACCAGACTCGGATATTTTTAATTTGATGTCCATATTTAGTTGTATGACGTCAAACGTTTCTCAATTTGTAGTAGGTATTAATATCATTCAAATTTCTCTAATAAACTTTAAATAGAAACAATTCACTTCTACAGACAAAATTGCGACACATGTAGGTCAATATTGCTACTAAACATCTACCCTAAGGGGGTAGATATAGGGGTAGAGACTAATAAACATTGTTTAAGCTCCAAATAGTTATTCAGTGTTTTGTTCCGTTCTTTCAGCGTCAAACTGTCATATTAATGTGTGACGTCATATGTCGCGCCAGCGAAGCTCTTCTTCGCATATACCACCCGGACTTCAAGCCTCACTCCGCGTGGCCATATACATATATACAGCGGCGTGCGCGCAGCCGGCCCTCTAATTCCACGCACGGACGCTGTCACTGCTTGCTATCAGGCCTGAGCGGGTTGGTACCACCATCTTCTATGTGACCGGCCATGAAGAACATCGGTGTGTTTTGGTTATAGCAGGAGACTGAAAACTGTAAATAGAAATGATTCACTTCTGAACTAATAAGTAGATATTAAAAATTGTGATTCCATCCACCCATCAAGCTTTCAACGTGCACTGCTGGACATAAGCCTCCCTAAGAGTATGCCACATAAATCGCAACACAAATAAATGGTGATTGCGTTGGCGTAACCGCATTTTAGTATTAATATTTCCATAGGAACAGTCACTTTTCGAGCATCTTTAATTGATATTACAGATATCCTAATAACTTTCTAAGGTAGAGTATTTTTAGATTATGAACTACCTATTAAAAAAAACAAAATAACATTAAACACAAAGTGAAAAATGTGAAATCGAAAGTAACAGTCACGAGCAGGATTCGAACCTGCATCTCCTGGATACCGTCCAGATGCTTTGCCAATTCAGCCATCGTGACCCTTGCTCCCGACTGCTAATCTCGATAACACATTCATAATTAACGTCTTTGGGTGACGCAGACGCCATCTGTCGGAAGTGTTTTCATACATTATACCGACCAGGTAAACTTAATTTTACAATTAAGATTGTACCTAATAATGACGCAAACCCTATAAATATTTAGATATTTTTATATATCGCTACCCCAACCGAATAAAGCCGTAAACTGCAGTTACATTGAAATCGTTTTTATTTTATTTTCATGTTTAGAAAGATCCAATACACGTCTCTGATTTTTTTCATGAACATATTTTTATAGAAAAAAAAATATTCAAAAAAGTCGTAATAATTACTTCAAAAGTTGGTTCCATTATTGAGACGAAAAATAGCGTCACAATTTATAACACCAACAATTTAAAACTGTAAGACACGTAATACCCCATTACCGCTTTATTCGCCGGATATGTACTGACAGTTCTACAAGTAAAACATGTTACAATTATTTGGTATTGATAATAGATTGGCTACGGATGCGCCAAATTATACTTCTAAACTAAAAATTATTAACACTGAACGTAAACTTTTATTACAATAAATAGAGATAACCAATGTTTAGTATTTATCAAACTTAGTTCGATAGTACGGTAATATTCGATGGCAAAAATGTTAACCGACAATATTGCCACCTGTTTGCGTCTCGCGTTACACTCCCGCGCTGAATTTTCGCCAGTAACGAACTTGATTGTTTATGAGTAACAAGTCGTCTTGTTTTTATGTAAACAATGGCTCATCGCGCTCGTCGTTTGGTCGATTTAGCTAATCAAAGTAATATAAAATGCCTGCGCGCAGATAAGGGTAACGCTACTGTGTTGATGGACACGTCAGATTATAATGCCAAAATTGAACACCTTTTATCAGATGAGTCTACTTATGAAAAGGTTAAAAATGACACGACCAACTGTACAATTAATAACATGAAAAAGTTACTCAACCAGCACTCCGAAGCATTGAATCTAGATGTGAAAACCCTGATACCACCTTGTGCAAAACCACCTAAATTGTATGGGTTGCCTAAGATACACAAACCGAACGCACCACTACGACCTATTGTAAGTCAGATCGACTCACCTACTTATAAAGTCGCTCAGTTACTGGCCAAAGTTCTCTCACAGCTCCGAGGACACAGATGCGTTCATAAAAGACTTATACCATTTTGTAAGTGAGGTTAAACACTTTCATCTTGCTAACAATTAAACTATGGTGAGTTTTGATGTCCAGTCACGTTTTGCCTGATTACCTGTGGAAGACTGCATTAGAATTAAATACAAAGTGAAAAATGTGAAATCGAAAATAACAGTCAGGAGCAGGATTTGAACCTGCATCTTCTGGATACCGTCCAGATGCTTTACCAATTCAGCCATCCTGACAATTGCTCCTGACTGCTAATTTCGATAACACATCATACTTAACGTCTTTGGGTGACGCCTGCGCCATCTGTCGGAAGTATTTTCATACATTATACCGACCAGGTAAACTTAATTTTACAATTAAGATTTTACCTAATAATGACGCAAACCCTTTAAATATTTAGATATTTTTATATATATTTTTAGCATTTGACATGCTTAGCACTATACATTAAACACAAAGTGAAAAATGTGAAATCGAAAATAACAGTCAGGAGCAGGATTTGAACCTGCATCTTCTGGATACCGTCCAGATGCTTTACCAATTCAGCCATCCTGACAATTGCTCCTGACTGCTAATTTCGATAACACATCATACTTAACGTCTTTGGGTGACGCCTGCGCCATCTGTCGGAAGTATTTTCATACATTATACCGACCAGGTAAACTTAATTTTACAATTAAGATTTTACCTAATAATGACGCAAACCCTATAAATATTTAGATATTTTTAGCATTTGACATGATTAGCAACATACAGTAAACAGAAAGTGAAATGCTAAAAATATACAAGCAAATGGACGGAGTGGCCATGGGTTCGCCAGTCTCTCCCGTTGTTGCTGACATTTTCATGGAAGACTTCGGGGAGACTGCCCTAAAAACCTCACATGTGGTCCCACGTTTATGCAAGCGGTATGTGGATGACACTTTCACTATATTACCATCTGATAAAGTAACCGTATTTATTAACCATCTGAACTCGGTCAATCCTAAAATTCAATTCACTATGGAACTGGAGTCAAAATAAAAAATCTTTAGCTTTCTTAGATGTTATGGTAATCCGTAACCCCAACAACACCTTGAGTCATACAGTGTATCGAAAGAAAACCCATACTGGTAAGTACCTGAATGGAGAGTCTCACCACCATCCTTCACAGTTAGTTACTAAATATTTGTTTCAGAGAGCACAAGGAATCTGTGATGAAGAACACCTGGCTGGAGAGTTGCAGCATGTAAAGAAAGTTTTACATGCAAATAAGCTGCAGGTTCCACGCCGCCGTCACAGAAACCGAGTGAAGCCACCCACAGTTGAGCGCCTCCCTGCAGTCCTGGCCTATGTTAAAGGAGTCACTGACAAGATTGGCTACATTCTCAAGAAAGCTTCAATTAAAACCTACTATAAGCCACTCAAAAGAATTTGTAAATTTTTACCACCAGTCAAGTGCCATATACCCTTACAGGATGCAGGAGTGTACAAGCTGGATTGTGATTGTGGTCTCTCCTAAATTGGGCAAACAAAGAGATCCATAGGAACTCTGATCAAAGAACACATAACTGATGTGAACCACCGTCGCTATACAAAGTCTGTAAATTGTGAGCACACACAGGACCATACCCGCCATTACATCAGGTTTGGCAAACCTCAAATACTCGCAAAAGAACATCGATATCGTCCTAGAATGATACGTGAGGCTATTAAAATTAAGAAACATCCCAGTTTCAATAGAGAAGACGGCTGGGTTTTACCATCAAATTGGAATCCTGTGATAGGCCTCACCAAACATGTTTACCTCCTAGTGGTGCACCCCGGGCAACGTCGGCAGTCGCCGGCGGCTAAAATTCCGGACAGGACGGGTCTCCGCGTGTCCCTCTGACTCAGCAGAGGGCATGGCGGATAGACCAGGCGTCGGAGTCGGTGGGGCCAGACTGGCTCACCGGGCTCTGGAGAGGGGGGACAGTGGGGCCACAGCGGCCCCCCCCGTCCCAAATCGTAAACCTGAGCGCGTGCCTGTGGTTACGTCTCGCGGGCATACAGGAACGAGGGTCTTGGCTTAATCGCCCGGGCCGCGAGGAAGACAATCTCTATAAAAAATTACCCCGAATCTCAAGATCTGGCGCGCGGCGAGGAGATGCATGGCTGATGGGTAGTTCAGTCTCGAGCGCGGCCCCAGCCAGGGTACCTGCGGACCCCCTGTGTTGAGTTACAAATGTACGCTTACCCGGGTACAGGGAGCTCTGCCCGGGTGGACCTCCTTTCTCCCATACTCGTGGGAATAACATGGAAAAATTGTTAAAAAACTCAAAATTGACCGAGTTGGGTGAAAATCCCGACGCCTCAGCCGTAAGGGGTCCGGCTGCAAATGCGGCCCCTACTAGTGCAGCTGCGCGTAAAGCGCACGGCCGCAAAAAGTCCCGCAAGGGCAACAAGACGGCCAAGGGAGCGTCCCAGTCGTCCAGGGACGGCTCGACGACGGGCAGCTCGGCCGGCACTTCAGCCGCCGAGATGACTGCCGTGGAGGAGGGTGGCTTAACTGGGGCTGCCGAAAGTCAGTCATCGCGGTCGGCAGAGGTGGTGTCGGAGTCGCGCTTCTGGCGCAAGCGCACCCTGTCTCAGGGGGGCGCTGCCTCAGAGTCTGACCTTAGCTCGACGGAGATGCCTCCCCCTAAAATACACAACCAAATAAAATACATAAAATACAAAAACCACAGCGGCTAGGGGTCGAGGCATCAGTCGACCCGGGACGCCGATACCGCGTGCCACCTCGGCGAAGGAAACCGAGACGCGAAGTCTGATGCGAGCGGAGACGGTGCAGAACGCAGAGGAGCGCTTGGCGCTCCTAACTGAAAAGCTCCGCCTCCCAGACGAGGGTCACATAGGGACGGCCCAGGTTGAGGAGAGGGCCCTAAACAGTGTGACCATAGTCGAGACGGTCGCAGCTGGTTCGCGTAACCTCAAGAGCAGCTTTGCGCGTGGCCTCAAGGACGCCGCGCGCGAGATCACGCTTTCGGTCCAGCGACTGGTGGAACAAAATAAGCGCCTCGAGGTTCAGAGCGCTCGTCTGGAGGCGCAGAATCAGCGCCTCGACGAGGCTAATCGCTGCCTCGAGGCGCGGATGGCGGAATTGGAGCAGGGACAGGCCGGGTTGCGGGTTGAGCTTGGGCTCCCTGCGGCTGCCCCGGCTTCGACCACTGCCCAGTCAGGCGCTGGACCCGAACTGGAGGACGAATCGTTCCGCGTGATCATTGACCGCATTGCTGCGGTCTTTGGTCCGCGGTTCGATGCTCTGGCCGCGAGATTGCCGCCGGAGCCCCGACTTCGGCCGCCGCTTGCGGCTGACAAAAGAGGTGCTGCAACGTCCTCGGCACCGACAACCCTGCCGTGCCAGGGGGGGCATGTGTCCTTTGCTGCAACGGCGGCCAAAACACCGGCGGCCAAACCACCAGCGGCCAAACCTTCGCAGGCTCCTGTAGGCCAAGGAACGGGCCAAACTAAAAAGGCCAAGAAAAAGGACAAGGCGGGACAAGCCCCGAGGGGTCAGCCCCGAGAGGAGTTCCCGCCTCTGCCAAGCGCCGCTGTGCCTCCGCATTCTGCTGCGCCGCGACGAACGGTCGCACCCTCGCGGGCTACGGCGGTCGCGCCCCGGGCTCCTGCCCCCACCGCTGCCACTGCTACGTCCTCAGACGGGGACTGGCAGGTGGTTGGGCCCCGGCGATCCCGGGCCAGGGGTCGCGGCGCTGCCTCGGAGCGCGAAGCGGCGCCAACCAACCAGAAAGGGGAAGCCCCGAAGCCGCGGAAGAGGAAGTCGCGGAAATTGAAGGTCCCGAAGGCAGCTGCGGTGGTGATCACCGTGCTGCCTGAGGGAAAAGAAAAGGGCCTGACCTACGAGGCCGTCTTGAAGCGTGCCCGGCGGGAGATAAACGTCTCCGATCTCGGGGACGTTTCCGCTCGCTCCCGCCAAGCCCGGACAGGTGCTCGGATCTTCGAGTACCTGGGGCCAGAGGGCGCCAAGACGGCCGACGCAATGGCCGCGAGGCTGCTGGGCCTGTTCCCAGAGGAGAGTGGTGTCCGGGTCGCCAGACCCGTGAAGTGCGCCGAACTGCGCATTTCCGGGCTGGACGATTCCGTGACGGCGGAAGAGATCCGGGAGGCGATCGTCTCGAAAACCGGATCTCCCAGCAGCGCTGTCCGGGTGGGCACCATTCGCCCAGGTCCAGGTGGTGTGGGTGCCGTCTGGGTCTCGTGCCCTGTCGCGGCGGCCAAGGATTTGGTCGCCGCCGGTAGACTTCTGGTGGGCTGGAGCGCCGCGCGGGTAATCGCGCTGGAGCCCCAGCCTGCCAGGTGCTACAAGTGCATGGCGGTCGGTCACACCCGGCCGCTGTGCACAAACTGCTTCGACTGCAGCGGGCTTTGTTTCCGCTGCGGTCAGGCAGGGCACCAGGCGGCTGCCTGTTCTGCCACCCCACACTGCCCCGCGTGCGCGGCGGGCAATCGCCCTGCCAACCACTGTATGGGGCGGGTGGGGTGCAGGCCTCCGGCCAAGTCAGGCCCTAAGAGGGGGCAGCCAATCGGCCCCGGCTGCCCAACCCGGCGCGGCTGGACCGCCGCAGCGCATGGAGGAGGATATCGTGGTCCAATAACGGATCACGACGCTATCCTCCTCCAGGGGAATCTCGGCCATTCCGCCAGGGCGCAGGACCTCTTCCTGCAATCCATGGCGGAGTGGTCGATCGGTGTTGCCGTAGCCGCGGAGCCCTACATAGTCCCGGATCGCCCCAATTGGGCGGGTAGCGGGGATGGCTCCGTGGCGGTCGTCGGCTCGGCGGCGCCGCATTCCCCGCCCTTGTCACTCAAAGACCAGGGCACGGGATATGTGGCGGCCGAATGGGGAGGGGTCACGCTGTATGGCGTGTACTTCTCCCCTAGTCGTAGTCTGGCGGCTTTCGAGGTCTTCCTGCACAACCTGGAGACCTCGATACGGCGTATAGCACCGAGCCCTGTGCTCGTGCTGGGGGACTTCAACGCCAAATCCACGGCGTGGGGGTCCCCCAGGACGGACCCCCGAGGTGCGGCGGTCCAAGAGTGGGCGGCAGCGGCGGACCTCGTGTTACTCAACCGAGGGTCCGCCCAAACGTGCGTGCGGCCCTGGGGCGGGTCGATAGTGGACCTTTCGTTCGCTAGCCCTGGTGTCGCCGCACGCGTAAGGAGCTGGCGAGTCCTGGTCGAGACCCTATCTGACCACAGATATATTCAGATAGAGGTCTCCCGGAACCTTCAGGGCGCCAGCAGGGGTCACGCGGCGGACAGAACTCCCGCTTTTCCGCGATGGGCTGTGGGTAGGCTCGACCGGGACCTGCTAGTGGAGGCGGCCATTTTTCAATCTTGGCTGCCGCCCCCCCTGACGGAAGACGTGGACGCCGAGGCTGGCCGCATTCGCGGCATGCTTACGCAGATTTGCGATGCGGCCATGCCCCGTGTGCGGCGCCCGCCTCGACGGAAGGGGGTCTACTGGTGGTCCCCGGAGCTGGCGGACCTCCGTGCGGCCTGTATTCGTGCCCGGAGGTCCTACACCCGCAGCCGCCGTCGCCGAATCCGCGACGAAGAGCGGGAGGGCCGGCTGTATGCGGCGTACAGCAGTGCGCGCGCCGCGTTAAAGCTGGCCATCTGTCGCGCCAAAGATGCGAAAAGGCAGGAGATGCTGGAGGGTCTCGAGCGTGACCCCTGGGGACGCCCGTACCGCGCGGCGCTTAACAAGCTCCGCGCCCAGGGGCCCCTTACGGAGACCCTCCAGCCGGGCTTCCTCTCTGAGGTGGTCGAGGGGCTTTTCCCTTCACGGGCGGTGCACACGCCCCCGGTCATGGCTCCGCCAGATGATGACCGAGAGGCTGACGACGTGGAGGTACCGCCCGTGACGACGACGGAAATAGGGGCGGCGGTAGCGCGTATGCGGAGAGGTGCTGCCCCCGGGCCGGACGGGGTTCCCGCCCGAGTGCTGGCCCTGGTCCTCGACCACCTTGAGCCCCGTCTCGGGGGACTGTTCGGCGCTTGCCTGGTGTCCGGACGGTTCCCTGACTGCTGGAAGGAGGGGAAGCTCGTGCTCCTGCCGAAGCCGGGACGGCCTCCGAACACAGTCTCGGCCTTCAGGCCCATCGTGTTGCTGGACGAGGTGGGCAAACGCCTCGAGCGGGTAGTCGCTGCCCGCATCGTCCGGCACCTAGGAGCGGTCGGCCCCGACCTGTCCGACGCCCAGTTTGGATTTCGGGCAGGTCGGTCTACGGTCGAGTCGGTCGTCCCGGTAACGGCGGAGCAGGGGGTGCGAAGAATCTCCGGTCGCGGATAGGCTACCATAAACAACGACCTCTGGCCCTGGTAACGCACAACGTTCGGACACTTCGGACCGACGAGAGAATCACCGAGCTGGAAGAGGAATTGAGCAAGATCCACTGGGACATTATAGGGTTGTCAGAAGTCCGAAGAGAGGGTGAGGGTACGACAATCCTCCAGTCCGGGAACTTGCTCTTCCACCGGGAGGGCGACCACCAGTCCCAAGGGGGTGTCGGGTTTATCGTTCGCAGGTCTCTCGTAGGCAACGTGGAGAGGATTGAAAGTGTGTCGAGTAGGGTAGCGTACCTTATACTCAGAGTAACCAAACGGTATTCGTTGAAGGTCATACAGGTTTACGCACCGACCTCTACACACTCCGATGACGAGGTGGAGGCCCTATATGAGGACATCTCGAAGGCCATCCACTTGTCTAAAACCTATTTCACGGTGGTTATGGGAGACTTTAACGCGAAACTAGGCAAAAGGACAGACGATGAGCTGAAGGTGGGGCACTATGGATTTGGGCAGAGGAACCACAGGGGCCAGATGCTGGCTGATTTTCTGGAGAAGGAATGCCTCTTCATGATGAATTCCTTCTTCAGGAAGCAGCCCCAGCGAAAATGGACCTGGATTAGCCCTGATGGTTCAGTGAAAAACGAGATTGACTTCATCCTGTCGGACAAACGACACATATTCAATGATGTCTCAGTGATCAGCAGGATTAAAACTGGGAGTGATCACCGACTAGTCAGGGGCATCTTGAATATTAGAACAAAAGTCGAGAGGTCGCGTTTGATGAAGTCTACGCTCCGACCAACACCTGCCCAATACCAGAACCCCGAGAGCTTTCAGCTCGAACTACAAAATCGCTTCCAATGTCTAGATGAGTGTGAATCAGCGAGCGATACGAACAGCAGGTTCGTGCAAACTGTCCACGCCGTCGGGTCGACTTACTTCAAGGCCCGTCGCGTCAGTAGGAACCGTAAACTCTCGGACCATACTCTCAAACTCATGGAGAGGAGAAAAGAAATGATAGTCCAGTCCTCAGCCGATTGGTCCTGCCTAAGGCGGTTAAACAGACAGATCTCCAAAGCTGTGCGACACGATATTCGCCAATTTAATACTACCCGTATTAAAGAGGCGATAGAGCGGAACCAAGGCTCGAAAGTGTTCGCAAGAGATCTGTCTGTTGGCCAAAGTCAGTTGACTAAACTGAGGACCAACAACGGCACTATCATTTCTTCTCGAGATGAGATCTTGGGAGAGGTCCAGCAGTTCTATGGACAGTTGTACAGATCCCAGAGCCCTGCTGTTGGCTTGGTCCAAGACCCCAGATCCAAGCTAACTCGGCACTTTACCGAAGATATCCCGGACGTCAGCCTGTACGAGATCAGAATGGCTCTCAAACAACTAAAGAACGGAAAGGCACCGGGAGACGACGGAATCACTACAGAGCTTCTGAGAGCAGGCGGAAAGCCGGTCTTAAAAGCTCTTCAGAGGCTGTTCAATTCCGTCGTTCTCGGGGGCGACGTTCCAGAGTCGTGGACCAGAAGCGTGGTGGTGCTGTTCTTCAAGAAAGGTGACAGAACCCTCTTGAAGAACTATAGACCCATCTCGCTCTTGAGCCACGTCTATAAGTTGTTTTCGAGGGTCATTACAAATCGACTCACGCGCAGGCTTGACGACTTCCAGCCTCCCGAACAAGCCGGGTTCCGAAAAGGCTATAGTACCGTAGACCACATTCACACGCTACGCCAGATTATACAGAAAACCGAAGAATACAATCGGCCTCTGTGTCTGGCGTTTGTGGACTACGAGAAAGCCTTCGATTCGATCGAAACTTGGGCGGTGCTGCAGTCCCTTCAGCGGTGCCAAATTGACAATCGGTACATCGAAGTGCTGAAGTGCTTGTATAGAAACGCCACCATGTCAGTCCGTGTTCAGGACAAGAGTACGGGACCGATCCAACTGCAGAGAGGTGTTAGACAGGGAGACGTTATGTCCCCGAAACTCTTCACCGCTGCATTGGAAGATGTCTTCAAGCTCTTGGACTGGACCGGATTCGGCATCAACATCAATGGCGAATACATCACTCACCTTCGATATGCCGACGACATCGTAGTCATGGCAGAATCTCTGGAGGACCTTGGCACCGTGCTCAATGATCTCAGCAGGGTTTCCCGACTAGTGGGTCTCAAAATGAACATGGACAAGACGAAAGTCATGTCTAATGTCCATGTCATTTCAGCACCGGTCCTAGTCGGGAGTGCGCTTCTCGAAGTTGTCGACCATTATGTCTACCTGGGACAAACAGTCCAGTTAGGTAGGCACAACTTCGAGAAAGAGGTCAATCGACGAATCCAACTCGGCTGGGCAGCGTTCGGGAAGCTAAGGAAGATCTTCTCGTCCAATATTCCGCAGTGTCTGAAAACGAAGGTCTACGACCAGTGTGTGTTACCAGTGATGACATACGGAACAGAGACGTGGTCTCTGAATGTTGGCCTCATATCAAGGCTCAAAGTCGCTCAGCGGGCCATGGAGCGGGCTATGCTTGGTATTTCCCTACGTGATCGAATCCGTAATACGGAGATCCGTAGGAGAACGAGAGTGACCGACATAGCCCGCCGGGTTGCCATGCTGAAGTGGCAATGGGCAGGCCACATCGCTCGACGAACCGATAACCGTTGGGGACGAAAGGTTCTCGAGTGGCGACCACGTATCGGACGGCGCAGCGTAGGACGGCCCCCCACCAGATGGACCGATGATCTGGTCAAAGCTGCGGGGAGCCGTTGGATGCGGTCGGCACAGGACCGCTCGTTGTGGCGTTCTCTTGGGGAGGCCTATGTCCAGCAGTGGACGTTAAAAGGCTGATGGATGGATGGATGGATGGACGGTCTACGGTCGACGCCATTCTGCGCCTGAAGGCCGCGGCTGCGGAGGCCGTCACCTCGAGGGATGTGCTGTTGGCGGTGTCACTCGACATCGCCAACGCCTTCAATAGTCTGCCATTCGGCTGCATCAAGGAGGCACTCCGGTACCATGGAGTGCCCCTCTACCTAAGGCGGCTGGTGGCAGACTACCTCGACGGCCGCAGCGTCCTCTTCGTGGACCAGGAAGGGGACGTTGTAAGGAGGGCTATGTCGTGCGGCGTCCCGCAGGGTTCGGTTCTTGGGCCGCTCCTGTGGGACATCGGCTACGACTGGGTCCTCCGTGGCCGGCTCCCCCCCGGGCTGGGCGTAATTTGCTACGCAGACGATACGCTCGTCACAGCCCGGGGCTGGACCCTCGAGGAGGCGGCAACGCTGGCCACCTCAGGTACCGCGGAGGTGGTCAGGCGGATCGAGGCGCTGGGGCTTAGGGTGGCCCTTGAAAAGTCGGAGGCCCTACTCTTTCATGGGCACCGACGGGGCCCGCCCTCCAGCGCCTCGATAACGGTCAACGGTGTGGGCTTGCCAATCCAGGCCCACATCAAATATCTGGGCCTGGTATTGGATGGACGGTGGCACTTTGACGAGCACTTCCGCCGTCTTGACTTCTGGTGGGCTGGAGCGCCGCGCGGGTAATCGCGCTGGAGCCCCAGCCTGCCAGGTGCTACAAGTGCATGGCGGTCGGTCACACCCGGCCGCTGTGCACAAACTGCTTCGACTGCAGCGGGCTTTGTTTCCGCTGCGGTCAGGCAGGGCACCAGGCGGCTGCCTGTTCTGCCACCCCACACTGCCCCGCGTGCGCGGCGGGCAATCGCCCTGCCAACCACTGTATGGGGCGGGTGGGGTGCAGGCCTCCGGCCAAGTCAGGCCCTAAGAGGGGGCAGCCAATCGGCCCCGGCTGCCCAACCCGGCGCGGCTGGACCGCCGCAGCGCATGGAGGAGGATATCGTGGTCCAATAACGGATCACGACGCTATCCTCCTCCAGGGGAATCTCGGCCATTCCGCCAGGGCGCAGGACCTCTTCCTGCAATCCATGGCGGAGTGGTCGATCGGTGTTGCCGTAGCCGCGGAGCCCTACATAGTCCCGGATCGCCCCAATCGGGCGGGTAGCGGGGATGGCTCCGTGGCGGTCGTCGGCTCGGCGGCGCCGCATTCCCCGCCCTTGTCACTCAAAGACCAGGGCACGGGATATGTGGCGGCCGAATGGGGAGGGGTCACGCTGTATGGCGTGTACTTCTCCCCTAGTCGTAGTCTGGCGGCTTTCGAGGTCTTCCTGCACAACCTGGAGACCTCGATACGGCGTATAGCACCGAGCCCTGTGCTCGTGCTGGGGGACTTCAACGCCAAATCCACGGCGTGGGGGTCCCCCAGGACGGACCCCCGAGGTGCGGCGGTCCAAGAGTGGGCGGCAGCGGCGGACCTCGTGTTACTCAACCGAGGGTCCGCCCAAACGTGCGTGCGGCCCTGGGGCGGGTCGATAGTGGACCTTTCGTTCGCTAGCCCTGGTGTCGCCGCACGCGTAAGGAGCTGGCGAGTCCTGGTCGAGACCCTATCTGACCACAGATATATTCAGATAGAGGTCTCCCGGAACCTTCAGGGCGCCAGCAGGGGTCACGCGGCGGACAGAACTCCCGCTTTTCCGCGATGGGCTGTGGGTAGGCTCGACCGGGACCTGCTAGTGGAGGCGGCCATTTTTCAATCTTGGCTGCCGCCCCCCCTGACGGAAGACGTGGACGCCGAGGCTGGCCGCATTCGCGGCATGCTTACGCAGATTTGCGATGCGGCCATGCCCCGTGTGCGGCGCCCGCCTCGACGGAAGGGGGTCTACTGGTGGTCCCCGGAGCTGGCGGACCTCCGTGCGGCCTGTATTCGTGCCCGGAGGTCCTACACCCGCAGCCGCCGTCGCCGAATCCGCGACGAAGAGCGGGAGGGCCGGCTGTATGCGGCGTACAGCAGTGCGCGCGCCGCGTTAAAGCTGGCCATCTGTCGCGCCAAAGATGCGAAAAGGCAGGAGATGCTGGAGGGTCTCGAGCGTGACCCCTGGGGACGCCCGTACCGCGCGGCGCTTAACAAGCTCCGCGCCCAGGGGCCCCTTACGGAGACCCTCCAGCCGGGCTTCCTCTCTGAGGTGGTCGAGGGGCTTTTCCCTTCACGGGCGGTGCACACGCCCCCGGTCATGGCTCCGCCAGATGATGACCGGGAGGCTGACGACGTGAAGGTACCGCCCGTGACGACGACGGAAATAGGGGCGGCGGTAGCGCGTATGCGGAGAGGTGCTGCCCCCGGGCCGGACGGGGTTCCCACCCGAGTGCTGGCCCTGGTCCTCGACCACCTTGAGCCCCGTCTCGGGGGACTGTTCGGCGCTTGCCTGGTGTCCGGACGGTTCCCTGACTGCTGGAAGGAGGGGAAGCTCGTGCTCCTGCCGAAGCCGGGACGGCCTCCGAACACAGTCTCGGCCTTCAGGCCCATCGTGTTGCTGGACGAGGTGGGCAAACGCCTCGAGCGGGTAGTCGCTGCCCGCATCGTCCGGCACCTAGGAGCGGTCGGCCCCGACCTGTCCGACGCCCAGTTTGGATTTCGGGCAGGTCGGTCTACGGTCGACGCCATTCTGCGCCTGAAGGCCGCGGCTGCGGAGGCCGTCACCTCGAGGGATGTGCTGTTGGCGGTGTCACTCGACATCGCCAACGCCTTCAATAGTCTGCCATTCGGCTGCATCAAGGAGGCACTCCGGTACCATGGAGTGCCCCTCTACCTAAGGCGGCTGGTGGCAGACTACCTCGACGGCCGCAGCGTCCTCTTCGTGGACCAGGAAGGGGACGTTGTAAGGAGGGCTATGTCGTGCGGCGTCCCGCAGGGTTCGGTTCTTGGGCCGCTCCTGTGGGACATCGGCTACGACTGGGTCCTCCGTGGCCGGCTCCCCCCCGGGCTGGGCGTAATTTGCTACGCAGACGATACGCTCGTCACAGCCCGGGGCTGGACCCTCGAGGAGGCGGCAACGCTGGCCACCTCAGGTACCGCGGAGGTGGTCAGGCGGATCGAGGCGCTGGGGCTTAGGGTGGCCCTTGAAAAGTCGGAGGCCCTACTCTTTCATGGGCACCGACGGGGCCCGCCCTCCAGCGCCTCGATAACGGTCAACGGTGTGGGCTTGCCAATCCAGGCCCACATCAAATATCTGGGCCTGGTATTGGATGGACGGTGGCACTTTGACGAGCACTTCCGCCGTCTTGACTTCTGGTGGGCTGGAGCGCCGCGCGGGTAATCGCGCTGGAGCCCCAGCCTGCCAGGTGCTACAAGTGCATGGCGGTCGGTCACACCCGGCCGCTGTGCACAAACTGCTTCGACTGCAGCGGGCTTTGTTTCCGCTGCGGTCAGGCAGGGCACCAGGCGGCTGCCTGTTCTGCCACCCCACACTGCCCCGCGTGCGCGGCGGGCAATCGCCCTGCCAACCACTGTATGGGGCGGGTGGGGTGCAGGCCTCCGGCCAAGTCAGGCCCTAAGAGGGGGCAGCCAATCGGCCCCGGCTGCCCAACCCGGCGCGGCTGGACCGCCGCAGCGCATGGAGGAGGATATCGTGGTCCAATAACGGATCACGACGCTATCCTCCTCCAGGGGAATCTCGGCCATTCCGCCAGGGCGCAGGACCTCTTCCTGCAATCCATGGCGGAGTGGTCGATCGGTGTTGCCGTAGCCGCGGAGCCCTACATAGTCCCGGATCGCCCCAATTGGGCGGGTAGCGGGGATGGCTCCGTGGCGGTCGTCGGCTCGGCGGCGCCGCATTCCCCGCCCTTGTCACTCAAAGACCAGGGCACGGGATATGTGGCGGCCGAATGGGGAGGGGTCACGCTGTATGGCGTGTACTTCTCCCCTAGTCGTAGTCTGGCGGCTTTCGAGGTCTTCCTGCACAACCTGGAGACCTCGATACGGCGTATAGCACCGAGCCCTGTGCTCGTGCTGGGGGACTTCAACGCCAAATCCACGGCGTGGGGGTCCCCCAGGACGGACCCCCGAGGTGCGGCGGTCCAAGAGTGGGCGGCAGCGGCGGACCTCGTGTTACTCAACCGAGGGTCCGCCCAAACGTGCGTGCGGCCCTGGGGCGGGTCGATAGTGGACCTTTCGTTCGCTAGCCCTGGTGTCGCCGCACGCGTAAGGAGCTGGCGAGTCCTGGTCGAGACCCTATCTGACCACAGATATATTCAGATAGAGGTCTCCCGGAACCTTCAGGGCGCCAGCAGGGGTCACGCGGCGGACAGAACTCCCGCTTTTCCGCGATGGGCTGTGGGTAGGCTCGACCGGGACCTGCTAGTGGAGGCGGCCATTTTTCAATCTTGGCTGCCGCCCCCCCTGACGGAAGACGTGGACGCCGAGGCTGGCCGCATTCGCGGCATGCTTACGCAGATTTGCGATGCGGCCATGCCCCGTGTGCGGCGCCCGCCTCGACGGAAGGGGGTCTACTGGTGGTCCCCGGAGCTGGCGGACCTCCGTGCGGCCTGTATTCGTGCCCGGAGGTCCTACACCCGCAGCCGCCGTCGCCGAATCCGCGACGAAGAGCGGGAGGGCCGGCTGTATGCGGCGTACAGCAGTGCGCGCGCCGCGTTAAAGCTGGCCATCTGTCGCGCCAAAGATGCGAAAAGGCAGGAGATGCTGGAGGGTCTCGAGCGTGACCCCTGGGGACGCCCGTACCGCGCGGCGCTTAACAAGCTCCGCGCCCAGGGGCCCCTTACGGAGACCCTCCAGCCGGGCTTCCTCTCTGAGGTGGTCGAGGGGCTTTTCCCTTCACGGGCGGTGCACACGCCCCCGGTCATGGCTCCGCCAGATGATGACCGGGAGGCTGACGACGTGAAGGTACCGCCCGTGACGACGACGGAAATAGGGGCGGCGGTAGCGCGTATGCGGAGAGGTGCTGCCCCCGGGCCGGACGGGGTTCCCACCCGAGTGCTGGCCCTGGTCCTCGACCACCTTGAGCCCCGTCTCGGGGGACTGTTCGGCGCTTGCCTGGTGTCCGGACGGTTCCCTGACTGCTGGAAGGAGGGGAAGCTCGTGCTCCTGCCGAAGCCGGGACGGCCTCCGAACACAGTCTCGGCCTTCAGGCCCATCGTGTTGCTGGACGAGGTGGGCAAACGCCTCGAGCGGGTAGTCGCTGCCCGCATCGTCCGGCACCTAGGAGCGGTCGGCCCCGACCTGTCCGACGCCCAGTTTGGATTTCGGGCAGGTCGGTCTACGGTCGACGCCATTCTGCGCCTGAAGGCCGCGGCTGCGGAGGCCGTCACCTCGAGGGATGTGCTGTTGGCGGTGTCACTCGACATCGCCAACGCCTTCAATAGTCTGCCATTCGGCTGCATCAAGGAGGCACTCCGGTACCATGGAGTGCCCCTCTACCTAAGGCGGCTGGTGGCAGACTACCTCGACGGCCGCAGCGTCCTCTTCGTGGACCAGGAAGGGGACGTTGTAAGGAGGGCTATGTCGTGCGGCGTCCCGCAGGGTTCGGTTCTTGGGCCGCTCCTGTGGGACATCGGCTACGACTGGGTCCTCCGTGGCCGGCTCCCCCCCGGGCTGGGCGTAATTTGCTACGCAGACGATACGCTCGTCACAGCCCGGGGCTGGACCCTCGAGGAGGCGGCAACGCTGGCCACCTCAGGTACCGCGGAGGTGGTCAGGCGGATCGAGGCGCTGGGGCTTAGGGTGGCCCTTGAAAAGTCGGAGGCCCTACTCTTTCATGGGCACCGACGGGGCCCGCCCTCCAGCGCCTCGATAACGGTCAACGGTGTGGGCTTGCCAATCCAGGCCCACATCAAATATCTGGGCCTGGTATTGGATGGACGGTGGCACTATGACGAGCACTTCCGCCGTCTTGCGCCAAAGCTCGTCGGCACGGCGTCCGCCCTTGGGCGACTGATGCCGAATCTGGGCGGACCGAGTCTCGCGTGTCGACGACTCTACGCGGGGGTAGTACGGTCTATGGCACTGTACGGCGCGCCCGTGTGGGCGGAGTCCCTGGCCGCTCGCAATAGGGCCCTTCTGTGGCGTCCACAGAGGGTCGTAGCGGTCAGGGCAATACGCGGGTACCGCACGGTCTCGACCGATGCAGCCTGCGCGTTGGCCGGAACCCCCCCGTGGGATCTGGAGGCGGAAGTGCTCGCCGACGTCTATCGGCGGGCGTCGACGGCGCGGGCGAGGGCAGCCGCCCTTCGCCGAGCGCAATGTCATCGTGGCGGGAAGATGCCCGCCGCGCCACCGTCCTAAAGTGGAAGTCTCGGCTGGAGACGCCCCGGGCTGGTCTCTGGACCGTGGGGGCGCTCCAGCCGATTTTGGAAGAATGGGCAGGGCGACAGCACGGGATCCTCACCTTCCGGTTGGTGCAGGTTTTGTCGGGGCATGGTTGCTTCGGCAAATACCTGCACATGATCGCTAGGAGGGAGACGACCCCAGGCTGTCACCACTGCGGCTGCGACGAGGACTCGGCGCAGCACACGCTCGAGTCGTGCCCGGCCTGGGATGTGCAGCGCCGGGAACTCGTTGCAGTCATAGGCGTGGACCTGTCGCTGCCGGCCGTTGCGCGAGCGATGGTTGGCAGTGACAGGGCCTGGACCGCGGTCGCCGCCTTCTGCGAGGCTGTCATCTCGCGGAAGGAGGTGGCGGAGAGGGCCCGGGAGGAATCCTCCTTCGCGGACCCGATTCGCCGCCGGCGCGCGGGGCGGCGTGCGCGCGCTTACCTGCGCCTGATGCCGCCCTAGCCGAGGCCCGGACGCGGTACCCGTGATCCGCCGTAGTAAGGGCGGGTGGAGGCGCACGGTGGGTTTTTAGTGGGTGAGAGCCCCACACTACCCCGTTGTCTCCCCGGGCAGCGGGGTATGCGGTAGGACATTTTTGCCCACCTAAAATAAAATAAAAAAAAAAAAAAAAAAAAAAAAGGGCCTCACCAAACATAATACAAGAAGACACACCACAAGATTGCAAGAACGCGCTTATTGTGTGGATAAGACCCACAGTAGTGATTAGTTAGTATTTCCGCATAAATTTAATAATCCATAACTGTTGTTGCCTACTGAGTTTTCTGGCCGGATCTTTCTCAGTCAGGCCACGTTCCAACCCGGCTTTTTAGTCTTAGCTTCTATTAAAATTAATATATTTAATAATAAAAAACCAATAATCAATATTGTCTTCTTACTGGTAGTTTTTTGATTAGTTAAGAACTTAAAAAATTTAATTGGTTGTTTGTGGTAGAATTTTTGAGCACTAAATATAAACAAAAATTAGAAAGAGAAGTATTATACTAATTTTATTTTATTATATTATCTTAAAATCTCATACATTTTGAGCATAAAATTTAAAGTAGATATTTTTAATTGTGTTTCTAAACGAATATTATGTGGGCTGAAATAACTAACCAAAATTTGTAAAATCATATTGCTGTGGGTAGATGAAACCGTTGAAACAACATGTCAGCTTTGGACATCTACCATCTAAGTCCACCCGTGATCACGAATGCTGTAAAGTATTCGAAACGCAGGGATAGTATAAAAATCAAGTATACGCGATAGATTCCGTAAACGTAATTTTATTTCAAAATGTGTAATATTCGCGTAAATGTTAGAAAGTCTCAAAATACTTACTTAAATTATGCTTAAAGATCTTTGCAAATATTAAAGTAAGTACTTTAGTATGTTTATAGTATATCATTTTGAAACTTGTTAAGCCCTAAATTTATTAATAAATACATAAGAAATAATATTTTTGGTTTTATTACTTTTCTACTACTTCTATTAATGTTATGCAATAAAAGGATAACCCTAAAATTTTTAAAAACAAATATTGTATTAAATAATAGCTAAAAAATTATTTTCCTACTTATAAGGCATAAAAGACGTAGTAATACAATACATATCACGCTGGCCAAAAACAGCAGTAATCTAGTATTACTATTACACGCGCTATCACTTTTTAGACGAAAAAAGGCGCAAGTAGCTAGTAAGTTTAGAAGACTTACAGAATGTTGAAACGAATAAAAAAGTAATAGGTTTTTTTGTAAATAATCACTGTATAAACAAGCTGCGATATTACAATAAATATTATAAGCTTTGTTATTTTTTTCTGCATCCGCTGATACCACACTTTTTAATATCATAATATTATACATTAAACACAAAGTGAAAAATGTGAAAATTTCACAATTTTCACTTTGTGTTGCTTTGTGTGCTTGTATAAAAATATCTAAAAACAAAATAACTTTGCCTATAAGTGCAATTTCATGACGATAGGTTCAGTAGTTATGGCGCGAAAGCGCAAGAAACAAACTCACTTTCGCTTTTACAATATTAAGTAAGAATAAAGATGTAGGTACTCGTATATATAAATATATTTTAAATGTAGCAATGTACAGTAGACGATCAAAAAATAAATAAATAAATGTATACTCTTTTATGATATGGCCGATATGGGATACTAACCTTGGAATGGGTGAGACAACCTCGCTACTAGTTCAGTAAATGTAATCTGAGAATCTGTCTATGAGGCGTCCTAAAGCCACATAATCATTCAGAGCGCTCTTGCACAAGATTGCCTCGAAATTTATTTGTAAAACGTTACAAAATCGGAGCCGAATATAGGATCTAGGAGAACGAAACCCGTCAAGGGTCTGACCAAACATTGCGACACCCCGATCGTATTCCGATAATATTTGGATAAGCTTCAAAGAGCCGTATCACGCAAATATACCAACGATGATTGAAGTCTCCTGGATTCGTTACTCCTTTGTAGAGTTTCTTTATTACGTCATAGAATGGAAGTTTCACCGTTTCTTAACAAATATTATATCTACTATGTACTATAGTCGCAGTGCTTGTCCCAACGATATTATATGGAAGCGAGAGTTGGGTATGCAAAAAGGAACATGAGAGTAAAATCAATGCGGTCGAAATTCGATCTCTGCGGAGAATCTGTGGAGTGAGGTTGACTGACCGCATTCATAACGACGATGTTTAGAGAGCGAGTTGGTATGAAAGAGAGTATTGGACGGCCTACATCATTCGCTCAAGGCCCCGAGTTATATGCCTACCGCTTCGCGTACCGACCACGGTACAACCGACAGAAGACTGTCACACGCGCGCCTAAGCGCTCGCGCTTGTAGTATTGATTAAAATAAAATTATTTACGCGATTTAGGGTATTTCGACAATAAAATTTAATAACCGAAAATTCAGAGCTAACCTCTAAACGTTTATGATCAACAACAAAGAAACAATTTATAAAAAAATTATCCGACTTGAAAATAACATTTAAAATGATATAAAAAGTAATCAAATAGAATCTACTAGAAAAAAATATTTTTTTAAGTTTCATAAACGACAGCTTTGTTGCTGTCGGTGGAGTTAGGAGAGTCTCCGAAACCGGCGAGCGGAAACCGGAGATTGTACGAAGAGAATTATGAATGTTGAGGAAGCGAGAGATGTATGCAAGAATAGAGTCTTTAGTTACTCTGTTCTCTCTGCCTCTACATCCTCTCTCTGCATCCTACTAAAAGGTTTGCTCACCGTATTTGTAAAACACCCTAGAGTATACTACATCTCGTATACCGAATAAATCGAAAGATATCTAGAAAAATTATTAGCCTTATTTTGTCACGTATTTCACTTAAGATACATTTAAATACGAGAAGTACACCAAGGTTCATAACCTCTTTAGGAGTTGGTAAATTTTATGAGTTGGCAATCAGTCGGGAAATCAAAGGTGAAACGCGACGAATTAATTTTTTGTGATCCCGAGAATTTGTTTCTGTGGCTTGAATATAAGGGTTGTTCGTTAAAGGTTTTTAAGCTTTATCTAATGGCTTCTGTGGTGCAACGCTAGTGTGAGCGACTGTTGATCGTGAAGTCTTTGGTTCAATCCCCGGGTCGGGCAGTGCTATTGAGGTTTATCGTAAAAAGAAAAATTCTCAGTAGCAGCCCGGTGTTTGGAAATGTGCCCGGTAGTCGGCAATAGGCTCGCCCCCTATCACGTGGGACTTAAACATAGCTGACGAACTGTGGGTGTGTAATACACCTCTTCTCTGCTGATGCTGTTTTTTTCATATAGGTATGTTTTTTTTTCTAATGGTTTCTATGTTAGAGCAAGTTCTCGAATACCTACTCTCGTACGACTTGCAGAATTTATTTTTTTCAACCCTTTTTCTGTCCCACTATTGGGCATGGGCCTCTTCTAATGGTGAGAGGGATTAGATCATAGTCCACCACGCTAGCCCAATGCGGGTTCGCAGACTTCACAAGCCACCAAGAAAAGTGTTACTGCCTACTTACAGCTGTAACATATCTGTGGTATTTTACAATAGTTAATAGACAACCGTTTTTTTAATTATTACTGCTACCAATTACTTGACTGAACAGATGGCGGAGTGGTTTAGATACCGGCCTCCCGCCCGGGCGTAATGGGTTCGATATCCACACAGAAGAACTCTTTGTGTGATCCACAAATGGTTGCTCTGAGTGTGTACTTTGTGTGCATGAAATTGTAGGTTTATAAAGTTTCCCGCAATACAAGGATCATTCCACAGTGCAGAGAATTCTCTTAAAGAAAATAGATAATATCCTGGGCTGAATAACCTGTACTTGTGCTTCTGTTAATTTAAAATAAAAGTAAGGAATTATGGAACGGCTTGTAGTGTACGCAAATGTGATAGATGGCGTTAAAAATACATTATCTTCTATTGTGTATGGATCTATCACGATGAGAACAATTTGCTGACAGAGCTGTCCAGAAATCTCTCAGTCAAGATTCACTAAATTTTCCTTCGTTAAGCATATATAGCTTGTGTCCAAATAATGAAAGTATGATAGTTAAACTAATGTTATTGGATCTTGTCTACTAGAGGTATCTAATTTTTGCAGTTACACCTTACTAGATTTAGATTTGAAAAACAACACCTGTCATACATCATCTTCCATCCATCACGCCTTTCAACGTCCACTGCTGGACATAGGCCTCTCCAAAAGAGCGCCACAACGAGCAGTCTTGTCCTGACTGCATCCAACGGCTCCCTGCGGCTTTGACCAGATCGTCGGTTCATCTTGTGGGAGGCCATCCTACGCTGCGCCATCCGATACGTAGTCGCCAGTTTAGAGACCGTTTTTTTTTCCAATGGTTGTCGGAACTAAACGAAACAACACCTACACTATGAACATTGATATCGCTAATACGCACGTAATTAAAAAAAAAACAAAAAAAAAACATTGTTCTATATTAGTATTAGTAGCGATTTAACTTGTTAATATGGAAATACCACCTTTTTTTTTATTAAGGCGACAAAAAATGTTCCTAACCGCACACCCCGTCGTTCGGGGCAACGAGCAGGGTAGTGTGGGGCCTGCACCCACTAAAGAAACCCGCCGTGTGCCGTCTCTCCGCCTTTATTCGCGGGCCACCGGAACTATGTTACATTCCTTCGGTGGTTGGAAGTACCACCCTCTCACAAAAGATCAGTGTGACCCAACGCTAAGTACTCCGTTGTTTTGCTTATGTTGAATATAAAATGTGACCGCCGTAGGCCCAAAGCCAAGCCTTATATATCTACTATATAGATATTATCATAATTATATGATTATTACACATTTTCGTTCTTTTCCTTTTCAAACGCTAATTTTTACCTTGGTTTTCGTTTAGTTCTTAAGATGATTATTTTCTTTTTATTTTCGTGGTTAATGAATTAATTTCAAATTAGTAGTAGTATATTATGTTCTTTGTTCTTATGTATTGTAATTCTTATAATGTTGTGTTAACCTTTAATTGTCATATATATAAGACCATTGTATTTCTTATTCCTTCTTATTTGTAACGCTTTATATATATGTTGTTGGATTCCAACCGTCAGCCTTTCAACGTCCAATGCTGGACATAGGCCTCCCCAAGAGAACGCCACAACGAGCGGTCCTGTCATGGGGCATAATGGCAGGCGGGTTGGCGATCGCAGTGGATGTTGTTAATACTCGAGGGAGTGCTGCCCACTCCCTCGGTATTCCCTCAGTCGGCTCCTACGACTCCCGTGGGTAGAGAGGGGTGGGACAATTCTAAAGCCGGCCCCACACGGACTGTTGGATTACCTATTAAAATAAATAAATACTTCCTACTAGGGAGTATCTTTCCTTATTATCCTTCCTCTCCACCCCATATCCCTTTCCTTGCAGAATACGACGCGTGAGTGACACCTCTGGCGTTGCTAGCGTCTATAGGCTACGGTAACCGCTTACCATCAGAACCGTATTCTTGTTTGCCACCCACGAAGTATAAAAATATACCTTGCGCTGTTAACACCACACAATTAGGTGAGAATCGATTTATTCAAAATTAGTTAGAAGAGGTTAATAATTAGCTGCTTCCTGTTTCTGGTTCAACATTGAATGAGTTCTAGTATCTTCAACAAGGACGTCTTATCTTCTACCGTTCTGAGTGAAGTGCTTTTTTTTATTGCTAATGGTGGCAGACGAGCTACGGCCCACCTGATGGTAAGGGGTAACCGTCGCTCATGAACTCAACTATACCGACTGTATTGTCAAGCCGCTGCGCACCATTTCATTTCTAAGATATGAAATGAAATAATAAACGGCTATCTTCTGCTAAAACCAAAACTCACTAATGTGCTTCATGACCGATCACACAGGAGATGGTGGTAACGACCCGTTCGGGCCCAATAGCAAGTGAGTACTCTCACTTAGTACCCAGCCCTACCACCCGTAATGCAATGGGTGATAATTGCTTACTTTCTTTAGTCGCCTTGTACAACACCCGCGGGAAAGGAAGGGGTGGTGACACTTGTATTCTTAGTCCGTCACCACACGGACATCGGTATGTTCACTTCTAACTAACATAAGGTATCATTTTTCTTTTAAACGAAACTTTGTTTATAAGCACGTATAAAATAATAATATCACATAAAGGTTTTTAGTGTTTTTAGACAGACTACATTTTTGGTTACAATCAATGATTAGTGTCTATAAGGAGATGTGCCAATTGCCTATACATTCTTGGCCTGGAAAGAACAAACATGAAACCCATTGATGTATGAAACCATGTGTTTTGAAGTTAAATTACTACTCTATTGCCTTGTTTCTTTTCACACTTATATTTTGGAGGTGATGAGATAAAACATATCTAAGATGAATATGATTTTGTAATTGAAATACCTCAATATCGAATATTTGATCAAAAATTAGAGCATAATTATAAATAAATCCCCACCATAAATAAAATAATATCTAAATACACAATAACGGGCCTCGTGTCGTAGTCGGTCGTGGGTTCGATTCCCACTCAGGACAATTATTTGTGTGATGAACACAGATATTTTGTACTGCGTCTGGGTGTTTTTTATCTATTATATGTATGTCTATTATACAAACAAAAAGTAGTATATGTATTATATCCGTAATCTGGTACCCATAGCACAAGCGTTAAGCTTGGTTTGGGACCAGAGGACGTTGTGTGAAAAACGTCCGTGAAACATTTATTTATTAATTATGTAAACTCATATTGAGGCTTCAAAATCATTAAATCACATACATAACAACAACCAACTTACAGCGAAATGACACGATAGATTTCAATCATAATGATAATTTCTACACTTGATTAGAAATAATATCGATTTTTACCAAATAATTATAAAAAATATTTTACTAAATAGATATAATTTACTGTCCTTACAAAATTATTTAAGAAATAACTACGTATATTTTATAATATAATAGTACCAAAGTTTTTAATGTTGTCAATTCAGCGTTAGCAGCCTCTTTGGTTGTCAACAGATAATCATCCACAAAACACCATTATCGAGAAGTACAAGTTTAAAATAATAGTTTTTTACAAGATACTATAATCTTTTTGCCAAGTTCTATCAAGTAAAGCAGACCACTGAGGAATTTTATAAAATATTAGTTTAATTTAAACTATTGAAAGAAAGAAAGAAAAGAAAGAAAGAAATAGTTATTGTGTGCCAACAGCGAAATAAAAGTTTGAGTACAGGAAGTGAAATACTTACAACTAGTTTTAGGTATTAAAATAATGACTACAACAATTTATCCCAATAAACAGGTCGCTGTTGGACCATAATGCGACTACGCACGCGCTGACTTTCAGTAGAGCCTCGAATGCCTCGAAGAGGCGTAACGCCAGTCGTCGGGGGGATAATTTACTAATACAATTCATCAACATGTGAAACTTAAAGCTAATTAACTACTAAAATAAAAATAAAATAATAATAATAATATATTGCTACAGTGAATAGCTACGTAAATAATTGTAAATTAGGTTTTAACTATATTTTAATATGCGTTTATCTTTATATATATTACATATTATGTATAGGAATATTCTAGCCATGTAAATGTAATTAAAGCCCTCGTAAACGGTTAGACCAATTTCGATAAAATCGAAAACATTATGTCCGCTACCAAGCCGTAATTGGCACATCTTTCAAAATTTTACCATACAGTAATACGAACCAATCAACCACAAATAGAAAACATGTTCTAAATCTCTAAAGCCTTGATTAATCCTTTTAATTTCGCGTATTCTATATATCACATGAGCATATAAATCGCCCGTTTCAAGGGGACACGCATTTTAATTTAAGGAAATTAATAAATCCGGTTCATTATTTCTCCAACGATCATAAATCTGTCGTCACTAACTGCCATGATCTATGTGAGTAGTTGAATACTGTTTTTATCACTAACCTAGTTATTCGTTTGTAAAGAAATAAGGCTGATAATAATCTTTGAAATTTCTACGTAAGTACTACTACTACTAATTATCATCACGCCATTTCCCTTGAGGGGTAGGCAGAGAGCACAGAGTGACAAGAGGCTCTATTCTTGCATACATCTCTCGCTACCTCAACATTCATAATTCTCTTTATACACCCTCGCCGGTTCCGGAGACTCCCCCTGTACCCGTGTACCTTCTTAACCAGTCGCTCGTCCTGCATTCTTTCCACATGTCTGAACCATTGGAGCATTCCCTTTCGTATCTTTACACCAATACTCTCTTTCATACCTACTCGCTCTCTTATGTCATCATAACGAATGCGGTCAGTCAGCCTCACTCCACAGATTCTTCGCAGAGATCGCGTAAGTGTAGTGATTTTATTCTCAGTATTTTATTACTGGTAAAACCTTTAATGACTTATTTAGATATTTTTATTCCATTCATCAGCCTTTTAACGTCCACTGCTGCACATAGGCCTCCCCAAGAATGGGGGATAGTGCCGTAATCGCCACGCTTGGCAGGCGGGTTGGCGATCGCAGTGGATGTTGTTAATACTCGGAGTGCTGCTGCCCACTCCCTCGATATTCCCTTAGTCGGCTCTTACGACTACCATGGGTGGAGAGGGGTGGGTCAATTCTAAAGCCGGCCCCACACGGCTAAACTTAATTTAAAAGAAAAAAAAAAATTATTTTAAACTTAAGGTAAACTTAATTTTACAATTAAGATTTTACCTAATAATGACGCAAACCCTTTAAATATTTAGATATTTTTATATATATTTTTAGCATTTGACATGCTTAGCACTATACATTAAACACAAAGTGAAAAATGTGAAATCGAAAATAACAGTCAGGAGCAGGATTTGAACCTACATCTTCTAGATACCGTCCAGATGCTTTACCAATTCGGTCCTGGTCGGTATAATGTATGAAAATACGTCTGACAGATGGCGCAGGCGTCACCCAAAGACGTTAAGTATGATGTGTTATCGAAATTAGCAGTCAGGAGCAATTGTCAGGATGGCTGAATTGGTAAAGCATCTGGACGGTATCCAGGAGATGCAGGTTCGCATCCTGCTCCTGACTGTTATTTTCGATTTCACATTTTTCACTTTGTGTTTAATCTTTAATGACTTTATTTTGGCTAGACCATAGAAGTATCGGCATCTCGCAGAATATCGATGTGAAACAACGGTAGATAATCCTACTATCATGTTTCGTTTAGTAAGTGAGCGTGCTGGAGGCCCAAATCCACTCCTCATCCTCTCTCTGTAACCATTTGAATTCAGTAGATACATTAACGTATTTGTTGTGAGCAAGTTATTGTGGTGTACTGAAGTAATGTAACACAGTTCCAGTGGTCTGCCAATACAAGACAGACGGCACACGGCGGGTTTATTTAAGATAAGTTGTCCGTGTGGTGACGGACCAAGAATACAAATGTCACCACCCCATTCTTTCCCACGGGTGTCGTATGAGGCGACTAAGGGAAGTAAGCAATTGTCATCCATTGCATGACCTGGTGGTAGGGCTGGGTACCGGGTGGGAGTACTAGCAGGAAATAGCCGTTTATATTTCATTTCATATCTGTGAAATGAATTGGTGAGCAGCGGCTTGACAATACTCTCGGTATAGTCGAGTCCATGGGCGACGGTTACCATTTACCATCAGATGGACCGTGGCTCTACTGCAACTAAATGCAATAAAAAAGTTACATTCATAATAATGATGGCGTACCGATATTGTTGCATTATGATAAAGTACTAATTTATAGATGTACCTACGCATACATTACACGATAGATAATACGCATACGCATGATACAGAAAGACCGAAGACCACCGACTAAAACAATTTCGACCAATTGGCCGAATTCGTGCGCAACAATTACCGCGCGCTATAGTGCGATATCTACTCTTCTATCTATAGGTACTATTATAAAGTTGTAACAGAGCTGTGTCTGTACATTTAAGATATTTGAGAAAAAATTGCTGTATTAGGCTACATAGACGTGTCTGAACACAAAACATTTTTTTTTAGATTTTTTGTCTGTTTGTCTATTTATCTGTTTGTCTGTTTGTTTGTTCGTGCATCACGGAAAAACTACTGAACGTATTTTCATGCAACTTTTTTTATTTGATAGCTCTTGATTAGATTTAAAATCTGGTATACCTTTTATCCCGTTACTATATCGGGAACCTGAGATATAACCCAAAAACCAGCTTTTGGCTGCGGTGAAGCCGCGGGCAAAGGCTTGTTTTTGTGTATAACATCATTGGCTCAGAGCGATCTCCTCCAGATATGCATGGACAGGAGTTGAGGAATAACTTGCCTTTTATGTTAGTATGACAAGAAACATAAACAAGCTTATAAATACTTTTGTTCAATCCAGATATTATAATGATGACTCCAGACCACTAAGTTTTTTGAGTGCTACTTAAGAGGCCTATGAATTAAAGATATTTTTGAATTTGAATTTGAAGAATAGAGCCTCTTGGCACTCTGTTCTCTCTGCCTAACCCGCAAGGGAAATGGCGTGATGATAAATTAATTAGTTAGTTACCAGTCAGAAATTGGATCTTTATTCTAAGAGACTATAATTACTAGAATGGCTTATAAAGTCTCTAATAAATGTTACAATGTCATGATGATGGAGTGGTTTATATACCGGCCTCCCGTTCGTGTATTGTAGGTTCGATTCCCACACTCCTGTGTGATCCACAAATGGTTCTGAGTCAGGGTGTTCTTTGTGTCCGTGACATGTTTGCAAAATCTCCCGCGATACAAGGATTATTCCTTAGTGCAGGATGTTGATTTTTTAGAAAAAAAAAATGTGATTGATGATTCTCCAGTAATTCCGAGTGAAGCAATAACAAGTATATAATTACTTATATTTCAGTAATAGATTTTTCGTTTTTCTTGGCCTCTTTCTTTACAATAGATTACATAAATTATTGTCATTATATGCACTTAATAAATTCAAACTCTTATTGCAAGAATAGCTAGTCCAGCAAAGCTATGAGTACACAGAAAGCTTGCTAGAAATTATAACCTAATAAAAATCTCTCATTTAGGCACGCAAAATACATATATATTCCAACATTTTAGATCTATTTAACGTACAAATTATATGTGAATAAAGAAAAAGAGATTTTTAGTAGGGGCGGGAATCGAACCACGCATCTTTTCCAATCCGGGGAAGTGCTCTAAGCCACTGAGCTACCCCCTACTGACCTTTCGATCATCCCAAATTCTTAATCACATTTGTCTTACGACTAACGCCATCTACCGGCAAGCATTACATGCATCCAATATAGTAAGTTTAATTTTGCAATTAAAATTCATACTATTTGATGGCGCGATTTTTTCAAACATTTTTGATCTATTTCTTTTAGCAATTGACATGCTCTGCTACTTTTTAAAGTACAAATTATTTGTGAATAAAGAAAAAAAGATTTTTAGTAGAGGCAGGAATCGAACCACGCATCTTTTCCAATCCGGGGAAGTGCTCTAAACCACTGAGCTACCCTACTGACCTTTCGATCTTCCCAAATTCTTAATCACATTTGTCTTATGACTAACGCCATCTACTGGCAAGCATTACATGCATCCAATATAGTAAGTTTAATTTTGCAATTAAAATTCATACTATTTGATGGCGCGATTTTTTCAAACATTTTAGATCTATTTCTTTTAGCAATTGACATGCTCCGCTACTTTTTAAAGTACAAATTATTTGTTTATATTAATTTAACGATTATCATTGTGATCATTTTTGATAGCCCGCAAAGTATTCGTTACGATCGTAACCATATTCATTTAATTGTTTTTGCTAGTGTTTAATAACCTGTATTACATGTATTTTACCTACCACGGGCACCAGCGATCTATAACACTTTGTTCAATGTTTATCGTATTTAATCGTTGTGGTGAGAATAAAAATGAATCAGGTATTATTTAAAAAAAAAAAAAAAAAGAAATTGTTTGTCAGTTTGTCGGTTTGTCTGTTTGTTTGATCGCGCAAATAGAGTATCATAGTTCTCATTGGTTTGCAGAAGAATAATTATATAATGCCCGCGTGCCCGTCGCCTGTGATTAAATACATCGCTGCATGTTTCAGAAATTTCCTCAACGGCTTATGAAGTGCCGAGCCCCACTGAACCAGCGTAGTGGACTATAGCCTGAATCCACTGTGAGAAGAGACCCGTGCAGGCTGGGACAATACTGTGCTGTAAAAAAAATTATTCCCTTACAAAATTAACTGCAGCATTAACGAAACTCCTTTAAGAATATCTGCACAGAACATTGTGTAAAACAGATTTAAATATGATAACGAGTTCAGAGTTTGTTTGAATAAAACTTGGAGAACATACGAACCGAAGGAGTTTCGCTAACCAAAAAGTAAATAAGTTCAAAACCAAGACTTTCATGAATGTTGGTGTTCAGCTTGAAAAATTTAATGAATATTTTTAATATTGTTCCTTTTTCAAATCTCGTTTGATTAGTTCAGAAATCAAAACTATACAGAAAAAGAATGCAGAAATGCATGTATGGAACATCTAACTAAAAAATAAGGACCCCGCATTGTCAATTAAAAAGTGAAGCCACTTTTTGAAACATACGTGCGTGAAAGTGTTGTCACCTGAAAGAAATAATCTCTTTAAATTGGGTAAATGTATAAAGTATTCTGTTTAAACCGTAAAGGAAGTAAAAGTATAAAGTAAATTTACAGAAAATCATATAGGGAATATTATGGCGCTAACGCCGTATTCATGTAGGTACGTACAAAATCGTCGAGTCATTTGGGGTAATTTTAAATCATACTCTGGTAACACTCGTGGCTTATGACACTTCGTTTTGGCATGGTATTGTTTGTATTTGTGTGTGTGAACGCGAGTAATTACCAGTTTGGCATGTTTTTATATGGCCTGCGAGTTTATAAATAACGTGTTTCTGGGCTTTTAAATGTTATGATAACGCTTAGTGGGTGTACTTTGATACTTAACCTCACTTTTATATAATCTTCCATATCTCGGCTCCTAGAATACCAAATCTCGCTAAATTTTAGATTATGAAATGTTTAGATGTAAGTTTTCAAATGGTGCATCTTTCATCTTGTTAACAACCGAGCCCAAAAATGTATGGAAGCGTTTCTATCTCCTTTTATTATCATTTCAGAGAAAATATTCATTAAATTACAATTATTATGCAATTATATATTAATTATTATCATGTCAGATCAAAATATATTTAATTAATTAATTAGTTATGAAGAGAAGGTTTTAGTTTTCTATAAGCATGTCCAAGGAATAAATTATTTTTATATATACCTGTATGGGCACTTGGCTGCTCATACACTAAATTGTGAGGTGTAATGATATGCTACTCAGAAAGTATATTATGATGTTTATTGTTACATGATTACAATGATACTGCGATGTATTAACTACCTAACTATACACAATACATGAACTTATATTGGGCTTAATTGCTAACATTGCTAATTAATTATTGGTGACTGTGTGATCTAATCGTACATATTCCGGGGCGAGAAAAGGAAAACCAAAAAAGAATTTAAATAGGAGAAGTGCTTCTGTCCATTGCGAGGCTCGTGAACTCGAACGACTTCCAGGTGTTCTCTTGCTTCACTTCTGCGGTGAGCTGTAGGTGTAGTTTGAGCGCCTATCTCCGGAGTGCCGGACGACGGCGGGGTTGTAGGTATTCGCCAATGAAATTTTGTGCAGCGAGCTACTATAATGATTTCGGTGATGCACACTATCCCAACCATCACATAGATCATGGCGTAGTGATGAATATCGTGATAAGAGAGATCATCAGGCAACATCACTTCCGCTTTCTTCATAGACTGAATATTTTTGTCTATTTGCACGATTTCATCTCCAAACTTTTCTGTTTTGTTATTCCAAAACGGGATATGGTATGCTGATGTTTATGACGTGGTTGATCGCAATTTCTGGTGCATATATGCCTGAATTCGTCCTTGTTTCACTGAAGTATTGCTTATGAGAATAAACGGTAAATTTGTCCGTTTTTAAAATGCACCCTGGTCCTATGTTAACAAGGCCAGCCTTGCTCAGGTTGCGGAACGGAAATTTGATTATCGCATATTGTGCGGACTTGGCACCAGTCACAACAAAAGTAGAAGTGTTCCATAAGTGGGTCGGTAACCAATAATTTCTACAGCGTCTTGTCATAGTTTTGCATTCCGATTGTCCAATTTCACAAAAATTCTTATCTTCTCTGTATCGGACTTAAAACAGTACAGTAGAACACGTCTGTGGCTATCATACAAGATAGCACATCTTCGGCGGACATCGGAATATAGGTATTCTTCTTCATGTTCAGAGAAACATACTCAGATATTGGAGTCATGCTGATCATATAATCTTGGTCTACTGTCTTGGGAATTGGAATGGGTCTCAATAGCTCATATATCTCTCAACTAATCAGGGGTAATTTTATCTCAAAAATGATGATATCATCTAGCACCCTTGTTTTAACTTTGAGAAGATCATATATCTTCCTGAATTCTGTATGTATGTTGTCAATAGGCAGAGACACATCCGTAGACAGTTTGGCGGCGATTGTACTTAGCTCGTGTGTAAGTTGTTCGGGCGCAATCAGGTGTAAGTTGACACGTCCATTGTAAATATCGGTCACAGTGTCCAATAGCGTATTCTGAATACCTTTTATATTGTACAGCATGTTGCTTGCTATAATAGCTCCAGTGTTAAAGTTATTAAGAACGCTATTATTTTGCACCGTGTTTTTCAACTTGCTCATCGCGGAGTTTAGTGTGTTCATGTGGCGATTAACCATTTTGAGTTGTAGGTTCGTATCTGTTTCAGCTCGTTTTAGAAGATTGTTTTCAGCTTCAATAAGTGACGTCTGATTTCCCCACAACGAAGATAGATGTTTCTGATTATTTCGTATCAGTGTAATGTCCTTGCGATATTGCTCTGCTGATGAGTACTCCAAACAAGAAGTTTGCAACGTATCCCAGGCCGTTGACAAGACCTCGGCGCCGACGCAGTCTAGCAGGTCGTGTGCTCGAATGCTGACTTAGTAGAGCTTCGTTGTAGTACTCCAGTTCTGAGAACGCGTGCCGTAGCTGGAGTACGATTACCTCACAGTGAACTTGATCCTGAATTTGTTGATCCTGTATTGTGCTGTTTGTTTGAGACATTGAATGTATTTATCAAATGTGTTTATTGATTGCCAATAGGTATTCGTGTCATAATATACTACAATCTTCCAGTCATCTCGAATAAGTCGCATGTTTGCTATCTTATCAAAATACAGGCTTTGATTTTGTTTAAATGGTGTAATATTCAGGTTGCACTCAGAGCTTGTTATCAAAGTAAAGAAAAACATAAGGGCAGCGACCACTGATACAAGGCTGTATTTGCTACTTTTTCCTTTATCATACTTTACTTCCTTTGACCTCCTTGTTGAGGTTTTGTCATCTTGCTGCTCTAATTCCTTCGGTTGCGGTACAACGCCTTGTCACGCCAATTGTTCCTTACGTTCTAGCAGGACTGAACATTTTATTACGGGACGTTTCAAAGTGCCGTTTTTCCGTAAGTCATGTATTTCTTGCCGAAACTCCACTTGCTGGATTTGTGTGATAATCACAGCGCTGGTTTGCCGTAACTCGGATAAAGTAATGTACTTTGTAGACGGTTGGCTTGGACTTCGATTAGTGAAGCGACGTACTCATGCTAATACGCGCAACACCATAGAAAATGAACTGTATTTATTAAGCAAATTATCCACGATACTGGGTTCTGTCCTAATATCGGTTGTCGTGGCATGTACCACTTCTTCACTCTTAACGTAATTTAGGAAGCTCTCCTGATTTTCTGGCTTTTGATCGGGTAACCATGACGGACCATTCCACCAAAGATCATGTTCTCTCAGGTTTGCACTTGTTAGTCCCCTGCTAGCACAGTCGGCAGGATTTTCGGCAGACTTTACGTATCTCCAGCACGCAGCTGGCATCTCCCTGGTTATTTGACGCACTCTATTGGCGACAAATACCTTCCACCGATCAGGATCTCCTCGTAGCCATCCTAAAGTTGCTGTTGAATCTGTCCAGCCATATAAACATTAATGTCGAGGCAAAAAAAATTATTTTGCTTTTGCCATTACTTTAGAAAGTAAATGTGCTCCTAATAACTCAAGTCTAGGCAATGAAATGTTCTTGTTACAGGGCATCAACCTTGATTTCGCAACTAATAACGAAATATGTGTTTGACTATTATTAGTCGTTTTGCAATAAATAACACAAGCATATGCTTTTTGCGATGCATAGCAAAACCCGTGTAATTCAATACAACTCGACGTGCCTTTTATACCTAACCATCTTGGTATTTTAAATACATTAATATTTTGAATATCTGTCTTAATCTTGGTCCATTCTTGGTTAATGGATTCTGGTAGCTTGTCATCCCATTGAAGGTTGTTTTTCCAGACAATTTAAAACAGTAATTTTAACCGGGTGGAAATTGGGGTCAACCTCCCTAGAGGGTCAAAGAGCTTTGATATTTCGGAGAGCAGTTTTCGCTTCGTAATAATCGTATTTTCATCGGCATTAATATCAATTTTTGAACGGAAAAAATATGTCTTGCTGTGAATTCCAGTGCAGGCTCAATGTTCTCGTTGACTCCGCTTGTTTAAAGTCATAGCTTGTTTCGAGACTATTTTCTTGTAGTTGTTGATAATTGGACCGCCATTTCCTTAAATTGAAACCACCAGCCTTTAGTAACAGCTTCAAATCCTGTTGTAATTTTTTTGCTGACGTTATAGTATTTGACCCATGTAATAAGTCGTCCATGTAAAAGCATTCTTCTACTACTTGTGCTGCAGAAGGATATCTCGATTTTTCGTCATTGGCTAACTGTCTAAGAGTCATCATTGCCAAAAACGGGGCGGCCTTGATGCCGTATGTAACTGTTGTAAGTTGATACTCTCGTAAGGCTTGATTGGGGCTGTCTCTCCAGATGATTTTCGGTCATCTTCGTGTATCCATATCTGTCGAAACATTTTTTCGATGTCCGCTATGAATGCTACACAATGCTGTCTCCACCTTAGTATCAACGTAAGAAGGTCCTTTTGTAGGTTAGGTCCAGTATGCATACAGTCATTCAAACTTTTACCATTTGATGTTTTCGAAGATGCATTGAATACAACCCGTAATGAAGCAGTTATTGAGTCATCGCGAAGTACACAATGGTGCGGTAAATAGCACTGCGGAGTCTTGTTACTAATTGCCGGTTTCATGTGTCCGAGTGATACGTATTCATGAATATTTTTTTTATATTGTTTCGCAATATATTTATGCTTAGAAAATTTCCTTTCTCTTTGGTGGAATTGCGCAACAGCCTTGCATTTTGATTCCCAATTATGTCGTTCGATTTGTACGTGATCGGTAATCGAACTTGATAACTGCCGTCCGCCAACCTTGTTGTCGTAGACTTGTAAAATTCAATGCATTAATTGTCTTGATAAGAATTCTGGGTGTTCTCAGAAATATCTTCAACTTCCCAAAATTTCTGAATTTCTTGAATATTCTCAGTATAATGTTACACTGTAGACTTTGGACTTCACCGAATAAAATCCACCCGAGGCGCGTTTCTTGCGTGATCGGGCTGCTCAAATTATCACGAATTGTGTTTTTCATGATAATATTTGCGTAGATATCAGCACCCAATAGCAGATCCACAGGTTTGCTGATGTAGAACTGCGGGTCGGCCAAATGTATGTTATCTAATTATGCCTATGATGGCCTGGAAAATGTGGTATTGATGTCGTTCTTGCCAACGCCTGTTATCACGCCCTGACACTTGTGCCGAGGTAATTGTAGCTGCTGCGCTGCATTTTCGGTGATAAGTGAAATCTGTGATCCTTGATCGATTAAAGCGCGCATTTTTCTCTGCAATCCATTGGCTCCTGTTACCAAGACAATTGCGGTCGCTAAAAGTCTTTTTCTTCGCCACGTGAGTTGCTTCATTTTGTTCTTGCGTAAGTCCGGAAACGTTCGTTGACGTCACATTGTCATATGAGAACGCGCCGTGGAGAATTGTGTTATGCTGTCCATTACATTTTTTGCAACGTTTATTTGACATACATTTCTTGCCATCATGATTGTATAAACAATTTATACAATAATTTTGTTGTGAAATTGTTTTTCTTTTTAGAGCTAGGTCCATTTCTTGGAATTGTTTACAGTAAAATATGCCATGACGATCCCTGCATACTGGACAGGACACAGAAGGAGCCTTACCTGACGTAGCCTTGTTGCTAGCGTAGTACTGCTTGTCCTGGTGTGCTTTCGACTGGCCTGAGCCGTTTATTGACTTCGGGAAGCTATCTTGTTTACGACGAGCTCACTCCATCGAGGCGAACTTGTTTTCAAGAAATTCCAAGAATTCCTTTAACGATGGTATGATTATTATTATTCTTTAGGTTCTTTTAGCGAGGTACAGTATTCACACAGAACTTCAGAATCCAATTTTTGGCTTATTGGGTAGACGAGTATCGGATCCCAGGTGGTAATATCTATACCTATGTTCTTGATTCCATTTAGACACTCGGATGCTATGTCATGAACCCGCTTGATATTGTTTGACGTCACTTGTTGAATGACAGGAATATTTGTCAAGGTGTTCATATATTTTGAGAAAATCATTTTCTTGTTATTGTAACGGTTGTTTCGTATTTCCCAACACGTATCGTAATTTTCTGTGCTAATTGGTAGGTGCTGAATGAGACGTTCTGGTTCCCCTTTGACTTTGCTTTTTAAAAACTGCATCTTCTGTGCTGCAGATAAGCATGGGTTTCCGTGTATAGCCTCTGTAAAAAGGTCTTTGAAAGGGACCCAATTTTGATAATTCCCGTTGAATATAGGGATATCAAGTTGTGGTGTCGCCTTTTCTCTATGAGCAACGGACCATACCTTGCGATTTATCTCCTTCTTGATTTGGAGATAGTTTTGCTCATGCTGTGTATATGAGTGCTCATAACTTTCATCTATGTCATCGAATTCACTATCGATTTTCCAATGAAGAGAATCGATTGCTTTCCAACGTGCTTCTATAGTTTTTAGAAGGTCATCGAACTCCCACTTTTCTTCTACGACGGTTAAATCAATGTTGGTCAGTGCTCTAGAAAATGCCTTGAAGTTACTGGCTTGCTTCCGCAGCTTCTCAGCCAATTTGCTATTTGTTCCTCTTGAAACAAACTCTGGGCCCAGCGTTGGACTTGAACGGTCCGCCTTACTTTCAGAGATCGCAGCGCCTGTTTGCTGACGGCCAAGTAAAGACGGTTTTATTATGCTTGCTTTCTGGATCGATTCACGCACTTCATGATAGTACTTCTTGGTTTCCTCGTAGTGATTGCCTACGAAGTAATCATAAGTACGGTCGTCATACATACACAACTTGTCATGATTTTTCTGAATCTCGTACCAATGACTGTCCAGAACTTCAGTTCGTTTCTTGATATATTCAGCAGTTTTTCGTTCTGGGCTATCCTTTTTGAAATTAGTCCAAACTTGTTGAATGCCATTGATAAGAACCTGCTGTCTTTGTAGCAATTCTTCCATCTTGGTAGCGAAAAAATCTACGAAAACTCGAATAAGACTTACTTATTGATTTTTCTTAATGCTTGTTAACGCCTTGTTGCGTTTGTAATTGATGATTGATTGATAAGTACTTCTTGCTTTGATTCTTGATAGTAGCCTTGATGCTACAAAAATCCTTTCAGAGGACTGCTTGCTTTGATTCTTGATAGTAGCCTTGATGCTACAAAAATCCTTTCAGAGGACTGCTTGCTTTGATTCTTGATAGCAGCCTTGATGCTACAAAAATCCTTTCAGAGGACTGCTTGCTTTGATTCTTGATAGTAGCCTTGATGCTACAAAAATCCTTTCAGAAGACTGCTTGCTTTGATTCTTGATAGTAGCCTTGATGCTACAAAAATCCTTTCAGAGGACTGCTTGCTTTGATTCTTGATAGTAGCCTTGATGCTACAAAAATCCTTTCAGAGGACTGCTTGCTTTGATTTTTGATAGTAGCCTTGATGCTACAAAAATCCTTTCAGAGAACTGCTTGTTTTGATTCTTGATAGTAGCCTTGATGCTACAAAAATTCTTGGAGAGGACTGCTTGCTTAATTCGCTTGATCTGTGTATGTAAGTGCACTCTTGTGAGGTATATGCGCTCTTGTCTCAACTCACGTTGGTGAAACCCACTTGTGGAAGGCCAACGAAACCGATTCGCTACCACACGAAATACTCAAAAACACAAACATTATAATACTCGAAGGACCACGATGTATGGGCACTTGTCTGCTCATACACTAAATTATGAGGTGTAAAGATATGCTACTCAGAAAGTATATTACGACGTTTATTGTTACATGATTACAATGATACTGCGATGTATTAACTACCTAACTTTACACAATACATGAAGTTATATTGGGTTTAATTGCTAACATTGCTAATTTATTATTGGTGACTATGCATTCTAATCGGCTACTATCAAGAATCAAAGCAGTCACGAGCAGAATCCTGCTCGTGACTGTTATTTTCGATTTAACATTTTTCACTTTGTGTTTAACAGAATGAATGTGTTATCGAAATTAGCAGTCAGGAGCAATTGGCAAAGCATCTGGACGGTAATCCAGGAGATGCATGTTCAAATCCTGCTCGTGACTGTTATTTTCGATTTCACATTTTTCACTTTGTGTTTAATGTATAGTGGTAAGTATGTCAAATGCTAAAAATATATATAAAAAATATCTAAATATTTATAGGGTTTACGTCATTATTAGGTAAAAATCTTAATTGTAAAATTAAGTTTACCTGGTCGGTACAATGTATGAAAATACTGCCGACAGACGGCGCAGGCGTCACCCAAAGACGTTAAGAATGAATGTGTTATCGAAATTAGCAGTCAGGAGCAATTGTCACGATGGCTGAATTGGCAAAGCATCAGGACGGTATCTAGGAGATGCAGGTTCAAATCCTGCTCGTGACTGTTATTTTCGATTTCACATTTTTCACTTTGTGTTTAACGTATAGTGGTAAGCATGTCAAATGCTAAAAATATAAAGTACAAATTATAATTTGTGAATAAGGAAAAAGAGTATTTTAGTACGAGCGGGAATCGAACCTGCGCCCTCCTTCGTTAAGACAAATGTGATGAGGAAATTCGGTATTTCTAGAAATGGTACGATAGCTCAATGGATTAGAGCACTTCCCCGGAAAGGAAGGGACGCAGGTTCGATTCCCGCTCGTACTAAAATACTCTTTTTCCTTATTCACAAATTACAATTTGTACTTTAAGAGTAGCTGAGCATGTCAAATGCTAAAATATAGATCAAAATGTTTGAAAAATCACGCCATCAAATAGTATGAATTTTAATTGCAAAATTAAACTTACTACATTGGATGAATGCATGTTAATGCATTGCCGATAGAAGGCGTTGGTCGTTAAGACAAATGTGATGAGGAAATTCGGTATTTCTAGAAATGGTACGATAGCTCAATGGATTAGAGCACTTCCCCGGAAAGGAAGGGACGCAGGTTCGATTCCCGCTCGTACTAAAATACTCTTTTTCCTTATTCACAAATTATAATTTGTACTTTAAGAGTAGCTGAGCATGTCAAATACTAAAATATAGATCAAAATGTTTGAAAAATCACGCCATCAAATAGTATGAATTTTAATTGCAAAATTAAACTTACTACATTGGATGAATGCATGTTAATGCATTGCCGATAGAAGGCGTTGGTCGTTAAGACAAATGTGATGAGGAAATTCGGTATTTCTAGAAATGGTACGATAGCTCAATGGATTAGAGCACTTCCCCGGAAAGGAAGGGACGCAGGTTCGATTCCCGCTCGTACTAAAATACTCTTTTTCCTTATTCACAAATTATAATTTGTACTTTAAGAGTAGCTGAGCATGTCAAATGCTAAAATATAGATCAAAATGCTAAAAATATATATAAAAAATATCTAAATATTTATAGGGTTTGCGTCATTATTAGGTAAAAATCTTAATTGTAAAATTAAGTTTACCTGGTCGGTACAATGTATGAAAATACTGCCGACAGATGGCGCAGGCGTCACCCAAAGACGTTAAGAATGAATGTGTTATCGAAATTAGCAGTCAGGAGAAATTGTCACGATGGCTGAATTGGCAAAGCATCTGGACGGTATCCAGGAGATGCAGGTTCAAATCCTGCTCGTGACTGTTATTTTCGATTTCACATTTTTCACTTTGTGTTTAATCATCTGAATAGGGTAAAATATGATAATATTATTAAATAAGAAAGAAAAAAAAACTTTGTAATATGTTTCATGCATATAATATAATATTTGATGCATGTAAGATTATTCTTAAAATTACGGATTTTATTAATATTTTAAATTATTGCACTTTTTAATTTTATATTGCATGTATAAAAAAATAAAAAGGTTTTTTTTATTTTAATTTTATTTATTATATATTTTTATAGCCATGACATGAGGTCCAGAATGGAATATAGTTAAGGTAGATGTTGGCATAGCTAGTCTATTTTTATTTCTAAGTTGCGGGGCTGTTTATGGTGATCCTTTGTACGAGGAAAGAGGCTAGGACGCTTTTTCACAAAGAGACATTCAACAAATGCAACCAAACTGAACGCTGCGATTTATAAAAAATACTGATATTTTAACTGTGCAATGATGTTACGCCAGTCTGCAAGCAGCATGTCAACCTCCGCTGTCATATATTGTCATCTAAAACAAGAATAAATATGCTCGATTATTACATACCAATATGCCCACGACTTCGGGTGCGAGAACTAAAGAATTGGGACAATACTCACTCTACGGCTCATCAATTATCTATAATGTTGTCCGTTGCAAAGCGAATACTGGAGTGCGGAGCAACGCGATGAATGGCGCGAGTAGGCGAGTGTGTGGCTGATAGAGCAATATTAACGGCAGCGTGAGGAGCAGTACGAGAAGCATAGTTAGTGTGGCTGAGGCAAAATAGTGTGTGAACTTATTGCCGAATACTGGGCACAATTCTAGATTCATGTTACTATCACGTTTTGCATGACCTATAATGCCAGCCTCACCGTTAGAAGATGCAAAATCAGTCCACACAAATAAGTCGAGTTTAAACAAGGAATCAATACGAACGAATTAAAAAGTTGTTTTACTAACGCCCGCTTCTTATATATACTAATGACCGCTTTTCAAATGATTCAATAACGAAAATTTCTAAACAGTAAAGGCAAGTATCTAAAAAGTTAAAACATTCATTGTTTTCCAGCGATAACAATAAACGCTATAAAACTGGGACATTTCAACAGGACAAAGAAATGGCTCCCGCACTAATATCTATAATCACTCGCTTGAATCAATAAACGGTCGCACCAAACTTTAACTGTTGTTACTTAATTAAATGTTTTGATGTGAAACATCTAATGCGGAGGGAAGGTAAAATCGGCTGTTAGTGTGGCGACGCTTTTATTGTACTTGTCCCATTCAAATCTTGCAAAGTTAAATTTGACACACTTCTGGGTTTCCGATTGAGCCGAAATTTTACACCCATATGTATATCGCGTGACAATGCAATATTATGATGACAAAGAGCTGATCTGATGATGGAGCTGTGTGTATCTACACGCATGTGTATATCACGTCCATCCATCCATCCATCAGCCTTTCGACGTCCACTGCTGGACATAGGCCTCCCCAAGAGAACGCCACAACGAGCGGTCCCGTCATGGGGGATAATGCCGTAATCGCCACGCTTGGCAGGCGGGTTGGCGATCGCAGTGGATGTTGTTAATACTCGAGGGAGTGCTGCTGCCCACTGCCCCGGTATTCCCTCAGTCGTCTCTTACGACTCCCATGGGTGGAGTAGGGGTTGGACAATTCTAAAGCCGGCCCCACACGGCCTGTATATCACGTGACAATGCAATATTATGATGACATGGAGCTGATCTGATGATGGAGCTGGAAGGTGGACATAGGAACTCTATAATGAAACGGCGCAACCCCATCGAGTTTGGGCTCGTATAATTTGTCTTGACGAGTACTTTGTCCCTAGATAGTATCCAGGGACTGACGATGGAGCTGGAAGGTGGCCACAGTAACTCTGTAATGAAACTACGCAACCCTATCGAGTTTAACCCTAATAATACGTAATTAGTGAAAAAAAGATAATGATTTACTTAATGAAAATCGAATCATGATTTCATGGGCAAGCATCAGATCCAATTATTTTCTCGGACGAACGTCATGAACCAGATAAAACAAATTATACAGAAGTCATTGCACTTACAAGCTTACCACAACATACAAAAACTACTTATCAGCATAAGTACCACAAGAATGTTAGTATGGCACCTCGATATAATATAAAATAATGATTATAATAAATGGTGGTAGAGCCTTGAAGCTGCTTGCCCCCTTAGAATGAAAAACGAAACGTTAGACGAACTTTCGTTTCGAGTCATTGTGATTGATCAACAGTCCGACGCGTGATTCCTATAATCGAGATTTTGACGCGCGATTCATGTGACCAATCACAATGAAGCGAAATGAAAGTTCGTCTAACGTTTCGTTTTTCATTCTAAGGGGGCTGTTCTTTCGTTGGCCTTCGTTCGGTGAGTGAGTAGGACGAACAACCCAAACCACTATTAATTTCCTATCATTCTTCCACTCCATCGTAATAAATAGATAGCAGGGTAGTCCCTGCCCCCTTAGAATGTGGGATACACAAAATCGTATCGTCTTATAGTGATTGCTAGTAACATCGACGCGTGATATAGCAATAATAACTCACCTAATCACGGTTATCCCTCAACCAATAACAGTGACACGATGCGATGCCGATACTATTTAGTGTGATACATTCTAAGGGCCCTCTGGTTACAAATAAAATTAATCAAAAGTAAATATTAGTATTTATTACCAACTCATTAGTTAATCAAAAGCTTTCGGTACAACCGACCACAAAAATCACGGATGGATGACTTTAATTAATATTCTTCAGCAAGAGGCTATCTTGCGACGAATTTTAAATACCTTGTCATCTTGTCCTTTACGGAGAATTTTAATTATTTTCGCGGAGCACCCACTAATTGCGGAGGTCCTTTTGTTGCAGTTGGGTTTGAAAGAGGGCCCTTTACGGTGTTATTAAAAACCTGTTAGCAGTTATCAATTTTCGACAAAGGGAACTCTTTAATAAAAAACTCTTCGATCAGATAGTGATACATTTTTTTAATGATGACATTAGATGTATGTATGGTATATTAATATTAAATATCTGGGGAGGTTTTTAGTTTAGTAATTAGGTATCTCGATTTGCGATTTTCTCTGGAAGTACCTATCAAATTTTGATAATTAATATCGTATTTTATAAACATATATGAGTACGTATTGTATCAAGAGGTTTTGCACTTTGAAGGATCAGCAAGGTCAAGCAACTTTCGCTGGGTTAGCAATCAGATGGGTGATCAAAAAGTGCCACCTGACTTCCTCTGTGCTTTGCAAGGCACATTCATTACAGGTTGTTAGATTCCCGAATAAAAATATATATAGCCTGTTCGAAGGTCGCGTGTTAATCCCCTTAGTTGGATCGTGGAGGTCAATGCACAGATGGCGGAGTGGTTTAGATACCGTCCGAGTGTTGTGGGTTCGATTCCCACACAGGAGAATTCTTTGTGTGATCTACAAATGGTTGTTCTGAGTCTGGGTGTACTTTGTGTCTGTGAAATTGTATGTTTGTAAAATCTCCCAGTGTTGTATTTTTAAAATACTTTGGAAAATCCAAAATTGCATGGCTCATAATCTTCATTTTTCACAATAAAATTGATTATTTGATAAGTAACTAATAATGTATTGGTCTTACTAAGTAGTTTTCAATAAATCACATAGATAGCGCTAATTTCAAAAAGTACTAATGTGGGTTTCATGTCTTATACGCCACCTAGCGCTAATTTTAAGAAGTACTTCTATATTGGTCTACCTCTCAGTTCCGGGCCGCGCGCACGCCAAGGCCACGCAAAAAAAGCAGTGTCGTAAAAATTGTGGAATGTAAAATATGTTTTTTCGTGTTTTATAACGTTGGTGTGTTATTATTTACGTGTGTTTAGTGTATTCAATTATTGTTATGGATAAAATAGTTATTATACTTGACAAATATCATCAGTTCCTCAACCAAAGGTAAGAACTTTCTTTTAACAAAAAACAATGTACCGGCCGGGCGAACGGCGTTTCGTTGACGATAGTAAAACCACCGGTGGCTATGCGTACTAAAAAGGTAGTTCTCATGAAAGGCGCTGGTTTTAGTGTCGCGTCGAGCGTAAATATTTAGTATTTTTTTGGTTATTTAATAACAATTAAACCACATCGAATCAGATCGTGAAAAGTAATAGGGCTCTATTCCTAATGATAATAAATCGTAAACAAAAAAAAAAGACTTGATTAGTAAAGTATTTTGGTCGTTATCGTGTTAACATATATTACCTACAACTCACGGACGTCCAAGCCAGATTTTTTTCAAACAGTTTTTTAACTAGTTTAAATAACAAAAATGGCATCAAAAATATCATGAGTGTTAAAAATAGTGTTTGTTCTTTATATGTGTATGTAGATATTATATTAAAAGTGCAATATATGATAAATAGAGACATTTTAAGTTTGAAAAATCAGTTGTTCCGTGCAAAACGGGAGTAGAACCCACCTCGTGCAATACAAAAAAAAAACAAGCGGTTCTATTATAAGTTTAGCATGCATCCATAGTTTAGCAAAGTAGCATATCTCGAGTGGAAACGCCCCCTTGTGATAAAAATGAGAGTCGCGGGGGCACAAATTATTCGCAACCGTATCCGCGACCCGGATAAATAATTCATTTCTGGACATATCTCGAGGGACGATTTTAAGACGATTCGTTGCTTCCTTCCAACAACTTTTATTTAAAAGACGTGATACTATAATTATAATAGTAAGCTAGATGGGTAGTAATTTTCCCATAGCATTAGGCTTTCGTCAAGAGCTGAGATTGGCAATACGTTGTTGTTATATAATTATTATAATCGTCACTTGTAAACTGTAACAACATTTTATTATTTTAGGCTGTTGACATATTTACTATAGCTGTCATGACAAAAAGATTAGATTTATCAAACAAAATAGAAAACGTCAGGCAGTCTGAAAACAAAGGTCTGCATGGTGATGCCTTGCGGATAAGAGTAGGCGTTTACACGAAAAGCGTCTAAAAAATCGTGATTTAAAAAAAAACTAGCCGTCGCGGGACGTCTACCAGATGTGAAAACATTGAAATTATTTTGTAGAAATAAAATGATCATAACTTGACAAAGTGGAGTGCTTTTCAAGACGAATCAAAGGAGTATAAACTCGAAAGGGTTGCGTCGTTTCATTACAGAGTTACTGTGAACACCTTCTAGCTCCGTCATCAGACCCTGGATACCATCTAGAGACAAAGTACTCGTCAAGACAAATCATACGAGCCCAAAGCCGATGGGGTTGCGCTGTTTCATTATAGAGTTCCTATGTCCACCTTCCCGCTCCATCATCTGATCAGCTCCATGTTATCATAATAATGCATTGTCACGCAATATACATACGAGTATGTGTGTCAAGTTTCAGCTCAATCGGAATCCGGGAAGTGTGTCAAATTTAACTTGCAAGATTTTAACGGGACACGTAAATTAAAAGCGTCACCACGCTAACAGCCGATTTTACCCTCCCTCCGCATAAAATGTTTCACATCAAAAAAGTGTGTGTGTACATATGTACACGCGTTAGAAGTTATACTTCTTTGGCGTAACAAGATAAAAATCCTTTCAAAAATTTTATCTTTCGCCTTATTCTACGTTTGTAGAAAAAACGACACTAACAATAGAAAAAAGGTATTTAATACATTGAAAGTTTTATTATAACGCATTATCTAGTTAAATAAAGTTTACTTAAATATCACAAAAAAACTAAAATGTTGACTATAGCTAACTTCAGGCTGTCTAGGTTCCCACCTTAACAAAAAAAAAGGCTGTCTAACTTCAGAGTGTCGGTTTTTCGTGACGGTGTGCGCGCGCATCGTAAAAATTTACTCTCATCATTTTTCCCTAACGCGCCAAATGAAGTATAACTTCAAAAAGTCTATAAGCACGCTTACAAATGTAAGTCGATTTCGTTTAAACGTGGCGGCAACTATGTTGCAACAACCGAGTTTTTTCGTTGGTCTCACCCATGCTACTAGGATTGACAAATACCACCGAAGGAATGTAACATAGTTCCAGTGGCCTGTCAATAAAGGTGGAGACAGGGCACACGGCGGGTTTCTTTAGTGGGTGAAGGTCCCACACTACCCTGTTCATTGCCCCGAACGACGGGGTGTGCAGTTAGGAACATTTTTTCCCACCTCAACAAAAAAAAAGGTTTCTCTTCCTATTCTCTTCTCAGCATCCTACTTATCCTCTCCTTTATTATATATTTATTTATAATTATATATTTATTTATTTATTATTCTTCCTATAACAACAAAACATAGCCCGCCGTATCAACACGCTGAAGTGGCAATCGTCGCGGTCAAAGTTGCGGGTAACGTTACTTACTTACTTACTTATCATCATGCCATTTCCCTTGCGGGGTAGGCAGAGAGAACAGAGTGCCAAGAGACTCTATTCTTGCATACATCTCTCGCTTCCTCAACATTCATAACTCTCTTCATCGCCGGTTTCGGAGACTCCTGACTCCAGCTTTCTTCAATACATAACGTTAACGGGTAACGTTATTAAGTAATATAATCTAATAAATACTATGCTTTCAAAAATGCAAAAAATAGACGAAAATCGCAAAGGAAACAGTCCTTAATCTGGTTTGAGAGATATGAATTGAATGATGCCACAGGCGATACTACGCCTTACGCAGGCTGTGATCTATAGCTGTTTGCTTGATATCAGTTGGATTATTAGAAGCAATAGAGGGATTATGCTTTATGACGAGTAAAGCTATGAGATAAATGGAAGACTATTTTGATGTTGATTGTACGAGATCAGTAGTAATATTAATATAATAATAATGATAATACCGTTTATATTACGATAACTTATGATAGGAAACATAAAATATATATTTATTTACTAATAGGAAACTCAACAGCTTTTTTCCCTGTTCGTTGCTCCGAACGACGGGGTGTGCGGTTAGGTACATATTTCCCCGCCTTAACAAAAAAAAGTATTATAATACATAATATTATAAGTTCGACGACATTTGTGTAAGTATAAATCTAGAAGATGCAATGTTACAAATTACAACTTAAAACTATAAGAATAATATTGATATTATGCATCGTAACTTGAAAACTATATGGTTGTCTGTAAAGTCGGTTTACGGACGATAATTTTACGTGATAACGTCATATATGTTTTCTGAGAGTTTCACTAAATGTAATACTGATAGAAATCGAATGGTACATATAAAAAGGTATGCTCGCGCGTGCTGTTATACAATAATTGAGATACGCGTGTGGCCCGGGACGCGTTCGGGCGAAGAATGTAATGCACAGACTGATTAGTGTGATGTGATGTGATGCCAGTCAGTCGGTCGGCACTTCGGCAGTGCGGCCGGCCGCCTGCCTCCCGCAGACGCTCTTCAGCCCGCGGCTCTCTTGTGGACGCGAACATCAAACAATGCATCGGTCGCCATACATTTTTTGGAACGTGAGACTTTTTCGTACGTGCTGCCGGCGTTCATCGATTTATAATATCACATCAAAAGTACCTATTACTATTATAAAGCTGTAACAGAGTTATGTCTGTACATTTAAGATATTTGAGAAAAATTACTGAATTAGGCTATATAGGCGTGTCTAAACAGAAAACGATTTTTTTTAGATGTTTTGTCTGTTTATCTGTTTGTTTGTTCGTGCGTCACGCAAAAACTACTGAACGGATTTTGATGCAACTTTTTTTGTTTGATAGCTCTTGAATAGACTTAACAACTGGTATACATTTTATCCCGCTACTATATCGGGAACCTGAGATATAGCCTAAAAACTAGCTTTTGGCTGCGGCGAAGCCGCGGGCAAAGGCTAGTAGATACCTTTTTTTGTTTCGGCGGGAAAAAAAATTCCTAACCGCACACCCCGTCGTTTGGGACAACAAACAGGGTAGTGTGGTGCCCTCACCCATTAAAGAAACCCGCCCGTATGCCGTCTCTCCGTCTTTATTGGCGGGCCACTGGAACCATGTTACATTCCTTCGGTGGTAGTAGATACCTACCTTTATAAAGCTGTAACTGAGCTATGTCTGTACATTTAAGATATTTGAGAAAAAAATACTGAATTAGGTTTTATAGGCGTGTCTAAACACACAACGATTTTTTTAGATTTTTTTTTTGTTTCTTTTTTTTTTTAAATAATAATAATAATAATTTATTTCACAAAAATCTGACACATTACAATTTTATGGATTAGAGAGAGATTGTTATATCCAAAACATAGGTGATAATAACTTATAAGGCATGTACAACTTAAAAATGTAAATGCAAACTTCTACATCCGAACTAGGCGTGAACCTGTATCTCGGAATGTAGCTGGTCCCCTCACAGAATTAGCAATAATCATAGAGCCAAAATTACAGATACATATTATATAGTAATTTTCTATTTGTTTGTATGTTTAATCTTATTTTAATTGTGCCAACCATTTTTAAATTTAAAAGAAGTTTTGTGATTGATTATGATTAGATTTGTGTTATAGGTACAAGTGTCTTTGAATAAATGTGCTTGTGTCAAGTGGAGAATGTGTTGAGTGTAAAGTTGAAAGTGTAATATATATATTTATAATATTTAATGTATATGATTGGTTGGTGTTATGAACTGGGTGTGATGTGCTATGAGCTAAGTGTGATTTGCTACGAAATGGGTGTGAGGAATTAGGAACCGAGTCTGATGTGCTATGCACTGAAAGTGATGTGCTATGAACTGAGTGTGTTGAAGTTGGAGTATTATGAAATGAGTGTAACGTTTTATGGAAACTAAGTGTGAGTTGTTAGGAGATAGGTGACAGACAACCGATGTCAAGTTGTTAAATCTGAATGTTTAATTAATTTTCAGTCTCTTCATAGGATAGGCCCTGGAGATATTCGTGAATTCTTTGTTTACAAGTGAGTCTATTTAGAGAGTGTATATTCAGTGTCTTGTTAATCCTGTTATATAAATATGGTCCAATGAATACATAAAAGCGTTTGATAAAAGAAGTTTTTGGTATATAATTTAATGAAACGTTATGCCTACGTTTTAATAATATGTTTTTATTATAAGGTGTGTCACGGTGATTCCTGAGCAGTGAACTCTGAATGTATAGTTGACGAACGGTCAGAACTTTACATAACTGGTATAATTGCGCAGTTGGGAATATAATGGGCCTGAAAGTTATTATGTTAAGAACTGCACGTTGAGCTATTTCTAAATTCTTCATATAAGACTTTGGTGCTCCTCCCCTAATCGATATGCAATACATTAGTATTGATTGACAAAGTGTAATATATATTTGTTTCAATAGTGCAGGATCAGCTACGTGTCTCAGCGTTTTAAATACGAAGATGAGTTTCCGCACTCTGGAACATAGTTGTTTTATATGCTCTTTAAAGTTTAGATGGTTATCTATTATAACGCCGAGATATTTGACACTCTCAACGCACTCAACCGTCTTGCATGAGCAGTTTCTGTTTATTGCACAATCATGAGAAATAAGTTTAAACTTGTCCCGGTTTTCCAGACTATGGCGAGCACTAAATGCTATGTATTTGGTTTTATCCGTATTTAATGTCAGTAAATTGTGACTCAACCATTTCCTAGCAATGTCAAAACCAAATTGGGCATTTGTGTAGACCTCACTCCATGTATTGGCCGAAAAGTGGAGAGCAGTGTCATCGGCATAGGATAGTAGTTTACCCTGGAGGAGGTTAAGATTTCCGAGGTCATTGATATAGGCAAGAAAGAGCGTCGGGCCTAATATGCTACCCTGTGGCACGCCATAATTCACTGGCAGGTCTTCACTTATGTATTTCTCTATCTGTATACACTGCTTCCGTTCTGAAAGATAACTCTGAAAGAGTTTCAGTGGTATGCCTCTAATCCCCAATCTTTCTAGTTTATTCAATAACAAAGGAATCGATATAGAATCGAAGGCCTTACTTAGATCAAGAAAAATAGATAAGCATTTATTTCCTTTATCAATATTACAAGACACATAATCGACCAGTCTATGCACCGCATCCTCCGTGCACCTACCTTTACGGAAGCCAAATTGGTTCTCGGACAGTAAATTCATGCTCTCAAGATAATTCAACAGTCTAGAATTAATTAATTTCTCTAAAACTTTAGAAAGCGCCGGCAATAAGGATATTGGCCTATAATTAGAGACAGTACCTCTATCGCCATCTTTATAAATAGGACGAACTATAGACTTTTTAAGAAAGTCTGGGAAAATACCACGTTCGAAACAGCTATGAAAAATGTGAGCGGGAGGAGGGGTTAACGTATTAATATTTTCTTTTAAAATTTTGTTCGAAATTTGGTCCCATCTTGACGCAGAAGAGATCTGTTTGTTTGTTGCACATCACGCAAAAACTACTGAACGGATTTTGATACAACTTTTTTTGTTTGATATGTTTTGATTAGACTTAACAACTGGTATATATTTTATCCCGCTACTATATTGAGAACCTGAGATATAACCCAAAAACTAGCTTTTGGCTGCGGCAGAATATTACACGTATTGTGAACAGAACGATGTCAAAGGAAAATCAAATAGAGCGAAAACAAATGAATCACCAAATTGGAAACACAAATACACAAGCGTAAATTTGAATTTGGAATTCCTAACCAAATGCCAGTTAATTGAGAACAAAGTGGCCAGTTTTACAATACACCAATTTCATGGGACCTATTATAACCTCGTTAACTTCGTACTGCCTCAGAATCAATAAATTTTGTTTTAATTTTTTAGCTGAATTATATTTAGTTTTTCATAAAAAACAGTCATTCCATACTAAATTTATAAGAAAATTATTTTTTATATATATTTTTAGCATTTGAAAAGCTTAGCCCTTAGATTAATGATATATCTAGATGGACCCTCGGCGTTGAAATCGCGTCAAAAAAATTGGGGTGAACTGTTCACCCCAATGCTGTTAGCGTCAATCGTGACCTCACTTGACAAGGTATACGAGCAGGAGCAATAGTGTGTCATTTAAAATGTCAAAGTGTGTAATTAAAGTGTGCCGAAGCTACAAAAATCAGAAAATGAGAAGAAACTGGTAAGTTTATGAATTTTTGAAATAAAACTACGTTTACTGAATCTTGCGTTTACTTGATTTTACTACTATCACGACGTTTCGAATACTTTACAGCATTCATGATCACGGGTGGACTTAGATGATAGACGTCCAAGGCTTATGAACTTAAATTTCCCGCGTAATCTTGCGAAGTTGATGATATTTTAACGATAGAGAGCAATAGAAACATAACCTTATATATATGCGTTATAGCAGTTAATTATTAGCGTTTTTAATGGATCCATAAAGATGCACAGTCGTCATTTTCGGAATTAAGTACAATATTACTATTTGTAATATCATTATTTATTTTAATGATGAAGATTTTTTACATTTTTAATGGATAGAATAGAAAACCGCAACATATAAATAATCCAATCCAATTGTTAATTTCCAATTTATCAAGCAGCAAACTTCAATTGAACTACACATCGACCAAGTTTACTGAAGGCAAGACATTCGTCTGTACACTGAAAAGTTTCTAGAATTCCAATTCTGATAAAGTTTCCGAATATATGATCCAGTTTCGAAGAGCCCCTTCCAGTTTGAAGGGAATCAACCAATCCGGTCAAACGAAAATTTTGCTATTGACTATACGACTACGTAGGGTTGACATGGATGCAGAAATATTATTTATATTAAGTACTAGCCTTTGCCCGCAGCACTGCCGCATTCAAAAGTTAGTTTTCCCGATAATAATAGTAGCGGAATAAAATGTAAGTATATCAGTTTGCTATTGTTGATTGTATGCTTGTTCGCCACCCATGTAGGATAATATATATATATATATATATATATATGTATATTACGATATCTTCATTCAATAAAGTTTTAAGAAACAACGATTTTTATAACCACTACGTGTGTTTTCTGTTAGGTAATATATTGCTTATGCAACGCAAACAAAGTCGCGGGTATCAGCTAGTATATGATAAATCCCCACATGGTCAACTTGAGAATGCCTATTTTGTACATTACTTAATAATGTGTAATAATATACTCGAATCAATAATCTAGTTCAAGTTCATCTTTATTACCTAACTTTCATAGAAGCGCATAAACTAGCCCTTATTCACAAAGAGACCCTTTCACATACAAGTTTATTGCAGTAACTTATAGCCAATATCTGGACCTTACAAAGGGCTGTAATCGCATCAAGGCGAGTAAAAAGAGCATTCATTTTGTGATTAAATTCCTTGTTAGACCGGATTGATTAATTAAACTTTTTATTACGGTTTAATAAGAACTTATTTTCGTAAAAGAATAAAAGTCAGAAAGAGAAAAAATATTCACGATACTTGAATAATAAATGAGTTTTACGGATGAAACTGTTAAGTAACATAGTTTTAACCACCCGAGAAGCAATATACTTATTTTGAATGTACCTAACCGCACACCCCGTCATTCGGGGCTACGAACAGGGTAGTGTGGGGCCCTCACCCACTAAATAAACCAGCTGTGTGCCGCCTCTCCACCTGTATTGGCAGACCACTGGAACTATATGATATTTTTTGAGTGGTAATATTTTGACCTGTGCAGACTGATGAATGAACTGAGAATATAAATACGTCACTCTACGGAACATTAATGGTCTCTATGCAAAAATAGTTCATTAACATTTGTGTTCTTTTCTTAGCGCCAGACTACGTATGCACAATTTCATGATGATCGGTCCTCTCTTTTATTCCTCTGGTATTTATTAAAGAATTCATAAATTAATTTGTTAGATTCTCGTTGCTGATTTTTCTTCTAAAAGTAAATTAAAACAATCTCTATCTAAGTCACAAAAGATATAGAGATTAGTTACAGAAAAAAATATGAAAATTAACAAAAATATCTTCGACGCAGGTTCATTCAAACGGAAATTTATTTCCCGCCAAAACTTATCAGAATCAACATTACGCAAAAAGAAAATGACAGAAGTTTTGCTACGCTATTACCGTGAAAATAAGCCGAGCAACCGCGAAACTTCAGACATTGTGAAACATTCATTAACGGGCACTAAAGTATACCCAGAATCAGAACAACCAATTGTCACACAAAAAAATTGGTTGTCTGTAAAGTCGGTTTACTGACGATAGTTGAACGTGACAACGTCTTAAGAACATACTGATGGAATGGTAGCATTTTGTCAATTATAGCATAACCTACAATCGCTGCACTAGCGGACCGATGCTATTCATTTTAATGATGAAAGCACGAATATTCGACAATATATCACTAAATATATAATTAATATCGAAAGAATCATTACCTTTATCGCTGTAATTATCGTTGCTATAAACAATTGACACCACATTCACTTTTCACTGCACTTGATACTCGGTCAAAACATGTAAATGTACTATAGTATAGCAGCTGTCCACGCATACGCATCGCTCACTCAAGTAGGAGAGAGACGGATGTCGAACGCTGCCGAACGCAAAGGCCGATTGTGCTTCTTTGTCGCTCGTTCCGCGCTCTCGCTTGCACTTCAAGCCTTACATGGAACGCCTCAGAGCGAGGTAACGCCGCATGAGTCATGTTTTTTCGTGCGTGCAGCCGGCTCTATCGAATTATAAGACGTTGTCACGTCAAAATGTTGTTCTGAGTGAGATTCGGTCGGTCAGTATCTAAACGATTTCGCCATCTGTAAAATACTGTATTAGGTTATTTAGGCGTCTCTGAACACAACACATTTTGACGTGTCAACGTCTAATAAATCGATGAACGCCGGCTGCACGCACGAAAAAGAATGACTCTTGTCCCGTTACGCTCATTGTACGCTTGCGCCGCATCCAATTTTATTCATAAAAGTATGCAAACATTTCATCAATATTTTGTTATGACGTTGTCACGTTAAACTATCGTCCGTAAACCGACTTTACAGACAACCATGGTTGTTTTTTCAGATATTTTGTTTGTTTTTACGCAAAAACTACTGGACTGATTTTAATGAAACTCTCTTGTTTGATAGCTCTTGGTAGACTTAAAAACTGGTGTGCCTGTGTACTCGCTGCTATACTAGGAACCTGATATAACCTAAAAACGAATTATTATCTGCGGCGGTTAGTTAGTAAATAAATCTATGAGGTGACATGACCACAGGAGAGAGGAGCTCCGAGGTGTCTTAAAAATATAAAATCAAAGTAGATACCATAATATTTATAGACCTGAATGAACAAAATTATTTGAATTACTGCAATTTGTCTGTACACTGATCAATCCTGTAGGCTTTATTTCCTGATTGCCAAATCTTTTGATCTTTTGAATTTTTTGACTTTTTTCTTTTATGAAAGAGACGGACAATGACAGCCCCTTTATCATTTCCTAACAAATCTTAAATTAGATTTATATAACATAGCGTGATGACGCCTGTATTCCCCGAAGGGGTAGGCAAAAGAGTATTACACACCCACGGTTCGCCAGCTAAGTTTCATTCCCACGTGATAGGGGGCGAGCGTATTGCCGTCTACCGGGGACATTTCCAAACTCCGGGCTGCTACTGAAAATTTTACGAAAAAGCTCAATAGTACTGCCTGGCCCGGGGATCGAGCGAGACCTCATGATCAGCAGTCGCTCACACTACCGCTGCACCACAGAGGCAGCTACTGTGGTTTTATTTGTGTTCAGTAATATTAAGCTGCTTTTTGCCTCTACCACTGAAGTAATGTAACATAGTTCCAGTGGCCCGCCAACAAAGACTGAGAGACAGCACACAGCGGGTTTATTTAGTGGGTGAGGGCTCCACACTACCCTGTTCGTTACCCCGAACGACGGGGTGTGCCTTTAGGAACATTTTTTTCCGCCAGTAAAATAATCAAACAGATATGCGTACAGAAAAAATTATCATCACACAACGCCTCTTTAAAAATGGATAAATTATTGAGTGGGAAAATTAAACTGTAAATCTAGATAAATAAAATGATACATGTCTGTCATTGTGCCTGCATCACGGATAAACTACTGGATAGATAGGTATCAATTAAGTTCTTAGAGATTTTTTTTATTTACAACAACTGCCTCGGTGGTGTAGCGGTAGTGTATGCGACTGCTAATCATGAGGTCTCAGGTTCGATCCCCGGGTCGGGCAATGCTATTGAGCTTTTTCCTAAAAAGAAAAATTCTCAGTAGCAGAGAGAGTTTGGAAATGTGCCCGGTGGACGTCATTAGGCTCGCCCCCTATTACGTGGGACTTAAACATAGCTGGCGAATCGTGGGTGTGTAATACACCTCTGCCTACCCCTTCGGGGAATACAGGCGTGATGCTATGTTGTTTTTTGTTTATTATTATTTAGAATACGTGGGTGGCAAACTAGCATACGACCCAGCTGATGGTAAAAGGTTAGGCAGTAGTGGTTTAGATGCTAGCAATACCAGGGGCATCACTTGCGCATTGCCAACTCCAAGGAAAGAGATAGGTGGAGATGAAGAATATATAAGGAATAAGGAACGAAAAAAATGTTTAGGATTTGGGCCTCCGGCGCTCTCACTCACCATACGACACGCAAAAAAGAGGTTGGTACTTCCTCGATCTAGCCGACCCATTCATACTGAGACAAGCAAGGCTATCAAAAGAAAAATTGCAATATCTTCAATTAACATAGAGTCATAAAGTACAAAAATTATAATTTGTGAATAAGGAAAAATAATATTTTAGTACAAGCGGGAACCGAACCTACGTCCCTTCCTATCCGGAGAAGTGCTCTAATTCACTGAGCTACCGTACTATTTTTTAGAAATACCCAATCTCATTATCACATTTGTTTTAACGACCAACATACACAAATTATAATTTGTCCTTTAAGAGTAACTGAGCATGTCAAGTGCTAAAATATAGATCAAAATAATATAAAGTCAGTTTTAACCCCTCAGACCACAGCAGTTAAAAATCCTGGAATAATAATGAAATGTTATATTTAGGTAAAGGGTCCCTGGGAAAGGGTGGTGGGGGGTCTAATGATTTTTTTTATTTTTAGGTAAACTGGTATAAAAAAATAACTAGACCACATATCTTAGTTCTGTAAAAGGTATCGGCTTTGTGAATTGTTCCTTTATACATAGACGTAAAGTGTCTGCACTTTACGCCTATATAAAAGAAACAACTATTTTTATAAGCACACTAGCCTTTGCCCGCAGCTTCGCCGCAGCCAAAACCTAAGTCTAAATACAAAACGATTTTTTTTTTAATTTTTGTCTGTTGTCTGTTTGTTTGTTCGTGCATCACGCAAAAACTACTGAACGGATTTTGATGCAACTTTTTTTATTTGATAGCTCTCGGTTAGACTTAAAAACTGGTATACATTTTATCCCGCTACTATAGCGGGAACCTGAGATATAAGCCAAAAAGCTTATTATAAGCTTTTGGTTGAGGCGGAGCCGCAGGCAAAGGCTACTCCCGCCGGCGGACCACTGAAGGAATGTAACATAGTTCCAGTGGCCCGCCAATAAAGGCGGACAGACGGCACACGGCGGGTTTCTTTAGTGGGTGAGGGCCCCACACTACCCTGTTCGTTGCCCCGAACGACGGGGTGTGCGGGTACATTTTTTCCCGCCTAAACAAAAAAGAAAAAAAGAAAAAAAAAGGCAAAGGCTAACTTTATAATAGTATAGATAGATAATTAGCAACGTAGACGAAGTCACTGGTATCAGCCTACCTACAGTTTTGTTTCGTATAGAAAGTGAGAGTGCCCAAGCCCCTCCCTATTTTTTTTTGTTTTCGCTGTGGAAATGCATTTACGCATCCCCCCGGTGAGAAACGGGGGGTATGTAGGGCTCGGCGTGCGCTCGGATCTTAGTTGCGCCCGGAATACCCACTAAAACCACAGCGGCCCCTTCCATGCCTATTAGCGGGGCGCCGGAGGGTCATCTTTCGACATTCTACTCCGACGCCCCAGGCGGATGGCTTACTAGCCACGCCCTGTCGTCATCAAGGCGGTGGGAGGAGGTGAGCGTAGCGATGCCTCCTCCGCCCTGGTCGCCGCCGGCGGTGCGAGTCGGCATGGGCCGATGCCAAGCGTTCCCGCTCCGCGGCCTCCTTCCGTGCAATTACAGCCTCACAGAAGGAGGCAACGGCCGACCAGAACCCGTCGCCGCCGAGCATTTTGCTTATTATGGCTGGCAGTGACAGGTCTCTTCCGATTGCCGCCGTCAGGGCGCGGCGCTGGGGCCCCCAGGCGGGGCATTCCTCCAGAGTGCGGCGCACGTCGTCGACTTGCGCGCCACACTCGTGATATCCGGGGGCCCCTTCTCTGCCAATTTGATGCAGGTACTTACCGAAGCATCCATGTCCGGTAAGTACCTGCGTCAACCTAAAGCTGAGGTTGCCGTGTCTTCGATTTAACCAGCGGTGGAGGTGCGGCCCAACCGCTTCTACAGTCCCCCGTCCTGCTCCAGGGGACTCCAGCTCTTCGCTCCACCGTCGGATCATCGTCCCTCGGGCCGCCTCGCGAGCTCTGCCCAGCCCGTAGACCTCTGCCGCTGCCTCCGCTTGGAGACCCCAAGGCGGGTCGCCTGCCAGCAGCGTCGCCGCGGCCCACGACACCGTACGGTACCCCTAATGGCCCTTACCGCTATGACCCTCTGCGGTCGTCGCAGAAGGGCCTTATTAGAAGTGGTAAGGGCGTCCGTCCAGATTGGGGCACCATACAGTGCCATAGACCGCAAAATACCGCTATAAAGCCGGCGGCAGGACCACCCTGGACCTCCAATATTTGGCAGAAGCCTACCTAACGCCGCGTCTGAACTAACGAGCCTAGGGGCCCAAGCCCCCTCCCTAACCTATCCTTATTATCACTTCTCTCTTCTTATTATCCTTTCTGTTCTCTCCTTATTATACTTCCTTACCACCTCCTATCCCTTTGCATAGAGATGGCGACGCGCGAGTGATGCTTCTGGTGTTGCTAACGTCTATAGGCTACGGTAACCGCTTACCATCAGGTGGGCCGTATGCTTGTTTGCCACCCCTTTTTTTTATTTTTTTTTTTGTTTAGGCGGGAAAAATGTACCTAACCGCACACCCCGTCGTTCGGGGCAGCGAACAGGGTAGTGTGGGGCCCTCACCCACTAAAGAAACCCGCCGTGTGCCGTCTCTCCGCCTTTATTGGCGGGCCACTGGAACTGTGTTACATTCCTTCGGTGGTATGCTTATTTGCCACCCACGTACTATGAAAAAAGCTTAATATTGTTTCTAATACCAATTGAAATCTTATACGTGATTGAAGCGGGTCACAGTTAACAATATTTGTAGAGTACTTTGGCTGTTTACACCCCACAAAACTGTTGGTAGTAAAATTGATAGCTTCAGCGACAGTTAGTAGCGTTTAAGTGTTGTTACCGGTGACGGGTGGTTAAGTGGATATCTCACTCACCTACCATTAAATAGACAGTTTGATATCCGTGTTTAACGGTAAAACAATTTCGGGTTTTCCGTTGTGTTATTAGCAGTGACAGCTTTTTTTTTTGTTTAGGCGGGAAAAATTTCCTAACCGCACACCCTATCGTTCGGAGCAACGACCAGGGTAGTGTGGGGCCCTCACCCACTAAAGAAACCCGGTGTGTGCCGTTTCTCCGCCTTTATTGGCGGGCCACTGGAACTATGTTACATTCCTTCGGTGGAGCAGTGACAGCCTAGCGATAAAATCAAGGCCTGTAAAGACAGTGGTATCGAGTTCAATCCTGACTCCAAGGTTGAGATCTCAAACTGCACACACATTTGACTTTACGAGACTTCGAAATTAGGTAGACGTAAAACTGTAACAGAGCTGTGTACATTCAAGATATTTGAGAAATAATGACTGTAATAGGCTATATAGGCGTCTAAACACAAAACACTTTTTTTTAGAATTTTTGTTTGTTTGTTTGTTGATCTGTTTGTCTGTTTGTATATTAGTTAGATCGATCCGGCAGGCAGTTTGCAAAAAAAACTGCCTTTATTTTAACTAAATTAATAAAAATTACAATATAAATTTATAACTAAACTAATGACAATCGTTCGATGGTTGAAACAAAAGTGTGGTATTTTTCCATGGTTTCGTATAGCACGGCGCGGTGTCTGAAGTCCGAGCGGTGTCACGCGGCGCCTGGTCAGCGATTTGAACTGGGTCGCCTGGGTGATGCAACTTGTAATAGAAATAAATGCGCGTTTTGATGAAATTACGAATTTAACCATTTCCTGGTATGTCCATGACTTAACACCTCCCTCCTAAAGATCAGCGATTACTAGCGGACAGGTTCGAGAGTATCGCTGAGAATCCAGTTTGTGCAGCAACAGGATGATCTTGAATTTCAGAGTAGGCATTACCGTTTTCTAATTCATTGCTCGTATTTTCAGTGGTAGATGTTGCACGTTGTTTTATGATTCTTCTTACAGTGAAACCAATCCCAAGCATACTTGCAAGGAAAATGAGTATATGTAGTGCTATTATAGTGTAGTAGTGAAAATCGCCTTGATCTGGGGTTAACGATGGTTCCATAGATATATCTGGTGCTCGCTTATAGACTGCGGAGATCAATAGAGTTTAGTACTAAGCTTTTTATTTCAGGAGTGTCCTTAGTATCACTGGGTGTAAGGTTCATAATCTTCAGTACTTGTCCTTTTATATGGTTGTCTCGGTTGGTTAAGGTCAACTTTGGGCTTCGAAGGGTGCAGCCTTTTGGTATTGTAACTAAGAAACTTCCTTGTATTACATTATATTGATCTTGCGTACAGGATAGACGAATTTTTGTAGGAACTGGAAAGCTTGCTACGAAATGCCGGTCATCTAGCGTTTCTACAGCTTCGTTTGTTAATTTTGCGGTATTGAATTTGCAGGATTCGTGAATTCCTTGAGCCGTTATTAGTTGATAGATACAGTCTTTCTGGCTATTGAAACGATGATAATATTGGCTTCGCAAAGATGGTATGGGCCAGACTTCGGGAATTCAGCCTCTATGTACATAAAATCTTTGTCGTGAAATGCCAAAAATGGAAAGGATTAGAATTTTGCTATTTTTATTGGGAAAAACAGAAAGCTTATAGAGATTATAAGTAGTGGGTAAAACTACAGGAAACTTAAAGACTATTACTAAATCATTTTCTTTAAAATAATAACCTATCTTAATTATACTAAAATAATCCCTAAAAGTACCATCTAGTATATGGTCATCTCCGTAAAGAATTTCTAAATGTTTAATTAAATCATGAAACATGTTTAATTTAAATAACAGAAAGTGCATACTCTTAGCCCGTATAAAAGCTAATAAATTATCTAGTTTTAATATTTTGTCAGAGAGTGATTCAATATTATCTGCCAACATTATTATATACTGAGCTAAATGAACATATTTTACAAAATCAGTTTCATGAGCCAAATCCCTAACCAGTATTTCATTCATGGCCATTTATATTTTCTTTTGTTTTGAATTTAATTTGTCAAGAATAATAGAGTTCTGAGTCATCCAATGATTATTTAAACTAATGCGATTATTAATTTGTGTGACTTTTTTATTATTATTTTCTTGCAATTGTTTTATAGCAGTATCATAGCGAATAGCGTGAGTGTAATCTAAATTTCCAGATATACTTTTAATAACTGATCCTAAGCCGTCTATTAACCCTCTCTTTATTCGATGGGATTGAAATAAATCTACTTGGTCATACAATTTCTCAACTTTACTGTATAATTATACAATCCATATAGCGGTGGAATGTTATCAAGTTGCGTTTTAACTAGGTTTAGATTATTAAGAATAGTTTCTAAGTTAATTTGTTGTAAGAAAGAATGGTAGTGTGAAATAACTTTAGTTTGGCCAAGGTTAAAAGGTAGGATACCTGGGCCATCATCCAGACTGTTCAGCGTGATTTCCTGTGCTCGAACTAGAGCCAGGATCGATAGGAGTATTCTGTAACAAACGTGCGCTATTAGGGACTCTTTCGAGTCGAGATTTAGCGACAGGACCTCTTTTCTTCTTAGTATATATGTGTATCGGTAAATCTGCTAGAACGGTGTCTTGTGTAAATCGTGGTGCTAACTTTTGACGGCTAGCTAAGGGATTTTGTACAAAGATTTGTTGGTTCGGAGAATATTCTTCTTCAGTTTCTCGATCTTTATTAATATTTTCTGTAATTCGTGTACGGTCGTGAAGTGAAGATGTATTTATAATTTCGAAAACTTTTTGCATTTTATCTTTATGGTCTAATATGTACTGTTGAAGAATATTTTCAGAAAGGTTTATGTCTAAAGGATCACGTGCGTCTAGGTGTCCAGTAATGATTTCTAAGGGTCTTACTTTAGTAAAACTGTGTATGGAGCTATTGTAAGCTAATATTGCATATAGCATTAAATTGATAACTGATTCGCTACGATTCTGTAACTTTAAAATACGAAGATGTTCTAGTAGAGTAGAATGTAACTTTTCTACCATACCATTCTCGTTAGGAGTACACGCTAATATTTTACGGTGTTGAATTTTATGTAAGTTAATGAATTCCAAAAATAACTTCTTCGTAAATTCAGGACCTCTGTCTGTTACAACGGTTAATGGAATGCCATGGTGTGTACTGAAAATTAAAAGGGCCTGTATAACACTGACTGCTGTAGAGTCCCGGAGGTGGTAAGCTTGTGCATACTTTGAGAAAGCATCTATTATTGTAAGATATTTTTGTGACTCTATACTTAGCAAATCAAGGTGAACTATTTCAAAAGGTTTAGCTGGGGTGGTACAATATGAAATTTCTGTTTTATTGGGTTCCTATAGTATTTGGCTTGACCACATATGTTACATTCATTTATGTATTTTATTATATGTTCTTTCATCTTAGGCCAGAAGTATTTATTTGACAAGGATAAATAGCATTCATTGATACCGCAGTGATTAGTTTTGCCTTCATGATAGTTTCGGGTAATTTCCTGTTGTTTTAAATAATCTTTTACGTTAGTTAATTCTACTTTTGTCAAAACCAAATCCATCGCTGAACTTTTAAATTTATCTTGAATTATAGGTATAATATCATACATTGCTAGTGGAGGGTTAATTAATAAACCAGTCTTCACTTTAGGGTTAACATATTCTTTAATGGCATTTACGACATCCTCTACGAGATTAAATTTTGGAATTTTTATGTGCGTTCGAGTATGTGATTCGAAAGGCTTAGAGACTAAAGGGTGGCTCTTAACATCATCAACTACTGTAAGAACGATCTGTTTATGATACTTGTTAAGGGGGAAATCAGTTATAGGAACCTCTAGTATCGGATTTTTCCGCATCAGTGTGAATTGTGGCGGTGTTTGAATGAACCGATCATACCTTGAGATAATATGGCTCCGATAGCTAAATTTGAAGCGTCTGCAGTTAAAACAAATTCTTTAGAAAAATCCGGGTATTGTAAGATGGAGTCCTTTATTAAAAGGGTTTTACATTTTTCGAAACACTGAATATAATTTTGATCTAAAGTAATTTTTGAGCCTTTTTTCAAACATTGAGTCATAGGTTTAGTTATTTTAGTGAAGTCCGGAATGAACTTTCTATAGTATCCCAAGAGTCCTAAAAATCGTTTAATTTCGGTGGCGGTTTTTGGAACCGGGTAATTTTGTATTGCGGTTATTTTATCAGGATTGGGTTTAATTCCGTCCTTACTAATGATATGTCCTAAATAATTTGTCTCTAATTTGAGAAACTCCGACTTATCCGTTTGGATCTTAAAGTTTGATTCTCTCAACCTGTTAAATACTTTTTCGAGATAACCCATATTCTCTTGGAGTGACGTGGAAAAGACAATGACGTCATCTAAATACTCTAAACATATTGTATTCTGTACCTCTCTCAAAAGATTGTCCATTACCCGTTGAAAAGTGGATGGACTATTTTTTAAACCCATGGGCATTCTCAAAAATTCAAAATGCCCATGTTCTACTGTGAATGCGGTTTTCGGAATACCAGCGGGGTCCATCTGAACTTGATAAAAGCCGCTTGCTAAATCTAGTGTAGTAAAAGAGTGACAATTACCTAACTTATCTAAAATATCTGAGATATAAGGGATGGGGTATTTATCATATAACGTTTTTTCATTTAATTTGCGAAAATCTACTACAATACGCCATTTTGTCTTGCCAGAAGCATCCACTTTCTTAGGTACTACCCATATAGGTGAGCTCCAGGCTGATTGTGAGGGTTGAATAATACCCTGTTGTAACATCTTGTTAATTTGGCTTTGAACTTCTTGTCTATGAACGATCGGGTAACGATAACTTTTGGGTGTAAAAGGGAATTTCGTCGCGTGTTTTAATGGAGTGTTTTATTTTATTTGTAAAAGTTAAGTTTTCTCCTTCTAAATAAAAGACATCGGCATATTGCGAGCATAATAATTCTAAGTTAATACGTTCCTCTTCATTTAAATGGCTAGTACGTAATCGTGAGAGCACTTCTTTTACTCGTTGAGGTGGATGTTCGGTGCGCATGCACTTAATGTTATGTATTTGTGCTTGTGCTGGGCGATCCATGGAGAAAATGATATCGCTACGATTAGGATTATAAATTTCTACTATACGCCTATTGTTTTTTACTGTTGTGAGGCACTCGGAAATATGACAATTAGATATATTTTGACTTGGAATAATAGCCTCGCCATCCTGAACGTTAATTAGTAGCTTTAAAAGTTTTGAAGAGCAGGCTGGTATAATATCTTCATACAAGTTAACGTTACGTGAGTCATACATTTGTATAGGATTAGATGCATATTGTGTAATTAAACATTTATCCTTAAAATCTATGGTAGCTTCCCATTTATACAAAAGATCTGAGCCAATCAGACCATCAAAATAATCGTGAAACTTTTAGACGAAAAGTGTAATATTATTACTATCATTTAACTCTGAGAAGCAAGGCAGAGTAATAGAATAATCGCTACGTGTTACTGCATGTACGTTACAGACTTCAAAGGGATCATAGTTTAAGGGTACGTCCCTAAAATATGTTTCAATGGCATTGGGGCTTATAAAAGATTGGTTGGCTCCTATGTCAATCAAAAAGGGGGATTACTAATCTGTAAAAATGGAAGTTGGCGTTGCGTTTGAAGGTTGACTTCTATTTTGGTTTGTCTAAACACTGGTTCTCCTGAAAATCCTTTTGAGTGTGGGACGGTTCAGCTTGATCTACATTAGGTGTATCATATGTAATTTGATATTGTTGAGATTGCATAGGGTCGTAATCGGCAGAGTAATTTTCAAAGTAATATTCATTAGGATCGTAATAAGAATGGTCATTGGTACAATAGTAGTCGTAATCGTATTCGTAACAATCATTGAAATTCATTTCTCTAGATTTAAAATAACTATTAGGAGGATTGCCTGATTTTTTCCAATCATGTCCCCTTATTGCGTTACTAGTTGGTAAAACACGTACAATACCAAAAGGCTGCACCCTTCGAAGCCCAAAGTTGACCTTAACCAACCGAGACAACCATATAAAAGGACAAGTACTGAAGATTATGAACCATACACCCAGTGATACTAAGGACACTCCTGAAATAAAAAGCTTAGTACTAAACTCTATTGATTTCCGCAGTCTATAAGCGAGCATCAGATATATCTATGGAGCCATCGTTAACCCCAGATCAAGGCGACTTTCACTACTACACTATAATAGCACTATATATACTCATATTCCTTGCAAGTATGCTTGGGATTGGTTTCACTGTAAGAAGAATCATAAAACGACGTGCAACATCTACCACTGAAAATACGAGCAATGAATTAGAAAATGGTAATGCCTACTCTGAAATTCAAGTTCTTCCTGTTGCTGCACAAACTGGATTCTCAGCGATACTCTCGAACCTGTCCGCTAGTAATCGCTGATCTTCAGGAGGGAGGTGTTAAGTCATGGACATACCAGGAAATGGCTAAATTAGTAATTTCATCAAAACGTGCATTTATTACAAGTTGCATCACCCAGGCGACCCAGTTCAAATCACTGACCAGGCGCCGCGTGACACCGCTCGGACTTCAGACACCACGCCCTGCTATACGAAACCACGGAAAAATACCACACTTTTGTCTCAACCATCGAACGATTGCCATTACTTTAGTTATAAATTTATATTGTTTAATTAAATTTATTTAAAATAAAATCAGTTTTTTTGCAAACTGCCTGCCGGATCGATCTAACTTACGTATAAATAACGAATAATAAGATAATATGTCACATATTTACAAAGAACTAAAATCTAACTAAGGACTATATTGAATCTTTTTCTTCTTTTATAAGTTACAAATTAAACCTTTTTTACGGAATCTATCGCGTTTACTTGAATTTCTACTATCGACGTTTTCAATACTTTACAGCTTTCATGGCCACGGGTGAAAAGTCCCACCCATAAATATCAAGTAAACTCAATAGATTCCGTAAAAGCAGTTTTATTATTTTATAGCCTTACTACCCTTTTTCTTCACATTCAATCCCGAGAGCCCTTGGAGGTGGCAATGAATGTTATTGGAACAGAAAGAGGTGCCGCACCATAAACGCTGATCGATATAAAACAATTCTCCGACAATCTTTACACTAGTTTCTTACTAAAGCTCATAGGTAATAAATTAATATGTACATACTAAAACTAGGTAAACTTATCAGCTAAGATGGTCTGGTGTGGTGGGATTTATTCCAGGGGTCGGCAACCCGCGGTCGACATGCGGCCAGCGAGTTACCCCCTTGCAGCCCGGGCCTTTTAGGATTTTAATTTATATAACTAAATAAATAATAATAATAAGTAATTATAACGTAAATAATTATTGTACTTAATAGTAATGGGAAACCGTTTAATATACCAAAAAACACTTGCTATACAAAAAGAGTATAACGTGAAACGCCATTATGATACCGAGCATAAAGGTTTATTTGTTTACGTATTTGTTTTATTTTTCGTCATTTCTTTTGATAGAATTAAAATAAAATGTCTTTAAATATTAAATAATATAACAAATAAGGCCCCCTTTCCTTTATATACCCCCTGTGGCCTCTGGCAGCCAAAAGGTTGCCGACCGATGATTTATTCTATAAGAATTCTCTGGCAAGGCTTAGGTATATGAGAGTAACCACTGACCTAAAGTCCCTCGTAAGGCACAATTTAGGATTTAGGTAATTTAAAACTTATGCAAATACAAATACTATTGAAATCTTGAGCTATAGTGACACTACGAGAAAACCTTTAAAGTACATTACTTTTGTGGTAAGTCTTCAAGGTTTAAAATTTCATCCTAGGGAAACTTTCATCCCTGAAACAATGAAGTTAACAAACTAGTTCTTCTTGTATGTGTATGCACCCGTAGAGACATTGCTCGGAGCAAGCTCATAAAAGGGTAGATATTCGTTAAATAGTCTATATCGTACCTAATCTGTGATGATATTATCGACACACCTGTGATGTCAAGATTGCGACGAGAAATACTATAACTGGTCCAAGGAATGACAGTCGTTTGTAACTGTGCCACAAATTAAAGGCGTTATTGTTTTGATCGAGTCATCATTCAAACTACGCAATTTTTTGTCAGTTATTCAGATCGATACGATAATCTAGCATCGAGTCCAGCGATTTAAAAAATTGGAGGCATTCGTTGTTCGCGGAATATCAGTTCATAACATGTTCATAATCATTCCGCCCTTTCCAATTACTTAAGGTTGACTCAATATATTTTTCCTGTTTCGTTCGTTGTTATTTCTAAGCTTTCCCGCCCTTCTTACGCATATCATCCTCCTTACATACAAATTATACCAAATAAGGCAGCTAAAAAGGAAAAAACAATGTGATTCTTGCCCCCACGCTTTTTTACAATCATTATTATTTATTATAACATTATTTTCTACTGTTATATCCATTACCTGATATTTGAAGGGCCTCGTGGCGTAGTAACAGTGTAACCGACTTCCGTTCACGAGGTCGTGGGTTCGATTCCCACTCAGGACAATTATTTGTGTGATGAACACAGATATTTGTACTGCGTGTGCGTGTTTTCTACCTATTATATGTATGTATTTACAAAAAATTAAGTAGTATAATATGTATTATATCCGTAATCTGGTACCCAGAGCACAAGCGTTAAGCTTAGTTTGGGACCAGAGGACGTTGTGTGAAATGTCCGTGAATATTTATTTATTTACCTACTAACGCATGTTTTCTAGTTTCAACAATATTTTTTGTCTTTTTTTTAGTTGTTTCAAAACAGCATCAATAGCTTCTGTTTAAAAGACCCCTTTTCTTGGTTGATGTAATTTTGACGGTAGTAAAGTACCGATTTGTAATAAAAAAAAAGGATAACCTTCTTAAGTTATTGTATTGTCATTGCTACACAAAATTGTGCAGTTTCAATATAATCCGAGGTTTTGTAGTGGGTAAAAATAACGTACCTACAAAGATTCTGTTACCTAGATAAATAGATACAGCCTACGCTAAAATAGTGGGCCGTGGTTCATTTGCTGCTATAGCAATATAAAAAACACAATGATTCGCATGTTGCTCTCAAGGCGTAAAATATATTCAACCAAATAAAATTGAACTGCCTGTTTTGAATGTCCAGGTAACAACTTTTTACTAAATGCATACGAAACATTGATCTATTAAACCCTATTTTTAGGGTTTTAATAGATCAATGATACGAAAGCATTTACGATACCTATATGCGGATCTAAATCTATATTCTATTTTGATTCCATCATAATTAATTATTGTATTATTTGCTCTGACACTAATAATTCTATTTAAATGCAAAAGATAGCTAAATTTTGCAATGGTTCAATGTTATTATGCAAAATTAATTGAGTGTTTATGGCAAAATTAGTATTCAAGTTTAAATTGAAATCTACGTAATTTTATCAGTTATATATAATACGTGATCCATTTCGAGGTTCCCTATTTTTTTAAAGAAAAAAACAGAAAATTCAAATTTAATGCAGAATGTTTATTATCATTTGCAAGAACATTCTTTGGCATTTATTTTTTGAAGATTATAGTCTATCAAATGTTGGCCGTTGCTACGTCGCAGATGGTCCATCCGTTGAGTCCAATTTTCGATGACTCGTTCGAGCATTTCGACTGGTAACTGGCGAATGACACGCGTGATGTTTTCCTCCAAGGCCTGAATCGAAGCTGGTTTCTCCGCATAAACTTTAGACTTTACATATCCCCACAGGAAAAAGTCTAACGGTGTGATATCACACGATCTTGGTGGCCAATCGACCGGCCCAAAACGTGAAATTATGTGCTCACCGAAATGTTCTCTCAATAAATCCATTGATTGATGCGATGTGTGGGAAGTGGCGCCGTCTTGCTGAAACCAAATGTCGCCGAGATCTTTTTTAGAAGGCATCAAATAGTCGGTTATCATGGCATGATAACGGTCGCCATTGACGGTTACGTTCGCAACGGCATCATTTTTAAAGAAATATGGACCGATGATTCCACCAGCCCACAAACCACACCAAACCGTTGTTTTTTCTGGATGAAGTGGCAGTTCTTGAATCTCTTCAGGTTGCTCTTCTTCCCAAATGCGGGCAATTTTGTTTGTTTACATACCCATTGAGCCAGAAATGGGCCTCATCGCTAAACAAAATTTGCCTCGAAAACGTCGGATCTTCTTGGAACTTTTCAAGAGCCCATAGAGCGAAGCGATGTATGTCGCTTGGGAAGGTCTAGCGGTTTCAGTTGTTGCACAAGCTGTATTCCGTACGCTTTCAATTTAAGATCTCGACGTAAAATGCGCCAAGTCGTTCCATACGTCAGTCCGAGTTCGACTCTCCACGGTCTTCGTGTACACTCTCAGCTACGGCCGCTATATTTTCTTCACAGCGTGCTGGACGTGGTCTATTTGGTCGAATATTATCCAATAATTAATGCTGGGTCTCAAAATGGGTGATGGTGTTGCGAATAGTACGCTCAGGGCCTTGATTCTCTATGAGACGTAAAATTACTTGCCGAAAACCAGTGACGTCATACCGAGCGCGTAACTCTAACGTCAGAATGCAACATACCACGACATATTTCACAAAAAAAATATTCTGTATACCGCACGATACGTTGTCTATGCCAAATTTCGATTTCACAAAGTACTTCATAATTAGTTAATATTTATGCATCGAAATTACTATTATAGACAATTAATATTAATTTGTTTTTGTTTTGATATAAATATATGATCAAATATTGGATAATTATGTACTATCTCTACGTACGAGGAGATAGTTTTAAAAGTAAAATATATCTGTCATTGTTTTAATGTCACTATATATATATATTAAAACAATGACAGATATATTTTTGGCGAAATTGTGCTCACACTGCCACAACAAGAGCCATTAAACAAGAAGACAGATATATATATATATATATATATATATATATATATTTTTTTTTAGATTTGTTTTAAGGCATTGGCAGAACCATCAGCCTAACAGTAACTTATAAACATCATTATTCTCCAAACTAGATTAATTCATCAAACAAGTGTACTTTTTTACATACTTTATTTCATAAATTTTATTTATAAGAACACAAGAGGAGTTTGCCTACTATTATACACACGTCTAATACTTGATCTAAATACAGATTTTATAATGTCATAGATACATGGAACATTTTACTAAATATTATATTATTTCGACATTTTTTAAGAGTTTGTAACAATGTTCCGTTTATATCTAAGACATGAGTCGTAGTTACTGTTTCTCCCAAATAACATAATGAGCACTATTTTATCAATAAGTATGTGCAATGTAAAGTTATTGATATTATATGTACATGGTATAGTACCTATAATAAAATTGTAAGTTGTAATACCAAGAAGACAGAATTAACTCTCGTTCTCGTAATAAATAACAAATTACCTTTTAATACCTAAATATTATCTTAGTGATTCTTAAAATGTATGCCTAAAAAGTAAATAATAAGTAAGTAAAGTATTAGCGGGTAGCAATTTTAATGGTATTATAAACCATTAAAATCACGGGGTTTCTAAACTTTAGCTATTTTTGCCAGTTACAGAAACTTGTAGTCATTTCACCCACGAAAGTATAATAACAATGATAAACGTAACTACAAACGCGCTAGCATGAAACACGTTAGATTGACAGTTTAGAAAAGCTTCAAAACTAACCTAGACACGTTATGAAACTTGATACTTTGCATAGTGAATACAATTTTAGACGACTTCCACGCAGACATCGTCAACTCGCCACGTAAAGTGCTTCTTTAATCATAGCAAATCAGGGCCCAGTAGGCCGATTATATTGACCATAAGTTGAGCGAAGTGCACAAAACACATTCCTCACAGAACGTGAATTTTCATAATAAAGTTGAACGATTTGTAAACGTTGTTCAGTCTTTCCATTATGAAATGCCAAACAATACTAAACAAAAATAACATGACAGCATGACACGACTGACACGTGATCTGTCAAAAAAGGCTATTGAAAAAAGTATCTCTACTTGAATCACCCGTTACAAGGTATCTATGTAATATTATAATTTTTACTAAGTACTGCAGGCTCGATTTTAACACAAGATACATGCATAATTTTGTAATTCAGAAATACATAGTTATTCTGAATTTGGTACCTAATTTTGTTATTCTCCGCCGTAGATAAAAGCTAGTTTTTTTATTCTATTTCTAGGCTGACCGGCAGTCTGTCACCATAGCAGAAGCAGGCCCGAGATGGTGGCGCACGTGTTCTGCGAGCGCCCCTCGACGAGGGAGGGCTAATCCCTCTAAACCAGGCCACCAGAAATGAAGGCCCAGAGTTGCCAGGGTTACAAGAACTCATGTGCACAGCGTATACTATACTTCTGGCTATATATGGTCTGAAGGAACACCTAGGTGTTTTAGCAGGTGGACCAGTACCTCTGGAGTCCGACATAACGTCTCTGCCCGCTGCGTGCGGTGGAGTGGTATTCATAAAAGATTTCCTCCCGTAAAAAAAGGGTTGCCGATATATTACCAAGATGTTTACCAGTTTTTAAGTCTTATCAATATCTATCAAATTGAAAAAGTTTTAATAAAATCTGTACATTGGTTTCTAGCATAGCTTGCAATATAGATATGTTCACGCAACCAATTCGTGCATCGCGCCATCTATCAGCGAGTAACGAAACCAATCTGAATTTCTCAACTACATTGAATCTATGAACGGAGGAATGATCTATGGAGTGAACTTCGGCGCAGACACTGTTCTATTTTTCATTTCACTCACCTATTTTATATGACTATTCGCTATTCGCTATCCAAGTCGGTACGGAACACTGAGCTCTGTATAAATTTGAACCAAATATACGTTATATGTAAAATTTTAAAATATACAAATCATTGAAGAGTCCCGAGAACCAATATACGCACACAATACACGCTAGAAACCCCAACAAGTGGTCCTTCGAGCCGGATCAACGAGGTAGAACCAGCGATCGAAGCCACGGTGGAATTTAAGTCAGGAAATCAAGCTGATTCGCAGTCAAAACGATCAGGTCGTATTTTCCTTTCTCATTCCGTATCCCTTCCCGTGGTAATACTGTGTTTTATACTTGCAGTTGCGCTTCGACTTTGCCAGGTCACCGGATCACGTGGTGTCTAACTGTAGGTACTCCCGTCTTTTATATTCTCCAAAATGAGTGATGATGAGGCGTATCAGATACCTGCCGAAAATGTTACAACCAGGGATAAGTCAAAATATCTAGAGAGGCCGCAATCGCCTCGCTTAGCCAGCACTTTAAATTCGAATCGTCTCGTTGATTTAAAAAAACAACGAGGCACTCTTAAAGGCAGGTTAACGTTATTCGAAAAGTTTCTTAATAAACTACAAAACGTAGATATCAGTTCAAATCAGAAACTTGATTTAGAGTTACGCACACAGGCGGCAACTCTTATTTTCCAAAATTTTAATGATGTTCTAAGCGAAATAGAACAATTAGTAAACGAGGAAGATTGTACAGCTCAATTGGGTTTTTGAAAAAAATTTTTTTTTGTGATGTATGGAAAGATCATTTATAAGTTTTATAACAAAACTATTTTTTTTTTTCGCAATAATTCGAAAGTTATTTCAAAATAAAAATTAATTTTTGAATCCAGTACCGAAGACACGCCGACAACTCCCGAATAAACCCGAGCGCGTGTGACGTCATAATGTTAGTTATCACTCATTGCAGTTGATAGAAAAATAATAAATACAGTGTTTTGATCTATTTAATTATGTTGTCATTGTTAAATATTTAAATTTATATTAAAAATGTCGAACCTAAAAAGTTATCGTTCTTGTTTTGTACCATTATGTACGAATACTACAAAAACAACTCCTGACAAAATGTTTTTAAAATGTTCCCCAAGATGACAAACGTCGAAATAAATGGTTTCAAGCAGTGCACCGTGATAATCCCAAATCAAAATCGATTTTTTTTTGTTGTGAAGATCATTTCGATATAAGTATTTCTTAATACCATTGTTATTAATTATTATTTATGTAAGTATACAAATCAAATAATTATTATATATTTAAGTAAAGTTCGGTGAATAAATTCAGTTTTTCTGCTTCAATATATTTTATAACTGTACCAATGCCCGATAATCGAGATTTTTTCCAATAGCAAGCGACTTCTGTTGGTGTCGGATCTTCACTTCTACGATGAGTCCACATAAGTAATGCTAATGCATGTTTGCAACCACCTGTAGACACAATATAAAAGACTATTATTGCTTACAACATCAAAAAACTTAAATTTAATAGGAGTATAAATTACCTGCTGAAGCTGCACAGTCATGGGGCATTGAACATCCTGAATTTTTCTTGACTTTTCATTAATAGTTAAAGTAACTGAATAAGCTTTACTCCGAACTCGGTGTCCTGGACATACCCGTCCTTTTACAATACAAATATTATTTTTACGACTTAGTTGAACATAACCTATAGCTTTTTTCGCCGTAACTCTCACGCGATGCTCTACAATTTATGAAATGAATCATTATATTTAATATAATGGAGAATAAATACTTAAATATTTTCATTTATTATATTATTTTTTAACAGACTTACCTTGATGCCTTGGCACCTCGAACTTCAGAAGAATTAAACAGAACGTCATTTTTTTAAAAATCGGTGATCATAAATATATCAACATCAGGGATATTATCAGACTTTGCCTTAATAAATCCTTTATCACACATAGCTAATCGGAACCAACTAACAACTCGTATTTCAGCAATAAACTTTCAATATTATTGTCTAATCACGTGTAATAGCCGTAAACGCTGTACTGTTATTAAATACCTATAACATTATGACGTCACAAATATGGTGACCAATCAAATTATTTAAATTTCATCAATTTTTAATTGTTTATAATTAATTGAAAACATTTTTTTTTGAGGTTTTTTGCATTAAATATCAATGTTATTAATAATAAAGTTTTAAAATACATAAAAAAAATCAATTTTTTTTTTTTTCAAAAATATCTCTATACTCTATAGAGCATCATTTGAAGAACATTATTATTCTAATATGGCTGCCGCGAAGTGCTTATTAAACGATAACTCAGTTTTTCATTCTAAAACACCTGCTGTACCTATAAAGTTGCCGCAAATTAAATTACCAGTCTTTGATGGGACATATGACCGGTGGTTAGAGTTTAGGAACTCGTATCTCACCACGATTCATAACCGTCAAGATTTAAATAGCATACAAAAATTCCAGTATCTAAAATCATCTCTTAGTGGTTCTGCTTTGCAAGTTATAAGTGCATTCGAATTTACTGCAACCAACTATACTCACGCATGGGAATTGCTTGAGAAAAGGTTCCACAATAACCGTCTTCTAGTGCAAAATCATGTTAAATCGTTGTTTACTATACCACAACTCAATACCGAATCTCCAGTGCAGTTACGTAGACTTATAGATACGACATTACGTAATTTACGTGCACTGAAGTCTCTAAACGAGCCTACTGATACGTGGGGCACGTTGGTACTTTACTTAGTAGTATCTAAACTTGACTCAACCACAGAACGCGAGTGGGAGACCCATAAAGGTACCCTCGTTTCTCAATTAACTGGAGATTCGTATACGGTAAAGTTGGATGATTTAATCATCTTTCTGAGAAACCGAGCAGACATGTTAGAGATGATTAAATCAGGTAATAACGGCAAGCCTAGGCACCAAACGAAATTTAATAACGACAAGTCGCTTAATACGTATAAACCTAACAAACAAATAAATTCGAATTCGCATTCACCTCACGTACGAGTACATTCTTACGCTGTGCAAAATAAATCCAGTTCCGATTGTCATAAGAATAAACGAACCCGTAAGTGCGGTTTATGCGGCGCTAATCATGCACTGTACGCTTATGCAACATTTGTTAATTTATCGGTAGCAGATAGTTTCAATTTTGTAACAGATAAAAACTTGTGTCAAAATTGTCTGCGTACCAATAACCATTCTCTTAATGATTGTTTATTTGGCCCTTGTAGATTATGTCAAAAAAAACATAATACGTTATTACACTCAGATACTCGCAGTCAAGATAGCATAATTACGGTCTCGTCTACGCTTCCACTAGTAAATATTGTAAGCAAAACATGTAGTAAGGAGGAAGGTTCCGCCGAGCGGAATGCATTCACTTGCACCCTTCACTTCACTTTACATGATTCCGAACTTGGGTGGATTATATCCGGGCCTATTTCTATAAAACAATCGTATAATACCAACCAAGTTCAATGTAATTTATCTAAAGTCGAATTTCAATTACAAAGGTTTTGGGAGTTGGAAGAATTATCTGATGCACGTACTGAAATTTCTAATGATGAACGCTTTTGCGAAAAATTATCTTTGGATACAACTGAACGCGATAAACACGGTAGATTCTACGTAAGAATCCCGTTAAAGGAATCTGCGGATTCTTTAGGCGACTCATATAATATGGCTAGGAATTGTTTTTTATCCTTGGAAAGAAAGTTAGAACGTTTACCAAGTTATAAAAAATTATATTGTGATTTCATGCACGAGTATGAAGCACTAGGCCATATGACAGCACTGACGGATAATGTAAACAATATTAAAAAACCGTATTATATTTTGCCACATCACGGTGTCTACGGGAAAGACAGCCCTACAACAAAATTGCGGGTTGTTTTTAACGCAAGCGCGTCCTCCGATAAATCGTTGAATGATATTCAACACGTAGGCCCGCCCCTTCAAAACGATGTATTCTCAATTTTGCTTAGATTTAGAGAACATAAATACGTAGCATGTACTGACATCGAAAAGATGTTCAAGCAGATAAATATACAATCTGACCAACGCAATTTACAGCTGATTTTGTGGCGGTCGAAACGTGAAATGCCCATTCAAGTCTATCGATTTAACACACGGCGTCCGCGCCATATCTCAGTATGCGCTGTTTAAAACAACTAGCGCAGGAATGCGATGATCAGGTAGTTGCAAGAATAATAACCGAAAGTTATTTTGTTGATGACGGAATCGTCAGTGATGACGATTATGCCACTTTATTAACCAATTGCCGTAAAATATCAAAGATTTTAGGAAGCGGTTACTTTCCCTTACATAAGTGGACCTTTAATTGCGATGTTAGTCCTGATAACGTGAAGGATCTAAATATAGGTGAACATTCACAGTCAAAAACTTTAGGGTTAGGTTGGTCTACCCAGAGTGACGAATTACATTTCATAAGTAAATTCTCTTCAAGCGAATCAGTTATCACTAAACGTTTAATACTGTCGGTTGTTTAACAAATATATGATCCGCTAGGTTTATTAGCTCCTGCTGTCATCACGGCAAAGGTACTTATGCAAAAGTTGTGGCTCAGAAAATTTTACTGGGATGACGAAGTCCCCACGGATATAGTATCCATTTGGCAGTGTTTTGTTTCAAATATGCAATGTTTGCCTATGATTCGAATACCTAGATATGTAACTATAGTACACTCGCAGTATAGGGAGCTACATATATTTACTGACGCGTCTCAGGACGCCTACGGGGCATGTGCATATATGCGTACTTGTGAGGGTAGCAGTGACAATGCAACCCCGACAGCGGTTCGATTGTTATGTGCTAAAAGTAAATTAGCACCTATAAAACCCGTTACGATCCCTAGGTTAGAGTTGCTCGGAGCGGTCATCGGTGCAAAGTTGTACGATAAAATTATAAAATCAATTCGAATTAAAATCGAAAAGGTCTATTTTTGGACCGACTCAACAATAGTTGTAGGTTGGCTTCACACGTCTCCGCGTTCCCTTAAAACTTTTGTACAAAACAGAGTCGTACAAATTAATGAATTAACGGGCGGTACTATTTGGCGGCACGTAAAAGACAAAGCGAACCCCGCAGATTTAATTACGAGAGGTGTCAGTCTTGACTCGCTCATATACGAAAGCGATAAGCTATGGTGGGGCGGGGCTCCGTTTTACGTGAACCTAAAGTTAATTGGCCAAAATGTAGTAGCAAACCTATTTCTACAGACTTGCCGGAATTGAAAGTCAACACGATCACGGCAACGAATTTACACGTAATAAATTCTGATTTTAAATCAATTCACTTCGAAAGATTTTCATCATTTATCCGTTTACAAAGGGCCGGTGCATATTGTTTACGTTTCATTCATAATTCGCGAGCGACTGCGCGCAAGCAGGATCGCAAAACCGGTTTATTATTAGCGGACGAACTTCAGTCTTCGTTATTAATGCTCACTCGCATAGCACAAATACAATCGTTCCCTAGTGAATATTACTTATAACCTTAAAAATAATTTACCGGTGAAAGTGAAAGGTAATAAATCTATCAATCAAATATCGGCTTTAAGCATTTTTATGGATAGTGATAAATTATTAGTGGGAGATTGTGTAATGCTACAGAATTTACTTATGACAAAAAACATCCAATGTTGTTATCTGGTAAGCATCGTTTTGCATGGTTATTGTGCGCTTACGAACATAAGCGATTACTGCATTGTGGACCTCAACTCCTGGTATATACCATGCGTGAGAGATGGTGGGTATTGAGAGCTCGCGATTTAGCTAAACAAGTAGTTCATAAATGTATCACATGTACTCGCATGAAAGGTCAAACTTTAAGGCCCATCATGGGTAGCTTGCCAGCAGAGCGACTAGAAAAAAGTTTTCCGTTTATGTATATTGGTGTTGATTATGCAGGTCCGATGTTTGTTTTGAACCGCAAAGGCAGAGGTGCAAAACTTATTAAAAATTATATTTGTTTATTCGTTTGTTTCGTAACTCGTTGCATTCATCTTGAATTAGCAGGCAGTTTGACAACTCAAGATTATTTGTTAGCATTAAAACGTTTTATATCACGTCGTGGCAAGCCATATCAGATATTTTCAGACAATGGTACAAACTTCGTTAGTGCTCACAAAGAAATTTCAATGATCTTTGAAAATCCAAAGGATATTTTTGACTTCGCTGGTAACAATGGCATTCGTTTTACATTTATGCCACCATACACCCCTCATTTTGGTGGATTGTGGGAGGTCAAATCATGTAAACACCACTTGAGGCGGTTATTAGGTAATGCTTATCTGACGTACGAGGAATTTAGCACGGTCCTAACACAAATTGAGGCCGTCCTGAATTCCCGTCCACTATCCCCTCTGTCCACAGACCAAAATGATTATCTTCCTTTAACACCGGCACATTTCCTGATTGGCCGACCTTTGACTGCACCAGCCTGCGCAGACTTGACGATGACCACCCCTGTACGCTTGGGGCATTACGACCGAGTGGAGCAGTTGAGGCAGCACTTCTGGCAACGCTGGTCAAAGGAATACGTGTCGGAGCCTCAGAGAAGAACGAAGTGGAAACACGACAGTGAAGACATCACACAAGACAGCTTAGTTTTGATCAAAGAAGATAATCTCGCTCCATTTAAATGGAGAATGGGCAGGGTTATTCGGTTGTTCCCAGGAGCTGATGGCGTATCAAGAGTCGCTGAGATCCGTACGGCGGCTGGTACTATTGCGGGCATGCTCTAAGATTTGCCCGCTTCCTATGCCTACATGCGACCCAGGATTCCCCGCGTCGAGTCTTCCATTGGAAGCCTCAGGCTTCCAAGGCGGCCGCGGCATGTTCACGCACCCAATTCGTGCATCGCGCCATCTATCAGCGAGTAACGGAACCAATCTGAACTTCTTAACTACATTGAATTTATGAACGGAGGAATTATCTATATATGGAGTGAACTTCGGCGCAGACACTGTTCTATTTTTCATTTCACTCACCTATTTTATATGACTATTCGCTATTCGCTATCCAAGTCGGTACGGAACACTGAGCTCTGTATAAATTTGAACCAAATATACGTTATATGTAAAATTTTAAAATATACAAATCATTGAAGAGTCCCGAGAACCAATATACGCACACAATACACACTAGAAACCCCAACAGATATACAGTGATTTTTTCTTAAATATCTTTTATGTACAGTCACAGCTCTGTTACAGTTTTATAATTATTGAAGTGAATACTTCTTTAGAATTAGATTTGAAATTCGATAAAACGAAAATGCGTCACGAAAAAGGTTCAACCACATAAATTTATATCATTGACAGTCAGTTGCATAAAAGTCCATTAAAGTTGTTTTAACTTAGAAATTTTTTTTTGACACAAAAAGTATTCCTTGCAAGTTGATTTGAAACGTCGCTCTCCGGCTTGCGTGATCAATACTTAAACCATATGACCACGGTGTATATAATATTGAGTTTGAAAAAGTGATATACATTCAATAATAAACTAATATCTCTGTTTTGCTATGTTCATTTGGTATTCCCATGCCAGCTATAGTGTATATTTCTCACCTACCCCCGAAGTGAATCATATACTTTTGTTATTTATGTTGCTATGGTGAGGTTTACAAGATCTTTTACCAAAGTTATCCCATGAATTTCTACGGGATCTATTATATCGTTGCAGAAAACAAAATTTAAATTAATTTTAATGCTCCATTAAATTTAATATTAATGAGAGGTAATTTTAAGCTTGCTAAAAAGTAATAAACCTTACATTTTGATCTATATTTTAGCACTTGACATGCTCAGCTACTCTTAAAGTACAAATTATAATTTGTGAATAAGGAAAAAGAGCATTTTAGTACTTGATATATATCTTGATAAGATAGTACTGTAGCTCAGTGGATTAGAGCACTTTCCCGGATAGGAAGGGACGCAGGTTCGATTCCCGCCTGTACTAAAATACTCTTTTTCCTTATTCACAAATTATAATTTGTACTTTAACCTTACATTTATCTTAATACTCCCGATACTCTATATCCATCTCAATCTCTCGTAGGCTACTTTTCATTAGTTTTACTTCTGCCGTGTGTGAGTTGCACACATATGGGCTTTTTAAATATATTTTTATATAACTGCGACATATAGAGTATCCTTTAGAACTGGGTTGATTTGTAATCATAATATATAACATAAAAAAAACTGCAAACAACAGTCTAAATTATTTTAAGTCTTTTTACCCCTCAATCCTATAATTCAGTAACAATTAATGACAGTTATTAAGGCCTTATAGTGCATGTCACTAAGCCGGGTCCAGATCCACAATCAGTGGACAAGGCGACCTATGTCAACATAAATCTTTTTTACATAGGTATACCTCGGTATTAAAGTACCATAAGCCTACCTGTCCGGTGTCATGCATTGAGAAGGGATTGTTATAATTGCTAGTTACTAAAACAGAAATTGGACCATAAATAAATAAATATTCACGGACATTTCACACAACGTCCTCTGGTCCCAAACTAAGCCAAGCTTGTGCTATGGGTACCAGATTACGGATGTAATACATATTGCACGCCTAATAAGCGAAGCGTTTAATTAATCGAGTCTTTTTTTCGTTTACGAATTATTATGACTAGGAATAGAGCCCTATTACTTTTCACGTTCTGATTCGATGTGGTTTAATTGTTATTAAATAAACAAAAAAAATACTGAATATTTACGGCATTTATACTCGACGCGACACTAAAACCAGCGCCTTTCATGAGAACTAACTACCTTTTTACGTACCTACGCATTAGGCATAGCCACCAGTGGTTTTACTATCGTCAACAGAACGCTGTTCGCTCGGCCGGTACATTGTTTTTTGTTAAAAGAAAGTTCTTACCTTTGCTTGACGAACTGATGATATTTGTCAAGTATAATAACTATTTTATCCATAACAATAATTAAAAACACTAAACACACGTAAATAAAAACACACCAACGTTATAAAACACGAAAAAATCATATTTTACATTCCACAATTTTTTTTGCGTGTTCACGGTGTTTTCACTTAGAAAAAGTATAAAATTATAAAGCAACCAAGTTAGGAAGATAAATGGTTTAGAGATTTCTTGTTGAACTCATTGATTTTTAAATAAGTCGTATAATATTGTCCAAAGTTGCAATTTTCTATTGATAGATGTCGCTGTTTTAAAGTAAAAGAGATATTGACAAATGCAGCCCTAGATGTCGCAAGTGGCAATTTTAGATATATTCAGTTGCTTTTGTATATATAGAACCACAATATTGCTTTTTTTGTAAGAAAACTAGCGATGTCTTTTTGTTTTCTTAAATTGTTTTTGTTTACAGTTTAATAAATTATTCAATTTTACATGTTTATATGTATTATATGCACTTATGCAGGTATATATGTAAACTCATGGATTGTTGTTCTTACTAATTGCCAGATGGCGCCTTGCAAAATGACAGAGCTAGACCAATATAGAAGTACTTCTTAAAATTACCGCTAGATGGCGTATAAGACATGAAACCCACATTAGTACTTTTTGAAATTAGCGCTATCTATGTGATTTATTGAAAACTACTTAGTAAAACCAATACATTATTAGTTACTTATCAAATAATCAATTTTATTGTGAAAAATGAAGATTATGAGGCGTGCAGTTTTGGATTTTCCAAATTAATTACTATTTTTTGTAAATACATACATATAATAGATAGAAAACACCCAGACGCAGTACAAATATCACTGTTCCTCACACAAATAATTATCCTGAGTGGGAATTGAACCCACGACCTCATGCACGGAAGTCGGTTACATTACCGACTACGCCATGAGGCCCGCAAATAACCATAATAATGTTAGGTATATTATTATATATAATATAAACGTGCCTCGGTGAACTACAGGTAGTGTACGCAATTGAAGTATTGGCCGGACCATTAAAAAAATATTGAGATTTTCTTCGTCCGTGTGGTGACAGACTAAGAATACAAGTGTCACCCAGTGAGCTGTTATTACTACGTAGTACGAAATGCCGAAATATTAAAGTGTGTAGATATGTTTTGAAGTTAAATGATATGCGATACACAGATTATAGCTCGGATTTGGGAAGAGCGTTGTTTCTCTTTGGTGTCTCGGAAAGGTAAGCCGTAAGTTCCCCGCTTGATCTTACTCCGATCGTGGCAAAATGCCATCCCATCGGATTATCAGAATGAGGGAACAGAGAGTGCACTCGTGCACTTCAATATCATCTGCGACAGTCTTTGATACTGGCCACGGTGACCAGCCATATTTATTATAAACAATATATAGCATCACGCCTGTATTCCCTGAAGGGGTAGGCAGAGGTGTATTACACACCCACGACTCGCCAGCTATGTTTGAGTCCCACGTAATAGGGGGCGAGCCTATTGACGTCTACCGGGCACATTTACAAACACCGGGCTGCTACTGAGAATTTTTGTCTTTAGGAAAAAGCTCAATAACATTGCCTGACCCGGGGATCGAACCCGAGACCTCATGATTAGCAGTCGCATACACTACCGCTACACCACCGAGGCAGTTTATTATAATAACCGTAAACGTTTGTACCTATGCTTCGAAGTTTGAACGTCACACATATTATTGAATTAACACAAAGAATAGGTACTGTTGTCTCGGGAAATAACATTGTGTTGCCAATCTTTATATTTTAAATCACCGATTTAGTACTAAAATTTATCACTAGAGCTGCCAACTGCAACTTTTTTCCTCTATAAGTATTACGCTTTCGTATCATTTTAAAACTACCTCTTTCGATGGGCATTTGTTATTCTTATAGAAACACTAAAAAAATAAGCTAAAAGTTTTCCATTGCCCGTTATCAACAGTCACATTAACCCCTTTCCTCCCTCAGTTCTCTTTAATAAATAGCGCGTGAGAAGTGACAAATATACCAACACGATTTTTCCTTTATCGCCGTGAGAATAATATTTACATAGTATTCGGTAGATGGTAGCATAGCTGATAAACAAGTTTGGGTACGTATCCGTATATCGTATCTACTTTAGGCAACATGAAAAATTGTATGCTCAATTGTAGTTTAGGGACCCCCAAATGTTAAAGAGCAGACCTAGAAGAAAGTTAGAGGGGTTTAACCAACCTCGTTTTAAAAATACATCGAATATATAAAATTCTCGTATCACAGTGTTTGTCGCCATTCTCTTCCAAAACGGCTTGACCGATGCCTATTAAATTTTGTTCATATGTAAACTGTTTTTCATACCCCTAAGTGATAAGGCTGGTCCACAAATTCCCTAAAAATTCTTTAGAAACTATTTATATGGCAAAACAACGTTTACAGGGTCAGCTAGTATGTATTCATCATGTCCAGATGTTATAATGTGTGATTGTGTGAAGTGTTATGTAGTTGTATGTGGCACGCCTCATAAGCGAAGCGTTGAGGTGTATACTATTCTCGCTTCACGCAGAAAAACTGATTTTTCTAACTTAAAATGTCTCTATTTATCATATATTGCACTTGTAAAATAATACTATTTTTAACACTCGTGATATTTTTGATGTCATTTTTGTTATTTAAACTAGTTAAAAAACTGTTTGAAAAAGTTCTGTCTTGGACGTCCGTTTGTTGTAGGTAATGTATGCTAACACGATAACGACCACAATACTTTACGAGTACTAATCGAGTCTTTTTTTTTCTTTTACGAATTAGTATGATTACGAATAAAGCCCTATCACTTTTCACGGTCTGATTCGATGTAGTTTAATTGTTATTAAATAAACAAAAAAATAGTGAATATTTACGCTCGACTCGACACTAAAACCAGCGCTACGCTATACCTTATTTCGTGAGAACTACTTGAACTATTTCTATAGACCAATATAGAAGTACTTCTTAAAATTAGCGCTAGATGGCGTATAAGACATGGAAACCTTATAAGTACTTTTTGAAATTAGCGCTATCTATGTGATTTATTGAAAACTACTTAGTAAGACCAATACATTATTAGTTACCTACTTATCAAATAATCAATTTTATTGTGAAAAATGAAGATTATGAGGCGTGCACTTTTGGATTTTCCAAAGTATATTATATAATTATATAAATACGTTAGCTGTAAAATACTTGTTGTAACCTGTGTTTTTTTGCATGTATAACAGTTACCATTATTAAATTTAGTACTTTTTAAGCTTTCGCGTTTTATATTAATTATAACACATTTAAAGGGGTCTATACGCGCATTAAAGTTCTCAAAATACTATTATTTTGACTAACCTCTACCACAGTAAATATCTTTAGCTTATATATTTACTGGGCCTCTACGTTTCGTTTGAGTTGCACCAGCCGTGTTCAGGAGTAGACTGGTGAGAGCAGGTATTTGTCGGTTATAATGTGTGAGAGTATCTTCAACTACCCTCACTTTCTGACCGCAAAGTATTAAGGTCCCTACACATAACACTAACGGTGTCGACCGTTTTTCTGAGACACAAATCGCGACACAGACACTTGGCCACTACGGGGTTCCACGATGATGACAACCTAAAACCATCTCTTCGATTGAAATTTCGGTACTTTTTGATTTCTATCGCCCCACAAGGCTGGTCCTTGGGTAGAAATGGCGTTCCCTGGAAGGATTTCAGGGTCGTGAAACGCTATCTAGTGATTTGTACCGGATTCCAGTATAGTAGAGTAGAAATTAGTTGCATTTCGATGGAGACAGACAGCCGGTGTTCTTACCGTATGTGAAACCTACCTAGACCAAATCGGTCATGTATTGAAGAAAAGTGGAGTCCGGAGTCTCCGAAACTGGCGAGCGTGTATGAAGAGAATTCTGAATGTTCAGGGAGCGAAAGCACTGGCACTCTGTTCCCTCCGCTTACCCCGCAAGGGAGATGGCGTGATGATAAGTAAGTAAGTATATTTTATTATCATTCAAATAGCCCAAGAAGTAATGCCGTTTTGTTATCGGTTTTTAAACTTGACACCTCATGAATTTGGTTGATGAAACTTTAAAGTAGGTATCTAATATTATTAATCTAAGTTAGTACCTTATCCATCAGCCTTTCAACGTCCACTGCTGGACATAGGCCTCCCCAAGAGAACGCCGCAACGAGCGGTGCTGTGCCGACCGCATCCAACGGCTCCCCGCAGCTTTGACCAGATCGTCGGTCCATCTGGTGGGGGACCGTCCTACGCTGCGCCGTCCGATACGTGGTCGCCTCTCGAGAACCTTTCGTCCCCAACAGTTATCAGTTCGTCGAGCGATGTCATGCCCATTGCCACTTTGGCATGGCAACCCGGCGGGCTATGTCGGTCACTCTCGTTCTCCTACGGATCTCCATATTACGGATTCGATCACGTAGGGAAATACCAAGCATAGCCCGCTCCATGGCCCGCTGAGCGACTTTGAGCCTTGATATGAGGCCAACATTCAGAGACCATGTCTCTGTTCCGTATGTCATCACTGGTAACACACACTGGTCGTAGACCTTCGTTTTCAGACACTGCGGAATATTGGACGAGAAGATCTTCCTTAGCTTCCCGAACGCTGCCCAGGCGAGTTGGATTCGTCGATTGACCTCTTTCTTGAAGTTGTGCCTACCTAACTGACTGTTTGTCCCAGGTAGACATAATCAAGCAAGCGCGACCTCTTGACTTTTGTTCTAATATTCAAGATACCCCTGACTAGTCGGTGATCACTCCCAGTTTTAATCCTGCTGATCACTGAGACATCATTGAATATGTGTCGTTTATCCGACAGGATGAAGTCAATCTCGTTTTTCACTGAACCAACAGGGCTAATCCAGGTCCATTTTCGCTGGGGCTGTTTCCTGAAGAAGGAATTCATCATAAAGAGGCCTTCCTTCTTCAGAAAATCAGCCAGCATCTGACCCCTGTGGTTCCTCTGCCCAAATCCATAGTGCCCCACCTTCAGCTCATCGTCTGTCCTTTTGCCCAGTTTCGCGTTAAAGTCTCCCATAACCACCGTGAAATAGGTTTTAGACAAGTGGATGGCCTTCGAGATATCCTCATATAGGGCCTCCACCTCGTCATCGGAGTGTGTCGAGGTCGGTACGTAAACCTGTATGACCTTCAACGAATACCGGTTGTTTATTCTGAGTATAAGGTACGCTACCCTACTCGACACACTTTCAATCCTCTCCACGTTGCCTACGAGAGACCTGCGAACGATAAACCCGACACCCCCTTGGGACTGGTGGTCGCCCTCCCGGTGGAAGAGCAAGTTCCCGGACTGGAGGATTGTCGTGTCCTCACCCTCTCTTCGGACTTCTGACAACCCTATAATGTCCCAGTGAATCTTGCTCAATTCCTCTTCCAGCTCGGTGATTCTCTCGTCGGTCCGAAGTGTTCGAACGTTGTGCGTTACCAGGGCCAGAGGCCGTTGTTTTTGGTAGCCTTGCCGCGACCGGAGATTCTTCGCACCCCCTACCTATTAAGTATTAGTACCTATTAAGGCTTAATTTTACTAAAAGCATGCATAATCGGACAAAAGTGTACATTCCAAAGTTCTTGTAATAAATATCGCTCATGGAGTTCACGACAGCCATTTAATAGGCTGTCAGGATAACAAATGATCGAATAACGACAATAAGATATAAATCGTGCGCCGCCATCTTGGAGAAAAATTGGCGCGAAACATGATTTAGCTTCTAATGCTATGCGTGTCGTACATTCATTATTTATTACGTCGTAAGATTTGGAATTTGAGGGGAATCTGTCCTTAAGTCCTTATGAATAATATAAAGTATAGAATTCTATTAATAATTACAGTAAACGTACGAATATGTCTTGTATTGACGATCAAAGAATAAATAAGACACCACATTCTCCCACGAGTTCTGGAGAAGAAACATTACCAAATTAATTTTTAATTATAATTTTTAAATAGCTAGGTTATGACTTAATATGAATCATACATTCCTTGACGTTCCGGTAAAAAACTTCTTACATAAATACAAAATAAAAGTTATATAATCTGTAGAGATTATATATATCGTCAATATATAGAGAACAATATAGATTTATAGCACAGAACATATTTTATACTGGCAACAAAATAACATTCGTTTTTCAAAATTTCAAACAATTACGTCGTTACCTAAATTGAGAACAATGACTGCTTATATAACGAACAATATCCCTTAATATCTATAATTAATTCCACGCGGTTACAAAGAAGGACACGCCGCATGGGTTATGTTCCATCAAAACATTAATCCTATTAAACTGAAAGTAATTTAACCACACGTTCAGGGCATTGGGAGCCAAGTCCATTTTCTATATTGTGCATTCCTTATACACACAAAGCAAAGCAAAGCAATCACACCTAAATAAACTACACAGTGCTTTTAAGAGTTGTAAATTGCAGGATATTCTGCAGCTGGATATGACTGCAACAATCGAACTGGAAAAATCGAATTTGAAAAACAATGATATAATATAATCCGTAAATAGCTATCTCACCCGCCTTTTAATTTTAAATAAACTTTATTATTTTTATGCGGCATACGGTAATGTTTTTAGAAAAGAACCATCTATATTTTACATATTGTGTCGAGTTAAATAACTATAGCCTTTCCTCAAAATTCTTCTGTAAAATATAGTAGTTGAGAAAGGCACGTTTAAGTAATCAAACTGTTCAGATTAAGTAGGTATATACTTATAGCAGTAGCAGCGGCATATCCATATTGGTCTGACATATATATATTATAAAAAGTTCTAATAGGCACAATATTTTTTTATATTGTTTCACATATCTACATTGTGACTTTAACTAACTATATCTTCACAACATTTCCATCGCTTAACTGTGATGTAGAAACTGAACAAATCTCCCACTATCCACTCTAGATTAGATTCAAGGATAGAATTAAGGATTATAATCTATGCAGTGAGAGATATAAAATAGGGTTTTTTTACAAGAAGGTTCTGTACTAAATAGTATTGTCTATGATATTAAATTATATTATCATATACTTGGTAACCCTAACGACAAGTACCTAGGTATAATAATATAATTCGGGACAGACGCTCAACTGCGTAATTAAACACTTTCAGACGCGTTTCGCATAATTACGGCGTCAGTTGTCAATTGACAAGAGAAATATACAAGTTTATTTGAAACACTAAAACTGCTTCATCGTATCCCAACCTAGAAAATTTGGAATGATGAATGAAAGTATCTAAAAAAAATATATTTTTGGCTAGTTGTAGAGCCTTGTTTATCCCAGCATGAATGGGCTGGAGGGCTAGGCAGAAGATCACCGTGATTGGCCAACGGATTATTGAGACATCACGCGACGGTTTCTCAACCAATCACAGTGATCACGATACAATCGACATGTGAGATATGAGATTCTGCCTAACTAAAAACAACATGAATGGGCTAGCTATATCGGAGAAGTACCACCCTCTCGCAGAAGATCAGTGTGAAACAACGGTAGGCATTCCCTCTATTATTTTTCATCTAGTGAGTAATAGTGCCGAAGGCCCAAACCCTTTCCTAATCCTCTCCTTATTATCCTTCCTCTCCACCTGCTATACCTTTCCTTGGAGTTGATCTGACGTACGCTAGCATCTATAGCCTAGGTTGCTAAATACGTACCAATAAAGAAATGAAGGAATGTACCCCGTGTGGGGCCGGCTTTAGAATTGTCCCACCCCTCTCTACCCACGGAAGTCGTAAGAGCCGACTGAGGGATTACCGGGGGAGTAGGCAGCAGCACTCCCTCGAGTATTAACAACATCCACTGCGATCGCCAACCCGCCTACCAAGCGTGGCGATTACGGTATTATCCCCCATGACGGGACCGCTCGTTGTGGCGTTCTCTTGGGGAGGCCTATGTCCAGCAGTGGACGTTGAAAGGCTGATGGATGGATGGAAGGAATGTAATATGGTTCCGGTGGCCCGCCAATAAAGGCGGAGAGACGGCACAAGGCGGATTTCTTTAGTGGGTGAGAGCCCCACACTACCCTGTTCGTTGCCCCGAACGACGGGGTGTGCGGTTAGGAATATTTTTTCCCGCCTTAAAAAATAAAGGTTGCTAAATACGTGAGCTTCAATTACCATTATCAATAAAATAGGGGTAGTGCTAGTCTGCTATCGCTTCTAGAACTCAACAATTCTGAAGGCTATTTCACTTAAAATTACTTAAAGAAGGTTGGTTTTGGTCTTTATTTAATTTTCTAAATCCCACTAGCTTTCTTTTATTTAATTATTCTGTTGCAGTCGCATTATAGCTCTAATTATCGCCTTGGATTCAACGTATTTCTTTTACTAGCCCCGCCAAACGATTGGTCTGACTTAACGAGTCGCTAATTTGCCGTTTCAGTTTAAATCAATTGAGGGAAATCTTTCTAAACATTTGATTGCATATTGATTTATTAATCTATAAACTGCAGTAGCTGGTTGCTGTTGCTGCAGTTTGTGGTCAGTTTTTATACTTTATTATTCACTAGCCTTTGCCCGCGGCTCCGCCGCAGCCAAAAGCTAGGTTTTAGATTATATCTCAAGATTTCCATGTAGTAGCAGGATAAAATGTATACTAATTGTTCAGTCTATAAATAAAAAAGGTTAAGATAACGAAAAAATCATAATAAAACATAATTTAAAATCTGTAGCTTACCAGTCCTGTGGAGATTACCTATATAACATTAAGCTTAAATTTATTCTTCGTATAAATAACAATATATTTTGTATATATATTTTAAGCAATTAAATAACATTAGTCATATAAATGAATACTAAGTGAGTTATTACACGCTTTATATTAGCTTCACCTGTATGTTTGTAACTGAATCCTTTGAACTTAATTTTGACCCACTTTGAACGGACAGATTTAGATAATTTAAACTTTGTACACTTATCAAGAACCGGTGACAATACAATAATTTGATACATTTGTCTCATTATTTATATTATATAGGATCACCAGCCAGGATTGATTTTTGTTTAACAATCAATCGCTCTAAAAAGTGAAAAATATTATATAGTTAAAAAAAAAAACTAAAATACACGCTTTTATAGCACGCTTTGTGCCATCTTTTTCGTATATATATATATCGAGCATGCCGTGTGGGGCCGGCTTTAGAATTGTCCTACCCCTCTCTACCCACGGGAGTCGTAAGAGCTGACTGAGGGAATACCGGGGGAGTGAGCAGCAGCCCTTCCTCGATTATTAACAACATCCACTGCGATCGCCAACCCGCCTACCAAGCGTGGCGATTACGGCATTATCCCCCATGACGGGACCGCTCGTTGTGGCGTTCTCTTGGGAAGGCCTATGTCCAGCAGTGGACGTTGAAAAGCTGATGGATGGATGGATGGATATCGAGCATCCCACGCTTTTTTCACAATAATACTAATATTTTTTGTGCATTATTATTTTTCTACCTATATTAAGGACTAGCCTTTGCCCGCGGCTTCGCCGCAGCCAAAAGCTGGTTTTTCGGTTATAACTCAGGTTTCTGATATAATATCGGGATAAAATGTATACCATTTTTTAAGTCTAATCAAGGCCTTTCAAATAAAAAAAGTTGCATCAAAATCCATTCAGTAGTTTTTGCGTGATGCGCGAGCAAACAAACTGACATAAATTCTAAAAAAAATTGTTTTGTGTTTAGACACGCCTATATATAGAGCCCATAGAGATTTCAGTCATTTTTTCTCAAATATCTTAAATGTACAGACACAGCTCTGTTACAGGTTTTTAATAGTACCTATAGATGATTTTTCAATTTTTAGTTAGATATGCTAAAAAACCGTGTCTTTTTAATTTTTTTAAACTATATTTATTTTAGAAATCACATTTTCGCACTTTGTGTTTATACCGGCTCGTCAGTAATTTGAGGCTGTACTCTGTGTTTTACAACAAAGTATCAATTACTTTAATGGCTGTGGGAATCTAAGCACATGACGCGATGTAGACTCAAGTTTGAATATTATATATTAAGTAATATTAAGTGTTTGTACAATTAACCAGAGAGTTTATATTAATCGTGTCTGTTTATCTACAAAAAATAAAAAAAAACAATAATTGAGAAAATTTGTATTAAGGATCCCTGATGTTCCGCCTACGTTTCAAGACAATTTATTTTAATTTTATATGTATGTTACGGCTAATGCCCGAAGTGCGGCTACACCTAGTTCTAGCCGGCTTAAACTAGGTGTAGCCGCACTTCGGTTTTTAAAACTATGTTATGGGCTATGTCGTGCGGCGTCCCACAGGGTTCGGTTCTAGGGCCGCTCCTGTGAAACATCGTCTACGACTGGGTCCTCCGTGGCCGGCTCTCCCCCGGGCTGGGTGTAATTTGCTACGCAGACGATACGCTCGTCACAGCCCGGGGCAGGACCCCCGAGGAGGCAGGCGGCAACGCTGGCCACCTCAGGTACCGCGGAGGTGGTCAGGCGGATCGAGGCGCTGGGGCTTAGGGTGGCCCTTGAAAAGTTGGAGGCCCTACTCTTCCATGGGCGCCAACGTGGCCCACCCGCCAGCGCCTCGTGGGACTTCCGATCTAGGCCCACATCAAATATCTGGGCCTGGTATTGGATGGACGGTGGCACTTTGACGAGCACTTCCGCTGTCTTGCGCCAAAGCTCGTCGGCACGGCGTCCGCCCTCGGGCGACTGATGCCGAATTTGGGCGGACCGAGTCTCGCGTGTCGACGACTCTACGCGGGGGTAGTACGGTCGATGGCACTGTACGACGCGCCCGTGTGGGCGGAGTCCCTGGCCGCTCGCAATAGGGCCCTTCTGTGGCGTCTACAGAGGGTCGTAGCGGTCAGGGCAATACGCGGGTACCGCACGGTCTCGACCGATACTGCCTGCGCGTTGGCCGGAACCCCCCCGTGGGATCTGGAGGAGGAGGTGCTCGCCGACGTCTATCAGCGGGCGTTGACAGCGGGGGTGGGGGGCAGCCGCCCCTCGCCGAGCGCGATTTCATCGTGGCGGGAAGATGCCCGCCGCACCACCGTCCTAAAGTGGAAGTCTCGGCTGGAGATGCCCCGGGCTGGTCTCTGGGCCATGGGGGTGCTCCATCCGATCTTGGAAGAATGGGCAGGGCGGTAGCACGGGGTCCTCCTCACCTTCCGTTTGGTGCAGGTTTTGTCGGGGCATGGTTGCTTCGGCAAATACCTGCACACGATCTCTAGGAGGGAGACGACCCCAGGCTGTCACCACTGCGACTGCGGCGAGGACTCGGCGCAGCACACGCTCGAGTCGTGCCCGGCCTGGGATGTGCAGCGCCGGGAACTCGTTGCAGTCATAGGCGTGGACCTGTCGCTGCCGGCCGTTGCGCGAGCGATGGTTGGCAGTGACACGGCCTGGACCGCGGTCGCCGCCTTCTGCGAGGCTGTCATCTTGCGGAAGGAGGTGGCGGAGAGGGCCCGGGAGGAATCCTCCTTCGCGGACCCGATTCGCCGCCGGCGCGCGGTGTGGCGTGCGCGCGCTTACCTGCGCCTGATGCCGCCCTAGCCGAGGCTGCGGACGGTGGGGTCGGGGAGTACCCTGCCGTCCGGGAAGCTTACTGCGAAGGTGTGACGCCCAAGTGCGCGGGGCGTCGCTTAAGAGAGGGTGCCCGAAGGGGCTGCCGCCTGCGGATCGCGGTGAATCGACGCGGTACCCGTGAACCGCCGTAGTAAAGGCGGGTGAGGGCGCACGGTGGGTTTTTAGTGGGTGAGAGCGCCACACTACCCCGTTGTCTCCCCGGGCAGCGGAGTGTGCGGTAGGACATTTTTGCCCAACTAAAATTAAAAAAAAAAGGTTATTTTAACCAAATGAAATCGGCTACACCTAATATTAGCCGTGAACAAATCTGTTACACCTAGGTTTAAACACCGAAGTGCGGCTACACCTAGTTTTAGCCGGCTAGAACTAGGTGTAGCCGCACTTCGGGTATTAGCCGTAACATATATAAAAATGCGTGTACTGTACTTATATACGCGACTGAGAAGTTATACTTCTTTGGCATCATTAATAAATAAAGTAATTATTAAATTCGTAACTGCAAAACTTGTCACAGTTATGTTATTAAATACCTTGTTCGATAAAGTAATTATGTCTAATGACACTAGATGGCGTTAGTAAAATTTTGAAATTTCTTATAAGTCGATGTTAAGAGTTTAAGTGCTTTCATACCCCCTCCATGGTAGCGTTAAACGTTTAACGCAACCTTTTGCAAATCGCATTAGTAGAAGCATAACTTATATAAAACTCGCGTGATAATTTAGGTTTTTACAGTGGCATAGCCTTGCTTGTCTCAGCATGAATGGGTTCGGAGAAGTACTACGTTATCACAGAAGATTACCGTGAAACAGTGGTAGGTACTGTTGTTTTTCGTATTTTTTTTATTGCATATACCTAATGGCAATGGCAAACTAGCCACGGCCCATCTGATGATAAATGGTAACCGTCGTTCATGGACTCAACTATACCGAGAGTATTGTCAAGCCGCTGCTCACCATTTCATTCCACAGATATGAAATGAAAGAATAAACGGCTATCTCCTGCTACAGCCAAAACGCTTGTGCTTCATGGCCGATCACACGGGATATGGTGGTACCAACCCGCTCGGGCCCGATACCAAGTGAATACTTCCACTAGGTACCCAGCCCTAGCACCAGTCATGCAATAGATGATAATTGCTTATTTCCCTTAGTCGCCTCATACGACCCACGTGGGAAAGAATGGCGAGGTGACACTTGTATTCTTAGTCCGTTTCCACAGAGTGAGTGAGAGTGCTGGAGGCCATAACCACCTCCTTATCCAAAGTACTCTATATGCTGATCAAGGTTATAAACTATGTGTATCACAAATCTCATTCAAATCTGTTCAGGACTTTTTGATATAATAGCAACTATTCAAACATCTAAACATATAAACTTTCTCATCTATACAAATAAATAAATAGAAGTATCTTTTTAAAGTATAAATTATTTGTGAATAAGGAAAAAGAGATTTCTAGTAGGAGCGGGAATCGAACCCGCGTCTTTTCCAATCCGGGGAAGTGCTCTAAGCCACTGAGCATCCTACCGATCTTTCGATCATCCCAATCTCCTCATCATATTTGTCTTACGACCAACGCCATCTATCGGCAAGCATTTACATGCATCCGATATAGTAAGTACTATTTTATGGCGCGATTTTTTAACATTTTCTTATTGACAAATTTGAAAATCTCTTTTTCCTTATTCACAAATAATTTATACTTTAAAAAGTAGCGGAGCATGACAATTGCTAAAAAATATAGATCTAAAATGTTGAAGTATCTTTTGTAATTACCCTCAGCACCAATGGACTGGCTTGATCGGAGAAGTGCCACCCTCTCACATAAGATCAGCATAAAACAAAGGTAGTTACGCCTATCATTGTATTTCGTATGGTGAGTGAGAGCGCTGGAGGCCCAAATCCCCTCCCTATCCTCTCCTTATTATCCTTCCTATCCACCTCCTATCTCTTTCATTAGAGAAGACGACGCGCGAGTAATACGTCTGGAGTTGCTAGCGTCTATAGGCTACGGTGACCGTTTACCATCAGATGGGCCGTTTGCTTGTTCGCCACCCATGTAATATAAAAAAAATACGGTGGTACGTGCCTATAACAAAAAAAATAGTTTTTTATCTGTCTATCGAGTCTGTTTATTGCCGCTGTCCGAAACTACTGGTCCTTTTTGGACGGGCCTTTCACTGGCAGATAGCTGGTGTTGTAAGGAAAAGGCTGACTGTGTGGGGCCGGCTTTAGAATTGTCCCACCCCTCTCTACCCACGGAAATCGTAAGAGCCGACTGAGGGAATACCGAGGGAGTGGGCAGCAGTACTCCCTCAAGTATTAACAACTTCCACTGCGATCGCCAACTCGCCTGCCAAGCGTGGCGATTACGACACGGTCTCATCATGGGGGATACCGTTGTGGCGTTCTCTTCGGGAGGCCTATGTGTTGGAAGGCTGATGGATGGATGGATGGTAAGGAAAAATGAATAGGGTTTATTAGTCGGGCGTCATTGTTTCTTAAATTTTCACCATTCGCCACCTGTGTTCTATGCTCACAGTCATATAATATGTATTATGTTACCTATAAACTAACAGCGGTGCCTTTTGCTTTTTATTTTACAGAATAAACAAATCTACTACATTTTTAGGACGAACACGTCACGTTTCAAATAAGTTTTTCTTAGAATTACGTTTATTTGTGTCTGCACCCTTGAGAATTAGCAGAAGCCGTTAGCTAAGATAAAACAACATAGGTGTACAATCGAAATATAGGTCACCAGTCTGGAGAGACTTTCAAAACAGCCAAAGGGCGCGACCTCCAGCCCTATAAGCGCTTGTCTGCGGGTGACGGGCCTAGTCGTCGTTCGGGGCAACGAACAGGGTAGTGGGGGGCCCTCATCCACTAAAGAAACCCGCCGCGCGCCGTCTCTCCGCCTATATTGGCGGGCCACCGGAACTATATTACATTCCTTCAGTGATCCGCTGGCACTGAGCCTAGCCTACCTAGACTACCTAGCCTCTGGCTAAAGGTAGTCTGAAGGAACGCTGCAGGTTTTTGTAGGTATACCGTTTACAGTGTACATCGGGAATCCAGCATCACCTCTACGCCGGCCCGGCGGGGAGTATCAATAAAGGATTTCCTCGCGTAAGAAAAAAAAACAAAACGCGAGACACAAAAAATTTGGATGCCATCTTGATTTGTGATGATTTTTTTCTAAAGGGGAAACACTTGAAGAAATAGGTAATAAGAATAACTCACGGACAGCAACACCAGTGCCACATCCAATGTTAAAAACATAGAGGGGTTTTTAATGACCTTCTACGTATGGTTTTAGCAACCTATACGTCTATAGGCTCGCCCCCTATTACGTGGGACTTAAACATAGCTTGCGAGTCGTGGGTGTGTAATACACCTCTGCCTACCCCTTCGGGGAATACAGGCGTGATGCTATATAAGTTATGTTATTATTCGAGAAAAAAAATCCTTACAATTGCCTTGTAGTTTGTTCTGTATTCTGAGGCCTTGCATCAAGGCCGGGGAAATGTATCGAAACGCACATTATGACGTTCAGGGTTACCTACGAGGAGGGTTACCCGAAAAATGTAACATAGTTCCAGTGGCCCGCCAGTAAAGGCGGAGAGACGGCACACGGCGGGTTTCTTTAGTGGGTGAAGGTCCCACACTACCCTGTTCGCTGCCCCGAACGATGGGGTGTGCGGTTAGGAACATTTTATCCCACCTTAACAAAAAAAAATTGTAATAATCTCTTTGATTTGTAATCTAATATATAAAAATCAATTGCTGTTCGTTAGTCTCGCTAAAACTCAAGAGTGGCTTGACCTGTTTGAATAATTGTTTTTCATTACTCATACTCTGAAAGTAGGCTTGAAGTTGCCTGAGGAGCGGGTTGAAAGTAATACTTTTCAGCCCTAGGGAGAATTACTTTCAACTGACAGCTGAGTAGTTATAAAAAATAAACCAGTTCTATTTTCTGTACAGCCAATCAATTACAGCGCGATGTAAAATTGAAATAACATAAAGTTAAGTATTTATTAAAGAATTTGTTTTTTATATGACTTTATTTAATATAGTTGCAACTAAATATCTTTAAAATAACGAAGATTTATATTTTTTCAATGATTAAAATGAAAAAGAACTAGACGTCGCGGGACTAGCAGATGTGAAAACATAGAAATTATTTTGTAAAAATAAAATTATCATAACTTGACAAAGTGGAGTACTTTGTCAAATTATGATCATTTTATCAAGATGAATCAAACGAGTACAAACTCGATAGGGTTGCGTAGTTTCATTACAGAGTAACTATGGCCACCTTCTAGCTCCATCATCTGACCCTGGATACCATCTAAAGACAAAGAACTCTTCAAGACGAATCAAATGATTCCAAACTCGATGGGGTTGCGTCGTTTCATTACAGAGTTACTGTGGTCGCCTTCCAGCTCCATCATCAGACCCTGGATATCATCTATGACTGAAGTTCTAGTCAGGACATTTCAAACGAGCCCTAACTCGACGGGGTTGCGTCATTTCATTATAGAGTTACTGTGGCCACCTTCCAGCTTCATCATCAGCCCCTGGATACCATCTAGACACAAAGTACTCGGCAAGACAAATCATACGAGCCCAAACTCGATGGGGTTGCGCCGTTTCATTATAGAGTTCCTATGTCCACCTTCCAGCTCCATCATCAGATCAGCTCCATGTTATCATAATATGGCATTGTCACGTGATATACACATGCGTGTAAAATTAAATTTGCAAGATTTGAACGTAGGTACAATAAAAGCGTCGCCCCGCTAACAGCCGATTTTACTCTCCCTCCGCATTAGATGTTTCACATCAATAATGGATGAATAGCTGACAGGCCACAGAAAAAAAACAAAATCGGCGGGAAAACGGCGATTCCAAATTAAATTTTTTAGTCTCCCATTTTTTCTTTAGCTAATTCATGATTTTTATTTTTAGTTTCCTCGTATTCGTAATGAAAAGCACAGTGTTTACCTCGGGATAAAGACTTATTTAGTCCCTCGAACTATTGGAGCCCTCGCTACGCTCGGGTGCCAAACCCCGTCTCGGCACGAAATAAGTTGCTTTCATCCCTAGGTTAACAATGTACTATTTTATTTTGTTTTGTTCGCTCGAATACAGAGGTGGTTTGAAAGTAAAAAACGTAGAAAAATTGAAAGATTCTATATTCCATTTATTCTTTGTACGGTGGTATTTTTTGATGGGTATTTGGCCAGCATTCTCGTTTACACTATTTCTCACTTTATCCATCAGAGCCACTCCGGCTATGCTTCTCTCTCATCTCCACAGCATTTATCATACTCTCATGCTTCTTCTTCTTCATGCCCAACATTCACTACCATACATAAATGTAGGGACCAGCACCCCCCTATGCACAGCCAGTCGTGCTTTTTTTGACACTTTCTCCCTGTTCATAAAGCCATGCAGTGCCCCATTCACTTTATTTCCAGCCATCGCTCTCCGCTCAATATCACAGTCATACTTTCCATCTCTTAAATAAATTGTAGGTAAGTCTAGTTCATCGGCTCCTCCAGTTTTTTTTTTATTACTTGTAGTGGCAGACGAGCCACGGCCCATCTGATAGTAAATGGTAACCGTCGCTCATGGACTCAACTATACCGAGATTATTGTCAAGCCGCTGCTCACCATTTCATTTCACCGATATGAATTGAAAGGATAAACGGCTATCTCCTGCTACAGCCAAAACGCAAGGATGTGCTTCATGGCCGATCACACGGGATATGGTGGTACCAACCCGCTCGGGCCCGATACCAAGTGATTACTTCCACTAGGTACCCAGCCCTACCACCAGTCATGCAATGGATGATAATTGCTTACTTCCCTTAGTTACCTCATACGACACCCGTGTGATAGAATGTGTGGTGACACTTGTATTCTTAGTCCCTCACCACACGGACAGTTAGGGAATAAAAAAGGCGTTTACGTTTCTGGAGCTATCAAAAGAAGCTATACATATCTACATATTAAGCTCAAATTTGGCAAATATATCATAAGATGACGTAATATTTTAAGTACTCACATAAGATAATGTATTATACCATAATTCAATCAACTCTGCGTGTGCCCACAATAGACCTCCGCGGCGTGCATTAAGCATCCTTTCAGCTTACCCCGCGGTTCGTTAAGCGCGTTATATTTTTCAAACAAAGGAATAAGTTTTATTCATGGATTATTTTTTAGATTTCACGAATTTTGCCACCCTGATGGTAATGACACCCCTAACACAAGTTAAATCTTATCAAGGGTACCACACTTCTACTTCCATTTGTGTTTACATCACTAAGTAAATTTACCACATTTTGTATGCTATTTATCTTACAGAGAAATAGACGAATAAGGAGCTACCATAGCTAGAACGAAACAGAAGAACTAAGATATTCCTTGTGAGAGTAGTTCTCGAGCCCATTTTTGGTGTAATCATGCAGACTACTAGCACATAAAGCTCAGATAAAAAAATAAAGACACCGGTCGTTTAATAAAAAGGTAAAGCCACTTTTTTAAATGTACCTATTTGCGTGAAAGTTTTGTCACCGGATAAAAGTCCCTATAATTTGGGTAAATTGTTAAAGGCTGTATGTATAACGGAAAAGTAAAAATATGAAATATGTAGATAGCAATTCATATAGGACGAATAATACGTACGAAAGCGTTGAGTCATTTGGGGTCATTTTAATCATACTCTGGTAACACTCCCGCTTTATATCACTTCGTTGGGGCATGGTGTTGTTTGTATTTGTGTGTGAGCGCGTGTAATTGCTAGTTGGGCATGGTTTGCCACGGCTTCACTAGATTGTTAGTAATGCCACTAATGACCCGTCTTTCTTTTTTTCTTGATCTGAGCTCAAAAGGTTATAAGTTATTTGTTATTTTTTGCACTGAGAACATGCAAGATAGCATCTCATTATTTGGTGAATGGTTATCTATCATTAAAAGTGTCGTAAAACATACTTGCTTCACAAAAGTATAATTATCCAGTAACATGACAGGTACCGGGAGGCGACTATACTTACCAAATTACCCTATTTCCATTCTCAGTCGCGCATACTCGCATTATTGTAAATTAAAAAGCAATGATTTGATCTCCAGGAATCTTGATATGCAAATTATGAAACCGCCGTGTGGGGCCGGCATTAGAATTGTCCCACCCCTCTCCACCCATGGGAGTCGTTAGAGCCGACTGAGGGAATACCGGGGGAGTGGCCAGCAGCACTCCCTCGATTATTAACAACATCCACTGCGATCGCCAACCGGCCTGCCAAGAGTGGCGATTACGGCACTATCCCTCCATATGAGTGCACAGGACCGCTCGTTGTGGCGTTCTCTTAGGGAGGCCTATGTCCAGCAGTGGACGTCGAAAGGCTGATGGATGGATGGATGGACGGAAATTATGAAACCAAAAGTAGAATACGTCTTGATGAGTGTTTTTCTTTTATACTACATGGGTGGCGGACCAGCATACGGCCCACCTGATGGTAAGTGGTTACCGTAGCCTATAGACGCTAGCAACACAAGAGGCATCACTCGCCCGTTACCATCTCCAAGGAAAGAGATATGAGGTGGATAGGAAGAATAATGAGAGGATAGGTCGGATACTAAGGAGAGGATAGGAAGGATAATAAGGGGAGGGGGCTCGAGCCTCCGGCGCTCTTACTCACCATACGAAACACAACGGTAGGAGTAACTACCGTTGTTACACGCTGATCTTTTGTGAGAGAGTGGTACTTTCCCGATGGAGCCGGCCCATTAGTACTGGGATAAGCAAGGCCCTACCACTGATGATGAAAATTATGTTTAAATTAATCATAAAACTCACGGAATCATTCAGTGTTTGTTGTTGTAATCCACATTCCCCATGCAGCTAGTACCACGAGAAATCAAGCAGACGTTACTTCACCGTACCGTGCTGGCGAAATTAGAGGAATGGCTTGTGGGAACAAAGTAACGTCATGGACTAGTGATTGGAGCGACAAAATGGCGCCTGACGGCTGAAGCTGAACGGAGCTCAACTGTTTCAGGAACAACCTGTTTCGCTGTCGGAAAAAGTCAGCCCGGTGCAGCAGCAAAACGAGAGTAAAGCGTTTAGCGGGGAGGTGATCTACGTAAGGTATGCGTCAGAGCGCGAACAATAGAATACGGTAATCTCCAATCCTGCAGAAAACGCACTTGGCACCGAAGGGCGCTTTACGAAATCCGACTCCCATGAGCGCATCTAGGAGGGCTAGTTCCTCCAAATCAGGCAGAGCCGCCAACTCCACCTTCCTTCAATACATGACCAATTTGGTCTAGGTAGGTAAGTCTTGGTCTCCCCCTGTACCTATATCCTTCCACTTTCGCATTGTATATCTTCTTAGGCAGTCGCTCGTCCGGCATTCTTTCCACATGTCCGAACCATCGGAGCATTCCCTTTCGCATCTTTACACCAATACTCTCTTTCATACCTACTCGCTCTCTTACGTCATTGTTACGAATGCGGTCAGTCAGCCTCACTCCACAGATTCTCCGCAGAGATCGCATTTCGACCGCATTGATTTTACTCTCATGCTCCTTTTTACATACCCAACTCTCGCTTCCATATAATAACGTTGGGACAAGCACTGCGTTGTGTACACGTGCCTTCTGGCTGAGGTGGTGTCTACCGAGAAGTTGTCCCAATGCTCCGTTCACTCTATTTCCCGCATTCACTCTTCTCTCTACATCAGTGGTGTACCTTCCATCCCGACTGAATCCACATCCAAGATATACAAATTCATCCACTTGTTCTAGCACACCATTTCCTATTGCTACTCTAACATCTGTTCTGGCTTCTTCCCTTTCAAAAACCATTACTTTGGTTTTGCTCACATTCACACGTAAGCCCCTTTTCTTACAATCTTCTGCCATTACGTCGACTAGGGTTTGCAGGTCAGTCGCAGACTGCGCTAATAGGACCGCATCGTTTGCATATAGCAGCGAGTTAACCACTGAGTCGCCCATCTGAACTCCCACATTAATTTTATTCAACCTTTGTAGAAATTTATCCAGATATATGATAAACAGTCTGGCTGATAGAACGCAGCCCTGTTTAACGCCGATATTGACATCAAACCAGGGTGACATTCCATCATCCAGCCGCACACTAGCTCTGCAGTCCTTATAGTTGAACTGCACCGCTTGTAGCAGTCTACCGTTAATACCATACTCCGGCAAAATGTCCCAAAGTTCCTTTCGTACAACAGTGTCAAATGCTTTCTCCAAATCCACAAAACACAAAACCCTCTGGCCTACAGCCAGATGCTTCTCCACAATGTTGCGCAGAGAAAACACTTGATCCATGCATCCTCGTCCACACCTGAAACCTCCTTGTGCCTCATACAAAAATTCATCGGACACCATCCTCATTCTCCTTTCAATAATCTTACCATACACTTTGGCTGCCAAACTGGTCAAGCTTATGGCTCTGTAGTTTGCACAGTCATAATGTGAACCCTTGTTTTTAAACAAGGGCACGATGACTGCGCTTCTCCAGTCCTTGGGAACCATTCCTGAGCTCCAACATAAATTGAGAAGCATCAGGAAGGATTCCCAGACACATGAGCCTCCAAGCTTGATCATCTCAGCAGACACCATATCAATACCCGCTGCCTTACCATTTTTCAAACTTCTAATCGCCCATTCAACTTCATCCATACTAATGTCATCAGAGGATGCCGGTACCGAATGCTGATTTGTTAGTCCACATGTGGCACCAGCATCACCCTGAACATCCGCATACATATCTCCAAAATATTCACTCCATCGGCTTAACACATCTTGTGTTTGCGTAAGAATGTCTCCACCTTTAGACCTCATTTTATTTATTCTGAAAGCTTACCAACCACTCCGAGATTTCTTCACCTCCCTCCAGAAAAGTTTGGTGTTGCTCTCGAAGTTTTTGGTCAGCCTTTCTTCTGCAATCATATTTGCTCTATCACGCTTCTCTTTCACTAAGGCTTTGGTGTCATTCTTACGTTGCCGGTATATTTCTTTCTTCTGTTCTTTCATACTTGCACTCAGGTTCAAAGAAGATACATAGTCCAGCCACGCTTTATTCTTTTGATCTATGGAAGCTACTACTTCCGTATCCCACCATGCATCACCTTTCACTTTCTTATGCTTCTTTGAGCATCCACATACTTCTTTCGCTGTATCTACCATACTATCTTTCAATACTCTCCAGCATTCTTCTATGTCAGATCCCGGCTGACTTGCCATTGTCAGCCGTTCACGGACACCCTCTACATACTTTGCTCTTACACTCTCTTCTTGCAACTTTTCAATCTTTAGTTTTATTCGGACCTATAGAAGTCTGTCAAGCGAGCGGACAGCAACACCCTCACTCCCATGCTGGCCCGATCGCTCTGCGGTACACCAGACCACAGAGCTAACCCGCCACCAGGAATATCACAGGCGTCGCTACCCTTTCGCTTGGTCTCTGTTACACAGAGCACATCAAGCTGTCTGTCCGACATGACGGTTACCAGCTCGTGTAACTTACCTTCCACACCACCTCTTACATTCCAAGTGCCTACTCGATACTCTGCTCCCCTCGACTCGCCAAACTGGGCAAGGCGTGATGGGTGGCAGCCCTCATCGCCGCATCTGCCGTTGTTCGTACCGACGGGGGCGGGTCGGTACGCGTCGCCTCTGGGGCACGCCCTAACCCGCACTGCGGTACGCATTCGAGCCGGATTGCAGCCTGTGGATTACAGGCTGGCAGGGATCGCGATGAGCACGCTCCGGACTATGATCACCCAAAGTTGTAGGACTCATTCGCATATATGACCTATGTACCTTGCCTCTGACTAAAAAACTGTTAGTTTTATAACAACTTTCTCCGTAACACCCAACCAGATACGGCAAAATAGAAATGGTAATGCAAATCTGACAACTGCGTTACTAGTAGGTATATGACTCGGGGCAGGACCAGCTGTCGTCTTTGCCCTAAAATATTAAGGTTTCTTAAAATAAATAAAAAGAACTTATAACTTGAAAACTCGTTCCAATAAAAACGAGTCGCAAAAAATATTTAATAGAATTTATCGCTGACGCCGCCGACGTGGAATGAACTCAATTACAGGATTGAAATGCACTTGGAATATTCTGGTTGCACAATACTTCAGCAATGCCAGGCTCAAAGGACAAGTTATATTCTCGTAGTCCACCTAATAAAATAATTACTGCTTAGCGCTTAAATCTTAAAAGTAGTAAATAATATTATAATATATAAATAATGATTTTAAAAAAGCATTGGGGAGCTTGACATCTTATAAACTATTGATAACTATTATAAACTATTGACGTCTTAGAACTATTTGTAATACTTAGTTCATTGATTAAAAAAAAACACCCATGAAATCATTATTTATTATAATATTATTTACTACATTTTATTTCACCTAGCTATTAAAGGGTGCTATTGCACGCCTCATAAGCGCAGCGTTGAGGTGGGTATTACTCTGGTATCACTCAAAACAACTGATTTTTAAAACTTTTATTGTCTCTATTTATCATATATTGCACTTGTAAAATAATATATACACACACATATCAAGTAAAAACACTATTTTAATCACTCATGATATTTTTGATGCCATTTTTGTTATTTAAACTAGTTGAAAAACTGTTTAAAAAAGTTCTGTCTTGGACTTCCGTGTGTTGGTATGTTCGGATAATGTATATTAACACGATAACGACCGAAATACTTTACTAATCAAGTCGTTTTTTTTTTTCTTTTACGCTTCAGTATAATTACGAATAGAGCCCTATCATTTTTCATGGTCTGATTCGATGTGGTTTAATTGTTATTAAATAAACAAAAAAATACGGAATATTTACGCTCGACTCGAAACTAAAACCAGCGCTATACCTTATTTCATGAGAACTACTTCTATAGACCAATATAGAAGTACTTCTTAAAATTAGCGCTAGATGGCGTATAAGACATGAAACCCACATTAGTACTTTTTGAAATTAGCGCTATCTATGTGATTTATTGAAAACTATTTAGTAAGACCAATTTTAAGGCCAACATTATTAGTTACTTATCAAATAATCAATTTTATTGTGAAAAATTAAGATTATGACGCGTGCACTTTTGGATTTTCTAAATTATTTGTTTTTTAATCTATTTTTTATCGTTTTACGACTAGGTACGCCTGCTACGACTAGCTAGCCGTTGCCATTGTCTTGACATTCTGTCGTCACAGCAAAAAGAAGTTGTCCACGACAGTTAATCTACCATTTTGACATATTTTTAGCACTTGACATGCTCAGCTACTTTTAAAGTACAGTGTACAGATTAGAGCACTTCCCCGGAAAGGAAGGGACGCAGGTTCGATTCCCGCTCGTACTAAAGTTCTCTTTTTCCTCATTCACAAATAATAGTTAATCTACCGTTACTTCTTAACTTGGTACAAAGCCAGTTACGCTTGCGCGGCTTGCGATTTATATACCTACTACTAAAAACCTACTCTGTACCTTCCATATATTCCCGTAAATTGGCCGGCTCGATTGGAGAATTACCACCCTCATAAAATAGGTCAGCGTGAAACGTTAGGTACCCCTACCGTAGTTTCATATGGTGAGTGAGAGCGCCAGAGGCCAAAACCTCTCCCTATCCTCTCCTTATTATCTTTCCTGCTTCCTTCCATTATCTTTCCTGTTCTCTCACTAATACCCTAACTATCCACCTCCTATCGTAGTACTCGTAAATGCCTCTCTGCGTAGGATGCCAAAAAAATTTTTTATTGCATAGAGACTAACCATCGCTTACCCCACCATGCTTAGCTCCACTTGCCCTCAACAACCACACACACACACACACACAAAGCCACACACACATTTGTATTCTCAGTTTCAAGGTTTTATAAGTCCAATGCATCCATCCATCAGCCTTTCGACGTCCACTGCTGGACATAGGCCTCCCCAAATTGGGGGTATAGTGCCGTAATCGCCACGCTTGGCAGGCGGGTTGGCGATCGCAGTGGATGTTGTTAATACTCGAGGCAGTTCTGCTGCCCCTTCCCCCCGGTATTCCCTCAGTCGGCTCTTACGACTCCCATGGGTGGAGAGGGGTGGAACAATTCTAAAGCCGGTCCCACACGGCCTCTCGAAGTCCAATGCACCATTCCTTAAATTTAAAAAATACAGAAGTCTGTGACCTTTGCCAACCCATTCCAGTTCAGTTAAGTCTCCACTCTAATCTAGCGGCTTCGTCCAAGGTTTTAACCCATATATTAACAGTGCACTATAAATCTAACAATAGCGTACAATATTTTCGGAATATATACTACCCGATTACAAGATTAAGCCGGAAACTTTTTATAGGGACGTCTCACCGCCGCATCAGAGGACTCCAAAAATTGAACATGTATTTAGCTGCGAAATATTATGCGACCAGATGATGCCCACTTTATAGCACGCCATACTTAGAGCATCTGCCAGAATCTGAATATTTTACACGAGAACCCTTTATGCAATTCAGCAGCAGTCTATGCAAATCACAGACATCTGGAGCATTGAAACTAAAGCACATTTGCAACCAAAAACTCGAGATTTCAAACTATTGATAATGTTATGTTTAAGTATAGAAATACTGATTGAGTCGTATCAAAATGTGGCCCAAATAACAACGATATTATGAGGTCGGATCTGAAAATATTTACTTCTTTATGAATGCCTTTAAATAAGCATAAGTTTCCTAATTTCCTATTAATAAATACGCTTTAATAGTATCTAGTAATAAATACGCTTTTCACATCATTTGTTTCCCTGCTTCTTCGCAACAGATTTCAAAATGGGTTTCAATGTAGTTTATTTTTCAAGGGTGCTTTATATGTATAATACGTCTTAATGAGTAGATAATTTTAATGTTTTATTCCAGTCGAGAGAAAAATCAATTTGCCTCATAGGTTGGATATAGAAATATTTATAATTAATACTGTAATAGAATTGTAGTTCTTCAATACCCTAAAGCCGTTTCATTAGTATATTGCACTCGTGCAAAGCGAGGGCCATTCGCTGATATTAGATAATATACAAGTTGTGTAGCATCATCTGTATAAAAAATATTAAGAAAATAACTTTGAAATAAATAAAAATGAAATCACCAAACGATATTCGTCTTTTATTGACAACAGCGATTCTAACGGCGGGGAGGCGGCCCCACGTTGTGGGTGAACTGTCCACTAAATAATCTGTAGGCGCAATACTCCATCAAGGCGAGAGCTAGAGGATAAATTATCTTCTTATTCACCTGAGTGGTCACAAAGTATGCCAGGAGCGAAGCGCCAGCCGTATACCATCCCCATTCGTTGTTATTTTTGTGGGAGTAATAGCAAAGAGAGACCACGTTACACGCGACTAGTAAATGTGCTAGCTGAGGATTATCGTTGCCAGACAGCGCCAGTGCAAAAGGTACTACACCCGAGAGTAGGTGCACTGTACAGAGGGTTTGGTCCCCGCTGTACAGGTCAGCCATCAAACATGGTAGAGCAAGATACTTAGATGCCTTCAGGCTTAAAGCGTAGGCCGAGGAAAAATCGTTGTTGAACGTCCCACCTGTAAAAATAAAATAACTGCTAAAATAAACAAATGCGCCATTGATAAAATAGTTGGATGTCGAGCATTTGTACAGTTTGATGAATGAGATATGCCTAAAAAATGTTGAGATTTTTTTTTAAAGAACTCCCTGCACTTTCCTGAATAATCTTTGTATCGCGGGGGAATTTTACAAACATACAATTTCATGCACACAAAGTACACCCAGACTCTAGAACAACCATTTGTGGATCACACAAGGAGTTGTCCTGTGTGGGAATCGAACCCACAACACTCGGGCGGGAGGCCGACATCTTAAACTATTCCGCCATCTGTGCAGATTGAAATATAATTGAAAAATAATATGACAACCCAACTAAAAATAGATTGGGTAGACAACAATGCAGATGGCGAGTGGATAGATATCTACTGATATTACTCGATAGAATTGAACTAACTAACTAACTTATCATCACGCCATTTCCCTTGCGGGGTAGGCAGAGAGAACAGAGTGCCAAGAGGCTCTATTCTTGCATACATCTCTTGCTTCCTCAACATTCATAACTCTCTTCATACACGCTCGCCGGTTTCGGAGATTCCTGACTCCACCTTCCTTCAATAAATTACCAATTTGGTCTAGGTAGGTAAGTCTCGGTCTCCCGCATTCGCATTGTATATCTTCTTAGCCAGTCGCTCGTCCGGCATTCTTTCCACATGTCCGAACCATCGGAGCATTCCCTTTCGCATCTTTACACCAATACTCTCTTTCATACCTACACGCTCTCTTACATCATTGTTACGAATGCGGTCAGTCAGCCTCACTCCACAGATTCTCCGCAGAGATCGCATTTCGACCGCATTGATTTTACTCTCATGCTCCTTTTTACATACCCAACTCTCGCTTCCATATAATAACGTTGGGACAAGCACTGCGTTGTGTATTGCGACACGTGCCTTCTGGCTGAGGTGGTGACTGCCGAGAAGTTGTCGCAATGCTCCGTTCACTCTATTTCCCGCATTCACTCTTCTTTCTACATCAGTGGTGTACCTTCCATCCCGACTGAATCCACATCCAAGTTATACAAATTCATCCACTTGTTCTAGCACACCATTTCCTATTGCTACTCTAACATCTGTTATAGCTTCTTCTCTTTCAAAAACCATTACTTTGGTTTTGCTCACATTCACAAACATTCATCACTGGATAGAATTGCTGCAATTGAAATACAAAACATTTGTACAATCTTGCACTTCAATACCCAGACAGCAAAATCTAAAATCAGTTGCTCAATAGTGCTACAGAGGCTTTTTGTTGATTCTTAAATTCGCATCTCCAACTTTAACATCTTATCAAGAGATTTGGTAAATATTCATACTTACTCTGGTAGTGCAAGAATCCCAGGACTCCGTGTATAAAGAAATTAGCGTGCATTCCCGGGTGGGTAAAGCTTTTCTTTGAAAAGTTACTGAGTCCATTTCCAGCCACGCAGCACAGCACAATGTGGGCGAGAGACGTGTGTAGTTCATCTTCTTGTCCCATAGCATGCCAACATATACTTAATTAAAAAAAAAAATCCAAAATTGTAAATTATAATACCGAAATAAAGACATTCCACAGCAAATGACGTTGCCTTTTGAAGAGAAAGAAATTCAGTGTCAAAATTAAAGAGGATTTACGTAATTAACTGTCAAAACGTCCATAGGGGGTTTTTGGGGGTTGTACAAAATAAACATAGGTCACTGCGCAAACGTTAATGACAAAAAGTATATGATGATAATTTTTGAGTAGAAATATATGAAACCACCAAACGATATTTGTCTTTTATTGGATCAGAATCAGACAACAGCGGTTGAACCGTGCATTGAATAATCTATAGGCGCAATACTTAGGTACTCAATAACGGGGAGAGCTTTGAAGTAAGTGGGCATTAGGTAGGTTTGAGTTAAGAGTAAATTATAATCAATTTATAGAAACTTTTTGCCCCTGGCATCATAGATGAAAAAAGAATCGGGACTTTCATCATATCGTGGCAAATGTAATAGGTACTTATAGGAATATTTTTAAAATATTATCAATAAATTGTATATAGATGTTGTTATTTCATGAGATAAGTTTGCGTTTGAAGATAACTGTGACACTGTATTCTAAACTACGACTGGGTGCGACTTACGTTTACACATCCAGCCACCGTGAGCCATCGTGAAAATTGATTATAACATTTTTTTTCTTGGGCATATAGTTTTTCTTTCATCAAAAATTGGTAAGTACCCTCTAGTAGCCCTAAAACTTTTTTATATTTTTTGGGGTGGGAAGAAAATATACCTGACCGCACATCCAGTGCCGTAACTAGGGCGGTGCCCAGGCACAGGGCGCAGACTCTGGAGTGGTGCAAAAATGACCAGACCAGGACCACAAACAATACCTATTATTTATAGGGTAATACGGGTGTAGTCGCGACCTACAATCATCAGACAAAGACAAGCAAATTAAGTAAATAACTTTAATAATAAAAAAAAATACGAGATCTTAAATGTTGACATTACGAGTTATTACTGGCGTTCCTACCGAGCAATGCGGTGCGGCTGATGCAGATAGGCATCAGCGGGTGTGCATATTGTAGGTGTGCACCGTACACAGTACGCACTGTGTTTAAGTGTGGCATATTGAATTAAGTAAGGGTTTTTAACAAGGCAAATTCAGAGTACTCGCTAGAATGAGGATAATGCTTTCGAAAAGGCAAAAAAAGTTTGTGAACTATTGGTTTTATTACCAACGGTGGCAGACGAGCAAACGGTCCACCTAAAAGTAAATGGTAACCACTGCTTATGGAGTTTGGCAACGCTAGGGGCATAGCCAAGTTACCGCATACCGTGAGTAAACTGCTCTTCAAGACTCGTTTAAAGAGGGACAAGTCGTAACGCTAGGGAAACACCGCAGCAGTAAGTTAATTCTAGGTTTTACACATGCTTGATAGAAAGGAACGCTGAAAACGAACCATCTTGGTCGAATCGTCTCCAGGATCACCATATCAATGGATGAACCCTACTACAGCGTCTCGTGGTTCGGTGGTAAAACGACCAAGACTCCCATTTTAAAGAGTCGGTAGAGCACACAGAGAGACCTAAAGTCTCTCCGTCGCCCCAACGACTCCAGTCCATCCATGTCATAGGCATCATCGTCAATTCGAACAGCACGCCTTTGCAGGGAGTGAAGTGGGTAGAGTTTTTATTTTTATGTGCCTGCCCAGGGATGTAAGCAGTACTCTACGTGAGGGTGGACTTGTGCTCTATACAGCACAAATCACTACCTCGGTGTGAAGTATTGGTTGGCTCTGTTCAGGATGCCCAATTTTTTGCTCGCCAATTTAGCTTTGTCCTCCAAATGACTCCGGAACTGGACTTTGCTGGATAAGTCGATGCCGAGGGTCCCAACGCTCTCGGATACCGTGCGAGTTACCCTTAGAAATCGTGGCTACTGAAATGCGTCCTTCTTTGCAGTGAACGCGCAAACCTGTGTATTAGTAGGGTTGAATTGTTCTTTTCTCCCCATTTCAAGGCCAGCCCCAGGGACTGCTTGACTTCAGACACAAGTTGGGTCCGTCTCTCCTCCAGCATGTTCCGAGGAACTTTCTGATGACTGGTATATCGCCCTTCGCGATTTTTTTAAAGACAATGCCATGCCCTAGTTAATAATCCTTGTACCACTACGATTTCTAAGCTAATCCGCCATCTGTGCAGTCTAGTCATTGATAAGCGGGATGAACAGTGTTGGGGAGAGCACCGAGCCTTGTAGTACTCCAGCATTAACCTCCATGGTATCGAAGCAGCTTCCGTCTACCACCAATTTGATGCTCCGACCACGAAGGAAGCCAGCGATCCATCTGCATATCCTCTCGGGGATTCCATATGATGACAACTTCAATAGAAGGGCCCTATGCCAGATCCTGTCAAACGCCTTCACGATGTCTAGGCTGAATGCCAATGCCTCACCCCAAGGCCTCTGCCCAACGATGAGTGACACAAAAAGGTCACCAGCAGGCCAACCTTGACGAAAGCTGACTTGGCGATCACTGATCAGCTGGTGATCCTCAAAGTATTTCAGAAGCCAGCAGTTAATAACTTTTTCCAGTTTCTTGGATCGCCTACCTTCTTCAGTTTTTGATGATAAGATATTTTTATCCTTTCAGATCTTTGGTGATTCGAATGGAAAGCTTTTTAACTTCTTATTAAAATCAAGCATATATCATCAAAATTTGGTCAAATTTAATATACAAAAAAAAATAGTATACGCTGTAGGCTGTTTATCTTAAATTCCAGTGCTTTAAAACAGCCTAAAATTTCTTGAACATAAAAAAAAATGAATCAAGCTGCCATTTTGCTTCTGTGCGTTTGGTTTTATTAGCTTTTGTACTTGTTATTATCGATTAGAATCATATTTTCCGTCTGAAAAAGAGTTTCAGTGTATAAAATTAAAGAATAAGTAACGCAGAACAAATTGAAATGGCAGCGAGCGACTCTGGAACCGATGAGTCACTGTATCCTATTGCGGTGCTCATAGACGAATTGAAAAATGAAGATGTTCAACTACGTTTGAATTCTATCAAGAAGTTATCTACCATCGCCTTAGCTCTTGGCGTGGAAAGAACTCGGTCTGAACTAATCCCGTTTCTCACAGAGACTATTTATGACGAAGATGAGGTTTTGCTTGCATTAGCAGAACAACTAGGTGGGTTATCGGTATTTATAAAACTACTACAAAGCTGTAACAGAGCTGTGTCTGTACATATAGGATTTTTTCAGAATATCTGTGTTCTCGCATGAAAGATAGCTCTTATACGGATTTTGATGATTTTTTTTATTGGATTGCTCTTGATTAGACAACAACGGATATGGTTTAACTCGCAATTATAAGGGGGAACCAGTTATAACCAAAAACTAGTTTTTGCCTAAAGCAGAACTATGGTTTGCCCGTAGTTCTAATAGTAATGAATCTAATTCAGTGACCTGTGTTTGAATTATTTACTGTTGTTCTATCAACTATTCCACTGGTATTAGAATATCAGACAATATAACTAACAATAATAAAATTCTCAACCTTTTCATTAGAAAACACACTGAGAACTTTTTATTATTGTGTAGTGAGTTATTTGAAGAGAATTTTCTTACAACATTTTTAAAATAACATAAAATTATAATAATGGCGATGATTTGTCACAGTATTTTATTAATTCATAAACAAATATTTTTTTCATCTCATTATTGTCCTACTATTGGGGCGTAACTCTCATCTCCCTCCTCTCTAAATTGGTAGAGGATCAGCCTATAGCCAAACATGCTAGCTCAGAGCATGTTGGAAAACTTCACAGGCCATGGAGAATGACATGTGGGTTTCACTATATCTTCCTTCAACGAGCAGTAATAATTTATAAATAAATATATATCTAATATGAAAAGTCAAGGATGTGTGAGGTGCAAATACCTTGGACTGGGGATCAGCTCAATACCACTGTCTTTGAAAACCTTGGTTTCACCACTAGCATATCAGTGCTTTCAAAAACGACATTATAATGATTGGTAATAGTATATATGTTGCTGAGGTCATAAAATCATTTAAGTTGTAATTTCTTACAACCATACAAGGAATGTGTGATTTGGATGAGAAACCTTTGAGAGCTTAGCAAGATATAGGGCATTATAAACACAGACGCAAATTGAATAGGATGAAATCTGTAAGCCGTCAATAAGAAAGAATGGAACTTTATATAATCAATCTAAGAACTATCTCTAAATATCTTTTTATTGAGGCAAATATTCTGTGTTGACAGTGCTACATACTTGTAAACATTTCAATTTATGGTTGTTAAAGATATTTTATGGTCTTAGTTAGATATACATGCAGCGTTTGGCAAAAGGTTCTCTGACCGCACAGATGGTGGAGTGGTTTAGATACTGACTTCCGCTGGAGTATTGTGGGTTTGATTCCCACACAGGACAACTCTTTGTGTGTATGTATTTTGTCTGGATGTATTTTGTGTCTGTGAAATTGTATGTTTGTAAAGTCCCCTGCAATACAAAGATTATAACTAAGAGCAGCTTTTTTAAAAAAAAATGCTATTATTACTACCATGTGGCCGTGTGGGGCCGGCTTTAGAATTGTCCCAACCCTCTCTACCCACGGAGTCGTAAGAGCCGACTGAGGGAGTGGACAGCAGCACTCCCTCGAGTATTAACAACATCCACTGCGATCGCCAACCCGCCTGCCAAGAGTGGCGATTCGGCATTATCCCCCATCACTTGAGCGCTCGTTGTGGCGTTATCTATATGCAAAAACAATATTACAGTAAAAGTTATGTCCAGGAAACTTTATTAACCTGGTGGGAGGGGGAGAATTCGCCCATTGCCTGCTGCCGCCCCTTGAATCTTTGGCCACTGTTGAAGAAACTGTAGTGCGTGACAAAGCTGTTGCATCACTGAGAGCTGTGGCCACTCACCATACCCCTCAGGCTCTTGAACAGCATTTTGTGCCACTAGTGCAGAGACTCGCCGGTGGTGACTGGTTTACTTCCCGCGCTTCAGCCTGTGGCTTGTTTAGGTAAGTCTATTGCTTTGAAACAAACTGTTTCAGAATGAACTCTGCAAAGCTGAAACTTTATTGCACACAGTAACTGCTATGGCCTTGATATTCTTTAGTCTTGTATTTTTTAGTTCCCTATAAGTAATATGTTTCTAAGAGGCTGTTTAAAAAATTAGTTATATAGGAGATATCTGCGATAGGGATGGGTGGTCTAAGGAGATGTAATGTTTGCAGTTCAAGATGCATTTTTTTAATGACAGATTAAGGGAGCGGGAGGGTGTCTAGTTTTTTTTTTACATAATATTTACCAGGTTAAATAACCATCTATTAAACTACCATTACTGTGTAAGAAGTGCCATTACTTGCAGTACTGAGAGAAGGAAAACTTAAAATAACATTCAGAAAGTATGATGCAATCAGCTCAGCAGTTATCTCTACTTGCGGAGGACAAGAATATTTCCAACCTGTTAAAATATAATACTTTCTGATATTTCCTATGATTAGTATCGAAACGTCGGGATAGTAGAAAATGAAGTAAACGCGATAGATTCCGTAAACGTTGTTTTATTTCAAAATCTATAAAAATATATTAAATCATTTTTTTTCAGCGTGTGTTATCCTCGTGTCTCTGCCCCAGTGAAGGCGGAACTTCGCCAACACTTCCGCTCTCTTTGCCAAGATGATACCCCGATGGTCCGTCGTGCGGCTGCCTACAAGCTCGGTGAATTTGCGAGGGTAGTTGAAGTGGAATATGTGAAAAGTGATCTGATACCAATGTTTGTTACTTTGGCCAAGGTGAGTCCATGAAATCAACCAAGAATACTGGTAGTTATTTTATTGTTTTTATATATTTGGTATGCTTGGCTATATAAATGAACACTAGGCATTGAAAAGGTATGTGTTATGGAATTTGTAGGCCCGATTGAATGTCACGATACGATAGCTTAGTTGGCAGAGCGTCTGTACAGTTAAATTCAGAAGGCGCGTTGGCAAACCCCGCTATATACATTAAACGCAAAGTGGAAAATGTGAAATCGAAAATAACAGTCACGAGCAGGATTTGAACCTGCATCTCCTGGATGCCAATTCAGCCATCGTTACAACTGCTCTCGACTGCTAATTTCGATAACACATTCATACTTAACGTCCTGGCTGTCACTTGCCATCTGTCGGAAGTATTTACATACATTATACCGACCAGGTAAACTTAATTTTTTTTACAATTAAGGTTTTTACCTAATAATGACGCAGCCCTATTAATATTTAGAATTTTTTTTATATTCATTTTTAGCATTTGACGTATATGGCTAAGCATGTCAAATGCTAAAAATAAATATAAAAATTTCTAAACCCCACTGTGCTCAATGCTTGTTATAGCAAAAAGTCAGCCTTTTCCAAAATGTAATAAACTATTATATAGAACAAGACAACTCTGTTACAAAACAGAGCTGTGTCTGACATTTAAGATATTGGAGAAAAAGTGGCTATATTAGGCTATATACGCGTGCCTGAACACGACACATCTTTCTTTAGTTCGCGCATCACGCAAAAACTACTGAACGGATTTTGATGCAACTTTTTTTATTTGATAGCTCTTGATTAGACTTAAAATCTGGTATATATTTTATCCCGCTACTATATCGGGAACCTCAGATATAACTTAAAAACTAACTTTTATATATTCCAAAAAGATAGTTTGTTGCAGACTGCATGGGGTTAAGTTCACGAGTTAGGAGCATGTAAAATCATATTCAGGCTTCTGATTAAGTTGAAATGTTATTTGGTAGGATGAGCAAGATTCAGTCCGCCTGCTGGCAGCCGAGGCATGCGCGGCCGTGGCGGCCCTGCTGCCCCCTGAGGACATGGAGCAGCTCGTCATGCCGACCGTGCGGGCCCGCGCCGGCGACACTTCGTGGCGCGTGCGCTATATGGTAGCTGACAAGTGCGTGTCACAGAATTTTGGGAAATGAACTAACCCAGTTTGTTTTCTAACTGACGATAACAACATCAAAGCCCGATGGTTTTGTTGAGCCCCTCTGCGAAGGGTTTATTTTGTTTAAGCGCGAAGAAATGTACCTAACCGCACACCCCGTCGTTCAGGACAACAAACAGGGTAATGTGGGGCCCTTACCCACTTGTGCCATCTCTCCGGCTGTACTGGCGGACCATTGGAACTATTGTGACTTTACTGCAGTGGTCCACCGTGGCAATGTTAACTCTAGGTTCTCAAACTATTACGGTAACAGAAAAACTATCACGATAACAGATTAACTATTTTTGATGGAGGCTTATAATAATAAAATCTGCAATAAGCATTTATTTCCTGAAAAAAAAAACTAGACGTTGCGGGACGTCTACCAGATATGAAAACATCGAAATGAATGAATTTTGTACAAATAAATATCACTTGACTAAGTACTCTTCAAGACGAATCAAGTCACGAGTATAAACTCGATGGGGTTGCGTCGTTTCATTACAGAGTTACTGTTGGCACCTTCCAGCTCCATCATTAGACCCTGGATACCATCTAAAAACAAAGTACTCGTCAAGACGAATCAAACGATTCCAAACTCGATGGGGTTGTATCGTTTCATTATAGAGTTACTGTGGCTGCCTTCCAGCTCCAAGACCCTGGATATCATCTAGGACTGGAGTCCTAGTCAAGACATTTCAAACGAGTCCTAACTCGATGGAGTTGCGCTATTTAATTACAGAGTTTCGCATGGCCACCTTCCAGCTCCATCATCAGACCTTGGATACCATCTAAAAACAAAGTACTCATCAAGACGAATCAAACGAGTCCAAAATCGATGGCGTTGCGTTGTTTCATTACAGTTACTGTGGCCACCTTCCAGCTTCATTATCAGGCCCTGGATACCATCTAGAGACAAAGTACTCGTCAAGACGAATCATACGACCCCAAACTTCGTTTAATTATAGAGTTCCTATGTCCACCTTCCAGCTCTATCATCATATTAGCTCCATGTCATCATAATATTGCATTGTCACGTGATATACATATGCGTGTCAAATTTCAGCTCAATCGGAAACCGGAAAGTGTGTCAAATTTAACTTGCAAGATTTGAACGGGACAAGTAAAATAAAAGCGTCGCCATGCTAACAGCCTATTTTACCCTCCCTCCGCATTAGATGTTTCACATCAAAAACTGTGTTGGCCGCCCATGACTCTTTTTTATTCGTAATATTACTTAACTTTCCCGCGGGTGTCGTACAAGTTGCATTGCGTTACTGGGAGTAAGGTTGGGTACCAAGTGGAAGTACTCACTTATGCGACTTTACACCCATATGTGAAGTGAAATGGTGACCAGCAGCTTGGTAGTATTCTTAGTAATGAGGTGGCTGTAACTTATCTACCACCACATGGAATGCTTTTTTTGTTCAACAAACTAATTATTTTACAATGTTTTGTATCAGATTTGTCGAGCTTCAACAAGCGGTAGGCCCTGAGCTAGCTCGCTCTGACTTGGCACAGATCTTCCAAGCTTTACTCAAGGATCCCGAGGCAGAAGTCCGTGCCGCCGCGGCTGGAAAGGTAACATGTCATAGTTTATACTTTTAGTTAGCAAACACTACAATTTATAATTTTATCTCGATTGTTTTTTTTTGCAAGCTAGATACCTAAACAGTTTCGATGGGTTGGCATCGAGTTTATTTGAAGCTTTAAATCTTGTTTCGTCTTCATAATTTCCCAATTTGTCGCTTACGTCACCCATAGAATCAAATGAAAAGGTGATCCAAAGTAATTGGTATAATGTCTGAAACTGTCTATATAAATACACTCAAAAGTCTCTAAAGAAAATGAAATAAAAGTAAAATCCCAACATACCAAGTATTTCTTGAATAAAACTGTTATGTATTAATAAAATATTATTTATACATAACAAAAACTAAAATATTATTTATTCATACTTATTCAAAAATGCGTATCTGAACCAATGATTTTCATGAAAATTAACATTACAGGTAAAGGACTTCTGCATGAACTTAGACAAGGCTCACCAAGAACACATCATCATGACGATGATCTTGCCTCAAATCAAGGATTTAGTCTGTGATGCAAATCAACACGTGAAATCAGCTCTGGCATCTGTAATAATGGGCCTTAGCCCAATCGTCGGCCGCCAGAACACTATTGAACATCTCCTGCCATTATTCCTCACACAACTTAAAGACGAATGCCCCGAAGTGAGGCTGAATATAATCTCAAACTTAGAATGTGTTAACGAAGTCATAGGGATACAACAACTTGTGCAATCCTTACTTCCAGCTATTGTGGAGTTAGCTGAAGATACCAAGTGGCGAGTACGTCTTGCTATCATTGAGCACATGCCACTCCTAGCCGGACAGTTAGGACAAGAGTTCTTTGATGAAAAGCTGACCGGTCTATGCATGTCCTGGCTGATAGACCATGTCTATGCCATCCGTGAAGCGGCCACACTCAATCTAAAGAAGTTGGTCGAACAATATGGATCGCAATGGGCTGAGACCAATGTTATCCCAAAAGTATTAGCTATGTCTCGTGAACAGAATTATCTCCACCGAATGACGTACCTTTTCTGCATTAATGTGCTCTCTGAAGTCTGCGGCAAAGATATCACTACTAGGGTACTCCTCCCCACCGTCTTGACTATGGCAGATGATAATGTTGCCAATGTACGATTCAATGTTGCCAAAACTCTACAGAAGATGGCGCCGTTCTTAGACCCTGCGGTTATTCAGCCACAAGTAAAACCTATTTTGGAGAAACTCAATGTAGATCCAGATGTTGACGTTAAGTACTTTGCTTCGGAAGCCATCGCCGGGATTGCTGGTTAATTTAGCTTTAAGTTTATAAATTGAATTATCTGTAGTAAATTTTAGTAATCACTTCCTCAAATAACTCGAAGTAAGATATATGCATTTTTCAATATTTTAAAATAAATTATAAAGAATATGCCCTTTTGATCAAACATAGACGCGAATTAGGGATATTCTAGTGTACTTATATTTACTGGTAACATTATTTATATCAAAGATATTGTATGTGACGAAAATGTCTTCATTCCAGTAAATTACCGACATGATCACACAGAGCATGTACATAGCATTGTTAAACGACAAATATACCTACGTGAGAAAAAACAAAAATATAATTGTTTTATTTAATTAAAATAACCCATACATAACACGACAGTATTATGATGAATATTAAATAGAAAATATGAATGAGGAATGAACATTTTTTAAACACAAAGCAAAAGCTTTTTAGTTCCTGGGTGTTTTTGAAATAAGTATATACATTATAGGGTTTGGATAGGGAGTAAATTCATGTAAGTCGTCATTGACATGGTTACGTGACGTATTAAAGGTAACACTATATCTGTTCCTATTAGTATAAGTTATTGCGCTGGGCCAGCTGTGAATGAAGAAATGAATAATTTTAAATATTTTTTTTTATTGAATGAACGGATAATTTTGATTTAAGAGTTTTAATTTAAGATCAAACTACTAATTTGGATATCCAAAAATAAAAAATGTTTATAGTTTTAAGTTTTCACTTCTATCGGCAGTCCTCGTGAGTGCTTTGAATTTTTTGATTTAAAAGTAATTTATTTTGTACTTAGTCGTGTTTTTTTATAAAATAGAGTAGGTGGTACATGATGGGGAGGCCTTTGGGTGCATTTCGTATGAGAAAACGTCAAGCACAGCCTAAAAGCTAAAAGCGCAATAGAGAAAGAAATAGAGCACAGCGTCTTGGAGGGTCTTCCGAAGAACGTGAAGGCTTTATACAAAATATGTGTAGGCCAACTAAAACGCACTGCTCCAATGGGACAGCGAGGTTTCGGAGTAAACGAAAAAATATCATCAATGTATACAATTTTTTGGATATTTGTTGATTTTTTAAAAACCTCTCGGCTGATTTCGATAGAATTTAAATGGGACCTCGGTATTCCCTCAGTCGGCTCCCATGGGTGGAGAGGGGTGGTACAATTCTAAAGCCGGCCCCACACGGCAACGAAAAAGTTATGATCATTTTATTTCTACAAAAGAATTTTGATGTTTTCACATCTTGTAGATGTCCCGCGACGTCTATTTTTTTTTTGTTAAGACGGAAAAAAATGTTCCTTACCGCACACCCCGTCGTTCGGGGCAATGAACAGGCTAGTGTGGGGGCCTTCACCCACTAAAGAAACCCGCAGTGTGCCGGCTCCGCCTTTATTGGCGGGCCACTGAAAACTTATGTTATATTCCTTCGGTGGTTGTATTACACACCCACGGTTCGCCAGCTATATTTAAGTCCCACGTAATAGTGGGCGAGCCTATTGCCGTCCTACGGGCACATTTCCAAACTCCGAGCTGTTGTTGAGAATTTTTACTTTTACGAAAAAGCTCAATAACTCCCCGATCAGGGGATCGAATCCGAAACCTCATGATCAGCAGTCGCTCACAATACCGCTGCAACTCAGAGGCAGTTTTTCGGTTATATCTCAGGTTCCCGGTATAGTAGCGGGATAAAATGTATATATCAGCTTTGGGCGCCTACCATCTAAGTCTACCCGTGATCATGAATGCTGTAAAGTATTCGAAACGTCGGGATAGTATAAAAATCAAGTAAACGCGATAGATTCCGTAAACGTAGTTTTATTTCAAAATGTATACCACTTTTTAAGTCTAATCAAAGCCTTTTAAATAAAAAAAGTTGCATCAAAATCCGTCATGTAGTTTTTGCGTGATGCGCGACAAACAAACAGATAGACAAAATTTCTAAAAAAAATTGTTTTGGGTTTAGACACGCCTATATAGCCTATTACAGCTATTTTTGTCTCAAATATCTTGAATGTACAGACACAGCTCCGTTACAACTTTATAATAGTATATAGATACCGATAACAAGCAAGTACTCATCACACTTGCTATCCAACCCTACCACTACTGTTAAATAAAAGAGTAATAAACTTTCTATATTTTATTTTCATTGTAAACAACAGTATCCTAATTCACTTGTAGCTGAATACAGAAGCTTAAACAGTGAAGGAGGACGACACAATTTGGAATGTAACACTTTAGTTACTGCGCTATTGTATTTACACAGATATATATCACAAGCAAACTTGGGGTGACATCACAAAAATAGAGTGAAAATTACATTTGATTTCCAACAGAATTTTATTATTACATAATATATACTTTGAACACATCTTAACAATTTGTGTACACAAAAATGACATTTCAACTTTATATGCGTTTTGAAATACCATAAAATGAAAAATGCCATCTATTCAAGTTTATAATAATTTAATCGTTCAGTACATTCTAGTTTGTGGGAAAATTATATACACACTGCCTCTTTCGCCAACAACACGGCCGTTACTGAAGCGATAACTTGTTTATATAATTTTGCACATGATCATAATAATACATGTATGTAATACATAATATAATAAACTATTAACAACTTACTATTAAATAGTATTATCTTACAGGGTATCGTGGCCATTCCAACTTCTAAGGAAAACACTTGTTTAAAATCTTTGTGATAAATTGATTGTACACAAGTTAATTCGTTTTTGAATATTCAACTGAATAAATAATATTCTGTGTATTTCAAACGAGTTATATGTAACTCCTTGCTTCTCTATACATAATTATGTTATCCATTTGTATGATACAAAGTTGGTATATTTAGTCGGGGCCACGATGTTGTCATCGCTTAGTGGCGGGAGTCTCGTGGGTAGAACTCGGCCAAGATGGATGCTGGGATACGCTTCAACATTTCCTTGGGGAAGATACGGAGTAGTTGCCAGCCGATGTCCAATGATTCGAACACTGTGCGGTTCTCGTAGTTACCCTGTGGAACACATAGTATGCTTGTTATTTACATTTAAAAACATGTTTCATAGTATGAATAAGTTTTTAATTAAGTCTGGAATCAGAAGACAGTGCCGTTGTAATATAATACAAAAAAATTAGTCGTCACGGGGGGTCAGATGTGATAACGTCGATTTTCTTTCTGTAGATATTGTTAAGAGTCCTATATAATTATTGGTAAGCGTCGTCTCGTTATCCATAGACGAATTAAAACTGTTATTGGTTTTATTGATTGACATTATACTTCCTAGTTAGATGCTTTTGTCAACAGATGGCGTTAAAAACAATTAAATAAATTTACGTGGCGATGTCGCCTCGCCAATTCTACCCTCTCTCCAACAGCAGCCGGTTTTACCCTCCTTATGCATTAGATGTTTTCACATCAAAAATCTTATGATAGAAGGAGAAAGAACATTAAATTTATACTTGTTTCTCTCTTTAAAGAACATCCCCGGCTCGGTTATGTAACGCGTTATCAGCGCACCTACCCACATATTACGCTCGAGGGGTAGGGACTATGATAGGTCAATAACTTTCCTTCTGTATTGGAAGAGGTGCTTAGCCAAATGTTTATAAATGCGTTGTAAACAACATATATCCCGTTGGCAAAGGGCCGGTCGTAGTGGCGCCCTTTTGGGGAGGTCTATGTCAATCAATGGGCGACAAATGAATAGATGGAAGGTATTTATTAAAGAAATATTTAGTGAGGCTCAGGCAACATACCTTTTTTTTTTATTTTTGTTTAGGCGGGAAAAAATGTACCTCACCACTCATACTTAAGTGGTGTCATAAGCATACCTGAGAGATGAAGTTCTTCTCAAACTTGGTGAGGAACTCTAGGTAGAGTAGATCGTCGGGCGTGAGAGCTTCCTCACCAACGACAGCCTTCATCGCCTGCACGTCTTTACCGATGGCGTAGCAAGCGTACTGTGGACAGACAACATCCATGTATCATTAAATCTTGCATTAGCTGCTCTCAAGAACTCTTCTCACAGTTAGATGTTTTTTGTTTAAATACTCGGAACAGACGGAGTCCCGAAAGAGTTCCTGTTGTCACTTTTTAGGAACCGTTTAATTTCTACAACTCTGTTTTCAAAACTTGTTATCATGAGTTTAAATGACCAGTATATTTGTACAAGTAAAGTAAAGGTAAGATTTTTACAGAACTTCTTACCAGATTTAAAAAAACTCCTTTTGAAATTGGCATTCTTACTTATAATAGGCTAATGATCATATTTTAGGCTATATCTCAGGTTCCCGATATAGTAGCGGGATAAAATGTATACCAAGTCGTTGTTAAGTCTAATCAAGAGCTATCAAACAAAAAAAGTTGCATTAAAATCCGTTCAGTAGTTTGTGCATGATGTGCGAACAAACAGACAAAAATTCTAAAAAAAAATGATTTGTGTTTAGACACGCCTATTACAGTCATTTTTTCTCAAATATCTTGAATGACACAGCTCTGTTACAGCTTTATATATAAATACATTTTAATAGCAATTTAATCAAATATATGTTATACAATATATAGTTTACCAGCTGGTTGGAGACATCAGAGTGGTCCTTGCGGGTCATGCCCTCGCCAATGGCGGACTTCATCAGACGGGAGAGTGAGGGCAGCACATTCACTGGTGGGTAGATCTGTCTGTTGTGGAGCTGACGGTCTACGTAGATCTGGTGATAAACACTTATGTCATTGGGATTATAATGAGACCAATGAGCGCGTTCCACATGGCGTTCATAGCGTTCATAACGACCCTTAAGCCGTTCCACTGACGACCGGCGAAAACGTCTTCAATGACATCATCATATTCGCTTACATCAAGTTCATAATAACTCTAGTTTGATTGAAGTGAGTGTTGAGAGAAATCGTTATGAAGCCAAGTCGAACGCACCCCTGTGGGCCTAGCCAAGTTGCATTCTATGATCGCTAACGCTAATAGAAAACTATTCAAATGTATGGGAATTTGACATCTTTAACCTTAGATAAAGAACCTATGTTTGTCTAAGTCACGTGACTTAACGTTAGAGATGTCAAATTTCCATACATTTTAATAGATTTCTATTAGCGTTAGCGATTATAGAATGCAACTTGGCTAGACCCGCTGTTATCACGTAACTACCGTGATCATCATACCTGTCCTTCAGTAATATAACCAGTCAAATCGGGAATAGGGTGAGTGATGTCGTCGTTAGGCATAGTGAGAATTGGGATCTGGGTGATGGAGCCGTTCCTGCCTTCTACACGTCCAGCGCGCTCGTAGATTGTGGCCAAATCGGTGTACATGTAACCTGGGGATCACCAATAGTACTATCGTTAGTGTTGAAGAGTTATTGCCAAAGGAGGCTTTTTTTTATCGCGTATGGTGGCAAACGGGCCACGGCCCACCTGTTGGTAAGTGGTAACCGTCGCTTATGGACTCAACTATACCGAGAGTATTGTCAAGCCGCTGCTCACCATTTCATGAAATAAAAGATTAAACGGCTATCTTCTGCTACAACCAAAACACACTGATGATGTGCGGCCGGTCACACGGGAGATAGTGGTACCACCCCTTTCGGGCTCTATAGCACGTGAGTACTCCCACTTGGTACGCAGCCATACCACCAGTCATGCAATAGGTGATAATTGCTTAATTCCCTTAGTCGCTTTGTGTCGGGTGTCGTACCCGTGGGAAGGAATGGGGTGGTGATTCTTGTATACTTAGTCCGTCACCACACGGACAAAAGGCTCACTTGCTAGTTAATCACCTATTTACTACAAAAACTATAATGGATTGAAAACTTCGTCATGTTTTAGCCGCGTAGTTAACGATTCAATGGCGGCAAACAAAAACTAGACGTCGCGGGACGTCTACCAGATGTGAAAACATCGTACACATAAATCATTATCGTCAGGCCCTGGATATCACCTAGGACCGAAGTACACGTCAAGACGAATCAAACGAGTATAAACTCGATGGGGTTGCATCGTTTCATTACAGAGTTACTGTGGCCACCTTCCAGCTCCATCATCAGACCCTGGATACCATCTAGAGACAAAGTACTGGTCAAGACGAATCATACGAGCCCAAACTCGATGGGGTTTTTTAACGGAGTTTTATGGCCACCTTCCAGCTCCATCATCAGACCCTGGATATCATCTAGGACTGGAGTACTGGTCAAGACAATTCAAACGAACCCTAACTCGATGGAGTTGTGCCATTTAATTACAGAGTTCTCATGGTCACCTTTCAGCTCCATCATCAGTCCCTGGATACTATCTAAAAACAAAGTACTCATCAAGACGCATCAGACGAGTCCTAACTCGATGGGGTTGCATCGTTTCATTACAGAGTTACTGTGGCCACCTTCCAGCTCCATCATCAGACCCTGGATACCATCTAGAGACAAAGTACTGGTCAAGACGAATCATACGAGCCCAAACTCGATAGGGTTATGTCGTTTTATATTGGAGTTCCTATGGCCACCTTCTAGCTACATCATCAGACCCTGGATACCATCTAGAGACAAAGTACTGGTCAAGACGAATCATACGAGCCCAAACTCGATAGGGTTATGTCGTTTTATATTGGAGTTCCTATGGCCACCTTCTAGCTACATCATCAGACCCTGGATACCATCTAAAGACAAAGTACTCGTTAAGACAAATCAAACGAGTCCAAATTCGACAGGGTTACGCCGTTTCATTATAGAGTTCCTATGTCCACCTTCCAGCTCCATCATCATCAGATCAGTTCCACGTCATCATAATATTGCATTGTTACATGATATACATAATATATGCGTGTAAAATTTCAGCTCAATCGGAAACCAGGAAGTGTGCCAAATTTAACTTGCAAGATTCCAACGGGACAAGTAAAATAAAAGCGTCGCCACGCTAACAGCCAATTTTACCCTCCCTCCGCATTAGATGTTTCACATCAAAATTACTAACTTTGTAACCCGTCAAAACGAAAACGGTACGGGGCATATTATTACAGTTATTTAGTAACAGAGTTATCGATATGATGTAATTTACATCCGCTATAAAATTAAATTATTGATCACTTTTTGCTTATACCGCAAGGAAAGTAGGCAAATGTCATGTTCTATTATATAATGATAACGTACCGGGGAAACCACGACGTCCAGGTACCTCCTCACGGGCGGCAGACACCTCACGCAGAGCCTCGGCGTATGAGGACATGTCAGTTAGGATGACCAACACGTGTTTCTGTCAAATATACCATTTATGATTGATACCAATTTTTACTTAATATTAGAAAGAAAGAGCGTTTATTAGCACACACAGAATATCTGTAGATCGTCACAAAACGGTATACAGAAACAGTGCCGTAACTAGGGCGATGCCAGCTATGCCCAGGCACAGGACGCAGGCCCCGAAGGGACGCATAAATGACCAGACCAGGACCACAAACGATACATATTATTTATAGCGTAATACGGTACACCCGTATTACTACACTGCTGTGTACCAATACTCATAATTAAGTAAGTATACAAAATCGTAGTTTTTAAATGATAGATTTATTTATATAATCATTAGATTTTATTGTTAGAACCAGATAAGATTAGAACATTTTTTAAGGCCACAGTTATAGAAGCTCCCACCGGGCGCAAAAAGGCTAGTTACAGTACCGTCAGAAACTAAGATTAGGATTCTAAATAAAAGTATTAATTACATTAAAAATGCGAAAGTGCATTTGTCTGTTACTCTTTCATAACTATTACACCGATCATCATAAAACATAAATATCCATCCATCCATCAGCCTTTTAAAGTCCACTGCTGGACATAGGCTTCCCCGAGAGTGGGGGATAGTGCCTTAATCGCCACGCTTGGCAGGCGGGTTGGCGATCGCAGTGGATGTTGTTAATATTCGAAAGGAGTGCTGCTGCCCACTACCCCGGTATTCCCTCAGTCGGCTCTTACGACTCCCATGGGTGGAGAGGGGTGGGACAATTCTAAAGCCGGCCACACACGGCATACATAGAGCACATATAAAGTGGAGAACAAAGGAAGGAATTATTAATTAGAGTGACGTATTTACATTCTGAAGGCTACGAAACCACTGGTCCATCTAGTCCAGGATAAGTATAAAATAATTATTATGTATTGTTAATTATGTACCTATATTTTAACACAAAGTGTGAAAATGTGAAATCGAAAATAACAGTCACAAGCAAGATTTGAACCTGCATCTCCTGGATACTGTCCTGATGCTTTGCCAATTCAGGCATTGAGACAACTGCTCAGGACTGCTATGCTATTTTAGTATGCCGATTCCCTTCCACCTCCTATGCCTTTCACTAAACTTGAGAAAGCGCATGCAATGACCAATGTTGTTAGTGTCTATAGGCTACAGTGACCGTTTAACATCTTCCTGGTTATATACTTGATTGTTACTTGGGAGTCTCAAAACCAGATTAAGCAATTTGTGAATTTCTGTAATAAGTAACTGTATACTTTTCTTTTTTTTTCTCTTTTGGTTCTAAACTAAGCTTAAAATATCTGTGTTCATCACACAAATAATTGTCCTGAGTGGGAATCGAACCCACGGAAGTAGATTACACTACCGACTACGCCACGACGCCCGTCTCTCTTCCCAATAGCTTACCTCACACTGGTAAGCCAAGAACTCTGCAGCAGTCAAAGCCAGACGGGGTGTGATAATTCTCTCAATAGTAGGATCATTGGCCAGATTCAAGAACAGGCACACATTCTCCATAGAACCATTCTCCTCGAAGTCCTGTTTGAAGAAACGGGCTGTCTCCATGTTGACACCCATAGCTGCGAACACGATGGCGAAGTTGTCCTCGTGGTCATCCAACACTGACTTACCAGGGATCTGTGGAATGGCATTTTTCATTTAACAACAATTTTAAGTGTGAAGGATGAGGGACTATTTTACCTTGGTTCTTCAAAGGAAACATAAAAACGATCTATGAGAGTGACTGTTAATATATGTCGTAGTGAGATCATAAAATTGATCACTTAATGATGTGGACGACCAATTAGTCAGCCACATCATGAAACCTAAAAATGGAAAAAATCCACCCAAAAAAAATATGAAGAAAATTAATTTTCTCATACATTTTATATGAAAAATAAGAAAATCATTTCAATTATTATTTAAAACATATTTCATTTAGTTTTTTGAACATTTACTCATTTAGAGAGTATTCATTTTATTTTAAAAAACTGAATTTAACTCAACTAAGGCAAAACCAAATTTATTGATTCTGAAGTGGTACATAGGTATATAAAATAACATTACATTCATACCTTGACAAGACCGGCTTGTCTACAAATCTGAGCGGCGATTTCGTTGTGAGGTAGACCGGCAGCAGAGAAGATGGGAATCTTCTGACCACGGGCGATAGAGTTCATCACGTCAATAGCGGAGATACCTATTGAACATCAACTAATTACCATAAAATCAATACTTATATCCTCCCCCTTTGTCACAACTGGGGTCACATTTGTGAGACTCCTCCCTAGTGTGACGTCATATATTTATTGCAATTTTACATCTAGGATCTAGCCTTAGCAAAAGCTAGTTTTTAGGTTATATCTCAGGTTCCTGACATAGTAGCGAGATAATATGTATACCAAATTTAAGTCTAATCAAGAGCTATAGAATAAAAAAAGTTGTATTAAAATCCGTTCAATAGTTTTTGCGTGATGCGCGAACGAACAAACAGACAACAAATCTAAAAAAGAATTGTTTTGTGTTCAGACACGCCTATATAGCCTTATAGTCATTTTTTTTTCAAATATTGTTAGATATACAGACACAACTCTGTTACAGCTTTATAACCACACCCTTTTTTTTTCTTTTTTTTTTTTTTGTTTAGGCGGGAAAAAATGTACCTAACCGCACACCCCGTCGTTCGGGGCAACGAACAGGGTAGTGTGGGGCCCTCACCCACTAAAGAAACCCGCCGTGTGCCGTCTTTATTGGCGGGCCACTGGAACTATGTTACATTCCTTCGGTGGTTTTATAACCACACCCTGCTCAATGGAATAATACGGACTTTACATACTTTCGACTAACAAATAAGGACATCCAGATACAGAAAAATCTGTTATATATCCCACAAAGAATTTGTCCTATGTGTGAAAACTCCTACAACACTACACACGGGAATTCGGTTGCTTAACTACTTTATTTGCGAAAAAATAAAAACCTAAAACATCCTACATTGATAAAATAAATTACCAGTTTGGATCATCTCCTCCGGGTAGATACGCGACCAGGGGTTGATTGGTTGTCCCTGGATGTCCAAGAAATCCTCAGCCAAAATTGGGGGACCTTTGTCGATTGGCTTGCCGGAACCGTTGAACACACGTCCTGGGTATCAATTGATAAACGTTAATAATATACTTTGACCCATCAAATATACCTACTTATGTATTTATATATTGTGTTAATTCACGAACAAATAATGTTGGTTAATCACTAATTTTCTTCTTGTGGTTGCTCTTTTGCTACTCTAGAATAGGACTATGCCCAAAACAGACACATAAAAATCCCTATAGCTGGTAACGGGGTTTTTTTTTTATTTAACATATTTTGCTTACCATAGATTATATACAAGCGCTTCGCAATCTCCAAGGAAAGTGATAGGAAGGATAATAAGGAGAGGATAAGGGAGGGGTATGGGCTTCCGGTGCTCTCACTCATCATACAAGTACCTACCATATATCGCTGATTTTCTATGAGGGTACTTCCCCAATCAAGCAGGCTCCATTCATTATGGGATAAACAAAGCCACCACCACTAAATACTATATAACACTGTTACATGAAATTAATTCATCTCTTTTTAAGCAATAGGTGTATTAAAGACACATCTTTGGGCAGCGATAACGAGCTCCTCAAATGTTTATTGCGACAAATGTAATCTGAGTTTATAAATATCAGATTCTTAAATCTAGGATGGACATTGGGATTAGTAGTATTCTTTGGGTGTTTGAAGACAGAATTGTTGTAATTATTACAAATTGTAACACACTTACCCAACATGTCCTCAGATACGGGTGTACGTAAAATATCGCCGGTGAACTCACAGAGAGTGTTTTTCGCGTCGATACCCGACGTACCCTCGAACACCTGAACGACGGCCTTTGAGCCGCTGACCTCGAGCACCTAGGTTAACACAGAAAACAATTTAAACTTTCTTTCTGCGCCGCCACAGCATAAGACGCACGGGTGATGCGGTGATACCGCTATTCTTTAGTGCCCCTATGGCTGCAAGTCTCGCTTACGTGCAGTACTGCGTCAAAACACTGTCCAGGAGCAATACCTTCACATTTTTTGACCAGACATTTAATATTGCAAAGGACCACACTGAGACAAAATTGCTAGTTGGTTATGAAAATATTTCTATGGAACACAACAAACACATCTGTCATGTGCATCATAAAATATATTCCATCCATCCATCAGCCCTGCGAGGTCCACTGCTGGACATAGGCCTCCCCAAGAGAACTGTGTGCTCATTATGGGGGATAATGCCGTAATCGCCACGCTTGGCAGGCGGGTTGGCGATCGCAGTGGATGTTTTAATACTCAAGGGAGTGCTGCTGCCCTCTCCCCCGGTATTCCCTCAGTCGGCTCTTACGACTCCCGTGGGTAGAGAGGGGTGGGACAATTCTAAAGCCGGCCCCACACGGCGTATAAAATATATTATATTAAGTAAATTTAAGATTTCTAGTAATTTATTCTTTAAAATGAGTGCTAACATACAGATAAAAAATTGTTAATATACATCATCTATAACAAAATACCAGTTATATAGTTATATATGTTTTTCTGTTTGTTCCTATTAATCTCTGGGGCGGCTGGACCTATTTGGACGGAACTTTTACTACTTTTATTTCGGAAAAATAATTATGGTTCTACCCAAAAAATATAATAACTTAAAGTACACACAGAATTCACGGGTTATAGCTATTTTTTAAATAAATTAATAGTATATAGGTTGACGGGCTTCGTGGCATAGTTGGTAGTGTAACCCACTTCCGTGCACGAGGTTGTTGGTTCAATTCCCACTCAGGACAATTATTTGTGTGATGAACACAGATATTTGTATTGCATCTGGGTGTTTTCTATCTATTATATGTATGTTTTTACAAAAAAACAGTTATATATGTATTATATCAGTAATCTCGTACCCATAGCACAAGCGTTAAGCTTAGTTTGGGACTAGAGGGTGTTGTGTGAAATGTCCATGAATATATTTATTATTTATTTATTTACAGGTATGTCTCTATACCACATTCCTGTATCCACTTGTTTTGTATGTAAAGGACTTTGCTTTGCGTCTATACATAGTTCGCCCTGAACCAAGCGCCAAAATGATGTTTTGTATTAGAACAATTTACTGAATTCCCATACAATCATTATTTTATAGCGGACTAGCTTGAGAATCGTACTATTACAAAAAATATCTCCGGTTTTGAGGTTATGAGAAGGTGTTTTAAACTTGAATGTAGCTGGAATATAAATGAACCAGTTTACGTATAGCAGTAGATTGGTGTTTCACTACCTCAATAGTTTTCAATTTAGTTGGATTATAATCCCAGAGTTGCGTATTTCTAACGCTAGATGGAGTTCTAATAAATTTATATGTTTCAAAAAATATTTAAACTATTCATTTTATATATGAACAATAAAGAGATACTTTGTTATTAGATTAATTTGTTATTTTAATTCAGAATGACAGTAAGTTTGTCTAATATTGATAATAAAAGTAAGTAATAAAAGCAGTGACATCTATTATCATAATCTATTAAATATACCAATTGTGAGATCAAAAATCTTTTTTAGAACAAAACCATCTGACTTTTGACTAGATTTATTATAATGTAACTAATAATATTGAACCACCCATCTTGAATTTTTTATTGTGCCATTTTACACACATTTTTATAAATCAATTCCAAAAATGTAATTCAAATTTTAAAAATAACAATGCTTTAAAAAAAAACAAAAGATCCATTATATTGACTTTAGGTAAACATGGCAGGCGCATTGGATGTACAATAGTCCCTTTAAAATAATTTTTTTCTTCATTATGGCATGCAGCTAGTCTGTGTTAAACAGAAATATGCAACTAATATTAAAAAGAATTCTAATAATTATCATGAATGTCCGATGCTATTGTCCTTTACATTATATTAACCATTAAGTATTGAAAATTTCCAAACCCTACTTAAAAGAGAGAGGCAGCCACCTAAGCTCATTATTAGTACCTACATTGTCTTTTAATCTTTTCAAATAGCGACCCCATTACAGGTTGAAAAATTCTGGCGACCCCTTTAGGCAAACAACAGACAAAAACTTAGTAATTTAAAAGACTGTGTTTATAATTTTTTCGTTTTTGGTATGATGATATTCATCATTAAGACCTACTTGTATACTCCTGCCATGCTGCGCACTGAAATTGGATTTTATTGTAGGGTAGAACCTTTCCTTTTTACTTTTGCCGGTGACCCCCCGAGTAGCACTGGTATAGTACACTAACTCAAACTTAACATCAAAGAAATCTGTATCTATCTTTCAGCTGCAAGTAACTATGAACTTACCTGACCAGAGCGGAGAGTGCCATCAGCGAGCCTCAGCTGTACAATCTCTGAGAACTTAGGGAATTTCACCTCATCTAAGATGACCAGAGGTCCGTTTACACCGGACACCGTCTTGTATGCTGCACAACAAAGAAGTTTATATAATAAAAATAAGAAAATCTTAAAAATATTCCAAATCTTAGTACAAATATTGCAAGGGCTTTAATTTGAAACAAAGGCTGGCTTATATTTTATTACCAAAATTTTTCTACGATTTAAGCATGACTATAGATAGGTGTCAATTTTATGAATGTGATTTGTTTGAAAAATTAATATATTTTAGAACTAGCATCAACCTTTACAATCAAGTATTGCCTTATCAATCTTTTTTAATAGTACTATTTATATTTTATCTTTTTAATCTCAAATATTGTTCAGTTATATTTTATTTTTGCTTGGTCCCTGAGAGTTCTGGAATGATATTTAATAAATAGCCTTCCCTAAAGATTAGGCTACCAAATATAAAAAAGTGTTATTCTAACACACCTAGTAGTTTAAGATTAGTATGTTAAAAAAATATTTATCATATTAGTATAAATATACTATTGTAGAATTCTTTTACATCTATATTCCTGTTAATGGAATAATTTCATAGTCCCTACCTGATATATTTTATTAAAGTGAAATAATATTTAATTATTAATCATTAATCCCCAAGAATCCTAAGTTAATTGGCATTACATGTTTATTCTTTATGGCAATTACCTTACTTTTGTTTTATAATCTATATCCAATATTTTCTGTAGCTTACATGTTCCAAATTCGAATTTAGAAAATAAATTTCTTGTATGAATATGGTTGATATTGATACATTATACAAGTACTATTCTTATTAGATAATCTTATTCATTATTTTTAATCATAAAATGATCAGATATGCAATATGTACCAAATGCATAAGATTATTTTATCTATACATAGTCCATAAGAGTGGGTTTATTCATACGTTTTTATGTCAAATGTGAATAAATTTCAGGAAGCTTTTGCTGGATGGTATTGTACCACAACTTGATCATTTTGGTGTCAATAACTTATTTTTGGACAAGTTGGGGGTTGGTACATTTTGGCATAACGAAGTCCAAATATATTAGACAAGCTTTATAGATGTCATGTTCAATATATTTTACTACTATAGCAAACGTAAGCGCTTGATCAGATCAGGTGACAAGCTAATTACTTTTAGAGTCAATTTTGGTAAGATATCCTAAGTAATTAGTTCTCAATAAGATAGGTATGTGGTAGTTTCCAATAAGATGTGCTATAGAAAGGTCATCTAATCTTATATGACAAGTAATAAGTCCCGTAAATACTAATTATCACCACGTCAAGGCTACGCAATTTCACGCCTTTTTACTATTCTAGATATCATAAAAAGTATTATATTGCTGTGGTAGCAGTAAAAAACCAGGAATAAAGCGCATCATCGAAACTCAAAACCAAAATCAATAATTTCATTGACAAGACGAATGACGTTAGTAACAAATTTTACTCACTGAGACGGGGTTGGGATATGAAGTCCCGGTTAACAGCCAGGATATGGTGCTTGGTTGCTTCAGCCTGCGTTAGGGTATTTGCCATTTTTCAGTTTTCACTTTTAGGCAGACAAGTCAATAACAGCAAACTGCGCTGCGCTGCCTCCTCGCCCGAAAACTGACGAATGGATGAATTGTCTATGTTACTTCACGTGCCATCACGTGACCTATCACAAGGCAAAACTATATCTATGGTAGTAAAATATCCACTTTAAATCATTTACCCTATATTTTATTTTATTTACGTTTTGTTATACCTTTACACGGACAGAACACAAAAAAATATTTTTTCATGGTTTACGTGTATTAAAATAAGTTGATGTAGCATACTAAAAAATAAGTGAAAATCTTAGTATTTTTTCAGATGGGACATTATTTCTCTTTGCTCGATTATACCAACTCTTAATATTATTAAATTAATATTATTAAATATAATGAATATAATTTTTGTATTCATAGGCTAGGTAAGAACCTCCTACTACTGAAAGAATGTAATATGGTTCCGGTAGTCCGCCAATAAAGGCGGAGAGATGGCACACGGCGGGTTTCTTTAGTGAGTGAGGGCCCCACACTATCTACCCTGTTCGTTGCCCCTAACGATGGGGTGTGCGGTAAGGAACATTTCATCCTGCCTTAACAAAAAAAAGCTAAGAACCTCTTAGTGGTACTGCCTTGCCATGCCATCATAAATCCGGCGTGACAGGGGAAGTACCATCCTCTCACAGAAGGTCAGCGTGAAACAACGGTGGGTACTCCTACCGTTGTGTTTTGCGCCGGAAGACCAAACCACCACTCTTTGCCACGGGTGTTGTAACAGACGACTAAGACAGTAAGCAATATTATAAGTGGTAGAGTTGTATACCAAGTACGGTGGCTTACATTTTACCGGGTCCAAGTGGGTCTGTACCAAGATGACCTATGTGACTGACTATAAAATCATCATCTCATTTTATAATGTAGCGGGAGATAGCCATCTACTCAAAAATAAGTTTTTTCCCGATTATTATGGCAAAATATTTATGTACAGTAACTTTAGCACTTCTTGTTTATGGCCATATAAGCTATGATAACAACAAAAAAACATTATTACCTAACGTCATTAGCAAATACTCTAATCGAGTGGACCATTAAACAAAACAAAAAAAAACTTTATTTTTATTTTTATATTTTAATACAATTTTAAATATTAAATACAATATATTATATAATACAAATATTTTAATTTTTCATTACGGAAAGTTCAATTTCATACACATACTTAATTACTTATTATAAACCTCTGACGAAAATGTTTTTTTTTAAGACTACACCTTGCACTCAGGTAAAATCCTTGTACCCTAAAATTAATCAAAAATTAGAATTTAACTTAGACAAAGAATATTATAGACTGCCTTAGACGAAGGATATTATAGACAAGCTATCAGCGTATGCAGTGTCGAGATAGCAATAGATAACCGGAATAATTTTAAAAGATAACTATGATTATAACTTTGTTGACTAAAAATGTACTACCTGTTTTAGCCGGATAAAAGAATGACAGGACAAAAATAATTGCAATTATGCTTATATTTTGCTTAAAATGTATTAGAACATGGAATATTAGCGTATATAACGTGATTAATAAAGGTTTTTTTACGTCAATACAAAAACAACGTCAACAAAAAGTCAATACAACATTACATACTGATGATGGGGACGGTTAGCCACGTTATTGTTTGGACCCAGTTCATTCTCCTGGTAGCCGGTGCATTGCACTTTTATTATTGAGCTGATCGGATAATCCTTGCACACATGACTCGATAACAGATCTCATTTCTTGTTTATTAACTTTTAGAATCTCCTTCATCTTATCTTCTGTAATATAGTTGGTGGTGGGCGACGGTTTTCTCCGCATAGTTACGTTACTGCTGGCAGTCAAACATTCACCGTCTGAGTCTTCTTTGGCGGATGCTTTTGAAGTGCCGGACAAACGCACAGGTGTATTTGTGTTGTCTGCTTTTGGCAACTTGCTGTTACATTCCAGACATCTCCATTTACGTTTGTTCACTTCGTTCAGTGCCTTGTACCGCTTTGGCGAAAGATTAGCACATTGCAAGTCATACTTCTGATCGCAACCCAAACAGTTCATAAATTTTTTTGTCTGGTATTACGGCCCGACAACCCACACACATATTATTATGTTTCTCCATGCCTAAGAAAAGTAAGTCCTGACAGTACTTAAAACTAAAAAATAATAATACACAATTTAAATAAATAGAAGGTAGGTATACGTATAACTGATCACCGGGCGGGGCGCGTTCCGTCGCTAATATGAAGGAGAAAGATAAGAAAGATCAGATGGATCAGAGGACAAAGGCGTTAAGGGTCTGGAATTTAAAATAGCCTCTATCTGAACCAAACACGTTGACAGCTCTTCATATGTTAAGTGAGTTAGGCTCATGACTCTACGTAGCAAGTGTTTGGTTGATTTTACCGCGGCTTCCCAAATACCACAAAAGTGTGGTATATAGGTAGGTATAAATTTAAATTCTATGCCTTTGTTTGCAAAGTCTGACTCTAAATCGTTTGATAAAACCTGTAAGAGGCGCGAGAGCTCATTGAAAGCTCCCACGAAGGTGGTGCCATTGTCGGAGTACACGCGCTGTGGTTTACCCCGGCGACTAATAAATCGTTCGAAGGCTGCAAGAAATGCCTCCTTGGTGAGGTCAGAATCCAGCTCCAAATGAACGGCTCTAACTGCAAAACACACGAAAACACAAATGTAAGCTTTAATTAGTTTACAACCTCTGCCTTTACGATTCGCTATCAGCACTGGCCCAGCATAATCTACACCAGTGTTCAAAAAAGGAAATTCTAAATGTGTCCTCTTAGAATCTACGCACTATTTGTTTGGCGAGGTTTCTGCCTGCTAGAGGCCAGTAAGTGAGCCTAATGTTCGCTAACAGTAATTGAGGTCCTGCATGAAAAAGTGTTCCATGTTTTTCTTTAAATATGATTTTTGTCAAGTGGTGTTTGCTACACAGCAAGATTGGATGCTTAACATCGTAGCTATAGTTGGAGTTATTAAGAAGACCACCTACGCGTATAAAATTCTCTGAATCAATGAAGGGAGAAAGACTAATCAATCTATTCTTTTTATGCAAGGTTCTTTTATTGGTGTTAAGACAATTAAAAGAAAATTGTAATATTAGGTTTTGTGACGACTGTAATTCTAAATATGATAAGTTAGATGATTTTCTATTATAATGATTCCTACAATTATAAATAAATCTTTGTATATAGGCTACGATTCTAATTAATTTTGTAAATATTTAGATATTTTTATATATATTTTTAGCATTTGACATGCTTAGCACTATACATTAAACAAAAAAAAAAAAAAAAAAATTTTTCACTTTGTGTTTAATGTATAGTGCTAAGCATGTCAAATGCTAAAAATATATATAAAAATATCTAAATATTTATAGGGTTTGCGTCATTATTAGGTAAAATCTTAATTGTAAAATTAAGTTTACCTGGTCGGTATAATGTATGAAAATACTTCCGACAGATGGTGCAGGCGTCACCCAAAGACGTTAAGTATGAATGTGTTATCGAAATTAGCAGTCAGGAGCAATTGTCAGGATGGCTGAATTGGTAAAGCATCTGGACGGTATCCAGGAGATGCAGGTTCAAATCCTGCTCCTGACTGTTATTTTCGATTTCACATTTTTCACTTTGTGTTTAATGTAATTTTGTAAATATAGATAATTTATGTGTTAAGTTTATAATTGGATTATTTTTATTCTGTGTATTATTATCAATAGCTTCATGTAAAACTATTTCTGGTAATGAATTAGTTTGTATATTTGGTAGTGTAGGCAACTGTATTACTGTCTGATTAAGAAAATCAGGACCTGACCACCAAAGAGTGGACGCGCTGATGCAATCAGCCTTCACCCCCCGAGATGCAAGATCTGCGGGATTACTCTTAGAAGGCACATAGCTCCACGTCTGGCCAGTCGTAGTTTCTTGGATTTCACTTACTCTATTGCGCACAAATTGATCTAGTCGGCTTGGTAGTGTAGAGAGCCACCCTAGCTATTGTAGAGTCACACCAAAAGTAACAATGATGAAACTGTAGAGTAAGTGACTTACATACCTTCAGAAAAAGCCGTGTTCCCAGTAAAGCACCACACAACTCCAAGCGTGGGATGGTTGTGGGTTTTATGGGGGCAACCTTGTTTTTGGAAACTAAAAGGCGAACGCAAACGGTCCCGTTAACCGAAACCGTCCTCATATAAACACACGTGCCATATGCGCGTTCTGAAGCGTCTGTAAACGTGTGAAGTTCTATTATTGAGGGACTGCTACTAGATACTCAACGAGGAATGCGAACGGAGTTGAGAGCTTGAAGTGAATTAATAAATTCAAGAAATTGTGATTTTATTTCCGTTGGTACTTCTTCATCCCAGTTGCATTTTAAGTATCCAAAGCTGCTGTAACATAATTTTGGCCTGAACTATGCATGGACTTAAGAGACCGAGGGGATCAAACACTTGACTTATTAAGGATAAAATGTTTCGTTTTGTAATATTAGATGTAGGACTTAATTCTACTGAAAAAAATAAATTATCTAATTTACAATCCCAATATAATCCAAGCGTTTTACTAGGAGATGTGTCATTTAGATTGAAGTTTTTATCTGAATTTTCTGCTCTCATGTTAGTGACAGACTCTAATATATTAGGACTATTTGATTGCCATTTTCTAAGTTTAAAATGTGCGGTTTCGAGAATCTTAACTACGCCTTTACACAATTTAACGACTGATTCTTTAGAGTCACTGCCGCTCAAATAGTCATCTACGTAAAAATCACGTTTAGAGTCACTAACCTTAGGTTCTGAACATTGATCTGCAAGAGAAACTAAGCACTTTGTGGCTAAATACGGTGCTGAAGCAGTACCGTAGGTAACTGTGTTAAGTACATATGTTTTTAAAGGCTCTGAGGAATCAAACCTAAAAACGATTTGTTGTAATGAGCGCTGAGATGGCTCTATCAAAATGGCTCTATATATTTTTTCAATGTCACCAATTATGACAAATTTGTGTTTCCTGAACCTCAAGAGTATGGATAGAAGATCCTCTTGCACAGTAGGCCCTACCATCTGAATGTCATTGAAGGACTTGCCTGAGGTGCTGCGGGCTGAAGCATCGTACACTACGCGGAGCTTAGTGGTACAACTGGACACACGCACCACACCATGATGAGGTAAATAATAATTAAATTCTGAAAGTTCTGATTTAGATTTTTCTGTCATGTGATTAAGATCGATATATTCTTGCATGAATTTTAAATATCTGTTTTTAAAAATAGGATCACGCTCAAATCTACGCTCTAAGGATCGAAATCGATGCTTGGCCATCGCATAAGAGTCACCTAAGCACCTAGGCGAGTCCTTCAATGGAATGGTGACGACGAATTGGCCACGATGCGTGCGACGTGTAGTTTCTTTAAAGAGCTTTTCACAAGCCTGTTCTTCTGAAGAGAAACAATTACTTGTTGACACAGAATCAAGTTCCCAGAATCGAGCAAGCTGATCAGACTCCTCATTAGTAAGAATGTGACAAGTAGAAGGTTGTACACAACGAGGCTGATACACGCAGCCTGAAATAAGCCAGCCTAGTTTGGAAGAGCAGTCAGGAGCAATTGTCACGATGGCTGAATTGGCAAAGCATCTGGACGGTATCCAGGAGATGCAGGTTCAAATCCTGCTTGTGACTGTTTTATAGGGTTTGCGTCATTATTAGGTAAAATCTTAATTGTAAAATTAAGTTTACCTGGTCGGTATAATGTATGAAAATACTCCCGACAGATGGTGCAGGCGTCACCCAAAGACGTTAAGAATGAATGTGTTATCGAAATTAGCAGTCAGGAGCAATTGTCACGATGGCTGAATTGGCAAAGCATCTGGACGGTATCCAGGAGATGCAGCTTCAAATCCTGCTCGTGACTGTTATTTTCGATAATACTTTCTGATATTTACGCGAATGTTACACATTTAGAAATAAAACTACGTTTACGGAATCTATCGCGTTTACTTGATTTTACTAAGTTCCCGACGTTTCGAATACTTTACAGCATTCATGATCACGGGTGGACTTAGATGATAGACACAACATATCAGCCTTGGACGTCTATCATCTAAGTCCACCCGTGATCATGAATGCTGTAAAGTATTAGAAACGTCGGGACGGTAGTAAAATCAAGTAAACGCGATAGATTCCGTATACGTAGTTTTATTTCAAAATGTTATTATCGATATCACATTTTTCACTTTGTGTTTAATATATGTAATTCCCTATGTAAGAGGGGTATTGTGCCTGATTTTGCAGTATTTGCAGTGTGATAGTGCAACGTTTTTCTGTATGGCCAGGTCGTAGGCAGTTCATACAAACATTACTTTCTGAAGCTTTTTTAATGCGTGACTCAATGTCGAGATTACGAAATTGCTGACAACTGAATAAGAAGTGATTTGAGTACACATAGGACATGTACCTTGGTCAGAATTGTAAGTAGATTTAGTTTTCGTAATTGTTAGATAGTTTTTAGATTTGTTAGATTCAAAAGTATTTTTTGTAGGTGTGTAGTTTATAGTTTTTAAGTTTTTAAGGTAATCTTTTAAAGTAGGATACATGTCTAAATTATTTTTATATACTTCCCACTCACGGTTGGTCACTGCGTCTAATTATTTCGACATCATGTATATAATTAAGGTATCCCAGTGTTGAGTAGGCTGTCCTAGAGTGTCAAGAGGCCTTAAATTTTTTATTAGTTACATCAATCATGTTACGTAACGAACTACTAGATTCCTTATGTATATATTCAAAGTTAAATAAAGCCTGCAGATGATTATTTATTAATAACCTTTCATTGTCGTACCTGTCGGACAATAACGGCCAAACTATTGCATAATTATCGGCTTTAAAATCAATGCTTTTAATGACTAAAGATGCGCTGCCGGTTAAAGCTGCGCGAAGATAGTGAAACTTTTTGATTGGCTGTATATTATCATTGTTATGTATAAGGGAAAGATACGTATTTTTAAATTCAAGCCAGTACTGATAGTCCCCGCTAAGGTGAGGCAAGTCTATCTCAGGCAGACGGACGAAATCGTGCTTGCAGCCAGAGCCGTGATGGAGCCCTTCGTCGATGGACGTGGCGGAGATGAGAGCGAGTGAGGGCGCGCGCGGTGGGGCGAGCATAGTCGTCGCGCGGGCCACCTGCGCAATAGTACTATATTTCGAATGTTCCCTCTCGTTATACATATCCTCCGTATTCTCCGACAATAACTCCAACTCCGTCTATAACCCATCAAATTCCTTATATAGTATTTCTATTAAACTAAGACGGCACTGTAATTCGGCTTTTGGAAAGTTATCTAGGTCAGTGCTTGGTAACAGTCTTATAAAGTTGCTAAAGTAAGTAAGCTTAGCTTTTAAGCCACCACGCCTCTTTACAAGTTCTTTCAGTTTAGCTTCAGACATAATGAGTAATTATATTAAGTACAGCTAAGCAAGTCTAAAGTGCAAACAAGTTGAAATAGAAAAGTAATATGCATCAAAAACACGGAAGCAAAATATTAGTTAGCAAATATATAGTTAGCAAAGTTAACGGTGGGTACATCAGATGATTCGAGTTAACAAAGGCCGGCTAGAACCGGTTCGCGCTCTAGTACAAATTAACAATCACTAATGAAGCGATATTTTTATGCGCACAATATTATTATAAGAAGGTATGCAATACAATCAAGGCCGATGACCGTCGAACTAAGCACTAAAGGCAATGAGGATTTTAAGTTTTATGAAATTAAGTTTACTACAATGATTATGCAACAATTAAATTAATGAAAAGTTAAGATAAATAAGCATATATAAAGAGATCAACGTATGCCCGATCCTTATAGCACTATTTTAAATTCCTGGAAAGATTGATAGAAAAAGATAGGAAGGAGGTAAGGCCAGGGTTACTGGAACGAACTCACTCAGAATAAAATGTCTTCTCGGGTGGACTGTCGTCTAAGTGTTCTTGATGGTACGTGCGAACGGCCGGGTCAGCCCAAAGGCCACAAGAAATATGCGCAGCAAAAAGACGCCTATCTTCTTGATTTGAAGGAACACTGTTTGAATGCCAAACTCCAGGGAGATACTGGGGGTTTTGACTGTATTGAAACTCCGATATAAATGAGTACTATATTCCATAGATGCTAGTATATTACAATTACAAGATATCCGTTGCGTACGCGGTAATAGCGAGCGAGTGTCTATTGAACGCCGTAGCTAGGAGGCGCTGGCGAATGCTGTCAAACCGGTTTGAAGCGAGCCGCCGCGCCGGGCACGGAGTGACGTCAGTAACATAATTTTATCCTTTTCGCGTATGCGTTATTTGTATTTGGACCCAATTAACTGGGTCTCAATCAACTGGGTCCCAAAAATAAGGTAGCCAACCGTCCCCATCATCGCTATGTAAGCCTCTTTTTGTATTAACGTAAAAAAACCCATCATTAATCACGTTATATACGCTAATGTTCCATGTTTTAGTACATTCTATACAAAATATAAGCATAACTGCAATTTCTTTTGTACTGTCATTCTTGTATCCGGCTAAAACAGGAAGTACATTTTTCTTCAACAAAGGTATACCTAATCATAGTTATCTTTTAAAATGTGAATATGTGATACGAACGAGTTGACTTATTAGCCAAAGAAGCACTTGGGGATGGGATTCCTATTGTGATAAGACCTCTGTATTCCGACTTTGTAAGGTTTTTAAAAATAATTATAAAGAGATTTGGCAAGAATATTTTAACAAAAGGTCTACTGATAAAGGGATCTGGTTTCGCACTATTCAGCCCCAAATTTCAGCTTATCCTTGGATAGATGAAGCTAAATATAACCGTAAATTATTAGTTAACGTTCTTAGACTGCGTTCCAGCCATATTCCTACAAATAAATTATCTTATTTAATGAAGAAAGTAGCATCACCTAATTGTGATATCTGTGGTGTAGTACCATTTAAGATATTCAACACGTCCTGATGACATGTGTACGGAACGCTGTCGAACGGAGGAAGATTTCTATTTTACATAATAATAACATTGGTATGTGTAATAGTATATTGGCTTCTCCACTATCCGATGACATCTTAAAAATTTACCAACTTATTTGTAACTAACCTTTGCCCGCGGCTTCGCCGAAGCCAAAAGCTAGTTTTTAGCTTATATCTCCGGTTCCTGATATAGTAGCGGGATAAATGTATACCAGTTGTTAAGTCTAATTGAGAGCTATCAAACAAAAACAGTTGCATTAAAATCTGTCAAGTAGTTTTTGCGTGATGCGTGAATTAACAAACAGACAAACCGAAAAATTCTAAAAAAAAAATTGTTTTGTATTAAGACACGCCTACATAGCCTATTACAGTAATTTTTTCTCAAGTATCTTAAATGTACAGACACAGCTTTGTTACAGCTTTATAATAGTATAGATTATTTCTCCATAGATTGTTTTGTTTTCTCGCTACCCTATGTTATTGTTTTTCCGATAAGGCGATGTGGTCGCTAAGCGACAAAGCCTTGTATAATCTATAATTATACTTTGATATTTAAACAAAAAAATTATTCCGGTCATCAATGTCAAACTATTGCTATCTTGACACTGCATACGCTGATAGCTTGTCTATAATATTCTTTGTCTAAGCAATTTAAAGGAACCCCTGATATAAAATCCTTTAGAAAGTAAAAATTAATATAAAAAATAATTTAATTTACTGAAAATAATTACAAAAATGTAAAAAATGAAATATTCCTCTGACGTACATAGTTTACATAGTGATGAAAAATCCGCTCCAGATACAACAACAACATGAAATGTGACAATGACATTATGACAGCCACAAAAAAGCCAGTTCTGTATTATGACACGCTTACATAGCCTATTACAGTAATTTTTCTCAAGTATCTTAAATGTACAGACACAGCTTTGTTACAGCTTTATAATAGTATAGATTATTTCTCCATAGATTGTTTTGTTTTCTCGCTACCCTATGTTATTGTTTTTCCGATAAGGCGATGTGGTCGCTAAGTACATAGTGATGAAAAATCCGCTCCAGATACAACAACAACATGAAATGTGACAATAACATAATGACAGCCACAAAAAAAGCCAGTTCAAAAAAATCACCTTTGAATTATTCGATTGATTGTAACAATGCTATTTAAATAACTATTCATTATTTGAATGATTATTTATCATTCGAATGATCATTCGTTATTCAAATGAATTTTGTATACTTACTTACTTACTTATCATCACGCCATTTCCCTTGCGGGGTAGGCAGAGAGAACAGAGTACCAAGAGGCTCTATTCTTGCATACATCTCTCGCTTCCTCAACATTCATAACTCTCTTCATACACACTCGCTGGTTTCGGAGACTCCTGACTCCACCTTCCTTCAATACATGACCGATTTGGTCTATGTAGGTGAGTATCGGTCTCCCCCTGTACCTACATCCTTCCACTTTCGTTCAAAATATCTGTTGGTTTCTGTTATTTTCATGTTTTGCTTAGAATTCTGTTTTTTCTTAGAATTTTTATACAAAAAAAAATATTTATTGTTGTTAAACTTTACCGTGTTTTTAAAAAAGAAAAACCGCTAGTCAAAGACAGTGGTCAGTGCAGTGTACGTTATTTTTGAAATGAAATTGAAACAAATTTTTGTAACGTTCATGTGGATAGAAAATGAACCCAAAGCAGTGTGTATCAGCTGATAAATTATCAGTGACATGTAATATAATATGTATAAAAAACTTTTAAGTTTTCTGGAAACAAGTCTTCACGACCATTTACTTCGTGGGTTCGAAACCCACTCAGGATAAATATTTGTGTGATGAACACATTAATATTAAACCCCAGATGCACAGTTTCGAAGAAAAGAAACGTACAAAACTGTCGCCAATTGTACATAAGTTGTTATAGTTATGATATAAATGCATTCTTTCCAAAATTCAACCTTACACGTATGGTTTAAAGTTGTATTTACAAAGTATTATGCAAAAAGCAATAAGATTTTACGACCGAAATTTACGGGCAGGACAAGGACGGAGTGGAGACGATTTTTGTATAATTTTCATATTATGAGCATTTACTTAGTTTATTAAATTTGTTTAAATTATAAATGTGTTCTAAACTCATATTTATACTTTTATCTGATCGTATTAATATACTTTTAGGTAGAATATTTATTTATATATAAATAAAATAAAAGTTTTAGTTTTTATTCCCAATTTGGTAATTCTAATATTAAGTAGTATTCCCAATATAGTTTTTATTCCCAATATAGTAATATAGTAATTCTAATATTATTAGTTTGCCGTGTGGGGCCGGTTTTAGAGTTGAAACTATTTAAATTTAATCTACATTTTAGTCGGGGTGGGTCGGTGAGAATCACTAGTCTTTAACATGGGTACTCTTCTTTAATCCACAACTTTACAACACACGTTATTACAGTATTCTTGACAAACAATAAACTACTAAGTTACTGCACATATTTACTAACATAATATAAACCAATTGCAAACTCTTGCATTATTGCGTATGCGTGTCTCATCGCATAGCCAGCCATCTTAATATCTCGCCTCCGTCGACGCCCGATCGAGCGCTACTATTGGTCGGCGCGAATCGCCCGCGCAACGCCGCTGTTCCGGACACGTGACGGTGAAAAGCGCGCGGGCGGTTTGCCTCGGCCAATGCGAAGAAGGAGTTCTCTGCCACCAGATAAACCTGCTATAACATTTTAAAACTAAGGAACACAAATAGGCCTTGGTTGCGTTTTTTGACCACATATGCACTGTTCTCTTGTCACTGTCTTATTATCTCCTCGGTTTTATTACATACAGTAGTATACTGTATGTATGTCATCTTCACTAGCGTAAGATAGACCACCAAAAACTTTTAAATCTATTAGTATGTGAAACCATAATTTATACATAATACAACATTTCAACATTCATTATTGAAGCATAAAAGCCATAAATTCAACAATTTAAATGATTATCTTATAAAATGCTATTTGTGCCATTTGAATTCGCTCGCCGTTTAATTAAAAAAACATAATACATATTTATAAATAATTTAGAGCAAGCTTTATCATCTGATTGGGTCCCTAGGAAAACTAAAATAAAAATCATCATATAAATGACAATGTTATTGATATTGAAACTTTGTAAATAAAACAATGTCAACTAATTATTTAATATATATATATATATAAATACATTTAACAAGGTGACTCTATTCGTTTTTAGAACTGAGAACGTCGTATTATGCGATCAAAGTGAGCAAAATTCGTTGAAGTATAAATATGTATATTCGAGACTGCCTTTGTTTTAATACATACTCTATTTGACTGGTTCATACAGGACCATCGTCGATAATTTGAAACAAAATATATTGAAAAATTTTAAATGCGACTATAAAGCAACAAAATATGTATGAAATAGAAATACTGTCTATTAATACTTACCGAAAATAAGGAACGCCATCCTTTTTTCGTACTTTTAATGCACTATTTCGGCATTTATTCATCGAACAATTAGACATTTTGACACGCTTCGTCTACTCGCACGTTGAAATAATACTAAACGAAAGGAGTGCAGGAAAGCGTAACCTGCACTCATTTATAGTGGACACTTTTCGTGCCTGATTGTGTATCTTCTCTTTTTTATACATCAATCGATGAACACAGATATTTCTACTGCGTCTGGGTGTTTCATATCTATTTTAGGCATGTATTTACAAAAAAAAGTAATATATGTCTTATATCCGTAATCTGGTACCCATAGCACAACCATTAAGCTTAGTTTGGGACCAGAGGATGTTGTGTGAAAAATGTCTGTGAATATTTATTTATTTATTTATAAAGAAAATACAAAAAATATATTTCAGTTATTTTATAAGTAATTTTTTTTTGTAATGGTAGCAGTTGTTATTGTGGTAATAAGACAGTTGATGACTATTAATGTCTTAGTATTTAATTTTTGAGCTATGGGCACTAATTTGGTTTTTAATTGATGTCAACCTATATTGACAATAAATGTGATTTTTATTCGAAAAATTAAAATATTCGAATGATTATACAGAGTCATTGTCAGTCATTGCACAGAGTACATTTATGGCGACGGCCTGACAGACAGGTTTTTTGTCGTTCGTATGCGTATCTATATCTATTACATTTTATAATATTAGGGTCGATCTTAGCTAGTGGGCATAGAGTAAGTATAAGAATAGAGTACTCAGTCCAACCAAAGTAATTGCAGCGCTCCCAGTGATGATTGGCTGAACTAGTATCGATAGTGTATATAGGCTATATAGCTATAGGACACTATCTATATATCTATGTTTGTGTTATAAGGACAATTTTCTTGGTTTTTATTAAATCTACCTATTCGCCATTTATTAGTGTAGCTTTATTATAGGTACCTATTTTATTGAATGATAAAAATGAAACACATTTTATTTTCTTCTTTTATTTACATATACCAATGCCCATTTTTGTATATAATCATGGGGATCCACATCTTGTCTTAAACATTTTAAAATTCGATTGGTATGTTTACACCAACTAAATATAAAAAGATTACATGATGTATCAATTATGTATTTGGACAATTGACTGCCATGTTCCTCACAGTTTAAGAAACTGAGATTACAATGAACACTAGATAATGTTTTTATGTAATTTTTTTTTATTTTCTATGTGACTTTTAAGTCTAATAACGTGTAAAACGACATCATGGATGTTGGAAAACATTTCTACAACTTCCGTTGCTGGGTACGCTAACAAATGTCGTCCTTGAATTCTTCCCTTTTTTCAATAAATTCAAAATCATTATAATTATATGCCAATAACTTGCTTTCACATGTAGAACATTTTTAAAAAATATTATTCCTAGCTTTTCTTATTATGTACCCAGCAACATATTTGAAAATTTCGAAATTTTTACCATCTTTTTTCTTGTTTTCCACGCCTAACAGAATTTCAGTTTTTAATAAATCATTGTAATCTATTTCAATTTCATCAGCATTTGAGGGGACAGTATTTCGAAAAAAAAACTCTTTAATGATCCAACTAACATATTTGCCGCTCTGTCATTTTCACAGTTAAACCCTTTGGAGTATTGACTTAAATTATTTATTAGTAACGCAGCAAATGCTACTTCGAACCCGGCGCATGTGGGATTATTGTTACGAATCCCATGACTGCGAATAGAGCCGAAAAAATTCTCCAAAGGGTTTTGATTTAAATGTCGCATCCAGATCCCCCTCAAATTGTGATCTTTCAGTAACTTGTCAGTGAGATAAGTAACATTGTCAATAGTCAAATCCAATTGATAATCGATGGTACGGTGAATTTTTTTCTTCCCATGACTATTTACAAATCGCATGGAACGTAAAACAGATTTTGCTTCATTCCATAAATTAAGATGGACTGAATTTGCTGTAGCAGCATTCCCCGATTTCTTCTTTGCATTACCGAAGCTGCCATTCAAGGAGTCGAAGAGCTCGTCAAAAAATTGCAATATAATTGCAGTTTCCCTGCTTTCTTCGGGTATAATTTTTTTCTCTGTAACAATAAAATTCCATGATTTATAGCAGATATATATAAAGCAATACCGTAAGGTTGATTTTGTGAATATATTTTACTCATTCACATATTCTTACTATCAAATGATTTATTAAATGTCTCAAGATAGTAATCATGTACCAATAACACTACAAAGCAGGCGATCGAATCTGAGTTCATCGAAAATTTATATCTAGGGTTGCAAGAATCAGCACATTAAATTTTATTTTTTTGGAGAGTACTGTAAAATTATATAAATTTGTGGGATCTCAACCCCAGAAATAAGTCCCGCACTTCCATTTTGTAAAAAGAAGAGGAAATGGGTTAACGCTATATTGGGCAAACTATTAGTCAGAACAGAATATTTGATATTGAATATGACAGGCCTTGTAGCTCAGTCGGTAGTAACACTGCCTCCTGAGAGAGAGTTCGTGGGTTCGATTCCCACTCAGGACAAATGTTTTAGTGATGAACGTAAATATTTGTACTGTGTCTGGGTGTTTTCTATGTATAATATGTATATATTTACATAAAAGAAAAGTAATATATGTATTATATTCGTTATTCTGGTATCCATAGTACAAGCTAACTCTTAGTTTGGGACTAGATGGCGTTGTGTGGTTGTTCGTGGATATTTATTTATTTGTAAAAATATTTTTTTGGAAATAAACTCTCTACAACTTTGGATCTGTAACATTCAGCCATAGAATCAATAAAAACAGAGTTATAAAGCAAAATAATTGCATCCATGGCGTAGTGGTTTGTGTATGCGACTGCTAGTCATTTGATTCTCGGGTAGGACGGAGTAGGACGTACAATGTCGGAGTATGGAAACATGCCATATTCACAAACTTTACCTCGTTTTAATATTAGTGAAGGCTTCATCTTCAGCTTTGGCCGTGTGGGGCCAGCTTTAGAATTGTCCCACCCCTCTCTAACCACGGGAGTCATAAGAGCCGACCGAAGGATACCGTGGGAGTGGGCAGCAGCACTCCCTCGAGTATTAACAATATCCACTGCGATCGCCATCCCGCCTGCCAAGCGTGGCGATTACGGCATCATGCCCCATAACGGGACCGCTCGTTGTGGCGTTCTCTTGGGGAGGCCTATGTCCAATAGTGGACGTTGAAAGGCTGATGGATGCATGGATGGATAGATAGCTTTGTTATTATTGGTTACACCACTAAAATTGTAGAGAATTTAATTTGCTACAAAAATGTTATTACTATTATTGTTGTGTGACGCATCATATTTTTAAATGGGAGCACATAACATAATAAGGCCCCTATACTTAGATTTAACTTTACAATATTCCCCTACTAGAAAAATAAATGGAGTGCTCTGACTTTAGCACGCTAAGCCTTAAAAATTAGACATTTCAATGAACTAAGTCTTTATCATCCATGAATGCTATGCACTTTTTACTGAACATTTTCTGATACAAATACAAAAGACTGACTGCATGCACACATAGACTTAGCATGTTCTACACAGTTAAAATCTTCATTCATTCCCCAGATTCTTAACCTGTATTTGAACCTTAAATTCTAACAACTGGATAAAAAGGTTCAACCAGGTTTCCAACCTGCAACCTTTCTATCCTGCAACCTTTCTATATACATTCACATCATATATTTTCTCTATTTATTTCTAAGGTACTATTTCTCACCTGCCAAATATCCCATGTACATAGCAACAGATGCACTAAAAACTTGTGTAGCGCATTTTACCTTCATTTTTCTTATTTTTTGTGGTATAACATGGCTTTCAGTTAATTTCGGCAGAAATTGCAATCCATTAAATGTCGGATTTTCTTGATAAAGCCCACTTTCCTGTACAGGATTTATTTTTTATAACACATATTAATTTATGTTTTAACATATTATTTCTGATACCCTTCAGCAAATGTGGGACATCAAAGAGAGGTACTATCTCCTGTCCATTTACTTCAAAAATGTTATATTTTGACTGCCATCCCTTCTGTAAATAAGACAAATGTGATAAGGAGATTGGGTATATCTAAAAGATAGTACTGTAGCTCAGTGGATTAGAGCACATCCCCGGATAGGAAGGGACGCAGGTTAGATTCCTGCCTGTACTAAAATACTCTTTTTCCTTATTCACAAATTATAATTTGTACTTTAAGAGTAGCTGAGCATGTCAAGTGCTAAAATATAGATCAAAATATTCTCTATGTATTAAACACAAAGTGAAAAATGTGAAATCGAAAATAACAGTCAGGAGCAGGATTTGAACCTGCATCTCCTGGATACCGTCCAGATGCTTTACCAATTCAGCCATCCTGACAATTGCTCCTGACTGCTAATTTCGATAACACATTCATACTTAACGTCTTTGGGTGACGCCTGCACCATCTGTCGGAAGTATTTTCATACATTATACCGACCAGGTAAACTTAATTTTACAATTAAGATTTTACCTAATAATGACGCAAACCCTATAAATATTTAGATATTTTTATATATATTTTTAGCATTTGACATGCATAGCAATATACATTAAACACAAAGTGAAAAATGTGAAATCGAAAATAACAGTCAGGAGCAGGATTTGAACCTGCATCTCCTGGATACCGTCCAGATGCTTTACCAATTCAGCCATCCTGACAATTGCTCCTGACTGCTAATTTCGATAACACATTCATACTTAACGTCTTTGGGTGACGCCTGCACCATCTGTCGGAAGTATTTTCATACATTATACCGACCAGGTAAACTTAATTTTACAATTAAGATTTTACCTAATAATGACGCAAACCCTATAAATATTTAGATATTTTTATATATATTTTTAGCATTTGACATGCATAGCAATATACATTAAACACAAAGTGAAAAATGTGAAATCGAAAATAACAGTCAGGAGCAGGATTTGAACCTGCATCTCCTGGATACCGTCCAGATGCTTTACCAATTCAGCCATCCTGACAATTGCTCCTGACTGCTAATTTCGATAACACATTCATACTTAACGTCTTTGGGTGACGCCTGCACCATCTGTCGGAAGTATTTTCATACATTATACCGACCAGGTAAACTTAATTTTACAATTAAGATTTTACCTAATAATGACGCAAACCCTATAAATATTTAGATATTTTTATATATATTTTTAGCATTTGACATGCATAGCAATATACATTAAACACAAAGTGAAAAATGTGAAATCGAAAATAACAGTCAGGAGCAGGATTTGAACCTGCATCTCCTGGATACCGTCCAGATGCTTTACCAATTCAGCCATCCTGACAATTGCTCCTGACTGCTAATTTCGATAACACATTCATACTTAACGTCTTTGGGTGACGCCTGCACCATCTGTCGGAAGTATTTTCATACATTATACCGACCAGGTAAACTTAATTTTACAATTAAGATTTTACCTAATAATGACGCAAACCCTATAAATATTTAGATATTTTTATATATATTTTTAGCATTTGACATGCATAGCAATATACATTAAACACAAAGTGAAAAATGTGAAATCGAAAATAACAGTCAGGAGCAGGAGCAGGTGTCAGGATGGCTGAATTGGTAAAGCATCTGGACGGTATCCAGGAGATGCAGGTTCAAATCCTGCTCCTGACTGTTATTTTCGATTTCACATTTTTCACTTTGTGTTTAATGTATATTGCTATGCATGTCAAATGCTAAAAATATATATAAAAATATCTAAATATTTATAGGGTTTGCGTCATTATTAGGTAAAATCTTAATTGTAAAATTAAGTTTACCTGGTCGGTATAATGTATGAAAATACTTCCGACAGATGGTGCAGGCGTCACCCAAAGACGTTAAGTATGAATGTGTTATCGAAATTAGCAGTCAGGAGCAATTGTCAGGATGGCTGAATTGGTAAAGCATCTGGACGGTATCCAGGAGATGCAGGTTCAAATCCTGCTCCTGACTGTTATTTTCGATTTCACATTTTTCACTTTGTGTTTAATGTATATTGCTATGCATGTCAAATGCTAAAAATATATATAAAAATATCTAAATATTTATAGGGTTTGCGTCATTATTAGGTAAAATCTTAATTGTAAAATTAAGTTTACCTGGTCGGTATAATGTATGAAAATACTTCCGACAGATGGTGCAGGCGTCACCCAAAGACGTTAAGTATGAATGTGTTATCGAAATTAGCAGTCAGGAGCAATTGTCAGGATGGCTGAATTGGTAAAGCATCTGGACGGTATCCAGGAGATGCAGGTTCAAATCCTGCTCCTGACTGTTATTTTCGATTTCACATTTTTCACTTTGTGTTTAATGTATATTGCTATGCATGTCAAATGCTAAAAATATATATAAAAATATCTAAATATTTATAGGGTTTGCGTCATTATTAGGTAAAATCTTAATTGTAAAATTAAGTTTACCTGGTCGGTATAATGTATGAAAATACTTCCGACAGATGGTGCAGGCGTCACCCAAAGACGTTAAGTATGAATGTGTTATCGAAATTAGCAGTCAGGAGCAATTGTCAGGATGGCTGAATTGGTAAAGCATCTGGACGGTATCCAGGAGATGCAGGTTCAAATCCTGCTCCTGACTGTTATTTTCGATTTCACATTTTTCACTTTGTGTTTAATGTATATTGCTATGCATGTCAAATGCTAAAAATATATATAAAAATATCTAAATATTTATAGGGTTTGCGTCATTATTAGGTAAAATCTTAATTGTAAAATTAAGTTTACCTGGTCGGTATAATGTATGAAAATACTTCCGACAGATGGTGCAGGCGTCACCCAAAGACGTTAAGTATGAATGTGTTATCGAAATTAGCAGTCAGGAGCAATTGTCAGGATGGCTGAATTGGTAAAGCATCTGGACGGTATCCAGGAGATGCAGGTTCAAATCCTGCTCCTGACTGTTATTTTCGATTTCACATTTTTCACTTTGTGTTTAATGTATATTGCTATGCATGTCAAATGCTAAAAATATATATAAAAATATCTAAATATTTATAGGGTTTGCGTCATTATTAGGTAAAATCTTAATTGTAAAATTAAGTTTACCTGGTCGGTATAATGTATGAAAATACTTCCGACAGATGGTGCAGGCGTCACCCAAAGACGTTAAGTATGAATGTGTTATCGAAATTAGCAGTCAGGAGCAATTGTCAGGATGGCTGAATTGGTAAAGCATCTGGACGGTATCCAGGAGATGCAGGTTCAAATCCTGCTCCTGACTGTTATTTTCGATTTCACATTTTTCACTTTGTGTTTAATGTATATTGCTATGCATGTCAAATGCTAAAAATATATATAAAAATATCTAAATATTTATAGGGTTTGCGTCATTATTAGGTAAAATCTTAATTGTAAAATTAAGTTTACCTGGTCGGTATAATGTATGAAAATACTTCCGACAGATGGTGCAGGCGTCACCCAAAGACGTTAAGTATGAATGTGTTATCGAAATTAGCAGTCAGGAGCAATTGTCAGGATGGCTGAATTGGTAAAGCATCTGGACGGTATCCAGGAGATGCAGGTTCAAATCCTGCTCCTGACTGTTATTTTCGATTTCACATTTTTCACTTTGTGTTTAATGTATATTGCTATGCATGTCAAATGCTAAAAATATATATAAAAATATCTAAATATTTATAGGGTTTGCGTCATTATTAGGTAAAATCTTAATTGTAAAATTAAGTTTACCTGGTCGGTATAATGTATGAAAATACTTCCGACAGATGGTGCAGGCGTCACCCAAAGACGTTAAGTATGAATGTGTTATCGAAATTAGCAGTCAGGAGCAATTGTCAGGATGGCTGAATTGGTAAAGCATCTGGACGGTATCCAGGAGATGCAGGTTCAAATCCTGCTCCTGACTGTTATTTTCGATTTCACATTTTTCACTTTGTGTTTAATGTATATTGCTATGCATGTCAAATGCTAAAAATATATATAAAAATATCTAAATATTCTCTATGTTATATGCCTAGCATGTAAAATGCTTAAAAAATTGAAAAAATCTTGATAACAGAAATATACAATACAGAACAACAGTATGTTGTTAATTCAGCTATGCTTAAAAGACTTGTAAAATACTCACTTTTGGAAGATGATGGTTTATCAACCACATTTTGCCTATTAATTGGAATTGGTTGTTCAATATTAATAGTACAGTCCTCATGAGATGGGTTGTTCTGTACTACACAGAAACCTGCAACAAAGTGTTTAATTTATTTAAAAGCCCTACTAATATTATGAATGTCAAAGTTTGTGTGAACGGATAATACTCTTCACACAAAAAGCACGAAACGGAGTTAGACAAAATTTTGGTATGGAGGTAGCTAGCTGGTACCCTAAATACATATTGTCCGAGATCCGGTATAAGAAATATATACCCTCATCTGTTACTTATTAGTCATAAGAAATAAATGATAGATAATATTCACATTGACCTATTGCAAATAGGTTGCCTAGTTAAATTGCGCCTGGATAATATTTTTAATTAAATTAATTTAATCTACTTCTCTGATTGGTTATGTAAAAAAATTGTATACTAGTTAAAAGAATATATCCAACAGAATTGAAAACATAAAGGTTGCCTACTTTCACAACTGCGCAACTATGGGGTTGCCAGGTATAAACAGGTGAGTGAATGTTATTTATATATCCTCATCGTCCTATAGCCTATAATAATACTCAGTCATAATCTATCTTTCTATTAGTGAAAGAATTTTCAAAATCGGGCCTGTCCATCCATCCATCCATCAGCCTTTCATGGTCCACTGCTGGGCATAGAAAGAAGAAAAATTTTGAGTCTATATCATAACATGACTGTTAAAACTAAATTGAGAAATATCCTTTTTTGAAGTCTTTTAAAATGTGGTATTGTAATGCTTAAGAGGGGACATGGTCAGCAAGGAATTTGAAAATTAGGTATTTTTATTTAATCGCAGGCCATGTTCCCTCTTAATAATATATTTTATTTAAGAATAAATAATTAAAATTACATACCTGGTAGATGCAGTGTAGGTGTGGCATTAGCACACAGTCTTTTGCTGGCAGTGTGATAACGAGTATGAAAATGATGATGCCACACTTTACTATATTTGAAAATCACCTTATTATCTAAGGCCAAAATATCACCACCAATTGCATACAGCCATGTACGAAATCTGTCTGGCTCCTTATCAGGATTGGGGAAGGCGTGTAAGACAGTGTTATCCAAACCTGTAATAACAATATTATGTAATATGTTTGTATTGCTACAATATTATACATAATTGTAAACAGTAGCGCAACGAAGCCTTTTTTTTTGTTAAGGCGGGAAAACTGTTCTTAACCGTACACCCCGTCGTTCGGGCCAACGAACAGGGTAGTGTGGGGCCGTCACCCACTAAATAAACCCGCCGTATGCCGTCTCTCCGCCTTTATTGGCGGGCCACTGGAACTATGTTACATTCCTTCGGTGGTTAAGGCCGGAGATCAAACCTGAGACTTCATGATCAGCAGTTGCATACGCTAGCCAATACTTGCACTGGTATAGTAGTAGATAAGTAATGATAATAGTAGGTAGGTACTTATTGGATAACAATATGCTGCCTAATACTTATGCTTATTAGATAAGGCTAACTTATGCAAATTTTTGCAGGATATAATTTCTGGTGTTTTGGAGTATGAACTCCTAAACACCAGAATGTTTTATTATAATAGTTCATTTAGCAAAAGTATGGTCTATAATTCAGCCAAGCTGGACGAAAGAATGTTTTATAAGAAAGTAAGCTGAGCAATTTAACTGATGAAGATTTTTGTCATACTTCAATGAGAATATCTCAGAAATAACAATCTTATCGTAGTTCTAGTGACCCCGGTCGGTTTACGGGTGCTTTTTAGTGCAGGTGACTATTTTGATATGATCTACAAAACTGCAGATTTTCATAAACATTCTTTTAATAATAATATTATTCTTTGTATAACACAATGTAATTTAATGGGTAGTTTAAGTTTAACAAATATAGGGTCATTTAGCCGGTTTCCTGTACAGGTCCTGTTTTCGTCCACTAGCACGCGCCTCGTGAAACATTAACGTAGATTAGAATCATAAAAATAGTAAACCGCGCAAATTTGGACTCGTTGCGTACCTTAATATCAAATCTGCACATCTACCAACTTCTTTTTAACAAGTCAAAACTCAAACAAAAGCTTCTTTTATCTGACGGCTTACTTCTAAGCTACGAAAACTTCACATTAAAGTTTGAAAAATAGTGGTGCAAGCTAACTGCGCAGATTTTTATTTAATTGTTTTTGGAATGTATTTCTTATGTTTAGGGCATTAATGACTAAGTTGATACATAAAGAACACATTAAAATGTGTGTTTCGTACTCATTTAACGAATTACTTACAAAATCTAGGTGGACAATAACTGAATTACCTATTTCGCAAAACATTCAGTTTTCGTCTGCGTGGACGAAAACACAAAAATACAAGTAAAGTTTGACTAGTCGTTAAAAATAAGAAATGCGAAGAAATTCTATTGAAATCTTTATGGAATGATCTTTGATGGTTATTTAGTCTGATATTTAGTTTTCGTCCGCTAATTTAGCAATATTGCATGCATAAAACATAAATGATATTGTGGACGAAAACTAAAAAATGTGCTAAAAATTGCTATATGTTTCCGTCCATATACTTGAATGTAAGTAGATGAAAAGTAATACTGGGTAAGTATTTAGTTTACGTCTATTACAAACAAATATTATACTCTTACTTGTATGTATTAAACTAACACAAAATCATTAATTCAGGTTTTCTAAAAGTTTAAGTATCCAGAAGATGCAGGTTCGAATCCTGCTCGTGACTGTTATTTTCGATTTCACATTTTTCACTTTGTGTTTAATGTATGTTGCTAAGCATGTCAAATGCTAAAAATATATATAAAAATATATAAATATTAAGTTTACCTGGTTGGTATAATGTATGAAAATACTTCCGACAGATGGTGCAGGCGTCACCCAAAGACGTTAAGTATGAATGTGTTGTTGAGATTAGCAGTCGGGAGCAAGGGTCACGATGGCTGAATTGGCAAAGCATCTGGACGGTATCCAGGAGATACAGGTTCGAATCCTGCTCGTGACTGTTATTTTCGATTTCACATTTTTCACTTTGTGTTTAATGTATGTTGCTAAGCATGTCAAATGCTAAAAATATATATAAAAATATCTAAATAAGTAAAAGACTGCTTTTTTATAAATATCTTTTTTGTATGTTTTTGACATCACTATGATTTTATTATATGTATAGATTGCATGGCTGTAATCTATAGTGCAGAGGATTTTAAATAATAAACTTATTATAATTATGTAAAGCTGCATTGGGTGTGTTTAAATATTACGTTTATGAATATTTGGGATAATGAGTATATAAAATTAACTATAAACATATACTTCACGATTGCGGTTTGTGTATGCAACTGCTGATCAAAATATCCCAGGATTGATCCCTAGTTTGGGCAGTGTTATTAAAATGTATATTAATACATGATAGTCTTATAAAGCCCATATTACTCAACTGATATGAACAGCAGATGATTATGAAGTGACCTTATAAGAAAAATATCACCTGCCACATAAGCCATAGAAATTTCTTTACAAAGAATAGTAGGTACCTGCCTTTCGTGCATGAGATCGTGGGTTCAATTGCCAACCAGGACAAATATTTGTGTGATGAACAGATATTTTGTATTGTGTATGGGGTGTTTTCTATGTACATTGTGTCTTTACAAAAAAAAGAAATTAAAGTATTATATCTGCTGTCTGGTACCCATACTACAAGGTAACGCTTAGTTTGGGACTAAATGCGGTAGTACTCGAATATATATTTATTTATTGAAAAATGTATGATTTAATTTTTTCTCAATGTTTTTTCGACTAAAAAACTTTCCCACTGTATTTTTAAACAAATATTTAAATAATAGCGTACGTTTTACTTACGTGTCTTGCCGCAGTTAGGCACACAGCATATTTTATCCTTAGATAACGACATATTCGCCAATATCCAAATGATAAAACAAATCAGAGTCCAGTGTACAGAGCGTGGGTCACCAGTTGAAAGCAGGTCCGTCGGTGTCCAGAGAAATTTGGGTCGCATGAGAATAAAAATCACAAAAAACCGCACTGAGAAGCAGAACATAAATTGCACAAAAGCTTCCGTAACGAAAACAAATATGCAATTATATGCAATGGCGGACATTTTGTATGGCAGAAGGATAATTAAGAAAAATGACGTTCCGTTTCATTATTGTAAATGCGATTAAATTTAAAATTAGTGCCCAGTGTCACACTCGATAATTATATTATTAGTTTTTGATATATTATGTAAAGATTAAACACTGCAAATATTATGTATTATTTTTTTTATTTGCTTTTTATTTGTATTTTAAAATAATAAATCTGCGTACTGTGAAACGTAAAGCTGGCTAGAAAAAACAGAGTTGTCAGTCTAAAAAAAAAAAGTAATACCATTATAAAAATTAATAATGCCATCTAGTATTGATTGGCGGAAGTTTATCCTGATCAAAAAATTAAAGCTTTGTGGGAAGTGAAAAGACCGTGCTAGTGGGTGTATTGTATGGGCCAGCGTTTGTACGTCTGTCAGGTTTTCGGTCATTGTAAATAAATAATTGTTTTTATACTGATTTACAAATTACATTTTATAACAAAAATTGAAAATGTCTGCTATCGGTAAAGTCGTACCAAACGTATCCAGTCGTAATTTTGGCAGAATAAGTGCCGCGTTACTTGGTGTAAAGAATAATAACAGAAGTTATTTTACATACACTCAGGAACTTTCGCAGCCACTCGACAGGAAACCGGAATGCTTGACCCCAAAGGAAGCGCTTGGAAAAACGTTGAAATCTGGTGAGTAAATATACTTTACACTACTACTTTTTACGTTATATGGGGATCAGATCGTTACAAGTTGCTTATTCAATCCGATTTCCAAAAGGCGAAGCTGATTACATTACAATGTTTTTTTTGTTAGAAAGATAGTTGCTACTATCTTTTTCGCAAAATCTGTTTTTGTGAGCATTTGTGATAAAACTGTTATTTAATTATAAAATTACCAAGCCATCTAGGGACGAAGTTCTGATTTATTTATTGTTGAAAAGTGGGTACTTGTCATCTCACAGAGAGTATTTTCATAGTAATGTTTGGGAATTGATATATTTTATTATGGAGGGAAAACTTAGTACTTTTTAGAAGAAAAGAATCTAGAAAAACTATATGTGCACTTTGATTGGACATAGATCACCTGTTTTAAGTGATTGCTTGTAAAGCTTGTTGGTTGCTCCTGCTTTTTTCATTTGGCACGCTTGTCCAGTAGTGGATGCCGAAAGGCTGATGGATGAATGACTGTACCTGCACCACGGTGTCAGCTTACTCTGAGAGGATACCTGCTCCCAATAGTGAGATAGTAATGGTTTAAGAAAATAGCTTGCTAGTATATTTTCTCCATGACTCAATTTGGCTCAATTTTCATATCAGCTTTTATCCTTACCTAGCTAGCTACAACTAGCAAGGAAAGTTATTAGTATGTTATCTTGTTTATGGTATTAAAAGTTTTTGTTGTTAGTCTATACATACAATTAAATTAATAAAAAAAATATTCACAGACATTTTCACACAACATCCTCTGGTCCCAAACTAAGCTTAACGCTTGTGCTATGGGTACCAGATTACGGATATAATACATATATTACTTTTTTTTTGTGAATATACATACATATAATAGATAGAAAACACCCAGATGCAGTACAAATATCTGTGTTCCTCACACAAATAATTGTCCTGAGTGGGAATCAAACCCACAACCTCGTGCACGGAAGTCGGTTACACTACCGACTACGCCACGAAAAACGCCACGTCAAAATTGAAGTGTCTGCCTGTAATGTCTAAATACCAACTATTTACTAAATGTATACAAGAGTATTCGAGGTTCCGCATAAAAAAAATAAAACCTATGACTAAAAAAGAAAATACTTAACTAAATTCCACGCAGACAAGCAGCTAGTTAAGTATATGATAAGGTTTCAGATATCTATAATTGAGATTGATTAAGATTTGATTAATAGATAAATACATATGTATTCTTATGCTTTGTTTTACTTTATCTCTTACAAATACTGCAATAAAAGTCAAAGATATACTGTCCAAATAATCTGTAGTTACTGTATCATATCCTTATTTTTTTTTGTTAAGGCAGGAAAAAATGTTCCTAACCGCACACTAGTGCACGGTAGTGTGGGGCCTTCACCCACTAAAGAAACCCGCAGTGTGCCATCTCTCCGCCTTTATTGGCGGGCCACTGGTACTGTATTACATTCCTTCGGTGGTTAGTGAACTGCCCCCTTATAATGAAAAACGAAATGTTAGACGAACTTTCGTTTCAGTTCATTGAACTTCATTGTGATTGGTCGCCTGAATCACACGTTGAAATATTGACTAATCAGGGATCACGCGTTATACTGTTGATCAATTACGATGACTCGAAACGCAAGTTCGTCTAACGTTTCGTTTTTCATTCTAAGTGGGGCTGAATATTTTGCATGCACTGTAGAACACAAGACCCACGAAGTTAAAGGCCTTTCGGATAAATAACGAATTTAAATTGTTTTGATAAATATGACTTGCTGATGTGCTATGCAGTTAAAATTCTGTGACTTATTTTTGATTTCACATTTTCACACTTGATTTAGTTAGTTTATATGGCTAAGCATGTCAAATGCTAAACAATTATGTAAACATTTCAAAATAGTATAGATAGGTTAGGTCCGGATGGTACTTCGGTTTTATTTGCGACACCGCCCCTTAGAATGAAAAACGAAACGTTAGACGAACTTTCGTTTAGAGTCATTGTAATTGATCAACAGTCGACGCGTGATTCAGGCAACCAATCACAATGAAGGGAAACGAAAGTTCGTCTAATGTTTCGATTTCATTCTAAGGGGGCTGGTTTTACTGTGCGGTATTCTCACGTTGATCGATTTTGATGAAGTACCTACTTAGTGAGAATAAACTTCAAGAATAATTGAGCTCCATAGCAGGATTATCGGAATTCCGAAGACATGATGAGGACACGATAAAACTCCTGTGGGGTAAATAGTTCTACTACGGGGACGTTCTCCCCACAGTACCAGGGCTGTGTAGGATTTATTATTCGCAGGTCTCCACTTTGCCTACCGAAGAGGGTTAAAGGGTATCGAGTTGTGGACTAGAGTAGTTTACCTTCAAATCAGAATCAGTATGTCAATAGTGAGCATGCCTACAATGAGTAGGCATGTTCACCGTACCGTCCACATGTACCGTCTGTCGTAAAAACTTCTTAAAAATTAAAATAGTACAGCAGCTGCAGCTACTATCATTACAAGTGCTTGTCTCCTATATCTGTGGTCTGAACTGGGATTGCTGCCTTAGAATGTAACCAACTAAATCGTATCGACATCGTATCGTCTCGCTTGTGATTGGTAGAGAAACCGACGGTGTGATGTCACAATAATCGCTCGGCCAATCACGGTGATCTCTCAACCAATCACAATGACACGATGCAATGTCGATGCGATTTAGTGAGATACGATCTAACCACCCTGTAATCTCTATGCAGTCCACTAACATTCCAAAACTTCGATGACGGAGAGACCGATGTCTCTTAGATGGCGTATTTCATTTACCAAGATTTTACTTTAAAAGCAATCTAGTATAAAAAAAATAACAAAAACTTCTGATATATTATATGTATGTATATCCAATAGCTAGGAAGTCGCAACAATATGATGAAAAGGTCACGATCTTCAGTACGAGGCCGATATGACTTGTAAATATTGATAATTTAGATCCATACTCCTATAGCAACGGTATTTATAAATTACCAAACAGAAAGCTCTAACTCGAACCAAAACGCTTAATAGACTTTCGGAATGCGTGCCTAAAAGTCAAAGTATAGAAAGAGTTTCCCGGCCCATCCGAAAACAATGTGGTGGTAAGTCAAGATTAAACAGATTCTTGTTAAGCTCCATTTATCATCATAAATTAAACGTCAAGCCGCGTGTAGTGCCCTCCCTAGTATAGAAATGTTGGATAAAATGTTCTCCAGACAGATGACGGTCACGGCGCATTTAGGCGAAAACTCTGACACGACCGGAGATAGATCAGGTGGAGGCCACCACCTAACATCCTAACTCAGAGCTACTGTTGAGAGTTTCTTTGGCAGAAAAAAGCATCACGCTTCATTAACGCAAACGTTACCGCTAAAAAATCTTCAATTATTAATTTAATTATCACTTGAACTTTGGACTATCATAATTTTTTACGGCTCTTCTGGCTCTTGCATCAAAGTTTATAGTGTACGAGCCAGTTCTAAATTTTTGGTGTACATGCCTACTAAAAGATTTAGAAAATAGTTCTTGAAGATAAGTGGTCATAAAGCAGTTGATGCCCGCATCCATATCCATAGACATAAACACCGAATATGTTAAAAAAAATTGAATTGCAAATATTCTATACTATACCTGCTATTATAAAGCTGTAACAGAGCTGTGTCTGTACATTTAAGATATTTGAGAAAAAGTGACTGAATTAGGCTATACAACAAAAACAAAAAACTTTGTGTTTAGATAGGCGTGTCTAAACACAAAGTTTTTTTTTTGAGATTTTTGTCTGTCTGTTTATCTGTTTGTTTGTTCGCGCATCACGCAAAAACTACTGAATTGATTTTGATGCAACTTTTTTTATTTGATAGCTCTTGATTAGACTTAAAAACTGGTATACATTTTATCTCGCTACTATATCGGGAACCTGCGATATAACCGAAAAACTAGAAAATTATTTAAACTAGATTTTTTTTAGCATTTATTTAAAAAAACCTACTGGACGGATTTTGATGCAACTTTTTTTATTCGAAAGGCCTTGATTATGTTTAAAAACAGGTATACATTTTATCCCTCTACTAAATCGGGAACCTGAGATATAACCGAGAAACTAGTTTTTGGATGCGGCGAAGCCGCGGGCAAAGGCTAGTACTATTATAAAGCTGTAACAGAGCTATGTCTGTACATTTAAGATATTAGGCTATATAGGCGTGCCTAAACACAAAACTATTTTTTTTAGATTTTTTTCTTTTTATGTTTGTTTGTTCGCGCATTACGCAAAAACTACTGAACGGATTTTGATGCAACAATAGGCTATATAGGCGTGTCTCTAAACACAAAACAATACTAGTTATGAAATAAAACTACGCTTACGGAGTCTCCAAGCGTGGACGTCCAAACATCTTAAGTCCACTCGTGATCATGAATGCTGTAAAGTGTTCGAAACATCGGGATAGTTGAAGATCTAGCAAACGTGATAGATTCCGTAAACTTAGTTCTATTTCATAATGTGTAACATTACATTCACTAAAGTTCTAGGTACTATACGATTTAGTAAATCCTATATCGATATAAACTCTAAATACAAGTTCATCAATGATGTACTTACAAAATAGAGGAGAACTTCATTCTTGAATCATACACGACATCCATTAAATAATTATCTAGTTAAATGAACTCCTCTTTGCCAATAGTTCAAAGTACAAACAACATACATCATGTTTATTTTACTGAGAACTTTGACTGCGTATTCATAAGATTCAATTTAGTACGTTGGTAGTATTTATGTTTTTGTTTATATATATTTGCTTGTAACTACAAAGTATCTATCTAATCTTACTAGTACTATAAATTTGTGTGTAAACTGTATAGGGAACTAAATGTATTGATCTATATTAGCACTTGACATGCTCAGCTACTCATAAAGTACAAAGAATTATAATTTGTGAATAAGGAAAAAGAGTATTTTAGTATGAGCGGGAAACGAACCTGCGCCCTTCCTATCCGTGGAAGTGCTCTAATCCACTGAGCTACCGTACTATTTGTTAAAAATACCCAATCTCCTTACCACATTTGTCTTAACGACTAACGCCACCTATCGGAAGCATTTACATGCATTAATCCAATATAGTAAGTTTAATTTTGCAATTAAAATTCATACTATTTGATGGCGTGATTTTTTAAATATTTTGATCTATATTTTAGCACTTGACATGCTACTCTTAAAGTACAAATTATAATTTGTGAATAAGGAAAAAGAGTATTTTAGTACGAGCGGGAATCGAACCTGCATCCCTTCCTACTATACTTAGGATGAATTTTAATTGCAAAATTAAACTTACTACATTGGATTAATAATATTAATAATTTATTTATTTCGGATAACAAATAATCCATAGCAAATTAAAATAAAATAGAATTTTACAAAACATCATTAAATTTTAATATTAAAAATCAAATTATACAATTTCATTAATTAATTATAAAATGAAATTAAAAAATTAAACTGAAATAATTTTGATAAATAGTAAATAATTATAATTATATTATGCGAGTCACTAAGGATCTCCAGATAGGAGACGAGATCCTGTCCGCTATTGTGTTTAAGATCGTGTTGCGGCTGCTACGCAACCGGCCGATCTGGGATGCCGCTCTTTTACGAATGATGGCCTGAAAGCCGTCAGTGCGATATAGCACGAACATCCCCGACGCACTACAGAAACGAGGCAGCCCCAGCAAATAATTAATGCATGTAAATGCTTCCGATAGGTGGCGTTGGTCGTTAAGACAAATGTGGTAAAGAGATTGGGTATTTCTAACACGGTTCTAGTACGGTAGCTCAGTGGATTAGAGCACTTCCCCGGATAGGAAGGGACGCAGGTTAGTTTCTCGCTCGTACTAAAATACTCTTTTTTTTGTACTTTGGGAACTAAATGTGTTAACAAATTATACTGTTGTCCCGTAATAGCTACAATGTTTCAGACTGTTATCGAAATAGCTTCTAAATTTTGAACGGAGTACGTATTTTTACCATGTTTTTATAAATCACTTTCTTGTGTCTGTCCAGGTGGAATTTTGTAATTGATTTTAAACTAACTTCCTGATGAGTTAGATACTTGATATTGGATCATAGAAAATACCTTAAAAAAGAAGAAAATAATAATAATAAAAAAATGTACTTACCATGTTTTTATAACGGACTATTTTATACTTTTTAGTCAGTTATAAAAATATGCTTTTTTTTATGTTAGTATTTATTTATTGTAAATTTGTTTCGTATCGTGCATAATTATTATAGTACTTATCTACTCAAATAGGTAAACAGTAACCCAGGCAAAACTCTTTAGTTAAAATCGATAACCTTTAAATAGTTCAGTTTTATATATTTGTTTAAGTTCAAATCTCTTTGTCAGTTTCTCACTGAGGTTCAATGAGCTGAGATTCTTAACCTATCAACATAATGCAGTGAAAGCCTAGTAGTATAAGACCAGGGACTGCAAAGCTAGTGGTATTTATTCGTTCCCTAGTCCAGGATCGAGACCTCGCCAGAAACACCTCTGACTTTTCAAAAGTATTGTGTCGCGAGGGCTTATGAAATCTGCTAACACGCATCGGGCCGACGTTCTAGAGCATAATTTAAATAATTTTCATTATTAGAGGAGACCCGTGAAAAAATTATCAAAATACTTTGGAAAATCCAAAAGTGCACGCCTCATAATCTTCATTTTTCTCAATAAAATTGATTATTTGATAAGTAACTAATTATGTATTGGCCTTACTAAGTAGTTTTCAATAAATCACATAGATAGCGCTAATTTCCAAAAGTATTAATGAGGTTTTCATGCCTTAAACGCCATCTAGCGCTAATTTTAAGAAGTACTTCTATATTGGTCTTGAGAAATAGTTCAAGTAGTTCTCACGAAATAAGGTATAGCGTAGCGCTGGTTCTAGTGTCGAGTCGCGCGTAAATGTTTACTATTTTTTTATTTATTTAAAAACAATTAAACCACATCTAATCAGACCGTGAAAAGTGATAGGGTTCTATTCGTAATCATACTAATTCGTAAAAGAAAAAAAAAGACTCGATTGGTAAAGTATTTTGGTCGTTATCGTGTTAACATACATTACCTACAACAAACGGACGTCCAAGACAGAACTTTTTCAAACAGTTTTTTAACTAGTTTAAATAACAAAAATGGCATCAAAAATATCATGAGTGTTAAAAATTGTGTTTTTTCTTGATATGGGTGTGTATATATTATTTTACAAGTGCAATATATATAAATATAAATAGAGGCATTTTAAGTTAGAAAAATCAGTTTTTCTCCGTGAAGCGAGAATAGTACACACCTCAACGCTTCGCTTATGAGGCGTGCAACATACAACTATATAACACTGCACACAATCACACATTATAACATCTGGACATGATGAACATATGGACCGATTTTTATGGACTTTGATTTGATGGATGTTTACGGCTTTTTGTTGACGTCTCGAGAACGGATTGACTGATTACTATGTTTTTTTTTATTCTGAGGCAGTACGAAGTTCGCCGGGTCAGATATTTTAAACTATGTATTTATTTTATATGTGACTCTGTATTACACTGTTGAATGCTTTTGTGGGTCGTGAACATATTTGGCTTGATCTGCATTATAGTGAAAATATACTACGGTCCATTGCTAACAATAATTCATATGTATAGCTTGCATAATGCAGCTAATTTTAATTTGGTGCAATTTTATCATAAAGCATTGAGATGAAACGGTGTTGCGAACGAATTGCACTAAAAAGTTTGACTCCATTTCGAAAAGACGCTCCTCATGTTTATTGGCCCTGTTTCAGAGCTTGTAAATTTTATGAGCACAAAGTACACCCAAACTCAGTATAATTATTTGTATGTATGATGTCATACAAATATATTTAAAAGTGTTCTGTGTGGGAATTAAACAGCTTTGCCATGTAATAATAAAGAAAAACTAATAATTTTTATAAATCATATTTTATCTTTTTGTTAGTGGTTATAATTATATTATTTAATTTTATCAACGCAAATATAAAAACGAATCCAGCAATTTAAACTCCGTAAGACTTCTAGTTTGTTTAGAAGTAAAGCGTGATTTAACTTTTTCGAAAGTACTTAAAACCGTTCTATATCCATGTGGTGACAGGCTAAGAATACAAGTGTCACCACCCCATCCTTTCCCGCCGGTTCCGTGCAAGGCGACTAAGAAGTAAGCAATTATCACCCTTTGCATTACTGGTGGTAGGGCTGGGTACCAAGTGAGAGTACTCACTTGCTATCGCACCCGCACGGATCGGTACCACCGTCTCCTGTGCGTCCGGTCATGAAGCATGCCAGTGTGTTTTGGCTGTAGCAGAAGATAGCCGTTTATTCTTTCATTTTATATCTTAGAAATGAAATGGTGCGCAGCGGTTTGACAATACGCTCTGTATAGTTGAGTCCATGAGCGACGGTTACCACTCACCATCAGGTGGGCTTTGGCTCGTCTGCCATCATTAGCAATAATAATTAAAAAAGAACAGCATCCGTTCCATAATTCACAAAAGTATAGGTGATTATGAAGGATAAACAAAAGACTTTTGTCTTTACGACCCACGTGATGTGGAGATTGGGTATGGCCGAAGATCAGTGCGATAGCTCAGCGGATTAGAGCACTTCCCCGGATTGGAAGGGACGCAGGGTTGATTCCCGCTCGCACTAAAGTTCCCTTTTTTCCACATTCACAAATAATTTATACTTTAAAGATGTTAGTAGGCATTATTAGGTACCTATGCATATTTATATCCTGTTGTTGAGCTGATAAAACATACAGGCATAGGTAATACGTACCTTCTGCGTTTGTGATAATGCAGCATGAGTTTCTTTTGCCTAAGATTATATTTATAAATTATTATCCAAGTCAATATCGACGAGTTGACCTAGGTCAAGTGCCTTAGTGTCATGACAACCGTGAACGATGCCAAGTTTGATGAGATAATTTGTAAATGTAGGACTTACAATCGGATTTAAAATCTTTGTCACTGTAGATTTTCGACGTCCATTGCTGGACATAGGCCTCCCCGAGAGATTGCTGTGCTACAACGTCTTATGGTAGACATTGTGGAGTTTCTATACAAACACTTCAACACCTCGAGGTACTGATAGTCACACTGAAGCAATCATTCATCACCGCCCAAGTTTCGATCGAATAGAAGGCTTAAACAACACACGAGCATGAATATACCCCTGGGGCAGAAACCCGAGATTACACAGAAGTATAATCTGCCGTAGGGTGGGTATATTATGTGGTCTATGATACTTACAGCACTTGAGTAAAGCCCCGGTTTTTTTGGGACGATGAAAATCGTCGAGCTTGCGTGATTACGATGACGGATTGTATACCCCCGAAAAAACTTATAGGCCACGTCTATAAGTTTTTTCGAGGGTTAAGAATGACATAGTCTGATTCTTAAAGATGTCACCCTTCCTGAAAAACAGCATGAGAACCGGCTTTCCTTCTGCCCTCAGAATTCCGTCCTTTCCTAGTGTAATGTCGTTCTTTATTTTTTATTTATTGCATGTAGTGGCAGACGAGCCACGGTCCATCTAATGGTAAATGGTAACCATCACCCATGGACTCGACTATACCGAGAGTATTGTCAAGCCGCTGCTCACCAATTCATTTCACAGATATGAAATGAAATATAAACGGCTATCTCCTGCTACAGCCAAAACGCAACGATGTGCTTCATAGCCGTGACCGGGAGATGGTGATACCAACCCGCTCGGGCCCGATACCAAATGAGTACTGCCACTTGGTACCCAGCCCTACCACCAGTCATGCACTGGATGATAATTGCTTACTTCCCTTAGTCGCCTCATACGATACCCGTGGGAAAGAACGGGGTGGTGACACTTGTATTCTTAGTCCGTCACCACACGGACAAACTTTAGTTGTTTGAAAGCGATTCTAATCTCGTACAAGCTGACGTTCGGGGTGACGTTGCACTAATTTATGTATTAGTTGTTAGTGATTTTGAAGGTCGAATTGATAACTCTCGGATTTCGGGTATTGGGCAGGTTGACGGGAGTGTAGACTAGACTGCAAATTTTGTACAGAGATTCAATGTGCCTCTAACAGTTTTAAACCTGCTGATCACTGAGAGATCGTTGAATGTATTGTTTGCAGGTGATGTCTAGTATATGTATAATGAGCTCATGGGTAGCGCTGTAGAACTTTGTTGCGTCACAGAACGAGTTTCGTTACTGCACTCGATGCAGTGCAAAATTTATTCACTGACCTTTTATCGTGTATGAGTGTATTTCAACTAGAAGCAAGGTCAAGTCCAATAGAATTTTCTTTGAACAAAAATAATCCATGATCATTTTATAACTAGCCTTTTTTATCCCGATATAGTTGCGGGATAAAACGTATACCAATTTTTAAGACTAATCAAGAGCTATCAAACAGAAAAAGTGTCATGAAAATCCGTTTACTAGATTTACGTGAAATGCGAACAAACAAACCGATTAATAGACAAAAATCCAAAAAAAACATGTCTGGTTTAGAGAATCCCATTCCTCTAACCCAGTTATTTTTTCTCAAATATATTCAATTTACAGACAGCTCTGTTACAGCTTTATATAGTACTTACCTGTGCTACGCAGGACATTGCAAATCCAATAAAGGTACTCAGGGCCTCATATTGGCAGAAGGCATAGTGTGGAACCGAATGATTAGGTCTCATCTACGTAAATACATTTTAACTTAGTTTAATCGTAGGGTAAGGAATGACACCACCGAAGGAACGTAATATAGTTCCAGTGGCCCGCCAATAAAGGCGGAGAGATAGCACGCGGCGGGTTTCTTTAGTGGGTGAAGGCCCCACACTACCCTGTTCGTTGCCCCGAGCGACGGAGTGTGCGGTTAGGAACATTTTTTCCAGCCTTAACAAAAAAAAGGGTAAGGAATGAGGAACCACGGAAGTAATGTGATACAATTCCAGTGGTCTGCCAACACAGGCGGAGAGGCGGCACACGACGGGTTTATTTAGTGGGTTAGGGCGGGATGTTCGGTTAGGTACTTACATTTGGTCCCGCCTTAACAAAAAAAAGGAGTAAGGAACGAGAAGAGGTTGTGCATGATGTGACATAATATTTACATTAAAAAAAATACGATGATTTTTGTACGGTAAATGCTCAGTGGTTTTCTTGGCATATACATTCATTTGCAAGGGAGTTTTAAAATAATATCTGACCAGCAAATGCCAGCTATTTATAATTCAAGAACTTGATACCTACTGATTCCGTATCAAACATCGTGGCATCCAGTACGCACATATTCACAATCAGACGATGACGTCATAACTAAATGAATATAATATATATTATTTCGAATGACACATTGCAGCACGTTTTGTGATAAGTAATAATAAAGTTAAAATTGTATATATAAATATATACAATAAGATAATAACTAAATAACTGATTGACAGAATTGTAGCCCAATCACCTAGGGCTAGGACTGGGAAAATTTACTTCTGGGTTTCTTTGATACTAAGATGAGCACTAAGAAAGTAGGTACTTTAGGCAAATCCTATCCAAAATGGGTTTGTTATTAGGTAATAAGGCGCGAGCGATGTCGCGGGTAATGCGCTACAAAACTAGGTACCTAAATAGTTACCCTGTAAGTTCAAAACTGCCTCTGTGGTGTAGCGGTAGTGTTAGCGACTGCTGATCATGAGGTCTCAGGTTCGATCCCCGGCTTGCCGATTGAGCTTTTTCGTATTCTCAGTACCTATACAAGTGAGTAGGCCGTGTGGGGCCGGCTTTAGAATTGTCCCACCCCTCTCTACCCACGGGAGTCGTAGGAGCCGACTGAGGGATATCGGGGGAGTGGGCAGCAGCACTCTCAAGTATTAAAAACATCCACTGCGATCGCCAACCTGCCTGCCAATCGTGGCGATTACGGCATTATCCCCCATGACGAGACTGCTCATTGTGGCGTTCTCTTGGGGGGCCTATGTCCAGCAGTGGACGTTGAAAGGCTGATGGATGGATGGATACAAGTGAATTGTGACCAGCATTACAAAGCGTACATTAAGCTGTAGATAGATAGGTACTTACTTACGTAATTTGAATCCGTATTTGGCGCCAAGCCAACTTTATGAAAAACTGACCTTATGTGAATTATGAAAATACGATTATTCAACTCAGTTACCTATTCTTTATTTAAAAGCTTGTCCCTTCCCTAATGTTGAAAATATATTTTTTCTTAATCGCTTGAAACGCGTTAGACTCCCGGGAGTCTCGGATCAATGACCTCGACAATTGATAAAAAAGTCCAAAAGAATCTCCAAAGCTTGCAATAAGAGTCAACATCGCAAAAAAAAAAAGGGCCGAGCCGCGCGCGCGGTCGCAAAAAAATTTGGCGCTAAAAATTTATTTCCTACTCCTTAACTTTCAATGCTATCTACTCTAAAATTTTTGCCCGATACAGACTGTTCATTCTACAAGCTGTTCATGATTTTTGCCTAAGCCTATATATACTGTATCAACGAGAAATAAATCCCAAACGTAAACGTCAGCCAGTTGCGTCAATGGACTCGAACGGGACGGTAATAAAGTCGAGATTTCAACGCGAAAGTGAAATAAAATTAAAGTTTGTAAAAAGTTTTCGCTTTATAAAGTCAGTGTTATTATAATAATTAGTGGATAGTGTTTTTAAGTGTTTTAGTGCATAAAATAGTTATTATACTTGACAATAAACATGGATTTTTCAACAATGGGTAAGTAGTTTTTTTTTTAGATTTTTTTTAGAAAAATACGGCCACCCGTTGAGGCGCGTGGCCTCTCGCGGCGCCGCGTGGCCTTGGCGCGCTATTGGCCGGCACGTGTAAGACTCCCGGGAGTCTAACGCTCGTTTAGAACTTGTTGAAATAATAGTAAATAATAATCCTGTCAGTTGACGGGTTAAACCGTCACTGTCCCACTATAGTTGCGGCACGCTATGATGGTCGTTTTGACATTTTGCAATAGTGATGTGAAATGTCAATTTATTCTCGACACAAATATAATCAAATCTATAAGTTTTTATTGCAAGTAGTACTTACTTATTTATCATCACGCCATTTCCCTTGCGGGGTAGGCAGAGAGGACAGAGTGCCAAGAGGCTCTATTCTTGCATACATCTCTCGCTTCCTCAACATTCATAACTCTCTTCATACACGCTCGCCGGTTTCGGAGACTCTTGACTCCACCTTCCTTCAATACATGACCAATTTGGTCTAGGTAGGTAAGTCTCGGTCTACCCCTGTACCTACATCCTTCCACTTTCGCATTGTATATATTCTTAGCCAGTCGCTCGTCCAGCATTCTTTCCACATGTCCGAACCATCAGAGCATTCCCTTTCGCATCTTTATACCAATACTCTCTTTCATACCTACTCGCTCTCTTACCTCATTGTTACGAATGCGGTCAGTCAGCCTCACTCCACAGATTCTCCGCAGAGACCGCATTTCGACCGCATTGATTTTGCTTTCATGCTCCTTTTTACATACCCAACTCTCGCTTCCATATAATAACGTTGGGACAAGCACTGCGTTGTGTATTGCGACACGTGCCTTCTGGCTGGGGTGGTGGCTGCCGAGAAGTTGTCCCAATGCTCCGTTCACTCTATTTCCCGCATTCACTCTTCTTTCTACATCAGTGGTGTACCTTCCATCCCGACTGAATCCACATCCAAGATATACAAATTCATCCACTTGTTCTAGCACACCATTTCCTATTACTACTCTAACATCTGTTCTGGCTTCTTCTCTTTCAAAAACCATTACTTTGGTTTTGCTCACATTCACACGTAGGCCCCTTTTCTTACAATCTTCTGCCATTACGTCGACTAGGGTTTGCAGGTCAGTCGCAGACTGCGCTAATAGGACCGCATCGTCTGCATATAGCAGTGAGTTAACCACTGAGTCGCCCATTTGAACTCCCACATTCATTTCATTCAACCTTTGTAGACATTTATCCAGATATATGATAAACAGTCTGGCTGATAGAACGCAGCCCTGTTTAACGCCGATAGTGACGTCAAACCAGGGTGACATTCCATCATCCAGCCGCACACAAGCTCTGCAGTCCATGTAGTTGGACTGCACCGCATAAAATGAGAAGCATCAGGAAGGAGTCCCAGACACATGAGCCTCCAAGCTTGATCATCTCAGCAGACACCATATCAATACCCGCTGCCTTACCATTTTTCAAACTTCTGATCGCCCATTTAACTTCATCCATACTAATGTCATCAGAGGATGCTTGTACCGAATGCTGATCTGTTAGATCACATGTGGCACCAGCATCACCCTGAACATCCGCATACATATCTCCAAAATATTCACTCCATCGGCTTAACACATCTTGTGTTTGCGTAAGAATGTCTCCACCTTTAGACCTTATTTTATTCATTTTGAAAGCTGACCAACCACTCCGAGATTTCTTCACCTCCCTCCAGAAAAGTTTGGTGTTGCTCTCGAAGTTTTTGGTCAGCCTTTCTTCAAGTAGTACCTGATTAAAAAGTTTTAGTAAAAAAGATATAAATGTTTACTTAATATATGTGAACGAATGAACAATATTGGAATGAAAACGAATATACATACTTTATATGCATACAAGACACAAATTAATACAAAAAGAGACCAAAAAAGGGGCCACAAAAGGCCATATTTAATCAGATTCGTGCATACTGCTATTTTCACTATCGTCATTGCTAACATCACCTACATTAATTTCGAAAAACTAATGCCGAGTTGTGTGGTAAATAAGTACACCAATAATTATAATCTTATAAAAATAAATGTTCGCGTGACCCTAATATTAATATATATAGTTTAGAAATCAATGTAATAAATAAATTGTGTGTCCTAAAATTATACATTCGATAAATTTTATGACTAACTGCACGTTACTATTGACAATAAAGAACAGCAATTGGCTCCTTCAAATGTAATTAAACTTCATGAGTGGACAAACGTCAAAACGGCCATCATAGCGTGCCGATAGTATACTGGACATGGGCTTCCTCACTAAGTGATGTAGGTCGTATATGTTTAAAAAAAATCTTCGCGGTATGTAGGTAAGTACTTACCTTCCTATTCGAGCCTCACAAAAATAAAATTATAGGTAAGTAGGTCTTTTTGATACTAAGGGAATGGCTTGTTTCCTTGTTTGCCACCCAAGCGTTAAACAGCATATTAATAAAACCAGCGTGATGGTATTCGGTCATTGTAGCCTATAAACGCTAGCAACACCAGAGACAGCTCAAGCACTGGAGTTTTTGGCGGGACGTCCGTCATGGCGAGCGTCAGAAATCTCGTTACATTAGGTACTTCAGTAAATTTATTAAATTTACTAAAAATTACAGAAATGTATAAGGTTAATGAAGTATTCTACTGACGTACATAGTCTACATGGTGATGAAGAAATCCGCTCCAGATACAAAAACTAAGTATAACAATGTGATTAGACATGGGTCGTTGACGGTTTTTTCGTTAATGTAATTTAACTGTTAATCATCAATGGTCAACAGGTTAAAAAAACTGTTAAATAAATAACAGGTTTTGAATGTTCAGTGTCAATTTTATGTCAACGTTTTCAATTTCAATCAGTGACAAATGGTCAACAGGTTATTCCGTTGATCCGTTAACGTAAATTAACAGTTTATATTTTCAACTGTTTTTTTAACTGAATAAAATAATGATAGTCTTGGGCGTTGACGTAAATTAACAGCTAATATTTTTAACCTGTTTTTTCATTTTTTTTTAAATAAATATTCACGGACTTTTTTTTTTTTTGCACACCGTCCTCTGGTCCCAAACTAAGCTTAATGCTTGTGCTATGGGTACCAGATTACGGATATAATACATATATTACTTTTTTTTTGTAAATACATACATATAATGGATAGAAAACATCCAGACGCAGTACAAATATCTGTTCATCACACAAATATTTGTCCTGAGTGGGAATCGAACCCACGACCTCGTGCACGGAAGTCTGTTACACTACCGACTACGCCACGAGGCCTGTCAAATTTCATTGATGATTAACAGTTAACTCGTTGACGAATGAAAAGCCGTTGAAAAAAATAGTTTATTGATTCAACGACCACCTCTAAATGTGATATAATATGTAACGTGTGCCTTATGCCCTAAACAGTATACCAGCGGACATAAAACAGAAAAAATATCCTTTAAAGTTTAAAAAGAAACTTAAAAATTATTTGTTAGGTTGGTAAACATGCCACATACCTAAAGTTATAATACTTACTTATATGTTAATAATGTGACTTACCCCTAGTCAAACCACTAAACCGGTTTTGTGGGACAATATTTAATTTCAAATGTTGTACCAATTGTATAATAAACAAATAATAAATAATCTGTCACTGACGCTATGCCAACCCATTCAACCCAAGACTAAGCTATAAAGGGTGGAGAGATGGATGTGATCCCTTGGGATTGTTAGGCGGATGTAAACTACCTTTATGGATGGTGGTGATCAGACAGATGAGAATAGGTTTTTAGAATCTTTGAGTGTGTATACCTACTATCATTTATCATGGTGCTGGTAGGGCAGCTAATTATCTAACGCTTACAACGTAAATTCGTTACAAGTTAACAGATAAATAATAATAACCTGTTTTTACTTCAAGGCTGATTCCGGTCAAAGTAATAATTATGTTTATTATTTATCATCTACAACGACGTAATGTTGTATCGTTACACACGCACCGTCACTATAGCCAAAACTACTGAATTAATATTATTATTAACAGCGATTACGTAGTACTAAATATTGAAAAACAACAGTTTGTGTACGAATATAATATTTAGGAAAATACACACAAATTGTGAACTTGTTATTAAAAACATTTTTATCTGTAAAAGTTGACTTGCGGTCAACTCTAAACTGGTATTTAAAGGAGAATCTACATATTAACCGGTATCTACATACATATTTAGGTATTAGCGATTTAGTCTGCGACCTGCGTGGACTATTGAATGAGGATAATTTAATAATATAATAGTAAGTAAATAGTTTAATACACACAAGTACCTATTGTGAATAGTACATTCACAATAGGTTTTTTTTCCCCGAAGGGGTAGACAGAGATGTATACATACCCACCGTTCGCCAGCTATGTTTAAGTCCCACGTAATAGGGGTGAGCCTATTGCCGTCTACCGGGCACATTTCTAAACTCCGGGCTGCTACTGAGAAATTTTCTGTTTACGAGAAAGCTCAATAACACTACCCGACCTGGGGATCGAACCCGAAACCTCATGATCAACAGTCACTCACACTACCGCTGCACCACAGAGGCAATTGACACGAGCCACTGCTTAACGTGCCTTCCGAAACACAGAGGTCAGGTGCCCACAAATAGGTGTCACTTTTTCGAATCCATCAGTGCTTGTAGATACTGTTAATATATTATAGATACCGAGTAATAGATTAAATATTGATTGACAGGCATTATCAATACTGTTTGAATAGAGTCAAAAGCGATAATCGACATTACAACCGTTTGATAATGCACTTCATTTCAATATTGTAAAACTGTAACAGAGCTATCGTATATAAGATATTTGAGAAACAATGGATGTATCTATTTAGGCGGCTCTGAACACAAAGCATTTTTTTAGAATGTTTGTCTCCTTGTGTGTTTGTCTGTTTATTTGTGATTGACGCAAAAACTACTGAATAGATTTTGATGAAAGTTTTTTGTATGATAGCTCTTTACTATTAAAGAGGTATCATACAAAAAACATAAGTCTATACTTAAAAACTGGTATAAATTTTATCCCGCTACTATATTGGGAACCTGAGATTATAACCTAAATACTAGCCTAAGGCTAGAAGATAAAGCCTAATGTTATATTTTATTGCGTAAGTCATACTTTGAGTTTTTTATCGTGGTGTTACATCATGTAGGATTATGTATAAAGACGTACTCAATACTCATTCACGTTTAGATCACTATAAACTACTAAAGAAAGATCAAAAATAGTCGGGAAAAAGTGTTCTTAACCGACCATCCCGTCGTTCGGGGCAACGAACAGGGTAGTGTGGGGCCTTCACCCAATTAAGAAACCCGCCGTGTGCCATCTCTCCGCCTTTATTGGCGGGCCACCGGAACCATATTACACTCTTTCAGTGACAAATGCTTGCAACCTAGTATGAATGGGCCGACTCGACTGGGGCAGTACCATACTCTCACAGAAGATAGCGAGAAACAGTAATAGGTTGAGTGAGACCTAAATGTCCGTGTGGTGACGGACTAAGAATACAATTGTCACCACCCCATTTTTTCCCACGGGTGTCGTATGAGGCGACTAAGGGAAGTAAGCAATTATCATCCATTGCATGACTGGTGGTAGGGCTGGGTACCAAGTGGGAGTACTCACTTGGTATCGGGCCCGAGCGGGTTGATACCACCATCTGCCTTGTGACCGACCATGAAGCACATCGTTGCGTTTTAGCTGTAGCAGGAGATGGCCGTTTATTCTTTCATTTCATATCTGTGAAATGAATTGGTGAGCAGCGACTCGACAATACTCTCGGTATAGTTGAGTCCATGAGCGACGGTTACCATTTACCATCAGATGGACCGTGGCTCGTCTACCACTACATAAATGCTCACCTCATCCTCTGCTTATTACTTACGTAACTTAGCGTTACGACTTGTCCCTCTTTAAACGAGGTTTGAGAAGAGCACTACTCACGGTAGGCGGCGACTTGGCTGTGCCCATGGTGTTGCCATAGTCCATGGGCGGCGGTTATTACTTACCATCAGATGGGCCGTGTGATCGTCTGCCACCTTTGGCAATAAAAAAAATATATATTATCCTTCCTCTCCAGTCTATACCTTTCGTAGATGAGATATAACCAAGCGCTTACTTATCTTTTTACTTACTTTTTGTAACATTTTTTCTGTCCCACTATTGGGCATCGTCTCATGGTGAGAGGGATTAGGCCTTAGTCCACCACGCCGGCCCAATGCGCGTTCGTAGACTTCACAATCCGTTAATAAAAGTTCTCAGGCATGCAGGTTTCCTCACGATATTTCCCTTCACCGAGCAGTGATAAATTGTAGAAATTGGAGAGAATTGCTCGGCGGTCGGTATAATGTATGAAAATACTTCCGACAGATGGTGCAGGCGTCACCCAAAGACGTTAAGTATTAATGTGCTATCGAGATTAGCAGTCGGGAGCAAGGGCACGATGGCTGAATTGGCAAAGCATCTGGACGGTATCCAGGAGATGCAGGTTCGAATCCTGCTCGTGACTGTTATTTTCGATTTCACATTTTTCACTTTGTGTTTAATGTATGTTGCTAAGCATGTCAAATGCTAAAACTATATATATAAAAATATCTAAATACTTATAGTACGCCATTACATAAAAACATAGCATCGCGCCTGTATTCCCCGAAGGGGTAGGCAGAGGTGCATTACACACCCACGACTCGCCAGCTATGTTTAAGTCCCACGTAATAGGGGGTGAGCCTATTGACGTCTACCGGGCACCATCCATCATTTTGGAAAAGAGCTGATACTCTTCCACTGCTAGACCGATTTTAACCAAACATAGCTAAGAACCACCGCAAGGAAAATGGCTTTCAAATAAAAAAAACCGCATCGAAATCGGTCCACCCGTTTGAGAGCTACGATGCCACAGACAGACAGACATCGACGTCATATTTAAAACATCCCTCTTTTTGCGTCGGGAGTTAAAAAATAAGATTTAACTAATCTCGTTATACAAATTTTTTAAAAGGATTGTATTTTTGATATCAGTGTTCCATCATCTTCAGTGTAACTCTAAAAACCTTACTTACAGGCAACACAGTGTTCGCTTCGGGTGCGGCGGCCACCCCCACGATCCTTCTCAATGCTATGACGGAGGTTGGCAAAGAAGGTCGCATGAAAGACATCAAGGTGTGCCACATGCACACTGAGAATGAAGCTACTTACGCTGCACCTGATTGCGAGGGTATTTTCAGGTTGGTTTAGACTGTAATAAGATTATTGTTAACTCATGAGTTTCTTGGCCAATTCTTCAGGTTGGCGCCCCATCCAGAAAGAAATAAAAAAAATTTTAAACACAAAGTGAAAAATGTGAAATCGAAAATAACAGTCAGGAGCAGGATTTGAACCTGCATCTCCCATGACTGAATTGGTAAAGCATCTGGACGGTATTCAGGAGATGCAGGTTCAAATCCTGCTCCTGACTGTTATTTTCGATTTCACATTTTTCACTTTGTGTTTAATGTATGGTGCTAAGCATGTCAAATGCTAAAAATATATATAAAAAAATATCTAAATAAAAAAAGTATTATTTATTGACACAACATAACTACATGACGTTAATTACATTGCGTAAAAAAAATGAAACAACACAATTATAAAAGTAAAATAAAAAGGCTAAGTAACATAGGTACTTATATTATTATGTTTAAGTGCATACTGCATACCTACTCATGTCTAGTATGCCAACATTTATAGCACATAAACAGATAGTAAGAACTGACCAGTGAATGAAGATATTTTTACAAATACCCACCAATGTCACCAATGTACATATTCGTAATAGTGACACCACGCGTTGTCCACTTGTGAGACAATATTGGAATAAATAGCTAATTAGCCTAGTGTACTTAATTTTAGTACACATTATTGTAAATAGTGTACTCGGTGTGGCAAGGTGTGCCAAAAGGCCACAACTCAGCATGTGCTGCACATGGATACAGCGCTGATTTTCAGTTGCAGCCTGAGGTGGCCATGTTTTATAATCTAAATCCAGTGCCGCAACTCGTGATGATACCATGTAGATACCGTAGCTATTTCCAGAGACTTCTTTTTTTCTGGTGATAGAGCTTTGTTTATCCCAGCATGAATGGGCCGGCTCGATCGGGGAAGTACCACCCTCTACACAACAGGTAACAACCGTTGTGTTTCGTATATCGAAAAACAAACTCCCCCTTTACTCCTTATTTTCCTTCCTATCTTCTCCTTATTAACTTTAGACTGAGCGTTCCGCATTCGATTTTGCACCGCGGCACGAGCGCATCTACCCACATATGACGCTCGAGTGGACAAACAAACGACGCAACAGCATTACATTTTTATTTCTAAAAATATTTTACTCTGTCAAGATATTTTATATGTGGTCGAGTCACACATAAAATAAAATTTAATTTGTATGGGAATTAAAGTACAATAAACTTATTATTATGGCCATTACAATAACTTAATTTAACACATGTCTGTTTTTTCTTTCTTTTTATGAACCTAACGAGTTTATACACAGTTTTGAAGAGAAAACTTCTTTAGGCGCGTTGAGCACTTTTTGGGTGAACAAAAATCATGGAACTCGCGTCATCGTCACCGAAGGCTCCTATAGAAGTGAAAACTAAGCTTGTGAATTGTATCGTCGAGCTATTAGATTATTATTTTTGGGTTGTTAGTACGAAGTGTTAATGACCAATTAATTGGTCACCCTCACACCTCTTTACAAACCATCGACTCGGCAATACAATTCACAAGTTACTTAGTTTTCACTTCTATCGGTACTTCCCAGACTGCCCCGCATGTTTTTTCTCCTTTATACCTGGGACAGCAATAGCATAGATAATATTATTCTAATTTGGCGAATTATTTCAGGCATATCAATCGCCATTTTGCATACCAAGGTGCCGGTTGTGTTGCTGTAACAGCTTTATGATGACTATAACATTATCAGATAAAATCCAACTGATACTGGTTTGATAAACATCATGTGAGTTGGATGAAATATAACGTGTTCATCTAAAATATTTGTTGCTATGCTATTGTTCCGTGGTATAAGTATATCGTGGCCAGATCTTAGACTTGATTCATGATGTAGCCGACCATTTCATGAAATTGTTGTATTTCATGATATGGACAGCTAAAATTTATTGTATAGTTGAAACGTCAACGTATTGTGACATGATAATACATGTTTGCCATATCTTCAATATAGGCCAATGAATGCCATGATATGGTCAAAGGTTTAATAAAAAAAATCCAATGTTTTTTTCGTAACGGCTTTTCACTTCATTTTATCTTTAATTGGCGCATTATTGTTAGATTATTGCACGCCTCTAAGCGAAGCGTTGAGGTGGGTACTGCTCCCGTTTCATGCAGAACAACTGATTTTTCAAACTTAAAATGTCTCTATTCATCATATATTGCACTTGTAAAATAATATATACACACATATTAAGAAAAAATACTATTTTTAGCACTCATGATATTTTTGATAGCATTTTTGTTATTTAAACTAGTTATAAAACTGTTTAAAAAAGTTCTGCCTTGGACGTCCGTTTGTTGTAGGTAATGTATGTTAACACGATAACGACCGAAATACTTTACTAATCGAGTATATTTTTTTCTTTTACAATTCAGTACAACTAAGGAATAGGGCCCTATCACTTTTCACGGTCTAATTCGATGTGGTTTAATTGTTATTAAATAAACAAAAAAAATAGTGAATATTTACGTTCGATTCGACACTAAAACCAGCGCTATGGCTATCCTTATTTCGTGAGAAATATTTCTATAGACCAATATAGAAGTACTTCTTAAAATTAGCGCTAGATGGCGTATAAGACATGACAACCACAGTACTTTTTGAAATTAGCGCTATCTATGTGATTTATTGATAACTACTTAGTAAGACCAATACCTACATTATTAGTTACTTATCAAATAATCAATTTTATTGTGAAAAATGAAGGTTATGAGGCGTGCAGTTTTGGATTTTCCAAAGTATTTTATGGCCATGATGCATCACAAAAACAAAACGAAATGATCACAAATGTTTGACAATATTATCATGAAGTAGCCGTGCGTTTAGCTGTTCATATCTTCAACCGCCGCGATTATTAATTGATTTGGCCATGATTGGTCGAAAGTCTGCCGCGTGAGTCCTCATTGGTCGAGAGACAAACGCGTGGTTCCTACTACCAATTATAATGCAAAGTAGCGGAGGTTCGTTTTACACTGGGGGCGATGTGGCGTGTTCATGTATAATTTGCTACTTACACTTGCCATTTTTTCCAAGTCATTATTATTCTACTGGTCCCTCGGAGTATGAGATATTTAGGCATTCACAAGCCGTCGAGACAATCTCTCAGCCATGCAGGTTTCCTCACGATATTTTCCTTCACCAAACATTGATAATTTGTAAACCAAATACACAATATTAGCCGTGTGGGGCCGGCTTTAGAATTGTCCCATCCCTCTCCACCCATGGGAGTCGTAAGAGCCGACTGAGGGATACCATGGGAGTGGGCAGCAGCACTCCTTCGAGTATTAACAACATCCATTGCGATCGCCAACCCGCCTGCCTAGCGTGGTGATTACGGCACTATCCCCCATTCTTGGGGAGGCCTATGTCCAGTAGTGGACTTTAAAAGGCTGATGGATGAATGGTTGGAAACAAATACACGTACAATTTCGCTATATCTCGAAAAGTTAGAAGTGTGCGCCATGCTCTCAGACTGAAGATTTTACTCGATATCATTTTGTTTTGCAGTACTTGGCATTACCACTAGGCTATAACTGAGCTTATAATCGTATGCGCGATATGGATATCTCTATACCTTTCCGCACTCACAATAATAAATAAGTACTTAATCTATTCTCAAAATCTTACATGACAGCTTTGCTTGTCCAGCGTGAATGGCCGGCTCGATCGCGGAAGTACCACCTTCTCGCAAAAGATCAGCGTGAAACAACGATAGTTACTCCTTCCGTTGTTTCGTGCGGTGAGTGAGAGCGCCGGAGCTTTCCTATCCTCTCATTATCATCCTTCCTATCCACCTCCTGTCTCTATTCTTGGAGATGGCGAGCCGCGGTTGTTGTCTCTAGTGTTGCTAGAATTTACAGTAACCGCTTACCATCAGGTGGGTCGTATGCTTGTTTGCCACCCATGAAGTATAAAAAAAAAAATGAAGAAATTAATGCAAACACACGCAGTAACTATTTTTCAAAGCTTGTTTTAAAGAGGTGCTCTTCAAGTTTAGTCAGCAGCTCAGCAGACATGGTTAAAGCCATGACACTTAAAAATAGTGTTTAATTACAGATCGTGTTCGCTTTTTATGGCAGCAAATGTTCGCAAGGCGGTCGCCGAGGGTCGGTCGGATGCCATCCCCATCTTCCTGCAGGACATCCCCAAGTTGTTCCACAGGAAAATCCTCCAGCCCGACATCTCTCTCATCCAGGTTCGTTACCTGCACCCACTTGTCCTTGAGATGTTTAAACCATAATACAGAAATTTCCACAATATGTAATCTACTGTAAAATATATTATAGCCATATAAATTGTATACCTTTTTTTTTACGTGGGGAAATGTATCACAATCCATAAAGGGCATGCAGAGAGGTTATGCCGAACTCTCTCCGAAGGACCTATAAATTGTATACCTACGTAGTACACTATGCTACTGTATACCTACCTAGGCTGTGCATTTAAGAGTAGTTTCGACGGCAAACGGTAAAGCTTTGGCCCCAAAAAAGGACCTTTTTTTTTCTAACCATAGATGTTGGCTAATGGGGATATTTACTGACATCATTTCACGGCAGATGGCCTATTATCGACATGGCCATTGAAAACTTTTATTTCCATACAGTTTGTAACCTGTACTTTAATAAATTTTAGATTTCTCGTAATATGCCTATGTGTGCTATACCAAAATGTAATAACCCCGATGTACATTTATTTCCCAGATATCCAACATTAACCCTTAACTGACATCGTGGGGTGTTTTTACACCCCAGGTGCAAATAAAACAGCATATTCTTTTTTCCCGCATAGGTAGCCACGTCTCCTATTAAGTATTCTCAGTACAGCGTACGCGCTTGACCCTCATGGACATATACATCGTGGCGCATAAAAAACACCCGTTTAAACTATACAGGTACATGGGGTAGGTTTACACCCCACAGTGTTAGTTACGTTTGTATTTTTTATTAATATCCTTATAAGTGTTATTTTTTCAACAATATAGTTTTACATTAAACTAAGTTAGATACAGAGAAGGTCGAAATTCTAGTTACAGAAAAAGGTTAATTTTTATTATGTGATTTTATAATTACAAATTGTTATTTTATTATGTAAGTTATTTTGTAGTATAAACAATCTTAGCTGTGTTTCATTAATGTAAGGTTATTTTGTTCCTATCATTGGATTTAAGATTTTTATAGAAGACTGTTTGTAAGCCCTAGAAGTAAATTTTTAAAAAGTTGTATATTTGTTAATTTTTTTATTTAAGAGTTTCTACTTTTACAAAGTCGGGTTTTTATATTCAATGCCACTGAAGAAAGACCTTATTAAAAGAAAAAAATAAAGTTTAAGCATTTGGCTGGCTTTAAGCTTACTATATTCCGATTTTATGTTTGGGGTTGATATCCCCACGATGTTAGTTGTGTAACAAAAATAACGATGTTAGTTCAGGGTTAAAAAAAAGTTGGAAAAGTCGCAAAAAGAATTGTGGCTACACAGCAGAGCGTCTTTCAATTCTTTAATCTTCCAGGTACCATTTTAACAATATCGCTGAAAAAGCGGATTAAGCACAAAAAATAGCAAATAATTCTATGGCAAACAAAGCAATTACAATTTGACAGTGGCCATCTCGCCGATAGCGCCATCTGCGCTGAGATTTACCCGTGGATCCCCATTGATTGAAATTAGTACCATCTTGAAATCTAAGAAGCGCTTGGAATCGACGTCATAGCGTTGCAAAACGTAAACTTACGTATGTAAATATTGTAGATACGTTAGTTGATGAAAACGAGATCAATGTACGAAGTGTCGGGGTTTTGGCATCATTAGTTTAATGGCTATTAGTTCTTGTGCAGAATATTTCCGCAACTAACTGCACAGATGGCGGAGTGGTTTAGATACCGGTCTCCCGTGTGTTGTGGGTTCGATTCCCACACAGGACAACTCTTTGTGTGATCCACAAATGGTTGTTCTGAGTCTGGGTGTCCGTGAAATTGTATGTTTGCTAAGAACACTCGCGATGCAAAGATTTATTCCTTAGTGCAGGGTGTTGTCTTTTTTTTTACATGTTGATCTTTTGATCTGTATTTTAGCACTTGACATGCTCAGCTACTTTAAAGAATAGCATCACATTCGCAGCAGCAACAGCAACCCATTCGAACCTGCGTCCCATCTAATCCGGGGAAGTGCTCTGGATCGCAATAAAGCTCTCTTTTTCCACCTTCACAAATCATTTGTTCTATATGATCTGTTATTTGTGCGAAGCCAGGTTGGTGGTATTTAATAAAGCATGTATATATTCCAGGTTTCTCCCCCCGATAACCACGGATACTGCAGCTTAGGTACTTCGGTCGACTGCGTCCGGGCAGCGCTTGTCAACTCCAAAGTGATTGTTGGTGAGATCCGTCATCGATATTACAAACTGTGTACCGATATGTAATTTTCAGTTTTTATTCTCTTGCAAAAGAAAGATAATTTTCCTTAGTTGTTTTTACATGCGATATTAAAGGGTGAGGATTCTGTACGTGTATCACTGAACTGCTTGACCGTTTTTTGTAAAAAAAATATTCAGTGTTTCAGTGGGTTCCTGAATAGCTTAAATTCAATTAAAACCTTAGGTGGCGCTGTAAGTTTGTCAGAAGCTTCTTATATAAAAATAGTGAATATCGTGATATAGTTTGCTGAACTCGTCAATAGTAGGTAGTGCAGCCAATTTTCGGGAACAATAGCGTCTGCAGGGTCTGTTAGTGGGTACTTTTATGGAGCTGCAACAGAGCCATATCTGTATTAAACTTGTTAAGGGTCTCTGAACACAAAGCATTTTATGTCTGTTTGTTAGCGCATGACGCAAAAGCTACTGAACGGATTTTGATGAAACTCTTCTGTTTGATAGCTCATGATTAGACTTGAAATCAGGTATACCTTGTTACTGGCGCGGAGCTGCGTTCAATGGTATTTTTCAAAATATATAAATTAATTTAAATATTTAAAAAGCTTGTACTTTTTTGTACAGGGGTGAAAAAATTACCTAACCGCACATCCCGTCGTTCGGGGCAACGAACAGGGTAGTGTGGGGCCCTCACCCACTAAAGAAACACGCCATGTGCCGTCTCTCCGCCTGTGTTGGCAGACTACTGGAACAGTGTTACATTATTTTGAAATAAAACTACGTTTACGGAATCTATCGCGTTTACTTGATTTTACTACTATCCCGACGTTTCGAATACTTTACAGCATTCATGATCACGGGTGGACTTAAATGATAGACGTCCAAGGCTGATATGTTATTTCAACGGTTTCATCTACCCACAGTATATGATTTTACAAAATTTTTGGTTTATTTATTTTAACCCACCTAATATTCGTTTAGAAACACTGTGAAAATATCTACTTCAAATTTTTTTATGCTTACAATGTATGAGACTTTAAGTTAGTATATTAATATGAGTATAATACTCCTCTTTAAACTAAAATTTTTGTTTTTATTTAGTGCTCAAAAGTTCTACCACAAACTACGAATTACTACCAGTAAGAAGACAATCTTGGTTATTAGTTTATATTATTAAATATATTGATTTTTCAAAAGCTAAGACTAAGAAGCTACCACCGGATCGGAACGCGGCCTGAGAAAGATCCGGCCAGAAAACTCAGTAGGCAACAACTGCTATGGATTATTAAATTTTGTACGGAATTACTGAGAGCTAATAAAGTTTAATTTATTTATATATATTTGTAGCATTTGACATGCTTAGCACTATACATTAAACACAAAGTGAAAAAGTTTAATTTTTTTTAAAAAGGCTTAAAACTAATCACTACTGTGGGTTTTATCTACACAATAAGCGCTAACTGTGTCTTGCAATCTTGTGGTGTGCCTTCTTGTATTCTGTTTGGTGAGGCCTATCACAGGATTCCAGCTTGATGGTAAGACCCAGCCGTCTTCTCTATTGAAATTGGGATGTTTCTTAATTTCAATAGCCTCACGTATCATTCTAGGGCGATATCGATGTTCTTTTGCGAGGATTTGAGGTTTGTCAAACCTAATGTAATGGGTGTGGTCCTGTGTGTGCTCACAAATTGCAGACTTTGTATAGCGACGGTGCTTCACATCAGCTATGTGTTCTTTGATCCGAGTACTTATGGATCTCTTTGTTTGCCCAATGTAGGAGAGACCACAATCACAATTCAGCTTGTAGACTCCTGCATCCTGTAAGGGTATATGGCACTTGACTGGTGGTAAAAATTGACTAATTCTTTTGAGTGGCTTATAGTAGGTTTTAATTGAAGCTTTCTTGAGAATGTAGCCAATCTTGTCAGTGACTCCTTTAACATTGGGCAGGACTGCAGGGAGGCACTCAACTGTGGGTGACTTCACTCGGTTTCTGTGACGGCGGCGTGGAACCTGCAGCTTATTAGCATGTAAAACTTTCTTTACATGCTGCAACTCTCCAGCCAGGTGTTCTTCATCACAGATTCCTTGTGCTCTCTGAAACAAAGATTTAGACACGATAGCCAACTGTGAAGGATGGTGGTGAGACTCTCCATTCAGGTACTTATCAGTATGGGTTTTCTTTCGATACACTGTATGACTCAAGGTGTTGTTGGGGTTACGGATTACCATAACATCTAAGAAACTACAAAACTCAAAAAAGCTTCAATTAAAACCACTCAAAAGAATTACTCAATTTTTACCACCAGTCAAGTGCCATATACCCTTACAGAATGCAGGAGTATACAAGCTGGATTGTGATTGTGGTCTCTCCTACATTGGGCAAACAATGAGATCCATAACAACTCGGATCAAAGAACACATAGCTGATGTGAAGCACCGTCGCTATACAAAGTCTGCAATTTGTGAGCACACACAGGACCACACCCGCCATTACATTAGGCTTGACAAACCTCAAATCCTCGCAAAAGAACATCGATATCGCCCTAGAATGATACGTGAGGCTATTGAAATTAAGAAACATCCCAATTTCAATAGAGAAGACGGCTGGGTCTTACCATCAAGCTGGAATCCTGTGATAGGCCTCACCAAACAGAATACAAGAAGGCACACCACAAGATTGCAAGACACAGTTAGCGCTTATTGTGTAGATAAAACCCACACTAGTGATTAGTTTTTTGCCTTTTTAAAAAAATTTTAAACTTTATCAGCTCTCAGTAATTCCGTACAAAATTTAATAATCCATAGCAGTTGTTGCCTACTGAGTTTTCTGACCGGATCTTTCTCAGTCAGGCCGCGTTCCGATTCGGTGGTAGCTTCCTTAGTCTTAGCTTTTGAAAAATTAATATATTTAATAATATAAACTAATAACCAAGATTGTCTTCTTACTGGTAGTAATTGGTAATTTGTGGTGGAATTTTTGAGCACTAAATAAAAACAAAAATTTGACAGTTTAAAGAGGAGTATTATACTCATATTAATATACTAACTTAAAGTCTCATACATTGTAAGCATAAAAAAATTTGAAGTAGATATTTTCACTGTGTTTCTAAACGAATATTAGGTGGGTTAAAATAAATAAACCAAAAATTTTGTAAAATCATATACTGTGGGTAGATGAAACCGTTGAAATAACATATCAGCTTTGGACGTCTATTATCTAAGTCCACCCGTGATCATGAATGCTGTAAAGTATTCGAAACGTCGGGATAGTAGTAAAATCAAGTAAACGCGATAGATTCCGTAAACGTAGTTTTATTTCAAAATGTGTAAGATTCGCGTAAATATCAGAAAGTAGTGTTACATTACTTCAAAAAGCTTGTACCTGTGCACAGTTTATGAGACTCCCGAGTCAAGAAATAACTGACAAAACATTTCTAAGATGTTCTTTAAAACCTCTGCCAGCTCAAATAAACCCGAACATGCCCCGTACTTTCGGCGACGCGATCATTCATATATCCCACGTCGACTACGCGGTGCCTCTCGAGAGCGAACTCCCCGAACACGGGGGCAAAGGCCCCAGCGCCCAGGAGACGAAGATCGGACAACTAATTGGAGATAACCTCGTCGAAAATGGCGCTACTTTACAAATGGGTAAGCTAAGTTCTAATAAAGAAAACCGTGGCCGTATGGGGCCGGCTTTAGAATTGTCCCACCCCTCTCTACCCACGGGAGTCGTAAGAGCCGACTGAGGGAATACCGGGGGAGTGGGCAGCAGCACTCCCTCGAGTATTAACAACATCCACTGCGATCGCCAACCCTCCTGCCAAGCGTGGCGATTACGGCACTATTCCCCCATATGAGCGCACAGGACCGCTCGTTGTGGCGTTATCTTGGGGAGGCCTATGTCCAGCAGTGGACGTCAAAAGGCTGATGGATGTATGGATGGAATAAAACAAACGGGCCTCGTGGCGTACTCGGTAGTGTAACCGACGATTTGTCCGTGTGGTGACGGACTAAGAATACAAGTGTCAATTGTCAATGGGGTCATTCTTTCCCACGGGTGTCGTATGAGGCGACTAAGGAAAGTAAGCAATTGTCATCCATTGCATGACTGGTGGTAGGGCTGGGTACCAAGTGGGAGTACTCACTTGGTATCGGGCCCCAGCGGGTTGGTACCATCATCTCCCGTGTGACCGGCCATGAAGCACATCGTTGCGTTTTGGCTGTAGCAGGAGATAGCCGTTTATATTTCATTTCATATCTGCGAAATGAATTGGTGAGCAGCGGCTTGACAATACTCTCGGTATAGTCAGTCCATGGGCGACGGTTACCATTTACCATCAGATGGACCGTGGCTCGTCTGCCACAACAGGCAATAAAAAAAAAACTTCCGTGCAAATGTCTTCAGTGCGTAAATGATTATTCCGAGTCTGGGTGTCCATTGACTGTATGTTTTTAAAAAAACACGATACATCGTCATGCTTATGCAGGGCCAAAAAAAATTAGTATTTTTTAATTAAATAAATATTCACGGACATTTTCATACAACGTCCTCTGGTCCCAAACTAAGCTTAACGCTTGTGCTATGTATGGGTACCAGATTACGGATATAATAATATATGTAAATAATTGTCCTGAGTGCGAATCGAACCCACGACCTCGTGCACGGAAGTCGGTTACACTACCGACTACGCCACGAGGCCCGTTATAAATGCGAAAGTGAGTTTGTATATCTTGGATTGGATTCAGTCGGTATGGAAGGTACACCACTGATGTAGAGAGAAGAGTGAATGCGGGAAATAGAGTGAACGGAGTATTGGGACAACTTCTCGGCAGTCATCACCTCAGCCAGAGGGCACGTGTCGCAATACACAACGCAGTGCTTGTCCCAACGTTATTATATGGAAGCGAGAGTTGGGTATGTAAAAAGGAGCATGAGAGCAAAATCAATGCGGTCGAAATGCGATCTCTGCAGAGAATCTGTGGAGTGAGGCTGACTGACCGCATTCGTAACAATGACGTAAGAGAGCGAGTCGGTATGAAAGAGAGTATTGGTGTAAAGATGCGAAAGGGAATGCTCCGATGGTTCGGACATGTGGAAAGAATGCCACACGAGCTACTGGTTAAGAAGATATACAATGCGAAAGGGGAAGGATGTAGGTACAGGGGGAGACCGAGACTCATCTACCTAGACCAAATCGGTCATGTATTGAAGGAAGGTGGAGTCAGGAGTCTCCGAAACCGGCGAGTGTGTATGAAGAGAATTATGAATGTTGAGGAAGCGAGGTATGCAAGAATAGAGCCTCTTGGCACTCTGTTCTCTCTGCCTACCCCGCAAGGGAAATGGCGTGATGATAAGTAAGTGAGTTTGTTTGTTCGTTTGTTGTTACGCTTTCGCTCTGTAACATCCATCCGTAACCAGGAATGCTGCGTTTGTAATATCGGTATCTATAGTTAATCAATATATTCTATAAAAGTAGTTTTATTTCATAATCTGTACTACTCATATTATAAAGCTGTAACAGAGCTATGTCTGAATCTGTATGTTGAAGATATTTAATAAAAATAATACTGTATTATAAGGGTGTCTGAACAATTTTTATCTGTTTGTTCATACATGAAGTCAAAATCACTAAGCCGATTTGGATGCACTTTGTTTTTTGATAGCTCTTGATTAGACTTAAGAACTGGTAGCCTGATACTATGGGGGAAACCTGCGGCATAGCAGGCAAAGCCTAATGGTTGTAATATTCTCGTAAATACCAGAAAGTGTGACAATATATTATATACCATGTTGATATTTATTTAGGTATCGGAAGTATTCCTGACGCGGTGCTCACCTGCCTGAAGAACCACCAGGATCTCGGCATCCACTCGGAGATGTTCAGTGTTGGGGTCATCGACCTGGTCAGACGTGGTTGTATTACTAATAACAAGTAAGAATTCTTATCATCGTATACATTCAGTCAAATCATGAGGCACCCATTTATCATATTTTTTATTTTATTGATTTGGCGCAAATTAGTCAATATTGTTGGTAAGGTAACGTTAAGCCATGCCGTCTATTCCTGGGTAGTTTGGCTCGGATCGGCTTCCACCATCTCTTTCAATTCATTGTTATTCACATGTGTGGGCGGTCTTCCACGTGGTTCGTTCTTCAAATCAAAATTTCCATCACGAAAGCGTTTAAACCAAAATCGCACGGTGCGTTCATTAGCAGTCCTCTCTCCAAACGCAACATTGATATTGCGAGCTGTTTCTGCAGCGTTAGTTCCGCGTCGGAAGTCGTATTCAAAAATCACTCGAATTTTCGAAGTATCCATCTTTTTTGTCTAAGCTAAATAAAGAAAACAATTAAAAGTTGATAATCGAATGTTGCACATTTTTTAAAAGAAGAACCTCATAGGTACCATTTGAAAAAAGTTTCACTCAAAAATCTCAAATCAATTCAAAGTACCATTATTACAATAAAACAGCAATTTCATACTTTAACCCTTAATATATAATTAACGAGGTAAAACATTAGACTATATTAACTATTTTTGATCTATATTTTTTAGCATTTGACATGCTCCGCCACTTTTTAAAGTACAAATTATTTGTGAATAAGGAAAAAGAGATTTTTTGTACTAGCGGGAATCAAACCTGCGCCTTTTCCAATCCGGGGAAGTGCTCTGAACCACTGAGCTATAGTACAGATCTTTCGATTATCCCAATCTACTTATCACATTTTGTCTTAACGACCAACGCCATCTATCGGAACATATTAACTATGACGCTTACCCAGTGAAGTATAGAGGTCAGTGGATCGTTTTACCCAGTTTCATTGTATTTCAGAAAGAAGGCTCACAAAGGTCGCATGGTGGGCAGTTTCATGGTGGGCACCAGAGAGTTGTACGACTTTGTCGATAACAACCCCTTCATTGGTTAGTACTTACTTACATATCATCACGTCACCTCCCTTGTGGGGTAGGCAGAGAGAACAGTGTGCCAAAAGGCTCTATTCTATACATCTCTTACTACCTCAACATTCACAATTCTCTTAGATAGTATATAATTATCTTTCTCAGAGACGGTAAGGAAACCACCACGGATGTATGTTCAATCGGCTATATCTCCTATAAACGAAACACATTGTGTAAATATTTTTGCGATCTCATTAGTATTGTGTCACAAAATGGAGAGGGGGAGGGCATAGCATAGCATCACGCCTGTATTTCCCGAAGGGGTAGGCAGAGGTGTATTACACACCCACGGTTCGCCAGCTATGTTTAAGTCTCACGTAATAGGGGCGACCCTATTGCCGTCTACCAAGAGGCGGCCCACTTTTTACCTTGTACGTGATCTATTATGATTAAAGATATTGAAACAAACTGTAACGTCAACTTTCCTTGAACTGCCCTGTCCCCCGTTGTCATATTTCCTCACACCAAGTGATACCGCGTTACCACTTATTGGCGAACATATTTTTTTAACGGCCCCTAATAATAAAGGATGATAATGATTATAACTTATGATATCTGCTGCAGAAATGTTGGCGATCGACTATGTGAACAACACACACGTCATCTCCTTGCAGCCCAAGATGACTGCGATCAACTCCTGCATCGAGGTCGATCTCACGGGACAGATATGTTCTGACTCTATTGGTAAGTTTAAAAATATATACCGATATAATAATCATATACATTTATAAAAGGGTTAATGGGTTATTTGCTTCTAAATAAAATTGTATTAAAATTGTATGTCTGTATAAAATTGTATATATTATATATGCAAATATTCATTGATGTACCAATAAAAAGGTTTCGCTCTATTTAAGTATAATGTATCCAAACTGAAAAATAATCACTACTTATTTATTGTATAAACTGTATTACATAAAGCAATAGATCTAATCGTTTTTCCCGTGGGTCGTAAAGACAAATGTGATGTGGAGATTGGATGGCCGTCGGTCACTGCGATGGCTTAGCGGTCTAGAGCACTTCCGCGCATTGGAAGGGACGTAGGTTCGAATCCCGCTCGCAGTGAAATTCTCTTTTTTCACATATTTCATAGCTTTCAACTGCCTCTGTGGTGCAGCGGTAGTGTAAACGACTGCTGATCATGAGGTCTCGGGTTAGATCCCCGGGTCGGGTAGTGTTATTGAGCTTTTTCGTAAAAAGAACAATTCTGGAAATGTGCCCGGTAGATGGCAATAGGCTCGCCCCCTATTATTACTTGGGACTTGAAAATAGCTGGCGAACCGTGGGTGTGAATGGTTAATTTTGTCATTTATTTTTTATTTAGAAAGGAAACAATCAGAATAAAAACTATCCTATTAAATACGGAACAAATCACATATTTAGAAAAAAAATGTTGAGATTGGATTAGTAATATCTGAGTTCATTGCAGACAAACATCGTGACACAAAATTTTCGTATATGGTTAGTCTGACATCTCACATTTAGAAGGAAAGGAAATTTATTAGGCTTTTATGCAGTTGAACGTCAGAAATACAATAACAGGATATTGTAATGTGATATAAATTTCCAGGTACTCGAATGTACTCCGGTTTTGGTGGGCAAGTGGACTTCATTCGCGGTGCGGGCGAGGCTGTTGATGGACTTGGCAAGCCTATCATCGCTCTAGTTTCAACAACCAAGAAGGGGGAGAGCAAAATAGTGCCCACGCTTAAACCTGGTCAGTATTACATTTTTTTTTTATTATCATTTGTGAATAAGGAAAAAGAGTATTTTAATACAGGCGGGAATCGAACCTGCGTCCCTTCCTATCCGGGGAAGTGTTCTAATCCACTGAGCTACAGTACTATCTTTTAGACATACCCAATCTCCTTATTACGTTTCGTTCGGTCTAAGACAAATTTGTACTTTAAGAGTAGCGGAGCATGTCAAGTGCTAAAATATAGATCAAAATGTTTTTTGATTATTTTAGAAAAGCCTTAAGTTTTGTCAAGTATATCTACTATATTTCTCTATAATCATACATTATTTTCTCAATTACGGCTATATCCGTTGCCCTAACAGTCAACCATCATCAGTTTGCTTTAGTAGCCCAAATTTCCTTATTGAGGAGGCTTGTGCCCAAAATTAAGGCATATTTTATGTGGACTGTAATGCGAGTCCATTTTTAGTATTTTTTTATGATTAATTTTTAACCTTCATGCACACAATCCGTTTACACGCAGTAAAAGGGTTCTCTACTAGTCAATCTTTAGGTCATACAGAAAAAGAAGTATTGCTAAGTCAAAAAGCGTAATTAATTAACACATAGCTTTGGGTAATTTGTGATTTGTCGGCCACTTACACTACAGTTTCATGTTATAGATTAGTAATATTGAAATTTTCTAAATTATTATAATCCAAGTACAGAGATCGGCCTGTTACAATTTACTACTATAGTTATAAATGAGCCAACTCTGTCCAGATAAAGTACATATACAAGGCCCATTTGAATTAATTAGCAAACTAAATGGTTCAGGGACAATGATGGAAAGGAGACTGGCGGGTTTCCTAGGAGCATTCGGCCTGGTCACCTACACGGATAATTTTAATGTTTCCTGATAGCATTATTAATTAGAAAACCATTTATGGTCTTCACTTTTTCCAAAAACTTGTCTGAAAGTAGATATAAAACATTAATTTATGACATTGACGTAAGGTTATCACGCGTGAAAACTTCTTATATATTTTATCAATGAAGTTATTTGACTCATTAAAGTAAATATCATACGAGACCAACAACGGATGCCTTATGGTCAAAAATAATAATTGATAGCACAGAGAAAATTCTACAAAGCGCCGGGAATAGGGATCACAGACAACAACAACAACATAACGTTGTAGAGTTTCTTGCTAAACATTACCTCATGTTGAAATGATATAATGTCTATAATGATTGACAAGTGGCAGTTTGTTGGCATCTCAGGTTAGGTTGGCATCCTAAAAAAACAATAGTTTAAAAAGATAAGTATTGAGTAAATAATCAATTACAAAAACCTGTCAAATGAAATAAAAAAATCTATAAAATACCTCATTACCTTGGTAAATATCTACCTTATACCTTGGAATGTATATAATAAAGGAACCAATGTACAAAGTAGGTTGAGTATTGATGATTTAATAGTATCGATTTTTCACAATATAATCGCAATATTAAAAATTATTTGTCTCCACTCAGACAAGTTTTTTGGAAATAGTACTGAAGTAAAAAGTTATGAGTAAATATGAACTTTTTTTCGTATAAGTTTTATTTCTGTAAGAGTTCAGGCCGAAAACCGCCAGTCTCCTTTGAGGTACTCATCTATGTTGAACTTGAATAAGTTAGGAGTTGTCTACTAGTTTTTACAATTATTGTAAAAAAAACATATCAGCATGATTTTGTATTTTATAATTGAATATTTTTAATGACTAGGTGCGGGTGTAGTGACGACCCGAGCTCATGTACACTACGTGGTGACAGAACAAGGAATCGCCTTTCTATTCGGGAAGACCCTCCGTCAGCGCGCCTACGAGTTGATCAAAGTAGCCCACCCAGACCATCGCGAGGCCTTGGAGAAGGCCGCCTTCGAACGTCTCAAGTGCATGCCCGCGCCCTAAACACCATCACAAGTCCATAAGGCACTAATATTATTAGTTCCCTGTAGTTATGTAAAAAAGATCCAAAACCTGTTTATTACATTGACCATTACTGCTACTACGAGTCCTCAAATATAAAAAAAATACTAGATTTTCACTGTGGTCAACACTCGACAAAGACTCGTGGCCTAGTAATAAAATTTATATATAAATATTTATAAATTACACAGAAATGGGTTTTACATATTGTTGAACTCTTCGGGTTGTCAGTGCAGCCATAGTGGTTGCTAAAGGCCGCATAAAATATGGCCTTAATATACACTCTCTTTAAACAGTAATGTAGATAATGCTAGACAATGCTGATATGGCTTAAGAATTATGTACGAAGGTACATATGTAAGAAATTGAATTTAATTTCCTCACGATTACGGTTCGAATACTAACCATTGTTAGTTGTGATTATAAATAGAGTAATGCATTTGGTCTGTAGTTTAAGAAACGATTATAAAGCTAAAACATTCGATCCTAGTCTTTTTAGTAGAATGTTGTGCCACATGTCCACAAATATTATTAAAGCTATTTATGATGTGTTGCATTGTTATACAAATTGTTTCGACTATATTATTTTGATATTTTGTTGTATAACTGACTTTATTAGGAGTTTTAACTATACACATCTATGTTGTATTTTATCATCAATTATATTATGAATTAGAAAAATGTGTTTTATTTTGGTTCCGACTTCCACATGTTGCGTCGCGTTATATTGCTATATTCATATCAAATATGTGGAAGTAATGTACCTAACCGCACAGCCCGTCGTTCGGGGCAACGAACAGGGTAGTGTGGGGCCCTCACCCACTAAAGAAACCCGCCATGTGCCGTCTCTGAATGCGAGTGTTCGGGGGACGAGGTACAACAATAGCTCCACCCCTAGATCAAAATCCATCTAGCGGTAAAAAGTATTTTACAGCGTAATAGAGAAAATTTTTCATTAGTTTGTCTATTCACCACTACGGCGTTAGAAGTACAACAGTTTGTTCCAGAACATTCCATATGCTTTAGTAAGGCTGGACCACATTGTTTATAGTAACTTACTCATCACCACGCCATCTTCCTTGCGGAGTAGGCAGAGAGAATAGAGTGCGAAAATTCTCTTCATACACACAACGGTTTTGGAGACTTCTGACTCCATCTTTTTGAGATAGATAGATGACCGATTTGGTCTAGGTAGGTGAGTCTCAGTCTCCCCCTGTACCTACATCCTTCCACTTTCGCATTGTATATCTTCTTAACAGTCGCTCGTCCGGCATTCTTTCCACATGTCCAAACCATCGGAGCATTCCCTTTCGCATCTTTACACTAATACTCTCTTTCATACCTGCTCGTTTTCTTACATCGTCGTTACGAATGCGGTCAGTCAGCTTCACTCCAGCTTCACAGATTCTCAGCAGAGATCGCATTTCGACCGCATTGATTTTATTCTCATGCTCCTTTTTGCATACCCAACTCTCACTTCCATACAATAACGTTGGGACAAGCACTGCGTTGTGTATTGCGACACATGCCTCCTGGCTGAGGTGATGACTGCCGAGAAGTTGTCCCAATGCTCCGTTCACTCTATTATACTCTACTCTATCTCACATTGTTTATAATGTATATAGATAATCAGTATTGGGCATAGACGCAATGATACAATATCGTAGGACATTTTTCGCTACGCTCTAAAGACCAATGAAGTGTTGGAGTGAAAGATCTTAATTAAGTATAAACCTCTGCGAGAGTAACTGAGATTGCGAAACAAAATGCCGTATGCCAATGTACTCGTAATATATCAGGATCAGGTGGATTCGTATGCACCTGTAATATAGGCGATAACTTTCCCATTAGATCTATAAGCGGCGTTATACTTTCGCTTATCTTCTTATGCGTTCAGGTCCTGACACCTCGCCTTATTCCAGGCCAAATAGGCGAACTGATACTGACGTGCAGCCTTCCTGCAGGTACTGTTATACCAGAGTGTACGACCGCTGACGGGTAACTTGTTGCTTGAGATAAATGAACCAACCCTATTAGCACAATTTCCGTCACGCAGTTCTAACGTATACATGCGGTTATAATTTTTGTATAAACAGGGAATTTAAAATAATAACAAATAAATCAATAACACGATGAAAAAAAAACTATTTAATAAATCCATCCATCCATCCATCAGCCTTTCGACGTCCACTGCTGGACATAGGCCTCCCCTAGAGAACGCCACAACATGTGTTTCGCTCATATGGAGGATAGTGCCGTAATCGCCACGCTTGGCAGGCGGGTTGGCGATCGCAGTGGATGTTGTTAATATTCGAGGGAGTGCTGCTGCCCACTCCTCCACTGTTCCCTCAGTCGGCTCTTACGACTCCCGTGGGTGGAGAGGGGTGGAACTATTCTACAGCCGGCCCCACACGACCTTTGTAAATAACATGACATGATTAATAAATAACATGACGTTAATACCTACTTATATTCAATAATGGGTTCACTGGTATGACGCAAACTTTTTGTTATTAATTATTTCCGAATACTCACCGACAGATGACATGTAATTCTTTAATATTTTTTTCTCACATATCATGTAACTAAGTAATAAATCTTTGAAATAATTGATATTTTATAAAGGATTTCCCTTTATAAAAGCTAAATTTACTTATTTGTGACGAAAATTCTTATAATTATGCTTTTATAATATTAGTGACGATATTGTGGAGTTGTAGGTATAATGCACTTTTCAACGACAGATGTCTCTTTGTAATGAAACAAAGAAAATGTGTTTTAAAATATAAATATATATATATATATATATTTAAACGACCTACACATGAAATGATATGCCATCTTGTTTTAATTTTGCTCCTGAGCAATTTTTACACCCATCAACAACGCACTTCATTGTTAAAACAATTTAATACCTATAATATAAACGTGAGAAAAGAGCGATCCGATCGCAGTGACGGTTCATTTGATACCAGTTTTAGGCCCCGCCCACTGTGACGTCGTTGACCTAGTTGCCTTGCGGCATCTCCGCTATTTTTCTGTACTCCGTGGTTTGGAACGTCTAAAAGGTGAAGGTCTGGTGGCCGAGATCATATAAATTTTTTATTTCTTCATAGTTTAAGAAACTAAGCCATTTATGCAAGACTGATCTATAGGTATTTACGAGCAGTAAGAGAATAAATTTGAAGGTTTGTATTAACTCTGTTGTATAGAATAGGGTTTATAAAATACTATTGACGTCTTGTTATTATAATATTGGCTGATTCTAAAGAAAATCATAAAATTACGAATAAATAATAAGGATTTTGTTGCTTTAGTCACTAATGCATCAAATAATGATTAGTTACTATTTACTAGCCTTTACCTTTAGCCAAAAGCTAGTTTTTTTTGTTATATTATCTCCGATTCCGGATATAGTAGCGGGATAAAATGTATACCAGTTTTTCAGTATAATCAAGAGCTATCAAATAAAAAAAAATTGCATCAATATCTGTGCAGTTTTTGCGTGACGCGCGAACAAACAAATATACAGACAAAAATAAAAAAAAAATGTATTTTGTGTGTAGACACGCCTATATAGCCTATTAAGTACAGTCATTTATTTTTTGAATATCTTAAATGTACAGACACTGCTTTGTTACAGCTTTATAATAGTAGGTATAGATAGATAAAAGAAATATAAATATATTACAATAGTTGCTCAGAATTTCGATAATGTCGGTTTGATAAAAATTAAATTTCAAAACTAGTCTCTTGGTTTCATTCATATAACATGGTCACCCTTATAGCGAATTCTTTAGGAATATCGAAAAGTTATTGTTTTTTAGATACCGAATATATATACAATGTTGATCTATACATATTTATTTAGTAGACATTTATACTAAATGTTAGTGTCTCTGTTTTTGATTACATTGTGGTCTGAGGTAGGTACAGTCAACTATTTATTAAGCTGAACGTCATTGAGGAGCCAAATAAAATGCATTTATTTACTAAAATTCACTCAGTTTTACTACTTTCTCCATATGCTACAAATTCGAACACACCCACTACTAAATGTTTTTTTGGTGTGGAATATAAATTGACCATTACTACTAAAAAAAATCACATTCCTATGTATAGATTGAGGAGCCACATGAAAAGTATTGTATATTCTTGAATATCAACAATACTGGACTAGATTTTACTAGGCACTATAACTAAATGATAGAAAATTTTCAAAAATATTAGGTATATACTTTCAGTGTTCTAGGTGGCTCCTCAATTCAGATGTTTGGATTTTTACATTGGTATATCTTTGGATATATTTTACTACAAATTTCAGGATTTGGCCTACAAAATTATTAGCTTTCCTACTAAATATGCCGATGATTTTCCTTTTAAAATCTGTAGTGGCTCCTCAGTCCTTACGGACATCACAACGAGCGGTCCCGTCATGGGGGATAATGCCGTAATCGCCACGCTTGGCAGGTGGGTTGGCGATCGCAGTGGATGTTGTTAATACTCGAGGGAGTGCTACTGCCCACTCCCCCGTTATTCGCTCAGTCGGCTCTTACGACTCCCGTGGGTAGAGGGGTGGGACAATTCTAAAGCCGGCCCCACACGGCCATAAATTGTATACCAGTTTTTAAGTCTAATCAAGAGTTCTCAAATAAAAGAAGTTGCATCAAAATCAGTTAAGTAGTTTTTGCGTGATTCGCAATCACAAAAATTCTAAATAAAAATGTTTTGTGTTTAGACACGCCTATATAGCCTATTATATTTAGATATTTTTATATATATTTTTAGCATTTGACATGCTTAGCACTATACATTAAACACAAAGTGAAAAATGTGAAATCGAAAAGCATCTGGACGGTATCCAGGAGATGCAGGTTCGCATCCTGCTCCTGACTGTTATTTTCGATTTCACACTTTTAACTTTGTGTTAATGTTTAGCCTATTATAGTAATTTTTTCTCAAATATCTTAAATGTATTGCCGGAGTATGGTATTAACGGTAGATTGCTGCAAGCGGTGCAGTCCAACTACATGGACTGCAGAGCTTGCGTGCGGCTGGATGATGAAATGTCACCCTGGTTTGATGTCAATATCGGCGTTAAACAGAGCTGCGTTCTATTAGCCAGACTGAAAGGTTGAATGAAATGAATGTGGGAGTTCAGATGGGCGACTTAGTGGTTAACTCTCTGCTATATGCAGACGATGCGGTTTTATTAACGCAGTCCGCGACTGACCTGCAAACCCTAGTCGACGTAATGGCAGAAGATTGTAAGAAAAGGGGCCTACGTGTGAATGTGAGCAAAACCAAAATAATGGTTTTTGAAAGAGAAGAAGCCAGACCAGATGTTAGAGTAGCAATAGGAAATGGTGTGCTAGAACAAGTGGATGAATTTGTATATCTTGGATGTGGATTCAGTCGGGATGGAAGGTACACCACTGATGTAGAGAGAAGAGTGAATGCGGGAAATAGAGTGAACGGAGCATTGGGACAACTTCTCGGCAGTCATCACCTCAGCCAGAGGGCACGTGTCGCAATACACAACGCAGTGCTTGTCCCAATGTTATTATATGGAAGCGAGAGTTGGGTATGTAAAAAGGAGCATGAAATGCGGTCGAAATGCGATCTCTGCGTAGAATCTGTGGAGTGAGGCTGGCTGACCGCATTCGTAATGACGACCTAAGAGAGAGAGTAGGTATGAAAGAGTATTGGTGTAAAGATGCGAAAGGGAATGCTGCGATGTTTCGGACATGTGGAAAGAATGGCGGACGAGCGACTGGTTAAGATATACAATGCGAAAGTGAAAGGATGTAGGTACAGGGGGAGACCGAGACTCACCTACCTTGACCAAATCGGTCATGTATTAAAGGAAGGTGGAGTCAGGAGTCTCCCAAACCGGCGAGCGTATATGAAGAGAATTATGAATGTTGAGGAAGCGAGAGATGTATGCAAGAATATAGCCTCTTGGCACTCTTTTCGCCTACCCCGCAAGGGAAATGGCGTGATAAAAAGTTAGTTATCTTAAATGTACAGACAAAGCTCTGTTACAACTTCAGGTTATGTCCAATTTTCCTCGCAAGCATGGAAAAGAAAACACGTCTTGAGAGAAAGGGCGATTCCAGATCCTAGAGATCTTTTACAAAAGGACAGTTTTTTTATCCCATATAAATGGACTGTCTCTATGGGATGGGAGAGCTATTTTATGTTTTTTATATTTGCGTAGGGATAATGTGCTGTACATGACTCAATTGTCAAGTACAACACACGAAATTTCGGGTGCTAGTACGGAAATAAAATACTAGAAATTAGTTTATTACTGTTTATTAATTTATATAGTGTTGACACACTGAGTATACACACAACTGGAGACAAAACGCTCGTCCTGTAGGTAGCAACGGGTCTCAATTAAAACAGAATTTCCTAGGTATGAGATCCATAATATCACTCATAATGGTCAGACATTATTTAACCATATAAACATGGTATCACAACATTTAAATTTTGTCTCCATTTGTTCGTTCACGCGTCGTTCGCACTAATCATTTCGGAAACTTATACATACGTCTTACAATTAAATGGTGTATTATGATACTTGTAGCATTCGGATTGTGAAGCCATTGTTAAATAGTTTTATATAAAAATATAATTATGAGGATATATTCTGGCCCGCGATAATGTTTAAAAGTAAATCAATCGCATAAAATGCTGCAATTAACATACGGAGCAACAACTGAATTGTTGGTCATTGGTAATCGTAATATATGTCATTACAAAACTTCAGATTCGTGTTTAACTCATCTCCAAAAAAACGCCTTAATTACATCTGTTACTAATTAAACCCTTTATTTACAAGACTAATAACCAATCCAATGGAACAAGTGATCTATAGATATAGGTTGATAGATCGCCGATCGGATTTAGTTCTGTCAAATGCGTGATATAAATATAATATAAGCAATCGCGGTTATTTCTATACGGGAATAATGGGCAAAAAATTTAAGTCCTTCATCTACTACACGACAGTAACTAACATATACATATGTATGTAAACTACATATACATATGTAGATTCCTCGTCATCATAACAGACAAAGGTTTTGTACGGGATTTCAATTTCAGAGTTATCAACCGTATTATTAACCAGATGCATAAAACCCGATTTCCACCACACAACTTTATATTGTATGTATTTGTGATCGAAAAATCTATACCAAGATTGGCCTATAAGTGTAATTTAAACCAACATTTACCTAATTGGGAAGGTCGATTAAAAAGGGTCAATTATGGGTAAGATAGACTTGGTGTATAACGTCAAAAAATTAACAGGCACAGAAGTCATGTATGTACCTCACTTTTCAAACTTACGCTCGGCGGTCGCGCTAGGGTTATCAAATCTGACTTATGCGAAAAAAACCTGGTTTGAAAATTATAATCACATTGTACATTTGCATCGGGTGTTTCAATATTGCCTCAATTCTTTTATTTGCAAAGTTATTCGGTAATCATAGGAGTAGTTGTGGAATTGATGTTTTTAATAACTTTCGACTTGAATTTATTAGATATAATGGAGATGGGACTACAGTGAGATTCACACACACGAGCACGAAGGCAACTTGAATGTAGACAACTTTCCAATGGTCTAAGTTTGCTAGTCTCTACGACCAATTGCTGGCAGGCGGCGATGGACGCTCGTTATTGAACACAAGGCTTATTACACAGCTTATACTACAATAAATAATATAAATTGTAAAAATATTACAAGGGCACAACCTCATGTTCACTTTTTCGACGCGCGGCCGGCGGCGGACCTTACCTACCTATTGTTGTGTTACGCTAAAATACAAGCAAATACCTAATAAGGGAATAATACAACTGGTAGCTAAAAAAAACGAGAATCCACCGTATAAAGTAGAATTTAAACATCCATCAACTGAACAGTGATAATAACTCTTTCTAGTTGCTTCATCTTTGCACAAAAAAAAAAAAGCGGATAGCACTCGCTCTCGCACTGTTCCCAACCGTTCCGAGATATCGTGTCCGTGAGCTATGTCTGTGTTCGTTGCTCGAGCGCGCGTTGCATGTAGCTTGACTTCTGTACCTGTTTATTTTGTGATCACGTTGAAAAAGCTATATATTGTACAAATTACACTATTCAGTATCACAATACGCCACAAAAACTCAATTAGTGCTTTCTTAAAAAAATATGTAGTGATTAAAAACAAGTTTACTAGCTTATATATTTACAATTTTATAACTCAAATAAGATACCGCCGTATCGCCGGCCCTTTACGACGCGTCTCGCTCGCTTTCTATATACAATTTATATGTAAACACGCCAAATTAGAAATTAATTAAAAATAATCTTAAAATTATGTCTGTCATTAGTAACGAGGCACGTCGTATAGGGCTAGAAATCAATTCACTTAGTTACTAACACGTTGTTTCGTTTTTTTTATATTTTTACTTTTTTCACATTAGTTTAGACTAACCATATTCATTAGAAATCTGCCATTTTTATGAACAACTAGTCAATACTCTATTACCGCAGTAAACCGGCCGCGTATCATACATAGCTCGAATATTTACAGAGAATGTGATGAGAACGCGTCCAGTCACTAGTAAATTGTGAACTAGCTAATTATAAAAAAAAAACTAACATCAAAAAACTAAACAATCAATTAGTTACATTACTAAGAACCGAATTAATAGTTTCTCTAATGTAAATTTTATCAACATTTGTAATGTATTTTACAGTTAAATATTATACAGTACAAAATAGTTATATCTGTTGACACACACGTGTTCGCGTATAACGTAGGCTGCAGTTATTCAAAAGAGAACCAATCCATCAGAATCTTCTCTTATTTATTATTCATTCAACTATTAAACGACTTGTAATTTTGTATAAATACAGAGTAAAATGTAAGAAATTTTGATGCACTGCATAGACGTTTAAATATTAGACAAAATCAATAAAGTAAGCAATTATCAATGCTCGTTAGTTGGTTCCCTTTCACATAAATACTTTCAATATCATATGCTTTGTTCACAATGACCTAAACACAAAGAAAGCTAGTCCGTTGTGATCGACGCGTTCGACGCCGGAGAGCTCCGTACTACATGCACCACACGCCACTGGTGACGTCTCGTCACTGCTGACGTCACGGCACATGAGTGCATGCACACACTCGCACACACACACAAACACACCTCACATTCACACATGTTATCGTGCTCTCTTCTTAGCAGGACCACCCGTGGCTGCCGAACGGCGTAATCTCTTTCACTGTAAAATAGAAATTATATATTTTTAGTAAACCGTATATTTTCTACTTGTACCATAACAATAATAATAATTATGATTGTAATACGGCGAATCTAATATTATCATTATACAGTGGTACCCCCCAGGGATACGCGAGATATGGTTGCAAAATCAACGCCTAAGCGAGATGAATTTATTACTTTGGAAGGATGTTATGGATAAGAAATTTCGGATAGATATATATAATAATAAATATTCACGTACATTTTCACACAACGTCCTCTGGTGCCAAACTAAGCTTAACGCTTGTGCTATGGGTATCAGATTACGGATATAATACATATATTACTCTTTTTTTTGTAAATACATACATATAATAGATAGAAAACACCCGTACAAATATCTGTTCATCACAAATAATTGCCCTGAGTGGGAATCGAACCCAATATGGATATAGGAATAATATTATACCGGTTTTGGATACGGTTACGGATATTAGATTTATAAAGAATTATACAAAATCAGTAATGTTAAATCTAGTTATGACTAAGCAATAAAAACAATACGATGGAGACGCGCGCGGCTTGTGTGTCGGCTTGGCCGGGCAAAATGAGAAACCTCCTCCCGCCCCTATTCGCAATTATTCAAAACTTTTTTACCAGTTTCCAGTACGGATATTTGTTTTATTTTGGATATCCGGTAGTTACGGAGCTCCATAACATCCCCGTTTTGAATCATAATTTGCTCTAACTGGAGACCATGATTATGTAGTGTTATAACTATGAGGGTTACTTTTATGCAAGTTAATAATTTAAGTTACCTACAGCATACAAAAACGAATATGTTAGAAGACAAATGGTAACTGCCTGACTAAAATAACAACAGCAATATTAATTATAAAGCTACTACTGCAAAAGTTAAGGTGATTCTACTCGTGATTAAATTATCAAAATTAAATTACCATATTTATTTTGAATGTTTCTTTAAAAAATAAGTGACATGCTGTTTTGTTTATATTTAAATCATACAAAATTCATATCATAATCTGTTATTCCGTGTTTCAACATCAGTTCACACATTACAGTATTTATAGTGATGGGCAACACTAATTTTATAATTTATACAATTTTTTCGTCAATCGACAATATAAAACAGACAATGTGCCATATCGAAAATATAAATACTTATTTGGTATCAATGAATAATAATTAACGTGCATCTTTAGCAACACAGTGATTGTAACCAAAAACTTAATAAAAAGTAATTTGTCCTAACAAGTTGGCCACTGTACACAACAACCGTAAATGTATTTATAGACTATTAATATCTATGTTATATTATATGTTTTTAAACCTTATAAAGTACAATTTTACAGTAAACAAAACACACGCATTCGCACACACTACACTCAGATTAGCTCATTATTTTAATAAAATGAAAAGTTTAAAAACTATTTTTCGACAGCATGTCTACCGAAAATACAAAGGACAATGAAAAAACAAATCAAAACTTCAGTCATCGCGACTAGGATTAAATTTACTTTCAATTTTAAACTTAAGGTTGATATTATCAGTAATAACTTCATTATTGTGAAACTTAGAGGGAACAAAGTATAAAATTAAAGCATTGATTTCCTAAATGTCTACTGAAATTTACTATTTTATATATTATTTGAATATGCACCTTATTTATATTGAAATAATATTATCCAGACTGCGTACGTGAATTATAAGAACAGCCAACCAAAACGCTGCGTAATTTAAGTGCGTTATCAATCGTAAACAAAATTACAAATAATTCTAGATAAAGCGATCATAAATATTCATTTTGTTACTGTCCCGTTTCTTGTAACACGTATGTTTTACGTAAGACAATATTATTTTATTTATGTAATATTATGTCACGAAGCGCTTAAGTAGAAATCATCGGGAATTTGATACCATGGATTAAGATGAAATGGTAGTTAAAAAAACAAGTTTCAAGACAGAAGAACATGAAATTCACCATTTTATAGACGCAAATTTGAAAATGTTTTTAAACTAAATTGCAAATGCATTACATAAAAATATAGCAAGTGTTGATATAACTCTATGCAAAATTTCACAGATTGAATAATATAGTTGATCAATCAAGTCCTTATCGATATCTTTATAAGAAATCCGTCTCTTAACAAATATGGGTAATATTTATCCAAATGGCTACTCATTCTACCAGAGCTAATAGATGTTTATTTGTTACCTACATAATTTGCAAACAACATTTTGATTAAAAAGTTAACAATAAAAGTGCATATGCAAATAAGACAAACGTTACAAATATTATTATTTTATATCGCCGTAAGCTTTTTCTTGAGCTGACTGACAGATTGGTGGCCCTTCACCGGTTGCTTTGTAGGCGCTGTCTCATTCGTAGCATGCACCGATTTCACCTGGGATTTTAGGAAATAGGGAATCAAAGATAGGATGGATATAGAAGAATTGAAAATGTTATGTAGCGGTAAACGAGGTAGAAGACCGATATTTTGTAGGTAATAGTTACTTACCACTAGAATATAAGTAATTCCAATGACATAAGTAACAGAGAAGCCAATAAGATTTGGGTTGTAAATGAAATGAGTTTGATTCTTTCAAACGACATGGAAACCACAAGTATAAAGAAATATATTTGTATATTATACTTGTAGTGTAGTGAGTGGTAGTGTCACAGTCTAATACCATACAGTCAGTCGTCGCCTTGATGTTGTAGAAAAAGCCGAATTCATGTAAACATTCGTCACGACGAATAAAAGTGCTAGGGTTGTCACACTGGCAAGAAATAAAAACATATATTTGTATTTTTTTTTATTACACATTTAAACAAATTAAGTAAAGTTAATTAGAATTTAAGTATGTTATTGTACAATGACGTGTAGCAATTAACAATCTATTATTTCGATTAAAAAAATTTGTCTCATAAAAAGAATTAACTATAATAGTTTTGGTAGCACCAAACCCAAGGGCTCAAGTATGAAACGCGCTTTATTTTGTCCCATTATTGGGCACGAGTCTCCTTTCAAATTGAGAGGGATTTAGGCCGTAGGCCACCTTGTATTTAAAAACAACACAAAATTCGAACGAAGCACACTTAAAAACCCTCTTAAAGACACCCATGTGAAAAACAAACTAAGCAGCTGCCATCACGGGTTGGTTTAAAAAATAACACAAAATTCAACTGTAGTGACCTTAAAAACATGACTAGTATAATTCGAAATTTAGTCTTGTAAACCCATATTAAAAAAAAATATAAGGTAAGCGGGGCGGATATTTTTCATTTTCTCGAAAGTATAATATTTTATTTCGATAGCCCTCACAAATAGCTCCCGAACGACTGAGCGTGGATGTTCGGGAGCCCCGCCCGCGTCTCACCCAGCAACGCACCGCACAATTGCTCTGTCTAGACGTGTTCGATGACTGACTGTACGGTTGTTAGACTGTGATAGTGTAGAGAGTGGTAGTACCTCGTTGTTGGGCGGCGGCTGCGAGGGCTGCTGCTGGGCGCGGCGCTGCACGGAGGGCGAGCGGCGGTCGGCGGCGGCGGCGCCGGCCTCCATGTGCTGCTTGCGCTGGCGCAGGATGGTCCAGTCGAACGTGTAGTCGTACTGGTAGTTCATCGTGCGGAACAGGATGCGGAACAGCTGCAACACCGCGCCAAACGGGTTAGCACTAAGCCTCTCGTGCGTCGGTACCGGTACCTTGCAGCAAGTTCATTTATATGACCAGAAGTAACCCACCTGTCTCAGATACATGTAATCTGGAGCTTCGTCGAAGGTCAACCCGCGGCAGTAATTTAAATACATCGCAAACTCGGCCGGGAATCCCTGTACAAATAGAACTCAGTTTATTGATGCGAACTTTAGTTATTTTACAAATGTGACGCTAGTAAAAAAATAAATTAGGGAAACCTATGCTTGACCTAATTTGTGGCCAATTAGGTCAAGCATAGGTTTCCCTAATTTTTATATTTGAAGCAAAATCCAATACCACACTGTAAGCAAAATTAATTTTATATCGCAATTGGCCTTTTGCTATTAGTTACTGATTCAGCTAAAATGATTATAAACCTACCATTGAAGTCTGAATTACATCATGTTACCTTACCTAATTCTTCTTACGTACTTAAGTATTTCCGACATGATAATTTATGTCCTAAGCTAAGGCGGTTATTTAAAACAAGGTTATCAAATCTATGCATTATCATATTATAGCATGTTTTAATTTTATCTCAATGCTATAAAATGATTTCAACAAATAACTGAGGTTAAATTTCAGAAACTGCCCCAAATTTTAACATAAAATATATATGTTTTAACTTATAATTTTATTTCATGCCAAAAACGTCGCGCAGATTAGTTCAACATGGAAAACAAAAAGGCAAGTGTTAGTCGCGTGGCCTTCTGCGTAAGGTCGTGGGTTCAAATCTATTTCATAGTTAACTACGTATAGTTGAAGAGCTCTATATCTAATAATTGTATTTGTAGTGCGCGGATATAACACTTCATGGGCAATTTTACGTAGAATCACAAAAATTTAAGTGTTTTATTTTAAAGAACAAATTATTTGTGAAATGTGGAAATAGAGAACTTTAGTGCAAGCGGGAATTGAACCTAAGTGTTCTAATCGTTAAGCTATTGCACTGACCAACGGTCATTCCCAATCTCCACATCACATTTGTCCATTCACCGGATTGGAAGGGATGCTGGTTCCCCTCACACTAAAGTTCTCTTTATCTACATTTTACAAATCATTTGTTCTTTAAAGTAGCTGAGCATGTCATGTGCTGAAATACAGATCAAAAATGTTTTATTTTAGATATTTGGATAAGAATTTGTGTGCCATTTGAAGCTATTATATACATAAATACCAACAATTTGTATAAATATCTCTTGAACATTGGTAAGATTAACAACAATATATAGCAGTGAACATGTATTGAGTATAAGAATTGCATCAAGAAAGATCACCATTTTTTCATTAAGATTTTAAATTAAGTTCTTTTAAGACGATACCCTTCATAATTTACAGACAACATACATAGTTAGACATACCTTACAGAGCACTTCGACCGGAGTGGACATCTTTTTCTCACTAATCCGCTCGTATTTCTGTTTTTTAGTGATTGCCTTCAAGCCTTGCCAGGGCAGCGAACCTCTGTCGACAAACATAGCGTATTAGTTTACAAGTTCTCATCATGTCATTAAACTATCCCACAGTTGAATCAAGTTTTCTCTACAAAAGATGAAAGTCCACCAAACTCATCTAATATGTACGCATTGGTAGATTTCACACACTGTCGAGAATATTTCAGGCATGCTGTAAGGATGCGCTCAAGCTTTCTAATTGAAATTTCGTGTAACAAGTATTATTTTTTTATAAAATTATTCCAAAGTAGATGAAGCGAAAGATGTGTTCCCCTACGGGGAAAAGGCGGGACAATATGTGGTATGTATGTAAAATTATTCCATTAGGCCTCCTCGCATCTAAAAGCTATATGCAATTACTTATAAGTGTAGGTCCAGGAGAAAAAAATATACATTAGATTAAATTACCGGATATTTTAAAATTAGTCGGAAAGTAATAAAATTTATATAAACTTTAAAATCCATTCCAAAATTAAAAAACCTTAGAATTTCTGCCTTGATATATGTTCATTAAATAGTTTTTTTTTTATCCATATATTAAAATACTGTTAAAAACATAATTGTAGACGGCTTTTAACCATAGATAAAACAAATGTTTGTTATTTGTTTCAGTAATCTAAGCTTCTCGCTACAAGATGTAACCCTGGCTGTACACACTCGTCTATTTGTCTCGCCAACCTCTCGTCCACTCTCGTCTCGTAGAGGCTTGACATGAGAGCGCGCCTGTACACACTCGTTGTATCAATTGAACTTCGGATGCCCGCCTCGATGGACGTGAAAAAAACAATTGCAGCGTTTATTTTCTTTATTAGTTAATGTAATTTTTTAATCATTTACCATAAAAAATATATATTAAACCATGGCAAAAAATAACTTTTTAACTATTCAACGGAAATATATATATATTTTTTTTAAATCTTCATCGGGTATATCAAATTCATTGCTTATCCGCAACCAAGGTGTAATAGTTGCTTATCCTTGTGCCCGACATTCTTAGGATTCCATAACGCGCTTGTCTTTTGTAGGCTTCTAAAAAGCGTTAGACTACATCGTTGTCGCACGCAGAAAGCACGTCTTTACGCGAACGCAGTTGGCGGGCAACTAAGCAAACGAGTGTGTACAGGCGCGCTCTCGTTTTCATCGCGAGACACACCGAGATCCTTTGACTCGTGCACAATAAACCGACACACTTCCGAGACATAGCGAGGGCCGCGATACGAGACGAGGCTACCATGTACACACTCGCCCTCAGCCTGTCTCGTTGTATCTCGACGAGTGTGTACAGCCGCAGTTAGACTTTTAACTTGAACTACCAAACAATGCTGTAAACTTCTGTGTTAGAATACAATGACAAATACAGTAGGGCGCACGAATTTGAAATTCCGGGAGAAGAGTGTTAATTCATTTCTTCAGGGAGGCTGGAAACTTATAGAATAACCGCGGTTCTTTTTATGGTTCACAAAGTTTACAGCCCTTGGGTATATTCAACTATCAAACAGGTCACGTCAACAGTCGCTCGCAATATACGTAAACAAGTCGGAACACGCAACAATGACGCACAAACCAGCAACGGTCAACCACAAACCGGAATGAGTCGAACGTATCAAGTAACTGGGACGTGGATATATTTCGATATTGTTACATTTTTGTTTAAAAAAAAATAGGTAATATGATCATGAGAGTGATGTTAGATAATTATTGTTCTACCACTTTTAGCAGCAAAATGAAAATTTCGCGCCTGCAGAGCTGATATTTTCGTTTGGGCGTTTATAGGTTAAGCTGTCTTCACACGACAATCAAAATTTTATCTTGCCAAAATAAAATAAGGTCCCAATTCAATTGCCTTCGCTCGTAAGGAAAACCAAACTTGTTTGCCCGCTTTTAACATTATTTTGCGTGATCGACATAAATAATGGTAAGAACTAGTTTATGAATCAGGGCTACACTGTTACTGTGTGATTTTAATTCACCATCAACAATGTTTATTTAATCAATGTCTTTACATTTGGGTTAAATTTCCTATAAAAAGTCTGAATTTGAAATTTCAGCAGCTTAAGCTCAGATATGCTTGCCTTAAGCGTACGTGATTATTATTTTTAAAAGAATAAATAATTTACACGATTTTGCATGCGAAAGAGCGACTCGCGTTGTTTTTAGTTTTTAAACACCGTGCTTACCACATACTATCGCTTTCAACACAGGTGTCGCATCCCGTTATCAATGAACAGTTACTTCACTTAATATTCTATTGCAAGCTCAGAGTTTTACAGCAAAAGCAGGTGGGCGAGCGAGTATGAGTTTAAGTCGTAAGTCAGTATTTGATTAGAGTTTCTGAATGCGGCCGGTTTCTACACGTAGTTTTAATGACCTTATCGACTGATAGTTTTCATGGAAGCTAACGAGCACATTTTCCAAATTCTCTGAGCTAACTAAAATTTATAAATAAACTAGCCTTTGCCCGCGGCTCCGCCGCAGCTAAAAAGCTAGTTTTTTTAGGTTATATCCGAGGCTTCCGATATAGTAGCGAGATAAAATGTATACCAGTTTTTAAGTCTAATCAAGAGCTATCAAATAAAAAAGCTGCATCAAAATCCGTTCATTAGTTTTTGCGTGATGCGCGAACGAACAAACAGATAAACAGACAAAAAAAAATTGTTTTGTGTTCAGACACGCCTATATAGCCTAATACAGTCATTTTTTCACAAATATCTTAATGTACAGACACAGTTCTGTTACAGCTTTATAATAGTATACGAGGAGGGATCAAAAAGTAGTGAGAATGAGATAGAATATAATGACTATTGATAACTTAATAATTTATTTTTCTACATAGTCTCAGAGTCTCTCTACACACCGAGTCCAGCGCTTTTCCAAGGCTTCAAACCCTTTCAAAAAAAAAAGTTTTGTCTTGGTCCTACAAAAAGCTCTCCACGGCATCCATCACCTCGTTATCGTCTTCGTACCTGTTTCCCCTTAAGTATTCTTTCAATTTAGGCGCCAGATCTGGTGAATAAGGGGGGTGGTCAATCAATTTGAAGCCAGCTTGCTGAATGGCAGCCATCGCAACTGCCGACCTGTGCGCGGGTGCGTGTCGTGATGAAACAGCACGCCCCTTCGAATTTTATTTCCCTCTCATTTTCTCTTTGATGGCATTCCTCAACTTGGGAACTAAAGCTGCATAATATTGGCCTGTAATAGTGGTTCCACGCTTCAGGTAATCAATCAACAATATCCCTTCTGAGTCCCAAAAAATTGAGACCATAACCTTGCCAGCCGATGCCACGGCACGAAACTCCTTCGGGGTCGGTGATGATGGCCGTTTCCATTGCGAAGATTGCTGTGTCTCGGGATCAAAATTATGGACCCATGTTTCGTCCATTGTTACGAAACGAGACAAAAAGTTTTCAGAATCTTCTTGAAACTTGTCCAACAATATCTTCGAAATGTCAAGTCGATTTTGTTTCTGACTGTCGGTTAACATTCTCGACACCCATCTTGCGGAAACTTTTCTCATATTCAAAGATTGTTCAATATGGATTCGGAACGGGCAGTTCATATGGAAGTACCATATGAACTGCCCGTTTCTTGAACTAAGTATCGGATGGTAACTCTTCGATCGCTCAATACAATTTTCTCGACTTTCACAACATTTTCTTGGGTGACTGACGTCGATGGACGGCCGCAACGATGTTCGTCTTCCGTGCTCGTTCTCCCTACCCGAAATTGAGAAGCCCACCTTGCAACAGTGGAATACGGCGGAGCAGACTCTCCTAATGTTGCCTCCAAATCGCAATGAATATCTTGCGTCGTTAACTTTTTTAAACAGAGATATTTAATAACGGCTCGCACTTAGATTTTCTCCATTTTCGAGAACACGTCCCGACACGAAGCAAACAAATGACTACATTCAGAAAAAAACAAAAGAGAATCGAAGATTTTTTTCTTTATTAATATTACAAATATGTATCTGAGCTATGCCTGCCAGTATTTTTTTTTTTTCTTACCAAGGAGTATGTCGTTCTCACTACTTTTTGATCCCTCCTCGTAGATGTAGACACAGTTATTTCTCACACACAAATTCATACATAATTGGATTCAAAATTATATGTATATTATATGGCAAAATTATTAAGGCTAGGTACGTGAAGGAAAACATTTTTCGATGTTCGTTCTCGATGGCTTGTGAAGTCTGTCAATCCGCACTGGACAAGCGTGGTAGACTAGTGCCTAAGTACCTCTCCCTCTAAGAGACCCGTGCCCAATCGTGGAAAAGGGGTTGTAAAAAAAAGTCAAATATTGTGTACGTGAAACACAAATTTTGATCGGAATAGGCTATAGTTTCGCTTTCACACGAAAGGGGTAAATCAAGCAGCCATATAGTAATGTTTAGCTTACCTGTTAAAATACATGAGCACATATCCAAGCGACTCCATGTCGTCCCGTCGCGACTGCTCGATGCCGAGGTGCGCATTTATGGATGCGTACCGGGCGGTTCCTGACACAAACAATAGTAGCTAAGATATAGGGCAACGATTAACATTAAAATTAAGGTTTTAGGATGGGTCTTTGTCACAATCTTGACGATAGAATACAAATAATTGGAAAATAAATTGTTTATTTACATTACACTACAATGGCAAATAAACGTACTGCCCGCCTGATGGTAAGCGGTTACCGTAGCCTATAGACGCTAGCAACATCAAAGATTTTTTTAGACGGGTTATCTTGGCCACATATTCCCGAAGTATTTCATTTCTGTAAGATCAGAAATAATGGGATCGAAATGGTCAAGAACAAAAGCAAGCATCGAAACACTAGCTCGACCCACTTGACTGCAAAGGCAGTTGAAATTGTTGATGACAATCTCGTAGATGGACTGGAGTCGTTGGAGCGGCGGAGTTTGGGTTTCTATGTGCTCTATTTCCTTTCCGAATGACTGACTCTATATATGAGTGCTCTGAGGAACTGTTCGAGGTGGTATTAACAATGCCTTTTTATCACCGGACCAAGAGACGTCGAAGTACCGTTCATCCATACCACCTGGAAACGATCTCGTCCGAGAAGGTTCGTTTGTAGCTCTCCTTGCTGCCACGTACGTGTAGGCTCTGGAATGAACTTTATGCTGCGGTTTCGAGGTTTGAGCTCACGTTAGGCGACGGCTTGGTTGTGCCCCTGGTGTTGCAAAGTCCATGAGCTGTGGTTACCACATAACATCAGATGGCCCGTTTGCTCGTCAGCCACGGTTGGCAATAAAAAAAACAAGCTATAAGTAATTAAATAATGAAAGTTGAATGGGATATCTGAACTAAAATGACAAATAATATTTCCTGAAAAGACTCGGCCTAAGGAGGCCTATGACAGGTTTAATCCAATAATTGAATTCAATTAATAACTACTAGTACGAGTACCTATCCAAGATTGCGACAATAAACTAATCTGTGAATCCTTATTCATATCGTCACTGGTATTAAAAAAAAAACTACTGGAGATAGTTAACATTAACTTTTACAACTTAACAACGGCCGCCGATTCCACTTGCCTTTACCTATCATCGCGAGCTTTTAATTCGTGCGTGTCGGTCATACTTACGTCAATGCGCCCTCGGTGGGGTGAGACGCCGATGCGTTTGGCCACGATAAAGGGCCTTCTTGAAGACTTAAAATTGCCATACATTCAAATACGAGTAAATTACTACACGAGAATGAGATTTTTTAAAGGTGGTCACAATTATTGGCAGTTTTGCCTTCAGTGTTTAAATGGCCAAATCCGATTTACTCACATTTCAATTGCTAAGAACCGTAATACTGAAAGTTGGATCATAATGTACATAGAATAGAATGACGCAACATTTCACCAAGTCAATAAAAAAATCTAGATTGTATTGTGGGCTTTTAACAGCACCGATCTTCGAACTCTTAAAGAACGATCCATAGTAGGTACGGCCACCATGGCAGACTATTAAATGATCACATCATGCAGATACATACATACATACATATTGTCACGCCTATTTCCCGTAGGTAGTAGCAGAGACCACTTCTCTCCACTTGCTACGATCCTGACACACATCTTTCGCTTTCATCATAAGTCCTTTCATGCATGCTCGTCGGTAACGAGTATTCTTGACCTGGCCTTCCTTAAGAACATCTCCGATCTGGTCAAAATACGTTCACCTAGGTCGACCTCTACCAATTTGCCCATTCACAGTCGCCTTGTATATCTGTTTCATTAATCTTTTTTCATCCATCCTCTCTCGTGTCTGAACCACCTAAGCATTCCTTTCTATATTTTTGTCACCACATCTTCTTTCACACCAAAGCATTCTCGTATAACACATGTATAACATATGTATATTTCTCACCATATAAAGTAATAATGTATCAGATAAAGCAGTAAAATGCCTCTACCAACAATATTAACTATATGGAATGAACTATAAACCATGGATATCGATATAATAATTTGGCAAATGTAAATACTTAATGTGAGCGAATTCATGAACAGTTGCTATTTATCTATTAGTCAACTAAATAGTGCCGAAAATATACTTACCGGTAAGATTCTTATCCTCGCGGTACGATATGTGGGCCCTGGTGCGCAAATCCCGGAATTTCTTGGCGAGCCCGAAGTCGATCATATAAAGCTTGTTGCAGTGGCGGCCGATTCCCATGAGAAAGTTGTCCGGCTTGATGTCGCGGTGGATGAAACACTTGCAGTGTATAAACTCGACGCGACCCAGCATTTGATCTGATAAAAGTACGTTGGCCTTTGAGTGGAGCATAGTAGCATAGCAATCGCCTCAAGTAGCTTTACAACCTAACATAATGTTTAATTAAGCAGTCAGACACAAATTAACATCTATTATGTATGTACCTACATATTTCTTGTGTCCGTGTGTAATTGAACTCCTCCTAAAACCATTGGACCGACCTTGGCGAAGTTTTTTGTTTAAGTACCGGGATGGTTTAGATTCACATTTGGACCCGGTAGGTGGCGCCACGATAGGATTTCGGATTTTTTTCTTCTATTTATTTGTGTATGTTTGAATAAGTACCGGGATGGTTTAGATTCACATTTCAACCCGGTAGGTGGGCGCCAGGATAGAATTTCAGGTATTTTTCCTTAGTAGCTAAAATAAATTACTCCATCCAAACGAAACGCCAATGTTCGGACAGGATAACGTCTGTCAGGTCCGCTAGTAAACTTATAGGTATAATATTAAAATTATATTAATATTTATAAAACACTTACACTCTTCCCGCGATTTCGTCTGCGTAAACTTAAGAGTAAATAAATATGCCGCTCTACGACACATTAATTGGACCGTGTTGTGCAGAAAGGAGCTAATCCACAAAAACATAAATAAAAGTTATGCTGATTTGAACCACTTCTGCTTTATTTTTTCAGTGTTATTCGTAGTCTTGGGTTGGTATAACCTATCATAAAAAAATATTCGTAGTTGGCAGAATAAAACAAATTTTTGTGACAAAAAAAAGAGAGATTATTTTCGATTGTTTGGCATTAATACCTTAATACCAGTTTGTGGATCATTTCTGTACAACACGGTCCAATTATGTCTATGTAAAAACAACTATCCCACGGAAATGATACATTTTTCCAGGATATTACTTTATATCCTATGCCTTTATCTTGGGGGCAGACTATTTGTATGCAAAATATCATGACGATTGGTTCAGTAGTTACGGTGTAAAACGTAACACATAAACAAATTAACTTTCGCATCTATAATATTAAGTAATAGTCAATGCTATGAAGATAATAATAGATGCGGTTCGGCAGATCATTTTTACCTTGATGATCCGAGGGTTGCGTGATAAAAATAATGAATTCAATAAGTAAGCAATATCGGAACAAACATTCCTTAGAAACTTATCTTTTGAAAAACAACATTGGTAATGTTTTACAGGTAGTAAGTAGTAGGTGTGTACTAACTGTCTAGTAGGTGTGTACTAACTGAATTACTAATAAACGTTGTATAACCTCTGAATAGTCATTCAGAGTTTTGGCTTTATCTCTAATATGACAGTTTGACGTTGAAAGAACGGAACAAAACAGTGAATAACTATTCGGAGCTTATACAATGTTTGTATTTGTAAGAGGGTAAGTAGATATTCATAGCACATTATAGCGCTTAATTTACAATTTTCTTCAAATTCATTTACTGTTAAATTCACGTAATATTTTTCATTTAGGTTATTTAATAAGTGAATAATGAACTAATTCAACGTAATCATATCTATACACAATATGACTTCTCCTCTTTAAAAAAAAACATAATCTTACAATTAAAATGTTTCATTAAACTAAAAATAAAAAGAAACTGTTATGATAAAATATATACTTGTATTATTTTAGTTTTGTGTAATATCCTGCAATAAAATTTCATTCATACCGAAAAAAGTATGTAAATTTATAAATAGTAATAGTAACTTTTAAAGATTCGCGAATTGTACACATATTTAAAGTAGCATAAACGGGTCTTTTTTCGCGTATAAAATAGGTGAAATTATTAACAAGTTGTCCCGTGACCACGGCTGCTGCAACGCAGTTAAAAACGTCGGGTAAAAGGTAGCTTATAATTTCACCTATTTTATACGCGAAAAAAGACCCGTTTATGCTACTTTAAATATTTATAAATAGTAATCATTATAAGTAGGTTTTTAAAAAAAGAATTGAAAATTTGCACTACGTTGCAATGTAGTAAGAATTAAACTATAGTCGGATTCATAATGAGCTGCAGTATACTGACATTACCTAATGATTATTATTTAACCGTGAACTATCGCTGTGTCAGTTATCGACGAAGTTCAATGAATCAATCATTTATTTTGTAAATAAGGGTATGTATCGGCGGTAAGACAGCTGTTATATTCTCGTACACTAGGCGTATGTACAAAAGAAATATGTTCTAAAGCAATTCTATATAACATGAATCGTAAGCTTGATAGGACTGTGAAATAGATACCTCGAGATGTTTATGAATAATAAAACATGTAAGGACAGACCTGCTAGCATTAGCACAGTCTTGATGGTGAACTGGCGCGAGCAGAAGTTGAAGAGATCCTCCAGTGACGGCCCTAGAAGGTCCATCACTAAGATGTTGTGGTCCTTCTCGTAGCCGTACCATCTGCAACAATAGATAAACAACGTCAAAATTTTATATGCGTTGGCACTCCGCGAGCCATAAACAGACCGGTGAAATTCGTAGTGTTGTAGACAATTTCATTATTAATTGAATAATTATATATAGCCCAGCCTAGTGGTAGGACTGACGATCAGACCACTGAATGTCTACCAGTTCCAGTGGTCCATTAGTACAGGTGAATAGATGGCACACGGCGGGTTTCCTTAGTGGGTGAGGGACCCACACTACACTGTTTGTTGCCCCGAACACGGGGTTTGCGTGTTAGGCACATTTTTTTTCCGCCTAAACGAAAAAAAGAACTGACGATCAGTAAAACAAAGGCATAAGGCTTTCTGTACATGATGCTGGAACCGCACCTACCTAGTTCGGACCCCAAGCAAACTCTGGACTTGGCGAGGCATACATTAGAATCGCTTGGATACAAGAGACTATGCCCGATTCTAATTACAGCGTCACGTCCTCGTTTTATTGGCAGTACATAAGTACAATTATAATGCATATTTGATATCTCGATAAAAAATATTTTATAATAACATAAAATATCATTTCTTCTTATAACTTAGGATAATATATTGAAGCCTAAGGTCTGACTTACAGACGCAGTACAAATATCTGTGTTCAAATTGTATTGCGTGGGAATCGCGACCACGACCTCGTGCAGGGGAGTAGTTTACACTACCGACTACGCCACGAGGCCCGTTGCATCTCCACAACATGACGCGAATTCACGCGCATTTTACGGAATACTTACTGCGAGCAGACAGCGCTAATTTGTACATAAATTTATGTGAAGAATTAGAAGCTTCAATAGGCTTCGACTCTGCGCCAGCATGAATTGACCTTAAGTGGGCACCCTCACTCGTAGGAATACGTCGACTCTATGACACTGAACATCGCGTAGTATCGACATCAGATAGTGATGTGATGTCATTGTGACGATATTTTTAATTAGATAACAAAATTAACCGTTTTGTCTACAGGTAGATAAACTAGAAATGTAATTATAATGATTTATCAGTAGGAAAACAATTACAAAGCGTGTTTGTTTTTTTGATAAGCTTAATTTAAACAAAAATTACAAAATTATACACAATTATTTATCATCGTTATTGGTGACTAACATAGCATAAATACACGTTAATTTTATAAAAAGTGGTTCGCAACGTAAAAAACCACCCATGTCCAATCGATTGAATATAACTATTTACTCGTATTATATATATTTATGAAAATCAAAAAAGTTAAACATATATTAAAAATGTACGCCTTGAAAGTGGCCAAATAATAATTTGAGGCGATCGGATCCGGCTTCATGAGAATTAGTAAAAACGTGACAATTGTTCGACTACAGTAGTGCATAACGTAGATATTTGTGGGGATGATAGATAATAATGATAAAATATTTAACAAGTTCGTTTTGCAATGTTTGATAAATGGGATAGTATTATTTTGTACATTCAACTCGCAAAGTGAAGCCGCTTCTATTTTAAAAGCTTTCAAACACATGTTGTGGTGGTGACCCTTGTATCCATAGTCCGTTATTACGCGTATTTTTCGCAACAAGTGAGATATCAGTGGTTGTTATCATTTAGTAACAAAAACAAAAATAACTAGCGAGTATCTGTTGCCACCGAGCGTGAACTAGTTAGTAGTTACGTCACAAAAACATCAATGATATGCCACTGTACAAACAAACGATTCATGTGTACATCGCACATCAGAATGATTCACAGCATAAATCGATCGATAATTTCAGGAAAACCACAACGTCACATTCAGCTTCAGCGTATACGGTTTCGTGCGTTAGAGTTTCTATTTGAGTGTTTTGAATTGCCACAAAGTTTCCTGTTTATACAGTAAGATAATGTAATCCACACTCTAGGTTATATATTTACTGTGCTATGACTATGGGTGCCTCTACAAGGCAATATAATATATTATCTTTAAACTTCATGTGATAAGAAAGATGTAGGTAACATAGGTTATCTTTAGAAGTAAAATAGAAAGTATAAAAAACAAAAGCCTATATCAGGTCCTTCTAGTATCATTGGATTCACGGATTGGTAGAGAAATTGCTTATTTAAAACAACACGCGACGGTATCTCAAACATACGTTAACGAGTCTTGCCGTGTTTGACATTGTAACCCCTGATAGGTTGCAAGCATCCTAAAACGATACGCGTTGATATATGTACAGTGCTACCATGTTGTCGTGGCAGGTCAATCACAATTCAAAGTATAATATAACGTACATAGAAGTAAACGTTGCCAGATAATGAACATGATGCAAAAGAAATACTAGGATCACTTTAAATTCATAAACCTACAATACCTAGACATACTTAACATCAATCTGAATGAGAATAAGAAACTTTGTTTCGATATAAGTGACTTTATTTATAACCTCTGAAAACTATTACTATACTGTCATGTCACTACTGTCCTGTAAAAGCTGTTAATAAATACTAGGAGCATCTCATAATGGAGTAAAGATCATCTAAAGGGACGGGGCTTTTTAAATTTGTAATTTATGCCCGTGTCAAAACACACGTCATCAGCTACAAGAAAAACCAACTCTGACAAGGAAGCATAAATACAAAAGTCAAAAATTTATATGCAGGAAGCAGAATACACTATTATACAGAAAAACATTATGTGCATAATTCTATACGAGTTTAATGAAAATTCTTAGAGGTAAATAATTTAGTTTATGAGTATCACTTACGTCCTATTAGATGAAAACGTCATAGTTGTGCATTTGTTCCAACGATCGGCAAGGTTAAGCAACTTTAGCTTGGCGGGCATTAGATGAGTGACCGAAAAGTGACACCTATTTGGGAACACCTAATCTTCAGTCTGCTTTGGAAGGCATTGGATACCGGCTCTCAAATAACATCCTGGCAAACGTTACAGATTGTGAGAGTCCTGAATAAAAAACTTGACTCCGGTCTTGTTCTAATGTAGTCAGTTGTCTCCGTAGCTGGGGCGTGGAGGTCAGATAGACAGTAGCTTCATAGTACTGATGGATCAGCTAATAACCGAACAGATCGAAAGCCGACTACAACACATTTTGGGATAAGGCTAGCTTTTAATTCCTATCAAAACATTATAACTGATACTACCCATACGATGGGAATCATCTGTGATGAAAAAAAAAGCAGAAATAGCATAACCCCTTTACTAATAAACATTGTATAAGCTCCGAATAATTATTCAGTGTTATGTTCCGTTCTTTCAACGTCAACCTGTCATATTAGTGACAAAGACAAAACACCGAATAACTATTCAGAGGTTCTACAACGTTTATTAGCAAGGCAGTATGCGACTGATTTTATCTTATATGTTTTCCTAGCCTGTTTTTCTGTCACGCGAAATCTTCCTTATTTTCCTTTACCTAACGCCATGATTTACCCTTCATTTTAAAGCGTATCGTGCCAGCTAATGAACAACGGTATTATACCGTTTCTCTTAAATTTGAGATTTAAAATCATCTAAGAAGAGGTCCTGTATCTAATGGATGCGGAATTCCACAAGACTAGTCTAAATTAAAACATAAACGTCGGTTAGCGGGAGCGAGGATTTTCAACTGAAATCTTTTGATAGCTGATGAATAATGATAGACTCATTATATGTTATGGTCATTATATAAAAGTGAACATATTTTATTAAGGAAATAGCTGTAACCAGAGACTTCCTCCGCGTGGAATTTAGTTACAGAGAGACAGACAAAAACTTTAAAAAGTGTTAATACTCTCATATCATAAATAACAAATCCGGGGATGTGCTCTAGACAGCTAAGCTATTACAATCGCCCAACGATGATTCCAAATGGGCAAATCTCCGGATTGGATGCGACGCAGATTCGAATCCTGCTTGCAGTAAGTTCCCCTTTGGGCGACTGTAATAGCTTAGCGATCTAAAGCACATCCCTGGATTGGATGCGACGCAGATTCGAATCCTGGTTGCAGTAAAGTAAAATTTGTTATTTAAAGTAGCTGTGCATGCTAAGTGCTAAAAATACAGATCAAAGACTCTCATATTATCTCTTAAAAAGCTCTTATTAACGCCCTTATTCATAATAAAAGAAAAGTTATTTAAAACACTGTTTAAGCTGACAGATATTTTGTCACTTTCTGTCAAAATTTCAATGTAATTTGTTGAAAAGGGACCACAGTATTTTAGTTAAATCAGTGCTATAGAGCTGCGTTGGTTTCTATGAATAAGGCCCTTAGACATTACAATCAGACACGTTTGTTTACTTATGTGTATAGATAAAGTAGATAATGTTATGGCACTAGTTTATAGGAAAAAACATTAAGTAAATATTATTATAATAATATTTTTCCTGTTCTTTTCAAATAATACATAAAAAAGCAAGTTAAAAAAAAAAACACGTATATTTTTCACGCTTTTTAGTTATGTCAAACCTACGGCCTCTGGTAATATATTTGAGATGTTTTATTCAGTAAACTGCATATGGTAGGTACTCGTAATAATCAATTTTACACGACAACCTTGTATTGAAAGATACCCAGGTCACGTGGCTGTTGTCTCCATGGTTTGAATGTTATGATTAATCAATAATAATGTAATTTATTTGAGGCAGGCAGATAACGGCGGATTATGACATGAATCAACTGATTGAATTATAATCGGGTAATTATTAGGGCAATTTCATAAGACAAATTGAAACTGCAACAATGTATACTGTTGTGTAAGAAGGTTATCAAGGCGTCTAGGTGGGTATAACATGGCTAGACTTCGTGTAGGCAGACCAATCCAGTCGTATCTAAAATCGCAACAGCACTTGAAGGTTGAATTCATGTTCAACGAATACATACCAGTTACACACCACTAAATAATGTGACATTCACTTAGTGAGATGCAGATATACGTTTCATCGAATCTTAAACGTTCATACATTTTAAAGATATGGGGTTGACCTTCTACTCAAGATGATTTAGTCAGCGGGATTTGTTCAATTTTTTTCATAGGATTGATATTATCGCAGCGTAAGCCTCGTGAGGTGAAGTAATGACTAAAACATGATAAAACTCGTGTTTCGAACAGCACTCGATTTATCGAATATAAAATACCGTCGACATGGAAACGCGTCAACGCGTAGCGTAATAAAATCACCCAAAGACAGGTTGGTATTAAAAATGGCGCTGTTTATTGCGCATGTCGACTCGCGAATCTCACTTGCGATTACGTCATAGAAAGTGATATAACTTTTTAATAGAGACCGTTATTGCGTTGGAGCCAAAATAAGCTAAATTACCAGTTAGTTCTCACGTTTGGGCATATTTTTCCGTCCCAACACTTTTTTTTCTAACCTATTACAATATCACTGTCGGGCAAGGGTCTCCTCTCAGAGACGGATTTAGGCAGTAGTCCACCACGCTGGCCCCGTGCGAGTTGGCAGACTTTACAAACCGTCAAGAAAATTTCTCAGGTGAAACCTCACACCACTGAAGGAATGTAATATTATTCCGGTGGCCCGCCTTAACAAAAAAAAAAGGTGAAACTTCACAAGAAGCCATGTTATTCCAAAATAAACAGTAGCCTATGTTGTTTAATATACTCCGGACTATATATGGCAAATTTCGCAACGATCGTGTTTATATCCTTAACCTTTGGCAGGCCTTTGCCCGCAATTCCGACTGGGCTCTTTTCAAGAAAATTAAACACTACAAAAGAAAGCAGAGCAGAGCTGCAACTAATTATGAAAGCAAATGTATGTATTGAAGCCGCTACATTTTTAAATCCGGTATTCTACGATGGGGTTTGCGAAATGGGGGGTAACAAATTTAAATAAACATACTTATTTCTCCTTAAACACAAAGTGAAAAATGTGAAATCGAAAATAACAGTCACGAGCAGGATTATTAGGTTATTTTCGATTTCACATTTTTCACTTTGTGTTTAATGTATAGTGCTAAGCATGTTAAATCATAAAAATATCTAAATTATTTCTCCTTTTCAATATACACACCTGCTATCTGCTACCTTAATATTTTTCTGTTCTTGCAATATACTTATCTATGTTTTGATTTGACTAGAAATAACGAACGAAATGCCAGTGATAGCCGCCCAGTTGTTTTCATTACCTACGTTGGGAGAAGATTCAGCGGCTGATGGCGATTCGACATAAGCCACCCAGCGACACACCCAAGCCGCACCCAATCGTGAGTATAGTGCTCTTTACAAACCCGATCATAGTCATATAGCGCTGGGAATATGCTGAAGCAGAAAGTTTAATTCAGAGCCTACACGTACGTGGTAGTACGGGAAAAGAACGCTGGGTACCTACGTAGTGTCGTAGACGAATGGATGGCATTGCGGAAGTTTACTAATATGACTTATCGTTCGGTGGTAAAAACGTGATATGAAACACCACCTATTGAAGAGCCAATAGAGCAGACCAAAGAAAAGAGTCACTCAGCCACAGACAAATTAATAACTTACGTGTGCTATGGATTTGTAAACGTTTATTGGTTTTTGATATTTTTATATATTTTTTGAGCATTGGGCATGGGCATGCTTAGCCATATAAATTAACACAAAGTTTGAAAACGTGAACTCGAAAATAACAGTCACGAACAGGACTTGAACCCTCGAGTCGTAGATGCTTTGCCAATTCAGCTATTGTAACAATTGCCCGGAACTGCGAATTTCGATAACACGTCTGCGTCACGGGTGACGCTTCCGACCAGTATTGTAAAAACCTACCAACACTATCGTAGTAATATAAAAAAAATACAACAACAGATTAAATAATGCAGTTTTCTTATTACAGCAGCAGTTTCACTTCCAACACGTGCGCTCTATACGCCAGGTTATTTGTCAACGTTCATACAATCACATCGTGACCTAAACGCTTACTCCAGTGTGTTTGAAGAGTTCGCTAATTGAAAAGATTTTACGTAAATTAGTGTACAGACGTCATTGTAAACTGTTTTTGCCTCTAATGACGTCTGCATTTAATTGTAGGTGTGTAAGGCAGTATTTCCTTAAGCACTGTAATTAGTACTTACTTATCATCACACCATCTCCCTTGCGGAGTAGGCAGAGAGAACAGATTCTTGCAAACATCTCTCGCTTCCTCAACATTTATAATTCTCTTCATACACACTCGCCGGTTTCGGAGACTCCTGACTCCACCTTCCTTCAATACATGACCGGTTTGGTCTAGGTAGTTCAGTCTCGGTATTCCCCTGTACCTACATCCTTCCACTTTCGCATTGTTTAATATCTTCTTATCCAGTCGCTCGTCCGGTATTCTTTACACTTGCCCGAAAGATCAGAGCATTCCCTTTCGCATCTTTACACCAATATTCTCTTTCATACCAATTCGCTCTCTTACATAGTCAGTACAAGTAAATCTTTATAACATGTGGTTGCTCTGGTTTTATTTTTTTTAATTACCTAAGGTCCCTGAGGTTGCTTACTGGAAGTCTAGGCTTAACAATTGTCATATCAAGACAATAGCTGGGTCAGCTTTGTGCTCACATGGCCCCAATTGCTGAATCATTTAGCGACATTGGTTATGAGTTCTATTCACAAAACACACTACTAAACGGTCAAGAAAACATTAATTTTAAGTTAGTTCTGATTTTAAAGTTATCAGCTACAAATAATCAATTATAAATTAAGTAAGATGTATTTGCATTAATACAATATTTTGTGACTGCGGTTTTCCACCTCGTGGAAGATATTTCGACTTATCCTCACCAATATAAGTTTTCAATACGATAGTGACCTGGTAATTCTATAAAACCTCTAAAGAACAATGACAAATAATTTGAAATACATGGAAAGTCAAGCGCTACTGCGACTGAAATTCGCAAGGTTAAATAATTTGGCACAGTTTTCGGTAAACACAAACAATGGGCATACTGAAGAAATCTCTATTCGCAAACAATGCCGCACCGTGCGAAAATACATAATTAAAGGTGCGTTCACACTAACACGAGGGACAGGAAATGCTGAAGCGATCACTTCATAACTTTGTATTTCATCACACATGGTATTCATTCCGTTATGTTAACGATATTATCGTACAATCGACAAACCACTCCACTTTCTAGTGGTAGAGACTTGCTTATCCCAGCATGAATGGGCCGGCTCAATCGGTCCCCCTACAAAAAGATCAGCGTGAAACAAAGATAGGTACCGTTGTGTTTTGTATGCCGAGCCAGGGCGCCGGAGACCTAATCCCCTTCCCTATCCTCTCCTTATTATACTTTCTATCACTTTCCTTGGAGAGTGCGACGTGCGAATCCTCTGGTGTTGCTAGCGTCTATAGGCTACGGTAGCCGCTTACCATCAGGTGGGCCGTATGCTAATTTGCCTCCCATGTAGTAAAATACAGGTTGAGGATTTATCATCGATCTTAGTTTAAAGTTCATCAGGGTGAGCGCACAACGGCATCAGTGTCGTCGCTTCGCCTATACGAAAATTACTATCGTTTACGGAATAATTTATATCTAGTATGTGTACAAATTACGATAATTACAAAGCAACAATTCTAGGTATATTAACTTATAAATGACTTTCAGCATCTATGGCTACGAGCCCCGACAAATTCGGCACAGGAAACTACTCAGGATTACATTTCGCTACAGTGAAACCACACCTTTATTGAGCACTACGTAACAGCAAATTGTAGGTTATTCTAACACACTTTCTATGGCTTTGCCGTCCTTAGTTAAATCACTTATAAAACATAGGTCGGTTATATACATTGAAATCTATATAGATATATAGACCTTGTAATGGTTTAACATTGAATTGAGGTTAAATTATTTAAACAAAATAAAGGTCAAACGATTCCAAGGACATGTTGGTAGTATAATCGGCTACTTTAGGCATTGTGAAGGTTTGCAGTACCAACCTCAGAAAAAAAATATATTTACGGACTTTACGGACCTTATAACTAAAACTGTATCTCGTAAGGTATGGAAATAGAAAACTATGAAAATTAACTTTTTGCAACTTGATTACATAACTTTGAATGCGATTACATTTGTACCCCACTACGGCTTACTTTTTCAGCTGAGTAACATTTTTTATTTTCGAGATTTAGTAGTGTTTAATGAATGAATACGCATACTCGCTAACCTAGGCCGATAGCCGATTTCTATATATCAGGTTTAAAAGTTTTTTAAATTGCCGACTAATTTGAAATATGTGTAATTTGAATATTTTTTTGAAAGATGATATTTTTAAACTGTCTATGTCGAAAACTATTGAAATGCAAGCATTTCCAATTATTAGCAAGACCAAACTTGAGAATATTTGGCTACTATGATTTAATTAGCTGCTAATACGCTGGCGTTTAAACTGTCATTATAATTTTGTTTGCGGGAGGATGCATACATTCAAAATACATAACTATGACTGTACTTATATCCTGTAGACGTAGTTATTCAGGCTGGCTGTTGTATGCTACCTACCTTTTCACTAAATAGATATATACAAAACTTTTCAATGGAGGTAGATTCTGAGGAAGAATACATAGTATTATTTTTTTTTTCTAGTGGTTCGAGTCTTGCTTATACCAGCCATGGGCCGGCTCCACATTATAATTTACCTAGTGTTATTTTATTTTAATGTGGGAGAAGTGCCAACACTGGTGATTTGTTTACGAAAGTGTTATCGGTAATGTGGCGCCATGCGTAGTGTGGGTGTGGCACACTTTCGTTGTAAGTCATACATGTAGGTACATTAAAATTTCATCATTGTTGACTAGGGTCAGGGCGGGAACCATAACGACTAGTGATTAATTGTGCACATGAATTACGTCTATGGGTGATATTTATGAATTACATATTCAAGTTTTTTAAGCATTTATTTAATACTAGTACATTCACCGCGGCTTCGCTCGCGTCATAGTATTGCCGATGAAACATCAATTTCGGATAGGATTCCTGTTATTAGGTATAAGCGTCGCCATGCTAACAGCCGGTTTTACCCTCCCTCCGCATTAGATGTTTCACATCAAAAATATAGGCTCCGGATAATCACCAACATATCAATTTTTTTTATTGCTTGTAGTGGCAGACGAGCCACGGCTCTTCTGATGGTAAATGGTAACAGTCGCTCGTGGACTCAACTATACCGAGAGTATTGTCAAGCCGCTGCTCACCAAGAATAAACGGCTATCTCCTGCTACAGCCAAAACGCAACGATGTGCTTCATGGCCGGTCACACGGGAGATGGTGGTACCAACCCGCTCGGGCCCGATACCAAGTGAGTACTCCCACTTGGTACCCAGCCCTACCACCAGTCACACAATGGATGATAATTGCTTACTTCCCTTAGTCGCCTCATACGACACCCATAGAAAGGATTGGGGTGGTGACACTTGTATTAATCCGTCATCACACGGACCCCATGTACTAAAACCTTCTCCGAAACACGCTGCATCTTATGGTATAAGTATTATTCCGATCGATTATTAGTTTTCGCAGTATAACCGAACAAAAAAACCGACTCTTCATCAGATAGTATAGATGATGCGTAACATTGTTTTATTTTATATTTATACTCATATAGCACAACATGTTTACAGTGCAAAAAGCTTTGGCTTGTACAACAAGGGTGGCAACTAAGCATACAGCCCACCTCATGGTAAGTAGTTGTACCTATCGCAGCCTATAGACGCTAGCTACCTATACCAGTCGTCACTCCCGCGTCACCAACTGCATGAAAAGGTATAGGGGGAGAGGAAGGATAATAAGACGGGCCTCGTGGCGTAGTCGGTAGTGTAACCGACTTCCGTGCACAAAGTCGTGGGTTCGATTCCCACTCAGGACAATTATTTGTATGATGAACACAGATATTTGTACTGCTTCTGGGTGTTTTCTATCTATTATATGTATGTATTTACAAAAAAAAAAGTAATATATGTATTATAGCCATAATCTGGTACCCATAGCACAAGCGTTAAGCTTAGTTTGGGACCAGAGGACGTTGTTTGAAATGTCCGTGAATATTTATTTATTATTTAAGAAGGTTTAGACCTCCGGCACTCATTCGCCTAAGAAACATAACATTAGCAATATCTACCGTTATTTGACGCTAATCTTCTGTGAGAGGATGCTACTTGCCCTGTATAGCCAGCCCATTAATGCTGTGACAAGCAATACAAGAGCATTATTAAAAACTTAGCAAGCATACATGAATTTCGAGACGCATTATGTTGTCGTTCTAGTAAAATAACACATGAATGGTAAGGTTACTTGGACGGTGACACAGAAAACAAAATGTAGAGAAAGCACAGTACAAACGCCGAATAACAAAGCTGAAAAGTTTGGCTTTTAACGCTTTAAACTCTAGTGTCGCTTTAGAAATTCTCTTTTAGCATTTGATAATCTTATTCTTGGAGATATTTAATACTACGTAATTTCGTTCTTATTTATTAGTGTTATTAATTCAAAACGAATGTAAACATATCATTTGAAGTATTTTTATCTACAACATTTGGAAAGGGATAGAAGGCGGATAGGAAGGTTATTAAGGAGGATACTAAGAAGAGGATAGGAGGGACAATAAGTCGAGGATAGGGAGGGGGTTTGGGCCTCCGGTGCTCTCACTCACTATACGAAACACAACGGTACTGGTCGGTAGAAAACATACACTGGACTAGCGCTGTTTCACGCTGATCTTTTGTGAGAGGGTGGTAGTTCCCTGATCGAACTGGCCCATTCATGCATGGATAAGAGCCATTACGCACTGTCGACTAGTCGCCGGCGACTCGGTCTCTCGGCGACCAGGATATATGCAACTAGGGCCAGGAGACAAGCTTATACATTATTATCGGACGCATGCTGGTCGTCAAGTCAGATTTCCTAATTTCTATCGCCCTTGACGGTCTCTGGAGGGGGGTGATGTGGTGATACATTTGATACATTTATTTAGTATATACTTTTTTGAATATTTTGTATATTAAAACCTTTTATTGAGATGGGCAGTAGAGTGGAGTGTGACATCGATGAAGACAGAAGAAAATAATTTGTGCTTAGCAACGAATCAATAGAGACAACTTGTGATTGTGATATAAGAAAAATTAATTCTTACAATACATTGTTACCACTTCAATCTACCCTTTTGATATTCTATGCGTGGCTACACTTGGCCACCACAAGCTGATCGACAGTATTCCAAGTACATTACACATACAGACAATACAAGACACGGTCTTTACGACAGTTGCTCGCAGTGTGAATGCTTCCATTTGAGGCCGTGCTCCTATTGGTTGCCGGCGACTGGCAGTCGCCCGGGCGACCAACAACCAAGTGCACAAACATCTATTTAACTATAGTAAGTCACAGTCGCCAGCGACCGAGTTGCCGGCAACTAGTCGACAGTGCGTAATGGCTCTGAGTCTCCCACTAGAAGATTATTTTTCACTGCTCATTAGCTAGTATCAAAATCTATCTGATTTATTCTTACCTTATATGTGGAATGCCCATGCCCCCTTGGAGCATCTTATATACCCGGCTCTCATAGAGAAGCTGTGGGTGCCGCGCTTTCATAGACTCTACTTTCACTGCTACCTCCTGTACAAACAAAAACAAATATGTATTACTGGCTGGAACAAACCATAAAATTACTGTAGAGATATAAAACATATTCTAGCGAACGGACGACTTTAACTATTGGATATTCTCATATTCTATGCGTTCGCCAATCCTTGATTGTTTTAAATGAAACCTAGTAAGTTGTTGGCTTCTGCTTATGAAAGTTTCGGTCAGATATGGGGTGAAACACACAAAAACTCAAAAATTCCAAATTGTATCGTCCTTACATCTGTATTATTATAAAACTGTAACAGAGCTACCGTCTGTACATTTGAGAAAAAAATACTGTATTGGATTGTCCACTCTGAACACAACTTTTTATTCAGTTTTTGGTCTGTTCGCGCGTCGCTCTACATACTTGTATATAATGAACGGTTTTCAATAAAACCTTTTTTGTAGCCCTTTATTAAACTTAAAAACTTGTTACGTTTATCCCGCTACTAATATCGGGGATCTGAGCCAGTAATATTTTAAATGTTTGTTTGTTTATTACGGTTTCCCACTGTAACTACTGCACCCATCATAATGAAATTACGTAAAATATAGTCCAGAGCTAAGAAGGTTATGACCACTTTTATCTCGGAAAAATGGATATTCCTCTGGAATAGAGATGTGTAACTCAGGAGTGATTGATACAAAAGATGTATAATCCTTTCAAAATGCGTAATCAATCTTTAAATCTTTGGTTTCGAAAATACATCTTTAACTCACTAGCTCACTACGTTAGGATTGAATAGATGGAATGATGGTCGTAGATTTAGAATGAGACAATAGATAAAGGATATTGTGAATTGAAAAGAGATAACATAAGTTGTAGGCACGCACAAACGCACTCTTGAAATACAATGACGATAGGTACACAGAAACTTAGACTCTCTGTCGTTTTAGTAAAAAGCTCAAAACCAGTTGCGACTTGAGGGAATGAGAGAATAACTACATGAATCAATAGATATTTGCATCACTTATGATCAACTGAATGAATAACGTCATTCGTAACCAAAGATTTAAAAGAGTTAAAGATTTAAAAGAGTGATGTAAATCTTTCGAAGAAAAAGATTTATAAATCCCTGATCTCATAGGTGATTTAGTTTGCGCATCTCTGCTCTGGAATAACTATTTTACATTGAGATATTATAATAAAGTGAATTTTAAAACCATTTTCCTTTACTAAAATGGCGGCTGCAACCCGTCTAATGATAAGCGTAACCTTCGTTTATGTGCAATACCAGGAACACAATCAAGCCGCTTCAAGATAAGATCAGACAATACCCTCAAGAATAGTGGGAGTAACATCGGGTTATCTATTCCTACAATGGAAACAGCGAGACGTTTCATGGCTGTTCAAAAGAAGATGGTGGGACAGGCACTCGAGGTTCTTTTTTTAAGGCGGGAAATAATGTACTTAATCGTACACCCCGTCGTTCGGGGCAACAAACAGAATAGTGTGGGGCCCTCACCCACTAATTAATCCCGCCGTGTGCGTCTCTCCGCCCGTATTGGCAGACCACTGAAACTATGACATTAACTTCAGTGATAGGCCCCTAGAGATCGCAAGTGAAAAGCATCAAATATTCTACCCATATATTATATTCAGGTGTAATAAATAGGTTTTTTTTTAAATTTAAGACATGATTTTTTAATCGTGGATCCCATCCATGTTTTTCAATTCTTTTATTTTCCCTATTTTGAGCAGTCTTTTCTCATAGTGAAAGGGATTATATCGTGGTCATCACGCTGTACCCCCGCGGGCTGGCAAACTTCAACACCTGTTCATAATTTAAAGAAAAAGATTTGAAACAAGCTTTAAATTACAATGCGTCATCACGATACAGTGAATAAGGTGACAGATGGTCGGCAACTTATTTGGGGCACAATTTTAATGGTGAAATGAAATGTTTATACCCATCACAAAAAGTAGGATACAATTCAAATTACGTTCCTTATTGCTTCAAACAATATTGACAACTTGGGGAAACCGGTTACCATTGTGGCTAGGGTAATCATTTAAAAACGACTAGATGCTGGTTGCTAACACCTTAAATAATATGAAAAATATGAATAGGCACGTAATAATCCTTGGAATTGTACTGGAATCACGATTATAAGTTCGTTTTTACATAAAAATCTCATGCCATTACTTGGAAAGACTTGGTTTAACAAAGTTGGCTTGACTCAGTTCAACCAAGTCTTATAATATATTTATAGAGACCAATGAAATGCACATTTCTCCTTTCCCAATTCTATATCCTCTGTAAACAAAATTACAACATAATGATGTTTGTTGGTTTATTTCGATTTCAGATGTAGGTACTTGATTATTATTTATTAATTTAAAGCAAAATGCAGAAATAATATAAAAAAGCTATCGCTGTCTGCAATTTTTTTTTCTTATAATATCTTATTATAAAAACATCGTCTATCAGTACCTTTATAAATACAGCACACTATACCAAAATTCCTAAAACTATCAATTTTTCAGAGATACTTAGTAGTTCATAGCTCTTGACACATTTAAAAACTGGTAGGTATACATTTAATCCCGCTAGTATACCGGGAACCTGAATTATAAGGAGTTCAACACTTAGAAAGAAAATCGTAATATAATTTCATAATTTGATTCATTAACACCTATAATGTCCTACTCCTCTCCACCCATGGGAGTCGTAAGATCCGATTAAGGGAATACCAGAGCCATGGGAGTCGTAAGATCCGATTAAGGGAATACCAGAGGAGTGGGTAGCAGCACTCCTTCGAGTATTAACAACATCCACTGCGATCGCCAACCCTGCCTGCCAAGCGTGGCGATTACGGCACTATCCCCCATTCTTGGGGAGGCCTATGTCCAGCAGTGGACGTTAAAAGGCTGATGGATGGAATACCTATAATCTGATAGAACTACGAGTACATTATTGAAACATATTTTAGTTTAAGAAATTGGTTTATAACCCACAAGTTCATAGTTTGATAGCAAACAAATTAATTATTCTGGGCCCCACATGAGACTAAATATAGTCTTATGTTGGAGCGAATACAAAACAAATTTGTTAGATTTTTATATTTTAGGCTCTACGGATATACCCTTTTTACCCGCTTATGAATCCAAACCTTGTTTATATTGGGCATGGTTGGATACAACGAGCTGAGAGTTAGGCGCGAGTTCACACTTGTCTCTTATTTATTTAAATTAATTAGAGGCAACATACATAACGCCAATATATTAAAGTTAGCGAGTTTGAGTGTGCCGGACAGACATGTGTGGCGGCGACGTCGGCCTCAGCTGTTTGCTGTACCTCGTGGTCGCACTAATCTGGTAAATGAGGCGCCCCTGACGCGAGCGCTTCGCACTCTTAACCTTGTATCAGAGGTCATAGACATATTTCATTGTACACGGAGTGAATTCACAACAATAACTTTATACATTTTGTGTTATAGAGTATAAGATATGCTGCACTGTCGAATTAGGCCTTGCCTGCAATGATAGTTGTAAGTTTTGGTATAAGTAAATTACAATTATAAAATATGGAAAAGACCATTTAACAGGAATCTATAAATAGCGACCAGTCATGTGTAAGTAGATACGTATCAAAATACGTCATAATATATGGCACCTAATAAGGCTGATTGGTAGCCGATGACTCACCGCCTTAGGAAAGTTCGGGATTCCCAGTAGAATCAATTCTACTCAATCAATTTCTAGTGTGTCCCCTAAATAAAATTAAACAGATCTGTTGTGAACCTGGTAAATTTGGTCCACAATTATAATTGCCAAGGTTTATAAACCTAGGACCGAAATCAGTCAAACCAAGTTCATCTGAAGTCTAAACGGCGCTCGGCAGCTTTTGACTTCTTTTGATCGTTAGGTTTCGGGTTATACCGGGTAGAGCCAATACAAAGTTATTAAGATTTTCTGTCAAAGAAATTCTGAATAGCAGCTCGGAGCTAGAAAGTTGGCGATGTTGAACCGCCATGCCTTGAAAAGCACCTAAAGTCGTTGGTCCTGCGCCTCATCTTTGTTTGGTCGAATCGGAATGGGGGATTACAATTCATTTGCGCACACGTGTCTGTGTGTATCTCCTGCATAATTGGCTAATGTATTTAAATTTATTATTATTACTTTAGATTTGGGAAGCTTAATTATTGAAGTAAAGAAGTGTGTAGAGAATGGTAGCAGTCAATCAGTCAAAGGTTAAAAATTTTAACTATTGAATTGATGACTCTGTTATAATAAACAGTTTAATTATAAATATTTAAACAAACTTTATTATCTACTTGTCCATTGTTATCAAATCACACATAGTTCTAAATACCTGAAGAAGTGCTTATCAAAATTTTACACGACATGTGGCGCTTGAAAATTATGAATTTAAATTGTGTATAATTTACTATTATTTTGTTATAAGTTAAGTTTCTACACTTTCACTTTCATTAATATATTTTTTATAAATTCTTTTTGCATCAGCAGATATCACAAATTTCCGCATAAAGAAAAAGAAAATTTGCTGTACCGAATTCAGATATTTTGGATAGTGTTAATTTTAAGGAATAAAAAATTATTTTGATCTATTTTTTAGCACTTGACATGCTCAGCTACTCTTAAAATACAAATTATAATTTGTGAACAAGGAAAAAGAGTATTTTAGTACAGGCGGGAATCGAACCTGCGTCTCTTTCTATCCGGGGAAGTGCTCTAATCCACTGAGTGTAGCTCAGTGGATTAGAGTACTATCTTTTAGACATAAACATTGGATTGGATTAATGCATGTAAATGCATTCCGATAGAGGGCATTGGTCGTTAAGACAAATGTGATAAGGAGATTGAGAGGGCATTGGTCATTAAGACAAATGTGATAAGGAGATTGGGTATGTCTAAAAGATAGTACTGTTGTTGTTGTTGCTTTTAGCTTCAGCAATTGACTGCCAGTGTCGTGTGATGGCTACTCATGGGCAGTACTAAGAGAGCAGTATAGAATAGAAAAAAAAAATATTGCAAGGCAAATTGGCCAAATAGATTGGCAAAGGGTTTTGTTTTATCTGTGGTGAGCTTAAATATATGAGTTTGTGTAGTAAGTAAGCAATTTAAAATTTAAGAGATCTTTAAACACTAAGGAATCAATAATTTTCAAATTTATTGTTTTCTTATTGCTATGATCAAAGAAATATTCAAAATGCCAATAAAACAATATGTGCATTAATAAAGGATGGGCTAACCATCACATTCAGTAGTTGGTGTTTTATATGGACAAATGTGTCATTTTGGTTAATAATAGTAGCTAGAAATTTTAGCAGTTTTTCACTAAACACAACAAAAGTTTGACCTTCAAACATGTAAAAAGGGAGTTGGAATTTTATAAGATCAATTAGAAAAACTTAAATTATTATAAAAAATTGAATTAAATCAGGAATGTTTCCTCAAAATTACTTCTAATTTTTGGGAAAAAAGGTTCTTAGTACAATTAAGTAAGTCCAACAACTTGCTATTCTCAATAATTTTAAGTAACATAATGTTTAAATCAGCTTATTTCCTCCAGAAAATTATCTACAAAATAGCATTAGGTGTTACCAACATAATATATGGTTTTTGTCCTTCCATCCATACACTCTTGAAAAAATAAACATTTGAAAAAATATACAAAATTATAAATAGGTATACTATTAAATCAAACCTAAACAAACAGTGAGGACAACACTTATTAGACTTTACAACCTTTCCTTTCAGTTGTTTCTTCAAGTACAAGAAACTATTCATATCACAGTATATATATATAAACCATGACCAACGGCCTCATCTAAATCCACTTTTCTATCAAAAGATTAATCTTCACAATAATGTTAGTCCATCAGTGACTGTTTTCACTTCACTGGCTAGACTATTGCAGCAGTGAGCAGTTGCAAGCTTCTATTGAAGTTTTGCAACTATCCCATAAATAATATTACTGGAGTATTCAAACTATACAAAAGCGAGAATATCACTAAGAAATATCACAAGATCATTGACAATAGATTGAAAATCTCAAGGGGTTCGTTTGTGTCATTATTGCGCTTAATTGTGAAATGTTAATTACATATTCGATGGCATATATCATAGTAAAATATGTGCATATATCATTAAAAATACGCAGATATCGCCATTTTCAACAAACTTAGAACAAAACCTCCTAAAATAAACGGCCATCTTGACACAACAAAACGTTCCTTGAATTATGGAAAAAATTGAATGATATAAATGCTATTTACCTCTCCATCGTCGACATTTATGGCCAAAAAGATATCTCCGAAGCTTCCACCACCGAGTTTACGAATAACATTGTATCTTTCAGCTATTAGTACTTGTTTTCTGGCTAACAACATGCGTTCAAAGGTAGCCATTTTATTTTTCCTTCATCACTCGTCACTACAAATTATAGGTAGTCCATCGCACCGAGTAAATGTTATCACACCACTTGGTTAATTTAACTATTAAAATTGTTCAAAAACACTACAGTCCGTAGAAACACTACGAAATTCCACTGAAAATCATTTTATTACGAAGTCTAAAAAGGTGTCGTCAGCCTACTTCACGTGACGTCACAATGACAGTGTTGCAAGTTTATAGCTGTTTAAAACTACTAGTTTTAAAACATGGCAATGTTGCCATTACAATCTGGTTTACATATAATATGTAATGCAAATACATTAGAATTTTATTTTGTTTGTGAAACGTAGATTTTAATTTCAACAATTTAAAATATTTAGCATTGAAGAAAATAATGTGCAGATAGCTGATTAGAAGAACGTAGTGTCACCGTGCGTTTGCAAACCAATCAATCTTATCTATCTATACTATTATAAAGCTCTAAAGGTGAACGCACACTTATCCGAGCCGAACGCGTCGAACGAAACGAATTTTAGAATTCTGTATATGAAATCTCATGAAACCTCGCACACTTCCCCGCGTCGAATCCTCCGAATCTGGAAGAGGTTTCATGAGATTTCATACACAGAATTCTAACATTCGTTTCGTTCGACTCGGATAAGTGTGCGTTCACTTTAATAAAGCTGTCTGTACACTAACCCCGGCTGTACACACTCGTGTATTTGTCTCGCGAACCTCTCGTGTACTCTCGTCTCGTGGAAGCACGACACGAGAGCACACCATGTACACTCATTGTTACTATCAGAACCACAATAAGCCGAGCCGATGAAATGTTGCCGAGCGTTCTTGAGAATGCCTCGTTTAGTGGCGAAACACGTGTCGAATTTATGTTCGGATTTTTGCGGAATATTGCAATATTGTGGTTCTGATAGTAACAATGGACTTCCGCCAAGTGTCGCCTCATTCAATTAATTATCACACTCATTGTATCAATTGAACTTCGGATGCCCGTCACGATGGACGTGGAAAAAACAATTGCGGCGTTTATTTTTTTTATTAGTTATTGTAATTTTTTAATCACTTACCATAAAAAAATATATTAAACTATGGCAAAAAAGATCTTTTTAACTATTCAACAGGAATATATATTTTTTTTTAATCTTCCACGGGGATATCAAATTCGTTGCTTATCCGCAACCAAGCGTCGTGTAATAGTTGCTTATCCTTGTGCCAGCTTCTAAAAAGCGTTAGATCACATCGTTGTCGCACGCAGAAAGCACGTCTTTACGCGAACGCAGTTGGCGGGCAACTAAGCAAACGAGTGTGTACGGCGCGGTCTCGTTTTCATCGCGAGACACACCGAGACCCTTTGATTCGTGCACAAAAAACCGACACTCATCAGAGACATAGCGAGAGCCCCGGGACGAGACGAAGCTACCATGTACACACTCGCCCTCGGCCTGTCTCGTTGTGTCTCGACGAATGTGTACAGCCGCAGTAAGATATTTGAGAAAAAAATACTATATTAGTATAGGCGTGTCTGAACATAATACATTTTTTAGATTTTTTGTGTTTGTTCATTCGCGCATCACGCAAAACCTACTAAACGGATTTTGATGGAACTTTTTATATTTGATAGCTCTTGATTAGGATTAAAATCGGTATACATTTTATACCGCTACTATATCGGGAACCTAAGATATAACTTAAAAACTATAGAGGTCCGATAGAGGGCGTTGGCCGTTAAGACAAATGTGATAAGGAGATTGGGTATGTCTAAAAGATAGTACTGTAGCTCAGTGGATTAGAGCACTTCCCCGAATAGGAAGGGACGCAGGTTCGATTCCCGCCTGTACTAAAATATTCTTTTACCTTATTCACAAATTATAATTTGTACTTTAAAATGTCTCTATTTATCATATATTGCACTTGTAAAATAATATATACACACACATATCAAGAAAAACCACTATTTTTAACAATCATGATATTTTTGTGCCATTTTTGTTATTTAAACTAGTTAAAAAACTGTTTCAAAAAGTTATGTCTTGGACGTCCATTTATTGTAGGTAATGTATGTTAACACGATAACGACCAAAATACTTTACTAATAGTCTTTTTTTTTCGTTTATGAATTATTATGATTACGAATAGAGCCCTATCACTTTTCACGGTCTGATTCGATGTGGTTTAATTGTTATTAAATAAACAAAAAAAAAATAGTGAATATTTACGCTCGACGCGACACTAAAATCAGTGCTATCCTTATTTCGTGAGAACTATTTCTATAGACCAATGTAGAAGTATAAGACGTGAGAAGGTACTTTTTGAAATTAGCGCTGTCTATGTGATTTATTGAAAACTACTTAGTAATACCAATACATTATTAGTTACTTATCAAATAATCAATTTTATTGTGAAAAATGAAGATTATGAGGCGTGCACTTTTGGATTTTCCAGTCTTTTACTTGTCCTGTTCAAATTTTGCAAGTTAAATTTGACACACTTCTCGGTGAGCTGAAATTTTACACGCATATTATGTATATCGCGTGACAATGCAATATTATGATGATATGGAGCTGATCTGATGATGGAGCTGGAAGATGGACATAGGCACTATTAAACTGCGCAACCCTGTCGAGTTTGGGCTCGTTTGATTCGTCTTGATGAGTACTTTGTCTGTAGATAGTATCCAGGGTCTGATGATGGAGCTGGAAGGTGGTCATGGGTACTCGGTAATTAAACGTCGCAACCCATTGATTTAGGGCTAGTTTGAGTTATCTTGAATAGTACCATAGTCCTAGATGGATGATGATATTCACAATCTGATGATGGAGCTGGATGGCCATGGGTACTATGCTATAAAACGCCGCAATACCATCATCATCATGATTTATGTCCATTTCCGTTATTTTACATAATGTCATAATTTTATACAAACACACATTGAAAATGTTTTGATCAGTTTATACTCATATTTAGATATTTTTATATATATTTTTAGAATTTGACATGCTTAGCAACATACATTAAACACAAAGTGAAAAATGTGGAATCGAAAATAACAGTCACGGCAGTAATTGGCAAAGCATCTGGACGGTATGCAGGGGATGCAGGTTCGAATCCTGCTCGTGACTGTTATTTTCGATTTCACATTTTTCACTCGGTGTTTAATGCAGTTTATACTCATTATTTTTTTAGCTTTTTCTGTTTGTTCACGCATCACGCAAAAACTATTGAACGGATTTTGATGCAACTTTTTTTATTTCATAGCTCTTAATTAGACTTAGAAACTGGTATACATTTTATCCCGCTACTATATCGGGAACCTGAGATATAATCTAAAAAAACTAGCTTTAGACTGCGGCGAAGCCGCGGGGGCAAACGCTAGTACCTTATAAGACGATATTATTTTTAAAATAATAAAATGCGCAATAACCGCCTTCGTGTGCAATAAAGGAAACAAATTTAATATTGAAAGTTTAAGCTTTCAAAATTCGAAAATTTTCGATAACCAAAGATTTGGGCTCTAAGAGAGAGAATCGAACTTGATAGCACTTCTTGGTTTTATTATCTTATTCCACTAGGCTAACATAAACTTTAACCGTTTAGTAGATCTAATGCAGTTTTATTTTTTGTTAAGGCGGGAAAAAATGTTCCTAACCGCACACCCCGTCGTTCAGGGCAACGAACAGGGTAGTGTGGGGCCCTCACCCACTAAAGAAACCCGCCGTGTGCCTTCTGTCCGCCTATATTGCCAGGCCACCGGAACTAAGGTGTACACACCCATGGTTCGCCAACTATGTTTAAGTCCCACGTAATAGGGGGCGGGCCCACTGCCGTCTACCAAGCACATTTCCCCGAGTTGCTACTGAGAATTTTTCTTTTTACGAAAAAACACAATAGCATCGCCCGACCCGGGGATCGAACCCGAGACCTCATCATCAGCAGTCGCTCACACTACCGCTGCACCACCGAGGCAGTTTGTCTAATCATGTCTAAATTTTATTATAAGTTACAAAGAATACCAATTTCTTTTGGTGGTCTTATAGAATGTGATGAGTGCTAGAGAATGCTGAATAATTCATAAATTGTAAGTGATGTAAGTAGAGAGTAATTTTTTTATGAGATTACATATGCTTGTATTATGAAAACTGATTTCACTTTAAAGTATTCTATTTAAAAATATTAACACCACTGTCTTCATATAATACATATAAGTGTATGGTATAATTGTGATAAATATTTAGTTATAAAAATATAAAACGGGTGAAATTGTCTTATAAAATTTATCCGAGATAGTTTCACATATTTTGTGAGCAGAGCTTTTAATATTTGGAGTGCATTGTTAGCAATGTTGACACTTTACTAAAACATCCTGATAGTTTTGATCTGTATTTTTGGCACTTGACATGCTCAGCTACTTTAAAGTACAAATTATTATTTGTGAATAAGGAAAAAGAGAACTTTTAAGTGCGTTAGCTCAGTGGATTAGGGCACTTCCCCGGATTGGAAGGGGCGCAGGTTTGATTCCCGCTCGCACTATAGTTCTTGTATTCCTCATACATAAATAATAATTTGTACATCCTGATAGGTTTTATACAGCATAAAACATTTACTTTTTTTTTCACAGCCCATTACTAACCCTTGGCAGGCATTTAAATTGGCAAGCTTCATATTCTTAGAAATATACACAATACACATATTCACAATGACACACCCAGATTTGTCTATAGTAATTAGTCAATCAATATAACAAACTATATATTTTTTGTCTAATTAATTTTTTTTCGTCAAGGCGGCAGAAAATGTACCTATCCGCACATTCCGTCGTTCAGGGCAACAAACAGTGTAGTGTGGGGCCCTCACCCACGAAATAAACCCGCCGTGTGCCGTCTCTCCGCCTTTATTGGCGGACCACTGGAACCATATTATATTCCTTCAGTGGTGCTGCTGCTGTCTAACATAGACTAAGATTTCTATAACAACCTAAGGCTACACAGTACTGTTGGTTACACAGGTAGGCCCATAGGCTTGATTGCCACCCACATAGCATAATTATGTATTCATAAATTATATTTTCTTCAACATTCACATAATACTGCCTCGGTGATGCAGCGGTAGTGTAAGCAACTCTCGGGTTCGATTCCCGTGTAAGGCAGTGTTATTGAGCTTTTCCTAAAAAGAAATGTTCCTCAGTAGCAGCCCGGAGTTTGGAAATGTGCCCGGTAGACGGCAATAGGCTCGCCCCCTATTACGTGGGACTTAACATAGCTGACGAATCGTAGGTGTGTAATATACCTCTGCCCCTTCGGGGAATACAAGCGTGATGCTATGCTATGTTTACATAATATTATGACACACATTTACATATTATTGTCCGTGTGGTGAGGGACTAAGAATACAATTGTCATTGGTATTGGGCCCGAGCGGGTTGGTACCACCATCTCCCGTGTGCCCGGCCATGAAGCACATCGTTGCGTTTTGGCTGTAGCAGGAGATAGCCGATTATTCTTTAATTTCATATCTGCGAAATGAAATGGTTAGCAGCGGCTTGACAATAGTCTCGGTATTGTTGAGTCCATGAGCGACGGTTACCATTTACCATCAGATGGGTCGTGGCTCGTCTGCCACTACAGGCAATAAAAAAAATATATATAAAGATTTGCCACACATATCTACAGTAGTTTGTCTTTGAAAATGGAAACATAGAATATATTGCAAATATATATTATGAATTTGCTTCCATTCATAGAACAAGGCAAGCTTATATACTAACTTTTATTTAATGTATCTTTCTGTTGATTCAGACATTGTAAAAGCTGTATTTTGTGTGCAATTAACAAATTATTATTATTATTATATACTAACTGACCTTTTTTTGTTGTCGGGAAAAAAAATACCTAAACCATACACCCCATAAGGAAGATCTTCTCGTCCAATATTCCGCAGTGTCTAAAAACGAAGGTCTACGACCAGTGTGTGTTACCAGTGATGACATATGGAACAAAGACGTGGTCTCTGAATGTTGGCTTCGTATCAAGGCTCAAAGTCGCTCAAGGGGCCATGGAGCGGGCTATCCTTGGTATTTCCCTACGTGATCGAGTCCATAATACGGAGATCCATAGGAGAACGAGAGTGACCGACAGAGCCCGCCGGGTTGCCATGCTGAAGTGGCAATGGGCAGGCCACATCGCTCGACGAACCGACAACCGTTGGGGAAGAAAGGTTCTCGAGTGGCGACCACGTATCTGACGGCGCAGCGTGGGACGGCCCCTCCACCAGATGGACGGACGATCTGGTCAAAGCTGCGGGCAGCCGTTGGATGCGGACGGCACAGAACCGCTCGTTGTGGCGTTCTCTTGCGGAGGTCTATGTCCAGCAGTGGACGTTAAAAGGCTGATGGATGGATGTATACACCCCATCGTTCGGGGAAACGAACAGGATAGTGCGTAGCCTTCATCCACTAAATCAACTCGCCGTGTGCTGTCTCTGTGCCCTGTACTGGACCACTGGAAGACATTACTTCAGTACTACAGTGGTCTGCCCGCGGGCTTACATTTTCGGGTACCCCCTTTCAGCAACGCTTCCAGACACCAGTGCGTTTCACCTTCGCGAGAGGCATTGCGGGTGGCGGACGCTCCCTGGGCCACCATTAATCCGCGGCCTCAGCTGGAGCGGCATCAGGCGCAGGTACTCGCGCCTGCGCCGCCCTAGTCACACTTGCGGGAGCGAGAGGTCCTCACCTATTGCCGGGATTAGTTCACAGCGCTGCTCGGCCCATGACTTGAGCGTGCGCTGTGTCCTCGTCGCAGCCGCAATGGTGACAGCACGGAGTCGCCTCCCTCTTTGCGACTATGTGCAGGTATCTGCCGAAGCAACCGTGCCCCGACAGCATCTGTACCAATCGGAAGATAAGGACTACATGCCGTCACCCTGCCCATTCCCTCAGCACCGGGTGGAGCGCCCCTACAGTCCAAAAACCGGCCCGGGGCGTCTCCAGCCTTCCTCCAACGGGCCATGGCAGCTCGGCGGGCGTCGCCCTGCCACCTACCCACCTCACTGGGAAGGGGCGATAGCCCCGATCCCACTCTAGCGGCACCTACCCTGCACTTCGGCGAGCACCTTCGCCTCCAAGTCCGTATATAAAAGAGGATTTGTAGTTCATACTAGTGAAGTTATTTATCCTTCATATATTATTAAATTGTTGACCATCTTTTCTCCTTTAGTTTTTGCTAAAATCCTTTCAGATGCCCGAACATGATGATCCATTCTGCCCGAACATGTGCCTCAGGAACAAATAAATAGAATTCCTCTTTTAGCAGGCATACGCTTCAACACATATGTATATGGTATGTATATGGTTATGTGTATATATGGTTATGTATAATGGTATTGGATTGAAAAAAAAAAGCTGCTGGGATAGATGCTGAATGGATGGATAGAAAAACTCTGTGTATGTGTGTTCCTCTTGTTAATTTATTTTTTGATAGATACTTAAGATAAAGTTTTTAACGGGATATTTTTTTAATAAAGATAAAATTTAATAATTACTTTATGTATTGATTATTTATTGCATTAATGTATGTGTCTTTGCATGGATGTCTTTCTATTAATTCATTCTTTGATAGATACATAGCAAAGATTTATTATACAGACTTTCATGTTATAGACTTTAGGGTGTCATGAAATGTTACATAATGGACAAATGCTATTATAGGGATAATGCCACACCAAAAAGTAGTAGTAAAGTAAATAAATACATTTTTCAAGAATAATTAAATTCTATTGACTTTCCAAGGTTTCTCTACATATTAAACTTATAATTATATAAGAAAAATAGGTATTATAATATAACATATTTATAGATGACTAGTTTTTAGGTTATATGTCAGGTTCCCGATATAGTAGCGGGATAAAACGTATACCAATGTTTAAGTCTAATCAAGAGCTATCAAATAAAAAAAGTTGCATCAAAATCAGTTTAGTAGTTTTTGCGTGATGTGCGAACGAACAAACAGATAAACAGACAAAAAAATCAAAAAAAAAATTTGTTTTGTGTTTAGACACACCTGTACATCATACCTATATTTTTGCCTAGCCTAGTTCAGTCATTTTTTCTCAAATATATTAAATGTTACAGACATAGCTCTGTTACAGCTTTATAATAGTATAGATTATATATTTTAAGAGAATAGCATATATGTTTAGTGAGTAAACCTCTCAAATTATATAAGTACATGTGGACTACAATATTTTATTTGATTGGTTACCATATCTGTAAATATTATAAAACAGGGTTCTAGCACACCTCTGGCTTCTTCTAAACCATGCAATCAGGGGTGGAAACTGATTCCATGCCAAAAATACTGACTTTACTGACCAAACTCCTCTAAAATACTGACCATTATCTAACCAAATCTCTGGAATACACCACACACAAATTTTGAGGGCCCCTGATTCTTAAAATATTGACATAAATGGCTATTTTTCAAAAAAACTGACTTTTACTGACCTTATTAAAAAAAACTGACGCTTACTTTACTAAGATCCATGGGGAAGGTTTAGGTGTATAATTCATTAAGGATACAAGTAAAATGGCAAGGTATAATAATGAATATTAAAGATGTCAGGAAAAAATTATGCCAGCTTATTGTCATGCATTGTGTAATCCAATAATTATATAAAAAAAGAATATAAAAAGTGCTTGTGGACTCAACTATACAAAGAGTACTGTCAAGCCACTTCTCATCATTTCATGGCTAACCCGTTACAACCAAAACACATTGAGGTCCTTTACCGTCAATCACATGGGAAATGGTAGTACTGACCCCCTCAGATCTAGCAACTAGTGAATACACAGACTCGGTACCTAATTCTACCCCTAGTAAATGAATTCTACTAAATCTAGATAAACTTGAAGGTTGACCCCATTATAATTGAAACTGATAAAGGATTTTTACTTATGCTACAGGCTACAATAGCAAATAGGAAAAAATATACAAATGATGTGTTGATTACAAAATAAAGATTTGTTTCTATGAAGTAAGTGACATAAAGTCTATATATATTTATTGCTAGTAAGAGCTTAGAAACTCAGAGGTCATAATTTGGGTTGACCAAGGTAGTGAAAGCCAAAACAAATGCAACATCTTTTAACATTTCCATAGCAAATTGCAGATACGTTCATTTTCATTAGTTATAATTAAGTACAGTCGATTACAACCAAGAACATACTAATATAATCCTCCATTGCCATAGAATAATACGTCATAGAAAATAATCAGCATAATCAAATGCACCCCTCTCCCCGCCATAATGTGCCAAAGATGACGCGTGGGCCATCTCAATGTTACGAAAGCAGATCAAAATGAGAATAGAATTAGTAATATAGACATAAAAAACAATTTACCTCCCCACTAGCGATGTTGATCGCTAAATAAATGTCACCAAACGATCCTCCACCGATCTTTTTCAGCACCTTATATTTTCCAGTAACTAATATTTCTCTCCGTGAACTCATAAAAAACGACATGTTGGCAGATTGTTAGCTAACAGTCCCAAATAATGTAAATAATATCTCGAAAGCACAAATTACGCACTTTTGGAATAAGAACAATAATAAATTCACGGCTACATTTTACGAAACTGTAACCGAGTGGAGGATGTCTTGCTCTTGCGTTCAAAAAGTAGGCCACGCATAAAATTCTTCGTACTCTCGTGTGATTAAAATAAAAAAGGTATGTGTTTAAAATCTATTTTAAAAATACAACAAATATAATAAAATAAAATGGGAAATTTTAAAATTACAATTGCATCTGATAGCAATCAATGTTATTTTCTATTTTTAAATACCATAAATCATTAAAATAGGTAACGACAAAGAGGTATAATCAGGGTATGATATGATACAATAATTTCAGGTTTCTAAACGTAACCATGGAATAAAAGTGTTGCCATCAAAATAATTTATTAGGTAAACTTTAGTACGTACCTACCTACCATTTACAACAAGCTAAACTACTAATACTATTTACCATAGAGTAACTTATATGATATTTGATATTAGAAGCAAAGAGTAAAGTAATACTAAAGGAAAATAGGAGACTATTTACTCTCTAATACTACTCGAATTTGGTAGGAGGAAATCATAACCGTTAGGTACTTTATCTAAGTTGATCGTACACGATGTATTGATTGAAGTTCTTGAAATAATATAAACAATCAGCATGTTTGTGAGATAGCTTTCTCGAGCTGTTTTGCATCCATAGGCGTATATTGTTATATCATACAACAGGGTTGACTTGTCTGTGCCTCTGTGGTCACATCACAGACCACTAGTGTTGCTGAAACATCGATAGTAAAACGCCAAAATTATCTACTCAATCGATCGGCCCATCGATAGAATCGATGATATAGATGCTTCTGCTAGATAAACAGCAATACTATCAATAGTAGGTATCGATAGTATTGTCCCTTGGTAACGAATATACTGTCGATAGTACCGATACTATCGATAGCATTGCTCTTCAATTTTCATAAACAAACAACACAAAAATATTATCGATACTTTTGATAGTTTTGTACAATCGATAGAGACCTTTATTTCAATAGTATAGTTAGCAATATGCAGGCATATGGCAGAGAATAATTTGTTATCCACAACCAACTTTAACACTTTGAAGAATTGCCGATTTCAAATAAAATAATACCAGAGTTACATACATAGTAAATACTAGTTTCGAAGTTGGTAAAACATAATTGGTTTTCACCACCCATTAAACAATATCTTTTTGATACCTACTAATTCCTTTCTAAAGTTTGATTTATTGTGGGCAAAAGAAGATGTAAATTCTACTACGTCACTACGTCAATGCAGACGCGCGGGCGCCACTAGAAAGGTACGCACCGCTCGTATGCCACTCGCCGCCCGCTGCCCGCGCCGCTTCCTTCGAAGCCAGTTCCATATAAATGTATGCATTGAAACGCGCCGCTCCCCGCACCGCCGTCACCGCCGCCCCGCTCCCGCTGATTTCGTGACCGAGGCCTTAGTATCAGTGCACATTATTGACGCGGATTCGATTCCCGCTCCTACTAAAATCTCTTTTTCCTTATTCACAAATAATTGATACTTTAAAAAGTAGCGGAGCATTCAATGGCTTAAAAATATAGATCTAAAATTTCACCCATTTTTTTTTTTTTTCGCTTTTTACTTGCGTTCCCGTACCATCATAATGTTCGCATCCAATGATAATCGGCATCTTCGCTTTTCTCTTCTACCAAGCTTCTTCCGCACCTCCACTGTCCATCTCACTGGTCTCACTCTTCTAGTATCTATTGTGCACTTTTCCTCTATTATCTAGTGATCTAGTCTATTCTACTTTGAAATGCATTGCTTGTAAGATCAGGTCAGGATGACCTCTAAGATCGTCAGGGGTGGCTATCTAGGCTCTCCCCCTATTACGTGGGACTTAAACATAGCCGGCGAGTCGTGGGTGTGTGATACACCTCTGCCTACCCCTTCAGGGACAGGTGTGATGCTATGTGACGCTACGGAACTCAGTTCCCACCCAGTAGACTTGTTCTTGCTCGGTCACTAAAAGGAGCACTCCAAACTAGTTCTTTTTTCCAAATGAACTAGTTCGGACATCTAGTTCAATTAGTTCTCTAGTTACTGTTCCTTCATTAGGTCATCTAGTTCTCTAGTTCTATTAGGTCATCTAGTTCTATTAGGTCTTTAGTTACCTACACTGATCATTATTATGACTCTTTGATGACGTAAATGAACTGTGAATTTTGTGACTAATAGGTCGCATTAATTTATTGTGTAATAGGAACTATAATTACATACCTACTTTATTTGAAACAAATATTTGTTTTCTCTTAATACTTTGCAGACTTAGGAGTGTAGTTATACCTAATATTTCAAGTATTTTACCTAATTCATATAAACCTTAGAATATCGTATTTAAAAATCAAATTAAAGGTTTATAATTATTTATATTTTCACATATTTACATAACAAATAAAAAAAAACATGACCTAATTATTATACCTATCTCTTTTTTAAAAACATTATATTTATAAAAGAGAGTAGGTCAGTTAGAAAAGAAAGAAAAGAAAGAGAGCAAGATAGTTTTATGCTATTAGTTCGTTCCTTTTACAAATGTTTCTTTAGTCGAGATACGAACTATATTCCTTACTGCTATCGATGAACTAAGACCGAATACGAACTAGCTTACGGAATAGGTAGTTCCTTCTAGTTCAGTGTCAGGAACTAGTTACTAATAGTTCTTAATTCGTGAACTACACAAGTCTACCACCCAGTGACCCACCTGTTGTAGCAGGCGGCGTTGCCACCACTGAGATGGGCCAATGGCCAGACAACAGTTACCCTGAGGCCCCAACGGGCCTGCGTGGAAGACCTCGATGTGTTTACATTAGGTATCGCTTTTTTTTAAAGGTGAAGTCACCGTGAAACTAGTGACATCGATTGAGTTGAGTTCTTTAGTATTACTTTAGTCTTTGGAATTCGAGTTACACCATCTTTTTTGGATATTATGTAAAACTAAAATATTTCAGTATAGCCTAGCTATACTATTGCAATGTTAGTAATGTATATGGATGGGGAGAGTTGAATATATATATATATGGATCTTTTTTCCTCTTTTACATGGATTACCTTAAGTTGTTTGCCCCTACCAGATTTCAACTAATGGAGAACTATAGTATAGTGGAATCCGAAGGAATACAACTCTCGGATTCTACTCATTTACGATCACTCCTCGTAACTGACACCTATAAATACTTGGGTATGTCGCAAGCTTTGGGCATTAATGAGGTGGACATGAAACGGTCGTTGCAGGAGCGTTTCTTTGGCCGCCTGAAGAAAGTACTGAATAGTCTTCTTTCAGGTGGCAACAAGGTGCGCGCCTGCAACGGTTGGGTCATGCCACTTCTTATGTACTCTTTCGGAATACTCAAGTGGACCCAGACTGAATAGAAGAGTCCGCAGTCTTTTGACCACATATCGTATGCATCATCCTCGTTCATCAGTAATGAGGTTGTACAACCCACGAAAGTGTGGTGGACGAGGTTTTTTAAATGCGAAGACCTTGCACAATCGTAAGGTGTACAACCTTAGGGAATATTTCCTGCACACTGATAAGGATGTACATCGTGATGTGGTCGCTGTAAATTCCGGACTCACTCTCCTTGGCTAAGGAGAACGAGCGCAGACCTGTAGTAGTGCTGACGATCGCAGGGGTGTATGGCAGAGCAAGGAGCTGCACGGAAGATTTTACCGGGCTTTACATGGGCCCGACGTTGACTTTTCAGCTTCCGTGGCCTGGCTACGTTTCGGTAACCTCTTTGGGGAAACCAAAGATTTTATTTGTGCAATTGCTGACGAATTTATCATGACGAACAACTACCCGAGGCATATCCTAAGGGCAGGTACCGCTGACATATGCCGTGCCTGCCACCATCCTGGTGAGTCCCTTAGACATATTGTCTCGGGTTGTTCTCGTCTTGCTAACGGTGACTACTTGCACAGACATAACCAAGTAGCCAGGATTATCCACCAACAGTATGCTCTGAAATACAGACTTGTGGACGTCGAGGTACCTTACTACAGGTATGTAGCTGAGCCAGTACTCGAAAATGGCTGTATCACATTGTAAGTACTGGGATCGATCAATTATCACAGACAGAACTGTTGTAGCCAACAAACCTAATATTGTGGTAGTGGATCGATCTGAGCACCGGGCAATGATTGATGATATCACCATCCCGCGTGACGAGAATCTCGTGAAGGCTGAGAAGGATAAACAGATGAAGTATCTGGAATTGGCTTACGAGATTGTTGACATGTGGGATGTAGATTCAGTGATTATTGTGCCGATAGTAGAGTCAGTCAATGGACTGATAGCCAAGAGTCTCGACCAACACCTTAAGAGGCTCGCGTTGGATGGTTGGAGCAAGGGTTTGATACAGAAAGTGGTACTTCTGGACACGGCACGCATTGTGAGGAAGTTCCTGTCTTTGAAACCCTAACCACTGGCAGTTTGGCTCTTGTGCTTGCTGCCGGTGGGTCTACACACTTTTTATATTTTTAAATATTTTGTTATTTTTTTAAATATATATATTTAAAAATGTATTTATTGGTTGAAGATATGTAAATAAAGTAAATAATAATAATAGAACAACAAGACGTAGCCTGTGCAGTCCGTTCTTTAGTAAATTGGAAGTCTCCAGGACCGGACGGACTGCACAACTTTTGGCTTAAGTGGCTGCGAAGTTCACACGCTCGTTTGGCTTCTCAATTTCAATCGGCTGTGGAATCGGGGACGTTGCCGGATTTTATGACTACTGGCATCACTCATTTGCTCCATAAATCAGAGAGTACCACGGAACCATGCAATTATAGATCAATTACGTGTTCACCGACACTCTATAAGCTCCTTATATCTATTCTGAGAACAAAAATGTCTAATCATATTGAATCAAACTCGGTCATGTCTTTCTTTCAGAATAGATGTAGGAGTGGGGGCCGTGGTACTAAGGAGCTCCTCCTTATTGATACGGCAATTAATCAACATGCACGCCGTAAGAAAAAGGATTTGGTGACATGCTGGATAGACTATAAAAAGCTTTTGATTCTGTGCCACATGTATGTGACTCTTGAGGGTGCTGAAGTTATATAAAGTTCATCCTACTTTATGCACTTTCCTGAAATCATGTATGGGGCACTGGAGAACACTCTTAGCTATCCAGAGTGTCGGCAGACACTGGTTCGCTACGGTGAGCTTATAAGGATTGAGCTGGGTATATTCCAGGGTGATAGACTGAGTTTTTTATGGTTTTGTGTAGTCATGAACCCTCTCAGTCTATTAGAAAGTTCAGCGCTAGGCTACAGGTTGCGAGGTGATGGTCCTGTAATATTCCACCTGTATTACATGGATGACCTTAAGTTGTTTGCCTCCACCAGATTTCAACTAATAGAGTTACTAAAGTTAACCAAGTCCTTTAGTAATTCGATTGGGATGGAATTTGGTGTAGACAAATGAGCGGTCATGCATATAAAATGGGAAAGAGTAGTGGAAGCCGAGGGAATACTACTCTCGGATCCTACTTATTTACGACCTCTTCTCATTACTGATACCTATAAATACTTGGGTATGTCGCAAGCTTTGGGCATTAGTGAGTTGGACATGAAAAAATCGTTGCAGGAGCGCTTCTTAGGCCGCCTGACGAAAGTACTAAGTAGTCTTCTATCAGGTGGAAACAAAGTACGCGCCTGCAACGGCTGGCTCATGACACTTCTTATGTAATCTTTCGGCATACTGAAGTGGACTCAGACTGAACTTGACGCCTTGGATAAAAGGGTCGGCAGTCTCTTGAACGCAAATCGTATGCATCATCCTCGTTTATTAGTTATGAGGTTGTACAACCCACGAAAGTGTGGAGGTCGAGGTTTCTTAAATGCCAAGACCTTGCACAATCGTGAGGTGTACAACCTTAGGGAATATTTTCTGCATACTGATAGGAATATGCATCGTGATGGGTCACTGTAGATTCCGGACTCACTCCACTCTCCTTGGCTAAGGAGAACTGGCACAGACCAGTAGTGCTGTGTATTGATGAACGCAGGGCTGTATGGCAGAGCAAGGAGCTCCACGGAAGAATCTATTGGGCCTTACATGGGCCTGATGTAGACTTCTAAGCTTCTGTATCCTGGCTACGTTTTGGTAACCTCTTTGAGGAAATCGAAGGTTTTGTCTGTGCAATTGCTGACGAAGTTATCATGACGAACAGCTACTGGAGACATAACCTTAAGGAAGGTACTGCCGATATCTGCCATGCCTGCCACCGTCCAGGTGAGTCCCTCAGGCATATTATCTTGGGTTATTCTCGTCTTGCTGACAGTGAGTACTTGCACAGACATAACCAAGTAGCCAGGTTCATCCACCAACAGATTGCTCTGAAATACGGGCTTGTGGACGTCGAGGTACCTTACTACGGGTATACAGCTGAGCCAGTTCTGGAAAATGGTCGTATCACGCTGTACTAGGATCGATCAATCATCACAGACAGGACTGTTGTGGCCAACAAACCTGATATTGTGATGATTGATCGATCTGAGCGCCGAGCAATGATTGTTGATATCACCATTCCGCATGACGAGAATCTCGAGAAGGCCGAAAAAGATAAACAGATGAAGTATCTGGACTTGACGCACGAGATTGTTGACATGTGGAATGTGGCTTTAGAATTGTCCCACCCCTCTCCACCCATAGGAGTCGTAAGAGCCGACTGAGGGAATATCGGAGGAGTGGGCAGCAGCACTCCTTCGAGTATTAACAAAATCCACTGCGATCGCCAACCCGCCTGCCAAGCGTGGCGATTACGGCACTGTCCCCACTTCTTGGGGAGGCCTATGTCCAGCAGTGGACTTTAAAAGGCTGATGGATGGATGGATGGAATGTGGATTCGGCTATCATTGTACCGATAGTTGTTACAGTTAACGGACTGATAGCCAAGAGCCTCGATCAACATCTCAAGAGGCTCGCGTTGGATGGCTCGGTTAAGGGTCTGATACAGAAGGTGGTACTTCTGGACACGGCACGCATCGTGAGGAAGTTCCTATCTGTGGAACCCTAAACACTGGTAGTTTGGTCCTTGTACTCGCTGCCGGTGGGTCTACGCACTTTTTATATTTTTAATATTTTGTTATTTTTTATAATATAAATTTATATTTAAAAATGTATTAAGTGGAATAATAATTGTAAATAAAGGATAATAATAATGTTAGGAACCAGCACCCCCCTATGGATAGCCAGTCTAGCCTTTTTTGACACTTTCTTTCTGTTCATACACTCATGCAATGCCCCATTCACTTTATTTCCAAACATCGCTCTCCGTTAAATATCACAGTGATACTTTCCATCTCTCGTAAACTTTGAACCCAGGTATACAAATTCTTTCACTTGTTCCACTCTTTCTCCTGCAATCAGAATTTTGCAATTTGTCATACATCCCTTTTAAAAAGCATTACTTTCGTCTTACTCGCATTCACTGACATTCCTTTACTTTTAAAGCTTCATGCAATATGTTAACCAACATCGCCTGCAACTCCTCTGATGGTGCTATGACAACCTGATCATCAGCGTATAGCATGTATTTGATGATTAAATCATTCATCTCAATCCATACGGGCTCTCTTTCAAATGGATTCCTTGGACAGTGATTTCAGTGCTCGAATCAAGCCACCGCCCACTCCATACTTAGACAATGACGACCCTAATTCCTTTCTTATCACTCTGTCCTAGGCTTTTTCTAAGCACACGAACGAATTTTTCGGCTATTATTCTTAAGGAACAGACCTGATCCAAGCATCCTCTTCCGTTGCTCAACCCCTCTTGCACATCCCATATTTTCTCATCAGTTGTATGTATCACCCTTTTAACCAAAACTTTTGCATACAGTTTGCCTAAGACGCTGAATGCCTTGGTAGTTCTTGCAGTCTTGCTGCGACCCTTTTCCCTAATAAGTACGATAACGGCCTTGTATCAGTCTACTGGTTCAGTGCCGCTTCCCCAGCTAAGGTTAAAAAGGTGGTACAGCAGACTGACTACCACGCCTTATCCAGCCCTGAGCATCTGACCGTTATTCTATCATACCCATGCAGCATTGCCTAATTTCAAACTATTCAACGCATCCATAATCTCTTTCGTACTCATTTCACTTTTGTTATAACTTTCATTCGTATCCTCTAAGACAGCCAGCGCTTTCACATCTTCTTTCTCTTATTTGAGAAAGAAGATTTGAAAGCACTGACTTTTAAAATATTCCTTCCGTCTTTTCAAGACACATTCTTTTCCTCTCACTATACTTCCATACCGGTTTCTGATTTAACCGAGGTGAGACGTCGTAGCTGACCTAATGATGATGACTTCCAAAAGAGTTTAATATTCTTCTGGAAGTCGTCAAATAACCTTCTAATAAACTTAGTATCTCTATCACTCTCTTTCTTGAAACAACCTCTCTTATAACACTCTTCAACCTTTTGTACTCCATTCTTGGCTTACATACATCTTCAATCGTTGCCTTCTGCATCCTTTGATTGGCTCTTGTAGCCAACCAATCCAACAACAACATAAACGGACAACAGCTTACCATCCGGCATGTAACGGTCTCGTAGAACGTTTTTACAGACAACTTAAAGCTTCCATTATATGCCACACCAATGAAAAGTGGACGGAATGCTTACCTTGGGTCCTACTAGGAATAAGAAGTGCGTTTAAAGAAAATCTCCATGCATCCTCTGCCGAACTGTTATACGGTGAACCTCTTAGATTACCAGGTGAATTCTTCAGTCCGGGCGATACTCACACAACTGACATTACCGAATTTACTACACGAATTCGTACCTTTGCTCAAAAATTACAACCAGCACCAGCCTCTCGACATAGTACCAATAAAATATTTATCTTCAAGGACCTTTCTATATCCGAACAAGTATTTTTAAGGGATGATTCGGTACGCGGAGCCTTACAACAGGCCTACACAGGTCCGTATAAGGTATTAGATAGAGGGGATAGTCACCGTCCGGCATTCTTAGAGATCACACGCTTGTTTGCTTTATCCGTTCCAGCGTTTCTCAAACTTTTTGACACGATGTTTACGTGTGTTAGCTGTGGCCAACAACATACCGAGGGAACTCTGTGCAGCATTTGTAAACAGCGCTATGATTTCCAATGTTCTGGAATCACTGAGGCGGGCTACCGGAAACTGGGAGACAGAAGGAATTCTTGGCGGTGCCCCAAATGCAAGTCGAGCCCATTACCATCTCCAACCGTGACCTCACCACTGCCTAGTCAATTAGACAAAATACAGGAACAACTAAACATAGTCATGATGCGTCTCGCGCCCTTGTCATCATTAGTGGAAGATGTTAAATTAATCATGTCTGAGATGAACAATATGAAGGAGTCACAGGAAATGGCACATCAGCTCATTGGGAATTTTTCGGGAACAGTTCAGACCCTGGATTCTCGTGTAAAGAAGGTGGAGAAAATAGTACTAGACGTTCCAGTCCTACAGGCCGAAATTGCAAAACTACATCAAGAATTGCAAGACAGGGACCAATGGGCCAGAGCCAATAATGTGGAAATTAAAGGTATTCCCCAGAAGAATCATGAAAGCCTATATGAGATTGCTCAAAAAATTGGGCAGATTTGTGACTTTCCCATCAAAAAAGAAGATATAAGTTATATAGCACGCATACCAACCAGGGCACCTAACGTTGAGAAACCTATAGTTATTGCGTTCAATAACCGCTATATCAAGGAAGAATTGGTAGCATCAGCGCGGAGGTGTAAGCTGCTCAACCTTTCTAACTTGGGTTTTAGCGCGGCGGGAAATTTCTACGTCAATGATCATCTGACACAACGTAACAAAGCCCTGCTAAATAAAGCAAGAACCCTAGCGAGGGAAAAAAAAATCCAATTCATCTGGGTGAAGCACTGCAAAATCATGGCCAGGAAATCTGACACTTCCCCTACATTTTTTATAAAGTGCGAGAACGATCTTCTAAAAATAGCTTAAGTTCCACAGATAGATACTTAATTTTCTTTGAATGTTACGTTATGTTAAAACTCGACAGTTTGGGAACCACATGCAAAGTAAAAACCTTTTGTTTAACCTATCGCTGTGTTATAGTTGTAGTGAACGGGGAAGTCAACCAGGTAATAATGCAAGTTATTCTATACATTGGTATGCAAATATCGCCAGCTCGCGCTGTTGTTTACAGTCACTTAATGCTCATTATTGCTTGCGAGCGTGTAGCTGTAGTGGTGATAATTCTTTGCATACTTATTAGCTCTTGCGTAGACGTGTTTCTTGAGAGTTTAGCGGTGCTGCCATTTTATTTTTATTTTTATACTACCGTATTCTTGTTTATAATATACACAATTTGTTGGACTTCGCCATATTATCAATTTAACTTATTTCTCCACTACATTAAATATAAAAATACTACAAATTTATTAAAACGTGCTATAAAGAACGACCTATCGAACATAAATATGAATGGTATATACAACACCTATAATAACGGCCTATTAATTAATAAATTTATTTTGTTTCGCTTGAGTTATGTGTTACTATCTGTTATTAATGGCTCCTGAGGGTTTTAATATATACTACCAAAATACTCGAGGACTACGCACAAAAACACACCTATTTAAAAGGAATTTACTGCTTAATTCGTATGATATTGTTTCGTTAACAGAAACCTGGCTGATTAGTGATATTAGCGATAGCGAACTATTTGATGATAGATATATTGTTTGGCGTAGGGATAGAAATTATGCTGCCACGCGTGAGAGATATGGCGGGGGAGTGCTTTTGGGTATACGTCGTGAGTATATAGCGGTCGATCGCCCGGAATGGTCATCGTCTGCTGAAGACATATGGGTCACCATATCCCTTAAAAATAAAAATAAAAATAATAGTTCTGTTATGTTACATATTTGTACTATTTATCTATGTAGTGAAAACTTTGGCCTCTCCTTTAATTCACAACTGCGTAACTTTACAGATAATTTGTCTAATATAATTAATTCATGTCCCAATGATTTATTTATTATTTTGGGTGATTTTAACCTCAGTAATATTAAGTGGACGTCTGCCCATAATGTTGATTCGCAATACACGGGTGTTACAGGAGAAACACAGTTCTATTTTTTTGATACGTTATCGGAATGTAATCTCACACAATTTAACTTCTGTCAAAATATAAATAAAAGAATTTTAGATCTAGTAATAAGTAACACTGATTTGCAAGTATTAGCATGCGACGACCCCTTAGTAATCGAAGACGTTCATCACAAATCTCTATGCATTTATTTACAAACTGCAACCTCTGAGTGCTTAAAGGAAAACCCAAGACTTAAGTATTTTTATGAATCAGGTGATTATGATAGTATCAGATCCTATTTGAATGAGGTAAATTGGGACAATTGCTTGTTAACGATCCCATTAGAAGATGCAGTTAGTGCTTTCTATAACCATTTATATCACATCACAGACAAATGTATACCCCATAAACTAATAACTAAATTCGCTTTCCCACCTTGGTATAATGCTTCACTAAAAAAAGTACTAAAAGAAAAATTCAAGTTTTTTCAGAAATACCACACGTATGGCAATAAAGCCGATTATAACACTTTTGCTTTGCTTCGCCAAAGGGCTAAACTATTGGAAGCCGCCTGTTACAAAAAATATCTAGAAAAATGTGAGGAATCTATAGTTGACAATCCAAAAATGTTTTGGTCGTTTATTAAGTCAAGTAAAAACAGTTCCAATAGTCTCCCCTCAAAGTTACCGTACGACGGTGAATCCTCAAACTCGGGAGAAGACGCCTGCCGCCTTTTTGCAGAGTATTTTCAGTCGACATTTCTATCCCCCTCTGTCAATTACAGTTCTCAATTTGAAATCCAAGTTCCTTGTTCTAATAACGTTATTAGTGACATAGAAATAATTCCGGAGACAATTTATAAACTGCTCAAGGATCTAGACACTTCTAAAGGAGCGGGACCCGATCGTATATCACCTTTATTTATTTACAAATGTTCAGAAAGTTTAACGAAACCATTAACTATATTATTCTCGCGCTCCATAAAAGAAGGTTATGTACCTAACATTTGGAAGTCTGCTTTTATAAGCCCTATCTATAAAAACGGCAACAGAAATGATGTCAAAAACTATAGACCAATCTCAAAATTATGTATATTTGCTAAATTATTTGAACGCTTAATTTACACCCAGGTCTACGATGTCCTTTCATCCTCTTTCATCCTCGAACAGCATGGTTTCCTCAAAAGCCGATCAACAACAACAAATCTATTAACATTTACGGACTATATAACTTCTTATATGGATTCAGGCGGACGAGTGGATGCTATCTTTACAGACTATAGTAAAGCGTTCGATCGTATCGACCATAATATACTATTACAGAAAATGTTGTACTCCGGAATCCACGGAAATTTGTTCAGGTGGTTCACATCTTATATAGAAAATAGATCCCAGGCTGTTGTGCTTAATGGCTACTCATCTGCATGGAATTATGTGCCCTCCGGGGTTCCCCAAGGATCATTATTAGGCCCATTGCTTTTTAACATCTTCGTAAATGACATAAACTCTTGTTTCCAGCACTCTCACTTTCTCTTATATGCTGACGACATGAAAATTTTCAAAAAAATTAAAAATATCGAAGATTGCTGCCTTTTACAACAAGATCTGTGCAGGTTAGAAGAATATTGTTTTCGAAATAAATTAGATCTTAATGTTAAAAAATGTTATGCGATGACTTTCACTCGTAAAACTAAAATTTCAGACTTCAGATATATCCTTAAAGGCCAAGAGCTAAAATGCGTTAATGAAATACGTGATTTAGGTGTTATATATGATTCTAAGTTGACGTATGAGAAGCACATAGATAGTATTACTAAAAAAGCCAGCAAGATAATGGGATTTATTCTAAGGGCAAGTTCTCAATTTAACAGCATTAAACTCACTAAGACCCTTTATTGTTCATACGTGCGTAGCGTGCTCGAGTATTGCTCACAAATTTGGAATCCGCTATATGATGTTTATATTAATAGGCTCGAATCAATCCAACGTAGGTTTATGAGACACTTACAGTTTAAATGTCAAAAATACGATAGTGACTACGAGTCTAGATGTAGGAGGCACCACATTCTACCCCTCAATGAAAGACGCAAAATTTCAGACATTACACTATTGGTCAAAATAGCACAATGCCAAATAGACTCTCCTCATCTTCTCTCTAAAATTGGCCTAAAGGTACCTTCGAGGTCCGTTAGGCAGTCAACCTACCTTAATGTTCCCCATAGCTCGACCAACTATAGACAAAATTCATTTTTTGTCAGATCAGCAAAGCAAATTAACAGACTGGATGACTTACCCAATTTTGATATATTCAACTCCTCTTATATTACGCTTAGGTCTTTACTTTCCAAAAAGTGGCTTAGTGTGAAGTCCTAACTGTCTTGTTTAGATATATATATTTTTTCATTTCATGATATTTTGTGTGCAATTTTTTATGGGTTTCCTTGTTGTTGTTTTTCCTACTTTTTAATGTATAAAGCAAACAAGTAATTTAGTTTCAATATGCGAAAACTTGTAAATGGTGTTTAGACATATATATACTTTACCTACTGAGATGCCTTACACTGTATGTTTTCCGAATAAATAAAAATAAAAATAAATAAAATAAAGTTTTTAAGCTTTTAATTAAAGGTAATGAAAAAACTGTGTCAATAGATCGGTTAAAACCTGCATATATGTTAGCTGATAATATTAATACTAACGAACATGCCTCCTATAATAATCCATATTATCGGACGCATGCTGGTCGTCAAGTCAGATTTCTAAATTTCTATCGCCCTTGACGGGCTCTGGAGGGGGGTGATGTGGTGATACATTTGATACATTTATTTAGTATATACTTTTTTGAATATTTTGTATATTAAAACCTTTTATTGAGATGGCCAGTAGAGTGGAGAGTGTGACATCGATGAAGACAGAAAAAAATAATCTGTGCTTAGCAACGAACCAATAGAGACAAGTTGTAATTGTGATATAAGAAAAATTAATAAAACTTTCATTATTACAATACATTGTTACCACTTCAATCTACCCTTCTGATATTATATGTGTGGCTACACTTGGCCACCACACTGGTGACCCTATTGTTCACAAGGTCTGAAGTGGAAGGATCTATTATAAAATATGAGTGACAGCGAGTCAGGTCACACCTCGACTTCACTGCGGGAAGAGCAGGATGTTGAACGGGTAAGACACATCACCAATTCGCGTGACATTTGCCGAGTATCGATTAAGTTACCTCCATTTTGGCCTGAGGAACCCGACCTATGGTTCGCCCAAATCGAAGCGCAGTTTGCAAATGCTTCCATTGTAGCTGATTTAACGAAGTTTAACTACGTGGTGGGACATTTAGATCAACACATTTCCAAAGAGGTAAAAGATGTTATTATGTTTCCTCCTTCCCACCAACGTTACGATAAGCTGAAGGCCGAACTTATTAAACGATTGTCATCTTCTCAAGATCAAAAAGTTAAACAATTATTAATGCATGAGGAGTTAGGAGACAGAAAGCCTTCACAATTTTTACGCCATCTCCAAGGACTTGGCAAACTGGGGGAGTGGGCAGCAGCACTTCCTTGAGTATTAACAACATCCACTGCGATCGCCAACCCGCCTGCCAAGCGTGGCGATTATGGCACTATACCCCATTTGGGGAGGCCTATGTCCAGCAGTGGACGCTAAAAGGCTGATGGATGGATGGATGGAAGGACTTGCGGGACCTAATGTACCAGACGATTTCCTGCGCACTATTTGGAGCAGCCGACTACCAACCTTCATTCAGCCATTGTTAGCATCGTAACCGCAAACCAACCTAGAAGCTTTAGCTGAACTGGCCGATCGCATTCAAGATATCGCTACACCTTCCAGAAACGTAGCATCAACTACAGTGCTAGGACCAACTGTCAATGAGCTGGCAGGCGAGATTGCGGAATTGAAAAGGGTCATGAAGGACCTCACTGCACGGCTCACTGATAGCCGACCCACACAGCGTCAGCGTAACAGACGTCAAGATAATAAAGCCAGGCAAGGTAACCGATCGTCACAACGTTCTCAATCTAGTTACCGTAAACTCCCCGTGTGCTTTTACCACCACAAGTACGGTGACAACGCTCATCGCTGCGTGAAACCATGCGATTATAAGACGGAAAACGCCAGGGCAGTCTGTAATGGCGACTGATGATTGCCCAAGCGCTGGTCGCCTATTTGTTTCAGACAAATCATCGAAGACTCAATATCTAGTCGATACTGGAAGCGTCTATCCCCGTCGCCTGATCCATGACCGTCGTGCGCCATCTAACTACCAACTATGTGCAGCTAACGGTACTTCTATACAAACTTATGGATATATGGACTTAAGTCTTGATTTAGGTTTGCGTAGAGACTTTAAGTGGCGTTTTGTAGTGGCGGATGTAAACAAACCTATCATTGGTGTAGATTTTCTATCATATTATTCTTTGATAGTTGATTGTCGTAATCAACGATTGATAGATAGTAATACAAATATATCTACTTTTACTTCAAATCGTTCAGATTGTTCAATATCATCCGTGAAGGTTTCAACTGGTGATTCTAGGTACCATAAATTACCAGACAATTTTCCAGAAATTACTAGACCTGCAGGCAAACAGCGCTTTATACCACATAATACTGTACATCATATACGCACAACATCAGGCCCTCCAGTTTTTTGTTCCCCTCGACGTTTCGTAGACGAAATGACTAGAGGACTCGATTTTTGTTACTGTTTTCTAGAAGATTTTCTTGTGTTTTCTAAGGATGTTGAGGAGCATGAGCAACATCTACGTATAATTTTTAGTAGAATGAAAGACTTTGGCATGGTAATTAATACAGCTAAATGTGTATTCGGTATTTCAAATGTAACTTTCCTAGGTTATAGTATTTCAGCCGAAGGCACTAAATGACTAGATTCTGAAGTGGAAGCTATTAAAAATTTTCCACCACCCAAATACGTTCGTCAATTAAGACGTTTATTGGGTATGATAATTTTTTACCGTCGTTTTTTACCAAAGGCTGCTGAAATACAAGCGCCACTTCATAAATTTTTAGTCGGTAATGTTAAAGGTTCCCACCCCATCAGTTTAAACCAGGATGCATTGCAAGCATTCCATGATTGCAAGAAAAGCTTGTCCAAAGCTGCTTTATTAGCTCATCCTGATTGCAATAAAAAACTTGCTTTGATCACTGACGCTTCTGACATGTCAATCGGTGTAGTATTGCAACAATTCAGTGATGATGATTGGCAACCTTTAGCTTTTTTCTCACATAAACTTAATCCTACGCAAATAAAGTACCTATTCTCCGTATGACCGCGAAATATTAGCTGTTTATGAGGCTATAAAATATTTTCGTCATATGTTAGAGGTGAGGCACTTTGTTATTTATACTGATCACAAGCCGCTCACTTTCGCATTTATAACAATAAAAGAAACTGTTCGCCTAGACAATTCCGACATTTAGACTTCATTGCACAATTTACCACCGATATAAGGCATATATCTGGCAAGGATAATATAGTGGCTGATACCTTCTCTCGTGTAGATGAACTTGAAACTCCTGTTAATTTTAAACAGTTAGCCGAATCGCAGACCAGTGATGATGAATTAAAAACCTTTTAGAGGTAGGCTCCTCACTTAAATTAGAGAAAATGGCCGTGCCTGGAAGTCATATTAGTTTGTACTGTGACGTCAGTACGACGACTCCCAGACCATTTGTTACTCGAACACTGAGAAAACTAGTTTTTAACAGTTTACACTCTCTTAACCACCCAGAGGTAGCGGCCACTGCTAAATTGGTAGCAGAACGCTTCGTCTGGCCTGGTATCAAAAAAGACTGTCGAGAATGGGACCGATGTTGTCTTTTATGCCAGCGGGCAAAAGTTAGCTGCCATGTCTCGTCACCACTAGGATCATTTAAATTACCTAGCGCACGTTTTTCTTGTATACATATTGACCTTGTAGGGCCGTTGCCATTATCTCAAGGCTACAAATATTGTTTGACAGCTGTCGATCGATTTACGAGGTGGCCTGAAGTTATGCCAATCGTAGAAATAACAGCTGAGACTGTAGCCAAAGCATTGGTGTCCGGATGGATAGCTCGATTTGGCTGTCCGCACTACATCATTACGGACAGAGGACCTCAATTTGAGTCTAGTCTATTTGAACGGTTGTCTAAAATTACTGGTTTTCAACATAAACGGACAACAGCTTACCATCCGGCATGTAACGGTCTCGTAGAACGTTTTTACAGACAACTTAAAGCTTCCATTATATGCCACACCAATGAAAAGTGGACGGAATGCTTACCTTGGGTCCTACTAGGAATAAGAAGTGCGTTTAAAGAAAATCTCCATGCATCCTCTGCCGAACTGTTATACGGTGAACCTCTTAGATTACCAGGTGAATTCTTCAGTCCGGGCGATACTCACACAACTGACATTACCGAATTTACTAAACGAATTCGTACCTTTGCTCAAAAATTACAACCAGCACCAGCCTCTCGACATAGTACCAAAAAAATATTTATCTTCAAGGACCTTTCTATATCCGAACAAGTATTTTTAAGGGATGATTCGGTACGCGGAGCCTTACAACAGGCCTACACAGGTCCGTATAAGGTATTAGATAGAGGGGATAAAGTTTTTAAGCTTTTAATTAAAGGTAATGAAAAAACTGTGTCAATAGATCGGTTAAAACCTGCATATATGTTAGCTGATAATATTAATACTAACGAACATGCCTCCTATAATAATCCATATTATCGGACGCATGCTGGTCGTCAAGTCAGATTTCTAAATTTCTATCGCCCTTGACGGGCTCTGGAGGGGGGTGATGTGGTGATACATTTGATACATTTATTTAGTATATACTTTTTTGAATATTTTGTATATTAAAACCTTTTATTGAGATGGCCAGTAGAGTGGAGAGTGTGACATCGATGAAGACAGAAAAAAATAATCTGTGCTTAGCAACGAATCAATAGAGACAAGTTGTAATTGTGATATAAGAAAAATTAATAAAACTTTCATTATTACAATACATTGTTACCACTTCAATCTACCCTTCTGATATTCTATGCGTATACACTTGGCCACTACATAGTCTTCAAACTAGTTATGTATAATTATGATATTTACGCGAATTAACACAAAGTGTAAAAATGTGAAATCGAAAATAACAGTCACGAGCAGGATTTGAACCTGCATCTCCTGGAATGCCGTCCCAGATGCTTTGCCAATTCAGCCATCGTGGGAAAGGATGGGGTGGTGACACGTGTATTATTAGTTCACCACCACACGGACAAAAGTCTTGTCATAAATATTGTTACAACAAAAAGATCTTTTATTCTATTGCAAAAAACATTTATTACTGTAGTATGCGTTAGCCTATCCATCCATCCATCAGCCTTTCAACGTCCACTGCTGGACATAGGCCTCCCTAAGAGAACGCCACAACGAGCGGTCCTGTCACAGAATAGATACTAGTTGGTCCGGTGCTGTTTCGCTCATATGGGGGATAGTGCCGTAATCGCCACACTTGGTAGGCGAGTTGGCGATCGCAGTGGATGTTGTTAATACTCGTCGTTAGCCTATTCATCCATCCATCCATTAGCCTTTCAACGTCCACTGCTGGACACAGGCCTCCCCAAGAGAACGCCACAACGAGCGGTCCTGTGCCGACCGCATTCAACGGCTCCCCGCAGCTTTGACCAGATCGTCGCTCCATCTGGTGGGGGGCCGTCCTACGCTGCGCCGTCTGATACGTGGTCGCCACTCGAGAACCTTTCGTCCCCAACGGTTATCGGTTCGTCGAGTGATGTGGCCTGCCCATTGCCACTTTAGCATGGCAACCCGGCGGGCTATGTCGGTCACTCTCGTTCTCCTACGGATCTCCGTATTACGGATTCGATCACGTAGGGAAATACCAAGCATAGCCCGCTCTATGGCCCGCTGAGTGACTTTGGGCCTTGATACGAGGCCAACATTCAGAGACCACGTCTTTGTTCCGTATGTCATCACTGGTAACACACACTGGTCGTAGACCTTCGTTTTCAGACACTGCGGAATATTGGACGAGAAGATCTTCCTTAGCTTCCCGAACGCTGCCCAGCTGAGTTGGATTCGTCGATTGACCTCTTTCTCGAAGTTGTGCCTACCTAACTGGACTGTTTGTCCCAGGTAGACATAGTGGTCAACAACTTCGAGAAGCGCACTTGCGACTAGGACCGGTGCTGAAATGACATGGACATTAGACATGACTTTCGTCTTGTCCATGTTCATTTTGAGACCCACTAGTCGGGAAACCCTGCTGAGATCATTGAGCATGGTGCCAAGGTCCTCTAGCGATTCTGCCATGACTACGATGTCATCGGCATATCGAAGGTGAGTGATGTATTCGCCATTGATGTTGATGCCGAATCCGGTCCAGTCCAAGAGCTTGAAGACATCTTCCAATGCAGCGGTGAAAAGTTTCGGGGACATAACGTCTCCCTGTCTAACACCTCTCTGCAGTTGGATCGGTTTCGTACTCCTGTCCTGAACACGGACTGACATGGTGGCGTTTCTATACAAGCATTTCAGCACTTCGATGTACCGATTGTCAATTTGGCACCGCTGAAGGGACTGCAGCACCGTCCAAGTTTCGATCGAATCGAAGGCTTTCTCATAGTCCATAAACGCCAGACACAGAGGCCGATTGTATTCCTCGGTTTTCTGTATAATCTGGCGTAGCGTGTGGATGTGGTCTATGGTACTATAGCCTTTTCGAAAACCGGCTTGTTCGGGGCTGGAAGTTGTCAAGCCTGAGCTTGAGTCGATTTGTAATGACCCTCGAAAACAACTTATAGACGTGGCTCACCAGCGAGATGGGTCTATAGTTCTTCAAGAGGGTTCTGTCACCTTTCTTGAAGAACAGCACCACCACGCTTCTGGTCCACGACTGTGGAACGTCGCCCCCGATAACGACGGAATTGAACAGCCTCTGAAGAGCTTTTAAGACCGGCTTTCCGCCTGCTCTCAGAAGCTCTGTGGTGATTGCGTCGTCTTCCGGTGCCTTTCCGTTCTTTAGTTGTTTGAGAGCAACTCTGATCTCGTACAGGCTGGCGTCCGGGATATCTTCGGTAAAGTGCCGAGTTAGCTTGGATCTGGGGTCTTGGACCAAGCCAACAGCAGGGCTCTGGGATCTGTACAACTGTCCATAGAACTGCTGGACCTCTCCCAAGATCTCATCTCGAGAAGAAATGACAGTGCCGTTGTTGGTCCTCAGTTTAGTCAACTGACTTTGGCCAACAGACAGATCTCTTGCGAACACTTTCGAGCCTTGGTTCCGCTCTATCGCCTCTTTAATACGAGTAGTATTAAATTGGCGAATATCGTGCCGCACAGCCTTGGAGATCTGTCTGTTTAACCGCCTTAGGCAGGACCAATCGGCTGAGGACTGGACTATCATTTCTTTTCTCCTCTCCATGAGTTTGAGAGTATGGTCCTAGACTTTACGGGTCCTACTGACTGAGTCGACGCGACCGCGTGGACAGTTTGCACGAACCTGCTGTTCATATCGCTCGCTGATTCACACTCATCTAGACATTGGAAGCGATTTTGTAGTTCGAGCTGAAAGCTCTCGGGGTTCTGGTATTGGGCAGGTGTTGGTCGGAGCGTAGACTTCATCAAGCACGACCTCTCGACTTTTGTTCTAATATTCAAGATACCCCTGACTAGTCGGTGATCACTCCCAGTTTTAATCCTGCTGATCACTGAGACATCATTGAATATGTGTCGTTTGTCCGACAGGATGAAGTCAATCTTGTTTTTCACTGAACCATCAGGGCTAATCCAGGTCCATTTTCGCTGGGGCCGTTTCCTGAAGAAGGAATTCATCATAAAGAGGCTTTCCTTCTCCAGAAAATCAGCCAGCATCTGTCCCCTGTGGTTCCTCTGCCCAAATCCATAGTGCCCCACCTTCAGCTCATCGTCTGTCCTTTTGCCCAGTTTCGCGTTAAAGTCTCCCATAACCACCGTGAAATAGTCTTTAGACAAGTGGATGGCCTTCGAGATATCCTCATATAGGGCCTCCACCTCGTCATCTGAGTGTCGAGGTCGGTGTGTAAACCTGTATGACCTTCAACGAATACCGGTTGGTTATTCTGAGTACGTTGCCTACGAGAGACCTGCGAACGATAAACCCTACACCCCCTTGGGACTGGTGGTCGCTCTCCCGGTGGAAGAGCAATTTCCCGGACTGGAGGATTGTCATGCCCTCACCCTCTCTTCGGACTTCTGACAACCCTATAATGTCCCAGTGGATCTTGCTCAATTCCTCTTCCAGCTCGGTGATTCTCTCGTCGGTCCGAAGTGTCCGAACGTTGTGCGTTACCAGGGCCAGAGGTCGTTGTTTTTGGTAGCCTTGCCGCAACCGGAGATTCTTCGCACCCCCACCACCGTTTCCGGGCCCGCTACCGTTAGTTAGGCCACGGAATAGCGGAGCTGCCGTGACTGGGGGCCGTTTTATGTTAGGTGCTCATTTTTTTGGGGGATATTGCCGTAATCCCCACGCTTGGCAGGTGGTTTGGCGATCACAGTGGATGTTATTAATACTCGAGGGAGTGCTGCTGCCCACTCCCCCGTTATTCCCTCAGTCGGCTCTTATGACATGGGTGGAGAGGGGTGGGACAATTCTAAAGCCGGCCCCACACGGCAACGGCGTTAGCCTATACCTCAGATTAACTAAAAAATATAGACGCAGCATAACGAACAATTCAGTGAAGCCATATAAAACCATGCCAAACTTTTAATTACACGCGCTTACACAGAAATACAAACAAAACCATGCCAAAACGATGAGCCATAACCACGAGTGTTACCAGAGTATGATTTAAAATTACCCCAAATTCGACAATTTCGTACGTAGGTACGTTACGTACATGAATACGTCGTCAGCGCTATAATATTCCCTATACAACTTGCTGTATACTTTATATTTTACTTCCTTTAGGTTTTAAACATAAAACTTAAAAATTTACCCAAATTATAGAGATTATTTATTTCCGGTGACAACACTTTCAGGCACACATCTTTCAAAAAGTGGTTTCACTACACACTGTCTTTATTTTTAGCTAGTCTGAGGCCTATACATTATATACATACCTACAATATAATTATAAAAATATGCGGTTCATTCAAAAAAGATCTCCATTTGGCATAATACTTACAATCCTTTAAGTTGAAGTCTGTTATTAATTGAAACACGCACTTTTTCCGACTTACTTATCATCACGCCATCTCCTTTGCAGGGTAGGCAGAGAGAACAGAGTGCCAAAAGCCTCTCGATTCCTCAACATTCATAATTCTCTTCATACACGCTCGCTGGTTTCGGAGACTCCTGACTCCACCTTCCTCCAATACATTATCGATGTGGTCTAGGTAGGAGAATCTCACCGGTGGACCAGGTGGAAGTAATGTCACACAGAAAGATGGAAAACAGTGGGTGAAGGCCACACACGATTCTGTTGTTGCCTTGAATGATGATGTGTGCGGTTAGGTACATTTTTTCCCGCATTGACAAAAGAACGTCTAAGGAACCAGATAATTAAACTACTCATACATTTTACACTTTAATCAACATTGTCATATAACTTACAGTAATTAACAATAAAATTTCACATAAATTGTTTTAGCCCTTGCGAGCTTAGTACAGAACACCTAGTCTAAGCGATACATTCGAGAAAAACACCGATATGAAACAGCACAACAAACTGATTATAGGCCTAACTACTAAGTACAAACAATATCTTTACCAGCTAAATATACTTTTTCAGCGCTTACGTGTCTTTATTGCATGCATTATAACATTTATAACTGCACAAAATCTTCGTGCACAGGGATTTCCGAAAATTTATCCAGTTGATAGCCGACGGGTAATTTTTAATATTCAATTTTTTTTTTTCAATATTATTTAGCACGCATAGATGAGAGGGTTTTAAGATCTTATTTTTTTTTTTTTCAATAAATGTAACTTAAATTGTACGCGTTCGTAGTTAAATTTTACAGTATTAAGTTTCAATGTTGTTAGAACTTGACATATTGTACTATTTTATAAAATATGATCATCACATTATTTTGGAAATTATTTCCAATGTATTAGTTCTGGAAAAGGCTTGTAGTCAGAGCTAGGTTCACTCGAAAGTTTTTTCCATAACCCAATACTGTTGGGGTCGGATCTCCTCTCAAAGTGTGAGGGATTTAGGGCATAGTCAACACCGTCCCAGTGCGGGTAGGTAGACTTCAAAAGCTCTCTAGAAAGTTTCCTCACGATGTTTTCCTTCACCGAGCAGCTATATATTGTTAACAAATAAACACATAAAATCTAACAATTGGAGGTGTATGCCTTGCGAGGTTTCTACCTTAGACTGGGGATCGAACACGATACCACTGAGCTTACAATACTTGATATTACCACTAGGCTATGACTGCACGCCAGTGCAGCCTCTATTTTTCGCATTCTATTTATTTTGCCTCTTGGCCAAAATATCGCTGTACTCGTTACGAAGCTTTTGGACCTAGTGTAAATCCGGCGCAGTATTGCATGCAGAATTCGATTACTCTTTCCCTACCATCATTAGACATGCCACGATAATTATTACCAGTGTTTCACTACATCTGATCAGTACGTCAACTGTCAGCATTTGGAACGGATTTTGCAAATTTAAATTTAATTTATAAAGCAGTTCTCCACACAGTCACTATTTATCGTCTAAGAGTGTGCCCCGCGTTATGGCTTTCAATCAACCAGCTATATTTCCTACGCAAAAGTATAAGAAATACGCTCTCCCTCTTACACGTTGTTTTAGGTGAGCGACAAGCGCGTCAATACTACGCGACGCGACGCTACACGAAAATATCAGATAGAGGTTGTATGTGCTTATGGCCTACGTTGTCGCCTAATTTGAATGCGACGCTAAGCGGTTAAAGTATTACCCGTTGTCCTAGGTCAGCTTCGCGACGCGACGCGACGCTATGCGACATATTGCGGCTAATACTTTAACCGCTTTGCGTCGCATTAAAATTAGGCGACAACGTAGGCCATAAGTACATACGACCTCTATTTGATATTTTTGTGTCGCGTCGCGTCGCGTAGTATTGACGCGTTTGTCGTTCGCCTAGGACAACGGGTTAGTAAAAAGCATACATAGTATTTTAATACGCACTTAAAATCCTTCAGCCACGCCTATAAGTATTGCAGATACATTGTACAATTTTATTCTACCTGGTTTCCTACGTATGCTAATACCTAATAGATAAAAATATACTAAGAAATATAAAAAGGTAGGCGATAAACAGATTTAGAGCTCCTGTGTGGTGAAGGCCAAGTACATCCATGAACTGTCAGATTTGGGTGAAATAATTGTATCTATAGAAATAAACAACACTGCAACTACACCAATAATTTTATAATTGAACGTATTAACAGGTGGAAACTATTTCCTAGCTACATATCTAAATACAAACATCTAGCAAGGTGACCTACAATACATTTTTTTAAAGCCGATTGTTTACATAGAACCCGTAAAAATGGTTTAATAACCTTCGCTGTGAAAATTATACATAATAAATATTTCTATAAATCAGTTGGTACTGCTGGCATTGTACCTATAGTTAAAGCCAATGATGACTGGAAATTTATTTTTAAAGAGTTCCGCAGCACTGCATTAAAAAGTGGACTCTATCGACACCTAAAAAGTATTTAACTCCAGGATTTTTAGAAGCCTTCAGGATTACCTCCAGTGTAAAAAGCAAATCATGCTCTTTTGGCATTCTAAAAAGATGGTAGGAATATACACCCCGGAATGAAGAAGAATTATATTGCAACAGTACTAAATTAAGTATACTACAATATGTTATGTTACTGTAAAAGCCTGAATATTGGTTAATCATAGGATTTACCAACACAAATCGGTAAATGTAAAAACTTTAAGAATGTAGGTATAAAAAAGGAACGTGACAATCAATAATTATGTACTTGTTGTAGTGCTAAGTAGGTATCCATATCTAGCATTTAGTAGTTCGAGCTTTTACAGTAACAGTTCTTTATACATAATGGCGGCCCTGGGTTAATTTAAAGGTATATTGAGATTTCAAAATGGCGCCGCTCTAAACACAAAACTTTAGTGTTACTGTACTATCTAGTTACTTTTCGTGTTTGTGCGCCCAAACAATCTTTGGTCAATAACAATTTATTATAGTAACTAGTCGGTATGTCGGCATACCGGTGGTCGCGTTTCTTTCGGCTCCCATGACGGCGCCCGTTGCAGTCGCAATTATCTCACCGCCCTAGAGGCGCCATTGAATATACATTTCAAAATTTGATCATCAACAAGTATCTCATTTTTTTTATGCTCACGCGTTCTTAATCACTTTACATAGGTAATGTACAATTTCTTACTCATCCTGTGATGGTATAAGATTATGACAAAATAATTTGATATAACGATAAGACAATATGGATACGTTTTTTATTAAAATAATTAGAGCTATATATGCAATGCCCACATGACGTAATGTATTCTTGTAACATTTAAATATATATTTTAACTATTTTTTTTAAATATATATTAAAAAGGTCTAATGTTCATTTTGATATACAATATCTCCGGAATGAATTAGTAAATCTAGGATCTAGATACTTATCATACAGATATGAACAACACTATAAAAACAAACATTTTTAAATATACACATACATTTTAAACATATAAGTAGGTAAATTAAATTATCAAATAGACACTTTTAAATATTAATATCGATAGTGAACAGCGGTGTAGCTACATTTTGGGGATGTGGCTTAAACTACAATGTACTTACTTATAAACTAGACTATAATATTATTGACATTAGCAATGATATTTCACCATGTGTTCATATGTGTTCATATTTAATCAACATATCTTTTTTAAAACAAATTGGGCGAAAGTAATTTAGATATCTTAAATTATACCTACCTAAGTACCTATTCTTCGAATAGGTATTTACTGACGTCTTGGAAATAATTAAACTTAGGTAAGGCTCTATTGGAGGTTAATTTCATATGCCTAACTGGCATCAAATTTGGAATTATTCATATTCAATACTATTATTATACCTAGACCTAACATCTATGTGTTTTGTTAAATATCAAATTGACATTAATAATTGAGGCAAAGTTGACATTTTGAACAGTTCTATAATATTATAATCTGTGTAAATTTGGCGCGTAACCGCTTTTTTTTAAATACTTTTAAATTGTCTAGCACATTTCGTTATTTTTTTATACTACGAAGGTGGCAAACAAGCATACAGCCTACCTAATGGTAAGCGAGTACCGTAGCCTATAGACGCTAGCAGCACCAGAGGCACTTCTAGCGCGTCGCCAACTCCCAAAGAAAGGGATAGGAGGTGGGAGGACGATAATAAGGAGAGGATGAGGAGGGGATATACAAAGTAGGTACATACTTTACTTTTCACACAAGTAGATATAGAATAATTGGAACAGCTTTAATATAAGCATAATACAGCCTTAATTATCTTCAAAACGTTGCATTCGTACTAAGTATTAATTGACCCTACTATAACAGTTTTTTTCTTTTTCAATTAAATACTGAATTTTGTGTACTTTATTACAGAATTATCTCCGGACAGAGTTTGCTCACAGCAGCCAGTATCAACAAACACTTGACTTATACATACGCAGTAGATGTTATAGTGCACATGTGTGCATGTGTACCTACAAGTGCACTCTCTCTTCTCTCACTCTTACTCCCTTACTAATAAACATTGTATAAGCTCGGAATAGTTATTCAGTGTTTTGTTCCGTTCTCTCAACGTCAAACTGTCATATTATTGACAAAGAACTGAATAACTATACAACGTTTATTAGTAAGGCAGTTATAGTCTAATGGGGCAGTAATGCGATACTATCGGGGAGAGGTCAGGCATAGAACTTTACATAATGCGTATATAGAGCGCGTATTACACGTATATACAAAAATTCAAGCTACCGTTGTAGATACTTACTTTATAAAAAAAAAAGAAATGATCATCAGAAAGATGTCTTGTAGATTTTTCTACTAGATATTATAATTTATTGCTGATCAGATTTAAATTAATCATCTAATGAAGATCACAAAAGTCTTACATTTAATTTACACCCTATTCACTTTAACTGGGGACAAAACGTAAACAAAACAAACAATCTTTCCCAGAGTTCACATTCCCTCATGTTTTAAACTACAAACAAGTCGAATCTAGTAATTAAGAAATAACTAAACATTACAACAAGTAAATAACATGAAATAACCGAAAATCTAGAAACAGCACTCTCGTGTTAGCAAGAATAATTACGGATATAATGTGCCAAATATGCTATTTATAATTATATACTAATGAAGAATAAATAATAAATCTTTATAAACTTTGTGACATTCAAAAGCGAGCTCGTTTGAAAAAAAATACGATTACCTAAATACCATTTACATAGTTATTAGTGCATTACTTCCAAACTTATTTTCAATTAATATTTCAAAATATAAAAATGACATATACAGGGTCTGTCGTAAATAATGAATTAATTGGATGTAGCCCTGATGTCAAGCTACAAGAAAATGTTTAACTGTGCTACAGAACTGTTTTATTTTCATAGTTATAAAATGCATGCGACTGGCTAGTACTACAAGATAATTTCAAAGTCTTGAATCAAAAACTAGGTTCCAAAGTCCAAAGTCAAAAGGATATAGTATAACAACATAAAAATGAACAAACACGACAACAAAGGGCCCATACTCAAGTCTCCAGGAGTCACATACAAAAGAAAGTAGGATATAAATAAGTTACTTTCCCCTAAAATAAAAAGTCGTAAAGTAATTTTCTTGTAGCTTGACATCAGGGCTACCTCTAATTAACGGGTTATCTATATATATTTACGACAGACTGTAAAAAGTACCCTTTTCACGGTCTGTTTACCTTTTGTCTCACAGCTTCCTTAATAGAGTATCATTAGAGATTGTTATATATATTTTTAGCATTTGACATGCTTAGCAACATACATTAAACACAAAGTGAAAAATGTGAAATCGAATGTGTTATCGAGATTCGCAGTCAGGAGCAAGGGTCACGATGGCTGAATTGGCAAAGCATCTGGACGGTATCCAGGAGATACAGGTTCAAATCCTGCTCGTGACTGTTATTTTCGATTTCACATTTTTCACTTTTGTGTTTAATAGAGTATCATTAGGTTAAAACTATTTATTTTCTTAATTGCCTATATTATTATATAATATGTATCTTGGAACGATAATAACGATACGAAAAACTATGAACGTTGATAAAGATAATAAATCAAACTCACAACGTAATTTAACAAAGCTTTAAAGTTATGGGTATCTATATATTAAACGGCTAATAACATGGTAATTAATTTAATCTTTATAAATCAGATTGCTACCTGTAATTTCTTACTATTACTCTAAAAATTGTTTTTAGTACTTACATGTACTTATATATATATTTAAGTGATTTAATTGACACTAATATTAACTACTAATTTAATTTAGTATCTACCTAGCCTGTTCTAAGAAATTGGTTAATGTTGGATTGCATTACGAATTAAAACTAAGCCATCTAGGTATAAGTAGTCAGTGGAATATTTAATAAAAAATAAGTTGCATTATTACGTCTATTTTATTTAAACAGTTTGGTATTTTTGTTATATTTGGCATAAAATATAATATTTTCTTTTATACTGTCTGGAAGAAATTATTATTACTAACTACAGGTACCATTTTATTAACGGCCTATGTTTTAAGGTGGGTTAAGTACGTATTAGAAGCAATAAATGGAGAACATTAATGAGGTATTCGAATTTACTTGGAAAACGAGGGTATTCGGAAGTTGGTTTCAACCACAAATCAGGTGTTGATAAGAGATAAGAGACACTAAGTACCTACTAGCACAACTAGCACAATTGAACTTATTCAGAATAATAATTCTACCGATCTCTTAGGTAGGTAAATACGTGTCACTTTAAAGGTCCTAAAATAATCTATTGTTAATTAGTCCTAGCTGTATTAAAAAGTACAAAATATAATAACACTTCACAAATATCTATTGTATTAATTCGTTAAATATCGATGTTCCAGCATAAAAATATAATTTACAAAATTAACAATAATTTAGATATGTAAATATTACTAAATAAATAGCTACGTTCATAAAATTTTAAATAATATCATAAATAAGTGCTGTTATTAGTTCTCTTTGGTTTGTTTTTGACTAGTTATAAGTTTCAGTGTATGTTTTTTTTCTAAAACTATGCCAATATTCATAAGATTAGTAATATAGTAAAGCAAATTATTATTTCTGCTCTTGACTTTCAGTGATCTTTGTTTTATTTTATGTTACTTATTGAATTTCAGCTAGTATCTACAATAAATATTATTTATACTTGTACTTCTTTTTTGATTAGGTCAATCCGCCAGTCATATTTCAGTTGTTGCCAGTGTCATATTTCATGCTGCATCGTGCTGCAGTAAGTTAATCAAACAAGTTACAGTGAAACTCGTACAAAATTAGTCATAGTCAAGTAAGTCATGCCTCAATAAAGTGGTGGCGACCTGATGACTTTAGAAGCTTCTGTGGAGTTTTGGAGGCAATGCGAAAATATACGTTACGCCGTATTATATCACTTGTCAACACTTATGCACACACAAATAGTTAATTAGTAAACAACTACAACCACTTTAACACATTAATACTTAAAATAATACAAGTTTTGGAAAATAATGTAGTGCGACAACAGTATTCTTTCATGTTCCCGGTAAAAACTCTTTATTCATGGTTTAAGTTTTTCAAAATTAAAAATAGTTTAAACCACGTGTTTTTTATTTCTTATTTGCGATACATTACTATTTATATAGTTTACGAGTGATTTTATGAAATATTACGAAATTATCGTGAATTAAACAGATCTATCATTTTTTGTTTTACTAATGGAACGCATTTTGTGCGTATAAAATATTTGTGATATAAATATACTATACTAAGCTGGAATATAATAGATACATATAATAACACCATTCATCAGAACACTATAATTACGCATTCTTACCCTTTAAAACTTTAAACAACAAACACTAATTTAAAACAACTCTAGTCTATAGTCCTTTGGTCGGCATTCATAAAATGATTTTAGAATAGTAACTTAAATGTTTTGTACACTAAGTTTTTATATATTTTCTACAAATAGGTACATTCTCATTATGAATTTCAATTTCACAAAGTGACTAAAATATTGCATCAACAATAACAACACTAAGTATTTTCTCGTAAATTCAAATTAATAATCCCAACAATCACGAAATCTTTAAAATAATGTATGCTTAATTAAAATCACAACTAATTAAAAGACTACCAACCACTTATAATTTGTAATCTATTAACAACCTGGTCACGCATTGCTGTGGCTCATTTATTGCTGGTTATCTCAAAGAAACCATCCATTTTTCGGGATAAAAAATAGCATATTATGCCCTTTTATATAAGTCAGATTATATGTAAGTAGGTATGTATAATTTCACGATGACAGGCTGATACTGCAGCGCATAAGATATGAACAAACAAACATTGGTTTTTATATATTAGATTAAACTAGCTTTTCTATTGAGGTATTAGTTATAATACCACTTTAATTATTACTTAGGTATACAACAAATTAAATATATAGTTAAAACAAATATTAATGCATTTCATAAATCCTAAGGCTACAGCTTTATTTGTATTACTAGGTAAGGCCGCCCGCCACCATTTTTGTTTAAAAAAAATAATACAAGTTATTTTGGTTTGGATTTCCCCCCGTGGGGTAAATAGGTACCTATTATTTTAACCTGGGAAAAATTTTCAATTTTTTTTTTATAATTAAATTAGTGATACTTTTTGTATTGCTCGACAGTGTTTTATTTTAATTTGCAATGTACCATTTTCGTATGTACATTATTTTTCTATAATTATATAGTACGATACTATTTAACCTGTACTACGGTGGCAATTATAACTAGAGTATATTACGAGTTTTGTATTGACGTTTATTGAGACGTAAATAAATCATACTACATAAATGGAATATCGGATCACTGTAGACAACCATAGATAAGTAATAACATTATTTATAATTTAATACTGAATATTGCATTTTTATTATCTATACACAAACATAATTGTAATAACTTGTTATAAGCATTATTATATGAATTTAAACTATTGCAAGTACATACTCAAAATATCTACAGTACTTGGTAAACAATATATTAAACATTTAAGTACATTAGTCAAAAGGCATGAAATTAAATTTAATAAAAAGGTTAGACAAGTATGGATAAATGACATGTGTACCAACCATACGTATCTAACGCAAGGAATTCATACAAAAAAAAACTGCTAACTTTTTATACATTCAAAGCGTACCTATTTAGTAATTAGAAATACAATCTGGGTTTGTAAAGTCGCCGAATATATTTAATTCGTAGAGGCTGGCCAGTGTAATGAAAAGAACGTACCACACCATCAGCACTGCACCGTATTTTCGATCTAATTTCCAGCCATTGGCATGAGTGGCCACCACTAGGAATACCACAGTAGAAAATAGCGAAAGTGTTGAATAGATTAGACCTGAAAATAAAATGTAATTGTTTATCAGCGTGGTACAATAGAGGAAAATTTATTTTTGGTAACCATGGTTTCTCGTTTAACATTCTATCTAATCACATGTAGGTATGGATAGGGAAGATGGACTCTGAAATAAATTTTTATAGACAAGCTGCAAGGCTTTAAAATGTTGCTATATGTATAGAAGGATATTATCTGACGGGTCTCGTGGCGTATGGTCGGTAGTGTAACCGACTTCCGTGCACGAGGTCGTGGGTTGGCAGGACAGTTGGTGGGCAGGACAGTTATTTGTGTGATGAACACACAATATTTGTACTGCGTCTGGATGTTTTCTATCTACATATTATATTTATGTAATTACAAAAGAAAGTAATATATGTATTACGAGGAGGGATCAAAAAGTAGTGAGAACGACATACTCCTTGGTAAGAAAAAAAATAAATACTGGCTCAGATACATATTTGTAATATTAATAAAGAAAAAAATCTTCGATTCTCTTTTGTTTTTTTCTGAATGTAGTCATTTGTTTGTTTCGTGTCGGAACGTATTCTTGAAAATGGAGAAAAACGAAGTGTGAGCCGTTATTAAATACCTCTGTTTAAAAAAGTTAACGACGCAAGAGATTCATTGCGATTTGGAGACAACATTAGGAGAGTCTGCTCCGCCATATTCCACTGTTGCAAGGTGGGCTTCTCAATGTCGAGTAGGGAGAACGAGCACGGAAGACGAACATCGTTGCGGCCGTCCATCGACGTCAGTCACCCAACAAAATGTTGCGAAAGTCGAGAAATTGTATTGAGCGATCGAAGAGTTACCATCCGATACTTAATTCAAGAAACGGGCATTTCATATGGAAGTATTCAATCCATATTAAAACAATCTTTGAATATGAAAAAAGTCTCCGCAAGATGGGTGCCGAGAATGTTAACCGACAGTCAGAAACAAAATCGACTTGACATTTCGAAGATATTGTTTGACAAGTTTCAAGAAGGTTCTGGAAACTTTTTGTCTCGTTTCGTAACAATGGGCGAAACATGGGTCCATCATTTTGATCCCGAGACAAAACGGCAATCTTCGCAATATTATGCAGCTTTAGTTCCCAAGTTGAGGAATGCCATCAAAGAGAAAAGGAGAGGGAAACTTCGAAGGGGCGTGCTGTTTCATCACGACAACGCACCCGCGCACAGGTCAGCAGTTGCGATGGCTGCCATTCAGCAAGCTGGCTTCGAATTGGTTGACCACTCCCCTTATTCACCAGATCTGGCGCCTAGCGATTTTTATCTGTTCCCCAAATAAGAATACTTAAGGGGAAACAGGTACGAAAACGATAACGAGGTGATGGATGCCATGGAGAGCTTTTTGCAGGACCAAGACAAAACTTTATTTTTGAAAGGGATTGAAGCCTTGGAAAAGCGCTGGACTCGGTGTATAGAGAGACTCGGAGACTATGTAGAAAAATAAATTATTAAGTTATCAATAGTCATTATATTCTATCTCATTCTCACTACTTTTGATCCTTCCTCGTATATCAGTAATCTGGTACCCATAGCACAAGCGTTAAGCTTAGTTTGGGACTAGAGGACGTTGTGTGAAAATGTCCGTGAATATTTATTTATTATTTATTAAAAAATACGTGGACTACTACTGGCTATAAATAAAAGTGTTTTGGATATCCGTATTTTATTATAATATGAGGGTGGCAAATAAACATAGGGCCTGCCTGATGGTAAGCAGTTACCGTAGGCCATAGATGATAGCAACACTAGAGCTATCATTCGCGTGTTACCAAAAAGCTGGGGATGAAGAATTATAAGTAGAGGATGAAGAGGGGTTTAGGCCGGCACTATGAATAAAAATATAGAACTAGTATCTATTATTAAAAACTAGCTTATAGACATATCTTTAGAAACAATAAATATGAAATGCTAAATGCGTTGAAGTTTGTATGTATTAATACAATGTACATACGTTTCTATTAGTTGACTAGAGACACTTTTTTCGTGAATTTTGTACTAGACCCAACGTCTATTTTTATTAGGTCAATGCATGTAACTAGCCGTGTGAGGCCGGCACCAAGAATAGCTCCACCCCATCTCTTCCTATGGGAGTCGTATAAGCCGGCTAAGGGATTACCAGGGGACCGGGCAGCAGCGTTCCTCTGTGTACTAAAAACATCCACTGCGATCGCCAATCCGCCTGCCAAGCGTGGCGATTATGGTAAAACCCCCATTTTGGGGAGGCCTATGTCCAGCAGTGGACGCTGAAAGGCTGATGGATGGATGGATGGATTTAACTATAATATTAGCATATTAATACAGTTGTACCTTTATGGTAAACGTTGACATGGCTGCCGGGATGTATGATCGCGGTCTGTATGAACCACGGCAGCCCCAGGCATACCAGGATGTCGAACACATTGGAACCCACAGCGTTGGACACCGCCATGTCACCGTAGCTGTTGAGCACATGTATTTATTGTTTTATAATCACAACAAAAGTAAAAATAAACAGCCTTTGACTTAGTAAGAATATATATATTAAAAGTAAAACTTATTGTGTACATCCTATTCAGTACTAAACTAACAGAGCGATTAAATAAATTGGACACGGCTCTATCTATCGAGGAACCAGCAAAAAAACTTATCAAAAATCACTACAATAACATCGACTTTCTTTTTATAAAGGCGTATTTCCGCTTTTTAGATGGATTGATAGGGATAAGCACAGATGGCAGAGTGGCTTAGATACCAGCCTCCCACCCGAGTTTTGTGGGTTTGATTCCTACACAGAACAACTCTTTGTGTGATCAACAACTGGTTGTTCTGAGTCTGGGTGTGCTTTGTGTGCGTAAAATTATATGTTTCTAAAGTCCTCCGCGATACAGGGATTATTCCTTAGTGCAAGGTTGCCTTTAAAAAAAATGATTCTGAACAGAATACTTGTTTGTAGATTAATTTCTACACGAAATAAGCTGTTATAAAACGAAAATAATATAATTGAAAATCATGGGGAATGTGGAATTATGACGTAAAGTGTGTAGATACCAAAACTTTTTCCGAAATTAAAAATAAGCTCTAGAAAGAACTCCTTTGTTAACTATGTATTTCTCAACAATCAGGTGTTTTTTCTGTGATTTTATGAGTCTTTTTTGAGGCAAAATGTGGCATATTATAATGATTAACATGAAACCTTACCCTTCTTTGATGACTGCGAGGGATGAGAGTGCGTCGGGCACTGACACGCCGGCTGCCACGAACGTCAGACCCATCACTGTGTCCGGGATACCCAATGTGTACCCTGTAAATTAATTAAAATGGCCTCATTTACAACACAATCCAAACCGTAATCGCAGCTTATTGACTTTTTAATACCAGAGGCAAAGGCATATTATTTTAGCACATAGTAAACACACTTTATTGACATACACGCTTGCTTAATCTATTTGTATGCTTTACTTCTATGCTTAAGTATATTGCTCTATCTAAAGCAAACATACAGCAGCGATAGCCTAGCTAGCAAGGACTGCTAACATTATATCGAGTTCGATCCCGAGTCCAAAGTTCAGACCTCGTACCACACCTCTGACTTTTCGAGATTTTTCGAAATTATGTGTGTATTTGGCTAAAATTTATCACTGCTCGGTGAAGGAAAACATCGTGAGGAAAACTGCATGCCTGAGAGATTTTCTCGACGGCTTGTGAAGTCTTCCAACACGCATCGGGCCAGCGTGGTGACTATGTCCTAACCCCTTTCCCAATGAGGAGGCCAGTGCCTAATAGTGGGACAGAAATAGAGTTGAAAAAAAAAGCACACAAATCACTTTTACACCTTTCTTGTTATCATTGCTTATGGTGGCCATGACCCATTTAGAGGTAATTAGTAAACTCCTCTCATGGACTCGATAATTCAAATTCAAATTCAAATTCAAATTCTTTATTTCACCAAAAAATGAACCTTATAATTAAACAAAAATACAATGAGTATGCATGTACATTATATGCTTAAGACTAAAGTTATATATTTAGTTTAGGTAATTAGGTTATTTTAACAATATAGTTCCGTACCTTCTGAACTAGTTGAGACTGTATCTCAGAAGGTAGCTGTTCATCTACGCTAATAATATCTTAACCTACAAATACGTGAAGACGGTATTACAAATTAAAATACATTCATAACTATATAGAGGCATGCAGGTACAATGAAGTTTAAACATTTAATTTAAATTAAAACCAGAACTATCCAAAAAAGATTCGGTAGCGTCATAATTTAAGATTTTTAGGTAGTTAAAAATGGCTCGTTTGCAGCTTATTTTAGTTAATTTAGGCAAGTTTGGTATTATCCTAGCGAGTCTATTATAAAGGTACGGTCCTAGGAATGGCGAAAATCGTTGTGCAAAAGTAGTTCTGCATAATGGCGCTGTAAATATCCTATCTTTGCGCCGCTTACTGTTTAGGGACGCTGTGAGGTAAGCATTTTTGTGCTGTTCTATGGCTGTTTTTAGGATAAACAATTGTCTAATTGTGAGAGTCGCCGATAGTTCATATAACTGTGATGTAGGAAATAGAAAAGGTTTAAAGTACATAACTTTAAGCACGGCACGTTGCGCTCTTTCTAACATTAATAGTGTGGTCTTACAACAGCCGCCCCAACTCATAATGCAATAAGTAAGGATTGATTCACATAATGCAAGATAAACAGATTTAATTTGTTTTGTGTCACAGATATACCTCAATGTTTTAAATACAAATATGAATTTTCTAATTCGTGAAGTTAAGATGTTAATATGTGCCTTAAAATTTAGGTTGCTGTCTAGTTGTATTCCCAAATATTTTATTGTTTTCACAGAATTGATTGTCGGACAGTTACATGAAGTCTTGGTCGTGTTGTGTTATATTTATTGCAGTAATGTGCTTTAATGTTATATTTGTTCAGCGGAGGTTGACCATCGGCTCTAATACTGAAAGTAATATAATTTGTCTTTGATAAGTTAAGTGAAAGTAGATTAATATCTAGCCACTTAGCTACAGTGCTAAGACCTTTATTAGCGCTTAAAAACACATCATCCCAAGTTTTTCCTCTGAAAAATAACACCGTATCATCTGCATATGTAGTAATATGGCCATTTGCCAGATTTAAATTGCACATGTCGTTAATATATGCAATGAAAAGTGACGGACCGAGGACGTAGCCCTGCGGTACACCAAAGGTTACACGCTCGGTAGTAGAGCTTCGATGTTCGCCCACCTGAATTATTTGTGTTCTATTTGTTAGATAGTCAGTAAAAAGTTCTAATGGTTTTCCACGAATTCCCAAGTGATTTAACTTATTAATTAAAATAGGTATAGAAACAGTATCAAAAGCTTTTGATAAATCCAAGAATATAGCTAAACACTTATCTTTAGAGTCAAGAGTATTAATAATAGACGATGTTAATGTAAAAACAGCATCCTGTGCTGACATTTTACTACGGAAACCAAATTGATTTTTTGAAAGAAGCTTTTTATTCTCTAAGTAATTTTTGAATCTATTATTTATTGCTTTTTCTATTATTTTAGATAAGGTTGTTAACAACGAAATAGGTCTATAATTAGTTACATTATATTTGTCTCCATTTTTTAAAATAGGAATAATTTTAGCGATTTTTAAGGGTCGAGGAAAGCATCCACTATCGAAACAAGCATTGCAAATAGTTGACACAGGTAAAGCTATAATAGAGGTACTAAGAATACTGCCAAGCCGCTGCTTACCATTTCATTTTGCGAATCTCAAGTACGGCACCGTCACAAATACTTTTACCTATACCATAATATAAAATATACTTATAGGTACTATATACATTCGTAACGACGACCTAAGAAAGCGAGTAGGTATGAAAGAGAATATTGGTGTAAAGGTACGAAAGGGAATGCTCCGACTGTTCGGACACGTGGAAAGAATGTCGGACGAGCGATTGGGTAGGAAGATATACAAAGCGAAAGCGGAAGGATGTAGGTACAGGGGGAGACCGAGACTCACCTACCTAGACCAAACAGTCATGTATTGAAGGAAGATGGAGTCAGAAGTCTCCGAAACCGGCGAGCGTGTATGACTAGTATTATGATTGTCGAGGAAGCGAGAGATGTATGTAATAATAGGGCCTTTTGGCACTCCGTTCTCTCTGCCTATCCTGCAAGGGAGATGGCGTGATGATAAGTAAGTTAATATGTAATAAACATAAACTCACCGATAATAGTAATCATCCAGACCATGAAGTATGAGTAGAAAGAGATCCAGAGCATGCTGATGATGAAAGTGACCGGGTACCAAGGCCCGCGGCAGTCCGGCATAGTGTGGCGACATGCCCAGTGTACTGGGTACGCTACATACCAGCACGCTAGCTGAAGGTGGTCTGTTAGGGATGAAAACATATTATATATTTTAAATCAACCACCCTACCGTTTTATATGGTTTACTGTAACTAAAATATGAAAGGTGCTGCATATACATACGCCATTAGGAAATGACATGCTTAATGTCTGTTTGGTAACAGTGGTAGACCCTTACTTATTCCAGCTTGAATGGGTCGGCTCGATCGAGGAAGTACCAGCGTCTCACAGAACATCACCTCCTACCGTTGTGTTTCGTATGGTGAGTGAGATCGCCGGAGGCCATAACCTTTCCTTTCCTTATTATCTTTAGTATTAAGTACCTCAAAATCCATAGATTTTAATTTGACTCATTAGCTGAATTAAATTCTTTTTAAGATCAAATTGATACTCAAAATTAACAAAGTATAGTAATAAAATTGATCGAAATCAGTCAATTTTTTCTTGAGACATCAACAGGTTGTTGGTGTGTGAAATTTAGTTGTTAGGTGTTTATTGTTTTTACATTAGAATGAGTTGAATAAAATATTTGTAACCCTATACCGGGTCCAATTGTGAATCTAAAATCTCTTGAACATAAATCAAAAATTTCATCGAAATCGGCCCAACTGCTTAGGAAGAGTTCAATTACATAGACACCAATGTGAGATTTATATATATAAAGAAAATGTAGATAATTTAATGAAAGGATTGTTTATTTAACTGTATCTCGAAACTTACTAGCTCCAATTGGTTTGACAAGTGGGTTGATGGCAGTCTCGGGATTATATTCCTTTGCCTTGTAATAAGCAGGGGCGGAGGGCGGCTGCGGGGGCTGTTCAGGTTGCTGCTGCTGTTGTTGTTGCTGTGGTTGTTTCTGTTGCTGTTGTTGTTGTTGCTGGTGCTGTGGTTGTTGGTGTGAAGCATTGTAACCGGCCGCTGAAGACTAAAACAATTGCGTTGTGAGATTTTGATAACAACGATAACAGTTGTTTGCAAAAAATATTTAATTAATATCTAATTCTTGGACTAAACATTATGGCCATTGAATTTCCAAAAAAAAAAACAAAGCCCACGCCTACCCATATATTTAGCTAGTATAGGGTCATATTTTAGGTTTTAGGGGGGCTTGTGCCCCACCACTGAAGTAATGTAACGCAGTTCAGGCGGAGAGACGGCACGGGTTTATTTAGTGGGTGACGACCCCACACTATTACCCTGTTCGTTGCTCCAACGGAGTACGGAAAAATAGCGGAGATGCCGCAAGCCGACTAGGTCATGTCGCCTTCAAGTAGGTCAGTGACGTCACAGTGGGCGGGGCCTCAAACCGCAGTTTCGAGTGAACCGTCATTGCGTTCGGTTCGGACGCATCTTACGTTTAAATAAGTATTAAATTCTTTTAACCATGAAGTGCGCTCTTGATGGGTGTAGAAATGGCTCAGGATCAAACTTAAAACAAAATGGCATAACATTTTATGTGTCAGTAGTTTCAATTTGTAAATATATGCATTTAAAAACACATTTTCTTGTTTCATTACAAAGAGACATCTGTCGTCGGAAAGTTGCGTTCTGACCACAACTCACCGATATCGTCATTTTAATATTATAAAAGCATATTATACGAATTCGGCACAAATAAGTAAATTTAGTTTAATTTCTTTATTAAAATATTAAAATTATATCAAAGATTTATTGCTTAGTTACTAGAAATTTTAAATAATAATAATTGGAAAATGATGCGTCATCTGTCGGTGAGTATTCGAAAATAATTGATAACAAAAGAGTTTACGTCGTACCAGCGAACCCATCATCGAATATGTTAAAGATTAAAGTCATGTTCAATTTCTTTTTTTCTTGTTATTTGTTATCATTTTAGATTCCCGGTGTATACAGAAATTAGAAACGCATGAATACGTTAGGATTGCTTGACGGAATTGTGCTAATAGGGATGGATTAATTTATCCCAAGATGCCCGTCAGCGGTGGTAGTCGTCCCTTTTTTTTTATCTTAGTTGCGACCGGAATACCCACTAAAACCACAGCGGCCCTTTCCACGCCTATAAGCGGGACGCCGGAGGGTCATCTTTAGAGATTCTACTCCGACGCCCCAGGCGGATGGCCTACTGGCCACGCCCGGGTGTCATCAAGGTGGTGGGAGGAGGCGAGCGTAGCGACGCGCGCTGTATCCTCCGGCAGGCCAGCAGAGGTCTGTTCAACGACCGGGGCAGCCATAGTGGACCGTGCAGCCGCCTTCATACGGGCTGGTTCAGTTGGTCCGATCCCCGCCAGCAGCATAGCCACATCAAGCCGCGAGAGCTTGGCCTCCAGCCCCGTCACCTGAGAATTGAGGCGGCAATTTTTTGCCCGCATTTCTGCCACTTCTGCCGCGAGGTGGTCGTTAGCCGCCTATAGACGCTGTGTCTCCTCATTGGTGGAGCAACTGGCCAGCGCCCCACCTTCTTGTTTTTGGCGACCACCTCCTTTGCGGTGCGCACGAAAGTTCCCTTAATGTTTGTGGACTTTGTGGCCACCCTGTTAGGGATGGCCGCGTGGTCCTAGGCTCTCTTTTTCAGATCCGTAACTCACAGGGACTTAACGTCCTCCTTGGACTCGAGTATCTTCAGAGGGAGCTGCTTGACTTCCTCTTCGGCTTGCAGCTCACCTTCGGCGCGCTTCGCTCTACGAGCGGCAGCCTCCGACACAATTGGCCCCGGTGTAAGAGGCCGCGTAATTCCTCGCCCTCTGCGGATAGTGCGCGCCTGCGGCGTCGGTTTTATATATAGATTGTAGTTTTTTTAGACTAGAATTTTTTAAATCGGGCCAGTAGTTTCGGAGCCTATTTAATGCAAATCAACAATCAAATCTTTCCTGTTTATAATATTAGTATAGATGTGGTCCAGCCACCCTAAGGCATATAGAATGTTCTGGAACAAACTGTTTTGCTTGTAACGCCGTAGTGGTAAAAAGACAAAGTAAATTAAAGAAAAATTTGCTCTATTACGCTGTAAAATACATTTCACCGCTAGATGGATTTTGATCTAGGGGTGGAGCTATTGTTGTACCTCGTCCCCCAAACAACCGCATTTAGCGACGCTTCGTTCTAAAGAGATTTTGCCTTGATACACCTCCGCTATTTTTCCGTACTCCGTGGTTGCTCCAAACGACGACGTGTGCGGTTAGGTATATTTTTTCCCGCCTTAACAAAAAAAGGAGCGCATGTCCAGTTTTGGATCGATTATCTTTCCGGCTTTTGTAATTCCTAATGATTTTGGGATGGGCTTTTAGTTAGATCTATCCATATTTGGTAGGATATCAATTTTTGAGATTGCTACCTGTAGCAACCCGAATAGATAACGAAATATCTCGGCTAGATCTGCTGGTGTACTGAATTTCCACATCTGTTGCTGTATTTGTTTATGATAGTCTGACTAGCTTAATGGACAACGTGTTAATAAACAAAGATGTGCTTACACCATCCTCCCACGACGCATTAGGGTCCCAAGCACTGCTAGGGTCCCACGCAGGGATAGGGTCAGCATTGTATGCGGCATTGTCGTAGGCACCAGCCGGGTTGTAGGCTGTTAGGCATTTAGTAAAAAAATAGTTAAATATGACATTCACAAATAATAATTTGTACTTTAAAGTAGCTGAGCATGTCAAGTGCTAAAAATATAGAACAAAATGTTTAAAAAATCACGCCATCAAATAGTATGAATTTTAATTGCAAAATTAAACTTACTATATTGGATTAATGCATGTAAATGCGTTCCGATAGGTGGGGTTGGTCGTTAAGACAAATGTGATGAGAAGATTGGGTATGGCCGAAAGGTAGTGATAGCTCAGTGGATTAGATCACTTCCCCGGATTAGAAGGGACGCAGGTTCGATTCGCGCTCGCACTAAAGTTCTCTATCTCCTCATTCACAAATAGTAATTTGTACTTTACAAGTAGCTGAGCATATCAAGTGCTAAAAATATAGATCAAAATGTAAATATGACATGTTGTCGTATTTAGATTGCTGCACTATGAAAACTCTGTGTGAACTATGTGAGTTTTGTATACGAAACAACCCACAATAATATAATAATTAGACATTTATAACTGGAAATAACAGTCAGACAACAGAATTGTCAACGAGTTCCCGGCGGGAACTGACGCCACAGCGTGCTCGCCCTAATGATGAGCATCGAATATGCTCGAAATATTGGTCGACAAAATCGATCCACAACGTGAGTTATATCTGGTTATATATTATGTCTAATGTGTATCAATCTCACGATAGTTTCAATAACATAATACGCCAAATATCGCTAAACATACATTAAACACAAAGTGAAAAATGTGAAATCGAAAATAACAGTCACGAGCAGGATTCGAACCTGCATCTCCTGGATACCGTCCAGATGCTTTGCCAATTCAGCTATCATGACCCTTGCTCCTGACTGCTAATTTCGATAACACATTCATATTTAACGTCTTTGGATGACGCCTGCACCATCTGTCGGAAGTATTTTCATACATTATACCGACCAGGTAAACTTAATTTTACAATTAAGATTTTACCTAATAATGACGCAAAACCCTATAAATATTTAGATATTTTTATATATATTTTTAGCATTTGACATGCTTAGCAACATACATTAAACACAAAGTGAAAACCGACAGATGGTGCAGGCGTCACCCAAAGACGTTAAGTATGAATGTGTTATCGAAATTAGCAGTCAGGAGCAAGGGTCATGATAGCTGAATTGGCAAAGCATCTGGACGGTATCCAGGAGATGCAGGTTCGAATCTTGCTCGTGACTGTTATTTTCGATTTCACATTTTTCACTTTGTGTTTAATGTATGTTGCTAAGCATGTCAAATGCTAAAAATATATATAAAAATATCTAAATATCGCTAAACATATTGACGAACGTTGACTAAACAGTATGGTCAATATTATATGTCATTTTTAGAAAATGGTCAATCTTATACAAATAAATGCTACGACATAACTACGACATCTTAAGAACTATTTAATGTTAATCCATCAAAAAAAAACATGGTCGAAGCAGTGCATTGGAAGCCATATTGAGTATCAGCTGGACTCATGAACCAGTTGACTTACGTGACTCCTGGAGGGGTGTTTCCTTGGTCTGTCCCTCCATCTGGGCATAAGAACTGTCTCCTCCTGCGGGTGGTGCTGGGGGCTGCCCTCCAGTACTTCTACAAGAATCAGTAAAAGATTATTAGATACATTGATGTATAAAAAAAAGAAGATCCACAATGAGGCAACAAAAGTGTCCACTATAAATGAGTTCAGGTTACGCTTTCCTAAACTCATTTCGTTTACGTGTTCTTTCGACGTGCGAGCAGCCGCAATGCCCTCAACGTATCAACATGCCTAATATAGAAAGAAAGAAAGAAAGAAAATAATTTATTTTGCTTTCTACAATAACATAACCCAAATCTATTAGACACAGAATAAAAACAAGAATATAGAAAACCAAACTAGGTTTCATCTCAGCATGTACTGCAGCACTAATGTACTACAACGTTGATTTTCAGATGAACCCATAAGTGTGAGTGCGGACCGCCGCGATACCACTTATGTATGCTTTGTGTGAATCATACATACATTTTTTTAAATCATGAAACCCAGACTCAATGAAAACAATTGTACATCACATCAAAGAACCACAATATGTAATACTAATATATTTTTGAAAAGCTATTTCACTATCTCTTTTACTCTCGTTCTTTCTGAATAATGTCATTACACTCACGCACACAACCTAATGATTGCGTAATGAACGTATACAACTTTTACCACGACTTTGGAACACAATTATGTATCCTTAATTTATAAATCAATGCACAAATATTAATAATGTACTTATTGTTGGTATTGTAGTCCATTAGCGGGGGCTGTCTCTTACCATCACGTAGACCGCTAGTACTTCTAGCGCTATTAACTTCGATCAATAATGCATTCGGCAATGAAAACATAATATATGTCATTGCGGGAGCGGCTGTCTATTATAGACACCCTATCCGAAAGTTACTCATGCAATTTTCGGCAGTTAGCACGGTGACTGGATCTACATATTATCTTGAGGATAAAACAAAATGGCTGCTGCTCATTCATTAATTTTCAAAATTGGTTTATGTGATATAGTATGTCATCTTGGTTTCAGCATTTTTTTCATGTCATTTTAGTTATAAGAATTATATAAAACCGTAACAAATTGGCAATTTAAAAAAATTGGATTACAATCGCCACATTGTTATTGCGGATGCACTCGCCTCAGGCGCTCGTGTTAAATTATTAGTATATTCTTGACGATTTTAAGTTACTATATTATATTATAGACCTATAAAATAAAGAATTTTAATCTGACAATAGTTTAAGACTTCAAGTGTGAGAGATTTGTTCGTCTATCTGTGGCTATGGTCTAGCATCGTCATCCATTCAGGTCGACTATGTCAATAACTTTTCTCACTCTGTGCTCTTACTAACGGCAGAACTTTTATGTTTCAAGTATGTCGTTTAGTCCCGTGTGGAGCTGGCTTTAGAATTGTCTTACCCCTCTCCACCCATGGGAGCCGTAAGAGTCGACTGAATACCGCGGGAGTGGGCGGCAGCACTCCCTCGAGTATTTACAACATCCACTGCGATCGCCAACCCGCCTGCCATGCAAGCATAGCGATTACGGCACTATCCCCCATATGAGCTAAACGCATGTTGTGGCGTTCTCTTCCGGAGACCCATGTCCAGCAGTGGACTTCGAAAGGCTGATGGATGGATGGATGGATGTCGTTTAGGTATCGATAGGCCTACTAGCCTGGTCAAAGGATTCTCTATAGGATTACCCTATTACCTGTAAGTAACAAGAGCGGCCTGCTCCTCCCTCGTGGGCAGCTTGAAGGGCAGTGGGATGGTCATCGCCCATCGTTCGAGCGTGTTATTGAACCTCAACGCGACGCAGTATACTCCGTACATTATCAACATGAAGAGAGCTTCGGGCCTACAATAAGTAAATTGTATATAGTAGTAGACAGTGGTAGAGCAATGAATGGCAGGGTCGGACAATGGACTGGACAGTACCACCCTCTCACAAAAGATCAGCGTGAAACTATAGTAGCTACTCCTTTTTTTTGTTAAGACGGGAAAAAATGTTCCTAACCGCACACCCCGTCGTTCGGGGCTATGAACAGGCTAGTGTGGGCCTTCACCCTCTAAAGAAACCCGTGTGCCGTCTTTCCGCCTTTATTGGCGCGCCACTGGAACTATTACATTCCTTCGGTGGTGTAGTAGCTACTCCTACCATTGTTTTTATGGTGAGTAAGAGCGTCGTAGGCCTAAACTTCTTTCCTATCATCTCCTTGTTATCCTTCTTATACTCTCCTTAATATCCTTCCTATCGACATTCTATCTTTCCATCGAGAGGGCGCGCGAGTGATGCTTCTGGTTCTGCTAGTGTCTATAGGTCACGGTAACAGCTTACCATCAGGTGGGCCGTATGCTTGTTTGCCACCCACGTAGAATATAAAATAATATTTTTTTTATTATTTTTATTGCATGTAGTGGCAGACGAGCCACGGCCCATCTGATGGTAAATGGTAACCGTCGCTCATGGACTCAACTATACCGAACTATACCGAAAGTATTGTCAAGTCGCTGCTCACCATTTCATTTCACCGATATGAAATGAAAGAATAAACGGCTACAGCCAAAACGCAACGATGTGCTTCATGGCCGGTCACACGGGAGATGGTGGTACCAACCCGCTCGGGCCCGATACCAAGTGAGTACTCCCACTTGGTACCCAGCACTACCACCAGTCATACAATGGATGATAATTGCTTACTTCCCTTAGTCGCCTCATACGACACCCGTGGGAAAGAATGGGGTGGTGACACTTGTATTCTTAGTCCGTCACCACACGGACAATTATATTAATAATAAATGTTCTAGAGAATGTTTCAGGTATCTTAGGAAAGATTTTGGGAGCCTAAAAAACATGTTTTTTTTTGATGTTATGTTTATGTTCGTTTTCCATCCGCGAAATGAAATGGTGAGCAACTCATAGTATTATTGAGTACATGACGGTTTACACTTACCATCAGGTGGGCTGTTGCTCGTCTACCATCAAAAGCAATAAAAATAATCGTAAACTATTTTCACACTGCTCTGCATAGCGCATCGTCGAAACATTGCGTTTTTATAATTAAAGAATTGAATTCATGTAGAAGACACGAACAATTAAGGAGATCACGCATCGTTCTCTGTAATACCATGCACTCCAGTGCGTGGTGTAATTAAGCTTTGTATGACTCGGTATTAACGTACGACGTTCGACATAGTCATGTGCGGACCTTTCCATGGCTTATCATATAACCAAAAATTCTCAGTAGCAGCCCGGAGTTTGGAAACGTGCCCGGTAGACGTCAATAGGCTCGCCCCCTATTACGTGGGACTTAAACATAGCTGGCGAATCGTGGGTGTGTAATACACCTCTGCCTACCCCTTCGGGGAATACAGGCGTGGTGCTATGTTTTTAATAATAGCGACAATATGTACCTAATTTCCCAGAACAAGAACGGTTTTAAGCGTTCTACAAAGGCGCATGGTGATTTTATAACGGGTTTGCCGAGAAGAGTCATATTTAAAAAGTAAAACTTAGGCTATAGGTACGATTGCGTATATTTTGCGCGTCTTATGGCATTTTAGTGATTAAATGATGTCCGGTAATATTAATCATTACCTATGTCTGCTTTTGTAGTTCAATGAAACATAAAACTCAATAGTCCGATAGATTTAAGGAAAAGTGAGTAAAGCTTTTACGTAACTTTAAGACCCAGTATCCAGAAATTGGCTGGCAGCACAACTCTAGCAGATCCGCATAGGTACGTTTAAAGTAGCTAGTACTACTACTACTCAAACATATAAATTATGTTATGCCGAAAATACTCAAGTATCTAATGTTTGGCGGTTCCGGGATATACAGCCCAAAATATGTTTACGTTTCCTCAATTTTACAATGAAATTTCTACCGAAAACAAAGTTTCTTTTGCGTAATTTTTCTTAAATATTCACCATAATATATTGTTCTCTCAGCGCTTACCAAGACACATATTCATTGGCGATCGTACACAACATCACCAGTATGGAGATGGCGTAGAAGAAACAGTCGCGACAGAGTGGCCACCAATTGAGGTGAGACACGGTGCCTGCACACATTGCACACACAGAGATCACGAACATTATGTTGAATACTGCTGAGCCGATCACTCCGGATACTCCTGTGAACAAAAAATTACAAAATAGACAAGCTTGTCAAATACTAAAAAATATATACAAAATTATATTAATAAATAATAATGCCTTCATTCATCATCCTAATTTCTATTAAGCTTATTAACATAAGCTTATTATTAATAGAACTTAACAGTTCGGAACAAAAATATATATATTTTTGATAGATGGCGTGGATGAATTAAAGATTCCAAATGTGGAAGTTCGAGTCTTTCGGCAAGGTTTATTGTTGCTTAGCGGTTAAAGCGTCGTCACATAAACAAGTATATAAATATTTTTTGACAAATATATTGTTCTAGAATGTTCACGGTCTAAAAGAGTATATTTCGTGTGGCTAAAGTCACACAGCTTAAATAGTAATTAAATACAGAATTATTATATAGATATATGTGTAACATAATGTCCGTAAGCCCACAGAGTGACTCCATCCCCCTTTGCTCCACTCGGTTTGGTTACAGCAAGTCTTATAAAATGACAGGATAAGATTAATTACCATTTCTTTTTAAGACAATGCCGTGCGTGGGTTTCACAAACATATGTTAACGGACACAAATTATACCCATACAGGACTAGTATATATTCTGTGCCCATACTGAGAACAACGTTACACAAAAAATTGTCCTTTATGGGAATAGAACCAGACCACTATTGTATTCTAAATATATGGTTGCGTAAAGTCGGCTTACGGGCAATAATTTTACGTGTTAACATCATATATATGTTTTTTGAGAGTTTCACAAACAATGCATCGGTCGTCATACATTTTTCGGAACGTGACAATTTTTCGTGCGTGCAGCCAGCGTTCATCGATTTATAAGACGTTATCACGTCAAAAACATTATCAGCTATTGTAAATTCATTCAAGTTCGTTTTAGTTAACACAACATTAATATAAGACAAAAGTAAATTCTATATAAGTAAGTAAAAATCAACAAGTACAAAGGTATATTATTAAAATCTCTATGACAACAGTTTCATTTCTGTCTAAATCAATATATGTTGTGTACTTATTACTAATTGGTTGCTTGTTTGAAGCGACCTTTGACAAAATGTTGGGGAAACTACAGCTTATAAAATTATCTACTCTGTGGGGCGCGGGCGAGCGTAAGCAAGGTCTTTAGGCTGCATTAGTCTACAACGAGCCGGCAAATAACGTTATAAATAAATTAGATACAATTGAAAAAATATTATTATTCTGTTCTTGTACCGTATCTAGATTTTTACACACTATAAATAATACAAAATTAATACTCGTATAGAGTTTCTTATATCCGTTTCTCTGTAACTACATATCCATCCATCCATCCATCAGCCTTTTGACGTCCACTGCTGGACATAGGCCTCCAGAAGAGAACGCCACAACCAGCGGTCCTGCGCTCGTCATGGGGGATAATGCCGTAATCGCCACGCTTGGCAGGCGAGTTGGCGATCGCAGTGGATGTTGTTAATACTCGAGGGAGTGCTGCTGCCCACTCCCCCGGTATTCCCTCAGTCGGCTCTTACGACTCCCGTGGGTAGAGGGATGGGGCAATTCTAAAGCCGGCTCCACACGGCCAACGGTAACTACATAAATATTACATAATTAAAAAGAAAAAAACATCTAGCTATCCAACATAGCGCTATATAGTTTTTTTTAAATCAGGTGTCAAAGATAAGTAAAGAAAAAAATATATATATCTAATACTCAAGTAACCGGAAATAATAGAAATAATACGTAAATGCACAATACGTAAATTAGGTGTTATAATTATTCCTTATTCATTAATGTTTATAGAAATAATAGCATAAATATGTTAAATGTCAAAGTCAATATTGTCTTCGTCAGAGGCGAATTATGAATCAGTAGTCCGGAGGTCCTATTTAGGACCTACATCCTTTTTTTTTTATTTATTATTATTATTATTTTTTTGTTAAGGCGGGAAAAAATGCTCCTAACCGCACACCCCGTCGTTCGGGGCAACGAACAGGGTAGTGTGGGGCCCTCACCCACTAAAGAAACCCGCCGTGTGCCGTCTCTCCGCCTTTGTTGGCGGGCCACTGGAACTATGTTACATTCCTTCGGTGGTCCGCCGGCGGCTTACCCTTTTGGGTACCCTCTACTGAGCGACGCATCCGCACATGGAGCGTCGCACCTTCGCGGGAGGTCTTGCGGGTGGCGGACGTTCCCCGGTCCATCCACCCGCAGCCTCAGCTAGGGCGGCATGAGGCGCAAGTATTTGCGCCTGCGCCGCCCCGGTCGCTGGCGGCGGTTTGGGTCACCGGAAGAATCCTCCTCCCTAGCCCTCTCCGCCGCTTCCTTCCGCGAGATAACCTCCTCGCAGAAGGCAGCGACCGCGGCCCAAAGGACCTACATCCTACATCATCAATCAAGTTAATTACCAGCCAGTAAAAAACTGTTTTCTTTGGCCTAAAAGGGTGGATTTATTATTATAAATTATTTTTTGTTGGCAATATTGGGTATTTATTGAATCCTGGGGACCTCTGCAGCCAAAAAAAACATTTATATAACCACCCCTAGATTACTATCTATAATTTTGGTGTATGTTGCCCGGTGAGTCATTGATCTTTCGTTTGATAAGGTTCAACAGAGGCTCACTGAAGACGTAGCCAGTCAGAATATAATCGGAACGTACCTATCTGATCTAGTAATAAATATTATGCTTGATATCAAAACTATGAAGAGAATATTTGTCATACTAACCAATATCGTCTTGAGCACAAAAAACTCCAATAACAACGGTAGCCAGTTCCGGTGCTGAGCTGCCAGCCGCCATAAATGTAGCACCAGCAACATCTGGTGCTAACTTTAGTTCTGTGGAATATCACATCTTATATTATTTTAATGTTCACCTTTATCTTCAAAAGTTAGAGTTGTCTCAAATTTTACCACGTAACTTATCAAAGCAATAAGAGGTTTTCCAAACTGCGAGCTACCTGACAGTTTCCTAACAGAAAACTCTAATAACACTTATGCGCTTTTTACTACCTTCAGTCTTAATATGCGAAAGTGTCTTTGTTTGTTGTTATGCTTTAACGCCGTTTCTACTCAACTGATCCTCATGAAATTTTTCATACATAGAGTCAAGAACCCAGGACGTAGGCTACTTTTTATCCAGAATAGTATCCGTGTGGTGACGGACTAAGAATACAAGTGTCACTACCCCATTCTTTCCCACGGGCGACTAAGGGAAGTAAGCAATTATCATCCATTGCATGACTGGTGGTAGGGCTGGGTACCAAGTGGGAGTACTCACTTGGTATCGGGCCCGAGCGGGTTGGTACCACCATCTCCCGTGTGACCGGCCATGAAGCACATTGTTGCGTTTTGGCTGTAGCAGGAGATAGCCGTTTATTCTTTCATTTCATATCTGTGAAATGAAATGGTGAGCAGCGGCTAGTATTGTCAACTATCGGTATAGTTGAGTCCATGAGCGACGGTTACCATTTACCATCAGATGGGCCGTAGCTCGTCTGCCACTACATGCAATAAAAAAAAAACCTAGTCAAGTATCTGAAAGCACGGAAGGTTTCCCAACAGGGAAAACCCCTCCTTTTATAAGATTTACCTTCACAAATCCTGTCGAGGCTAGATACGAAGTACTCATCGCAAACGATAGCGAGGCCGATAAATGTGAACACACACACCAGGATATGAATGATCAGACCACCGTGTTTACGCGCTGACTGACCCATCAGCGGTTTCGGGAACTAGGGAAGTAAAACATGATTTATTAATCAAGCTAATTTAAGTCTCATTTTTAGGAAAAATAATACCGAGCAATAGAAAGATCGGCTGAAAAAAATTAAAGAAGTATACCTGTTCGATGGCCGGCGGTGAGCAGTTTACTCGAAGCGGTTTCACAGTGGGGATTGCTTCCCAATTTTTCCTTTCTTCCTCTCGTTCCATCTCAGTTTGTTTGTCCTGTGATTACAGTAATGCTTAATTCGTTAAATAAAAAAAATAAAATCTGATTTTAGAGCAATAAGTGAGCGAGTTACCTTTTATTTTTGTAAATTTGTGAGAGCTCCATCTACGTGGGTAAGGAAGCCATATTTGTTGAATACAAATGTTGTAACCAACGAGTACGTACCTCCTTATACTGCAGCATGGCTTTACCTACAGTGCGTGTAAGCGGTGTAAGTTTATACCACTGCCATCTTGTATATAGGCTGGCTGCCTCCAAATGGCATGCCAATAAATTTCTAATCGGAGGATTACCTCAAGGTGTGATAGATCCAATCTGACTTTCTTTTTAACAGACTTCAAAAAAGGAGGAGGTTCTATGTTCCACTGTATACTTTTTTATGTGTATTATTATGGCTGCACAGATGGTCGAGTGGTTTAGATACCGGCCTCCCGCGCAAGTGCTGTTGCGATTCCCACACAGGACAACTCTTTGTGTGATCCACAAATGGTAGTCGAGTCCGGGTGGACTTTGTGTCCGTGAAATTGTATGTTTGTAAAGTCCCCTGCGATACAAGGATTATTCCTTCGTGCAGGGAGATGTATTTAAAATAATATGTATGTTCACCGATTCCTCCGCCAACTAATGATAGACATCAACATTTTTTTTTAGTCATTGATCTACAATCGTTTAAAACATACTTTACCTCGACATATCCAGCGTCTTTCCGCATCTTTTTATCTGGTTCCTCCTCAAGACCTTTCCAGCTCTTCTTGCCATATTCCGTTGAAGCTTCCTCATCATTTTCGGACGGTGTAGTTATTGACGACGGGCTTATTTCTGTAAACATGTTTATCTCTCGTTGATAAGAAAACGTCAAGCTATTATACAATTCGTCGTGTCGTGAAAACATTGTGTTAATTATTACAATATGCCTATGTTACTTATTAATATAACTTACTAATGACTTTTTTTATACACATATGACATACATATTCATAGAGTATGTTTCTACCTTGCTCGGTAATGTCACTATTAGTAACAATATTTTTCTGCGTCGTCTTCTCGTTATTCTCCAAGATCTTGCTCGGTTTCTCCACAGGTTCTGTTGCAGTTGAACTGGTGAATACCGCTTGGAACACCGAGTATGCGATGAAGAACACCGATACTGTCAGCCACCTGTGGCGACGAGGTCTTCGCATCCTCTGGAACAATAAGTTACTTTCAATTGTTGTATTTGTTTGTAGTGGTATTGACGTCCAGTCATTAAGTGTGTATTTATTTTTAAAAAAGATCTGGTGGGTGAACTATATCATTGTGAGGAGGCATGTGAATTCTGCCAACCCAAAATTGGGCCGGCGTGGAATATTACAGCCTATATTACTCTCACTTGAAGAGGAGAGCCGCGCTCAACTGTGGGTATTAATCGGTTGAGAAGAAATTATCTCTAGTTTGATTGGAATTTAAAAGTATACAAGTTTCATATAGCTTTTTCTCTTTGAATCTGAGGGTAGAAAGTGACCTTTAGACAATGTTGGTAAAGTCTATAATATATAAAAGACATTTTTATTTTATTTTGGACAATGTTATTGAGCTCCTACTACCTACATACCTACCTATCAAGTACCTAATTGTTAACACCACAAGCATAGTTAGCATCTGGCTGTAGGCCAGAGGGTTTCTGCAGTGTTGTGGATTTGGAGAAAGCATTTGACACGGTTGTGCGAAAGAAACTTTGGGATATTTTTCCGGAATATGGTATTAACGGTAGACTGCTAAAAGCGGTGCAGTCCAACTACATGGACTGCAGAGCTTGTGCGCGGCTGGATGATGGAATGTCACCCTGGTTTGAGGTCAATATCGGCGCTAAATAGGGCTGCGTTCTCTCAGCCAGACTGTTTATCATATATCTGGATAAATTTCTACAAAGGTTGAATGAAATGAATGTGGGAGTTCAGATGGGCGACTCAGTGGTTAGGTCTCTGCTATATGCAGACGATGCGGTTTTATTAGTGCAGTCCGCGGCTGACCTGCAAACCCTAGTCGACGTAATGGCAGAAGATTGTAAGAAAAGAGGCCTACGTGTGAATGTGAGCAAAACCAAAATAATGGTTTTTGAAAGAGAAGAAGCCAGAACAGATGTTAGAGTAGCAATAGGAAATGGTGTGCTAGAACAAGTGGATGAATTTGTATATCTTGGATGTGGATTCAGTCAGGATGGAAGGTACACCACTGATGTAGAGAGAAGAGTGAATGCGGGAAATAAAGTGAACGGAGCATTGGGACAACTTCTCGGCAGTCATCACCTCAGCCAGAGGACACGTGTCGCAATACACAACGCAGTGCTTGTCCCAACGTTATTGTATGGAAGCGAGAGTTGGGTATGCAAAAAGGAGCAAAATACGGTCGAAATGCGATCTCTGGGGAGAATCTGTGGAGTGAGGCTGACTGACCGCATTGTAACGACAACGTAAGAGAGCGAGTAGGTATGAAAGAGAGTATTGGTGTAAATAAAAGTAGTAAAGATAATAATAAAAGTTTAAAAAGCTGATGGAATTAACACTAAAAATTCATCCACGATGGCGCCTACTTAGAGTCATTCGTGGCAAATGTGCGCAGTGGGTAAATGTGCGCAAACCCATTCATTTTAGTCCTAAATATATGGGATTGCGTACGCTTACCCACTGCGCACAGTTACCTCGAATGACTCTAATGGTAACATAATTCCTTACATTTAAAACTGTTTCGTTATGCGCATCTAAGTTGAAAACCACGAAATGAGTCAAATTTTACTTGCAAAATTTGGTAACAGCCAAACACCATTGGTTACAGAGAGTTACAATAGTGTAATGTTGTTTACCTAGTCAATGGTACGGAACCCATCGTGCGCGAGTCCGACTCGCACTTGGCCGGTTGTTTTTTTTTTAGGCGGGAAAAAATACACTTCTGCCTACTCCTTCGGGGATACAGGCGTATATATATGCTATATGTTTTTTTTTATTTTATTAAAAATCGTGTATACTTCGTTTATGTAACGTACAGACTGCTGTTATCGAAGGTGTCGGTGTGTGGACTGGCGGCTGACCGTAGTTGTCCGCCCAACCACAATACATTTGCTGACAATGTTGTTTTACGTACACATGATAATACGTAGTGTCCCTACAGACCTACAGTGATGAACTGGTAACCACTTTTTATGGACCTAGCCATAATAAGGGTCTAAAACGTTGCTTAACGTGAAGATCCACCTCTGCAGTCAAGAGAGCAGTGGGAATGGGATTGGCTATCCTTCCCTTCAAACGAAATACACCGCGAAGATTTAAGGCCGTTTAAGATGAAGATAATTATGTAGGTATATGTAACGGAGATCCGTTCGGGTCTTTCGATAATTGTAAACTCTCAGATGGTACCTATATCTAGCTTATAATAAAGCAACAAAAAGATTTTAAACGCGCTATAAAACCACGATTGAGATTTGTAAAATTTCAGCATATATAACGTCACCCTACGACCCTTAGGAACCGGGTAAAAAGAAAGAGTTTTTCTTGCTCTTTTGTGAGAGGGTGGTCCTTTCCCGATCGAGCTGGGATAAGCAAAGCTCTACCACCAGAAAATTAAGACATTGAAGTGACAATAGGCTGGTCAGTTTTGTGGGAGGACCTACGGTCGCTAAAAGTAGTTGTGGAAGAACCGAGCCTTGTGACGTAAAGTAGAAGAGGCCTGTTCCTAGAAAGGACAGTAACATACTGATTAATTGGTTTTCAAAGTGTTATTAATCCGTCACCTCCACGGGAAAGAAGGATGCGAAAGGGAATGCTCCGATGGTTCGGAGATGTGGAAAGAATGCCGGACGAGCGACTGGTTAAGATATACAATGCGAAAGTGGAAGGATGTAGGTACAGGGGGAGACCGATACCAAATCGGTCATGTATTGAAGAAAGGGGGTGTCAGGAGTCTCCGAAATCGGCGAGCGTGTATAAAGAGAATTATGAATGTTGAGGAAGTTATAGATGTATGCATAGAGCCTTTTGGCACTCTGTTCTCTCTGCCTTCCCCGCAAGGGAGATGGCGTTATGATAAGTTAGTAAGTACGTCCACATAGACACAATGGAATGAGGTGAAGAAATACCTAAATTCTTTTCCTTATAGGAAATATTTCAAAACTAAATCACATAAAATGTCAGTATAAATTCTTTTTACATTACGTTGTTCACATGTTGAGAAGAAAATCTGATTACAACTCCCAAAAGTAAAATAATATCTTAAGAAGTTGTTTTTCTAAACATATTTTTGCACTCATTAAAAGTATTTTTGAAACAAACAAATACACATACATGTGTTTGACGTTAACATTTTTTAAAGCACAAATAACCAAAGAGATTATGACCACCAGAAGTAGTTTTTACAAATAACGAAGGTTATTATTTATTCAGTCTAAATACGATCTCTTTGTTGTTAAAATGTACTCGTATATTTAACAGACTTATTAAACATTTAGAAGGGACAGTTTTACATTTAGAAACGTTCAACGTTCAATCATTTATTTAACAGGAAATGTATAACAGTGTGTGCATGACACACGAGTGTGGTGATGAACTCAGAATACAAGTGTCACCACCCCATTATTTGGGGTGTGGTTCTGGTGGATTCCTTAGATGGGAATGAATGAACAGTCTACTATCACCCGCTACAACCGAAACACCGAGGTGTTTTACGGTAAGCCATATGGAAGGCGGTGTTACCGGTCTGTTCCGGTCTGATAATAAGCGAGTATTCCTACTCGGTACCAAACCACAAATTGTTTACTACCTTTATTCATCTCGTATGACAGCCGTGGGAAGCAATAGGATGTCGACATTTGTGTTCTTAGTCGCCACACGGACTGAAGCATTTTCTATTTTTAACACTTTTATTATGTACATGCCATTTAAGAAACACTGCAGTGTCTTTCCAACGATCAATCACTCTGTCGCTGACGTCAGCAAAGTGTCTGATAAAAGCTAATGGCGTATCCGAATAACGCGACTTTTATCTGATTGCTTAGACGACGAAGGACTAAACATCGATCTAATCATAAACCTCATCCTCTCTTTTTAACACGCTTTTATAGCCTATATCTATCTACTCTTAGATTAAATATTTATCCAGATGGAGTAACACTCTTATAAACGTCATAATAACCGGGCGGGAATTATTATGCTAGTGTACGTGACAGCTGTCATTACGATTGCGCAATTTGTGTTTGTGTGCGTGCGTAATGATACCAGTTTCAATGGTGGTATTAAATTATGGGAAAATTATATTATCATAGATTCAATACATTCTTATACTACAAAATATTTCGTAGGTATATAGTTAATTATCTCTTTCTAGTTACTCTCATAATCTTAATATATATATACAAAATATATACTATATATAACCTCTTCTTTAATGAGATACTACTATAACCCACGATAATTATAAATTTAAACAATCTTCATCATTAAATAAATAATAATATTACAAATAGTAATGTTGTAACTAATTCCGAAAATGACGACTGTGCAGCTTTATGAATCCATTAAAAGCGTTAATCATTATGTTAGGTAATATTTCTATTACTCTCTTTTGTTAAAATATCATCAACTTTGCAAGATTACGCGGGAAATTTAAGTTCATGAACTGGTATCACATAAAAAAATACGAACTAAAATTAATATATTTAAATGACTTATTTAGGCAGTTATTGTATGTAATAATGTTACTAATCGATGATAAGAGAAATCTTTAGTGCTCACTTTCCGATTTTTGTAGTTTCGGCACACTTTAATTACACACGTTGACATTTTAAATGACACACTATTGCTCCTGGATACGACCTTGTCAAGTGACGTCACGATTGACACTAACAGCCATAGAACAGCATTGGGGTGAAAAGTTCACCACAATTTTTTTTGACGCGTTTACAACGCCGAGGCTCCATCTAGATATATCATTAATCTAAGTGTATCTATGTAACAGAATCTTTGAACATGATTTTCACCCACTTCTTAAAGTGAACCTTTGCACACTTATCAAGGAGCGAGGACAATACAATAATTTAAGAAGTTTGCCCGTTGCTTGTTGTCACACCTACGATGAAAAAGAAATCCAATATTTTAAAAGGAAGTACTTTTGATGCCGGTTGGAGAAAATAAATTATAGTTACGTAAAAACACGAAACGAGCGATTTTTCGTTGTGTATTGGATTCAAGACACTAGTTTGGATACGTGTACCGTATGACCGACAATGAAGATATATGTAGCTTTATTATATATCTAAAAATTTAGATTAGTTCAGACTTAAAATCCTATATTTTATTCCAATTATTTCCTGTATTATTGCAAAATTAACGAACGAATTTTGAGTGTGCCACAGCAACATGTACATGACAAGACGTGGGTTTATGAGTGTGACATGTAAACTAGTCAACAAGCTTCGGAGAACTTCCAACTGAACCGAAACCGAAAAAACCACGCCAAAGTCGATCAACAGTCAAAGTCATGTTGACTGTTTTCTTTGACTATCGCGGTGTTGTGCATTCGGAATTCTTGCCAGAAGATCAAACGGTAAATAAAGAATATTATTTGAGCGTTATGCGGCGTTTAAGAGAGCAAATTCGACGAAAAAGGCCAGATTTGTGGAAAGAAAATTCTTGGATTTTGCACCACGATAATGCGCCTTCGCACAAGGCCATCATTGTGAATGAATTTTTGTCCAAACACTCAACAAATGCCATCGAGCAACCACCATATTCACTAGATATGGCTCCAGCTGACTTCTTTCTTTTTCCTAAACTCAAATTACCACTTCGTGGCACCCGTTTTCAATCGGTAGAAGACATAAAGGAGAATTCGCGGCGAGAACTGAACTCAATTATGGAAACAGCGTTTAAAAAATGTTTTGATGATTGGATTATTCGTTGGCGTAAGTCTATCGTTTCTGAAGGAGCATACTTTGAAGGTGATAAAATAAATTTGGATGAATAACAAAAATTGTGTGTAATACACACAATTTTTAATTTTTTGATCTTTTCCCGGTACTTTCTTGACAGAGTAGTAGCCGGGTTCTGCTAGTATAATTATATAATTTTTGTTATTGAACATAGTTAGGTTAGAGACTGCCTCGACTCTACTTGGGGAGATCAGAAGCGACAAGATTTGTTTACATTTTAAGCGCTGCTCACCACCACACTTGCCAATGAAATGATAGTGTCTGTTTACGTTTTGTACGTCACGTTTTATATATTACGATTATGAGAAGTTATACAATTAAAAAAAATCCATGATATAAACTTATTTTGACGCCGATTATTACAAGTTCTTTTTTGTATATTCCCTAAACAGGTAACTAATCTTAACGTTTATAATATGACCTTTGAAATAAAGACAAGCACAGTTCAAAAGCTACTTAGTAAAATACCGTTTACCTACTAACGATGCCTTAAAGGTATATCGATTAGAATAAAGTCAGTAATGGCACAGTGTTAACATCATCATTCGGATTTACTTTAACCGATATATATGTCGTTATGAACATTTTACGTCGAGTTTGCGAATATATTTAATTGCCTTGGAAAGTTTAGTAAAGTTTAAACCGACATTACACGCAAACATTAGAAATCCGAACGTTCGTAATTTTTGCTATTCAGATGGCGGAGTGGTTTAAAGACTGGTCTCCAGCCCGAGTATTATGGGCTCGGATCCCACACAGGACATCTCTTTGTGTGATCCACAAATGGTTGTTCTATCTGGCTGAACTTTGTGTCCGTGAAATTATGTTTTTAAAAGTCCCCCGCGATACAAAGATTATTCTTTAGTCTTTTAAAAAAAACATAAATAACGTTATATCGTTTTTTAATTGTTTATGATGGCAAACAAATGACGACCCACCTGATGGTAAGTGGTAACCATCATGGACGCAACAATACTAACAATACTGCAATGGAGTTGCTCGCCATTTCATTTTGCAAATAGGAGACGTACTCGTATGGATGGATAGTTATCTAGAAACAGAAATCTTTCAGGAATAGCGTCCAAACGGAAAAGCGACGTAACTCGAGAAAGAGTTACGTTACGTTGCATGAGTGATGCCTCTGGTGTTGCTAGCGTTTACAGGCTGCAGCTTACCATCAGGTGGCTATATGCTTTGCCACCTGCGTAGTATACAAAATCCCTGTATATTTAACAATTTTCTTTCATACCAGTTCGTAGCAAATCACACTTAGCTCATAGCACATCACACCCAGTTCATTACACATCACACTCGGCTTCTAAAACCTCACACTCAATTCATAGCATAGCAGACTCAGCTCATAGCACATCACACTCAGTTACTAGGTAACACCTTACACACAGTTTATAGCACATCACACCCAGTTCATAACACCAACCAATCAGATACACTAAATATTATAAATATATATATTACACTTTCAACTTTACACTCAACACATTCTCCACTTGACACAAGCACATTTATTCAAAGACACAACCACAAAGGTGCAACCTATAACACATATCTAATCATAATCAATCACAAAACTTATCTTAAAATTTTATTTAAAAATGGTTGGCACAATTAAAATAAGATTAAACATACAAACAAATAGAAAATTAAACACAAAGTGAAAAATGTGAAATCGAAAATAACAGTCAGGAGCAGGATTTGAACCTGCATCTTCTGGATACCGTCCAGATGCTTTACCAATTCAGCCATCCTGACAATTGCTCCTGACTGCTAATTTCGATAACACATCATACTTAACGTCTTTGGGTGACGCCTGCGCCATCTGTCAGAAGTATTTTCATACATTATACCGACCAGGTAAACTTAATTTTACAATTAAGATTTTACCTAATAATGACGCAAACCCTTTAAATATTTAGATATTTTTTATATATATTTTTAGCATTTGACATGCTTAGCACTATACATTAAACACAAAGTGAAAAATGTGAAATCGAAAATAACAGTCAGGAGCAGGATTTGAACCTGCATCTTCTGGATACCGTCCAGATGCTTTACCAATTCAGCCATCCTGACAAAAAAGCAATATGACCCATATCCAATTTTGCTGCGTGATGGTTTCCACCACATCTCTCACGTGTGTTTTCCGGCTAATCCACACATTTATTCTTCAGTCGCGCAAGGGGAGGCCCTGAGAAAGGCTCTCTCCATGGCCCTCTGCGCAACTCTGAAGTGCGATATTTTCTCAGAAAAAACATTATATATTATGTTAGTTATACATAGGTATTACAGATAAACCTACAAATCCAAATGAATTATTGATTAGCATAGGTGTATAGGTATATTTACATTGTATCTGTATCCTTAAAATTAAAATTTATCTTACTCGAATGATATATCAACGCACAACCTAAACCACTCTTCTAATAAGTTTGGCAGGTGTATTTGCAGTTCAGGTGAAGAGATAGCACACGGCGGGTTTCTTTAGTGGGGCCTCAAACTACCCTGTCCACTGGCCCGAACAACGAGGTTAGCGGTTAGGTACATTTTTTCTCGCCTTAACAAAAAAAGGTGTGTTCTTTGTAGGTATCTATTTAAGAAACAGTTGCTTGAAATTCCTCCTCGAAGACGGTGAAATGGAGGATTAAGTTTTCTAAGATTCTTTTTAGCTCTTTAATTACCGCACGCATTAAGCGCACGGCGACGGAGTACGTATTTACCTATCAGTAAGTAGGTAGGATTTGTAGGTGTATCGGTAATACCTGCGTATAACTAACATATAATGTTTGTTTCTAAAAAAAACATGTCATTTATTGCCTGCAGGCCACGTAGATGAAACTACAGGCAGAAACTAGTTGGTATCTATTTGAATAGGTATTCATTCACAATTTCAAATCTCACGGGTTTGTGTTTTTTTGCGCGGAACCCTAATTATTTTTCCTAAATTAAAGTAATGTCCGTATGGTGACAGACTAAGAATATAAGTGTCACCACCTCATTCTTTCCCACGGGTGTCGCATACGACATGCGCACACGCATGGCGACTAAGGGAAGTAAGCAATTATCATCCATTTCATGACTGGTGGTAGGGCTAGGTACGAAGTGGGAGCACTCACTTGGTATCAGGCCCGAGCAGGTTGGTACCACCACCTCTCGTGTGATCGGGCATGAAACACATCGTTGCGTTTTGGCTGTAGCGGGAGCTGTTTATTCTTTCATTTCATATCTGTGAAATGAAATGGTGAGCAAGCTTAACAATACTCTCGGTATAGTTGAGTCCATGAGCGTCGGTTACAATTTACCAGCAGATGGGCCGTGGAACTAAAACCAAAATAAAAGTACACTAAGTTACGCGCTGTAACAACAGCTATCTGTTAGTGAAAGTCTTGTCCAAATCGGTCCAGCTGTTCCAGAGATTAGCCGGAACAAACAGTCACACAGACAGACCAAAACTTTAAAAATTGGTATTTTGTTATAGGTAGCGTATATATTCTTGTATACATTTAGTAAAAACCTGTTATTTAGACAATGTAATAGAAGATATCTGTAACAGAGCTGTGTATATAAGTACATTTTAGATATAAGTTTTTTCGGAGGCTGTACATTTTTAATCTGTGTGGTGACGGACCACTCCACCCATTCTTTTCCGCGGGTGTCGTGCGAGACCTTACTGGTGGTAGGTTTGCATACCAAGTGGGAGTACTCACTTGTTATCGGGTCCGAGTGGGTTGGTACCACCTTCTCCCTTTTGAACGGCCATTAAGCAGCCCTAAGTTATATATTTTATTATTTCATATCCCTAAAATGAAATGGTAGCAGTAGCTAGACAGTAAGTTGAGTCCATGAGCAGCCGTGACCACTTACCATCATTTGGGCTGTAGCTCGTCTGACACCATAAGCAATAAAAAAATAGGAAAAACTACTATATTAGACTATTTAGACGTGTCTAAACCCGCTGAACCAATTTTAATACCACATTTGTTTTTCAATAGCTTTAGGCTTAAATACTGGTATTCGTTTTATCCGGTTTCTGTAATCGGGAACTTGATAATGTTAAACAAAATAGGCTACGTTACTTATGTAAAGCTGATCTAAATGAAATACAATGTTACTACTTGGACAATTAACGTGATTTTAGGGCAGTTTGTTCTTTTTTTTATTGAACTGCTACTTTAAGTACGTATTTGGAATAATAACCTAAGTAAGTAAGACTTTCGTATTGCTTATAAGAAAAGGTTGTTCCATTATAAGTACCAATACTTAGGTAGGTACAGCAAAACATCTTACAACGGTAACTTGAAAATTATTTTTTTTGTAATATCTCTTGTTCCCGATATAGTAGCGGGATAAAATGTATACCAGTTTTTAAGTCTAATCAAGATCTATCGAATAAAAAAAGTTGCATCCAAATCCGTTCAGTAGTTTTTGCGTGATGCGCGAACAAACAAACAGACAAACAGAGAAAAAATCTAAAAAAAATTGTTTTGCATTTAGACAGCCTGTAGCCTATACAGTCATTTTTTCTCAAATATCTTAAATGTAAAATGTATATTACAGTAATTTTTTCTCAAATATCTTAAATGTACAGACACAGCTCTGTTACAGTTTTATAATAGTATAGATTACAGCCATTTTTTCTCAAATATCTTAAATGTACAGACACAGCTCCGTAACAGTTTTATAATTATAACTGATATAATTACCAGTTGATTCAATATTTAGTTTTATGTTCCAAATTCTAAACAGGTATTTATTATAAAAATGCGTTGACCTAAATAAATACTTTTAACTTCTATGTTTATACAGGGTTTCATATGAAAGTATATGCGGTACATAGAATGAAAAAACATATTTTTAAAAAGTCTTGTCTGTCTGTCTGTCTATTTGTTGCGGTTAATCTCCATAACGACTGGACTGATTTCGTTGGAACGTTTAATGGCATATAGCTGATATTATAGGAGTAACTTGCGACTTGTGAACTTGCTTTTGTCTTGGAAAAAGAATTGGGGTGCACAAAAAGAAGTGAATTCCACGCGGATGGAGTCGCGAGTAGCAGCTAGTCATAGTCATACCTAAATCTGTTTGAAGAAATGGATAGTTCCCATAAGATATTTTTTGACTATATGGATGTGTCCAAGTGCTAGGGTGAAGTTTTTTGATGTGAAACATCTAAAGCGGAGGGAGGGTAAAATCGGCTGTTAGCGTGGCGACGCTATTATTTTACTTGTCCTGTTCAAATCTTGCAAGTTAAATTTGACCCACTGCCCGGTTTCTAATTGAGCTGAAATTTTACACGCATATGTATATCACGTGACAATGCAATATTATGATGACATGGAGCTGATCTGATGATGGAGCTGAAAGGTGGACATATAAACTCTATAATGAAGCGGCGCAACCCCATCGAGTTTGGGATCGTATGATTCGTCTTGACAAGTACTTTGTCTCTAGATGGTATCCAGGGTATGATGATGGAGCTGGAAGGTGGCCACAGTAACTCTGTAATGAAACGACTCAAACCCATCGAGTTAAAAAATATTATGACGGTGGCAAAGAAGCATACCTGATGGTAAGCCATTATCGTAGCCTATAGACTCTAGCAAATCCAGGGGCATTACTCACCCGTTTCCAACCCCAAGGAGGAAGATTGATAGAGATGGAATGGATGAGGTCTGGGTTTCCGGCGCTCTCACTCAACGAACGAAACACAACAGTAGAAATACCTACCATTGCTCAAGACCAATGAATTTAAATGCATTTGAAATTTACTGCTTCAGATCGATGTTCTCACAGAAGGCCTCGAGTCTGCCCATTCATGTTGATACTAGAGTAATTTTTCCAAATATGGACCGGTCCTCTAATATAGACCACTGCCCTATTTCGCTAGATGTCGTTGCTATGCACGTAAAATTTGCGTAATTTGATTGCCCTACCTCGCAGCATACCACCCAGGGATCACGGCAGAGTTACAAGCACGTTTCTGTCAGTGGCCGCCATTTTAATATTTTTGCATGTGTTTTTTCAGTAAGTTTTGTAAGGCTTTTAATAATTTATTTAAAATATTGCAGCCTTGATTATCAATATTATAAAATATAAATATATCAATTGTATTTTTGTTATTTATCGCGTAGCTGTATCTCTTCTGAATATTTTCTTAAAATTATTAAATATCAACAAGTAACCATTTTATAATATGGACCACTAAATGAGTTTTAAATATGGCCCCAGTCAAATATACATTTCCTTTTTTATAATACGCGGGTAGCAAACAAGCCTACTGATACTGATAAAAAGCTATTACCGTAGCTGATAGACGCTAGCAATACTCATCACGCATTAACCGCAAGTCACAAACTCCAAAAAAAATTGCGAAAGAGTTAAAGGAAATAAGGAAAAAGTCTACTAAGTAACACTAAGACTAAGAAACTGTTTATAATAAGCGGATACTAAGCAAGAAAGAGAAAGCAAAAAAGATAACGGAAAAGAAGAGAAAACCTTCAAAACAATAATATTCCACCTTAGAAGAGGAACAAGAGTTCTCAAGAGAGTAGTTATGCAGCTGACGACGATACAGACGAAAGCCCTGATCGATCCCAAAATAAATAATAAATTGTGATAATACTAAATCTAACTTCTGTGATTACTTGGAGACCGATTACTTGAATCTAAATAGATTACTTAGTTTATAATTACATATATTATACTGTGATTATTTGCTGAAAATTACTATACGTGGTCCATATTAAGCACACAAGGTCCATAATAAAAACCTAGTGGTCTATATTAAACTACCTCGTTCACAAGAACGACGTAGTGTACGAGTATTTATAAAAAAAGAGTAAATTTGTTAAACATTTAGTTTTTTATGACTATCATATTAAATTATAATGTCTTAAAAGTTTACCTACTCATTCAAACAATAAATAATTAGAAAGCTTTTACATTTTCAGTTTTATTCCAAAAAGTCAATAAGGTGGTCCATAATTGGAGAACTTACTACTATTAGTATAATAGCAAAGCACTGCTACAACTTGTAAACACAAAAAAAAAACATACATGAAAGATATTTTCGTTTAAATAAAGTAACGATTGTTCAAACACGCTAACTCAACCCATACACGCATGCAAGCAAATAACAATTTAATATATACAGATTTGCAAACAAATCAACTATTTTAACGAGAGCTCTCTCCTCGCCTTTTATTGCATTAAAATTCAGTGTGACCCAGAGTAAAGCCGTATATTTTCGCAGCTCGTTTTATGTTGGAGATGACGTGACACGCACACATAGCCGCAATTGTTCGATCAATACTCGTGACGCGGCTTACGCTGGTCTTGAATAGCTCGTTCAATTCTGTCGCCGCCATAGCTCAGCACACTGAATGAATGAATGGTGGACTGAATTTGTTTTTACATTGGTCGTGTTTCGTATTTTTTAAGATTCGGTTTGTTGAATTTAGAATTACATGACATTCAAAGGATGTGCAAATTCCATTTAGTACTCTATCGATATATTTATTATATTTTATATATGCAAAAATACAAAACACTAGATAATAAGCTTTCATGTATAATTTAATAAATATTTATCGATGATAAGTAATTACAGATTTTCAATATGATCTATCAAAAATGTTACGAGTAAATTACGTAATTGGTTAAAACTTATGAGGAAATTGAGACTATTTTACATAGAATAAGTTCCACCACACACACACACAAACATACAGAGGTCATTAAACACAAAGTGAAAAATGTGAAATCGAAAATAACAGTCAGGAGCAGGATTTGAACCTGCATCTTCTGGATACCGTCCAGATGCTTTACCAATTCAGCCATCCTGACAATTGCTCCTGACTGCTAATTTCGATAACACATCATACTTAACGTCTTTGGGTGACGCCTGCGCCATCTGTCGGAAGTATTTTCATACATTATACCGACCAGGTAAACTAATTTTACAGTAGTACAGTAAAGTAATTTTACAATTAAGATTTTTGTCAGGATGGCTGAATTGGTAAAGCATCTGGACGGTATCCAGAAGATGCAGGTTCAAATCCTGCTCCTGACTGTTATTTTCGATTTCACATTTTTCACTTTGTGTTTAATGTATAGTGCTAAGCATGTCAAATGCTAAAAATATATATAAAAATATCTAAATATAGAGAGGTCATTTTAGTTTTTTTTTCTATTATTTTTCTCTGCACTTCTACTTTTCTTAATTCTTTAGTTTTAGAAGAACGGGGCCTCCTAACACAGATGTTTTATAACTTTAATAAGAGACATCTATAATGGATATAATGTAGTAGATGTGGATAATGAAAAATAAATTATTATTATTATTTATATTACTAACAGTAAACATAGCACACATATTTAACACGGCCCGCCCGCACTTAAGTATTTATATTTGCTAATGTATCAGCTCTCATGAATTTATAAACCTAAGGCTATGACTACTAAAATTTTAAATAAATCATAATAAATTAACTTGTTAGTTTTAGTTCTTCAACTGTTTCTGAGATTATATAAAACATTAACGTACTCTAAAAACAAATTATTATTTATGAAAGTGGCAAAAGAGAGTTTTTGTGCGAGCAGGCAAATCTCTATTTCCATTTTCACAAATAATTTGTTCTTTAAATTAGCTGAGCATGTCAAATGCTAAAATACAGATCAAAATATAAACGCACTCTGTTTTGATATCCTAAATAACAGACAAAACAAAGTTATGTCGAGAAATAAGTACAAATAAGTAAGTTTTTTCACAACTAATTTACTTTACTGTGCTGTTTTGAAAGGTCAGCAGTGTATAGGGGCCATTGTACTTTCCGACTTTAACTGGGGATTAAAATGTATATACCTGTTTAGTCCTGGACTAAGAACACAAGTGTCACCATCCAATTCATTCCCACGGGTGTCGTATGAGCCGACTTAGGGAAGTAAGTAATTATCATTCATTGTATGACTGGTGGTAGGGCTGGGTACCAAGTGGGAGTACTCACTTGCTATCAAGCCCGAGCGGGTTGGTACCACCACCTCCTGTGTGACCGGCCATGAAGCAAATCAGTGTGTTTTGGTTGTAGCAGGAGATAGCCGTTAATTCATTCAGTTCATATCTGTGAAATGAGATGGTGAGCAGCTGCTTGACAATACTCTCGGTATAATTCAGTCCATAAGCGACGGTTACAATTTACCATCAGGTGGGCCGTGGCTCGTCTGCCACCCAAGGCAATAAAAATAAATATATTACTTACTATTAGCACAGAATAGATACTAGTCCTACGGACAGAAACGTCACTTCCATTAAAACTTGTCCTAAATCTCTCTATAATAGCCTACAAAATCTTAATAATAATACCATTGTTCGTAGCGAGAAGAAATGTACCTTATAAACACAGAAATACAGTTGAGATTGTTTTGCCCACCGCATAATCCACGTGCAACCGCGTCATTCAACGAATGCGCTAGGGTTGCACCTATGATGATTTTACTTACTTATCATCACACTATCTCTCTTCCGAGGTAGGCAGAGAGAACAGCGTGACAAAAGGCTCTATTCTTGCATACGTCTCTCGCTTCCTCAACATCCATAATTCTCCTCATACACGCTCGCCGGTTTTGGAGACTCCTGACTCCACCGAAAGCAACAAAGCTGTCGTTTATAAAACTTTAAATTTTATTTATCTAGTAGATTCTATTTGATTACTTTTTATATCATTTTAAATGTTATTTTCAAGTCGGATTATTTTTTTTATAAATTGTTTCTTTTTGTTGATCATATGCGTTTAGAGTTTTAGCTCTGAATTTTCGGTTATTAAATTTTAACGTCGAAATACCCTACAATCGCGTAAACAATTTCATTTTAATCAATACTACAAGCGTGAGCGCTTAAGCCGACGTGCGACAGCCTTCTGTCGGTTGTACCGTAGGCGATACGCGAAGCAGTAGGCATTTAACTCGGGGCCTTGAACGAGTGAAGTACGCCTGCTACTAGTCTTACCACGAGGCGATTACTGCATATAGCCATTCCATATACTAAGAAATGCTGCCACAGTTGTCCAATCTCCGTGCTACGGAAAGCACGTAAAGCAAGTTCTGCGCCTGTACGCTCTCTGTTCGTGTCGGAATATCGTCCCATGGTCAATGAGAGTGAGGGAGACAACAGACATACTTGTGTTTGCACACACACTCATATACTATAATATCTCCTGTGTACATGGCTAGTTCACACTGACCGAAATTATTACGGTCTGAAGATTAAGTAACTGCCACGGTGGTGTAGCGGTAGTGTATGCGACTGCTGATCATGAGGTCTCGGGTTCAATCCCCGGGTCGGGCAGTGTAATTAAGCTTTTTCATAAAAAGAAAAATTCTCAGTAGCAGCCCGGAGTTTGGAAATGTGCCCGGTAGACGGCAATAGGACTTAAAGATCGTGGGTGTGTAATATGTCCACCTCTGCCTACCCCTCCAGGGAATACAGCTATGTAATATTATAAAAAGAAATAATATAATCTACGATATCCTTTGAAACATTGAATCTCTCGAAAGTTTCCAACAAAAAAAGTATCAGAAAGTTTGATTTTAATCGGAAATAATCCCCTCTCAAATTCGTCCGTATTATATACATAAGTAGGTACTTTAAATTTGATGAGTTTGTTGAAATGTTTGACTTGTTAGCTTGAGTTTCGTTATGATATAGGCCGTATCTACAACAGCGGATTTTAGTGTATATGTAGGTACTTAGATAACCGTTAATCAATCAGTGCGGTGGTAAGATAAAGAGACCACATCAAGTTTCTACGGATATGAAATTGTAAGAGGGTTATGTGGAACTACTGCGAATGAATGAGAACATCAGAGACAATTTAGAGTTGGGCGTGAGATTAGTGAACTATAAAATGTGTGAAAATAGGTACTTAATGTGTTATATGAAAAATGAAGAAAATATACACTCGCAGAATTTTATTATCGGACCCTTCAGGAGGTTTTAGTCTCGTAGGTTAAGCAACTTTCACTCGGCTGACAATCAGATGGGTGACCAAAAAGTGACACATATTCGTGGATACATGATCGCCCCCGTGCTATGGAAGGCAGGTTCAGCAGTGGGTACCGGTTGTCAAATAAAAAATCTGTCCCTAGTTATCTCCTCAGTTCGGTTGTGGAGGCCAGATAGGCAGTTTTCGGTCAGTGTAAATTGGTGGATCATATAAAATCGAACAGTCTGGAAGCCGACCCCAATATAGTTGGTCACAAGGATTTATTAAGAGACATGGATTTTAATATGCTAACGCAGAATGACGTATTCGAGATATCAATGAAAATATCGTGAGGAAACCTGCATGCTTATGAGATTATCCCAAGGTTTGTGAAGTGTGCCTATCCGCATTGGTACAGCTTACACTAAGGCTGAAATCCCCGCATGCTAACAAGAAACTCATTATAGCAACAGTAAGTTGTGAAAAAAGAAGAAAAAACAGTGAAATGAGGTCACATTGACCCAACCATCACTTCCATGAAAAAGAAAATAAAAACATCGAAATGAGGTCGGATTGAGAAGCAAAACTTCTTGTGGAAAATAGAAAGACTGAAAAAAAACAGCTATGAGAACCCTAAACTGCCCTCGTATAAAAAAGCCTGGTTTATATTATCGTACTGCGGTACGTTTCAGTGGCCCCTTGGGGCAGGTAAACGAATTACTTACATTGAGCCAACACAAATTGTCGGATGTTTATGCTAGCCGCCAAATTATTTAAATTCGAAATCAACTGCTACATTAATTTACTTTTAAATTTGTTTACTAGATTCGGCCTGTGACTATATTTGTGCGGAATTCAGAATTAAGTTACTTTACGGAAAATTATTTATTTATTTTATGCATAGTTATAAATAGCTATCCCACAGGATCGTTTTAGTAGTTACGGCGTGAAAGCGGAACAAACGCACCAACGCGCTTTCGCATTTATAATAATATTAATAGTAATCATAGTTTAACAAGCGACCCTCCCAAGCACAGGTTCAATATTAATGAAAGAAATCTTTAGAATTTTGAAATACTTCAACTCTCCACTTTTCCGGCATAAAAAACCCAATGGCCAAATTACATTGAAAACATTTAGGCGTTTTTTTTTCATTTTTTTTTATTTCATGTAGTGGCAGATTAGCCACGGCCCAGCTGATGGTAAATGGTAACTGTCACTCATGGACTCAACTATACTGAGAGTATTGTCAAGCCGCTGCTCAACATTTCATTTCACCGATATGAAATGAAAGAATAAACGGCTATCTCCTGCTGCAGCAAAAACGCAACGATGTGTTTCATGTGAGATGGTGGTACCAACCCGCTCGGACCCGATACCAAGTGAGTATTCCAACTTGGTACCCAGCCCTACCACTAGTCATGCAATGGATGATAATTGCTACCACACAATAAATACCTTAATGAGTCGAAGTTAAATTCTGAGCTTAGATTTGTATGTTCAACCACTGTAAATATGTTGACATGAACTACTACGATTTTTTACCACAACGCGGTTTTTCTGCGCTTTATAAATGCCGATCATTTTTGAGGGAAATACTCCATTTAAATTATAAACTGCAGTACAATAGATATATATCTATTTTACGATGTAAATTGATATTGTTTAAATAACAATTTTATATTTAAACAATATCAATTTACATCGTCGAGAAAATAATTCACCCTCACGCATTGATAAATGCACTCATACTGATCCATATATATATAATGAAATTAATATGAACTCTGAAGATATTTCAAAAGAGTTTTTTCGTTCTGAACCACATTAATATTCTACACCAAAATGTTAACGGATTAGTATCTAAATCTGATATTCTTTCATTGACCCTCGAGTCTCTGCACTATGAACAGAAATGTATTGATGTAATGTGTGTTACCGAACACAATATGATTGCCTCTGATATAAAGTGCTTACATATAGTGAATTATAACCTTGTTTCTGCTTTCTATAGAAAAAACAGGCGCGGGGGATCTTGTATTTTAATCCGAAATTCTTTGCAATGTATTCTAATCAGTAATATTAATAAATATTCAGTAGAAAATATTATCGAATGTTCTGGTATTAAATTAATACAACATAACATCTTTGTGGCATGCACATACAGACCTCCAAGATCAAATTCAGAGGACATGCAATTTTTTTTTTATAATCTTAATTCCATTTTATGTCGATTTTGTTATGGGAAAAAGATTATGTTATGTGGGGATTTTAATATAAATATGCTTAAATATAATTGCCATTCCTTTGAATTTAGACAATTGTTAAATAGTTTTAATCTTAAATTGAGCATAAATGAACCAACACGTTTTGCAAGTGGAACATGTATCGATAATATTATTTTTAATATAAGAGGGTGTATAGCAAAGCCCATGGAACTTGCTGTTTCTGACCATTCAGCACAATTACTCATATGTCCAGTGAAACGGTGCTTTTCTCTTAAACATTGGTATATTGAAAAACGAGATTATTGGGATGAAAACGTAGCTAAATTTAAAGAGTGCATAGATTCCCTTTATTTTTAGTGATGTTTTTGACAATAATGATCCTAATATAACATTTCAAATTTTTTATGAACAATTCCGATTATTCTATGATTTATGTTTCCCAATTATTGTAGTTAAAATGTCCACCAGAATTAGGCCTCAATGGTTATCAAAAGGTCTCAGGCTATGTTGTAAGCGCAAACGGCAGCTTTTATGGAAATATAGAAAAGATCGTTCAATAAATTCCAAAAATCAATTCTTATCGGTATCCTCAAGATTAAAATGTATAATTAAACTAACACAAAGATCTCAAAATAATTATTTAATTAAAAATGCTGTTAATAAATCAAAAGCTACTTGGAGGATAATTAACCCTAATCATTTAAATATACCAAAGGAACAAATTCAAAAAATTAATATAGGTGATAAGAAGGTTACCGACCCTATTGTTATTGCAAATCATTTTAATATTTTTTTTATTGATCAAGTCACTGATTTAATACCTCACAGTAATAAATAAATGTGCTAAATAATCTTAATTCTATTTTTATGCGTCCTACTATTCCAGAAGATATACAGACAATTATACTAAATTTAAAATGTACAAATAGCACTGGTTATGACGGTATATCTTCTAAAATCTTAAAGAATGTCTCGGTAAAGCTTTCACTTATTTTGTGTCACATAATAAATTTATGTATCTCACATGGCACCTTTCCTGATAAACTTAAGTTGACTATTGTAAAACCCTTATTTAAGAACATTGACAAAACTGATATGAGTTGTTACCGTCCAATCGCACTTGTGTCAGTTATTTCGAAAATATTTGAAAAAGTAGTTCATGGCTGCATTTATAATTACTTTGAGGACAACCACTTATTTTGTGATGAGCAGTTTGGTTTTAGGAAAAATAAATCTATTGACATAGCAGTATATAGTTTTTTACATAAAATAATGACTGATATTGATAAAGGCAAACATGCCTGTGCTATTTTCATGGACCTGACCAAAGCATTCGATTATGTTGATCATATAACGCTACTTAACAAATTATATGCCTATGGAGTTAGAGGAAATGTATATGATCTAATTAAGTCCTACCTCACAAATCGTAAACAGATTACACAAATATCCAAGATACGTCCTATGAAGGCAAAAGTTGTAGATTACTCCTCGCCCTGTAGGAAAGTTAATTTCGGGGTTTCGCAAGGCAGCGTGCTTGGCCCTTTGCTATTTATTATATATATTAATGACCTTCCAAAAATATCTATTAATAATACAGTCTTGTTTGCTGATGATAACACAATTATATTTACAGGATCAAATAAAACAACTATAGAACGAAATATAAATTTGACATTAGAAAATATGAACAATTGGTTAACAATGAATAATTTGCTTATTAACATCAATAAAACACATCTTATGACATTTAGAAATAGACTAACTAAATTAACTGATATGGAAGTTCATTGTGCAGGCCAAACACTTAAAGAAATAGATGTAGGTAAATTTTTAGGTCTGAACATTGATAATCAGATAAATTGGAAACAACATATTGATACATTATGTTCTAGGTTGAATATATATGCATATGCGCTTTACATGCTCAGAAAGAGAGTGAATTTTCCAGCAGTTTTAACAGCATATCATGGATATGCTTCACTACTTTTAAGGTATTATTTTTTGGATGGTATTATTTTTTGGGGTAATTCCACGAATAAAGAAGCTGTTTTTAAAACGCAAAAGAAATGTTTAAGGGCAATGTGTAACATAAAATAAACTGAAAGTTGCAGGCCATTGTTTGAGAAATGGGGTATATTAACTTTACCGTTTATATATTTTTGAAGTGGTTCTATTTATACGTAAAAATATGCATTTATTTAGGAATTTAAATAGTAAAATACGGCATCTAGAATTGTGTGTACCAGAAAATAGAACATCTATGTTAAATAAAAGTATTTTCTGTATGGCTCCGTGTATCTATAACCATTTGCCTAGAATGATTTTAAAAATAAAGGACATCAATTTATTTAAAAATAATATTTCAACGACAAAATGTATTGATGATTATTTATTTTGATTGAATATGTGAATTTGGAATTATTTTATGATCAATATTTTAACCCTGACATTGAACATAATTTTTTTTTTTTTGTCATATACCTATGTTATAATTTTACTAAATACAATTATTATAAATGACTTTAAAACAACTATATAATGTATTTTAAATGCGTTTATTGTATTAGGTACTCGTTTGTTTATAGATATAATTCTTTATTTGTAATATTATTATTATAGCTACTATTTTTGCATGCCGCTGCGACGGTTTAATATGGAGAATCTTTTGTAAATTTATAAGAACTTTTAACTCATACCCATGTTACGCAAATAAAGATAAAGATTTGATTTGATTTGACTTCCCTTAGTCGCCTCATACGACACCCGTGGGAAAGAATGGGGTGGTGACACTTGTATTCTTAGTCCGTCACCACACGGATTAATTATTTCTTTTTTTTTTGCTTTTGCGTGATTCAGTGGCTAACATCCAAATATAAAAGCCATCACATTTATAATTGGTCGAAGATTGTAATAAGTATAGGTACTAACGGACAGAGGTTGTCCTGTACGAACATTGGCGTTTCGTTTGGATGAAGTAATTAATTTCAGCTACTAAGGATATTATTTCATTAAAAAAATGTGGTTGTTGGTGTGTGAAATTTTGTTGTTAGATATATGTTTTTACATTAGAATAAATTGTAGAAAATGTCCTTATACCTTATTGCGGCGCCACTAAACGGGTCCAATTGTAAATTTTAACCATCCTTGAAACTACACAAAAATATTTAGGATGAGTTCAATTACATAGACACGAACCAATGATATTGTATCACGGACAGAAGATTTTTACATAAAGATAAGTGTAGATAACTGTAAAAAAAACTTTGTTTAAATCATTTAGATATTTTTATATATATTTTTAACATTTGACATGCTTAGCCATATACATTAAACTCAAAGTGTAAAAATGTGAAATCGAAAATCCTTCTCGTGACTGTTATTTTCGATTTCACATTTTCACACTTTTTGTTTAAATCATTTAGATTTCATCGCTGGCATTGTGATCATTGTCATAGTTCGCAGTCCAGTCAAAAAAATTACTACTAACCGCACACCCCATCGTTTGGCACAACAAACAGGGTAGTGTGGGGCCCTCACCCACTACATAAACCCGTCGTGTGCGGTCTCTCCACCTGTATTGGCAGACCACTGGAACTGTGTGACTTTACATCAGTGGTATCCACAAGGAGCTTACCCAACAATTATTCTCTAACTACATAGTCTCATAAATCGCCTTAAACTTTAATAGTAAGTCATAAGTTATGTCAAAAAGACCCATTATTTAACTGTCAACACCAAATGTTGAAGGCGGAAATACAACAGTCAATCGCACAAAGGTTCACTTCAAACAAGGTTGTAGTTATTGAAAATGTATATAATATTGTCGTGACTGACGATCAACGCACAGCTAAAACTACTAAGGCTACAGAGCTGAAATATGGTACGTAGGTTTATTATATATTTTACTCATCCGCTTAGAAAGGTTTAGGAAATTTGAACAAGGAAATTGAGGAGGATCTTTGAATAAAAGTTTTTGTTCTTTGGATATAGAAACTTGTTAATTATATGGCGGAAATATGCGATTTAGTATTATGTGAGAGGCTTTATGCCGTGTGGGGCCGGTGTTAGAATTGTAATCGGAGTCGTAAGAGCCGACTGAGGGCATACCGGGGAGTGGGCAGCAGCACTCCTTCGAGTATTAACAACATCCACTGCGATCGCCAACCCGCCTGCCAAGCGTGGCGATTACGGCACTATCCCCCATTCTTGGGGAGGCCTATGTCCTGCAGTGGACTTTAAAAGGCTGATGGATGGATGGATGGATGAGAGGCTTTATAGGAAGGAACTTGAAAATTGGAATTCTATCTTTTTTTTTTTCAACCCATTTTGCGGTCCCGCTATTGGACATGGCTCTCTTCTCAGAGTGAGAGAGATTAGGCCATAGTCCACCACGCTGGCTCGGGTTGCATGCGGGTTGGCAGGCTTCACAAACCGTTGAGAAAATCTCTCAGGCATGCAGGTTTCCTCACCATGTTTTCTTTCACGGAGCATGGTGATAAATTGTAAACAAATACATACATAATTTCGAAAAATCTCGAATAATCAGAGGTGTGTGCCCTACGAGGTCTGAACCTTGGACTCAGGATCGAACTCGATACCACTGTCTTTGCAGACCTTGGTTTTACCGCTAGGCTGTCACTGCTAACACTATCTAGAATATAATATAGGAATTCTAACTACTTATCAAAAATTAATAATCACGCGTTTCAGTGTTTTTGATGTTATACTTCTTTTGGCGCGTTAGGGAAAAATGATGAGAGTAAATTTTTTTTGCACACCGTCACGAAAAACCGACACCTTGATGTTAGACTCCCTGAAGTTAGCTATAGTCAACATTTTAGTTTTTTTGTGATATTCAAATAAAGAATAATAAGAAGTATAACTTCTAACGCGTGTACATAAGAACACACAATTGATAATTGTTTTTTTTGAAGTTATACTTCTTTTGGCGCGTTAGGGAAAAATGATGAGAGTAAATTTTTACAACACAACAACAACTTTATTTTGATCTGTATTTTAGCACCTGACATGCTCAGCTACTTTAAAGAATAAATTATTTGTGAAAATATAAAAAAAAGAGAATTACCACTCGCAGTGAGTGGGATCCGAACCTGCGTCGAGGAAAATTCTCTTTTTCCACATTTTCACAAATAATTTGTATTGTTTAGTCAAATATTTATTGTATGTTTTTTTATCTGAAGCCCGCGTGTGATGCTACTGGCATCAGCTATTTCATATAGACCTTTTTTTTGTTAAGGCGGGAAAAATTTTTCCTAACCGCACACCCCGTAATTCGGGGAAACGAACAGGGTAGTGTGGGGCCCTCACCCACTAAAGAAACCCGCCGTGTGCCGTCTCTCCGCCTTTATTGGCGGGCCACCGGAATTATATTACATTCCTTCAGTGGTAGTTCATATAGGCTTTTTTTTTTGTTTAGGCGGGAAGAAATGTACCTAACCACACACCCCGTCGTTCGGGGAAACGAACAGGGTAGTGTGGGGCCCTCATCCACTAAAGAAACCCGCCGTGTGCCGTCTCTCCGCCTTTATTGGTGGGCCACTGGAACTATATTTAGATATTTTTATATATATTTTTAGCATTTGACATGCTTAGCACTATACATTAAACACAAAGTGAAAAATTTTCGATTTCACATTTTTCACTTTGTGTTTAACACTGGAACTATGTTACATTCCTTCGGTGGTCCGCCGGCGGCTTACCCTTTCGGGTACCCTCTACTGAGCGACGCACCCACATACGGAGCATCGCACCTTCGCGGCAGGCCTTGCGGGTGGCGGACGTTCCTCGGTCCATCCACCCGCAGCCTCAGCTAGGGCGGCATTAGGCGCAAATACTCACGCCTGCGCCGCCCCAGTCGCTGGCGGCGGTTCGGGTCTGCGGAAGGATCAGCCTCCCTGGCCCCCTCCGCCGCTTCCTTCCGCGAGAGTTCATATAGGCCTACCAATATAAAATTTGGAATTAGGGACTAGAAATCTTCTCTGCTAACTACCTACGTATTACCTGTTTAATCAAATCTTGTTAATAGGAAACGAAGTTATTTATATCCCAATCATATTATCGAAACTAATATTATAAAAAAATAAACGTTAATACGAGAAGTATATATTAAATTTATAATTTTATATTTTACACATTACGTATTCACGGTGCCCGCCAAAAGTTCCCACGCCAACAAACGTAGAACCTTATATGAACAACTAAATATTTCCCTTCGAGTTCGCGTATTTATAACGACACACTCATGACAAAATGGCGTGCAATACAAAATAGAATACCTGCTCCGCTGTGAATGACGTATTGTTGGCTGAAACGCCGGCAGCTCAATTCGTTATTTCCGGAAGATCACAACGTCTGGCAATTCTGCCATTCCGTTAGGGCTGTCCGTAAATATTTAGTGCTTGCGTTATTGCTTCGTAGCAAGGGTTGATGAAGACATAAAATGTTTATGGGATTACGTGATTATATTTATATGTATTTATTGTCTCCAGGTTTACATTATTATATGGCTGTAACAAAGCTATATACGTACATTTAAGAAATTTGAAAAAAATAATAATTAGGCTATATAGGCATCTCTAAACCAAAACAATTTTCTTTAGAATGTTTATCTCTCGTTTGTTCCAGCTTTACGCAAAGACTTCTGAACGGATTTTGATGAAACTTTTTTTATAGCTCTTGATTAGAATTAAAAACTGGTATATATTTTATGCCGCTACTATATCGGGCACCTGAGATATAATCTAAACCTTTTGGATGTGGCAGAGCTGCAGGCAAAGGCTATTTGTAGATAAAAATATTTCAAGAGTGGAAAATATTTTCATCAGTATAGAAAAGCGGACGAAAACGTTGTTATTTAAGTACAAAACCAAGAAATAAAATAATCAATAAATATAATGTAATAACAACAAAATATGTCAACACACAATTCTTTCTTGCGGGTGACGTATGGGGCAAAGCAATTATCACACTTTGGTATTACTGGTGGGAGGACTGGGTACCAAGTGGAAAAGTTGGTGTTAATTTAGAAACTTTATTTAGCATTGCATTTGTAAAACGTTTATTGGTGTTATTAAATACGTTGGTACAATCAGGATGTTAGACCCGTGTCAAATAGTGAAACAGAAAAATAATTAAAAAAAAACATAACTGCCTCGGTGGTGTAGCGGTAGTGTATGCGACTGCTAATCATGAGGTCTCGAGTTCGATCCCTGAGTCGGGCAATGTTATTGAGCTATTTCCTAAATAGAAAAATTCTCAGTAGCAGCCCAGAGTTTGGAAATGTGCCCGGTAGACGTCAATAGGCTCGCCCCCCTATTACGTGGGACTTAAACATAGCTGGCGAATCGTGGGTGTGTAATACACCTCTGCCTACCCCTTCGGGGAATACAGGCGTGATGCTATGTTTTTTCTAAAAAAACCATAAGCGTGCAATTCACACACGGCAGAAGTGAAACTTCTGAAAAGTAGCCTACGAGAGATTGAGATGGATATAGAGTATCAGGAGTATTAGGATAAATGTAAGGTTTATTATTTTTTGACAAGCTTAAAATGACCTCTCATTATTTAAATTTAATGGAGCATTAAAATTCATTTAAATGTTGTTTTCTGCAACGTTATAATGGATCCCGTAGGAATTCATGGGACAACTTTGGTAAAAGATCTTGTGAACCTCACCATAGCAACATAAATAACAAAAGTATATGATTCACTTCAGGGGTAGGTGAGAAAAATTATTTCAAAGTTATTTATAATAACTGGTTACTTATAATAACTTTAATGGACTTTTTTGCAACTGACTGTTAATCCTATACATTTATGTGTTTGTTTCTTTATCGTGACGCATTTTCGTTTCATCAAGTTTCAAATCACAACGATTCTAAAGAAGTATTCACTTCAAAAACATTTTTTTAAATTTTTTTCATGGCGTGTTAACATTATGACAATTTTACTTGCTTAAAGGAGATAGAAACGCTTCCATACATTTTTGGACTCGGTTGTTAACAAGATGAAAGATACACCATTTGAAAGCTTACATCTAAACATTTCATAATCTAAAATTTAGCGAGATTTGACATTCTGGGAGCCGAGATATGAAAGATTATATAAAAGTGAGGTTAAGTATCAAAGTACACCCACTAAGTGTTATCATAACATTTATAAGCTCAGAAATACGTTATTTATAAACTCGCAGGATGTATAATACTATAGAGATGATAGATAAGATAACTTAAATAGATTAGTAAATAGTTCTACTTCTCGTTTGACAGGTAGTCAGGTTCTAGTGCTAGAACCTTGCTTATGCATGAATGGCTTGATCGGGGAAGTAGCAACCTCTCACAGATCAGCGTGAAACAACGGCAGGTAATCCTACAGTTGTATATCGTATGGTGAGTGAGAGCGCCAGAGCCTCCTACCTCATGAGACCTCCTACCCCTTTCCATCGTGATGGCGACGCGTGGACAATGCCTCTGGTGTTGCGAACGTCTATAGGCTTCCGTAACCACTTACCATCAGATGGGCCGTAAGCTCGTTTGCTACCCACGTAGTATAAAAATGGTAGTTAGGTACCTTCTAAGGTAAATTTGCCAAATAATTAGGTAGGTATTTAAGATATCGTTATTTACTCAAATAACTTTAAGCGTCTTATATAATAAACTTTCCCACTGCTGGACACAAGCTTTGAAATTGAAGTAAAGCACCAATTTTTATTTTATTTATTTAAATAACAAATACGTAGTATGTATGTAATACCAATACAATAAAAAATATGTAGCTACCTATAGGTACTTTACATATACATATTTATAGACCTTACATATATAGGTGTACAGCAGCAGACAAGCAGGTTCACCGCCTATGTGCTTTTCTAAAAAAGTGAAATAAAAATTACAATGATATAACTACATAGGTAGTATAGATACATAATACTTACGTAGGTACTCATTAGAAAATAAAGGTAAGCAGGTAAATAAACAATACAAGTACTCGATTGATTAGAGCATAATTATAATAGGTACCATTCTATATGGTGGAACTATAAGGTTATATTTGGTTATTTCAAAGAAAACACATTTTTTTATACAGGTATATTTTAATCGATTTTCTTCGATTATTGAGTTGAGGTATAGTTGTAGGCACACGTTGAGGTGTAGACACAGGTTGAGGCACAACTTCAAGCAACTTAAAAATTCTTATTTCCCGTGGAGAATTATTTTACTGTCGGTGAGTGATATGTTGTGAAGCCAATGAACGTCCACACCGGATACAAACACTGGAGTGACCTGCTGCTCTTTGTTCTATGTGTCGTCCTCCTAAGACAACTTCTTGCAAGTCCCAGCGGGCCTGACATATATGGTCATTGCTGTTTACCTAAAACACAAGAAATATTTTATAAATCAATAATAAAAAGGCCACAAGTCAGGTCTAGGAGTTGTGATGTGCCAAGAGAAGAACACTGAGATTTGACGGTTTATTCAATAAGATTGACAAATAAATAAACATTTAGTACTTACAGGTTGAGGTGCACATCATTCATGGATCACAGACAGTATTGCTTGGTCATGTAAAACTCATTTGCCTGTTGTATTACAGCGACCAGTCGCTATATTACAATTAATATAACGATCCATATTGTCAATATCCAATCTATAGGCGTAGTATCGTTTTCCAAAATAATAAGGACAGGTCTGTCGTGTAGGCAAAATTCTCAGTATCCAGCAGTAACAAAACTAGGGTAAAAAATCGAAGAGTAAAGTAATACTAAGAAAAACATAAGCCAAAATAAGCAATCAATAGATACATGGCCCAATAAATCATTGAGATAAATACTACTAGAGTAGTACTCTAGTACAAATAACTCTCAAAAAAACGTAGCCACTTACGAATTAAAAAGACGTAGCTTTGAAACAGACACCAAAGAAAACTATGTTTGTCTCGTTTTTACTACCGTCAAACTAATTACGTCAAACAGAGACAATACATTATCATTGGCAAAAAGGGCAAAAGTTGCCAAAGGTCAGAAAAAAATCCCCAGAATTAATGAATAATTTGGATATGATACAGCATTAGTATTCTGATAAACTTTCAATAAATCATGTTAGATCTAAAGAAATTGACAAGGATCACTGATAGGAAGAATAAATAGTTAAATGAGTTAACGTAAATTATTTATTTTTAACAAATGAAATCAATACGTAAAAAGAGCATATGTATTTGTACATAGGTAGGCTAGTAATATAAAGATAAAATTTATAAGTATAAAAAAATAAATAAAAATAGTTTACAATGGAATATTATTATGTAATTGATGCGTATGTCAATCAGTTTTTAAACGACGAAAAAAGTAGGTTCTCTATTTGACACGTAGTAGGAGGTACTCCTTATATATGTTTTTATGTTTGACAACTTTTTATTAGATCCCATTTAATTTTCATCAATACTGGTACAGTAGTTTTTTTTGTAGTTTTTTGTTTACTTACATCACGCTATCTCCATTGCAGGGTAGGTAGAGAGAACAGAGTACCAAAAGGCTCTATTCTTGCACACATCGCTTGCTTCTTCAACATTCATAATTCTCTTCATACACGCTCGCCGCTTTCGGAGACTCCTGACTCCACATTCCATCGATATACGACCAATTTGGTCCAGGTAGGTAACTCTCGGTATCCCCCTGTACCTACATCCTGCCACTTTTGCATTTTGTATCTTCTTAACCAGTCGCTCGTACGGCTTTATTTTGCATTCTTTCCACATGTCCGAGCCATCGGAGTATTCCCTTTTGCATCTTTACACCAATACTCTCTTTCATACCTACTCACTCTCTTACGTCATCGTTACGAATGCGGTCAGTCAGCCTCACTCCACAGATTTTCCGCAGATATCGCATTTCAACTGCATTAATTTTACTCTCATGCTCCTTTTTGCATAGAAGCTGCTGCTGAGAATTTGTCCCAATGCTCCATTCACTCTATTTCCTGCATTTACTCTTCTCTCTATATCAGTGGTGTATCTTCTATACCGACTGTATCCACATCCAAGATATACAAATCATTCACTTATTCTAGGACACCATTGCCTATTGATACTCTAACATCAGTTCTGGTTTCTCCTCTTTCAAAAACCATTATTTTGGTTTTGCTCACATTCGCCCGTTTATCTTGGTCTTCGTGGTTTTTGATTTATCTTGATATTTTTTAATGTTACGTTTATTAAAACAACATTATAAGTATCTTAAAGATACCTGTTGATTTATTAATCCCTAGCTGTGTAGCAATATGTAGCTTATCCACTAAAAATAAAAACTGCTGCTGTTGTAGACGGTAGCCAGTCATTTTTTTTTTGCGTAAACGCCTTATACCACCTTATATACCTTTTTATCCACTCTTTGGCTTTTGATCTTTTGGTACTCTGGAAAATATATAGGAAATCATTATACATACTACCGGCCCTACTTCTGACTATGTACTATGATTATTACACATTATGATGAAAATAACATAAATTACTTATATTATAATACGTTGACTAACTCTAACTGGCATGTGTTTGTCATTCACTAAACTTCCGACAGTGTGGGAAAATTTAGATTCGTTTTCTGGCAGCACTGATGGCTAAAACAATGTATGAAAACTTTATTTCGTTTTAAATGCCATTTTGGATTTCTGAACAAAATTAAGCAAACTTACTTGTGAAAAGTAGCTTTATCGTCATTTTCGGTCTGCGACACAGACATTTTAACTGCACAAATCACCATTTTGGAAATTTTACTTGTACGTTGCGGATACGTTTGGGTTTACTAATGTCAAGTTGGCAACTGAAGTCAGATATGTCTGCAGGCACCTAATAAGTAGCCCCGCGTCGGCGCGCTATAATACGTATCTAGTGTTTAATACTTCAATGCAATAAATAGATAGAAGTTGAACTGTCAAGTGTAGTCATAGATTGTAGTGTTGCCGTATAGCGTTCAGAAAGGAGGTTTCACTAGTGCATTGATGTATTATATCAATCTATATGTTAACATAAAAAATGTCCTATATTATTTGTCCGGGAATAATATCTTTATATTAATTTATTCTTTCGAAGAATTTATTAATAATAAAAGTAAACATTTAGTTTTATTTTCATTTTTTAAATACAAATAACCACTAATTCGATTGTATTGATTAAAGTAATCGATTTCTATAATTATTTCCTTTTTTAATGTATATTTCGCATTCCAGAATGAAAAATAAGCTAGCTTTTTGTATTTTACATTAGAAAATTATGGCAAATTTTTTAAAGAATTCTTAAAGTACAAATTATAAGTTGTGAATAAGGAAAAAGAGTATTTTAGTACAGGCGGGAATCGAACCTGCGTCCCTTCCTATCCGGGGAAGTGCTCTAATCCACTGAGCTACAGTACTATCTTTTAGACATACCCAATCTCCTTATCACATTTGTCTTAACGACCAACGCCCTCTATATGTCTAAAAGATAGTACTGTAGCTCAGTGGATTAGAGCACTTCCCCGGATAGGAACGGACGCAGGTTCGATTCCCGCCTGTACTAAAATACTCTTTTACCTTATTCACAAATTATAATTTGTACTTTAAGAGTAGCTGAGCATGTCAAGTGCTAAAATATAGCTCAAAATGTTTTTTAAAGAATATTTCAACTTGTTAACTTCAGGCCCAAAAATCCCATTCTCCTTTAAGCGCCGAATGTCTATTGATTCATGATTCGTGCGTCGTCTATTCCATGCTGAGCGCTGTCACACCGTAGAAATATGGCGCAGAAACTGTTTACGCAGGCGGTGCTTATTCACGGCACCGAAATTTAAGCACCGTAATATTGACTTAATGTAAACGCGCGCCATTAAAGTACAGTAATAGCAGCTTTATAATAGTATAGAGATAACCTGTATTTCAAAACTAAAACAATAAAAGGTATGTTAGTCTCAATCTATAAAAGTCAATTTTCCATGTTACGACTTATGTTGCTGTACAATGTACTTACAACATTAAACCTCAAAGCACGGCCATTAGTTCTTTAGAGCTGTGACGTCATTTGTTATGTCATGGCCGACGCTGTGGCGCCAACAGTACAGACGTAATCGGAACACTAGGTCGTGACATGCTCGAAGTTGCCAAAAAGAAAAATATAGTAAAATTGTATTAGTTTTAATAAATAACACTATTAGACTAGATCTATATTTAAATACATATATATATATATATATATATATATATATATCATAAATACATGTTGCAAAAAAAAATACTCCAAAAAAAAAGTGTGTGTGTACTTATGTACACGAAGTTATACTTCTTTAGCGTAACAAGATAAAAATCTTTTCAAAAATTTTATCTTTCGCCTTATTCGTTTGTAGAAAACACGACACTAACAATAGAAAAAAGGTATTTAATATATTGAAAGTTTTATTATAACGCATTATCTAGTTTAAAAACTAAAATGTTGACTATAGCTAACTTCAGGGTGTCTGTTTTTCGTGACGGTGTGCGCGCGCGTCGTAAAAATTTACTCTCATCATTTTTCCCTAACGCGTCAAGAGAAGTATAACTTCAAAAAATATATCAGATATTCTGTGATTTTTTTTAATAACTTTAACATTAATTACTGCTCATCTGTATGATGATATGTGCTTATTTCTCTGGTACAATCTCATCTATTCATCACTTACGCTTATTTTGACCCGGATTATTTTAGGACCTATTTATTTTCTGAATTATAACTTTAAAGAGCAAATTATTTGTGAAAGTGAAAGAAGAGAACTTTACTGCTAGCGGGATTCAAAACTGTGTCCCTTCCAATCCGCGGAAGTGCTCTAGACCGCTAAGCGATCGCAGTCACCGACAGCTATTCCCAATCTCCACATAACATTTTTTTTAGATGTCTTGACGACCCAAAAAGTTATCCTTTAAAGTAGCTGAGCATGTCAAGTGCTAAAATACAGATCGAAAAAAGAATTATAACTGTTTAGAAAGTAAAGCTTATATATACTAAGCACAAGGCCGTTTTAAAACGTTGGAGGCGTATAGTAGTAATGTATTCAACTGTTAATTTTTGAAGTCATACTTCTTTTGGCGCGTTAGAAAAAAAATTTTGAGAGATGAGAGTAAATTTTTACGATGCGCGCGCACACCGTCACGAAAAACCGACACCCTGAAGTTAGCTATAGTCAAAATTTTAGTTTTTAACTAGATAATGTGTTATAATAAAACTTTCATTATATTAAATACCTTTTTCTATTGTTAGTGTCGTTTTTTCTACAAATGTAGAATAAGGCGCAAGATAAAATTTTTGAAAATATTTTTATCTTGTTTCTCCAAAGAAGTATAACTTCTAACGCGTGTTAAACACAAAGTGAAAAATGTGAAATCGAAAATAACAGTCAGGAGCAGGATTTGAACCTGCATCTTCTGGATACCGTCCAGATGCTTTACCAATTCAGCCATCCTGACAATTGCTCCTGACTGCTAATTTCGATAACACATCATACTTAACGTCTTTGGGTGACGCCTGCGCCATCTGTCGGACGTATTTTCATACATTATACCGACCAAATATTTATAGGGTTTGCGTCATTATTAGGTAAAAATCTTAATTGTAAAATTAAGTTTACCTGGTCGGTATAATGTATGAAAATACGTCCGACAGATGGCGCAGGCGTCACCCAAAGACGTTAAGTATGATGTGTTATCGAAATTAGCAGTCAGGAGCAATTGTCAGGATGGCTGAATTGGTAAAGCATCTGGACGGTATCCAGAAGATGCAGGTTCAAATCCTGCTCCTGACTGTTATTTTCGATTTCACATTTTTCACTTTGTGTTTAATGTATAGTGCTAAGCATGTCAAATGCTACAAATATATATAAATATTTATAGGGTTTGCGTCATTATTAGGTAAAAATCTTAATTGTAAAATTAAGTTTACCTGGTCGGTATAATGTATGAAAATACGTCCGACAGATGGCGCAGGCGTCACCCAAAGACGTTAAGTATGATGTGTTATCGAAATTAGCAGTCAGGAGCAATTGTCAGGATGGCTGAATTGGTAAAGCATCTGGACGGTATCCAGAAGATGCAGGTTCAAATCCTGCTCCTGACTGTTATTTTCGATTTCACATTTTTCACTTTGTGTTTAATGTATAGTGCTAAGCATGTCAAATGCTACAAATATATATAAATATTTATAGGGTTTGCGTCATTATTAGGTAAAAATCTTAATTGTAAAATTAAGTTTACCTGGTCGGTATAATGTATGAAAATACGTCCGACAGATGGCGCAGGCGTCACCCAAAGACGTTAAGTATGATGTGTTATCGAAATTAGCAGTCAGGAGCAATTGTCAGGATGGCTGAATTGGTAAAGCATCTGGACGGTATCCAGAAGATGCAGGTTCAAATCCTGCTCCTGACTGTTATTTTCGATTTCACATTTTTCACTTTGTGTTTAATGTATAGTGCTAAGCATGTCAAATGCTACAAATATATATAAATATTTCTAACGCGTGTACATAAGTACACACACACTTTTTTATTTTTTTATTTTTTTTATTGACAGCCAAAACCCACCGCTTAACGTGCCTTCCGAAGCACGAAGGAGGTCAGGTGTTCACAAATAGGTGTTGGTCACCTAACTGATGCCGGCCAGACGAAAGTTGCTTAACCTTGCCAATCGATCGAGTGCACAACTGAGCTACGTTCATACGTTCATTCATAAAAGTCTATAAAGTTATAAAGTAGGTATTATAATTAGTAATAAAAAATATAAGACGTCTCGGGACGTCTGGCCGATGTGAAAACATCATAACTAATTCAATGTGTGCTTGTATAAAATTATGACGTGTAATAACCAAAATGGACATAAAGGCAATAAACTTATAAGTAAGTGCGAATGTATCCTATTACTATAATATATTATACTAGCCTTTGCCCGCGGCTCCACCGCAGCAAAAAACTAGTTTTTAGGTTATATCTCAGGTTCCCGATATAGTATCGGGATAAAATGTATATCAGTTATTAGGTCTAATCAAGAGTTATCAAATAAATTATCAAATAAAAAAGTTGCATCAAAGTCAGTTCAGTAGTTTTTGCGTGATGCGCGAACAAACAAACAGACAAAGAGACAATATATCTAAAATTCTAAAAAATATTTTTTTGTGTTTAGACACGCCTATTAGCCTATTACAGTAATTTTTTTTCAAAAATATAAATGTACAGACATAGCTCTGTGTCAGTTTTATAATAGTACTAGCCTTTGCCCGCGGCTTCGCTGTAGCTAAAAGCTAGTTTTTAGGCTATATCTCAGGTTACCGATATAGTAGTGGGATAAAATGTATACCAGTTTTAAGGCAAATTAAGAGCTATAAAATAAAAAAAGTTGCATCAAAATCCGTTCATTAAGTTTTGCGTGATGCGCGAACAAACAAACAGACAAAAATTAAAAAGAAATTGTTTTGTATTTAGATACGCCTTATAGTCTATTATAGTCATTTTTTCTCAAATATCTTAAATGTACAGACACAGCTCTGTTACAGCTTTATAACAGTATACATATAGATAGATAATAAATGAGAATATTGTTTGAATCTTATATAAATCTTGGTAAGCATTCTTTGGTTATCTATAGACGAATTAAAACTATTATTGGTTTATTGATTGACGTTATGTTTCCTAGTTAAATGCTTTTGTCAACAGATGGCGTCAAAAACAATTAAATAAATTGACAAACAGCCAGTTTTACCCTCCCATTAGATGTTTTCACATCAAAAACAAAATAACCTCCCTGAGATAATAATCTCAGAATCTAAAATAAACACCAGACTCCACCATTTATAACTGGGTTACTAAAAGTCAAGCAACCACTTTTGTACACTACTCATGTATAAATGAGGTCATACCTTTCATTCCAAACCCAGCGTGATGTATAAGTGCTAATTTTGTATCCAACCTGGCATTTTGGCTCTGAATTTTTGCAGGAATATTTCAAAAACTTTGTTGACGCAAGTGAACATTTTGGAACGAGTATAGTGGATATTGTAAAGCGTCGAAGTGTGAAGTTTCAGAGCGGCTACTTAAACAGCAAAAGAATTGAAATTATCTATCTATCTATACTATTATAAAGTTGTAACAGAGCTGTGCCTGTACATTTAAGATATTTGCGAAAAAAAATCCTATTAGGCTATATAGGTGTGTCTGAAATCAAAACAATTTTTTTAGATTTTTTTGTCTGTTAACAGAAATATACTTTATCTGTTTGTTCGTTCGTGCATCCTGCAAAAACTACTAAACGAATTTTAATGCAACTTTTTTATTTGATAGCTCTTGATTAGACTTAAAAACTGGTATACATTTTATCCCGCTACTATATCGGAAACCTGAGATATAACCTCAAAACTAGGCTAGTCTACATATAAAAGTTTTATTACAATGTAATAATAATCTCCAGACCGATTAACGGTCGCGGTAGCCAATGTCAACTGACACTAGCAGGAGATGTTATAGTGCACGAGTGTGCGCAAACACAAGTGCACTCTCTGTAACCTCACTCTCGTAGTCCGATGGCATTCCATCACGACTGGAGAATTTCTTGATAGAAAAATTCCATAACTTTAAGGCTCCGACCTAAGCGGCCCGTCACGGTTTCGCAGATAGACATTTATTTTTTAAACATTTTAGGATAAAGGTAGAGTAAATATATCTTTATGCAGGACATAACTGGTGTTTATTTTTCAAATTAATAATTATATTTTTTTATTGCGATATTTTTTGTTATATATATTTTTAGCATTTGACATCTTTAGCCATATAAATTAATAAAGTGTGAAATCAAAAATAACAGTCACGAGCAGTATTTGAACCTGCATCTCCTGAATACCGTTCAGATGTTTTGCCAATTCAGCTATCGTGACAATTGCTCAGGACTGCTAATTTCGATAACACATTCATACTTAACGTCTTGGGTGATATGTTTATATGGCTAAACATGTCAAATGCTAAAAATATATATAAAAATATCTAAATATTTATAGGGTTGCATCATTATTAGGTAAAAATATTAATTGTAAAATTAAGTTTACCTGGTCGGTATAATGTATGTAAATACTTCCGACAGATGGCGCAGGCGTCACCCAAGACGTTAACTATGAATGTGTTATCGAAATTAGCAGTCCTGAGCAATTGTCACGATGGCTGAATTGGCAAAGCATCTGGACGGTATCCAGGAGATGCAGGTGCAAATACTGCTCGTGGCTGATACTTTCGATTTCACATTTTCATACTTTGTTAATTTATATTTTTGACCATAAACCTATTTATATTCTCAAATTTAAGGCGCAATAAATTTCATTTACATTACTTAGAAACAATATCTTCTAATATTTCCAGCGCTTATTTCCCTCACATATATTAAAATTTCAGAAATGAATTTCTCGCTTTGTGTTTTCTCTAGTGATATGACAAGTCTTCTTTAAACGAGCAGTTTCTGATAATATACAGATTGGTTATGCCCCTAGTATTATTAAGATACGTGGTCACTAGCTCGTCTTGCGCTATAAACAATCAAACATTTTCAACGACAGTCAGTCGAGAGAGTGAAATGCTAATAAAACAATATTAATACAACCTTTACATTATGTTTTTCATTCATGAGAAAGGCTATTTTTTATGGAGAATTTAACTCCGGACTCTACAAAAGGCGAGAAAACCTACAAAGGTACTATAAAGTCGAGGTTACTAAATCCGATTATACCACTTGAATCTTGACCGGCTAAAAGGCTGAAACGTCAATAAAGTCCGGCCGAAATGATTTCATAATAGCTTAGTGGTTTTCGTGAGTGGGGTTAAATGAGAATTGCCTTCTTTTATGACGTAAGAAAGTAAAGAGAGATGCCCATTTGTTATTCAGATTAAAACTGTTTGAAAATAAAATCTTCGTGTTTAAGTCACATAGCATCACACCTGTATTCCCCGAATGGGTAGGCAGAGGTGTATTACGCATCCACGATTCGCCAGCTATATTTAAGTCCCACGTAATAGGGGGCGAACCTATTGCCGTCTACCGGGCACATTTCCAAACGTAACATCTTCGTGTTTAAGTCTCTGTTCAACCTATAGCCTTCTATGATATATAAAACATAGTCGGGTTGCACTATTTATAAGTCCAGAACGGTTGGACATTTTTATGATCTTTGATTTATTGAATTTGTCGCCTCACGGAATAGCAGCATAAGTATAAAAGTATAAAAAATTCACGAATAAAAAGTTATGAAGAAAATTAATTTACTGTTCTTTTTTTTATATAACGTGGGTGGCAAATATGCACACCGCCCACTTGATGGTAAGCGGTTACCGTAGCCTATAGATGCTATCAACACCAGAGGCATCACTTGCGCGTCACGATCTCCGAGGAAAAGGAGATAGATAGGCAGACGATAATAAGGAGAGGATAGGATAAAAAACAAGCCAAAAAACAACCCAAGATCTATTCACATTTAACATAAAAACATACGTATTAACCAACCTATATGTATGGACTATATACCGTCTTCCCATAAATATTATTATAAGGATTTTTTTTCTATTACTTAAAACCGCTATTACTGTAATGTGCGTTAGTATATAAATAATTATAATAGCATTAAAAATATGCATTTAAAATGATCTCTATTGGCCTTAATACAGACCTTTTTCGTTGCGGCCAGTTATCAATTAAAATGCACTTTCTCCATGGAAAAATTCTTCACTGGTGACCTTATGGGTTGCTTTATTTAATAGAAGACTAGCCTTTGCCCGCGGCTTCGCCGCAGCCAAAAGCTAGTTTTTGTGTTATATCTCGGGTTCCCGATATAGTAGCGGGATAAAATATATACCAGTTGTTAAGTCTAATCAAGAGCTATCAAATAAAAAAAGTGAATTTTCTCAAATATCTTTAATGAACAAAAATATCTGTTTCAGTTTTATAATAGAAATAGAAGTTGCCCGCGACTTGGTCAGCGATATTTTTTACATTTTATATGAAATCCCTTATTTTACACTTTTTTATTCGGTTTCGTAAATTTCTCTAGCTTTTAATTTAAATACTACGTACTCCTTCCTCAGAAATCTCTATTGAAATAATTGGTAGGTAAAACAAACAGCCAGACTGGGTAAAATAAAGTTTATAGGATACAGTGCAGTCTTAGTTATATACCTAATTTAAATGCATACGTTTACCAAAACAAAATTTAAATGATACTGAGTTTAAACGCCAGCGTATTAGCGGCCAGTTAAATCGTAGTAGCCAAATATCCGCAACTTTGGTCTTTATGGTTGGCCTGGGTAGTTATGAAAAGTATTTAAATACTTGCACATACACAATTTACACATACATACAAAGCATCACGCCTGTACTCCCCGAAGGAGTAGGCAGAGGTGTATTACACACCCACGATTCGGCAGCTATGTTTTAAGTCCCACGTAATAGGGGGCGAGCCGATTGACGTCTACCGGGCACATTTCCAAGCTCCGGGCTGCTATTGAGATTTTTCTTTTTAATAAAAAGCTAATCTCAATAACGTTTCCCGACCCGGGGATCGAACCCGAGACCTCATGATTAGCAGTCGCATACACTACCGCTACACCACCGAGGCAGTTAAAAAAAAATTCAATATTCTGCAAAACAACTCAAATCTGTGGGCCTAGCCAAGTTGCATTCTATGATCGCTAACGCTATAGAAAACTATTAAAATGTATGGGAATTTAATGTCTTTAACGATATCTATAACGCTAAGTCACGCTAAGAAAAATGACTATCGTTTTTACGTAACTTTTACACTTGATACCTGGAAATTGGCTATCGACCTAGCTTAGTGGGTTTTATATATCACTACTCTATCCCAAAACAAATTACTTAGCTGAAGACGTAAGGTATAGCGATCAAGGATCTTGGACTATAAAATTTATATATCACGTGTCCGATGACGTACTTATTCTTTCAGGCAGAAATTACAAATATTTTTTTCTTCCGGATCTTTTACATTTTTGTCTTGAAAATGTTGATGTAATATTAACTATACAGTAGGCGTGTGACCAAAAGTGTCACATTTTTTTTTAAAAACCAATTGTTATTGACTATGTAAATGGCGGTTTAAATACTGACCTCATGTTCCAAAAGTTGCGGGTTTATTCTTTGTTTAATACACAAATAACTATATTCATTATATGTATAGGTTTATTTGTAAATACATTACTAGTGCTGAGTCTTTTAAAAAAATCTACTCTTATGAACAGGTGGAACAGGGACCTGATATATAACCTAAAAACTAGCTTATGGCTGAGCCATCATTATGTGAAGATTATGTGAATAATCTGTATTGAAGATTCCGTAAACAACGTCATAAATATAACAAGTACTTATAAGTACAAATTATTATTTATGAATGAGGAAAAAGAGAACTTTAGTGCGAGCGGGAATCGAACCTGCGTCTCTTCCAATCTGGGGAAGTGATACTACCCACTGAGCTACCGCACTACCTATCGATCCTACCCAATCTCCACATCACATTTGTCTCAACGGCCTTAAAGTAAGAGCTATCAAGTGCTAAAAATTAGATCAAAAATTACTTTAAGGTTGATAAAAACAAAAAATAAACATTCTTCTAAAGACGGAAGCTCTCAATTGCCTTTCTCCATTTCAACATCCATTTCAGTCTTCGCAGTTAAGTATTTGAGGAGTATCTTACTCTAATTGCAATGTACACTGAAGGTCTCCGTCCATTGTTAAATGGTATCAAGCGCTTAAGTAATCTTGACAAATTCGCTAGGGCTCTGTATTTACCTACTGCTTGTGTTATTTATTGCTAACAAGCTTTTATACACGGTTTTTTTGAACATATTAGATCTATATTTTTTAGCATTTGACATGCTCCGCTACTTTATAAAATATTTGTGAATAAGGAAAAAGATTTTTAGTAGGAGCGGGAATCGAACCCGCGTCTTTTCCAATCCGGGAAAGTGCTCTAAGCCACTGGTGTGTGTGGCGTTGGTCATAAGACAAATGTGATGAGGAGATTGGGATGATCGAAAGAACGGTTTTTTTGCTTAAGCTAGTTGTTTTTTAAAGAACAATTTTTTTGTGAAAAAGAGAACTTTTGTGTGAGCGGGAAATGAACCTGCGTCCCTTTCAATCCGGGAAAATGCTCTAACCGCTAAGCCATCGCACTGACCAACGGCCATTCCCAATCTCCATATCACATTTGTCTTTACGACCCGAACCGACCCGACGAAAATAATAGTTGTTTAATAACTAATTCTTTGGTCTTTAAGCCCCCAGTCGGTATACGTTTTCTTCCGGTATCTTTAATAGCCATTGTTATATTTCAACCAATTTCCACAAAACCTTAATGAATTATAACAATGAAATATTTCTTATCAATCACCCCAACTTTTAGTGAAAACTGCACGAAAATCCGTTACTTATTGAATTTATTGCGTTCAAATAGGCAGACAGACAAACAGACGCGGTGGGGGAACTTTATTTTATTGTTCATCCATCCATCCATCAGCCTTTCAACGTCCACTGCTGAACATAGACCTCCGCAAGAGAACGCCACAACGAGCGGTCCCGTCATGGGGGATAATGCCGTAATCGCCACGCTTGGCAGGCGGGTTAGCGATCGCAGTGGATGTTGTTAATAATCGACGGAGTGCCGCTGCCCACTCCCCGCTATTCCCTCAGTCGGCTCTTACGACTCCCGTGGGTAGAGAGGGGTGGGACAATTCTAAAGCCAGCCCCACACGGCTATTTTATTGTATAGATGGACAAATAGTACAAATAAGGAACAACCAAAAAGGTAAGAAGGAATGTGTAACAAATGTCACTATAGCTCATTTGGGACAGCGTCTGGAACACTAATTTAGAAGGCGCATATTCAAACCCTGCCTGTCATTTTATATTTCACATTTTTGCATGTACATATTAGTGACCTTGTGGTGAAGGACTAACAATACAAGTGTCATCACCCCATTCTTTCCCACGAGTGTCGTACGAGGCGACTAAGGGAAGTAAGCAACTATCACCCATTGCATTACTGGTGGTAGGGCTGGGTACTTGTGGGAGTACTAACTTGCTTTTAGGCCCGAGCGGGTTGGTACCACCATCTCCCGTGTGACCGGCCATGAAGCACATCGGTGTATTTTCGTTGTAGCAAGAGATAGACGTTAATTCTTACATACATGTGAAATGATTTGGTGAGCAGCGGCTTGACAATACTTTCGGTATAGCTGAGTCTATGAGCGACGGTTAAATTAAAATTTACCATCAGGTGAGCTTAATAAAAAAGAAATGAGCCGTCACGGGACGTTTCGCAGGTGTGAAAACATTAATTTTCTTTCTTTTTTCAAATATTGTTCGAGTCTTATATTATAATTCTTGGTAAGTGCCCTCTCATTATCCATATTTCATTTTATTCATTACGAATTAAAACTATTATTGGTTTATTGATTGAAATTATACTTCCTAGTTAGATGCTTTCTTCAACAGATGGCGTTAAACTCATTTAAATAAATTGGCATCTAAACCAACTGTTTCACCCTCCCTCCGCATTAGATGTTTTCACATCAAAAAATGTTGTATTCTGATTATGCGTGTCTTACTTTCTAGCCTTATCACAAGCTTTGTTGGGGTCTGTTTTTGATCTGTTAGGTTTTAGCTGACCCTTTCGTATTCAGCAGCAATTGCTACATCAAACTGAGAATACTGAACTGCTACGATAGCTCTACGCTGCTACTGCTACGTTGCTGCAGTGTTTGAAAAAACGGTGATCCACTTCGTCGTAAAAACAATTGTGATGCGGAGATTGGGTATAGCCGTCGGTTACTGCGATGGCTTAGTGCTATAGAGCACTTCCCCGGATCGGAAGGTACGAATCCTGCTTTTAGTAAAATTCTCTTTTTCCACATTTTCACATTTATGTTGAGAATAATCACTTACAAAATTGGATTTATATTAGCCAACTTGCCTAATTAATGCAATAACACATTTAGATAGTCAAATTAATAATCGTTACTCCTATGAGGCGCGTTGGGGAAGCTTTAATTAAATACGCCGCGTTCTTGGTAACAACTTATTTAATAACTGTTGACATATATATTTATTAATAACACTAGCTGTCGCCCGTGATTACGTCTTCATGGACCTCAGAATAGGGTCAATGCAGCATAAGTACATCACTCTATTATGTAATAATTTTTATTCATAATTTGTCTGTGCAAAGATAGGTTTGCCACATGAAACTAACATTTTTTCCAGGAAAATGTAATAAATTATTTGTATGTTAAATTTAATCCAAATTTATCCTTAATTTCTAGGTTATATCTCAGGCCTGTGGCTTCACCGCAGTCAAAAGCTGGTTTTTATATTATATCATAGTTTTCCTATATAATAGGGGTTAAAGTATGAAATTGCCTTTTTATTGTAATAGGTACTTCGAATTGACATAGAACCTTCATGATTTGAGATTTTTGAGTGAAACTTTTTTCAAATGGTACCTATGAGGTTCTTCTTTTAAAAAATGTGCAACATTCAATTATCGTCTTTCAGTTGTTTTTTTTTATTCAGCTTAGACAAGAAAGATGGATACTTCGAAAATTCGAGTGATTTTTGAATACGAGTTACGACGCGGAACTAACGCTGCAGAAATAGCTCGCAATATCAATGTTGCGTTTGGAAAGGGGACTGCTAATGGACGCACAGAATTAGCGGCATGGTTTAACGTTACCTTACCAACAATATTGACTCATTTGCGTCAAATCAATAAAATAAAAAAATATGAAAAATGGGTGCCTCATGATTTGACTGATCTGCAGAAAGAAACGCGTGTTGAAACTTGTGTAGCCTTGTTGAATCGATACAGAAATGACGGAATATTGGATCGAATTGTGACATGTGATGAAAAGTGGATTCTTTACGATAACCGCAAGCGAAAAATGCAATGGCTGACCCCAGGTCAAACGCCACAACAGTGTCCTAAAGCAAAGCTTACCAATAAAAAGGTAATGGGAATTGTTTGGTGTTCTCAGTCTGGTGTTATTCACTAAAGCTTTCTCCAATCTGGTCAAGCAATAACGGCAGATGTCTACTGTGCCGAAATCCGAAAAATGATAGCAAAATTTACAGTGAAACAGCCCCGACTCATGACTCGATCTTCCCCATTATTGCTCCATGATAACGCGAGATGAGGATACAGCACGAGAAGCCGTTTTAACTCTACAGGAACTGCGATTAGAAACCATTCGTCACCCTCCGTATTCACCAGACCTTGCTCCAACGGACTACCATTTTTTTATTTATTTTGGACAATTTTCTACGTGATAAAAAGTTTTCTTCCCAGGAGGCAGTAAAAAATGCTTTTACACAGTTTTTAGAATCTAGATCACCAGAGTTCTATAGCAAAGGCATAAATGACCTTCCTATTAGATGGCAGCAATGTTAAAAGTGTATAAATAAATATGTTAAATGAAAAAAAAGACGAATTTCAATTTTTCAGTACAAATCGGCAACTTCATAAATTAACCCCGAATAGTAGCGAGATAAAATGTATAAGTCTATTCATGAACTATATATCAAACAAAAAATATTAATTTTTTCGCCACTATCTTAAATATACAGGCATAGCTCTGCTTTATAGTACTATAGATATAGCCGATATTTCAGCTAATAATTTAATACAAAATTAAATGTCGGTACGAAATTTTCCGGTTCAGTTAGTTTATATAATGTTAGTAGGACGGCGTCTACAAATTCCGTAGCTCTCCTACAAGATTCGTAGACGTCGTAGCCTTCAGAGTAAAATGCCTAAATAATCTAAAAAAATGTCTTTATGTAAAAAAAATATTATTTTGCTTACAGTAGCATGAATAATGATGAGCTAACATGAGTGTAGTGCAATTAACATTGCAATTGTGGGAAAAAAATTATCTGTTGTGATTTTTTTTCTGATTGGTGATGAAATTTAATGATAATATAATATTTTTACGACTAAATATTTAGGCTTTCGTGATATACTAGCTTTTTTTCGTGACATCGCTGGTTGTATTGGCCTTAAGCTATCCCATGTATTCTGGTATTATAGACTTTCATGGCTCCACCATAGACAAATGCTACCTTTCCAGCTTATATAATATATCAGATTCTTGATATAGTTTCGGAATAAAGTTTAATACAGTTTTTCAGTCTAATCAAGACCTATTAAATAAAAAAGTTGATTGAAGGTCTCTCCAGTAGTTTCAGCGTGATGTGCAAACAAACAAACAACAGAGGAAAAAATAATATGTTAGGGTCAGAGACGCCCAAAATAACTTATAGTAATACGTTTTTTCTAATATCTTAAATTAAAAAGAAATCGCTTTGTCCCAGCTTTACAATAGTATTGATGGAAAACAACACGAATACATAAGGATAGAAGATTTCGAAGTGCTAAAAACCTTCTCCTTTTTTAAAGTTGGTCCATAATATAATATTCTTTCTTATGTTTTTTATGTCACCACACATTATTATATATTTTTTTCAGATTCTTAATTTAAATAGGAGCACCCATCTTGAAAATAGATAGCATGAAAAATCGTAGAGTTCAAGTGCTCACCGTAGGCTGCATGGCGCTTGGCTGTCGGCCAGCTGTTCTCTGCTTTACGCCGCTATTTATACGCCCAGGATATCGATTTTCCCTGAAACCGTTACGTAATACACGCCACGTCCAAAACGATCACCGCCTAAGCCTCCAATACTCATAAACCGCACATTTTAGTATAATAAAAAGGATAAAATAGAAACTATTTTAATTAAAACTCAAAATCGCTGCACTAGGCCGAATAAGAACGCCTTTGTGTGAAAAAAAAATTGTAAGTATAAGTTTAAATATGGAAGGCGAGAATTGACTGTGGTATTACTTTTTTATTCACAAAATTGACTGAGGTCTGTTTGGGGAGGTCCATGAATGTTTGATGCAACCGTGCTCAGTGGCGACCCCACGCAAACTGCCGGTTTTACGCGGCGACTGCGCGCTTCCATGCTTCATCATGTACTATCATTTTCTTATTCTTATCTTAATTTGCAAAGGCATAAAGTCGATTTTTTATTAGACAAATTTGTATCTCGAGTACAAACCTTTTATGCCTTTAGTGTACTGGTTATTTATAGGCTATTAAGGTGTTTTTTAATGTAATTCCCAACTAAAATAAATTACTTTAAGTTAAGCATTGTTTTAGCGTTGACGGAAGAATAGACACGATGGCGCCTATTTTTCATTCATTTGCCGTGACAATATTTAATGGCATGATTTTGTGTTTTCTTCATCTTTAGTTTCAATAAAATCAGGGTTTGAACTTAAAATGTTTGCTTCGTGGTCTTCAATCTTAACAACACGTTACCCATAGTTATATTTTTGAAGCACTTGAAATTCTCGTATATTGGAACAAATTTCGTGAGATTCAACTCGTGACTTTTGCTGGCACACAGTCTCTGGTTCTAATCTCGATTGCAGATATTTCTTTATATAGTAGATCTGCCCTCGCTGTGCACGAGTACAATATACTAATATCTATACGATTTTAGAACTACAAAGTACATTATTTTGATCTATCTCTTAAGATTTAACAAGAGTGTATCTTAAATAGAATTTTCCACTACTTCATAACAAAACGTTTAATTTCATAAAAATATTTTAAATTAATTATACACATAAACTTTCTTTTGATAAAAAAACCGTTGCATTGTGTGGTTTAGAAAAAAATAAAAACATATACCCATGGGTTATTTAAGTTTATTTCATATTATCACTACAATAATGACAATAAATATAATAATTACTACTCTATTCTTTACTGCAGTTATTATAGCAAGCATTCAAATATAGTAAACATACCCTTTCCCCCTTTTCCCGCGCCTTTTCCCGCTCTGCCGCAGCCAAAAGCTAGTTTTTAGGTTATATCTCAGGTTCCCGATATAGTAGTATAGTATATACCATAAGTCTAATCAAGACCTATTAAACAAAAAGTTGCTTCAAAATCCGTTCAGTAGTTTTTGCATGATGCGCGAACATACAAATAGACAAACAGATAAATAAACAAACAGACAAAAAACCTAAAAAAAATCGTCTCACGCCTATATAGCCTAAATCAGTCATTTTTACGGTAGAACTCTCAGAACCACAATATTGCAATATTCCGCAAAAATCCGAACATAAATTCGACACGTGTTTCACCTCTAAACGAGGCATTCTCAAGAACGCTCGGCAGCAAATGAGGCTGAGCAGGGCAATATTGTGGTTCTGAGAGTTCTACCGTATCGCATGGTTGTGTCGCGTTGGTGAGTTTTTTGTCATTATCGTGCATGCTACTTTGCTATTATCACATTCTCCTCTATCTGTGAGAGTGCGGATTGGCAATCTTAGGTTATTCTGTCCAAAGATAACCGGGATTGACAATCCGTGGGTGAGTGGTGGGCTCTCCTCCTAAAATCCATTCTACAATAGTAATAAAAAATTTAGAAAGAAATATTGATTAACTTTTCATTTGTGTAACGTTTAGGCCCAGATTCGCCCGCTTCCTATATTCTTAGCGTAAATTACACGTTGTACGTAGGCTATATAATTCTATAAGGATATTATAGATAATGTATAACGAGTAATTTAAAGTACCTATAACACTTTGTATTAGGTATGACTCTCGTAGATACGTGCTCCGAATATTAATTTTATGGTAATTAGTTATAACAATAATATTTTATAAATTATATAATAATCATTTAGGTGATCTAAATGATTATTATATAATTAAAACGACTAACAGCGGCAGTGACTTTTTCAGCACCTCATAAACTTAACGTAGCGCAATAGTAAAAAGATCCCTTTAACTCGTAGACCGTATCGTAGACCGTAGAGTTTACAGTGACACAAATTAAAAATTAGCTACAAGAGAAGAATTTTCATAGTCTTTTATCATATTTTTCAGAGTCATAGATAGATGAATGATTCTCACATGAAACAGGAATTAAAGCCGAAACCGAAACTGTTCTCGGTTTTAGTATTACCGAAAACAAAACAAAATATACCAATCAAAACTGGCTGAAACCAAAACTAAGTATTTGGTCGACAGTTCAAAAACACAAGGTTTCAGTACACAATTTAATTACGATATTTTTGGTTGAAATCGATATCATGGTAGAGCTTCGCTTCTTCTAGCGGGGCTGGCTCGACCAGGAAAGTATTACTCTCTCACAGAAATCGGCACGAAGCAAAAGTAGATACTCCTACTGTTGTATTGCATATGGTGAGTGAGAACGCCGGAGGCCAATTCCTCTTCCTCAAACCCCTGCCTGTTATTTTTACTGCCTACCTCACCTTCTCTCTGATATTTTTTCCTCTGCACCTCCTAAATCTTTCTTTGGGGTTGACAATGTACAAGTGATGCCTCTGGTCTGCTTATGTTTATAGACCATAGCAAACGCTTGCCATCAGGCAAGTTGTTTGCTTGTTTACTACCCCCGTAGTATAAAAAAACCTTTTGGCCGAAACTGGCCAAAACCGCAAATTTTCGGCTGCTCGCTACTTTTTTTCAGACGGTCACTATTGTTTTTTTTGTTTACTATAAGCTAGTGTTATGTCCCTCTTCGGACTCACGGCCTCCTCAGTCATGTGGGGCCGGCTTTAGAATTTTCTCACCCCTCTCTACCCACGGGAGTCGTAAGAACCAACTGAGAAAATACCGGGAGAGTGGGCAGCAGCACTCCCGCGAGTATTAACAACATCCACTGCGATCGCCAACCCGCCTCCAAGCGTGGCGATTACGGCATTATGACAGGCCCCTATGACAGGACCGCTCTTTGTGGCGTTCTCTTGGGGAGGCCTATGTCCAGCAGTGGACGTTGAAAGGCTGATGGATGGATGTCTCTCTTAAAGGTGACGTTGTTAAAGCTATTTTCAACATAGAAAGAAGAAGAAAGAAAGAAATCTATATTTTATTATCACTTGAGAATAATACATATCTTAGGGTTAACACTTTTAGTACAAGAATTAATATTACATATTTACAGTCTAACTAAACAGGTACACAAAATAAAATAAAAAATATTCAAGTGACAACATCACTATTATCCATTCGCTTGCCACTTGCTTGTATAGTGGTAAAAACCTTACTTGTCCTAGCATGCATGGGCCGGCTCGAAATAGCCTCACACAGAAGATCAGTGTGAAATAACGGTGGGAAGTCCTGCTGTTGTATTTCTTATGGGGAGTTAGAGTGCCGGAGGCGCAAGTCGGTTTCTTATCCTTTCCTTACTACTCTACGGTAGCCACTCATTTTTATTATTGATTATGATGGCAGACGAGCCATGGCTCACATGATGGTAAATGGTAACCGTCGCTCATGGACTCAACTATACCGAGAGTATTGTCAAGCCACTGCGCACCATTTCATTTCTTAAGTGTGAAATAAACGGCTATCTTCTGCTAGAGCCAAAACACACTGACGTGGTTCATGACCGGTCACACAGGAATCGATGCTGCCGACCCGTTCGGGCCGGGAGTACTCTCACTTGGTACCTAGCCCTACCACCAGTAATGCAATGTGTGATGATTGTATACTTCCCTTAGTCGTCTTGTACAATACCCGAGGAAAAGGATGGGGTGATGACACTTGTATTCTTAGTCCATCACCAGCCATAACTTAAAAATTATTCACATTTTAATTAGATTGCCGCTGTTAATGACAGATGACGGTAATCATTTAGTTTGATGCTTATTTAATGACTTCAACGTACCCATTAAACTGATTGTTCGCTAGTAAACATAATTTAAAAGCAAAATCAATGTAACCTTCAAACGAAAAACCCAATCTAAAGCCTCTTTTCACAAAACTAATCACGTAAAAGATAAGCTTTGACAAAAGGTTTGAATTTCAAGGGGGGCGTGACGTCACAACCCCCGTCCCACCGAAGCCCGACAAACGTCACTTCAAGGACTCAATTATGGTGCTGCAGTGGAATATAAATTGACACGAAGTTTACAAGTAATTTGAAGATCGTTTTTTTAAGAAGAAGAGAAAAAGAAAATGTAATTATAATAGATTTATACTAAGGGGAATAATTTAAGCAGGTTTTAATAATTTATATAAAAATAGAAGTTATATGACTTTAATAATCCACATTGCAGTACATAAGCAGGCCACTGCAAATTTTATTATAGTTTAAAAAACTTAAAAAACACGCTTACAACTTAAAAGTAAAAAATAATACTATAATAAACTAAAACGATTTTAAAATACTTTGGAATATCCAAAAGTGCACGCCTCATAATCTTCATTTTTCACAATCAAATTGATTATTTGATAAGTAACTAATAATGTATTGGTCTTACAAGTAGTTTTCAAAAAATCACATAGATAGCGCTAATTTCAAAAAAATACTAATGTGGTTCTAATGTCTTATACGCCATCTAGCGCTAATTTTAAGAAGTACTAATAATTTTAAGAATATTAATGTATAGTGCTAAGCATGTAAAATGCTAAAAATATATATAAAAATATCTAAATAAGTACTAATATATTGCTGTATAGAAGTAGTTCTCACGAAATAAGGTATAGCGCTGGTTTTAGTGTACCACTGTGCCATCGTGTCGAACTATTTTTTGGTCTATTTAATAACAATTAGGTAAACCACATCGTATCAGACCGTGAAAAGTAATAGGGCTCTATTCGTAATTATACTGAAGTTAAAAAAAAAAAAAAAAGACTCGATTCGTAAAATATTTCGGTCGTTATCGTGTTAACATACATTACCTACAACACACGGACGTCCAAGACAGAACTTTTTTAACTAGTTTAAATAACAAAAATGCCATAAAAAATATCATGAGTGTTAAAAATAGTGTTTATCTTGATATGTGTGTATATATATATTATTTTACAAGTATAATATATGATAAAAAGAGACATTATTACAAACGAGAGTAGTACCCACCTCAACGCTTCGTTTATGAGGCATGCAAAAGTGTGGGCTGCTTGGCATCAAATATTACAAATAGATAATTCATAAGACTTAATATGATTATTAAGATATAGTAAATAACAATGCCACGATTTTATTTACAATCATTAATATTTATTGTAATATTATTTTTTACTTTTTAGTTTAATTTTCTTCTTAGAGGCTATTAGAACAACACGCTCTACAAATTCTAATTAAAAAATGTCAATAACTGTACGCATATTTATTTTTCAAGCCTTTGAAGGGTGAAAGATAAGCAGAGTGGGAAATAAAATTTAATTCATAAGTGAATTAGCGGAGAATCGTGCTCTATGTTCAAGTGATACACTGATAGATAGATGTTCCATGGATTATTTCTCATATCCTTGAATGTAATGTAGAACTCTGTGAACAGGAGTCTAATAAGATTTGTGAGAACTCATTATGCGTATTTTAGCATAATACAACCTTAATAGTCTTATAAGAAATTGTAAAAAAAACATATGACAGCGCCCTCTCCTAGAGAATAGTTAAAACTACATGTGATGTCATAATTATACGGTTTGACAGTATTTTATTGCGACTTCGAAATAGTGCGAGATGATTGTATAGATGGCGCTATGTTTACGTTATTGCTAAACTTTGTTAAATATCTTGTATAAGTGACGATCAACGCAAAACCAAGCTGAAATTGCAGACTAACAAAAAAAGAAAGACACTGGCATTGATCATCAACTAAAAAGTGAAGCCAATTTTTTTAAAGATGTGTGAGAGAAAGTGTTATCACCGAAAATAAAAAAGCCTTATAATTTGGGTAATTTTTGAAAAGTAAAAGTAAGTTTACAGCCAGTCGTATAGGGAACAATATGAGGACGTATTCATATAAGTACGTAACGTGCGTTACCTACGCACGTTACGTAACCCGCTCGGGCCCGATGCCAAGTGAGTACTTCCACTTGGTACCCAGCCCTACCACCAGTCATGCAATGAATGATAATTGCTTACTTCCCTTAGTCGCCTCATACGACACCCGTGGAAAAGAATGGGGTAGTGACACTTGTATTCTTAGTCCGTCACCACACGGACATTTTGGCTTGGTTTTGTATGGCTTCATTTAGATTGTATGGTTCACAATGAGCTTGTCAATAAATTAAATACACACAAAGTCTAGAACTCAGACTGTCTTTACGACCAACGCCATCTATCGGAACGCATTTGACAAACGTAATAAGGAAATTGGGATGACCAAATAGGTCTGTACGATACGATAGCTCAGTGACTTAGAGCACTGCCCCGGATTGGAAAAGACGCGGGTTCAATTCCCGCTCGTACAAAAAATGTCTTTTTCCTAAAGTCCTCGTCTGTGTGACGGGCGGGAGCCGCGGGAAAGCGATCGCGAACGCGCCCGTTGCTATGTGACAGGTTGCATACAAATTCATATATTACAAAAAAAATCCTTCCCGGATCGCGATCACTTTCCCGCGGCTCCCGCCTCTGTGTGACGAAGCCTTTATTCACAAACAATTTGTACTTTAAAAAGTAGCGGGAACATGCTAAAAAATATAGATCAAACAAGTCATTATATATTCAGAATTTTATCACTTTTTTCACCAATTTACATTAGTGGTGTTATGTTTGGGCTCAATAGAATGGTCTCTATGAAAAGGTTATAGATAGAAAGTAATTAGTGTCGATGAGTTCTTCTTTTGTAATTTAAAGATAGGCACTTCTTGTTTAGAAGTAATGAAGAATAAACAAATTAGCTTGCGTATTAAACAAAACTTTTTGAGGTAGCAGTTTTACCATGCTTAACATACGCATGTCAAACATGGTCCTTAAGAAAGGAAGATTAAGAGCTTTTAGCAGTATGCCAAAGAAAAATAGAAAGAAATATGATAAATATAAGATTAAGTGACAGAGTTAGCAACAAAACATTAAGAAACTTAACCAAAGTGTGTGATGTAAGTGTAAGAACTAGACTTTTGAGATGGAAATGGGCTGGCCACTTATGCAGCATTTTGCATCTGCATCCATTAATGGTAAAAGATGGACAAAGAAAGTAACATAATGGTTACTTAGAGGGAAAAAAAGGAGATAAGGTCGACAGAAAAAATGATGGCGAGACATATTTTGTGGGAGGGTAGGTGCAAAATGGATGCGAGCTGCACGAAACAGGAAGCTTTGGTAGGATTTGAGGGAGTCCTACGCCTAAGAGTCGACTTCTACCCACATTAACTAATGTAAAGTAATTTTCATGTGATTATAGATATTAGAAATAAAGGCATTTTTATTTTTTTTATTTACTTCTTTTTTGTCGATAATAATAATAATTACTTGAAGAGAAGTCATTTTAATTTAGCATAAATCATTTGAAGGATCAACAATCATATTTTGTTTAATTAATTCACATTTTATCACAAAGCGGTTTAGAATGCATATTGTCCTCGCTCAATAACCCTGTACTGGGGTGACGATTAATTCAAAAGTTAAATGTAAGGGAGTGGCGGAACAGATGCGGTCTCATCCGCGTTGTATCATTGTATAGCCGCGGTGCTCTGTGGTTTGTTATAAAACCAATCTATTGAATACTCTCCATGTCCCGCAGTTTCGATTATTTATAGAAAACTTATAGTTAGATAATAATGCTAATAAATAGGCGTAACTGCCTCTGTGGTGCAGCTGTAGTGTGAGCGACTGCTGATCATGAGGTCTTGGGGTTCGATCCCCGGGTCGGGAAGTGTTATTGAGCTTTTTTGTAAAAATAAAATACTCAGTAGCAGCTCAGAGTTTGGAAAGCTACCCGGTAGACGGCAATAGGCTTACCCCCTATTATGTGGGACTTAAACATAGCTGGCGAACCGTGGGTATATAATACACCTCTGTCTACCCCTTAGGGGAATACAGGCGTGATGCTATGTAATAGGCGTACGTTTAAAGTGCATCCCATGTACATGTGTCCATGTGTACATACTTTTTAAAGCTCAAAAAATAATTAGATAAGGCCTTGAGTCTCAAGAACTTCTACAATTAGAAAATATAGTTAAGCCGTTTCTTCTCAATTGCATTGGCTTGCTTATTATTTCGTTACTTAGAATTTAATTATACTTATTTCTACATAAAATGTGTGGCTTGATTGCCAGGGTTGCAAGAATACAACAAGTGGTGGTAATCTAAATCTATGTAGGTATCTTACAGCTAAATTTGGTAAATTTATGGCTTTGGATTTTTTGAGCAATTTCTTGAGATTCATTCAAGAGTTTCGTTTTAAAATACTTTTGGGTACAGTGGAGAGTCGATTATCCAGCCCGCAGTTATACGGATTTGCGATTATCCGGACTACCAACCGTGATCAAATAACTTTATACAAGTCGAATCCATGCACGGATATGTCGGAATCGGCACTATGATTATCCGCCCGCGCACTTGATCTCTGCCCCACGCACTACGTTATGTTGCTGTGGTATCACCATGTAAACTATGTACATTAGTGGAATACTTCATTAACCTTACTCATTTCTGTAATTTTCAGTAAATTAATACATTTACTGGATTATGTGAAAGGATTTCAACCGATCGCCATGACATCCCCACAAAAATCTTACGTTATTGTTTTAGTTAGCACAGAGAACATTTTCCGAGATTAGTTACCAATCGTTACTCTGCTGTGTTGTTCTGTTCGGAAAATGATGCAGAACTATCTTATGTGGAAGCATTTCAGGCCCTGGAAACAGCTCTTAAAATGGGTCGAAAAACAGAGTAGGATTCCGTGAGTTTACTACAGCTAAAACAAATTCGTGATGAAACAGCAATGAAAGGAAGAAGTGACTTACGTCAAATTATAATTACCAAATATATTAACCTAAATTTAACTGAATAAGCATCTACTTAGTTTATTCCATGATTACCAACTGAAAATTACTTAATGCTTTAAACAAATTAATCCACACAGCTCTGTTACATCTTTATAATAGTTGGATAATATGTACGTACAAAACCGCCTTTCTTCATACATTCGATTATCCGGATTTTCGATTATCCGTATGCCATACGACAACAATCAGTCCGGTTAATCGAGTTTCCACTGTACCTACATTGATTGCACTCCTTCAAATGATAAAAAATCATATAAAGTAAAATTGTGAATTAGTGTAAAACCATCTCAAGAAGCCAGAAGGAAGTGGAGTTTGTTCATCGCGACTGGATCATCGAGTGGAAGAGCAGTTGGAATGGATTTCCAAAAGGTTATGTTAGTTTAGGCCGTGTGGGGCCGGCTTTAGGATTGTCCCACCCCTCTCCACCCATGGGAGTCGTAAGTACCGACTGAGGGAATACCGGGGAGTGGGCAGCAGCACTTCCTCGAGTAACGTATTAACAACATCCACTGCGATCGCCAACCCGCCTGCCAAGCGTGGCGATTACGGCACTATACCCCCAATTTGGGGAGCCTATGTCCAGCAGTGGACGTCGAAAGGCTGATGGATGGATGGATGTTAGTTTTGTTTCTTTCTCATAATTAAATTCTTTTATTATAATTAAACCTTTTTTATCATAATTAAATCCAACAGATTGATCAATTGTTTTTCACCTCGTAAAAGTACTATCATGTAAAAAATATATTCACAATATTGCCACAGATTATAACAAAAAAAAAATTATTAACGCATGTCTGTGACACTTTCTTTACTTTCTATGACGTCACGCTGAGCTGTCAATTGACACGTCAGAAGATTCGTCACACAGCCCCGTCACACGATTTAGCAAAAGTCAAAATTTCAATTACCCACTAAAACAAATTTTTATTTAGACTAAATTATTTGATAATAAGCTCTATTTTTCATGTAATGAGAGCTATTTGAACGAATAAGGATGCAAATTGTATTTTGGTAGTTAAAGTACTTAGTACAGATGACAATGTTGAAAGGATCATGAGTACATTAGCCATTGTGACGTTACAAAGGGATATCTTCTATGATATACGTCAATGAAGGGTCTGTCTAATAATATCATAGATGATAATCATAAAATAAACCTTAAGGCTCTTATAATAAAGTTTTGATTACCCCCACTATTGTTGTCGTTGAATAGAATTGTTTTTTTTTATAGTTTTCGTTTGGTAAATTGGGTTAAGTAAGACTCACTTTATTCTTGACTTGAAGTGCGAGTTAAGTATTTGTTTGTAAGCCGATTAGGATTGTTTGCGTTAGACTTGAGTGTTTTACGTTAAAATCAACAGGTGTGGGTTTACGAAAGGATTATTTCGGCTTAATCATTGTTGCAAAGATTTAGTACCTTTGATTACTATTACACAGAAAGAGGGCTTTGATTTTTAAATATGTATTGTGAATATTTTCATATCATTAGAGCGATTGTTTTATTGCGTTTGGTGACAGACGAGCCACGGCCCACCTGATGACAAATGGTAACCGTCGCTCATGGACGATCAACTATACCGGGAATATTGTCAAGCCGCTGCACACCATTTTATTTAAGATATGAAATGAAAGAATTAACGGCTATGTTCTGCTAGAATCAAAACACACCGATATGCTTCATGGCAGATCACACGGGAGATGGTGGTACCAACCCGCTCGGGCCCGATACCAAGTGAGCACTCCCACCTGCTACCCAGCCCTACCACCAGTAAATTTAATGCGTTTAATGGTATTTAAACAATATTGTACATACCTGAGTTCACAAGACACAAGCCTACTCAGCCTACTAGTAATGCCAAAGTATTGCTTCTAGATTGTTCTATTTGGCCCGTGGCAAAATCATTACGTATATACGTCTTTTTTTATGATGTGCGGCAGCTGCGCTTTATCGCCAATATTTCGTATCGCTTTGTGTCTGTGGCCACATGTGACAGAAGACGAAGTCATTATTTATATATTGTGTATATGTATATGGGTGGTTATAAATACCTATTAACTCTGCGCAATAGGAATAGGATCCTTGCATTAATTCATGTTGAGTTCAGACTAGGATCTATGAAATAGTTATGACTTTGTTGACCGAATATCAAGCTTAAAGCCTCAATAACCTAAAGTTGGTAACGGTCTTCTCTAGAATGAAGAATTTTAGGCAATATCTTACTGGCAGTTTTTTTTTTATTAAGCATAATAATATGCTCTAGCCAAGCTCATTAAAAAATATATATATAGAAAAAAGACTAAATAGAATATTAGTTTAGAGGGCAACCCTGTTCTAAAACTCGCCATTTAAAAAATACCTTTCCATAAGATTTATCGCTGAGCTATATTGCAGTTAGTAGATACGGAGTTAAAATCAATTTCTACGTCACAGTCCATTAATCACGCGATGTTTTAGCAACTTTTTCATTAAGCCATGAATGTATTCATTTCACATTTGTGAAATACAGTAATGAGCAGCGGCTTGCTAGTACTTTTACTCGTAATATTTTCCCAGCCCCTTCTCCCGCTTCAAGCCTCAGGTGATTCATAAATGATCCCTTAGGTAGGTACAAACTTGTATTAGTCACGGATTCGAATCTCGCTGTCTGCAATCTTGTTATTGAATACTGTCGTTTTCGTGTTCAATGTTGATTACTGTGTCTTTCCTTCGGTTTTAAAGGTTAATTTCTCTATTTCATTGTATTGTTTTGATTACCGATAATTGTGTATATTTTTTGTATTTATAATTTAATACCAACGATTTTAATTCTAACAATTATACTAAAAAGTAGCGGCTTTGCCGGCGGCTTCGCCGCAGCCAAAAGCTAATTTTAAGGTTATATCTCAGATTGCTGATAACGTAACAGGATAAAAATATATATCCCAGTTTTGAAGTCTAAGCTTTCAAACAAAAAAGGCTCATCAATATCCGGTCAGTAGTGTTTGTGTGACGTTACAGCTTTATAATAGTACTAGCTGGTACCCGCAACTTCGTCAGCGTTAATGATGTACTTTCTAAATTCGACATTATAATTTACCCGCGATTTTATAAAACCATTGAAATGCATGTGAATCCTATGTCAAATATAAAATGAAATTTAACATTCTTAATTCAAAAAAGTCTAAATATGTGTGTTCCTATCTCTAAATTAGAAACCTACCAAACCACCTCCTCTTCCCCTTCCTATATTATATATATATATATGTATCCATTATTTTAATCGACCACTTCCTCATCTCCTCTATATCATCATTCCTCTTCATGTCCTATAGCTTTTCTTGGGGTGGATTACTCGCGAAGGTTGCCTTTGGTCTATAGGCTACCACGCCAACCACTCAGGGGATGGCAAACTTACCGTCTTACTCACCATGAAGCCGTACAGCCTAGTATAATTAATTAATAAATAAATATTCACGGACATTTTCACATAACGCCCTCTGGTCCCAAACTAAGCTTAACGTTTGTGAAATAGGTACCAGATTACGGATATAATACATAATATTTATTCACTTTGTGTTTAATGTATAGTGCTAAGCATGTCAAATGCTAAAGATATATATAAAAATATCTAAATACATAATATTACTTTTTTTTGTAAATACATACATATAATAGATAGAAAACACCCAGTACAAATATCATCACACAAATAATTGTCCTGAGTGGGAATCGAACCCACGACCTCGTGGACGGAAGTCGGTTACACTACCGACTACTCCACGATGCCCGTCAGTTATGTGTTATAAACATTGATGTGCAAACAAACACATAGCATCACGCCTGTATTCTCTGAATGGGCAGACAGAGGTGTATTACACACCCTCGATTCACCAGCTATGTTTAAGTCCCACGTAATAGCGGGCGAGCCTATTGCCGTCTACCGGGCACATCTCCAAACTCCGGGTGGCTACTGACTTACTGCTTGCGACATATCCAAGTATTTGTAGGTGTCAGTTACGAGCCGCCGGCGGACCACCGAAGGAATGTAACATGGTTCCAGTGGCCCGCCAATAAAGGCGGAGAGACGGCACACGGCGGGTTTCTTTAGTGGGTGCAGGCCCCACACTACCCTGGTCGTTGCCCCGAACGATAGGGTGTGCGGTTAGGAACATTTTTTCCCGCCATAAAAAAAAAAAAAAAAAAAAGGTGTCAGTTACGAGGAGTGATCGTAAATGAGTAGAATCCGAGAGTTGTATTCCTTCGGATCCCACTATCCTTCCCCGTTTTACATGCATGACCGCACATTTATCCACACCAAATTCCATCCTGATGGAATTACTAAAGGACTCAGTTAACTTTAGTAACTCCATTAGTTGAAATCTGGTAGGGGCAAACAACTTAAGATCATCCATGTAAAAGAGGTGGGATATTTTTTGACCATCACCTCGCAACCTATAGCCGAGCCCTGAACCCTCTAAAAAGGTACTAAGGCGGTTCATGGCTAAACAGAACCATAAAGAACTCAGACTATCGCCCTGAAATATACCCCGCTCAATCCTTATAAGCTTACCGCGGAAATTCGGGGTCTGCCGACACACTGGATAGCAAAGAGCTGTTCTCCAGTGCCCCATACAAGACTTCAGGAAGGTGCATAAAGTTTCGTTAACTTTATATAACTCTAGCACCCTCAAGAGCCATGCATGGGGCACAGAGTCAAAAGCTTTTTTATAATCTATCCAGCATGTCAAGAGATCCCTTTTCTTATGGCGAGCATGTTGGCTAATGGCCGTATCAATAAGGAGGAGCTCCTTAGTACCACGGCTGCCACTCCTACATCCATTCTGAGAGGTAGATAGGGCCGAATTAAATTCAATATGTTTAGCAATTAATTATTAATAACAATTTATTATTATTATTAGTTCAGGACTTTTTTGTAGATATTGATGTCCTCTTTAAAAACAACACATGTAGAACATCACTGCTCTATTGCCAATAATTTAGGCAGCGTATGTGATATAGGGATTTTTTTTTGGTATTTTTTCACACGTTGTATTACATTATCGAAGTTTTCATACGGATCCCTAACTTTTTGAAACCATTCCATAGTCTATGTTCATCAGAGCTAATGTAGAATTGTTATGGTGAAAGAGTTTTTCAAATCGGTTTAGTAGTTTCGACGCCTATTCAATGCAAACATACAATCAAATCTTTCTATAGTATTAGTATAGATACCTATATTCTAACTAACTTCCCCTTGCCCGCGTTTTCACCTACGTGGCATGTAAGCAATAAATGACATCTTTTTTTCAGACACACATTATAGTTAGTTATGCATAGGTATTAGGTACCGCCATACACCATAGACCTACAAATCCTACATACTTTCTAATAGGTACGCGTAAATACTGCCTCGCGCTGCGATTAATGCGTGCGTTTATTAAAGAGCTAAAAATAATCGGAAAACTCAACCCCCCATTTCACCGTCTTCGTGGAGGAATTTCGAGAAACTCATTCTTAAATGGATACCTACACTAAGCAAAGAGCACACCTTTTTTTTTGTTCAGGCGGGAAAAAGTGTATCTAACCGCTAACCCCGTCGTTCGGGGCAACGGACAGGGTAGTGTGGGGCCCTCACCCACTAAATAAACACGCCGTGTGCCGTCTCTCCGCTCGAACTGTATTACGTTTAGTGGTAAGCTAAGAACACACCTGCCTGCTGGGTTTAGGTTGTGCGATGATATATCATTCGAGTAAGGTACATTTTAATTTTACCTATACTAATCAATAATTAATTTGGATTTGTACCTACAAATACACACAAGTACACCTGTAGCTATCTGTAATACCTATGTATAACCAACATAATATATAATGTTTTTTCTGAAAAAAAATATATCAATTCATAGTTGCGCAGAGGGCCATGGAGAGAGCCATGCTAGAGGTCTCCTTGCATGTCCGAAAAATAAATGTGTGCATTAGTTGGAAAACACACGTGAGAGATGTGATAGAAACCATTGCGAGGCAAAAGTGGACATGGCAGTTCATGTTGCTCGAATGAGCGTAGATAGATGGGCATGGAAAGTTCTAGAGTGGAGGCCGTAGGCGAACACCAGACAACGTGGTTGCCCACCTAAGCGATTGGTGGACGACATCCAATGACATGCATGCCGTGACTGGATAAGTCAAGCAACAGTGGCCTGGAAGAAATTGGGAGAGGCCTACGTGCAGTTATGCACCAGGAGAGGCTGATGACGATGATGAATTAATTGAGTAAATGTTACCCGTGACTCTTTCCGCGTAGCATTTAGAATTTTCGCGGAATTCTAATTTATTTTCCAAAATGAACGTAGCCTATGTTATTTTTTATAACTTCAGCTATCTGCCGGGTCTCCTCTCATAGGGAGAGGGCGTCCCCCACGCTGGACTTCACAAGCCACCGTGAACATCTCAGGTATGCAAGTTCCTCACGATGTTTTCCTTCACCGAGCTGTGATAATTTGTAAACTCTCACAAAGTCAGAGGTGTGTGCGGTGAGGTCTCAACCTTAAACTCGGGATTGGACTCGATGCTCTTTGCTTTCCTTGGTTTTACCGTTACGCTATCACTGCTATTATATTTTTATATACTTACATGTAGTAAGAAGTTGTGATTTAAACATTATAAACAGACACTTAATTTTTATATATTTGCTTAAATTAATTATTTAACGTAGGTAACTAAAGTAGTGTATAAACTTTCTGGTGAATCACAAACATATCTTTCCATTAATTCAGTTTGCAATCTGGATGACGCTGTTAATTATCCAATAGAAGTTAAAACACTATAAATGTCTTTAAACACTATAAATGTGCCTGATCTACCCCCTCACAAACTAGAACTTAAGATTGGCGTATCCATCATCCATCCACCCATCAGCCTTTTGACGTCCACTGCTGGACATAGGCCTCCCCAAGAGAATGCCACAACGAGCGGTCCTGTGCTGACCGCATCCAAGGGCTCCTTGCGGCATACTACTAGTCACTCCGTAATTTAAACCCACCGAAACTTTGCAATGGTACTAGATTACGAGTAGCATCATTACAAAGAAACGTTCTAAAAGGACTTTTAATATCCGGATGCGGAAAAGGTGAGACGGTATTTATACCACGAATTCTCATAATACCGTCGAATTTTCTCTTTAAATTCAAAAGACTTCAATTTCAAGGGTTGCTTTATTTATTTTTATAAAATTCCTCGCGGACGAAGTCGCGGGTGACAGCTAGTTCTATATATATAAGTATCTATTCGCATTATTATATTCATTTTAATAGGTACTGCAATAGACCATATTACTTTTCTCTTGTGTTTTATATATTTTATCTGCTAGTTAACAAAACAGGCCAAATAACGCTTAGCGTATATATATATATTTAAATACTTTTATCGTCTTAAATACAACTTAAATGAAACATTTACTATTCTCATTACTAACAACCAAATAAACTCGACCCAAGAAAAAAAAATGTCATAAAGTTTATTTAATTCCATCTGCCCGTTTGCAAGCAAAGGAGCCGCGTGTACAGCCACAAAAATATATAAAGTATAATATATAACAGTTAACAAATGATTTGTATCCGCTATAGAGGCGGTGTAGTGGCGCGTAAATTCGCTATGGGTTCGTGACGAGGGCTGACCGCATCGAGGGGATGTTCTTGATTGACTTAAGGGGAAAGCTTAGATAAAAAATATGTTTATATGTTTTAAAGGAAATAGTTTTCGAATGTAAAATGGAGTCAGTTAATTATTATTACAACCAATATCGTTAACACGTAGGTACATAAGAGGTGACACATAGCACATACACTTGGTAATTGTGTCACAAGACTCGATTCGAGTCTTTGAATACATGTTTGTGGTACAGTTCCAGCCTCTATGCTACTAATGAAAATCTCCATTAAATTTTATGATTCGAAGCTGGATTTCTCAAGGTTAAAAGTACAACTTGAACTGATGGAACTAATTGTAATACAATCTTAAATTATTTTATTACAATATTTGATAATATTATATTGTAATAAAATAAGTAAGTATTTGGTCCTAACATCCCATCATGTCATTGAATCGCCAATGCGGAAATTCGAAAGTTTAAAAATAATACAATATAATATATTTATAAAATAAACATACACTTAGCAGTACTACAGCAAATGCCTTGGAAGTAGAAAGAAGAGAAATTAGCTGCGAGTAAGATTCGATTCAATTTACACCTCTCATTTTAGTCTTATAAAACGCGCACTATCTACCGGATGTATTTGCATACATTTTTGTTCCGACATCAATACTACTACAATCTTATTATATAGGTAAGCGAAATAGCACTCACTGACTCATCACGAAATCAACAATACAACAGATTGACTTGCAATTTGAAATAGTTATTTATTGTCAATAAAAACATCTTCTAGGAAAAGAATTTGAGAAAATCCTATTCCTGTTATCCTCTGGGATAAAGATCAAATCCTAGTAGATATGTATTTTATAAATAGTCATTATTTAACTTAGGCATTAAGTAAGAAGCTGTCACCTTTCACAATTCCACAATAAAATGTTGCTGTTCTTTAAAAAATTAACAAGCCCAATTATAAACGCCAAACATCTCATTTTAGAAAAAAAAATACTACTGTCAAGAAATCAAAAACTGTATCCATTTCATCTCACCGAAGTCGGCATGTTTGAAAGCATTTAAACGCGCAAGGCATAAAGGTTGCTCCAACAAACAAACAATTGTTGCTGCGCGTTCAAATGCGCGAATATAACATTGAAATTTATAAAAGAGATAAAAACTTATTTAAAAGGAATGTACATTGTAGTTTTCAGTAAATTTCTGCTTCAAGTGTAATTTAATAACTCTATATTAGTATAAATTAATAAAAATATATTTATAATACAAATAGATATGCTAGCAGTATTTTTAAAACAGCTCACATCAAGTAATTACATTAGTGGTATTGAATTCGCAACGTCAAAATGACTGTATGGAGTACTGCTGACAAGAATAACGACAGTTTCAAGTTGCCGCTTTTACAAAGTCACCGCGCCCCGCCCATACAAGTCATTGTGTTATCTGTGACAATCACATTTTCGGCACTCGTAAGATCTGCTTGTAAATTAGATTAAAAGCTTTCGGCGAGTTTGATGTGGCGAATTTTTGTTTGACTTTTTCACGACTTTACTCGAGTTCAGGTGCGATGTGAAATCAATGTTGTGGAAACCAATTGTTCAATTTGTTTCTGTGCAAATGTTTAGGGATAGCAAAGGAATGTACTTAGTAGACTTAAATTATATACGCACGTGATGAGTGTGAGAAAATCAAACTTGTTGTCTCTTGTCCAATAAGTCATCCATCCATCCATCAGCCTTTCGACGTCCACTGCTGGACATAGGCCTCCCTAAATTGGGGGTATAGTGCCGTAATCGCCACGCTTGGCAGGCGGGTTGGCGATCGCAGTGGATGTTGTTAATACTCGAGGGAGTGCTGCTGCCCACTCCCCCCGGTATCCCTCAGTCGGCTCTTACGACTCCCATGGGTGGAGAGGGGTGGGATAATTCTAAAGCCGGTCCCAAACGGCCAGTCCAATAAATATCACATAATAATTAAAATATATATTCGTCCTAGCTTTTACATATTCATCTGATTAGCTTAATGCGGGCTAAACTCAATTCAAGCTACATTACGACGTTTATCGTTACTACTATTCATACCGTATGATAACACACGCTTAAAATTATCAATTTATCAAATACCTTGCTTTCCTAAGATTACCCGCTTATGCTTAATTATTAACATAACATCACGCCTGTATCCCCGAAGCGGTACGCAGAGGTTATTTTACACACCCACGTTTCAACAACGTTTTTTTTATTGTTTAAGTCCGACGTAATAGGGGGCGAGCCTACCCCACTCAAGGAATGTAACATGGTTCCAGTGGCCCGCCAATATAGGCGGAGAGAAGGCACACAGCGGGTTTATTAACCTGTTCGTTAACCCGAAACGACGGGGTGTGCGGTTAAGTACATTTTTTCCCGCCTAAACAAAAAAAAGGGGGGGCGAGCCTACAGCTACATTTCCAAACTCAGGGCTGCTACTGAGAATTTTTACGAAATGGCTCAATAACACCGCTGCAGCATCGAGGCAGTTTTTAAATTAGTTATTGTTTAAAAATTTTAAAATAATCAGTTATAGATATTAGTAGAAAACATGAATATTTAATCTGGAGTCCCCTGTCAGCTTGCTCTAATGGCTTCTAAAGATATTGTGCTTTAATCTGTATTTTAGCCCTTGACATGCTCAGCTACTTCAAAGAGCAAATTATTTGTGAAAGTGGAAAAGAGAGCTTTATTGCGAGCAGGATTCAAACCTGCATGCGATAGCTTAGCGGTCCAGAGCACTTCCCCGGATTAGATAGGCCGCAGGTTCGAATCTTGCTCGCAGTAAAGCACGCTTTTTCTACATTCACAAATAATTTGTTGGATAATAGTGTAGATAAAGTAGGTTCCCTAAAATAAATAAAAATATATATGAACACGAAATGCAAAAATGTGAAAAAGAAAATAAGTCACGAGCAGGGCTGTATCTCCTGGAAAAGTCAAAGCCGTAATATTCTTTTTTTCGTTCTGTATATAAGGAAAGCCCCTAAAAACAGTTAAATTCAAAATCGATAATTTTGTATGGGAATCGCCTCTTTGGATTATGGACATAGGTCCGTCTTTTGGCACGCTACTGTCATTATTTGTAATCATTTGAATTACAAGCAAGTACTTAATAACTTTTCGAAATTCAAATCTTAGACAATGCAGTGGGCCTATCCAAGTTGCATTCTATTATCGCAAACGCTATAGAAATTAAAATGTATGGGAATTTGATATCTCTAACGATATCTATAACGCTAAGTAACGTGATTTAACGTTAGAGATCAACATAGAGTTTAATAGTTTTCTATAGCGTTAACCATCATAGAATGCAATTTGGCTAGGCCTCCAGATTGATTAAGATTTATAATCGATAAAACTTTTGCAACATTATGGAATCAAGAAAGATGTTATTTTTCACTGGATATAGGTATGGATGTGTGAAATGCCTATTCAACTTTTTACCATGTAATAAAGCGTTTCTCAATTAACTTATATACTTGTATTATTAATTACATTTAGTGCTACTGAGAATCATACAGATTAAAATCAATACCACTACCAGGATTCGAACCTAGGCGAGCTCCTAGTAGTAGTACTCTTCTATTCAAAACACTTAGTAAGCATTAACTGGCCTCTTTGAATGTACCGAATGCTTCAGTATATTGTATTGTGCTTGTTTGTGTGTCACCTATTCACCCTGTACAGATGTGTCAGCGACCAAGCGTGAAAAGGATTGACGGGGGTTGGCACTACACGTCGTCGCATAAAGAGGTGTGAAACTTGATGGGTAAATATATAACATTTTCTGCATTTCAAAGCCGAAAAACATATGCATGTGTGTATTATATATATATATATATACCTAAGTGCTATACGAACGGAGACTATGGTACCGCTATTTACTAAAATAAATTATTGACAAAATAGTAAAAGATAACGATGATCAAATGGAATTTACAACTTTTTGAAAATCTCCAAATAGACAGTAAATATTTGAAGTTTTGAATCAAATTATAACTGCCTCGCTGCTCTAGCGACACTGTATGCGACTACGGATCATGAATCTCGAGTCCGATTCCCGGGTTACATACACACATACATATTGTCACGCTTTTTTCCCTTAGTGGTAGGCAGAGACCACTTCTCTCCATTTGCTACGATCCTGACACCACATGACATATGGAACAGGGACGTGGTCTCTAAATGTTGGCCTTGTATCAAGGCTCAAAGTCGCTCAGCGGGCCATGGAGTGGGCTATGCTTGGTATTTCCCTACGTGATCGAATCCGTAATACAGAGATTCGTAGGAGAACGAGAGTGACCAACATAGCCCGCCGGGTTGCCATGCTGAAGTGGCAATGGGCAGGCCACATCGCTCGACGAACCGACAACCGTTGGGGAAGAAAGGTTCTCGAGTGGCGACCACGTATCGGCGACGGCGTAGCGTAGGACGGCCCCTCACCATATGGACCGATGATGTGGTCAAAGCCGCGGGGAGCCGTTGGATGCGGTCGGCACAGGACCGCTCGTTGTGGCGTTCTCTTTGGGAGGCCTATGTCCAGCAGTGGATGTCGAAAGGCTGATGGATGGATGGACTGACATGCATCTTTCGCTTCATCTACTTTCAACAGCGCTTTCATGCATGCTCTCTACGTGTCCGAACCACCTAAGCATTCCTTTCTCTATTTTTGTCACTACATCTTCTTTCACAGCACAGCATTCTCGTATCACACTATTTCTCACTTTGTCCATCAGAGTCACTCCGGCTATGCTTCTCAGGCTTCTCATCTCTACAGCATTTCATTTCATTATCATACTCTCATGCTTCTTCTGCCATGCTCAACACTACCATACATAAGTGTATTCATTATTCAGTCCCGGATTTCAACAAAATATTATTGGGATATTCGTGGAATAACAGCTCGGACTTAGGAAGTTGGCGGTCCGTCGCCTGATCTCTTTCCGGTCGTATCTGAATGCCATCCCATGGTCTATGAGAGTAGGGATCAGACAGTGCACACTTGGGCGGACACACTCGTGCACTACCATATCTCCTGTGAACATGGCTAGTGTCTGTTCACACTGGTCGCCGTGACCGTAATTACAGTCTGGAAAATTTGTAAATAATAATTATAATTAATTTGTAATAGACTATTGTCAAGCCGCAGCTCACCAATTCATTTCACAGATATGAAATGAAATATAAACGGCTATCTCCTGCTACAGCCAAAACGCAACGATGTGCTTCATGGCCGGTCACACGGGAGATGGTGGTACCAACCCGCTCGGGCCCGATACCAAGTGAGCACTCCCACTTGGTACCCAGCCCTACCACAAGTCATGCAATGGATGATAATTGCTTACTTCCCTTAGTCACCTCCTAAGACGCCCTGGGGAAAGAATGGGGTGGTGACACTTGTATTCTTAGTCCGTCACCACACGGTTTCATTTCGGAAAAATTCCAGAATGCAAATTCGTAAAAAATATTAGTTTTAGTAATCAGCATAGTTCTTTGTGGTAAACATTATCGTGAAGTATCGTAGAGTTTTCGATATTCCAAGCAATTTCAAAACAAAACCGTGTAGTGATGGACTAAGAACACAAGTGTCACCACCCCATCCTTTCCCACGGGTGTCGTACAAGGCGACAAAGGGAAGTAAGCATTAAATCACCCATTGGATTACTGGTGGTAGGGCTGGGTACCAAGTGAGAGTACTCACTTGTTATCGGGCCCGAACGGGTTGGTACCACCGTCTTCTCTGTGTGTTTCGGCTGTAGCAAAAGATAGCCGTTTCTTATTCTTTCATATCTGCGAAATGAAATGGTGCGCAGCGGCTTGACAATACTCTCGGTATAGTTGAGTCCATGAGCGACTGTAACCACTTACCATCAGGTGGGTCGTGGCTCGTCTGCCATCATTAGCAATAAAAAAAATCTTTCTGTCATAGGCAGTGTTGCTATATACAAATATTGATGCTACCATACAAATAGTAATAAATATTGTTAAAAAAGGCAGAATTAAAGCTTGTCATCGATCATTTAAAGAACGAGGTTCACCCTTTATTAAGACTGTTACTTTTTTAAATGTCAAATTAAGACGAATTACTGTAAACATTGTAGGCACAGAATGCTTGATTGTACAGATAGCGTAGTGGTTTAGATAGCGGCCGGGAGGCCCCAAGTGTTGTGCGTTCGATTCCCACACAGGACAACTCTTTGTGTGATCCACAAATGGTTGTTTTGAGTCTGGGTGTACTTTGTGTACGTGAAATAACATGTTTGTAAAATCCCTCACGATACAAGGATTATTCCTTCATCATTTATTATCGCTCAGTAGAGGGTACCCGAAAGGGTTAGCCGCCGGCGGACCACCGAAGGAATGTAACATAGTTCCAGTGGCCCGCCAATAAAGGCGGAGAGACTGCACACGGCGGGTTTCTTTAGTGGGAGAAGGCCCCACACTACCCTGTTCGTTGCCCCGAACGACGGGATGTGCGGTTATGAACATTTTTTCCCGCCTTAACAAAAAAAGGGTTGTTGTCCTTTAAAAGAAAAAAGGCACTTTTGTGTAGCATATTGATGCTAAGAAAATCTTTAAAATATATCCTCTAGTTGTTCTGTACATAATTTATTTTCTTTTATGTATTATGTATACCTATATACTACTAGCCTTTGCCAGCGGCTTCGCCGCAGCCAAAAGCTAGTTTTTCGGTTATATCTCAGGTTCCCTATATAGTAGCGGGTTAAAATGTCTACCAGTTTTTTAGTCCAATCAAGGCCTTTCAAATAAAAAAAGTTGCATCAAAATCCATCTAGTAGTTCTTTTAAATAAATTCTACAAAAAAATCTAGTTTAAATAATTTTCTAGTTTTTCGGTTATATCTCACGTTCACGATATAGTAGCGGGATAAAATATATACCAGTTTTTAGGGCTAATCAAGGCCTTTCAAATAAAAAAAGTTGCATCAAAATCCGTTCCGTAGTTTTTGTGTGATGCGCGAACATACAAACAGACGAACGAAGACAGAAGAATATGTACATAAATAATATCTAATATATTGAGTTTTATGTCATGTTGTTTATTCAAAATTATTATAACGAATCTCCCTTATTCTCAAAATCAATATTCTTAAACCAAAATATAACAAATTGAAAAATAAATTAATAATATCAACTTGTAACCCTAACCCCATTTTACTCGGACCCCCAGTGGGGACGAGGCTCCACCCCACTGACCCCACGTTTATTCGATGTAGGGTTTCAATGACATCTTGTTGCGGTTTGCATCAGGAATTAAAAATATAAAATGGAACCGTTTTGAATGTGTAAAGTTAGAGAATTTCAGACTACCTATAAAACTGTGTTTTCGGTACTAATTATGGGCTCGTTCTTGCTTATGTGTAATGTATGTTCTTGTGCTTGCAAATTACAAGAACAAGTCAATTTTGCGTATTACTAATCGTACTTATGAATATTTTCCTGTTGTTGAGTCTTGTTTATCCCAACACGAATGGGCCGGCTCGATCGGGGAAGTACCACCCTCTCACAGAAGATCAGCGTGTAACAACGGTAGTTACGCCTACCGTTGTGCTTTGTATAGTGAGAGGTGAGAGCGCCGGAGGCCCAAACCAGAGGGTTTGGGTCTCGGGCACTCTGGGAGAGCCCTAGCCTCTCCTTATTATCCTTCCTATCCTCTCCTGAGTGTCCTACCTATCCTCTTCTTATTATCCACCTCCTATCCCTTTCCTTTTTGGACATGGCGACGTGCGAGTGATGCCTTTGGTGTTGCTGGCGTCTACAGGCTACCGTGACCGCTTACTATCAGGTGGGCCGTATGCATGTTCGCCACCCATGTAGATAAAGAAAAAGAAAGTAGCTGTTATCTTATTGAAGTTGTAAGACCTAAACCAATTCAGATATGCCAAATTTTTATTTCAAGACGCCCTAAACATCTAGACTAGAGCGTTGTGAAGAGTGGCAGATCACTAACTGCTCAAGCGTACAACATCGTAGCTGCATTCAACAACGACGCCTATTTTTTTTGTCAAGGCGGGAAAAAATGTACTTAATCACACACCTCGCAATGAACAGGCTAGTGTGGGGCCCTCACCCACTAAATAAACCCACCGTGTGCCGTCTCTCCGCCTGTATTAACGGACCACTGGAACTGTGTTACATTACTTCAGTGGTTGAACAGCGACGCCATGGGGGGAAGTGAATACGTATATATATATTTCCTTTTACATAATCCATTGCTGGCTCACATTTGGGCACGGGCTTCCTCTTAAAGTGAGAGGAATATAGGTGCCACCGCTGGTCCATTAGCAGACTTCGCTAGTCGTTTAAAAATATTTCTACTCTGTTGTTACATCACGACATTTTCCTTCACCGAGCCGTGATTAATCAAAATAATTTCGAAAAAATCTTTTCATTCGCCTGCTTTCTAGTTCAGACTGGGGACCTAACCCGATTCCACTATTAATACAGTCCTTAATTTTACTGCTAGGCTGTCTAATCCTTAGTTACCCGATAGTATTAACGTAAAGACGACTGCTACCTCATGTAAATTGTTGAACAGATATACATAAAAATGCAGAGGGTGAAAAAGGTGATGGAAGTTAATAGATCATCAAGATTGCTGGTGATAGTCTTGCTTATCCCAGTATAAATGGGCCGGTTCGATCGGGGAAGTATCATCCTCTCGAATTATGTCAATACCATAGATTTATTATCAATGCTTACTTCAGTTAGACTAGCTATCGAATTCAGCAATTGTTCTTCTTACCATTGGATATACTTTGTCTAAGGATTTAAATGCTAACCACTTTATAAATGATTTTCATTAAAAAAATAACTACAATAAAACCTCAACAATCCTCAGTACATGTTTATTACTCTGTATTATAACCGTAACAATTAAATCGTAAACATTGCACTAGAGGTAAGAAAAAACCGGCGTCTTACCGTCTCCGTTAGCGATTTGAATGGGCAGCTCTACTGACAGTTGTGGCGATCGTTGCGATTTATGGCTGGTTTTGTTTTGCGCGCCGATTATGAGTGTCTCATAATAGAGATGGACCACACATGTTCGCAAATATTTATGTACAGGCTGTTTAAAAATATCGATATTATAATGACTTTACTTCGTAAGTCTTTTGTTTCCTTAATTTTTTGGTCTGTTCTGATAAAACTTGCCTTATAACGCAAAGGTTTTGTAGGTTGGTTTAATGTGGTCCATTTCTTGTATTATTTGCTTAATTTTACTTCCTTCATCCTATAAAGCCATTAGGATTTAATTTAATATTAAGTATATTCGCAGTGCAATACACTGCGAAAGTAAGGGAATAGAGAGTATACTTGTCTTTGCGCACAAACTGGTGTACTATAATCTTTGCTACTTAGCTGGCTTCTGTTAATACTGACTGAAACTGGTCTGACGGACATGGTTTATTACTATTATTGTTATTTCGGTGTCTACTCAAATGCTGCAGTGAAGGTGTTAAAAATGCATCTTTTTTTTTATTGGTATTGATGGCAGACGAGCCACGGCCCCCCTGATGGTAAGTGGTAACCATCACTCATGGACTCAACTATAACAAGAGTATTGTCAAGCCGCTGCGCACCATTTCATTTCTCATATATGAAATGAAATAATAAACGGCTATCTACTGCTGCAGCCAAAACACACTGACGTGCTTCATGACCGGTCACACAAAAGACGGTGGTACCGACCCGTTCGAGCCCGACAGCAAGTGAGTACTCTCACTTGGTACCCAACCCTACCACCAGTAGTGCAGTGGGTGATAATTGCTTATTTCCCTTAGTCGCCTTGTACGACACCCGTGGGAAAGCAAAGGCTAGTTATAAGTATGTATATCTCAAAAGTAAATATTAGTTTTTTATGTGTCATAAAGTGCAGTCTGCGAACATTCAATAATATTTTTTCCGATAAAATGTTACAAACTCCCAGAATGAATCTAAAAACCGTAACAAAATTTTGAACACCCCATTTACACCTACTAGTTTCATTCCGTACTCCATTCACTAAACTTGTACTATTTCATGACACCCGTAGTAATTGACCACAATGAGGCTACCAAAAAATTGTCCCATCGCAAGCAAAAAAATGATATGAAGTTGTCACGCTTCTCGAAAATTTCGAGTAAACTATATTCGGATAATATGTCGCATTCTTACAGAGATTTATACGATTTTTATAAAGACATAGAGGCAAACCACAGAGTAAATTCATTATTATTTAAAGATTTATGAATCGATTAACAACGTAGCCGAATGAATTGTATAATTCGATCTCATTCATTGATGCGCATTTTAAAATAGGACGCGGTCATCGTTACATTCCTGATATTTTTTTTGCTTAGTTGTAACAAGGGCCAATGCTCGAAAAAAATCAAATAAATAGTTATCAATTAATAGGTATAACTTATTTATTTATTTGGACAACCAGTAGGTAATTGTTACATTATTTTAAACTTACACGATATAAGTACATATAAGTAAGATATTATAAGTTGGTATAGAAGTTAATTAGGTATATATGGCGGGCATTCTCTATGAGTTAAAGGTGAATACCTACTTTTTATCATTGAATGGGAACATCCATAAGTCTGATTTTGTCTGGAGGTGGCTGGATCGAGCTTTTGGATTAAGAGAATACTGTAGGACCATTTTGATAATTAATACTTGACGTAAAATTTTTTTTTATCAATTACTACAAGTTTCATCGCACAAATATTTTAGTACCTATATATTTTCCTAAGTAATATTGGGGTCTATTTGTTTTATAGTTCATTGGAGTTTACACATATTTGATATTTATATCTGCTCCTGTGCTATAGGTCAGAAGTCAGAATCGAATCGAAGTACAGACCTAGCACAGCATACACTTATTTTTTGCATGCCTGAGAGATTTATTCGACGGCTTGTGAAGTCTCCCTACCCACACTTGGCCAGCGTGGTGGATTATGGCCTAAATCCTTCTTACTATGAGAGGAGACCCGTGCCTATATAGTGGGACGGTAAAACGGGTTGAAGAATACTTAAGTCAGAATTTACAACAAGCCTCATAGCGCGGCTGCAAAAAAAAAGTTTTCTAAATCAATAAACAGCTTCAGTATCTAAACAAACATAGCATGACGCCTGTATTCCCCGAAGGGGTAGGCAGAGGTGTATTACACACCCACGACTCGCCAGCTATATTTAAGTCCCACGTAATAGGGGGCGAGCCTATTGACGTCTACCGGGCACATTTCCAAACTCCGGGCTGCTACTGAGAATTTTTCTTGTCAGGAAAAAGCTCAATAACATTGCCCGACCCGGGGATCGAACCCGAGACCTCATGTTTAGCAGTCGCATACACTACCGCTAAACCACCGAGGCAGTTACAGTTAAGTCAGTATCTATACCTACTATTATAGAGCTGTGTCTGTACATTTAAGATATTTGAGACAAAATAACTGTATTAGGCTATATCGTGCGTGTCTGAACATAAAACAATATTTTTTTGTGCAACTTTTTTTTATTTGATAGCTATTGAGTAGACTTAGAAACTGGTATACATTTTATCCCGCTACGATATCGGAAACCTGACATATCACCTACAATTTAGGTTTGGCTGCGGCGGAGCCGCGGGCAGAGGCTAGTTATAGTGTAGTTTATAAAATTGGAGTCGATATTTATGTCAGGATCGCCGATATACCTAATTCTTATCTCTATCGTCAGCCCTCTTAGAATGAAAAACGAAACGTTAGACAAACTTTCGTTTCGAGTCATTATAATTAATCAAAAGTCCGACGCGTGATTCAGTTTGAGACCTAGGCCCAAGCACGAAAAACTATCGAATTCGTATCGTAAAGGTATCGAGTCCACGATAATATAACAAATATTGTATGGTTTCCGAACAACTACACATGACATTGTCGAAGGCAAGCTTGTTTGTTTATGTTTTCGAACAACTACACATGACATTGTCGAAGGCAAGCTTGTTTGTTTATGTTTTCGAACAACTACACATGACATTTTCGAAGGCAAGCTTGTTTGTTTATGTTTTCGAACAACTACACATGACATTGTCGAAGGCAAGCTTGTTTGTTTATGTTTTCGAACAACTACACATGACATTGTCGAAGGCAAGCTTGTTTGTTTATGTTTTCGAACAACTACACATGACATTGTCGAAGGCAAGCTTGTTTGTTTATGTTTTCGAACAACTACACATGACATTGTCGAAGGCAAGCTTGTTTGTTTATGTTTTCGAACAACTACACATGACATTGTCGAAGGCAAGCTTGTTTGTTTATGTTTTCGAACAACTACACATGACATTTTCGAAGGCAAGCTTGTTTGTTTATGTTTTCGAACAACTACACATGACATTTTCGAAGGCAAGCTTATTTGTTTATGTTTTCGAACAACTACACATGACATTGTCGAAGGCAAGCTTGTTTGTTTATGTTTTCGAACAACTACACATGACATTGTCGAAGGCAAGCTTGTTTGTTTATGTTTTCGAACAACTACACATGACATTGTCGAAGGCAAGCTTGTTTGTTTATGTTTTCGAACAACTACACATGACATTGTCGAAGGCAAGCTTGTTTGTTTATGTTTTCGAACAACTACACATGACATTGTCGAAGGCAAGCTTGTTTGTTTATGTTTTCGAACAACTACACATGACATTGTCGAAGGCAAGCTTGTTTGTTTATGTTTTCGAACAACTACACATGACATTTTCGAAGGCAAGCTTATTTGTTTATGTTTTCGAACAACTACACATGACATTGTCGAAGGCAAGCTTGTTTGTTTATGTTTTCGAACAACTACACATGACATTGTCGAAGGCAAGCTTGTTTGTTTATGTTTTCGAACAACTACACATGACATTGTCGAAGGCAAGCTTGTTTGTTTATGTTTTCCGAGTAACAGTGACGGTAGGTATTCTTATGCTTTATTTTAATTTTAATGCATTTAATACTTTCTAACATTTACGCGAATTTTACACATTTTGAAATAAAACAACGTTTACGGAATCTATCGCGTTTACTTGATTTTTATACTATCCCGACGTTTCGAATACTTTATAGCATTCATGATCACGGGTGGACTTAGATGGTAGATGTCCAAAGCTGATATGTTGTTTCAACGGTTTCATCTACCCACAGTAGTATGATTTTACAAATTTTTGGTTTGTTTATTTCAACCCACATAATATTCGTAGGCCGTACGGAGAAAATTCTACCACAAACTACCAATTAAAATTTTTAAATAATCTAAAAACTACCTTTAAGAAGGCAATATTGATTATTAGTTTTTATTATTAAATATAATGATTTTAATGGAAGCTAAGACTAAAAAGCTACCACCGGATCGGAACGCGGCCTGACTGAGAAAGATCCGGCCAGAAAACTCAGTAGGCAACAACTTGTTATGGATTATTAAATTTATGCGGTAAATACTAAATAATCACTACTTTTTAGGTTTTATCTACACAATGAGCGCTCTCTGCCTTGCAATCTTGTGGTGTGCCTTCTTGTATTATGTTTGGTGAGGCCTATCACAGGATTCCAGCTTGATGGTAAGACCCAGCCGTCTTCTCGATTGAAATTGGGATGTTTCTTATTTTCAATAGCCACACGTATCATTCTAGGACGTTATCGATGTTCTTTTGCGAGGATTTGAGGTTTGTCAAACCTGATGTAATGGCGGGTGTGGTCCTGTGTGTGCTCACAAATTGCAGACTTTGTATAGCGATGGTGCTTAACATCACCTATGTGTTCTTTGATCCGAGTTCTTATGGATCTCTTTGTTTACCCAATGTAGGAGAGACCACAATCACAATCCAGCTTGTACACTCCTGCATCCTGTAAGGATGTGCAGGCGTCACCCAAAGACGTTAAGTATGAATGTGTTATCTGGACGGTATCCAGGAGATGCAGGTTCAAATCCTGCTCGTGACTGTTATTTTCGATTTCACATTTTTCACTTTGTGTTTAAAAAATAATAAAAACTAATAATCAATATTGTCTTCTTAATGGTAGTTTTTAGATTACTTAAAAATTTTAATTGGTAGTTTGTGGTAGAAGTTTTAAGCACTAAATATAAACAAAAATTTTAAAATTTAAAGGAGTATTATACTAATTTTATTATACTAGCTTAAAATCTCATACATTGTAAGCATAAAACTTAGAGTAGATATTTTTAATTGTGTTTCTAAACGAATATTATGTGGGTAGAAATAACTAAACCAAAAATTTGTAAAATCATATTACAGTAATATAATATAGTAGATGAAACCGTTGAAACAACATATCAGCTTTGGACATCTACCATCTAAGTCCACCCGTGATCATGAATGCTGTAAAGTATTCGAAACGTCGGGATAGTATAAAATTCAAGTAAACGCGATAGATTCCGTAAACGTAGTTTTATTTCAAAATGTTTAATGCATTTTATTGTATTATAGTTAAAATGAGAACACAATGTATATGCTGGCTCATTATATTTTTTTTTATATTGACTCATTATTTTTGTTAGTTGACAAATCATCTATTTTAATTATTTAGTTACACCTTTATGAACAATAATGTGTATATTATTGGTAGGTAATTCTAAAGTTCCCTTTATAATGCCATATGGTAAAATATGTGAGACTAATAGAAATATGCAAGGTTTTACATCTATATTATCCACAATTAGGCTACTTCCAAAATAGCCCGTTTTGTTATGTGAACATTGCTATTACTAGATAGGTACGAACGGCATATTTTTATACAAATTTATTTTATTATATCTATCATCTATATCTACTTTTTCATCGTCATATATTACTGTGGGATTAATTGGCTTTCGAAGTTTAGTAATTTTAAAACATTACATACTCAAAAACCTTAGATTTAATATGTTTCGAATCTTTTCTCACCGACAATTTCTAAGTGAAAAAAGTTTCGACAGTGCTCGATAGCCAGCCTTCGAAATTTACATTACCGTACGTCAAATCAAAGTTCGTGCTCTCATTTATTTTTTTAAAGTGTCAAGTTTCGTTTTGACGATACATTTGCGATACGAAATCATTCGTAGCAAAATAAGTTCATTTTACGCACAATTCTCATATAAATTTTATTGTTTTAGATGACGATACGAAAAGGGCGTTCTGTGAAATGTCAGTGAATATTTATTTATTTATACTATCACAATTAGATTATTACTTAAAATTCTTCCAAGCTGCTTGTGCATCACTAATAAAAAGAAACAGTTTTTGGACGAATCTGCTGTCAGTGTCGGAGGCATAACGGAACATCGATCACGCAATCTCAAAGGCGCGACGTTACAGAATATCAAAATAACAGGAATTCAAAAATAAGGAATATCTTGTCATATTCTTGACGAATGTGGCTCTTTGTAATAGCAACGTAATCATTTTGTCACAAATCTAAGGCTTGGATTGATCGAGAATGGTTGTGCAATTGAATATCTTGTTTCCTAGAATCGATAACTCAGTTGTTTGGTTTTATATATATTTTTAATATACACTTTTATACTAACATTAAAAAAGAAGATAGCATCATGCCTGTATTCCCCGAAGTTGTAGGCAGAGGTGTATTGCACATCCACGATTCGCCAGCTATGTTTAAATCCCACATAATAGAGGGCGAGCCAATTACCGCCTACCGGGCACATTTCCAAACTCCGGGCAGCTTCTGAGAATTTTTCTTTTTACGAAAAAGCTCAATAACACTGCCCGACCTGGGAATCGAATCCGAGACCTCATGATTAGCAGTCACTTACACTACCGCTGCACCACAGAGGCAGTTAAATAAAAAAGAAGATATCTCATTAATCATTTGGTGGGTGGTTGCAATTTGATGGTAAAAATAAATGTAATCCATCCATCCATCCATCAGCCCTTTAAAGCCCACTGCTGGACATAGGCCTCCCCAAGAATGGGGGATAGTGCCGTAATCGCCACGCTTGGCAGGCGGGTTGGCGGTCGCAGTGGATGTTGTTAATACTCGAAGAAGTGCTGCTGCCCACTCCCTCGGTATTGCCTCAGTCGGCTCTTACGACTCCCATGGGTGGAGAGGGGTGGGACAATTCTAAAGCCGGCCTCACACGGCATCAAATTGTCTGTCATTCAGTAATGATAGAGCACATGTTCCTACATTCTGCCGTTCAGGCATGCAAACATTATTTAAGTAAATAATAATAATAACACTATGCTAACAAACAAACTTAGATTAATTAGTCTGTAGTTGAAGAATTTATTTGTTGGTAATCGATACCGGACTAATGGACAGGTTTTATTAGAAATTTAAATTATTAAGAGATGACATAGCCTATACAACATCACGCTATGAGATACGGAGTCTATAAGTAGAGACGTTAACGCAGCTGAAATCGTGCACTGTATGCATGCAGTTTTTTTAAACATACTACTCTGTCAAGAAAGTACCGGGAAAAGATCAATAATACACAATTTTTTTGTTATTCATCCAAATTTATTTTATCAACTTCAAAGTATGCTCCTTCAGAAACGATAGACTTACGCCAACGGATAATCCAATCATCAAAACATTTTTTAAACGCTGTTTCCGGAATTGAGTTCAGTTCTCGCCGCGAATTCTCCTTTATGTCTTCTACCGATTGAAAACGGGTGCCACGAAATGGTGATTTGAGTTTAGGAAAAAGAAAGAAGTCGGCTGGAGCCATATCTGGTGAATATGGTGGTTGCTCGATGGTATTTGTTGAGTGTTTGAACAAAAATTCATTCACAATGATGGCCTTGTGCGAAGGCGCATTATCGTGGTGCAAAATCCAAGAATTTTCTTTCCACAAATCTGGCCTTTTTCGTCGAATTTGCTCTCTTAAACGCCGCATAACGCTCAAATAATATTCTTTATTTACCGTTTGACCTTCTGGCAAGAATTCCGAGTGCACAACACCGCGATAGTCAAAGAAAACAGTCAACATGACTTTGGCGTGGTTTTTTCGGTTTCGGTTCAGTTGGAAGTCGCCACTCCGAAGCTTGTTAACTAGTTTGCATGTCAAACTCGTAAACCCACGTCTCGTCACCTACTGGTGTTACTACAATGCGTTTCATGAATGTTGGGTCTGAATTGACTCGTTCTAGCATGTCCTCAGCGACTCTCATGCGATTGAGTTTTTGGAGAAAACTCAGATCTTTTGGTACTAGCCGAGCGGAAACATGTTTCATACCCAAGTGATTATTTAAAATGGTACGGATCGACTCGTGAGACACAGAAAGTTCGGCGGCTATCTTTCTCAAAGTTGAATGAGGATTTTCGGTCACAATTTGCTTCACTTTTGCAATGTTAACTTCAGTTGCAGACGTTGATGGCCTACCAGAGCGAGGCAAACCTTCCATCACATCTCGACCGCTTATAAACGCTTTGTACAACATCCACTGCGATCGCCAACCCACCTGCCAAGCGTGGCGATTACGGCACTATCCCCCCATTCTTGGGGAGGCCTATGTCGAGCAGTGGACGTTAAAAGGCTGATGGATGGATGGAAATCAAAATTATTTATTAATTCCTTAAAAAAATATTATTTCAAATTAGGTATTCATTTCTTCATCCACAGCTGACCCAACGCAATAAGTTATACTAATAGGAACAGATAATCATAGTGTTATCGTTAACACGTCACGTGACCATGTCGATGACGCCTTACATGAATTTACTCTCTATCCTAACCTTCCTATAGAAGTGTTCACTTCAAAAACCAAGCTATTTTGGAAATTAACTATTGATGTGGAAATTTTTGACGGAAGGAAAATTCGAAATAAACCTGCGATCGTAGCGAGGTTCGAGGCAATTTCACCATCTTGCTTACTTGTCACCATGCGGACCACGGCTCATGGCATCGCTCATAAGAAATCACTAAATATTATTGCGAACTATTTACAACATTTTAAAATTAGATTGGTAATAAACTTTAGCAGGCGCGCAAACTAAAATCGTCAACCGGCACCAATCACAGATTAAAAAACAAAGCAACTCCTTATAAATCACACAATTATACAAAACTTATCTGTTAAACTAAGGTTTATAGTAAACTAATTAGTTGTTATCAATGACCACTTTTAAATTTTCTCACGAATTTGACATTGATTAATAAATCAACTAAAAAAGTACATATTATTTTTTTCCAAATCAACTTATTATTGCGGAATCTTACAAAAATACGCGCGCTCCAATCGATCATTCGCGCCAATTTTGACATATCCCGCCAATTCCGTAATGCGTTCGGATATTCTCGTAAGTCTCATCAAAAGCGAGCAATCAAGACTATTGTACAATGAATACGTAACTTGATTTGTTTAGATTGATCCCGTCCATCCATTTTGGCCGTGTTGACAATTTTATTTTTATTCCGAATCCGGGAAACCATATTTAGTTCATTCGTCATTGAATTATTGTTGATGTTTTACTTATACTATAATATTTAAAAGAGAAATAATATTATTACTGTTTTTGTGAACAAGTATTTCCGGCTATAATCTTAAGTTAGAAAACAGAAACGTGCATGGATGAACTATATTAAATTGCTAACATTTTCGATTAAACAAGGTTGTCATGAACCTCAACTTGTTAAATAGGGTGAGGCTGACTTTACGCTTACCATTAGGTGGGTCGTATGCTTGTTTGCCATTCTTGTGGCAGGGATTACGGTAGCCTATAGTCACTAGCAACAACAGAGGCATCTTTCGTGCGACGCTAACTCCAAGGAAAGGGATAGGAGGTGGAGTGGAAGGATAAAAAGGAAAGGAAGGCTTAGTTCCGTCAAGAAATTCTTAATAGGTAGCAGCTTGAGATTTTAGAGAAGGGCCTTTATTCTTAATAACCTGTACTGTCCCAGTGTTTCGAATACTTTACAACATTCATGGTCCACCCTTGACCACCCGTGACCATGAATAAAAAAGAAACTATTATTTTACACTCGCAAGAAAAGAAAATTTTATTCTATAATGTGTAACATTCGCGTAAATATCAGAAAGTATTACCTATAGTTAGTGTTACCCTCTAATTCTCACCAATAAAATAAAATATAACATATCCGGGCTATTACTTTTGAAATTATAGTACCATCTCTCCTAAACTCACAATACACATACATAACGTATGCGTACGTATATAAGATTAATACAAATGGAGAACCGCAACAATTGCAAAAACCATTAAAACAAACGCTATGCAGCTGCGGGTCGCGGCCACTCGAGCGAATCGCTCGGCCCCCAGGCCCGCCCTCCGAACACGCACAAAAATCAACATAAATAACAATACGCACCCCTATCTCAGACACTATTATACTTTCAATTTCAAAAAGGTCTAAACAACCACAAAGTGCAACCAACAAATTCTTCTCTGTGTATCCAAACGCAATGTCTAAATCACCGTCAAAACTACAGCGCCATTTTCGAAAAGTAAAGCCAACTTCAAGTGTGCAACAATTGACTAATATTTCGTCTCTTTCATCCATTCATTGGATAAAGATCCCTCTTCTTTTGGGATCCTTTATTAAATTTATTGTCAAAGGAATGTATATAAAAGTTGTTGAAATGAAAAAGGGTCCCAGTTTCTCTTCGCTCGCCTGATATTATAGTCTTCCTAAAATGTTTTCCGAACAGAGTTACTCCAGGCTATTCAGGCCATGGGATGTGAGTGATAATAAATCTGAAAAAAATACACATATATGTGAAACGGACATCGAACAAAAAACTAAGAAAAAAAATACAAAAGACAGTAAACGGGAAAACCGTTTGAGGAAAATTCGCGGCACCTATAAAAAAGCAGACCCGAGTCCTCAAGATGCTACCGTTTCCACAACAACTATGGACGCCGATGAAGAAGTTAAGCCTCCCAATGATGCAAATTCTCCAGTTGAAAAACTCACGCTATGCTGCGATAGATTACTACAAAAATCAGAACAGAAAGAAATGCAAGAAACTACAGTGGAAAGTCATTTAAAACCTCAAGCATATCCGCAGCCTCCACATATGGCATCGTCGTACAGTTCAAATTATATTCCGGAGTACCTACCAACCGCTGACATTGCTCATGCTTTGGGTGTACCTCCAACAGACCCTTTACTCCTAGAATCTATTGCACAAGGATATGCAATGGAACTGGAATACGCAAGAATATTGCACCAGGAGAACGAAGCAAAGTTGAACGCCAGAAAACAGCGCCCAAAGAAATACAAATGCCCTCATTGTCAAGTTGGTTTTTCGAATAATGGACAGTTAAAAGGACATATTCGGATACACACCGGTGAGAGGCCCTATAAGTGTGACGAGAAAAATTGCGGCAAAACTTTCACAAGAAATGAAGAGCTAACCAGACACAAGAGGATTCACTCTGGAGTGCGGCCGTTCCCTTGTTCCACTTGTGGAAAGAAATTCGGTAGAAGAGACCATTTGAAGAAACACACGAGGACTCATTTTGTTCAAGCTGAAAGAATGATGCCTGTTTTCGTGCCGTTATCAGCGGTGCCTCATATGGCTGGCTTCCCTTATCTTTACGGATACTGACACGTCCTAAAATAATCTTCGAGAAAATTCAGGAGACGGAAAAGTATTGAAGTTCATACAAGGTACACAATGTCATTATCGCCTTGATATAATTATGTAAAAAAAAAAAGAATTTATAGTAGTAACTTTATTTGGAGGTAAGTTTGTACATAGGTACCTATATAAATAAAACTAATAAATATAGATTATTTTGGGACCAAATAATTTGTTTTAGGAATAAATAATGCTGTGGTAAATAATATTGTATACGCCAAATGTATAAAAATGTGGTGTGTGTTAGAATATTTTTAGGCAAAGATTTTACACTAAACAAATAGAAATATATTTATATCAAAATATAAATGTGTTTTTCATACCCTTTATTCGGTTACATTAAATAATAATGAGACTATTATAGGTAGGTACCAAATATTATGGTATGAAACATTTCTGTTGTACTTGAAAGTTTTAACAATAACAAACGCTACCTTAAAGTATTTATTTTATTAGAGTCAAACAATTTTCAGAGGGTAAAACTAATCTTACTTAATATTATGAATGTGAATGTAAGTTTGTTTGTTACGCTTTTACGCGAAAACTACTTAACCGATCATCATTAAACTTTGTACTCTTGGAGGTATTAAAAGTAACATAGGATACTTTTTACTAAAAAAAATAACGAAAGATAAAAAAATTGTTTGCCATTTCAAGGGTTGCTTTATTTATTTTTATGAAATTCCTCGCAGACGAAGTCGCGGGTAGCACCCGCGACTTCGTGCTCGCTGCTTCGGTGCTAGTATTTTAATAATGCACAAATGACTAAGTGTTTTAGATACTGACCTCCTGCCCGAATGTTGCCGTTTTGATTCCCACTGTTTGGTGATCCAGAAATGGTTGTTCTGATTCTGGGAGTGTGTGTCCGTAACATCGTAAGTATGTTGGTGTCCCCCGCGATACAAGGATTAAATCTTAGTGCAGGCTGGTATCTTTAAAAAAAACCGAGAATTTGTTCGTTAGCACTCGCTTTAAAGATCGTTATTTATATACATAATAGCTACCTAATTGTGTGTGTATTCCGAAATAAACTGAGAGCACTGTCTAGTGCTCTTACTGGAGAAAAATCGTTCCGTTATAGACTGACAGTATACTGCCGCAGTGTGCTAGGGCCATAAATCATCGCCATTTTTGTACTGTGAGCACTGGCGTTTTCGAGGTAAGGTGCTCTCAGTGGTTTGACCACGTGATCAACAGCGTCCAGAAATATAACAACTTGCACTATTGAAAATTATTATTCTTATTGAATATTGTTATTCAAAGATACCGAAACATGGACAATGTAAAGAAATTGTATTTATTGTAATGTGAAATCAATACTTTGTATGAAATGAAAGTACACTAGACTGCATTCCGTTATAAGCAGTAACCAGTATAGCTGACTATAAAGGAACGACTTCGCAGTATACTAAATTGACGTCACACATCACAGTGCTCCAGTGTATATCGGAACACACCCTGTATTTCTTACTACTTTGAAACCGCGAAAATTACCACTAGCTTGAAAGTGAAGTGTAAATTACTTTTAAGCACAAGACAGATAACAAGATGTCAGTATCTTACATCTGGGTATATTATGTTACCATAATTTTACCAATTGATTACTCTATCCAATTCATCACTAAAAATCAGTTAAAATCACACCTACTTTATATTGCACATAACCTTTGATTGATCGAAAGCATATAACAAAACACACATACTTTACATAATACAAAAAACTGATAAAATTTTGCATTTGTAATTTTTAATAACAATTATAATGCAATATAATAGTTAAATAAATGATTAAAAACTAACAGATATCGATTCTTAAGTATGGGAATCGAACCACGTGCATGTGACTATCCCTTTCTGTGGCTATTTTTAATTTATTCTTGCTGATCAGAGCATTAGAGTAAAATGAATGCGGTCGGAATGCGATCTCTCTGCGAAATCTGTGGAGTTAGGCTGACTGACCGCATTCGCAGACGACGTAAGAGCTAGTAGGTATGAAAAAAGTATTGATGTAAAGATGTGAACGGGAATGCTCCGATGGTTCGGACATGTGGAAAGTATGCCGGATGAGCGACTGGTTAAGAAGATAAATACAATGCAAAAAAGTAGAAGGATGTAGGTACAGGGGGAGACCGAGACTGACCTACCTAGACCAAATTGGTCATGTGTTGAAGGAAGGTGGAGTCAGGAGTCTCCGAAACTAAAGAGCGTGTAGGAAGAGAATTTATCCGTGTGGTGACGGACTAAGAATACAAGTGTCACCATCCTATCCTTTCCCGCGGGTGTCGTACAAGGCGACTAAGGAAAGTAGGCAATTATCACCCATTGCATTACTGGTGGTAGGGCTGGATACCAAGCGAGAGTACTCACTTACTATCGGGCCTGAACGGGTCAGTACCATCGTCTCCTGTGTGACCAGTCATGAAGCACGTCAGTGTGTTTTGGCTGTAGCAGAAGATAGCCGTTTATTATTTCATTTCATATCTGAGAAATGAATGGGTGCGCAGCGGCTTGACAATAGTTGAGTCTATGGGCGACGGTTACCACTTACCATCAGGTGGGCCGTGGCTCGTCTGCCATACTTAACAACAAAAAAAAAATATGAAGGTTAAGGAAGCGAGAGTTATATGCCTGAATAGAGCCTTTTGGCACTCTGCTTATCCCAAAGAAGAAGATCAAGAGAGATCGCATGATGATAAGTAAGAAACCTAAACCCATGGCCGTAAAAAAATATTCCTAAACCTAATACAAATGCCATTTTTAACTAGAGTTTCACGTAAATCGGGTAAATAGTTATTCATTTCGATAAAACTAACTTTTTTTTTATAGATAGGTACATATTTCGTTTATATTTCAAACACTGGCGACTACTATAAAAAATATACCTAAATGAACACCCCGTCGGTCGGGCCAACGAATAGGGTAGTCTGGGACCTTTTTTTTTGTTTGTTAAGGCGGGAAAAATTGTTCCTAACCGCACACCCCATCGTTCGGGGCAACGAGGGTAGTGTGGGGCCTGCACCCACTAAAGAAACCCGCCATGTGCCGTCTCTTCGCCTTATGGCGGGCCACCGGAACTATGTTACATTCCTTCTGTGGGGTGGGTAGTCTGGGGCCTACCCACCCCACAGAAGGGAGAGATGGCACACGGCAGGTTTATTTAGTGTGTAACACTAAATAAACCTGCCGTGTGCTTCTCAACGCCTGTATTGGCGGGCCACTGGAACTGTTGGATTACTTCAGTGGTCCGCCAGTGACTTTCTGTCTCGGGTACCTTTTTTTATTGCTATAGATGGCAGACAAGCCACGGCCCACCTGATGGCAAGTGGCAACCGTCGCTCATGGACTCAACTATACCGAGAGCATTGTCAAGCCGCTGCTCATTTCTCAGATATGAAATGATAGAATAAACGACTATCTTCTGCTACAGCTAAAACACACTGACGTGCTTCATGACTGGGCACACAGGAGACGGTGGTACCGACTCGTTCGGGCCTGATAACAAGTGAGTACTATCACTTGGTACCCAGCTCTACCACCAGTTACAATGGGTGATAATTGCTTACTTCTCTTAGTTGCCTTGTACGACACCGGCGGGAAAGGATGGAGGGGCTTTGACACTTGTATTCTTAGTCCGTCACTAAAACTGTAGAATAACATTATTTATCCATTTGGGTTGCCAAGAGTCCATAACAGACTATAGGTACGTAGTAAAATAGATTTTACGGGCCTCGTGGCGTGGTCGGTAGTGTAATCGACTTCCGTGCACGAGGTCGTGGGTTCGATCCCCACTCAGGACAATTATTTGTGTGATGAACACATATATTTGTACTGCGTCTGGGTGTTTTCTATCTATTATATGTATTTATTTACAAAAAAAAAAGTAGTATATGTATTATATCCGTAATCTGGTACCCATAGCACAAGCGTTAAGCTTAGTTTGGGACCAGAGGGCGTTGTGTGAAATGTCCGTGAATATTTATTTATTTATTTATTTATTTATTATTCTATCAAATTTAATTATATCAGAAAGCCAGTCCCTATACTAAGGGCATGATAAGGGCTACTAAGATGATGACCTACCCGTAAGACATAATAGCAATATCTCCTACCTCCAAAGTCACAATTGAAGATCACAAAAAAAAATATAATACAAAAATCAATTCTGTTACCAATTCGATTAATCATTTATATACAAATGAATTCAACAAAAAGTTTGCGCAAACAACGTATCGACTAAAGTGCGGACATCCGGTAGTGTCAATACATTGAATAGTTTAAATAAGAAATTTAACAAACAATTTGTAGGAACGACGTGTTTTGACTCATACGTCAAACGCAGTGAACTTTGGTAAAATACTGCGCACACTCGCATCTAAAGAGTTTTCAGAAATAGTCGAAAAAAAATTAAATTGTGAGACGTGAGTATTTGGGTTTCTTCAAATATCTATACATAATTATAATGAGATTCTCACTATGAGATAAATACGACAATTCAATATTCTCTTTAACTTTTTTTATATTAAGTATGTAGGTACCTAATAATTTTCATTATTCTAACCTAATGTTATAAACAGTTATATATTTGCATACACAGTCTAATCTCAAATATTTACTAACATTAAACACAAAGTGAAAAATGTAAAAACGAAAATAACAGTCACGAGCAGGATTTGAAACTGCATCTCCTGGATACCGTCCAGATACTTTGCCAATTTAGCCATCGTGACAATTGCTTCTGACTACTAATTTCGATAACACATTCATACTCACACATATATCAAAGACGTTATTTGGGTGACGCCCGCGCCATCCGTCGGAAGTATTTTCATACATTATACCGACCAAGTAAACTTAATTTTACAATTAAGATTTTACCTAATAATGACGCAAACCCTATAAATATTTACCCAAAGACGTTAAGCATGAATGTGTTATCGAAATTAGCAGTCAGGAGTAATTGTCACGATAGCTACATTGGCAAAGCATCTGGACGGTATCCAGGAGATGCAGAATCAAATCCTGCTCGTGACTGTTATTTTCGATTTCACATTTTTCACTTTGTGTTTAATGTATAGTGCTAAGCATGTAAAATGCTAAAAACATATATAAAAATATATAAATACATACTAACATCTTTAAAAGATATTAAGGAAAAAATGCAATATAGCAAAAAATAGATTTTGTGACGTGAGTAGGTAGGTATTTGAGTATTCTCAAATATATACTAATGAGTTTCTCACTCGGTAATAAGATAAATACGAAAATTCAATATCCTCTTTTTTTATATCGAGCAATAATCGTAATTATCCTAACTTAACATTAAATACTTGCATCTTTATAAGACTTTAATAGACTTAGCTTTTGCCCGCGGCTCCGCCGCAGCCCAAAAGCTACCTAGTTTTTAGGTTATATCTCAGGTTCCCAACAGTTTTTAAGTCTAATCAAGAACTATCAAATTGCATCAAAAATTGTGCAATAGTTTTTGCGTGATGCGCGAGCGAATAAACAGACAAAAAGACAAACAGAAAAGAAGTCTAAAAAATGTTTTGTGTTCAGACATGGCTATATAGACTAATACAGTCATTTTTTTTTTCAAATATCTTAAATGTACAGATACAGCTCTGTTACAACTTTATAATAGTTAGGATAATATCACATTATGTATTACAAAGTACTAATGAATTACGTACCTACGCAATAATGAAAGGATAGGATATTCTTACGATTCCTTCTCAAGACCTCTGACTTTGCAGTTCAAGGTGTTATCAGGAACTGATACGACTACATTAATATTTTCGAATGTTGCTAATTGTTTACAAAATAAATGATGTTTTGTTTGTCTATTAAATCATTATAGTTTTCAATAAAAACTATAATCATGATTTTATTTACCAGCACACTATTGTAATTTAATAATTAAATACTATACCTATCTTCGATCAAAAATTGATGATCGGAATCCCATCCATCCATCAGCCTTTATACCTCCACTGCTGGACATAGGCCTCCCCAAGAGAACGCCACAACGAGCGGTCCCCCTCATGGGGGATAATGCCGTTATCGCCACGCTTGGCAGGCGGGTTGGCGATCGCAGTGGATGTTGTTAATACTCGAGGGAGTGCTGCTGCCCACTCCCCCGGATCCCTCAGTCGGCTCTTACGACTCCCGTGGATAGATAGGGGTGAGACAATTCTAAAGCCGGCCCCACACGGCAACGGCGGATGATCGAAATACTACACGCAATAAATTAACGAAAGGTAGGCATTGATATAATGAAGGTAGGTCATTTTATGCTAACGCAACTACCAAATTAGTTACTTTCTCACGATCACTTAAACCTCGCCCTAAATATGGGATATACAAAATGTTTTGTATAATTCGGAAGTCCGTTTACGCAGCAGGACGCTTTTATTTAGATATTGAGATATTTTTACACCGGGCACACTGTTTAATTGGCTGAATGAGGTGTTGTCATTGCGCGCCGCGTGAACTCTATTTTTTTTGTGTCGACATCCGTTATTTTAAGCTGAGGCAATTTTGCAACTGATGGTGTACCTACATTCGAATATCTCTATACATATGCAGTATGTAATAAGTATATAATTTGAATATTGCAAAATAATACTAATAAGTATCTCAAGGATGAATATTGAACTAATGTGTTAAATTTGAGAGAGTTAATAGTAAATAAATGTTACTGTTAAATAATGTTACTTAAATAAATTATTATAATAGGACTAGCCTTTGCGCCGCGGCTTCGCCGCAGCCAAAAGCTAGTTTTTCAGTTATAACTCAAGTTCCCGATATAGTAGCGAGCTAAAATGTATACCAGTTTTTAAGTCTAATCAAGAGCTATCAACCAAAAGTTAATAAAAGTTTCATCAAAATCCGTCTAGTAGTTTTTTCTAAATATATTCTAAAAAAAATCTAGTTTAAATATTTTTTTAGATTTTCAGTTATATCTCAGGTTCCCGATATAATAGCGGGATAAAATGTATACCAGTTTTTAAGTCTAATCAAGGCCTTTCAAATAAAAAAGTTGCATCAAAATCCGTTCAGTAGTTTTTGCGTGATGCGCGAACAAACAAACAGACAAGCAGACAAATTCTAAAAAAAATTGATTTGGGTTTAGGCACGCCTATATAGCCAAAAAATATGTGAAAAAAGATTGAAATATTGACTTACCTTAGCTTTAATCCGGAGGGCAGTGTCCCTGTAATTTTCTAAAACCAGCAAGTCTCGTTCCCACGTCCAAAAATCAGTCAACAACACCAACATAGGTATGTGTGACCCCAGTTTTTTAATCGATCAACAAAATGCTTTTAATTCTTTCAACAAACACAAGGATTTATATTATTTATAACAAACCCGCCTACACTTCGAACAAATTCGCTGAATAGGTAATTTATTGGCCGTGTGAGATTAGTGTTGCTAGAGCTAAAAAAATATTTTTTTAAACACAGGTGCGTCGTTGCTTTAGTCCGAATGAGTCCTTTGCGACGAAAATTAATGATAGAATTTTGTGTTCATATTTTTTTGTCTGCACATGAATGAACGTTTTTCCTGTGGTAGGTTTATTGAACAAATGAGGTAGACTAGCTTTTGCGAAGAATACGGGAATTGTTGATTTAATGAATGAGGTTATCACAATGAACTTTGACCGATAGGTAAGTACCTACATAGTTACTATCGAGATTCAGACTCATAGATATAGTTTATTCTTACTTTAATAGTAGGTACATATTCTGTCCCAAGGGTGTCGTACGAGGCGACTAAGAGAAATAGGTAAGCAGTTCTCATCCATTGCGTAGGTACCTACTTACCAAGTATTGGATATCAAGTTTCAACTTGATGTCGGGCAACTAAAATACCTAGATACTGTAGTTTTGAGAAAAAACATAGCGTGGCTTATTAAGGAAAAATACGATAATATAGTTTGCTGTTCACACCAGCTTTGATGTTGGTGTATAGTTAATTTGTTAGTCACCACCTTGGTTATGGTAAGTGATGGCTGGTGAATATAAATGAGAGATTTATCAGAAGCCACGCTACAATAGTAAGTTATTGTAGCGCGCCTTCTGATAAATCTCTCATTTATATTAATTCTTTTTCGTGATACGTTTACATTTAAGTAACAAATTATGCTATTTTAAAACTCTCTAATTTTAACTCGACATTTTACGACACAACAGGCAAACGCGCGAATTTCGATAACACATTCCTTCTAATGTTTTGGGTAACGCCCGATTTTCGCGCCTTATGTATTTTGTTACAAATTCATTTGTTACAAATACCTAAACAAATTTGAATCTGGGTATACCTACTTCTAAGAAATCGTGTCCATTGTATGTTTATTGTGATATTTTATGTATATTTTAAGCATTTGATTATGCACGGCGGTTTTTTCGTAATTTGCGCTATATTTTTGTCGAGACCACCGCGATACAGAGGTTAATCGATAATACGGGTCGGAGTCTTCCAAAAAAGTCGACAATGTAATTGAGTCTTTACCTTCCGTCACGCCAATAAATTAACCGATATACAATAGCTGATGCCCATGAGAACCTGGTCAGGTGATTCACGCCCTCTACTTGGCTAGCTACCTGAATTTGTATTTGTGAGAGATGTAGAGTGACCATGTCTTTTGGGGAGTCGGTATAATTAACGAAAAGCGAAATACCACATACTCGGAACGAGATCTCTGTAGCGATTGACTTCAAATGCCACATCCCCACTACCCACTACACTAACAGATTTTTTTTTATTGCATTTGGTGGCAGACGAGCAACGGCCTACCTAATGGTAAGTGGTAACCATCGCTCATGAACTCGACTATACCGAGCGTAATGTCAAGCCGCTGCTCACCATTTCATTTCACAGATTTATATGAAATTAAAGAACTAATGGCTATCTGCTACTACAACCAAAACGCAACGATGTGCTTCATGGCCGGTCACACGGGAGATGGTGGTACCAACCCGCTCGGGCACGATATAAAGTGAGTACTTCCACTTGGTACCCAGCCCTACTAGTAATGCAAAGGGTGATAAATTCTTACTTCCCTTAGTCGCCTCGTACGACACCCGTGGGAAAGAATAGGGTGGTGACACTTGTATTCTTAGTCCGTTACCACACGGACAAGAGATTGAGATTGAGAGAGCAGTGATAAATTGTAAACAAATACACACATAATTTCGGAAAATCTCGAAAGTTAGAGGTGTGTGTCGCGAGATCTCAACCGTGGACTCGGGATTGAACTCGATACTGCTGTCTTTGCTGTCCTTGATTTTACGGCTAGCCTATTACTGCTATGCAAAACATGGATTTCTAGTTATTGCTTAGATTGACTGACACTAACAGAGCTTAGGATAAGAATATAAAGATGACGATGGCGTGGTCCATAAAATAATAATCCATTATTTATATCTAGGAATGCCCTTTTTAAACACGCAATTTATGTACACCCTACATCAATTGCTACTAAAGGTCACGGCAACTATACAAATAGGATTATTTACCGCGTCCATTACACTACAATATCCATTGATAGTTTTTAAAGAAAAAAAATATTTATTATTCCCACGAAGTACTCGACTTTTGCGCAAATTCGTCTCGGAGTATCTGCAGGTTGGTACACCGATTTTGACGTTTACTGAATGAAGCACCTTTTTATAAAAAAATATTGATCGATTTGACTCGATTTTTGTGTTTGTTTAGTCAACCTGCGATTGCGATTTTTGTCAATCCAACATTGTGTATAACTCCCACGCATATTATAACTAAAAAAAAGCTTATAAAAATATGAATATTGATGTAAGTATTTGTCTGTTAATATATTTGATCGATCTGTGCGGCACTGCAGTACGAAATCTAACTGGGCCGTAGCTGTATTGATTTTTAAAATCTATAATCCTACCACATGTATAACAGTGATAGCCTAACGGTAAAAGGACTGCAGTGGCAGTGGGATCAAGTTCAATCCCGAGTGCAGACCTCGTATGGCATACACCTCTTACTTATCTAGATTTTTCGAAATTACTTAAATGCCTCGGTGGTGCAGTGGTATTGTGAGCAACTGCTGATCATGAGGTCTCGGGTTCGATCCTCGGGTCCGGCGGTGCAGTTGAGCTTTTCCAACAGGTATTGTTGATCGAAGCGGAACACAAATTACGAAAGTGTTCAATCTAAAATAATAGTCACGAGCAGGATTAGAGCATGCATCTCCTAGAAAAGCGTTTCAGATGCTTTTCCAATTCACCAATCGTGATATCTGTGCGGGACTGTGAATTTCGATAATACATTCCTATCTATTGTCTTGAACGGTAAAACGGCAACGGTTCCAGAAGGGTAGGCAGAGACAACGGATTTCCAATGATCAAGAAGTGACCTTCCACTGATAATTTTTCGCTTTTGATATTCAATATTTGAAGAGTAGTTGTTAAGAATGTCTCTAACGTAATAATTAAAATCAGAATTATTATTGTTACTTGAATTTACAAGAATAATACCAAAGCACTCGGTGCACGCATTGACTAAATTAAATAAAACAACCTATCAACATAAAAGGCAATAAATTATATCGCGACAATCACAGGAGCATCACAATACGTTATTGTGATCGCGGACGCTTCTACCAATACTTCTATAGTAGCTAGGGATGATACAATGGCGCATATACTCCAAGTTGCGGTCAGACCACACGTGGGGTGGATTTTATTAGTTATGGGGTGTGTAGAGTCTGAGTGGTGAAAATTGTGAGCGCAAAGCTATAATAATGGATCAAGAAACCATAGATTACCATTTCCATACCATATCGGAAATATATACATTTTTTCCCGCGACTATATCTGAAACTGAGATATAACCTTGGAATAAGCATTACCGCGGGCAAAGGCTTGTATATAAATAAAATTACTTATACCAACTGTAATCTCGCTAACACGCCTGATCTTACGAAATACACTTATCACTTCATCCCCGTTGAGGAAAACATTGTAGGGAAGACTTGGTGAACTCTGCCAAGCCGCATTATAAGCCTAATTCCTTTCAGTTTAACAGCAGGCTTGTGTCAAACAGTTTAACAGTAATAGGCAATGAAATATATATTTAGTCAGTGTGGTGACGGACAAAGTGTCACCACCCCATTCTTTCCCACGGGTGTCTTATGAGGCGACTAAGGGAAGTAAGCAATTATCATCCATTGCATGACTGGTGGTAGAGTTCGGTACCAAGTGGGAAAACTCACTTGGTATTGGGCCCGAGCGGGTTGGTACCACCATCTGCCGTGTGATCAGTCATGAAGCTAATCGTTGCGTTTTGGCTGTAGCAGGAGATAGCCGTTTATTCTTTAATTTCATATCGGTGAAATGAAATGGTGAGCAGCGGCTTGACAATACTCTCGATATGGTTGAGTCCATGAGCGACGGTTACCATTTACCATCAGATGGGCCGTGGCTCGTCTGCCACTACATGCAATAAAAAAAATACTACGTGGGTGGCAAACAAGCGTATGGGCCACTTACGCAGTTACTGTAGCCTATAGACACTACCAACACAAAAGGCATTACTCGCGCGTCGCCAACTTCAAGAAAAGGGACAGGAGTTGAAGAGGAAGATAACAAGGAGAGGAGAAGGGGAGGGGCAGTTCGGGCCTTCGACACTCCTACTCACCATACGAAACAACAGTATGAGTATCTACCATTGTTTCAAGCAAATTTTTTGTGAGAGGATCGTACTTCCCCGATCGAGTCAGCCGTCATGCTTGAACAATAAAGGCTCCACCACTATAATAAATAGGTATAGAGCTGTGCAAAATATTGAGTTCACTCTTGTCTTTAAAACAAATGTATAAATAAAATATCTATACTAGTCTGCCGTAGTAGTAGGCTGTGTGGGGCCGGCTTTAGAAATGTCCCAACCCTATCTACCCACGGGAGTCGTAAGAGTGGGCAGCAGTACTCCCTTAAGTATTAACAGCATCTACTGCGATCGCCAACCCGGCTGCCAAGCGTGGCGATTACAGCATTATCCCCCATGACGGGACCGCTCGTTGTGGCGTTCTCTTGGGGAGGCTTATGTCCAGCAGTGAACGTTGAAAGGCTGATGGATGGATAGATGGATACTAGTCTGCATCAATATTTTTTTTGTTTGATTGAGCACGCATATATTATCTGGTAGTACGTACGCGTCAGCGTCGGGTAAAGATCTTTAGACTTACAGTAGCGACCGCCCTTGCTTCGTCCTGTAGGCCTACCATGAACTCTTAGCCGGCGATTCAATTCCGACGCAATTTAAAATAGGTGTGTTGTTGTATTTCGTACCATGATGTCTAATTGAACGATCTTGTTTACGTTGTCAAGTAAGTTCATGGTACGAATTTCAATACAAAGATGATGTTTGCGATTCAGATTATGTGCCGATTCTGCAAAAAACAAAAGATTGCGTCTTTGACACGGCTGGTTTATTTATCTGAGTTGACACGTTATGGTACGAAATTGCGATTCAGTTCAGTTTGGGTCCTAAACTTGATCGCAATAAGAGTTCCTGGTAAGCCTGCCGCTGTGCAGTTAAAAAAATTCTAGTATTTCTGAATAACTAAAAATTTCTAGTACATTAAATTTGAAGGTCTAAATCAATTGATATAGTCTTCCATTTCGAAAAATAATGAGTATAAGAGTTTCATAAGGGTTTATTTCTCATTATTGAATACCTAGGTAGATTTTATCTTTAGTGCAATTCGGGTTCTAACAGCTTACTTCCACAATAATATTATCAAGAAATAGCATTCTATTCAGGGTCAAAGAGACGTCGTTTTTATTATTTTTGTCCACACAATCCATCTAAGGCTCAAGCCCACGGGACGTCTCGCAGATGTGAAAACATCTATTTTCTTTCTTTCTTTAATTTTTTTGAGTTTTATGTAATTCTCGGTAAGCGCCTTCTCGTTATCCATAGGCGAATTAAAACCGTTAATGGTTTATTGACATTATACTTCCTAGTTAGATGCTTTTGCCAACAGATGGCGTTAAAAACAATTAAATCGGCGTGGCGACTTCGTCACACCAACAGCCAGTTTTACCCTCCCTCCGCATTAGATGTTTTCACATCAAAACTCCATATTTGTTCTAGTAAAGTAGCAGAGCATGTCAAATGCTTAAATACAAATCAAAGTAAAGTACCTATACGATTTTAGGTACTTATGTCATAATAAAATATCTAGTCAACGTAAACTATGCGAATTATTTGTTTTCGCGTTTCAACACAAGACATTGTATACTTAGCTTCTGGATTCTAGCCGCGAGTTCAAAATTGAGTCAATTTCGAATTGAATTTACAAATAATAAATAAATAGTATCTAGTTTTTTCGGAATAATTTAGAACCTATCCTAATTAATCCTAGTTAATTCGGTGTCTCGATATATATAATATAATGTATGTACCTAATTTCATTGGGGTATTAAGCTATTGCAGGTTTGGCAATTTTTGACTTTACGCTTTGCTTTTAAAAGTCCATCACTCAACATACGGATACATAAAATAATACCAACGTAAAAATGCCTTGGCTTCAAAACCCTTGTCCCAGAGTTAAGATTAGCATATATCAAAAAAAACGGATAAAATTAAATCTAAAATTAAATTAGCATATTAGAAAACTAAAGTTAAAACTATAGTTCTTCTTTCACGGTGTACTTCAATTTGTCCATGTAGTCTTCGAGGACTATCGCAATTTCGGTAATATTTAGACCACTCTCCAAAAAGAACTCTTTATGTTCCGATTTTTTAATATAGCCTTTTAATCCAGTAATTAATTGATAAGCTTTTGATTTCCCGAGAAATAATTTCAAACAGAATTGTTTTATATTCTTCAGCAATTCCAAGACTGTCATCATGACATGAGTGTCGTCCGAATTATTAGACCAAACATTGGCAAATATATTTAGGAGACCGTTGCATATTGTTGGTGTTTCCATGCGTTCAATCAAACCTATTCTTTGGTAGAACTTCATCTTATCGGGGTCGACAATCGTCCTTTTTACTTCGACTCTCACTTTTAAATGTTCTCTCAATAATTTATTGAATAAGAGCAAAAGCATATTGATGGCATCTGCATCAAGGAGACTTACTTGATCATAGAACGGCTGCAAGCCTTTCATTTTCATGACGCGAGCTTGCACTCTTGGATTACCCGGTAACCAAGCACCCAAAAGTTCTAATGATAGCGTTTTTAAAGCGATATCATCCTTTTCGTATACATCCATAACGTAATCAACTATTCTTATTGGTATAAGAGAGTTTGTAGTAGTAGGTGCAACATCAAACAGTAACTTTAGAAGAATGAGTATACGAGTTTTAAGTTCTTCGTAGTTTACTTTAAGGCCAAATATTACAATTCTCTCCAGACCTTTGACTTTGAGGAACTTGTAAGCATTATTAGGATTGTTAATGTCTTCTAGTAATTCGTCAAGTACTTCTGTCATATCTTCGTATATCACTTCGATGTCGTCTGCAGGAGTCACTCCTACGCTGTGAAGGTTTTCAGCTGAAGCTGCTAGTTCCTGGATTTTTGTGATTAGGCTATCTACGTCTACATCTTCGATTTCACTTAAATTTTGGATGGGATCTAATAACAAAATAAATTTATTTTAATTTTAATCTAGGAAATATAAGAGTAGGTACCTATTACATGTATATGATAGGAGAGAAACTCAAAACTGTATCGAGATTTGATACTAACAATAATTAAGAATTCTTATTTGTTTCTGAACCTAAATATCGTCTCCGTTCTTAACTTTAACAGGTGACATGTGTTTCGGTAGTAGGCGAAAATAGCAGATAGCCCCTCTCTACTCCACTTACTGTTGAGCGTAATCGTGAATCATCGCGATAGGCGACAGCGTCGTAGCGTAGGTTATATATGACTAGGTAGACTGTCTGTCATTTGTTACTAATTTGGACTAACGGCCGGCATTCAGCTTACAAAAACTTTCTTTTAGAAAGATACATATTTCCAATAGTGGGTCGATAACCGGCCGTGTGGGGCCGGCTTTAGAATTGTCCCACCCCTCTCCACCCATGGGAGTCGTAAGAGCCAACTGAGGGAATACCGAGGGAGTGGGCAGCAGCACTCCTTCGAGTATTATCAACACCCACTGCGATCGCCAACCCGCCTGCCATGGCGATTACGGCACTATCCCCCATTCTTGGGGAGTCCTATGTCCAGCAGTGGACTTTAAAAGGCTGATGGATGAACCGGATTATACCTAAATTGAAAATTGAAAAAGAGGACTGATATATATTTAGATATAATATCTATTGCATAAATACCTATGTTCATTGGCTGAAGAGCGAATTCACTTCGTACATGACACACAGCACACGCATGTAAAATTAAATAAAGCGATATTCTAGGCGACATTTTTGTTATGTTTACCTGTTTGCTACAAGTTGAAGTAGAAAATACAGATTTATGTACTTCTATATTTTTTGGCCTATAGTTGCGAAAGAGGTCAAGAACGATAGAACTTTTTACAACACATACCCCAACTGCTTTTTTAAATAGAAAATAAAGAAAGCGAATTGCGATTGTTCAAATAAATTTTAGTCTTCTCAATGATCATAGAATGTTATAATATTTATTCTACCTTAAACTACATTTTATATGGGCTAAAAGAACCGAAGAGTGTGCCTTTTTAAAAAAAACTTTTTATGGTTATTTCTGTCAATTGATACTTGTCTGCGGAGCTTTTGTTGTAATTGTCAATACGCATACTCTTTATGTCAAATGATGTTTGAAATGCTATATAATTTTCTGGTTATACGTATTACTCTTTGTATGTAATATGCTATAACAAATAATCTAATTAAATGGCTCAATCTGTATTTTTATGTTAAAATTCCCCTTACAATATATCCAGGCTTTTGTTGTGAAGGAATTTGTTAAAGCCAGAACATTTCAAGATTAATGGTTCTATATGGCTGCACTAATTACACAATGTGATGATGGGTCTTGTTGCTGCATGCCACCAAGCAGTATGGTGGCACTTATCTCTATAATAAGCTTGGTTTGTATCTATCGATTTCGATAAACACATTTTTTTTTTGTATGACTAATTAGATTAAAAAACCGATGTTTTCTGCTTATATACCACTATGCATGTATATTTTAACTATATAATTCAGTGCCTCCTTTGTCTAGTTAAAGTGTAGAGTGAAGAGTAGTAAGATAGACCACGCAGCGTATCAATTGAACCCTATATTAATGTTAGTGTCGTTTTGTCCAACTATTACACTCTTAATGATGATTAATTTTTGCAAGCCTGACATAATATACTTAACCTAGCTATACCTTTCTACAATATAACCCTTACAAACCTTATTTTAAATGAAACTCCGCACTAAGGAGCAATTTTTATGTCGCGTACTACAGAAATGTATTATTAACTTACACTTGGACTATTTCAATAAAAATCCTGCAAATAATCGCCATAATCACATCCAGAACACAAAAGATCGGTATTGAAGCTGGCAAGGCCTGGCACAGACCTCTGATTTTCGAATGTGTGTTTTTTTGAGCAACTATCGCTGCCCGGTGAAGAAAAATATCGTGATGAAACCTGCTTGCTGACGATTTTCTTGACGGCTTGTGAAGTCCGCTAACTCGCATTGCCAGCATAGTGAATAATGGCCTTCCCTTTCACTGTAAGAGGATACCAGTGCCCAACAGAAGACAGTGGACAGTGAGGGAGTGTAAAAATAATAGGTACTGTTTACAGGTCGCAAGTACTATAGATGCGGTAACAAATGAAAACTATTCCCACAACCTTACCCTGTACTCCCAGGCGATCGAGCATCTATGCTCTTTGAAGACTATGCTCCTGACGTTGTTCCAAGTAGCCAACGTGCTGTTATTACTTTCTTCGGTTATAGTTAGTAAATCCTATTATAATGCTTTATTATAGCGACAGACTTACTTACTTATCATCACACCATGTCCCTTGCGGGGTAGGAGAGAGTGCCAAAAAGCTCAATTCTTGCATAAATCACTCGCTTCCTCAACATTCATAATTCTCTTCATACACGCTCGCTGGTTTCAGAGACTTCTCATTCCACCTTCCTTTAATACATGACCAACTTGGTCTAGATAGGTTAGTCTCGGTCTCCCCTGTACCTACATCCTTCCACTTTCGCATTGAGCGACAGTTTCTTTGTAATTCGTATATGTCGCTTTAAGGTAGCCCCTCTGATTCATCCATCCATCCATCAGCCTTTCAAAGTCCACTGCTGGACATAAGCCTCCCCAAGAGAACGCCACAACATGTGTTTCGCTCATATGGGGGATAGTGCCGTAATCGCCACGCTTGGCAGGTGGGTTGGCGATCGCAGTGAAACATCCACTGTTAATACTCGAGGGAGTGCTGCTGCCCACTACCCCGGTATCCCCTCAGTCGGCTCTTACGACTCCCATGGGTGGAGATGGGAGGGACAATTCTAAATCCGGCCCCCCCCTGTGATTATATCATACCTATGGTGTTTTTTTTTACTATACGAGTGGCGCACAAGTCTACGGTCTGGCTGATGGTAAGCAATCAATGTAAGCTATACATGCTGGTAACCGCAAAACCAGGAAATACACTCACGCGTTGCAATTCTAGCCGTGTGGGGCCGGCTTTAGAATTGTCCCACCCCTCTCTACCCACGGGAGTCGTAAGAGCCGACTGAGGGAATACCGGGGGAGTGGGCAACAGCATTCCCTCGAGTATTAACAACATCCACTGCGATCGCCAACCCGCCTGCCAAGCGTGGCGATTACGGCATTATCCCCCATTCTTGGGGAGGCCTATATCCAGCAGTAGACGTTAAAAGGCTGATGGATGGATGTTGCAATTCTAGGAATCTTCTGCTCAAGGCGCGGCCATACCATCCTCTCACAGAAGATTAGCGTGAAACAACGGTAGGCACTCCTACTTTTGGGTTTCGTATGGTGAGTAAGGCGCCGGAGCCTCATCCTGTTCTTATTTGCGTTCTTCTCTATCTCCTGTTCCGTTCCATTGAGTTCGCTACGAGGGTGTTACCCCTGCGGGTCTAGCCAAGTTGCATTCTATGATCGCTAACGCTAAAAGAAAACTGTTAAAATGTATGGAAATTTGACATCTCTAACGTTAAGTCACGTGACTTAGCGTTGTAGATATTGTTAAAGACTTAGATAAATATAGGTACTATATCTAAGGTTATTGATGTCAAATTCCCATACATTTAAAAAGTTTTCTATGAGCGTTAGCGATCATAGAATGCAACTTGGCTAGACCCGCTGGTGTTACTTAGGATCTATAGATTTCAGTAACCGCTTACCAATAATATGCTGAACCTATGCTTGCTTGCCATCCTCGCAGTATAAAAGAAAAAAAAACGTAGGCATTTTGTGGAAGGGTGGTTCATCCAGCCCACTTATGTACCTAAATATCCATTAGTGGTTCAGATAATTGTCCTGTGTTGGGTTGGAATCAAACGCACTACTCTCTGCACGAGAGGTCAGTGTCTAAACCACTCTACCAACTGTGCAGTCAAATTTATATAAGTATCTAGATTCTGTTGGTAAGTTTGTCCGCGTGGATTTCAGAATAAAAATTACACTATAGATATGGTGCACTAATAATCTTTATTGTTGGCAACTTCAATTTTAAATACGTTTGTATTGTGGAAACACCAATAAGCTCTTTTGCAGCTACGCCATCTTCCGTAGCAGCGTCGTAAAAATAGCTGCGAGTTTAATTTCCCCACGTGTAACAAACCAGCCAAATACAGTCCACTACCTACCCAAAAATACATTTTTTAATATAAGCAACATACCTATCGCACAGAAACCATCCACTCTACCGGGATAAAAGTAACTTAATAAACTTTTCCCCAAGTTATAATAGATAACCACTGAAGGAATGTAATATGGTTCCAGTGGCCCGCCAACAAAGGTGGAGAGACGGCACACGGCGGGTTTATTGGGTGAGGGCCCCTACCTACCCTGTTCGTTGCCCCGAACGACGGGGTGTGCGGTTAGGAACATTTTTTGCCGCCTTAACAAAAAAAAGTTATAATAGATACCACTGAAGTAGTATAACACAGTTCCAGTGGTCCGCCAGTTCAGGCGGAGAGACGGCACACGGCGGTTTTATTTAGTGGGTGAGGGCCCCACACTACCCTGTTCGTTGCACAACGACGGGGTGTGCGGTTAGGCAAATTTTTTCGCGCATTAACAAAAAAAGCTTATATATTATGTAGATAGGTAGCTATACAAAATTTCATGATGAAAGTTTCAGTTGTTCCAGTGTGAAAGCGTCACTAAAGATTAAATAAACTCATTTTCGCATTTACAATACTATAACGTATAAGGTCACATACTTGCTTCTAATTGACTTTCTGTATCTGGGAGGTAAGTACCTCCCTTTTCTTCACAGGAAAACGCTGTGCTTTTACAAATATACATATGGTACACCCTCGGTTTTGTGCTCATGGAATTGGTGGTGACGATCGCAGACTTTGTGCTCAAGTTCCAGGTGAAAGGCACATCGTGCCTCGTCGAGTTTGTCGTTGAGGCTGCCTTTATATTTGGTTTGTTCTTTTGCACTTTATCATCAGTGTATATAATATATACCTAAGTAGGTATATTATATATATATATTTTCCCGCGGCTCCACCGCAGCCAAAAGCTAGTTTTCAGGTTATAACTCAGGTTCCCGATATAGTAGCGAGATAAAATGTATGCCAGTTTTTAAGTCTAATCGAAAGCTAACAAATAAAAAAAGTCCGAAATCCGTTCAATAGTTTTTGCGTGATGCGCGAACGAACAAACCGACAAAAATAAAATATTTTGTGTTCAGACACTCCTATATATGTATATAAAGAACCTAATACAGTAATGTTTTTCTCAAATATCTTAAATGTACAGACACAGCTCTGTCACAGCTTTACGCAGGTTCAAACCCTGCTAGAACTTGATCTGAAGAAATGTCATATAGTTCCAATGGTTCGCCGTACATGCAGAGATGGCAAACGGCGGGTTTATTTAGAGAGGGCCCCACACTACCTTCTTCGTTGCCCCGAACGACGGGGTGTGCGTTTAGATGGATTTTTTCCCGCCTTAAAACAAAAAGAAAATTTTCGCTGTGTTCTCAGAACCATTTTTTTAAACTTCTTGGTCTTTGAATGAAGTAAACTTCAAACCTTGAAAATACAAGTAGATTAGCTGTAAGTTTGCAGCTTGAACTCAAACTGCGAAGTCATTAAAAAGTAGGCCATTCTTTTTGTTTCAAATGCTAGTAGGTACCGTGTATTGCACACGCCATTGCACAGATGGCTTAGTTAAAATACCGATATTCCGTTAATGCTGTGGGTTCGATTCCAACACAGAACTATTTTCGTGTGATCCCCAGATGATTCTGAATCTGACAGCTTAATTTGTGTGTTTGTAAAACCCCCTTTTAATTATATTTTTTCAGTTCTATGTCATTGTTTACCACTGGTAGATACGCACAGACGAAATCTTGAAGCGAAACTATTTGTAAACCATTACAGCTAAGAAATAAAAATACCAAAATAATTTTAAAATTTTTCATTTTATATTTTGTACTATCTACTATATACAATGTGGATATATCTATAGAAAAACATACAACAAACTTATAATTAACGCGAACACTAAAATAACATAGTTCCATCGAACATACACGCATTTTCTTAATAAAATAAAAAAAATATTATTCTACCAATAGGAATTTGCGTGAGGCAACACTACTGTTTTCCCGCCAATGGTTACCAACAACAGCTTATATTCAACGAGTTTTGATAACACAACGCGGCTATAAAACGAGCGGTTAACCGCAGTGGAGACTCACACTAATATTGTAATATGCACCTTATCAAAATCTAGAGGCAGTCTTCCTCCTTTATCCACACGTGGGAGAAGAGCAAAACCAGTTTAGGCATCGACCTCAAGACATCATTTATTGTATCAACTAGGTATCTGATAATTTTACATGAAGCAATACTGTTCCGCTTTTAAGGACGATAAGGGTTGGTAGGTCCCATAGCACAGACCATATACTTAGGTTGTCCATGATAATATTGAATGTGATAGTTTATATAACAAAATTTTAATCACTTCCCCCGTTATTTAAAAAAATATAACACCGATTTAAAACACTGTTTGTCTTGTATTTCGTAGAAATGGGATAAAACAATTGAGTTTGAAACAGTGCACTAGAGCTATGTTAGTTTTTTTATTAACGTTACGGTTCGAAGAAGCGGTACACACCTATCGTTCGGATTATCTGATTTGTGTGACCAGTCTACAGTCAATCCACAATTGACCGTCGATACAAAGATTCCTTAACAGTGCGGTGTAGCCCAAGACTTGGGTAAGGCGTAGTATAATAATAAAGTAAAAAACGTAAATCCTTCTTAATGGCGTGCCAAACAACGATAATTAATTGCCTCGAATTATTTTTGATATAAAGCAAAAAAACTCGTAAATAGTCGTCCTTCATAGGCCGCTATTATAATAAGGTGGACATTACAAAGCTCTCCGTATGCCTTTGAATAATAAAGCTATGGAACTGAATCCGAAATCACAATCGCGAATATTATTGTATACCTAATGTTTACGCCTCAGCCATGACGCTAGATAATGCGTCACGTAACAAACCCGCAAATTTGCGAATGACATGATCAAACAAATTATCATTGCATTGAAAACGTTGTGAAGGAACTTGCATACATGAATCTCATTCTTAGGGGAGATCTATGCCCAATGGACAATAATAAGTGGTGAAAAAATAAACTAAATGGTTGTCTGTAAAGTCGTTTACGGACGATAATTTTACGTGATAAGTTCATATTATGTCGATAGATGCGTCACAAACCGAACGCTTAGGCCGATCGTGCCTCTCTATCGCTTGTTTCGCGCTGTAGCTTGCACGCTCGATTCAGGCGGAATGTGACACTTTTTCGTGTGTGCAGCCGGCGTCGATTTATAAGACGTATCACGTCAAAAATTCTCTAACAATTTTTTACGTTTATTCTCACCGAGGCAGAACGCAAGACACAGGGCGTAGATATTGTCGTCGTGGCCAAAAGCTAAGGCATTAAAAAATGTCTATGGTAAGTATCCCTATGGTGTTTATTGTAAAAAGGCACCATTCCACAGTCGCAAAACTCGAATTCAATTCCACAGTAAAGCTACGAACAGACGCTCGTTTTTACCTTTGAACACAACTCTACACAAAACTAACTTCTATATTGACAACCAATAGCAAACACAACTAAATATATGACTATCTCCTTCATAGTCAAAAACATTTTAAGACACGAGGTAACGAATGATTTGTCAGATTCATTCCTAGTACCTAACGAAACACGCGATACTTGACGGATATTTAATGGAAAAAATAAAATCGATTGCCATGATTAAGAAAAATAGATTTAAATAAAAATAAAAAACAATATATTACATATAATGTTAAGTTATGTTAGAGCATTTACTAAAAACAAAGCGAGAACGCCTGCTCGCAGTTAGTATTAACAGTTTATAAACTTATAAAATTATTCTGTCAATATATTTTCACGTAATGAAAAGCAGTTATAAATATAATATATCTACTATGCGACTATATCAGGCATACAAGGCATTTTTATTTGGGAACTTTAATTAATTAACCTTATAATGAAAACAACTATATCATACAATAAAAACTTCATAAATTGACGCGTTAATTGAGACCTTTTGAACGCGTACAACAACATTCACATTTCAAACAATTGGTAATTTCAGCGCCATGTTTATCAATTCAGAATAACTTTAAATGCTCGTTATTTTAATTGAATACGACAATTTCTTCTTCTCTTAAAGCAAGCCTTTGCTAAACCACATCAACTTGCCAGTAGGGTTGACCCGTTGTCTTAGGTGAGCGACGGTACGCGACACGTAGCGACGCGACGCGATGCGAATAATACTTTACGCGCCCTATTTTGTTGTCATTAGTGAGCGACAAACGCGGCAACCTCAGTTCATTATTGTTTTAACCATGGGCATATATGTAATGTAACTGCACGTCTTCAAGTTGTAACTTCACAGTGCGTCGCGTCTTATCGCATTCATATATAGACAACGTAGGCCTTAAGTACATACAACGTCTATTTAATATTTTCGTGTCGCGTCGCGTCGCGTCGCATTACAGCGTTTGTCATTCACCTAGAACAACGTGTGACGGAGACGGCAACGACAATATCCGACCACTTTTTAAACCTTTCCTTACGCCTTGCCTTAACGTAGCTAAAATCTCATAGTAAACTGCCCAGAGGCTAACAGCGCCGAGTAAATATTATTAATTATTACGAGTGACTTTATCAAAAGGGCTTATTGCTCATTTCGGAAAAAATGTTTTAAGTGCAATTGTGTCTCAGCTTCTTAATGATTTTCAATGACATTGTGTTAGTTTTTAATAGCTTATTTTCTCAAAAAATATATCTACAAAACTGCATTTTGTTTCGCATCAAAACGACTTACTGTTTATTGTTTTAGTTGATTCAAACCATTCTATGACAAAATAAGCACTTTTGAGAGACACCTCATAATTAATCTCAAACTAATTAGTTAAGTCTTTAGTTTACATTGACCATGATTTTATTCCTGAGCAGACCAGGGGCCGTAGAATGTAACTCACTAAATCGTATCGACATCGTATCGTCTTGCTTGTGATTGGTAGAAAAACCGAAGCGTGATGTCGTAATAATCTCTCAGCCAATCACGGTGATCACTCAACCAGTCACAATGACACGATGCGATGTCGATACGATTTTGTGAGATACATTCTAATCCCCCAGGTGAACAGACAGTTTCGACATCGATTAAGATGTAGGTAGATATCGAATTCGAATTCTAATAGGTAAAAACACATACCAAACAGGTAAAAATACAGAGTATTGAATGCGTCCGAACCTCGAGATTCAAGAGCTCAGTTGAATGTTGATTTTATGAATACTGAAGTTTGCATTAGCATGTCGGAATTCCTGCCTATTGCTGCAAAATTAGTTTATAAACTTATTGAACATGAACTAAAAATAGTATAGTGTACTCATATGTATAGTGTAAACTTACGGAGTGACATGTAAAGAAAACAAAAACAATAAAATTAGACGTCTCGGGACGTCTGGCAGATGTGAAAACATCGAAATTATTTTGTAGAAATAATGAGTAGAAACAAAATGATCATAACTTTATCAATTTATGATATTATGTTAAATAACGGCAATGGACATTAAGGCAATGAACTTATAAGGTAAATGTGAATATGTCCCATTATAATAGATAATAAATGACAATATTATTTGTCTTATATCATCCTTGGTAAGCGCTCTCTCGTTATCAATAGACGAATTAAAACTGTTATTCTGTTATTCTGTCAACAGATGACGTTAAAAACAAATAAATTGGCATTGTAACAGCCGGCATTACATGTTTTCACATCAAAACTATGCATAGTGTGTGAATTTGATTTAGTAGTATATTACCTGTGAAGGTACTTCATAGAAGCAATTTAGTACCAGTATATCGGAACAATTGAGGTATATCTTATACCGACATCCTAATATTTAATATTATTATCCAAGACAATAAAAAACGAATCAAGAATGGCGGCTTGTACTTATGTTAACAGGTTGAACAGTCAACAAAACAGGTTTACAAATTCAGTCATATTTTTATTATAAACCTCTATAGGTTGAAAATAAATATTATAAGTAAAATCATTTAAAAAAATCGACCAAGTGCTAATCGACTTGCAAATCGTGGTTCCGTATTTTCTAGAACATAACAAAACCTAATTTTGAGTTCTTAATTTAAATAGAATAATAAAGGTACTGAATAGTGGTTGAAATACTTTACGTGTAATATTTTTTTTTTTGCATGCCGTACCGAGCTGTGTGATTAAGACAGGTATAAGGAGTGAGCGAGAAGCAATGATTAGCCGCCATTGATTAGTTTCTTTAATAACGCGGGTAATATATGCGTTTGGATGTTTGTTACTCAATCACGCAAATACAGCTGAATAGATTTGGATTAAATTTTGGCACTCAGATTAACACCTGGCTGGATTAACATATAGAATACTTTTTAAGGTTTCTGTGGGACTACCAGAAATCAAACTAGAGAACGTATCCACTTAAACTTCGGTATAGATGTGACAAGCATTTGCCTGCGGCGGAGCCGCTCCTAGAAGCAAGTTGCTTTCTTTTTTTCAAGAACATTAAAATTGTCTCTTATTTAACCATAATTGATTCATTAATTCACAAATTATAAATTCTATTGTTATGTATCACATATGATTCAGAATAGGTTAAAAATATATTTTGATATTAATTGGCTGTCCTCCTAAGGTTCAATGGAAAACACGACATTACAAACATACTTATTACTAGAACACGATATTTTGATATAAAATTAATACAATTAATTTCAAGCTCAGTCAAAGCTTAAAATCCGTATTATTGATCCAAAATATATGGTAATGTTTAAAAGGCCGCGGTGAATCCCAATATACATATATATATATAACCTTATTTTTATAACTGTGCTCCTGTAAACGTCAAATCGCCATATTGGCAGTATAGTTTTTCGGCTAGCAACATATTTTCCTAACTATTATACAGCTTGAACAGAGCGATGTATATCCGCTATATCCTAAATTGGCAAAAATCTGGAACGGTTTTCCAGGAGTTTGTGTTCATATGTATGTAGATTTAAAATATATATGAAAAATAAAATGTCTGAACACTTTTTTTTGATTTTGAGAATTGTTGTTTGTTTGTACGAACATCACGCAAAAAATACTGAACAGATTTTGATGCAACTACCATTTGATAGCACTTGATTAGACTTAAAAACTGGTTACGTTTTATCCTACTATTTCAGGAACCTGAGATATCACCTAAAAACTATCTTTTGTCTGCGGAGGAGCCGCTGGCAAAGGGTAGTTCTGTAGGTATATATTTTATTTGTTGTAATCCTTTGTCCCACTATTGGGCACGGGCCTCCCAGGATGAGAGCCATTTAGACCACAGTCCACCACGCTGCAACACCGATTGGCTGACTCCTAAAGTCGTTACGAAATCTCTAAGACATCTTTCCTGGCAATGTTTTTCTTCTCCCATAATTATGAAAACTTATGTGGCTTGCGTAGTATCAACACCTACTCAGTAGGAGTAAGGAACTCGATACTTTTGTCTATTCTGATCTGGTAGATAGACTTCTACTAAACTAGTCCCTACTAATGTACTATGTAATTTGACTGGGCACAGTTATAAAAACAAGATTGATTGTAAAGTTATCGTCTAAAATATTAAAACACTGCATATTCTATATTGCAACGAGGCCCGAATGGTACGTGGCACCCGTCGTTCATGAAGTTCGTATATGTTTCCTGAATAAATCTGGGATCGTGCACCCGCCAGATTCCGACGATAAATATTTAAATCAAATCAATAATTCTTATATCTTACGTTAAAATTCTGTATATCTATTGCAGTGTGAAGTTTTACTTGTCATAACAACTGGGTAATATGCTGTGTTTACTTGTGTAAAGGGTCATTATGCATTTTTGGTATAAAATAAATTTCTCATTCTGCTGGATCTAGGAGACGAATATGTTTTCCATGATGAAATAAAAAAATAAGAATTCTAACCTAATATACATACAAATGTTTTAAATACTCAGACAAAAGATATTTATAACATATAATGGTCTTCGCATATTAACTAAGTATATTTGAAGGAGTGCATACATTTGTAAATTATTATACATATAAAGCAAAACGAGGTAAGAAAAACAAAATACACAACAGAATGACAGCATATTTCAGAAATATTGAAAATTCTTTTAAATGTAAGAAAATGAATGGAAGATTATACTGTTCAACATAAAGGCCAGCTTATAGGCTAAGAATCCAATTAAATTTGTTGACAAGAATAGCTAATGAGCGAAAACCTAGGCAAGTTTCTACAACAGTCATAGAACAGACCAGCTATAAAACTGACAACAAGATATCTACCATCAACTTAAGTATCATAAAACCTTAACAATATTAAAAAAAAAAGATTCTGCTGGCCAAAATGGGAGGGGTTCCAATGCAACCCTACCCAGACTGTTAACTACTTTGGCATTACTTAATATCAATAACATACAATTTCCTTGTCGCATCCTGTGAGATCACGAACTTAAAAATATATTATTATTTCACAAAATCAATCTAGTTTTATCCCAAACTTTTAATCTGTTCAGTATTAGCTAATCAACCAGTATTCATATGGAGCGTCTGCCTCACCTCCAAGACCCAAGTAAGGGGACAACTGGCGACGTTGGAACAAGAACAGTTTTAATAACTTTTTCACAAAAACAAAATAAAATTATTAGACACAAACATTTAACAACCTCTGTAGTCGTTACAATTAGGCATGGGTCATTGACGGTTTTTTCGTTAATGTAATTTAACTGTTAATCATCAATGGTCAACAGGTTAAAAAACTGTTAAATAAATAACAGATTTTGAATGTTCAGTGTCAATTTTATGTTAATATTTTCAATTTCAATCATTGACAAATGGTCAACAGGTTAAAAAAGCTGTTAAATTAATAACAGGTTTCGAATTTTCAACGTCAATTTATTCCGTTGAGCCGTTGAAGTAAACAATTTATATTTTCAATGTTTTTTTAACTGAATAAAATAATGATAGTCCTGGGCGTTGACGTAAATTAACAATTAATATTTTCAACCTGTTTTTTCATTGATGATCAACAGTTAACTCGTTGACGAATGAAAAGCCGTTAAAAAAACAGTTTATTGATTCAACGACCACCTCTAGTTACAATTATTGCAATGTGGCAACTGGCATGCATAGAACTTAAACCACCGGGAAATTATTTAGATTTACATAAAAACATACCTCATAAAAAATGACGCACATTCTTATTTTTTAAAATTAAGAAAAAAAGATTTGTTATAAGACCTTTTTATTAGTTATAGCAAGCCCGCCATGCATTACTGTGGCTCATTTACTGCCGGTCATCCCATTAATTTTATCAGAATAATAAGTAGACTATGTGCTCTTCTGTATACCAGATTATATGTATGTAAAATTTCATGATAGATTGTACCTTATGGCAGCGCATACTATACAAACAAACAAACATTGATTTTTATATATTAGATATAAGGCACATAAGAACTTTGGGCTTTATTAAGTGGCAAAGTTTATTGCCCGCCAGTATTATTGCATAAAGCTTTAAAATTATTTGCAAAATTTCTTTATGGCATTTGATGGTATTATAGGCACCTATAAAAAATGTGTTTTTATTTTTGATAAATTTTAGTATTTAACCCTTTTAGAGGAAGCGGTACATGAATATAAGAATATTATCAAATATAATGGAGCAAGTTTAACATAATTATGCATATCTGTCCTAAATTGGGCACTGGACTCCTCTCTAAATGAGATTTCCGGTCATGGTCTACTCGAATGCCCAAGGTAGACAGACGATTGTCTCCCGAAAAAACTGGACAATCTGTCTGTCTGAGGCTAGGAATTTTCATCAAATATGGACTTATATTTGCAAAACAGTAGTAATTGGTAGCATTGATTAATGTCAAGTTCACAAAAAATAAACACAAGTCAGTGTCGGTAGGTTTGTCCCTTCATTGGATCTTTAATTTGGCACTTGATAGTATTACCTTTCTATTAAAATAACACAATATACATTCAAGTAAAATATAACCGTGTATATACATTAAATTAGAAACAGTTTTGTCCCTTATCTCCTATAAATACACAAACGGAAAAAATGTTGGAGTGACTACTTTTAAATGGAATAGTTAATTTTTATATGTGTAAAAATTATATACAATGCGAAAGTGGAAATATGTAGGTACAGGAGGAGACCGAGACTCACCTACCTAGACCTAATCGGTAATGTATTGAAGGAAGGTGGAGTCAGGAGTCTCCGAAACCGGCGATCGTGTATGAATAGAATTATAAATGTTGAGGAAGCTATAGATGTATGCAAGAATAGAGCCTTTTCACACTCTGTTCTCTCTGCCTACCCCGCAAGGGAGATGGCGTGATGATAAGTTTGTGAAACTAGTCCAAGAAAGTTAGCTGTCAATTTTATACTAAGACAGCTCATATTTCCTACGACAAAGTCAAATCCACTACATTTAGTAATAAAACCCTCGCGATCTCAACATCAAGGGTGACAAGGATACAATGCTACCAATCACTAAAGTGTACAACAGATAATAACAGACAATATAACTACATTTCTCATAAGTTATTTTCTAACAAAATCCGAGTCCACAGACTAAAAAAAGCAGCTAACTCTTTACAAAAATGTCAATCAATTGTATTAACTTCAATAGCTGATAAACCCTAAAATATACTACATAATCGATGTTTTATTTTTAAATAGTATCCATAAAAGGTTGTACATCGATCTCTCGTAAATTGAAAAAGATCATATTGTTCCAAAACGTTAAACTTCACAAGCACTTTACACTAGACCGTAATATCACTGACTATTATACTGTCTTGCAACACTTAGCTGACACTCTGGTTAGCTATTGACACTATAGGTTGTTGGTTATTTGTACTGATAACGGTTGACCCCGGTGGTATTTTCTGTGGGACCATTCCATCTATATGCCTGTATTTCTTAAGACGGGTCCACTGACCGTTGTTGTAGTTCATTTGGAAGTGCATCTCTGAGAGCATTGTGAGATATGTGTCATCTGACTGGAGAACATTCTCTATATTTTCTGATAATTTTATTGTTACTATGTTGCCTAAGTTCGGACAGGGGTTATCTGAAATAAATAAACAAAGTTAGTATAAGAATATTAATGTTTGTTATTATTATAATTATACCTATTATAATATCTGATAATGTCAAACATTAATTTATAGGATAGGAATTTCTTAGGCTGAAGTTTGATAACAGATAATTGGATGAGAATTTTGATGAGAATTGGGTGTGAAATTTTAGGTATGTGTAATATTTACATGAGAGCGAAGACAGATATAATATGGAGAGAAAAGGAAAGCTATACATTAAAAAGAGAATTAAGTTTGTTTAAGAAGGTTTACTATCTCATGTGCAATTGTTTTTTTCTCATTGTTATCTTCGAAGAGTTAAGCCATGATGTAAGTCATATAACACACCCACACCCACATTTCGCCTAGATGAAATTTAGTCCAAGGTAACAGTGAGCAGCTTCAGACCGGAAAACCCGATAACACTTAATCAAAAACTGTATATTACAACTGTAGTAAGAGTTAGGTATCATAATTATCCACAAATCGGATTAGTTATATAAAGGCACTTTATTATATTCAAGATTCTAATATTGTTAAGCAAAGTGAAAAATGAGGGAGATCTGTGAGCAGGATCCGAAGCTATATATACTACTTGGAAAGGTATACGAGGTGGAAAGGAAGGATGATAGGGAGCAGGCATTGGGATACCGGCGCTCTCTCTCGCCATACTAAACACAACGAAAGAGCTAGAAGCTACTGTCACTAGAAATTGTATGGATTTCAGGCAGGAGCATTCTTATCCTAATAGGCCATACATTTTCTATGCAGAGAAAATTCTCTAAAGAAATATCAGTAAAATAATAATATTCATACCTCTGGAGCCAGCCATGAATCCAAGTATAAGAGCCTTTTCGGGTCTTGTGACTCTATTCGCGTTGCGGAACATATCTTGTGCCTCCAACATTTGTTCACGCTGAAACCACATTACAAAATAGATTAAAAACATAGGTAAGTATGGGTTCTGAAAAACTGCTATCACGACGAAAGAGAAACTGCTATCACGACGAAAGAGAAACTGCTATCACGACGAAAAAGAAACTGCTATCACGACGAAAAAGAAACTGCTATCACGACGCCCATACTTCCTAGTATGAGCGTCGTGATCAAGCTAGATGTGCGCCGCTGTTTCACCTTGATATGATTTTTTATAAATAATAATTTGTTAACAGGACTTATGGTAAATATTTTAGCTTACTAACTTACTTATTATCACGCCATCTCCCTTGCAGGGTAGGCAAAGACAACAGAGTGCCTATTCTTGCATATCTCTCGCTTCCTCAACATTCATAATTCTATTCATATACGCTCGGCGGTTTCGGGGATTTTTGACTCCACCTTCCTTCAATACATGACCATTTAACATTTGGTCTAGGTAGGTAAGTCTCGGTCTCCCCCTGTACCTACATCCTGCTACTTTCGCATTGTATATCTCCCTCCCTCCCGCTTAACCAGTCGCACGTCCGGCATTCTTTCCACATGTCCAAACTATCGGAGCATTCCCTTTTGCATCTTAATACCAATACTCTCTTGCATACCTACTCGCTCTCTTACGTCGGCGTAACGAATGACGTTAAAATAAGCATTCATAAAAATCGTGAAGACTTGCAAAAAAATTTGTTCAAATCCAGTGCCTTTCTATCTATCTATATGCCTTATCTCTTCCAACGACATTAGGGTTGTAACCTTTTAAAGAATAATAAATGTGAATATCTATTTCCCACCCACGATTCGCCAGCTATGTTTAAGTCCCCAAGTAATAGGGGGCGAGCCTATTGCCGTCTACCGGGGGCATTTCTAAGCTCCGGGCTGGTACTGAGAATTTTACTTTTTACGAATAACCTCAATAACACTACCTGACCCGGGGATCGAACCCGAGACCTCATGATCAGCAGTCGCTCACACTACCGCTGCACCACTGAGGGAGTTATTTTTTCATTTTATTTTACAATGTCTACATAGGTACTATAAACTATAAAGATAACAATTAAATACGACGTTTAAATTTTGCCGGGGCCGCCAGACTATTTAGTACCTAATTACTACCAGACGAGGCCGCGCGACAACATCGTGAGTAATGTGCGACCCGGCCGGCGCGCGGCAGCCCACTGAACGTCGGAGCCGTCTTGACGGGCTTTACGCCTATTACGGGTGCTTGTAGCTTCACACTCGCACCTACCGTACGACGTGCGCTTCTCTTGTTTCAGTGGTAAGTTAGCTTGGGCTTAAGGGCCTCGTAGGGTATCTCGAGCGACAGAGAGACACAAGTCCATACCGTGAGGGAGAGCCCGCGGCGCGGCAGCAGCTGCGGCGGCGGCGCGGCGGCGGGGGGCGGCTGCGGGGCGGGGGGGGGCGCCACCTGGCGACAGATTCATGTGAAAACATCTAGTGCGGCCGGAGGGTAACACCAGTTGTTAGCGTGGCGACCCGATTTAACAAGTCCCGTTACATTTTGCAAATTTGATACACTTCCCGGTTTCCGATTGAGCTGTAATTTGTATGTATATCGCGTGACAATGTAAGATTATGATGACACGAAAATGATCTGATGATAGCTGGAACCCCATTGAGTTTGAACTCGTTTGATTCGTCTTGACGAGTACTTTGCCTTTAAATGGTATCCAGGGTCGAATGATGGAGCTGGATGGCCATGGGCACTCTGCTATAAAACATCACAATCCCATTAATGCTAAGCATGTCAAATGCTAAAAATATATCTAAATACATCACAATCCCATCAACTTTGGAATCGTTTGATTCGTTTTGACAGTTACTCCGGTCCTAGATGATATCCAAAACCTGGTGATGATTTATGTCCATTTCCGTTATTTTCACATATCATAATTTTATACAAGCACACATTGAAAAAATTATGACCATTTTATTTTCTACTCATTAATTTTACAAAATTATTTTGATGTTTTCACATCTGGCAGACGTCCCGAGTCGTCATTTTTTTTTACTTTATTTTTGTTTTTATTTCGTTTTTTTTTACTAAATACTTCACTAAATTTAGACCTACTTCCTTCGTGCTACCACCAACTCTGAGACTGAATGATTTGGCGACTATTAGCAATTACTATAATTAATGTACATCTCTAATGTAGTGATGTTGATGAATTTGCGAAAAATCCGTTCATAGTGCTCACCTACAGTATCAAAGAAACCCATATGTAAAGTTTCACGACCCTGGCTTCAGGAGTTTGGGCTGATGAATTGGTATATCAATTAGTCAGTAAGTTATTCTTTTACATAAATAATATGTCGTAGCTAGATCATAGAATTAGCCACTTGATGATGTGGGCAACCATTTTATGAAACCTAACCTAACGATTTAATGATGAAAAGGTCGGCCGAAGTGACCAATTCTAAGTTGTGGCCACGACGTAATATAATTTGCTTTGATTTATCATAATTTAATTTTAATTTGATATTTAATATAATTTATATAAGTTCTTAATAGACTTGATGACAACAGTATCATCAAGTATCGCCAAAATATTTAAGTGATCTAATGAAATAAGATTCAAAGATTTCGAAAAATGTATTCATTCTTATTTTAATTGCGAGATTAATATTATATTTGATAAAATAAACCTACAAAATACAACAATCCGCCATTAGCACCAATCAGAGCGAATGACGTCACGCCTTTGTAAACCTTATTGTAAAGTAGTGTCTTAAATTCTCTTTGACTCTCAATGTTTACTGTTGCCGTACTGACGCGTGACGTCATGACAAACGGAATGACATCGGCGTGCGTTTTGACGTGTTAAATTTCATTTTACTGCATAAAAACCATTATTTATATATATTTGTAGCATTTGACATGCTTAGCACTATACATTAAACACAAAGTGAAAAATGTGAAATCGAAAATAACAGTCAGGAGCAGGATTTGAACCTGCATCTTCTGAATACCGTCCAGATGCTTTACCAATTCAGCCATCCTGACAATTGCTCCTGACTGCTAATTTCGATAACACATCATACTTAACGTCTTTGGGTGACGCCTGCGCCATCTGTCGGACGTATTTTCATACATTATACCGACCAGGTAAACTTAATTTTACAATTAAGATTTTTACCTAATAATGACGCAAACCCTATAAATATTTATATATATTTGTAGCATTTGACATGCTTAGCACTATACATTAAACACAAAGTGAAAAATGTGAAATCGAAAATAACAGTCAGGAGCAGGATTTGAACCTGCATCTTCTGAATACCGTCCAGATGCTTTACCAATTCAGCCATCCTGACAATTGCTCCTGACTGCTAATTTCGATAACACATCATACTTAACGTCTTTGGGTGACGCCTGCGCCATCTGTCGGACGTATTTTCATACATTATACCGACCAGGTAAACTTAATTTTACAATTAAGATTTTTACCTAATAATGACGCAAACCCTATAAATATTTATATATATTTGTAGCATTTGACATGCTTAGCACTATACATTAAACACAAAGTGAAAAATGTGAAATCGAAAATAACGGTCAGGAGCAGGATTTGAACCTGCATCTTCTGAATACCGTCCAGATGCTTTACCAATTCAGCCATCCTGACAATTGCTCCTGACTGCTAATTTCGATAACACATCATACTTAACGTCTTTGGGTGACGCCTGCGCCATCTGTCGGACGTATTTTCATACATTATACCGACCAGGTAAACTTAATTTTACAATTAAGATTTTTACCTAATAATGACGCAAACCCTATAAATATTTATATATATTTGTAGCATTTGACATGCTTAGCACTATACATTAAACACAAAGTGAAAAATGTGAAATCGAAAATAACAGTCAGGAGCAGGATTTGAACCTGCATCTTCTGAATACCGTCCAGATGCTTTACCAATTCAGCCATCCTGACAATTGCTCCTGACTGCTAATTTCGATAACACATCATACTTAACGTCTTTGGGTGACGCCTGCGCCATCTGTCGGACGTATTTTCATACATTATACCGACCAGGTAAACTTAATTTTACAATTAAGATTTTTACCTAATAATGACGCAAACCCTATAAATATTTATATATATTTGTAGCATTTGACATGCTTAGCACTATACATTAAACACAAAGTGAAAAATGTGAAATCGAAAATAACAGTCAGGAGCAGGATTTGAACCTGCATCTTCTGAATACCGTCCAGATGCTTTACCAATTCAGCCATCCTGACAATTGCTCCTGACTGCTAATTTCGATAACACATCATACTTAACGTCTTTGGGTGACGCCTGCGCCATCTGTCGGACGTATTTTCATACATTATACCGACCAGGTAAACTTAATTTTACAATTAAGATTTTTACCTAATAATGACGCAAACCCTATAAATATTTATATATATTTGTAGCATTTGACATGCTTAGCACTATACATTAAACACAAAGTGAAAAATGTGAAATCGAAAATAACAGTCAGGAGCAGGATTTGAACCTGCATCTTCTGGATACCGTCCAGATGCTTTACCAATTCAGCCATCCTGACAATTGCTCCTGACTGCTAATTTCGATAACACATCATACTTAACGTCTTTGGGTGACGCCTGCGCCATCTGTCGGACGTATTTTCATACATTATACCGACCAGGTAAACTTAATTTTACAATTAAGATTTTTACCTAATAATGACGCAAACCCTATAAATATTTATATATATTTGTAGCATTTGACATGCTTAGCACTATACATTAAACACAAAGTGAAAAATCGTCACCCAAAGACGTTAAGTATGATGTGTTATCGAAATTAGCAGTCAGGGGCAATTGTCAGGATGGCTGAATTGGTAAAGCATCTGGACGGTATTCAGAAGATGCAGGTTCAAATCCTGCTCCTGACTGTTATTTTCGATTTCACATTTTTCACTTTGTGTTTAATGTATAGTGCTAAGCATGTCAAATGCTACAAATATATATAAATATTTATAGGGTTTGCGTCATTATTAGGTAAAAATCTTAATTGTAAAATTAAGTTTACCTGGTCGGTATAATGTATGAAAATACGTCCGACAGATGGCGCAGGCGTCACCCAAAGACGTTAAGTATGATGTGTTATCGAAATTAGCAGTCAGGAGCAATTGTCAGGATGGCTGAATTGGTAAAGCATCTGGACGGTATTCAGAAGATGCAGGTTCAAATCCTGCTCCTGACTGTTATTTTCGATTTCACATTTTTCACTTTGTGTTTAATGTATAGTGCTAAGCATGTCAAATGCTACAAATATATATAAATATTTATAGGGTTTGCGTCATTATTAGGTAAAAATCTTAATTGTAAAATTAAGTTTACCTGGTCGGTATAATGTATGAAAATACGTCCGACAGATGGCGCAGGCGTCACCCAAAGACGTTAAGTATGATGTGTTATCGAAATTAGCAGTCAGGAGCAATTGTCAGGATGGCTGAATTGGTAAAGCATCTGGACGGTATTCAGAAGATGCAGGTTCAAATCCTGCTCCTGACTGTTATTTTCGATTTCACATTTTTCACTTTGTGTTTAATGTATAGTGCTAAGCATGTCAAATGCTACAAATATATATAAATATTTATAGGGTTTGCGTCATTATTAGGTAAAAATCTTAATTGTAAAATTAAGTTTACCTGGTCGGTATAATGTATGAAAATACGTCCGACAGATGGCGCAGGCGTCACCCAAAGACGTTAAGTATGATGTGTTATCGAAATTAGCAGTCAGGAGCAATTGTCAGGATGGCTGAATTGGTAAAGCATCTGGACGGTATTCAGAAGATGCAGGTTCAAATCCTGCTCCTGACTGTTATTTTCGATTTCACATTTTTCACTTTGTGTTTAATGTATAGTGCTAAGCATGTCAAATGCTACAAATATATATAAATATTTATAGGGTTTGCGTCATTATTAGGTAAAAATCTTAATTGTAAAATTAAGTTTACCTGGTCGGTATAATGTATGAAAATACGTCCGACAGATGGCGCAGGCGTCACCCAAAGACGTTAAGTATGATGTGTTATCGAAATTAGCAGTCAGGAGCAATTGTCAGGATGGCTGAATTGGTAAAGCATCTGGACGGTATTCAGAAGATGCAGGTTCAAATCCTGCTCCTGACTGTTATTTTCGATTTCACATTTTTCACTTTGTGTTTAATGTATAGTGCTAAGCATGTCAAATGCTACAAATATATATAAATATTTATAGGGTTTGCGTCATTATTAGGTAAAAATCTTAATTGTAAAATTAAGTTTACCTGGTCGGTATAATGTATGAAAATACGTCCGACAGATGGCGCAGGCGTCACCCAAAGACGTTAAGTATGATGTGTTATCGAAATTAGCAGTCAGGAGCAATTGTCAGGATGGCTGAATTGGTAAAGCATCTGGACGGTATTCAGAAGATGCAGGTTCAAATCCTGCTCCTGACTGTTATTTTCGATTTCACATTTTTCACTTTGTGTTTAATGTATAGTGCTAAGCATGTCAAATGCTACAAATATATATAAATATTTATAGGGTTTGCGTCATTATTAGGTAAAAATCTTAATTGTAAAATTAAGTTTACCTGGTCGGTATAATGTATGAAAATACGTCCGACAGATGGCGCAGGCGTCACCCAAAGACGTTAAGTATGATGTGTTATCGAAATTAGCAGTCAGGAGCAATTGTCAGGATGGCTGAATTGGTAAAGCATCTGGACGGTATTCAGAAGATGCAGGTTCAAATCCTGCTCCTGACTGTTATTTTCGATTTCACATTTTTCACTTTGTGTTTAATGTATAGTGCTAAGCATGTCAAATGCTACAAATATATATAAATATTTATAGGGTTTGCGTCATTATTAGGTAAAAATCTTAATTGTAAAATTAAGTTTACCTGGTCGGTATAATGTATGAAAATACGTCCGACAGATGGCGCAGGCGTCACCCAAAGACGTTAAGTATGATGTGTTATCGAAATTAGCAGTCAGGAGCAATTGTCAGGATGGCTGAATTGGTAAAGCATCTGGACGGTATTCAGAAGATGCAGGTTCAAATCCTGCTCCTGACTGTTATTTTCGATTTCACATTTTTCACTTTGTGTTTAATGTATAGTGCTAAGCATGTCAAATGCTACAAATATATATAAATATTTATAGGGTTTGCGTCATTATTAGGTAAAAATCTTAATTGTAAAATTAAGTTTACCTGGTCGGTATAATGTATGAAAATACGTCCGACAGATGGCGCAGGCGTCACCCAAAGACGTTAAGTATGATGTGTTATCGAAATTAGCAGTCAGGAGCAATTGTCAGGATGGCTGAATTGGTAAAGCATCTGGACGGTATTCAGAAGATGCAGGTTCAAATCCTGCTCCTGACTGTTATTTTCGATTTCACATTTTTCACTTTGTGTTTAATGTATAGTGCTAAGCATGTCAAATGCTACAAATATATATAAATATTTATAGGGTTTGCGTCATTATTAGGTAAAAATCTTAATTGTAAAATTAAGTTTACCTGGTCGGTATAATGTATGAAAATACGTCCGACAGATGGCGCAGGCGTCACCCAAAGACGTTAAGTATGATGTGTTATCGAAATTAGCAGTCAGGAGCAATTGTCAGGATGGCTGAATTGGTAAAGCATCTGGACGGTATTCAGAAGATGCAGGTTCAAATCCTGCTCCTGACTGTTATTTTCGATTTCACATTTTTCACTTTGTGTTTAATGTATAGTGCTAAGCATGTCAAATGCTACAAATATATATAAATATTTATAGGGTTTGCGTCATTATTAGGTAAAAATCTTAATTGTAAAATTAAGTTTACCTGGTCGGTATAATGTATGAAAATACGTCCGACAGATGGCGCAGGCGTCACCCAAAGACGTTAAGTATGATGTGTTATCGAAATTAGCAGTCAGGAGCAATTGTCAGGATGGCTGAATTGGTAAAGCATCTGGACGGTATTCAGAAGATGCAGGTTCAAATCCTGCTCCTGACTGTTATTTTCGATTTCACATTTTTCACTTTGTGTTTAATAAAAACCATTATTTTTACAGAAATCATTTTTCATAGAATATATTTTGAAAAACAGTCATCATGTCTATTAGAATTATTTATTAAACAACACAACATGTCGGCCTCGTTTCAAGCAAATAAATAAGTTTTAATTTGTATTTAAGCTAAGATACACTGAAATTTAATAATAAGCAAACAAAAATCAAAAGTGCCGTGGTCTTGCTTTCTCAGGTACTGATTTTGAACTTTGGCCTTAAATCACTTATGTTAAATATGGTCAATGTTGCTTATTACTAGTGAAACCATACACAAATAGTATTTTTCACTTGTTGCGGCAATCGACCAGGTACTAACCAGTGTTTTCTATAAAGCAACTATAAAGCATTTCTGGGCTATGATACACTACGATGTGGTCATACCACAACCACCATGCCCTTGAAACAAAAAAAAATAACACGGTTTTAAAAAAATAACACATACCGAATATTAAAAAATAACATAGCAGTTTAAAAAAAATAACACATACCTAATATAAAAAAATAACATACTGGTTTAAAAAAAATAACACATACCGGTTGTGCTACTGTATGCTGCAGAGGCGGGGGTTGTGTTTGTAACGTGGGCATGACTTGTCGCGCCGCTTGTTGAACGACAGACTGTGTTACCTGATAAAAAAATATTTATTATTCATTTTTAAATTGAATAATCTACGTGACGGATAAGTTATCAGCAGTTACGTAAGAAAATGATTGTAATAATAAATATAATGGAAAATAGCAAACATTTATGTGGGGATCGAGGTAGCAAAACTACTTTTGCCTCGGTTTAAGATTATATTTTCAAAGATGCAAACATTGTTTTAAATAAAAATTTCGTCTTAACATAGGTACTTACGTCCTTTCTCATGTCTTGACTTCCTCAATCCCTCAACTCAGAACATTCATTGTCTCTTTCAAACGCATAGCTTGTTCATTCGGTCATCTCACGTACCTACGCCTACTGTTGTTTTTCGTATGATTCGCATTGCCGGAGATTCAAACCCCCTCTTTATACCTTCCTTGTTATTTTTCCTGTCCACCTCCTATCCCTTTCCTTGGAGTTGACAACACGCGTAATTGGTGCCGCGCCTTACGCGCCTTTGGTGTTGCTAGCGTCTATAGGTAGGGGAACCACTTACTATCACGTGGCCGTATGCTCGTTTGCCATCCAGTTTAAAAAAAATTGCTATATTTGAACTAGCGGTGTGCACTGTGTACAATGAATGAAGCCTTACCTGATACTGCATTGATTGCATGAATGAAAAAAATGAATTTAATTTCATTATGATAACGATATCTTGCTATTATTATTATAAATTTTAATGTGAAATCGAACATGGTAGCTAAGGGCAGGATTTGAACCTGCGTATCCTGTATATCCGTTCCAGACTCAGTGCCAACTATGCTATCCTAACATTTGCTTGAGACTATAAATTTCGAAAACATCAATGACGTGTTTTTTTTTATTGCGTATGGTAGCATACGAGCCACAGCCTACCTGATGGTAAATGGTAACCGTCGCTCATGGACTCAACTATACCGAGAGTATTGTCAAGCCACTGCTCACCATCACAGATATCAAATGAAAGAATCATCACAGATATCAAATGAAAGAACGCCTGCTACAACCAAAACACACTGACATAGAAGAAAGAGTGGGGAAGTAGGCTATCTCCGGCCTATTCCGCGATATAATTACCTACCACACTTGCCTGTCTCAGGGTTGTCACTTTTAGCTAAATTTTAATTCAGTGTTATAGGAAGTATTTTCATACATTATACCGACCAGGTAAACTTAATTTTACCTGTATTTTAATTATGAAAATACTTTTGACAGATGGCGCAGGCGTCACCCAAAGACGTTAAGTATGATGTGTTATCGAAATTAGCAGTCAGGAGTAATTGTCAGGATGGCTGAATTGGTAAAGCATCTGGACGGTATCCAGAAGATGCAGGTTCAAATCCTGCTCCTGACTGTTATTTTCGATTTCAAATTTTTCGCTTTGTGTTTGATGTATAGTGCTAAGCATGTCAAATGCTAAAAATATATATAAAAATATCTAAATATTTAAAGGGTTTGCGTCATTATTAGGTAAAATCTTAATTGTAAAATTAAGTTTACCTGGTCGGTATAATGTATGAAAATACTTCCGACAGATGGCGCAGGCGTCACCCAAAGACGTTAAGTATGATGTGTTATCGAAATTAGCAGTCAGGAGCAATTGTCAGGATGGCTGAATTGGTAAAGCATCTGGACGGTATCCAGAAGATGCAGGTTCAAATCCTGCTCCTGACTGTTATTTTCGATTTCACATTTTTCGCTTTGTATTTGATTTAATTCAGTGCCTAGAAATTGGCAAGGGCTGGGAAGTTGTATTTTTTACTTGTAATCGTTTAGGTAAAACCGACTTCACTAACCCTGAACCCAGACGACACAACACAGATTATTTTAACTTAAGATTTTTACTTACGATTATTACTTAGTCACTATACCTACACTACTGAGAAATCGACATGACATGACATTTAGACAGCCAAACACACAGCAATAAGCTCTCCTGCGATTATCACACATTTTTCATTTATTTAGCGGTGCCGAAAAGCCGTGACGCGCGGACCTTGTGCGGCGTTAGCCCCGACTGGCGTACTGAGAAACGGGTCGAGATTTTGTTAGTGTGCGTACGATACTATGGCGCACACATACAAGCCGCGCGCGGTGCGTTTGTATGAAGATAACCTACCTCCCACTCCTTCTACTATGACACTGATGTGTTTCATGGCCGGTCACACGGGAGATGGTGGTACCAACCCGCTTGGGCCAGATACCAAGTGAGTATTCCCACTTGGTATCCAGCCCTAATAGTCGTGACGCCCGCGTAAGTTGCCGAGTTGGTGACGCGTGAGTGATGCTGGTGTTGCTAAGCTACATTAACCGCTTACCATCAGGTGGGCCGTATGCTTGTTTGCCACCTACGCAGTATAAGTTACTTACAGGTTTGATATTCTGAAGCAGCACTGCTTTCCCTCCCTGAAGTATGACAGTGGAAGTGTTCAGTAAATTCTGAGTTGACAGCAGTAAAGGCTTCCCTCCCGCTGCTCCCGCTATGAGCAACTTGGGCTGTTGTCCTATTACTATTGGTTTTGCACCAGCACCCTGAAAATAATAAATTGTATGATTAATTAATTCAATCAAGTGGCCAACTGGATTTTGTAAGTTATTAAATTCTACACGCGACTTCACATGTTTTGAGAATTTGAGCTATTTTTTTGGTTATGTTTTCATTTTGTTGATAATAACATAGTAAACTCAACAAAAAACTTATAAATAAAATATTAAATTTGCAGAAAAAAATTATATATATAACCCTAATAACATTTTTGAAATTTCCCGCCAAAACGCTTAATGACGTCACGAACCGCTATTCAATAAACATGCGTGTGCGTGGTCTATTTTATTTCTGTCAGTGTCATGCAAACACGACAAAAAAAGACGTCATGCAGCGTTCGTGGCCACGTGATAATGTGTATTGTTTACAACATTATTTTACTTAATATTTTTTTGAAAAGTACGCTTAAATCAAAATATTTTAGATATTTAAATATTAATCGTACATAAATTTACATCAATTAAAATAACTGGTGTATATATTAGTGTTGGTTAATCCACATTAATTATATTTATGCAGTAATTACTATCCCACAGAAACAGTACATTTCTTTTTCTTTTCTGGTTTCCGTACTATACGTATGCTAAATTTTATGATAATCTATCGAGTAGTTATGGTTTGAAAGTAATACGTAATCCATTTCGAGGTTCCCTACTTTTTTAAAGAAAAAAACAGAAAATTCAAATTTAATGGAGAATGTTTATTATCATTTGAAAGAACATTCTTTGGCATTTATTTTTTGAAGATTATGTCTATCAAATGTTGGCCGTTGCTACGTCGCAGATGATCCGTTGAGTCCAATTTTCGATGACTCGTTCGAGCATTTCGACTGGTAACTGGCGAATGACACGCGTGATGTTTTCCTCCAAGGCCTGAATCGAAGCGGGTTTGTCCGCATAAACTTTAGGACTTGTCATATCCCCACAGGAAAAAGTCTAACGGTGTGATATCACACGATCTTGGTGGCCAATAGACCGGCCCAAAACGTGACATTATGTGCTCACCGAAATGTTCTCTCAATAAATCCATTGATTGATGCGATGTGTGGGAAGTGGCGCCTTCTTGCTGAAACCAAATGTCGCCGAGATCACGAGTTTCAATTTCAGGCATCACATAGTCGGTTATCATGGCACGATAACGGTCGCCATTGACGGTTACCTTCGCACCGGCATCATTTTTAAAGAAATATGGACCGATGATTCCACTGGCCCACAAAAAAAATGCGGCAATTTTGTTTGTTTACATACCCATTGAGCCAGAAATGGGCCTCATCGCTAAACAAAATTTGCCTCGAAAACGTCGGATCTTCTTGGAACTTTTCAAGAGCCCATAGAGCGAAGCGATGTATGTCGCTTGGGAAGGTCTAGCGGTTTCAGTTGTTGCACAAGCTGTATTTTGTATGCTTTCAATTTAAGATCTCGACGTAAAATGCTTCAAGTCGTTCCATACGTCAGTCCGAGTTGCTGCGAACGGCGCCGAATCGAGTCTCCACGGTCTTCGTGTACACTCTCAGCTACGCCCGCTATATTTTCTTCACAGCGTGCTGGACGTGGTCTATTCGGTCGAATATTATCCAATAATGAATGCTGGGTCTCAAAATGGGTGATGGTGTTGCGAATAGTACGCTCAGTAGGCCGATTATGTTGACCATAAGTTGAGCGAAGTGCACGAAACACATTCCTCACAGAACGTGAATTTTCATAATAAAGTTGAACGATTTGTAAACGTTGTTCAGGCGTAAGTCTTTCCATTATGAAATGCCAAACAATCCTAAACAAAAATAACATGACAGCATGACACGACTGACACGTGATCTGTCAAAAAAAGGCTATTGAAAAAAATATCTCTACTTGAATCACCCGTTATAACAACAAGTTAACGCAGTTTCGTACTCTTTAGTTAGGATATTAGAGTAAAAAATATTGTATTAGTGTCCTAAATGACAATTTTTTTTCTGATTGCTCGGCCTATTATCTGTTTGTTTGCTGGCTAACAACACGAAAACCTACTGAACTAATTTTGACGACAATTATTTTGTTTTACAAGTAATTAGATTAAAAAAATGTTAAATACATATTATATATTTTATAATAATTACATAAGAAACTATCTGTTTCCCGCGGCTTCGCTCGCGCAAATAAATGAACATTGAAATAGAAACGATTTTGTTAAAAAATACTGTCTCTAAATGAAATTAAACTATTAGTATTCATCAAAATTTTAGGTATAATTACTATAGTACCTCTTTATTTATTTATTTATTTATGGAAAACCAACAGCTTAAGTAAAGTAACATAAATTTAGCATAAGTGACAGAAAGCCAATTACAGGTTTTCACCAATAGAAGCTGATTACAACATCAAGAACTATGGAACACTCGATATTAAATGAACATATAAAAGGAGAGAAAGAATTTAGATATCTAATACAAAAATAAAATGATGATATATTGATTGTTTAGTTGAAGAATTTAAGATTAAGCATGTTTCGAACCGTGCTGCTTTTGACAATGAATGGGTCCAACGAAAGTTCTTTACATAAATTGTTACAATCATGGCTTGCTCGCAAAAGGTATGAGTTCTGTCTGTAATTTGTGTAAGCAAAAGGAACTGCTATGGGTGGGTAAAAGCGGACATATCGATATGGTACATTAAAATAAAGTCTGTGCAAAAGATCAGGGCAGTCAATTTCATTTGAAATAATTTTCATTAAAAACGTACAATCCGCTAGTCGGCGACGATTTGTGAGTGGTTGAATATGAAATGTCCTACATATGTTAATATAGTTCTCCGACTGATATGGAATATGCATCCGGTAGCATAAAAACTTTATAAAACGCTTTTGTATTTTCTCCAACCGGTCAGTGTATTTACTATAGCATGGATTCCAAATTTGTGATCCATACTCTAAGTGGCTTCTAACATACGTACAATATAAAATTTTTAATGTTTTGGCTTGTTTGAAGCATTTAGAGATCCTCATAATAAAGCCAAGTGCTTTAGAGGCCCTAGCAACGATTTCATCAATGTGCACGTTAAACAGTAGTTTGCTGTCGTGATAGATGCCCAGATCTCGCACTACATCACATCTAGGAACTGATTGGCCTTTAAGTGAATATGATGTAGGAAGCGTGGCACGACTACGGCTATATGTAACAACAGAACATTTCAGGGGATTGAGATCTAGTTTATTACGTAGACAGTATTCCTCGAAACGTGATAAATCTAACTGGAGATTAGTAGCATCTTCTGGACATGAAACGGCAGAATATATCTTCATATCATCAGCGAAACAGAGCAGGTGGGATGTATGAAAGCAGGAGTCGATGTCGTTAACATAGATGATAAAGAGCAAGGGGCCCATCAAGGAACCTTGGGGCACCCCGCTTGGCACTGGTACCCAACTAGAAATATAGTTATTGACCACGACTGCTTGCGATCTGTTTTCCAAATATGAAGAAAACCACCTAAATAAATCACCACTGATTCCAGACTGCAAAAGTTTCAACTTTAAGATGTTGTGGTCAATTCGGTCAAAACATTTAGTGTAGTCAGTGTAAATCACGTCTACTTGAGCTCCTCTGTCCATGTTACTGGTTAAGTAATCATTAAGTAGAATGAGGTTTGTTACTGTTGACCGGCCTTTTAAAAAACCATGCTGAGAGGGACTAAGAGTTCTTAAGAGCCGCGTAGACCTGATCGTAAACCACTCGTTCAAAAACTTTGGCCAATATACAAAGCTTCGATATTGGGCGGTAATTAGCTACCTCTGTTTTTGTACCTTTTTTATGAACAGGTGTTATGTAGGCGGATTTCCAAATATGTGGAAATGTACAACTAGACAGAGATTTTTGAAATAAAAGAGAAATTGGTAAAGCTATTGTCTTAGCACATCCTAATAAGAATTTAGGTGATATATTATCCGGTCCCGACGTTTTATAGGGATCAAGCTTAATTAATATGTTTTGTATGTACTCTGTATTAACCTCAATTGAGTGGATATCCGATGAACTGATGAAGCTCGAACACTGGTACAACTGCTCATTATTTAGTGCGTCATCGACTGGGTCAAGAAAGGACGAACGAAAGTGAGAAGAAAAGGCATTACATATAGACTCTGCAGTTGAAACGGTAGTACCGCCATGATTAAGACAACAAGGGATAGCATTAGATTTGGAACGATTATTAACGAATCTCCAGAAGTGTTTTGGGTTTTTAACAATAGCTGATTCAGTATTAGATAGATAACTTTCATAACATTCATTTTCTAATTTAGTAACCCTGTCGCGTAAATATTTAAAAGTAGCCTCGTCAGATAGTCTGCCATATGTTTTGAACTTACGATGATACTTAGATTTTTCTTTAATTAGTCTTCTTAGTGCTGCTGAGTACCAAATTGGGTAGGAGTGGTATTTAATCTGTCTCGTAGGAATAAACTTCTTGTGAAGGTCAGACAAAATATTATAGAAATAGGTTACAGAGTCATTGAGCGATTTATTGTTAAATTCAGTCATCCAATCAATAGCCGAGATTTCTTCGTTAATCCTGAAAAAGTTACCCTTATCGACGATATATTGGGTATACGGCGCAGGTAACAAGTGCACATAATCGCAAAAATTTGCTGTAATAACGAGGGGCGGGTGATAATTATCAATTATTGATAGGGGCTCAAGGCATTCACAAACCGCTACCACTTCATTGCATATAACTAAGTCCAACAGTTTACCATATTTGTTTAGTACTCCGTTATACTGGTTCAATGACAGCAGTTGTAATTCATCCACTAACAAGTACTCATCGCTACTGGAAGCGTTAATCGGTGAGAATGAATCACTTGTGAGACGCCACCTAATGTCACTCATATTAAAATCACCAACGATCAGAAAATTATCATTTGTATGTCTAAGAACCAGCTCATTTAATTTGCTGAGAAAGTTAGACAACTGAGTAGAAAAACAGTGACCGCGATTCTGCTTACACAAGTATATTACACAAATATTTAGTTTGATTTGCGTCCTAGTGGTTGGTCGCCGTAAATTGAGGGTTACCCACAGATCTTCCGCTGAGGAGTGGAAACACGGTTGTGGAATAGCACTTAAGCATTTACGGATAGCGATCAAAACACCTCCCCCGCGAGTTTGCCCGGTTAGCAGATAGTCACGATCTCGGCGCCATACAATATATTCACCACCAAATAACTCACAATCCGACATACCATCGACCAACCAAGTTTCTGTGAAAATAATTACATCGTAGGAACTGCGACAAACCTCACGATAAAACACTTCACTCTTGGTACGAAGCCCGCGTACGTTTTGGTAATAAATACGCAATTTATTAACATTATCGTTAGCCATTGGGAATATTACTTATTATAGTTACAGCATTAACAGCAGGACAAGATTTTAAATTATAGTAGTTGAGTATCGAACTCCAATAAGGGTTTTCGAGCAGAAAAGCAAGCAATAAGTAATCATAAGCATAATTATCACCACAAAAACAAACAAGTATAGGGTAATATGAGATTAATGTATAGTTAAGTGTAAAATAAAGCAAGCTATAAATGAGTGTACTAATGAGTGTAAGTGAGACAAGCACAGATTGTAACATTCTAATGTATAAATAAGCGCGGAAAGAACAGCGATAGGCCCGTTCACAGACAGTATTGCGCGGTATTAAATGTAGTGGGGACACGGCAGCGATGCTAAACCTTTTACAAAGAAGTGAATTATAAGCAGATGATTTATTTAATAATACTATGATGTTTAATTTTGATTCAATTAATGAAGCGATAATAAATGTATAAAATAAAAATTGTATAATTACTGATTGAAGTGATAGTAGTTGAATAAAGCAATAGATTAATGGATTTTGTTTAAATCCTTATCCCTTGAAACAATAATAACAGGGGAGCCATCTTGCTTGCGGACATGAATTTTGCCGTGCTTGACCCATACAAACTTGATATCCTTTTCCTTCGCTAGTATTTTAGTTTTATTAAGGAGTTTCTTGGAGATAGGACTAAGGTGATCATTAACATATACTCGATTAGATTTACCATCAAAGTCCAAATCATGCGTAGATAGGGTTTTGATCGAGCGAGCTGCAGCAACAAAGTCTTCCTTTATATAGCGGTTTAGGAAACTCACGACTATTGATTTTTCCTTGGAATTAAACGAAGGAATTCTTGACAAAAAATTTACCTGGGTTTTAGAAAACGGAAAATTTGCTTTGCGGCAAATTTTGTCCAAAATACCAAACAAATCTTCATCTTTTTTAAGTGGAATCCCCTTTATTTCCACGTTATTAAGTCTGGATCTCTGATCAATCGTGGCCAGTTCTGACTTAACAAAGTCGATGTCAAGTTGCATCGCGTTAGCTGCCTCTTGAAGACGCTCTAAATTTATTACTCTGGTCTCAATACCAGATAGCTTAGCGGAAAAGTCATCCAATCGCCCTGCATTAAAATCGTAGTTAACTTTCAGCTCCTTGAGCTCTTCTTTTATGGACTTCACGTCGTCTGTTAATCTTGGAATGCCAGCCAATTGAGCCTTAAGTTCACGAATTTCGCCAAGAATAGTCTGAACCGATGCTGATTCCGGGAAAAGTAATGAAGAAGGAGATGATGGTGATTTACGGCACGTCCCGCACTTCCACACCGCTCTTCTGTCACTGCCTAATTTTCTCCAACCACTCTCCCCAATGCCAGCACATCCAAAGTCCAAATTCTTCTTACAGGATGCGCACTGCACTCCATCGTTAAAAGTTTCATTGCAGATATCACACTTCATTGTGAAATGTAGGTTTAATGAAGATAAAAAAATGTTGGGAAACACTGGATAAGGAACCAGTTAACGTCGAAGCGTGCTTACTTAACGAGTGTTCGAAGCGAAGTGAAGTTTATAAACGACGTTTGGAGTGTTTCCTTTTGCGTCTAAAACTCACTCTGGAGCATGCAACATAAATCTCTCTGTGTGAAAAACAGTCCTTCCTTAAGCCGATGCCAGTCATTTTCAGTGACTGGCCTAGGGACTTGTTAATTGTTATGACAAAGCACACATTAAGAGGGATCTGTATTCTTTTATATTATTTTAATTTGTTCAGGATACTCTGATGGAATTAACGGCATTCGTGGAATGAACACATTTCCTTCGCCACGTTTGGTAATTACTGTGGCTCCTCAGACGTTTTTATAAAGAGCTTTGATTTGTAACTTTGTTCCATTGCACAATTTAGGTAATTAAGATTTCTTAACAACAACAAACACTGGGGGGTTGAGCATAATCTCATATCTCACATCACATGTCGATGGTATCGTGATTGGTTGCGAACACTGGTTGCGAAACCGACGCGTGATGTCGCAATAATTCGTTAGCCGGTGATCTCTCAAAAAATCACAGTGATCACGATACGATCGGCATATGAGATATAAGATTAGAGATAGCCTAACCCTCCTGGTGATCCAAATTTAAGAGTGAATTTCCAGTGAGAAACACTGTCACTGGCCATACAACAGGCGCTTCTTTCAGGGCGTTACAATTTACGTATTCCTAAATCATTGCGCTCTACAAAATGGATTTATCATTTTCGTAAAGTATTTTGATCTGTATTTTAGCATTTGACATGATCAGCTAGGTATTTTAAATAAAAAAATATTAGTGAAAGTGGAAAAAGAGAACTTTAGTGCGAGCGGGATCCGAACCTGCGCCCCTTTCAATTTGGGTAAGTGTTCTAGAGCGCTAAGCCATCGCCGTCTTCGACGGCAAGTCCCAATCTCCACCTCCCAATTGCTTTTAGATGTCTATACGTTTCGTAAAGTATCCTAGAATCATACTTCATGCCAGAAAACGCTGTATCCTTCCACGCAAGCAATCGCCTTTTCGATCGTCTTTCTGGATAATTCTCTTCGTACCTACAAACGGCTGCATTGTGAACATCCGGATGGTTATTCGGGTAATAAATTACAGCTATTCTGTGTACCCGTAGATGGTTTTATTGATAATTAATTACTGCAGCTGTGCGAACTCCTTTTTTATATTTAGTATTAGTTTTTTTGAGCTGTATCATTCCAGTTGCATTTGTAAATCTTATGCGAAGTTTTGTAGGATCTCCTTTAAAAATGTGTACTATATCCGAGATGTCAGATTGAAGATAGGATGTAACAATCGCTCATGTAGTTATGAGCAACTATCTCTTCCCGCATCTGTCTAGCCAAGACTTGAGCGTCATATAAAAGATAATACTGCCCTTTACTGGCAAACTCCGTCACTAATGAAGGAAAAGATTTATATTTAGCATTTCAATCGGAGGCCGAAGGAGGTACACACCTACGTACAACACTTTTTTTTTGTAAAGGCGGGTATCTAACCGCACACCCCATCGTTCGGGGCAACGAGCAGGGTAGTGTGGGGCCCTCATCCACTAAATAAACCCGCCGTGTGCCGTCTCTCCATCTGTATTGGCAGACCACTGAATCTGTGCGACATTCCTTCAGTGGTCGCTTACGTTTACAACCTACGGTGTGTTTAACGTTATCACGTCATATAATAGTTATAAGCGCCATAACGAAACAAAAGCCCGAATCAGAAAATGTGTAGGTATAATGCTATCTATCGAGCGTAAACTTATTTATAATGAAAACTATGAATTTAAGCAATAAAAACTTATCTATACAAATAAATAAATTTGAAATGTCTATTTGTAATATTTAAATAACAGTTTTTTAATAAAAGTATATGAGAGTAACAAAAAAATAAAATTTAAGTTTTTGACTGCTTGTTTCGGCTAATATCCATAACGACTGGACCAATTTGGACGGGACTTTCACTGGCGTATAGCAGATATTATAAGGAGTAACTTAAGATACTATTATTTTAGAAAAATACTAGGCTACTGCAAAAAAATGAAAAACTAAATTCTACGTGAACGAAGTTGTGGGTTGCACTTAGTTAATAAAGTTTGTTACTTAAACTTTATATAAGATGCTTTAATATTAAATTCCATTGATGTTTTAATATTTAATTCCATGCTTTTTCTTTTAAAAATAACAAACTTTTTATGCTAACTTTCGACCCCTAATTCACCCTCTTAGTTTCTACCCCGAAACTATAAAATCGCTGATATACGTGTTCATTTATTTTCAACCAGAAACAGGTATTTGAAATTTCGTGCTTCTTACTTCAAAAGTGACGAACCTCCCATATAAACTTTCAACCCCTCATTTACCATCTCAAGTGTATTTTTTTTAATATCCCACTATTCATGTACATTTATTTCTAACCAGAACAGGTATTTGAAATTTCGTGCTCCTTACTTTGAATATGACGAAGTTCCATACAACCGTTTATACCTTATTTTACCCTCTTAGGGATGAAATTTTCAAAAATTCTTCCTTAGTGGATCTCTACAACAAAAAAGGCATCAACTACCAAAATTTCAAGTTTGCAGCCCCAGCGGTTTAGGCTCTGCGTTGATTGTCAGGCAGTCGGTACAAGCAATTATGTGTATATAGATAGATTATTGGTGCAATCATTTATGCTGAGATATATTATATCATTATTGTAATATCATGATGTTGAAGATATCTATTGTTATTAAATTCATTGCTTTGCTTGTACCACAGACAAGTTGCAATAAAAGGTTGATATTTACCACCCTCTGTTGAACATTTTGATCTGTATTTTAGCACTTGACATGCTCAGATATTTTAAAGTACAAATTATTTGTGAATATGAAAAAAGAGAACTTTAGTGCGTCGTAAAGACAAATGTGATGTGGAAATTGGGTATGGCCGAAGGTCAGTGCGATAGCAGTGGCTTAGAGCAGTTCCTTAGATTGGAAGGGACGTAGGTCCCGCTCGTACTAAAAAGTTCTCTTTTTCTACATTCACAAATAATGTGTGCCTCTGTTGAATTTTACGTGTTAATAGTTTTGTGGAAAGTTAGTATAATTATTTACCTGTACAAGTATAGGGCTGGTGAGGGGCGGGGGCCGCTCGGGCGCCGCGGGGCCGGCGGGGGGCGCGGGCGGCGCGGGGGGCTCCGCCGCGGGCTCGGCCGGGCCCGCGGCGCCTGCCGCGCCCGCTGCAACTGTTGCAAATTGTAACAAATTAGATTCCAAATGGTAACGCGACTGTCGCGCAACAGACAGTGACGTTATTAAAAAATTCACTTACCTGCAACGTTCTCATCTGGCTTGCCCGCGGGGAGGTTGTTGAGTGCCTTAGCGAGGTCTGGCGGGGGAGGAGATAATGGCGGTGCTGCCGCTACCTTCTTAGCACCCTCCTCCATTTCTGTTGATGGATAAAAAATAAACTTTATTATGAGTACTGTGAGGATCTTAGGGCCGTGGGGGGCCGGCTTTAGAATTGTCCCACCCCTCTCTACCCACAGGAGTCGTAAGAGCCGACTGAGGGAATACCGAGGGAGTGGGCAGCAGCACTCCCTCGAGTATTAACAACATCCACTGCGATCGCCAACCCGCCTGCCAAGCGTGGCGATTACGACATTATCCCCCATGACGGGACCGCTCGTTGTGGCGTTCTCTTGGGGAGGTCTTTGTCCAACAATAGACGTTGAAAGGCTGATGAATGGATGGATGGAGTATATTAGGGCACTTCCCTAAAATTGAGCTTTATTTAGAAATATTTAAAGTTAATATTTTTCAGATAATATATAATCTAACAGAAAAAAAATCCCAATCATAAAGCTTATTTGAAACTACAGTTAATAATAACCGACATATTGGTACCGAATACCAAATCAAAATTTCATAGTCTTGTTCTAAAATCACTCTAGTTGAATTCGGATGCTGATTAGTTATAATTTAATGAAAATGTATGTTTAGAAAAAAAAATAGTAACATTTAAATATCTAAAATATTCTTTTTAAAACGTAATACTACAGACCACGCAAGCATGATCACGCATCAACAGCGGTTCGTGACGTAATTGAGCGTTTTGGCGGAAAATTTCAAAAATAACTTAAACTATAATTGTTTCTGCACATTCAAATATTTTATTAAATTTTTTTCTTGCTTTTGTGTTTACGATGGGTTTATCTACGAAGTAAAAGCATAGTGAAATCTAGTCCAAATGCAAATTGTAGCGGTCAAATTGACAATCGCTATACATAAATATTGATGAATCAGGTGAAACTGAACTGAACACAACAAAGCTTGGAATAAGGCGAAATGCTGCTGCTAAAGCAGGTTGTAATATTATGTACTAATTGGATATACCCACCGAGCTTTCTCCTCTTCTTGATCTGGGCGTGAGTGGCGGGCTGCTCCGTGATGTCCAGCAACTTGATGCCGGCACGAGGGGGGGGCCGCACCGCTCCACCACGCCATCCCCCACCCCCCCGCGCGGCACTCCCGCGGGACGGGAGGCCTTTTAGGGGAGCTGGATATGGGATTGATGATATAAATTGTAGAGACCAAGTTAAGTGTTTTGATTACTAAGGTTTTACATAAAAACATAAACATAGCATCACGCCTGTGTTCCCCGAAAGGGTAGGCAGAGGTGTATTACATACCCACGGTTCGCCAGCTATGTTTAAGTCGGACGTAATAGGGGGCGAGCCTATTGCCGTCTACCGGGCACATTTCCAAACTCCGGGCTGCTACTCAAAATTTTCTTTTTTACGAAAAAGCACAATAACACTGCTCGATCCGGGAATCGTACGCGAGAGCTCATGATCAGCAGTCGTTCACACTATCGTTGCACCACAGAGGCAGTTTAAAAAGTTTAGATAAGGTTCTCTAAGGTTTATATATATTGGTATTGATAAAAAAACCGCACTAGTGCTGCGACTTGTAGGTGCTGCAAAACCAAGTTAATAACATAATACTACTACTACTTATCATCACGCCACTTCCCTTGCGGGTAGGCAGAGAGAACAGAGTGTCAAGAGGCTCTATTCTTGCATACATCTCTCGTTTCCTCAATATTCATAATTCTCTTCATACACGCTCGCCGGTTTCGGAGACTCCTGACTCCACCTTCCTTCAATACATGACCGATTTGGTCTAGGTAGGTGAGTCTCGGTCTCCCCCTGTACCTACATCCTTCCACTTTCGCATTGTATATCTTCTTAACCAGTAGCTCGTCCAGCATTCTTTCCACATGTCCGAACCATCAGAGCATTCCCTTTCGCATCTTTACACCAACACTCTCTTTCATACCTACTCGCTCTCTTACGTCATTGTTTCGAATGCGGTCAGTCAGCCTCACTCCACAGATTCTCCGCAGAGATGCATTTCGACTGCATTGATTTTACTCTGATGCTCTAATAACATAATAACTTTTTATTTTTATATTGCATGTAGTGGCAGACGAGCCACGGTCCATCTGATGGTAAATGGTAACCATCGCTCATGGACTCATCTATATCGAGACTATTGTCAAGCCACTGCTCACCATTTCATTTCACAGATATGAAATGAAAGAATAAACGGCTATCTCCTGCTACAGCCAAAACGCAACGATGTGCCTCATGGTCACACGGGAGATGGTGGTACCAACCCGCTCGGGCCCGATACCAAGTGAGTACTCCCACTTGGTACCCAGCCCTACAAGCAGTCATGCAATGGATGATAATTGCTTACTTGCCTCATACGACACCCGTGGGAAAGAATGGGGTGGTGACACTTGTATTCTTAGTCCGTCACCACACAGAAAAACATAAAAGTGTAAATGATTAACCTGCCCTCTTAGAATAAAGAACGACACGTTACACGAACATTCGTTTCGAGCCATTGTGACGCGTGATTTAGGCACCGAAACACAATGAAGCGATACGAAAGTTCGTCTAACTTTTCATTGTTCATTCTAAGGGGGCAGCACTATACACAAACATCCACGAACCATTTTTTATAATAAAAATCAACAACAAAACTCTGGACTGGATGGCGTTGTTGTGTATATCTTTGCGTTACAGGACGAACTCCCATGTTTGGTTGCGAATCTTTGACGTGAGGGAAATTAACGTACCTTTTTTTTTGTTTAAGGCTGGAAAAATGTTCCTAACCGCACACCTCGTCGTTCGGCGCAACAAACAGGGTAGCGTGGGGCCTTCACCCACTAAAGAAACCCGCCGTGTGCCGTCTCTCCGCCTTTATTGGCGGCCACTGGAACTATGTTATATTCCTTCGGTGGTAAGAGTCCATTCTTAGAATAAGTCGCACTAAGCTCTGCACTTTTAAACCCCTCCCCATCAATAAATTTAACATGATGAAATCCCAATCCCACCTTTTCTCTCCTTTTTTACCATGTCAGTGATCCATTACCCATTGCTATTAAAAAAAAAATAAGTAAGCTTCTAACGCCCTTGTCACAGCGATACGATCTCCCCAATGTTAGCGTTTGTCGTGTGGGGCCGGCACCAAGAATAGCTCCACCCCGTCTCTTCCTATGGGAGTCGTAAAAGCCGACTAAAGGATTACCGGGGGACCGGGCAGCAGCGTTCCCCTGTGTACTAAAAACATCTACTGCGATCGCCAACCCGCCTGCCAAGCGTGGCGATTATGGCAATACCCCCCCATATGAGTGCACACACACACACATCGGCCCCCAGTCACGGCAGCTCCGCTATTCCGTGGCCTAACGGTAGCGGGCCCGGTAACGGCGGAGCAGGGGGTGCTAAGAATCTCCGGTCGCGATCCGGCTACCAGAAACGACTTCTGGCCCTGGTAACACACAACGTCAGGACACTGAGGACTGACGAGAGGATCACCGCGCTGGAAGAGGAGCTGAGCAAGATCCGATGGGACGTTGTAGGATTATCAGAAGTGCGAAGACAGGGTGAGGGCACGATAATCCTTCAGTCGGGTAACTTGCTCTTCCACCGGGAGGGCGACCAACAGTCCCAGGGTGGTGTCGGGTTTATCGTTCGCAAGTCTCTCATAGGTAACGTGGAGAAGATTGAGAGTGTGTCGAGTAGGGTAGCGTACCTTATACTCAGAATAACCAAAAGGTATTCGCTGAAGGTCATACAGGTTTACGCACCGACCTCGACACATTCCGACGACGAAGTGGAGGCCCTTTACGAGGACATCTCGAAAGCCATTCACGCGTCTAAAAGTCACTTCACGGTGGTTATGGGAGATTTCAACGCAAAACTAGGCATAAGGAGAGACGATGAGCTGAAGGTGGGGCAATATGGATTTGGGCAGAGGAACCACAGGGGCCAGATGCTGTCTGATTTTCTGGAGAAGGAAGGCCTCTTTATGATGAATTCCTTCTTCAGGAAACAGCCCCAGCGAAAATGGACCTGGATTAGCCCTGATGGTTCAGTGAAAAATGAGATCGACTTCATCTTAACGGACAAACGACAGATATTCAATGATGTCTCAGTGATCAGCAGGATTAAAACTGGGAGTGATCACCGCTTAGTTAGAGGCATATTGAATCTAAATATGAAAGTCGAGAGGTCACGCTTGATGAGGTCTACGCTCCGACCAACACGTGCTCAATACCAGAACCCCGAAAACTTTCAGCTCGAACTACAAAATCGCTTTCAATGCCTAGACGAGTGCGATTCAGTGAACGATATGAACAACAGGTTCGTGGAAACTGTCCAAGCGGTCGGGTCGACCCTTTTTAAGACCAGTCGCGTCAATAGGACTCAAAAGCTTTCGGACCAAACTCTTAAGCTCATAGCGACACGGACAGAAATGACGGTGCAGTCTTCGGTTGATTGGTCCAATCAGAGGCGACTAAACAGACAGATCTCCAAATCTATGCGACGAGACATTCGCCGATTTAATACCTTGCGTATTAAAGAGGCGATAGAGCGGAACCAAGGTTCCAAAGTGTTCGCAAGAGATCTGTCTGTTGGGAAAAGCCAGTTGACCAAGCTGAAGACCAATGATGGTACTGTTGTTTCTTCCAAAGATGAGTTATTAAGAGAGGTCCACGAGTTCTATGGACAGTTATACAGATCCCAGAACCCTGTTGTCAGCTTGGTCCATGAGCCCAGATCCAAGCTAACTCGGCACTATACCGAAGATATCCCGGACGTCAGCCTGTACGAGATCAGAATGGCTCTCAAACAACTAAAGGACGGAAAGGCACCGGGAGACGACGGAATTACTATAGAGCTTCTGAGGGCAGGCGGAAAGCCGGTCCTCAAAGCCCTTCAGAGGCTATTCAATTCCGTCGTTCTCGGGGGCGACGTTCCAGAATCGTGGACCAGGAGCTTGGTGGTGCTGTTCTTCAAGAAAGGTGACAGAACCCTCTTGAAGAATTACAGACCCATCTCGCTCTTGAGCCATGTCTATAAGTTGTTCTCGAGGGTCATTACAAATCGACTCACGCGCAGGCTTGACGACTTCCAGCCTCCCGAACAAGCCGGTTTCCGAAAAGGCTATAGTACCGTAGACCACATACATACGCTGCGCCAGATTATACAGAAGACCGAGGAGTATAATCGGCCTCTGTGTCTAGCGTTTGTGGACTACGAGAAAGCCTTCGATTCGATCGAAACTTGGGCGGTGCTGCAATCTCTTCAGCGGTGCCAAATTGACTATCGATACATCGAAGTGTTGAAGTGTTTGTATAGAAACGCCACTATGTCTGTCCGAGTTCAGGACAAGAGCACGAAACCGATCCAACTGCAGAAAAGTGTTAGACAGGGAGACGTCATGTCCCCGAAACTCTTCACCACTGCATTGGAAGATGTTTTCAAGCTCTTGGACTGGACCGGATTAGGCATCAACATAAATGGCGAATACATCACTCACCTTCGATTTGCAGATGATATCGTGGTCATGGCAGAATCGCTGGAGGACCTTGGTACCATGCTCAACGACCTCAGCCGTGTCTCCCGACTAGTGGGTCTAAAAATGAACATGGACAAGACGAAAGTCATGTCTAATATCCATGTCATTTCAGCACCGGTTCTGGTCGGGAGCTCGCTTCTCGAAGTTGTCGACCACTATGTATACCTGGGACAAACTGTCCAGTTAGGTAGGCACAACTTCGAGAAAGAGGTCGATCGACGAATCCAGCTCGGCTGGGCAGCGTTCGGGAAGCTGAGGGAGATCTTCTTGTCCAATATTCCACAGTGTCTGAAGACGAAGGTCTACGACCAGTGTGTGTTACCAGTGATGACTTACGGCACAGAGGCGTGGTCTCTGAATGTTGGCCTTATGTCAAGACTTAAAGTCGCTCAGCGTGCTATGGAGCGGGCTATGCTTGGGATCTCTCTACGTGATAAGATCCGTAATACGGACATCCGTAGGAGAACGGGAGTGACCGACATAGCCCGCCGGGTCAGCATGCTGAAGTGGCAATGGGCAGGCCACATCGCTCGACGAACCGACAACCGTTGGGGAAGAAAGGTTCTCGAGTGGCGACCGCGTAACGGACGGCGCAGTGTAGGACGGCCTCCCACCAGGTGGACCGATGACCTGGTCAAAGTCGCAGGCAGCCGTTGGATGCAGGCGGCACAGGACCGTTCACTGTGGCGTTCTCTTGGGGAGGCCTATGTCCAGCAGTGGACGATAAAAGGCTGATGGATGGATGGATGGAATGTTAGCGAACGTATGTTTTGAACGGCCCCTAATACACTGGCCAGATGGGATATAACCCCGGCTGTACACACTCGTGTATTTGTCTCGCAAACCTCTCGTCCACTCTAGTCTCGTGGAAGCTCGACACGAGAGCACACCATGTACACACTCGTTGTATCAATTGAACTTCGGATGCCCGTCGCGATGGACGTGGAAAAAACAACTGCGGCGTTTATTTTTTTTATTAGTTATCATTTACCATAAAAATATATATTAAACCATGGCGAAAAAGAACTTTTTAACTATTCAACAGGAATATATATATTTTTTAAATCTTCCACGGGGATATCAAAATCGTTGCTAATCCGCAACCAAGCGTCGTGTAATAGTTGCTTAATCCTTGTGCCTGACATTCTTAGGATTCCATAATAGTGATTGCCTTAGGTAGGCTTCTAAAAAGCGTTAGAACACATCGTTGTCACACGCAGAAAGCACGTCTTTACGCGAACGCCGTTGGCGGGCAACTAAGCAAACGAGTGTGTACAGGCGCGGTCTCGTTTTCATCGCGAGACTCACCGAGACCCTTTGATTAGTGCACAAAAAACCGACACTTCCGAGACATAGCGAGAGCCCCGAGACGAGACGAGGCTACCATGTACACACTCACCCTCGGCCTGTCTCGTTGTGTATCGACGAATGTGTACAGCCGCAGTAAGATTTAATACCCCTAATCTCTAATAATGCAATAAAAATATCAATTACAGAACTGACTCACTAGTATCAGTCATTTTCCGGGGCATGCCGCGACTTCGTAAAGGCACAGTTGGCGCTTGTGCTTTCTTTTGGTTGGCTTGCACTTCGGTAGCCTTGGCCAGCAGTTCGCTCCGTAACGCTACTGACTTCGGCTTACGTTTCAGAGTGAAATGCTTTACTGGGTTGGGTTGCTGGCCCACCTGAAAGTCAATACTTGAACTTAATTTCGCAATCTCAGTGACGTCGTCGTTTTTAGCTACTAGACTATTTAATACGTCAAATATAAGCATTAAACCATGAAAATTCTCAAGCAATTAATAGCCATCATCGCGCGAATGCCATATCATGCAACCACGCAATAGTAACATTGAGTATCCTAATAGATAATAGCGTAGAACAATCTAGGGGGTTCGAATGTATCACACTAAATCGTATCGACATCGCATCGTGTCATTGTGATTGGTTGTGCGATCACTGTGATTGGCCGAAGGATTATTGTGACATCACGCCTCGATTTCTCTACCAATCATTAGTGAGACAATACGATATCGATACGATTTTATGAATCACATTCTAAGGGGGCTTGACTGGCCTGACAGGTCATCTAAAGGTTGCATTTCTCACTCCCTGAACACCTCCATTATACTTGTATAGCGAGTATCAATTAAGAGTAGGAAATGTTTTTATATGTATGAACGTTAGTTCATAAAAGTTAGCGGTATAAGATAGTGCTAAACCAAAAATTATGGTTACTCTGAGATCATTCCTACAATATCAGTAAGTTTCATGGCTCATTAGTTGGAGCGAACTTGCGATGAATGCGTAATCGCTGTGTACAAGAACGACCGATATAATCTTATTTTTGTACTGCAAAATGTATTTTAAGCATACAGCTTACTAATTAGCAAGCGCCGATGCATAAGCCTGAAAAATCCCTTATACTTAATTTAAAAAAATACTGACCACAGAAACCAAGGCATTCTTATTCAAATATAGGCACTCAAGTGGTAAAAGTCCAAGGTCTGAATGTTTGGCCAGAGCCCGTCTCAGCTCACTGATCATATCGCTGAATATGGGCCTGGTCTCATCAAATTCTGCTATCTCAGTGTTGAGGGTGCCCGCTGAAGGAAACGTCTTGAGCGTCTCCGCCAACATTGCAACCCAAAGGTCAGAGTCAACTGCTGCAACTTCGATAATCTCTTCAAGTTCATTTCGCCACTGTAAATAAAAGCAATTATATATTTTGTAATGACTAACATATGATTTTTAAAGACAAAATTATGCAGTACGTTAAATACTGCTTTTCTATTTTGCAAATTTCGAAATGTAATTTATAATTCATTTTTAGCATTTTGTTTCATAAAATCCATTTTTAGCACGTGGGTGGCAAACAAGTCACGGTAAGCGGTTACCCTAACCTATCAACACCAGAGGCATCATTCACGCGTCACCATCTCCAAGAAAATGGAGGTAGATCGGAAGGATAATAAGGAGAGGATAGGTAGAACACTAAGGAGAGAATAAAAAGCCAAAAATTGGGTACCAAGTGGGAATACTCACTTGGTATCGGGCCCAAACGGGTTGGTACCACCATCTCCCGTGTGGCCGGCCACGAAGCACATTGTTGCGTTTTGGCTGTAGCAGGAGATAGCCGTTTATTCTTTCATTTCATATTTGTGAAATTAAATGATGAGCAGCGGCTTGACAATACTCTCGGTATAGTTAAGTCCATGAGCGACGGTTACCATTTACCATCAGATGGGCCGTGGCTCGTCTACCACTACATGCAATAAAAAAAAACGAGACGATACACAATGGTAGGAGTGCTTTTTTTTTGTTAAGGCGGGAAAATATGTTCCTAACCGCACACCCTGTCGTTCGGGGCAACGAACAGGGTAGTGTGGGGCCCTCACCCACTAAAGAAACCCGCCGTGTGCCGTCTGTCCGCCTTTATTGGCGGGCCACCGGAACTATATTACATTCCTTCAGTGGTAACTGATTGTATTCAGTTTGAATTTTGTTACTTTGGATACCGTCAGCTCTTTGCTTAGTTTAAGTTTTATAAGATCAGTTGGTCTAGTTTGGAATATCAATTTAAATCAATTTTGAATTAATAATAATAATTTTAATTTTTAATATTCACGGACATTTTCACACTATTAACTCACAATGGGAGGGTGACCACACTTATTAATGCGGTAAAGGTCAGAAAGAGCTTTATATCAGACAATAAAACGGCAACCATATCTATTAAAAAAAATATATCTTATGTAATTAAATTATAATACAATATATAATAAACATGATTAAAATATATAAGTATCATTTACTTACATAAATAATATATATAATGATAATAATATTTAAAATGAACAATAAATTTAATATTAACAAAAAATAATATAATAGCAATAAACAATACGAATAATTACCAAAAATACCTTTTACGTTATCCTCTTTTCTACTTTTCGCTGTGCCCAACACCCTGTTGAGAGATTCCCGCCCCTACTAAAAATCTCTTTTTCTTTATTCACAAATAATTTGTACTTTAAAAAGTAGCGGAGCATGTCAATTGCTAAAAGAAATAGATCTAAAATACCTTTTTGTAAATAAATATCACATATTGAAACAATAATGTATTTGATAAATCTTCGAGTAATGCATTTCTAAATTGAATTATGCATGAACTAGGCACTACTTCTGTATGGAAACAGATTTGTTATTCAAAACTACAAGATTGGGTACATGTCATTCATCATTTATTTATTTACGGATTGTTTACTATCATTTTAAAAACCATGAACATTGGTTTGAAATATCCATTTTAGTATAGGATTATTGCTGTATAAACTGAAAACTTCCCTGCCAAATTCTTTCTTCATGTTCCTAAAATCATATCTAGATGACCGACAATCAGGTTAGGTTAAGTATGAAGAAGAAACGAGTTCCACAAGGATCACTGCTTGGAACAGTGCTTTATACAATATTTTGACTGCACAGATGAAAATTTATATAAAAATATCTAAACATTAACAGAAAGTACGAAAATGTGAAATTGAAGTCACGTGTCCAATCGGACTATGAGGACCTTTACATTGCGGAAAGGGACTGTGCACCCATACAATTAGGAAGTGTACCAAAGAGAAACTGTGTTAGATATCTTGGTCTCTTAGACAGGAGATTAACTTGGGCAAACCACATAAAATCCAAAAGAAATTAAGATAATCTGAGATTCAAAACTCTGTCCTGGTTATTAGGGCGCAGATCACAACCGTGTATAATAAGATGTTAGTCTATAGAGCGATAATGATCAAAGCAATATGGACACATGGTATAGAACTATGGGATTCTGCTAGCAACACTAATGTGGAAATATTGCAAAGATTTCAAAACATCGCTCTAAGAACAATATCTAGTGCCTCATGGTTTACTAGAAATACGAAAAAACATGAACACCTTGAAAAGTAAACTGTCACAGACACTGAAAGCTGCCACAATATCATACAAAAAGCAGACCATAGCTAGCAATATTTTGCCCATAACCTCCTGGGTACTGGAAGGGATACAAAACAATTTAATGGCAAATATTGGATTTAGACCATCAAAGCTAAATCCTGGGATACTCTATAGACTTTTCATCCACCACTTTTACTCTGATAAGATCCGGGCGGGCTTTAAAATTGTCCTACCCCTCTCCACCCATGGGAGTCGTAAGAACCGACTGAGGGAATACCGGGGGAGTGGGCAACAGCACTCCTTCGAGTATTAACAACATCCACTGCGATCGCTGACCCACCTGCCAAGCGTTGCGATTACGGCACTATCCCCCATTCTTGGTGAGGCCTAAGTCCAGCCCAGCAGTGGACGTTAAAAGGTTGATGGGATGGATGGATGGATGGATGAGCCGATAAAAGGAAAAGAAAACAGGATCAGGTGGCAATGTGTAATTCAAAACAACAACTATAACAAACATTTGTCTAAAAGCAGTCAATACCTTGGTCTTACATCATACCAGCTCTATTACTAGTAGAATAAAGCTGAAGACTGTCTGTTTTGTTGAAAGCAACAATCCCTAGATTACCAGCTGGATTTAAAAAATAGTGTCCGACCGAAACAGGATTTTCTACCGACACCGAATCTTCGGTATCTGTTTCAGTTTCGGCCGAAATCGAAACTTTTTGAGACATGATAAAAATCTATTGTTTACTGAAATTTTGGGTAAGTTTTGGAATGCGCGCGCCACACTCACGGGCAACGTCAATCCCCATCGTCGCGACAATTATTACATTAATAAAAGCGTTAACGCGATAAATTTGGAGGTCACACTTGAATGTTCAATTTCTTTGATGTGCCGCCACTGGAGTTATCGCCTAACGTCAAACGGTAATGTGAATGCTGTTTGTCGAATTTTCGCGATAAGTCCTGGCTACACTGACGTTAAACATCTATCACCGCGATAATTAAGGGCGTTTCCCATAAGTGTGGCCCGAGCATTGTTTATTAAGTGTATGTTTATCATTCTTAAGTTAAAAAGCTGTGAGTTAACATAGTGCATTATGCATGGCGACTTAAAACTTGCTGATTCTGCCTCGGTGGTGTAGCGGTTGTGTATGCGACTGCTAATCATGAGGTCTCGGGTTCGATCTCCGGATCGGGCAATGTTATTGAGCTTTTTCCTAAAAAGAAAAATTCTCAGTAGCAGCCCGGAGTTTGGAAATGTACCCGGTAGACGTCAATAGGCTCGCCTCCTATTACGTGGGACTTAAACATAGCTGGCGAGTCGTGAGTCTGTAATACACCTCTACCTACCCTTTCGGGGAACACAGGCGTGATGCTATGTTATTTTTTGGTTTTTTAACTTATCATCACGCCATTTCCCTTGCGGGGTAGGCAGAGAGAACAGTGCCAAGAGGCTCTATTCTTGCATACATCTCTCGCTTCCTCAATATTCATAATTCTCTTCATACACGCTCGCCGGTTGCGGAGACTCCTGACTCCACCTTCCCTCAATACATGACCGATTTAGTCTAGGTAGGTGAGTCTCGGTCTCCCCCTGTACCTACATCTCCTGGATACCGTCCAGATGCTTTTGCCAATTCAGCCATCGTGACATCGTGATTGTGGCTAATCTCGATAACACATTCATACTTAACGTCTTTGGGTGACACCTGCACCATCTGTCGGAAGTATTTTCATACAATTGGCAAAAGCATCTGGACGGTATCCAGGGGATGCAGGTTCGAATCCTGCTCGTGGCTGTTATTTTCGATTTCACATTTTTCACTTTGTGTTTAATGTATGTTGCTAAGCATGTCAAATGCTAAAAATATATATAAAAATATCTAAATAGGGTAGTATAGTCAATATTTTTTTAAAGAAGAAGTGTCATGCTTATCCAACAAAATGTTTTTTAACCATGACTCAATAAATTTAGATTATGTCTTCAATAATTATATTAATATACAAAGAAAAATAGCTAATCTGGTTAAGTAGAGAAGAAAAATTGCTAATGGAAAGAACAAACCTAAGTAAGCTTACTTAGGTTTAAGAAAAGTCGAAAATATGTTGATGCAGTTTTATATCACTATAATACTATAATACCAGCTTTGGGTAGCAAAATGTCCTATGTTGACTTATACATTGTTTTATATTATCATCCTTATATATGTTACTATTTTTATCAGTAACATATTGAAAACTTTCTTTTATATAATACCAGTAACTATTTTGATCTATATTTTTAGCACTTGACATGCTCAGCTACTTTTTAAAGTACAAATTATTATTTGTGAATGAGGAAAAATAGAACTTTAGTAAAAGCGGGAATCGAACCTGCCCCTGGTTGTTAAGACAAATGTGATGAGTAAATTGGGTACGACCGCAAGGGAGTACAATAGTTTAGTGGATTAGAGCACATCACCGGAAAGGAAGGGGCGCAGGTTCAATTCCCGCTTGTACTAAAGTTCTCTTTTTCCTCATTCACAATTAAGAATTTGTACTTTATACCAGTAACAATTTTATTTGATGCAAACAAGTTTTTCTTCATCCTGTACATACATACATATTGTCACGCCTTTTTCCTATAGGGGTAGGCAGAGACCACTTCTCTCCATTTGCTAAGATCCTAACACATTTTTTCGCATCATCTACTTTCATCAGCGCTTTCATGCATACTCGTTGGCTATGAGTACTCTTAACCTGGCCTTCAACATTCATCCTGTAAAGTTCTCAAAACAGAGATAGTACTTGTTCACAGTTGATAGGTTACTTTTCATCCTGGAAAAAATCCTGTGGGATAGCTATCTTTACATAGCAATAATAAAATTAATGTATGGTAGAGTGATGTATTTATTGATTATATGAAAATTATATTAATAGAATACTGCAAAATAGTGTAAATAATAATGATGCTACATATATACTACTACAGATTTTAAAACAGTAGTTTCTTATTATAGTCATTAAATGAAGGAACCAATATAATTTTTATTCTTAAAATAAAATTAATAATTGTTTTATTTTTTTGGTAGTAAACTGAGATGTAAATGATAACAATAACTTCAATTACATTTTAATAGTTACATTCTCCACAATATTGGCTGTTCATTGTGAGTGCATTAGCCTAAGACTATGTTTTTTAGAATCCTTGAAGACCAATTTCATAAAATAATAGGTTTGAAATAAACAAGGTTAACTGCTGGAAGCCAGAGATATGTTAAAACTGTATTAGAAATTAAGATATAGTTCTATTATAGTCCATAAATATCACAATAGTAAGCTATAAAACTAATAATATTCAATTTACACCAAAATAAATGGTTATGAATCCAAAATGTCGTAACTAACTATCTAAACATTTTCAGCAATAAAAGTAGATATTTCAAAACCTATATTAGAATGAAAAATTTATAAAATTAACGCGGCTTTGATTTAATGTAATTTTTAACATGTAAATTCATTAAAATGACAACAAATACAACGACTACATACATGCGTGTTCGTATGTCTCATTCTTTCCTGCTGTTATTCGGCTTATTAGAAGGAGACAATAAACACAATACAGTTACGCAAACCATAGAACATCAAAGTGAAAAGTTACCTCTTCAACATTTCTGCGCGGGATATGAAAGAAACTTAGCAACAATTTCAATTTCACTTGTGTTTGCAAATCTGGAAAACAATCCTTAATATTCTTTAACACTTCAGCATTTAATTGTGTACAAATTGAGCCACTTGTCCACGAATCATTAGAAGTACCGAGTTTATTGTGGAGCCACAAAGATGTGTCACTATCCCGTACGTTCGCCATCTTGTAACTGAGGTAGTGACTAGTGACGTTTTCGCCATGTGTCTTGTTGTTTATGACATGGCTTGCTTCAATATTGTAAAATGTATTAAATCGATTCTTTCATGAATCGATTTAAGATATTATTATGTTGGTAAGTAATTCTTTATTAAATGGATTACAATGGAATCAATTTAATACAATTTCAAATAAAACAATAAGTACTGTTTTATAAATATCTAGCTTCTGTCCACGACTTCGTCCGCGTGGAATAGTTTTAGAACTTTTAGAACAAATTTGGTTAGCATAAAAAAGGTTATAGTGGGCGAACCTTAAATGATAGATATATATGCTGTCGCGGAGTTTTTTTAAAGTTTTAAAGGGAAAAAATTCTGTCATATATGATTTTGGCGAAACTAACTGTTTACGCAGCACCCGCAGCGGAAGCTCTCAATGTTAAGGTACAACCTCTTTGCTCTCAACGTATTAGACCATAAAGAAAATTTTGCTGTATGAATAATTTATGAAGTGTGTCAGTCAATAAAAAAACAGTTTTATCTTCTGACGTCATCTTTTTATTTCCATTAAATAGTTTAAGAAATAATTCAATAAACCTACTGCAAACGCTGACCATCTATGCGTTTTAAAACTCAATAGGAAAAAAAACCTCTGATTTTGAATAATTCTTCAATTTTGAAATAAAACTACGTTTACGGAATCTATCGCGTTTACTTGATTTTTATACTATCCCGACGATTCGAAAACTTCATGATTCAACAGCATTCATGATCACGGGTGAACTTAGATGGTAGATGTCCAAAGCTGATGTTAGAAAGTATTATAATTCTTCAATGGTGCTCCGCTTCTATTCGTCTTAGCGTGATGATATATAGCCTAAAGCCTTCCTCGATAAATCGGCTATCTAACATTGAAAGAGTTTTTCAAATCAGACTAGTAATTCCTGAGATTAGCGCGTTCAAGCAAACAAACAAACTCTTCAGCTATAAATACATATATATATTAGTATTAGTACCTATATATAATACTACTTAGTTACATTAAATTCTTACCTAATATTTGAATATTTAGTTTTTAAATCGGTAGCTTATCAATAGTTTTTATGTTAGTAAATTGATAACGTGAATGATATTTCTATGTGTCTCGAAAATTAATTTTCCACGATTTATATATTTACAATAATTGTTTATTAAAATTATTTTTGATGATAGTTCTAATATAATCAATATTTTAATGAAAACAATAAAAACAAAAGCAAGTTTAAATTTTACTTAGGGATTGCACAGATGCCGTCCGAATGTTATGGGTACGATTTCCACACAGGACAACTCTTTGTGGGTCAGTGGTTGTTTGTGTTTATGAAATTGTATGTTTGTATAGTTCCCCGCGATACAAAGAGTATTCCTTAATGCAGGATATTACGGGTATTACTGTTACCCCTGTCTTCATGCCTCAATCCATAATTAATATTACATATTATATAAATCTGTAATCATAATGCTGAGCAAGACAAACAAAAATTAACCTCTATTAAATGAAAGAAAAAATACTTTGGAAAATCCAAAAGAGCACGCCTCATAATCTTCATTTTTCACAATAAAATTGATTATTTGATAAGTAACTAATAATGTATTGGTCTTACTAAGTAGTTTTCAATAAATCACATAGATAGCGCTAATTTCAAAAAGTACTATTGTGGTTCTCACGTCTTATACGCCATCTAGCGCTAATTTTAAGAAGTATTACTATATTGCTCTATAGAAGTAGTTATCACGATATAAGGTAGGTATAGCGCTGGTTTTAGTGCACCATCGAATCGAACGTAAATACTCACTATTTTTTGTTTATCTAATAACAATTAAGTCACATCGAATCAGAGCGTGAAAAGTGATACGGCTCTATTCGTAATTATACTGAAGCGTTAGAGAAAAAAAAAAAGACTTGGTTAGTAAAGTATTTCGGTCGTTATCGTGTTAACATACATTATACGAACATACCTACAACACACGGACGCCCAAGACAGAACTTTTTTAAACCGTTTTTAAAAAAGATAGACGTCGCGGGACGTCTACTAGATGTGAAAACATAGAAATTGTTTTGTAGAAATAATGAGTAGAAATAAAATGATTATAACTTTTTCAATGTGTGCTTTTATAAATTTGTCATAATTTTGTGTGTGAAATAATGGAAATGGGCATAAATCATCACCATCAGGCCCTGGATATCATCTAGGACCAAAGTACTTGTCAAAACGAATCAAACTATTTCAAAGTTGATAGGATTGCAGCATTTTATAGCATAGTGCCCATGGCCATCCGGCTCCACCACCAGACCCTGAATATCATCTAGGACTATGGTGCTATTCAAGATAACTCAAACTCGCCCTAAATCGATGGGTTGCGATGTTTAATTACCGAGTACTCATGGCCATCTTCCAGCTCCATCATCAGACCCTGAATCAAGACGAATCAAACGAGTATAAACTCGATGAGTGTTTCTTCTTGATATGTGTGTGTATATATTATTTTACAAGTGCAATATATGATAAATAGAGACATTTTAAGTTTTTTTTTGTTTCTATTTTTTTGGGGGGCTTGAATGCACCTTTAGTGATCATGACAGCCTCATGGGTTTACTGATGGGATGTTTTTTACGACAGCTGTGTGTTGTTACCTGACTGAAGAGCTTGTTTAATAAGCTTAAACATTTTAGCTGCTACTTTAGTCAAAGGCTGAGATAACACGACATTCACTGTGCTACCCTGCAAGTTCAACCTCTTAATGCCCTCTATTCGATCACATTCCGTCAACAAATGCATTATATCATCTATTTTATCACATGATTCGCAGACGAGAGAAGCCCGTCTACCAATCATGTGATAAAATTTGTTTGTTGGAATGTGACCTGATCTTAGCCTGAACGCTATTACTAAGGTGTCTCGCGGTAGGTGACCTGCGTGAAACCAGGGTCTGATGGCTGGCACCTGATTTAGGGTTCTGTACCATAAACCCTTCATTGTGGAACTCTCCTCATAAGAAGATATCCAGGACCTTAGACATAGACCTAGGAAGGAGCTCCACAGCATAAGGTACACAGTCAATAGGAAGTTCCCCATCAGTCACTACTGCACAGCCAACTGATCTGCAATATCACTACCTTGTATGCCCACGTGTAAAGGTATTCATTGTACCTTGATAGTTTTGTTTTCAGTATTATATATCTGTCTCAATATTTCATAAGCGACAGGCATGCCCATTTGCCCCCCCATATACTTATACAAATGTTGGAGCGCGCTCCTTGAATCGGATCTTTTCTGCGGACAAGGATGAGGCATACTTTAAAGCTTCCAATAGTGCATGAAGCTCGGCTCTCATGATGCACATGCCAGGATGCAGTTTAAATTTGCGGCCAGTACTAGTTTGTGTATCAAAAAATGCTGCTCCTGTGCCATCAGCTCTTTTAGATCCATCTGTGAATATGATCCGAAAATCATGATGTTGAGCAACTATGTCATCAACCATAATTTTTAATTCATTGGTTTCAAAGATTCCTTAGGTGCATCGAGTCCCTCTATAGAAGTATATATTATATGACATTTTAAGTTTGAAAAAACAGTTGTTTTTGAGAAGCGAGAGTAGTACCCACCTCAACGCTTCACTTATGAGGCGTGCAATAGCATACACCATTACGCCTTACGCACCTTCCATCCCCGCTGTACGTCCGCTCAAGGCTGCGGTGCTGGACGTAGCATACGCACCATCGTGCGGGTGCGAGCATCCAGCATGAGTGCTGTCCACTTAAAAAATATATCGATATTTATATACGATTTAAAAATCGAATCCCAGTATCGATATTTGTTGATATATCGCTTGAAGAATATCAGTATTTTTTGCAATATCGAATACTATCCATAAAAGTTTAACGTTAGATACCTTTCTCCAGTCAAACGCAAAAAGCTAGCTACTGTATTTGATTTCGTGTGTGAATGTAGAATTAGAGATCAGAATTTCATAACTACACGAGGAGTGTACCTAATAATGAGGAGGTTTTATATGCATGTTACTTGAATAGAACTGTACTACTAAGATAGTAGTGAGATGACTGTAATGAGTTATATTATATGTTTGTAAGAAAACGACGCGTCACCCAGGACGTTAAGTATGAATTTGTTGTTGAAATTAGCAGTCGAGAGCAGTTGTCACGATTGCTGAATTCGCAATACATTTGAACGGTATCTAGGAGATGCAGGTTCACATCCTGCTCGTGACTGTTATTTTTGATTTCACATTTTCCACATTGCGTTTAATATCATAGTTATCTTTTAAAATTATTCCGGTTGTTATATGTCAAACTATTGCTATCTCGGTAATGCATACGCTGAGAACGTGTCTATAATATCCTCTGTCTACGATCAGGATAAATAATTTAGCTGCTCACCGACAAATGTCTTACCTGTTAATTATGTTTTTTAACGTTTTGTTTTTATTGTAATTATTAGTCCGATATATTTTTTAATAGATTTGGCAAAACATAAAAAGGAATCATGTTTCTATAAATAAATATATCGATTAATCGAATAAAATAAATAATTGTCAAAACATCAATCAATCATCATCAATTTGATATATAGTATAGTCAACATCGAATAAGTTCGATAATATATCGATATTTAGTGAATACCCTAGTGCTAGATGTAATCGATGAATAAACTGAGCGCACATGTTTTAAGTACATATTTACATGTTGAAAATGCCGCCAGTTTTATTAAAACAACAAAAAAAGGGAGTTGTTGTTGACAACACCAAAAGAGAGGAAAAAAAAATAAGAAGAGATTTTATATAAAAAAAATTTTGTTTATGTTGTAGTTCGCGCAGGAGACATTTCACAGACAATTGTAGCATTTATTTCTTTCAATAAATATAGTTATTTTTTGCTATCCTATATTTGTCGCAAGCTCTAAATCCTGAATCAATGTGCTGGACAAGCTTAAGCGCCTTCCATTTTGTTATACGTCCCACCAAGGACATGTACGATGCACGACAAAAAACGACAGTGGAGTGAATAGTTTCAACCTATTCACTCCACTGTCCAAGTTCTGTTTCAAGTATCCTATTACATAATGCATATCCTATTACATATACATGCTATTTTACTGCAATAAATCAAATGTTATATGAATTGATTTTAGTAAATCTAAATCGATGTATCTGAATAATCGATATTTATAAAGCTATGCTATTTACACGAATGTCAACATCTATAAAAGTGTTATAAATATAAGCTTCTTGGCATTTATTATAAAGCTGTAAGAGAACTATGTCTGTAAATATAAGATATTTAGCTATTATTTAAGCTTGTTACATCCCTGGTCACACCATGCTTCAATTATAATGAAAACATTAGGCAAGCAGTAAGCCTTCTTCCAATAAAGAGGACCATCGACGGAACACGGCGCCTTTCGTCACCCTCACTTCGGTACGAACGGACAACCCGTAGTTAATAAGCAAACTGTAATAAAACTTTTGTATAATTTAATTAAATATAATTTAGATCATAAAGCGGGTTTTTTTTAGATCCTCGGCTGGCGTCACTCGTATTTGGCGCAGTCGGTAGGATAGACGAGTCAGTGCGTGCGCTAGCGATATAGAATATTCGGGCCTTCATTCGAACTATAGTTATCCGCCTTCGTACGTGCTGATAGCGTTTAAACGCCTCATCGACTTCCTAAAAGAACCAGGAGCCATACCAGGATCTACTGGGAGCTGCAGAAGCCACAAACATCTGAACTTCAATGCAAAATTCTGTCGCTGCAATGTTACTGTGAGTTGCACAAATTTTAAAGATTGGTAACTATATCCTATCCTTTCTAGTGCCTTACTAACATCCCAAAACTTTTCACCCACGTGTTACTAGGGGTATCGAACCCCAACGAACGTCCGCCCGCATCGCGCTGACGGACGCTTACAGAAACTTAGATATTATATTAGAAGAGAATAATATATTAAATATGAATCAACCAAATTGTGAAGAAATTGTAGATAAAATAATTAGAACATTAAGATTAGTACCAGAGTTTGACAGAAACCCAAATACATTAATAAGATTTTTAGGAGTATGTGATCAATTAGTTTTAAAATACATCAATCCAGCTCAAGAGATCAAACTTGAGAGCCTGGAAAATGGACCTGGGATCATGTTTTATAAGCTGGGAGCTACTAAACTTATCTCCCACTACCATATCTTTTTACAAGAAATTGACCTGAGCATGATAGATCAACATATTACTAACCTTCACATACAATTCACTGATTTAACTCATAGATTATCTAATATTAGTTATCCTATGTTTAAATCTCAGATAACGTGCATTACTTATATAAAATTAAATTAAATCCAAGCGCAACTTGAGACTTTCCAACCTTCTATTAGAAATAAAAGAGGTTTATTTAATCCTTTAGGAACCGTAATAAAATCCATTTCCGCTTATCTTGATAATAATGACGCCTTGAGGTTTGAAAATGCATTAGGTACGTATTTTGAGAAATAACGATAAATTAATTTCAGATAAATTTAATCAACATATAACCTTGTTTAAGGAATTTTCGGTTCAACAAATGATGGTACTAAGGGAACTTAACTTTAAATCAACTTAAGATAAAACTCTCTCATACGTCATCAGACGATCAGACAGAGAGCGTACTCTTCATCTGGTGCAATTTTTCGTTATACTTAGCAATAACGTACAAGTTATCCGATGAAATTATTAGGATAGAAAATATTTTAGCATTTAGTCCATTACCATGTCTCCGCACCATTCTATTTTATCAGTTAAATATATTATATTAATAATAATGTTAAGCAAATTACGCGATCTGTACAGCACAGACAAGATTTTAAAACTAGATACTAGATACTTTTATAATATAATAAGCTTAGGATCTTGTTATTCAGATAAGAAAATTGTGGTCGTTCTTAAATTCTCTATAGTATCAAAACTAACATTTAATCTATACAGACTCTGTCCTGTCCCTAATAAAAATCACGAAGTTATCCTTCCCCCGTATCCTTATATAGCTACCACGTCTAGTGGATTTGTGTACATGGAGGCTGAATGCCCGAAGGTTGACAGCATACATATCTGCGAGCAGCGCACAGGACATCAAGTTCGCACCGAACCTGACTGCATAGATAAACTCATTAAAACTCAGGAGATAGATGGAACGTGCTAAGTCACGCCTATTTCTCTGACCAAGGAACCTCTGACAGAGCTAGACAGTCAGCATTACATTGTATCTTTCCCAAAGCCTACAAGGGTCCAGCTATCCTGTGGACAAGAAAAGCATCGTTCCTTACAAGGAAGTCATTTGGTTACCATATCTAAATTCTGCAAACTGACCACCCCAGAGTTCACATTGACCAACATCAAAGACAAAGTCAACGGAATCAGTGTTGTAATTGCGACGCTTCCCATGAATCATTTTCGCGAAACCAAACCAAATTACCACCTGACTTCAATGAATCTCAGCACATTACACAACATGAAACAAATCGAAACTGAAACACCTGCCCAACTGATTTCATCGAATTTATCCGACGATGTACTTTACCGCACAACAATACCTCTTTACGCCATCATTGCTGGAATGTTAGCTGCAGCTGCTCTGATCAGTGTATTTTATATTCGCCGAATTAAGAAATTTACTGAGACCACCAATAATTCTAAGAACATAGAGTTATCAAGTCAAAACAGGCGAGACGCAACTTTTGCATTAAACATTGGCAAATAGTTGCTCATCTAGGGGGTGAGGTGTTACATCCCTGGTCACACCATGCTTCAATTATAATGAAAACATTACACAAGCAGTAAGCCTTGTCATTGGCGGAATTATCAGGATCGCCACAAGTCAATACAAGAACAAGAACAAGCAGTAAGCCTTCTTCCAATAAAGAGGATCATCGACGGAACACGGCGCCTTTGGTCACCCTCACTTCGGTACGAACGGACAACCCGTAGTTAATAGGCAAATTGTAATAAAACTTTTGTATAATTTAATTAAATATAATTTAGATCATAAAGTGGAGTTTTTTTAGATCCTCGGCTGGCGTCACTCCATCCATCAGCCTCTCGAAGTCCACTGCTGGACATAAGCCTCCCCAAGAGAACGCCACAACATGTGTTTCGCTCATATGCAAAGAGTATGTAATACCTATGCTCATATGGGGGATAGTGCCGTAATCGCCACGCTTGGCAGGCGGGTTGGCGATCGCAGTGGGTGTTGTTAATACTCGAGGGAGTGCTGCTGCCCACTCCCCCGGTATTCCCTCAGTTGGCTCTTACGACTCCCATGGGTGCAGAGGGGTGGGACAATTCTAAAGCCAGCCCCACACGGCGCCGCCAACGCCCGGCCATACGGGAGGGGGATTCGCTTCTCCCCCCGCGACGAAGAAGAATTCCGTCAGGTACAGCGCTACCTGACGGACCTAGAGAAGAAGGAAAACATCTCCTGGTTCTCCTACACTCCTCCGGCGGAGAGGATCTTGAAGGTGGCCATCCGCGGGCTCCCCAGCAACGCCACGCCAGAGGAGGTCCTAGATGAGCTCCGCGACCTCGGGTTCGAGGCCGAATACGTACGTAACATTCGGGCTCGCGGCGACTGCCTGGGGTGTATCCTACTGGCGATAGTTAAGTAAACTCCAGACACCACCCCGGGGATATACGAAGTGAGCAAAATGCTCGGTATCCCCGAGGTCAAAATAGAAGCGTGGCGCGGGAAGCGGAAGCCTGCCCAGTGCCACCGCTGCCAACAATTTAGGCACAGCAGTGCCACCGCCCGCTAGTCTGCGTACAATGCGGCGGTGGCCACTTCGCGAAGGAGTGCCCGCGCTCGCTCGCAGAACCTGCGACGTGCGCGAATATCGGCGGGGAACACCTCGCCAACAACACCAACTGCCCCGTCTTCCGAAAGGAGGCTAGGAATAGGAAGGCGGGGACGGTCGCCGTCAACGGCGTCACTCGTATTTAGCTATTTAGAAATATATATATATCTCGGAGAGTGTCATCAGGTGCGTCGAGACAAACAAGCACAGGTACGCGCAGCTGCAAGAACACGTGCGCACAGGTGCGCGCAGCTGCAAGAACACGTGCGCGCAGGCGCAAATACACGTGCAAGCCATCTGGCTGCCCCACTACTCGACTTATTTTGTTATCGTCTGTCGTGGAGATTTAAAGGTGGACGATCGGTACGGCGAGGAAGCCTCGCATTGGATTCGCATCGCATTGGATTTGCCTCGCAGTTGCCAAGTGAAGACGTGTTTTCTGTGCTCTCTCGACCGCTCGGACGTTTTGCTGCTCGCTCTGGCTTCCGCGGTGTAGTACGCCGCGAATGTCGGGCAAGTAGCACCAGTGCTTCCACTAGTGTTTGTGTTTACGTCGCGGTAGACTCGACCTCGAGTGCCGCCGCGGGTCATGAAGGGGCACCACCCCCTTTCAGTCCCACCCTCCATCCGCACCCCTAGCCCGCCACAGGGTAGGGGTGGCCATGCGCGCAACTCCTATAGGGGGGGAGCGCCGCCCACCTCGACCAGCGCTGCAGGGCAGACCACCGCCCGCCCCGCTATGTCCACCGCCGCCCGCCTTGCAGCGTCCACCCCTGCCCGCGCAGCTGTATCCCCCGCCATCCCGCCGGGTCCCAAGCGGACAAGTGCACCCCGCGCCGCTTCATCTGCTGCCTCCACACCCCGCGCCTCTCGCGCGAGTGCCTCACCCCGCGCCAGCTCTGGAGACACCGATCTCCATGCGGTCCGCCAGCACTGCGCCCCCCGAGAGAGTGCGCCTGCCACGCCTGCGCCTCACGCAAGCCCTAGCACCACCTCACGCCACGCGGCCCAACCCGCCACCGCACACCGTGCCACCTCCAGCGTCGCCGTGCACTATGCGGCCCCAGTGACTTCGGGTCACTGGCCACCTCACGTCACCGCATTTCACTATGCGGCCGCAGGGCCCACTCAGCATCCGCCTGACACCAGCAAACGCGCGGTTCTGCATGCTGCCCTCAAGGCGCTGCAGGACGTGCTTACCGCACTCGGCGACGACGAGTTTGACGCCACCAAGTTGGACCAGCTGGTACAACAGGGCGTGGTCGACGTCATGGCTTCCTACACCGGCAAAACTGCGACCCACCGGACATCCGCTACAAATTAGCCCTGCCGCGCCTCACAGCGTGGCTTCACGGGACGGGCTCAACCCCCGTCCCTGGTACACACGTTCGCCCCGCCCCGCGGCCCCCACGCCCGCAGCACTTACGTTATTACTTGCTCTTCGTAAGCATGTCAGTAATAAATCTTCACCAAATTCTTCGCTTTTCGTCTTCGCTTGAAAATCTTTACATACTTTCTGTAGATGAATGTAACCTTGCCATGCAAACAATAACAGATTCCTGCCATTTGGAGCCTGCACAACCACCTATTGAAACCATTTCCGTGAATTCTTTAGCTTAAGGGTCTCACCTCGTCTATTCATCCCTCGCCATCCACCTACTTGAATTTTAGTCTAACCAAAAGACCTAGGACTAACCGAATAGTACCTAAAACATCTGGGCCATCACCATAATAGTATTAGCCTCACCGTCGCCATCCAGCATAAAGAATACGCGTTCTAAGCCGACCTGCGCCTATACAAAGGAAACGATTAAATTTCTATTTGGTTTACATGAAATTTGAACACAAGGCTGAAATACACAATAAAGAGTTACCAACTACGGACAGCATTATAACGCATAGTAAAAAGGCTAGTGAAAAGCCTGGAGCTAATTTATACTATAAAAATTTAATGGGAATATTCTCATTGGGTACGATTAGATCCAATCGATTGCGAGGTGCGGAAAAGAAGCTTTATCGGACAAAAACAAAACAGGGCAATACTCAGACTCTCGAGTTGTGAGTGGCAAAAATAAAGTTCCCATCATTCCCATCAGCATCATAAAAGGCACGATAGTAAAGTTGTCACCGTCGCTAGCGTCTATGTATCTAAAACGCCAATTGGAGTAATACAACGTTATAATAAGGAAACAAAACGTAAAACGGCTGTCCGCTGTCCTGAAACCTTCAAACACTAAAACGCGTACCACGGAAGGTTGCGGACATTTTGGTTGCCCTCTATAGACCAGAACTGAAAAGTCATAGGTGTTACTTGCCAATATTTTCAACATCCTGGATATGTACGTAAATAATAGCTAAATTTTATAGCGCAGACATATTGCCGGAAATAATTTCAAGCAACTGAGCCTGAAGAAGTTGCGTTATCATATAATACAAGAGCTATTCAATTCTGGGAGACAGCAACCATTAAATAAATCTGATTTTGTCCCACCAGCACCAAAGAAAATGATCAATAAAACTTGTACTGCAAGATGTAAGATTTGATGAATATATAATCATTTTCCAACATTTCGGCCCAAGAGTATTTGCAAACTTAGCATAAAAGATCAGACCACAGTCATGTGTATGAAATGCGATATGAGACTTACTGTCAGAAAGATATAATGTTTTTCATTTAACCCCTCAACACATAGATAGAATCTCCCAGGTTTGCAATTGGGGTCAACATCGCGTAGGCGAAAGCGGCGCGCCGAGCGAGCAACCGCAAAAAAAAAAATTTTGGCGCAAAAAATTTTTTTCCTACTCCTTCACTTTCAATGCTATCTACTCTTGAATTTTTGCCCGATACAGTCTGTTCATTCTATAATCTGTGAATGATTTTTGCCTACGCCTATCTATACTGTATCAACGAGAAATAATTCCCAAACGTAAACGTCATCCAGTTGCGCCAATAGACTCAAACCCTGCGGTAATAAAGTCGAGTTTTCAACGGGAAAGTGAAATAAAATAAAAATTTGTGGAAAATTTTAGTTTTATAACGTCAGTGTTATTATAATAATTAGTGGATAGTGTTTTAAGTGTTTTAGTGCATAAAATAGTTATTATAATTGACAATAAACATGGATTTTTCAACAATGGGTAAGTAGTTCTTTTTATAATTTTTTTCATAAAAAGTGTCCACCCGGCGTTACGGCGCGTGGCCTCGCGCGGCCTCGCGTGGCCTTGACACTGTATCGCTTGGCACGCATAAGACTCCCGGGAGTCTAACGCGATTCCATCGGTAGGAAATTGATCTCATTTTGTCATATTCTTTTGAAAAGTTTTTTAATTTTTGGTATTTTTTGTTATGTTTGAAGAAAAAGATGTTTGATGTTAAAACATTTTATATTTTAATAAAAGTTACTGATTATTGATTAAAAAGCCATCTTTTTTTTCTACCATTTATGTAACAGTAAAGTCATAGCTAACCTGGCAACGTATCTTTCGAGATACATTGAAATCATTATGTGTTGTTATGGATTGTTGGCAATGTATCCCACAGGACACATATGTTTTTTTTAAAACTACCCTAATGGAATTTTTATTATTATTTTTCTAGGCATCTTTGGGTCATAAGTATTACGTCATATAAAAATCATATTGATATTCAATATTTTTTTTCTCTGCCAAGTTAAGGGTTAAAGCTTTTATTCCAACCGTTCGTATGAATACGCTCATGATCAATTATGAAAATGCCCGACATTGACAACCCCGACGACAATGACTAGAGACTTAGGTGCCATTGACATAACGAACCTGAATGATGACGAAAGGGATAGACCTTCACGCTAATGAATTATAGTCTGGTATGTAAGTCGCTCAGATTGCTTCTAGAAAATGACTGCAGGTGATGACTAGACTATTTTCTGAATTCTGGCTAAGTAACGCTGTTCCATTATCCCGGTCTATTGGTCAGGGAGACTAGGTAGAAAATTTTACTGTACCTACTGTTTAAGTATTACATGTTTGCTATGCTGGTTAAGCATAGTGGTTAAGTGCTGGTTGAGTACCGAAAGGTTCTCATTGTTGGTTAAGAAGTACTATTTTGTTTGGAAGTTAGAGTATTAGTCACAGTAATCTTGTAATTTCATCGCGAAATTGTGATTGTTGCAATATTGGAATATTTTGGTTGGTTTAAATTTTTGATGATGTAACTAATGGGCAGACCTAATCCCGTTTATTTTATTACAGTTTTATGTGGGGTCAGAATAGCCGAGTAGACTTAATTACTCTCGTTAGTATATCTCCACTTTCAGATATTGCATTACACGAGGACGTGTGACTGTCAGAATGGCCGTCTCGGAGAGTGTCATCAGGTGCGTCGAGACAAACAAGCACAAGTGCACGCAGCTGCAAGAACACGTGCGCGCAGGTGCAAATACACCTGCAAGCCATCTGGCCACCCCACCACTCAACTTATTTTGTTATCATCTGTCTAAGCATCCACTAAAAATAATAACTAACACGAGAGGTGGAGATGAAGCATAATAAAGAAAGTATAAAAAGAGGATTTGGGCAATTAAAAATATTAAACAAGTGCAAAACTGGCATTTTAATTTGATTTTCGTGATGTGAATATTGATAATAATTTTGTATAGGCTTGGCTGTATAGACTATTTACCCTTTGTCTCCCCAAGCGGGAAAACAGAACCAATAAACAAAATGTCTATTTTATGTTTATGGAGTGAAATAGTCTAAGGAGTACTGTTTCTATCTCAGACTAAATACATCTAGACAGAGCGAAGAAAATTATTTGACATGTATGAGCGAGACCATAATATATAATTTACTCGTGCAAAAAACAGACAAAGACATAGATTTTTGTCTTTGTCGCCGTGGGTAGTTTTTGGTATTTGTCACGATGTCAAAATGATTTTTCTATCAAGATTCAACTGACATAATCGAACATTTGTATAAAAATACAGGTTTTCCATATATTTACGTGTTATTCAGTGTTTTGAGATAAAGACTTGTGATAATAGTGCTTGTAAAATAGTGTACTAGGCTACAAAAGCTACAGCGATCGAAAAAATACAGGTATAACATTTCATTCGTAAATAGTCGAAAACGAAATAATTTAATGATGGAATGCTCTAAAATGATATAAAATGGGCTTTTTTACTAGAAATTAATAGTGTATCTTACACTCGCAAAAACACGTTTTCTAGCTAAATTTCTATTACTGAAAATTGTTTCGGTGTTGCCTTATTGCGAATTTAATTTGCATAGTTTTCACTTTACTAATAAATTTATAATTATGTAATTTATGAGATGATAATAAAAATTTACCATTTTAGGTTTTCTTCTAATCCAGATGCGAGATCAAAATGGGTAAATGCTACGGGAAAACGAGGCAACCCACGAAATAACCAAAATATGTTTCACGATATTTTGTTGTTTCATTATACATAATAAGAAAATAGTAACGTTGGGAGCAAAATCATTGCCAGTGAATATGTTCGAGTAAATATAGCTTATACTGTCTTTGTAACTTCAACTTTGTAAGTAAATCTCAATTCTAGATTATGACTACCGTTGTAGTCATAATCTAGAATTCAGAGAATCTGATTTGCTCTAAGTTCTTATTCAATTAATTAAATCAGCGCTGAAAGGATGATAATTCTTTACTTATTTGATCTAGAAAAGAAAGAAAAGGTGGAGTCAGGAGTCTCCGAAACCGGCGAGCGTGTATGAAGAGATTTATGAATGTTGAGGAAGCGAGAGATTTATGCAAGAATAGAGCCTCTTGGCACTCTGTTATCTCTGCCTAACCCGCAAGGGAAATGGCGTGATGATAAGTAAGTAAGTACAATACTTAGGTACCTTGCATCAAGGCTCAGTCTTGGTATTTCCCTACGTGATCGAATTCTTATTACGGAGAACCGTAGAACGTGCATATCCGACATAGCCCGCCGGGTTTGTATGCTGAAGTGGCAATGGGCAGGCCATATCGCTAGACGAACTGACAACCGTTGGGGAAAAAGGTTCTCGAGTGGCGACCACTTATCGGACAGCGCAGTGTAATATGGCCTCCCACCAGATGGACCAAATATTATGGTCAAATCTGCAGGGAGCCGTTGGATGCCGTCAGCACAAGCCCGCTAGTTCTGGTGCTCTCTTGGGGAGGCCAATGTCCAGCAGTGAACGTTTAAACGACTGATGGTTGGATGAATAGAAGGGGTGGTAGATTTACTTTTAAATAGTCATTTTCATAAACATTGCGTTTTTCAATAAAATATTTGATACGAAGAGTTTCTTATTTACGACCAAGTTACAGACCTTATTCTAACTATCATTTAATTTGCCCAAACATGGTTAAATATTTGTCAACCTGGCAACATTTAAAAAAAATATTGCTGTTTCAAGTGCAGCCACGCTGTGGCTCCGTCTATTAGGTTCTTAGTCTGAGGTTTCTATGTATGAAGAATAGTCCATTCATTATACTTAGTAGTCTGTGAGTCCATTAAAAGGCGTCATGTAAAGGTGGCGCTGTGGTAATGTAAGGTATCAATAATTTTAGAGAGAGACCTAAAAGTAATTAGAATGAAATATAACTACTAGCTTCGCTGGCGCTGCTGTGGTGGGATCTTAAATCTACTATTTTCAACATATAGCTGGACACTTTTCAACTTACCTTTTTATAAGACTGTACTCCATATACTCTAAGCTCCATTGTGCTGTAAGCGTAGTGGCAAAGAGTAAAGCTTTATACTCGAACGTAGTGGTTAAATTCTCTTTGGTGCTGTATTACTGTCTACCATAGATAAATAACTATATGCTGTCCACTGTATATAGGTTACGCGCCTTATTTGAAATGTTTTGTAGTTTTATCCCATGGTTTTATTGATTATACAGATACAGGTTACAGGTGAAATTGCGACATCCTGTCAACAGAAGCCAGTAAAAAAGAATTGAATTAAACAGATAAACCTACGTAAGGTTCAAAGGTTAATTATTGTAATTGCATTTCGTACCTTATAATGTCTGAAAATTCAAACAACTGCTTTTCTTTAAATATTTACGAGGAGAAAATAAATGAAGATACTACGTTAGATCTATCATCACAGGGCTTATTGTGTGCCCCTAAAATTGATAACGATCGTTTGTGTGTAAGTTGTACCTTTAGTAAGTAGCCTAGATGTAGTGCTGTAACTAGCCTTTTATGCGCCCGGTGCGAGCTTCTATAACTGCGCCCTTATAAAATGTTCTAATCTTACCTGGTTCCGACAATAAGTATTTTTATAAACATTAGATTAATGTTTATAAAAATAAATCCATCATCTAAAAATTACGTTTTTGTATACTTAATTAATTGCGAGTATTGCACACAGCAGTGTTATACGGGTGTACCATATTACGCTATCAATAATAGGTTTTGCTTGCGGTCTGGTTCTTTTTTGCACCCCTCCAGGAGCTGCGCCCCTGCGCCCTGTACCTGGACACCGCCCTAGTTACGGCACTGCCTAGATGTTAATTGCTTTGAATAATAAATACTTAGAAGGAACCTATCGTGATACGCATACATTTACGGGAGTGTGAGGTTGAGAGTTATAAAATAAAAATAAACATTGCATCACGCCTGTATTCCCCGAAGGGGTAGGCACAGGTGTATTGCACACCCACGATTCGCCAGCTATGTTTAAGTCCCACGTAATAGGGGGCGAGCCTATTGACGTCTACCGGGCACATTTCCGAACTCCGGGCTGCTACTGAGAATTTTTCTTTTTAGGAAAAAGCTCAATAACACTGCCCGACCCGGGGATCGAAGTGAGAGTGTTATAGTTTCTGTTATGTAATAATGGGATAAGTTTATGCCCGTAACACGTTGTCAAACCGAGAAAAAGAAAGACGGGTCATTAGAAACAATCTAGTGAGGCCGGGTAAAACCGTAGGTACCCAACTAGTACAGGCGCTCACGCACACAAATACACTCAAAACCATGCCATAGTAAAAATACTTTGGAAAATCCAAAAGTGCACGCCTCATAATCTTCATTTTTTACGATAAAATTGATTATTTGATAAGTAAGTAACTAATAATGTATTGGTCTAAGTAGTTTTCAATAAATCACATAGATAGCGCTAATTTCAAAAAGTACTGTGGTTTTCATGTCTTATACGCCATCTAGCGCTATTTTTTAGAAGTTCTTCCAAAAAAAAAGAAAAAGTAAAAAGTGCCAAAGTGTATGGTAAGATTATTGAAAGGAGAATGAGGATGGTGTCTGATGAATTTTTGTGTGAGGCACAAGGAGGTTTCAGGTGTGGACGAGGATGCATGGATCAAATGTTTTCTCTGCTCAACATTGTGGAGAAGCATCTGGCTGTAGGCCAGAGGGTTTTCTGCAGTTTTGTGGATTTGGAGAAAGCATTTGACACTGTTGTACGAAAGGAACTTTGGGACATTTTGCCGGAGTATGGTATTAACGGTAGACTGCTACAAGCGGTGCAGTCCAACTACATGGACTGCAGAGCTTGTGTGCGGCTGGATGATGGAGTGTTACCCTGGTTTGATGTCAATATCGGCGTTAAACAGGGCTGCGTTCTATCAGCCAGACTGTTTATCATATATCTGGATAAATGTCTACAAAGGTTGAATGAAATGAATGTGGGAGTTCTGATGGGCGACTCAGTAGTTAACTTGCTGCTATATGCAGACGATGCGGTCCTATTAGTGCAGTCTGCCGACTTACCTGCAAACCCTAGTCGACGTAATGGCAGAAGATTGTAAGAAAAGGGGCCTACGTGTGAATGTGAGCAAAGCCAAAGTAATGGTTTTTGAAAGAGAAGAAGCCAGAACAGATGTTAAGAGTAGCACTAGGAAATGGTGTGCTAGAACAAGTGGATGAATTTGTATATCTTAGATGTGGATTCAGTCGGGATGGAAGGTACACCACTGATGTAGAAAGAAGAGTGAATGCGGGAAATAGAGTGAATGGAGCATTCGGACAACTTCTCGGCAGCCACCACCTCAGCCAGAAGGCACGTGTCGCAATACACAACGCTGTGCTTGTCCCAACGTTATTATATGGAAGCGAGAGTTGGGTATGTAAAAAGGAGCATGAGAGTAAAATCAATGCGGTCGAAATGCGATCTCTGCGGAGAATCTGTGGAGTGAGGCTGACTGACCGCATTCGTAACAATGACGTAAGAGAGCGTGTAGGTATGAAAGAGAGTATTGGTGTAAAGATGCGAAAGGGAATGCTCCGATGGTTCGGACATGTGGAAAGAATGCCGGACGAGCGACTGGCTAAGAAGATATACAATGCGAAAGTGGAAGGATGTAGGTACAGGGGAAGACCGAGACTTACCTATCTAGACCAAATTGGTCATGTATTGAAGGAAGGTGGAGTCAGGAGTCTCCGAAACCGGCGAGCGTGTATGAAGAGAGTTATGAATGTTGAGGAAGCAAGAGATGTATGCAAGAATAGAGCCTCTTGGCACTCTGTTCTATCTGCCTACCCCGCAAGGGAAATGGCGTGATGATAAGTACTTTTATATTGGTCTATAGAAATAGTTCTCACGAAAAAAGGATAGCGGCGCTGGTTTTAGTGTCGAATCGAGCGTAAATATTCACATTTTTTTTGTTTATTTAATAACAATTTAACCACATCGAATCAGACCGTGAAAAGTGATAGGGCTCTATTAGTAGCAATACCTACTGAATCGTAAAAGAAAAAAAATACTCGATTAGTTAAAGTATTTCGGTCGTTATCGTGTTAACATACATTACCTACAACACACGGACGTCCAAGACAGAACTTTTTTAAATAGTTTTTTCACTAGTTTAAATAACAAAAATGGCATCAAAAATATCATGAGCGTTAAAAATAGGGTTTTTCTTGATATGTGTGTGTACCTATATATTATTTTACAAGTGCAATATATGATAAATAGAGACATTTTAAGTTTGAAATATCAGTTGTTCTGCATGAAACGAGAGTAATACCCACCTCAAAGCTTCGATTATGAGGCGTGCAATATAAGCTTTACTGTGACCATGCCCAATAACTTAAAGCAGGAGTGATTTAAAATTAGGTAGGTACCCCATATGACTCGACGATTTCGTACGTAATACGTTAGGTACTTACATGAATACGTCATCAGCGCCCTTTGACAATTTACCAATATTTTTTTACTTCCGGTGCCAAAGCTTTCACGCGGCCTTTAAAATAGTGGCTTAACTTTTTAGTTGACAATGCGATGTCTTTATTTTTTTTCTTGGTTTAAGGCCACTTTATGCAATTTGCTTTCAACTTATTAACTATAGGTGCCACTTTCAGACTTCATCATGTGTCCTTAAAGCTCATTTTTTATTAAAAAACTACCTTTTTGTTACGAAAAATAAACAAAAACTTTATAATTAAGCCATCTTAAGTATCTTTAAGGCTTAAGTAAGGGCACTTAGATGCACACACTGTTGTGCACTTACAAACTTACATGTTCCTTAAATATCGATAGTGTCAATAGCAACCCTGATTGGCTAGCTATCCTATGTGTGGCCTAGCCTGAGGAATTTGTGTACCTAATGGTCTAGCCTGAGGAATTTGTTTAATACTTATAATAATTTCAGATAATATATCTGCAGAACAATGACATCGAAACATTACCAGATCTCTTTTTCGCTGTTCTCTCAAATCTAATGTATTTAGATTTGAGAAACAACAAAATAACTGACATACCAACATCAATAAAAAGTCACCAGTGCCTGACGCACTTGTTAATGCAAAATAATAAGTTAACTTCGCTTCCAATCGAATTGGGCACTGTCACTAATTTAAAAGTTTTGCAATTAGGCGGGAATCCCCTCATGTATCCGCCAAGAGATATTATAAACGCGGGAACTTCGAGCATCAAAAACTTTTTACGTGATAGGTACATAGAAAATGTTGTTAATGGCTCTCGATCCGACATATCAGAAGACGCGATAAGTATAAATGAGGCTTATACCGACCATTTATACAACCAGGAAGCGATGAGTTATAATTCAGTGATAGATGGCCATAACATGAAAAAGAAAGATACTATGACAGTCAAATTCAATGAAAAAGAATCAGATGCTGAATCCGACGAAGAATATTACTCTAAATACAAGGGAAAATGTCCAAAATTAGCGAAAAGCCGAATAATTCCAGCATGTCATCAAAGTTCTAAGTACTTGAAACCTGTTGTTGCGGACACAAAAGTAGTTCAAGATGAGAAAATACGACAAAGCTTCTTGAAGGACTTAGCTATAAAGAAGCATAAGAATTTACTTGCTACCAGAGACAAGATTATCCAGGAAAGAAAGTGCGTTTAAAAAATATTTCACTGCTTTTAAATTTTTAACAATTTTGTACTCCTCGTGAATAACAGCGAATGTTTCTCACTTGATCTCTTTGATGTATGAACATATTTAAGCATACGCCATATGTATAGCTATTAGTCTGGTATAGGTATTCGGTAACCCCTACTACTCGCGTAACTCCGGGCGGAGGCTAATTTTGCAGCCTTCGCCTGTGGTGCACGAAATTTTTTACTTATATACCCTTTACTTATTTAGATAGGTACTAAAATCTGTCTGCAAGTTTGTCCATTGAATTGAATGAATATTTATTTTCCATTTAACTTTTGACGTCCAAATGCGAAGCCACTGCATATACCTAAACCTCATTAGATATTAATTTATGTTCTATTACTTATTTCTCCCTACTATTGTATTATGCAGATGTGCCACTGCTAACCACAAGTCTTCCAAAATAGCATTTAGTTCGTCTGTAAGCAATCAAGCGAGCTGACGGGTATTTCATAGTACCTACCCATTTTCTGCTTGCTGCTAAGGATAGCAGACATGCACACAAGGGTAAAAGTCTCCCGGCCTAATAGGTCTGACTGGCTAAAGTAGAGCGAAGGCACTATAAAATGGTTGCACTATATCAAACTATGGGCTATAATAGGCTCACTGTACAACAAACATCAAATACATTTCCAGAAACTTAGAATTGTTGAAAGATTGGCGTAAAAACTACAGATTAAATCAGTTCACGGCCGACGGATCATACAAAATGGATGAAAAGAACTTTCCGTACGGGACTCACGCGGAATACATGACTATTTTGACCAGAGAAGACATAGAAAAGGATTTGCCAAACAAATATAAAAGGAGATTAATTCGACGATCCAAGCCTACCGTTCCAAGGAAGAGTAATAAAGACATTCATTTGGCTTTGAAAATAAAGCAGCTTTTCGAAAATCTGGAGGCTATAGATTTAAATAGGAAGGACATGACACCTAGAACAGAACAGAAGATGTTGCTGAATGAAATACAGAAGGTAAATTATTCACTTTTTTTCTTTTTCTAAATCAGGTAGGTACATAAGTAGGTAGGTAGGTAGTCATAGTTGATTTCTTGCGATACCTATCTTTATAATCTAGTGCGGGTCGTGGTATCTGATCTGTAGTAAGCGATTATTCTAACGAACAGCGGTAGATGAGCCCATGATACGTGTAACTAATGACCTTTGCAATATGAGGAAAGGCCAGCCTATCGGGGCACTCGATGTATAGGTATGCTGATTTTCTCCCCCGAAGATGCGACGCTCCGTGTGCGGATGCGTCGCTCAGTAGAGGCTACCCAAAGGTAAGCCGCCGGCGGACCACTGAAGTAATCCAACACAGTAAGTACCAGTGGTCCCTCAACACAGGCGGAGAGACGGCACACGGCGGGTTTCTTTAGTTTTTCTTTTGTGAGGGCACCACACTATCCTGTTCGTTGCCCCGAACGACGGGGTGTGTGGTACAGTTTTCCCCGCCCATACAAAAAAAAGGGTATATAGGTGCGGCGCAGACGACGTACTATCCGTGGCGCACTTTTTAGTCTGTCAAAATAGAACCTATGTAATTACATGCAGTAACGCATACGACACACAAAAAGTCCGGCGGATAAAAAATCCGCGTAGTTCTTGCAGAAAGCGCCGAGCCGCGCCGTACAAAAAGTGCGCGAAAAAAATAGAACGTTTGCTTCAACGAGCGTTAACGCAGACGGCGCACACTTTAATCTGCAACCGGACTCGTTAAGTGGTGGATGTAAAGTATGGCGCCAGAGATCGATGTATCGATGTTAATACAAGAAGTACAAAACAGCCCAGCAATTTATTTATGATAAACTAGCTGTTACCCGCGACTTTGTCCGCGAAGGATTTCATAAAAATAAATAAATTCTTGCAATGACAAACAATTATTTTATCGTTCGTAAATTTTTATTTTTAATAAATTATATCTAATGTTACTTCTAATACTTCCGAGAATATGTGTACAAAGTTTTATGATGATCGGTTAAGTAGTTTTCGCGTGAAAGCGTAACAAACAAACTTACATTCACATTTATAATATTAAGTATGATACTTCTAAGCTAGAATATCATAATAGATATTTAAAGAGAAAAATGTGGGAAGAAGTGTGCTGTAATATTTATTCCGCTCCTGTTTGGACTTACACTTATTATATACTTACCTGTTTGGATTTTATGGGAATATGGGTACCATCAGAATGTTATGTTGCTCGTCGTCAAGTTCCCATGTCTCGGATGCGTGCTCTGGAGGAATGATACACGATACCTTGCTCAATGATTATAATGTTTTGTAACAACCACACAATAAGAGTAGGTATACAATAAGGCAGATGGCACGATTATTTATATAAAATCACAAAAAAAAATCGTTAATAAATGTCTGCCTACATACACCATGAAGGATTTTAAGTATATATTATTATTTAGTAACACAATAACACAAACTCATAGAGATTACTTTTGTACCGGGATCAGAGGGGTTCTTACAGGTAGGTACATTAGATGATTCCTGTTTAAGATATAGAACATCAATAAATAATATATATCAATCGATTCACAACAATAAATATATCTATGTGAGGAGGTTAAACGGAAAATACTACCCATTATTCTTACAACTTCAATAATAGGTACATCGCGATCTCTGCATTTCCACAGCGTGTACGTCCCTACAGTTCTACCGACAGAATGATCGTAAATGTACTGATGTACGTCGTGTAGACATGGCTCGTTGACGGTTTTTTCGTTAATGTAATTTAACTGTTAATCATCAATGGTCAACAGGTTAAAAAAACTGTTAAATAAATAACAGGTTTCGAATTTTCAACGTCAATTTATTCCGTTGATCCGTTAACGTAAATTAATAGTTTATATTTTTAACGTTTTTTTTTAACTGAATAAAATAATGATAGTCTTGGGCGTTGACGTAAATTAACAGCTAATATTTTCAACCTGTTTTTTCATTGATGATTAACAGTAAACAGTTTGATTCAACGACCACCTCTAGGCGTCGTGTACTTTAAGTCTGTGAAAAAACCGCGATGGACTTTTTGTGTGCCATGCAGACTTTTTGTGCGCCGCAGACTCGATGGCACAAAAAGTGTGTCGTCTGCGCTGCACCATACTGATTTGCAAATATAATAAGTACCTACACTCAGGTTAAGCAACTATTTAGGTATGAATGAAATCCGTGTTGACTGTGAATCAAATCGAATATTCGCATCCTCGATACCAGTTGGACAGTTTCTGAAAAACGTTCCAACCCACAATGTCAAGTTTAGAGAAGATTGGGGTTTTTAGTTTAATATGTATCTCAGATTTTGCATAATCGAGTACCTACCTATATATATTTGAGATAGTCGTACATAATTAAACTAAAAACATGTCATTGTGGGTTGGAACGTTTTTCGGAAACTAAGTACCTACTTATGTCCAGTTAATCTGTGCTGATATATTGTGTTTCAGATTACGGAAATAAAACAGAAGCTGACGGAACTCTCTACAACAAACACGAGATCTGTAACGGTTGATTAATTAATACAATAAAAAAAGAATTTGTGGCCACCACCAATATTTTTATTTCAATGTCCTTCCTGGCTTCCATCCATCCATCAGCCTTTTGATGTCCTCTGCTGGACATAGGCCTCCCCAAGAGAACGCTACAACGAGCGGTCCTGTGCGCTCATATGGGGGAATAGTGCCGTAATCGCCACGCTTGGCAGGCGGGTTGGCGATCGCAGTGGATGTTGTTAATACTCGAGGGAGTGCTGCTGCCCACTCCCCCGGTATTCCTTCAGTCAGCTCTTACGACTCCCATGGGTGAAGAAGGGGTGGGACAATTCTAAAGCCGGCCCCACACGGCCAGTATTGTAGACTAAACGGACCAGTATTGTAGACTAAATATCCTGCTTACCAGAGATTAGGGTTGCCAACTTTTATTACGAATAATAATGTATCTATTTGGATACGTAAAAGGCAGACATCAGCAAATTTTTGTTGGCTTTGTTAAGTTTCTAAGCAATTAATTAGCCTTACAATCGAAATTTTGATTTAAATAAATATTTCTTCTTGTTGTCCTATGTTGGAATCAAACCCTACACTCGGCATTAGAGAGCGATACCCAAACCACTCCCCCACCCGTGCAGTTTTTAGCTCATTTTTTCCTTTGTTTTTTTTTGTCCTTTACACTATCTTGATAAAAATTAAGTACTTTCGCACATGGACTAAAAAACTGGTAAAGTTCCATCCCCCCATTATAACCGGCACCTGAGACATAACCTGAAAGCCAGGTTTTGCTTGCGGCGAAGCCGCGGGCAGAGGCTAGTATTAAATAAATTACAAATATGTGTTTTATATTTTTTATTACCGATTCAGCGTCAATATGGTCAATGCCATTAATATAAAAACAATAACATGCAATAGTTACATATATTTCACATGCAGATCACATTACGTAATTTAGTTTATGTTATTAATTGCAACAGATCATGAATTAGGAACGTGCAAATTATTAAATTATCGAATGTAAAACTTCGTAATAGACTGCCTCAGAAGCATTTCATTCAAAAACCGAATAATTCACAATGATACCTTAACTCCTAGACCAATAAAAGCCGTGTACCTTTTTCTTTGTGTCAAATTATTTATTTAAAATTTGGAATTATGTTCTCATCAGACAAAACATAGGAAGTGTTTAAATTCAGAACAATAATTTCTTTTTTTTTACCTTTTGTATATTTAAGGCTAAGCCATCCCTTGGCGGTGCCAAGGTATCATGCTACATCAGCGATCCCAATACGAACGCAGGCGACACGAAAATATCAATACGTCTCTTCCTCAAAGTCCTTAGACGAGGTGTCATATTTAGCTACTTTTAAACATCATCGTCACGACATCGTGTGTAACCAACCTCGCGAACGCTTTGGAACCGCTCACCAATCCAACATATTTTTAGTAAATGTGGATTATTTGACAAATAATGTACCTATATGAGTTAAACTTTATTTATTCACTAGTATATACACAATTCATAGGTTATACCTACAACTGAACAGCGATCATCGGTATTTTATATTTTTTAATACTGAAGCAATAGATATGGCAAAAATTTAAAACAGAATTTCACTATAGCTTATATCTAATGTAAGCAAATTAAAATGCGATATTGTGCTGTTAAATTGGTATAACTAACACATTGCGATTACTAAAAATATCATCCTAGCTGATGAGGCTGCCCGGCTGTTACAAACATTCCAATAATTTATTAAAAAAATAAGAAAATATAAAAGGAAGATTATGTAAGAGCATTGACCATTCAGAATTTTATGATTGGAAAATTGTTGTATTAGGATTTTGGGAGTGTTTGTGTGATTTACGAATGAAATTACAATATATAATAATAAACAATTTCAGCTCATTTTAAATTGAGTGACTCACTGAATATACGCCATCATTAATGTAGCTACAAGACAGGGTAACATTCTATATATGTTCATAATTTTGTGATAAAATATTTTTTTCTAACCTAACCTATAATTGCAAAATACAACTTATACATAATCTAATATATAAAGTTCTCGTCACAATGTTTGTCGCCATTCTCCTCCGAAACGGCTTGACCGATTCTTATGAAATTTTGTGTGTATTCAGTAGGTCTGAGAATAGGATGTATTTTTCATACCCCTAAGTGATAAGGGTGGTCCACCCCAAAAAAATATTTTTTATTTTTTGGACATAATTATTTATTTTATTTTTTTATGATACGACATTAAAAATACATGCAACGTTAAATTTTCACCCTTCTACTGCCAACGTAGATTATTGTAAGCATACACTATAAATATTTTACAGGATAACTGTTTATTTCTTACAACTAGATACATACATACATTCTTATATATATATATATATATATATATATATATATTATACTGATATCTACAATCTCAGTGCAATGGAGTTTGTCAATACACAACCATATGCGAAATCGTCATAATTGTTGCCTGCGATATTACTGATGCATGCGTACACTGTCCAAGTATACATTAGAAAACATAGCACGACGCCTGTATCCCCGAAGGGTAAGCAGAGGTGTATTATTACACATCCACGGTTCGCCAGCTATGTTTAAGTCCCATGTCCCCGTCTACCGGGCACATTTCCAAACTCCGGGCCGATAAAACTATATACGGAAACGCCCAATCCCCCTTCCTTATTAACCTCCTTATCCTCTATTTGTTACTCGTACTATAATATCCATATTATCTTTTCTATCCTCTCCTTAGTGACCTTTCTCTCCACCTACTATCAAAGAGTTAGGAGATGGCGACGCGCGAGTGATGTTTCTGCTACTGAGAATTTTTCTTTTTACGAAAAAGCTCAATATCATTGCCCGAACCGGGGATCGAACCCGAGACCAGTCGCATACACTAGCGCTGCACCACCAAGGCAGCTAAAGAAACATACATGTATATGTAGATACTATATTTTTTATTGCTTATGATGGCAGACACCCCACGGCGCAACCGAGGGTAAGTCGCAACTGCCGCTCATTAGAAGAGTTTAATCATGTGCCCCCAGTCAGCCATGTGAGAAGGCGCCAAATTAGTGTATTGAGAATAAAAAATGAGCTGTCACGGGACGCCTCGCAGATATGAAAATTTTTTTCTTTCTTCAAATATTGTTTGAGTTTTATATAATTATTGGTAAGCGCCTATCATTATCAATAGACGAATTAAAACTTATTCATTTATTGATTGACGTTATACTTCCTATTTACATGCTTTTATCAACAGATGGCATTAAAACAATTAATTGACGTTATAGTTCTTAATTAGATGCTTTTGTCAACAGATAGCGTTAAAAACAATAAATAAACTGGCGTGGCAACATCGCCACGCTAGGAGCCGTATTATCCTCCCTCCGAATTAGATGATTTCACATAAAAAAGCCTAAGGAGAACTCCAAAGGCAATAAATATTAAGTGGCACCAATAAAACGCATATACAATATAACACCTCGGTTAAAATACGTATTTACTGCACTGCGTAAATTATACCGCTCGAGACTGTTTAATTTGATAGCACTCTCAACAGCTACCTACACGACCTTGACCGTTCCTAGAAGACTAAGAAATCAGTAAAAGCTGTAGAAAGTACACAAACATGAACTATAACTGCTGGGAAACTTCAAGAACATTCTACATGAATCGGGGGCACGTTTTATTTAAAAAGGACATTTTTGTGCGAATGTATTCATTCTCAAAATCTTTTGCCAAAAGTTTGATTAAATTTAATTATAGTTATGTTATTCATGTAATAAACATAAAAAGTTAAATATAACTAAATAAACATTTTTGCTTTCTCCTCCATTCTGGACACCCATTTACATTTTTAATTGCTCGTGGGTATTCACCCTTAATTTCTGTTACATGGAGAGTTTGGTCCTGTAGACTATTACCTGGATACTCTGTCACGATTAAGATAACATTGTGCGAGTAGGTACCGACTTGACACACGATTACGTATTAAATCTTACTCAAAAACTTCCTCATTCAGTCTTTCCCAACACTTGACTAGCTTCATTCATACTCGTAAATTATATTTTAATCACAACACTTTATCAAATCTCACAACTGCAAATGAGTAAAATGATAAATTACTATTATTTTGACTAATCCCGATGTTTCGGCTTAGCTGCATCTGTATGTGAAATAGTCTGCAATTTGCTGCATAATCATTGGGCATATCGATGCTTTAAATAAATTAAAAGGTATCGTTTTCGAAAAAGTTTTGAAACTTGTGATTCGATCAAGAATAAAAGCAGTGATCCCTAGGTTACCTCTTAGTATAGGTTAACGAGGCGCCCTATATGAGTTTGTTAGGCATTCAATTAAAGGTTACAGATGATTCGTCGATTCATCACTTCGCACACATACCTATTTTATACGGTCCATTTCTCATGCAGTGTGCGAAGGTTTAAAAACTTTTGTGATTATTATTATAGCATTTGACTTAATTAGCTATTTTTCAATAAAGAAATTTGTGTAAATATATAGGTAGGATTTTGTATTATTAAAACTTCTACCAAAAATGCAATAATAAATAACCATAATTAGTTTAAATACAATGGTCGTTAAAACGGCAGACATTTTCAGTATGAGTTGTAGGGACATAATTTGCTACTGTTTTGATACATTGATAGCTCTGGTCACATTAAAGATTCCATTTTTCCAGAATGCAGCCACTTTAATCTCAGAGATATAGCATGCCAGTGACTATAAAATAATTGAGCTAAAAAACAGATATTATACGATATTTTAGGATATATTTTGAATTATTTTTGGCATCAACTTTAATGTGGGTTTCGAATAAGTCACAATATAATATTCTCAGAAATGCAACGAGGAATATCTGATGGTTGCGTATGGCTTTCATTCTTCATAAAAGCAAAATAGCTGTTGTTATATAAAAAGTATGTCTACAGTGAAACCTTGTTTATACGGCCAACTATCAACCAGGCTTCGCCCTTAAGTCTCTAAAATAGAAAAAAAATGATGAATCCGTTATGCGTGCGGTGTACGCGCTTAGTATTTTACCCTTAGATTAATAATATGTCTAGATAGACACTTGGCGTTGTGACCGCGTCCAAAAAGTAGGGGTGAACGTTTCACCCCTATGCTGTTAGTGTTACACAGATCTCGCGGTCGTTCACCCACCAGATGGACCCGATCAAGTAAAAGACTCGTCGTCCTCCAAATTTTACACGATCGTAAGGGACACGCTGGACCGAAACCGGTGGGGGCAGATCATCTGCTCCAGATGCAATCCTGATGCTGACCACGATCCTCAGACATGAGGGACCGACTGAGAGAGAGTTAGTGTCACTGCCACTTGACACGGTTGTATTCAGGAACGAAAATATGTAATTTAAAATGTCAACGTATGTAATTAATTAAAATGTGCCAAAACTACAAAAATCGGGAAAACAGCACTAAAGATCTGTAATATAATAGCTATTTAACATTATTTCAATAAGATTACTGGTTAAATAAGTAATTTAAATATTCCGAAAACTAATTAATTTTAGTTCTTATTGTTTTGTGATATCAGTTTATAAACTTAAATTTCCCGAATAAATATGCAATTTTGATGATATTCAAAAAAGAAACAGTAGGTACCTAACATAATTATTATTGTTTAATGGATTCATAAAGCTGTAGAGTTCTCATTTTCGGAATTAATTATAATATTACTATTTGTAATATTATTTATTTTAATGATGAAAAACTGTTTACATATTTAGATACTCTTATATATATTTTTAGCATTTGACATGCTTAGCACTATACATTAAACACAAAGTGAAAAATGTGAAATCGAAAATAACAGTCAGGAGCAGGATTTTTTTTTTCACTTTGTGTTTAAACTGTTTACATTTTAAATTTATCAATATCGTGGGCTTGTATTCGCATTAGATAATGGGTTTTGACTATAAACCCATTCAGTAGTTATTGCGTGATGATCGAATAAACAAACCACAGAAATTAAAAAAAAAATGTTTTGTGTTCAGTCATTTTTTTCTCAAATATATTGAATGTACGGAAACAACTGTTACAGCTTTATAATAGGATGATAAATATATATTTTTATTTATATGATTTTATGTGTAATATAAATATGTTTTTCATATGATATAATTATAAGATCTCATGAGGTCCTTGTAGGTGTATCCTATAGGAACTCCTTAACGAGATGAACATATTATATTACAGTCGTCAAATCTATATATTCGTTAATTTTTTATGTCGAAACGGTTGAACAGGAATATTTTTTTTTCAAATAAAAATTACATGATGGTAGACTTATAAAAAAGAGATAATTGACTATATACCTACAAACAATTTTGTAGTATAAGAATGTATTATATAATTTCTCATTATTTAATAGTACTGCCACTGTAACTGGTATTCCGCACGCACACTAACACAAATTGCACAAGCGTAATGACAGCTGTCACGTACACAAGCATAATAATTCCCGCCCGTTTTTTATGACGTTTAGAAGAGTGACACTCCATCTAGACATATTATTAATCTAAGATTTTACCATTGCAACTATATCTCCAAAGATGTTTACCCAAATATTAATCTAAGTTCATTAGATGTTTACTGTTATATATTTTTGTGATTAAACACTACCATTTTAAATGTATAAAAAACGATGTCATTCGACTTTTCGCTAATTCTAGGTAATTTTTCCTCGTATTACCTTGGATTCGAATAAACGAAATTTAAGGGATCAATCACAATATTCAGCTCTATACAGCGTTACTCCATAGAAAAATGCTTTAGCAGAAATATCTAAAATACTGTCCTATAGCGGTAAGTATTTTATTTATTACTATGAAGTAAATACATATCCGCTTTTTACGCCGGATTGCCGAGTAAGTAGAATAAACGCGACAAATTGAATGTATGTACCAATCTCTCATAAAAAACTGCAATTTTCTATGGACGGTCGCTAAATCGAGCTTAAATATATGATTTGTTTATTCTTTTAATGATCTTATTAATTTTAAATAATAACAAAAATAGATAAATGCGTTTTACATCTTAGTATTTTTTTTTGGTAATTAAGGTGCTTCCACACTGAAGTTTAAAATGTTAGTGAACATTTTATCGTAAAACAAAACAATGCATAAAAAAAGTTATTAAATATCTTGTTATTAAATGTTTTCCTAACATTTGATAACAAAACAATTTGTAAGAATATATTTTTAAAATTTAATAACTAAACAGTTTATTCTTAAAAAACCGTCAAAGCAAACTTTAATACCCAAATCTTTTATAAGGTCTGTTGTACTGTACTTTTCTCTTGGTTATAGAGTACTTTTTTCGCAGGAGAGACTAGCCTTTTAAGAATATAGAACCAAACTAATCCGAAGACCGTGTAGAACATGTCCTAACATAAAATTTTTTACTGCAACATGTTTTATCAGTGTGGAAACGTTGAAAATAACTAACAATAGTTAACATGTTACCAAGGTTGAAAATGGTTTCATGTAAAAAATGTTATGTAATGTAACCTAACATTTTTAATAGCTGTGTGGAAATACCTTTACATACATTTTTTAATGGAGTCACCCCATTATTTTTATATTTAATACTATAAAATGAAGAAAGGTGGTATTAATATATTCTCCTCTGTGCTTATCTATGTCAATCTTGCTAGTATTCATCGCCTTTGCGCTAGCCGTGGTGAACGCTTGCTATAAATAATATAATCAGTTACCCTACATATTTTGTTTTTAAGTACAAATTATTTGGAATGGGGAAAAAGTAGTACTTGACTTGTTGATATACATTATTTGAATATATGTATTTAAATTATTTGTAAATGCGAATAAAATAAGATTATACTGGTTCTGCTTTAATCCCAATCACCACATACATAAGATATGTTTTTGACGGATTGTGAAGTATATAACCTCTTACTCTGAAGAAGGTTGACAAAAAAAAAACAAATAGAAAAACATTATATGATACCTAGATTTCTTCTGAAATTCACGCGAATGATATGCCACCGACATGCGCATTTAAAAAAGCACGTCGCTTCACTGTTATAAAGAAAACACAACGTCTATGAAGTGTTGCATCTTTGTGTCTATGGTTGCCTGTCTTCTGTTTTTTACATGGAACTTCATAGGCGCGCTTATGTCAAAAGTAAAATAAATGTTTGGACTACTTATATATTTATATAGAAGCGAACATCTTAAATATATTATTTGATTGCTGGAGTCGCCTTACTATTACTAAAAATAACATGTAAAAATGATTTTTATATAATACTATGTCTGCTTCTTCATTATAAGTCTGTGACTATACCTGTCCATCGCGGTTTGTTTCGGCTAAAAGGTTCTACCCAGGTAGACGCGGCCTCCCGGTCCGCGGGCCAATTCCACGAAACCCAATTTCGTGTAGAACTGATGTAGATAATGATCAGTCGAGTTGATACACGCGTGGACACCACTCGCTCCTGCAAATATATCACCACCGTCATTAATAACTTTTAAACATAACAAACAAATGGTATTATTTGGTACTAAATATTAGACTAAAATCAGTAGACCACAAGGTTTTTAGCTTCTGCAAAAGGAAACATATTTACAATTGTTCATAAAGCTACATTAACCGCTAATACCTGGAGAGGAATAGGATTAGCGGTTACTGGAAAGAGTGTGAAGATAGGTAGTGGGGGTGAGAACAATAATTATACTTAATTTAAAAAGCCGTGAGATAAAAGAGCAGGCAGGTGAGCACGCAGCACGACACACGTCGCCGCCTCGCCCGCTGTAGTGTACAGTACACAGAGCGACTCACCGAGCGCACGCAGCGCGGCGAGCAGGCAGGTGAGCAGACGCGCGGGCGCGCGCACGTCGCGGCACGACACACGTCGCCGCCTCGCCCGCTGTAGCGTACAGTACACAGAGCGACTCACCGAGCGCACGCAGCGCGGCGAGCAGGCAGGTGAGCAGACGCGCGGGCGCGAGCACGTCGCGGCACGCGGGCAGCACGCAGCACGACACACGTCGCCGCCTCGCCCGCTGTAGCGTACAGTACACAGAGCGACTCACCGAGCGCACGCAGCGCGGCGAGCAGGCAGGTGAGCAGACGCGCGGGCGCGAGCACGTCGCGGCACGCGGGCAGCACGCAGCACGACACACGTCGCCGCCTCGCCCGCTGTAGCGTACAGTACACAGAGCGACTCACCGAGCGCACGCAGCGCGGCGAGCAGGCAGGTGAGCAGACGCGCGGGCGCGAGCACGTCGCGGCACGCGGGCAGCACGCAGCACGACACACGTCGCCGCCTCGCCCGCTGTAGCGTACAGTACACAGAGCGACTCACCGAGCGCACGCAGCGCGGCGAGCAGGCAGGTGAGCAGACGCGCGGGCGCGAGCACGTCGCGGCACGCGGGCAGCACGCAGCACGACACACGTCGCCGCCTCGCCCGCTGTAGCGTACAGTACACAGAGCGACTCACCGAGCGCACGCAGCGCGGCGAGCAGGCAGGTGAGCAGACGCGCGGGCGCGAGCACGTCGCGGCACGCGGGCAGCACGCAGCACGACACACGTCGCCGCCTCGCCCGCTGTAGCGTACAGTACACAGAGCGACTCACCGAGCGCACGCAGCGCGGCGAGCAGGTAGGTGAGCAGACGCGCGGGCGCGAGCACGTCGCGGCACGCGGGCAGCACGCAGCACGACACACGTCGCCGCCTCGCCCGCTGCAGTGTACAGTACACAGAGCGACTCACCGAGCGCACGCAGCGCGGCGAGCAGGCAGGTGAGCAGACGCGCGGGCGCGAGCACGTCGCGGCACGCGGGCAGCACGCAGCACGACACACGTCGCCGCCTCGCCCGCTGCAGTGTACAGTACACAGAGCGACTCACCGAGCGCACGCAGCGCGGCGAGCAGGCAGGTGAGCAGACGCGCGGGCGCGAGCACGTCGCGGCACGCGGGCAGCACGCAGCACGACACACGTCGCCGCCTCGCCCGCTGCAGTGTACAGTACACAGAGCGACTCACCGAGCGCACGCAGCGCGGCGAGCAGGCAGGTGAGCAGACGCGCGGGCGCGAGCACGTCGCGGCACGCGGGCAGCACGCAGCACGACACACGTCGCCGCCTCGCCCGCTGCAGTGTACAGTACACAGAGCGACTCACCGAGCGCACGCAGCGCGGCGAGCAGGCAGGTGAGCAGACGCGCGGGCGCGAGCACGTCGCGGCACGCGGGCAGCACGCAGCACGACACACGTCGCCGCCTCGCCCGCTGCAGTGTACAGTACACAGAGCGACTCACCGAGCGCACGCAGCGCGGCGAGCAGGCAGGTGAGCAGACGCGCGGGCGCGAGCACGTCGCGGCACGCGGGCAGCACGCAGCACGACACACGTCGCCGCCTCGCCCGCTGCAGTGTACAGTACACAGAGCGACTCACCGAGCGCACGCAGCGCGGCGAGCAGGCAGGTGAGCAGACGCGCGGGCGCGAGCACGTCGCGGCACGCGGGCAGCACGCAGCACGACACACGTCGCCGCCTCGCCCGCTGCAGTGTACAGTACACAGAGCGACTCACCGAGCGCACGCAGCGCGGCGAGCCGGCAGGTGAGCAGACGCGCGGGCGCGAGCACGTCGCGGCACGCGGGCAGCACGCAGCACGACACACGTCGCCGCCTCGCCCGCTGCAGTGTACAGTACACAGAGCGACTCACCGAGCGCACGCAGCGCGGCGAGCAGGCAGGTGAGCAGACGCGCGGGCGCGAGCACGTCGCGGCACGCGGGCAGCACGCAGCACGACACACGTCGCCGCCTCGCCCGCTGCAGTGTACAGTACACAGAGCGACTCACCGAGCGCACGCAGCGCGGCGAGCAGGCAGGTGAGCAGACGCGCGGGCGCGAGCACGTCGCGGCACGCGGGCAGCACGCAGCACGACACACGTCGCCGCCTCGCCCGCTGCAGTGTACAGTACACAGAGCGACTCACCGAGCGCACGCAGCGCGGCGAGCAGGCAGGTGAGCAGACGCGCGGGCGCGAGCACGTCGCGGCACGCGGGCAGCACGCAGCACGACACACGTCGCCGCCTCGCCCGCTGCAGTGTACAGTACACAGAGCGACTCACCGAGCGCACGCAGCGCGGCGAGCAGGCAGGTGAGCAGACGCGCGGGCGCGAGCACGTCGCGGCACGCGGGCAGCACGCAGCACGACACACGTCGCCGCCTCGCCCGCTGCAGTGTACAGTACACAGAGCGACTCACCGAGCGCACGCAGCGCGGCGAGCAGGCAGGTGAGCAGACGCGCGGGCGCGAGCACGTCGCGGCACGCGGGCAGCACGCAGCACGACACACGTCGCCGCCTCGCCCGCTGCAGTGTACAGTACACAGAGCGACTCACCGAGCGCACGCAGCGCGGCGAGCAGGCAGGTGAGCAGACGCGCGGGCGCGAGCACGTCGCGGCACGCGGGCAGCACGCAGCACGACACACGTCGCCGCCTCGCCCGCTGCAGTGTACAGTACACAGAGCGACTCACCGAGCGCACGCAGCGCGGCGAGCAGGCAGGTGAGCAGACGCGCGGGCGCGAGCACGTCGCGGCACGCGGGCAGCACGCAGCACGACAGTAGCGCTCCGTGCGCGCGCGTCACCGCCTCGGGCGCGCGCTCCGCCTCGCCGAACTGGTGGAAGTGTGCCACACACTCCTGCGACAAAGTTATTATAATCACGCTATCTGATTCTACTGATAGAAGTCATTTAGACTAGCTATTTTCACCCGTTATGTAAAGATCACTTCGAAGACGCTTGTCGGTTGGTCGAAGAATATTGATAATGCCGCAAAGACGAAGGTAACATAACAATGATATATTGATAATGCCGCAATGATAAAGATAACATAACGATGATATATTGATAACGCCGCAATGATGAAGGTAACATAACGATGATATATTGATAACGCCGCAATGATGAAGGTAACAATACGATGACATATTGATAACGCCGCAATGATGAAGGTAACATTACGATGATATATTGATAACGCCGCAATGATGAAGGTAATAATATGATGACATATTGATAACGCCGCAATGATGAAGGTAATATAACGATGATATATTGATAACGCTGCAATTATGAAGGTAACATAACGATGACATATTGATAACGCCGCAATGATGAAGGTAACATAACGATGATATATTGATAACGCCGCAATGATGAAGGTAACATAATGATGATATATTGATAACGCCGCAATGATAAAGGTAACATAACAATGATATATTGATGCTACAATGATAATATAGTCGTCCCACGATAACTCTGCATAAGATATTAACTGACCACCATTGATATATAAAAAAGAGAAGATACACAATCAGGCACGAAAAATGTCCACTATAAAGGAGTGCAGATTACGCTTTCCTGCACTCCTTTCGTTTAGCATTATTTCGCCGCGCGAGTAGACGAAGCGTGTCAAAATGTCTAATTGTTCGATGAATAAATGCCGAAATAGTGCATTAAAAGTACAAAAAAAGGATGGCGTTTCTTATTTTCGGTAAGTATTAATAGACAGTATTTCTATTTCATACATATTTTGTTGCTTAAGAGTCGAATTTTTTAATTTTTCAATATATTTTGTTTCAAATTATCGACGATGGCCCCGTATGAACCAGTCAAGTAGAGTATGTATTAAAACAAAGGCAGTCTCGAACTATGCTTATACTTCAACGCATTTTGCTCACTTTGATCGCGTAATACGACGTTCTCGCTTCTAAAAACGAATGGAGTCACCTTGTTGAATTTATTTTTTTTTATATATTAAGTAATTAGTTGGCATTGTTTTATTTACAAAGTTTAAATATCAATAACATTGTCATTTATATGATGATTTTTATTTTAGTTTTCCTAGGGACCCAATCAGATGTATATATATATATATATATTCAACTCTCCCCGCCATATGTTGATCCCGTCTGAGTTTAAGGCGAATGTTGATCCCTGTTTAACAGTGAATTGCGGCTTTCCCCTGGGGCACATCGAGGAGTGCAAAAAACTGCGCCTATATACTCGCGACGTCGTTGCCTCTCTTTCAATCATGCCCGAGTGATATACTCGCCAACATATTTTCCGTCTCTTTTTGACCGCCTAACGGATTTTTTTCTCATATATATACAAACTACTTGGCTCCATTTCTATAAGACATTTATCAAACCTAACCATCAAATGTGAATCATATACGAATTTTATTTTACATTATACCATCATACGTTAATCATATATACGGACTATATTTTACATGCTACCAGCTTATGTTGATCATATACGAATTATTTTACACGCTACCATCTTATGTTGACCATATACACATGATATTTTGTATTACACCATCATATGTTGATCATATATACGAATTATATTTTACACGCTACCATCTTATGTTGATCATATACACATGATATTTTGTATTATACCATCATACGTTGATCATATATACGAACAATATTTTACATGCTACCAGCTTATGTTGATCATATACGAATTATATTTTACACGCTACCATCTTATGTTGATCTTATACAGCTGATATTTTGCATTAAACCATCTTATGTTGATCATATATACTTATTATATTTTACATCCAACCATCTATGTTGATCGGTATGTGACATTGTGATACTTATTATAACTGTTTGACAGTTTATAGAACTTTAATTTTTTTGTAAGCGCCGCTCATGTACTTAAGCAACATCAGGTGCACAGCCAAGCCACTGCCTTTTTTTGATAAGGCGGGAAAAAATGTGCCTAACCTCACACCGCCGGGTAGTGTGGGGCCCTCACCCACTAAATAAACCCGCTGTGTGCCGTCTCTCCGCCTATATTGGCGGGCCACTGGAACCATATTGCATTTCTTCAGTGGTAGCCAAGACACCGCCTACCGTAAGTAAAGTGCTCTTCTCAAACCTCGCTTAAAGAGGGACAAGTCGTAACGCTTGGGAAATACCGCAGCAGGGAGTTCATTCCGGATCTAACACGTACGTGGTAGAAAGGAAAGCTGACGTTCGTTGTCAGCGTTTTGGAAGAGACCGTCTCCAGGTGGTATGGATGAACTCTACTACGGCATCTCGAACTACGGTGGTAAAACGGCAATGTTGGTACCTTATCTCATTGTGTTCTACAAAACGGATTTCTCATTTTCGTAAATTATTTTTACCTGCATTTTAGCATTTGAAATGCTCAGCTAGGCACCTACTTTAAATAACAAATTATTAGTGAAAGTGGAAAAATAGTACTTTACTGCGAGCGGGATCTGAACCTGCGTCCCTACCAATCTGGGGAAGTGGTCTAGAGCACTAAGCCACCGCAGTCATCGACGGCAACTCCCAATCTCTACCTCCCAATTGCTTTTAGGTGTCTATACATTTCGTAAAGTATCCTAGAATCATACTTCATACCAGAAAATGCTGTATCCTTCCACGCAAGCAATCGCATTTCTATCGTATTTCTGGATAATTCTTTTCATACCTACAAACTGCTGCTTTGTGAATATCCGGGTGGTTATTCAGGTAATTAATTACAGCTATTCTGTGTACCTTACCAACGTAGATGGTTTTATTGATAATTAATTACTGCAGCTGTGCGAACTCCTTTTTTATATTTAGTATTAGTTTTTTTGAGCTGTATCTTTCCAGTAGCATTTGTAAGTTGCTTCTGCGAAGTTTTATAGGATTCTCCTTAAAAATGGGTACTATATCAGAAATATCTGATTGAAGACAGGATGTAACAGATCCTTATTAAGGCAGATATATATCAAAATGTCATTGGGATTAGTTTGTATTGAACTAAACCGAAGCCTTTTTACGGGGTTCCCTTCTATGCAAAATTTCTCATAATTGTGATATATTAAACACAAAGTGAAAAAAATCTTAATTGTAAAATTAAGTTTACCTGGTCGGTATAATGTATGAAAATACTTCCGACAGATGGCGCAGGCGTCACCCAAAGACGTTAAGTATGATGTGTTATCGAAATTAGCAGTCAGGAGCAATTGTCAGGATGGCTGAATTGGTAAAGCATCTGGACGGTATCCAGAAGATGCAGGTTCAAATCCTGCTCCTGACTGTTATTTTCGATTTCACATTTTTCACTTTGTGTTTAATGTATAGTGCTAAGCATGTCAAATGCTAAAAATATATATAAAAATATCTAAATAATTGTGATATACTTACAATATCGGATGTATTTGTCCGGCTGTTACTAACTCACATAAATCTCCATATATATGAAATACTGACATATCAACAAAGTATTCATCGGAACTATTATGGTTAATACCGTCAGTATCATGGGACATGATAGAAAAATTGCCTCAGTGAGTGGCTACATGAGCAACTATCTCTTCCCGAAGCTGTCTAGCCAAGACTTGAGCGTCATATAAAAGATAATACTGCCCTTTACTGGCAAACTCCGTCACTAATGAAGAAAAAGATTTATATTTAGCATTTCAATAGGAGGCTGAAAGAGGTACACACTGTACTGTACTGTACTGTAGCGAACAGGGTAGAGTGGGATGGGATCCTCGGCATATACTATCGGAGATTGGGAACGTTACTCCTTGGAACTGTGGCGCTACGACAAATGCGTCCTTCTTTGCAGTGAACGCGCAAACCTGTGTCTTCGTAGGGTTGAATTGAATCAAGTTCTTTTCTTCCCATTCCGATGCCCGCCATAGAGAGCTCTCGATTTCAGACACAAGTTGTGTTCGTCTCTCCTCCAGCATGTTCCGAGGGACTTTCTGATGGCCGGCATATCGCGCATCACCCGTCCTGTCATCCACATAGCAATACATATTCTCTATCGAGAGAATGTCATTGATATGCAGGATGAACAGCGTCGGGGAGAGCACCGAGCCTTGTGGTACGCCAGCATTAACCTCCATGGCATCGGAGCAGCAGCCGTCTACTACGAATTTGATGCAGCGACCCCGCAGGAAGCTGGCGATCCATTTTCAGAGTCCCTTGGGGATTCCATAAGATGGTAGCTTCGATAGAAGTGCCCTATGCCAAACCCTATAAAACTCTTTCGTGATGTCCAGGCTAAATGCTAGCGCCTTATCACCACCCTCCAAGCCAACGATGGGTAAGATAAAGAAGAAGAAAGAAAAAGAAGACCGACCGTGACGAAAGCCATATTGGCAGTCATTGATCAGCTGATGATCCTCCAGGTACTGCAGAAGCCAGCGGTTAATAACCTTCTCCAAGACCTTAGAGAGTAGGGATGTCATCGCAATCGGCCTGTAATACGACGGGTTCGACCTCTTTTAACGGAACGGGTGAACATGGGCTACCTTCCACGAAACTGGAACCCTGCTGGTACTGTATACGAGACGGTACAGGCACGTAAGGACGAGGGTTAACTCAGGGGCGCACGTTCGAAGAACCACCGCAGGGATGCCATCTGGCTCACTTGACTTATGGACGTCCAGCAGCCGTAGCTCCCGCCTGACCGCACGCTGCGTGATGCGGATTTCAGGCAGTGAGCTTTCACATCGTGAGATGGCAAGTGGTGCGGCCGCTCCGGCGTCCAAAGTCAAATTGGAGGCAAAGAGTTGCCCAGTAGGTCGGCTTTATCCTTTGCGCTATGGGCCATATTGCCATCCTGGATCCCGACTTTTCCTAGCCCTATTCCAGGCCAGGTATGCGAACTGATTATGGCGTGCAGCCTCCTTGCAGACTGTTGAACCAGGGACGGCTGTGACCGCCGACCGGTATTTTGGTATTGGAAATGAATGATTTCATCAGCATGATCACTGCTTTCGTGAAGCAGTCCGCACAGATGTCAGGTTCCTTAGAGGAGAAGCATAGCTGCTTCCAAGGGTAGGATGCGAAGAACTCGCGAAGTCCATCCCAATCTGCTCGTCCGTTTGGGGCCGGCTTTAGAATTATCCCACCCCTCTCCATCCATGGGAGTAGTAAGAGCCGTCGGAGGGGATACCAGAGGAGTGGGCAGCAGCACTCCTTCGATTATTAACAACATCTACTGCGATCGCTAACCCGCCTGCCAAGCGTGGCGATTGCGGCTCTACTTTACTTATCATAAACTGCCTTTCGAATCTTAATACTGAGTTAAGCTTACATATTGCTCTTTTCTTACTTACACCAAACACTTCAGCAGCCACATCCACTATTCCTTTCTTAATCGGTTCCCATAATTTTACCCACTCGTCGCAGCTGCAGTGGTGACAGCCTGGAGTCGCTTCCCTCCTTGCAACATAGCAGATATCTGACGAAACAACCGTGCCCCGACAGCACTTGCACCAGTCGGAAGGTCCTCCATACCATCGCACCGCCCAGTCCACCAGTCACCGGATGGAGCGAGACCTTACGGTCTAAAGACCGGCCCGGGGTGCCTCCAGCCACGCCCTCCAGCTGGCCATGGCAGTAGGGCGGGTGTCGCCCTGCCATCTGGCCACCTCGCTAAGTGGGAGGTGACCATCTCGGTGGGGGCCCTCCTACGTTGCGCCGTCCGATACTTGATCGCCACTCGAGAACCTTTTGTCTCCAACAATTGTCGGTTCGTCGAGCGATGTGGCCTGCCCATTGCCACTTCAGCATGCCACCCCGGCGGACTATATCAGTCACTCCTGTTCTTCTACTTTCTAAATTCGATCACGTAGGATAAGATAATACCTATATATTTTTAAATGAAATTATTAATTTATAAAAACCGTTATCGATAAGTCTCGTCCGTATTATCAAGAAGTAGTTAGTAGTAAAGTAGGTGGTCAGGATATACTAAAATATAGCATAGCATAATATAAAAAAGATGTCAAAATAAATTGTAATTAGTTCAAACATTTGATATATCAACGTTTGCGAAGTGATCAACATTTTACTGATTACGTATGACCAACCTTTGACGAGAAATATTCATTATCTTTACAAAATATATTACAAATAATATGTAACCAATCACGAGCAAAGAGAGGCTGTGATTGGTTCATTTAAATGGGATCAACATATGCCAAAGTGTGGATTTGTACATACGGAAGTGTGCAGGGGGGTGGGTGTTGGTACTTGCAGCTTAGCATTTGTTGATCTAAAAAGATCAACATAGTCCGCGAACAGAGGCATTAGATCAACAAATGCTGCCGAAGATCAACATTTGCTAAGCGATCAACAATTAACTGATGCTACGTCGCGAAAGATCAACAATTGACGGGGAGAGATATATATATATATATATATATTTTATCTCTCGTGTTTGCATAATCCCGTTACTAAATTATAGCGGGATTTTGACAAACACACCACATCACACCTGTATTCCCCGAAGGTGTATTTCACACCCACCATTCGCCAGCTGTTAAGTCCCACGTAATAGGGGGCGAGCCTATTGCCGTCTACCGAGCACATTTCCAAACTCCGACCTGCTACGGCTGCTACTAAGAATTTTTCTTTTTACGAAAAAGCTCAATAACACTGCCGGACCCGGGGATCGAACACGAGACCTCATGATTAGCAGTCGCTGCACCACCGCGGCAGTTAGCGGGATTTTGTCTTTTTTTTTATTGCTTTTGGTGGTAGACGAGCCACGGCTCACATGATAGTAAGTGGTAACCGTCGCTCATGGACTCAACTATACCGAGAGTATTGTCAAGCCGCTGCTCACCATTTCATTTCACAGATTTATATAAAATAAAAGAATTAACGGTTATCTCCTGCTACAACTAAAACACACCGATGTGCTTCATGGCCGGTCACACAGGAGATGGTGGTACCAACCCGCTCGGCCGCTCGGATAGCAAGTGAATTCACCCACTTTGTACCGAGCCCTACCACCAGCAATGCAAAGGGTGATAATTGCTTACTTCCCTTAGTCACCTCGTACGACACCCGTGGGAAAGAATGGGGTGGTGACACTTGTATTATTAGTCCGTCACCACACGGAAAGAGTCTTCTTTGAAATCTGTAGTTTAGATTAAACACAAAGTGAAAAATGTGAAATCGAAAATAACAGTCAGGAGAAGGATTTGAACCTATTTTTGATTTCACATTTTTCACTTTGTGTTTAATGTATAGTGCTAAGCATGTTAAATGCTAAATATATATATAAAAATATCTAAATATCTGTAGTTTAGATTTAAAAAATCCACTGACCTTAGCTGCTTGAGTGAGATCTTGCCTCTCTGTGAGCTCTTGCGGATATTTAATGCACATTTCAGGTATCCACGCGATCTCCTGCTTTTTGTAAAACTCCTTACTATTGAGTGCCGCACACGCGTATCCTACTATTTCAGGTTTCATTCCTAAAGAATATTAGAGGTTTTAATCATTACCAAATTACCTTCAAGAATATGTACTACGGACCAAACAACCAGTAAATATATAGACAAAGTATACTATAGACTCGCTACTATTTTGACACTAAGGATGAAGAAAAGGATGCACATATTAGGTTTCAGCTGATAGCATTTATTAAGCAAGAGTGAGAGAGACACACGTATAAGTATTTTATCCTTTTCGCGTATGCGTTATTTGTATTTGGACCCAATCAACTGGGTCCCAACAATAAGGTGGCCAACCGTCCCCATCATCAGTATGTAAGCTTGTTTTTGTGTTTACGTAAAAAAAAAACCTTCATTAATCACGTTATATACGCTAATGTTACACGTTCTAATACATTTTTATCCGGCTAAAACAGGTAGTACATTTTTAGTCAACAAAGTTGTAATATTAGTTATGTTTTAAAATTTAATCCGGTTATCATATTATGTTGCTATTTCGACACTGCATACGCTGATATCTTGTCTATAATATCCTTTGTCTAAGGTTATATATTATTTTTCTTGTTATTTGATAAACCACTATTTTTCCCACCTTTTAATGGAACAAGTTGGAATTTTTATAAGGATTTAATTTTTTCACGCAAATATCAAGCTTTTAAAAAATAATTGGTGGCAATTGAAAAAGTAGTAAGCACATTCGAATAATATGTAATTTTAGACATATGTGCCTAGGAACTCTTTGCCCTAACATTAGGTGTCCAGTAGCTGGTTGGTCCGTGTACAGAATATATTTTAAAAATAACTTACCGTTAATACGCGGTTGCCTAACATGCCTGTCGTCTTCCTCTTCACCATGTAGTGAATCTAGCTCGAGTGGGATACATTCCTCATCATCTTCTATCACCATACATAGTTCCGGTGTTAATGTTAGGAACGGAGCTACCAACCTAAACAAAACTAACATTTAGAATTGTTTATGTGTCGTAAAAATAAGGGTGTAAGCACATAAAAGAAGATTAGTTAGGTCTATATTTGATTGTATTTTTTTAACATTTTGATCTGTATTAAAATTTTACATGCTCAGTAAAAGTACAAACAAATTATTATTTGCGAATGAGGAAAAAGAGAACTTTAGTGCGAGCAGGGTCGTTAAGACAAATGTGATGAGGAGATTGGGTATGGCTGAAAGGTAGTGCGGTAGCTCAGTGTTTTTTTTTTTAATAATTATTAATGTCATAAATGCAATGTAATTTAATTGATAATATTTTAAATATTCTTGTGTATTCTTGTTTGTTTTGAAAGACGTATAGTAGATAGCTACAGCCACGGCTCTCAGCATTTCATTTTCATCTATAATACCTCCCCTTTACGTCTAATTTGTGTGGGCAACACTTACCTATCAGCCGGTAATGTCTGCAAATCACTAGGAAACAGATCACTGCAGTCGGAGCCGTCTCTACACGTCTTGTGGCATATCGCACACACCTAAAAATTATTCAGTGAAATTAATAGTGCCCATAAATACATTACACGGAATCCTCTATATAAAAGTCCTTTGCCTGTACAGAATTTTAGTTTTTACAATAGAATATGTATGTTATATACAAAGACTGTCCGTTTAGTACGTCTTATGCTTCTAATAATTATTATGTCTTATAAATCCACTGCGATCGCCAACCCGCCTGCCAAGCGTGGCGATTACGGCATTATCCCCCATGACGGGACCGCTCGTTGTGGCGTTCTCTTGGGGAGGCCTATGTCCAACAGTGGACGTTGAAAGGCTGATGGATGGATGGATGGATGGCTGTCCTAATAGCGACGAGTAGTTTTCTACGCCTCAATATAAATTATCATCTTTTTTGTGATAAAAAATAAATCGATTTCTTAATTATTTACAAAATAATTTCGATGTTCTCACATCTGAGAGGCGTCCCGTAACGGATCATTTTTTAAGCAGCTTTTTTATGAAAATATCCAGATTTGTAATCGTTTGTAGAACACAGATGAACATCAATTAGAAAAAAAAAATCCACAGAAAAAAATAAAAACTAAGGGAGGATAAAAAGACGTAAAAGGTAAAAGCACAGTACTCACCGCCTCTTCATCCGCGGGTGTATAGGGCCTGACAGTGAGCGGTAATACGGTGGTAGGCACCAGTTGCCTTAACGCGTCACTACTGCATTCAACAGGCAGTAGTCTACGCAAGTCTGCCGTAAGTCCACCACGAAACACCCACGGTTCTTGAGAACCACTTTCGAATGCCTCGCGCCATCCCTTCGAGAACCCTAAACATTATGAGACAATATTAATTTATATGTCTCTATATTATGCACGAGTGTTTTAATCGCAAATAGATATCTCCTGCACGTCATTAGGTCAATCTGTTCAAAATTCTATGCGAGCCACATCCAGTCAATTGTCACTGCCTTTTTCGGGTCGTTAGACCATCTAGTATGTGGACGTCCTGATTTACGTTCATCAATTTACAGTATCCCTAGAAGCTTAAGGCTAAATTCACACGTAACGCGCGTCAACACACAATAAAATTTAAAGAGAGTTCATATGTCGAGCGCTAACGCGCGTTGCGAGACTACTCGTCACTCGTACAAAATTTATATTTCAAATCGCTGGCCTTTTTTCTACTTCGTCTATTAGTAGATCGATGTCAAAACCTTAGAATCACTCATTTTAAATGCGAACGTGAAAGGGAAAACAATATATAATTTCAAAAATTATCAAAATTGCAAAAAAAAGTACGCGCAATTATGATGAAAGTGCGCGCTCAACAGCAAACGGTCGTTACATTAGTATCAAACCGTCAACATCCGATAGCCTACGTCTAGAGACTTTTTCTCTGAGCGCTTTGTTAACTCTCATTGACGCGCGTTAACGCGCGCGCACGTGATCGGTTGTTAGGTAAATATCAGGATGTCTAGAGACGCGATAGATTTGAAAACGCGCGTCAAAATTTTGCCATCTGAACATAGCTTTATGCTCCAGAGACCATCGGGCCTTTCGGCCAGCCCATTGCCATTTCAGTTTCAGATCCTGCAAGCTAAAAAACTTCATCAGTAAATGAAAAAAAATGAATCGCCACGAAATATTTCATAAACGAAGCTTAAAATTGAGTAGCGTTTTAATATTGTCAGTTCAGACTGTTAAAAGAAATGTATTGGCTACGGAACCCTAAAAACGGATAAACTCAAATTATTGCATTGTCATCGGTCCTTGATAAGTGTGCAAAGTTTCAAATCAATCCGACGTTTTGAAGTGATTGAAATCACGTTCGATGATTCCGTTACATGTTAGTACATACGTATGAAGCTAATAAAAGTGTGTTAAAAAAATGTTGCAAGTTTCCAGCACATTCCTTCTTAATGTCTTGGTGACTCCTGCACCATCTGTCGGATGTATTTGCATACATTGTTCCATCCAAGTTCCGAGTGGATGGATGTCACGATGGCTAAATTAGCAAAACATCTAGAACGGTTTTCCAGAAGATGCAGGTTCAAATAATGCTCGTGACTATTATTTTCCATTTGAAATTTTTACTCGTTGTTTTGGTAAATGGCTGAGCATATTAAATGAAACTTCAAGAGACAAAAAAAACTTCAAAAATAGGTATATATAGATTTTCTAAAGTACTTGAAAGACAGAAATATAAAAGCAACTTACATGTATAACTTCCTTGCATGTTTGAAGAAATGTTTGGTGGGAATTTGCCGAGTTCTGAAACATGTTTTTTATTTGTTATCTCTCTGGAAAAAATATTTATGTTGATGCGAAAATCTCCAGAAACAATTTAGTATATTGGAGTAAAAAACATCTAATAGATCTTCAATATCATCAGAAGTGATACATAATAATCATTATCGGTAGGGTTTGGCACTAACACAGACAACCGCCGCTCGCTCGTCTGGTGTACACAAACTACGTACCGAGCCAGCGCAGGAAGGCGTCGAGCAGCGCGAGCACGGCGCACAGGTCCCACACGTAGGGCCGCAGCTCGGCGTGCAGCTCGCGGTTGGGCGCGCCCGCCACCGCCGCTCGCTCGTCTGGTGTACACAAACTACGTACCGAGCCAGCGCAGGAAGGCGTCGAGCAGCGCGAGCACGGCGCACAGGTCCCACACGTAGGGCCGCAGCTCGGCGTGCAGCTCGCGGTTGGGCGCGCCCGCCACCGCCGCTCGCTCGTCTGGTGTACACAAACTACGTACCGAGCCAGCGCAGGAAGGCGTCGAGCAGCGCGAGCACGGCGCACAGGTCCCACACGTAGGGCCGCAGCTCGGCGTGCAGCTCGCGGTTGGGCGCGCCCGCCACCGCCGCTCGCTCGTCTGGTGTACACAAACTACGTACCGAGCCAGCGCAGGAAGGCGTCGAGCAGCGCGAGCACGGCGCACAGGTCCCACACGTAGGGCCGCAGCTCGGCGTGCAGCTCGCGGTTGGGCGCGCCCGCCACCGCCGCTCGCTCGTCTGGTGTACACAAACTACGTACCGAGCCAGCGCAGGAAGGCGTCGAGCAGCGCGAGCACGGCGCACAGGTCCCACACGTAGGGCCGCAGCTCGGCGTGCAGCTCGCGGTTGGGCGCGCCCGCCACCGCCGCTCGCTCGTCTGGTGTACACAAACTACGTACCGAGCCAGCGCAGGAAGGCGTCGAGCAGCGCGAGCACGGCGCACAGGTCCCACACGTAGGGCCGCAGCTCGGCGTGCAGCTCGCGGTTGGGCGCGCCCGCCACCGCCGCTCGCTCGTCTGGTGTACACAAACTACGTACCGAGCCAGCGCAGGAAGGCGTCGAGCAGCGCGAGCACGGCGCACAGGTCCCACACGTAGGGCCGCAGCTCGGCGTGCAGCTCGCGGTTGGGCGCGCCCGCCACCGCCGCTCGCTCGTCTGGTGTACACAAACTACGTACCGAGCCAGCGCAGGAAGGCGTCGAGCAGCGCGAGCACGGCGCACAGGTCCCACACGTAGGGCCGCAGCTCGGCGTGCAGCTCGCGGTTGGGCGCGCCCGCCACCGCCGCTCGCTCGTCTGGTGTACACAAACTACGTACCGAGCCAGCGCAGGAAGGCGTCGAGCAGCGCGAGCACGGCGCACAGGTCCCACACGTAGGGCCGCAGCTCGGCGTGCAGCTCGCGGTTGGGCGCGCCCGCCACCGCCGCTCGCTCGTCTGGTGTACACAAACTACGTACCGAGCCAGCGCAGGAAGGCGTCGAGCAGCGCGAGCACGGCGCACAGGTCCCACACGTAGGGCCGCAGCTCGGCGTGCAGCTCGCGGTTGGGCGCGCCCGCCACCGCCGCTCGCTCGTCTGGTGTACACAAACTACGTACCGAGCCAGCGCAGGAAGGCGTCGAGCAGCGCGAGCACGGCGCACAGGTCCCACACGTAGGGCCGCAGCTCGGCGTGCAGCTCGCGGTTGGGCGCGCCCGCCACCGCCGCTCGCTCGTCTGGTGTACACAAACTACGTACCGAGCCAGCGCAGGAAGGCGTCGAGCAGCGCGAGCACGGCGCACAGGTCCCACACGTAGGGCCGCAGCTCGGCGTGCAGCTCGCGGTTGGGCGCGCCCGCCACCGCCGCTCGCTCGTCTGGTGTACACAAACTACGTACCGAGCCAGCGCAGGAAGGCGTCGAGCAGCGCGAGCACGGCGCACAGGTCCCACACGTAGGGCCGCAGCTCGGCGTGCAGCTCGCGGTTGGGCGCGCCCGCCACCGCCGCTCGCTCGTCTGGTGTACACAAACTACGTACCGAGCCAGCGCAGGAAGGCGTCGAGCAGCGCGAGCACGGCGCACAGGTCCCACACGTAGGGCCGCAGCTCGGCGTGCAGCTCGCGGTTGGGCGCGCCCGCCACCGCCGCTCGCTCGTCTGGTGTACACAAACTACGTACCGAGCCAGCGCAGGAAGGCGTCGAGCAGCGCGAGCACGGCGCACAGGTCCCACACGTAGGGCCGCAGCTCGGCGTGCAGCTCGCGGTTGGGCGCGCCCGCCACCGCCGCTCGCTCGTCTGGTGTACACAAACTACGTACCGAGCCAGCGCAGGAAGGCGTCGAGCAGCGCGAGCACGGCGCACAGGTCCCACACGTAGGGCCGCAGCTCGGCGTGCAGCTCGCGGTTGGGCGCGCCCGCCACCGCCGCTCGCTCGTCTGGTGTACACAAACTACGTACCGAGCCAGCGCAGGAAGGCGTCGAGCAGCGCGAGCACGGCGCACAGGTCCCACACGTAGGGCCGCAGCTCGGCGTGCAGCTCGCGGTTGGGCGCGCCCGCCACCGCCGCTCGCTCGTCTGGTGTACACAAACTACGTACCGAGCCAGCGCAGGAAGGCGTCGAGCAGCGCGAGCACGGCGCACAGGTCCCACACGTAGGGCCGCAGCTCGGCGTGCAGCTCGCGGTTGGGCGCGCCCGCCACCGCCGCTCGCTCGTCTGGTGTACACAAACTACGTACCGAGCCAGCGCAGGAAGGCGTCGAGCAGCGCGAGCACGGCGCACAGGTCCCACACGTAGGGCCGCAGCTCGGCGTGCAGCTCGCGGTTGGGCGCGCCCGCCACCGCCGCTCGCTCGTCTGGTGTACACAAACTACGTACCGAGCCAGCGCAGGAAGGCGTCGAGCAGCGCGAGCACGGCGCACAGGTCCCACACGTAGGGCCGCAGCTCGGCGTGCAGCTCGCGGTTGGGCGCGCCCGCCACCGCCGCTCGCTCGTCTGGTGTACACAAACTACGTACCGAGCCAGCGCAGGAAGGCGTCGAGCAGCGCGAGCACGGCGCACAGGTCCCACACGTAGGGCCGCAGCTCGGCGTGCAGCTCGCGGTTGGGCGCGCCCGCCACCGCCGCTCGCTCGTCTGGTGTACACAAACTACGTACCGAGCCAGCGCAGGAAGGCGTCGAGCAGCGCGAGCACGGCGCACAGGTCCCACACGTAGGGCCGCAGCTCGGCGTGCAGCTCGCGGTTGGGCGCGCCCGCCACCGCCGCTCGCTCGTCTGGTGTACACAAACTACGTACCGAGCCAGCGCAGGAAGGCGTCGAGCAGCGCGAGCACGGCGCACAGGTCCCACACGTAGGGCCGCAGCTCGGCGTGCAGCTCGCGGTTGGGCGCGCCCGCCACCGCCGCTCGCTCGTCTGGTGTACACAAACTACGTACCGAGCCAGCGCAGGAAGGCGTCGAGCAGCGCGAGCACGGCGCACAGGTCCCACACGTAGGGCCGCAGCTCGGCGTGCAGCTCGCGGTTGGGCGCGCCCGCCACCGCCGCTCGCTCGTCTGGTGTACACAAACTACGTACCGAGCCAGCGCAGGAAGGCGTCGAGCAGCGCGAGCACGGCGCACAGGTCCCACACGTAGGGCCGCAGCTCGGCGTGCAGCTCGCGGTTGGGCGCGCCCGCCACCGCCGCTCGCTCGTCTGGTGTACACAAACTACGTACCGAGCCAGCGCAGGAAGGCGTCGAGCAGCGCGAGCACGGCGCACAGGTCCCACACGTAGGGCCGCAGCTCGGCGTGCAGCTCGCGGTTGGGCGCGCCCGCCACCGCCGCTCGCTCGTCTGGTGTACACAAACTACGTACCGAGCCAGCGCAGGAAGGCGTCGAGCAGCGCGAGCACGGCGCACAGGTCCCACACGTAGGGCCGCAGCTCGGCGTGCAGCTCGCGGTTGGGCGCGCCCGCCACCGCCGCTCGCTCGTCTGGTGTACACAAACTACGTACCGAGCCAGCGCAGGAAGGCGTCGAGCAGCGCGAGCACGGCGCACAGGTCCCACACGTAGGGCCGCAGCTCGGCGTGCAGCTCGCGGTTGGGCGCGCCCGCCACCGCCGCTCGCTCGTCTGGTGTACACAAACTACGTACCGAGCCAGCGCAGGAAGGCGTCGAGCAGCGCGAGCACGGCGCACAGGTCCCACACGTAGGGCCGCAGCTCGGCGTGCAGCTCGCGGTTGGGCGCGCCCGCCACCGCCGCTCGCTCGTCTGGTGTACACAAACTACGTACCGAGCCAGCGCAGGAAGGCGTCGAGCAGCGCGAGCACGGCGCACAGGTCCCACACGTAGGGCCGCAGCTCGGCGTGCAGCTCGCGGTTGGGCGCGCCCGCCACCGCCGCTCGCTCGTCTGGTGTACACAAACTACGTACCGAGCCAGCGCAGGAAGGCGTCGAGCAGCGCGAGCACGGCGCACAGGTCCCACACGTAGGGCCGCAGCTCGGCGTGCAGCTCGCGGTTGGGCGCGCCCGCCACCGCCGCTCGCTCGTCTGGTGTACACAAACTACGTACCGAGCCAGCGCAGGAAGGCGTCGAGCAGCGCGAGCACGGCGCACAGGTCCCACACGTAGGGCCGCAGCTCGGCGTGCAGCTCGCGGTTGGGCGCGCCCGCCACCGCCGCTCGCTCGTCTGGTGTACACAAACTACGTACCGAGCCAGCGCAGGAAGGCGTCGAGCAGCGCGAGCACGGCGCACAGGTCCCACACGTAGGGCCGCAGCTCGGCGTGCAGCTCGCGGTTGGGCGCGCCCGCCACCGCCGCTCGCTCGTCTGGTGTACACAAACTACGTACCGAGCCAGCGCAGGAAGGCGTCGAGCAGCGCGAGCACGGCGCACAGGTCCCACACGTAGGGCCGCAGCTCGGCGTGCAGCTCGCGGTTGGGCGCGCCCGCCATCGCCGCTCGCTCGTCTGGTGTACACAAACTACGTACCGAGCCAGCGCAGGAAGGCGTCGAGCAGCGCGAGCACGGCGCACAGGTCCCACACGTAGGGCCGCAGCTCGGCGTGCAGCTCGCGGTTGGGCGCGCCCGCCACCGCCGCTCGCTCGTCTGGTGTACACAAACTACGTACCGAGCCAGCGCAGGAAGGCGTCGAGCAGCGCGAGCACGGCGCACAGGTCCCACACGTAGGGCCGCAGCTCGGCGTGCAGCTCGCGGTTGGGCGCGCCCGCCACCGCCGCTCGCTCGTCTGGTGTACACAAACTACGTACCGAGCCAGCGCAGGAAGGCGTCGAGCAGCGCGAGCACGGCGCACAGGTCCCACACGTAGGGCCGCAGCTCGGCGTGCAGCTCGCGGTTGGGCGCGCCCGCCACCGCCGCTCGCTCGTCTGGTGTACACAAACTACGTACCGAGCCAGCGCAGGAAGGCGTCGAGCAGCGCGAGCACGGCGCACAGGTCCCACACGTAGGGCCGCAGCTCGGCGTGCAGCTCGCGGTTGGGCGCGCCCGCCACCGCCGCTCGCTCGTCTGGTGTACACAAACTACGTACCGAGCCAGCGCAGGAAGGCGTCGAGCAGCGCGAGCACGGCGCACAGGTCCCACACGTAGGGCCGCAGCTCGGCGTGCAGCTCGCGGTTGGGCGCGCCCGCCACCGCCGCTCGCTCGTCTGGTGTACACAAACTACGTACCGAGCCAGCGCAGGAAGGCGTCGAGCAGCGCGAGCACGGCGCACAGGTCCCACACGTAGGGCCGCAGCTCGGCGTGCAGCTCGCGGTTGGGCGCGCCCGCCACCGCCGCTCGCTCGTCTGGTGTACACAAACTACGTACCGAGCCAGCGCAGGAAGGCGTCGAGCAGCGCGAGCACGGCGCACAGGTCCCACACGTAGGGCCGCAGCTCGGCGTGCAGCTCGCGGTTGGGCGCGCCCGCCACACGCCGCGCCAGACGCCGCGCTCGCCCCGCCCACCACGCGAACCGGCTGCGTCGCCGCCGCCATTCGCTTGTCTGAACAAGCATATACAATCAACCACTGGCTCATACTATACGATGTATAATATTATGGGCAAAACATAGCCGCAATATAAATTATATGACACATAAATAATCTCTGTACAAAAAATATTATTATCTGCCATTTGTTGTGCTGGGCAAAAGCTTACCCCATTCCACACATTGCGACTCACCACTTCTCGCCAATTAACTGAAAATTTGTCTAGTTCATCCCATCAACTTCGTTTGGATCTACGACACCTTTCCCCTAGGTTGGGGCGCCACTTAGTGACTACTACCGGATCTTCTGGCTAAGGGCAGATATGACCAGCCCAGTCCCACTTTTGCTTAACGGCTTTCAGACCCACATCCGCCACCTGTGTTGTGGAGCGCAGTTCGGTATTTCGGATCTTATCTGTACGCTTGACACCGCGGATGCTGCGCTCCATTTAACTTTGACAGCCTTGGAGCTTGGACTGTTGAAAGTCAGTCAGGAATCAAATTTGCGCACGACAAGTGAGAACGGAGAGTGCATACGTCCATTAATTTCCGTTTGAGCGATAAGGAAACATGAGCCTTCATTGTGTCTCCAATGGACCAGTTGCTCGCAAGCATTTTCAGCTGAGCGATTTATTTGCTCTGCCTGTCTTCGAAGGAGGCTATTTGGCCCAGGTAGATATATTTTGGGACGTCTGCAGCATCTTTTTTCTACAGTACACACCGGTTTCAACGCAATTGGCACTTAGTATAATTGAGTCCATCAGCAACGATTACCACTTCCCATTAGGTGATCTTTGACTCGTCTGCCGCCATAAACAACAATAAACACCTAGGCTCAGAACAAGTACCACTGAAGGAATGTAACATGGTTCCAGTGGCCCGCCAATACAAGCGGAGAGCGGGTTTATTTAGTGAGTAAAGGCCCCATACTACCCTGTTCGTTGCCCTGAACGACGGGGTTTGCGGTTACGTACATTTTTCCCCACCTTAAAAAAAAAAGGCTCAGAACAAGTATTTGTGGGTCACATAAATAATGTTCTCCTGTATAGGAATATATCATACGCACAACATTCGGCACGGCAGATCAATATCTAAACCAATCTGCCATCTGTACACTCTCTCATTGTTTCGGAAAAATAGCCCTTGTCTTTTTCTATACTCTGGTCAAATTTTATGGTGATCGGTTAAGTAGTTACAGAGTCAATAGTTATATAAATATATATATAGCTCCACCCCGTCTCTTCCTTGGGAGTCGTAAAAGCCGACTAAGGGATTATCGGGGGACCGGGCAGCAGCGTTCCCCTGTGTACTAAAAAAATCCACTGCAATCGCCAACCCGCCTGCCAAGCGTGGCGATTATGGTAAAACCCCCATTTTGGGGAGGCCTATGTCCAGCAATGGACGATGAAAGGCTGATGGATGGATGGATAGTCACGGCAGCTATCACTGGTCACAGATCCTTTAACAAACATTTATTTGTCTTAGGAATCACAGACAGCCCACTTTGCAGAGCGTGCCTGCAAGAGGAGGAGACGGCGGTTCATGTGTTGCAGCACTGTGCGGAGGTCGCCACATACAGGACCAAATACTTCGGGAGCTCAAGTTCTCTCCGGGAGATCACCAGCAACACCAAGGGGCTGTTGGCGTTCTTCCGGGAGCTGGGGTATAGAGTGAAGGTTTCACACCCACCTACACGCAAAACACGCGCTCAGATGTGGAGTTGCGGAGAACAGCCCGCCGAACCAATACCAATAAAAAATAATGGATGGAGGGATATATATTTTATTACATGTATAACAATCGAGCCACGGCTCATCTGGTGGTAAATGGTAACCGTCGCTCATGGACTCGACTATACCGAGAGTATTGTCAAGCCGCTGCTCACCATTTCATTTCACCGATATGAAATGAAAGAATAAACAGCTATCTCCTGCTACAGCCAAAACACAACAATGTGGTTCATGGCCGGTCACACGGGAGATGGTGGTACCAACCCGCTCGGGCCCAATACCAAGTGAGTACTCCCACTTGGTACCCAGCCCTACCACCAGTCATGCAATGGATGATAATTGCTTACTTCCCTTAGTCGCCTCATATGACGCCCTTGGGAAAGAATGAGGTGGGTACACTTGTATTCTTAGTCCGTCACCACACGGACAAATATTAGTTAGGATGGTGATAGTCTTCGTGATGTCAGCATGAATGGACCGATTCGGCCGAGGAAATACTGCCATTACATTACTTCCTATACTACACCAACCAAACGCGAGATAAAGAGAGCAGAAAGGCGCATCATACATTAATTTTGATGCAGTCCTTATTATGGGAGATTTATCAAAATTATGTGGCAATAGCCTCTAAAAATATTTTTCCTCCTTATCTAAAAATGTGCTTCAATTACCGCTATTAGCCCTTCATCGTCGGCTGTAGGGTGGATGGTTGATTTCTTTAATGTCGCAAGTTTTGCAGAGAAGCCTTGGCAACACGCCTCGTATGAATAGGTGCATTGTCGTGAAGCAACATTTATATGGTTAAATTTCGACGCCCTTTTTATTTTATTGGTTCCTTCAAATTATGAAAAGTGTTGTCGTAAGATGCGGCCGTAATGTAATGATCTTTCTTGTGTACGAAATCAGTAAAATTCTCTTCGACTCTTAAAACAATGTGATCATAAGTTTTCCAATTGATGGAGTGATTTGAACTTCTTCGGTAGTTCTGCATGTCATTGAATGGAGTCATGTTTGCTCTTAGGATCATAATGATGAGCCCACGTTTTATCCGACTTTCACACGACAAAACTTCAAAACCTCCATCACTCGACTCGCACTTGATTAGACTCTTATTCGCGGCATCTATTTTGCGTAGTAGTAGTATATAAGTTTTCTTTAGTCTTCTACAATTACAGGCCCGCTGGAACGAGGGACTGCTTCTGTGGTGCAGCGGTAGTGTGTGCGACTGCTGATCATGAGGTCTCAGGTTCGATTCCCGGGACGGGCAGTGTTATTGAGCTTTTTCGGAAAAAAAATAAATTCTCAGTAGTAGCCCGAAGTATGGAAATGTGCCCGGTAGATGGAAATAGGCTCGCGCTTTAAAAATTATAAGTAGTTTAGATATTTTTATATATATTTTTAGCATTTGACATGCTTAGCAATATACTATTATACATTAAACATAAAGTGAAAAATGTGAAATCGAAAATAACAGTCACGAGCAGGATTTGAACCTGCATCTCCTGGATACCGTCCAGATGCTTTGCCAATTCAGCCATCGTGACCCTTGCTCCTGACTGCTAATTTCGATAACACATTCATACGGTCGGTATAATGTATGAAAATAATTCCGACAGATGGAGCAGGCGTCACCCAAAGACGTTAAGTATGAATGTGTTCAAAGTATGCTCCTTCAGAAACGATAGACTTACGCCAACGAATAATCCAATCATCAAAACATTTTTTAAACGCTGTTTCCGGAATTGAGTTCAGTTCTCGCCGCGAATTCTCCTTTATGTCTTCTACCGATTGAAAACGGGCGCCACGAAGTGGTAATTTGAGTTTAGGAAAAAGAAAGAAGTAGCTGGAGCCATATCTGGTGAATATGGTGGTTGCTCGATGGTATTTGTTGAGTGTTTGGACAAAAATTCATTCACAATGATGGCCTTGTGCGAATGCGCACTATCGTCGTGCAAAATCCAAGAATTTTCTTTCCACAAATCTGGCCTTTTTCGTCGAATTTGCTCTCTTAAACGCCGCATAACGCTCAAATAATATTCTTTATTTACCGTTTGATCTTCTGGCAAGAATTCCGAGTGCACAACACCGCGATAGTCAAAGAAAACAGTCAACATGAATTTGACTTTTGATCGACTTTGGCGTGGTTTTTTTCGGTTTCGGTTCAGTTGGAAGTTGCCACTCTGAAGCTTGTTGACTAGTTTGCATGTCCAACTCGTAAACCCACGTCTCGTCACCAGTAACAATGCGTTTCATGAATGTTGGGTCGGAATTGACTCGTTCTAGCATGTCCTCAGCGACTCTCATGCGATTGAGTTTTTGGAGAAAATTCAGGTCTTTTGGGACTAGCCGAGCGGAAATATATTTCATACCCAAGTGATTATTTTAAATGGTACGGATCGACTCGTGAGACACAGAAAGTTCAGCGGCTATCTCTCTCAAAGTTGAATGAGGATTTTCAGTCACTATTTCCTTCACTTTTGCAATGTTAACTTCAGTTGCAGACGTTGATGGCCTACCAGAGCGAGGCAAATCTTCCATCACATCTCGACCGCTTTTAAACGCTTTGTATCACTCATAAACACGTGTTTTTGATAAAGTCGATTCACCGTAAGCCTTCTGTAACATTTTCAGTGACTCCGAACACGAAATTCCATTGGCGATGCAACATTTAAGACAAACACTTTGTTCGATGTTTTTGTCCATTATGAAATTCGCAATACACACTTTTAATTATTTCTAATTGTTCTAAAACGGACAGTCTAATATTTTTATCACAAATATGCAAGGGCTCGAATATATGACAATTATCTAATGAATGGTTACAATCTAATAAATGTTTCGCAAACTGTGACTTCAGGGTAATTATGCCTCTATACGCAGCTATCAATTTATCGATCAAGTGCCTATTATACGCGTTTATCCGTTTTTACCTTTTCCTTGAACTTTCCATGTATCGCATGGTTGTGTCGCGTTGGTGAGTTTTATGTCATTATCGTGCATGCTACTTTGCTATTATCACATTCTCCTCTATCTGTGAGAGTGCGGATTGGCAATCTTAGGTTATTCTGTCCAAAGATAACCGGGATTGACAATCCGTGGGTGAGTGGTGGGTTCTCCTCCTAAAATATCCATTCTATAATTGTAAACAGAGTGCTGTCTATTGACATTGGTTTCCGTCACCGTAATTGGTCTTGAGATCATTATTACTATTATTGTCTATTGCCTAGATAGGAATAACTACATCGATATATGTATACTACTTACCTCAGGTTTATTTCCCCTGGGCAACAAGCTGCTGGTGTGAGTGGTCAGCCAGTTGTAGTCATGCAGCATGCGAAGACCTCGGGAGCCATGCTCGAAGGGCAGGTAGAACAAGTCACAGAGTAATAACAAATCATCTGCCACTAATGTATTAGCTTCTATTGAAGGTTCTTCGCCGTCCACGGGCCTGGTGTGACACATCAGGATTTTAATGAATGATGATTAGCTAAATTATTTATTTGTTGGAAGTCTCTTTTGAAAAGGGCTTATTTCTTCTTTTTTAATATTGCATTTAGTGGCAGACGAGCCACGGCCCATCTGATGGTAAATGGTAACCGTCGCTCATGGACTCAACTATACCGAGAGCATTGTCTAGCCGCTGCTCACTATTTCATTTCATAGATATGAAATGAAAACATAAACGGCTATCTCCTGCTACAGCCAAAACGCAACGATGTGCTTCATGGCCGGTCACACGGGAGATGGTGGTACCAACCCGCTCGGGCCCGATACCAAGTGAGTACCCTCACTTGGTACCCAGCCCTACCACCAATCATGAAATGGATAATAATTGCTTACTTCCCTTAGTTCCTTAGTTAAGAATGGAGTGGTGACACTTGTATTCTTAGTCCGTCACCACACGGACAAAAAAGCTTTTTTTTGTAGAACAATTCGGTCCTAACTCTACATTCAATGACTTTAAACCATTGACCTACCAACAAAAATGCACCTCGTGTCCGCGCTCGTTAAGTGGCCGAACCAAAAGAGATACAATCGCGGGCCAGTCCTCGTTTGGTCGACCAACTTGACTATATGTTCAATATTATGCTGTTTTCAATATTATAAAAGAAGGTTTATCATATAAGTAAGTAGACTTATTGTTTTATTATTTACAAGTATTATTTTGCTAAACAAAGAATTTTATTTAAATTTTGAATATTTGTAAAAATAAATCATGTAGAGTACAAATTATTATTTGTATAAGATGCGGCCTGTTGGTAGAAGCTACATAAGCTAATAAATTATTGCAAAGAAAACACATCACTATTATAATGGTGCAAAGTTTCAAATTAGAATATTAAAGTTTGTATGTATTAATATAATGTACCTGTCGCCGCGGGAGCATTTAGTTGCTCAATTATAACAAAGAATATTTTATTAATACTTATATTAACAAATGGTTTTAATCATAGGCCTATGATTACCATCCTTAACGATTTCGTTCCTTTGCTAGCAGCGCCATCTAGTATTTGGTTTAAATATTAATCAATACTGGCGATGTATTTGTAGCATTTAAATTAATCTGTTTTGCTCTAAATTAAAAGTAAATTTAATAAAGTTAAATCTGTTTATAGTTTCGAGGTTTTTAAAAGTGTAATAAGTGCAATCAATAAGTCATTTAATAAACCGACGTTATGAGACGTGTTGGGAAGATGGCGCCTGTGTTTATTGTTCAGATTCATGTCTTGATTTATTGCGCTTCTTAAATTAATATTACGAAAATTCATTTCAAATCAGAAATAATGTAATCTAATTATTCTATATCGAAATAGCACATGAAAATCTTTTTCTACGTAATCGCTTTAAAACGGAATTACAACAAAGTTAGACTAATCATGTTGTGATGTGAATTAGTTAATAAATGATTTAAATAATTCAAGTTAGCATGTTAATATTATTACTTTATTTTAATTAGGATTACTCGTCAATTTAAATCTGTTACAAACCAAATCAGATTTTGCTACGATTTTGTGTTTTCGTTTCAAGTAGCGATTTGTTTAAAATAAATCTAAAATAATTCTAACTAGCATTGTTTATTGCTAAAATAATTATTTGGTTATAAATAAATTTATTATGCTAGTCAATTTCAATTTAGTTACAAATCAAATCATATTCTGTCACTCACTTCCGTTGTATTTTTTTATGTCACGGATACGAGTATTTAAATAAGCGTAACGAACTTTTGAGGCTCATTAAAATTGTGAAAATCGTGCTTGCCTTGTTTGCTTTCTACTGTGTGTCAGTGCTAAAAACTATCGGCTGCGATCTATATCTATCTACAACGGAAGATGGAGGAAGATGCTCCTGAGAGGGCCCCCCCCTTTTCATACCTATGTTTAAATAGATTGACTACTTATTTCGTGAATTTTGTACTAGACCCCACATCCATTTTTATTAGGTCAATGACAGGCATAATACGTTTAGAGCATTTTGTACTCACTCATCAACGGTCTCTGAAGGTTCAATAGGCTCTGCTGGTTCAATAATCATGTCCGTGCTTAGTGGACTGTGACTGGGCTCCACTTGCATGGATCCATTCTGTAACAAAAACATGTATTTTTAGTAATTGTTCAATTACTTGCAAACTGTCAAATTTGCGAAATTAAAATAGCCGTTAAGTTTTCTGATGCTTTCCAATTTTCAGCGCAATTTTATTATTTTTCATAAGGCAAGGTCCGTGTGGGGCCGGCACCAAGAATAGCTTCACCCCGTCTCTTCCTATGGGAGTCATAAAAGCCGACTAAGAGATTACAGCGGGACCGGGCAGCAGCGTTCCCCTGTGTACTAAAAACATCCACTCCGATCGCCAACCCGCCTGCCAAGCGTGGCGATTATGGTAAAACCCCCATTTTGGGGAGGCTTATGTCCAGCAGTGGACGATGAAAGGTTGATGGATGGATGGATGGATGAAGGACTTTTTAAAAAGTATTGGAAAACTTAAAACAAAAGATGAATTAAATCGACAGTCGTTCTCAAGTTATGGCGTGACCAAGAGAAATAGGGATATTTTAATATATATAAATTTGTAATTGGAATTTTTTAATAAACATACATAAAAATAAATATATATTAGTAGCAATATCTATAGAAAAAGTTTACGTACCTCACTCAAACCATCATTCATGACAACGTCGGGGTCGGTAGCGGGATTAGACGGCGGGTCCACGTCCAAAGGTTCCACGCCCACTTCGGGAATGGACACGCGGCTTGGACTTAGTGTTTGTGGGGTATCTGGTTGGAAAAACAGTGCACATTGTGTTATATACTATCTATCTATACTATTATAAAGCTATAACAGAGGTACATTTAAGATATTTGAGAAAAAATGAACGGTTTTAGGTTATGTAGGCATGTCGAAACCTAAACGATTTTTTTTTTTAGATGTTTTGTCTGTTTATCAGTTTGTTAGTTCGCGCATCACGCAAAAACCACTGAACGGATTTTAATGCAACTTGATAGCTCTTGATTGGACTTAAAAACTGGTATCTTTTTGTCCCGCTACTATATCGAGAACCTGAGATATAACCTAGAAACTATATAAATAAAATGATAGAGGTTTGCTGTTGTGCGCGCATTACGGAAAAACTACAGAATAAATTTCAATTAAATTTTAAATTTTATTTCGGAGACACTTGGCCCTTACCTAAAAAAAATAAATATTGCGATATCTAACTTGATATAACGTTACCTATTGGAGTTTTAAAATACAATTATTTTTGATAAGTGATATCTTGTTTTAAATAATATTTACAAATAAGAGGTTGGTCATTTATTATTAAATTATATTTTAATAACAAAAAAAAATTAATATTTATATTTTAATGTATACGTTAAATTGTAATTCTAAAAGAGAGGTCACAAAAAAAATACAAAAAGCTATGTTTCCGCCCGGGATCGAACCGGGGGCCTTCTGCGTGTTAGGCAGATGTGATAACCGCTACACCACGGAAACGATGCAATTAGGTGTTAAATAATAGGTTTATTACGACCACATATTTTTCTTATGCGGCATTACATTCAGTAAAAGTATCGAATTCATATTATAGATTAGACTCATCTCGTTTTCACACGTAAACGACGGGACACCGTAAAATGTAGTGTTTAGGGATGACAGATTCGTTACGTCGTTTGTTCGACTTGTGACTTTTTTTTTTGACGTTTGTTCTCCTTGGCTGGACGGCACGCGCTGTTATTATGGGAATGACAACAGGTGCTGTATCGTGTGAAAACGAACGCAAACACGGCCGTTTGCAATGTGTCGGTCGTGACTACAAATCATGTCGTTGTGCACACTACGTGTTATGACCATGATTACAAGCAAAGATGAACTGCAAATTTTCAGTGGTCTCATAGGGTCAGTACAACTATGAGAAAGAAATTTCTACAATGTACTGTTTTCTGTGTTATTAAAAGCCATAGTCATGAATTATATCATGATCTATTTTCTCTCTTTCATTGTCAACTGGAAACACTGAGCCACAGTTAAAAAAAAATTAAGCAAAATGTGATCGTCATGCTTCCATAGACTTCCACATCGCCCCTTCTTTGCGAACTATTTTTTATGTCTGCTGAGGTATACATTATTTGCTTAAAAAGCTGAGTTTGTGATTTAGTCACACCACCACCATTACCCTAATCAATCCTATCATGAGGTAAGGACCGGTCAAAATATTTTTTTTTTTATAAGACTGTCCTTTTTTTTTGTTTAGGCGGGAAAAAATGTTCCTAACCGCACACCCCGTCGTTCGGGGCAACGAACAGGGTAGTGTGGGGCCTGCACCCACTAAAGAAACCCGCCGTGTGCCGTCTCTCCGCGTTTATTGGGGGGCGACTGGAACTATGTTACATTCCTTCTGTGGTCCGCCGGCGGCTTACCCTTTCGGGTACCCTCTACTGAGCGACGCATCCGACACGGAGCGTCGCACCTTCTCGGGAGGCCTTGCGGGTGGCGGACGTTCCCCGGTCCATCCACCCGCAGCCTCAGCTAGGGCGGCATGAGGCGCAAGTACCTGCGCCTGCGCCGCCCCGGTCGCTGGCAGCGGTTCGGGTCTGCGGAAGAATCCTCCTCACTGGCCCTCCCCGCCGCTGCCAAGCATCGCTCTAACGACGCTCGGCAGCGAGAGGTTATAAGACCATCCTGCACTTATGAATAATCCTTGTATCACGGGAAACTTTACAAACATACAAATTCACGGAAAAAAAGTACACCCAGACTCAGAACAACCATTTGTGTATCACACAAATAATTATCCTATGTGGGATTGGAACCCACAACACTCGGGCGGGAGGCCGGTATCTAAACCACTCCGCCATCCGTGCAGTCGATTTGTATTTGAAATATTCAATTAGCGTGTATAAAAAAATTTACTCACCACCAACGCTCATATCCCCATTCCTCTGCTGTTCCTCCACTTGACCGTCGACATCATCCACAATGATCTGATCCACATCTCCACAATTCTTGTCTTTCTTATCTTCAAAAGTCTCGCTATCCAACAAACTGACACTTAACAAGGTATTATCTACACTATTATCCAAATTTTTAATCAAGTCTGATTTTTGCCCACTCTCCCCTAGGACTTTTAGTCCTAGCATGGGGACAGGTAGGGTAGATACGGGTATTTCGGACGGCAATGACATATTAGAGCTTGCTATAGGGATGATGGGATTAGGAATGGATTCGTTTAGTATCACTTTTGTTGGTGAAACCAGTGAGTTCATTACTGGGTTTGGTACGGGGTTCAATGTTTCGATTGGTGATACCTGTGGACAAAGATAAAATATTTTTATATTGCTTGTGGTAAAAGACGAGCCACTGCCTACTTGATAAATGATTTTGTCCGTGTGGTGACGAACTAAGAATACTAGTGTCACATCCCATCCGTTCCCGCGGGTGTCGTACAAGGCGACTAAGGGAAGTAAGCAATTATCACCCATAGCATTACTGGTGTTAGGTGGGCCGTGGCTCGTCTGCCATCTTTAGCGATAAAAAAAATGGTAACCGATGCTCATGAACTCTACAATAGTAAGTGTACCGTCAAGCCATTGCTTACAATTTCATTTTAATAGATTTTTTATTGCGTATGGTCACAGACGAGCCACGGCCTTTTTTTGTTAAGGCGGGAAAAAAATGTGCCTAACCGCACACCCCGTCGTTTGGGGCAACGAACAGGGTAGTGTGGGGCCCTCACCCATTAAAGAAACCCGTCGTGTGTCGTCTCTCCGCCTATATTGGCGGGCCACCGGAACTATATTACATTCCTTCAGTGGTAGACGAGACGAGCCATGGCCTACCCTATGGCAAATGGTAACCGTCTCTCGTACGACAACCGTAGGAAAGAATGGGGTGGTGATACTTATTTTCTTAGTCCACCACACGAACAGTGTAAAATGTAAGAATGCACGGCTATGTCCCGCTATAACAAAAAAAAACGGTCCGTCACAAAGACGGTAGTACTAAACGTTCCCACCTGGTACCCAAACATATTACCAGTAATGCAAAGGGTGATTAGTGCTTACTTTCCTTAGTCGCCTCGTACGACACCCACGGGAAAGATTTGGATGGTGACACGTGTATTTTTTTTCTTAGTACGCCAGCCACTACACGGACAAATCGGAATGGGAATTTAGTCTATAATCCACCAGCCTAATTATAGCAAAGGTCTGCAGATTATGTTCATTAACATAACAAACATAAGATCAATTAGAATCCAGGTTCACTCATGTTTTGAATGAAAACGAACAATAGATAATAAAATAATTAATAAACGCGTAACAAATAACCAACTTAACAAAATTAACAAGAAAATGTAATCAGCGAAAATATTTAGAAACAGCACTGTGGTGTTAGTTTATCGATAGTAGAAATAGTGGATATTTTCAGGCATTTTTTAAAGTTAAATGAGATAATACAAAATTATCTGTACTTTATAAGTTAGTAATATTAAAGTTCATTGTGACTGAGAATTTTATTGTGTATTATTTATGTTTAATTACATGTCTACTATATAATTTACTAGCCATTGCCAGCGGCTTTGCTAGATTTTTGCAGCCAAAAGCTAGATTTTTGGTTATATCTCAGGTTCCCAATTTAGTAACGGGATAAAATGTATACAAGTTTTTAAGTCTAATCAAGAGCTATCAAATAAAAAAAGGTGCATCAAAATTCGTTCAGTAGCTTTTGTGTGATGCGCGAACAAACAAATAGACAACCAGATAAACAGACAAAAATCTAAAAAAAAAAACGTTTCGTTTAGACACGCCTATATAGCCTAATACAGTATAATTTTTTTTCAAATATGTTTAATGACAGCTCTGTTACAGCTTTATATTAGTAATATAACTTAATGCAAATAAAGAAATTCATTAGGTTGTGCTTTGTGTCGTATTAATTAATTTGAAAAAAAAAAATACTTAGTTCTGCATGAATGGTATCATTCAGCGGTCTTACTTCAATACGCAATTTCATTTCAACTTCTCAAATTTAAAAGTGACACATTTAAGTACCATTTTTATAGTTTTTATTAGGAATATTCACACTCAACTGGGTTGGCACTTTCCCAATCCAGCCAGTCGGATTGCTGCTGGTATCAGGTATCAAGGCTCTGCCATCGATAATATATATTATAACAATATAATCTATAAGACGAGGAACTTATAAATATAGTGGCACCACCTCATTACATCTCACAAACGTTGTAGGAACCTAATTACCAGCACAAAAATGTGGCAGATACTAGATATACAGACCCTAGTAGAGAGTATAGGACGATCGTTGGAGCATACTTCAGCAAGCGCTTGCAGCTGGCTGGTGTTGACGGTGGGGATGGCAGGCGCCATGTCCGCCGTGCTGGTGGTGGACGTGTTGCTCGTGGCCGTCATCAGAGACATGCACGTGTTCACCGACGGCAGGATTGGCAGAATCGGCACCGGCGGTACTGGAACATACCAACATTTTTAGCTTCTGTCTTCAAATAATAAATATAAAAATAAAATATAGTCGCAACAAAAAGAGTCGCCATTTTGTAATGAAATAGTAAATCGAATAATTTCATATTAGCTTACTGACGGTTTTAAATTTAATAACCGTAATCTATGCCATTTATCATCATGAATAGTACTGTATATTTTTATCCAGGTTATAAAACTACTAGCAGCCCGTCGCGGCTTCGCACCGGTAGACATTTATTTTCAAACATTTTGGGGAAAATGTGGAGTAAATGTATCTTTACGCAAGACATCTATTTATAGTAATAAATATAGCCTATGTCATTGGTATACATACACAAATGTAAATCTTTTCTCTTATATATTGGTTTGTACCGATAGCCGGTGCATATTTTAACATGAAAATTTTGTTATTTTCGATTTCACATTTTTCACTTTGTGTTTAATGTATAGTGCTAAGCATGTCAAATGCTAAAAATATATATAAAAATATCTAAATATGAATAAGTAGTTATTGTGACATAATTGTTATAGTTAGATATATTATGGTATCGCAGACTTTTTTGTAGATATTGATGTCCTCTATAAAACTGTAGTACATCACTTTGCTCTATTGTCAATAATTGCCGCAGCGTACGCGATATACGGATTTTTTTCACACGTCCATTATCGAAGTTTTCTTACGGATTCCTAACTTTTTTGAGAATATTTATATCCTATGTTTATCAGGGATAATGTAAGATTCTAATTGTGAAAGAATTTTTCAAAGAGCCTTGCTTACCCCAGCATGAATGGGACGGCTCGATTGGGGAAGTACCACAAAACATCAGCGTGAAACAATGATAGGTACTTCTACAGTTGTTTCATTTGGTGAGTGAAAGCGCCGGAGACCCATCCCCCTCCCTACCCTCTCCTTACTATCCTCTCCTTAATATCCTTGCTATCCATTTCCTTGGAGATGGCGACGCGCGAGTGATGCCCCTCGTGTTGCTATCGTCTATAGGGTAAGGTAGCCGCTTTCCATCAGTTGGGCCGTGCTTGCTTGCCACCCTCTTAGTATAAAAAAATATATAATATTAGTATGTATTCGATTGTGGTCACGTACAAAAATTACCTGACACCGTCGGTTGTGGTTTGATTACAGGACCCTGAGCAGTCTTGGGTATCGAGAATTCAGGAAGCCATTCATTGATCGCCTGCCTAGAATTAAAAAATAAAATATATTGGTGTGGTTTCATCCATAACAGAAAGCAATGGTTAGCTGTAATTAAATACTTTCAAAATTTATGTTGTTATTTTATATATCTACTAGACACTAGTTGGATGCGGTCGGCACAGGACCGCTCGTTGTGGCGTTCTCTTGGGGAGGCCTATGTCCAGCAGTGGACGTTAAAAGGCTGATGGATGACTAGACACGGCAAACGTTGTTTTTCCATATAAAGTATTTGTGAAGTATTTTTAACGCTAGAAGCGTAGAAAGAAATTACTAACTTATTGTAAGTGTGAAGATATGGTATATGAGTGAAAGAGGCATGGAGCGCTGTGAACGATGACGAATTATAAAAATAAAGATACTAATATCGCTATTAAAAAAGTAGAAGTGCTGAAAATTTAGGGTTAAACGTATTTTTAATGCTGAATCATAAAAAAAAAATGTTGACCAAAAAATTTATATTACTAGGTGTATGAAAAATAATTTACATCCTATTCTCAGACCTACTGAATGTACATATAAAATTTCATAAGAACCGGTCAAGTCGTTTCGGAGGAGAATGGCGACAAACACTGTGACACGAGATTTTGTGACGAGAGATTTTATATATTAGATTAAGCACTTGACATATTCAACCATTTACAAGAATATAAAGTGCAAAAATGTAAAAATTCGAAAGTAAGTGATAGAGCCATAGTTCTATGGTATATCATTTTTTGCATAGATTTTATTAGTGTGCCGTAGAATGGCATATTTATTTATATTGTAAAGCCCATACAGATGGAGTCACGGGCTGAATCTAGTTATTCACAACAGGTAAAAATATTAAAATAATTGTACCGAAATATGTGCATTTATTCATAGCCAATATGTGGTTGTGTTGCCGTTGACACATAACAAAAGTTAAAATATTTCGTTATAAAATATGAGTTATTCACTAATAACTAGTGACTTTTAGATTTTTAGGTGATGACTTAATTAGTCTATGCCCTAGTGGCTGTACCTGAGGGCTTGCCTATGGTGGTAGACATGTTTGCCAAGCGTGAGCGCCACCTCGTCCTCACACACGCCTTGTTCGCCTTCACGTTCTAGCTTTATATCCCACGAAACAGCTTCCACTGAAACAATAAATTTTTTGATGAAAACTTCATTTTGCCCATTACTCGGCGTGGCGTGGTTTGCTTGGCGTCAACTAGGGGATACGTGGGGGGTTACATACGAACAACCTACCCACGGACGAGAACCACTCCACCCCCAAATTATACAGCTAGACCATTGATGTATAAAAAAGAGAAGACACACAATTAGGCACTAAAAGTCCACTATATACGAGTGTAAATTACGCTTTCCTACAATCATTAATTTAGTTTAGTGTTGTTTCGAAACGCAAGCAGCCACAATGTATGAACATGCCTAATAATACTAAAATCGACGGTCGATGAGTCTTTTAAAAAACTCATCGACCGTCTCTTTTTCTCTCGTTCTTTCTTAATAGTATCATTACACTTACGCACGACATTACTATTTTATTCCATCCATCCATCCATCCATCAGCCTTTCAAAGTCCACTGCTGGACATAGGCCTTCACAAGAGAACGCCACAACGAGCGGTCCCGTCATGGGGGATAATGCCGTAGGTAATCGCCACGCTTGGCAGGCGGGTTGGCGATCACAGTGGATGTTGTTAATACTCGAGGGAGTGCTGCTGCCCACTCCCCCGGTATTTCCAGTCGGCTCTTACGACTCTCGTGGGTAGAGAGGGGTGGGACAATTCTAAAGCCGGCCCCACACGGCCAACCGCCAATCCGGCCGACATCGTGGAACTATTTAATTAAATTAATGATATATATTTAAGTAAAATTATAATAGAAAACATTTGCCTCGATTTCTAAATACAATTCTTTAATTTATAGATCAATGAGTTAAGACCATAATATATATAGTATAGAAATCAATGTACTCAATTTAAAAATATTAAATACCAACTTCTCCCTTTTTACATCGCATGTGTAAACCTCAAAATTTGGTATTGTAGACATATCGCTTAGGAACTACTTACCAAAGTAAAAAATATTTTGTTTATCCAAGCTATAGTTTATCTGTATACCAAAGCACTTGGCCAATTTGTTGCCCAAGCTATAACCACAAAGATAAAAGTATTTTAATCAAAATAACAGAAATAAGTGGTTCGCCAGCTACGTTTGAATCCCACGTAATAGGGGTCGAGCCTATTGACGTTTACCGGGCATATTTCCAAACTCCGGGCTACTGAGAGTTTTTCTTTTTACGAAAAAGTATATAGCCTACGGTAATCGCGCACTATCAGGTGGAAGGTCATTTCCCAAGTTTATACCACTATAGAAACAGACACTCACTATGCGCAGGCGCATCCAAGCTGCAGCTGGCCCAGTGCGCCAGAGTTCGGATCGGTATCATATTCGCGTTGTATTCGCAGTTTGGATTCGTTAGAACACCTCGCAGCAGCGGGATCAGTTCCGGCGACCTGCCGCAGTATGGACCTGAAACAGATATCAACATTTAGTAACGTTATCCTAAAGTCGACAATAAACTAAAATTATGCAGTTAACACTGCTGCAGGAATAAATCCAAAATAAATTCCCATTATTCTAGGTAGCCTGTTCGTTGCCCCGAACGACGGGGTGTGCGGTTAGGTACATTTTAACCGGCCGTAACAAAAAAAAAGGACACACTGACTTTTCAAGAATATGTACATCGTGAGAAAACCTGCATGCTCGAGAGATTTTCTTGACGGCTTGTGAAGTATATCAACAGCGATGTGGTATTGGGCCTGAATACCTCTCACTCTGAGATGAGACCCGTGCCCAATAAAGGGACAATAAAAAAAAATTATATACAGGGTGTAAATGCCATCGTGCCGATAATTGATATCATGGGTTCAGTACTCGATTCTGATAATTTGCATCACTCTTTTCATGAAAATTGCAATTTCGTAAAAAATTTTTTTAAATTGAATGCAATATAAAATACTTATATTGTTCTATTTACAATAGATTTTAGGTAATAAACCCATTTACTCCAAAAAAACTACAATGGGATGAAACCTTCGTCATGTTTTAGTCGTGTTCTTAATGGTTTAGCAATCAACGAATGGTGGCTAAAAAATTGCTAACTTTGCAACCCGTCGTTGTCCACGAAAATGGTATGACGCATATTACACTTATTTGGGGACATCTTTGCCCGAAATTATCGGCATTATGTCATACACACCCGGTATACTTATTCTTACTACTTACAACGGTTAATTAAGTTGCTAATGGTAAATACTGTTTAGTCAGACATACCCAAGAATATCCTCTTCTGATCGTAGTCGTTCGCGTGTAAGTTGTCCCATATGACTGGCGGACGCCGCAGTACTTGAGTTATTTCTTCTATACACTCGGTGGTGAGCGTTTTTGATATCACTTTGGGTCCTGTAAGTCAAATAATGAGACACTAAGCCACGATCGCAGCTTACAATAAAGTATCTATTAAAAAAGACTTATTTCTCCAGAACAATGGTTTTTTTGATATTTTTTTTTTGCATTTGACGTGCTTAGCCATATAAATCAACACAAAAGTGTCAAAATGTGAAATGGAAAATAATAGTCATACGTTAAGAATGACATCTTTAGATGGATTTTAAATCTTAATTGTAAACTAATGGCTTTAGAATTGTCCCACCCCTCTCTACTCACGGAAGTCGTAAGAGACGACTGAGGGAATACCGGGGAAGCGGGCAGCATCACTCCCTCGAGTATTAACAAGTTCCACTGCGATCGCCAACCTGCCTGCCAAGCGTGGCAATTACGGCATTATCCCCCATGACGGGAGCGCTCGTTGTGGCGTTCTCTTGGGGAGGCCTATGTCCAGCAGTGGACGTTGAAAGGCTGATGGATGGATGGATGGATGGATGTAAATACTTCCAACAGATGGCGCAGGCGTCACCCAAGACGTTAAGAATGAATGTGTTATCGAAATTAGCAGTCAGGAGCAAATGACACGATGGCTAAATTGGCAAAGCATCTGGACGGTATCCAGGAGATGCAGGTTCAAATCCTGGTCGTGACTGTTATTTTCGATTTCACATATTCACTTTGTTTGAACAGTGGTTTTGTTGATATTACATGGTATGTAAGCGGTTACACTAGCCTATAGACGCTAGCAACACCAGAGGCATCACCAGCGTGTCGCCATCTCCAAGGAAAGGGATAGGAAGGGTAATAAGGAGAGGACAGGGTTTGGGCCTCCGGCGCTCTCACTCTTCATAAACGGTAGGGTACCTGCCGTTGTTTAACGCTGATCTTTTGTGAGAGGGTGGTAGTTCCCCAATCGAGCCGGCCTATTCATGCTGAGTTAACCACGGATTCAAGGATGATATTTTCCTAGAGAAAGTAAGCTATTATAAACCAGTATAACATCATTGAAAATGTGGAGTTGCTTCCAAATTGAACTATTAAAATGAGCAATAAGCCTTTTCAAAGAGATACTCTTATAATACTTAAGCCCGGTTTCTGAAAGGCTGATCAATAGATAAATTAACTGACAAGCTATCAAATTTCTTGTTAAGCGACATTTTGAGTTGCTAAAAGCACTGTTAGCTATTTGATTTCATCTTCACGTCAGTTAACAGAAATATTAAATTATTTTTCAGAATTTTTTGTCAAACGCGCATAAATGCCCCGTATTTTTTTCTGTAATCGATGTTTCAGAAACTCCATTTTATTTGACAGTATCTAATTTGATCAATGTTTCAGAACCCGGAGGTTAGTGGATTTATTTTTATCGCCTTTAATTAGAACACTGGCCGCATTCGTAACGACGAAATAAGAGAGCGAGTAGGTATGAAAGAGAGTATTGGTGTAAAGATGCGAAAGGGAATGCTCCGATGGTTCGGATATGTGGAAATAATGTCGGACGAGCGACTGGTTAAGAAGATATACAATGCGAAAGTGGAAGGATGTAGGTACAGGGGGAGACCGAGACTCACCTACCTACACCAAATCGGTCATGTATTGAAGGAAGGTGGAGTCTCCGAAACCGGCGAGCGTGTATGAAGAGAGTTATGAATGTTGAGGAAGCGAGAGATGTATGCAAGAATAGAACCTCTTGGCACTCTGTTCTCTCTGCCTACCCCGCAAGGGAAATGGCGTGATGATAAGTAAGTAAGTAATTAGAACATTAATATTTTGACTTGACATGCTCAGCTACTTTAAAGAGCTACTTTAAAGAACACATCAGATCCGGGGAAATGCTTTGGATCACTAAGTTATCGCAGTCACCTAACCGCGACTCCAAATCTGGAAAGGAGATTTTTTGTTCTTTAAATTAGCTAGACCAAAAATTAAAAATCATTATTTTGTGTTCACTTTTCTCTTATTGTCTTTTCTGCATTTTGAATACATACTTCTGACTGGCTGACTAATCGACGCACAGACCAAACTACTGGAGATAGAACTGTAAAAATTTACATATCAACATCTCTGATACTGTAGTTTTTTTTATTGCATTTAGTGGCAGACGGGTCACGGTCCATCTGATGGTAAATGGTAACCGTCGCCCATGGACTCGACTATACCGAGAGTATTGTCAAGCCGCTGCTCACCAATTCATTTCACAGATGAAATGAAATATAAACGGCTTTCTCCTGCTACAGCTAAAACGCAACGATGTGCTTCATGGCCGGTCACACGGGAGATGGTGGTACCAACCCGCTCGGGCCGGATACCAAGTGAGTACTCCCACTTGGTACCCAGCCCTACCACCAGTCATGCAATGGATGATAATTGCTTACTTCCCTTAGTCGCCTCATACGACACCCGTGGGAAAGAATGGGTTGGTGACACTTGTATTGTTAATCCGTCCCCACACGGACATGTAAATGAATACTAAGAATTTTACGTAAACCCTATCTAAAACGTATTTATCACTATGCCGCGAGCAAATCCGCGGGCGATGCGCTAGTATATTATATTGAATATGGATGTATTTTCTTTTAAAATAATAGGCAGATGAAAACGCGGGGCACAGCTACTAAAGCATAAACCTGTTTCTTGTGACGGATGCTAGTGATATCATGTTATAAATAATAATAATCTATACTATTATAAAGCTGTAACATAATTATGTCTATATATTTAAGATATTTGAGAAAAAAATACTGTAATAGGCTATATAGGCGTGTCGAAACACAAAACGATGATTTTTTGATTTTTGTCTGTTTATTAAACACAAAGTGAAACTAGCTAAGCATGTCAAATGCTAAAAATATATATAGAAATATCTAAATAATTTTTGTCTGTTTGTTTCTTCGCGCATGACGCAAAAACTACTGAACGGATTATGATGCAACTTTTTTTATTTGATAGCTCTCAAGTAGACTTAAAAACTGATATACATTTTATCCCGCTACTATACCAGGAACCTGAGATATAACCCAAAAACTAGCTTTTGGCTGCGGCCAAGCCGCGAACAAAAGCTAGTAAATAAATATGCACGGACATTTCACACAAGGTAAACTAAGCTTAACGCTATTTTCCATCTATGATTCCGCTTCGCTTTATTAGAATTAAATCCGACAATGGCAACCAGGACATCAAACTTTAGAAAAAAAATACCTTTATTGACGTTTTGCTAAGACGTAAATAAACGCGTATAATTTTACTCTATGATACGCGCAGTAATGGAGTGGAATGCTTTACCATTGTCAACTTGTTGTTGTTCTTCTGAAATCTCAGAACGATTAGTGTCAGTGACACTTACATACAAACAGATCAATGACACAGGCATAATATGTAAGTCTGTGTAGTGACGGATTAAGAATACAAGTGTCACCACCCTATTTTTTCCCACGGGTGTCGTACGAGGCGACTAAGAGAAGTAAGCAATTATCACCCATTGCATTACTGGTGGTAGGGCTGGGTACCAAGTGGGAGTACTCACTTGGTATCGGGCCCGAGCGGGTTGGTACCACCATCTCCCGTGTGGCCGGCCATGAAGCACATCAGTGTGTTTTGGTTGTAGCAGGAGATAGCCGTTTATTTTTTCATTTAATATTTGTTAAATAAAATGGTGTGCAGTGGATTGGCAATACTCTCGGTATCCATGAGCGACGGTTACTACTTACCATCAGGTGGGCCGTGGCTCGTCTGCCACAATACGCAATAAAAAAAAGTCTTAGAACCTAATGCTTTATCGGACACAACTCCAGACTTCGGTCCTTTCGAACACAAGTCAAAACTTCGTAATGATATTAAATATTTTCTGACGGAAACACCCATCAAGTTCCTGGCGCAGGATTCGAATGCAAACCCGTTAGAAGTTCCATATTTATTTCCACTACACCAACATAAACTGAATCTTTTTTTTTTATTTCAAAAATCTTAATTATTTTTTGAGAGATTTGGAAAAAACCAAACCCTCTAATTTTTTTCAGTAAATTGTTTATAACTTTTGCAAATTTATCGCATCTTAACTTTATTTTTTTCAATAACCATCTACCTATAATACATGCTATTCCGAATCGAATGATATCTCATTCATATTTTTCGAGACTGCTGAAAAAAGTTGAACACAAAAACACCTGATGACTAGACTAACATGTGAATGTGGTTCATGTAACATTTGCAAAATACTGTAGGTAAAAACTGATACTTAGTTTTTTTTTATAAAACTATTAATATTATAAATGCGAAAGTTAAAAAAAAAGATATGAAATGAAAGAATTAACGGCTATCTCCTGCTACAACCAAAACACACCAATGTGCTTCATGGCCGGACGGACTAGTAATGCAATGGGTGATAATTGCTTACTTCCCTTAGTCACCTCGTACGACACCCGTGGGAAAGAATGAGGTGGTGACACTTGTATTATTAGTCCGTCACCACACGGATAGTTCGTACAAAATACTTGTTGAGTAGTTTATACGAAGAAAGTAGAGTAACAGGCGATTTAATACTAAGACGGTACATACCAGTCCACATAATGTCAATCTGCTGCGACAGCTTTGTTCCGAGAGTGTTAAGGTACTCGGAGCTGGTGACGGTGGGCACGGCTCGAGTTGAACAGTACTGTGTTGGGCATAGGAGGAACCTTGGACAGCCCAGATGTTGGTGGATTTCGTTAGTAACGGACACCTGAAAAACATTATAATTTATTTCTGGAACGAGCGAGGTCAACACATCTTTGTAGTCACAGAACAACAGTATTCTTATTGTTGTTTCGTATGGTGAGTGAGAGCGCTGCAGATCTAAGCCCTCGTCATCTCCTCCCTACTGTCATCCTTCTTCTCATATCCTTTCTATTATCCTTTCTATAGCGCAAGTGACACCTTTACTGTTACTATCGTCTATAAGCTATGGTAACTGCTTACCATCAGGCGGGAAATTTTTATAGGCTCTGGTAAAAAAAAAAAAGTTAAGTACTACCCTCAGCTACTACATCAGCGTGTAACAACGGTAGTTACTCCTATTGTCATTTCACATTGTAAGACTTTATTTACTCACCAGTCGAGTCATTCATGCCGAAATTGCAAGACGCAACCACCAGTCCGCCATCCATTAGGGAGAGATAATTACTATTATATGTATAGTACCACCTTGGGGGTTAGGCAAAATCTCATATCTCACATGTCGATCGTATCGTCTCGCTTGTGATTGGTTGAGAAACCGACGCGTAATCTCGCAATAATCCGTTGGCCAATCACGGTGATCTCTCAACCAATCACAGTGTCGACATGTGAGATATGAGATTCTGCCTAACACCCCTTTGTCTTTCTCGCATTCTCTCCTAAAGTTATTGCCGCGGATTATATAACTTTATTGTCTTCGACGGGACTCGTGGCGTAGTCGGTAGTGCAACCAACTTCCGTGCACGAGGTCGTGGGTTCGATTCCCACTCAAGACAACTATTTGTGTGATGAACACAGATATTTGTGCTGCGTCTGGGTGTTTTCTATCTATTGTAAGTATGTATTTACAAAAAAAAAGTAATATAGGTATGTATTATATCCGTAATCTGGTACCCATAGCACAAGCATTAAGCTTAGTTTAGGACCAGAGGACGTTGTGTGAAAATGTCCGTGAATATTTATTTTATCATTGTAGAAACACTGGAATTCCGCACTTTTTTTTTAAAGATAACACCCAGCACTAAAGTATAATCCTTGTATTGCAGGAGAATTTACAAACATACAATTTCACGAACACAAAGTATACCCAGACTCAGAACAACCATTTGTGGATCACACAAAGAGTTGTCCTGTGTGGGAATCGAACCCACAACACTCGGGCGGGAGGCTGGTTTCTAAACCACTCCGCCACCTGTGCAGTCAACTTTACACCACTAATCAATTAACTTAAAATTAAACTTACTTGTGCATGAGCAAAACTCTGGAATATCTGCTTATCTGGCTCACTCATTTCAGGTTCAATGTCATCAAAGAGCAGAGCGAAACATGTGCAGCCGAATTGGGACACCTAAAATAATAATATAGCAGTGATAGCCTTTTTTTTTTTGTTTAGGCGGGAAAAATGTTCCTAACCGCACACCCCGTCGTTCGCGGCAACGAACAGGGTAGTGTGGGGCCCTCGCCCACTAAATAAACCCGCGGTGTGCCGTCTCTCCACCTTTATTGGCGGGCCACCGGAACCATATTACTACTGTTCCTAACCGCACACCCCGTTGTTCGGGGCAACGAACAGGGTAGTGTGGGACCTTCACCCACTAAAGAAACCTGCCATGTGCCGTCTCTCCGCCTTTATTGGCGTGCCACCGGAACCATATTACATTCCTTCAGTGGTATAGCAGTGATAGCCTAGCGGTAAATTCGAAGGACTGCAGACAGTGGTATCGACTTCGATCCCGATTCCAAGGTTCAGACTTCGTACGGCACACCTCTTACTTTTCGATATTTTTTCGAAATTATGTATTTGTTTACAGTTTATCACAGCTCGGTGAAGGAAAACATCACGAGGAAACCTGCATGCCTGACAAATTTTCTCGACGGCTTGTTAAGTCTAACAAACCACATTGGGCCAGCGTGGTGGACTACGCTGCGTGGTGGACTGGCTTAAACCCTTTCACTCTGAGAGGAGATCCGTGCCCAATAGTGGAACAGAAAACAGGTTGAAAGAAAAAACAATATTGATCATGAAAGTGTAAACAAAAAACATTGGTTTCTCTAATATGCTTCATCAGAACAAATCGAATTCGAATCTGGCGGGAAAAGCGGATTATGAAATATAAATTAGCCTCACAGTGGGATTTAAGACACTCCGCCATGCTGGTCCAGCCCCGATTGGCGGACTTCACAAACCGGAAATCAAGCAGCCGGCTCGATCGGGGAAGTACCACCCTCTCACAAAGATCGGCGTGAAACGACGGTACGTACTCTTACCGCTGTATTTCGTAAGGTGAGTGAGAGCGCCAGATGCCCCAAAAACTACCTGTCCTTTCTTATTATACTTCCTATACAGTACTTATAATCATTTCTTCCTATTCTCTCCTTAGTATCTTGCCTATCCTCTCCCCTCTCCTATCCCTTTCTTTGGAGATAGCAACGCGCGACTGATGCCTCTGGTGTTGCTAGCGTCTATAAGCTACGGTAACCCCTTACCATCAGGTGGGCCGTATGCTTATTTTCTAGTATAAAAAGAAACAGTGATAATTTGTAAAACAAATACAATTTCGAAAAGTCAGAGATGTGAGCTATCGACCTTAATCTGGAGATCTAACTGGGTAACACTATGTTTGCACATTAATATCTATTCTGCCATAATGTTCCAACCAGCGAAGGTACGTCTAGCTGTACCACCGAAGGAATGTAACATAGTTCCAGTGGCCCGCCAATAAAGTCGGAGAGACGGCACACGGCGGGTTTCTTTAGCGGGTGAAGGCCCCACACTACCCTGTTCGTTGCCCCGAACGACGGGGTGTGCGGTTAGGAACATTTTTTCCCGCCTTAACAAAAAAAATGTACGTCTAACTGTACTATCTATTACCGTTTGCCGACACTCAACTTACCTGTTCCAATTTCCTTTTAAGTGCTGTGATCTCCTTTTGATTGCTATACGTTATATCCAGGCCGGGTGACAATGCATAACAGAACACTATCCCTTGCGCCCTCGCCGCTGATATCAACGAAGTCAGATGTTCCGCCTCCTCCACAGTGTAGAGCTCGCGCCAGTACGCACGATGTTTGTAATCGTCCTTTGGAGCGTAAACGTACATATCCATACCCCATTTCTTGAGCCTGTCAAATTAAAAAGAATATTAAGGAATCTTATAAATGCGAATGTGAGTTTGTTGGTTTGTAAATATATAACTATGGTTCAGTCGTTGCAGCGTAACAGACGATATAAAAATCAGGGTTGGAGTCCTCAAAAACCCCACTTGTTGGTATCGACGTGTAAGGCTCGAGGAGTACTACAATATGGTGTAAGAAACGAGAGGGGTCTTTATACAAAAACAACACCGCACTGAAAATTATATTTATTTATTATTTATTATCTGCACAAATTTGGTATCAAATTAAATAGCGTTAAACAACGAACAAACGGAGACTATAACAACCAAGTTGGACCATTTTTTTATGGCGGGGTAAAATGTACCTACCACACACCCCGCTGTCCAGGGAGACAACGAGGTAGTAGTGTGGGGCTTTCACCCACTAAAACCCGCCGTGCACCCTCATCCGCCCGTACTCGGCGGACCACTGGTACCGCGTATATACTCTTAGCTAGCCCTATCGAAATCCGTCTTTTGAGTGACGTCCCCGCGCACCTAGAACGTCACACCTTCGCGGTAGGCTCAATTCTGGCGACGGGCAATCCCTGATTCAACCGCACGCAGCCTCGGCTAGGGCGGCATTAGACGCAAATAGGTGCATCCGCGCCGCCTCGCGCGCCGGCTACGGCCAGAGGAGAAATCAGCCTCCCTAGCCCTTTCCGCCGCCTCCTTCCGCGAGATGGCATCCTCGCCGAAGGTGGCGACAGCGGTCCAGTACCTGTCGCACCAAGGTGGACCAAGCATTACGGACAAAAGGTTGCGGTTACCTTTAACTTAAAATATTTTGTTACGATAGGATTTTTTATTTTTCAGGGCTCGTAACCACTGACGTATAAATGCTGAAATTAAATGAAACAAGAAACAACCTCAGAATCGCAAGGGAAACCCAACAGTTTGAATGTTTATTGATTGTAACACAAGGCCTAAGTACACGATCCGGCGAGTGAGTAGTCATAAGTTGCCGTTCCGAGAAAACTAGTCGTGTTACGATTGTTTTACTCAATTTAAAGCGGATCTTGCGATACAGTTTATTAGTATTTCTATATATTTTCTTAAGCATTTGACATCCTTAGCCATATAAATTAACACGTTTTTTTTCATCCAGAAAATGGACGTCGTACTACTTATGAATCGATCTATTCAACTCAACTTAATCAACACCTTACTACTTAACTCGCTCTTGCTGTTAAAACAACATTAGCAACTTAACTCGCTACTATACATATGGAAGGGTAAGTCGAGCTTAAGGTGACCTAATTGGGAGGAAAGTTTGTGTCAACAAAATTACGTCGCTCATAGACCGAGTAGGATCGCAAATGAAACATCCACAGATTTATACATATACTTAATATCACGCCATTTCCCTTGCGGGGTAGGCAGAGAGATCAGAGTGCCAAGAGGCTCTATTCTTGCATACATCTCTCGCTTCCTCGACATTCATAACTCTCTTCATACACGCTCGCCGGTTTCGGAGACTCATGACTCCACCTTCCTTCAACACATGACCAATTTGGTCTAGCTAGGTAAGTCTCGGTCTCCCCCTGTACCTACATCCTTCCACTTTCGCATTGTATATCTTCATAGCCAGTCGCTCGTCCGTCATTCTTTCCACATGTCCGAACCATCGGAGCATTCCCTTTCGCATCTTTACACCAATACTCTCTTTCATACCTACTCGCTCTCTTACGTCATTGTTACGAATGCGGTCAGTCAGCCTAGGCCAGAGGGTTTTCTGCAGTTTTGTGGATTTCGAGAAAGCATTTGACACGGTTGTACGAAAGGAACTTTGGGACATTTTGCTGGAGTATGGTATTAACGGTAGATTGCTACAAGCGGTGCAGTCCAACTACATGGACTGCAGAGCTTGTGTGCGGCTGGATGATGGAATGTCACCCTGGTTTGATGTCAATATCGGCGTTAAACAGGGCTGCGTTCTATCAGCCAGACTGTTTATCATATATCTGGATAAATGTCTACAAAGGTTGAATGAAATGAATGTGGGAGTTCAGATGGGCGACTCAGTGGTTTACTCGCTGCTATATGCAGACGATGCGGTCTTATTAGCGCAGTCTGCGACTGACCTGCAAACCCTAGTCGACGTAATGGCAGAAGATTGTAAGAAAAGGGGCCTACGTGTGAATGTGAGCAAAACCAAAGTAATGGTTTTTGAAAGAGAAGAAGCCAGAACAGATGTTAGAGTAGCAATAGGAAATGGTGTGCTAGAACAAGTGGATGAATTTGTATATCTTGGATGTGGATTCAGTCGGGATGGAAGGTACACCACTGATGTAGAGAGAAGAGTGAATGCGGGAAATGGAGTGAACGGAGCATTGGGATAACTTCTCGGCAGCCATCACCTTAGCCAGAAACCACGTGTCGCAGCAATACACAACGCAGTGCTTGTCCCAACGTTATTATATGGAGAGTTGGGTATGCAAAAAGGATCATGAGATTAAAATCAATGCGGTAAAAATACGATCTCAGCGGAGAATCTGTGGAGTGAAGCTGACTGACCGCATTCGTAACGACAACGTAAGAGGGTGAGTAGGTATTGGTATAAATATTCGAAATGGAATGCTCCGATGGTTGGGACATGTGGAAAGAATGCAGGACACTCGTCCGGCATTCTTACAACTGGTTAAAAAGATATACAATGCGAAAGTGGAAGGATGTAGATACATGGGGAGACCGAGACTCACCAAATCAGTCATGTATTGAAGAAAGGTGGAGTCAGGAGTCTCCGAAACCAACGAGCGTGTATGAAGAGAATTATGAATGTTGAGGAAGTGAGAGATGTATGCAAGAATAGATCCTTTAGACATTCTGTTCTCTCTAGCTACCCCGAAAGGGAGATGGCGTGATGATAAGTAATTAAGTAAATCAATAATTTGTAACTAACATAAAGTCCAAAAAATAATTTGCAATTTATTAAATCCCAGGACTTAATCACCCGGTTTAGGGTTCTGGGACTGTAGAGGAGGTAGTTGGCCATGTGGGGCCGGCATCAAGAATAGCTCCACCCCGTCTCTTCCTATGGGAGACATAAAAGCCGCCTAAGGGATTACCGGGGGACCGGGCAGCAGCGTTCCCCTGTGTACTAAAAACATCCAATGCGATTGCCAACCCACCTGCCAAGTGTGGCGATTATGGCAATACCCCCCTAGGGGAGGCCTATGTCCAGCAGTGGACGATCAAAGGCTGATGGATGGAAGAGGAGGTATTACCCCTCTATGTTATGTACTTTCTTTGGTAGAAGTTCAGGTATATATAGCCTATTTATTCCCATCTATGCTCAGTATGAACATTTACTACTGAACAAACATAAAAATTCATTATATATAGTATATCAAAATTTCCATCATATTGTTTGTCTGCTATGAACTCTTAAGCTAATGAACCGATTTTAATGAAATTTTGCACACTGTGTGCAGTTTGGTACAACTTGAGAGATAGTATAGTTGTCATTCCGTTTCTTTTTTATTGCAAAATTTATTTAATTACCAGAGAAAGGGTTAGCCAAGAGTTACTGGTAGAGCCTTGCTTATCCTAGCATGGCTAGAATGAGCTGCTTAATCGGGGAAGTACCACCCTCTTAAAAAAGATCAGTGTGAAACTACAATAGGGACTCCTGGTTTCCTATGGTGAGTGAAAGCACTGGAAGCCCAATACCTCTCCCTATCATCTCCGATTTATCTTTCCTATCCTCTCCTTCATATCCACATCCTATCCCTTTCTTTGGAGATGATGATGCGCAAGTGATGCTCTAGTGTTTCTAGTGTCTAAAGTCTATGGCTTCTCATCAGGTAAGCCAAATGCTTGTTTGTCACCCACATAGTACTTATTAAAAAACAATATTAATTGAACGAATTATAATGTAATATATTTATTTATATTAAATAATGTAATGCCACAAGGAGGTGTGCCTGCGTCTGCTAGTATTATACATAAAAATGGTATAGACAAATTCAGGTTTGCCTTCCTTTTGAAGTTTATTCTTTTACAGACACAAAAAGTCACAAAACAGGTTCTATACAAACATGAAATTCTAACAACAGGTAAGAAATATTGGAAAGTACCTATTGTAAAATATGATAGTGTAATTAAATGAGTTAAATGAGACATTTAAAGACAAATAGAATATGTATTCTTGTGTATAATTAAGTTGCCTTTCAAGAATATGCTAATTTTTATAGCTTGTCTTGTAAACAATTGCATAAACTTTAAGACACTTTCTTCTCCTTTCACTTTAGACAATTTGTATTATTTAGTAAGCCATTTGTTTGTTTTAAATTTAATATGGCTAGGCTACTAAGCCCTTATCCGGAAATCTGGACTAAACACAGTATATATGGGTTGTGAAGATCAAGCAATAGTTGTTTCCCAGAACACTGATATTTAACAATTTTTTTGTTAAACATTGGTATTTACGAAAGTCACTATATTATTGGAAATGATGGTCGGAGAACAAAAATTAATACTAATTAGAATTATATCTTAAAACCTAATTACAGAACCAAGACCTATGCATTTTTAATAAGAACTTCAAATCTAATATTAGTGAATCAGAAGTAATCCTACACAGCTGTTCCAGAGTACACAAATTCTCCTAATTTATAATATGAATGCAAATAGATTTATGCTGCAAAGTATACTCACTTTTGAAACAAATCCTTTCTTTGTTCAGTAGTCCACGGCCGGCCGTAAAAGCCTGTAATATTAGCGAAACATAGGTCATTCACTCTGTCAAATACAATTTAAACAATATAGGTACAATGCTATATATTCGATATTTGGAGCATATTTTACCGAAATTAAGCAATTACCTTCAACAACGCCGCAAATAAAATCCTTTCGTTTAGCATTCTGTTCATCCGGTGAACTTTCAGTCATGTTTAAAGTTTAAACAGAAATAATTAACGATTTACACACAAAAAATTTGTTTGTACAGTTAGTAGCACAATACTGTAATCGTGAATTCTACGCGATCTGCGTAGGGTGTCCAGTACGTAAGGGAAATTATATATGGTATAACAATTTGTTATTGGAGAAGCACCGGTTAATCAGCTGTAACGTCGGAATCGTAAACCATCGAATTTCTCTCTCGGTCTCGGTCTCCCGAGAAAGGAATCCTCACAAAATTATACATACCACAGACTAAATCACATAAATGAATTACATGACAATCTTATTATTGTCTCTGGAGCGGATTTTTCATCACCATGTAAACTAATTAAATAATACTTCATTAGCCTTATACATGTCTGTAATTTTCAGTAAATTAATAAATTTACAGGAGTATATAACAGGATTTCAACTACTCGCCATGACGTCCCGCCAAAAAATAGGCCCAATGACTGAAAACTTAAGTCTATGGATGAATGAAATCTGATCTTGGATCAGAGCTCGGACCAATACTACACTGGACGGAGCTCAGACTAAGAACTACGACGGAGCATTGAGCTCTAAATAAGGAGGAGGTGCCCTAATCATTTACCTAGTAAAAGTGACTTATTTCGCCTGTCGTCCGCCATCTTAATAGGTAAGATGACAGCGTAATTTGGGTGTGTTCCGATATACTGTTGTATGTCAGCTGTCAACTAAGGATGCAGGAAGAACCAACAACTATCGATATATCGATGTTTTAAAAAATATTAATATATATTAAATATCCTTTATTTTAAAAATATTTAATTTGCACTATTTAGGTTCCAACCTAGCATCCACCACTAATAATTTGTAATTCGTCGTCGTAATTTTCATATAGTGGGAAGAAGCCGTCCATTTATTAATTTTGTGTGCTCGGAATCAAGCAGCAATTAGCAGCATACCATTAAATAAATTATTTTTTATTAATTTATCGAATTGATTAATCATTTGAATTGTATTATTATTAGCATTCAAAGTATTTACTTAAAAAAATATTGTGAGTAGAAATAAAATGATTATAACTTTTTTAATGCGTGCTTGTATAATTATGACATGTGTACAATAACGGAAATGGACAGAAATCATCATCATCAGGCCCTAGATATCATCTATGACCGAAATACTTGTCAAAACGAATCAAACGATTCCAAAGTTGATGGGATTGTGGCTCTATTACCAGATCATGAATATCATCTACGGCTATCATGTTACTATTCAAGATAACTCAAACTAGCCCTAAATCGATCTGTTGCGACATTTAATTAACGAGTACCCATGGCCACCTTCTAGCTCCATTATCAGACCATGGATACTATCTAGAGACAAAGTACTCGTCAAGACGAATCAAATGAGTATAACCTCGATAGGGATGCGTTGTTTCATTACAGAGTTACTGTGGCCACCTTTCAGCTCCATCATCAGGGTCGGGTACCATCTAGAGACAAAGTACTCGTCAAGAGTAACCATACGAGCCCAAAATCGATGGGGTTATGTCATTTTATAACGGAGTTCTTATAGCCACCGTTTAGCTTCATCATTAGACCCTGGAAACCATCTAAAAACAAATTACTCGTCAAGACGAATTAAACGAGTCTAAAGTCGGTAAGGTTGCGCCGTTTCATTGTGGCTCATGAACTCGACACAAGAATCGAGCCTGTATGACATCAAGCCCGACACTCCCTCTGGATCCTGTTGGTACCCCAGTGACGTGTGTAAACTTGCATTTTGGACCGTGTTAACAAATAAAAAGGACCGCTTATTGTGGTGTTCTCTTAGGGAGACCTATTATGTACAGCAGTGGACGTCGAATGACTGATGGATGGAATAAATTTTTTTCTCTTCCCCAGTATTACAGGATGTTTCAAGTTCCCATCAACAGCTGCGTTTCTTAGCCTACCGCCCACCCTGAGGATATTGCGATCATCAATGAAAGGGTTTAAGGTTTTTAAAATACTATTTCTTCTTATTTTTTGTTTTCTTTTAATCTTTTTATTTCATCTGAAAATTCTTCATATTGTACTCTCCTTATACACATATCTAAAGCCGTTTGCATTTCCTTTACAGTTATTATTTGTTCTATTTTATTCGGATCTCTTTTCATATTTAAAAATCTTTTGCAATATACTCTTACTCTCAATAGCTCAGTAAGTGAATCAAATTCTTTAAATTTAACATTATATTCTTCACTCTCTTTTGTGTTAACGTAGGACTGTATAGTTTTCTCTATTTTATTTTTTTCTATATCTGTGCTAATTGTTGAGGGTCGTGTATTTTTAATGTGTTCAGTTGCAAGCCAGGTAGGTCCATTCCACCATAAATTAATCTTGAGTAATTCTGATATAGATGTACCTCTTGAAGCAATATCAGCTGGGTTGTGTTTAGACTGAACATGAAACCACTGACTACTACTTATTTGTTCTAGCATCTCTACCACGCGGTTCGCAACAAATGGCTTCCACCGATTTGGTTCTCAAATGAGCCATGCTAAAACAATTGTGGAATCAGCCCATGCAAATACTTGTTGTGATGGAATTCTCATGGCTTCTCTAACCTTGTATAATAATTTGGCTACTAGGACTGCCCCACATAGCTCGAGCCGTGGTAAAGAAATGGTTTTAACAGGGGCTACCTTTGTTCTCGCTGCAATAAGATGAGTATTTATTTCACCGTGCTTTGTTTGCACGCGGCAGTAAACTACAGCTGCATATGCCTTAATAGATGCATCGCAGAAGCCATGCAGTGTTATTTTATATTTTCCCAAGCTATAAGTATTCAACCAACGTTTGATTCTTATCTTGTTTACATTTTCTAAATCATTTCTAACCACCTATTGGTCTCTCAAGTCCTCGCTTATTTCTTCGTCCCAACTAACTCCCTCCAGCCATAATCTTTGAACTAGAATTTTCGCTGTAATAATCGCCGGTGATATCCACCCTAATGGGTCAAATAGCTTTTGTAGGTCTGACAGTATAATCCTCTTGCTAATATTTCTTGTTAAGGGTAATAGCTTAAGTTGGTAATTAAATTCATCTTCTCCAAGGTTACATGATACTCCGAGAGCTTTAATCATGCCATCTAGTTTTAGATTTAAACTAGCTCTTGTTGTAATCTTAGCCATGTCCATAGATTTCAGAAATTCCGGTTCATTAGAGGCCCATTTCTGAATACTGATCACCTGTTTGCTGACAAGGATTGCTTGATCTACTGTATCATGTCCTGAAACCAAATCGTCAACAAAAAAATCTTCTCGTATAATTCTAGAAGCTTCAGGATATTCTTTGCCTTCATCGCCAGCAAGCTTCATTAATGTTTTGATGGCAAGATAAGGCGCGGGTGTTGTACCAAAAGTAACTGTTTTTAATCTATAATCTTTAATCTCTCTTGGCATGTTGTTTGCTTCGTTAGTAGTATTGCCACGCCAGAGAAGTCTATGAAAATCTGTGTCTCTTTTATCCAATAAAATCATTCTATACATCTTCATGACATCGCTTGTGAAGCATACATTATGCATACGCCATCTCATTATTATGCTTCGCATATCTTCTTGTAAAACTGGTCCGTTCATAAGCTCGTCGTTCAAGGATACTCCGTTGTAGCCTTTGCATGAAGCATCAAATACCACTCTGAGCTTAGTTGCCACCTTATCCCTTCGTATAACAGCGTGATGTGGTAAATAAACACAATGATTGTTTAATTCATTGTCTGGAACCTGTTCCATATGTCCCATTACTAAGTACTCTTCTAGCACCTTATCATATTCTTCTTTTAATGATGGTGTTTGTTGAAATCTTTTCTCTTGTTGTATGAGACGTTTCATTGCTATTTCTCTAGAATTTCCATCAACTCTTGTAGGGGTATTGTTACGAAATGGTAGTCTTACGATATATCTGCCATTGCTATTTCTTGTATAATTTTTTTCGTAAAATCTTTCACATTTCTCTTCTTCTATTGTGTGTTTTCTTATATTGTCTTGTTCTACTTCCCAAAGTGCTTTTAAGAAATCTTCTGATGTAATTTGATGATGCATAACATGAATTGTCTCTGATTCTTGTACTTTATTTTGTATATTTCCGAACAGAATCCTGGCAAGATTTGTTTTGTGAGCGAATGGCGTCCCTGGGAGGCCCTTGATTAGTTTGCTTTGGACAATTAGAGCGTACACGTCGACTCCCAGAAGTAAATCAATATGCCCTGGTTTGTAGTACAATGGGTCAGCAAGAACTAGTCCGTCAAGGTGGGGCTAATTGTTTGTATTGATAGTTTTAGATGGAATAGTGGTAGTCAGTTGCTTTGACATAACATATGCACGAATCTCAAGATTAAAATCTTCACATAGTGACTCCACTTTGAGCTGAATTACATGTTTAATATCTTCTTTTGTCGAACCCACACCTACAACTGTACCTCTGACCGGATACCGTTTGGCATTTAATCGAAAATACAGACGTAGGAAAAAAGATCATAATTTAATGTTACTGTTGATAATAAAATAGCTGAGTGTATGTATAAACGGAGAGTCAATATAACGTAAAAGAGATTTGAAGTCAGAAGGAAGAGGAATAGATGAAGGAAGAAGATCATAAAGAGAATGAGAATTATTGGGGCAGTTAAAAAAAATATGGTCGGGTCTTCCTTCGTCCAGTCCACATTCGCACAATGATGAATCTCTAACCCGTATTTTGGCCAGATGAACAAGAGTACATGAATGTCCAAGGCGTAATGCGGCCCATGGTGCCTTATCCTACTTAATGGCAATGACAAGGCCTGATATTGCGTTTGCAATAAGTATTGCATCTAGAAATTTGGTAAAACCAACAAAAGATAACATCATGACTGTGAAAAGAATTATGCGATATCTGAAAGACACTATAAATGAAGGGATATGCTATAGACCAGATAATATTCACACGTTGGAATGTTACAATGATGCAGATCATGGTGGTGACATAGAAACTGCTCGTTCTACATCAGGCATATTTGATTATATGCTGGAGGTGCAGTATCTTGGTACAGCAAAAGACAGAGCACCGTTGCGATATCCTCAACAGAGGCTGAAATTGTGGCAGGCAGTGAAACAGCTAGAGAAGTTATTTGGCTACAAAAGATCTTCAAAGATCTCACTTGTGCAAACTGTCCAGCGACTTTAAGTGTCGATAATGAAAGTGCTATAAAGCTGGCGAAAAATCCAACTGAGTTTCATCAGAAAACAAAGCACATAAGAATAAGATCTTTCTTTATAAGAGAGTGCATACAAAATGGAAGTATGTCAATCTGTCATGTACCAGCATTTTAAACAAACTGCGGATTTGCTTACAAAACCGTTATATGGACCCAGAATAGTAATGCTAAAGAAGATGGCTGGCATTATCAACAAAGGTGGATATTTAGATATTTTTATATATATTTTTAGCATTTGACATGCTTAGCACTATACATTAAACACAAAGTGAAAAATGTGAAATCGAGAATAACAGTCAGGAGCAGGATTTGAACCTGCATCTTCTGGATACCGTCCAGATGCTTTACCAATTCAGCCATCCTGACAATTGCTCCTGACTGCTAATTTCGATAACACATCATACTTAACGTCTTTGGGTGACGCCTGCGCCATCTGTCGGCAGTATTTTCATACATTATACCGACCCGGTAAACTTAATTTTACAATTAAGATTTTACCTAATAATGACGCAAACCCTTTAAATATTTAGATATTTTTATATATATTTTTAGCATTTGACATGCTTAGCACTATACATTAAACACGAAGTGAAAAATGTGAAATCGAAATGGTTGTGTTAAATGTAAACAAAGGTGGATGTTGAGGTATACAACCTCCTCCAACAACGTCATCTTGTTGATGTGACTGACATAAAGAAAAAATAATACAAGTCATTCCATGAGTTATATATATTTGCCTCGTCCAGTACCGTCCAGTAGTATACTTAGTCTATGCATCAGAGAGTATAATGCACTGAGCTGTAAACAAAAGGAATCGTCATAATCTCATAGAGATAGAAAACAAAAGGAGAAGAAATAACTACAAATTTACCGTGTCATTTCTAAGTTAAAAGTGAAAATGGCGGACATTGCTAGGGAAGCGCGTAAAAAATGTCGATATCGATACTTCAGTCCTTCAAGCGAATAATTTTTTGGGTGGACAAAGGTTTTTTAATTGCGTAAATCTTTATCTACCTGTATAATTATATCTATGTGTGTCGAATTGCAGCCCAATCCATTCAGTAATATGAGCTAGTGGTTGATAGATCAATAATAGGCATGCCTTCTTTTTAAACAAACAGAAAAAAATAAGGGCATAGTAGCACTCTATTGAACAGATTTGGGTTGTAAAAAGCATAAAGAAATAAATTTAATCCTGTCTATAGACGTTCATTCTAAGTCCAAACATACCTATGTAAATTAAACACAAAGTGAAAAATGTGAAATCGAAAATAACAGTCAGGAGCAGGTTATTTTCGATTTCACATTTTTCACTTTGTGTTTAATGTATAGTGCTAAGCATGTCAAATGCTAAAAAATATATATAAAAATATCTAAATACCTATGTAAGTTTGCCAGCCATCTTCTTTAGCATTACTATTCTGGGTCCATATAACAGTTTTGTAAGCAAATCCTTGTCTCGATAAAATATTTATGTAAGTATATTGTATTTATATATGTTTACATCAGTATATATTTAAACATATCTAAGTATATGCCTATATATATATATATATATATATATATATAATATATATATATATTGTTATTCTATATTATTGGTCATATAACTGCCTCGGTGGTGTAGTGGTAGTGTATGTGACTGCTAATCATGAGGTCTCGGGTTTGATTCCCGGGTCGGGCAATGTTATTGAGCTTTTTCCTAAAAAGAAAAATCCTCAGTAGCAGCCCGGAGTTTGGAAATGTGCCCGGTAGACGTCAATAGGCTCGCCCCTATTACGTGGGACTTAAAAAAAAACATAGCTGGCGAGTCGTGGGTGTGTATATATGCTATGTTATATGTCATATAAGAGTGTATTATAATCATAATTATAATATTAGTTTATATATTCTCATCTTTCATCACAAGCACCTTTTTTTTTTTTTTTTTTTTTTTTTTTTTTTATTTTAGGTGGGCAAAAATGTCCTACCGCACACCCCGCTGCCCGGGGAGACAACGGGGTAGTGTGGGGCTCTCACCCACTAAAAACCCACCGTGCGCCCTCACCCGCCCTTGCTACACTTGGGCGTCACACCTTCGCGGTAGGCTTCCGCGGACGGCAGGGTACTCCCCGACCCCACCGTCCGCAGCATCGGCTAGGGCGGCATCAGGCGCAGGTAAGCGCGCGCACGCCGCCCCGCCCGCCGGCGGCGAATCGGGTCCGCGAAGGAGGATTCCTCCCGGGCCCTCTCCGCCGCCTCCTTCCGCGAGATGACAGCCTCGCAGAAGGCGGCGACCGCGGTCCAGGCCCTGTCACTGCCAACCATCGCTCGCGCTACGGCCGGCAGCGACAGGTCCACGCCTATGACTGCAGCGAGTTCCCGGCGCTGCACATCCCAGGCCGGGCACGACTCGAGCGTGTGCTGCGCCGAGTCCTCGCCGCAGTCGCAGTGGTGACAGCCTGGGGTCGTCTCCCTCCTAGCGATCGTGTGCAGGTATTTGCCGAAGCAACCGTGCCCCGACAAAACCTGCACCAACCGGAAGGTGAGGACCCCGTGCTGCCGCCCTGCCCATTCTTCCAAGATCGGCCGGAGCGCCCCCACGGTCCAGAGACTAGCCCGGGGCGTCTCCAGCCGAGACTTCCACTTTAGGACGGTGGCGCGGCGGGCATCTTCCCGCCACGCAGAGATTGCGCTTGGCGAGGGGCGGCTGCCCCCCGCCCGCGCCGTCGACGCCCGCCGATAAACGTCGGCGAGCACTTCCGCCTCCAGATCCCAAGGGGGGGTTCCGGCCAACGCGCAGGCTGCATCGCACGAGACCGTGCGGTACCCGCGTATTGCCCTGACCGCTACGACCCTCTGTGGACGCCACAGAAGGGCCCTATTGCGAGCGGCCAGGGACTCCGCCCACACGGGCGCGCCGTACAGTGCCATTGACCGTACTACCCCCGCGTAGAGTCGTCGACACGCGAGACTCGGTCCGCCCAAATTCGGCATCAGTCGCCCGAGGGCGGACGCCGTGCCGACGAGCTTTGGCGCAAGACGGCGGAAGTGCTCGTCGAAGTGCCACCGTCCATCCAATACCAGGCCCAGGTACTTGATGTGGGCCTGGATTGGAAAGCCCACACCGTTGACCGTTATCGAGGCGCCGGCGGGTGGGCCGCGTCGGGGCCCATGGAAGAGTAGGGCCTCCGACTTTTCAAGGGCCACCCTAAGCCCCAGCGCCTCGATCCGCCTGACCACCTCCGCGGTTCCTGAGGTGGCCAGCGTTGCCGCCTCCTCGAGGGTCCCGCCCCGGGCTGTGACGAGCGTATCGTCTCCGTAGCAAATTACGCCCAGCCCGGGGGGGAGCCGGCCACGGAGGACCCAGTCGTAGCCGATGTCCCACAGGAGCGGCCCTAGAACCGAACCCTGCGGGACGCCGCACGACATAGCCCTCCTTACAACGTCCCCTTCCCGGTCCACGAAGAGGACGCTGCGGCCGTCGAGGTAGTCCGCCACCAGCCGCCTTAGGTAGAGGGGCACTCCATGGTACCGGAGTGCCTCCTTGATGCAGCCGAATGGCAGACTATTGAAGGCGTTGGCGATGTCGAGCGACACCGCCAACAGCACTTCCCTCGAGGTGACGGCCTCCGCAGCCGCGGCCTTCAAGCGCAGGATGGCGTCGACCGTAGACCGACCCGCCCGAAATCCGAACTGGGCATCGGACAGGTCGGGGCCGACCGCACCTAGGTGCCGGACGATGCGGGCAGCGACAACCCGCTCGAGCAGTTTGCCCGCCTCGTCCAGCAACACGATGGGCCTGAAGGCCGCGACTGTATTCGGAGACCGTCCCGGCTTCGGCAGGAGCACCAGCTTCCCCTCCTTCCAGCAGTCAGGGAACCGTCCGGACACCAGGCAAGCGTCGAACAGTCCCCTGAGGCGGGGCTCTAGGTGGTCGAGGACCAGGGCCAGCACTCGGGCGGGAACCCCGTCCGGCCCGGGGGCGGCGCTTCTCCGCATACGCGCTGCCGCCGCCTCCATTTCCGTCGTCGTCACGGGCGGTACCTCCTCATCGTCGGCCTCCCGGTCGTCATCTGGCGCAGCCATGACCGGGGGCGTGTGCACCGCCCGTGAAGGGAATAGTCCCTCAACCACCTCAGAGAGGAAGCCAGGCTGGAGGGTCTCCGTAAGGGGGGGGCCCTGGGCGCGGAGCTTGTTGAGCGCCGCGCGGTACGGGCGTCCCCAGGGGTCACGCTCGAGACCCTCCAGCATCTCCTGCCTTTTCACGTCTTTGGCGCGACAGATGGCCAGCTTTAACGCGGCGCGCGCACTGCTGTACGCCGCATACAGCCGGCTCTCCCGCTCTTCGTCGCGGATTCGGCGACGTCGGCTGCGGGTGTAGGACCTCCGGGCACGAATACAGGCCGCACGGAGGTCCGCCAGCTCCGGGGACCACCAGTAGACCCCCTTCCGTCGGGGCGGGCGCCGCACGCGGGGCATGGCCGCATCGCAGATCTGCGTAAGCATGCCGCGAATGCGGCCAGCCTCGGCGCCCACGTCTTCCGTCAGAGGGGGAGGCAGCCAAGATTGAAAAATGGCCGCCTCCACCAGCAGCTCCCGGTCGAGCCTACCCACAGCCCATCGCGGAAAAGCGGGAGTTCTGTCCGCCGCGTGACCCCTGCTGGCGCCCTGAAGGCTCCGGGAGACCTCTATCTGAATGTATCTGTGGTCAGATAGGGTCTCGACCTCCTCCAGGACTCGCCAGCTCCTTACACGTGCGGCGACACCGGGGCTAGCGAACGAAAGGTCCACTATCGACCCGCCCCCGCGCCGCACGCACGTTAGGGCGGACCCTCGGTTTAGCAACACGAGGTCCGCCGCTTCCGCCCACTCTTGGACCGCCGCACCTCGGGCGTCCGTCCTGGGGGACCCCCACGCCGTTGATTTGGCGTTGAAGTCCCCCAACACGAGCACAGGGCTCGGTGCCATACGCCGTATCGAGGTCTCCAGGTTGTGTAGGAAGACCTCGTAGGCCGCCAGACTACGATTGGGGGAGAAGTACACGCCGTACAACATGACTCCTCCCCATTCGGCCGCCACATATCCCGTGCCCTTGTCTTTGACTGACAAGGGCGGGGAATGCGGCGCCGCCGACCCGACGACCGCCACGGAGCCATCCCCGCTACCCACCCAATTGGGGCGATCGGGGACTATGTAGGGCTCCGCGGCTACGGCAACATCGATCGACCGCTCCGCCATGGATTGCAGGAAGAGGTCCTGCGCCCTGGCGGAGCGGCCGAGATTCCCTTGGAGGAGGATAGAGTCGTGGTCCATAAACTAGACCACGACATCCTCCTCCATGCGCTGCGGCGGTCCAGCCGCGCTGGGTTGGGCAGCCGGGGCCGATTGGCTGCCCACCCCCCTCTTAGGGCCTGACTTGGCCGGAGGCCTGCACCCTACCCGCCCCATGCAGTGGTTGGCGGGGCGGTTGCCCGCCGCACATGCGGGGCAGTGTGGGGTGGCAGTACAGGTCGCCGCCTGGTGCCCTGCCTGACCGCAGCGGAAGCAAAGCCCGCTGCAGTCGAAGCAGTTGGTGCACAGCGGCCGGGTGTGACCGACCGCCATGCACTTGTAGCACCTGGCAGGCCGGGGCTCCAACGCGGTTACCCGCGCGGCGCTCCAGCCCACCAGGAGTCTACCGGCGGCGACCAAATCCTTGGCCGCCGCGACAGGGCACGATGCCCAGACGGCACCCACACCACCTGGACCGGGGCGAATGGTGCCCACCCGGACGGCGCTACTGGGAGACCCGGTTTTCGAGGCGATTGCCTCCCGGATCTCTTCCGCCGTCACGGAATCGTCCAGCCCGGAAATGCGCAGTTCGGCGCACTTCACGGGTCTGGCGACCCGGACACCACTCTCAGCCGGGAACAGGCCCAGCAGCCTCGCGGCCATCGCGTCGGCCGTCTTGGCGCCCTCTGGCCCCAGGTACTCGAAGATTCGAGCACCTGTCCGGGCTTGGCGGGAGCGAGCGGAAACGTCCCCGAGGTCAGAGACGTTTATTTCCCGCCGCGCACGCTTCAAGACGGCCTCGTACGTCAGGCCCTTTTCTTTTGCCTCGGGCAGCAGCGTGATGACAACCGCTGCTGTCTTCGGCACTTTTAACTTGCGCGACCTCTTCTTTTTATTCTGTCCGCCGCCGGACTCTCCCCTAGAAGGTGCAGCAGGCGCCGCATCTCGGGCTGCGGCGCCCTTGCGCTTCTTACCCCGGGACTTTCGCCCGCCGCCCACAGTCTGCCAGCCATCGTCAGAGGGCACAGCGGTGCGGGGGGCAGAAGGTGGGTCCCGGGATGCAGCTGCTCGTGCCTGCAAGGGCCTGGCAGTACCGGGCAGGGCCGGGAATTCTTCCCGACCCTGAGACCTCTTAGGCTTGGCGTTAGTTTGCTGCCCAGCCTTGGCGCCCTTTTTCGGTTTTGGGGTGCGTTCCAGTGGTGGCGCCGCCGCTGCCGCAGAGTATGAGGCCACGCGCCCACCCTGACATGGAAGCGGCGCTGGCGCCGAAGGTGCCGCGGCTCTCCTCTTGTCTGCGGCGAGCGGCGGACGAACACGGGGCTCTGGTGGAAGCCGTGCGTCAAGGGCGCTAATCCGTGGATTGAAGACCGCTGCGACACGGTCAGTCACCTGACGGATAAGCTCCTCAGACAGTCCGGCAGGCGGTGCAGAAGCACCCGAAGCAGCAGCCGAAGCCCTCGGGACAGCATCAGGGAGCCCTAACTCGGCTCTCATATTGGCCATCCCAAGGCGCATTTCTTCCACATTGGCCTCGAGGCGCTGATTTCGCACCCCGAGTTCGGCCACCTCCACCTCCAGACGCTCATTGCGCGCCACCAGCCGCTCCACCACGTCGGACAGCTCCGCGGCGGCGTTCTTTAGGCACCTAATAAAGGTGCCTTTTAAATTTCGAGAGCCCGTGGCCACCGTGGTTATGATGGCCACACTGTCCGAGGCTCTCTCGGCAATCTGGGCCGCCGTGGGCGGCCCATTCTGGTCTATCGGAAGGCGGAGCTTATTAGAGAGATCCGCCAAGCGTTCCTCCGCTGTTTGCTCCGCCTCCATCCTCTTTAAATTTATTGTCTCGGCCTTGTTGGCCGAGATGTGGCGTGGGATCGGTGTCCCAGGCCGGCTGACTCCTCGACCCCTAACCGCTGTCGGTATTTTAGGGGGAGGCATCTCCGCCGAGCTGCCGTCTGACTCCGACGCAGCGCCACCCTGAGACAGGGTGCGCTTGCGCCAAAACCGCGACGGGAGCGGCTCCAATAGCACCGCAACCTCTGCCGGCCGCGGTGACTGTACTCGAGCAGCCTGGATATGGCCGCTCTCCTCGGCGGCGGACATCTCGGCAGCTGAAGTACAAACCGAGCTGCCTGTCGCCGAGCCATCTCTTGAAGATTGGGACTCTCCCATCTTCTTGCCCTTGCGGGCCTTTCTGCCGCCGCGCGATTTACGCGCGGATGCATTGGTAGGGGCAGTAGTTTTTGCCGGACCCCTATCGGCTGAGGTGTCAGGTGTCGCACCCGACTCCGTCGAAGTTTTTTGTTTTAAATTTTTAAAATCCATAAGATTCCCACGAGTGTGGGAGAAAAGAGGTCCACCCGGGCAGAGCTCCCAGTACCCGGGTAAGCGTACATTTGTAACCCAACACAGGGGGTCCGCAGGTACCCTGGCTGGGGCCGCGCTCGAGACTGAACTACCCATCAGCCATGCATCTCCTCGCCGCGCGCCAGAACTTGAGATTCGGGGTAATTTTTTATAGAGGTTGTCTTCCTCGCGGTCCGGGCGATTAAGCCAAGACCCTCGTTCCTGTATGCCCGCGAGACGTAACCACAGACACGCGCTCAGGTTTACGATTTGGGACGGGGGGGGCCGCTGTGGCCCCACTGTCCCCCCTCTCCAGAGCCCGGTGAGCCAGTCTGGCCCCACCGACTCCGACGCCTGGTCTATCCGCCGTGCCCTCTGCTGAGTCAGAGGGACACGCGGAGACCCGTCCTGTCCGGAATTTTAGCCGCCGGCGACTGCCGACGTTGCCCGGGGTGCACCACTAGGAGGTAAACCGGACAAATTAGCACCCCTCATCACAAGCACCTACCGCAACACATAAATCTCTGTTCTGCCCCAGGTTGACTGGTAGAAAATGCCTACGGCATTAAATCCGCCTTGTACCAATTGTTTGTGCTAGTTATAAATAAATAAATAAAATAGAGATTATTTTTTATCTATCTATACTATTATAAAGATCTAAGAGAGCTGTGTCTGTACATTTAAGATATGTATTTGAGGAAAAAATTACTGTAATAGGCTATACGTATAGGCATGTGTTATACTATGAAATAGTACCCAGTAGGCGATTGCAAAATATAACATGATATCAATATCGCAAGTCAGAATTGACCGAATTGCGACATACTTTGACTTTGGACACACGTGGAGAAGAAACTGCCGGCGTCAGCTAGCAACACCCGCCACCTAAAGTCTCGATGACGCAAAACCTACATTTCATTATTAACTTAGATTTACTCAAATACATATCTTCCGTCGAGGACGTACATAATTGGCGCGGTCGGTAGGATACTCGAGGCGTCTCGAGATAGCTAGGAATATTCTAATATCGAAGACCGTTCCGCTATTTTCGCTACCGCCGCCGTGAGCGATCGCGCTTGCCGAGTATCCTGAAAGAAGAACCTGACGTCCTGCGCGGAGGAGACATCAAGACATCGATCCCAGAGATATCGAAATGCAGATATTGTAAGTACACTTGAATATCTTTTCTGTGTGTTGCTTTCAATATCCTTTCCTTATTCTTTAGTTATCTTTAGTTACAACCATTTTTCATCCTAGGCAAAGTGAGCCGAGAGGGCCAGAGCGCACTAGACAGGCACGTAGATTAGATATAGATTTAAATAGGGATTTTAGTGAAGATTTAAATAGTTCTTTTATATCTAGTAACTCCGAAAATGTTACAATGGCAGACGCTGATTTAATTTTTAAAACTTTACGATTGGTGATGGAATTTAATGGTAATCCGCACATATTGCCCAGATTTATACAGCTTTGTGATCAAATAGTTTCGGAGTATATAGAGGCAAACCCTGGCAATAACTTAGCTAGACTTTTTTTGATAAACGGCATCCTAAATAAAATAACTGGACAAGCCGCACAGATTATTAACTCGAACGGTATACCTGAGGATTGGAATAGCATAAAAAAATCTTTAATTAATAATTTCTCTGATCAAAGAGATGAGACCACTCTTTATAACGACCTCATGTTAGCTACTCAAGGGAATAGTTCACCACAGGAATTTTACGATCGTTGTGTTAATCTGTTTTGTACTATCATAACTTATGTCACAGTACACGAGACCATCGATACAACCATTGAAGCTAAGCGTACTTTATACAAGAAGTTAACAATGCAAGCATTTGTTCGTGGGCTTAAGGAACCTATGGGCTCTCGTGTACGATAAAAAGCCACATAATAATAATTCACATAAAACTTTACAAACGTTTTCTCCGGTTCAAACCGCTAATCCTATGTTGAAACCGTTCAATTTCCCACCGCGTATGAACCCTACTACAAGTAATTATCAACCACCTCACCAACTATGGAAACCAAATATGCATACCAATAAGCCTGCTTCCTTTGGTAATCCCATGGGAATGCCATCGCGTACACAGCAAATGTTCCGCGCACCACCACCTAATTATAATAGATATAATAATAATTTCCAAATGCAACCTAGGCATTTTCAACCCCCTCCTACTAACCCCAAACCTATGAGTGGAGTCAGTCATTTCGTAGCCAGAGATAAACCAATGTTTCAACAAGCAGGCCATGATTGACGAAAAAGCGGTAACCCGCCGCCATCAAACTATTTTAAAACCAGGGAAATGAACCTGAATGAATGTGCAGACTTTAGTGAACAGTATCATTACCCGGAATATTATAATGAACCGGATTATGATTTGCTATGCACAGAATATTATAACTGCAATATAGAGCCAGCTTATTTCCTATACAGTCTTCCGGAATATAACAGTCACTGTGAAAACCATTATTTACCATCTAACGATATCCCTCAACAAGAACCCAGCTCTGCTGAAGAGCAGGATTTTCAGAATCGCGAGAAATTAGACAAATTAAAATAGAACTAAACCTACAAACACCAAGGCAACTTCCATACCTAAAAATTTCTAACCCCCCTTTAAAACTTTTAATTGATACCGGGGCAAATCAATCTTTTATAAGTCCTGAAGCAGTCAATAATTTCTATAGTAATTTTCCTTTAAATATAGATCCATTTGAGGTTACAAACGTTCATGCCACAACAAGAAGTAACTACTCTATAACTATCCCTACTTTTAACTAATTTCAAGAGCATGACAAAATTAAATTATTTATATATATAAGTTTCATGATTATTTTGATGGGCTTATAGGTTTAGATCTTCTAGAAAAATGTGAAGCAAAATTGATCTTAAAGATAAAATGTTAATAACCCGTAACTCGACCAATTACATTAATATGTACAACTCTCGCAATATAAATTTATATGAAGACGTAATACCGGCTAACTCATCTAAATTGTTCAAATTACCAATCAATTACCATGCTGGAGATGCACTTATTAGCGAACAAATAATTTCAAATTGTACCATACGAGATTGCTTGACCACAGTTACAAATAATCGCGGAGTTTTAGAAGTAATTAACCCCATGTCTAATGACTTAATAATCTCCATGGACCGAGCCGTTCAAGCGGAAACATATAAAATACAGTGCACGCGCACCGAACAGTCGCCTCACAACTCTCAGTACTTTGACACGACATCAGTACGCGCAAATGAAGTCATATCACGTTTACGTACGGATCACTTTAATGAAGAAGAACGTATAAATTTAGAAAACTTATGTAGGAAATAAGCCGACATATTCTATATAGATGAAGAAGCTTTAACCTTCACCAATAAAATTAAACATAGCATTCGGACATCAGATGAATTACCCGTATATATGAAAAGTTATAGGTATCCATATATTCATAGAGACGAAGTTAGAGACCAAATTAGTAAAATGTTAAATCAGGGTATCATACGGCCTTCTGAGTCAGCCTGGAGCTCTCCCATTTGAGTTGTTCCGAAAAAGGCTGATGCCTCCGGGAAAACCAAATGGCGTTTAGTAGTAGATTTCAGAAAACTCAATGAAAAAACTCACGATGACAAATAACCCTATCCCTAATATCAATGATGTCTTAGATAAACTAGGAAATTGCCAATATTTCACAACTCTTGATCTTGCAAGTGGATTCTATCAGGTTGAGATGGATCCCGCTGACATTTCCAAGACTGCCTTTAATGTAGAAAATGGACATTATGAATTTTTATGAATGCCCATGGGTTTGAAAAACTCCCCATCCACTTTTCAGCGTGTGATGGATAATAGTAACTTTTAAAGATTCGCGAATTGTACACATATTTAAAGTAACATAAACGGGTCTTTTTTCGCGTATAAAATAGGTGAAATTATGAACTACCTTTTACCCGACGTTTCAACTGCGTTGCAGCAGCCGTGGTCACGGGACAACTGGAGAGGCGAGCTACTTTATTTTTCCTCGACAGTTTGTAGGGTAGATTGATCTACACCGATGTTTGTCCGACACACAACACTCACTATATCGCGAGACGAATGTGAAGAAGTGTGAGGGAATAATGTCCTTTGGTGTACGCATCGTACACAGCGGGAGTTTACAAAATAAACTGTAGCTGTGGGAGCGCTTACATCGGCCAAACCAAGCGATCGATTGCTGAAAGGGTTAAGGAGCACATAACTGCAGTCAGGAAAGGACAGATAAACAAATCTGCCATCGCTGAACATCTCCTAGAAGCAGGTACTAATCACTGGATTGAGCTTCACCAACCTATAATCCTATCTCAGGACCGCCACTACTACAAACGGTTAGTGCGCGAAGCTATTGAAATCAAAAAACAGAAATTTCAATAGAGGAGACGGATTTAATCTATCATCAGCGTGGAATCCAGTGATTAATAAGTGCAAACTACCTAACATATCTTCACATTCGTCTCGCGATATAGTGAGTGTTGTGTGTCGGACAAACATCGGTGTAGATCAATCTACCCTACAAACTGTCGAGGAAAAATAAAGTAGCTCGCCTCTCCAGTTGTCCCGTGACCACGGCTGCTGCAACGCAGTTGAAACGTCGGGTAAAAGGTAGTTCATAATTTCACCTATTTTATACGCGAAAAAAGACCCGTTTATGTTACTTTAAATATGTGATGGATAATGTACTCAAAGACCTCCAGAACACAGTCTGTTTAGTATATTTAGATGACATTGTTGTTTCGTATTCAAAATTATTATTTCATACAAAATCCACAGTTTATTAGTTTGTTTCCGCTGCCGTTCGAACCTTGACCAATGAGCGAGCGATACTCGTATGTGCGACCTACTATTGGCTATTCGCGGCGAATGAAGCTGTTGGAAAAAAAAGTTCCGTGGGGTTTTGTATTCGGTGGTAACGTAGGAGTTTCTTCATGAATCATCTCGCGCTCGTGTTAGATCGATATAAACTAAATACCCGAGAAATCAGTATCTAAATTCTGTGCAAAACTGTAACTACTTTCGTCCTACTGAAGTGCAGTGTGGCAGAACAATAACTTTGTAAACCTGCTGAAGTGGAGTGAGTGGCGGACTACTGTTAGTGGGAGCAGACGTGGACCTCTAAGGAGAAGAAAGTACCCAGCTGGCAAGTGAGGTAGGTCGCACACTTTACTTTGGAGGGATTTGAACGGCATCCTGGTCAGTGACAATAAACTGTGGATAGCGATGCTCCTGACCATCGTCAGGTGTTACACCAAATGGGAGACCATCTTCTTCCATTTTATCTGGCGCCCGGAACAGAAACATAATCATATATTAATACTTTTTCAGTATAACATACAAAATTGGATATTGTACAAAAATCTACCCACCATTGGATTTAAAATTCTGCTAATTTAAAACATTTCTTTACTTATACAAATTAAGGTGATACATGAATACTAGGAACTCGTTATGCCTATTAAAATCTCATAAATACATAATAAGTAACTTCAATCATAGTCCGTAAGATAACAATCGTTATAAATCAGCTATATTCGAGTGGGACACATATGCAGCTTACTATGTTCGATTGCGATACGTTTCGAACATTACATTTAGTCATTGCATTGTAAAATACGTTTGTATTATAGGTATAATTACCTATATACTCACTAGGCCATATTGTTGTAAACGATACTTACTTATATCATTAGTACAGTTTTGTAAATACATCCTAAGTTTAAATCATTCGTTACTGCGACCTACACGTTAAAATTTTCATAAAGCATAAGGGTTGTTGATCTCGCGCGGCGTGGTAGCGCCTACAAAGTGTCTACGTATAGCGATAAGCTGTTGTCTGCATTGTTCGTGTAGTACAATTTATTAATATTACCCTTTATGCTTCGATAATTGCAAGATTCACTATTATTTTCAAACCGTCACCTCAAGCATTTACATTTAAATACGTCTTGTCGTTTTACTAACACTAAGTAGGACTTTCCCGCCAAAATGGCGTTGGCACGTAGACGTTTATCAGGTTCTAAGGAGGTAAAACCTCAGCATTCAAAGAGTGTTGACTTCGAAGGCTTATCCGTGCAAGATTTACCAAGTCTCCGTAGAAAGAGGACCTTGACGTTTAATAGATTATCTCGTGTATTAGAGGTGGCGGAACTCGCTAGTAGCGATAAATCTCAAATAGATTCGTTTCTCGCCTACTACTCTGCGGTACAAAAATATGTCGATAGTTTCGAGGAAAATCATGCAGATATCCTTACTGTTCTTGACGCTACAGAGGAATCCGGAGTTGATGATAATATTCGTTTGAGTTTCGATAACATCTACTTTAAAATACTTGCTCGTCATCGTAAATTAATTGCTAGCAGCCCAGTAGATACTACTACGAACTCTAAGCCGAACGTCAAGTTACCTAAGGTTCAAATTCCCAAGTTCAGCGGTGAAATAAAGTCATGGCCCGAGTTTTATGACATTTTTAATTCTCTCATTCATGCAAACAGCTCTTTGACGGATACGGATCGCATGCATTACTTACTATCTAATTTAACCGGCGATGCTTTCGCGCTCATTCGCATGTTCCCGGTCGATGGTAAATACTATAATGATGCATATCAAACATTAATCTCGCGATATCGCGATAAGCGTGAATTAGCCTTTGCTTGTTGGAAGGAAATCATAAATATTAATTTAAAGGTAAATTCACCTTACGAGTTTCGACGTATCCTCGATCTATTTAATGAAAATTTAACAATTCTAAAAAGTTTAAATTTACCGGTTGACCAATGGGACTTCGTTCTTTCTTATTTAATTTTGTCAAAGCTTGACTCAAAAACACGCTGCGAATTCGAACGTGATAATCCCAAGATGGAGTTGCCAACCTATCGTATGATAAAGGAATTTCTTTATTCGAAATGTGAAGCGCTAGTTCGGGACTCACATTTTTCACTTCAGGAAGATCACTCAAAAGAAAAGTCTAAATGGGTTATCTCATCTAAACGATTAAGGTCAGGTCCCGCGACTGCTTTTCTCGCGGACACTTCCGAATCCAACTTAAAACCGCAGTCGTTGAGTTTGAACCCTTCTTCCCTCCCTCCGTTGACACCTGCATCAAAGGGGGTGAAATGTGCCTTTTGCTCAGAGGGTCATTCTATTTTGCAATGCGAAATCTTTTTACAGAAGCCTGTTCCTGAACGTATTGATTGCGCAAGAGTCCATAACTGGTGTTTTAATTGCCTAAGATCATCTCATGGTGTACGAGATTGTCGATCCTCTTTTAAGTGTCAAAAATGTTTAGATATTTTTATATATATTTTTAGCATTTGACATGCTTAGCACTATACATTAAACACAAAGTGAAAAATGTGAAATCGAAAATAACAGTCAGGAGCAGGATTTGAACCTGCATCTTCTGGATACCGTCCAGATGCTTTACCAATTCAGCCATCCTGACAATTGCTCCTGACTGCTAATTTCGATAACACATCATACTTAATGTCTTTGGGTGACGCCTGCGCCATCTGTCGGAAGTATTTTCATACATTATACCGACCAGGTAAACTTAATTTTACAATTAAGATTTTACCTAATAATGACGCAAACCCTTTAAATATTTAGATATTTTTATATATATTTTTAGCATTTGACATGCTTAGCACTATACATTAAACACAAAGTCAAAAATGTCATCAGAGACATCACTCCCTCCTTCACGAAGAGAAGGACCCTTCGGAGATTATTAACACCCAGAGTCTGCCTACTGTATTTACTAATTTGGGTAATGGATCGACCGTCCTTCTTTCGACTGCTATCGTTCAGGTTCGTGACGCTTTAGGAACTTTTGTACCCCTCCGCGCTCTTATAGATTCGGGGAGCCAGGCGCACTTCATCACAGAAGGTGCTGCTAAACGCCTTGGCATGGATCGCCAATTCACTACTCGTCGCGTCTGCGGATTGGGCCGTTCTACGTCTGTTGTGTCTGGTTCGATTTCTGTCACAGTCTGAGCCAACAATCGGAGTCTTTACACAATAGAAGCACTCACGTTACCTAGGATCTGCGGTATGATGCCCTCTGCTCGCCTGAACCGCTCCTCGTGGTATCATTTGAGGGGTCTTTCACTTGCTGATCCAGATTGCCACAAACCTGGCCCTATTGATCTCCTCCTGGGTGCTGAAATATTTGCTTCCATGTTGTTGCCTGGTAGCGTCCGTGGAGAGTTGAAACAACCGTCAGCTTTTAACTCCGTTTTTGGTTGGATTCTGCTCGGAGGTGTCGGGGGCAATAGTGATGACGCTCAATCATTTTTTATCAAAGACGACGATCATCTTCATGATGCGGTCAAAAGGTTGTGGGAATTGGATGCATTCGAAACTACGAAACGCCTTACTTCTGATGAAGAGCAATGCGAGGAAATCTTCAGAACACAGCATTTCCGTGATTCTCATGGTAGGTATGTAGTTGTCTTACCTTTTCGCTTGCGCTGCTTTTATTCACTGGAACGGAAAGTGATTAAGAATCCGGATCTACACAAGCGATACAGTGACTTTATGAAAAACTATTTGGATAGCGGTCACATGAGTTTAGTTCCAATTTAGAACTTAACGGTAGGGAAGTACTTTATACCACATCATTGCGTTATTCGCCCTGACTCAGTTACAACTAAACTTCGTGTGGTTTTTAACGCTTCGGCTAAGGATGCTAGGGGTGTTTCTCTCAATGACACACTTCTGATCGGTCCCAAGCTTCAAACGAACATTGTTAAGATCCTTCTCACTTTTCGTGTTCACTGCTGATATGCGACAGATGTACCGGATGATAAAGGTGACTGAGGCTGATCGCGACTACCAGCGTATATTCTGGCGTTTCAATGGTAATGAAGCTGTTCAGGAATACAGACTTAATAAACCTATGGGGTTTCATCTGCTCCTTTCCTAGCATGCCGTATGATAAAGCAGTTGATATCTGATGAGGGTCATGAGTTTCCACTAGCTAGTAAGGTTCTACTTTCAGACGTGTATATCGTCGACGCCGCCACAGGTTTCGCCAATTTTGAGGATGCTCTACAAGCAAAGAGGGAGCTGAGGGACTTGCTCATGAGAGGACACTTCGAGTTGCGTAAATGGGCCAGCAATGATCCGGAGATGTTAGCTGATTTACCTCGTGACCACTGTTTAACGGTGCCCGTGAGTCTCGACGACAAGGCTGAGCCATCTCTCAAGATTCTGGGCCTTAGGTGGGATCCCTGCAGCGATTGTTTCTTCTTTGCAGTCACGCCGCAGCAAAGGAAGTGCACTAAAAGAACTATTCTTAGTGAAGTCGCTCATATATTCGATCCCTTGGGCTTTCTGTCGCCCTTGACATTCGTGGCCAAGTTATTAGTATAGCGCCTTTGGATTGCCGGAATTGGATGGGATGATGATCCTCCCGAGGACATTATTCATCTTTGGGCTCTTTACTTGAGGGAGCTTCCTCTTTTGCAATCGCTGCGGCTTCCCCGATCCATATCCCTGTCCGACATAAAGTCATGCGAATTGCACGGCTTTTCCGACAGTTCAGAAACTGGTTATGGCGCTGTGGTGTACCTGCGGGTGACAGATAACGACAGCAATACAAAAATATTCTTTGTCTGTTCCAAAGGCCGCGTAGCTCCCACTAAGCCAACATCATTACCTCGTCTTGAGTTATGCGCCGCAGTGCTGCTTGCTGATCTTTTAAAATTCATTATAGAAACTTACTCACCTGTACTTCCGTTTACCAATTTCTTCGCCTGGTCTGACTCTGCTGTGGTACTGGCATGGATTCGCTCTCACCCGTCCCGTTGGAAGACTTTTGTTTCTAAACGTGTTGGGCACATTCAAGATGTGATCCCTAATATTCCTTGGAACCATGTCGTGTCTGAAGATAATCCGGCCGACGTTGTTTCCCGTGGTCAGCTCCCTTCGGCTTTTATTCATAATCGCTTATGGTGGGCGGGTCCTCGGTGGTTATCTTTGGCTGTTACATCCTGGCCTTGCACCCGCGAACTGGTGGAGGAGTCTTCCCTTCGATCAGAGGAAAAGAGTCAGCATTCGCTTCTCGTTCAGACAGACTTCCCTCTCTCTTTAGTAGACATATTGCTTGAGCGGTACTCGTCAATTCGTAAAATTCAACGCCTACTGTGTGTCTGGTTAAAGTTCATTGAATTTATTCGCAGTAATCGTTCTCAATGTCCTGCTACTGTATCGAGTCGGGCCGAACTTCACAGGACACTGTTGATCATAGTGAAAGAAATTCAATCTCGTCATTTCGCTGTGGAAATTCAACAGTTACAGACAGGAGCTCTCCTTTCAAAGCAAATGCGTAAATTAAATCCATTCTTAGACCCTCACGGAGTTCTCAGAGTGGGTGGCCGGTTGTCACGATCTGGACTAGGGTTCGAGCACAAACATCCTGCCCTTCTCCCTCATGATGGGAGATTAACTTTCATGATCATCGAGGCGGTCCACCGTGAAAATTGTCATGCGGGCATTAATACAATGCAGTACTTATTAACTCGGCAATTTTGGGTCTTGTCCGCTAAACGTGTTATTCGCAAGTGTCTTTCAAAATGTATCCAATGTTATCGTACAAGTCCGGTATCTCTTGAACCTTTTATGAGTGATTTACCGGCAGCACGGGTAAACCAAGTAAAGCCATTCTCCGTGGTTGGAGTTGATTATGCCGGTCTCTTTCGCATTAAGCTGGGTAACCATCGTGGGGCAAAAATCTCAAAAGCGTATTTATGTTTATTTGTGTGTTTTGCTACCAAGGCACTCCATCTTGAGGTAGTTTCGGATTTGACCTCTGAGGCATTCATTCTCGGCCCTTAGAGATGGGTGCGGTTGTCATCCTTAAGATCGAGAACAGCCCTTATATTGGCCTATCGCGCGGGTGGAATCATTACATGCAGGTCCGGATGGGGTGGTACGCGTTGCTACCGTTCGTTTGGCGAGCGGTTCGGTTCTCACTCGACCGCTGACAAAATTATGTCTCTTACCAGATCAATGTAATTAACCGTCTATATTTCTTGCTGTTGTACTACTACATTTACCTAGTTCATAAGTCATTCATGTATCTACTTACGTTAGATAAAAAAAAAGAAACGTAAAATAAAAATAAAAAATCAAATTCTTGTATTTTAGTGGGCGGGATGTTTCGTATTCAAAATTATTGTTGCATACAAAATCCACAGTTTATTCGTTTGTTTCCGCCGCTGTTCGAACCTTGACCAATGAGCGAGCGATACTCGTATGTGCGACCTACTATTGGCTATTCGCGGCGAATGAAGCTGGTGGAAAAAAAAGATCCGTGGGGTTTTGTATTCGGTGGTAACGTAGGAGTTTCTTCACGAATCATCTCGCGCTCGTGTTAGATCAATATAAACTAAATACCCGAGAAATCAGTATCTAAATTCGGTGCAAAACTGTAACTACTTTCGTCCTACTGAAGTGCAGTGTGACAGAACAATAACTTTGTAAACCTGCTGAAGTGGAGTGATTGGCGGACTACTGTTAGTGGGAGCAGACGTGGACCTCTAAGGAGAAGAAAGTACCCAGCTGGCAAGCGAGGTAGGTCGCACACTTTACTTTGGAGGGATTTGAACGGCATCCTGGTCAGTGATAATAAACTGTGGATAGCGACGCCCCTAACCATCGTCAGGTGTTACACCAAATGGAAGACCATCTTCTTCCAATTGTAGTTTTCAGCACCTCCCTTTAGGAGCACATTAATACCTGGAAAAAGTTTTTAAAAAATTACAAGAGTCAACTTTAAAATACAACTAGATAAAACCGAATTTCTCAAATTGGAGACTTCTTACTTGGGCCACGTTATAACTAGAGAAGGTATCAAACCCAATCCAGATAAAGTTATAGGCATTCAGAATTATCCCATACCAACCACCCCCAAGGAAATAAAACAATTTCTTGGTTTGGTCGGTTATTATAGAAAATTCATCCCTGATTTTGCCCGAATAACCAAACCATTGACACAATGTCTTAAGAAAGGCAGAAAGGTCACTATTAATGCTGATTATATGGAGAGTTTTGAAAAATGTAAAAATCTTATAACCAACGACCCGATTTTACAATACCCGGATTTTAAAAGGGAGTTTATTCTAACAACAGATGCTAGTAACATCGCGTTAAGTGCCATTTTATCACAGGGTACAGTGGGCGCAGATAAACCCGTTTGATTTTTTGCATCTCGCACACTAAATGAAAGCGAAATTAATTATAGTACCATCGAAAAGGAACTCCTTGCAATAGTTTGGGTCACTAAATATTTTAGGCCATATTTGTTTGGCCGGAAATTCAAAATTATCACGGATCATAAACCACTCCAGTGGGTTATGAACCTAAAGGAACCGAATTCTAGATTAACCCGTTGGAAACTTAAACTGTCGGAATATGACTTCACAGTAATTTACAAAAAAGGCTCTAGTAATACTAATGCTGACGCTCTATCGCGAATACAAATACACAACGAAGAGACGTCTTCTATGGTAGCTAACGCATCCAAGCGACCTCCATCCGTAACTCAATCTGCTACAGAGTCCGCCCATACTAGCCAGGAAAACCCCATTCTCGAAGTACCTATTGTAGATGAACCACTAAATAAAATTCATAGGCAAATTAGTATAAGCGTAGTAGGCGACATCAAAAAGTAACCCGTAGTAACTAAAACCGTTGATACGCATATCAAAACCACAGTACAAGTCTCCCGTTCAAACTTAGAAATAGACATAGTAAATATCATTAAAGAATATATTAACCCCAAAATCAAAACCGCGTTGCTCATAAATCCACCTTTAGCCATGTATGATATTATACCAATTATACAAGAAAAGTTCCGAAGTTCAGCAATGAACCTAGTGTTAACCAAACGGGAAGTAGAAAACGTAAAAGAATACCTAAGACAACAAGAAATTATAAAACATTACCACGACGGAAAAACGAACCATCGCGCAATAAACGAATGCTACCTAGCATTATCACGCCGTTACTATTGGCCAAAAATGAAAGACGAAATAACTAAATTCATAAACAATAGTACTATCTGCGGTTAGGCCAAATATGGTCGCCACCCCATTAAACAGCAATTCAATGTAGTACCCCCTGCCACTAAACCATTTGAAATAGTTCATATAGACTTGCTAACAATCCAATCCGAAAAATACATAACAATCGTGGACGTATTCTCCAAATATGCTCAAGCATATTATATTCGAGATGGTACCGCGGGGAGTATTATTCAGGCACTGTTGAAATTATGTACGCACCATGGTCTACCATTAACTATAGTGTCGGACAATGGTACAGAATTTACCAACCAACTATTCCATGAATTTGTTACCTTACATAAAATCATTCACCACAAAACATTACCACACGCACCGAACGATAATGGTACTGTCGACGATACCACTCAACTACTAACTTTATTAGAGCATCTACGTATCCTTAAACTAACCCATAAGAGCGAGGACATAAGTAATCTAGTTCCATACGCCATTCTAGCTTATAATAGTGCAATCCATAGCTTCACAAAATGTCGACCATTTGACATAATAACCGGACATTTCGACCCACGAGACCCTTTTGACGTTGACCTAACCAAATATCTCACCCAGCAATATATACAAAATCATTGAGATCAAATGAAACTAACTTATGACGTAATAAACGATTCCTCTCTAGATAAGCGCTGTAAAATCATAGAAAATCTTAATAAAAATCGTGAGCCTGAAGTCGATTATGAACCCCAACAACGCGTTTTTGTCAGTAATCCGTCGGCAGCTCGCCAGAAAACTGCTCCTAGGTATACTCAAAACACCGTTTTAGCCAACTTACCCATACATATCTACACTTCTAAGAAGCGAGGTCCCGTTGCAAAAGGCAGACTAAAAAGGGTACCTAAAAGCGCTAAATTGTTACAGGGTGCTACTAGTCCTGACTGCTCCTTTGATAGCAGCCCAGGAAATACATCCGGAGATATCACTTGAGAGCCTGGACGATGGGCCGGGAGTACTTCCCTATCGACTTGGTTTGACGAAACTCATGACTCATTACCATAGTTTTTTACAATATATACAACTCGATGATATATAAGATAAAATTAAACTATTAGGACACCAGTTAGATTACATTAAGACTAACTTAGATAATAATATGTATACGTTATACCAAATTCAAATAGATTACTTGCATAGTAAATTGTTAAAAGTAATTAGTAATTTAAATACACTAAAGCCAAGCCGTGTAAAGCGAGGTCTCATTGATGGATTAGGGTCTCTAATTAAAAGTGTAACAGGTAACCTAGACTTTTCAGATGCTGTTAAATACGATATCGCTATAAAGATCCTACAGGCTAATAATTTTAAGATCACAGAAGAGTTTAATAATCATATTAGTTTTAGCAAAGAATGGATGACTCAGCACTCCCATACTATTACACAGTTAGTGGCTAATCAGGCATCAATTAACGATACCTTAAAGTTACTTTTAAATAAAGAAGCTTATGGCGACTACAGCCTTATTAAATTTGCTAAGTTTGGGCAATGTCTAACTATATTAACCGAGAACTTAGAAGATATCTTAAACGAATTAGTCAGAATCGAAAATATTCTTGCTTTTATCCATAGCTCAAGTCCAGATCACTCTATGATCAACATAGAAAGCTTGCGCTACATGATCAAGGAATTAAATAAGGTTTATGGTAAGGACAAAATATTAGAATAAGAACTTCGGGAATATTATGATATAATCAAACCAGGGTATTACTATTCAGGGAATCAGATGGTAATCATATTCAAATTACATATATTTTCTGCAAATAATTATGACCTTTATAAATTGTCAATAGCTCCCAATAAATTTAGACAGACCCTCATCCCTCCTTACCCTTTGATCGCAACCAACAGGAAGGGTTATGTGTACATAGAGGCTGAATGCCCGAAGTAAAACAGCTGGTATCTCTGCGACGGCAAAATGGAACATCAGCTACGCCAGGAACCAGATTGCATACAAAACCTCATCATGAACCAATCCATAGACAAAAGCTGCGATATCATAACCATATCTCTGTCAAAAATATCAATGGAAGAGCTGGACGAGAAGCATTACATCATCTCATTCCCAAACCAAACAAGAACTCATACCTCATGTGGACGTGAAGATTATAACACATTGAATGGAAGTTATTAGAATACCTGTCAACTGCTACCTGTACACACCTGATTTTACCATTACCAACCTTAACGACCACGTGAAAGGACAACCAGTGAAAATAATGAAACTTCAAGACAATATGAACAGACCTGAAACATCTCAGATTCATCTGAAGTCAATCGATCTGTCCAAGTTGCACGAGGCACAATATGAAATAATGTCGCATCCCCCGCTGCAACTAGAATCAGTACCATCAGCCTACCTGTACCATACAACAATACCTCTCTACGCCATCATCTGCACCACACTCGCACTTAGTATTATTGCAATACTGAAAAGTTATAAAATGTGCCAGCAGAAAGTTACAGAAACTGAAAATAAAGATACGACAGTCGAACAAGCTACGCAATCTAGAACACAGAAAACGCACTCAGCAATATTTTATTCTTCAAAACCTCAAAAATAATTGCTGATCTGACGGTGGAGGTGTTATACTATGAAATAGTACCCAGTAGGCGATTGCAACATATAACATGATATAAATATTGCAAGTCAGAATTGACAGTTTCTTCTCCACGTGTGTCCAAAGTCAAAGTATGTCACTTTGGACACACGTGGAGAAGAAACTGCCGGCGTCAGCTAGCAACACCCGCCACCTCAAGTCTCGATGACGCAAAACCTACATTTCATTATTAACTTAGATTTACTCAAATTCAATTCAGACCTAGCATCGGTTTAGATAGGACTTTAGCTATACTTAGTCTGTAATACATTTATGTAATTTCTTTTTACTTTAATAAATTAAGTTAAAATCATTTTGTTTTTTTTTGGGTCTTCCGTCGAGGACGTACATAATTCGTGGCTAAACACAAAACATTTTTTTTTGGATTTTTTGTCTGTTTGTTTGTTTCTTCGTTCGCGCATCACGCAAAAACTACTGAACAGATTTTGATGCAACTTTTTTATTTGATAGCTCCTGATTAGACTTAAAAACTGGTATACAATTTATCCCGCTACTATATCGGGCACCTGAGCTAAAAACTAGCTTTTGACTGCGGCGGAGCCCCGGGCTAGTATATTATATAGATAGTCTCTCATCACTAAAATATGAACCAGTGTGTTCTACATTTAATACACGAAGCTGACTGGCTGCCAAAGAGTAGGCCGTTGGTTGCTATTGGTGGGAAAAGTAAGGTGTCCCTAATAAGGGCACTATTAAAATATACAATCCATTGTTCAATTTATTTATTTTATTCCGTTTTTATTTCACAATTTGAAATTTATTTAGTAGGATCAGCGATCATGCTGATTTAATAATTACAAACTAGATATTTTAATAATTTCGTTACAATATTTTACAAATTGACATTTTATCGCCAGCAGTTGGTAATATTATCAAAGAGTTCCACATTGCATATATTATTTACAACTTTCACGCTCACTACCGCGGTTTTCACCGTTCAGCGTCATTCATTCGCTAATTGTATGGGTTGTAGAGTTTACTAAAAGCTCACTTTAAATCATAGATATAGTACCTATATACTGACGTACTATGCTCTAGAAAACTCTTTAGATGGGTCATCCGTCATTGCAAGCTTGTCGCGAGTGAAAATTATGACGTCATCGATGATGCTTTTGGCACGACTACAACGACCGCGGTCGTCTCTGTGTGTGTGAGTGGAATGCACTGAAAAATTTTAACCTAAAGGTGTGGAATGGCTTATGGATCGTTGTGGGTATCACGTGGAACGCGCCCTATGAACGCTACGTTATCAAATGACTGCACCAATTATTACATATTATTATTAGTATTTATTACAGACTAGATTATGCCTGCCATTTCGTTCGCGTGGCCTTCAAAATATATATGCGTCACTCTACGCCATATTAAGTATCTCTATGTTAAACATCTATCCCACAGGAACCATCCATTTTTACTACGGGATATAATGTAGCCTGCCCTTTTCTAGGCTCCAGACTATACGTATCCAAAATTTTATGATGATTGGCTCAGTAGTTACGGCATGAAAGCGTGACAAACAAACCTACAAAACAAACTCACTTGCGCATTTGTTATATTAGTAAGGATAGATGAAAATAGCACTCTTGCTATTATTGATTCACTCAAAGAATATGCTTATTGCATTATGCAAAATAATTCGTACATAGTTATCTAAATAATTTTAATATTGACTAGAACAAAATAATACTGGAATGTTTCCATACTTAAATGTATAAAACTTATAGAAATGCTATTTACAATAATCACTATGACTACGATGTTATATAATTACATAGATAATGTAGATAATATTTACATTAACATTCAATAACTTTTAATTATAGAAATTACTGTTATTTATGATTAGATACTTACAATAAATCTATATTACAATGTCACCGTTTAACTACTACGTTGTCATCACAGTAGAAATAAATAATTGTATGCATCACAGTTAAAAAAAAAACATTAAAAAGCTTTACAGTAATAACTACAATCTTAATGTTTTGGTTTATAGTTAGTCCTCTGGCAACACCAGAAGCATCACTAGCGCATCGCCACCTCCGAGGAAAAGTATAGGTGGAGAAAAAGAATAAGGACAGGATAAAAGAAGGGTTACCTCCGGCGCTCTAACTCACTATATAGAACGTAAAAGTAGGAGTAGCTGTCGTTGTTTCACGTTATATTCTGTGAGGTGGTGGTACTTCTCCGACTGAGCCGGACCATTCGTGGTGGAATAAGCAAGGCTCTACTAGATATTCAGATTTCATATACCTAAATAAATATCGTAAAACAGACAAATTGAAACAGTTTCACTGAGCTCTTAGTCTACGAAAATAAAGTGGTTCTTCTGATGAGATAAAAGATGGATGTCTAACGTTTACAATATCAAATATCAATACACTAATGAATGTTGAATATGATTTTTCGATATATTTTATTTGAGGTATCCTGAATGTACACACAGTGCAATAATGTGAAATCGAAAATTATAGCCACAAGCAGCATTATTTTTGATTTCAATTTTCGCTTTATTTGTGTTCACTTATATGGCTAAGCATGTCAAATAGAAATAATAACAATATGGCCTACTGCTAAATGTATTCTAAAATTATTCACAATATCTCACAAATATCTATTCACATTATTTAAAACAAATTGTTTAAATCTGAGATCTACGAGTGAGTAGATGGCATATGATTATGCCAAATATTTCCAATGTCAGCCAAGCATCCCGTTGCCCATGTTACCATGAACCCTCATGTGGCGATTCAAGTTTCCTGATTGAGAGAACCTGGGAACAATAATCAGAAAATAATTTATTATGATATACTGTATAGCTACGGTAAGTCTTGAGATAAAAGATAAACAAAACCAGAAGTTTAACCCCATTTTTGGAAACCTCGTCGTTCGGGGCAATGAAACGGTAGTGTGGGGTCTTCATCCACTAAATAAACCCGCCGTGTGCCTTCTCTCCGCCTGTATTGGCGACCCACTGGAACTGTGTTAGGTTACTTCAGTGGTAGAAGTTTAACTCCTACGCTTGATAGAAATGGGAATGGATATATTTTTATTATTATTAATGCTTGTATATTTTTTTTTATTGCGTATGGTCGCAGACGAGCCACGGCCCACCTGATGGTAAATGGTAAATGTCGCTCATGGACTCAACTATACCGAGAGTATTGTCAAGCCGCTGCGCACCATTTCATTTCTTAGATATGAAATGAAAGAATAAACGGCTATCTTCTGCTACAGCCAAACACACTAACGTGCTTCATGATCGGTCACACAGGAGACGGTGGTACCGACTCGTTCGGGCCTGATAGCAAGTGAGAATTCTCACTTGGTACCCAGCCTTACCACCAGTAATGCAATGGGTAATAATTGCTTACTTCCCTTAGTCACTTTGTACGACACCCGCGGGAAAGATTGGGGTGGTGTCACTTCTATTCTTAGTCCGTCACCACAAGGAATATTCAACGAAATCTATAATATTCAACGAAAATTTTAAACGTGATTTTGACCCGCTTCGAAATGTCGGACTAAATTGAAACTTTACTGCGTAAGGCCGTTAACAGTACCAATAATTTGAAAAGTTCGTCCTTTACTTGTTTTTTTTTATAAAAATCGCTACTATCCTCACCTACGATAAAAAGGGAATAAGTCGGGTCTTATATATAGAAGTGCTTAATTTTGATGCCGTTGTGAGACTAAAAAAGAAGAAAATTTATTTTAGTTTAAAAACCTAAATGGCTATGCTTTTTACAATAATCTTAACAAGTTATTGCCTATTATTAAGATTCATTTCATTATTTTCTATTTTTTAGTTTGTTTTTTAGTCTTCTCTCTAACTATAGTTTATTCTTGTCTTCTCTATACTTCTCCTAAACTATTGACATCTACTACAACCAAATCACTGGAAGATGACGTTTTAATTCGTCTGCGTGAGCATATAACTGAGATTAACTTTCTTTCTAACATATGATTTAAATGAAGCATATATTTTGCACCAAGCCAAGCTATCAACCTGTGCAAACTGCAATAAAATTAAATCTGTTCAGTAATTTAAGAGTATGCTTTTTTACGTTTGCTTCGTTAATTTCTTATTTAGTTCTTACCTCAATAAACACAATTTACATTGATAAGGTTTTTCCCCGGAATGTATACGCAAATGTTTCGTTAGCGTTGAACTGTCCGAGAACGCTTTTTTGCAAGATCTGCACCTGAAAAATAAATATATACATCATACTTTCCGATATTTACGCGAATGTTACACATTTTGAAATAAAACTATGATAGATTCCGTTAACGTAGTTTATTTCAATGTAATTTACGTCAACCGCGCCACTTTTCCAAGACAGGACGCCAAATGTGACCTATGTAAAGTATTTTGATCTGTATTTTAGCACTTGACATGCTCAGCTATTTAAAGAACAAATTATTTGTGAATGTGGAAAAAGAGTACTTTACTGCGAGCGGGATCTGAACCTGCGTTCCTTCCAATCCGGGGAAGTGCTCTAGAACGCGTTGTAAAGATATCATAAACAAATGTGATTTGAAGATTGGGAATCGTCGTCGGTGACTGCGATGGCTAAGCGGTCTAGAGCATCCCCCCGGATTGGAAGTGACGCAGGTCCAAATGCCGCTCGCAGTAAAGTTAACTTTGTTCGTTTTCACTAATAATTTGTTTTTATAAAGTACTTATTGCGCATTGGAACTTACTGATAAGGTCGTTCTCCGGAATGTGTCCTCATGTGTGTAGTCACACTGGAACTCTGACTGAAGCGTCGATCGCAAATTGGACATCTGACAAAATAAAAACATTATTTATTTACCTATTCTAAGTATAAAGCTGTGTGTGTGTGTCTGTACATTTAAGATATTAAACAAAATATATTGGACTATATAGGCGTGTCTAAACACAAAACATTTTAAAGTACAAATTATTAGTGAATAAGGAAAAAGAGTTTTCTTGTACTAGCGGGAAGCAAACCCGCGCCTTTTCCAATCCGGGGAAGTGCTCTAAACCACTGAGCTATAGTACAGATCTTTCGATCATCCGAATCTCCTTATCACATTTGTCTTAACGACTAACGCCATCTATCGGAAACGCATTTACATGCAATTATCCAATATAGTAAGTTTAATTTTGCAGTTAAAATTCATACTATTTAATGGGGCGATTTTTTTACACATTTTTGATCTATATTTCTTAGCATTTGACATGCTCCGCCACTTTTTAAAGTACAAATTATTTGTGAATATCTAAGTAAAAAGAGGTTTTTTGTACTAGCGGGAAAAAAAAATCATCAAACATTTTTCTTAGATTGTTTGTCTGTTTATCTGTTTGTCTCGCGCATCAGGCAAAACTACTACTCGGATTTTGATGCAGTTTTTTTATTTGATAGCTCTTGATTAGACTTACTGGTATATATTTTATCCCGCTACTATATCCTAACCTAAAAGCTTTTGGCTGCGGTGGAGCCGCGGGTAAAGGCTAGTCCATTTATAAAAGAGTTCATAGCTTTTATGCAACTCAAACTATCGGTAGTTTTTTTTATCTAATATATAAAATTCTCGTGTCGCGGTGTTTGTGGTTTAACTCCTCCGAAACGGCTTAACCGATTCTCATGAAATTTTGTGTGCATATTGGGTAGGTCTGAGAATCGGACATCACCAATACACTGATAGAAGGATTTATTAATTATTAATAATTTAATTTATTTGAAGACAATTTTAATAAATATTTTTTTACATTCAATAAAAAGTTATTTGGGAATTTATTCCCAAATAACGTTTGTACATCCTATATAAAGCATATTTTCATTGTTACAACGCTTTCGAATATAACGCACATCGGCAACGACAGTGTCACAACACATAAAAATACGAAATTGAGATAAACATCCTCTAAGAATCGCAAATGCAACCTTTATAAAAAAACGTCAAAATTATAGTGTGATTCCTCACCGAGATATGGCATTTAATACCCTTTTACACTTAGCCACTTTCCTACCTTTGCAGCGTAAATAGTGTCATATCAAAGTTAATACACAGCGGGCGTGCATATAGTACATATAGTACTGTCATAACCTGTGTAATGACCCTATTACCGTAAGTAATTCTCATTTGATTGCTTTGATTTCTGCAAAAAGACAGTCGCATCATGTGAAGTGACCATATTTTTGAGTTATTCTAACTACGTATTTTAAAATTAGGGACTAGAACTTTCATATCATGTTAAATGACTCTTTTCTTGATTTAGCGATAGGTAATACACGAAGTTATATAATAAGTAGAAGTGTTATAACATGTGATATAACTGTACTGTCGGTTAAGACAAGTATTTTATTGAGTATTATTTAATAATGTGTCTTTAATTCTGATTTATATAGCGTTTATAATTTATCTTAGGACGCGTTACAACTGTTGCAACAATGCTTACTTTTTACTTTATTAGGACAAAATGAAGCGGAACTCAAGAAACAAGTTCATGATTGATATAGTTTTACGCGATAACACTCCATAAGCATGCGTTGGTATGGATAAATCTGAAAATTTGAAAGAAAATATTGGTGTCATTTTTTTTTTCAATTACCGACGTACCTCCTTCCTAATTTTACATTACGTTTATTAACGTTCTATTCATATTAATTTTCAGCATCTGATTTTACAAGTTTTAAACGATTTTTGAACGAAGGTGATGCTGTCCAAACAGATACAGAAAAGGTTAAAATCTGGGCATATTTACATGCCAAGCCAGTACCCTGAAGTGATCATGTCAGCGGAGGAAAAAGGAAGAAAACATTGACAGAAATTAGTTCTTGCGATTATGTGTTGTTCAAAACTTTAGCACAGGATACGCCTGGGCATCCAACCAAAACGTATTGCAATATTAGCTGTGATAATATGATAACGAAAGATGCATCTAGAACATTATTTTATAAAACCGTTTAATCAAATAGAAAATTAAAAGTTTGATTTTTGTTATTACATTGTGTTTTTTTCTGATACTGTTTTTAGAATGTTTTAGTTATTAGATCAAGTATTACGCAGTACAAAAATCTATTTTTGTTATTTTTCACTTCTGGGCTTAAGTTCACACGAATTATGCTAAACAATTTCATTTTGTTTGCGTGAAATATTGTTTAATAATATGTTTTCGAATGGTCAGGTTATCTTTTGTCAGAAAATTTGCTATATAGCTTTATATATGTATAGTTTTGATACCTTATCTGTTTCTAATATAACTGTTAATAACTATGTAATCCATAAATGTATAAGAGTCTTTGATTTATTTTAAAAACTATACAAAGTATTAACAAATAAAAGTGTTTTATTTTATGAAATCTTTGAATAATTTGTCTAAAAAAGTGACACATTAGAGGAATTTAAAAGTAATAAATAAATATAAAATAGAAAAATTATCTTTAGATATTTATTTTCATAAAAACATAATAGAGCATTAAACAGTCTTCTTAAATATATCTTAAGTTCTCCGATACGCATTCCCAGAAAAAATGAATGAAGTTTTCAGTTATAAAAAAAATACAATTGTGATTTCAAAAAATGCATATTTTGTGTTGCGACACTGTCCTTGCCGATGTGCGATAATTAAATCCCCGCACACTTATAGTTATTTTTATTGAACTAAATAAATGTTTCCTAGAAATAATAAACATGGCAAAACAACGTTTGTCGGGTCAGCTAGTTAACTTATATAATAGGATTAATTTCTGCTGGTGGTCATGACTTGGGTGACCAAATGTGACTCCTATTTTCAAATGAACACCTAATCTTGGTGCTTGGGAAAATACGAAGCAGTAGGTTTGTCCGTGTGGTGACGGACTAAGAATACAAGTGTCACCACCCCATCCTTTCCCGCGGATGTCGTATAAGGCGACTAAGAAATAAGCAATTATCACTCATTACATTACTGGTGGTAGGGCTGTGTACCAAGTGAGAGTACTCACTTGCTTTCGAGCCCGAACGGGTCGGTACCACCGTCTCTTGTGTGATCAGTCATGAAGCACGTCAGTGTGTTTTGGCTGTAGCAGAAGATAGCCGTTTATTCTTTCATTTCATATCTGAAAAATGAAATGGTGAGCAGCAGCTTGACAATACTCTCGGTATAGTTCAGTCCATGAGCGACGGTTACCACTTACCACCAGATGGGCCGTGGCTCGTCTGCCATCTTAGCAATAACGGTCAAATAACTATGTAATCAAATACTGGAGAAAACTATACCGACTGGAAGCTTTCCTCGCCTAGCCTCGTACAAACGAATAGTTGTATGAAATCAATAATTAGTTTATGCATGTGGCGAAGCTGCGAGTAAAAGCAAGTACTAGTCAATAGAAAACTTGATACAATAATATGTCATTATTTATACTTCTAACTGCCTCGGTGGTGCAGCAGTAGTGTGTGTGACTGCTGATCACGAAGTCTTGGGTTCAATCCCCGGGTTGGCCAATGTAATTGAGCTTTTTCGTAAAAAGAAAAATTCTGAGTAGCAGCCCAGAGTTTTTGCCCGGTAGACGGCAATGGGCTCGCCTCCTATTACGTGGGACTTAAACATAGCTGGAGAATCGTGGGTGTGTAATACACCTCTGTCTACATCTTCAGGGATACAGGCGTGATGCTATCCTATGTTTATTTATACCTCTATACTAATATAATACAACTGAAATGTTTATTTATGGGCTAATCTTGGAAACTACGAGTCGGATATTGAAAACGATATTTATGATAAAACGGCGAGTGAAACCGCGGGGTATAGCTAGTAGAGATATAATCGGCCACCTAAATTCCCTTTACGGAACATTAAATAATTAATAGTTGCTCATTAACCCTGATTAAACTTCTTACCTAAAAGGTTTCTGGCCAGTATGAGTCCTTACGTGTGCCGTCAGATTGGCCGCCTGCGAGAAACTTTTATTACAATCTCCACATCTGTACGGACGCTCCCCTGAATGGGTCCGAAGGTGAGTCTTCAAGGTGCTTGGTCTAGCGTAAGTCTTCCCACAGATCCGACAAAGATTTGGCTTCTGTTCGTCGTCTTCTGAACAACCACTTAAAGCTCCTACCTAGTATTGAAAAAAATATAGTAAAGTAACTAAACGATGGCCACTTCTGATGTAGGACGTTAAATAGGTATTTAAAAAATATATTACAAATGAGTTTGTCTTATTCTTTCGTGCCGTAACTGCTTAATTGCTCATCATAAATCAAATCAATTTTGCAAAGGGACCTACTTATTAATAGTCTGAAGTACAGAGACATGTTCAATAAGACAGCCATTTTTGCGTCATTAGTAACATAAAACATTCCGATTTAAAACCTTAGAAGAAGGCAATCTGTCAATCTCAAAAACTGGGCAATCTAATTCTGAGATTTACACAGATGAAATAGCCGGGAGAAGCTAATATTTAAATAAAGGAGCGGCCATCATTGTCTGCACCCAGTGCGGCTGATACTCTATGTCACTGCTCTTTCGCCTTGATTTGATAAAAACCAGCTCTTATCTAATTATTTTACGGTCAACGAAAAACACTATTCTCTAAAAAAGAGGTCATAGAGTCTTCCTTTAGATACTTTGAATAGGTACTGAGAGACTAAATACTGATTTGAAATAAAACGAGTCCAAAATCAACTTACTTGCACTTTACCTGACGCATTAACACACGTATTGTAGCCATACTCCTGAGGATGCATCTGTCCTTGATGATTCAGTATGTATCCGTTTCCCATGCTCTGTTCCTTCTGTGTCTCCATGTACAGTTTTGAGGGTGACCTTTTTAACGTTTGCCCTAAGGGTTTCTGCTGAAAGTTAGGTTTTTGTGGGAAAATGGAATAATTGGGGTTTGGTTTTTGAGGGTTTTGGAGTAATGGTTTGAAAGTCGAAGTAGCTGTGATTAGAGGATCGCTCTGATTCGGAGCTCTGAAGTCTGCTGTGAAGGAGTAAGTGGCCGATGGATAGGGGGAGGAAGAAATGACGTTTTGTGATTGAGGGTAGACGACGTTGACTGAGGGCGCGGCCGCGTTTTGGTTCCACTGTACCTAAAAATTCACGTAAAGTTAACTGTAGATCCTAATTACAAGTTTAAGGATATTCAATTCCAGATTACATTTGTTTTATTTTTTAGTAAAAACTTTTACAAACCTAACCAATTATAATAGTAAGGAATTTTCGTTATTAAACAATTTATAAAACGATTTTTAAAGTAAATCTGCCTTAGCAACAATTGATACCTTACAAATATATCTAGAATATCTAAATTATGTTTATCTCGTGTTCAGTTTCATTCTGATCCAAAAAATGACTGCGCTAAGAAAGTTTTTACTACAAAGATACTATTATGAGTAACCCTTTAAATTGAGCCGTTTCATATATTGAAAACAGCTACATCATTATTGTGAGTGTCAGTAATTTACCTGTGAACACAGCTGTTCCGGGGGACACCCATGCATCGTCATGTTCATAGACACGTTGACACTCATAGTGGGGAAGAGTGGCGCCCCACCGTAGTGCTCGTAGTAGGGATACCCTGTACCGCTGTTCATCATCATCTGAATAACATTATACGTCTTCATAATCCTCCTGCTTTTAACACGTCACCCCATACTTGGGATTTATCTCTGTATTTCGGGAGACGCAGTTATGGTGCAGAACAACGATTTGTAAATAATATTTGTGGGAATCATAGGTAATATATTATTTCTCTAGCTTGTTTTTCTGTTGGTCCGCGAGATCTTCCTTATATCTTATATCTTTATCAAATTCTAATTTTTGGCCCTCGTTAGCCAGCTAATGACGATAAATAGCAACGGTCTAAAAATGTACCGCTTCACTTAAATTTGAGATTTTCAAATCATTTAAGAAGATCCTTTATTGGATTTTAGAGGTCCTTTATTGGATGCGTCAATTTATCAATTGATATCGAATCGGATTCGATAAATATCGAACTGCGGAATTCCGCACGGGTGGACTAGTCTAACATATACGACGGGCCTCGTGGCGTAGTCGGTAGTGTAACCGACTTCCGTGCACGAGGTCGTGGGTTCGATTCCCACTCAGGACAATTATTTATGTGATGAACACAGATATTTGTACTGCGTCTGGGTGTTTTCTATCTATTGTATATGTATGTATTTACAAAAAATAAAGTAGTATATGTATTATATCCGTAATCTGGTACCCATAGCACAAGCGTTAAGCTTAGTTTGGGACCAGAGGACGTTGTGTGAAAATGTCCGTGAATATTTATTTATTTATTATTGCCAGTATATTGATATTTCTCTTATACTACGCGGGTGGAAAACAAGCGCATGGGAAAGCGCAGAAGATCATTCCCAGAACACAAAGTGCGAAAATGTGAAATCGTAAATAATAGTAACGAGCAGGATTTGAACCTGCCTCTCCCGTAAAACATCTGCTCCCGCTGTGAATTCCAAAAACGCATTCCTTCCTTAAGGTCTTGGGTGGAAATGGTTGCCCAAGCGATGCAGGTTCAAATTTTGTCCGACTTATTTTCGATTTCACATTTTCGCACAAAGTATTTTTGTAAATGGCCGAGCACTCAAATGCTTTAAATAGGTATATATTAACCATTTGCAATAAAATTTTGTGGGAATCGAATTTATCTACTGTCAGTATGAATAGGTCCTTACATATGAAATTGGCATTATCTATGTATGGAATAAATTATAGTTTAAAAAACTGGGGTGCTTTTTACTATATAGGTGAACAAACATTTGATTATGCTCCTTTTTTACAATAATTATTTATTGTAATATTATCTACTACTTTTTAGTTCAACTAGCCATTTAAAGCGTGTTATTTTAGTTTTGTAAACTATAATTTATTTTCTTCTTTTTAGCTCGGGTAGTGTTTATGTTCCTTGCATTTTAGTCTCGAAATAGTATCAAAAGTACTGTTATTTAAAAGAAATAAAACCTACTTATGCCGTTGATAATTTGCCTTTAAACTTACATCGGACTGACGGACATGGCTAAACTATAAGGGTTATTTATTGGTTATGGAACCCTAAAAACCGATAAACTCTAAACTCAAATTATTGCATTGTCATCGGTCCTTGAAAAGTGTGCAAAGCTTCAAATCAATCCGACGTTTTGAAGTGGTTGAAAATCACGTTCGAAGATTCCGCAGCGCGTTTTTTAAAGTTATATAAATTAACAAATCTTATTTTTCAAATTGAATAACGGAATAATCTTAGCAAATTAGTTACACACACAGCTGTTGTCATCGGTCCTCGATAAATCTACAAAGTTTGAATAAAATCTGACCGTTTAAAAATCGCGCCCAAAGGAGTAGGTTACAAACATACAAGTGAAGCTAATAAAAAGCGTGTAAAAAGCAAAACGATTTTTTTTAAAAATGAAATTATTTTAATCAATTAATCAATAGTATCAGTAAGTTCTATCTATGCACTTTTGCCATTTTATCGGAAGTACATTCATTCCATTGCTAAAAAAATTTGGGTGCGAGTAACAATAAAATCTTTGAAAGCGATTTTGACAGCCGCATCGAAATTGATTTTATTTCCTTTCAAGAAGTTGTCCAAATTCCGGAAAAAGTTGCTTGAAGCAAATTTCGGGGAGAACAGTGGGTGTCGGAGACATTCCAATCGCAATTCCTCTAATTTAGCGACTGTCTCTGAAGCAGTGTGTGGTTCAGCGTTGTCCTGAAGCAGCAGTAGACTAGAGCAATTGACCAGTCTCGGTTGTTTAATGACTAACTCTTCCATCATGGTTTGCAATTGTTCGACTATTTAGATCTGCCGTAATGGTTTGTCTAGATCTAAGGAAACTGTAGTGGATGGATGACACCAGCACTGGTCTACCAGACACTTAGCAGTACCTTTTCCTGAGTAAATTTTCGCTTGGGGCAAGATTTGGCCGGTTCTCATGAGTTCAAGCATTACGATGAGTGTTTACGATTATCTTACAGGACCCATTTTTCATCACAAGTAACAACACGATTCAAAATCCCCTCGTTATTGTGACGGTTGAGTAATGTAACACAGCACTCGACTGGTGTTTGATGGGTTGCTTCACTTAATTCATACGATAAGTACCCATTTTCTAGCTTTTTTACTTTACCAATTTATTTCAAGCGAATTAAAATTGTTTTATCACTCACACCGAAAGCTGTCGCAAACTCTGCCGTGGATTTTTCTTTTTTATTGCATGTGTCAGACGAGCCACGGCCCATCTGATGGTAAATGGTCACTCATGGACTCAACTGTACCGAGAGTATTGTCAAGCCGCTGCTTACCATTTCATTTCACAGATATTAAATGAAAGAATAAAATTGCAATGGATCCGCTTCCACGACCACTTTTAAATCTTCATTGTCAACTAGGGTCTCCGGCCGTCCACGGGGTTTGCTCTGTAGGTCCATATTTCCAGAACGAAAACGTTGGAACTAAAAACGTAGGTACCGTGTTTTTTTTACGGTAGCTTCCCCATACACATCACTAAACCTTCGAGCTGTTTCTGCGGCGCTGGTGCCACGGTGAAACTCATATTCGTAAATAACCCGATATTGTAAGTTTTCTATATTGTAAACAGAACGATGTCAAAGAAAAATCAAATGGCGCGCAAACAAATGAATCGCTAAATTGGAAACACAAATATACAAACCTAGATTTCAAATTTTGAATTATAAACGCTAAGATATTTGAGATCAAAGTGGCCAGTTTGACAAATAAAAACGCCAATTTCATATGAAAGGACCTAATAAATAATAAGCCTGCCAGCCAGCTGACTTATATCTGTTCAGTAGGTAGGTACTTAGTGTCTATAGGAAAATATTTTTTTTTTTAGATTTGACATGCTTAGCCTTATAAATAAACACAAAGTGCTAACTTTGTGTTTACATAGGTAAGTATAACCCAAGTTGTAGTATAAGAAGTAAGTATAAGATTATCTCCGCATGACCGCAATATAATAACAAAGCACATGTTGGATTTTAAAAGTAAAAACACTGCGCTAGTGAGTTACCCTGTAGGACGTATGACTTTACAAACATATGTGCAACTAGCTGGGCCTCGCAGTTTCACTCGCCTTTTAATTAACGGACGGTGGTACACTCGGAACTATCATTTGTGGATCACATAAGAATATTGTACTGTGTGGGAACTGTATCCACAACGCGGTGTCATAGGTTAGTATCGAAGCCATTATGACATCTGTGGAGTCTAGAGTAAGTATTAAGTTTCCATATTGTCGTGACTATTCATGACAACTAGGAGCTGTTTAACGTGTTTTCCGAGGTAGGTATGTATGGTTTCATAACGGGATGTAGGTATATATTATTATTTATGTCTATGCGTAAGATAGATTTTTAATATTGTTTAAAAGTAGGTACACAGAGTGCGAAAATTTGAAAAAGAAAACGATTGTCACGACCTTAATTTGAATAACAAAATAAGTACTTATACTTTTGTTTCTTTTATTGTTTCTATAGCACCAATGAAATTATTAAAAGCAAGGATAATTGCACCAAAAAAACCAAACGGTTCTTGACGAATATTTTCTTTTAAACAGGCAATAGGTATCTGTTTTCGCCATTTCTTCATTAAATGTAGATACTCGTAATCCCATAGTATTTTTCTTTACCAATACCTGTACTTGTCTTTATATATATTTAGGTTACCCATAGCTCAGGTTCTCGATATAGTAGCGGGTTAAAACGTATACCAGTTGTTTAAGAGCTATCAAACAAAAAAGTTTCATCAAAATCCGTTCGTAGTTTTTGTATGATGTGCGTGTGCTTGACATCAAATGTTACAAATAGTTCATTGATATAGTAAAAAGCACAACACGCTGTTTTATATTCATGATTTATTATAAGTAATATTATTTTCTACATTTTATTTCAAAGTAAGAAGCTGTTATAAACTCACACTCCAATTTTATTAATTTTTGTATGTATTTTTATGTACAGATTACTTGGGAAATAGTGTCTTTCAAAATTTTACAACCAGTCCAGATTAGAAAACCTATAGTTTCATTTATCCATCCATCCAACCATCAATCAGCCTTTTAACGTCCACTGCTGGACATAGGCCTCCCCAAGAATGGGGGATAGTACCGTAATCGCCACGCTTGGCAGGCGGTTTGACGATCGCAGCGGATGTTGTTAATACTCGAAGGAGTGCTGCTGCCCACTCCCCCGGCATTCCCTCAGTTGGCTCTTACGACTCCCATGGGTGGAGAGGGGGAATTCTGTGACTAAGTATATTTATAGCAAATGCAGTAATTTTATTTTTCCAATACCTTGGCTATTCAATTAAGCACTTAGTTAATTGAATTATCGTTTTTTGGAAGTTTTCTGAAAAAAATATAACTTAACGAACGCCGAAATGTTAATTGTTCTTTTTCGGTTCACCATCGAAGACTGCAAATCGATTTAAATATGTTTTTGCAGTTGATAGCTTAACTTTTGAGAAAGGCTATATTTAACATCAAGCTATACACTAGGGTAACATGGGGCTAATTAAAAAATTGCGCTTAGTACGTACTCGTTATAAGCAACAAGCCAAACTCTGCAACTAAGTTATATATTACATATTTCTCTAACCTGCTTTTCAGTCGGTCCGCGAGATCTTCCTTATTCATTTATCAAATTCCATGATTTACACCTCATTTTAAAGCTTATTATGTCAGCTAATTACAAAAACGACCCACGGTCTAAAAATGTCTTAAATTTAAGATTTAAAATCATCTAAGAAGAGGTACTTTATGGATGCGGAATTCCGCATGGGTCGACTAGTTATGGTACTTAGCTCAAATTAATTTTATAGTGGGTTATGTGCCAAAATAAATATCTCTTTCTTTCTTTTTCCTACTAAGCGCAAACGAAAGTTGAAGTGAAGACCAGCAGATATATGTTTTTAATTAAAAGGCGAGTCAAACCGTGTTATCCAGCTAGTTTAGTTTTAACACGATAAAAAGCACATATCTAATTAACATTCAATGCGTTTTGTTAACTCACAATCGACCCGTAAGCTTTTGTAGTTTTTATTAAACACAATCTTAAACATAATTTCTATAAATCAGACGAAGCCAGACATGTTCTTTTATAACCCTAGCTGACTTAATCCATGTGATGGCTTATTAATTACAAATCATTTCATACAGAAACCCCTGTAGGGCGGATCCGCGAGTTTCCACAATTTCCCTTACAACTTTCCCTTTAAACACCCCTTTTGTAAGACAAGGATAGCAATCGAAAACTGTATAAGCTGGAAAGAGATCGCGTAACTCAACAATCAAACATATAAATGTATATTTATCCTTGTTCTTCTTAGATATGTTTGTGGGTGAATGAAAGAGAGGGTCGTGTACCTGAGGGTGCACGGTCTCGGAGGCACAGTCGCCATGGACGACCGCGTGTTTCAATGAGAGGAGGACGTCTGCAGCCTCCCCTCCGGTCCTCTCGCGGCATTCCCCCGTACCGTTCCTGCTAATTACGTAATAGGTTATTGTACTGTGATTTGTATAGATATTATATTTATCGCCAACGATGGCAAATGTTCGTAGTGGTGGTAGTACCAGCCTGGAGTTTGGAAATGTGCCCGGTAGACGGCAATAGGCTCGTCCCCTTTTACGTGGAACTTAAACATAGCTGGCGAACCATGTGTGTGTAATACACCTCTGCCTACTCCTTCGGGGAATAGTTCGAGAGTATTTTCAAGCCGCTGCTCACCATTTCATTTCACAGATATGAAATGAAAGAATAAACGGCTATCTGCTAAAATATACCGATGTGCTTCATGGCCGGTCATACGGGAGATGGTGGTACCAACCCGCTCGGGCCCGATAACAGTGAGTCTCCCACTTTGTACCAAGCTCTACCATCAGTAATGCAATCGGTGATAATTGCTTACTTCACTTAGTCGCCTCGTACGATACCCGTGGGAAAGAATGGGGTGATGACACTTGTATTCTTAGTCCGTCATCTAAGCTAAGAAATTATTAACCATATTAGAAATATATCACCGGAAATAACTCACGCTGAGGATTGATGTCTGCAGTGCCCGCCGGGAACTTGTTGATGCCGCTGCGCGCTCGCCCTGATGATGAGCATCGAATATGCTCAAAACCCGGGTCGACTAAATCGATCCTCAACGTGATTTATTTCCGGTGATATATTTCTAATATGTATCAATCCCACGATAGTTTCAATACGAAAATTATTAACCACCTAAAAATGACTATAAATATAATTATTTTAAGCCTGAATTTAGGGTTTCCGAGTACATATATTGGGGGAGTGGGCAGCAGCACTCCCTGAAGTATTAACAAAATCTACTGCGATCGCCAACCCGCCTGCCAAGCGTGGCGATTACGGCATTATTCCCCCATATGAGCGCACAGAACCGCTTGTTGTGGCGTTCTCTTGGGGAGGCCTATGTCTAGCAGTGGACGTCAAAAGGCTGATGGATGGATGATTAGGGTTCCCGAGCTCTTTTTTATACTACGTGGGTGCCAAACAAGCATACCCGATGGCCCCTCGGATGGGAGGTAAACGGCACCAGGCATCACTCTCACGCCGCCATTTTCATGGAAAGTTATAGGGAGATGGAGAGGAAGCACAGTATTGGAAGGATACTAAGTAGAGTATAGAGAGGATATTAAGGAGAGGATAGGGAAGGGGTTTGGAACTCCGGCGCTTTCATTCACCATACGAATCACGATGGTAAGGGTACCTACTTAGGTTGTTTCTCGCCAATTTTCTGTGAAAGGGTGGTACTTCCCGATCGAGCCAGCCCATTAACGTGTTTGGCATCGAATAATCAATCTTGTTATAAAAGTTTCATCTACACATAGCTAATGATTTTTTTATTTTAATTCACACAATATTCAGCAACAGATAACATAAACTAAATTATATACTTTGTAGTAGTAACTAATAATGTATTGGTCTTAATAAGTAGTTTTCAATCAATCCCATAGATAGCGCTAATTTCAAAAGGAAAAAGAAAAAAATATATATATAAATATTTGTACAAAATTAAGGCTGCTTATTTCTTAAGAAATCTCTTCCAGCAGACCCACGAGAGGAAAGTTTTATTTAGTAAAAGAATTGTGTGTTATATTAAAATATTAATGTATGTATATTATAATACATTATAATTTTATCGAGATAAATATTTTAATTTAGACATTATTATATATAATAATCATATACTTACACATATAAGATGGATATGGATCCATCATAAATAATGGTATTTATATTTTATATACATACATATAAAAATATTATTTCATTTTAATTTACTACATCTACACTGTGTAAATTTTTGCCGAGGTTGTTGACACTTTATTGTTCATAAAAATTAATACCTACGAGTACTGATAAAGATAGATAGATATAGATACCATTTTGAAATAAAACTACGTTTACGGAATCTATCGCGTTTACTTGATTTTTTCGCGTTTATTTAGACGTCCAAGGCTGATATGTTATTTCAACGGTCTCATCTACCCACAGTATATGATTTTACAAAATTTTTGGTTTATTTATTTTAACCCATCTAATATTCGTTTAGGAACACAATTAAAATATTTACTTCAAATTTTTATGCTTACAATGTATGAGACTTTAAGTTAGTATGGGATAGTAGTAAAATCAAGTAAACGCGATAGATTCCGTAAACGTAGTTTTATTTCAAAATGTGTAACATTCGCGTAAAATCCAGAAAGTATTATAGGTATAGATACCATCTTAAAATTAGTCACTTCATTTTACGAAATGCTCAGCCCCTATCAGCCCCACATCATTTCCTATTTAATTAATTATAAAATAGATAAAGATATAAATAGAAAAGATATTTTTTTTAACCATGTCGGGAGTCTCCGAAACCGGCGAGCGTGTATGAAGAGAGTTATGAATGTTGAGGAAGCGAGAGATGTATGCAAGAATAGAGCCTCTTAGCACTCTGTTCTCTCTGCCTAACCCGCAAGGGAAATGGTGTGACGATAAGTAGTAGTAGTAGATAAAGATTACAACGAGTAGCACTTGAAGCCCGACATTTTGAATGGCTAATTTTATGATGGCTACGATATATTACACATATAACTATATAATTACGTTAATAATAATTAACTAAGTAATGTATACGAGCCCCGATGCAAAATAGTTCGTCTAGTGTGAAATTTTCTCTGAGATGTTTTCTAACTTCATTATTTTTGTATATCTATATAAAATATTAAGCTGTTCTACTATCACATGTCGCGTTACTTATGCCATTTTTTAATTATGAACTAATAAACTATTTTAGATTTTTAAATTTATACATATCCTTTTAGATATTTTTATATATATATTTAGCATTTGACATGCTTAGCAATATAAAACACAAAATAAACACACACAAGTGAAAAATGTGAAATCGAAAATAACAGTCACGAGCAGGATTCGAACCTGCATCTCCTGGATACCGTCCAGATGCTTTGCCAATTCAGCAATCGTGACCCTTGCTCCTGACTGCTAATTTCGATAACACATTCATACTTAACGTCTTTGGGTGACGCCTGCACCATCTGTCGGAAGTATTTTCATACATTATACCGACCAGGTAAACTTAATTTTACAATTAAGATTTTACCTAATAATGACGCAAACCCTTTAAATATTTAAATATTTTATATATATATTTAGCATTTGACATGCTTAGTAACATACATTAAACACAAAGTGAAAAATGTGAAATCGAAAATAACAGTCACGAGCAGGATTCGAACCTGCATCTCCTGGATACCGTCCAGATGCTTTGCTTTTTTTTTACACTATGCGTGAGTGACAAGGGTAGACGAATACTTTTGCGTTATGTTTTATAGAATATTTGTTTAAATTTTTTATGTTATGTAAAGTCATGAAAGAATTTCAGTTATGTTAAAATAAACTTTAAAATGTTCCTCAAATTGTGGTTTACTTTTTATTGAACGTTCTTAATTATTTTACCAATATTATTATTTTACCAATATTTACTTTCTATATTTTACGCTTTGCACTACTTTCCATACTAGACGAACTATTTTGCATCGGGGCTCGTATAAGGTTTTTTATAGTCCTTGCTAAAATTGGAGAAATGTATGGTTCAAATGGGATAACTATTTTTGACTAATGACAGTTAGTGTGCGGACGGAATAATGGGCAATCTAGTAGAAAATGAATTATAACGGCATGCAGCCCGCCCGATAATAGAGGTAACTTACAGAAACAGGGATTCGGTTTACCTCACCAAATGAAACTCCACTGTAGGGAAAACCTATCGTTATTTGTCGTCGATAAATGTTTGCGAGGGTGGACCTTCCTACCACCGAAGGAATGTGACATAGTTCCAGTGGCCCGCCAAGAAAGGCGGAGAGACGGCACACGGCGGGTTTCTTTAGTGGGTGAAGGCCCCACACTACCCTGTTCGTTGCCTCGAACGACAGGGTGTGCGGTTAGGAACATTTTTTCCCGGCTTAACAAAAAAAAAAAAAAAAATGGTGGACCTTCCTTCCTGAACGTAATTGGATACAATTATAGACGCTGCTAGTACTTACATTTGTATGCTTAAAAAATAAATAAGTGCGAGCTAAACTCGCGTAGAGAGGGTTCTTTTTTTTTTAATAAGTATTACATGGGTGGCGAAAAAGCATACGGCCCACCTGATGGCAAGTGGTTACCGTAGCCTATAGACGCTAGCAACACCAGGGATATCACTCGCGCGTTGCCATCTCCAAGGAAAGGGATTGGAAGCATAATAAGGAGAGGATAGGAAGGATAATAAAGAGATGATAGGAAGGGCGTTTGGGCCTCCGGCGCTCTCACTCACGATACGCATCACAACGGTAGGAGTAACTACTGTTGTTACAAGCTGATCTTTTGTGAGAAGGTGGTAGGTACTTCCCCGATCGAGCCGACCCATCCGTGCTAGGATAAGCAAGCCTCTACGACTAATAAGGGTTCCGTATATGATTATTGACTGGCCGTGTGGGGCCGGCTTTAGAATTGTCACACCCCTCTCACCCACGGGAGTCGTAAGAGCCGACTGAGGGATTAATCCCCAACAACATCCACTGCGATCGCCAACCCGCCTGCCAAGCGAGGCGATTACGGCATTATCCCCCATGACGTGACTGCTCGTTGTGGCGTTCTCTTGGGGAGGCCTATGTCCAGCAGTGGACGTTGAAAGGCTGATGGATGGATGGATGGATATGATTATTTAAGTTCCATAACTATTTTAAATCAGACCGAAATTTGTTTGTTTTGCTATGTTGGGTACTATAAATACCATAGACTTTTCATATGTTCCTGTAATCTATAGGTAAAGAACTATTTTCTGTATGTTTTTCAGTAGTTTCGGAGACAGTGGGAGACTGATAAATTAAAAAAAAAAACAGCATCACGCCTGTATTCCCCGTAGGGGTAGGCAGAGGTGTATTACACACCCACGATTCGCCAGCTATGTTTAGGTCCCACGTAATAGGGGGCGAGCCTATTGCCACAGTAAATATATAAGCTAAAGATATTTACTTTGCTATTGCCGGCTACTGGGCACATTTCCAAACTCCGGGCTGCTACTAAGAATTTTTGTTTTTACGAAAAAGCTCAATATCATTGCCCGACCCGGGGATCGAACCCGAGACCTCATGATCAGCAGTTTTTTCAGTCTAATCACTTTTTAAAATTTTCTAATTTACTTCCCAAAAGAGATTCCTTGTGACGTGTATCATAAATTTATTTATTTATGATACACGTCCGTGTAGGTCACTGACTTACACTGTGTACCAAATTTCAACTCAATAGGTCTGGAAGTTTCCGAGCAAATTGGTTCTGACAGACGGACAGACAGACGGACACACAAGTGATCCTGTAAGAGTTAAGTTTTTGCCTTTTAAAGTACAGCTTCCATAGCCAGAAGATTAGAATAATCAATGTATGAGATTGACATAAGGTTACGACAACGTAGGTAAGCGTAACCGAACGTAAACCGTAACGAGAACTGTAAATTAATTCAAATTTCAAAAAGAACTTACTTGTAACCAGGACACGGTGAAAACGGGAAGAGGGATGGTAGAGGGTCCAACTCCAATGGCGGTAGGGAGAAGGAGCCCATGTCCTCTGACCAGCCCTCCGCCGCCTCCCCCGACAGTCCCACGTCGCAGCCCCCGATGCTGTCGCTTAAAGCATTCAAATCATCGCCATTTTCTGGACAGCAATTCTCCGGTTCCTGCTGTAAAATATTTATCTCTATTTACTAGTTCTAAAAATAATAATAATAATTTAGGATTAGGTATTCCTATTAATGCTACGAGTGTCTCGTCTTAGCTTCAAAGGAAAGCAATTTAAAAAATCCTAGAGATTTTCATGAGCTAATGACGAAAATCTCTAGGATTTTTGGATAACTACCAGATCCTTAACCATCAGTATGATATATAAAAGATTAGATTGTAAATATACAAAGTCATTGCTGCGCTATTTCAGATGGTATACTCAGAAGTGAGACTCAGTTCTATTATCCATCCATCCATCAGCCTTTTAACGTCCACTGCTGGACATAGGCCTCCCCAAGAATGGCGAATGGTGCCGTAATCGCCACGCTTGGCAGGCGGGTTGTCGATCGCAGTGGATGTTGTTAATACTCGAAGGAGGGCAGCTGCCCACTCCCCAGGTATTCCCTCAGTCGGCTCTTACGACTCCCATGGGTGGAGAGGGGTGGGACAATTCTAATGCCCCACACGGTAAATTAAGGTAGTATGAATTCTAATCAACTAATCAACCTTAGATTAATTATATCTAGATGGACTGTCACTCTTATAAACATCATAAAAATCGGGCGGGAATTATTATGCTAGTGTGCTTGATAGCTGTCATTACGCTTGCGCAATTTGTGTTTGTGTGCGTGCGTAATGATACCAGTTTCAGTGGTAGTATTAAATTATGGGAAAATTATATTATCATAGATTCAAGACATTCTTATACTACAAAATGTTTCGTAGATATATTGTCAATTATCTCTTTATATTTACTCTCATAATCTTAATATATTATAAAAAAAATATATACTATATATAACCTCTTCTTTTTTCGTATTGAAACTATCGTGAGATTGATACATATTAGAAATATATCACCGGAAATAACTCACGTTGAGGATCGATTTAGTCGACCCGGGTTTTGAGCATATTCGATGCTCATCATCAGGGCGAGCGCGCAGCGGCATCAACAAGTTCCCGGCGGGCACTGCAGACATCAATCCTCAGCGTGAGTTATTTCCGGTAATATATTTCTAACCTCTTCTTTATTGCGAATACTACTATAAACCACGATAATTATAAATTTCAAAATGTAAACAATCTTCATCATTAAAATAAATAATAATATTACAAATAGTAATATTGTAATTAATTTCAAAAATGACGACTGTGCAGCTTTATGAATCCATTAAAAACGCTAATAATTATGTTAGGTAATGTTTCTATTACTCTTTATCGTTAAAATATCATCAACTTTGCAAGATTACGCGGGAAATTTAAGTCCATAAACTGGTATCAAATAAAAAAATACGAACTAAAATTAATTTATTTTCGGAATATTTAAATGACTTATTTAGCCAGTTATCGTATGAACTAATATTACTAACCGATGATAAGAGATATCTTTAGTGCTCATTTTCCGATTTTTGTAGTTTCGGCACACGTTAATTACACACGTTGACATTTTAAATGACACACTATTGCTCCTGGATATGACCTTGTCAAGTGACGTCACGATTGACACTAACAGCATTGGGGTGAAAAGTTCACCCCAATTTTTTTTGAAGCGTTTACATGGCGGGTGTCTATCTTGATATATCATTAATCTAAGCAATCAACTAATTGCTGTCCACTGCGGCATAGAATTTTTTTCCCAATTTACGCCACAACGTCACCTCCGTGTGCCACAACCAGAGTCATTTAGTAAATAATATTTATTATTTATTTATTTATTTATTCTTTATTGTACACCATATGTTATATAACATTTTAAGGTACAATGCGAAGAAAGAAAAAAATAAATGTTAAAACCCATAAGTGGTACGATGGGCGGCCTTATTACTAAAAGTAATTTCTTCCAGGCAACCTTTGGATGGACACAACTTTTAATTGGACAATGGTAGTTGTAGGTGTTGGTACCTATATAGACAAGAAAAAAATAAATATATTTATATATATAAATAAAATATAATAAATATAATACATACACTTACATGCAAATACATAAACCTCTGTACAAATAAACTACGCCTATATACATACATATAATTATTACTCAAACAATACATTAATATTTATAAAAAAAAGAAAAAGAAAATACACATTCAGTGAGGATGAGATCATAGCTTGATGGTATATTAAAATTCATGGTTGCAAGCTCAAATAGTAATTATTGACCATTATTTTAAATTTAGTTAGGATCTCTGCTCGCCTTATTTCCACTGGCAGAGCATTCCACAGACGAAATAGCAGTGATAGTGAAAGATTTACCAAAAAAGTTCGTAGAATGTAAAGGCATTTTTAACTTCATATTTTCCGATGACCTTAAACATCTGCTATGTGTCTCATGAAGGTATTCAAAACGACCTTTGAGATAGGATAATACTGACATTATTTTTTAAATTAACATTTTTAATTTATTTTATTTAAGTATTAGATGTCCCGGTCAACTACGTTTCATCTAAAATTTATTTTATCAGTGATTATCAATCCTAATCAATCTGCATCGTCTAAGGTTCAATTTAGGTTATTAAATGAAAATTAATTGTAAGAATGAGAGTAGCTGTAATTTTGCCGTCTGTTAGCTAAAAGACAGTAGTCCAAAGCGACGAGTTCCATAAAAAAATATCAAATTTAAATTTTTACATTTTTCAATTGTTTTATGGCTTTTTCTTTTTTTTTTTTAACTACCCCTGTTTTGAGCGAATAAAACAAATAACACATTTAAATAGGTCAAGCCATTTTTGAGTTTCAGCAAGACTAACGAATAGCAATTGATTTTTGTATAGATATAGAATAGAATTTCTTCAGGTTATTTTTGATCTATATTTTTTAGCATTTGATATGCTCAGCTACTTTTAAAGTACAAATTATTTGTAAATTACGAAAAAGTGCGACCGGATTTGTTCTTCAGGTTAAGCCAGCATAGGCTATAAAATCGATGTTGGTTACTTGATTACAAAACATTTAATCCCTAGTTTTGTAAATAAGTTTAATTGGGATTAATTGTAGATAAACTTTCCTCTTAAAAGCTCATCTAAACGGCAGAAAGACAGTTAAAGCCATTACGAAACCCTAGAAAAAAATAATTTCGTGGTTTTAAAGAAGTAAGCGGTCTAACTAGGCGAAAATCGACTTTATACTATGCATAAATGGTATACAAGTATAAATTTAAATTAAACCTCTGACTTTACGCTTACTCTATCATCAGAGTCAACAGACTCTGGTAACCTTCTACTACCTATTCATTTAGACCATTACAATGAGCTCAAACACGGGACTACGGTAAAAGCTGTTGGTTCTCAAACGGCTGAACAGAGCTTTTTTGGATTCATGGTCGAGAACATTCTCGTTCATGTTACCGAACAAAAAAAAACTAAATCAAAATTCGTTTTGCCGTTTTAAGATGTCACAGGCCACTGATAGACCCAATAATGTTAAAATTATGCTTACTCTGGGTAAACCTGAGATATACCTATTATAAATTAGGTAACAGAGAGTTGTAGTTCATCAAAAATCCTAGCTTTTTTTATAACTAATATGAACGCCAGGGTGAGTCCCTGGTTACTGGTTAACTGACATCAGATATTTTTTTTTTTGTTTAATTATGAAGGTCTACCTGACAACACTGTTCTTCCGGGAAGTCCCTCAGCTGGTTGTCCACACAAGTGCACTGCAACGGATCGCAACAGAGGCCGTGGCAGCCTCCGCAGCACTCCGCCAACCCAAACTGCGGGTTATTCGGTACGTAACAGTCCATGGCTCCGCCTCTATGCGCATGGTACCGCGCAGGGGCGGTCTTCTATCCTCAGATGTGTTTCCGACGCTTGTAGTCTCTTGTTGGCATTGTCTAGAATATTTACCATACGTTTAATTAATATTATTTATTATAATAACCATAAAATATACTACAGATTGGTTGTTTAGAACAAGATTTACCTTTAATTGAATCAAAGGGCTAAATAATAACAATTTATTAATATAATGTGTTTATCGTAACCGTTGAATAATAGGTAGGTGTATCAATTTCTATATCTTATAAAAATGAAGGATATAGTTTAAAAAAACATGATTTATTAGACCAAGTTTATTTAGCTTAAAATAAAACTGATGTTGGAATAATTACAGCCCAACAAACCCTCATTAAAAATGCCTAAATTGAAATAATACGGTACTGTATATAATGGTACTATGTGTTTAACATATACATATTTGTCAAGTGTAGAGTAGCATTAATTTAGATAGTTATAGGTATTGTTTCGCCTCATAATCGAAGCGTTGAGGTGGGTACTATTCTCGTTTTACACAGAACAACTGATTTTCCAAACTTAAAATGTCTCTATTTATCATATATTGCACTTGTAAAACAATATATACACACACATATCAAGAAAAAACACTATTTTTGACACTCATGATATTTTTTATGCCATTTTTATTATTTAAACTAGTTAAAAAACTGTTTAAAAAAGTTCTGTCTTGGACGTCCGTTTGTTGTAGGTAATGTATGTTAATACTATAATAACCGAAATACTTTACTAATCGAGTCTTTTATTTTCTTATTAACTTTAGTACAATTACGAATAGAGCCCTATTACTTTTCACGGTCTTATTCGATGTGGTTTAATTGTTATTAAATAAACAAAAAAATAGTGAATATTTACGATCGACTCTAAAACCAGCGCTACGCTATTATTTCGTGAGAATTACTTGAACTATTTCTATAGACCAATATAGAAGTACTTCTTAAAATTAGCGCTAGATGGCGTATAAGACATGAAAACCTCATTAGTAGTTTTTTGAAATTAGCGCTATCTATGTGATTTATTGAAAACTACTTAGTAAGACCAGTACATTATTAGTTAATCAAATAATCAATTTTATTATGAAAAATGAAGATTTTGAGGCGTGCAGTTTTGGATTTTCCAAAGTATTTTGTACATAGGTACGAGATGCTGCACAGAACATCGTTCGTGTGAAATCTATAATATTATAAAACTGTAACAGAGTTGTGCCTGTACATTCAAGATATTTGAGAAAAAAATGAATGAATAGATAGCCTATAGACGTGTCTAAACACAAATTTTTTTTTTAGAATTTTTGTCTGTTTGTTTGTTCGAGCATCACGCAAAAACTACTGAACTGATTTTGATGCAACTTTTGTTACTTGAAAGGCCTTGATTAGACTTAAAAACTGGTATACATTTTATCCCGCTACTATACCTATCGGGAACATGAGATATAACCGAAAAACTAGCTTTTGACTGCGGCGAAGCCGCGGGCAAAGGTTAGTAGAATATAAATACTTCAATCTACAGCACATGAATTATCTCTCCAAATATCTCAAAGAAATTTGTGTACTTTTCTGAGCTCCGGACTATATGTATGGAAAGTTTCATAATGGTTGGTTCAGTAATTTCACCGTGAAAGTGTAACAAAAAACCAACAAACACACTATCGCATTTATAGTACGTTTTTACGTTTTCTCTTTGCTCTCTTGAATATTTGTCACTTTTCAATACTAGCTTCATGTGCAGACAATATGGTCATAAATAACAGTACATAATATATCTACTAACATGAGTTCCAAAATATTTATAAAGATATTGTATTACAATTAATAAGAGACATGAAGAGTAGAGTGAGCATAATGTATGTAACAAACGCTTTTTAAATCCACACATACACACACCGATTTCCGTGTACGAGGTCGTGGGCTCGATTCCCACTCAGTACATAATATATTATGATCATCAGTGTTATGAACAACAGATATTTGTACTACGTCTGGGTATTTTCTATCTATTATATAGATATGATGATGATGATGATATGTATGTATTTACGAAAAAAAAGTAATATAGGTATGTAATTATGTCCGTAATCTGGTACCCATAGCACAAGCGTTAAGCTTAGGTTGGGACCAGAGGACGTTGTGTCAAATGTCCGTGAATATTTTTTTATATATAAATTTATTTCATACTCGAAAAATGACAATCATCGGAATACAAATTTTATGTAATACTCAGCAAAATCTTTTTTTATCCTATGCGCGTACATACAAGCATACGGCCCACCTGATGGTAAGCGGTTGACCGTAGCCTATAGACAACACCAGAGGCATCACTCGCGCGTCGCCATCTCCAAGTTTTATCTTTTATGAGAGGGTGGTAATGTAGGTACTTCTCCAACCCGGCTCGTCGAGCCGGCTCACCGTGCTGGGATAAATAAGCAAGGCTCTATTACTACTATTTCTCGGTTATAATAATCCTTACTGATGTTATAAACTAGATTCTAGCCGCGACTTCGTCCGCATGGAATTTAGAATATAAATAGTTTTTTTTTTATTGCACTTAGCGGCAGTCGAGCCACCGCCCATCTGATTGTAAATGGTAACCGTTACTCATAGACTCAACTATACCGAGAGTATTGTCAAGCCGCTGCACACCATTTCATTTCACCGATATAAAATGAAAGAGTAATCTCCTACTACAGTCAAAACGCAACGATGAGCTGCATGGCCGGTCACACGGGAGATGGTGGTACCAACCCACTCGGGCCCAATACCAAGTGAGTACTCCCACTTGGTACCCAGCCCTACCACCAGTCATGCAATGGATGATAATTGGTTATTTCCCTTAGTCGCCTCATACGACACCCGTGACACTTGTATTCTTAGTCCGTCACCACACGGATAGAACGTCATTCCACAATTGAGAAGTAGCTTTATGTTCTTTTCCGAACTGGAACTGGAATGTATGGTAAATTTCGTGATGATCGGTTGAGAAGTAATGACGTAAGAGGTAACACAAACAAACACAGTTTCGCATCTGTTATATTACCTACTAGTAAGTATGTGAAAGTTTGTTTTTTTTGTACATGTTGACGTCGTAGCACTAGTTTAGTGCTACGGCGTCATCATCAAGAACTTTGAGATACATAATAGTCTGGTGCTGTTGATTCCGGAAATACGTAGGGTTTGTGATGGATATAGATTATTGTTGCGCCTGGGAGCAACATATAAACTAGTTCTTTTATATTTTCGTTAGAACTCATGACTTGTGAATCAATAGTAATAATAAACAATTTTAATATCCTGACAGAATATCCCTTTGTGTAACGGAGGTCGTATGGCAGTTGTAGAAAAATAATTATCTCCCACCACCGAAGGAATGTAACATAGTTCCAGTGGCCCGCCAATAAAGGCGGAGAGAAGGCACACGGCAGGTTTCTTTAGTGGGTGCAGGCCCCACACTACCCTGGTCGTTGCCCCGAACGATGGGGTGTGCGGTTAGGAACATTTATTCCCGCCTTAACAAAAAAAAGGTTAAAATCCTACATCAAAACGATTGTGAAATATGGGTATGATGAAACATATTCACGAATCCCCTTCCCTTTTTCTTTTTTGACTAGGCAATCCTACGAAGCTGTTGTTACCAGTGTTAAGTTTCACAGGTAAGTTTAATTCGTCAAACAAGTCACAGCTGAATTCAAATTCATGTATAAAATTAGTCATAGTTAAGTCAATGTCATGCCTCAGTAAAGTGATGGCGACTTTATGAAAGGTTCCGTGGAGTTTTGGAGGCAAGACGAAAAAACACGTTACGCTGCAATATACTGTTGCCAACACTTATGAACCATAAAAATAGTTAATTAGCAAAATACCACTACTTTAACATATTAATACTTGAAATTAAACAAGTTTTGGAAAATAATGTGTAGCGACGACACGATTCTTTCTTATTTCCACCAAAACTCAACGTCATCTATATCTATTCTATATAGAATTCTGTAGAACTATAGATCACCCGGCGAACTTCGTATCGATTTTTTGCAATAAATATTATTAAAGTACTAATATCGCTATTAAGAAATAGGGGTTGGCAGTAGAAGGGTGAAAGTTTAGGGTTGTATATATTTTTAATGCCAAATCATATAAAAAAATATTGTCCATAATATAAAAAATATTATTTTGGGATGGACCATCCCCACTTAGTGGTATGAAAAATAGTTTACATCCTATTCTCAGACCAACTGAATATACACACAAAATTTCACAAGAATCGGTCACGCCGTTTCGTAGGAGAATGGCGACAAACACTGTGACATGAGAATATTATATAGGTATTAGATAAGTACCTATTAGTGGTGTAATGAATATTCACATTCGCGTAAATACTCGCATCTTTTTCAAAATTTGCATTAGTATCCGCAATATTTCATGAGACTGTTTGTTTTTGACATAACAATGAGAAAATAATATATAACAATGTTTAATGTTTTATTCTTAAATACACAAGGTCAAAATTTATATCTACAAATAATTAACTTATTGTAGGCATCGAAGAATTCCTCCGCGGCATCGTTGTATGGCAATGCTTATTCTTTGTACAATAAACGGATAACGCTCTGGTCACGCGAAAAGTCGCATGCATAATTGTTTTTGGACTTTGTAAATACCAGGAGCTTATTAAATTACCACATTATATATACGTTACTTCATATTTATGATATATACTTCTCTCTTTATCAAAAGCTCATATTGATGGGATTTATATAACATATACTTCCTTCTTTTTGTTAAGGCGTTCTCTTGGGGAGGCCTACGTCCAGCAGTGGACGTCGAAAGGCTGATGAATGGAATGAACTTCTCTCTTTATCAAAAGCTCATATTGATGGGATTTATATAAGTTAACTATACCTTTTTTTATTTTTTTGTTTTGTTAAGGCGGGAAATAATGTACCTAACCGCACACCCGGTTGTTCGGGGCAACGAACAGGGTAGTGTGGGGCCCTCACTCACTAAATAAACCTGCCGTGTCCCGTCTCTCCGCCTATATCGGCAGACCACCGGAACCATATTACATTCCTTCAGTGGTATATAACTTAAACCTATGAGATTTATTGTTATAACTAATTCAAAAAACACAGTTTTGCATATTTACTGCAAAGAATGATCAAGTTCTTTTACGTAAGTTTCGAGGAATAACTCTTCTGTCTCCGAGAGTATTGTGAATTTGTGATACACATGTCATCATCATCTTAAGCAAAGTCTGATTTGGCAGTAAAGAAAATTGGGCGTTTTGTACAAAAAGAAGCGATACTTTATACCAAGATAACGACTAGTGCTCACATCTTGAGGCAGGTGAACCTCGGACTCGGGGCGAGTACACAAGACGAGGTACAGGAAAGTGTAATCATTACCGTCAAATGGTGGTTGTCTACCATCTGCCTAGCCTTATCCCGAGCTTTATTGGGGTCGGCTTCCAATCTGTTCGGTTTTCCATCGACCAGTACACCTAACCTATCTACCTCTATGACCCAACTAAAGAACAGCCTTAGAAAACCGAAATAAATTTTTTTATTCAGACCACTGACAACCTGTTTCGACAGGATGTTATTTGATTGCCGGGCCCCATTAGTTAACGTGCCTTCTAAAACACACTGGTGCTGGTTTTGCATCAGGTCAAAATTTTACTGCTCATTAACACAAGTACGAAAATGTGAAATCGAAAATAACAGTCACGAGCAGGATTTGTACCTGCATCACATGGAATACCGTTCCAGAAGCTTTAAAAATCTTAATTGCAAAATTAAGTTTACCTGGTCGGCATAATGTATGCAAATACTTCCAAAAGATGGCGTAGGCCTCACCCAATACGTTAAGAATGAATATGTTATCGGAATTCACAGTCCCGAGCAATTGCCGCGATGGCTGAACTGGTAAAGCATCTATTCGGTTATTTTCGATTTCACATTTTCACACTTTGTGTTAATTTATTTGGCTAAGCACGTCAAATGCTAAAAAAATATATAATAATATCAAAATATTTTACTGCTCATCCCAGATGAGCGCGTCAAATCCTTTCGTGTGTAAACAGATTTCCCAAGTAAATGTGGGTTTTGTAAAAGGAAAAGGTACTACAGAACAAATCCTTACAGTCACGACATTTTTGTCCGTGCGGTGACGGATTAAGAATATAAGTGTCACCACCCCATTCTTTCCCACGGGTATCGTATGAGGCGACTAAGGGAAGTAAGCAATTATCATCCATTGCATGACTGGTGGTAGGACTGGGTACCAAGTGGGAGTACTCTCTTGGTATCCGGCCCGAGCGGGTTGGTACCACCATCTCCTGTGTGACCGGCCATGAAGCACATCGTTGCGTTTTGGCTGTAGCAGGAGATAGCCGTTTATATTTCATTTCATATGTGAAATGAATTGGTGAGCAGCGGCTTGACAATATTCTCGGTATAGTCGAGTCCATGGGCGACGGTTAACATTTAACATCAGATGGACCGTGGCTCGTCTGCAACTAATTGCAAAAAAAAAAAAATTATAATTATAATTGGTCCGTGCCAATAACATTTCACTATAGGTCACACAAATAGCGAACTTTAAAATCGTATCTGTACTTATAAAGCTGTAGCAGCGCCGAGTCTGTACATTTAAGATATTTAAGAAAAAAATACTTTAATAAGCTATAAAGGCGTGTCTAAGCTCAAAACGATTTTGTTTAGATTTTTGATGTGAAACATCTAATGCGGAGGGAGGGTAAAATCGTTTGTTAGCGTGGCGTTTTTATTGTACCTACTTGTTCCGTTCAAATCTTGCAAGTTAAATTTGACACACTTTCCGGTCTCTGATTGAGCTGCAATTTTACACGCATGTGTATATCACGTGAAAATGCAATATTATGATGACATGGAGCTGATCTGATGACGGAGCTGGAAGGTGGACATAGGAACTCTATAATAAAACGGCGCAACCCCATTGAGTTTGAGCTCGTATGATTCGTCTTGCCGAGTACTTTGTGTCTAGATGGTATCCAGGGGCTGATGATGAAGCTGGAAGGTGGCCATAGTAACTCTACAATGAAATGACGCAACCCCGTCGAGTTTGGACACGTTTGATTAGTCTTTATGAGTACTTTGTCTTTAGATGGTATCCAGGGTCTGATGATGGAGCTGGCAGGTGGCCATGCGAAACTCTGTAATTAAATGTCGCAACTCCATCGTATTAGGGCTCGTTTGAAATGTCCTGACTAGAACTTCAGTTATAGATGATATCCAGGGTCTGATGATGGGGCTGGAAGGTGACCACAGCAACTCTGTATTGAAACGACGCAACACCATCGAGTTTGGAATCATTTGATTCGTCTTGACGAGTACTTTGTCTTTAGATGGTATCCAAGGTCTGGTGATGGAGCTAGAAGGTGGCCATAGGAACTCCGTTATAAAACGACATAACTCCATCGAGTTTGGGCTCGTATGATTTGTCTTGACGAGTAGGTACTTTGTCTCTAGAAGGTATCCAGGGTCTGACGATGGAGCTGGAATGTGGACACAGTAACTCTGTAATGAAACTACGCAACCCTATCGAGTTTATACTCGTTTGATTGGTCTTGAGGAGTACTCTGTCAAGTTATGATCATTTTATTTCTACAAAATACTTTCGATGTTTAACATCTGCTAGACGTCCCGCGACATCTATTTTTTTTTGTCTGTTTATCTGTTTGTTTGTTTGCGTATCACGCAAAAACTACTGAACGGATTTTGGTGCAACTTCTTTTATTTAATAGCTCTTGATTAAACTTAAAAATTGGTATACATTTTATGCCGTTACTATATCGGGAACCTTAAAACTAGCTTTTGGCTGCGGCGGAGCAGCGGGCAAAGCCTAGTAATGTTATATTTATAGCGGATCGTTGATCGAAACAAACGAGCCTTCGTCGAAGAGATCAAACGACCGGTTATGGAGGTTAGCCATTTTTTGTGAAGTTTTCCAACACGACATTAGGCCAAAGTGGTAGTCTATGGCCTTAATTCCTCCATTCTCAGTGGAGACCAGTACCCAACACTCGGACAGTACTAGGGGTTGAATAAAAAGGGGAAGACCTGGTACTCATTTAAAAGGTTTATTTTTTTAATAATTTCTCTATTACACGTAATTTCGCCGCGGGCAAGCTAACAGGTGGCCGAGTGGTTTACAGACCGGCCTCCTGGTGGTGTTGTTGGTGCGATTCCCAAACAGATTAACTCTTTGTTGATCTACATAGGGATTTTCTGAGTCTGGGTGTACCTTGTGTCCGTGAAATTGTATGTCTGTAAAGACTCCCGCGATAAAAGGATTATTCCTGAGAGTCCTTAAAAAAAATAAAAAAAATATAGTTACTTAGCTTTATTGTTTTATGTGGCGCACGTTAGCAGGTAGCACTCGGTCGGTATAATATTTTCTGATATCGTCAACAGTAAAAACCTAATTAATTACCTATACACCTAATCCTAAACCTTCCTCACGAATCACTCCATCCATTGGTAAAAACCATATGAAAATATGTTCGCTAGTTTTAAAATTATCACGTCGACACACTAATCTGTTTTTAAATTCATTTCAAAGATAGAAAAAACTCACTGCGACTGATATTAAAACCCACTCCAGACCCACCCCAGACGGCACACGGCGGGTTTCTTTAGTGGGTGAAGGCCCCACACTACCCTGTTCGTTGCCCCGAACGACGGGGTGTGCGGTTAGGAACATTCTTTCCCACCTTAACAAAAAAAAGGTGAGATGTAGTCGAGTAATTGTTTATAAATTTTAAAAAGATGTCACGATATTGCAATCCTACCACAGCACTTTCTTTTCTTGAGCAGCTTTCGATCGACTATTCTTTTATTTTATTTTTTCAGCATATCGAACGACGAAAATGTAGAAGATATATAACTAGGTATTGGCCATCTCCTCTAAGAGTAAGTGATATTTTTCACCACGCTGGATTGGTGCGGGTTGGCAGACTTCACAAGCCATCGAGAATTAGTAAACAAATACTAATTGGTAATATCTGCAAATGTCAGAGTTGCCCGTCTTTGCAGTCCTTGGTTTCATTTCTTATACGCCATATAGGCCATATATTTACTTAAATCTTAGAGAAATAGCCAAGCGGGCAGGAATTTAAATACGTATTTCATATCAGATAAACACACTCAAGGATATATTAGTACATACTTACTAAGTAGATGCCTAACTACTACCTATCATTTTTAAGGTACTCAACTCATTGACGTTGGTTATAATACTTTATTTATATTAACTTATTCCAACTACATTTCAGCAATCTATAAACTATTTTCTGTGTGTCATGTTCTCTGTCATCCTAATTAAATTATCACATGAACACACATAATGTAAGTAAATTTTATATAAATACACTATTACACACCTTTAATAAACTGTGTTTGGAAATATCCCAAAGAAATCCACCTATTTGCACTAATAAATATAAAAATTATCACTACACATCACAAATCACATTTTCACATAGAACCTCCTTTCACTAATTGAATTAAACGTATCAGTCGAAGCATACATAATGGCAACACTGGTACTAATTAAAGAAAATCATTTAATTAATATTCAATAAATTTTCGGGCGGAGGATGAGCCCTTCCAGCACGTTGATAGTGACTAAACTATATTTTCAAGTAAGCTAAATGCACTCCCGCCCCCACTGTAATTGGCTGTTTGTATCCAACCCCTCAGCTGAAAAAAAAACATGACACATTGTGCGCGGGAAAGTGAGTTGTCAACGTATCGGGTTATCATGGTGGCGGGCGGTGCGGCGGCCACGCAGAAGCTTTCATTTTTGTGGTGTATGCGTTTTGCGGTGCGCTGATGTTTAGATAAGTAATGAGGTAATTAATTGGTTATAAATATTACGTATCTAGGAGGTTTCTTCATTTTCTGGTGGTGAGCGAGATACTAGACGTGGAGCATTAAACATTTAACATACGTAGTGCATCCTTACTATAGCTTAATAATATTATGAATGCGTATGTGTGTTTATTAATCATGACATAGCTATAGAAAAGGACATAGGTTACTCTTTATTCCGGAAAAATGAATGTTTCGCTTGTGGGATAGTTATTTTTCCATAGATATAATTATTGTGCCGTAGAGTCACAGTAAATATATATGTTTATATATATATATGTTTATAGTAAATATATATGTTTATATATTTACTGTGGTAGAGTGATATATTTATGTTGTGAAGTCCACGCCGACGGAGATGCAGGTAGAATCTAGTCTAGTATAAAATAAACTTGCTGTCCGTCTGTGCGTTTCTCCCCTTACTTCATTTTAACAACAACGGATTTGGAAAATTGATACAGCAGGTATGAACAGTAGATTAGTGAATTCCATCCGTTGAAAGCAAGGGCGGCCCGCTATTTGGTAGTGGCGAACCACCGAAGGAATGTAACATAGTTCCAGTGGCCCGCCAATAAAGGCGGAGGGCCGGCACACGGCGGGTTTCTTTAGTGGGTGCAGGCCCCACACTACCCTGTTCGTTGCACCGAACGACGGGGTGTGCGGTTAGGAACATTTTTCCCGCCTTAACAAAAAAATAAATGGTACATTATTTCGTAAAATAATAAAACAAACGATCATTGTTTTTTTACTTATTTTTGTGATGTGAGTGAAAAAAAGTGAGAAAAATATTTAACAATTATGAATTAAGTACTCGTACATATCTTATTACATACAGACTACTTTAAAAAAATGTTGTTAAAGTTACTCGTAGCTATACCTTATACGTACCTACCTTATCTTTTTTTTTTAATTCATGTAAAGACGTTGTTTGTCCGCGACGAACTCCTAAACTAATGAACCGAATATAATGAAATTCTGCATCTGTTGCACATATGCGCAACATTTTTGGTCCAACTAGAGAGATAGGACAGTTTTTATCCAGAATATTATTTTTTTATTGCATAAGCAACGAACGAATTAGGTATATGTGTCACAGCAACGCGTGAACACACTGCTACGTAATGCAACTCACTAAATTGTATAGACATCGCATCGTGTCATTGTGATTGGTCGAGTGATCACCGTGATTGGCCGAGGGATTATTGCGATATCACGCGTCGGTTTCTCTACCAATTACAAGCGAGAAATTCCCTGTCTGCATTTGTTTGCGATTAACTCCCGAAACTAATTACCCGATCTCAACTTTTTTTTTTAAATTGTGTGATTTGTTCAAACTTAAAAAATAATACGGTTTATAATTACCTAGTATATAATAATTAAACGAATTATAAGTATTCCACAGCAATGCCAGACCGGGTTTGTTAGCTATAAGTAATAAAAAATTAAATAACGCTTTATACGATGAAGGATTCAATATCAAAAATAATTATAATAACTGAACTAAGTTAGTTACTAAATATATGTTTTCTTTATAATTACATATAAATCTTCAAAATATTATTGTTGACATATCCATCCCAGGAAACTGAACAAACATGATACGAAGATCAATACCGATTAGTGTGATGTCCGTCCACCGCGCACAGACAACGTACGGGCCACCCAGGTAGCAGCCGGAGCCAACCTGTCTCGGAGGAAGTCATTTCAAATTGATTAAACTCGATATATTTGCAGGTAGATCCCGTGGGAGATGAACATTTATTAATTTCTGCAATTAAAGGCACTGAAATCTTGACTTATTAATAATGTTCATCCATCCATCAGCCTTTTAACGTCCACTGCTGGACATAGGCCTCCCCAAGAATGGCGGATAGTGCCGTAATCGCCACGTTTGGCAGGCGGGTTGGCGATCGCAGTGGATGTTGTTAATACTCGAAGGAGTGCTGCTGCCCACTCCCCCGGTATTCCTTCAGTCGGCTCTTACGACTCCCATGGGTGGAGAGGGGTGGGACAATTCCAAAGCCGGCTCCACACGGCCGTTATTAATAATGTTACTCAATAGTAATTAAAAATGTAGTGTGAAATCCTGATAGGCAGATAATATGTACAATGTTTTGAAGCAATAATTAGCTTGTTAATTTGACAGCAAAGGCTTCGATTTTGAGTATGAATTTGTTCTCCTCCTGGTCCTCATACGAATACCTATTCAAATTGTTGAGTGATCCAACTGAGAAAAACAGATTACTAAGAACGCGTTTAACATAGAGCTAACATAGTCTCACGCTTGTGAAGGGGTAGGCAGGTGTATTACACACCTACGTTTCGCCAACTGTGTTGAAGTACCACGTAATAGGGGGCGAGCCTATTGCCGTTTACTGGGCTCATTGCCAAACTCCGGGCTGCTAATGAGAATTTTTCATTTTACGAAAAAGCTCAATAACATTGCCCGAAGACGTTACGAATGAATGTGTTATAGCAATTAGCAGACCCGAGCAATTGTCACGATGGCTGAATTGGTAAAGCATCTGGATGGTATCCAGGAGGTGCAGGTTTAAATCCTGCACGTGACTGTTATTTTTGATTACACATTTTCACACTTTGTGTTGATTAATAACACTTATTGTTTGCACTCCCACTGATAAAATAATTAAGCTAAGTGTGCTGTTAGTTATATTACTGCAACAATTTCTATGGCTTATTTCATGCCTAAACAAGAAGCCTCTCAAGATCTCAACGGATGCTTTTGCACAAAAAATATTTGGCGTGCGAAAGTTGGAAGTTTTTTGAAGAAAGTCACACCGTGTGAACTTGTACAAGTTGTGCTGTCGCGAGCACGCGGCTCAGTGAACAGTGATGCCTGCGAGTTGGCGAACACCGAGGTGGTCCGTAGTCCGAACATAGCGGAGTTCTTGGTATCTACTACATTATAGAATATAGTTTTAATTATAGCTGCAAGAATATAATCCTAACGCTACAAAAAACGAGTGTGCTTTAGACCACACGACTGAAGTAAAACTTAACAACAAATATTTATATTCTTTTCTCTGTCTTGCCCCTACAGTAATATACGAAACGTAACTCTCTCTCTTTCTATCTTCATTATCTTATCTCTCCCTGTCAACTTTCCGTTCGCCTCGCCCGATCACACTTTTCGTAACGCTAACATCACGCATTCACCAGCTTTCTAAGCAAGCTAGCATAAGGAAATATTTACTTCAATAAAGCTGTAAAAGAGTTGTGTCTGTACATTTCAAATACTTGCGAAAATATGACTGTATTAGGCTATAGGTATAGGCGTGTCTGAACACAAAACATATTTTTAGTTTCTTTGTCTGTTAAGCTGTTTGTTCGCGCATCACGCAAAAACAAGTGAATAAATTGAGTGAGAAAATTTCAATATTTAGCTGTAAGTTTTTTGTTTCACGGAAAAATATATCATCTCGGTAAACACAAGATAAACGTGGTAAGTAGTTGATGGTGTTGTAACACTATTCCATCCATCCATCCATCAGCCTATCAACGTCCACTGCTGGACATAGGCCTCCCCAAGAAATGGGGGATAATAAATAGGGGATAATCGCCACGCTTGGCAGGCGGGTTGGCGATCGCAGTTGATGTTGTTAATACACGAGGGAGTGCTGCTGCCCACTCTTCCAGTATTCCCTCAGTCGGCTCTTACGACTCCCGTGGGTAGAAAGGGGTGGGATAATTCTAAAGCCGACCCCACACGGCGAACACTATTAATGCACTGTAATTATCGAGCAAAAATTTTGGTTTTTCTCTAGAAAACATGTTTGCTTAGGTGAGGTATTTAAAAAAGTAGTCCCGTGGGGTAAAAGAGCGGGGTAAAGAGAACGCACGCGATCATTTACCCGTACATGCGTTCTTTTACCCTCAATCAATTTAACGTTTATAAATCTAAAAATAATTAAAAAAACCTAGTTGGACCCTGGCATTACCAACCTTTTTTTTGTTAAGACGGGAATAAATGTTCCTAACCGCACACCCCGTCGTTCGGGGCAACGAACAGGGTAGTGTGGGGCCCTCGCCCACTAAAAAAACCCGCCGTGTACCGTCTCCCCGCCTTTATTGGCGGGCCACCGGAACCATATTACAGTCCTTCAGTGGTCTGGCATTACCAGCCTACGGCAAATAGTACAGGTATAATGGATTGACATCAAATGTTTGGTCGTTCCGATAGGTAACAAATTAATGACAGTAAGATTAATGATTATTAATGCGAAACCTTCTTGATGTGCGTTTATACATATACCAGCAATTACATAACAGGGTCCAGTTATGGATTGAAGATCATCATGCCTAAGTCCTTTTTTGCGCAAAATTATATATCAATTTCAGAAAAATGCCACCATATTACGTCAGAAAGTGACCAAATAGAAAAGTGGTGACGAAAGATGACGATTTTGTTTTACCAATCGTCAAAAAAGTTACTTTAATGAATGTACATTAGAAATGTTGGCCCAAATAATGAAAATAAATGTGATATTACTATGGAATGGGTCCAATCCACAACTTTCTCAAAATTGATTACAAGAGTAGGTAGAGAGAACAGAGTGCCAAAAGGCTCTGTTACATATATCTCTCCCTTCTTCAACATTAATAATTCTCTTCATACACGCCCGCCAGTTTCGCAGACTCCTGGACCTGACTACACCTTCCTACAAAAAACATAATTATATATTTTATTATTATGGTTACGTGATATACATTTATTTAATTATTTTATTTCAATTAAAAACAAACTAGATTTAAACCCGTCAAAAAACATAGCAGCTTCTCTTGTAACTACACAACAATTGCATAGACATACAGGTGTAGTGGTTAAGATACCCACCGCCTATTCCTCATAATATGGATTCAAATCTTACACAGGACATAGCGTAGCATAGCATCACGCCTGTATTCCCCGAAGGGGTAGGCAGAAGTGTATTTTACACACCCACGACTCGCCAGCTATGTTTAAGTCCCACGTAATAGGGGGCGAGCCTATTGACGTCTACCGGGCACATTTCCAAACTCCGGGCTGTTACTGAGAATTTTTCTTTTTAGGAAAAGGCTCAATAATATTGTCCGACCCGGAGATCGAACCCGAGACCTCATGATTAGCAGTCGCATACACTACCGCTACACCACCGAGGCAGTTAAAATAATATTTACTTTTTCAAAAGGGTTCTATCGCTATAAATGATACAGGTTTGAGATGTTGATGTTGTACTTTCTGATATTTACGCGAATGTTACACATTTTGAAATAAAACTTCGTTTACGGAATCTATCGCGTTTACTTAATTTTACTACTATCCCGACGTTTCGAATACTTTACAGCATTCATGATCACGGGTGGACTTAGATGATAGACGTCCAAGGCTGATATGTTATTTCAACGGTCTCATCTACCCACAGTATATGATTTTACAAAATTTTTGGTTTATTTATTTTAACCCACCTAATATTCGTTTAGAAACACAATTAAAATATTTACTTCAAATTTTTTATGCTTACAATGTATGAGCCTTTAAGTTAGTATATTAAAATGAGTATAATACTCCTCTTTAAACTAAAGGAAGGGGAGTTGCAGCATGTAAAGAAAGTTTTACATGCTAATAAGCTGCAGGTTCCACGCCGCCGTCACAGAAACCGAGTGAAGTCACCCACAGTTGAGTGCCTCCCTGCAGTCCTGCCCTATGTTAAAGGAGTCACTGACAAGATTGGCTACATTCTCAAAAAAGCTTCAATCTTTTGATTACCTACTATAAGCCAATCAAAAGAATTAGTAAATTTTTACCACCTGTCAAGTGCCGTATACCTTTACAGGATGCAGGAGTATACAAGCTGGATTGTGATTGTGGTCTCTCCTACATTGGGCAAACAAAGAGATCCATAACAAATCGGATCAAAGAACACATAGCTGATGTGAAGCACCGTCGCTATACAACATAACATATCAGCCTTGGACGTCTATCATCTAAGTCCACCCGTGATCATGAATGCTGTAAAGTATTAGAAACGTCGGGATAGTAGTAAAATTAAGTAAACGCGATAGATTCCGTAAACGAAGTTTTATTTCAAAATGTCGATGTCGTTTCATACTTAAAAGGAGACCTTTAAAACCTGTATTTAAATTGTATGTTTAGCTACTGAATAAAACATTTTGATTTTGAATTTTGATTTTTTGAAAATTGATCTAAGGTAGGGTACTAATTTTCTCGAGACCAGACGGGAATAATGTGACCTGATATCCCACACTTTGCTTTGAAGAAAAATACTCAATAATTTTCATCGATTATTGAAGAGAATTTGGATAAATTATAGACATACCTACCTGTAAAACGAAGACACGGAATATGAAAACAACTATCAGATTTACGAAGTGCTTACAAAACATTGGGTTACTTTTTTATTAAAAAGTTTAGTAAGTACAGATATATTGTGTATACACCTTCCCTAAAAATGTCTAACCAAAACTGAAAACCGTTTCAAAATCCGGTCTATAGTTTATAAGAACAGATGCGGACAGTAATTTTATTTCATACTATGTAATCTATCTATACCTAAATAGTTTACACTTAGGTCTAGTTAGTAAACTGCTAATGAATATTCAAATGCATTGATTCAGCAGCTCACCTGTCGGAAAGTCGATCGTTCGGAAACGGAAGTGTCGGATGACGTGCCCCTTCTGTCCGGTAACTGGATAGCGGGGATGTACCCTCTTTGACATAATGCCACACCACCGCCATCCAACTGGTTTATACTGTAAAATTAAATAGGAAATAATTTGTCGGTATAATATGTAGGTATTTGCATGGATGGAGCGATGGTACACGTAGTGATGGGGTTGTCACTGCCCATCAACATTCTATTCTTATCAATAAATCATCCATCCATCCATCAGCCTTTCAACGTCCACTGCTAGACATAGGCCTCCCCAAGAGAACGCCACAACGAGCGGTCCCGTCATGAGGGATAATGCCGTAATCGCCACGCTTGGCAGGCGGGTTGGCAATCGCAGTGGATGTTGTTAATACTCGAGGGAGTGCTGCTGCCCACTCCCCGGGTATTCCCTTAGTCGGCTCTTACGACTCCCGTGGGTAGATAGGGGTGGGACAATTCTAAAGCCGGCCCCAATAAATAATGGACTGAAATAATAGTTCTAGATTCTGTGTGGTAATCGATCCCATAATTTTTGCATTGGTCGGGTATAAACAACTTCTTTTTTTTAAAGACAACTCCCTGCACTATGGAAGAATCCTTGTATCGTGAGGGACTTTAAAAACATACAATGTTAACGACACTAAGTACACCCAGAATCAGAATATCCATTTGTGGATCACACAAAGAGTTGTCCTGTGTGGGAATTAAACCCACAACACTCAGGCGGGAGGATGGTATTTTAAACACTCCACCATCTTGGCAGTCACGTCGTTACGGTACGGTCATTAATATAATACGATATTGATAACGATTCACAAACAATTGTTTTTATATACACTACATACATTTAATAATTTCATTGTTCACCTATATGGATATTGTGTGGTGAGCTAGAATCGGCTTCAAGAATAACGTACAATACCAGACATTTCAAAGAGCAGAGAAAATATATTTTTTTCAATCTTATTATCGTCCATATGTTAGCAACTGGTTTTCCCGCCTTCTAGGAATATAGTCCATATTGCACCGTGTTATCTCGGGTTAGCAGACTCCAAAAGCCGTGGGGAAAATATCAGGCATGCAATTTTCTTTACAATGTTTTTCTTTACCAGGCTGTGAAAATTTAAATTACATTGTAAATAGCTTACGACCGTGGTTCTGCCACGGGCAAAAACTAGCCACTTCTAATGTCTCTCACATAAATAATCTATAAGTACACCAAACTAGCCATCCCATAGGAAGCCTCAATTTTCCCGGGATACTCACAAGCCTATGTCCTCTATGCTCTTACTGTATCGTGATGATCGGTTAAGTAGTTACGGCGTCAAGAGGTAACAAATAAACAAAGCCACTTTCACATTAAAATAATATGTAAATGTCGAAAACTTATAACAGTGTCTCACCGAAGCGGGCAAAAGTGCTCTATGATCACGCATAAACCTCCTTGCTTCTCCCATCTCCCCTTTAACTCTAAAATCAAGGACGAATTCCAATAAAAACGCCTTCAGGCGGATAATTAATCCAAACGAATGTTTAAAAAGTATAGACACACCTGTGTTTACCCTTAGGCTCAGTGGCAAGTGTGGCGGCTCGTGTTTGATGTGACAGGTAATTGTTTGGTTTGCTGGTGATTATTGGGGTGAAGAGCTTTTGTGAGTATATTTCAATAGTTTATTCGGGTAGTTGAACATTTGATATTTTTTTTTATGCGAGTACTTACCTATAAAGTCATCGATGCATCTCTTTTATGTTTCTATTTATGGTTTCTTTATTTAATTGAGGTATTATGTAGAGGGAACAAATAGAAAGATTCTATGTTTGTTTTTTTAATTTGACCACGCATGCAATCAACAATACTAGGAATACTGCTAAGCTGGTCACTATTTGATTTCACGGATGGTAATTAATTAATCCATGGCTATCTCCTGCTATAACCAAAACAACGAGAAGCATCACGGTCGGTCAAAGGGCAGACAATGGTACTGACCCGCTCGGGCCCGAAGACAAGTGTTCGTCTCTAGTCTTTTTTCATACCATTATAGGTACCAATATAAACGTTGTTTGTGACTATCCTAAAATTTTTTGATCTGTATTTTTGCACTTGACATGCTCAGCTACTTATCCTAAAATCCTTAAAAAAGATGACCTAGAGTTGGCATCAAGAAAAGCTTATTGCGAGTAGTATGGGAATGGAAATTCATGATTTTAGGCACAAGTACAGTAACCCATTTCTTTTTCACGTTCTGATGGCTTAAGATGACGTGGTGCTTCAAGTCACCACACATCCCACACCATAGTTATATTTATCATACTAACACCAATTATCTCGTTCGAATGTATGTAATTGTATCACGATATTTAATTAAAAAAATCGTTAATCTTTAATGAAGAAATATTAATGAGTTAAGTATCGAAATAAAGGTTTCAATTAAACAGATAGAGCAGCCATAGAGCAGCCGTTTGCAAAAACAACATTCTTCCAACAATAACATTTAAGCAATCAACCGTTGTAAAGCGATACGACTCAATCAGAAACGTAAATAAAAGACAAAGTGCTTGTAATACAATATTTTATTGCGGATTCACAAGTTATCTTTGGTACTATGATTGATTCACTTCTAATCGTTTTGTGGGGATCACGACGCGTGCCGAGCGCGTGCCTTGACAGTTAGGTAGGCGGCCATTTTAATTTTTTTGGCGGGCTTGTAAGAATAGCGGTAATCCAGCTTAGGAATATACCTAATTACTGTAATTTTACGGTGGTACTTTTCGTGTACCCAAGTGAGAAAATTATATGTTTTAGTGTAAATATATCGCTAGATAATACTTAATGGCAAAAAGTTAGGAGCGAAAGGCGGTTTTACGACAAGTAGGAATAAGTTTCCACTGCCTGCCCCCTAGGAACCATGCGCGAGTCTGTGTACGTGTGCATGTAAATAATAATGGGTTATTAGGATGTGGATTTGCGTAAAAGTCTTCAAAATATACTTACTTACGGGTATAATACTATAGCAGCTTTGGTAAGTCCAAAGCTAGTGCTGGTGAATCTATATCTATACTATTAACAAGCTGTTACAGAGCTGTCTGTACTTTTAAGATATTTGAGAAAAAAATGACTGAATTAGGCTTGTATAGGCGTGTCTAAACACAAATCGTTTTTTTTTAGATTTTTTGTTTGTTTATCTGTTTGTTTGTTCGCGCATCACGCAAAAACTACTGAACGGATTTTGATGTAACTTTTTTTACTTGATAGTTCTTAATTAGACTGTGGTAATTTAAACTCTCTTTTAAACTGCTTCGGTGGTGCAGCGGTAGTGTGAGAGACTACTGATCATTAGGTCTCAGGTTCGATTCCCGGATCGGGCGGTACCTAGATACCTATTATTGAGCTTTTTCGTAAAAGGACGTTTTGTTCGTGTGGTGACGGACTAAGAATACAAGTGTCACCACCCCATCCTTTCCCACGGGTGTCGTATGAGGCGACTAAGGGAAGTAAGCAATTATCATCCATTGCATGACTGGTGGTAGGGCTGGTTACCAAGTGGGAGTACTCACTTAGTACCGGGCCCGAGCGGGTTGGTACCACCATCTCCCGTGTGACCGGCCATGAAGCACATCATTGCGATTTGGCTGTAGCAGGAGATAGCCGTTTATTCTTTCATTTCATATCGGTGAAATGAAATGGTGAGCAGCGGCTTGACAATACTCTCAGTATAGTTGTGTCCATGAGCGGCGGTTACCATTTACCATCAGATGGGTCGTGGCTCGTCACTATGTGCAATAAAAAAAAAAATCTCAGTAACAGCCCAAAGTTTGGAAATGTGCCTGGTAGACGGCAATAGGCTCGCCCCCTATTACGTGGGACTTAAAAATAGGTAGTGTGTGTAATTTAAAAAAATCTCGAAAAGTCAGAGGTGTGTGCCATACGAGGTCTGAACCTTGGAGTGCCGATCGAACTCGATACCACTGTGTTTGCAGTCCTTGGTTTTACCGCTAGGCTGTCACTGCAACTTAAAAGCATTTATAGGGTCCCTTTTTAACTATGCACCTAAGATGTTAGTTTGTAGAAACTTTTTCATTACTTAGCAGCCGCTAACCGCGACTTCGTCCGCGTTTAAATTACATTTATTTTAGAGTTCCTTTTTGGTGCCTACCCTAATCATTTTTCAAAATAAAGCCACTACACGGATAAAAAAGTCTAATAATAATAAAAAGTGACAGCAACCCATTCCATTTCAGAGGAACTCTAACTCGAACTCAAACACTATGCCAGCTTGTCTGGCGAGCGTGGTTAATTTTGCTAGGCTAGTTTTCTCTACCACTGAAGTAATTTAAAATAGTTCCAGTGGCCCACCAATAAAGGCGGCGAGACGGCACATGGCCGGTTTATTAAGTGGATGAGGGCCCCACACTACCCTGTTCGTTGCCGTTGTGTGTGTTCCATTTTTTCCCGCCTTACCAAAAAAAAAAGCTATTAGTTTTCTCTCTACTTGTAAAGCAGGGTCGTGGTCTAAATTAAGAAATTAAACTACCTGTAAAGCCAGATAATTACATAAAAAAGTTTGCATTTCCTATTCGACAGCAGATTTAAAAAATATAAATAGGTAAATTATTTCATTATCATTATGAAGCAGCTGAGACTAAGCTTTTTTATCCACAAACTTATTGACAGTGAACAAAGAATTTCATTTATTCAAATATCGTAACTAATATCGTACAGTCGTAAAACTCTTTATAAAGCCTACTGAGCTTTCAATACAAAGTAGATAACAATAAAAGTAAGTATATACCTACTTGTTTTTAATTTGCTACGGTACTGCGGAAGCCATACTTGAAACCTTCCAAGTTATATCGATTCAACATGGCCGCGTAGCTTTTCTAAACTTTGCATAGCCTTCGTCTGTAGAAACTTTTTACGTGTTTTGTACCTAGTTAAATACTTATTATTAGGGTTTGAATTTTGATTGCAGATTTTAATTGAGATCAAAACTTGAATTTTTAATTTCAACAGCACTTAAAAGTCCCATATACTTAAGACGTTAGTGTCTATTCAAGTCTCGCTTTTCCAAACTTTGCGTAGTTTTTAATTATTTTGATGCGCTAGTAGATTATAACACAAAGTGTGAAAATGTGAAATCGAAAATAACAATCACGAGCAGGATTATTTAAAATTTAAGGTCAATGCTTATACTTACATTAAAAATGCGAAAGTGACTTTGTTTGTATATTACGCTCTCACGCCGTAACTAAATTTTGCATACAAAGAAAGAAAGGGATTGAGCTGCGGTCGCTATCGCTACCTAGGTATCTTCTGCGAGGACATCATCTCGCAAAAGGGAGTCGCAGAGAGGGCCAGGGAGGAAGATTCTACCGTTGATCCGCCACTATTGACTAAGGTGGTGCAGACTATCAGAGTGCAGGTACTCGCACCTGCGTTCTGATCTCGGATGCCGTCCTACATGAGAACCACCACTTCAGACATGGCCACTGTCAAACTGTAATTGCCTTGTTTGTGTTTAATACGGTTTAATAATCGACGTTGTTACAATTTATAGGTAGATGATCGTGTACCAGGATATTTACCTATAGAAATTGTGTTTTTTTTCTAATGAGAACATAATAGTAATGCTCAGACCACACTTACGGGAAACGCCGTTAATTATCGCATGTTTAACGTTGGTGTAGTCACGACTATGGCGAGAATTCGACAACGCCATTTACATTGCCGTTTGACGTTAAGCGATAACTTCAGAGGCGGTACATCAAAGAGATTGAATTCTCAAGTGTAGCCACCCAATTTATCGTGTTACCGCTATAATGATCGCGATGATGGGCATTGACGGTGCCCGCTTGTGTGACCCGAGCATACTGTTTCCGCAAACCAACACTTATTTAAAAATTAGCTATTGTCATGTAAGCGAACGTTCGGACAGGACAACGTCTGTCGGGTTCAGTTAGTAAAAAATAGAATTTCAGAAAAAAAATACAAAGAATAACCTCGTGAGGAAGCTGGCTTTGCCCGCGGCTTCGCCGCAGCCAAAAGCTACTTCTGGTTTATATCTCAGGTTCCCGATATAGTAGCGGGATTTTTAAGTCTAATCAAGAGCTATCAAATAAAAAATTCATCAAAATTCGTTCCTTAGTTTTTGCGTGATGCGCGAACAAACAAACAGATAAACAGACAGACAAAAAATCTAAAAAACATAGTTTTGTGTTTAGACACGCCTATATAGCCTAATACAGTCATTCTTTTTTCTCAAATATCTTAAATGAACAGACACAGCTCTGTTACAGCTTTATAATAGTATAGATTAAGTACCCACTCTAAAATTATGCGTCCCAGAATCAGTGGTGGATTTACCAGTAGGCTGAGTAGGCTAGAGCCTAGGGCGGCAGATTTTAGGGGGCGGCAAATTAGGCCCTGTCTCGAATTTACACACACAACAAAAGAAAAGTCATCTACACAGTTAAATACGAGTAAGTCTGTCTTCGTTCTTGCGAAAACAGAATTTGGAAAACATTTATCCAAACTTGTACCTATTATAGCAGTTCGCATGGCCACCAGCGAGAAATTGTTCGGGTGAGAAAAAGTTTTTTCAGCGGGTGAGAACTAAAAATCTTTCCTTTCTTTCGTTTAGGCGGAAAAAATCTACCTAACCGCATACCTCATAGTTTGGGACAACGACAAGGGAAGTGTGCGCCCTCATTCACTAAATAAACCAGCTGTGTGATGTCTCTCCACCTGTTCTGGAGGATCACTGGAACTATGTGACATTACTCCAGTAGTCCACTGGTGGAATACCCTTTCGGGACCTACCCTCTACTGAGCGGCACTTCCACACACCGGAGCGTCGCATCTTTGAGGGAGACCTTGCAGGTGGCGGACGTTTCCCGGTCCATCCACCTACAGGCTCAGCTAGAGTGTCATCAGGCGCACATACTCGCACCTGTGGTTCGAGTCAGCGGAAGAATCGTCCCCCCTGGCCTTCTTCGCCGTTTGAGACATCCTGGCCTCGACCGCTGTCCAAATCCAATCGTCCTTTTACAGCCATAGTAAAAGGAAACGTACTTGTTTCCTTTTACTAAATCAGACCCCGTGCGCGCGATAGTTACCTAAGCACGCAGAGCTGGTCACTGTTTGTTTATTCAATCGTCATAAATACATAGCTAGCGCCGCGGTCCCACAAGGTTCTGTCCTCTCACTGTACACCAGCGACATACCTCAGCATCGGCAAGTGCAGACAGCACTTTTTGCAGACGTTACAGCTATCTATTTTTCAGGTATTAACCCTCTCACAGTGCATAGGAAACTCTAATCCGCGGCCACTGCCCTCATTACGTGGTTTAGCAAGTGGAGAATAGAGATCAACCCCGAGAAGAGCCAGGCGGTCATGTTTCATAGGAGACTACCCTGACTGTATCCCCCGGAGGTGATCAAACAGATTAGCATCTTTGGTAAACCTATTCCTTGGAGTAGGCGAGCCAAGTACTTAGGTGTTATTCTAGATAACAGACTCACATTCGCCCGTCACATTCAGGTGGTAGGCTCTCGCGCAGCCTTTGTTACGGGGCGTTTGCACTTTCTGTTAAACTCTAGGTACAAACTCTCACTTAGGAATAAGGTCAGACTCTACACTGCCTGCATACGCCCTATTATGACGTACGCCAGTGTAGTATTTTCACACGCCAAGGTACACAGGATCCATAGATTACAAACACTACAGAATAGCTTCATGCACAGAGCTACGGGTGCACCGTGGTTCATACGCAATGTCAACCTCCACATAGACTTGCAATTGCCTACCAACAAGCAATTTATGAAACGGTGTTCCTGTAGTTTCTTTGACTCCGCCATTACTCACGCCAACCCTCTTGTAGTTGAGGCGGCTAGGTACAAACAATCTTATACATCGCGCGTACGCAGACCGCGACATAGCTTTGACAAAGTCGACGACGAAATAACTCACGCTCAGAACAGAGCATTGTAAGGAATGACCAAATTGTATTCTATTATAATAATATAAAACTGTATTCATCTTTAATAAATGAGCAGTCGTTAATCTGAACTCGTGTGTTTCACTTGTCACGTTGCCTACTACGGTGCCTACGGGCAGCGATTTGCCGCATAAGCAAATTCTTTAGCCGAGTCGTAAGATAAGTACAGCAATATGGGTGGCATTCGCGATACTTTTTTTGTTCGGGCTAATCGTACCAGCAAGTGCAAATTTTATATTTCCTGTAATTATGGGGTCCACAAATACTAAGGAAGAGGTGGTCCTGGCCCAAACTGCCGCAGGTAGTGCCAGCAACAGTGGCATAGGCGAATTGCAGTTTCATGCGTGTACCACCAATATTATACTCGCTGTGATAGTTGTATTTTTGGCAATTGGATTAGTATATTTTGCGCTGAAGGCGTATGGAAAATGCCACAGAAGGTGGATTATTGCAGAAATTCAGAGGCACTCCTTAAGGAAGGCGTGGTTAACAGGCCTCAATCCCCACCGAAATGTCGAGGCAGCTTCGGCAATAGATAAGGAGGACGTCGGAAAATAGTGGAAAAGTGTTTTTTTTTGTGATAGTGTCAGTGTCAAATCGCGTTGGCTATTTGCTAAAATGATTAAGTGCGCGTTGGTCCATCTATTAATTCGACAAAAATAATGCTATATATGATAAGTTTTAAACTAAAAATGTGTGTTTAGAGACTAAACTCAACTGTGTAGTCCGGAGTTCGAATTATAAGAGGCATGTATTATCAGGGTTTTTTTTTATCTGAAAGCAAACTGTATAATGTGTATACTTTCAGAATATTGATTTCTTATGGCGACAGTACTCAAAGAATTGTATAATGAATTATTAGAAATACGAAAGTACTTAATAAAAATCGGTGTTAGAAGAAGAAAAGGTAATATTATTGTGGTAAAACTTAATGAAGCAGATAATTTATTTAAAAAATATAATTCATGTTTAGAGTCATTAGAAAAATCTAAAAGTAAATTTAAACCGGACGATTTGTTGTATATTAATAAAATTAGTAAAGATATTAGCAGTTTATATAAAGAAATTGCTGATTTATGTACTAAGATTTCTTGTACTTCCGAATTATTAGAGGAAAATAAAGAAATAATTATGGAGAAGTTTAATATTAAAATAGCTTTGAGTTTATTACCAGTTGCATCGGACGATGAATCTTGTATTAACCAATTAATAGATGGCATAAATTATTATAAAACGGAAATCGATGAAGAGTCCCGGAAGAAATTAGTTACTTTTGCATTAAAAAATCGCCTTCCTCAGGCAGCTAAGCTTAAATTATAATCAGATTATAGTGATGTTGACTCACTTGTTACGGATATGCGAATACAACTTTTACCGAAAAAATCGGCAATAGCTATGCAGCGCCAGTTGTATAATTTTAAACAAAATGACTCGAGTATTGACGAATACGGTAGACAAATTACAGAAATGTTTGTAAATCTCACCATTTTGCAGTCGGATAGTAGTGATATCAAGGTTCAGGATCTAAAGCGGTTAAATGAAAAACAAGCGATAAAGTCTTTAGCTGATGGCCTCCGGAATCGGAGACGTAGCACCATCATATCAGCAAGGAGCTACGGTTCGTTAAAAGACGCCGTACAGGGTGCGATCGATGAAGATAATTCTGCACCATCAACTTCTTTTATAATGACGTTTAATCGTTCAAATTCATATTTTAGGGGCTCTCCTAGACGACCGAGCAATAACTATTATCAACAGCGAAGCGGGTTTTCCAACGGTCGAGGCAGGTATCAATATCGAGGTTTACCCAATCAACGTGGCTCAGGAAACGTTCAGCGAGATCGGCCGAATATACCACGCGGGACGAGAACTTTCCGCACAGATAGAGGTAGGTCTAACTTTAATTATTCTAGCAGCCAATGGAAAGCGCGTCACATACATACTTTGACAGATTCAAACCATCAAACTTCTATTGAAACTGAAAATCAGAATCAGTTTTTTCGAGACTAAAAGTATAATTCTTTCTTGCGGTAATAATACATGTTATATTAAGTTAAGTAGTCATAGTTATTTTTATAGATGTTTAATTGATACCGGCGCATCAATTTCAGTTGTAGATTATAAACATATAGTTGCAAAAGGAATGTCGTTGTCAGCGGTATCGGGGGCAAAGTCCAAACCATGAGATATGTTTACATAGACTTATTAATCGGGAATAAGTTTGCGAGTCATAAGTCTTATGTTTTAAATTCATTACCTTGTACGGCAAGTGCCATAATTGGCCATGATTTTTTAAATAAATATAGATCGGTACTAAATTTTAACAACAAAACATTAACACATTGGAATAATAATACTAAAGTAATATTACCTTTAATTTTAGCTAATAATAATACATTACTACTTTTATATTACTTACCTGCTAGGTCCGAGTCGCTGCATTTTATAAGTAATTCCGTTACGGAGGAAAGCGTTGTTTGTGCATCAGAACTACGTGAAGGAGTGTTCATAGCTAGTGCATTAGTTAATCCTATTGATGGCAAAATACCTATTCGTATACTCAATACTACTGAATCGGAATTGACCTTGCACGACATTAAGCCAATTATTCATAGTGCAAAAGAGTATGTTTATTATTCATTTGATAAAACAGTTAATAACTCTAATCGAATTAAACAATTATTTTCAGTATTGAATTTAAACCATTTAAATAAAGAGGAGCAGATATCATTAGAAAATTTATGTGCAAAATACTCAGATATATTTTACCTTCCAGGCGATAAGTTGACAACTACTAACATTTATAAGCATTCTATAACTTTAAAACCAAACGTTACTCCGGTATATACCAAACCGTACCGAGTACCACATTCACAAAAACATGAGATTAAGAAACAAATAGATCATATGCTGGAACAGGGTACTATTGAGCCGTGTAATAGCGAATGGTCTAGCCCTGCCCTTCTAGTACCAAAAAAGTCTGACACAAGTAATGACAAGAAATGGCGGTTGGTGATAGATTATCGTAAACTAAATAATTGCATTCAAGAAGACAAGTTTCCTTTACCCAATATTACAGAGATTTTGGACTCATTATCTGGTTGCCTTTACTTCAGTCGTTTAGATTTAAATTCTGGATTTTATAATGTCGATTTAGATGCATCTAGTCGAAAATATACAGCATTTTGTTCTGGCCAGTTCCAGATGACCCGCATGCCAATGGGCCTTAAGACCAGTCCAGGCTCATTCTCACGGATGATGACCATGGCAATGGCAGGGTTAACATATGAGAAATGTTTAGTGTATCAAGATGATTTAATTTGTTTTAGCCGTAATTAAAATTCTCACATAGAAAACCTGCAGGATATTTTTGAAAGAATGAGAATAGTAAATCTAAATTTAAATCCCGCTAAATGTGATTTCTTAAAAAAACAAATACTCTATTTAGGCCACGTAGTATCGAGTGACGGTGTGTCGCCCGACCCTGAAAAAATTAAAATTATCAAAAACTATCCTATTCCTAAAAGTGCGGACGAGGTAAAAAGATTTGTCGCTTTGGTAAACTACTACAGGAAATTTATACCTAACTTTGCAGATAAAGCTTATTATTTAAATAATTTGTGTAGGAAGAATATCAAATTTATTTGGGATGAAGTGTCAAAATTCTTTTGAAACATTAAATTTAAGTATAATATCACCACCTATATTACAATATCCTGACTTATCAGAACAAAATAAGTTTATCGTTCATACTGACGCGTAGTGTTACGGGTTAGGAGCTGTTTTATCCAATTCGGACGGCCGACCAGTTGCATACGCCAGTAGGAGTTTAAATAAAGCGGAAAGAAATTACCCCACAATCGAAAAAGAATTGCTGGCGATTGTTTGGGCTGTTAAGTATTTAGGCCTTTTGTATTGTATTGTAAACGCGGGCTATTTTCCGCAACTCGACGTCGTATGTGCGCCTATTTTGCGTGACGGGTTGCTGGCACTACTCCTGCCAACCCAGCATCACCAGAAAGCCTAGCAGACCCTTAACGTTGCCGACGACCTCTGGGAGCGACCTCGGAGAGCCGAGGTATAGTGCCCGGTATTCCGCCACCCCCGGACATTCAAGGATGACGTGGGCGGCCGTTTCGTCTGCCTCCATGCAAGCTCTGCAAAGAGGACTGTCAGTAACACCTAGAGTAAATAAGTGTTTATTCCATAAAGCATGTCCAGTAATGGCTCCCATTAGAAGCCGGAGCTGAGGCCTCTTCAAACGCCGCAGCTTTAGTGACAATCCGGGGTAGATTGTCGGAAGGGCCTCTCTGGCTTGCCTGCATGTACCTAAGTTAGACCAGTATTCTTGGTGTTCTACCTTGGTGTTTCGTCGTAGTGTGTCTCGGAGCCAAGCGAACGGCAGGGGTAGAATGGGCTCAGGTCCTTCCACTATCATCTCCGAACCCCCCCATGCCAATTCATCGGCAGCGTCATTACCGCGTGAGTTGCTGTGTCCTTTGATCCACTGTAGGGTTATATCGTTGTCGATACATACCTGTGACAGGGCTCGATGGCACTCGTATATAAGACCCGAGGTTATAGTATACCTTTGAAGGGCCTGTAGGACTGATCGGCTATCAGAGAGTATACGGATTTGTTGGTTCTTTACCTTTCTAGAGTCGATTGCATACGCTGCCATTAAGATGCCCACACTTTCTGCCTGGAAGACCGTGTTATGAGCTCCTAATGGTGTAGATATCTGAATGTTCAGGTTCTCGGAGAATACACCCACACCAGTACCTGACCTTGTTTTAGATCCATCTGTGAAGATACTCATCTCTCTTGGGTTAAGACCTTCACCCGGTTGTTCTTGCAATTGTATCTTATACTTCTTGTCAAATACAAACTGCTTGGGTATCCTGTCGGTCACCGCTGCCATGAGCGGCTCCTTACCTATTACCTCACTGAGGATTTCGGTGTGCGGTACCCTTGCTAGTCTCCAGAGACTCAGGTTTTTAAGCCTTACCGCTGTAGCTGTTTTATGAACAGATGCAGTGGCGGCAGGCCAAGAATAGCTTCCAGAGCAGCAGTTGGAGTTGTCCTCATGCATCCCGTGGCCGCCATACAGGCCAATCTTTGGAGTCGTTGTAGTTTAGCTATGACAGTGGATAATTCGGTCCGTGGCCACCACACCACCGCACCGTAGCTAATCATTGGTCGGATTACTACCTGGTATAGCCATAGAACGATTTTAGGGTCTAGGCCCCATCTTTTACCTATCATTCTGCGGCATTGCCAAAATACGACCGTAGCTTTATCTATTTTACTATTTAAATGATTACTCCAGTTTAACTTACAGTCAAGAATTACCCCTAGGTACTTAACCTGTGTTGATAACTGGAGTTCTGTTTTGAATAATTTGGGCAGTCGGTAGTTGCCCAGGTTACGTTTGTTAGTGAACATCACCATTTCCGTCTTTTTTGGATTGACTGTTAGTTCGTTGATAGTACACCACCGTTCCACGATGACCAGCGCAGAGCGTGTAACGTCGCATACTGTACTTGTACTGTTGCCGCATGTCAGTATCACCAGATCGTCGGCATAACCAACCGTATAATAGTGATTGTTGTTCAGTGTAGCAATTAGATCATTTACCACTAAATTCCACAGTAGCGGTGAAAGCACACCCCCTTGAGGGCATCCTTTGGCCACCAGTGCCTTGTGTGTTCCGCCTGTGCTAAGCTTAACGATCCTTTTGCTTAACATATTATCTATCCATTGGATCATAACTGCATTTGCTCCATGTCTTTCAAGTGCTGCAGTTATGCTAGTAAATTTGGTCTTGTCAAAGGCCCCCTCGATGTCTATGAAGGTGCCTAGACATATAGACTTGCTTGAAATCGCTTCTTCAATTTTGCATACCACTGCATGAAGTGCCGATTCTGTAGATTTACCTTGACAGTAGGTGTGTTGATGCGGGTGCAGGGGGGCGCCTAGTAGAACCCCCTCCCTCAGGTTCCTATCGCACAACCTCTCCAGTGTCTTCAACAGAAAAGAGGTCAAGCTGATAGGTCTGTAGGATTTGGGGTCCGAGTAATCGCTCTTACCTGGCTTGGGTATAAAGATCACCTTGACTTCTCTCCAACTTTTCGGCACGTACCTGTGAGCAAGACAGGCGGCCAGAATAGTGGTGAGTATTTGGATGAGTTCCTCCCCGCCCCACTTCAGCAAGGCAGGGAAAATTCCATCCAGGCCAGGTGATTTGTATGAATTAAAGCTGTTAATGGCCCACCGTACTTTTTGTGGGCTAACTACATCAAGTGTTTGGTGCCATTCTGCTTCAGATGGGATGACCTCCTCATCTGTCCAGCGGACTGTCTGCACCATCTCGCAGTCGGGGAAGTGCGTCTGTACTAAGATGTATTCCGCTTCCTCCCATGATCTAGTGAGGGTGTCGTCTGGCTTGCGTAGGGATCCCAACGTAACCATGGGCTGGTTACAAAGAACCTTACTTACCCTGTTAGCCTGTGCTCCATTCTCTATTTCGGAACAGAAGTTGCGCCATGAGCACCTGCTTCTGTACCTGAGACGCTTTTTGTACCTAGACTTAGTTGACTTATAATTATCCCAGTCCTGGTCAGTACCTGTGTTCATTGCTCTGTTGAGTTGTCGCCTCATCCTTTTCCTGAGTCTAACCCAGCTCGGGTCCCCACCAGTCGGCTTTTTTGCCTCTACTGGGCGGTGGAGTGGACAAGGGACACGCCTGATGATAGCAATCCAGCATGGTATTTGTGAGGACGCTTACCTGCCTCTCTATTTCTGCAGCACCTTCCAGTTTTGTGGGAACCTCTGTCTGCACCAGGGCTAGGCACATTTGTTCCGCGTACCGGATACGATCCGTTCTGCGGGGGTTCTTCCACGGGGTTGCTGCGTTTGTCTTTACTTGAATATCGAATCGAATCCACCTATGGTCTGAGCATGATAGATCTTTTGATACATGCCAGTTCGAGATGTGATTCGAAACCTCTTCGGTTGCCAACGTCAAGTCAATGATTGTCTTGCTACGTCTGTTTACAAATGTCGGTTCTGAGCCTGTATTAAGTATATTAAGGTCAGTTGTGAAAAGGTACTCAACAAGTTTCTGACCTCTTTCGTTACTTGTCTTCATCTCCCATAGGGAGTGGTGTGCATTTGCGTCAGTGGCCACGATAATTTCGAGCCCGGTCTCTTCGCAGTAGGCGATTAGCCGTGTCAGCTCGTGGGGTGGCGGACCATCAGCCTCCGGCATGTACACGGATGCAATAACCGCCTCCTGAAGGCTTGAATCCGGCGCCCCGTGCACTATAATGGCGCACAGGTCTCTAGAACAGAAACTCGTTAAGGGTTGCGCATGTATATTTCTAGACATGTAAATACAGGCTCGGGGATTGTCCGGCCCTGTTTGTGCAATAAGCTTACCTCCGATGTTCCGGAGTCCGCAGACGGTGCCATTCCTGACCCACGGCTCCTGGATCAGGACTATGGCCGTGTCGTTGACCTCCAACCATTTCCGTATCTGAGCCGTCGCGGTTTCGCTGTGGTGGAGGTTGGCTTGGAGGATATTACAAAGCGGAGAAGGGGGTAACACTGTTAATGTCGTCCTCCTCCGCCGATCCTCCCTCCGCCTCCTCCTCACCTATGGCCAGCTTCTCCAGACCCCGGGCGCAGTCCCCCCCAGCCTCCGAGGGATCACGAAGAAGTTCTTCCTCGTCCCCCTCAGAAGCAGGAGCAGTCCGCGCCGACGTCTGAGACCTGGGCAACACCTCCACTCCTACAGTGCTTGCCCTGGTCCCCACGGAAGTGTCCATAGGTTCGGATTCAGCAGGTGCCGTGTTTTCCCGAGAGACGGTGTCGCTGGGTGGTGGGTATTCCACGTACCTGCCACGCGGTCCTTGGAACTTTACGTACACCGAGCCTAGCAGGAAGCCAAGCCGGCGTCCGCGCTCTACAAGGACCGCCACGACCGTCTCCGGTACACTAACAACAGCAAACGTGTCCGTCTCCTGTCGCTCCGTCTTGTGGAGTAACCACTGGTCGATCTGCGCCCAGGGGTTCTGGTACCGAAGTGTTCGCGCTACGGCGCGGAAATCTTCCCAGATCCCCGGGAACAGTACGCCACAGCGTACTCTACGCTGTAGTTCACTCTGGCGTTTCACGGTGACCTTGTCCCCTGTAGACAGGGTCATAGTCGCCGTGCACCGCCTGAGCCATGCCAACGTAGCCTGATCCTCACACCATAGCCGTAGGGCACCGTTGGATAACAACGGCTTTCCCCGGAATAGTGGGCCAGAGGATTGGCTATTGCTAGGCTGCATGGCTTCCTGCATCAGCAGTGCCTGCAGCTGTTTCTGCACCTCCTCAGACAGCTGCGGAGTGAGGTGACCTGAGGTCACTGTGGTAACAGCAACCAGCAGGTCCGCCTTCAAAGCATCCGCATACGCCATCTTCGGAGTATCCCCCGTAGGCTCGAGTCTCAGCCTCTTGGTCTCACCTCGCGGAGAGATGGTCTCATCTGGGCGATTCCTTTTGGCCGAAGCTCGAGATTCCGGGATTGCGGTCGTTGCAGGCCTGTTCCTAGCCCTTTTCCTTGCACGGCCGGCGCGGCGTGCTACTGGGGTTCCAGCGGCTGCCTTCGCCGGCTCCTGCTTGGAAGCACCTGGTTGTTGTTTAGGCGCTGGGGCTGTTGTGTTGTCCAATGCAGCTCGCCTCTGCCTGGACTTGCGACGCTGTTTTTTATTTTTGTGCGTCTTCCACTTAAAGTCCGGCACTGTCCAACCTGCATCGATCAGCGCGGATGTAGCGTCCGTTAGGGGTACCGCTGGTGTCCGCTCCGGTTCAACGGATTTCTCCATTGACGGAGCGTTCTCCTTAACGGCTCCCTCGGCACTAAGTGTTGGCTGGTTTCGGTCATGAACCTGTCCCGAGCCCGTCGGTGTCGTCAACGTGCCGGGTGTTCGAGGCGCCGGGATCCCAGCAGCCTTTTTACCCGGCACGGACTGGTTTTTACGGGGGGGCACTGTGGAAACAGCACCGCCACTCTGCTTGGTGTATCGAGGCACTGTGGAAACAGCACCTTCTTTGTGAGCAGTGTTAGTGAGTGCAGTATTTGTGTGTGTCTTGTTTGTGTGTGTCTTGTTTGTGTTATGTGGTGTGTTCGCGCCTTTCCGGGCCACTTTCGCGTCCCTCAAGGCATGTGTGGGTGGGGTAGGCACTGTGGGAACAGCACCTCCCATTTGTATGGGGAAAGTGGAGGTGTCGGGCACAGCGTGAGCCGCACCGTCTCCTCCGTGTGTTTGGGTGCCTGAGGGGTTAACCTCAGGCGCCCGTGGGGTTTGGGATCTGGTTTTATCCATACCACTTGATTGTTTATATTTCGTCTCTCGAGCTTCCCACCCTCCACGGAGCCCGCACCTTTGGGGATGTCACTTTGGACACCAGGACTACCCGAGAGATATAGACACGGTTGGTTGGGATTCATGCGCGACATCGGGAGCTGCAGACATATGGCCGGGGGCACCGATCCTAGTACCCCCAGTGGTTCCACACGCCCTTGCCCCGTCAGCATGGCCGAACCCCATGTCCCCCCAGAGGACCCCCCCGTGTCTCGCCTGCGGCCCGTACCCTCCTCAACCATACGGGACGCGTGTCCATTCCCCTATAGTGGCTAGCTACAGGGGTACCGTTTAGCCAGAAATCCGGACCAAAGAGGGCGTGTTGTCTCCCGGAAGTATTAACCCCGACCCCGTTCGACTCAGCCCTCCTGGACTCCATCTTCCTCGCGTACGGCGATCAACTGCGCAGGACCAACGCAGGTGGGTGCTGTGTGCTTGTGCGAGCGTAGTAACTATATAAACTGCATAGATAAAGGGGCAATATTTGTGGTTGGTGCCTGCCCTTAGCACATTAAACATATAAAATATATACCTAAAGATATACTATATCTGTATAAATACCATAATAAACCGTCTTCGCACCCACACAAAGGCGGCTTTCTCTATACATAACGGAAGAAATAGAAAAGAAGGGACCATGTATACAGAGATATAATACTAATGAGTAAACTACATGAATATGATACATATAAAGACCCTCCCTATTTACCCGGGCTTGGGACCGGCGAGACTTCGCAAACGGACCGTCTCTGTGGTCTGTCTGAAGAGCCCCGGCTAGGTTTTAGGAAAGAAATTACCCCACAATCGAAAAAGAATTGCTGGCGATTGTTTGGGCTGTTAAGTATTTAGGCCTTCCCTGTATGGCCGGGAATTTAAAATAATAACCGACCATAAGCCATTAATTTATTCATATAACATGAAAGATCCTTCAAGCAGATTGCTTAAGTTAAGACTCGTACTTGAAGAATATAATTTTATAATTGAGTACATTAAAGGCAGAGAAAATGCGGCTGCAGACGCATTGTCTCGTTTAGCTTTTTCCTCAAATGAGCTTAAGGAAATGAATGAATGTAGAAACGTTATGACACGTGCATAGAAAAAGCGATTAGAGCGGATTCTTCGGGTGACGTGACTCCTGCCGACAATTGGCCTGATCAACCAAAAGTCGTAGAAACTCATTTCAAACCGAAAAATTCAGTTGAACTTAGATTTATAAACCAAAATAGATTAAACGAGTTAAGGAAAAATAATAAAATAACGTATGAAACAAGTACTTTTATATTTATATCAGAGTTATTTACAATATTTATAAATCTAGCTACTCAATCACAAATGACGCGAGACGCATTTGCGAGAGAGCTGAGTGATTTTGTAAAATATTAAATGTGGAAGAAGTATACTTCATTAAAATTAAAATAATAAAATATTTATTATTTTGATAAATTAATAAGTGAAATAAAAAAACATGTTAATTGGCAAGGGCCTAGATTGTGTATTTTAAGTGGAATACTAAGAGTTGAAAATAAAGACGATATGAAGGTTATCAGGTATATATATATTTTATTTTTTTTGTTATGGCGGGAAAACATGTTCTTAACCGCACACCCTATCGTTCGGGGCAACGACCAGGGTAGTGTGGGGCCTGCATCCACTAAAGAAACCCGCCGTGTGCCGTCTCTCCGCCTTTATTGGCGGGCCACTGGAACCATGTTACATTCCTTCGGTGGTCCGCCGGCGGCTTACCCTTTCGGGTACCCTCTACTGAGCGACGAGGCCATACAGGCCTAAGAAGAATGTTCAATAATATTAAAAAGAGTTATTTTTGACTTGAGGCAGATATTATGAATTTTGTTAAAAAATGTCTTAAGTGTCAAACAAAAACATACTGTTCATATAAAAGAACCACTGACTGTCACTTCTAATGCTCATGGAGCGTTTGAAAAAATATTTCTAGATATTGTAGGACCACTTGATAGGGATGAAAATAATTTTAATTATATATTAACCCTTCAATGCGAATTTTCAAAATATGTATGTGCATTTCCATTGACTACCAAAACGTCTAATGTTATCGCGCGAGTATTTGTTAATAATTTTATTCTGCAACATGGAGTACCCAGAGAGATAGCGACCGACAGAGGTACTGAGTTTATGGCTGACACACAGAAACAGGTTTGTAAAATTCTAAATATCAGTAAACTTAATTCAACAGCGTATCACCATCAAAGTATCGGAGCGCTAGAGAACTCTCATAAGAGTTTAGGTGCATTTTTACGCATACAAGCTGAAGGAAGTCCTGAGACTTGGAGTTGATGGTTACCGTTCTGGTGCTTTGCGTATAATACTTCTGTACATTCATCAACTAAGTTCACACCAATTGAACTGGTCTACGGTAAGAAATGTAATTTGCCTACAAACTTAATTAAAACAATAGAGCCACTAAAAATTACCCATTAGAACCGGTAAATACCATTTACAAGTGTCTCAAACCGAAGCGCGAAACAATTTATTAGTTAGTAAACATAATACAAAAAATAGGTACGATCAGCATACTAATCCGGTTCGTTACAAGCCTAATGATTTGATATTAATAAAAAATGAGACTGGTAATAAGCTTACAAGTTTATATTCGCGACCTTATAAAGTTATGAGAGACTTATCACCTAATGTAGAAGTAAATATAAATGGTAAAAATGACTTGGTTCACAAAAATAGAACAAAACCTTATTATAAATTAGTCTTATAAATCCACAATAAACTTTATACACTGATGTGAGATGAATCATATCTTAATAATAATGATATCTCACGTAACGAGCTTTTGTTTACATAACATTGTACCTGCGCGTACGTTATAAATTATGCCTTATGATCAGTGGACACCGGAGCGAAATCTGAATGGTAGATGAAAGGTTCAAATCTGAACAATGTTATTTAGATATTTTTATATATATTTTAGCATTTGACATGCTTAGCAACATACATTAAACACAAAGTGAAAAATGTGAAATCGAAAATAACAGTCACGAGCAGGAACAATGTTATTGCACAATTTATTTTAAAGTGCATATTATTATATTGGTGTTTATCCTCTTAAATATTATTAATCATAATTTGATGTTTATGTAATTTAGTTTGTAAGTATATACAGTATTATACAAAATAGTATTTTGATTTTAAAAAGTATTTTATTTTTTTTATTGACTTCCTGCATATCATAAATTTTACTAACGGGGAGATGTAAGGGATGACCAAATTGTATTCTATTATAATAATATAAAACTGTATTCATCTTTAATAAATGTGCAGTCGTTAATCTGAACTCGTGTATTTCACTTGTCACGTTACGCCATCCCTACAGCATACACAGCTCGCGCAGCTACTACAAGTAATTATCCACGGTTTCGTCCCCGCCGACGAGGGCGAAAGACGTGTCGCGGTCAAATCGTAAACGTGGGAAATCCCTCTTTGCCAGCAACGGCCCGAGCCGAGGTCCTTACCTCATAAGGGGTGAACTCGGGTAGCGTTGTTTAAATGTTGGGTTGAGAGCCCTCTGCGCTCACCAATTGTTCGGATAAGGTTGTCATAGCCATCTGAGGCTAACAACCAAAATCACACACAAAAAAAAAGTTACCTCAATGCGTACGAAACGACGGCGCAGCCTAGACGGGTGCACCTTTAGCAGCTTTCAATTTTGTTATTGGGTGCGTGCGGCGACTCGTAGGCACTGGCACGCAAACCGTGCTCGGTTCGTTTGTATGAAGATAGCTTCTTTCCTTATACTATGCTACAGCGCATCGAGCTGACGACGCTCGGCAGCGAAAGGTCCCCTCGCGCCGTGTCCTCGTCGCAGTCGGAGTCGCTTCCCTTCTTGCAACTATGTTCTTCTGCACTAGTCAGAAAGTAGGGAATCCGTACCGTCACCCCGCCCACCCCTTCAGCACTGACTGAAGTGCCCCCGATTTATAAAATCACGCAAAAAGATAATATAACTTTCATTGCTATTAAGCTATGAAATTTTTATATTATTATGGTTGGCATGGCATTTGAAATTGGACTGAAGATGACGCGTTCAAACTTCATGCTCATGACCAACAGTGGTAAGACCAGCATCAGAGTAGATATAAAGGATTGCTCTATGTGCAAAACTACTTTAACCTTAGTCACGCATTATCTTTCAACTCAAGGCAAGGTTATCGCTGGGCAAAGTCAAGACCTTCTACTATCTCTTATGCGAAAGCTTATGGGCACATGATTCTCCCTGCTTTGAATTGTGGTGAACAAAATTGATTGTTGACCCAACTTTAAAGGTTTAAAATCAAGGTCTGCCAGTGAATGACGCAGCGTAACATGTTGGGAGACCGAATAACGAATAAAGCCCATAACACTATACTGCGCTCCCCATAATGCAAATTGCTGATATAGCTTGGAAAGCCGCTAAACTGAAATGGAACTAGGCTGGTGACGTCTGTCGTATGCCATGTAAGTTGCGGACAAAAGTAGCTACTGAGTGGCGGCTTGACCGGGCACGAAGGTCACACGGTATACCGAGATGGAAATGGTGGGATGAATTAGACCAATTTTTAATCAATTGTTTCTAGGTGATCGAAGATCTGAATATCTGAATGTCAGTAATGCGGGGAGATCTTTTCCCAGCAGTAGAAATGTAAATGACAAATAAAAGTAATAATTGCTACCCTGATAGTAAGTGAAAACCGAAATATTAAGAAACCATTGCTCGCCATTTCATTTTTCGGATGGGACATAAATAAATGGACATCCATCTCACACTAGAATCAAAGCATAACGAGATATTTCACGGCTGTTCATGCGGCAGACGAGCATAAGAAATAAAAAAGCCCATGCGTTCTAACCGCGAGTAAAATGACATTGAAGGAATTAGAAAGAACGTATAATAGAAACCGTGTTTGTCGGATTGTCTCTATTGAAGGCTTATCTTATAAACTCTTAGATAAATAACCTATAGATGTAGCCATGATATATTAGGAAGTGTGGAAGAGAGACGGGCATATACGAAATCCATCCATCCATCCATCAGCCTTTCAAAGTCTGCTGGACATAGGCCTCCCCAAAAGAACGCCACAACGAGTGGTCCTGCGCCGACCGCATCCAAAGGCTCCATCTGGTGGGGGGCCATCCTACGCTGCACCGTCCGATACGTGACCGCCACTGAACCTTTCTTCCCCAATGGTTGTCGGTTCGTGGAGCGATGTGGCCTGCCCATTGCCACTTCAGCATGCCAACGCGGCGGGCTATGTCGGTCACTCCCGTTCTCCTACGGATCTCCGTATTACGGATTTGATCACGTAGGGAAATACCAAGCATAGCCCGCTCCATAGCCCACTGAGAGACTTTGAGCCTTGATACGAGGCCAACATTCAGAGACCACGTCTCTGTTCCATAAATATGTCATCACTGGTAACATACATTGGTCGTAGACCTTCGTTTTCAGACACTGCGGAATATTGAACGAGAAGATCTTCCTTAGCTTCCCGAACGCTGCCCAGCCGAGTTGGATTCGTCGATTGACCTCTTTTTCGAAATTGTGCCTACCTAACTGGACTGTTTGTCCCAGGTAGACATAGTGGTCGACAACTTCGAGAAGCGCATTCCCAACTAGGACCGGTGCTGAAATGACATGGACATTAGACATGACTTTCGTCTTGCCAGGTTAATTTTAAGACCCACTAGTCGGGAAACCCTGCTGAGATCATTGAGCATGGTGCGAAGGTCCTCCAGCGATTCTGCCATGACTACGATGTCGTCGGCATATCTAAGGTGAGTGATGTATTCGCCATTGACGTTGATGCCGAATCCGGTCCAGTCCAAGAGCTTGAAGACATCTTCCAATGCAGTGGTGAAGAGTTTCGGGAACATAACGTCTCCCTGTTTAACACCTCTCTGCAGTTGATCGGTTTCGTACTCCTGTCCTGAACACGGACTGACATGGTGATGTTTCTATACAAGCACTTCAGCACTTCGATGTACCGACAGTCAATTTGGCACCGCTGAAGGGACTGCAGCACCGCCCAAGTTTCAATCGAATCAAAGGCTTTCTCATAGTCCACAAACACCAGACACAGGCCGATTGTATTCCTCGGTTTTCTGTATAATCTGGCGTAGCGTGTGAATGTGGTCTATAGTACTATAATAGCCTTTTCGGAAACTGGCTTGTTCGGGAGGCTAGAAGTCATCAAGCCTGCGCGTGAGTCGATTTCTAATGACCCTTGAAAACAACAGCTTATAGACGTGGCTCAAGAGGGCGATGGGTCTATATTTCTTCAAGAGGGTTCTGTCACCTTTCTTGAAGAACAGCACCACCACACTTCTGGTCCACGACTCTGGAACGTCACCCCCGAGAACAACAGAATGAACGGCCTCTGAAGAGCTTCTAGGGCCGGCTTTCCGCCTGCTCTCAGAAGTTCTGTAGTGATCCCGTCGTCTCCCGGTGCCTTTCCGTTCTTTAGTTGTTTGAGAGCCATTCTGATCTCGTACAGGCTGACGTCCGGGATATCTTCGGTAAAGTGCTGAGTTAGCTTCGATCTGGGGCCTTGGACCAAGCCAACAGCAGGGCTCTGGGATCTGTACAACTGTCCCTAGAGCAGCTGGACCGCTCTTAAGATCTCATCTCGGGATGAAATAACAGCGCCGTCGTTGGTTCTCAGCTTAGTCATCTGACAGATCTCTTGCGAAATATTTTGAGCCTTGGTTAATATACTAAATACCTAAGAAAATTGAGACAAAGTATTGTACCTGGTTGTCTCATATGACGTGCCGGTTTTTCAACTGGCGAACTTTAAAATAGTTCGCCATACAACCAGGCGCGATCAACTTTCTTCTACGAATATGGGGCATTCCTAGGGGGTCCTTAGTAATTATACTATATATAAATTACAAATTAAAATATATTATTTATTTTCATTGGTAGCAATACTGACAAACGTGACAGACTAATTAATACATTTGACAAATGTACAAAAATGGCTGTCTGTCGCTTGCAAACTCAGACTAAGAACTAGACGGAGCCACTACTATTACGTGGCACTTATACATAGCTGGCGAGTCGTGGGTGTGTAATACACCTCTGCGTACCCCTTCGGGGAATAGGCGTGATGCTATATTTTTTGAAGTTACAAAGTCTTTAAAAGCCATACTTACATGAACATATTCACTGGCAATGATTTTGCTCCCAACGTTACTATTTTCTTATTATGTATAATGAAACATCAACAAAATGTCGTGGAACATATTTTGGGTATTTTGTGAGTTGCCTCGTTTTCCCGTAGCATACACCCATTTCGATCTCGCATCTGGATTAGACGGAAACCTAAAATAGTAAATATTTATCATCATCTCATAAATTACATATAAATTTTAGTAAAGTGAAAACTGGGCATATTTAATTCGCAATAAGGCAACACCGAAACAATTCTCAGTAATAGAAAGTTAGCTAGAAAACGTGTTTTGCGAGTGTATCTTAGTAGCAATTATTAATTTTGAGTAAAAAAGCCCATTTTAAATCACTTTATAGCATTCAATCATTAAATTTTTTCATTTTCGACTACATAATGAGATGTTATACCTGTATTTTTTCGCTCGCTGTAGCTTTTGTAGCATAATACACTATTTTACAAGCACTATTATCACGTAGTCTTTTTCTCAAAACACTCAACACAAATTAACATTAAATTTTAATTAAAACCCGAATTTTTATACAAATGTTCGATTATGTCAGTTGAATCGTGACAGTTAAAGCATTTTGACATCGTGACAATACCAAAAACTGGCCACGGCGACAAAGACAAAAATTTATGACTTTGTCTGTTTTTTGCACCAGTAAATTGTATCTTGTATTCTCGCTCATACATGTTAAAGAATTTTCTCCGCTCTGTCTAGATACATTTAGTCTGAGGCATAAACTTATATAAATGCCATAAACATTTTTTACCATTGACGCACTGCACTACTTTAGTAACAACTTATGTTTGTTTTTTTTCTAAAAAATTTCAGAATGGCAACATTCAAATAAGAAATGTCAAATTTTTATTGTCGTTGTCGTAAAAATTTTAGTCATTATTTTCGTATTAAATTGGTGACATCAAAGATACCACAAAATAAATCAATCAAAACATCCCGTGAAAGTTTACCGTGTAAGTCTGTTTTTTAGGCTGTGGTTGCTAAATTATTAGTGTTATAACGTGTGCAAAGGCCTGCATAAATGAATAATGTCGTTGAGGTCGAAAGCACTGGCTCTGGTGGAAGTGCTACTGAGGGTGCCACCACTATTTGTGGTGGATGAGTTTCTCAAGATCAGCTTGGGTCTGCCGGTGTCGACTGTCGAGGAAGTGTCCATCCTCAGCAACATAACCGTGGACCACGTCGATATAACAGACACAGATGCCAATTATTATGACGCGAATTTCTACAACGCGTTCTTCTTCACGCTTCTCAAATTCCTGGTATGCTGTTTAGGTAAGTAATTTTGCCATCATAAATGTGTTGCCATATTCTCTCCTTCTCTTTCGCAATCCTCTAGTAGAATTGTGTCCACAGCTATAGTACCTAAGATTGTTGCGTTATTCTATTTCTCTAATAGTAATAATATCCTATTAACAACAAGTATATTTCTGCATAAAAATTTTCTGTTGTGACCATTACTAATACTATAATATAGATTTCGGTATAGGTTATATTTTACAGGATAAGATTACATATTATTCATTCTTTTCATAAAAAAAACTATTATTTTATTTCTATTTGCATAGTTATTAAACTCTTTCCCTAATATCTCTACTTATGTATACACACACTAATCCCTCTAGCTTTTCATAATAAAAAGACATTATATTCATCACATATGGAAGCAATCATCACTCATAATAAATTAAGCATAATAACTTAATCACATGATGTTGTTTCATTGTTTTTATGTATTAAAATTTTAAGTACTTAATTATAAGAGACACTACTTATCTCACTTTAAAATTTGATTTTAAGCCTTTCACACTAAAAAGTTAAGTATGACATATAAAATTAAAATTAATCCATTAATGTTCCAATAAACCTATCCTCCATGCATTTACACTACTGTGATAAAATGTTAATGGGAAGCGGCAATTGAAGCACAGCATAATATCTTACAATGGTAACCTAAATATGCTTTTTTGGTTATATCTCTATTGCTGATGTAGTAATGAGAGAAATTGTATACCAGTTCTTAAGTCTAATCAAGAGCTATAAAATAAATAAAAGGTTTTTTAGATATTTTTATATATATTTGTAGCATTTTACATGCTTAGCACTATATGTAAATAAAAGTTGCATCAAAATTCATTCAGTAGTTTTTGCGTAGCGTGTGAATGAAAAAAAGATAATACATACAATAATCTAAGAAAAATTTTTTGTATTTGGACAGCCTAATACCATAGTTTTACAATCACCGTAGTTTTTTCTCAAATATCTTAAATTATAGTAGTTAGCTTTATAATAGTTACTTAAATTTTGTTATGTGTTATCTAAGCACACATTGGTTTGACTCTACTGGCCATAGTCACTGAAAGGACTGTTGTCACACTATTAGTGTTATGTCACAAGGTTCCACAAGCTAACCTTGAGGACTTGAGCTATGTGTTGTATATACCTACAATATGCAGTCAATTTCCCCTTTGGTTGCTAAACGATGACAGTAAGGCATTTGTATTATGATAATTATGGTTGCTATGGTCATTATTATATATTATATTACTTAAGTAAAAGTCTATGCAGACTTTTTACTTAATTATATACCACATTATTTAATGTAAAATTTTATGTCAAACAATTACAACGTTAAACATGATTTTTTTTCAAGGTTCCTTTAAAATTAACATACAATACATAAATAAACAAATGTATTTCTTACACAACTCACACAGGGCTATCATATTATTATAACAGGTGACTATAGCACACAGGTATCACATAACAAATGACTTAATTATTTTATTTAATGACTTTGTTGACTGCCCAGATGGCAGAGGGGTTTAGATACTGGCCTACCATCTGAGTGTTGTAGGTTTGATTCCCACACAGGACAACTCTTTGTATGATCCATAAATGGTTGTTTTGAGTCTGTGTGCACTTTGTGTCTGTCTATTTTTGTAAAGTCCCCTACAATACAAGGATTATTCCTTAGTGCAGGGCACTGCAGGGTGTTGTCTTTTAAAAAATAAATGAGTTCATTCATATTAGTAATTCTACCTGTTTAGCCCATTTTATTTTGTTTAGGTGAAAAATAATATTGCTAACCGCTCACCCCATCATTTGGGGCAACGAGCAGGGCGATGCGGGCTTCACATCCACTAAATAAATCTGCCATAATTATGTTTTCAAATTGGTCAAGCCGGTTTTGAGTTTTAGCAAGACTAACAAGCAGCAATTGATTTTTATATTTATATTAAATAGTAGATAATACGCCAGAAGCAGCCTCTCTAAATACCGCATCCGATCTATCATAGTCACTTTGTTCTAGTGGTTCACCAATACCGACCTAGTTAAAAGTAAAAAAAAAAGGGAGAACTCTGAAATCTAATAAACGTCAAAATTACAGCTAATTACTATCTTTGTAATACATTTGCATTACGAGCAAGTTTTATTATTTAAATAACCTATCACAATCCAAATCCTAGACGATGCAGATTGATTAAGATTGAAATTCGCTGATAAAATAAATTGTAGGTGATACGAAGTTAACCGGGTCGTCTATTGATAACATAAAAACAGAAACTTCTATAGGATTCACCTAAATTTATTTTGTTGCTTCAAAAATGCACCTATCGGGTGCTGCTAATTTCATAGATATTTTTTTGCGCCCGGGCATTTCGTTATTTAAATGTTTCTGGTCAGGGAAGGCCTATTTCCAGCAGTAGATTGCAGAGGGCTGAATGATCGATGTTTGTAGGATCGAAGTACCTATGTTAAACGATGTATTTAATCAAGAGGATAGAACCAGTAGTAACCAATATCTTTTTCATATAAACTAACTCAAGTTCAATGTGATTTAAATCTGTAACCAAAATATCCGATCTTATTTCTGTTCCTTACGAGAATAGTGAACTTTCGCATTAGTTAACGACTGAGGCGCCCAGAAAAATGGTCCTACCACTACACTGGCGCGAACAAAGTTCAGACGCATACGTAGGTATACCTATTAGCCTTCCTCGAAAATAAAACTATTAAGTGAATGCGAAAATAATTTTTCAATTCCGAATGGTAGTTCTAAAGACAAGCGCGTTTAAACAAAACAAACAAAGTTCAACGACATAGTAATAAAACTTTAAAATGGTTACCATATTTTTTTCACTCGTGTAAAATTTAATAAAAAGAAAAGATATCATCCTAATAGTACTTTGTCAATATTGTTTAAAAACGGTCTCAAACAAAAAGGTAGTTCTTTGGCGTGAATTGATCGAAAATTATGAAAAATGTTTCCAAAAATATCGAAAAAGACAAAAGAAAAATACATAAAAAGGAAAGTCTTCACCGACCGTGACAGGACTCGAACCTGCAATCTTCGGATCCGAAGTCCGACGCCTTATCCATTAGGCCACACGGTCTCGTACAGGGAGGCTCTATTAATGGACCGTGTCGTTCGAATGACCTGGTTTCTCGTGACCTATTTAGCAATAAATATGATCTCTGATTTAGAAGAACCCGCAGTCTTTTTATATATTAGTTTAGTCATAAACGTGAAAATGTTTTCCGGTTGATGTTTCGCAATATTATTTAAGAAAATCGATAATAAACTATGTTAAAAAATAATGTTAACTTATATGGCTAAGCATGTCAAATGCTTAAAAAATATAATATAAGGCATTACATATTTGTTTTTAACTACAAGGATGACAATTATACTAGCCTGATGGTAAGCGACTCGCTTAACTTATAGTTATATTGGAGTACACTAGCAGAAGCACTAGCAGTACCTTGCAGAGAAACGTAGGGACAGGATGTGGAGAGGTGTGATGATAGAATGTATAAACCTGCGGTGCTCTCACTCGCTGAACGTATTGCAGCAGCTACAGTACAGTTATCCGGTCGACTATTTTCATCTATACTATTATAAAGTTGTAAGAGCGCTTTGCTTTTTCAGTAATTCTTTTATCAAATATCTTAAATGTATAGAACGTTTAAGATATTTGAGAAAATATGACTGTACCTATTAGGCTTTATCCATCCATCCATCAGCCTTTCAGCGTTCACTGCAGGACATAGGCCTCCCCAAGAGAACGCCACAACGAGCAGTCCCGTCATGGGATATAATGCCGTAATCGCCACGCTTGGCAGGCGGGTTGGCGATCGCAGTGGATGTTGTTAATACTCGAGGGAGTGCTGCTGCCCACTCCCCTGATATTCCCTCAGTCGGCTCTTACGACTCCCGCGGGTAGAGAGGGGTGGGACAATTCTAAAGCCGGCCCACATGACATGGATGGATGGATGGATGGATGGATTAGCTTGTGGCTGAAACTAAAAACGGATGTCGAAATTTCTGTTTCGGCTGCACATCTTTCGGTCGGTATGTATCTAATGAATTGAAAAAATCATTACGCCGGTTAAATGTAGTTTTCATTTAGAAGAGAAGGAATAAGGTCGGCTATCAAACTACTTATGAAACATCAAAATTCCTCACCTTCCAACATGAGAAGACGGTGTACTCTTACCCGTTCAGTTTTAGTGACACAAACGAAATTCTAACTTATAACAAAAGTATTATTATTAAATCCTCGTATTGTCTGTGAACACTCAAGCGCAGTGTCCTCTGCAGGAACTTACCACATACATGACCAATTGGCCACACATATTATTGTGTCTCAAGGTCCAAGTATTAGGAAGATATTTACTAACATTAATTATTTTATTTTAGCAGTCGCTTTACTCGGCAAGTTAATTTATTCAGCGAAATAAAATTAAGGAATTGTGTAGTTTTATAATAGCTAGGTAACAAGCTGATACGAGCTAGGTTCGTTGTTCCATTGTATTAATTTATATATCCACTAGCTACTGCTACACCTGCGACTTGGTTTGCTTATAATATTAACAGCAAACCCACATCACTGTGTTCAGTGATAGTATTTTATAAAAGTCGTTGTTACAAAACTTTAATGTAAGAGAGCTATATTTGTATTATAGTAAAGAAAGTATTAGGTATAGATGCGAAAGGGAATGCTCCGATGGTTCGGACATGTGGAAAGAATGCCGGAGGAGCGACTGGTTAAAAAGATATATAGTGCGAAAGTTTAAGTTGTAGGTACAAGAGAAGACCGAGACTCACCTATCTAGAGTAGACCAAATCGGTCATGTATTGAAGGAAGGTTGAGTCAGGAGTCTCCAAAACCGGTGAGCGTGTATGAAGAGAATTATAAATGTCGAAGAAGCGAGAGATGTATGCGAGAATAGAGCCTTTTGGCACTCTGTGCTCTCTGCCTGCTCTGTAAGGGAAATATATATAAATAAGTAAGTAGGATATTTGGGCGTCGGAGCCGTGGACAAACGCTAGTTATTAATAAGTTATATTACACAATTTACGATTAAAATAGTTTACTTATTATGATTCTAAAAATTGTATGCACGTTGGTCAAGTCGCACATCATTTGCTAGAAAGAATCATACTTAAGATATGCCTATTATTAACAACGCCTTATAAACTGCCTTGGTGGTTGTCTAGCGGGAGTTTTTGCGACTGCGGATAATATCTATAGATAATATAAGCTATACAGGCATAGGCTGTGTTCCGATATGCACTGCGGGCACTGAAAGGTGTAACGTCAATTTAGTATACTGCGAAGTCGTTCGTTAATAGTTAGCTATACTAGTTACTGTCTAAAACTTAGAAAAAGAATATTATAGACAACCTATCAGCGTATGCAGTGTCGAGATAGCAATAGTTTGACATATGATAACCCTAATAGTTTTAAAAGATAATTATGATTATACATTTGTTGACTAATAATGTACTACCTATTTTAGCGGGATACAAGAATGCCAGGACAAAAGAAATTGCAGTTATGCTTATATTTTGCTCAAAATGCATTAGAACATGTATATAACGTAATTAATAAAGGTTTTTTTTACGTCAATACAAAAACAAGCTTACATACTGATGATAGGGACGGTTGGCCACCTTATTGTTAGGACCCAGTTGATTGGGTCCAAATACAAATAACGCATACGCGAAAAGGATAAAATACTTATACGTGTGTTTCTCTCACTCTTGCTAAAACCTAATATGTGCATCCCTTTCTTCATCCTTGGTGAGCAAATAGTAGCGATTCTATAATATTCTTTGTCTAAGGTTTAAAATGGAACGCAATTCAGTATACTGTAATCTGTTATTACTTTCATTTCATACAGTATTGGTTTTCACACTGCAATAAACACAATTTATTTAAACATTCCATGTTTGTTTTTAATGACCGGTACTTTGAATAAGAATATTTAATATTAATTATTATCAATAGTGCGAGTTGTTAAATTTCTGGATGCCGCGTTGATCACGTGATCAAAGCACTAAGAGCACCTCGAAAACGCCAGTTCCCCAGGATACTGCGGCAGTATACTGTCAGTCCATAACGGAACGGATTTCTCACCAGTAAGAGCACTGGACAGTGTACGCAGTGTATATCGGAACATACACATACGCAGTTTCTATACTTTCTGATGTTAACGTGAATACTACTCATTAAAATTTATAACTTACAGAAACTATCGCATATAATTCACTTACCTTTTTCTCCAAATGATGCTGCCGTGGGATATTCCCCAATGATCATGTACGCTGTAGCCTGTAACGTTTAATTCTGTCGTTGGTGTGTTGATGATATGGTTCGTCCGGCGTTGAGTCGCATAGAGGTGACTAAGGGAAATAAGCAATTATCATCCATTGTATTACTGGTTGTAGGGTTGAGTACCAAGTGGGATTACTCATTTCTTATCTGGTCCAAGGGAGTCACTGGCCATGAAACAAATCGTGTGTTTTGGTTGTAGCAGAATATAGCAGTCCTTTAAATCATTTTCCATTACCAGGAATTAAATTGTGAACAGCGGCTTGGCAATAGCAATATTCTTAGTATTGAGCCCATGAGCAGTTACCACTTACCACCAGATGGGATATGGCTCATCTGCCACAATACGCAATAAAATATCCTAATAACTATTAAAAGCGGTAACAGAGCTGTCTGTACATTTAAGATATTTGATGGTGCGTTCACACGATTGCGTTCAAAGTGACATTCAACGGGCACGAGCACAAGCGTGTGAACGGTCTGCCTGTGGCTGCCCGGCTGCTTGTGTACGCGCTCGCCGTTGAATGGAGTGAATGTCGGTTTTTGGCAAAGTTCAAAGGATGAATGTGCTTGCGCCCGTGTCCTGTACACATGCGCGCGGTTGCTTTAGTACCTCGTAAGCAGGCCCTGTCAGCTTCGTTCAACAAACTGTTTATAGGTGGGTTTCGTTTTAGTAAGAAACAATGCTATTAAAAAGGGACAATAATATCAATGTAAAAGATACATCCGCTGTCGACACCGGAACGCCGCAACAATCATTAACATATGTGGCCCTAGATGTCGCTAGTGGCAATTTTAAAAGCCGCTATCGTTGTTCGCAGTTAGGTGTTTATAAGATACAGCCATATTAATACGATTTTGCACTTGGAAACTAGCGGCGTCGATTGTTTCGAGTTACGCCACCTTTTTTGGATAAATATGAAATATTTAAACAAAGTATATTAGACAATCTTAATAGCGTGTGTTATCGCCCTCGCGGTTCTAATTAGTTCTGGGATTTCGACCCAGATGGCGCAGGTCGGTAAGAAAAAATGTATGAAACCGTCATTCTTCTCGTAGAGTAAAAATGTTCTGTGCTCGTAAGTCTTCGAGACGACCGGACGCACAAGTGTTAATGAAAAAAATATAGTTTAAAAACTAAGAAGTAAAGTAACGCGTGTTACTCTTCTTCACGGGTAGATGAGCTAAAACAAACATCCCCACTTTACGCGTAGGGAGAGAGTACCTTTCATGTTTTTGATCCCGAATTGAAATCAACATCACCAATCAAACCTATTAAAACTTATAGTACAAAAATATTAACTACAAATAAAATATCGTCATATTTGTAAATTAGATAATATAGTTCATGAAATAAAATCAAAGAGAAAACTATTCCGAAAACTAACCCAATGAGGCAGGTTTTGATTTTACGTTTCTTCCTATATACTTTTTTGTTATTACAATATTGAAATTAATCATTATTAAACCGCTATCAAGGCTCAAAGTCGCTCAGCGGGCCATGAAGCGGGCTATGCTTGGTATTTCCCTACATGATCGAATCCGTAATACGGATATCCGTAGGAGAACGAGAGTGAGCGACATAGCCCGCCGTCTTTGGCCCGCCAATTTGCCATGCTGAAGTGGCAATGGGCAGGCCACATCACTCGACAAACCGACAACCGTTGGGGAGGAAAGGTTGTCGGGTGGCGACCACGTATCGGACGGCGCAGCGTAGGACTGCCTCCCACCAGATGGACCGACGATCTGGTAAAAGCCGCGGGGAGCCGTTGGATGCAGTCAGCACAGGACCGCTCGTTGTGGCGTTCTCATGGGGAGGCCTATGTCCAGCAGTGGATTTTGAAAGGCTGATGGATGGATGGATGAAACTGCTATACTATACATTAAACACAAAGTGCTAAGCATGTCAAATGCTACAAATATATATAAATATGCTATACTATATATATAATATGACTGCCTCGGTGGTGCAGCGGTAGTGAGAGCGACTGCTGATCATGAGGTCTCGGGTTCGATGCCCGGGTTGGGAAATATTATATTATTGAGCTTTTTCGTCAAAAGCAAAATTTTCAGTAGTAGCCTGGAGTCTGAAATGTGCCCGGTAGAGGGCAACAGGCTCGCCCCCTATTACGTGAGACTTAAACATAGCAGGCGAATCGTGGGTGTGTAATACACCTTTGCCTACCCCTTCGGAGAATACAGGCGTGATGATAAGTTTGTTTGTTTATCACTAATAGGTATATTATAATGACTATTTTATTAAACCAAAAACTAGCTTTTGGCCAAAAGCTAGTTTTTTTGGTTATATTCCCATTATCCTCGTAAGGCCCAAGGCAAAAAAATAGTGTTAGCAAGTACCACCCAATGTTTCAAGCGAGAACATAAACAATTTGGTGCTTGCAGCCCAAAGTTAAAAGAGTTATTCTAAAGGCATTATTCAACATTCATCGAAACGATCATAGATTAAAAACTTTTTTTGTCTAATATATTACTCCCATTTAATTATATTTTTGTTAGTTTTAAAACAATTTTTTTTGTTCTCGTCTGGTCACATTGGGACTTTAATATGTAACTTACTACATTATTTATGTAATCAAGTAATGACATTAAGTAGTAATAATAATATACTCAAATTAAAAATTACAAATAGTTATTAAGAAAATCAATGAAAATTTAATCAGTCTAAATGTAATAAAAGGTAATTAGGAAACTATCAAATTAAAATACTATAAACAAAAAATATTCTTCTAAAAAAATATAAGGAACTTAAGAAACAAAACAATAATATATCTAAAAAAAATTGATTATTGCCAATCTCCATTTATTTTCCCAGTGCATTCGTAATATAGGATAGTTAATAGAAGCCATCACAAAAGTAATCCCGATGTACACATAATTAATTCTTTTATATCTAAATTCATGCTTTTCCCGTAGTGTTTCACTGAAGTCTGGTTTGTTTTCTCAACAATCAATGATATTAACTTGTCGTCCACATACTGGTGAAAATAGGTGATTCTGTCAAAGTTTCCAGAGTTAGTCGGTAGGGAAGTGGGCTCTGATAATTGTCAATCTTTAGGTGGGAATGGGCTTTCAGACCAAATGGATGCTAAAGATGTAGATCTGGTCGATGGTAGGGATAAATTCGTACTTCGACACCCACGGTTGCCTCTTCCTCGGGACACGCTACGCAGGGCACTTACTGCAGCCTGTGGCGTCCTTTCTTCATCATCATCTGATGACCCAGAACTACTATGTTGTACTGCTGCTTCAGGTATAAAAGGCGGGTCGTCTAGGTCTTCATCACTAGGGACTAAGTTTTCGGTATCAGAATCATTTAAAAGATCCTCTAGTTCTGTGTCACGTAAACCTGTAACCAAAATATGAAGGTAAAACAACAAATATATATATGTACATTGGTAGAAATAAATAAGTAGTTATGTATTTAGATACTATGATAAAACATTAATTTACTATAAAATAGTACTATTGTGTATGACTACAACTAACGCCCAAAGACCTCACATGATGCCAAATAAAAAAGTTCTAAAAATGCAACTAGTGCACAAAAACGCATAAACTCAATTCTTTCTTATATTGTCATAGATCCTTGATAAGAGTGCCAAATTTCAATTTCATCCGACATTTTGGAGTGGTTTAAAATCACGTTTAATGATTTTCAATAAAAATAGGTTACATAGACGATATCAGCCGCCATACAATATTGACATCTTTTATGTTCGCCATGTATGCATCAACTGGAGTGTCTCATGCGTGTGAATAGCTTGCTTGGCCTGGAGGCGCATGGCAAGCTGCGCGCCGAGGTACTTCCCGAGCTGCATGCCGGGTTGCGCAGCGGGCGTGTAATCGTACAATAACTGCCCTTTGCGTAAAAATCCTTTGAACTTTGCCAAAAAACCGACACTCACTCCGTTCAACGCCGAGCGCGTGCACAAACAGCCGGGCAGCCACGGGCAGCCGTTCACACACGTGTGTTCGTGCGCGTGCCCGTTGAATGTCGCTTTGAATGCAAGCGTGTGAACGGACAATTGCGATGAATGCCGGGCTGCGCGCCGAGCTGCTTCCCAAGCTGCTTGCCGGGCTGCGCGGCGCGCATGTAAACGCGCCATGAGAAAAAAATATAGTTTAAAAAACTAAAATAACACGCTTTAAATATCTAGTGCTTTTTACTATATAGGTGAACTATTTGTAACATTTGATTATGCACCTCACACTTTTTTACAATCATTATTTACTACTTTTTAGTTCAACTAGCCATTTAAAGCGTGTTATTTTAGTTTTTTAAACTATAATTTATTTTCTTCTTTTTAGTCTCAAAATAGTATCAAAAGTACCATTATTTAAAAGAAATAAAACCTACTTATGCTGTGATAATTTGCCTTTAAACTTCATCGGACGGACGGACATGGCTAAACTATAAGGATTCTTTATTGACTACGGAACCCTAAAAACTGATAAACTCGATACTCAAATTATTCGACGGGCCTCGTGGCGTGGTCGGTAGTGTAACCGACTTCCGTGCACGAGGTCGTGGGTTCGATTTCCACTCAGGACAATTATTTGTGCGATGAACACAGATACTGCGTCTGGGTGTTTTCTATCTACTATATGTATGTATCTACAAAAAAAAAAGTAATATATGTATTATATCCGTAATACCGTACCAGACTCATAGCACAAGCGTTAAGCTTAGTTTGGGACCAGAGGACGTTGTGTGAAAATGTACGTGGAATATTTATTTATTATTTATTTATTTATTTATTGCATTGTCATCGGTCCTTGATAAGTGTGCAAAGTTTCAAATCAATCCCGACGTTTTGAAGTGGTTGAAAATCATCATCGTGGTCGAAGATTCCGTAGTGTGTTTTTTAAAGTTATATAAATTAACAAATCTTATTTTGCAAATTGAAAAATGGAATAATTTTATCAAATTATTCCATTTTTCAATTTGTATTGTCATCGGTGCTCGATAAATCTACAAAGTTTGAACGAAATCTGGCCGTTTAAAGTGGGTCAAAATCGCGCTAAAAGGAGTCTGTTACAAACGTACAAACAAAAATTCAGGTGAAGCTAATAAAAAGCGTGTAAAAAATACTGTATTCGGCTATGCATCTGGACACAAAACAATATTTTTAGAGTTTTTGTATATTTATCTGTTTGTATGTTTGTACGTTCGCGCATCATGCAAAAACTACTGAACGGATTTTGATGCAACTTTTTTGATAGCTCTTGAGTAGACTTAAAAACTGGTATACATTTTATTCCGCTACTATATCAGAAACCCGAGATACCACCTAAAAACTAGGTTTTGGCTGCAGCGGAGCCGCGAGCATGGTTAGTGAGTTATATTTTAGCTACTTTAAAACCTTGTCATAACTGACGTGTTCATAGTGTGCGAAAGGTATCCGCTGCAGATTATTGCTGGATAATCGATCGTCTTCGTCCTTGGTGTTGGCCAGAGTGAACACTTACGTGTCCCATTGGCATTAGAATATTGTGAGGCCGACTGACGTCCTCTTTGTCTTTGTAGCTGGAACAAGAATATATTGCGAGATATTTTTAAGACATGTAATGAACGAACCATGGCTTACCTGAAGGAATAATTGTATTGACCCGATCCTGAAACTCATCTAGATAAAGTTGCGAGTGAAGATATTATAATATAAATAGGCAGTGATAGGCTGAATGCCGAAGTTCGGTTCAAGCCACCGAAATTGGGTTAAACCGAATGTAAAACGTATTTCGGTCCATTCCTACTATCAACATCTTGGCAGACTGATTCCCGTCTTGTTCTAAGCTCGACAGTTGTCCTCTTACTTGGGTCGTGGAAGTCGAAGGGCAGTCGCTTAATACGGCCCTCCTGATGGTATAAAGTGGCTACCATAGCCTGTAGACACTAGCAACATCACAAACATGAGTTGAGTTGGAGAACATTTTTTATTTGTATTTTAGTACTTGACATGCTCAGCTACTTTAAAGAACAATTTATTTGAAATGTGGAGGAAAAAGAGAACTTTAGTGCGCGCGGAATGCAATTCCCCGGATTGGAACAGACGCAGGTTCGTATCCCGCTCGCACTTAAAGTTCTCTTATTCCACATTTCACAAATAATTTGTTCTTTGAGTTGGAGAAGATGAATGGCAGAGGATGGATTTGGACATTGGGTGCAAGGAAATTGGGCCTCCTTCGCTTACTCCCTCATCGGAAGGTACCAGTTGGGATATCATTCCATCCATCCATCAGCCTTTCATCGTCCACTGCTGGACATAGGCCTCCCCAAGTGAACGCCACAATGAGCGGTCCTGTCATGGGGGATAATGCCGTAATCGCCACGCTAGGCAGGCGGGTTGGTGATCGCAGTGGATGTTGTTAATACTCGAGGGAGTGCTGCTGCCCACTCCCCCGGTATTCCCTCAGTCGGCTCTTACGACTCCCATGTAGAGAGGGGTGGGACAATTCTAAAGCCGGCCCCACGGGCTATCTGTTGTATTAATGCGTTTATATTCTGTAAGACGATAGTCAAGCCGACATGTTTATGTACATATAAGAATGGCCCTACCATATTTTACTTAACAGAGTATTTTTTACTATAATTTAATAGCTATACTTTACAGTAGTGTTTGTTGTTTTTGTGCAATGTAAATTTAACTTACAAAGGTCAATATACCTCGAGAGTAGATTGACCAGGCGTTATGTCAAGGACGTTCACACTAAAATTGATGATTATTTACTGTTACCTCTTGTGATTTAGGTACATTTTGTAATATACTAAGGTACATTGAAGCAGTGATTGTCTAGTGGTAAAATCAAGAACTGCAAACACAGTGGTATCGAAATTAATGCCTAGTCCCAGGACACGGCACATATCGCTGACTTTTGGAGATATTTCAATAATATGTGTACATTTGTTTACAAATTATCACTGCTGCAAAAAATCCTGAGAGGCAGTTTTAATAGCTTATATAATTACTAGCTGTTACCCGCGACTTCGTCCGCGAGGAATTTCATAAAAATAAATAAAGCAACCCTTGAAATGACAAACAACTTTTTTATCTGTCGTAAAAAATATATTTACAAATAAAAAATGTTCTCCAACTGATAGTTCAGTAAAAAACGAGATTGACTTCATCTTGTCGGACAAACGACACATATTCAATGATGTCTCAGTGATCAGCAGGATTAAAACTGGGAGTGATCACCGACTAGTCAGGGGCATCTTGAATATTAGCACGTAAGTCGAGAGGTCACGCTTGATGAAGTCTACGCTCCGACCAACACCTGCCCAATACCAGAACCCCGAGAGCTTTCAGCTCGAACTACAAAATCGCTTCCAATGTCTAGCGAATCAGCGAGCGATTTGAACAGCAGGTTCGTGCAAACTGTCCAAGCGGTCGGGTCGACGTACTTCAAGGCCCGTCGCGTTAGTAGCACTCGTGAACTCTCGGACCATACTCTCAAGCTCATGGAAAGGAGAAAAGAAATAACAGTCCAGTCTTCAGCCGATTGGTCCTGCCTGAGGCGGTTAAACAGACAGATCTCCAAGGCCGTGCGACATGATATTCGCCAAACTAATGCTGTCCGCATTAAAGAGGCGATAGAGCGGAACCAAGGCTCGAAAGTGTTCGCAAGAGATCTTTCTGTCGGCCAAAGCCAGTTGAATAAGCTGAGGACCAACGACGGCACTGTCATTTCATCCCGAGATGAGATCTTGAGAGAGGTCCACCAGTTCTATGGACAGTTGTACAGATCCCGAGTCCTGTTGTCGGCTTGGTCCAAGATCCCAGATCCAAGCTAACTCGGCACTTTATCGAAGACATCCCGGACGTCAGCCTGTACGAGATCAGAATGGCTCTCAAACAACTAAAGAACGGAAAGGCACCGGGAGACGACGGAATCACTACGGAGCTTCTGAGAGCAGTCGGAAAGCCGGTCTTAAAAGCTCTTCAGAGGCTGTTCAATTCCGTCGTTCTCGGGGGCGACGTTCCAGAGTCGTGTACCAGAAGCGTGGTGGTGCTGTTCTTCAAGAATGGTGACAGAACCCTCTTGAAGAACTATAGACCCATCCCGCTCTTGAGCCACGTCTATAAGTTGTTTTCGAGGGTCATTACAAATCGACTCACGCGCAGGCTCGACGACTTCCAGCCTCCCGAACAAGCCGGTTTCCGAAAAGGCTATAGTACCATAGACCACATCCATACGCTACGCCAGATTATACAGAAAACTGAGGAATATAATCGGCCTCTGTGTTTGGCGTTTGTGGACTATGAGAAAGCCTTCGATTCGATCGAAACTTGGGCGGTGTTGCAGTCCCTTCAGCGTTTCCAAATTGACTATCGGTACATCGAAGTGCTGAAGTGCTTGTATAGAAACGCCACCATGTCAGTCCGTGTTCAGGACAGGAGTACGAAACCGATCCAACTGCAGAGAGGTGTAAGGCAGGGAGACGTTATGTCCCCGAAACTCTTCACCGCTGCATTGGAAGATGTTTTCAAGCTCTTGAACTGGACCGGATTCGGCATCAACATCAATGGCGAATACATCACTCACCTTCGATATGCCGACGACTTCGTAGTCATGGCAGAATCGCTGGAGGACCATGGCACCATGCTCAATGATCTCAGCAGGGTTTCCCGACTAGTGGGTCTCAGAATGAACATGGACAAGACGACAGTCATGTCTAATGTCCATGTCATTTCAGCACCGGTCCTAGTCGGAAGTGCGCATCTCGAAGTTGTCGACCACTATGTCTACCTGGGACAAACAGTCCAGTTAGGTAGGCACAACTTCGAGAAAGAGGTCAATCGACGAATCCAACTCGGCTGGGCAGCGTTCGGGAAGCTAAGGAAGATCTTCTCGTCCAATATTCCGCAGTGTCTGAAAACGAAGGTCTACGACCAGTGTGTGTTACCAGTGATGACATACGGAACAGAGACGTGGTCTCTGAATGTTGGTCTCTCCTTTTACTTGAAGATGGCGATGCGCGAGTGATGCCTTTGGTCACATGACAACGTTAGAGATGTAAAATTTCCATATTATTCCTTTCATCGTGCACTGCCGCCTGCATCTTTTCATCATCATCTGCGACTTTGACGAGGTCATCAGTCCACCTGGTGGGAGGCCGTCCTACACTGCGCCGTCCGATACGCGATCGCCACTTGAAAACCTTTCTACCCCAACGGTTGTCGGTTCGTCGAGCGATGTGGCCTGCCCATTGCCACTTCAGCATGCCGGCGGGCTATGTCGGTTCTCCTACGGATTTCCGTATTACGGATCTTATCACGTAGAGAGATCCCAAGCATAGCCCGCTCCATAGCACGATGAGCGACTTTGGGCCTTGATATAAGGCCAACGGGCTCCTTCTAGTATTAACAACATCCACTGCGATCGCCAACCCGCCTGCCAAGCGTGGCGATTATGGCAACACAAACACTTCGATGTATCGATAGTCAATTTAGCACTGCTGAAGGGACTGCAGCACCGCCCGAGTTTTGATCGAATCGAAGACTCGCAGTCCACAAACGCTAGACACAGAGGCCGATTATACTCCTCGGTCTTCTGTATAATCTACGGTAATATAGCCTTTTCGGAAACTGGCTTGTTCGGGAGGCTGGAAGTCGTCGAGCCTGCGCGTGAGTTGATTTGTAATGACCCTCAAGAACAACTTATGGACATGACTCAAGAGCGAGATGGGTCTATAATTCTTCAAGAGGGTTCTGTCACCTTTCTTGAAGAACAGCACCACCACGCTCCTGGTCCACCACTCTGGAACGTCGCCCCCGAGAACGACGGAATTGAATAGTCTGGAGGGCTTTGAGGACCGGCTTTCCGCCTGACCACAGAAGCTCTATAGTATTCCGTTATCTCCCTGTGCCTTTCCGTCCTTTAGTTGTTTGAGAGCTATTCTGATCTCGTACAGACTGACGTCCGGGATATCTTCGGCAAAGTGCCGAGTTAGCTTTGATCTGGGCTCATGGACCAAGCTGACAACCGGATTCTGGGATCTGTATAACTGTCTATAGAACTTGTGGACCTTTCTTAATATCTCATCTTTGGAAGAAACAACAGTGCCATCATTGGTCTTCAGCTTGGTCAGCTGGCTTTTCCCAACAGACAGATCTCTTGCGAACACTTTCTTTGAATACATCTTTCGCTTCCTCAACATTCATAATTCTAAAAAAAACTACATACACTCGCCGGTTTCGGAGACTCCTGGCTCCACCTTCCTGCAAGAAGGGTAGGTCTCGGTCTCCCCCTATACCTACATCCTGCTAATTTCGCATTGTATATCTTAACCAGTTGCTCGTCCAGCGTTCTTTCCACATGTCCGAACCATCAGAGCATTCCCTTTCGCATCTTTACATCAATACTCTCTTTCATACTTACTCGCTCTCTTACGTCGTCGTTTCGAATGCGGTCAGTCAGCCTCAGATTCTCCGCAGAGATCGCGTATTATTTACGTCGTGCTATTTAGCGCTGAGGAAGTGTCACCCTCTCATTGATAATCAACGTGAAGCTACGGATGTTTTTCTTGCCTTTGTGTTCAGTTTGGTGAGTGAGGAGAGCACCAAAAGCGCTCACCTCCTCTCATTCCCTCTCTATCATCCATTCTCTCACCTCCTAGGATAGGAAGGCTAGTAAATAGAGGATAGGAAGGATAATAAGGAAAGGGTAGGGAGGGGGTTTGGCGCCACTCACCATACGAAACACAACGGTAACAGTGTAGGTACTGCTACCGTTGTGTTTTCACGTGGTTTCACTCTAATCATCTGTGAGAGTACTTCCCCGATCGAGGCGGCCTATCCATGTTGGGATGGATAATAATCATTTAATATTTCCGAAAAAGTGTTTATAACTAAGTCTCATTACGTTGATAATTTGTTAACTACACACAAATAAACATCGTGCGATTGTTGCTAAGGTCATTGAATTGTGTGGTTGCTTAAGTTTGTACAAAACTTGACTTTTTTCTCACATTCAATACTTAGGGCTTTGCTCTCAACTTCTAGACTTGGCCTTTCAAGTGTGTTAAGTCATGCGCCTTTTATTTTAGTACAACTTTCCACACTAAAAAATGTCCCCTTCTCACTAACTCCTGTGGGTTAGTGAGAAAAGTTTTTTTTTTATAATACGTGGGTGGCAAACCGTAGCGTATAGACTAGACGCTAGCAACACCAGAGGCATCATTCGCGTGTCGCCATCTCCAAGGAAAAGGAATAATAGGTGGATAGGCAGCGGATAATAACGAGAGGATAGGTAGGATACTCAGGAAAGGATAGAAAGGATAATAAGGAGAGGTTAGAGAAGGGGTTTGGGCCTCTGGCGCTCTCACTCACCATACGCGGCAGGAGAACCTACCATTGTTTCACGCCTCCTGTCAGGGTGATATTGCCCCAATCGAGCTGGCCCATTTATGCTGGGTTAGCCAAGGCTCTACCTCTTCCATTAATTCCGGTTTCCTTACTATTTAATATGGTTTAAATACCGGCCCCTGTTCGAGTGTTGTGGGTTCAATCCCCACACTGGACAACTCGTTTGTGTGATCCACAAAAGGTTGTTCTGAGTCTGGGTGTGCTTTGTGTCCGTGTAATTGTGTTTTTAAAGTCCCCCGCGATACAAGGATTACCTATTTCTTAATGCAGGGTATTGTCCTTATTAAAAATAAAGCGAAGTCTGGGAACATACAATAGTTGTATAATTCAACTAACCCCTTCGCGAATAAAGACAAGAGACTTGAAAAAAAATACATAAAGCCTCATCTTGGTTGGCTGTTTATTATAAATTAAGTCACACTAAATTCAAAAACTGAAACAGAATTGAAAACTTTGAATTACGAATAGACAATTTGCATTATAATTAGGTACTTTTAAGTCTGAGCTATAATATTATTAAACTGTGTGTTATTGATTTGCGAAATGAAGGCCAAACGCGCAAATGTTTTTTTTTATATTAAGTTTCTAACCTACATTGGTTTTTGTTTACCGGTCTGTTACTGTTGGTAAGTTAAAAATAACGGTATTTTGTCTTACATGCGAATCTGAGATGACTAACTGCTATTTAGAGACTCTAACAAGTTTCCTTTGAATTAAAAAAATCTTGTTAGTATTTTAGACTGGCTTTTGCCCGCGGCTCCGCCGCAGCTAAAAGCTTTTTAGGTTATATCTCAGGTTCCTGATATAGTAGCGGGATGAAATGTATACCATACCATATAGTGACACTTATATTCTTAATCCATCACCACACGGCAAATGACTGTACCATGTATTGCGATAACGCGCTCGTAGTGTTGTTGCTCTTTTCACTGCAGCCCACAGCCGGTTCTATGTAAAAAATAGATTTAAATCTTTGATAAGAAACAAAAGTAGGTATTACCATGCTTTTTTTTCATTGCCTGTGGAGGCAGACGAGCGACGGCCCATCCGATGGCAAATAGCAACCGTCGCTCATGGACTCAACTATACCGAGAGTATTGTCAAGCCGCTGCTCACCATTTCATTTCACCGATATGAAATGAAAGAATAAACGGCTATCTCCTGCTACAGCCAAAACGCAACAATGTGCTTCATGGCCGGTCACACGGGAGATGGTGGTACCAACCCGCTCGGACCAGATACCAAGTGAGTACTCCCACTTGGTACCCAGCCCTACCACCAGTAATGCAATGGGTGATAATTGCTTACTTCCCTTAGTCGCCTCATACGACACCCGTGGGAAAGAATGGGTGGTGACATTTGTATTCTTAGTCCGTCACCACACGGACAGAACAGAGACAGCTTGTTTTGACTGCGGAGTGACTTAGATACCGGCCTGTCGAGTGTCGTGGGTCCGATTCCGACACAAGACAACCCTTAGTGCGATCCACAAATGGTTGTTCGGAGATGTTTATAAAGTCCGTTATTCCTAGATGAAGGTGTTCTCTTTAAAAAAAAATCAAAGCAATCATGAGGACTGCTGACAGAAGTGAAAATTTTAAACTATAAACAAACAGTTGTAATTTTTGGATATCCAAATTAATAGTTTGATCTTAAATTAAAACTTGTAAATCAAAATTATTCATTAATTCATTTAAAAAAATATATTATTTAAATTATTCATTTCTACATTCACAGATGGCACAGCACAATAAGTTTAATTACTTTGGAAAATCCAAAACTGCACGCCTCATAATCGTCATTTTTCACAATAAAATTGATTATTTGATACGTAACTAATAATGTATTGGTCTTACTAAGTAGTTATCAATAAATCACATCCATCCATCCTTTCAACGTCCGCTGCTGGACATAGGCCTCCTCAAGAAAACGCCACAACGAGCGGTCCTGTGCCGACCGCATCCAACGGCTGCGGAATATTGGACGAGAAGATCTTCCTTAGCTTCCCGAACGCTGCCCAGCCGAGTTGGATTCGTCGATTGACCTCTTTCTCGAAGTTGTGCCTACCTAACTAGACTGTTTGTCCCAGGTAGACATAGTGGTCAACAACTTCGAGAAGCGCACTTCCTTCTACGACCAGTGCTGAAATGACATGGACATTAGACATGACTTTCGTCTTGTCCATGTTCATTTTGAGACCCACTAGTTGGGAAACCCTGCTGAGATCATTGAGCATGGTGCCAAGGTCCTCCAGCGATTCTGTCATGACTACGATGTCGTCGGCATATCGAAGGTGAGTGATGTATTCGCCATTGATGTTGATGATAAATCCGGTCCAGTCCAAGAGCTTGAAGACATCTTCCAAAGCAGCGGTGAAGAGTTTCGGGGACATAACGTCTCCCTGTCTAACACCTCTCTGCAGTTGGATAGGTTTTGTACTCCTGTCCTGAACACGGGCTGACATGGTGGCGTTTCTATACAAGCACTTCAGCACTTCGATGTACCGATAGTCAATTTGGCACCGCTGAAGGGACTGCAGTACCGCCCAAGTTTCGATCGAATCGAAGGCTTTCTCATAGTCCACAAACGCCAGACACAGAGGCTGATTATATTCCTCGGTTTTCTGTATAATCTGGCGTAGGGTAGGGATGTGGTCTATGGTACTATAGCCTTTTCGGAAACTGGCTTGTTCGGGAGGCTGGAAGACGTCAAGCCTGCGCGTGAGTCGATTTGTAATCACCCTCGAAAACAACTTATAGACGTGGCTCAAGAGCGAGATGGGTCTATAGTTCTCAAGAGGGTTCTGTCACCTTTCTTGAAGAACAGCACCACCACGCTTCTGGCCCACGACTCTGGAACGTCGCCTCCGAGAACGACGGAATTGAACAGCCTCTGAAGAGCTTTTAAGACCGGCTTTCCGCCTGCTCTCAGAAGCTCTGTGTTGATTCCGTCGTCTCCCGGTTTTTTCCTGTTCTTTAGTTGTTTGAGAGCCATTCTGATCTCGTACAGGCTGACGTCCGGGATATCTTCGGTAAAGTGCCGAGTTAGCTTGGATCTGGGATCTTGGACCAAGCCGACAACAGGGCTCTGGGATCTGTACGACTGTCCATAGAACTTGTGGACCTCTCAAGATCTCATCTCGGGATGAAATGACAATGCCGTCGTTGGTCCTCAGCTTAGTCAACTGGCTTTGGCCAACAGACAGATCTCTTGCGAACACTTTCGAGCCTTGTTTCCGCTCTATCGCCTCTTTAATGCGGATAGCATTAAATTGGCGACTATCGTATGGCACAGCCTTGGAGATCTGTCTGTTTAACCGCCTCAGGCAGGACCAATCGGCTGAAGACTGGACTGTCATTTCTTTTCTCCTTTCCATGAGCTTGAGAGTACGGTCTGAGAGTTCACGAGTCCTACTAATGCGCGAGCCTTGAAGTAGGTCGACCCGACCGCGTGGACAGTTTGCACGGACCTGCTGTTCAAATCGCTCGCTGATTCGCACTCATCTAGGCATTGGAAGCGATTTCGTAGTTCGAGCTGAAAGCTCTCGGGGTTCTGATATTGGGCAGGTGTTGGTCGGAGCTTAGACTTCATCAAGCGTGACCTCTCGACTTTCGTGCTAATATTCAAGATGATGGTGATCACTCCCAGTTTTAATCCTGCTGATCACTGAGACATCATTGAATATGTGTCGTTTGTCCGACAAGATGAAGTCAATCTCGTTTTTTACTGAACCATCAGGGCTTATCCAGGTCCATTTCCGCTGGGGCTGCTTACTGAAGAAGGAATTCATCATGTAGAGGCCTTCCTTCTCCAGAAAATCAGCCAGCATCTGGCCCCTGTGATTCCTCTGCCCGAAACCATAGTGCCCCACTTTGAGCTCATCGTCTGTCCTTTTGCCTAGTTTCGCGTTAAATTCTCCCATAACCACCGTGAAGTAGGTTTTAGACGATTGGATGGCCTTCGAGATATCCTCATATAGGGCCTCCACCTCGTCGTCGCAGTGTGTCGAGGTCGGTGCGTAAACCTGTATGACCTTCAATGAATACCGTTTGGTTATTCTGAGTATAAGGTACGCCACCCTGCTCGACACGCTCTCAATCCTCTCCACGTTGCCTACGAGAGACCTGCGAACGATAAACCCGACACCACCTTGGGACTGGTGGTCGCCCTCCCAGTGGAAGAGCAACTTCCCGGACTGGATGATTGTCGTGCCCTCACCCTCTCTTCGGACTTCTGACAACCCTATAATGTCCCAGCGGATCTTGCTCAATTCCTCTTCCAGCTCGGTGATTCTCTCGTCGGTCCGAAGTGTCCGAACGTTGTGCGTTACCAGGGCCAGAGGTCGTTGTTTATGATAGCCTATCCGTTACCGGGCCCGCTACCGTTAGGACACGGAATAGCGGAGCTGCATAAATCACATAGATAGCGCTAATTTCAAAAAGTACTAATGTGGATTTCATGTCTTAAACGCCATCTAGCGCTAATTTAAGAAGTACTTCTATTAAACACAAAGTGAAAAATGTGAAATCGAAAATAACAGCCACGAGCAGGATTCGAACCTGCATCTCCTGGATACCGTCCAGATGCTTTGCCAATTCAGCAATCGTGACCCTTGCTTCCGACTGCTAATCTCGATAACACATTCATACTTAACGTCTTTGGGTGACGCCTGCACCGTCTGTCGGAAGTATTTTCATACATTATACCGACTAGGTAAACTTAATTTTACAATTAATTACAATTATTATTTGAATTGGCAAAGCATCTGGACGGTATCCAGGAGATGCAGGTTCGAATCCTGCTCGTGGCTGTTATTTTCGATTTCACATTTTTCACTTTGTGTTTAATGTATGTTGCTAAGCATGTCAAATGCTAAAAATATATATAAAAATATCTAAATAAGTACTTTTATATTGGTCTACCTGGCTCTCAGTTCCGGGCTGGGTTTTATAACGTTGGTGTTATTATTTACGTATGTTTAGTGGTTTTAATTATTGTTATGGATAAAATAGTTATTATACTTGACAAATATCATCAGTTCGTCAAGCAAAGGTAAGAACTTTCTTTTAACAAAAAACAATGTACCGGCCGGGCGAACGGCGTTCTGTTGACGATAGTAAAACCACCGGTGGCTATACTGGCTATGCGTACGTAAAAAGGTAGTTCTCATAAAAGGCGCTGGTTTTAGTGTCGCGTCGAGCGTAAATATTCAGTATTTTTTTGTTTATTTAATAACAATTAAACCACATCGAATCAGACCGTGAAAAGTAATAGGGCTCTATTCCTAATTATAATAATTCGTAAACGAAAAAAATAAGACTCGATTAGTAAAGTATTGTGGTCGTTATCGTGTTAACATACATTACCTACAACTCACGGACGTCCAAGCCAGATTTTTTTTTTCAAACAGTTTTTTAACTAGTTTAAATAACAAAAATGGCATCAAAAATATCATGAGTGTTAAAAATAGTGTTTGTTCTTTATATGTGTGTAGATATTATTTTACAAGTGCAATATATGATAAATAGAGACATTTTAAGTTTGAAAAATCACTTGTTCCGTGCAAAACGGGAGTAGAACCCACCTCAACACTTCGCTTATGAGCCCTCCAGCACCTCCATCGCTGGTTCCCGAGTTTCAGGCTGACGCAGGTGCTTACCGGACATGGGTGCTTCGGTAAGTACCTGCATCGTATTAGAAGAGAAGGGGCCCCTGGATGCCACGAGTGCGGCGCGCTAGTTGACGACGCGCGTCACACACTGGAGGAATGCCCCGCCTGCGGGCCCCAGCGCCACGCCCTCTCGGAGGTAATTGAAAGAGACCTGTCGCTGCCAAGAGTAATCTCTCAGATGCTTGGCGGTGACAGGTGCTGGTCGTCCATGGCCTCCTTCTGTGAGACTGTAATTGCACTGAAGGAGGCCGCGGAGCGGGAACGCGAGGCGTCAGCTCACGCAGACCTGCTACGCCGGAGGAGGCCAGGGGGGAGAAGAAGACGACTCTCCGGCGTCTCGCTAATAGGCGTGGAAGGGGTCGCTGTGGTTTTAGTGGGTATTCCGGGCGCAACCAAGATCTTGGCGCCCGGCGAGCCCTACATACCCCGCCGTCAGTCACTGGCGGGGGGGATGCGTAAATGCATTTCCACAGCGTTAATAAAAAAAAAAAAAAAGGCTGCTTGACCACTGAAGGAATGTAATATAGTTCCGGTGGCCCGCTAATAAAGGCGGAGAGACGGCACACGGCGGGTTTCTTTAATGGGCGAGGGCCCCACTCTACCCTGTTCGTTACCCCAAACGACGGGGTGTGTGGTTAGGTACATTTTTTCCCGCCTAAACAAAAAACAAAAGGGGGCTAGGCTGCTTAGCCTATGTCCTTTTCTGGGCTTCAGACTAAATTTCATGATGATTGCTTCAGTAGTTACGGCGTGGAAGCGATACAGATAAACAAACAAACTCACTTTCGTATTTATAAAGATTTTCTTCTCTAGACTACATTTGTGCCAAACACCGTGATGATTGGTTAAGTACTTACGGCGTTAAGGTGTAGCAAACCAACTATCAAGTTCAGTTTTATCCTATAGTTTTAATATCAGAAGGACTACTAGCTTTTTAATGCACATCCCTACAGGAATTAGTCACACACAACCGTGTGGGCGATCCCAATACAATTATCAATAATAAAGAGCCTTACCATTTTTCATATCTTCATCCTAATGAGTTTAGGAAACACATTTTAACAAAACAAAACAATCCAAACATGTGATCTAATGATCATAATTTAAATAAAAACATAGTTTCACGTCGCACACACTACCGCTGCACCACCGAGGCAGTTGTAATTATGGCGTTTTAATAGGTTTTATGGAGAACTTGCTACAAAATCTATCGCCAGTAGATTACTTCGGTATCCGAAACGTCATAAGGACATATTGCACCAAATGAAATCCGTAAACACATAGGTATATATGTCTAATGTTCGTGTAAATATCAGAGGGGAGGGTACTCTGTGAATTATTTTTAATATTAATCTAAGAATTTTGGCGGGAACATGAAGATCATGTCATCTCTCTGCATTATTTTCCTAAACTGTGTTATTTCAAGCATTAATGTGTAAAAGTGGTGGCCCTTTGCTTATTAACTATTTGTGTATGTGCATAAGTGTTGGCAAGTGATGTAATAAGACATAACGTGTTTTCTCCTGTTGTTTCCAAAACTCCATAGAAGCATCAGTAATGTCGGCAACGTTTTACTGGAGCGGGACTTTGACTTGACTCTGACTAATTTTATATGACTGACTTCGACTTGTTTGGTGAATTAAACTTACCTGTGATCAGAGAATAACGGATGTTTATAAATTTCTGTTAGGCTGGTGGTTCTGCCGAAGCCTTAAACAAATTAATATATATATATATACTAGCTGACCCAGCAAACTTTGTTTTCCCATATAAATGTTTTCTACATCGGCATTAGAAGGGTGAAAATTTAGGGTTGTATGTATTTTTTAATGCCGAATCATAATAAAATTAAATAATAAATTTTGTCCAAAAAATAAAAATAAAATATTTAGGGGTGGGTCACCCTTATCATTTAGGGGTATGAAAAATAGATGTTGGCTAATTCTCAGACCTACCCCATATGCACACAAAATTTCATACAAATCGGTCCAGCCGTTTCGGAGGAGTTTGGTAACAAACACCGCGACACGAGAATTTTATATAATATATTAGATATTAATGTACTAACAGTTTCTTCTCTTTGTTGCAGGTTGCATGTCAGCACTATGTATTTTCGTTTTATATACGAAGCACCTGATCATAGTGTACCTCTACTTGACGTCAGTCGGCCTTGTATTTGTATCATACTGGACTAACGTGTCGGCCATCAAGCAGATTCAAGCCCTTACTCTAGTCACCACATCCCCACACCACTCAACCAGCATACTAGAAGACATATTAAACTTAAATATAAAAAACCTCCTTGATCTCGATGGACCAGGCATTCTGGTCATACAAAACTTCGCCATACAATTCATGCTAGCAGTTATATTTAAATACGTCCATTTGGGACCCCGAAACGCAACTTTACAGAAGCTACTACCGATAAGCTTCATGGCGCCCTCGTTTTTAGCGATGTTGCCAGTACCACCGAAACTTTTGCACCATTCACCGGTGTTCTCAGCGCTGTTGCCGCTGTTTCTAGTAAAGTATGTGCTCTGGTCTTCAGCTTACAATGTCATACAAGTAATATACGCAGGATACCAACACGGGAGGTTGTTTGTCAGTAATTATGGACTCTCGGCTCTGGTCGAAACAGAATGGATGCGCTTAAATGTTCCCTGCGTACTACGAGTCTTCTGGGTTTTAAGAGTAGCAGAACACGCTATATTACTTTTAATGGACAATTATGACGACGAAGCCGAGGAAGGCTTGAAAGTATCCACAATACTAGCTGTTCAATCGCTCGCTTCAATGACCAAATCTCTGCTGGTAACTGGTTGTGAGACGATAACCGCCGTACTGGGCATGACATCAGTGATCTCTTTCTTCTGTCATTACATTGGAAACTTCTTCCAATGGATTCTCTTGACTGATGATGAAGAGGATAAAAGTATAGGGACGGTATCTGCTATTCTTTTCTATATACTAGCTCTGCAAACAGGTCTGACATCGTTGAATCCCGAGAAGAGATTCATCCGGCTTTGTAGAAACTTCTGCTTGCTGTTCACTGCTCTCTTGCATTTTTTACACAACATTGTAAACCCAATGCTGATGTCTCTGAGCGCGTCTCACAACCCAAGCACACATAGACACGTACGAGCCTTGGGAGTGTGTGCTTTTCTTATAATATTCCCTATATCTTTACTTGTATATTTGTGGTCGCAACACTCGATATCGACGTGGCTGCTCGCTGTCAGCGCCTTCAGTATAGAAGTAATAGTCAAAGTGATAGTCAGCCTTATGATCTACTCCCTATTCTTAATCGATGCATACAGAAGTACGTTTTGGGAGCAGCTTGACGATTATGTGTACTACATTCGCGCATTTGGTAACACTATCGAATTTTGCTTTGGAATTTTCTTGTTCTTCAACGGCGCTTGGATTTTGCTCTTCGAGTCTGGTGGAGCTATTCGAGCTGTGATGATGTGTATCCACGCTTATTTCAACATCTGGTGCGAAGCGAGAGCTGGTTGGTCGGTATTCATGAAACGGCGCACTGCTGTCAATAAAATCAATTCTTTAAGGGAAGCTTCCGCTGACCAGCTAGACAGACTTGATGATGTTTGCGCGATATGTTATCAGGAGATGCACTCTGCTAAAATAACGCGATGTAACCACTTTTTCCACGGTGTCTGCCTCAGGAAATGGCTGTACGTACAAGATAGATGTCCGCTATGTCACGACATACTTTACAAAATAGATAATGATGGGAATAAAGACAGCAACTCAGAGGCTGGCAACGAAGAGAACAGCAACAATCAGAATCTGTTGCTTGAAGAGGAGCCCGAGTTGCTGCTTGGTGAGGGAGTCAGATGACTGCACGATAACCGCGCTCACCACTTAGATTAACTAGTATCGTTTAGAAACCTAATTTGAGTGGTATTTTTCAATTTGTATAGTAAGTTATTGTTTTTTATATATCTATTTTAAATCATACCTGTGATGTGCGGTTGAAATTTTGTCTTGTGATGCTTTGATTTTCTCATGTGTGACGTTCTTTAATGTAAGCTTTGATGCCCCAATGCTTACTAATTTTGTCAGTGTTTCCTATGTACACGATTCAGACATTATAAATTGCAAGTTACTATTTAAAAATAATATAGTGAAGATAGTTTTGAAGTATTTGGAAAGTGCTAAAAAAAGCTATTTGTAAATAGGTAAGGTATTTAGAAATAGCTTTTAATATTTGGAAGGCGATTTAAAAAAATAGTAATTTTTCCCTTGGTAAACTGTAAATAAACTATTATTTTAGTAGTAAACCTGGTTTTATTGTGATTGACGTAATTTGCGGGATAGAACTGGTATCAAAATATATAGGCATGAGATAAAGAACCACTCGCTTTTACCGCCTCTCGGGCAGGTTTATGTCTAGCAGTGGAAGCCCAAAGACAAAATACTCTTTAGAATTTTCGTTACGGAAATTTAAAAATCTTCAAGTCTCTTTTTAAGAAATGTTTCTTACGATGAACGAATTCAGCAAACCCGAATTAGGAACTTGTACGCCGGGAAAGCCGTATCACTGATACAGTTGTAGGACACCCCTGATAAAAAAACCGCCATTCGTCTGATGGGGATGAGATGGAGGAATATTACTAGAAACTCGCGTTAAGTGAGAGTTGACCAGAATTTCAAGCATATATTATCTGTCGTTAATCTCCAGAATACATAAATGAGTAGTGGCATCTGTGAACTGCTTTCAGGCGTGAGTTTCTTGGTTATGGGATAATATTAGCTAGGTATTGTCCGCGACTTTGCCTGCATTTAAGTTAATATAACTTTTTTTCAAAATAAAATTGAATTGTGAGCAGCGGCTTGCCAGTAGCTCTTAGTATCCATATATATATATCCATGAGCATCAGTTACCACTTACCACTAGATGGGCCGCAGCTTGTGTGCCCCTATAAGCAATAAAAAATACGTTATAGTAAAGAAAGACAAGAGGATTTGAAGAACAACAAGCCCATTTTGCTTTTTTTCTGTTGTCGCTGTGGAAATTCATTTACGCATGCCCTGGTCCGGTGTGACCGGGATATCTCCGAACTCGCCGGATGCTAAGAAAATTAAACCTGAAATACCCACTAAAACCACAGTGGCTCTACCATGCCATTTGTGCGGGACGCAGGAAGGTTATCTTTCGATATCCCTCGTCAACCTTGATGAATAGCCTGCCTTGTTCGGGCATTACGCAAAAACTACCCAACGGATTTTGATGAAACTGTGCGATGGCTATTGATTATAGGTACTTAAAAACTGGGGTAAATTTGATCCAGCTGCTATATCAGGAACCTGAGATATAACGTAAAAACTAGCTTTTAGCTACCACAGCTAGTGTTTTGGTAGACTAGCCTTTGCCCGAGGCTCTGGCGCAGTCAAATCCTGGTTTTTAAGTGACATCTCAGGTCTCCGATATAGTATCGGGATAAAATGTATACCAGTATTTCAGTCTACTCAAGAGCTATCACATAAAAAGAGTTGCATCAAAATCCGTTCTGTAGTTTTTGCGTGATACGCGAACGAACAAACAGACAAAAAATCTAGAAAATATTGTTTTGTGTTCAGACACGCCATATATAGCCTAGTACAGTAATTTTTACTCAAATATCTTAAATGTACAGATATAGCTCTGTTTATAATAATTGTTTTGTTTTATAATAATAGAAATAGATAGAAAATAGATTTTAGAATGATAAATATAAATACGTCACTCTACGGCCCATTAATTACCTACCTCCATAAAAATTGCTTTTCCACCGGGATAAAAAGTAACCTATCTTCTTTTTTGCATTCCGGACTACATGTATGCTAAATTTCTTGACTATCGGTTTAGTAGTTATGACGTGAAAGCGAAACAAACAAACGCACTTTTGCATTTATAATATTTGGAAGGATTCCGGGTACGTACATAAGTCGATACGAAACATTGTATTGCTTGACCTCAATGTCGTTCACCTTGCGAATGTATTTATCAACAGTTGAGAAATGAAGTTTAATCATAACCTTAACCTAACTTTTCGATAAGCGTTCGTAAGACCACGTCTGTCAACTGAAAGTGCTATATTGTCACTTAAGCACACCGCCCAGTACTACATGAACCGTAAAACGTCAGTTTATGCATGTTTCCTTGACCTTTCAAGAGCCTATGACATGGTGTCCTATGACATATTATGGAACAAGCTAGAAGAAATTAAATTACCACAAGAGCTTGTAAACATTTTTAAGTATTGGTATAGACACCAGAGTAATCAGGTCAGAATATGGGCGGGTACATTGTCAGACCCGTATAGATTGGAGTGTGGTGTGAGACAGGGTGGGCTAACTTCTCCTAATTGTTTTGTGTTAAGACATATTTATTTTATAAAGCCCCCAACTTTTTTCGTATGGACTTTGGATTATAAATATACACACTAATGATCTATAGGTATGCAAAATTTGCTCTCCTACACTCCTCTCTTCATCCTTGTCCGGTTTCTGGACTATACGTATGCTAAACTTTATGATGACCGGTTGAATAGTTACGGCGTAAAAATATACCAAACAAACACATTTTCGTATTTATAATATTAGTAAGGATTTCACACTAGTGTTCAACAAAGCAGATACTATTTCTCAAAGCCGATGGTAGGCGTCCACTATCGTGATAACTATATAAATATCTTCACACATTCAATACATTCGCAGAGGAGATTGCAGCATAGTTCTGCATTTGCGGCTCGAGCAATCAGCAAAGTTAAACTAAGTAAAGACATCTAAAAAAGCAATTGTGAAGTGGAGATTGGGCGTAGCCATCGGCTACTGCGACTTAGCGGTCTATAACACTTCCCCGGATTGGAAGGGACGCAGGTTTGAATCCCGCACACAGTAAAGCTCTCTTTTTCCAGTTTTACAATAATTTGCTTTTTAAACTGGCTGAGCCAGTCAAGTGCTAAAATACCGATCAAAAAAGTTTAAACAACTCGCTAGGCTGACAGATGGGTTGCCAAAAAGACACCTATTAGTGAACACATGATCTTCATGCTCCGGAAGGCTCGTTGAGCAGCAAATCCTGGCTGTCAAATAACTTCCTGGCTTTCGTTATAATTTGTCAGATTCCTGAATAAAAATCTGACTGTTCTGAGATCACAAGCTGTCCCACTAGGTAAAGATAGTCAGTAGCTCCATGTAAATATCGGCGATCCGCCAAAACCGTGCAGATCGGATGCTGATCCCAAGATAAATATATAGCTTATAATTAATGTTTCTATCCGCACACCTCGTCGTTCGGGGCAACGAATAGGGTAGTGCGGGGCCTCCTCCCACTAAATAAACCTGCCATGTGCTGTCTCGCCGTCTAAACTGGCAGAGCACTGGAACTGGAAGACATCACTTGAGTAATACCCTAATCCCTATGCCAACTGTCGCTTCTTTAGAATAAAATAAAATGCATTTTTTTTGTTCAACACGATTCAAAGATGCTTTTTTCTTTTTGTATATCTTTAAATTGCTAAGAATACAAGAGTCACCACCCCGTCCCTTCTTGCGGGTGCCGTACGAGTCGACTAAGTTAAGTAAGCAATTATCACCAATTGAAATACTGGTGGTAGGGGTTGGTACCCAGTGGGAGTACTCACTTGTTATTGAACCTGAGTGGGTCGGTAGGTACCAACGTGATATGTCCGTGGTGATAAGTCCGTCAACATGGTATGACCGACCATGAAGCACTGGTGCGTTTTGGTTGTAGCGGGAGACACTCTACTGAGTAGCGGCTTGAGAGAATTTTTAATAGAATGATGATGAGCGACGGCTACCACTTACTATCATCAAGGTAATCCATGGTCCCATCTGTCACCAATAAAAATTAAACTGCAGTCACCTAATAAAAAATGGACGTCGGGTCTACTACAAAATTCACGTAAAAGTGTCTTTAATCTATAGAAACATAGGTACATTTACATTATATTTAATACACACAAACTTCAACATTCTAATTCGAAACCTTGAATAATTATAATAGTGTTGAGTTTTCTTTGCAGACTATGGCGCGCGATTATAATATCTCTATTTAAAATCTTGTACTATTATAATATATATAATAGTACAAATTGAGTTTTCTTTGCAAAGACTGGTGCCCGATTGTTTCTCTTTGGCGTTTTATTTCTCTTTTGGTTCAGACACTTTTGAGCGCGGACACGAGGTTCATTAGTTGGTAGGTCAATGATTGTATCCATTGTTACATTAGGGATTGTAAAATATGACTTCTATCTGTTGCGTTTTGTTTATCTGAGTACCTATAACTCCAAAGGACAGATTACTAAATAGCTAGTAAGATATACATATCGATGGGTCCCATGTATATGGGCCAAACTAACAATTTGGCCATTTTGACTTTTTTATGGTAAACGGATCTTATCGATATAATTAATCATGTGAGCTATTAAAAAATAAAGATTTCTGTATAGAAACACGATTTTTTATTACAGTATGTCTTGACAATGGGTGTGCCGCAGGGGTCCATTTTAGGGCCATTTCTGTTCCTAGTCTATATTAATGACCTACCATACTACGTAGGAGATTATCGAAATATTGTGTTGTTCGCAGATGATACATCATTATTATTTAAAATAAGAAGGCAACTACTTAATTATGACGATGTGAACAACGCACTATCTAAAGTTGTTCATTGGTTCGTCGAATGGCGTCGAACTGGACCTTGTGGAGTCCACGGTTTTCCTAGGTATCACTATAGATAACAAACTCCAATGGGGCCCCCATATTAAAAAATTGTCAGGTAGGCTTAGCTCAGCGGCATATGCGGTAAAAAAAATTAGATTATTGACTGATGTTGAAACGGCTAGAATAGTTTATTTCAGTTACTTTCATAGTATTATGTCCTATGGCATACTGCTATGGGGATGCTCCGCCGATATAAATTCTATATTTGTACTTCAGAAAAGGGCCGTTCGTGCAATCTACAATCTGGGCCCGAGAGTTTCGCTTAGACAGAAATTTAAAGAAATAAATATTCTAACTGTTGTGTCTCAATTTATATATGAAAATCTGTTGTATGTTAAGAAAAACATCAGAAGCTTTGATAAGTATAGTGACGTTCATCACATTAATACAAGGAACAAAGGCAATCTTGTTGCTCACAGTACTCGTCTCCACAGAATTAGTAGATCTTTCATGGGGCAATGTATATGCTTCTACAATAAAATTCCTGAAAATGTCCGAAACATGCCACTAAATAAGTTTAAGAAAGCCATAAAAATTAGACTTTGTAATCAAGGTTATTACACTGTTTCGGATTATCTTGAGGATAAAACTAAATGGGCTTGAGCTGATCCTCATTCGTTAATTTTCAAAATTGTTTTATTAGATATAATGTAATTTTAGTTATAAAGATTATATTAAATTGTAATAAATTGGCAATTTAAAAAAGTGGCCCATGAGTTTCTTGCCGGGTTCTTCTCGTGAAAGGCTTTACTACGGAATCCGGCGGCTTGTGATTGCAATCGCCACTTTGTCATTGCGGATGCACCCGCCTCAGGTGCTCGTGTTAATTATTTTAATTATTAGTGTATTATTAGACGATTTTAAGTGCTACTTAATAGGCCTGTGAAATAAAAATATTTTTGAATTTGAATTTGAGTATAACAGCATAACATGAATTTAAACATACAAGGTCCAAATAGTAGTTAGAGATTTATACGCGGGGAGTTCCGGCGCGTTTGTTTAATAGTTGGGACCAATCAGCTGGTTTGACACTTATAAGTTGAACGGTGCAACGGCCGCACTGTGATGAATACGTAATTTCATTGTTGTGTTTTTGCGTTACAATTTAGTTTAATAAGTAAAAGATCGCCCATCTGAACTCCCAGATTAATTTCATTCAACCTTTGTAGACATTTATCCAGATATACGATAAACAGTCTGGCTGATAGAACGCAGCCCTGTTTAACGCCGATATTGATATCAAACCAGGGCCACATTCCATCATCCAGCCACACACAAGCTCTGCAGTCCATGTAGTTGGACTGCACCGCTTGTAGCAGTCTACCGTTAATACCATACTCCGGCAAAATGTCCCGAAGTTCCCTTCGTACAACCGTGTCAAATGCTTTCTCCAAATTCACAAAACTGCAGAAAACCATCTGGCCTGCAGCCAGATGCTTCTCCACAATGTTGCGCAGAGAACCTGAAACCTCCTTGTGCCTCACACAAAAATTCATCAGACAAGTTGGCATTGGGAAATGAAAATAACATTGCACAGAGAAACGATTTAGGTTATGAAAACGAAGATTTTATAGAAAATAGCGATGATGACCTTTGAAAGTATTTAATTTTATTGTTTTTACAGACCACTAAATCTTTAAACTTTGGTTAATTATTGTTTTATAAATAAATTAACTGAAATATCACGTTACATAATTAACTCTATTTAACTTACTTTATTTACAATATTACGGTTTATTCTTACACTGCATAAATTTTTCAGTAGCTCCTTTACTATTTGGGGCCAGTGAGATATTCGAAAATTGCAGTTTAAGTCTGCTCAAAGATATATCCTTTGAAAATGATCCACCTCAACAAGCAAAACAAAATAATACATTAGAAAATTCTACTTTGCTCGAATCTGATAACATGTTTATTTCTAATAGTCAACTAACTCAAACCCATGAAAAGTGTACCCACAGTGCCACTCATGAAAAAGAAAACAATTCTGATTTACACTCAAACTGTCTTTCAGTACAAAAATAAATTATTACAATGAGCCGATAGCTAGCAGTTCATCAATCATAATAACACATAATAATCTATCAAACAAGAGTTTTTGAATCTTCAATCGAACATCTGAGTGAAGAATTTATTCAAATTAATGTAGATCTATTGGATCATAAGCGCGATGTCCATAATGCGACCCCAATGCCATCTTCTAATTATAGTTCCTTCGGTGAGGAAGAACATATTCCTTCAGTGCCATCATTGTTATCAGCATCATCCCCTGTTTCACAGTATTACTCATCAAGTGATGGTTCAACTCCTATGCGGCCCAGGAAAAGAAAATTTACTAAAAAAAGAGATAGTGGAAGGTTGCGCGAAAAATTTCGTAATGAATAGATGGATAGATTCAAAAAGAAAAAGACTTAAAAAATACTGGGAAAGCATATAATAGTAGAAATGGTAAATTAAGAGATGAGAAACAAATAGGTGGGACTGTCTTTTGTTGATTGTAATGTTAATTTTGGTAATTTCATTACTTGATTATACTACAGAGATTTTTTTATTTTTGTGTACGCCATATGGGTTTTTATTTTTGTTATTTTTTTTGTGATTTTATTTAGAAAATAATAATGTGACATTATTTTTTATTACATGATTTTGTTAATCAAACTAAGATCTTCAGTAACAGTTTTCTTCTTACATCATTATTTTTTTTGCTCATTTTTTTTCTAATGAAAATACCAAAAAGACTGATGTATAATTGTAGTTTTAAGGCCAATTCCCTTTTTTATTTCAATAAATGAATAAAACTATTGTGTGTTCTTTTTTTATTTAAATGATCTAACTGAAGATGCAGTTAGTGGGTTAGCAAATTGTAAAACGTATAAGTGTCAATGTGACATAATTATCTTAATATCTAAATAGCTTTTATTTCAATTAATGAATTATCAACTACTTCAATTGGTAATTAATTATATGATTAAAAAATAAAAAAAGATTTACTTTATGCTAATTAGCTTAATACGCGTATAATGGCCAATATGACACATTGGCCCTTTTAGGGTGTTTTTAAAGAACCACCGAAGGAATGTAACATAGTTCCAGTGGCCCGCCTACAAAGGCGGAGAGATGCCACACGGCGGGTTTCTTTAGTGGGTGAGGGCCCCACACTACCCTGTTCGTTGCCCCGAACGACGGGGTGTGCGGTTAGGAACATTTTTTCCCGCCTTAACAAAAAAAAAGGGTGTTTTTAAAGAAAAATATTTTTTGCAAAAACTAACGTAAAAGGGCCAATGTGACGTAAAAAAATACCGATAAATGTATATATAAAATACTGTAGTATAAATAAGGAGGATAGCTGTCTTAGCAAACACGCAAAGCTTCGTAAACTTCGGTTTTATCAATCTAAAATTATAGTAAATTTAAACTTTGGAAGCCTCTCCTGTAAAGTTGTAATTTTACATTTTGGCCCATATACATAGGAACCATCGATATAGGTATTGAGCATATTTGTTAAAGGTCAAGCCACACTAACGGGCAACATCAATGCCGATAATTATTCCGTTAACGCGATAAATTGGGAGGACGCACTTAAACGTTCAATCTGTTTGATGTACCACCCCTAGACCCACAGTCGCCTAACGTCAAATGGCACTGAATGCCGTTGTCAAACTCTCGTGGTAAGTCGTGGCTACACTATTATCGCGATAATTAACGGCGTTTCCCATTAGTGCGGGCCGAGCATAATCTTACAAAATGAATGGGTGTCTTGATCTTTTCATTCTATGTATCATCAACATTTCACTAGCGTTAATAAATTTAAGTAAATCCACAGAGTACTGAAAAAGAGAGTAAATCACACTCGCATTTCAAAAATACCACCACCAAATACTGTAGGCTTACAAAAATAGCGCCATCTAGTTAAACACGATGTTTAGTATTTTCAAAATTGCTTTTTAGATTAATGGGGATGTTTACTGCCATCATTTCACGGCAGATGGCCTATTATCGTCATGACCATTGAAAACTGTCATTTCCATACAATTTATAACCTGTAATTTGGTGGAAATAGCCGCAATTTTTTGTGGCTACACTGTATAGCTTCTTTTCTTTAAATTATTTAATCTTCAAAGCTGATTTGACGTATAAAAATATCCAGGTACTATTGCACGCGTTGAGGTGTGTAGGTACTATTCTTCGTTTCAACTTAAAATGTCTCTATTTATCATATATTGCACTTGTAAAATAATATCTACACACACATAAAGAACAAACTTATTTTTAAGACTCATGATATTTTTGATGCCATTTTTGTTATTTAAACTAGTTAAAAAACTGTTTGAAAAAGTTCTGTCTTGGACGTCCGTTTGTTGTAGGTAAAGTATGTTAACACGATAACGACCACATTACTTTAGTAATCGAGTCTTTTTTTTCTTTTACGAGTTATTATGATTACGAATAGAGCCCTATCACTTTTCACGGTCTGGTTCGATGTGGTTTTATTATTATTAGCCTTTATTGCTGATACTAAACAATGATTTTACATACAGTAGCAAATTGTTTTGACTTAAATACAATACATCGGGTTTCCCGGTTCAGTGGTCAGCGTGTCCAGTGACACATAGGCCTCTTCCAGGTGCTTCCATTATTCTCTATTGGTAGCTTTTCTAGACCAGGTTGTATTTATATTAAATACAGTGCTGTTTTTAGTTATATCATATCTAGTGTGTATAGCGAATTTCACAGTGGACAAAAACATCGAACAAAGAGTTTGTCTTAAATTTTGCATCGCCAATGGAATTTCGTGTTCGGAGTCGCTGAAAATGTTACAGAAGGCTTACGGTGAATCGACTTTATCAAAAACACGTGCTTATGAGTGGTACAAAGCGTTTAAAAGTGGTCGAGATTTGATGGAAGATTTGCCTCGCTCTGGTAGGCCATCAACGTCTGCAACTGAAGTTAACATTGCAAAAGTGAAGGAAATAGTGACTGAAAATCCTCATTCAACTTTGAGAGAGATAGCCGCCGAACTTTCTGTGTCTCACGAGTCGATCCGTACCATTTTAAATAATTACTTGGGTATGAAACATGTTTCCGCTCGGCTTGTCCCAAAAAGCCTGAATTTTCTCCAAAAACTCAATCGCATGAGAGTCGCTGAGGACATGCTAGAACGAGTCAATTTCGACCCAACATTCATGAAACGCATTTTTCTGGTGACGAGACGTGGGTTTACGAGTTTGACATGCAAACTAGTCAACAAGCTTCGGAGTGGCGACTTCCAACTGAACCGAAACCGAAAAAATCACGCCAAAGTCGATCAAAAGTCAAAGTCATGTTGACTGTTTTCTTTGACTACCGCGGTGTTGTGCACTTGGAATTCTTGCCAGAAGGTCAAACGGTAAATAAAGAATATTATTTGAGCGTTATGCGGCGTTTAAGAGAGCAATATCGGCGAAAAAGGCCAGATTTGTAGAAAGAAAATTCTTGGATTTTGCACCACGATAATGCGCCTTCGCACAAGGCCATCATTGTGAATGAATTTTTGTCCAAACACTCAACAAATACCATCGAGCAACCACCATATTCACCAGATATGGCTCCAGCCGACTTCTTTCTTTTTCCTAAACTCAAATTACCACTTCGTGGCACCCTTTTTCAATCGGTAGAAGACATAAAGGAGAATTCGCGGCGAGTACTGAACTCAATTCCGGAAACAGCGATTATAAAATGTTTTCATGATTGGATTATTCGTTGGCGTAAGTATATCGTTTCTGAAAGAGCATACTTTGAAGGTGATTAAATAAATTTGGATGAATAACAAAAAATTTGTGTATTATTGATCTTTTCCCGGTACTTTCTTGAAAGAGCAGTATGTCCTGTCCATCGCTATTTTAACCGTCTTATTTTTTTAGTACGTCTTCCACCTTTGTTGTAGATCTAATGTCTGCTGCTCTTTTGCGGTCTTTTAGTGTCACGCCCAACATACTCCTTTCGATTCCCCTTTGACACGATCTTAGTTTTAAAAGATGATTTTGAATCAATGCCCATGTTTGGCACCCATACGTAATACATAGCAAGATGCAAGAATCAAACACTTTTTTCTTGACTGTCATAGGAAAGTGTGTGCTTTTAAATACCTCTTTAAGGGACCAGTATCTTTTCCGAGCACAGGCCACTCTGCTTTCTATTTCTATGTTTGTCCGGTCTTTAAAAGATATTAATTTTCCCTAAGTATGTATAGTTTTTAACATATTCAATATCTTCATTGTCTACTTTTATGAATATTTCTTCTCTGTTTTTCATTAATTTTGTTTTTGATTTATTTATAGTAAGACCAACTACTCCGCTTGCCTCAGTTAGCTGTTGTAGCATATGTTGAAGGGTACTCGCGATGTGATTTAATAGTTATTAAATAAACAAAAAAATAGTGAATATTTAGGCTCGACTCGATGGCACAGTGATACACTAAAACTAGCGCTATAGCCTATACCTTATTTCGTAGAACTACTTCTATAGACCAATATATTAGTACTTCTTAAAATTAGCGCTAGATGGCGTATAAGACATGAGAAACAGATTAGCATTTTTTGAAATTAGCGCTATCTATGTGATTTATTGAAAACTACTTAGTAAGACCATTATTCTTATCAAATAATCAATTTTATTGTGAAAAATGAAGATTATGAGGCGTGCACTTTGGATTTTCCAAAGTATTTAACAATATCGCTGATCAATCTAACTACTACAAAAAATAGCAAACAATTTGTCATGCAACAAAGTAACTACAATTTGACAGTGGCTATCTTGCCGATACGCCATCTGCGGTTCGCTTTGCCTATGGATCCCCATTAAACTGATAAAAACAACAAAAAGTACCTATCTTAGATAACGAATAGTATGCTGTTTTTCCAGGAATTTTCTAAGAGACATGCCAGTGTCAGAACTGGACCACACGGGAAGCACCAGCTTTCAAATATAAAAAGAATCATTAAAATCGGTTCACCCAGTCGAAAGTTCTGAGGTAACAAACATAACAAAAAAAGAAAAAAATACAGTAGAATTGGGATCATCCTCCTTTTTTGAAGTAAAGAAGAAAGAAAGAAAGAATTTATTTCTACATTCAGAAATAAAGCTGTGAGGACTAAACACAATTAACGTTTTAAACTAAATAACTAATGTAGAAAGAGAACGAATTGCTAAGCGAATGTTGCATGTGATTATAGCAACGCTGATTTTCAGCATTATCGTATCGACGTTCGACGTGTATTTATAAGATAATAATGGTACTCGAGTCATAAAGTGTACAACATAAAACAAAAACCAAAATAATTACTACAAAATAAAAAATAGTAGAATGATAAAAGTATACAGGTAACAAGATTAGTGCGTTGAGGTGGTCTATTAAATAATATTATCTAATACAAATAAAATAAAATGAAGTGTAAATATGTAGGTATGAATAGATAGATTTAACTGTATTTTAAGTATTGTATTAATATTTTTGGCCGTGTGGGGCCGGCTTTAGAATTATCCCACCCCTCTCTACCCACGGGAGTCGTAAGAACCGACTGAGGATACCGGCGGAGTGGGCAGCAGCACTCCCTCGAGTATTAACAACATCCACTGCGATCGCCAACCCGCCTGCCAAGCGTGGCGATTATGGCATTATCCTCCATGACGGGACTGCTCGTTGTGGCGTTCTCTTGGGGAGGTCTGTGTCCGGCAGTGGACGTTGAGGGGCTGATGGATGGATTAATATTTTAAAAATAAATAATACTCTTATTTATTTTAAGAAATTTAAATAATATAATTAAATATAACCATTGTTAAAACTGTCAGTACCTACTAGTAACACTGTTTTTGTTTATTCAATAAAAAATATTGAAATTTTTTTGAAGTCTGTTAAAAATGAGCTTTTTTCCGAAATGAGAAATAAGTAGGCCCTTTTTTATAGGCACTCCTTTAATTTGAGTTTAATTTGTGAAAACAACATAATTTTATTGAGTTAACATCATAAGTAACCAAAAGAGCCTAGTTAAAGATGAGATGCCTGTAGTTCGACAGCAGGTAGTAGTTGGACACGCGGCAGTTGGTGGATGTGCGCACTACGGTGGTGCGGTCGGCGCGCTCGAAGTTCGCCTTCACGATCTCGTAGTAGCGCCCGTCACTGGACACCACACGAGAGAGGTACATGTCACTCACTTAATACATTATTATGGTAAAGACAATAGATATTTATGACATAGAAGCCTTCTGCTGAAAGAATAGATAATTGAAAAAAAAAACTGTCATTGTCGGCGGAGTGGTTTGGATACCGTCCTCCCGCCCGAGTGTTGTGGGTTCGATTCCCACACAGGACAACTCTTTGTGTGATCCACAACTGTTTGTACTGAGTGTGGGTGTACTTTGTGTCCGTGAAATTGTATGTTTGTAAAGTCCCCTGCGATACAAGGATATTTCTTAGTGCAGGTTGTTGCCTAAAAAAAAAAAATAGAAGCAAAAAAAATAAGAAAGTATTCCATATACTGGTCTCACAGAAATGTCGCCCCCCGACTGCAATACAACTTGTTTTTTTAGATCGTGTTTTGGCAGGTTATTTTTAAATTTTGTTTTCTCAAATTAGTATTTCTTTTTATACTAGGTAAGTGCATTCAAGTAGCCTATAGACGCTAGCAACACCAGAGGCATCACTCACGCGTCACCATCTCCAAGGACACGGATAAGAGGTATACATAAAAGACTAATTGGAGAGGGTTTGGCGCCGGCGCTCACACCATACGAAACAACACTAGGTATACCTTATTCACGCTGATCTTCAGTGAGAGGGTGGTACTTCCCTGATCGAGCCGGCCCATTAATGCTGTGATAAGCAAGGCTTTACCACTCATTAACCATACAACCGCCATATTACTTTTTGATGTAAAACATCTAATGCGGTGGGAGGGTAAAATCGGCTGTTAGCGTGGCGACGCTTTTATTTTACTTGTCCCGTTCAAATCTTGCAACTTGTCCCGTTTAAATTTGACACACTTCCCGGTTTCCGATTGAGTTGAAATTTTACACGCATATGTATATCACGTGAAAATGCAATATTATGATGACATGGAGCTGTTATGATGATGGAGCTGGAAGGTGGACATAGGAACTCTATAATGAAACGACGCAACCCCATCGAGTTTGGACTCGTTTGATTCGTCTTGATGAGTACTTTGTCTCTAGATGGTATCTAGGGTCTGATGATGGAGCTGGAAGGTGGGCAAAGTAGCCCTGTAATGAAATTACCCAAACCTATCGAGATTATAATCGTTTGATTCGTCTTAAGGAATACTTTGTCAAGTTAAGATCATTTTATTTCTACAAAATAATTTCAATGGTTTCACATCTAGTAGACTTCCCGCGACGCCTAGTTTTTATTTAAAACCATTGCAGTTTCACTCGGTATAGTGTCATCTACCCATACAACTAAATCTGTTCAGAAGTAGAAGTTATGGTAGAAGTTTCTCTAAACTCGTGCATATAAACACGGATCCCTGAAAATATTACACTTTTTTTTATTGCCAACGGTGGCAGACGCGCATACGGCCCACCTGATGGTAAGTGGTAACCGTCGCTCATGGACTTTGGCAACACCAGGGATACAGCCAAGCCCCCGCCTACCGTGAGTAGGTAAAGTGCTCTTCTCAAACCTCGTTTAAAGAAGGATATTATCATCTATAAAGATATTATCTCTATAGTTTAAGTTTTAATTTAAGTAAAACTTGTGTAAAAAGACATAAATTTTGAATACCTATTGGATTACCGCATGTGTGAAATGTACCTAATAATATAAATATATTTAGAAAAGGTTAATTTAAAACAACACCTTCAGTTTGAAGCAAGGTTGTAGGTAAGTGACGCAATTCATAATAATTAGTTAAAATTTACTGACTTCTATTAATTTACTAACAAATGTGTTCTGCTTTCTTTAGTACTAATATTACTTATGTCAAAAATTAGCTAATTTCTTCATTCATTAAACCACACAGACAACATTACCTCGTATTTTGTAAATCTGTAACTAACAATTTACTTGGAACATTTTTTTTTCGTTAAGGCGGGAAAAAATTGTGCCTAACCGCTCAGCCTGCCATTCGAGGCAACGAACAGGCTAATGTGGGGCCCTCACCCACTAAAATAAACCCGCCGTGTGCCATCTCTCCGTCTGTATTGGCGGGCCACTAGAACTATGTGTACTTATATACAGTCGTGTTGGACTTTATCAACGGTAAGCTATCTTATGGAATACTAACTAGGCTAACACTTTGTGTTTTAAACATAACTTCGCGCCTGTATTCCCCGAAGGGGTAGGCAGAGGTGTATTACACACCCACGGTTCGCCAGCTATGTTTAAGTCCCACGTGATAGGGGGCGAGCCTATTGCTGTCTACCGGGCACATTTCCAAACTCCGGGCTGCTACTGAGAAATTTTCTTTTACGAAAAAGCTCAGTGAGGTGTACTTTGTGTCCGTGAAATTGTATGTTTGTAAAGTCCCCACCAATACAAGGATATTTCTTAGTGCAGGGTGTTGTCTTTTTAAAAAGAAAAAACCATCCCACTCAAATACACAAAAAAAATTAATCAAAGCCGTTTTCGAGTTTTTGCGAGACTAACGCATGGCAATTGATTTTAGTATGACAGCTGATACTGGTGAATCTGTTGCTTATTATATTAACAGAAAACACATCACTGTACTGTTGAGTGCTTTTAAAAATCGTTGTTTCTTAAAACTTTAATAAATGAATAGCACAATATATATTTTTATAGATAAGGCCCAAAAACATCAAATAATTTAGAAAACTATCCAGAGGAGCCTTTTCCGAGATGCGCGCACAACTTACTTATTTATTTATCATCACGCCATCTCCCTTGCGAGGTAGGCAGAGAGAACAGAGTCCATCCATCCATCAGCCTTTTAAGGTCCACTGCTGGACATAGGCCTCCCCAAATGGGGGATAGTGCCGTAATCGCCACGCTTGGCAGGCAGGTTGGCGATCGCAGTGGATGTTGTTAAAACTCGAAGGAGTGCTGCTGCCCACTCCCTCGGTATTCCCTCAGTCGGCTCTTACGACTCCCATGGGTGGAGAGGGGTGGGACAATTCTAACGCCGGCCCCACACGGCATAAGAGAACAGAGTGCCAAAAGTCTATTCTTGCATACATCGCTCGCTTCCTCAACATTCAGAATTCTCTTTATAGACGCCGTTTCGCCGGTTTCGGAGACACCTGACTCCACCTTCCTTCAATACATGACCGATTTGGTCTAGGTAGGTGAGTCTCGGTCTCCCCCTGTACCTACATCCTTCCACTTTCGCATTGTATATCTTCTTAGCCAGTCGCTCGTCCGGCATTCTTTCCACATGTCCGAACCATCGGAGCATTCCCTTTCGCATCTTTACACCAATACTCTCTTTCAGCAGATTTCTATCATTTTTATTTATATAGAATATACTTATAGGTAGATGGTAAAACAAGTATGTAAGTCGAAACGAAGGCGTTAGGGTAGAGCCTTCCCACCACTGAATAGTTCCAGTGGCCCGCCAATAAAGGCGGAGAGACGGCACACGGCGGGTTTCTTTAGTGGCTGAAGACCCCACACTACCCTGTTCGTTGCCCCGAACGATGCGGGGTGTGCGGTTAGGAACATTTTTTGCCGCCTTACCAAAAAAAAAGGGTAGAGCCTTCCATATCCCAGCAGGAATGGCCATATATATAACCACCCTCTCACAAAAAATCAGCTTGTAACAACGGTAGTTACGCCTACCGTTGTGTTTCGTATCGTGAGTGAGAGCGCCGGCTGCTCAAACCACCTTCCTGTCCTCTCCTTAGTATCCTACCAATCCAACTCCAAAAGTCCCAAGTAGAAAATACTGAGACTCTGCTATTGTTACCAGTTTCAAATCTATCTCATGTACGTTTTAACCGGCCTTGAAGTAGTTATCTCTATAGTTTTAACGATGAATGGTCACTTACCTAAGCACTAAACATTTAAGCTTCAAACATTTGACGCGAAGTATATCGATCGCTTTCTGACTCTTGTCGCTGAAGCGAAGATTTTCAGGATCCCAGCGGAGCTCAAGTCGTTCCAAGTTCGGACAGCTGTTTGCTATGCCGTCCATCAACTGAAAGTTCGACAAATTATTTTTAATCTTTATCATGTATTGTTCTGATTTGATTTATTGATAGGGTTTTAATCGGAGTTTATGAACAACGTAATGGGTCTTAACACGGCTTTTCCGTACTCCGTGGGTCTTAACGGGTTGTGCACCCGTGACTACGGCTGGTGCAACCATGTTGAAACTTGCCACCAACACATAGATAAAATCTGTTTAATTATTTTGATCTGTATTTTAGCACTTGATAATTATTTAGCTCTAATTTTAGGTGTTAAGCCTACAGACCACCGGTAGAATATTATGTCCGTGTGGTGACGGACTAAGAATACGAGTGTCACCACCCCATTCTTTCCCACGGGTGTCGTATGAGGCGACTGAGGGAAGTAAGCAATTATCATCCATTGCATGACTGGTGATAGGGCTGGGTACCAAGTGGGAGTACTCACTTGATATCGGACCCGAGTGGGTTGGTACCACCATCTCCCGTGTGACCGGCCATGAATAGCCGTTTATTCTTTCATTTCATATCTGTGAAATTAAATGGTGAGCAGCGGCTTGACAATACTCTCGGTATAGTTGAGTCCATTAGCGACGGTTGCCATTTACCATCAGATGGGCCGCGGCTCGTCTGCCACGAAATGCAATAAAAAAACAAAGAACACAGCTTTACAGTTATTGCGCCATCTATCATTTGTTATGAATAACTTTTGGTTTCATTGATTTTCCGTTAATTTTTTGCATAAAAGTATTTGAAAATTACCTGATCAACATGAATATTGACACCAAGACGCTCCTGCGTACCCATTATTAGGATTCTGTAAAAGAAAGCTTTGTTTAATGTTTTAATTACTTTTAATATATAATCCAGTATTATTAAGTTTCAGATAAACACGCAGAGTCCTATTTATATGTAAATAGAGGCGGTTGTTTGCAGAAGCTAAATAAAATTTTACTGAGCAACACTACGTATGATATGGCGTATGAGAGTGCCGGAAGTCCAAATTCCCTCCCTATTCTCTCCTTATTATCTCCTTATTATCCTTTTTATCAACCTCCTATCCCATTTCTTGAAGACGGCGATGCGCGTCTGATGCCCGTTAGCGTCTACATGCTACGGTAACCGCTTACTATCAGGTGGGCCACATGCTTGTTTCCCACCCACTCAATGTAAAACAACCTCCCCACCAAGTGAACCGACGATACTATGCAAATGTTTTGTAGGGCTGTCTTGGTAAAATCTATGTCCTTGCGGAAAGTGATGTATTTTTATATTATACTAACTAGTCCCAGCAGCTGCGCGCGCGTGTTTCAAGCAAAATAAAGATACACACATATTATATCTATTAAATTAGGTACATATTTATTTTATTAAAAGTACTGAGACCCCATATAAACTTTCACGACTTCTTTATTCAAATGAAGTTCAAATCCCGTTCGCAGTAAAGCCACAGAATAAATACTAGTCCTAGTAAAGCTCTCTATTTCCACTATCACAAATTATTTGTTCTTTAAAGTAGCTGAGCATGACAATAGAGATCAAAATATTTCACCATTAATTTTCCATACAAAATTCTTTCATTTTCCCATAGCTGCTCTTCCACAGCTGGTCTGTGATGTGCGGCTGTGGGGAGGCGACACTAACTTGGCGTTAACAAGCAGGTGCAGCACACTCTGCCACAGCTGGTCCGTGATGTGCGGCTGTGGGGAGGCGACACTAACTTGGCGTTAACAAGCAGGTGCAGCACGCTCTGCCACAGCTGGTCCGTGATGTGCGGCTGTGGGGAGGCGACACTAACTTGGCGTTAACAAGCAGGTGCAGCACGCTCTGCCACCGCTGGTCCGTGATGTGCGGCTGTGGGGAGGCGACACTAACTTGGCGTTAACAAGCAGGTGCAGCACGCTCTGCCACAGCTGGTCCGTGATGTGCGGCTGTGGGGAGGCGACACTAACTTGGCGTTAACAAGCAGGTGCAGCACGCTCTGCCACAGCTGGTCCGTGATGTGCGGCTGTGGGGAGGCGACACTAACTTGGCGTTAACAAGCAGGTGCAGCACGCTCTGCCACAGCTGGTCCGTGATGTGCGGCTGTTGGGAGGCGACACTAACTTGGCGTTAACAAGCAGGTGCAGCACGCTCTGCCACAGCTGGTCCGTGATGTGCGGCTGTTGGGAGGCGACACTAACTTGGCGTTAACAAGCAGGTGCAGCACGCTCTGCCACAGCTGGTCCGTGATGTGCGGCTGTGGGGAGGCGACACTAACTTGGCGTTAACAAGCAGGTGCAGCACGCTCTGCCACAGCTGGTCCGTGATGTGCGACTGTGGGGAGGCGACACTAACTTGGCGTTAACAAGCAGGTGCAGCACACTCTGCCACAGCTGGTCCGTGATGTGCGGCTGTGGGGAGGCGACACTAACTTGGCGTTAACAAGCAGGTGCAGCACGCTCTGCCACAGCTGGTCCGTGATGTGCGGCTGTGGGGAGGCGACACTAACTTGGCGTTAACAAGCAGGTGCAGCACGCTCTGCCACAGCTGGTCCGTGATGTGCGGCTGTGGGGAGGCGACACTAACTTGGCGTTAACAAGCAGGTGCAGCACACTCTGCCACAGCTGGTCCGTGATGTGCGGCTGTGGGGAGGCGACACTAACTTGGCGTTAACAAGCAGGTGCAGCACACTCTGCCACAGCTGGTCCGTGATGTGCGGCATGCCGCTAGCGGAGAGCGCGTGCAGCTGGGCGCCGTGCCGCGACAGGAACCTGTGCAGCGCCTCGTCCGTGAGGCTGTCCGATGCGTCCACGTCCAAGGCCACCAGATTCCTGTAACAGACTCCTATATCATTATTCCATAAATCAAGGTTTCAACGGCTGCACACACGGCAGACGTGGTACCCTCTCAGGCCCGATACCAAGTAAGTGCTCCCACTTAGTACCAATAAATCAATCAAAGTCATCGTTCATATGTACAATGTTACACTGAGTATGAAACACACCTTGCAGTACCAGCTTCTACCCAGGCCTTCAACACGGAATCGTTGAAACCATTAATCTGCCCGGCGCTCAGGAACCTCAAGTTGGGGATCCTGGTTAGCATATCGATAAGACATTCAGTGGAGAGGTCCGTTGCGGTGACGTCCAGCTCTTGGATGGATGACTTCTCCCACTCTACTTGCATCACGTATTCTGATTGAAGACCTGCAAGAATGTTAAGTAGATCCGTGTTAATATTACTGCCATTTATCAATATAAAAACTGGGACCTTTAGTTGTTAGTAGTTAGGTCTATATGCCAAAAATAGGTGTCCCACGGGAAATACATTTATACCTACCTTTTTTGTTATGGCGGGAAAAATGTAGGTACCTAGACCTAAACCACCTCCCTATCCTCTCGTTATTATTCTTCCTATCCTCTCCTTGGTGCCCTACCTATCCTCTCCTTAGTGTCCTACCTACCCTCTCCTTAGTGTCCTACCTATCCTCTCCTTAGTGTCCTACCTATCCTCTCCTTAGTGTTCTACCTATCCTCTCCTTAGTGTCCTACCTATCCTCTCCTTAGTGTTCTACCTATCCTCTCCTTAGTGTCCTACCTATCCTCTCCTTAGTGTTCTACCTATCCTCTCCTTAGTGTCCTACCTATCCTCTCCTTAGTGCCCTACCTATCCTCTCCTTAGTGTCCTACCTATCCTCTCCTTAGTGTCCTACCTATCCTCTCCTTAGTGTTCTACCTATCCTCTCCTTAGTGTCCTACCTATCCTCTCCTTAGTGTTCTACCTATCCTCTCCTTAGTGTCCTACCTATCCTCTCCTTAGTGCCCTACCTTTCCTCTCCTTAGTGTTCTTCCTACCCTCTCCTTAGTGTCCTACTTATCCTCTCCTTAGTGCCCTACCTTTCCTCTCCTTAGTGTTCTACCTACCCTCTCCTTAGTGTCCTACCTATCCTCTCCTTAGTGTCCTACCTACCCTCTCCTTAGTGCCCTACCTATCCTCTCCTTAGTGTCCTACCTACCCTCTCCTTAGTGCCCTACCTATCCTCTCCTTAGTGTCCTACTTATCCTCTCCTTAGTGCCCTACCTTTCCTCTCCTTAGTGTTCTACCTACCCTCTCCTTAGTGTCCTACCTATCCTCTCCTTAGTGTCCTACCTATCCTATCCTTATTATCTTTCCTATCCACCTCCTATCCTTTTCCAGAGATGGCGACGCTCGAGTGATGCCTCTGGTGTTGCTAGCGTCTATAGGCCACGGTAATACCTTACCATCAGGTCAGCTGTACGCTTGTTCGCCACCCATGTAGTACAAAAAAAGGCGATCGTGGCTTGTCTACCGCCATTTTTTTCGATCTATTATTATACCACTATTGAGCACGGGACTCCTCTCAAGAGTGAGAATGATTCAGGCCGTAATACACCACGCTGGGGTTGGCAGACATCATAAGCCGTCGAGAAAATCTCTCAGGTATGCAGATTTCTTCACGATATTTTTCTTCACCGAGCAGTGATAATTTGTAAACAAATACACACATATTCTCGAAAAATATCGAAAAGTCAGAGGTGTGTGCTGTAACCTTGGACTGGGGATCGAACTCGATACCATTATTTTTGCAATCCTTGGTTTTACCACTATACTATCAATGCTGCCACAATAACCAATAAAAATAAACGAAATGACTTACTGCAGCCGTTCATAAGCAGGCAAGTGAGCCTCCTGGAGCGTTGGAATAGGGTTTTCATGGTAGAACCCGTCACTTTGTTGCAATAGTTTACTGCTAGGCACTCCAACTGAAAATTGTTTTGTTAAATACTCTTTATTGCACATCCAACAATAAAACAATATTTACTAAACCAAACAATAAAGAAGGACAAATAGGTATATCAATGTACAATTTGGCGGTCTTATTGCATGCTGCAATTTCTTCCAGACAACCTGGCATGGACAGTAAAAGTAAAATAATTTTAAAAGCACTTGTGGTGTACTTGTTAAAAACAGAATAATGAATTTCAGTATATAATTCTGATGACAATCTTACGAGTATTACATCCCAGCCGCAGCCAAAAGCTAGTTTTTAGGTTATATCTCAGGTTCCCGATATAGTAGCGGGTTAAAATGTATACCAGTTTTTAAGTCTAATCAAGAGCTCTTAAATAAAAAAGTTGCCTCAAAATCCGTTCTGTAGTTTTTGCGTGATGTGCAAACGAACAATGAGATAGACAAAAATTAAAAAAAAACTTGTATTGTGTTTCAGACACGCCTATATCAAGCCTATTACAGTCATTTTTCTCAAATATCTTAAATGTACAGACACAGCTCTGTTACAGTTTTATAATAGTTAGAATTTAAATAATGTCGAATACAACTTTATTCGGCTGTTCTTGTTAAAGAAGGTTCTCTATAAGCCTTTCCTACAGGAACTTAGACTTCTTCCTTGACACAAAATCTTAATGTCATCAAAATGGTCCATTTCAGCGAGGGTGAGGTGAGGTTCTCATGAAAGGCTTTATACTCCGGCTGCTTGTGGCGATTGCAATCGCCACTTTGTGCGGATGCACTCGCCTCAGGCGCTCGTGTTAATTATTAGTGTATTCTTGACGATTTTATGTGCTATTATATAGCCTATAAAAGTGAGATATATTTGAATTTGGTGAAGTTGAATGTAAAACATGCACGCTGCCGTTATACAGACATCCTCACCTGTATACAGTTGGAGCTGAAGGCGTCAATGTGGGAGTCGTCTACGAAATTGATGCCATATAAATTGATCACGCGCAGGTTGGGTGTCGCTGACTTAAGTTTGTGCACGTTGATCACTTCATAGATTTCCTCCTCTTCTTCTTCGACTTTCTCGTAAGTTCCTGTAAAAGAGAGTGAGAAAATGTCGACATAATATTACTCCATTGATTAAGGTTATTTGATATTTATTTATATATTTTTTAAGCATATATGAATACAAAATGCATTTGTGACGATTTTCCAGGAGAAGCAAGTTCAACTCCTGTTCTGTTGTTCTGTTATTTTTGAAGTTATACTTCTTTTGGCGCGTTAGGGAAAAGTGATGAGAGTATTTTTTTACGATGCGCGCGCACACCGTCACGAAAAACCGACACCCTGAAGTTAGCTATAGTCAACATTTTAGTTTTTTTGTGTTTTTTAAATAAACTTTATTAAAAATTTCAATGTATTAAATACCTTTTTTCTATTGTTAGTGTCGTTTTTTCTACAAACCTAGAATAAGGCGAAAGATAATATTTTTGAAAAGATTTTTATCTTGTTACGCCAAAGAAGTATAACTTCTAACGCGTGTACATAAGTAGACACACACTTTTTTTTTATGTACTACGTGGATGGCAAACCAGAGGCATCACTCGCGCGTCACGATCTCCAAGGAAAGGGATAGGAGGTGAAGAATAAGGATATTGAGGAGAAGATAGGAAGGATAATAAGGAGGGGGGCTCGGGCCTCCGGCGCTCTCACTCACCATACGCAACACAACGGCAGGAGAACCTACTGTTGTGTCACGCCGATATTCTGTGAGAAGGTGGCACTTCCCCGATCAAGCCGGACCATACATGCTGCTGGGATAAACAAGGCTACCACTAAACCAAATTTCACATTTTCGCACTTTGTGTTTAGAATTTATACCACAAACACTGGACTGAGTCACATACACTATCCTAGAGTTGTGACACCATTTTTATGAGAGTTTTTGGTTTATTCTATACTATTATAAAGCTGTAACAGAGCTGTGTCTGTACATTTAATATATTTGAGAAAAAATGATTTTATCTATACTATTATAAAACTGTAACAGAGCTGGGTCTGTACATTCAACATATTTGAGAAAAAATGTGTCTGTACATTTAATATATTTGAGAAAAAATGATTTTATCTATACTATTATAAAACTGTAACGGAGCTGTGTCTGTACATTTAATATATTTGAGAAAAAATGATTTTATCTATACTATTATAAAACTGTAACAGAGCTGGGTCTGTACATTCAACATATTTGAGAAAAAATGTGTCTGTACATTTAATATATTTGAGAAAAAATGATTTTATCTATACTATTATAAAACTGTAACGGAGCTGTGTCTGTACATTCAACATATTTGAGAAAAAATGGCTGTAATAGGCTATATAGGCGTGTCTAAACCCAAAACAATTTTTTTTAGAATTTTTGTGTTTGTCTATTTGTTTGTTCGCGAATCACGCAAAAACTATTGGGCGGATTTTGATGCAACTTTTTTATTTGAAAGTCCTTGATTAGATTTCAAAACTGGTATACGTTTTATCCCGCTACTATATCGGGAACTTGAGATACAACCGAAAAACTAGAAAATTATTTAAACTAGATTGTTTTTATAATTTATTAAAACAAAACTACTGGCCGGATTTTGTTGACTTTTTTTATTTGAAAGGCCTTGATTATACTTAAAAACTGGTATACATTTTATCGCGTTACTATATCGGGAACTTGAGATATAACCGAAAAACTAGTTTTTGGCTGTGGCGAAGCCGGGGACAAAGGCTAGTTAGGCTATATAGGCATGTCTAAATACAAAACGATATTTTTTAGATTTTTTGTCTGTTTGTCTGTGTATCTGTTTGTTTGTTCGCGCATCACGCAAAAAGTACTGAACGGATTTTGATGCAACTTTTTTTGTTTGATAGCTCTTGATTAGACTTAAAAACTGGTAAACATTTTATCCCGCTACTATATCGGGAACGTGAGATATAGAATAAAAACTAGCTTTTGGCTGTGGCGAAGCCGCGGGTAAAGGCTAGTATTTGTATAAAACGCCGCCCGCTAAAGAAAGCAGGCATCATACATCCTCTGCCTGTGGAATAGGCGCGAAGTTTATTTCTGAGCAGTTTTAATTGGTCTTTCAAAAGTAGCTCTGGACGTACCATTTTTATTTTTGTTAAGGCGGGAAAAAATGTTCCTAACCGCACACCCCGTCGTTCGGGGCAACGAACAGGGTAGTGTGGGGCCCTCACCCACTATAGAAACCCGCCGCGCGCCGTCTCTCCGCCATTATTGGCGGGCCACCGGAACTATATTACATTCCTTCAGTGGTCCGCCGGCGACTTACCCTTTCGGGTACCCTCGACTGAGCGACGCATCTGCACACGGAGCGTCGCATCTTCGCGGGAGGCCTTGCGGGTGGCGGACGTTCCCCGGTCCATCCACCCGCAGCCTCAGCTAGGGCGGCATGAGGCGCAAGTACCTGCGCCTGCGCAGCCCCGGTCGCTGGCGGCCGTTAGGGTCTGCAGAAGGATCAGCCTCCCTAGCCCTCTCCGCCGCATCCTTCCGCGAGATGACCTCCTCGCAGAAGGCAGCGACCGCGTCCCAATTCCTGTCGCTGCCAAGCATCGCTCTGACGACGCTCGGCAGCGAGAGTTCCCCCCCTATTGCCGCGACGAGTTCACGGTGCTGCTAGGCCCAAGCCGGGCATGACTCGACCGTGTGCTGCGCCGTGTCCTCGTCGCAGCCGCAATGGTGACATCCCGAAGTCGCTTTCCTCCTTGTGACTATGTGCAGATATCTGCCGAAGCAACCGTGCCCCGACAGCACCTGCACCAGTCGAAAGGTAAGGACTCCGTGCCGTCGACCCGCCCACTCTTCCAGCACCGGCTGGAGCGCCCCTACGGTCCGAAGACCGGCCCGGGGCATCTCCAGCCGCGCCCTCCAGCTGGCCATGGCAGCTCGGCGGGCGTCGCCTTGCCATCTGGCCACCACGCTGGGTGTGGGACGACCACCCCCTCCCGCTCTTGCGACGCCCGCCGATACACCTCGGCGAGCACCTCCGCCTCCAAGTCCCACGGGGGGGTTCCGGCCAACGCGCAGGCCGCCTCCGTCGACACCGTGCGGTATCCACGTATGACCCTGGATGCGACGGCTCTCTGTGGCGTCCACAGAAGAGCCCTGTTCAGTGCGTCCAGGGACTCCACCCACACGGGTGCGCCGTACAGCGCCAGCTCTGGACGTACCTACTACGATTCTTGTTGTACAAAAGATCAGATTGACTGATTTTAGGCTTTTTTTTCAGCCACTCCAATAGTAATAAAAACTCAAAAACGTTTTTTTAATTAGAATGTTCACGAACATTTTCACACAACATCCTCTGGTCCCAAACTAAGCTTAACGCTTGCGCTATGGGTACCAGATTACTGATATAATACATATATTACTTTTTTTTGTAGAAACATACATATAATAGATAAAAAACACCCAGACGCAGTACAAATATCTGTGTTCATCACACAAATAATTGTCCTGAGTGGGAATCAAACCTACGACTTCGGGCATGGATGTCGGTTATACTACCAACTACGCCACGAGGCCCGTCTAGATACACCGATATGATTCACAACACGGGTTCGAGTTTTCGTTATTCCTTATTACCGTTTTAATATATTCTGTTTTCCATCTTTCCTTTCTGCCTATCCTCTTATGACAAAAACAGAAAGAGATGGCGAGACTTCAGACAGAACAGAAAGAGATAGCGAGACTTCAGACTTTTTCTTCAGCCAGGGAAAATCAACGTATCATTATTTAAAAAGTGCCTTTGTTTTTTGTATCATAAAAACGCAAATCTACGGCATTTTCTAAGCTGATACGCAACTCCTTCGTCAATATACTCACCAATGAGATGAAGGATCTCAAGTCCATTGATGAAGTTATATATCTTGCGCATAAACCCTTCCATGAAGATGACTTCAGAGAGGCAAATACACAGGTACCTCAGCTTCGTGGGGAACGCCTGCATCTCCGAGAAATCGTGAAGCTGCATTGCTGTGGAAAATAAGTGTGCAAATAGTTTTGAATTTTTCGCCCTCAGTTCAAAGGAAAGGAGGTTTTCGATAAAATATAAACGTACCAGTACTGAAGTCAAGCAGCATATGCGTCAAGTTTGGACACTTCGCTGCGAGTTCGTGTAATACTGTATGTGTGATCAGCTCTATAGGTAGCTCGATATATCGCAACGATGGGCCAAATCTTATGGAAATTAGTGCCAAGAGGGATTCCAGGGACCCTGAAAGCGATACATTTTCAAAACATAAATAACCAAAGTTATTTTGATAACAACGCCATCTATTGAATAATATGTGTACTTGATACATCAGAACATTATACCAAAAATTGTGTTGCAAATAAATAAATGCACTTGTGTCTGGTAGAAAAATAAAACTGGCACGCTTCTAATTTTAATTGCCCTTTCGAGTTATTTATATCACAGTACATACCAACATGTAACCCGGAGATCTCGGGCCGTAGACTAACATGGGTCCATAAACGAGTGTCGTATGCTATCATACGCCATCTTTTGCATACTGTGGCCATACGACATATTTCTCTATGTGATAAATATGAGAATATATTTAATAAAACCTTGTCAGGTAATTTTTCAATAGTCTGAAACAACGGGAAATAAGTTAATATAATTAATTAATTATTAAATTATCACCTCTAGCTTATTATTAAATCCACTAGGTATCACAGAATAGCGACTCTATTTATTTTAATATTTATCTATTGTATTGTAGTGTGGATAAATATTAGGTTCTCTTTTACTATCGCTTGATAGGACTTATATTATTTTGAAAATTAAAATAGTAGGTACGATTTGTTTATAATAACATGAACACTTTACATAACATTACCGTGTTAGCGAATGGACTCCTGACTTTACCATCTTCGCCCAAATATACTTGACTGGCCTCTAATGCTAACTGCCCCCACACATCCGTCGATAAATCCATCCTGAATTTTTACAACACACACTAGTTAAGTCACAAATAACAATATTAATGAACTAGACTTTCTAGTTTTGCTCCATACGCGCGTAAACTTCGAGCGGTTATATGGAACGCTCGAGTTAATTTTGGAACTATCCGGGATTGGGCGAAAGATGGTATGTAAAATATTTTAGTGATATGCTTATAAAATATTATAACCAGGAATGATTATCCAATTGCTGCTATATAAACACATTAAAAAATTTAAAAACCCTAGGTAGCATTTTGTAGTGATAAGCTTTTTTTATTTGTTGAAGAGCGGGAAACAGACGTATACATTTAGGTTATCTTTGGCAGGAAATTCAAAACGTAATCTTCCAAATTGTAAAATTTTGAACATTAGGTAACTTATACTAGCGTATTTTATAGTTAGTCTGGGACTCGCGGCGAGTATTTAGGATCTCTTCTGTAGAAATCTTTAGATTTTTGAAGATCTACAATTCTTTTATAGGTAAATTACTAGCTGCTGCCCACCAATTTGTTTGCGTGTACCTCATTACTGAGTTACTCTATGGCACATTAGTTATTTCTATTAAAAATAGCTATCCCACAGAAACCTAATGTTTTATCGGGATAAAAATGTACATAGCCTATGTTAATCCAGATAATAATAACCTTAAATCTGGACAAGAACGAATTATTTATGAAAGTGGAATAAGAGGGCTTTACTACGAGCAGAATTTAAAGCTACGTGCCATCTAATCCAGGGAGCGCTAGACCGCTAAGCTATCATAGTCACGTAATGGTGACACCCAATCTCCACATCACATTTGTTTTAAATGTCTTTAGGACCCCTAAAACAAATGTGATGGCTAAATTTGATCCAAATCTGTTCATCCTTTTTTGCGAGATTGTAAGGGAAGTAAGCAATGATAATTGCATAACAGGTGGTAGGACTGGGTACCAAGTGGGAGTACTCACTTGGTATCGGGCCCGAGCGGGTTGGTACCACCATCTCCCGTGTGACGGACCATAAAGCACATCGTTGCGTTTTGGCTGTAGCAGGAGATAGCCGTTTATTCTTTCATTTCATATCGGTGAAATGAAATGGTGAGCAGCGGCTTGACAATACTCTCGGTATAGTTGATTCCATGAGCGACGGTTACCATGAAGTACTTTACTAAACGAGTCTTTTTTTTTTCTTTTACAGTACAACTACGAATAGAGCCCTATCACTTTTCACGGTCTGATTCGATGTGGTTTAATTGTTATTAAATAAACAAAAAAATAGTGAATATTTCACTGCTCGACGCGACACTAAAACCTGTGCTATCCTTATTTCTTGAGAACTATTTCTATAGACCAATATAGAAGTACTTCTTAAAATTTGCGCTAGATGGCATATAAGACATGAAAACCACAGTAGTTTTTGAAATTAGCGCAATCTATGTGATTTATTGAAAACTACTTAGTAAGACCAATACATTATTAGTTACTAATAAAATAATCTATTTTATTGTGAAAAATAAAGGCCACGCACTTGGTTTTCCAAAGTATTTGAAGTTTGCATTATGATAGTTACGCTGTAAGTTTGTATCAACTATCGTTCTGTTACATCCCTAGTTAGTATGTATTGAAAGCCTAGTCAGCCACTTTCGCGGAATAGTATCATGTTAATATGATCGTCTTCATTTATTCATTTTATAAAGTTAGTTAGATCTCGGACGCGGCGGTAAACAGCACGGACGTGACGGACGGTTGTGAAGCCATTCTCGTGTGATTAGGGCAGTACGGTGTTGAGGTCAATAAAAAACCTTCATAAGTATTTGGGTGTTTTTTTTAAAAAACACTAACCAGCTCGGCCTCCTAACAGTTCCTTTTTAATGAAAATATGTGTTGTCTTGGAAATTTCTACGTATCTTGGCAAACAAAGAGGTATTTCCTGGGCTATGGCCTATGATTCACTGTACACACGTAACGATTTCCCTCCCACGTGATGTTTGTCTATATTATGGAAGAAATATGTCTCATTTACATTAGGGGCCATCCATAAATTACACACATGAATTTCACGATTTTTTGACCCCTCCCGCGTCCTTGTCACAGTTGGTCACATTTGTGAGACCCCCCCTACCTAGTGTGATGTCACATTTTGCGATTTTACATTTAGAAATTTTAATTCTTTTCAATAAAATTTATTATAAGTTTTATTTCCATTTAAAATTTTTATCAATAAAATCAACATCTAATCAGACATAGGTATGAAAATTAACAAAACAGAAAATAATTCCATATGTGTGCAATTCACAGACGGCAGAAGTAAATCTTCTGAAAGTAAAGTAAAGCCTTCGAGAGATTGAGCTGCATATAGAGTATCATAAGTATTAGGATAAATGGTTTTTTTTTTAAATGACATCTCATTCATTAAATTTAATGGAGAATTAAAATTCATTAACATTTTTGTTTTCTTGAACGATTTAATGGTAGATCCTATACATTTATGTGTTTGTGTCTTTATAATGATGCATTTTCGTTTCATCGAGTTTCAAATCACAACGATTTTTAAAGAAGTTTCACTTCAGGAATCGCGGAGACTTAGAAAATAATACTTATCAACTTTAAAAATGATAGTGTGGACATAAAATCATATGATTATTGCAGACGTAAACTTCCCTCCTTCTTCCTCTTCTTCGGATCGTTGGTTGCGACCAGACGTGTTTCTTGTGTCTTCCTCAAAATAATCACCACACAGTGACGATCTTGAAAAGTGGACAAGATAAAACTATCCCATAGAAATACATGGGACAACTATAAAAGATCTTGTGAATCTCACCATAGCAACATAAATAACTAAAGTATATGATTCACTTCGGGGTTACATAAGAAAAATACTTTATTAAACACAAAGTGAAAAATGTGAAATCGAAAATAACAGTCACGAGCAGGATTCGAACCTGCATCTCCTGGATACCGTCCAGATGCTTTGCCAATTCAGCCATCGTACCCTTGCTCCTGACTGCTAATTTCGATAACACATTCATACTTAACGTCTTTGGGTGACGCCTGCACCATCTGTCGGAAGTATTTTCATACATTATACCGACCGAAAATACTTCCGACAGATAGTGCAGGCGTCACCCAAAGACGTTAAATATGAATGGGTTGTTTAACTGCCTCTGTGGTGTAGCGGTAGTGTATGCGACTGCTAATCATGAGGTCTCGGGTTCGATCCCCGGGTCGGGCAATGTTATTGAGCTTTTTCCTAAAAAGAGAAATTCTCAGTAGCAGCCCGAAGTTTGGAAATGTGCCCGGTAGACGTCAATAGGCTCGCCCCCTATTACGTGGGACTTAAACATAGCCGGCGAGTCGTGGGTGTGTAATACACCTCTGCCTACCCCTTCGGGGAATACAGGCGTGATGCTGTTTTTTTTTAGGTTATCGAAATTAGCAGTCAGGAGCAATTGTCACGATGGCTGAATTGGCAAAGCATCTGGACGGTATCCAGGAGATGCAGGTTCAAATCCTGCTCGTGACTGTTAATTTCGATTTCACATTTTTCACTTAGTATTTAATGTATAGTGCTAAGCATGTAAAATGCTAAAAATATATATAAAAATATCTAAATATGTACAGACACAGCTCTGTTACAGTTGTGTCTGTGATATTTTTTATCTAAAAAGCATAAAAGGCCAAGTCAGGCTCTGTTGCGCAGGTACTGTAACATAACTACATATAACCTTACTATTCAAAACATTTACCATTCTGCTTGCCATGGGTCGAAGTTCTAAAATTATATAATAAGGTAATTAACTGCATCTGTGGTGCTGCGGTAGTGTTGCTGATCATGAGGTCCCGGGTTCGATCCACAGGTCGGGCGGTGCTATTGAGTTTTTTCGTAAAAAGAAAAATTCTCAGTAGCAGCCCGGAGTTTGGAAATGTGCTCGTCCTTTATTACGTGGGACTTAAACAGCTGCCGAACCGTGGGTGGTTAATACTCCTCTGCTCTGCCTACCCCTTTGGGGAATACAGGCGTAATGCTATGCTAGGTATATTATGTAATGAGCAATGTTAAATTAAACAGAATGTTAGCTGTACACAAATATTTGGTTGCACAAGCGATAAATCCAGAAAGGAATTCTATGAATCACGAACGACTTTAATATACACATATGATTCTCGTCAACTTTTCTGATATGTTTATTTTATACTTTCGTGCGTAAGCTGTGAAATATTACTTCTATTTACATTTTTTAATCTGTGTCACTTGAACCGTAACAGATTCTAGTAACTAAGTCTATTTTAAAAAAGTACCTAATATAATAATCCAGACTGAGAATAATCCTAAACACTATTTCGCGGGAGACTGAAACAAATACCTATACACAGACAATATAAATCACAATTCTAGTGTCACCACCCCATTCTTTCCGGCGGTTGTCGCTACCAAGGAAAGCAAAGGTGGGCCGTGGCTACTATTTATTAGTAAAAAAAAACATGCGGGGCAGAAAGTGAAAACTAAGTAACTTGTGAATTGTTAATAACCAAAATTATTAGTCATTAACACTTCTTTACAAACCAAAAATAATTCAAAAATAATAATCTAATAGCTCGACGATACAATTCACAAGTTCACTTCTATCGGAGCCTTCGGTGACGATGACGCGAGTTCCATGATTTTTGTTCACCCAAAAAGTACTCAACGCGTACTTTTTGGGTGAACAAAAACCTGTATCAAAAATAATGAGATTCCGTTTAACCCCCCAGCAACATTTCGCAAAGAAGGTTGGTCTGAAACGATTAAGGCAGCTGGGCAATTTTATTTATTTTATTTATTTATTTATAGTATTTTAGGGTAAAACTAACAGCTAGGTGACACAATTAATTATATATCTAAGCATATGCAACTGAGGTGCATATGTATGAAGGCCAATTGTAAGTTTCCGCAGATAGGAACAATAAAAAAATTAAAAATAGTTTAAGATAGTAGAGGACAAAATATAAAGAAATTAAAATAAAAGATACATTCGAAGCAAAACAGAAAAAAAAGTACACATAAATTACATAGGTTACGAATAAGTTAATTAATATTAAATACAATTGAAATAAGTGTTGCTCAGTAAACTTTTAAGCTTATTTACAGAAATATTGAATAAATCTATATCAGAGTTTGTCTTAGTTAAATTGTTAAACAAAGTAGAAGCTCTTAAAGGGGTGCTAATTTGTCCGGTTTACCTCCTAGTGGTGCACCCCGGGCAACGTCGGCAGTCGCCGGCGGCTAAAATTCCGGACAGGACGGGTCTCCGCGTGTCCCTCTGACTCAGCAGAGGGCACAGCGGATAGACCAGGCGTCGGAGTCGGTGGGGCCAGACTGGCTCACCGGGCTCTGGAGAGGGGGGACAGTGGGGCCACAGCGGCCTCCCCCGTCCCAAATCGTAAACCTGAGCGCGTGCCTGTGGTTACGTCTCGCGGGCATACAGGAACGAGGGTCTTGGCTTAATCGCCCGGACCGCGAGGAAGACAACCTCTATAAAAAATTACCCCGAATCTCAAGTTCTGGCGCGCGGCGAGGAGATGCATGGCTGATGGGTAGTTCAGTCTCGAGCGCGGCCCCAGCCAGGGTACCTGCGGACCCCCTGTGTTGGGTTACAAATGTACGCTTACCCGGGTACAGGGAGCTCTGCCCGGGTGGACCTCCTTTCTCCCATACTCGTGGGAATCATATGGATTATTCGAAAAATTTAAAAACAAGTTCGACGGAGTCGGGTAATGCACCTGACGCCTCAGCCGTAAGGGGTCCGGCTGTAAATGCGGCCCCTACTAGTGCAGCTGCGCGTAAAACGCGCGGCGGCAGAAAGTCCCGCAAGGGCAAAAAGACGTCCAAGGGAGCGTCCCCCCAGTCTTCAAGGGACGGCTCGATGACGGGCAGCTCGGCCTGCACATCAGCTGCTGAGATGTCTGCTGAGGAGGGTGGCCTGACTGAGGCTGCCGAGAGTCAGCAAGCGCGGCCGGCAGAGGTGGTGTCGGAGTCGCGTTTCTGGCGCAAGCGCACCCTGTCTCAGGGGGGCGCTGCCTCAGAATCTGATTTGAGCTCGGCAGAGATGCCTCCCCCAAAAATACCCGCAGCGGCTAGGGGTCGAGGCATCAGCCGACCAGGGACGCCGATACCGCGTACCGCCTCAGCAAAAGAGGCCGAGGCGCGAAGCCTACGAAAAGCGGAGACGGTGCAGCACGCAGAGGAGCGCTTGGCGCTCCTCTCTGAGAAGCTCCGTCTTCCCATAGACGAGAATGGGCCGCCTACTGCGGCCAAATTCGCTGAAAGAGCCGCGGACAGCGTGGCCATAATTTCGACGGTGGCCATGGGCTCGAGAAACCTCAAAAGCAGTTTCGTCCGAGGTCTTAAAATCGCCGCCACGGAACTGTCTAACGTGGTGGAGCGGCTTGTGGCGGAGGTAGCCGACCTTGGGGCGCGTAACGAGCGCCTGGAGGTAACGGTCGAGGAGCTACACCGAGGGATGGCCAATATGAGAGCCGAACTTGGGCTCCCTGAGGCCATCCCGAGTGCCTCGGACTCTGTAATGTGGGTCGAGCCTGGTCTCCCCGCGACCGCCTCGCCGCCGCCGCCGCGACACCGCCCTGCCTCGGCGACCGCCTCGGCTCCGTCGGCTGCTCAGTCGGACCCTGTAACTGCGCTGGAGGACGAAATGCTCCGCGCGGTTATCGACCGCATGGAGTCGGTCTTTGGCCCGAGATTCGAGGCCCTAGCCGCAAGATTGCCGCCGGAGCCACGACTACGGCCGCCGCTTGCGGCTGATAAAAGAAGGGCTGCAGCGTCCTCGGCATCGACACCTCTGCCGTGCCAGGGAGGACATGTGTCTTTTGCCGCGACGGCGGCTAAACCACCGGCGGCCAAACCGCCAGCGGCAAAACCTTCGCCGGCCCCTGTGCAGGGAAAGGGCCAAAAAAAGCCCAAAAAAAAGGAAAAGGCGGGACAAGCCCCGAGGGGTCAGCCCCGAGAGGAGTTCCCGCCTCTGCCAAGCGCCGCTATGCCCACGCGTTCTGCTGCGCCGCGACGAACGGTCGCACCCTCGCGGGATACGGCTGTCGCGCTCCGGGCTCCTGCCCCCACCCCCACCACTGCTACGTCCTCAGATGGGGACTGGCAGGTGGTTGGGCCCCGGCGATCCCGGGCCAGGGATCGCGGCGCTGCCTCGGGGCGCGAAGCGGCGCCAACTAATCCGAGAGGAGAAGCCCCGAAGCCGCGGAAGAGGAAGCCGCGGAAACTGAAGGTCCCGAAGGCAGCTGCGGTGGTGATCACCGTGCTGCCTGAGGGAAAAGAAAAGGGCCTGACCTACGAGGCCGTCTTGAAGCGTGCCCGGCGGGAGATAAACGTCTCCGATCTCGGGGACGTTTCCGCTCGCTCCCGCCAAGCCCGGACAGGTGCTCGGATTTTCGAGTACCTGGGGCCAGAGGGCGCCAAGACGGCCGACGCAATGGCCGCGAGGCTGCTGGGCCTGTTCCCAGAGGAGAGTGGTGTCCGGGTCGCCAGACCCGTGAAGTGCGCCGAATTGCGCATTTCCGGGCTGGACGATTCCGTGACGGCGGAAGAGATCCGGGAGGCAATCGTCTCGAAAACCGGGTCTCCCAGCAGCGCCGTCCGGGTGGGCACCATTCGCCCAGGTCCAGGTGGTGTGGGTGCCGTCTGGGTCTCGTGCCCTGTCGCGGCGGCCAAGGATTTGGTCGCTGCCGGTAGACTTCTGGTGGGCTGGAGCGCCGCGCGGGTAATCGCGCTGGAGCCCCGGCCTGCCAGGTGTTACAAGTGCATGGCGGTCGGTCACACCCGGCCGCTGTGCACAAACTGCTTTGACTGCAGCGGGCTTTGTTTCCGCTGCGGTCAGGCAGGGCACCAGGCGGCTGCCTGTTCTGCCACCCCACACTGCCCCGCGTGCGCGGCGGGCAATCGCCCCGCCAACCACTGTATGGGGCGGGTGGGGTGCAGGCCTCCGGCCAAGTCAGGCCCTAAGAGGGGGGTGGGCAGCCAATCGGCCCCGGCTGCCCAACCCGGCGCGGCTGGACCGCCGCAGCGCATGGAGGAGGATATCGGTGGCCATTCCGCCAGGGCGCAGGACCTCTTCCTGCAATCCATGGCGGAGCGGTCGATCGGTGTTGCCGTAGCCGCGGAGCCCTACATAGTCCCGGATCGCCCCAATTGGGCGGGTAGCGGGGATGGCTCCGTGGCGGTCGTCGGCTCGGCGGCGCCGCATTCCCCGCCCTTGTCACTCAAAGACCAGGGCACGGGATATGTGGCGGCCGAATGGGGAGGGGTCACGCTGTATGGCGTGTACTTCTCCCCTAGTCGTAGTCTGGCGGCTTTCGAGGTCTTCCTGCACAACCTGGAGACCTCGATACGGCGTATAGCACCGAGCCCTGTGCTCGTGCTGGGGGACTTCAACGCCAAATCAACGGCGTGGGGGTCCCCCGGGACGGACCCCCGAGGTGCGGCGGTCCAAGAGTGGGCGGCAGCGGCGGACCTCGTGTTACTCAACCGAGGGTCCGCCCAAACGTGCGTGCGGCCCTGGGGCGGGTCGATAGTGGACCTTTCGTTCGCTAGCCCTGGTGTCGCCGCACGCGTAAGGAGCTGGCGAGTCCTGGAGGAGGTCGAGACCCTATCTGACCACAGATATATTCAGATAGAGGTCTCCCGGAATCTTCCGGGCGCCAGCAGGGGTCACGTGGCGGACAGAACTCCCGCTTTTCCGCGATGGGCTGTGGGTAGGCTCGACCGGGACCTGCTAGTGGAGGCGGCCATTTTTCAATCCTGGCTGCCTCCCCCCCTGACGGAAGACGTGGACGCCGAGGCTGGCCGCATTCGCGGCATGCTTACGCAGATATGCGATGCGGCCATGCCCCGTGTGCGGCGCCCGCCTCGACGGAAGGGGGTCTACTGGTGGTCCCCGGAGCTGGCGGACCTCCGTGCGGCATGTATTCGTGCCCGGAGGTCCTACACCCGCAGCCGCCGTCGCCGAATCCGCGACGAAGAGCGGGAGGGCCGGCTGTATGCGGCGTACAGCAGTACGCGCGCCGCGTTAAAGCTGGCCATCTGTCGCGCCAAAGATGCGAAAAGGCAGGAGATGCTGGAGGGTCTCGAGCGTGACCCCTGGGGACGCCCGTACCGCGCGGCGCTTAACAAGCTCCGCGCCCAGGCCCCCCCCCTTACGGAGACCCTACAGCCGGGCTTCCTCTCTGAGGTGGTCAAGGGACTTTTTCCTTCACGGGCGGTGCACACGCCCCCGGTCATGGCTCCGCCAGATGATGACCGGGAGGCCGACGACGTGGAGGTACCGCCCGTGACGACGACGGAAATGGGGGCGGCGGTAGCGCGTATGCGGAGAGGCGCCGCCCCCGGGCCGGACGGGGTTCCCGCCCGAGTGCTGGCCCTGGTCCTCGACCATCTCGAGCCCCGCCTCGGGGGACTGTTCGGCGCTTGCCTGGTGTCCGGACGGTTCCCTGACTGCTGGAAGGAGGGGAAGCTCGTGCTCCTGCCGAAGCCGGGACGGCCTCCGAACACAGTCTCGGCCTTCAGGCCCATCGTGTTGCTGGACGAGGTGGGCAAACTCCTCGAGCGGGTAGTCGCTGCCCGCATCGTCCGGCACCTAGAAGCGGTCGGCCCCGACCTGTCCGACGCCCAGTTTGGATTTCGGGCGGGTCGGTCTACGGTCGACGCCATTCTGCGCCTGAAGGCCGCGGCTGCGGAGGCCGTCACCTCGAGGGATGTGCTGTTGGCGGTGTCGCTTGACATCGCCAACGCCTTCAATAGTCTGCCATTCGGCTGCATCAAGGAGGCACTCCGGTACCATGGAGTGCCCCTCTACCTAAGGCGGCTGGTGGCAGACTACCTCGACGGCCGCAGCGTCCTCTTCGTGGACCGGGAAGGGGACGTTGTAAGGAGGGCTATGTCGTGCGGCGTCCCGCAGGGTTCGGTTCTTGGGCCGCTCCTGTGGGACATCGGCTACGACTGGGTCCTCCGTGGCCGGCTCCCCCCCGGGCTGGGCGTAATTTGCTACGCAGACGACACGCTCGTCACAGCCCGGGGCTGGACCCTCGAGGAGGCGACAACGCTGGCCACCTCAGGTACCGCGGAGATGGTCAGGCGGATTGAGGCGCTGGGGCTTAGGGTGGCCCTTGAAAAGTCGGAGGCCCTACTGTTCCATGGGCGCCGACGGGGCCCGCCCTCCAGCGCCTCGATAACGGTCAATGGGGTGGGCTTGCCAATCCAGGCCCACATCAAATATCTGGGCCTGGTATTGGATGGACGGTGGCACTTTGACGAGCACTTCCGCCGTCTTGCGCCAAGGCTCGTCAACACGGCGTCCGCCCTCGGGCGACTTATGCCGAATTTGGGCGGACCGAGTCTTGCGTGTCGACGACTCTACGCGGGGGTAGTACGGTCGATGGCGCTGTACGGCGCGCCCGTGTGGGCGGAGTCCCTGGCCGCTCGTAATAGGGCCCTTCTGTGGCGTCCACAGAGGGTCGTAGCGGTCAGGGCAATACGCGGGTACCGCACGGTCTCGACCGATGCAGCCTGCGCGTTGGCCGGAACCCCCCCGTGGGATCTGGAGGCGGAGGTGCTCGCCAACGTCTATCGGCGGGCGTCGACGGCGCGGGCGGGGGGCAGCTGCCCCTCGCCGAGCGTAATGTCATCGTGGCGGGAAGATGCCCGCCGCGCCACCGTCCTAAAGTGGAAGTCTCGGCTGGAGACGCCCCGAGCCGGTCTCTGGACCGTGGGGGCGCTCCGGCCGATCTTGGAAGAATGGGCAGGGCGGCAGCACGGGATCCTCACCTTCCGGTTGGTGCAGGTTTTGTCGGGGCATGGTTGCTTCGGCAAATACCTGCACACGATCGCAAGGAGGGAGACGACCCCAGGCTGTCACCACTGCGACTGCGACGAGGACTCGGCGCAGCACACGCTCGAGTCGTGCCCGGCATGGGATGTGCAGCGCCGGGAACTCGTTGCAGTCATAGGCGTGGACCTGTCGCTGCCGGCCGTTGCGCGAGCGATGGTTGGCAGTGACAGGGCCTGGACCGCGGTCGCCGCCTTCTGCGAGGCTGTCATCTCGCGGAAGGAGGTGGCGGAGAGGGCCCGTGAGGAATCCTCCTTCGCGGACCCGATTCGCCGCCGGCGCGAGGGGCGGCGTGCGCGCGCTTACTTGCGCCTTATGCCGCCCTAGCCGAGGCTGCGGACGGTGGGGTCGGGGAGTACCCTGCCGTCCGCGGAAGCCTACCGCGAAGGTGCGACGCCCAAGTGCGCGAGGCGTCGCTCAAGAGAGGGTGCCCGTAGGGGCTGCCGCCTGCGGATCGCGGTCGTAACGACGCGGTACCCGTGATCCGCCGTAGCAAGGGCGGGTAGGCGCACGGTGGGTTTTTAGTGGGTGAGAGCCCCATTCACCCCGTTGTCTCCCCGGGCAGCGGGGTGTGCGGTAGGACATTTTTGCCCACCTAAAATAAAAAAAAAAAAAAAAAAAAGTAGAAGCTCTTAAAATAAATGAATTCTGCCTATAGTTTGTTCTAACAAGGGCAACATAAATAACATTTGGGTTCCTCAGTGCATCTGTAAGTGTACGCATTCCTATTTTTTCGAGTAGTTCAGGACAGTCAACAGTATCATTTGCAATACTTAATAGGAAAGACAAGTCAGCTATTTCCCTTCCCTTATAAAGCGGAAGAAAATGGAATTTTCCACATCTAGAGTATTAATCAGGTAACCATAATCTTGCTCGAAACTGTAGGTAACGTAGGAACCTTTTTGTATGGATTCTAATCGTGATATGTAGACGTCATAACAGGGATTCCATACTTGCGAGGCGTATTCCAAATGACTACGTACTTATGCACAATACAGTATTTTAAAGGTTTTAAGATTTATAAATTCGGAAGACAATCTAAATACGAAACCGAGAGCACGGTATGCTTTTTTAGTTATATTAGTAATGTGATCGTCAAATAATAATTATAATAATAATAATAAATTTATTTAATCGTTTCTTACAGTATAATAATTATGTACATGTAGGTATTTATTTTTTATCGCTAGTTAAGATAAACACTGGTGCCTGAACTAGGTAATCCTGTGTTTCAGGCTGAAATGTCTGATAGATTGAGGAAACAGATAAAATTATCAGGCATACTTAGCATAAGTGTTGTAATATCTATTTATATAATTTTAATTATGATAAATGTAAATAAAAATGGCAATGTATCCTAATATATCACTAAAGTGTAATCGTATGTGGACTATTTAATACAGGAGATTAAATTATTATCTATTCATACAATAATTTTAACACACATAGTAACCTCTCTGTGTCTTCGTAAGGCATATCTTGAAGTATACCACAGACTTTATTTTTACATTTTTGGTAGTTCAAGGGATAAATTGTAGAAAGTGCGTTTATTCTATTGTAGAGGAGAGGACCCAAGAACACGAAGAATTTTGATGTGAATGCATGTTTTACACCTGTATGTTGCTGGCAAACTATATCTTTACGCCTTTTGTTAGTATAGTCGGAGCTGTAGGGGAGGGCAGCGTGCTGTCTGAGGACTGTGCTCATTATAAACATCTGCCGAACTGTTAGTACTTTACAATCCTTATATAGGAGATTATTAGGAAAGAGAAAAGGGCGGAATGTTGATACTTTAAGGATCGCTCTCTGAGCCCTTTCGAGTGTTAGTAATAATGTTTTACCCACACCAGCCCAGGACCTAATGCAGTAAGCAAGAAGAGATTGGCAGAGAGCAAAATAAACTTGCCGAATTACTTTTAAGTCTGTAATATGAAGCAGCTTTTTAAAAACATAAATCAGTTTCCTTATTTTGTTGTTCAAGGCTTGGATGTGATATTTAAAGGATAAAGTTTCATCCAATATCACTCCCAGGTATTTAACTTTATTCGTGATTTGAATGCTGGCACCCTTACATGTGTAATTATTAGCATCTTTACATTGGTGTACAAATAGTGATGTGTTATTCTGACTTATGTTCTGCTTGCGCATTGCAAATTTTATGTAGTTTGTTTTTTGTATGTTTAATGTTAGTAAATTGTGCTGTAACCATTTATTAATAGTATCAAAGCCGCATTGCGCAAACTTAAAAACTGCTTGTTCTGATTCAGCAGAAAAAAGGAGGACTGTGTCGTCGGGGTATGATATAATTCTGCCATGGTCTAGATTGAGATTGCATAGATCATTTATGTAGACTAAGAACAAGGAACTCGCAAGGACACTGCCTTGTGGGACACCATAAGATGTGTTTAACTGTTCGTGGCTGAGGGCACTGCCGATTTTCACGCACTGGGTTCGTTCCTCTAGGAAGCTCGCGATGAGTTTAAGTTGAGTTCCCCTTACACCTATGTTTTCAAGTTTGCGCAACAAGATAGGAATGGATACACTGTCAAAAGCCTTGGCAAGGTCCAGGAATATTCCAATTGTGTGCTGACCACGGTGAGTTCTTTAGCCAAATAGTCAGTCAGATAGTGTGGCGGCATCCGCAGTTGATAAATTTCGTCTAAACCCGAATTGGTTCTTTGAAATTAAGGATTTAGTCTCAAGATATTTAACTAATCTATTATTAATTAGTTTTTCTAGAATTTTTGCTATAGAGCTCAGTAGGGAAATCGGTCTGTAATTTGTCAAAAGGCTTTTATTGCTACTTTTATAGACAGGGACGACTATTGCTTTTTTGAGGCACTTTGGGAACTGTCCTAAGGATAAACATTTTTGGAAAATATGGGTTAGTGGAGGTATCAAATAGTGTCGGAATTTTTTTATAATTTTATTGGATATGTTGTCCCACCCTACCGCGCAGTCGTCTTTTAAAGTCATAACTAAGTATACTTTCTACCTCAGTTTCGTCAATGTCTAGCATGCCGAAAGATGTTAGTGATGTGTTACACGTTATTGGGTAATGCGTCGGATCTAGGGAGAGACCCTGAATATTTTCTGCAAGGTCTGCCGACATTCACAAAGTGACTGTTTGCAATGTTAGCAGACACTACAGGGGATGAGTTTAGTTGTAATAAACTTGAAGATGATTCACGGGAGTGTGTTATGTGAGTTACTTTTTTAATGTGCTCGCATATTTTTTTAGAGCTTGTCCCCGCACTTGTTAAGGCAATATTATCATAGTCGGTCTTTACCTTTCTCAAGATAATATTGCAAAAATTTCGGTACCTTTTGTATGTTATTTGCAGATCAAAATTATTAGGGTTAGATTTGGCCTTCATGTGTAGCTTATCTCTGTGTCTCATGCAGCGGATTAGACCTGGTGTGATCCAAGGTTTTATGTTCAAATTTTTGTTAGATCTACGAACAGTAGTTGTACATTTATTAATTGCCCGCTGTAAGTTATGTATAAGATATAACGTGGGGAATTGTGGATCAGCAAAACTGTAAACTGGGGCATAGTTAATGTTGATTACGCATTCTTCAAGTGCATATTTAGTTTCGAGTATATATGTGAGTTTACTAGTTTAGGTATTTTACAATTTAAGATTAGTAAGCCAGCTTTGTGATCGGTGATAGATGAATCGACAACCAGTGCAAGTGAGGGGAAATTTGATTTTAGCATAATGTGATCTAGGCATGAACCACTTTGGTGCATGGGGAACATGTGTGTGGGTAGCAAGCCATGAAAAGAGCATAGATTGAGATAATCAAGAGTAGTCGTGTCATCATTCTCTGCGATAATATTTAAATTAATATCCCCAGTTAAAATAATGTTTTTGTAGGATGCTAGTTTCCGCAAGTTATCATTTAATGAGTTAAGGAATGTGGTTAAATTCTTAAAACAAGGTGGTCTAAATCGCTAAAATTACAAACTAATCCAATTTTAATTATCATACTATTACACTCAAGTATATTTAATTCCTCAACAGACACATTAAGATGATTCCTTGCGTAAACCACCAATCCATCATTTTGGTTAAAATTAACTTTAGTGCTATACATGGTATACCCCTCTAAGTGTGGTATGTTGTATTGTTTTGCCAGCCAGCACTCTGTTAATACGATAATGTCACATGTTACATTTAATCTGTGTTGAAGAACGCAGAAGTTATTAAAATTTTTAAATATACTACGTATATTTTGTGTTGGTATTGTTAATGGATTACTATAGGCGCTAATGTATTGTTTACAATTTTCTACATCACACATTCTGCACTCAGATACAGAGAGATTATCTAAGTCATTAATAAAGTTATTCACACTAACTTAAATATAAAAAGTAATATATAAAAGAGTCGAGGTTAAGGTTTTGATGGTCTTGAGAGAGGTTTTACAGGAACACACAGGTTAGGACTTCTTTTTCTTGCAATTCCGAGGGCACTCCGATAATGGCTATGTGTTTTGTGTGGCTCGTCGACTGTGAGACCTGAGCTCTTTAGTTGTTGAGACTGCTTTAATTTGACAATATCATCTTTTCTATCAGTGCTTATGATGATACCACCGTTTTTGGTCTTTCGCAAGCCTCTTACATGCAGTTGCATTTCTTCAGGACGTATGAGTTTCTGTACCAGCGTCTTCGTCTCATCACTGGTCTTTAACTTATCCTCAGGATAGATGGCGATTGCGCTTAAATTTGTGGGCTGAATAAATTGGTTGGGTCCCTTTTTTACCATGTCAGTAAAAGAAGTGACTGCGACTGCTTTAGAAGAAGATTCTTCTATGCTGGTTTTAATCTCTTTAAGATGCTGGGAGAGGTCCAATTGGTTAATAAGGTCCTGTATGGAGGAGTAGGCTAATAATGTTTTGGATTTTAGGGCTTGGTACTGGACTGCCATTTGTGATGAAGCATGACCCACCTTGCGCCATAAATTCGTGACACGTACCTTCTGGTCCGAATTTAGTTTACTTTCTGCGGCGATGCTACAGACTTTGTTTAGACACAGTTAAATTTTTGTCATCCAGTTCTGGATCTCTGCCGTGCATATTACTTCAGGGAACCCTTCATCTTAAGTCTGCGATATTGGTAGAGGTGCGGGAGCTGCAGGTGAGGCCACCGGAGGTGGCGTGCGAGCGGTCCGTGACCCTCGGGAAAACGGACTCTCCATATTGAGTCGAAATAATATTTAGATACACTATTTAAAATTTATCTGTCCATATAATACATTGTTCACACTTATACCTAGTGACACAGATAATTTACAAGAGCAAACGAAGTCACGAATTCAGCAAATAATTATATGTTAATATCTTTACAATATTTACTAAACGTACGTCTATTCGTTACAAAAGTCGCAAGATATATATCATCAAATGTTACACCTAAATCAATTATAATTTTATACCAGTTATTAAGTCTTTATCTATACCTACTACTTATTATAATTTTATTATTATAAAGCTGTAACAAAGCTATGACTACAAGTATTTCGCTATTTAGGCGTTTCTGAATATTATTTTTTCCGAATTTGTTTGCACATTACAAAAACTTCTAAACGTATTTTGGTGAAACATTTTTTGTTTAATAACTTTTGATTAGACTTAAAAACTGGTATACGTTTTATCCCGCTACTATATCGGAAACCTGAGATATAGCCTCAAAACTAGTTTTGTGTGCGACGGAGCCGCGGGCAAACCTAGCAGTCTATTAACCTAAATCGTTCAATGTGACGTGAGTTAATTTATGAGATCCAAAGTTGTAATAGAAATGGCGCCAATCTAATCTACATTGTAATAACACAGAGTAAATAATCTCTACTAGAACAGCTACGGCAGGAAGTACGAACGGGCAAACCACTCCGGCTACTGGTCTCATGCTAGCGCAGTGTAGGTATGTTTGTAGTTTTCACAATTCTTCCAAAATATTTAGCACGATGTTTTCCATTTAACGGACTCTTTGAGAGGATAACGAAATAGATATACAAGGCGACTGTGAATGGGCAAGTTGGTAGAGGTCGACCTAGGCGAACATATTTTGACCAGATCGGAGACGTTCTTAAGGAAGGCCAGGTTAAGAGTATTCGTAACCGACGAGCATGCATGAAAGCTGATGATGTAGATGAAGCGAAAGATGTGTGATGTGTGTGTCAGGACCGTAGCAAGTGGAGAGAAGTGGTCTCTGCCTACCCCTACGGGAAAACGACGTGACAATATGTATGTATGTAAGTATGTTTTCCATTTATAGCAGTGATAATCTCAAATACATGTATAATCGCGTACTGGAAATCGAACTCCGTGCCTCTACATTCACTATCTTAGCAGATATCGGTGTTGCCCCTAGCATATTACTGTTTTTTTTTCTAAACTACTACATGGCTAACCGATCTTCGTGACCAATAATTCTTTTTGATGGCTGTTTCCTTATGATATTTGCAAAGAGATGAGTCCACTGAGTCAGCTATCTGTCCTGTTATATCTTGTAACTAAGTTTGAGATGCTATGTCTCTGTAGTCTTTGGAATGGCATGATTCCTTTCCTGCAAGTTTAGCAGCAAGGTCATTTCTGTGTCTTTCTAATCTTATTTGATATTTTTTACTATAGTTTTGTATTTCTTGTTTAACCGTAGGTATCTTGATGTCCATATACATATTGTGGTTGCTAACATAATAGGGTATTCGAAGCATATTACTGTGTTTAATTTTATAAATGATTTGATTCTGCTTGCAAGTTCGTCTCGAACTTTGGAATATAAATACGTCACTCTGTAGTCATTAATTATCTCTATGCAAAAATAGCTATCCACAGGAATCATTCCTTTATTCGGGACAAAAATTATCTTACGCCCTTTCCTAGATATGCAAACTTTCGCATTTTATAATATCAGTAACGATTATAAAGCAAATCCAAATTAATTTAGTTCAGAGTTATGTAAGAGTACTTTAAAAGCATCAGTTGTTATTCCCGACATCAAATGTAATCTCTCTAAATTATGGTGATAGATTATAATTTAATAGCGCATATTCCCGCGGCTTCAATTGCGTCATAGTGATAAATCCATTTGGTATAAGATTTGAGTAAAATTCTTTGTTAGTGCTCATCTACAGCGTCAAAGAGACCCATATTTAATTTTGTTTGTTTGTTGTTTGTATATGTCTGTCAGTTAGTAATTCTTTATATAATGTTAGTAATTCACATTCATTCGACATTAAATTCATCTATACTATAAGAATTAGGACAACTTCTCGGCAGCCATCACCTCAGCCAGAAGGCACGCGTCGCAATACACAACGCAGTGCTTGTTACGCACGTTATTATATTGAAGCAAGAGTTGGGTATGCATAAAGGAGTATGAGAGTAAAATCAATGCGGTCGAAATGCGATCTCTGCGGAGATTGACCAAATGCGGTCAGTCTGTGGAGGACTGACCGCATTCTTAACGATGACGTAAGAGAGCGGAAAGGTATGAAAGAGAGTACGATTGGTGTAAAGATGCGAAAGGGTTAATGCTCCGATGGTTCGGACATGTGGAAAAAATGCCGGACGTGCGACTGGTTAAAAACATATACAATGCGAAAGTGAAAGGATGTAGGTACAGGGGGAGACCGAGACTCATCTACCTAGACCAAATTGGTCGTGTATTGAGGGAAGGTGGAGTTAGAAGTCTTCGAAACCAGCAAGCGTGTATGAAGAGAATTATGAATGTTGAGGAAGCGAGCGATGTATGCAAGAATAGAGCCTTTTGGCACTCTATTCTCTCTGCCTACCCCTCAAGGGAGATGGCGTGATGATAAGTAGTAGTAGTATCTATACCTACTGTTATAAAATAGAGCTATGCTTGGCAGTGATAGGAATTGGGCCCGGTCGCTGCCTTCTGCGAGGAGGACATCTCGCAGAAGAAAGCGGTAGTGAGGGCCAGACGATCCTTCCGCTTAGCGGAACCGCCGCCAGCGACTGGGGCGACGCAGACGCGAGTACCTGTGCCGATGCCGCCCTAGCTGAGGCTGCGGGTGGATGGAACGGGGAACGTTCGCCACCCGCAAAGCCTCTCGCGGAGGTGCGACGCTCCGTGTGTGGATGCGTCGTTCAGTAGAGGGTACCCGCCAATACAGGCGAAGAGACGGCATACGGCGCGTTTATTTAGTGGGTGAGGCCACACTACCCTGCCCGTTGCCCCAAACGACGGGTGTGCGGTAAGGTACATTTTATGCCGCTTTAACACAAAAAAAGTTACATTTAACCAAAAATCTTGAAAAATTATTCGTTATTATATTGAACTATATAATTATGCTAGTTGACTTTGTGCAAGTTGTTGCAACTTTTATGTTGTACTGAATCATGGAAGCGAGCCACGACGTAGTTTTATTCTGTAGAGTTTTAAAAAGTCATCTTGCTTTTTTTGCAGTGCTTGTCCCAACGTTATTATATGGAAGCGAGAGTTGGGTATGTAAAAAGGAGCATGAGAGCAAAATGCGGTTGAAATGCGATCTCTGCGGAGAATCTGTGGAGTGAGGCTGACTGACCGCATTCGTAACAATGACGTAAGAGAGCGAGTAGGTATGAAAGAGAGTATTGGTGTAAAGATGCGAAAGGGAATGCTCCGATGGTTCGGACATGTGGAAAGAATGCCGGACGAGCGACTGGCTAAGAAGTTATACAATGCGAAAGTGGAAGGATGTAGGTACAGGGGGAGACCGAGACTTACCTACCTAGACTAAATTGGTCATGTGTTGAAAGAAGGTGGAGTCAGGAGTCTCCGAAACCGGCGAGCGTGTATGCAAGAATAGAACCTCTTGGCACTCTGTTCTCTCTGCCTACCCCGCAAGGGAAATGGCGTGATGATAAGTAAGTATCTTGCTTTTATTGAAAGATGACTTTAATGTAAATCTGTGGGTCATTACCCACAGATTTACATTAAAGTCATCTTTCAGCCGCACTTCTTTAGCCACATTTGGCTAAATAACAAAAATGATTTAGCAGAATTCAGGAGTGTTTTTTCTTAAAAGCTTATTTCTCGTTAAAAAAATATCTTCACAATCTCAATGATTTTCCACGATATTAAAAGGTTTATTATTGCCCATTTCATCTAGTAAATTATCTCCAAAAATAGCAATTTGTTTCATGTCAATAAATATAGGTACTTCTCGTTATTTCCGTTTAATCTACTTAAAAATTCTTGTCAAAGTGAGCTCTTTTCAAAAGACAATCCTTAATTGGACGTAGTTTAGCAGAAACAACCTAACCTACAAAAAATTGTTTTTGAGTTATAGAGGTTTTAAGTTTAGATCAGGGGTCTCCAAACTACGGCCCGCGGGCCAATTCCGGCCCGCCAGTGCCTTCAATCCGGCCCGCGATAGCTTAGTTAAGACTAGTGTCATCAGTCTGGCCCACAACAGCCAATGTTTTACTGTTGTCACTATTGCTGTGATAAATTGAATGGAAGAGAATGAAAACACAGAATGATAATTACTCGGTTTTATTTACTTGCAAGGTAAAACTTTACGACAGAAATGATGACGCAGAAAACTCAACTTAAGTATCTAAGCCAAGCATATTAATAACTAACAAATAATGAAATTGAAATTAATCCCACTAATAAAACAAAAAAACACTAATGAGTTTTATGTACCTAATTGTGATTTTTCACCGACAATTGTTTCTAGTTGTGGATTAATTTTACTTGTACCAAATTATTAACAGAGATTTAAGATGCTCATCGGTTAATTTAGATTTGTAAACATTATTTGTTAAACACAAAGTGAAAAAAGTATAGTGCTAAGCATGTCAAATGCTAAAAATATATATAAAAATATCTAAACATTATTTGTGTACTTCATCTTGGAAAACGTTTTCTCACACAAGTACGTAGTACCAAAAACAAAAAACAACCCACGAGCAAATTTATGCAATTTATCAAATTGTACCAGTGGAAGACTCTTATAAAATTCCAACAAAGATGAATTTTGATATTTGTTCTTAAACATATCACTGTAAATCAATAATTTCCATTTGAACTTCCGGAGCCAGGGGTTTCAATGTCAGAATTAAAAGGATTTTGAAAAATATTAATTTCATTCGCAATGACATCGAAATCTGAGAAACGAGTATCGAAATTTATAAGTTTCGACTGCAAAATCGACGGGAAATTTAGTCTCTGTAGTGTGGCTGAATATTTCACATGTTTTAAAATGTGTGAAACATTTTTTACGTACCTAATTGCGATTGAAATAGTACCTATTATTTTCCGCCTGAACGATTTAATATTGGTGTATAAATCAGGGAGAAGCTGATTGTCTCCTTGCAATCTCAAATTCAGTTCGTTCATATGATTTGTCAAATTGACATAGAATGCTAATTTCCACAGCTATTCACAATTTAGGGTAAATTGGCAAAAGGGCGATGCTTCTCATTCAAAAAAATTTCGATCTCTGTTCAAAAAAGCGCTTAAGGACTTTTCCGGAACTAACCAGCGTACGGCAGTATGATAGGGCAAGTCATTTTCTGACTGTTGATGAATGATACAATGTAAGACTAATGGTTTTGAACCACCATCATTTTCTACAGCCTTTGACACCAGTGTGACCACTCCTTTATTTTTACCACACATATTTTTGCCTGCATCGGTGGTGATAGATTTCAAGTCTTTCCATCAAAGGTTCTTTTTATTAATTATTTTTAACTCGAAGTTCTTTATACATTTCATAGCTTTTATCTACTCCACGAATAAAAATCAACACCTAAGCAGTATCTGACACATCCGTTGACTCATCCAAGGCTAGAGAAAACCACTCAAGATGTCCATTTTTGTCAGACAGTTGAGATGATATATTTTCTGCGAGTTCTTGCACCCTCCGAGCCACGGCGTTTGCTGACAAAGTGACACCTTTCACTAAATTTACCTTTTTGGGGCATATTTCCTCAGCTACTGCAATCAAGCATTCTTTTACCATTTCTCCATTGGTGAATGGTTTTCCACGTTTTGCTATTTCAAGAACCACACGAAAGCTGGCGCGAGTCGCAGACTCTAGCTCAGTATTTGCTTTGGTAAAATCACAAAATACTGAAAGTTCCATTTATCTTGGAACGTTCTGCATTCACTGTCTGTTTTTAGCTTCTTTTCCATACTAATAAATCACACATAAAAACAAGTCTAATCAAAATACTCTTATGCACGGGTGTAACTTTATTTCACAATAGGCAGTTTCGCTTCCTTCGCCTTTCCCACGCAAACTAACTCGTAATGCGCCGATAGCCTTTTTATACCTATGCAATTACTGTCATCTAGAAGTGACCGGAAAAACTAGCCAGAACCAGAACTTTCTCGAACCAAGTTAGTGGGTAGCTGACATTACGTGTCACTATACACAATCGATAGTAATTGAAATGCAAAAAAAGCCTATGTTTGCTTAGGTGGGCAGAAAAATTTAAATTGTTTTGGCCCTTGGAACATACTAGAAAAATTATTATGGTGGAGTTGTAAGTGGGTATTATCAAAATTTCAAGAAAGTAATATTTTTCTAATTAAATTTACTTATAATATTTTCATGATTATCAATACTTATTTAGTTTTATTCATCTTTTTGCATAGCTCATGAAGTGCATGTCTTTGTAAGATTTTAGTTTGATTGTTATTATTATTATTTTTTGTCTTTCTTTTCATATGACTAGTCAATTTTTGTTTTATTTACAACCGGCAGATGGAAAGTATAGCCTGTTTACACCGTTTTATTAGGTATTTCTTAGGTTTGCCAATTAGCATTATTTTTATTGATTTATTTTTACTTACTACATTATTTATAGATTTATTTTTGTATTTTTTTTTCTCTATTTTTATTTTTATTTTGATTTTTTGGTTAATTATTTTATATATATTGCACCCACCAATGTCAGTTTCTGATTGTAGTGTTGACAGTGATACATTTTATTCCGCAGACAGCGATACAAGCTTTCTTAGTTCACCATCTCTCTCAGAGTCTTTGGCTGCACAGTTCTCGGATGTATCAGGTAGTTTTAATGTTGTCCATATAAATGCCCAGAGTATTCTGGCTCACTTTCCAGATATGCTGGCTACTTTTGACTATACACATGCTCATGCCATACTCATTTCTGAATCTTGGTTAAAGCCGTGTCTACCGTCCTCTTTATACTCCTTGCCGGGATATAACCTCGTAAGAAATGATCGTTCGCTAGGGAGTGGTGGTGGTGTGGCTATCTACCTAAAATCCAATATCTCCTACTCAGTTATTATTTATCGGCACAACCTCCACCGCTGAACTCTAGCGAACACCTCTTCATAGAAGTACAGCTGCTTCACTCAAAGCTCTTACTTGGTGTATATTACTGCCCTTCCTCGCGTATCGACTATTTCTCCTCCTGTTTGCAGACGACCTCCAAATCTATTGCCAAGCTCCTCTAAGTGAATTAACAGTAGCAATCGCAAGAATTAACGAAGATTTGGACTCAATTTGTGATTGGAGTACATCGTATGGCTTAACAGTTAATCCGACTAAAACTCAAGTCATCGTTATTGGCAGCTCTAGAATGATTTCAAAAATAAATTGGTCACAACTGCCACCAGCCCAGTGTAATGGAATTATTGTCTCTTATAGTGACAAAGTTAAAGACCTTGGAATTTACATTGATCGGTGTTTCACTTGGTGTCCACAAATGCAGGAATTAAGCAGAAAAATGTTTGCTTCCACTGGATCGCTACGAAGATTGCATAATCTCCTCCCTATCACTACGAAAACTGCACTAGCCCAGTCTTCTTCTTCCAATCCTTGATTATGCTGATACCAGCTATCTTGATCTAATGGAAGACCAACTTAATAAACTTGAGCGACTTCAAAATCTTTGTATTAGGTTTATATTTGGATTGCGCAAATATGACCATATATCTGAATTTCGTGTTAAGCTCAAGTGGTTACCTATTCGTCTTCGCCGGAATTCTCATATCCTGTTTCTTCTCTACAATATTTTGTTTAATCCCATCACTCCTTCGTATCTTCAAGAACGTTTTGAGTTCTTACATGACTCGCATTTAAAACTCCTTAGATCATCCGAGAATTTATCTTTGAGGACGCCAATGCATTCAACAAATTTTGTAAATAAATCCTTTTCTGTTCAACAAATTTTTTTAGATTTTTTGGTCGTTTATCTATGCGTCTGTTTGTTCGTTCGCGCATCACACAAAAACTACTGAACGGATTTCAATGCTATTTTTTTTGATAGCTCTTAATTAGACTTAAAAACTGGTATACATTTTATCCGGCTACTATATCGGGAACCTGAGATATTACCTAAAAACTAGATTTTGGCTGCGGCGGAGCCGCGTGCAAGGCCAAATAAGTATTATAAAACAAAGGCTGGTTAGTTACACAAACAAAAAATATGATTCAAGAATGGCTGAGCCGAATTTTATGATGTTTGATTTGTTGGATTTGTCCCACCGGAATAGCAGAATGACCATTTAATACCTAAATAAAAAAAAAACATATTATGAAGAAAATTAATTTTGTACGGAACGGCTTTTTTGATGATAATCTCAAGAACGGATTGAATTATTTCGATGATTTTTTGAATGGATTCAGTTAATAAAACAAAACTTATTGATTCTGAGGTGGTACATAGTTGGCCGAGTCAACTAGTTACCTATATTATAAAAAAGTAACGCGAAATTCTTATCTATGATAATAAAAAAATTGACTTACAAAAACCTTCATAGTAGATAAGTCTAGATTTCTAGACTAAAGAATAATGATGATATGTCTACACAAGCACTAGGTACATAACAAAAACCGTTGTTTTGTTTACCTTACTCATATATTTACCCATTGATTAACAATTAACACACTATTTAAAACTATATTTTAAGTACTTAACACACGACTGAAAACCTGGGTACATTAATAAACACTAGTTTGGCACTAATCAATCTTATCATTGCCATTTTATATTTAGCATTCATGATGCATTGGCCTGGGTTTTAACTTCGCCAAATCTAGATAGATTGATAATTATAATGTCATTATTACCGTTTGTCCTTGCGGTGACGGACTAAGAATGCAAGTGTCACCACCCCATTTTTTCTCACGGACGTCGTATGAGGCGACTAAGGGAAGTAAGCAATGATCATCCATTGCATGACTGGTGGTAGGGCTCGGTACCAAGTGGGAGTACTCACTTGGTATCGGGCCCGAGCGGGTTGGTACCACTATCTCCCGTGTGACCGGCCATGAAGCACATCATTGCTTTTTGGGTATAGCAGGAGATAGCCGTTTATTCTTTCATTTCATAGCGGTAAAATGAAATGGTGAGCAGCGCCTTAACAATACTCTCGGTATAGTTGAGTCCATGAGCGATGGTTACCATTTACCATCAGATGGGCCGTGGCACGTCTGCCACCATATGAAATAGAAAAATAAATTAAAAAAAAAACATCCTAGGTTTGCAATAAATTCGGCGGACCACTGTGGTAATGTCACATAGTTCCGTTTGCCCGCCAATACAGTCGGCACCCGGCGGGTTTATTTAGTGGGTGATGGCATCACTACTCTGTTAGATACTTTTTTTCCGCCTTAACAGTAAAAGAGGTTTGCAATTACCTCGGCTTGGTGACGTAGTGGTAGGCTACTGACTGACCTCATATGTGGATTGTTGTGGGATCGATTCCCATAAGGAATTATTCTTCTGGTGATTCACAGATAGTGGTTCTGGTTGTAATTTGGATCAGCGGATCCAGTCAGAGTCAGCGGACTGTAATTGCTCCGTACAGGGAAAATTTCCTAGTGCAGTGTCTTTTATAAAAAACTTTTTTACGGAAAGGCTATATTATCTAACTTCCGTAATTCCTAAATACTGTTTAATAGTAGACTCAGGCGAAACGTCGAAGTTAGTCAAAACGATCCTTTGCTTACCCTAGCTAGTTTTTAGATTATATGTCAGGTTTTTGATCTAGTTACCTAGTAGCGAGATAAAACGTATAGGTAGGTAGGTGCTATACAGAAAAACAGACAAAAAACCTTAAAAAGAAACGTGTTCAGACGATCAATACCTAGCCGACATTCGTTCGATACAATCATTCGTTCTCAAACATCTTAAATGTACAACAGATATACATAGCTCTGTTAAAGCTTTATAATAGTATACTACTTATAGATAATATAGATAAGACAAGTAGGTATATAAATGCGCGTACATAAAGCCCGGTACATTCGGGTTGAGAGCCCTCTGCGCTCACCAATTGTCCGGGTAAGGTTGTCATAGCCATCTGAGGCTAACAACCAACGTCACACACAAAAAAAAAGCCCCGTACATTTAACATCATTGGGTGCATGTCAGTGCATGTGTTATATGTACATAGGTGGTACTATGATAGTCATAGATGTTTATGACAACCGGGCCCACAATATAACTTTTCGGTTCAAATACCTAATAAAATAGGCGTAACGAACAACATAAGTATTGCCGAATCCACGAGTGGCGCTTACCACTTACCACCAGGTGGATGGTGACTATCGTCTGCTACCATAAGCAATAAAATATAAATCAATAGAAAGGTGAATAATATATTGATGATTTTAAGAGCGCCATCTAGTTTCAGCGCGACGTAGTAAGCAAATATAATTAAAATTTGAAAGCTATACAATGAAGGCAAAACTAGAATAGTGCTTCAATTCAAATTTAGAAATATCTTTATTTCATAGTCTTATTAAATAGCACTTAAATCGTCAAAGTTATCTACTATAAATAACTGACACGGGCGCTTGAGGCAAGGTGCATCCGCAACGTCGCGATTGCAATCGCCACAAATGGCGGGATTCCGTAGTAGGCTTTTCATGAGAACAACCCGGCAAGAAGCTTATGAGCCAATCCACTTTTTTAAATCACCAATTTGTTACAGTACTAGCTTGAAGTAGGTACTAGTTTCAAGAAGCCAACTTTAAACTATCAGTGATAAAATGATTGTTTGTTAATTTCCATTGAGACAATACAAAGTGTTAACACTCGTGTTGCGTTATGAGGTACGTATAAATGAAAAAGATTTACGTTCTTGCTTCACAAAGCTACCAAAATCTACCATGAACTCCCTCTAATTTAATGTTTTATGGACGAATAACATAGAATCACCTTATTTTGCTGTTGATATGAAGTGAGTTTTACACAGATCTATATTCTGTGCTTATTTCCATTTCGCCATCATTTGTCTTGAAAATGCCTGTTAAATCAAAAAGAGTTTTAGATGCTATAAGTCTGTTGGTTTTCAAGGATGAGAGCCTTTGCCGACGGACCACTGAAGTAATATAACATGGTTCGAGTGGCCTGCCAATGTAGACGGAGAGACGGCACATGGCGGGTTTATTTAGTAGGTGAGGGCCCCACATTCCCCTGTTTGTTGCCCCGAACGACGGGGTGTGTGTTTAAGTACATTTTTTTCCCGCCTTAACAAAAAAAATAGCATAAGAGCCTTTGACATGGTATCATGAAAACGATAATAATTATGCGCCACGGAAGTAACGTCATATCGTTCTGCCCCACCCCAACACAGAGACTTCGCACATAGCGGGTTATATTATATTTGTGGGTATGTTTGTGGGTGCGACTGGTGCAGGTGCTGTCGGGGTACGGTTGCTTCGGCAGATATCTGCACATAGTCGCAAGGAGAGAAGCGACTCCGGGCTGTCACCACTGCGGCTGTGATGAGGACACGGCGCGCCACACGCTCGAGTCGTGCCCGGCTTGGGCCGAGCAGCGCCGTGAACTTGTCGCAGAAATAGGGGGGACCTCTCGCTGCCGAGCGTCGTCAGAGCGATGCTTGGCAGCGACAGGAATTGGGCCGTGGTCTCTGCCTTCTGCGAGGAGGTTATCTCGCGGAAGGAAGCGGCGGAGAAGGCTAGGGTGGAGGATTCTTCCGCTGACCCAAGCCGCCGCCAGCGACCGGGGCAGCGTGGGCGCAGGTACTTGTGCCTCATGCCGCCCTAGCTGAGGCTGCGGGTGGATGGACCGGGGAACGTCCGCCACCCGCAAGGCCTCCCGCGAAGGTGCGACGCTCCTCTGCGGAAGCGTCGCTCAGTAGGGGGTACCCGAAATGGTAAGCCGCCGGCAGACCACCGAAGGAATGTAACCCAGTTCCAGTGGCCCGCCAATAAAGGCGGAAAGACGGCACACGGCGGGTTTCTTTAGTGGGTGCAGGCCCCACACTACCCTGCTCGTTGCCCCGAACGATGGGGTATGCGGTTAGGAACATTTTTTCCGCCTTAACAAAAAAAAAGGGTACGTTTGAGGAGTCCTAATACTATTCCGCTTTCACACTGTGTGGAGATAGGAACACTTTTTCCCGCCTTAACAAATTTAATCGTAATATTTCCTTACTAATATTATAAATACAAGAGTTCGTTTGTTTGTTACGCTTACACGCTGTAACTATACTTAACCAATCATTATAGAATTATCACACATGTAGTCTGGAGCGCATAAAAAGACATAGGGTACTTTTATCACTACCACTGAAGGAATGTAATATGGTTCCAGTGACCCGCCAATAAAGGCGGAGAGACGACACACGCCGGGTTTCTTTGGTGGGTGAGGGCCCCACACTACCCTGTGTGTCGCCCCGAACGACGGGGTGTACGGTTAGGAACATTTTTTACCGCCTTAACAAAAAAAGAGTGGCATTATGCGCAGGTACTCGCGCCTGCGCGCAAGGCTACCTTTATAATAATAAGAATATAATAATATAAAGTGGGCAGCGGAAAGCCGTTTTATGATAATTTGCGTTGCGTTGTGTGCAATCCATTATCTCTGCCTACCCTACTTTGGTCTTTGGGAAACAGGTGTATGTATGTTGGTGGACACAGACCTCTGAAAAAATAAGGATTTGGGTCATAATGCCCATAAATCGTAGGATTTACTAGGATAATTTACATTGGACCCGCATGCTCGAGCTCGGCAGACTCACCGACTCGTGAGAATCTCTCAGACAGTTTCCGCATGATATCACAAATTATCACTGCCCGGGAAAAGAAAAGAACTCCCCCGGTATTCCCTCAGTCGGCTCTTACGACTCCCGTGGGTAGAGAGGGGTGGGACAATTCTGAAGCCGGCCCCACACGGCCACGGCCACCTTGCGACATACCTGGGTCTTACTAATAGATTACTGCTTGTTACTTATAATATAATATATAAAAATCAAATATATTTTTTTTTTTTATATTTATTTATATTTTTAAGTATTCTTTAGATATCTATCGATAGGTAAGTACTTATCGATAACGATACAGGTTATATAGGTCATAAGAAAAAAGAAACAAAAATTAAAGTTTATTCTAAGGAGTTTGATTGTATTTTGACGAAAAGTAGTTATCAAGCTACTACGAATATCTATAAATATCTAGCTATGCCTTAATTAGTCAATGACTAATACTGACTCCTAGATAGGTTCAGGCCTAATTAGATTTTTCAGGAGAACCGTCCCTTTCTAGATTAACAATATGAAATACATTTTGCTTAGATGTTGTTTTTAATTATGTACCTTAGCCTTAATCGATTACTTAGTATTTTTTTATTCTGGTGTTTTTAAATTTTGATCATCAATAGACAAAAGTAATTACCAACTGTTTTCGTCGAAAACTGGAAGCCATATCATCCCGGCTGATGACCATAGCAGCACTGTCCACATTCAAAATACCCCACGAATCCATGGCTCTTAAATTCCGGCTTGCCAAAATTTAAAACAAATAATTCACAAATTATTTAAACACAAATTCTAATGGCGCGAAAATTTAACTTTCGAACTGAGCGAACACTTCCCGTCCCGTCATGTCGGCCATCTGTGCGACTAATACATATGCCATATGCCAACTGCGATGTTTAACTCTGTAAGTTATATCATAAACGGATGTACCTATATGCTGTCAGATATTTAAATTGGCAGGCCGAAATAAGTACGGCATTTTGCTTCAACTGGGCGCAGTACGTCGTTGTGGCTGCCAAGAAGATTCATATTGCAATCGTGTCAGTAACCACAGTAGACGGTATGAATCATAAGATGACACTGTACTTTTTTAGGATGATAATTATGTTTAAATAGCAAACCGACACTTTCATAAAAAACTATAATCTACACTGAAGATTATTTTGGTATAATGTATAATTAGATCAAAGAAGTACTTGGTCGAACCGTGCGGAATTGCGCATCCACTAAAGGACCTTTACTTAGATGATTTTAAATCTCAAATTTAAGATAAGCGATACATATTTAGACCGTGGCGTGGGTGGGATTTCTCACCATTAGCCGGCATAATAAGCTTTAAAATGACGGATAAATCATGGAATTTGATAAAGGAATAAGGAAGATCTCGCGGACCAACAGAAAAACAGGCAAGAGAATTTTTTTAACAAGAATGGAATTTTTAATTTCATAAGAAACTTGGGTCTTTTCATCGATTAATACTAAGTAATCTATCTATTATGCTTAGATTAAAAATTATTAATATATGGAAGTAGGACACTTCCTACACCCTAATATTTAGTATCTATTAATATTATAATACGAAGAATAACTTATTTGTGAATGTGGAAAAATAGAACTTTGCTGGGAGCGGTATTCGAACCTGTGTCCCTTCCAATCCGGGGAAGGGACGGAGGTTCGAATCCCGCTCGCAGTAAAGTTCTATTTTTCCACATTGGCAAACAAGCATACCTACGGCCCACCTGATGGTAAGCGGCCTATAGAGCTATCAACAACAGAGGCATTACTCGCGCGTCGGTATCTCCAAAGAAACAGATAGGTGGATAGGATGGATATTAAGGAAATAATAGGCAGGATACTAAGTGGAGGATAGGAAATATTGTCTACCAGCCTAACGGATTTTTTTACACCCACTACTTACTACCTACTCCCATCCATCCATCAGCCTTTCGACGCCCACTGCTGGACATAGGCCTCCCCAAAATGAGGGATAGTGCCGTAATCGCCACGCTTGGCAGGCGGATTGGCGATCGCAGTGGATGTTATTAATACTTGAGGGAGTGCTGCTGCCCACTCCCCCGGTATCCCTCAGTCGGCTCTTACGACTTCCATGGGTGGAGAGGGGCGGGACAATTCTAAAGCCGGCCCCACACGGCGACCTACTACCTACTGCTAGAAATAAATATTAATTATATATCTTATCTAGTAATTGCCGTTTTATTTTAGAAATTCTAAATAAAACGTGACAAGGATAATAAGTAGATGATAGGGACGGGTTTTAGGCTTCCAGCGCTCTCACTCACCATCCGTAATACAAAGACAACGGTAGGAATACCTTTTTTTTGTTTAGGCGGGAAATAATGTTCCTAACCGCACACCCTATCGTTCGGGGCAACGACCAGGGTAGTGTGGGGCCCGCACCCACTAAAGAAACCCACCGTGTGCCGTCTCTCCGCCTTTATTGGCGGGCCACCGGAACTATGTTACATTCTTTCGGTGGTAGGAGTAGGAACACCTACCGCTGATCTTTTGTGAGAGGGTGGTACTTCCCCGATTAAGCTGGTCCATTCATGCTGGGATAAGCAAGGCTCTACCCCTGTACACACATATAATTATATGTGCAGCAGACCATAGCTTAAATAAACACTCTCACTGCCACCATAAGCAATCTATACCTAGTCTTGCCATAGGTAAATATTGTTATAATTAAGATCTTATTTTTTCAATTGCATAATATAATATATATAGTAGTCCACCACGCTGGCCCAGTGCGGGTTGGCAGGGTTCACAAGCCGTCGAGAACATTCTCTCAGGCCATTATTTTCATTTTTTTTTATTGAATGTTGTGGCAGACGGGCCACGGCCCATCTGATGGTAAATGGTGTCTTTTTTTTTTTCTTTTTTTTATTGCATGTAGTGGCAGACGAGCCACGGTCCATCTGATGGTAAATGGTAACCGTCGCCCATGGACTCGACTATACCGAGAGTATTGTCAAGCCGCTGCAAAATTCTCGAAAAAAATGTCTGTAGTCAATAGACAGTCTTTAATAGATACAAACTTCAACATTCTAATTTGAAACCTTATTATATTAGTACTGAGTTTTCTTTGCAATAATTGATTAGCTTATGTAGCTTCTACCAATAGGCCGCACCACGATCGCCTTCTGCAGCTTCTAGTGAATATTGCTGATTATTTATTATTACAAATATTAAAATTTAATCCCCTCTATTTACGAGGGAGTTAAACATAGCTGCCATGTGGGGCCGGCTTTAGAATTGTCCCACCCTTCTCCACCCATGGGAGTCGTAAGAGCCGACTGAGGAAATACCGAGGGAGTGGGCAGCAGCACTCCCTCGAGTATTAACAACATCCACTGCGATCGCCAACCCGCCTGCCAAGCGTGGCGATTTCGGCACTATCCCCCCTATGAGCGGAAACACATGTTGTGGCGTTCTCTTGGGGAAGCCCATGTCCAGCAGTGGAGTTCGAAAGGCTGATGGATGGATGGATGGAAACATAGTTGGCGAAACGTGGGTGTGTAATACACCTCTGCCTACCTTTTCTGGAAATACAGACGTGATGCTGTTTTTTTTGTTTATTACTCTAATGTTCAAATAGTTTAATAGTAATAGATAACAATAAAATTTCACCATAAACCACCGCCAATCAACCACCACATTTACTAATAGGATAGGTAGCAGGCCAGCCAACGTTCGACAGGGCGCCGGGCGTGGCCAGCAAGGCATCCGCCAGGGACGTTGGAGTAAAATATCGAAAGATGACCCCACGCGCCTGACAACTGCCGTGGCAAAGGTCGCTGTGGTTTTCGTTCTCAGTTATAAAAATGTACTCTGTTGTTTTAGTGTACTTAGCGCCTGGCGAGTCCCAGGGTAGGGACCAGGGGATGCGTAAAAACATTTCCACCGCCATAGCAACAAAAAGCCAGCTAACGTTGGAGCAGGGCGTTTGAGAGATCTACTAGAATATAGATATAAAAACATTAATTTCTTTAAATACCATATTTTTATAAATATAACGATGACTTGAGAATGGTGTTCCTGTTTATAATAAGGTACTCTGTGATGGTGGTTAGAGTACACCTACCTCACTATCCTCAGCTTAGCAGCATTTGCAGATCAAAGAAAGAGACTATCCAGATATAAAATCATAGAGGTCAGTGCGCCTCCCAATGTCATTGACGTCACAATCACAATTCACTTTAGGGATAAGGTATAGCTATATTTGTATCGATATTTTGAAGCGATAATTACCATTCGATTCTAAGATCACGTCGAACAGTTCAAACCCCGGAAGACCGAAACATAATATCTATGAATCTGAGCAAAACTATAAGTAATTCTGTACTGTATGAATGCCGTAGGACTTACATTACACTATTTTTTTATTTATTCAAATAACACGCCTTTTAGAATTTAAACCATGTTATTTTTATTTGAAGAGTCACGCCCCGTTTGATGATAAATGATAAACACCGCTCATGGAGTCAGGAATATTAAGAATACTCCTGAGTGACTGCTCACCATTTCATTGCTCAGCTTGAAATTGAATGAATGGCTACCTGACGCTACAACCAAAACACACCCAAGTGTTTCACGGTTGACCGTGAGCGACCACGTAAGGCCTTGGTACCTACCGACTCCGCTCGGTCTCAATTACAAGCTCAGTGAGAACCTACTTGATACCACCAGTAATGCAATGGGTGATAATAAAATTGCTCACCGATGGAAGAGAATCAAGGTTGTGACACTTATATACTGGCAAAATGTATGCTGAATATTGTCGAATTACGTACCTCCTATAATATACTTCTTCGTATTATTTTCTTTGTTATCAAATCTGTTCTTCTAAAGAATGCTACTCCATTCAATGATGATGATGACGTCCTGGAATCGCCACGAGCTTAAAACAAAATTTCGTCATTTTTTGGAAAGAATGAGAGGTATCTTCTGGTCATACATACATACTCACGCCTGATTCCCAGAATAGTACTCTCCGATTTGGTCAGAGGACGTTCGCTGCGGTCTTCCTTGTCTTTATTTGTCCAATGAATATTCCATAATTTGTATTTGCATGTATTTATTTATACATATAGTATGTAGTATATGTATATATTACATAATAATATAAATCGTACTTAATGCTATTTAATTTGTATATTTACTTTATTCTAAATATAAATAAATTCATAATACCTTCTACCCTCTCTGCATCACTTGACACTTAATACTTATTGAAGTAAATACTTCTTTACGCACGCTTGACTTGGGGAGTAAGCTGGTGAAGGCGTGACGTGAGCGTTACGAAAAGTGCTGATCGAGCGAGGCGAACGGAAGTTGAGAGGGAAATATAAGGTAATGAAGATAGAAAGAGAGAGAGTTACGTTTACTGTAGGGCCAAGAGACAGAGGCGCGAGCACACATTTTCTTTCTCTCTTTCTCATTATTTGTTATATATTATTATATTTTTTTTGCTTTCAATATTCAGTTTTACCGAAAATACATTGCATTCAATGTTGATAAAATATTTCTCAAAAAGTCAACTGGTGCAACTCAGGATCGATCTTGATGTTAGTCAAGTGAAGCCAGATGTTTATGCCCCAAGAACAACAAATCATTTATACTGTATGTCAAATGTGGGGTTTAGTTAATACATGTTCGGAAATGATAAGTAAATTGCGACGTTTTCATTGGTCCTACGTCGATTGTCACACAGGTTTAAATAAAATTAACGAAATAGTGATTTCACATAGCTGTATTCACTTAATAATAGATATTAACATTATTAATAACATATATATTTATTGTTAAGTTTTGCTTCAGCCGTGTGGTTTAGAGCACACTCGTTTTTTTTTTTTCATTTTTTCCTCAGATATTAAGTCCGCTTTTGTAATTTATGCATACAATTTAATAAGTAAATAATGAACATGTTCTGTACTAGTGGAGTACAGGAGAGAGAAACAAAACACATGTGTACAATAACAAGCCCGTATATTGACTGCCTTCAAGTTCAAGTGCGAGACGCCGCGCGCACGCTTATAGTTAGTTATATCGTATATAACAGACAACGTTATAATACTAACATCCCTCCACACTTAATTAAAACAATTCTTGAAAAATAAATATGTTGCGCCGCTCAGATCTGGGCATTGGAGTAGGCGTTTGCTCATCCTGATCTTCCGGTGTGCATGACCGCGAACTAAATGTGTCCGCGTCAACGAATGCTGTGGGGGACTGCTCATCAGTCACTATCACGTCCTCACCGGATGGGGTTGGTGACCTGAAGGTGACGTCATGACTCCTTTGGTTTCCATCATCGGGGACAGTTGAGATGACAATCGGTGGCAGTTCCGAGGACAAATCACTCGAGTCGTTCTCCACCTCCCCGTCGGTAGTAGCTTGTCCCAGTGAAGTATCCTGGTGAAGCATTTCACCCGTGTACTTTAAAAGCTGGTTAATGTGCCTTTTGAATGGAGGTTCACCTTCATTGCACAGTGTTCGTACTAAATAAATTGAGTTGCCTAACGAGTCCACGACTACACCTTTGATCCAATACTGTTTTTGATTTTTGTACATTTTAATCAACACTATTTCGTTTACGGTTAACGTTGTAACACGTCTGCCGTTGTATAATTTAACCTGCAAGGACTGATTCTCCTTCACAACTGCATCGAGATCGAGGTCATGAGGCGGGGGTTGACGAGTATTCAAAATGTCTAATCTATTTTTCAATTTACGGCCGAAAAGGATTTCTGAAGGAGACCTGCCTGTAGTGGTATGCTCTGAATTTCTATAATAAAATAAAAATTCATGCAATCTTACTGTTAAATCTTTGTTACCATATCCGGACAAAATTATTGATTTAATTGCTTTTTTTGTAATCTTAACTGAGCTTTCTGCCTGCCCGTTGCTACTAGGGTTATAAGGAGGCGTGGTGATGTGACTTATACCGTTACATTTACAGAATTCGTTGAATTCTGACGAAACAAAAGAAGTTCCGTTATCAGTGCAAATAGTCTTAAATAATCCAAACCTACTCATAACTTCACATATTTTACTGATAACGACCTTTGTGCTATAACCCGTAGAAACGTCAAAACACTCAATCCACTTTGAATATGCGTCTACCACAAGTAAATAAACCTTGTTATTAATAGGGCCGAGGAAGTCCAGATGTACTCGATACCAGGGATCGGGAGGGTATGGCCAAGTAGTGAGCGGGGCGCGGGGTGGTGTCGGCCTCTGCGAGCTGCAAATACCACATAGTTTTACATATCTATCTATATCAGCTGATAAGCCTGGCCACCAAAATCTGTTCCGTGCCTCCGTCTTCATTTTGATTATACCTAAATGACCATTGTGAAGTTCTTTTAATATATTATTACGACTAGTCAAAGGAATCACAATTTTATAGCCACGTATTACGCACTGCTTTTCAATGGATAATTCATTACGACATGAGAAGTAAGGTTTTAATGAGTTTTCATTGATACGAGATGGCCAACCATTTTGTATATAATTGTAAACTTTATTTAAAACCGGATCTACTTGAGTTTCCTCACTAATCTGACCAAGTGTTAATAACGGAACGCTGTCATAAATAAAATTAATATAAGTCGCCCTATCTAAATACTCATCGCTAGGGTCGTACTGTTGTTTACTAATCACTGACCTACTTAAAAAATCAGCTGCGTTGCGCGAACTGGTTACGTATTCTAACTTGAAGTTGTAGAATGATAAAAATATTGCGTAACGTTGTAACCTATTAGCAGTGATCTCTGGTACACCTTTGTCTGGGTTGAATATTGTCAAAAGTGGTTTGTGGTCAGTTCTCAAGATGAATGGAGTTGAACGGCCGTACAAATAATGATGGTATTTTCTTACACCAAACACTATAGCGGTAGCCTCTTTTTGTATTTGGCTGTATCCTATCTCTGCTTTGGTGAGGGAGCGCGATGCGTATGAGATAGGTCGTTCCATCTTATCTATACCTACCTGTGACAATACCGCACCGAGGCCGCTCGGGGACGCGTCCATCGTTAAGATTAACTGTGATTTCGGGTCGTAGTGGACTAAAGTGACGTCAGATGTTAAATCTTTTTTTATTTGTCTCACCGCCTCATCGTGCTCCCCATTCCAACGCCAAGGGACACTTTTTTGTAACAACCTATGTAAGGGGCTTAGTTTGGATGATGCATTTTTGATGAAATTGCGGTAAAAATTTACCATGCCGAGTAGTGATTTTAATTCTGTGATATTGGTTGGTATTTTCGCTTTCATTATAGCATCAACCTTATCCTTACATTTATGCAGTCCCGCGCTATCAATTACGAAACCTAAATACGTAACCGAATCTTGCATTAACACACACTTGGATCTTTGTAAGGTTAACCCGGCCCGTTCTAGACGACTGAATACTTCGTCTAGATTTCTTAAATGCTCATCACTATCGGATCCTGATATTAAAATATCATCTTGGAACATTAACACTTTGTCCAGGCCCCCGAGTATTTTCTCTATTGTTTTCTGAAAAATGGCTGCAGAACTTGACAAACCAAACACTAGCCTCGTAAACTTGTATAATCCTTTGTGTGTATTTATACAAGTCAACATTTGGGAGTCCTCATCCAAGGTCAGTTGGTTATAGGCCTGGGATAAGTCTAGCTTAGAGAATTTCTGACCACCATGAAGTTTAGAAAACAACTTGTCAATTAAAGGCAAAGGGTACTTATCCACTACTAATTGTTTATTTAATGAAACTGAATAATCAGCACACAAACGAATGCTACCGTTGCTTTTTAATACTGGGACTATGGGACTAGCGTATTCTGAGCTACGCACAGGCACTATTATACCTAAGTTAACCAGCCTATTTATTTCTTGCTCCACTGGTTCCCTTAGGGCAAATGGCACTTGTCGTGCTTTATAATACACGGGTTTGGATCCTGGTTTTAGGCTCAAACTAATTGTTTGTCCTTTATAGCACCCTAACGTGTCAGAAAATAATTTTAGATACTTATTAACCATTTTTTCCATTATATCGGTACAATTATTTACTGATGTAATCTGTAAATTAAATTTAAATAGAAAGTCTCTGCCCAACAAAGAAGGACCGCTGGTTCTGGCCACGTATACTTTTAAAAATTTCGTCTTTGATTTGTACGAAAAAGGAAGGATAAGAGTACCCGCAATTTCAATATTACTGCCATTATAACTTTGCAAAACAATATTACTAGTCTCTAACTTGTGACTAGCGAAATGTTAATCAAACACTTTCTCCGTATGATGGTAACGGGAGACCCTGTGTCTATTTCAAAGCTGAGTTTAATGCTATTAACCAGTACAGACTCCTTCATGGGCTCTTCATGGGATGACAAGATTTTGAAAATAGTTCGCTTACCATCATCCCCTTGGTTCTCATCTACCTCAACCTCGATAAAGTGGTGCTGCATTTACTACTTTGACACACACGGCGAAGATGGCCTCGCTCGTTACACAAACTACACTTATATCGCTTAAACTTGCACGTAGCTACTTGGTGACCGGTATAGCCGCACGATGTACACTTAGCTGACGAGGCTACGTCCACTGAGGCCACGGGGCCCCTTGAGGCCGTCGGCTGCTGACCTGCCAACCTTCACCACGTTGGATGCGCGCTGGCCAGCTGGTGGCCACGACGCTTTCACTCGGTACACAGGTAGCTCCACACTGTGTTGGTTAGACGTGGTGCTTCCGGGTGCCGATTCCGCCACTCCTAGGCGTGTACTCCGAATGGCCTGAGCCGTTTCTAGTGCTTTTTTCAGCCTCAAGTCCGTCATGTCCATGGTGAACAATTTGTCGCGTTCCGGTCCTGGTAGCATGCCGAGAACGAATCGATCTCGTAGTATTTCGTTGAGCCATGCGGTGGGAAATGCGCAATCTATCGCAAGTCCACGTACCCGGGCTGCCCATTCAGCTAGACATTCCGATGTTTGCTGTGTTGCAATATAGAAACGATTTCTTTCAGAGAAACCACACTTGGTGGATTCGAAATGACTATCGAATAATTGCACTATCGCGTCGTACTCTAAACTACTCAGTTTATTGGGTAGCGCCAGATCTCTCATCAGTTTAAATGTCGTTTCTGACAAACTGCTTAACAACACCGCACGTCGTTTGTTTTTCGCTTTGTCATCCGCTTCTAAAAAATGATTGGCTAAAAACCATTGTTCTAATCTCTCTTTATATATCAACCAGTCTTGATTTTCATGATTGAAAGTGCATAAAGAACCGATTGAGGCTTTAGCCATGATGTATAGTATCAATATGTGCGTTATTGGTTCGCCTCGTCGCCACTGTTCTGTACTAGCGGAGTATAGGAGAGAGAAACAAAACACATGTGTACAATAACAAGCCTGTATATTGACTGCCTTCAAGTTCAAGTGCGAGACGCAGCGCGCACGCTTATAGTTAGTTATATCGTATATAACAGACGACGTTAAAATACTAACAGAACACAAAATATTCCTCAACATAAATGGAACTTTCGATGTTTATCTAACATTAATGAAAATCGATTTTTCCTAATCGTATAGTATTACGTAACGTACATCACTAAATTTGACTTTTTTTTTTGATGATGGTATAGGCTAGTAGGTAGTAGATCTATACTAATAGTCTTACTTTACTCTTTGTAATAGTCTGTGACTTGTTGTTTTGATTTTGAGGAGTTTTGGCGGGAACACGAAGAAGATCATGTCGTCGCTCTGCATTATTTTCCTAAACTTGTGTTATTTCAAGTATTAATGTGTAAAAGTGGTGGCCTTTTGCTTATTAACTATTTGTGTATGTGCATAAGTGCTGGCAAGTGATGTAATGCGACATAACATGTTTTTTCCTGTTGTTTCCAAAACTCCTTAGAAGCTTCAGTAAGGTTGCCATCGTTTTACTGTAGCGTGACTTTGACTTGACTGACTTTATATGACTGACTTCAACTACGACTTGTTTGATGAATTAATCTAGTTTGGAGAATAATGATGTTTATAAGTTACTGTTTTGCTGATGGTTCTGCCAATGCCATAAAAAAAATATAAAAAAAAAAATTTGAATTGTGTTGCGACGACAAAATTTACGCTTTTTTTTTATAGATATTATCATGTCATACGGCATACCTCACTAAACTACTTGATTGCTGATATCTTCGTAAAACAGAGTGCTTGCTTATCGGTCGCAAGATTATCACAGAAGATTAATTCATCAATAGTATGAGCATCTTTATCTCAGAACGAACTCGGAAATGCGAACCTGACTTGACTCCAGTGTACATGTATTCATTATTTATTATTTATTCAGTTGATCGCGCGAAATAGAGTGAGGTGGTTGTTTGATATTCGTTCCGTGCGTCTATTGTGCTTTTATAATAATAACTATTATTCTGTTTTACATTGTGCTGAAACTACGGATTCTTTTTTACTAAATCTGCGTGTAATTCGTCATGGCGAGTTATTTACCAGAATATTTGATCACGTTTGGGGACCAGTTGGATGAGCATCCATGGCTTTTCGCTGGTATAGCATCGATTCTTGTTGGTTTAAGTGGCATATTCCCGTTGTTGGTTATACCATTGGATGCTTCAGACACTTTTAATGATGGACGTGAGTACTGTCTTTACTTTAATTACATTCCCGCCATGTGTTTCGATATTTTTAGATTTCTCAAGTCATCCTTTATACTCGCGCATGTGCTGGCTGGCAATATAAACGACAGCTTATTACTTTTTAATCTATATTAGAATATAATAAAGGAGGCTACATTTCTGATTTGTATATAAACAAAAAGAAGTAAGGTCCTAAATATATTCAATTAATTATGTAATATTGCGTGTATTATTGTTAATATTACATTTTCAAGTTCAATAATAAGATTAAATTATTCAGGAAGACTGAAGATATTTGAAAGTATTTAAAATGTTATCTATTGTTTGCTATATGAAATAAGAATGAGGCCGAAAATAACAAATATAAAAACAACAACACAGTTACACCAGATTCTTATTAAGAAACCAGTTTCTATCATAGTACGGTCAATATCCTAACTAAACATGTATAGTTATATTTATAGAAGATACTGTAATATGCCATTAGATCACAATTTGCCTGCATTAATGATATAAAAATATAGATATTTATTTATATTGCTTATAAGAATCTCAACTGCAATGGTATAGTAATTTAAATTTCTCCCATGCTGAGTGTTGTGAATTTGATTCCAACACCTGATAATCTTTTGATATGACACCAATTTATTGTTCTAACTGCACTATAAATGACTTAGTGTAATTTGTGTCCATTCAACAATAAGTCCCCACCGATACAGTGATAATTTACTACTGTAGGGTTTTTCATCCAGACCACTGAAGCAATAGAACACAGTTCCAGTGGTCCATCAACACAGATGGAGAGACACACGGCAGGTTAATTTACTGGGTAAGGGCCCCACACTACCCTATTTGTTGCCCTGAATGGTGTGCGCTTGGTACATTTTTTCTGCTTTAACAAAATAAAAGGATGTTTCCTTCAAATATAGCATTACAAAATGTAATTAATATTATTATTTTTTAGAATACCAACAGAGATAAAAAGTTGTTAATAAAATAAAGGAAACCAATATAATATAAAAATTAAATAACTATTTTTGTGGATATTCTGATTATTGTAACACAACAATTATTGATCTGTTGGGAAGTGGCTTACTTTCACATACTGAAATGGAATATATAGCATTCTGCCACCAGTTTCTCTATATGTATTATATTATTAACTTTGCATGTGCCTTCATTGGTATGGACATCAAAAATTGGTCTATAGAATCATCTACAAATATCCTACAGGAACTTCATAATAAACAATATTCTAGGTGTTTATCCCGGCTATATACTAAATTTAGTACAAATTTATTTAGTCATTAAAGTAATTTGCCTGAAACTCTCCTGGACACTAATTTTTTTGGGATAAAAATGCCTCAATGGGTACCATGCCCTCAACCTGGGCCATTAGTTGTATATTTGTAAAGTCCCCTATGACACAGTTTATTCATTAATTCCGGGTTTAGTATTGGCTATAAAGAAATATAGACCTAATTGATGACTGCACAGATGCCAGAGTGGATTAGGTACCAACCATACAGAGAGTTGTGGGTATGATTCGGCACACACAACAATTCTTTATGTGACCTGTATTTGTACTTTGTGTCAATTGTATGTTTGTAAAGTCCCCCAATATAGGTACAGAATCATGGCATAGTGTAGGGTAGTCTTTAAAAAAAAAAAAATTTGGATATTTATGAGTCTGTATGTATTCTCTCGTCTGTGGTTTAAATGTTCTTCTTTCTAGTTACTTCTAGTTAAAATGTTCTCTTTGTCACACAATAATAGAAAAAAAAATACCCGCTCTTTACTTCTCTGAACTGTTTGTGGCTATTGACATCATTTTGATATCTGTGTGGGAGTCATTGTTTTGTCTGCATTTGTTGTATCAATTGTGGCTTTACATTATACAAAAGCATAATGTAGCACACATGCTGTAAGGAATAAACTGCTTTACGGTTAAATGAGTAGAGTATATTTAACCATTTAAGAAATTATAACAATTGTAATAAGAACTTATTCACAAACTTTTCTTTAAAAGTTTATTTGCCAGTTATTTTTTAACGTGACAACGTCTTATAAATCGATGAACGCCGGCTGCACGCACGAAAAAGTGTCACGATCCGAGAAACGTATGGCGACCGATGCATTGTTTGTGAAACTCAGAAAACATATATGATGTTATCACGTAAAATTGTCGTCCGTAAACCGACTTTACAGACAACCATAGTGTTTTTTTTTTATTGCTTGTGATGACAGATTCACCTCGGCCCACCTGATGATAAGCGATAACTGTCACGGACTTAGCAATTACTAAGAATACTGCAATATGAATGGTACCTAATTAGATCGAGTAAGGGATACACACAAACTTACGAAGAACGGACCGCTGAGCCATTATGAATGGTGAACATGGGTGTTCATTTAATTTAATTTCTCAGATGGGAATGGAGGAATGAGCTGCCGTGTCCTGGGGGCCCATGTGTATTCGCACTCTGTTTTTGCGTATTGCCATAATTGTGGTAGAGCCTTGCTTATAGGGATAATGCACTAAAGATCCACCCTCTCACACTGATCTTTTGTGGAAACAACGGTAGTTACTCCTACCGTTGTGTTTCGTATGGTGAGTGAGAGCGCCGGATTCCCAAAATATCCTCTTCTTATTATAGCTCCTATCTTCTCCTTATTATTTTACCTATCTTCTCTTAATATCCCTCCTATCCACCTCCTTTTCCTTTTCTTGGAGAGAAACGCCAGCGATGCTTATGGTGTTGCTATTATTATAAAAGAAAAAATAGTTTAGAGTATATCTGATTTTCTTGATTATACATGGAAGAGTAATAAGTCTATGCTTATTACACTTCCTTAATCGAATATTGTTTATCGAATCTAAATCACTATACAGATACCATGGTTTAAATTTGAACAGAAATTAGTACGATTTATGCGCACAAAGAACGCATGGAGGAGGTAAGTATTGGTCCTATAAAGAACTAATGAAAACAAACAAACAAACATTTGTATCAAAAGGAAACTCTTCAATACATGCATACTACCAATACTAACCTACGGATGTCAAACATGGGCTCTCACTAAGGCACATATCAATAAATTAGAAGTCTGCCAAAAAACAATAGAGAGGAGTATGTTAGGTCTACGAAAGATAGATAAAATTAACCACAAAACCATCAGAAATAAAACAAAACTGATGGACGTAACATATACAATACGGAAGAACAAATGCATCTCCATTTGTTCTTCACATAATACGTGGGACAGACAAATGGACTAAATCTATGATGTTCTGGTATCCCCGAGATAGAAAGAGGAAACGAGGGGGGCAATCTAAGAGATGGTCAGACGAAATAACGGGAGAAATTTGGTCAAGAGCGGCAACATCGAGGGAACATTGGAAGAAGTTGGAGGAGGGCTTGGTCAAAAGACAAACAGATAAATAAACAACCTTCTACATTGATTTTAGATTAAGAATAAGCATGTAAACTATCTTAATAAATGGCTTATAATTATAATAAATAATAATAATACGTACAAAGAAAGGAGGGTGGGGGCCGCGTTGTATATAACGAGACGTAAAGTCACATGTATCGACACAACATTCTACTTAAATGGAGTCAATATTTCACAACGAACGTATCGGAACGTTTAGCAATATTTGACAATTGACTGATTTTCTCTGGCACTCGAGATAAAGAAATCACCGTGAAATGTGCTCGAGACTGCTCGTACCTGATCTAAAAATAAAAGAAAATTAAATTATGCAATCATTTGCAAGGCGCCGCTGAAGTACTGTCATGTCACACAGTTCCAGTGGTTTGCCAATACAGGCGGAGAGACGGAACACGGCGGGTTTATTTAGTGGGTGAGGGCGCCACACTACCCTGTTCGTTGGCCTGAACGACGGGGTGTTCGGTTAGGTAATTTTTTTTCCGCCTTAACTAAACAAAAGGCTGTGTTCAATCAAAGATTTGCTGTTTTTGAGGATCTCAAACTTTAGAAATATCATGTAAGGGTATTATATTTGTATATATATATATTCTATAACGGTGCTACCGTTAAAAATGCATTCGTACGGAGGAGTAGTCCAGTCAGAAGAGTATGGGAATCCACTATCTTTGCTCGAATGGCCACTAAAACCTACTCTCCCAGTGACCTTTTAGGCATGCTATTCTGTCAAGGAGGCGCCTGGCAACCGGGTTGATAGGACAAAACACATGGCATGTCCTACGGTGATAGTATAACAGTAATTGATCACTGTAAGTGACATCCTCGGTGGCTCGACCCCATGAGTAAGAATGGGTTTACGACAAGGTTGTGGGTTCGTGATACACTCAAATGTCTTTTTCTATTTCACGAAAAATTTCATTTTACGAAATCCCGGAGTATTTTAAATGGCATTTGAAATGAAAGCTTTTAATTTTTTTTATAAAGAAAGAATATTATGCTCCTGGAAATGTAGCGCGAGGGACTTTAGAGACAAATTAATGGACACGATTACATGTAGACTCTGGACAAACGTTTAATTTTGTGGAACACTCAACGAATTGTGCTGTTTGGAAATCAAGCCCGTTTTGCAGACAGTCTCCAACAATCTATTTCTTATATTTTCCCTGTATGAATCCATGGCGGAGTGGTTTATATACCGATCTCCTGCCAGTGCGATTCCCACACAGGAAAACTCTGTGTGATCCACAAATGGTTGTTCTAGGTGTACTTTGTGTCCGTGAATTTGTATGTTCGTAAAGTCAAAATACTTATAACCTATTGTCCATACATATCAGTCGTGAGCATTAATGAGTTTGTTAGTCTCGACAATCGTGGCCTATTATTCTTTATTGATATTTTTAAATGGCTACGGTGTTATCTTCACATTGATATTGAAACTTTTAAATTAACTTTATGAAGGCTTACTACTTTATAAGAAGTAAACGATAAAAAAATCCTTTTTATCCCACTGTTCGACCCGTGTTTCCAGAATAAGAGGGGTATAGGTCATAGTTCACCACGCTATCCCAATGCGGGCGGGCAGATTTCACAAGCCTTTGCAGTCCTTGGTTTTACCGCTAGACTATCACTGTTATCGTAATATACAAACCTATAACAAAATACCAAATTAAAATTTTAACTGTCTGTGTTGTGACTCGCTGTTTGTTCCAGCTAATCTCGAGAACGGCTGGACCAATTTGGAACCGACTTTAATTGGCTGATAATATAAGTCACTACTCAGGCTACTTTTATTTTAGAAAAATAATTGGTGTTCCACACAAAAAAGAAAATAACAAAATTCGCGGTAGCAGCTAGTTTTAGAAAAAATAATAAGCTCTAATAGCAAAGTTAAATTCCATGTAGATGGATACTCGTGTAGCATTTTGTGTCTGATACAAAAAATGTATCGATGTTAAGTTTCTTAGAAGCATACAAGATTTATGCATAGTGTGTTAATATATATTAGGTATGTTGTTAGATACCATCAAAATTTAATTTGCATTCATGCCATACCAGCGTTGTTCGTATTACACTTATTTTATTTGTCTATAACCCTGAATATTCTTATGAAAAACATCTTCGTCAGCTTCGCGAACGCCAGCAGCTGGATACATCGATTGATGTTGTATCTACTCAACTATTTTCTTTTATATAGTTATTAGAGATGGACCGAATGTGATTTTAACCGAATACGAACTGGCCGAACATTTGGTACATAAAAATATACAAAATTCGGCTGAACTTCGGTGTGTGCTTTCTTATATATATTATTAGGGTATGTCTAAAAGATAGTACTGTAGCTCAATGGATTAGAGCACTTCCCCGGGTAGGAAGGGACGCAGGTTCGATTCCCGCCTGTACTAAAATACTCTTTTTCCTTATTCGCAAATTATAATTTGTACTTTAAGAGTAGCTGAGCATGTCAAGTGCTAAAATATAGATCAAAATGTTTGAGGATTTTTATTAAATATTCTAAATTCTCTAATTCAAAATATATAACGAAAAGAATTCTCACACAAACAACCCCATTTTTTTTAAATGACTATATTCTTATAGCAGAAATAAATTACGCCATCCAAATGAAACGCCAATGTTCGGACATGACAATGCCTGTCCGACTTTTGTATTGCTTTTAGTCGTGAATTAATTCCACTAGGCAACTAGTATTGTTAAAACACTTGGTTAGTAATTGATTACGAAGAAATCTTATTCTGGGAATTAAGACTGCATTTTTTTCTCTATTGCATGGTTTTGACAGCCGGCTTATCACATTGATCTGATAATAGGATGATTAAGTGGCTGTTTTCGTGAAGAAGAGGGTGACAGCATCCGTCTGTCGGGGGCATTACTTATCGGTTAATGATAACGAAGTTTAACAATCGTGCTTAGTAACTGCAGAGGTCGTACCTTACATTCATACATACATATTGTCAAGCCTTAGATAAAGGTAGGCAAAGACTACTTCTCTCGACTCTGGTCAAAATACGTTCGCCTAGGACGCCTACGTCGACCTCTACCAACTTGCCCATTCACAGTCGATCTATTTCGTTAATCTTCTTTCATCCATCTTTTCTACTTGTCCGAACCACCTAAGCATTCCTTTCTCTATTTTTGTCACTACATCTTCTTACCTTACGGCACCGAAAACCTATTTGAATTAACACAAAGTGTGCAAATATGAAATCGAAAATAAGTCACGAGCAGGATTCTAACCTGCATCTCCCGGATACCGTCTGGTCTGTTTCCGATAGATGGCGCAGGCGTCACCCAAGACGTCAAGTATGAATGTGTTATCGAAATTAACAGTCCTGAGCAATTGTCACGATGGCTGAATTGGCAAAGCATCTGGACGGTATCCAGGAGATGTTCGTGACTGTTATTTTCGATTTCACATTTTCACACTGTGTTAATTTATATGTCTAAGCATGTCAAATGCTAAAAATATAATATATAAAAATATCTAAATAAACCTATTTGATATTTATTCAGAAGTTATTATTTAAATTTAAAGTTAAGGTTTTAGGGAGAGTAGCTGTTCCCTATTGCAAAACTTGCTAAAGTCAATGGGCGATGGCTTACCATCAGATAGATCTCTTACTTATGTTAATATCAGACAGACATAAACGAAATTATCTACATACTTCCCAGAATTAGTTTGCTAAATTGGCATTCGGCTGACCATGTCTGCTGTATGTATTACCACCTACTCTAGCTCTATACCAGCTCTTGGGTATAGCCGTTAATAAATTAGTTAAGTCACGCATTTTCGTTCGTCTCCCTTTCCCATATCGTCATCGCATAAATATGGTGTTACCTTCTATGATTCATTGGGATTAATAAATAATAATAATAAATAAATATTCACGGACATTTTTCACACAACGTCCTCTGGTCTGGTGGTGATTAAAAAGTTGAAGCCAATCGCGAACGTCAGGTTTCTTAAGTCCCCCATTTTTTCATCACACTAAGCGATACTCCCTGTCCCTTTAATATCCCATTATTTTTGAACAGTCCCTAAATATTTTAAAAAGGCAAACATAAGAACGATCCGATGTACAGTACAGAGGTCCTAAAAAAGGTTGCTGGAGTGCAATGGAAACAAACACAACATGACGCCTGTATTTCCCGAAGGCATAGGCAGAGATGTATTACACACCCACGATTAGCTATATTTAAGTCCCACGAAATAGAGGGCGAGCCTATTGCCGTCTATCGGGTACATTTCCAAACTCCGGGCTGCTACTAAAATTTTTTCTTTTACGAAAAAGCTCAATAACACTGCTCGACCTGGAGATCGAATGCGAGACCTCATGATCAGTAGTCGCTCACACTACCGCTGCACCGCAGAGTGCAATGGATGCAGATAATTATATGTAAATTATATGGCATAGCATAGCATTACTTTTTATCTATGGTAATTATAATTTTTGATCCATTTTATACAGGACCTTCAACAATCAATAACAAAGTTGAATGCCCCACTACTGTGACATGATAGAATAAGCCATTGTTTCTAAATAAGTATAACACTATCGGATGGTGTTATCTCTCGTACGTGATGCTGTGCTTGTATTGATAACAGACGTACATATCAACAAAGGTCATTCGATGCTGCAGACGAGGTCAAATTATTCATAGGTATTTCGAAACTGTTTATTTGTATAAATACTTAATCAATTCGGTAAACAATGGGTCCTCGTCCTCTAAAAGTCGATCCCTCTCTGTTGAGGATCGTGGCTTCGATGGAAGCGTGGAAGGAGGCATCTCCAATGGCTTCGGTTGAAACAAAGAGTACTTCGAACTAATTTAGCCGTAGACAGAGGATATTATCTTCTTGATAAGAAGAAGAAGATAATATAGACACGTTCTCAGCGTATGCAGTGGCGAGATAGCAATAGTTTGACATATGATAACCGGAATAATTTTAGAATATTATAATTATGATCTTTGTAGACTAAAAATGCACTACCCGTTTTAGCTGGATAACTACAAAAGAAATTGCAGTTATGCTTATATTTTGCTTAAAATGTACCTATTAGAACGTGTAACATTAACGTATATAATGTGATTAATGAACGTTTTCTTTTTTGCGGATATACAAAAACAAACTTACATACCGATGATAGGGACGGTTGGCCACCTTATTGATGGGACCCAGTTGATTGGATCCCAACAAATATAACGCATACGCGAAAAGGATAAAAAACTTATACTTAATACTTATGTCTCGCTGACTCTTGCTGTGACCTAATATGTGCATCCTTTTCTTCATCCTTAGTATTAAAATATTAGCGAGTTTATAGTTTATCTTAGGCGGCCCCTAGACCTACAATAACATTGTACAATACATTTTATTGTACAATAAGATTGAAAGGCGCTTTGAATTCAAACGATCAATTATATTGCACAATAATACGAACTGCGCAATGTTTTCGTGTTCAGTCGGAGAATAGTTGACTGAAAAATATTCAATACTGACCCTACACGATGCCATGGAAAAATATGGTGCAATAAAAATTAAACTCGCTCAAACTTTCGTTCAATCATTACGCAATCTTCAATATTAACCATATACGGTCAATAATATTGCTCAATAATATAATTGATCGTATAGGGGCCGCCTTAGTCTATGTCCTTGTGCGTAGCGAAAAAATCCTACGTCAATTGACTTCCTGAATACAAATGTCGTAAAAATATTTATCAACTGCCTGTGCTTATTGGAACGCCTTATTCGTTTACTAAATATAACCAGTATTGGTGTTTTTTGTGGCTTCGAAAAATCTCTCCTGTATCAAATATTTTTTTACGCGCGTTTTCCAAAATAATCTTTCCTTCGAAGTCAGAAAAATAAGCAATTAGCAATTAATATAATAATTTCTATCAGAAAGTTTAACGCGAATTTTACCCGGGTGGTTTGTCCACGTTTTTTTTTTTGTAAAGTATTGACCATCAATACTTTACAGTATTGATGGTCACACAACGTGACCATCAATACTGTAAAGTATTCAAAATGTCGTCATAGTAAGGAATGAACTGGATAGTGTGGGGCCCTCACCCACTGCATAAACCTGCCGTCTCCACGTGTACTGTACGGGCGCTAGTAGAACTATATGACATTACTTCAGTGGTTTCCAACGGATTTGCATAAATTTTGGTATATCTATAGATAAATTACTATCCTTTGCCCTTGGCTCCGTCGCAACCAAGAGCTAGTTTTTGGGTTATATTTCAGGTTCCGGATATAGTAGCTGGAAAAATGTACGACAGTCTTATCAGATTAAAAAAAGTTGCATTAAAATGCTTTCATTAGTTTTTAAGTGATGCACGAACAAACAGATAAACCGAAAAGCAGACAAAAAATCTAAAAAAAATTGTTTTGTGTTCAGACACGTCTATATAGACTACTAATACAGTCATTATTTTTTCAAACATCTTAAATGTACAGACACAGCTCTGTTACAACTTTATAATAGTCAGGATATATAGTAGGATAGGCTGGATAAACACAGATTTTCTTATCCCGATAACAAGTTCTTGTGGGATACGCCTAAACAACTACAGGGACTAGACGTTCACAGACGAAGTCGCAGCTACAAGCTAGTCAATAAATAAAAACAATGTCTGGCTAGCCTTAATATAATATACTGCGGTTCAGAAATTAAGTCACTATTTTGTGTTATCTAAGCGTTGATAACGAGTATATACTACAAACAAAACAGCAAAAAAAATATACTGCTTCAATTAGTTCAGTTTAATTTTAGCCTTTGTTGGTTGTTGTAATTTGTTTATAATTACGGTAGTAGATAAACCAGTGATAGTATTACTACCGCTAGTAAAAATAAATAATACCTATTTCTTTGTCCTCTGCACGCTCTTAGTGATAGCTTAGTGGTAAGACTAGCGACTAAAAGTATGAGTAACGAGTTCGATTACCAGTTTGGAGATCGAGAACTCGGAAGTTTCGCAAAGGCCTCCTATACTCTGAGAAGAAACCCCTGGCCAACATTAGCTACATTAGGACAATTTATGCATGTTTAAAGTACACATTATTTGTGAATGAGGAATAAGAGATTTTTAGTGAGAGCGGGAATCGAACCCGCGTCCCTTCCAATCCGGGGAAGTGCTCTAAGCCACTGAGCTACTTTCGGTCATCCCAATCTCCTCATCACGTTTGTCTTTACGACCAACGCCATCGATCGGAATGCATTTACAATGTAAATGCGTTTACATTAGGGCTTGCATTCGAATATTCAAATTATTCGAATATTGAGCTTATTCGGATATTCGAAAAAAAAAAATTATATTCGAATAATCTTGTCTAGTAATATTGTCTTATTATTACCCGAGTAGGTAACCAATATTGTGTTCTGTATGAAGATAGTAACAAGTAATCTGCCGCTAATTTATCAGACCAAGTTGAATTGGAGACATCAATCTGCATGAAATGGCGCTGTATGATACAGGAGATGCTAGACAGGTCTCGTTAAATTGAGCATGCAAGTTTATGCTAAGTAAAGGCTATTATCATCTACTGAATGTATTGGCAACAATCTCTACATGATAAATTCCTTCTTCAGGAAGTAGTAAATGGACCTGGATCAGCCCCGATGGTCATGGAATTTCGAATCTTAAATAGCCAGCCAGCCTCCCGAACAAGCTAGTTTTCGAAAAAGCTATAGTGCCAGAAACCACATCCATACGCCACGCCAGGTTATCCAGAAAACCGAAGAATATAATCGGCCTTTGTGTCTGGCGTTTATGGACTACTTTGATTCGATCGAAAGTTAAGCGGTGCCGCAGTCCCTTCAGCGGTACCAAATTGACTATTGGTATATCGAAATACTGAAGTACTTGTATAGAAACGCCAACAAAACCCATGTCAGTCCAAGTTCAGGACAAGAGTACAAAACGAATATTCAGCAGTATCTGAAAACGAAGTTGTACGACCAGTGTGTTACCAGTAATGACATAACGAAACAGATGTGGTCTCTGAATATTGGCCTTGCAGCAAGACTTAAAGTTGCTCAGAGCTCAGCGTGCCATGGAGCGGGCTATGCTCGGTATTTCCCTACGTGATCGAATTCGTAATACGGAGATCCGTAGGATAACAGGAGTGACCGACATAGCCCGCCGGGTTGGCATGCTTAAGTGGCAATGGGCAGGCCACATCGCTCGACGTTGGGGAAAAAAGGTTCTCGAGTGGCGACCACGTATCGGACGTGACGCACCGTAGGGCGGCTCCCCACCAGATGGACTGACGATCTGGTCAAAGCCGTGGGGAGCTTTTGGATGCGGTTGCCTATGTTGAGGCTTATGTCCAGCAGTGGATTTTGAAAGGTTGATGATGGATAGAAAAGTGGACAATTAAAGTAGCGTTTACTTATTCGAATAATTCGAATATTTTACAAAAATGAAACGAATATTCGATTACTAAAATTTTCTAATATTTGCAAGCCCTAGTTTACATGCATTAATTGTTGTAAAAAAAAACCCTAAACTATGAATCTGAAATTTCATTTCATATCCAAGTAATAAAATGGTGCGCAGCGGCTTGACAATACTCTCGGTATAGTCCATGAGCGACGGTTACCACTTACCATCAGGCGGGTCGTGGCTCGTCTGCCATCATAAGCAATAAAAAAAATTAAACATGTTATAGCAATGAAATTAGGTAATTACATTTTAAATCAATCCTTGAAGAGCGGAAACGTTACTACGCCGTATCGTATTAGTTAAATGCTTGATATTTACATTTATAAATATTTTATAGCTTCTAAATTCTCCAGGCTAGATTACTGTTCCAGTGGCCCGCCATTACGCACACGGGTTTATTTAGTGGGTGAGGGCCCCGCACTACCCTGTTAGTTGCCCCGAACGACGGGGTGTGCGGTTAGGCAAATTTTTTCCGCCTTAACAAAAAAAAAAGCTAGATTACTGTCCACTGAAGCAATGTCGACTTTGACCAGGTGGACCGATGACATGGTCAAAGTCGCAGGTATTCGTTGGATGCAGGCGGCACAGGACCGTTCGCTGTGGCGTTCTCTTGGGGAGGCCTATCTCCAGCAGTGGACGATGAAAGGCTGATGGATGGATGGTCGAAGCAATGTCACACAGTTCCAGTAGTCTGCTAATAAAGGCGGAAAGACGGCACACGGCGGATTTATTTACTTACTGTATATTTAACTGTTTCGTTTTTATTATTTTTATTTTCATAAAAAGAAAAAATCTTAGTAGCAGCCCGGAGTTTGGAAATGTGCACGAAAAATGGCAATAGGCTCGTCCCCTATTACGTGGGACTTAAACATAGCTGGCGAACCGTGGGTGTGTAATACACCGCTGCCTACCCCTTCGGGGAATACAGGTATGATGCTGCGTATAAAAATTGCTAGTCCACAGAGACCTTTTAGGGGATAAAAATTAATCTATTATTATCTGGGTTCCAGACTGGTGTAAAAGCATAACAAACTAACTTTCGAATTTTTAATATTAGGTTAATTAATGAAAAATGCTATGGAATTTTCAATGACGTACTATACAGTAATATACTGTAACTATTTTAAACGATTGTGATAAGTGGATTGCCCTTATCGTATACAAATCTCGACGACCATTGACAAGCAATTAACTGGTAATTCTAATTGATAATGATAACCTTATCTAATAGGGCTTCAGTACACTTAAGATTGTGTACATTATTTGCAGATGGCATATTTTTATTGCGGATTTAAACGGAGATTTATTAGTCTAAAAAGCACATATACATGACCGATTTGGTCAGGATTTCTACTAACAACCTATAAAAAAAAATCAGAAAAAATCGATTTTCAAATGGCAATATATAAAATTAAACATGCATCTGATATACCCTTTGTAAATAAAATTATTTCTTATTTCATCATCTAAAAATAAATTTAATAAAAAATGAGTTAGTTTCCAAAAATTGAAGGACGATAAAAACTGTTGAAATGATTTTTTTTTAATTGTTTTTCTTTCAAATACTTTACTTTTACTGCTTAAAAAAATGTGATACGTTATTTTTTCCAAAAAAAGTTGGCAAGCCTATCTACCGGACACATTTCCAAACTCCGGACTGTTACTGAGAATTTTTCTGTTAAGGAAAAATCTCAATAACATTGCCCCACCCGGGGATCGAACCCGAGACCTCATGAATAGCAGTCGCATACACTACCGCTACACCACCGAGGCAGTTAAATAATAATTGATATCTTCAAAAATAAAATAATCATGCACAAAGGATGACGTACTGTATACTAGTCTAATTATAATTTTATTTAATTATAATTAGACTAGTATACATTTTATCCCGCTATAATATAAGCGTTGCCACGCAAACAGCCGGTTTTAGCCTCCCTCCGCATTAGATGTTTCACATCAAAAATATATGTAGGTTCCGGATAAATAATCACCAACATATCATATCTGAAACACGCTGCAACTTATGGTATAAGTATTCCGATCGGTTCAGTAGTTTTCTCAGTATAACCGAACAAACAAACCGGTTCTCCATTTATTAGTATAAGATCTGTTATCTTGTAATTTTAAATTACCAATAAATGTGTTATTCTGTTATTCTATAAAAATAAAATCTGTTTCTATTGCAGCTGGTGCAGCCACGTTAAGGATACTGCTGAGCTTCGCAGTAGGTGGTCTGCTCGGGGACGTTTTCCTGCACCTGTTGCCGGAGGCGTGGGCGAATGATCTTAATAATACTAAACGTAAGTTTTGATAAATATTACTAGCTAATGTGGCGTCTGTAAAATGATTATAATTTCTTATATTTATTTATGTTACTTAAAAACAGTATCAACGTTTTCTTATTGAAATATAATAAATACATAATTGCCAATATCTCACACCCATACCTATTATCCAAATGCCGGTAGCGTGGTTCTCCACCCATCACGTTTATGACGTGATAACGTCTTATAAATCGATGAACGCCGGCTGCACGCACGAAAAAGTGTCACGTTCCGAAAAATGCATGGCGACCGATGCATTGTTTGTGAAACTCTCAGAAAACATATATGACGTTATTACATAAAATTATCGTCCGTAAACCGACTTTACAGGCAACCATAGTTTTTTTTCCACGGGGAAGAGACAGTTTTATGACAAGCGGCAATCCGTTATCTGCCTACTTACTTGCTTACCATCACGCCATTTACCTTGCGGGGTAGGCAGAGAGAACAGAGTGCCAAGAGGTTCTATTCTTGCATACATCTCTCGCTTCCTCAACATTCATAATTCTCTTCATACACGCTCGCCAGTTTCAGAGACTCCTGACTCCACCTTCCTTCAATACATGACCGATTTGGTCTATGTAGGTGAGTCTCGGTCTCCCCCTGTACCTACATCCTTCCACTTTCGCAATGTATATCTTCTTAACCAGTCGCTCGTCCGACATTCTTTCCACATGTCCGAACCATCGGAGCATTCCCTTTCGCATCTTTACACCAATGCTCTCTTTCATACCTACTCGCTCTCGTACGTCGTCGTTACGAATGCAAATCTGCCTACCACACTGGTAAATAGGCGTGAGTTTGTACATAATATCTATTCGACGCGGGATTTTAGACATATTGCATTAGGGGATGATCCGCATGACGAGATCTCTAGAGCTTATCGAGCCTGGCAAACCTCATTTAACCATCTGTAGCTCAACCATGAGTTTTGCTCACGTAAACTCGCTAGCGACTACGTAAAATATTTGTATGACAAACCTTACAGCGCCTCTGGCGGTTACGTAGGGAATTAAATTCGGTAGTATGAGTAACTTAATATTTCGATGCGTAAAATACCTATCGAAAGGAATTCGATAGCGACTTGGCATTTGTATAGTTTGTATACAAATTTGGTACCATGAGTTATGAATTTGTCTTACGCTATCGAACAAAACCGTTTCGATTGTAGTTACGTAACTCACTGCATTATTGTGTGGTGAAAGACTTAGTTTATCTATAATACTTACTAAAGTTTTGGTGTAAATGCCTGAAAGAGAGCATATTTAGCATGGAATATGTTTGTGGTGGCTGAATAAGAGGATAATCGCCGGGAATAAAAAAAAACTCAAACTAATATGAGAATTCTAGTTGGATATTCATTAGAAAATATTAGTAAGAATACGTTTGCAAAACTTTACAGACTTAACAAAAAAGTTTTTAAGATTATTTATGCAATTTTACCTCAGTTTACAGAAATAAAGTCTTCACAAAGGGTTTCATTGGAATCAAAGTTAAGATGATGTCGCAATAAAATATTGTTGGGTTGGGTATGTTACAACCCGCCGGCGACCACCATCATATACTCCACTAGTAATTGAAATCGAGAGGCACTGGTTCTCATAATATTAATACAAAAAAGTTTCACAACAACAATGCCGCACATTATCGTTCGCGATCTACAATAAATACAATGGGGATATAAGTGAGATGTGAGATTGATTGACTTGGCAATATTTTGTTGACATTAGCCACTAACATTTGTTTACATTAAAGAGGCAAAATTCGAAATCGAACTATTACGAATACACACTTAAACAAAAGCGACCCATCTATTTAGTCGTATAACAGCACGGAATTGAACTTTAGCATTTTTCTCTTTCGTTTATACCAAGATAGAAAAGGAGAACAATAACAAGCCTGAAGCTAGCTGTAAGTTTACACTGTACCAACATAACGACATGCTACGTAAATCTACTGTCGAGCTTACTTGAGCAAGTGACGTAAGCGGCAATTTAACTCATGGTACGAGTACTATCGAAATCTATCCTATACACGTATAAACGCTAGCGACTCTAATTACCTATCGTATCTTTATAGCATAAACTCATGGTCGAGCTACTGGTGCTGCTACAGTTTGCCCATGCGTAGTATAAAAAATAACTGAGAAGAAATGTTCTATATTTATATAAATCAGCGAAGAAAAATCAGTTGAACCGTTTGTCCTCTGTCTGGCAATTAATTTTCATTTTTTTTGCTTAGGAGCTTTTGTATATTATTTATATATTATTGCTTTAGTGTTACCAATAAAAAATAGAAAAGATAACGTTTTTCTAGAAATTGATCAAGGCAAAACCGGGCGAAAGCTGCGTAAATTAAAACGAATATAAATACTTATTAGATTTCCGGAAACATTTCGCTTAATAACCTAGCTAGCTACAATTCCCATCAAAATTGTCTGTAAATAATCTATTGTTTGTAAAATGTTTTCGTACACATTTCCTCATTTACCAGTTCAGGGATGTTGATTGTTGATAAGATCGGAAGTCAATATTGTGAGCCACAGTCCCTAGTTGCGACACTAGATTTATTATTAAGTATTTTATAAATATTACTCATCCTTTTCCAAGTCCTTTATTATATTAAATTATATTCGATTTAAAACGGAGAACAAAGTAATTTGACGACCTTGACAAAATCATAAGTACCTATATAGTCATTGTATAGATCATTATATAGACTATAAAGAATATAAATGTTATTTAATAAGTATATATTTGAAAATTAGTTAATTAAATTGTAATCAATTTGAAATTATTTTTTAGATATCTTTCTTAAAGATAACATTGCACTAAGGAATATGCCTTAGATTTTCCAAACATACAATTTCACGGGCACAAAGTACACCCAGACTCAGATCAACCATTTGTGTGATCCACAACCGACACAAAGAGTTGTCCTTTGTGGGAATCGAACCCACAACATGATCTTAATCGCTCGGCCATCTCTGCAGTGCAATTACTTTAGATTTAGTCTTAGCATCGCTTATTCTATAGCAGTCGAACATGAGGCTGGAAGATGGTTTGAAAGTAGATAACTAGATTGGCAGCATATATTTTTTTGGAGGAACTACCATTTGCAACCCAGGATCTTCAAGACCAACTGTCCAATTCAAAAGTCTTAAAATACAAGAACATAACACTTACCGTAGGATTAGAATTCCAGCTCGAGATTCAGACCCCTTATGGCACACACTGTCAATTCGAATTAATGTGTGTATTTGTGTACAAATTATTACTCCTCGGTGATAGAAAACATTGTGAGGAAGCGTGCATGCTTGAGATATTCTCGAGGGCTTGTGAAGTCTGCCAACCAGCACTGGGCCAGCGTAGTGGACTACGCCATATCTTGCACTCTGAGAGGAGACCCGTGCCTATTAATGGCACAGTGAAAAAAATAGACACGAATGTCCATAACTGCTCGTTGTGGTTAGGGTTGCCACCCGTACTTTATTATAAAGTATTGTAGGTATTTATGGTAATTGTACTCTATACTTTATGAGATAAAGTACGCGAAAATACTTTATTTCGCATGATTGCCCAAAACAGAACGATAGAGTTACTGGGGTCGATGACGGTATCGATTGTTGCCGAATAGATTTCCTCTGGAGTGGGGGTCGCCTCGTTAACGCGCATTATGCAACCTAACCTTTATTAAAAATTGTCATTTTGTCAATGGCACTGTCAAATCTTTTTGTTTGATTTGTGATTTGTTACAATTAACTTCAACATTTGTCTTCACCTGAACTGACTAGCAAAATTCATTTTAATGACTTAATTAGAATTAGAATATATTTTTTTAAAGTAATGTCGAATTTGATAATTTTGTTGACTATGTACCTAATTCGAAAATTTAAATCTGCTAAAACTTAATAATATGGACTGTCTTTATGGATAAATTTCTTCATTAAACAAGTAATATAATACTTTCTAACATTTACGCGAATTTTACACATTTTGAAATAAAACTACGTTTACGGAATCTATTGCGTTTACTTGATTTTTATACTATCCCGACGTTTCGAATACTTTACAGCATTCATGATCACGGGTGGACTTAGATGGTAGACGTCCAAAGCTGATATTTTGTTTCAACGGTTTCATCTACCCACAGTAATATGATTTTGCAAATTTTTGGTTTATTTATTTCAACCCACATAACATTCGTTTAGAAACACGATTAAAATATATCTACTTTAAGTTTTATGCTTACAATGTATGAGATTTTATGCTAGTATAATAAAATTAGTATAATACTCCTCTTTAAGTTTTAACATTTTTTGTTTATATTTAGTGCTCAAAAATTTTACCATAAACTACCAATTAAAATTTTTAAGTAATCAAAAAAACTACCAGTAAGAAGACAATATTGATTATTAGTTTATATTATTAAATATATTGATTAAATAGAAGCCGAGACTGAAAAGCTACCACCGGATCGGAACGCGGCCTGACTGAGAAAAATTCGGCCAGAAAACACAGTAGGCAACAACAGTTATGGATTACTAAATTTATGCGGAAATACTGAAAGCTAATTATTTTATTTTTTTTGGGTTTTATCTACACAATAAGCGCTAACTGTGTCTTGCAATCTTGTGGTGTGCCATTTTGTATTATGTTTGGTGGGGCCTATCACAGGATTCCAGCTTGATGGTAAGACCCAGCCGTCTTCTCTATTGAAATTGGGATGTTTCTTAATTTCAATAGCCTCACGTATCATTCTAGGACAATATCGATGTTTTTTTGCGAGGATTTGAGGTTTGTCAAACCTGATGTAATGGCAGGTGTGGTCCTGTGTGTGCTCACAAATTGCAGACTTTTTATAGCGACGGTGCTTCACATCAGCTATGTGTTCTTTGATCCGAGTTGTTATGGATCTCTTTTGAACTATTGAAATCTCTTTTGAAATTGAACACCTTTTATCGGATGACTCTACTTATGAAAAGGTTAAAACTGACCCGACCAACTGTACACTAAATAACATGAAAAAGTTACTCAACCAGCACTCCGAAGCATTGAATCTAGATGTAGAAACCCTGATACCACCTTGTGCATAACCACCTAAATTGTATGGGTTGCCTAAGATACACAAACCAAAACGCACCACTACGACCTACAAACCATACATAAAACTTAAAGTAGATATATTTTAATTGTGTTACTAAACGAATATTATGTGGGTTGACATAAATAAACCAAAAATTTGTAAAATCATATTACTGTGGGTAGATGAAACCGTAGAAACAACATATCAACTTTGGACGTCTACCATCTAAGTCCACCCGTGATCATGAATGCTGTAAAGTATTCGAAACGTCGCGATAATATAAAAATCAAGTAAACGCGATAGATTTCGTAAAGGTAGTTTTATATAAAAAAATAAAAGTTATATAATTGACTTGATTGATACTGCAGAAAAATGGCAGCCTATATTTAATAAGGCTGATGATATTCTGATGTTTTTAAGCATTTGACATGCTTAGCCATATAAATGAACACAAAGTGCGAAAATGTAAAATTGAAAATAACAGTCAAGAGCAAACGTGATTCGATTTTGATGATTCGATTTTGATTTCACATTTTCGCACTGCCTAAATTTATATGGCTAAAGCATGTCATGCATGTGCTTTAAAATATATAACTAGGTAGGTATAACAAAATTGTTAAAAAATGCTAAAAGTAATGAAATAAAGCAAAAAGATAGAGTAAAATAAATCGTACTTTATTTTGGCACTATGTACTTTTTTTTCTACTTTTAATAACCTGTGTACTTTATTTTCACAAAAAAAAAGGTGGCAACCCTAGTTGTGGTGGTCTTTTAGAGATATAAATATAATATAAATAAATAAATATTCACGGACATTTCACACAACTTCCTCTAGTTCCAAACTAAGGCTAACGCTTGTGCTATGGGTACCAGATTACGGATATAATACATACCTATATTCCTTTTTGATGTGAAACACGCATGTGTATATCACGTGACAATGCAATATTATGATGACATGGAGCTGATCTGATGATGGAGCTGGAAGGTGGACATAGGAACTCTATAATGAGACGGCGCAACCCCATCGAGTTTGGGCTCGTATGATTCGTCTTGCCGAGTACTTTGTGTCTAGATGGTATCCAGGGGCTGATGATGAAGCTGGAAGGTGGCAGTAACTCTATAATGAAATGACGCAACCCCGTCGAGTTTGGATACGTTTGACGGTCTTCATGAGTACTTTATCTTTAGATGGTATCCAGGGTCTAATGATGGAGCTGGAAGGTGGCCATGCGAAAATGTAATTTTATAGCGCAACTCCATCCAGTTAGGGCTTGTTTGTAATGTCCTGACTAAAACTTCAGTCATAGATGATATCTAGGGTCTGATGATGGAGCTGGAAGGTGACCACAGTAACTCTGTAATGAAGCGACGAATCATTTGATTCGTCTTGATGAGTACTTTGTCTTTAGATGGTATCCAGAGTCTGATAATGGAGCTAGAAGGTGGCCATAGGAACTCCGTTATAAAACGACATAACTTCATCGAGTTTGGGCTCGTATGATTTGTCTTGACGAGTACTTTGTGTCTAGATGGTATCCAGGGGCTGATGATGAAGCTGGAAGGTGGCAGTAACTCTATAATGAAATGACGCAACCCCGTCGAGTTTGGATACGTTTGACGGTCTTCATGAGTACTTTATCTTTAGATGGTATCCAGGGTCTAATGATGGAGCTGGAAGGTGGCCATGCGAAAATGTAATTTTATAGCGCAACTCCATCCAGTTAGGGCTTGTTTGTAATGTCCTGACTAAAACTTCAGTCATAGATGATATCTAGGGTCTGATGATGGAGCTGGAAGGTGACCACAGTAACTCTGTAATGAAGCGACGAATCATTTGATTCGTCTTGATGAGTACTTTGTCTTTAGATGGTATCCAGAGTCTGATAATGGAGCTAGAAGGTGGCCATAGGAACTCTATAATGAGACGGCGCAACCCCATCGAGTTTGGGCTCGTATGATTCGTCTTGCCGAGTACTTTGTGTCTAGATGGTATCCAGGGGCTGATGATGAAGCTGGAAGGTGGCAGTAACTCTATAATGAAATGACGCAACCCCGTCGAGTTTGGATACGTTTGACGGTCTTCATGAGTACTTTATCTTTAGATGGTATCCAGGGTCTAATGATGGAGCTGGAAGGTGGCCATGCGAAAATGTAATTTTATAGCGCAACTCCATCCAGTTAGGGCTTGTTTGTAATGTCCTGACTAAAACTTCAGTCATAGATGATATCTAGGGTCTGATGATGGAGCTGGAAGGTGACCACAGTAACTCTGTAATGAAGCGACGAATCATTTGATTCGTCTTGATGAGTACTTTGTCTTTAGATGGTATCCAGAGTCTGATAATGGAGCTAGAAGGTGGCCATAGGAACTCCGTTATAAAACGACATAACTTCATCGAGTTTGGGCTCGTATGATTCGTCTTGCCGAGTACTTTGTGTCTAGATGGTATCCAGGGGCTGATGATGAAGCTGGAAGGTGGCAGTAACTCTATAATGAAATGACGCAACCCCGTCGAGTTTGGATACGTTTGACGGTCTTCATGAGTACTTTATCTTTAGATGGTATCCAGGGTCTAATGATGGAGCTGGAAGGTGGCCATGCGAAAATGTAATTTTATAGCGCAACTCCATCCAGTTAGGGCTTGTTTGTAATGTCCTGACTAAAACTTCAGTCATAGATGATATCTAGGGTCTGATGATGGAGCTGGAAGGTGACCACAGTAACTCTGTAATGAAGCGACGAATCATTTGATTCGTCTTGATGAGTACTTTGTCTTTAGATGGTATCCAGAGTCTGATAATGGAGCTAGAAGGTGGCCATAGGAACTCCGTTATAAAACGACATAACTTCATCGAGTTTGGGCTCGTATGATTTGTCTTGACGAGTACTTTGTCTCTAGATGGTATCCAGGGTCTGACGATGGAGCTGGAAGGTGGCCAAAGTAACTCTGTACTGAAACTACGCAACCCTATCGAGTTTATACTCGTTTGATTCGTCTTGACTCCATAGACTAGTACTCCACTTTGTCAAGTTATGGTAATTTTATTTCTACAAAATAATTTCGATGTTTTCACATCTGCTAGACGTCCAGCGATCTCTAGTTTTTTTTTGTAAATACATATATTACATAGAAAACACACAGACGCAGTACAAATATCTGTGTTCATCACACAAATAATTGTCCTTTTAGGAATCGAACCCACGACGTCGTGCACGGAAATCGGTTACACTACCGACTACGCCACGAGGCCCGTCGCGATGGCCTGCAGTGGACGTCAGCGTTAACAATAAATTTATTTTCGGGGCACAGGTTTCATCGTATTTTCATTTTGTAGAGCAAATATTAGCGGAAATTTAAAAAAAAAACATTTCTTTACATTTCAGTACTATATAAGCATTTTTTACTTTGTTTAGTTTGGTTTTTATCTTCGTATAATGCAGAATAACGCTTTTTGATGCCAAAAATCCGGAATCCACCGATTGAGAGCACAATGTCACTTCCTTCTATAACCAAACAAAGTACATAAATACAATATAAGTGTGTCTCGTTGCAAAACAATGGCCTTTCTGTTTTTATTGCGTAAATGTCCTCACGTGCTATGTTTTGTGTATTCCTTCCTTCCCATACATGACAATTTTATGACCCACCATGATTTCTAAGGGGGACTCTTCTGTCTAGGGTGATCTATCTTAAAAAAAAATTAGATGTCGTGGGACGTCTACCACATGTGAAACATCGACATTATTTTGTAGAAATAAAATGATCATAACTTGACAAAGTACTCCTCAAGACGAATCAAACGAGTATAAACTCGATAGGGTTGCGTTGTTTCATTACAGAGTAACTGTGGCCACCTTCTTGCTCCATCATCAGACCCTGGATACCATCTAGGGACAAAGTACTCGTCAAGACGAATCATACGAGCCCGAACTCAGTGGAGTTATATCGCTTTATAACGGAGTTCCTATGGTCACCTTTTAGCTCCATCACCAGAACCTGGATACCATCTAAAGAGAAAGTACTCGTCAAGACGAATCAAACGATTCCAAACTCGATGGGGTTGCGTCGTTTTATTACAGTTACTGTGGCCACCTTCCAGCTCCATCATCAGACCCTGGATATCATCTAGGACTGGCGTACTAGTCAAGATGAATCAAACGAGTCCAAACTCGATGGGGTTGCGCCGTTTCATTATAGAGCTCCTATGTCCACTTTCCAGCCCCATCATCAGATCAGCTCCATGTCATCATAATATTGCATTGTCACGCGATATACATATGCGTGTAAAATTTCAGCTCAATCGGAAACCAGGAAGTGTGTCAAATTTAACTTACAAGATTTGAACGGGACAAGTACAATAAAAGCGTCGCCACGCTAACAGCCGATTTTACCCTCCCTCCGCATTAGATGTTTCACATCAATAATTCTTATCACCTCGCTATCTCCATCCATTGCGGTGTAGGTTTTGTTCGTGTGGTTACGGACTAAGAACACAGGTGTCATCACCCCATCCTTGTCTGTCTCATCCGTGTCTGGGTGTCGTTCAAGGCAACTAAGAGAAGTAAGCAGTTATCACCCATTGCATCACTGGTGGTAGGGCTGAGTACCAAGTGAGAGTACTCACTTGCTATCGGGTCCGAACGGGTCGGTACCACCGTCTCCTGTGTGACCGGTTATAAACCACATCAGTGTGTTTTGGCTGTAGCAGAAGATAGCCGTTTTCTCTTTCATTTCATATCTGTGAAATGAAATGATGCGCAGCGGCTTGAGAATACTCTGGGTATAGTTGAGTCTATGAGCGACGGTTACCTCTAGCTGTGGCTCGTCTGCCATCATTAGCAATAAAAACAAAAAAGCCCGAGAGAACAGAATGCCAAAAGGCTCTATTCTTGCATACATCTTTCGCTACCTCATCATTCATAATTCTCTTCGTGTATGAAGCTCGCCGGTTTCGGAGACTCCTCTAACTCCATCATCCTTCAATACATGACCCATTTGGTCTAGGTAGGTGTCTCGGTCTCACCCTGTACCTACATACTTTCACTTTCGAATGGTATATCTTCTTAACCACTCGCTCGTCCGGGATTCCTTCCGCATGTCCGAACCATCGGAGCATTCCCCTTCGCATCTTTACGCCAATACTCTCTTTCATACCTACTCGCTATCTTACGTCGTCGTTACAAACGCGGTCATTCAGCCTAACTCCACATATTTTCCGCAGAGATCTTAAAATAATCTCGCGTACCAATTCACCCACGTCGTGTAAGTAGTGTTGCAGGTGCACAATTCTTAACTAAATCATAATGTCTTTCCAATGGGGCTTATTTTCTATTAGTGCTAACCTAACTCCACAATCTCAATGATTTTCAATTATATAATGGTGTTTTATTTCATATATACGGCGGAGTGATGTAGATACCGACCCCATCTGAGTTTTGGTTCGATTTAAAGGATTATTCTGAGTCTGGGTGTACTTTGTGTCCGTGAAATTGTATGTTTGTAAAGTCCCCCACGATACAAAGGGTGCAGGGTGTTGCCTTTAAAACAAAAAATTACAAAAAATGCTTCGTACAGTACTTTTTGATGTGAGACATCTAATGCGGAGGGAGGGTAAAATCGGCTGTTAGTGTGGCGACGCTTTTATTGTACTTATCCCGTTCAAATCTTGAAATTTAAATTTGACACACTTCCCGGTTTCCGATTGAGCTGAAATTTTACACGCATGTGTATATCACATGACAATGTAATATTATGATGACATGGAGCTGATCTGATGATGGAGCTGGAAGGTGGACATAGGAACTCTACAATGAAACGGCGCAATCCCATCGACTTTGGGCTCGTATGATTCGTCTTGCCGAGTACTTTGTGTCTAGATAGTATCCAGGGGCTGATGATGAAGCTGGAAGGTGGCCACAGTACCTAACTCTATAATGAAATGACGCAACCCTGTCGAGTCTGGACACGTTTGATTCGTCTTGATGAGTACTTTGTCTTAAGATGGTATCCAGGGTCTGATGATGGAGCTGGAAGGTGGCCATGCGAAACTCTGTAATTAAATGGTGCAACTCCATCGAGTTAGGGCTCGTTTGAAATGTGTAATTAAATGGCGCAACTTTATAGTACGTGGCAAACGAGCATACGACCCACCTGATGGTAAGCAGTTACCGTAGCCTATAGACACTAGCAACACCCCGCGCATCGCCATTATTAGAGGAGGAGGATAATAAGAAGAGGATAGGGAGGGGATTCGATCCTCAGGCGCTCTCACTCATCAAACGAAACGATGGCGGGGGTATCAGCTGTTGTTTTACGCCGATCTTCTATAAGAGGTTGGTACTTTCCCGATCCAGCCGACCCATTCATGGTGGGATAAACAAGGCTCTACTAACTTCTTAAGTTCAATGGTTAAGAAGATATACAATGTGAAAGTGGAAGGATGTAGGTACAGGGGAGATCGATACTCACCTACCTAGACCAAATCTGTCATGTATTGAAAGAAGGTGGAGTCAGGAGTCTCCGAAACCGGCGAGCGTGTATGAAGAGAATTATGAATGTTTAGGTAGCGAGAGATGTATGCAAAAATAGAGCCTTTTGGCACTCTGCTCTCGCTGCTTACCCCGGAGGGGAGATTAGGTGGCTTACCATCAGATGGGCCGTATGCTTGTTTGCTACCCACGTAGTATAAAAAAACATAGCACCGGCTTCACTATACTGTCGGTAAAATCCATGGGTGACAGTTATACCTACTTATCATCGGCCTCCAGAAATATATAGGAAATATCAGAAAGTATTGTAATAACAAAAACTCATTACAAACAGAGAAAGGTATATGAAGATACTAAGTAAACCTTTTGAATACTTCCAAAAACAAATTCAATGTCGCCGCAACAACACTGACAATGAAAATGTATATCTAACGCGTTATCGTAATGTATGCATTAGTGAGTACGTTGCGCTCTATGTCAAGGTGGACTATGCGGTAAGACTGTCACAACACTTCACGACCTGCTGTTGTTCACAGTCCACTGTTGGGCACTGGTCTGCTAAAAATAAGAAGCACTTATGTGAGTTGACAATCTTCAAAAACCGTCGATAAAATCTCTCACGCTTGCATGTTTATGAGGAAGTAATGTTACACAATTCCAGTGGGAGACAGCACACAGCGGGTTTATTTAGTAATTGAGGGCGGATGTTCGGTGCTCCCAACGACAGGGTGTGTGGTTAAGATAAATTTTCTCGCCTTAACAATAAAGGCTTGTAGTGGTAGGGAGTTAATTTACAAAAAAAAAAAAATTACCAGATTCTGCCCGCGGCTTCGCGTGGTGTTTCAGAATCTGTAATACGTCACTCTATGCTATCCCTAGTAAATATCAATATCTATTATTCCGACATGAAAGTAGCCTATGTACTTTTATGGGTTCTGCACCATATGTATGGTAAATTACATAATGATCGATTGATCAGTTAGTGTGACAGCGTAAGAAACCAACACGCTTTTGCATTTATAATTTTAAATAAGAATTAACTCCAGCAAATAACCTCCATTATAAATATTTGAACTTTAGCTTAGCCCGTAACTAATTAAACTAAATTAGCAACACAAAACCTCAACAGTATTACGTACCTATTAAGGAAAAGTATATATATAGAGCTTATCACTACACACTACACACATAATATGATTAAATACGCATCTAATTTGTCTGGCGTATTAACATGAATATTACTAAGCTATATTACGGCACAGTAATAGCCTAGTCGTAAAACCAAGGACTGTGGTATCAACTTGGATCCTCAGTTCCAGGTCCAGCACACACCTCTATATTTCGAGATTATATCTGTATTTGTTGTCAATTTATCACTGCTCAGTGAAGGAAAACATCGTGAGGAAACCTGCATGCTCGAGAGATTTTTTCGATGACTTGTGAAGTCTGCTAGCCCGCATTGGGCCAGCATGGTGGACTATGGTCTAATCCCCATAATCACGATGAAAGGAGACCCGTGCCCAATAATGGCACAATGACAGAAGATGGTTGAAAAAAAATTAAGCATAAAGTAGTCCGGACTGAAACGTCTACGAAACCCCTATTAGTTAAATTTTTGATGATTCTACAGGAATCTCACATTTTGTGTTAATCTAATTAATAATATCGTTGTACCAAATTTCATTCAAAACTGTTTAGCGGTTTAGCGTGATTGAGTAACAAACACTCAAACGTCTAAACATCCAAAGTTATACTTAAACTTTCACATTTAATTATTGGTACTGCACAGTTGGCTGAGTGGTTTAGATACTGGCCTCACGCCCGAGTGTTGTGTGTTCGATTCCCACACAGGACAACTTTGTGTGATCCACAAATGGTTGTACTTTGTGACCGCGAAATTGTATGTTTGTAAAGTCCCCCGCGATACAAGAATTATTCCTTAGTGCACGCTGATGTCTATAAAAAAGTATATAACTATTACCAATATTATAATGTGAAATCGAGGATAACATTCACGAGCAGGATTTCAACCTGCATCTCCTGGAAAATAAAAATATCAAAATAGTAGGATGTACCTGTTTAAAATTTTAACATGATTCCATATTATTAGTATGAATGAGTTGTAAAAAAAATGCGGACGCACGACGAACGACAGGCAGCCATCTAACCACTGCACCATCAGTGTTACACAATGTTATCAATTAGTTACTACTAGGTACCGTTCATATTCATTGAATGAGTCAATATTTACACTCATACGCATATCGCTCTTGGAACACAAAACTATACGCCCACACATAATTATCAACGTAATAACTGCTGAGTAAAGCTTATTTTGCAGTGACATTAATTATTTACAACACAAAACCTCAACTTACACACGAGACGTCAATATAATTTATACGGATAATAGACAGCGCGCTTTTTAATACGCTTTTATTTAGCACAGTAAAAATATATGCTTTTAGTAACTTCGCCTCGCCTGTATCTATGCACGTATGTAACGGAATCTATGAACGTGATTTTGACCCAATTCAAAACGTCGGATTAAATTGGAACTACACAGTTATCAAGGACCGATGACAACACACTTTTCTACTATCCTACTTACTTACTTGTCAATACGCCATCTCTTGCGGGATAGGCAGAGAGAACATAGTGCTAAAAGGCTTTCGCTTCCTCAATATTCATAATTCTCTTCATACACGCTCCCCGGTTTCGGAGACAGCTGACTCATCCTTCCTTCATTACATGACCGATTTCGTCTAGGTAGGTGAGTCTCGGTCTGTACGTCTGTACCTACATCCTTCCACTTTCGCATTGTATATCTTCTTAACCAGTCATTCGTTCGGCATTCTTTCCATTCATGTCCGAACCATCGGAGCATTCCCTCGAAATCTTTACACCAATACTCTCTTTATCCTAACTATTATAAAGCTGTAACAGAGCTGTGTTGAACACAAAACAATTTTTGATGTGATAACGTCTTATGAACGCCGGCCGCACGCACGAAAAAGTGTCACGTTCCACCTAGGGTTGCTAAAACATAAAAATAGATATTTAGATATTTTTATATATATTTTTAGCATTTGACATGCTTAGCACTATACATTAAACACAAAGTGAAAAATGTGAAATCGAAAATAACAGTCAGGAGCAGGATTTGAACCTGCATCTTCTGGATACCAGCCAGATGCTTTTACCAATTCAGCCATCCTGACAATTGCTCCTGACTGCATATTTCAATAACACATCATACTTAACGTCTTTGGGTGACGCCTGCGCCATCTGTCGGAAGTATTTTCATACATTATACCGACCAGGTAAACTTAATTTTACAATTAAGATTTTACCTAATAATGACGCAAACCCTTTAAATATTTAGATATTTTTATATATATTTTTAGCATTTCCGACAGATGGCGCAGGCGTCAACCAAAGACGTTAAGTATGATGTGTTATCGAAATTAGCAGTCAGGAGCAATTGTCAGGATGGCTGAATTGGTAAAAGCATCTGGACGGTATCCAGAAGATGCAGGTTCAAATCCTGCTCCTGACTGTTATTTTCGATTTCACATTTTTCACTTTGTGTTTAATGTATAGTGCTAAGCATGTCAAATGCTAAAAATATATATAAAAATATTTAAAGGGTTTGCGTCATTATTAGGTAAAATCTTAATTGTAAAATTAAGTTCTGGAAGTCCACGCGAATGATATTGCGGGAAGAATCTAGCGTCTTATACAATATACTGCTGAGTACCCTCTACAAAGGAAGTGAATGAAACTATCTTCTGCTACAGCCAAAACACACTGACTGACGTGCTTCATGACCGGTCACACAGGGGATGGTGGTACCGACCCGTTCGAACCCGATGGCAAGTGAATACTCTCACTTGGTATCCAGCCCTACCACCAGTAATGCAATGAGTGATATTGCTTACCCCTTAGTAGACCTTGTACGACACCCGCGGGAAAGGATGGGGTGATGACACTTGTATTCTTAGTCCGTCAAAACGTCCTATATCAGTGGTATTTTATGACATCCACACACCTACCTCATACAATGAGGTAGTAATGCCATTGAACCTTATAAAGATTCGTGAATTGTACACATATTTAAAAGTAACATAAACGGGTCTTATTTCGCGTATACAATAGGCACATTCTAACTACCTTTAGCGTAATAATAGGCACATTTTAACTACCTTTAGCGTAATAATAGGCACATTTTAACTACCTTTAGCGTAATAATAGGCACATTCTAACTACCTTTAGCGTAATAATAGGCACATTTTAACTACCTTTAGCGTAATAATAGGCACATTTTAACTACCTTTAGCGTAATAATAGGCACATTCTAACTACCTTTAGCGTAATAATAGGCACATTCTAACTACCTTTAGCGTAATAATAGGCACATTTTAACTACCTTTAGCGTAATAATAGGCACATTTTAACTACCTTTAGCGTAATAATAGGCACATTCTAACTACCTTTAGCGTAATAATAGGCACATTTTAACTACCTTTAGCCCAACATTTGAACTGCGTTGCAGCAGCCGCGGTCACGGGACGGCTGGGGAGGTGAGCTTACTTTACTCATCTTAAACAGTTTGTAGGGTAAAGTTAGTTAAAATTTACCTATTTTATACCCGAAAAAAAGACCCATTTATGTTACTTTAGGTAAAGCCATTCATTGTGAACCGACACTCGAAAAAGTTACAACAATCTTCATTAATTTATCTCGTTTTGTTTCACAGCTGGTGAACATGTCTCTTTAAAAAGTGGATTATGGTGCCTCAGCGGCATGCTGGTTTTTATCATCGTAGAGAAACTCTTCGCCACGTCAGAAGAAAGCGAGGAAGAAGAAGAAGAAAAACCCCACGTGAAACAGAACGGGAACATCAAACAAATAGAAATAGAAGAGATCGAGAAGCTTCTGGAAGTAGAGAGGAAGCATAGAGGGAAGAATATGGGAGCAGGGATATGTGATTCTAACGGCACTGTTAGCGCTGAGGAGTTGTACGATACTTGTGTCTTCAATAATAATACTAAAGGTGAGACTTATAATGTTTTAATGATTAAAGGTCCATCCATCAGCCTTTTAAAGTCCACTGCTGGACATAGGCCTCCCCGAGAATGGGGGATAGTGCCGTAATCGCCACGCTTGGCAGTCGGGTTGGCGATCGCAGTGGATGTTGTTAATACTCGAGGGAGTGTTGCTGCCCAATCCCTCGGTATTCCCTCAGTCGGCTCTTACGACTCCCATGGGTGGAGAGAGGTGGGACAATTCTACAGCCGGTCCCACACGGTTAAGGGTAACTTTTGTAAACTGCGCAAGTAATTTCACACGGTTCCAGTGGCCCGCCAGTATAGGCGGAGAGACGACTTATTTAGTGGTTGAGGCCCCCACATTATTCTAATGCCCCGAACGACGGGGTGTGCCGTTAGGTACATTTTTCCCGTCATAACAAAATAAGGGTAGTAACTGCAAGGGATGTATATACCTTGTGACAATTATGTATAGTGTACTCGTTTTAAACAGACGCTGTGGTACTGCCATTTTAATTTCGCTGATGGGAGAGAAACAACATGCCGTCTTTTTTGACAGAATATCGCGGCGGAAAATGATGGCGGAGGTAGATATATAGGCTAAAATAAGCATAAATATGGAATGGCGAAATTGGTGTGAAAACGACCGCTTAAATATAGTTAATATTTCGCTTTTTCGTGTAGGAACGCGTGTCTCAACTGCGGATCGCCGCGTCGGTGTGCTAACGCCCTAATAGTGATAGCACCAAATGTGTGCTAGCACAGTTCGAATCGCAGTCCCATTGTAGGCCATCTTTACTTAGCGCTTAACGGTTGAATACTGAAACTTCCATTTTTAAGCGTTGGTTATTCTTTAACGAATCTTGTTGCAATTTTAAATTGAGAATGTATTTAATGGATGTGAGTAGGATTTCAATATTATAAGTAGATCAATTTAAGCAGTTTTGGTGGCAGAATGGTAAGTGGCACCATCAGAGGCATAGTCAAATAGCTGCTTGTCATGAAGTCTATAATGATCCAGCTGTATGTACAGGCATGTGCTGCAACTCGGTGAGCGGGCAGACGGGGGCAGCTCGCTGCAGCAGCAGCAAGGGCAACAGGTGGATGGGGCGCTGCCTCCTGCGGGAGGCGCGGGAGAAGGCGCTGCGACACACCAAGGAGAAGAGCGGGAAGAAGGACGTCAGTTGATAACTACTTTTGATTATATCCTAGCAATATAATTGTAACAATTATTTAAAAAAAACGAAAAACAATTTTTTTAAGGAACTACAAACACGATTCACGGACAACGAATAAATTGACTGCACAGATGGCATAGCGGTTTAGATACCGGTTTCCCGCCGGTGCTGTGGGTTGTGGGACAACTGTGTGATCCATAAATGGTTGTTCTGAATCTGGGTGTACTGTGTGTCCGTGAAACATATGCTGAATTGGCAAAGCATCTGGACGGTATCCAGGAGATGCAGGTTCAAATCCTGCCCGTGACTGTTATTTTCGATTTCACATTTTTACTTTGTGGTTAATGTATAGTGATAAGCATGTAAAATGCTAAAAATATATATAAAAATATCTAAATATATTGATGATCATATTATGATGAGACGAAAAGTGACAATTGGAATTCTACCTATCTAACAACAAAATAATCAGAAATACGACACAAACACTCATCTTCCTAGAACATTGTCAATAAATGAAATGAAATGTCTGCAAGGTTTTTTCCTATTTAACTCAGTCAGTTAAAAATAAAAATGGCACGATATAAACCTAAATTCACTTCTCTGTTTAATAATTTAAAACAATTTTATTAATTTACAGTACAATTTACAATATTTTGATATGATATTTGATGTTACTCATCTGCTATGCGTGCCGTGACGCTTAAATTATTTTATTTCTTTTTACTTTTGTTACAGGTGGCAGGCTACCTTAACTTGATGGCAAACTCTATAGACAACTTTACCCACGGACTAGCGGTGGGTGGATCCTTCCTAGTGGGGTTCAGAGTGGGTATACTCACCACTTTCGCTATTCTAGGTGTGTATACTCACAATAAATTATGTTAGCTCAAAGGCTCTCAAAGGTAAGCAACGAAAAAGGTAGCAACTCTCATACAACACAATGTTGTATACTTAGTCAGAATACAAATATTAAAAAAAACATAGCATCACACCTGTATCCCCGAAGGGGTATAATACACCTCAGCCTACCCGGCTGAGGTGTATTATACACCCGCGACTCGCCAGCTATGTTTAGATCCCACGTAATAGGAGGCGAGCCTATTGACGTCTACCGGGCACATTTTCCAAACTCCGGGCTGCTACTGAGAATTTTTACTAGAAAGCTCAATAAACATTGCCCGACCCGGGGATCGAACCCGAGACCTCATGGTCAGCAGTTGCAAAAATAATAAATATAAATAAAAAGAATAATATGGCAAATATAAGATGTAGTCCAAAACGTTTTGCAACTCCACAGACGTAAAAATGATGCAACTGAACATTTATACAAATAAATAAAATTGAAGTATCCGTTTGTTAAATCTAAAACAACTTTTTACTAAATGCATATGAAAGTATATGTATATGTTACCTACTAAATAGCAATTTTTTTAAGTTTTCATTTGTTTGTCTGTTTTTCCGACTAATCTCTGAAAATACTGGACCTATTTGGATGGGACTCTGCTTGAAATATCAATAATTATTTGTATCAAACAACAACGACTTTTCATACTAACCAAGATAATCTTCATCTATTTCAGACCAACATGAAACAAGCTTAAAAAAAATTTAAGAGTCTGATTTAGTGAATAATGTTTTCAGTGCACGAGATTCCTCATGAAGTGGGTGACTTTGCCATCTTACTCAAGAGTGGATTCTCCAGATGGGAGGCAGCGAAGGCTCAGCTGGTAAGATAATGTACATATATTTTTACTAGAATGGGATAATCGTCTACATGATGGGATATGTCAGGGGCACAGCCAAGTCTAGCGAGAAATCACACTCTTATATTGTTGTAACAGACGGTCCTGGATTTCCACGGAACAGCACTGCCAGGTAGCTGCCTACCGAGAAAATCTTAACCTCTTACCCACCCAGACACCGAGGAGTCCTGTCAAAATAACCTTAAAACGAAATTTCCTTTAATATTCATGTTTGTTAGAACAAATGTTATAATGTCATGTCCTGACTCAATTTTTTTATATGATCACTAGGCGACCGCAGCGGCTGGTCTGATCGGCGCCATGACAGCTGTAGTGTTTAGTGGCGCGAGAAATTCTATCGGTGAGTCTTTAACTTAAAAATAATAAAGTGAAACATTATTCCAATATCCGAAACCGCCGTGCGCCCTCTTTACATGATGACTATACACAAATTGCGATAGTTTCGCTAAGCAGAAAGAAAATGTTAAAATATAATAATTGTAACACATAACCAAAAAAAAATCTATTATCCTAATTGAAACCAAAATATTCAACTTTTTTTTTAAATTGTGGTCTATCCTTACTAATATAAATGCGAAGTGAGTTAGTTTGTTTATTTGTTTGTTACGCTTTCGCGCTGTAACTACTAAACTAATCATCATGAAATTTTGCATACATGTATTTAAAATTCCAAAATATCTTTATTTCATAAGCCTAGTATATAACACTTAAAACCTTCAATAATTCACAAATACTTTGGAAAATCCAAAAGTGCACGCCTCATAATCTTAATTTTTCACAATAAAATTGATTATTTGATAAGTAACTAATAATGTATTGGTCTTACTAAGTAGGTCTCAATAAATCACATAGATAGCGCTAATTTCAAAAAGTACTAATGTGGGTTTCATGTCTTATACGCCATCTAGCGCTAATTTTAAGAAGTACTTCTATATTGGTCTATAGAAATAGTTCTCATGAAAGGTATAGCGCTGTGAGCGCTGGTTTTAGTGTCGAGAGAGTAAATATTCAGATTTTTTTGTTTCTTTAATAACAATTAAACCTCATCGAATCAGACTGTGAAAAGTAATAGGGCGTTTTTCGTAGTTATGCTCTAGTTAAAAAGAAAAAAAGACTCGATTAGTAAAGTATTTCGGTTGTTATCGTGCTAACATACATTACCTACAACAAACGGACGTCCAAGACAGAACCTTTTTACACAGTTTTTTAACTAGTTTAAATAACAAAAATGGCATAAAAAATATCATGAGTGTCAAAAATAGTGTTTTTTCTTGATATGTGTGTGTATATATTGTTTTATAAGTGCAATGTAATAAGATAAATAGAGACATTTTAAGTTTGAAAAATCAGTTGTTCTGTGTAAAACGAGAATAGTACACACCTCAACGATTCGCTTATGAGGCGTACAATAATTACCACGAGCCCCTGAGGAGAGTGCATCCGCAACAAAAAAGTTGCGATTGCAATCGCGATACCCTTGAACTTAGGTTTCTTTTCATCCTGGAAAATAAATGGTTCCTGTGTGATATAGCTATTTTTACATAGCGAGAATTAACGTACCGTAGGGTGGTATTTATATTCTGAAGTCTACACGGACGGAGTCACAGACAGAACTAGTCTAATAGTATATATTACAGAAATATTCTTTATTTATTACAGAAGCGAAAACCTCGTGGATAGTGCCATTTACAGCGGGTGGGTTCCTCCACATCGCTCTAGTGACAGTCCTTCCGGAACTACTTCGAGAGGCCGACCGCTGGCAGTCGCTCAAGCACCTCGGAGCTCTTATAGGAGGCATCGGGGTCATGGCCTTCATGACTTATTACTTTGGATAGACCAGCTAAGACCTTACCAAAAATGTAGACTAGTTATGTGCGTTATATAGCCATTGGTGATCTAAGTGACTTGTGTCTCCATTGCATAAGTAGAGGGCTTTTTAGCCAACACGTAATTATAAAAAAAAATATCTATGGTATTGAAGATTCCAAAGGTTTATATAATAAAGAAGCAGATCAAACAAGATTTCATTACTTTTTCTAATAAGTTTATTCTAAGCACTTGATATGCTGGGCCATTTACCAGAACAAATAGTGCGAAACTGTAAAATCAAACATAATATTCACGAGCAGTATTTGAACCTGCATCTCCTGGAAAACCATTACAGACGCTTTGCTAATTAAGCCATCGTGACCTCCGCTTGGGACTACTAATTTCGATAACACATTCCTTAATGGCTTGAGTGACTCCTGCGCCATCTGTTGAAATTAGTAGAATTTGTGTAGTTTTCTTTCGCACTAATTCGTTAAACAGCTCCAGTGAGACTCAGAGGTGCTGATACTATTGTATTCTCAGTCTGTCAGCACAAGAAATACTTACGAATAAAAAAAAAATTTTAAACAATTGAAGAGACAGACGTACCGAACTGTTTTGTCTATATTAAGATATATCTTATGTAATTGAATGCTTATTTCTAATGTAAGGTCTAAATAACATATCTACTTTTTTATTATAAGTCTGTGGTGAACTTATATCTTATGATTGCCTGGGGTATTGATTAAAAATGTTAAATTCCATCATCAATGGCTGTAACTTAAGAATGATAATTATATTTTTTTATATTCTTAAGATAAAATATAAATAGTCCCAAGGGACATTAAAAGTATTAATTTTGAATTACTTTAGACTGTGAGCTTAGAATTATCGAAATTAAGTTTATCTAAGATGTTTAGTTATAGGTGATGTCTAATCATTCTCACTATCCGTGTAATTAAAGAAAGGGACGCTATTAATTGCGCTAAATGTAGGTAGTTGTGCTCATAATGCAGTACAAAACCGGATCGAATTTGTTTGTGGACGTATTTTTTTGAACACCTCTTATAAACCAAATATATAATTGCCACAATTCTAAAATGTGGTTTAAAACGAAAAATATATTTAAAAATAATATTACTTGCATTATTGTTTGTGGGTAATACAAATATTTAGCGCTGTTTTGAATCCCATTCTTTATCTCCGCGGCTAGTAGGTACATATATATATATACATACGTAAATCAATATTTCTTATTTTTAATCTAAATATTGTATGCCACTGTCATAAACGTGATAATTACATAAAAGATAGTTTATTTATTGCGCTTGAATGGACCAGTTACACATCTGGGGGGTTAGAATGTATCATGAGGTATATGAGGGATCACCATGATTGGCGGAACGATTATTGTGACGCGACGTCACGTGTCAATGTCTCTACTAATCACAATCAGACGATACGATGTCGATACGATTTTGTATATCACATTCTAAGGCGGCTGATGAGACATTTTACACATCCGACTTGGTTGTCATTGTGATAAATTTCTGCTAGGTTCATCAACGTAAGTTGTTCATGGTTGGATCAGCAGTGAGTTTCAGCAGGTATGATTATCTCGGAACTTGACTCAAAATACTCAATCGAAAGCTACACCATAAATATGAATATAAAAATATTGAAGTTTCTCTACTACAAAAAAATCACATTACAATATCATTGTTTTAAGGTAGAATATTATTCAAGGCAGCATTCGCCAAGAAGGCTAGAGTGAGAACCATTATAACAAATCCAGTTTAGATTTATACATTCTTAATTTTTAAGTGTCAATCTAACATTATAAATAAAATACTGTCTGTACATAGAGTGAATTTAGAAAATTTATATTTTCAGAGCCTATTTTATAGCATATTTTTGCCCTCACGATAACCTCAAACAGATTCAGTTGTACATTAAGTTACTTAATCCTGTAAACTACATAATTTTCTAAATCAAAATTTGTATATGCACTGGAGGGGGGCGATATTATTTTAATTTTAGCAATTTTACAAATTGTGAATTTTAAATTTTTGTTTGTGATATTAATTTGAAAAACTTCGATCATCAATACTAACAAGGTACAGTGTCCCGAACATGTATAGTGTGAATATATACTTATACAGCTACAAAGGTTTTAAAACAGTTACATATAGGTTAAGTTCAACCTAATTACAATCATGGCACTTAGTAATAAAGTCACAAATCTTTAAAATATTATCTTACATTTACGATCATTCGTCACAAAAAACGAGCAAAGCAATAATTTATTACTGGCACTTAAAAGTGAAACGACAAATAACATTTACTGTGAAATCGAACTTAAATAGCAACAAATAAAGTACTTTTTGAACTATAAACAAAGTACTTTTTGAACTAAACAAAGTAAGAAAGTGCGCTCTTATTTACCGAAACGTATTTTTCGGGTCGACGCAGTATCTATAGCATTTTTGATCGAAGTTGAATAACAAAAATATTTTATAGTTTAAACAGCCAACTAATTTTATAATTGACTGAAATATTCATAACATTTTATAAAATGCATTAAAAAAAGGCTTCTGTATCATGTATGATATATTCATGTTAGTAAATAGTACAAAATGCTCCACTGTTAATAAATGTGATAGTTATTTAGTTAAATTTATAGTAATCTGTTATTATATAATGTTAAACTTGTGTATAAACAATTTCAATTATGTACTGGTCATGTATTCAATAATCATGTATTTGTGTTTGTATTTACAATGTAAATAAGCGATTTGTGTGTCGAATCATACATACGATTTATATAATTATGATTGTGATTTTTAAATCCTATTCTACTAAGGATCTCAGGAATCTATATAAGATTGGGAGCTAGAAATATCCGAAGACCAGTAATGGTACTATAGCGTAACTTTGACCCGTCCTATAATATGTTTGATAAATGGCCATAATATAAAAATGATACTCTACGTATTTGTTAAAGAAAACAATATTGTTATGGAACACTATCGACATAAATTGTTGATGCAAAAATTAAATGCGTCCATATTACATTAATAATCAGTGGCCGGCACACGATTGTGAAAGAACTATGGAGTCGTCCAATAATCACGGTAGGCTCGAAAGGGTGAGGGCGAGTTTTTCACAAAAATTAAGAAATATCACAAGGAGATATCACGTGAATTTATTTTTGGTCTTTAAACGCGCGATTTCTAAACAACCGAAAAGCGGTGTGTGAGCTTGAACTTACCTGTATTTAAAGATAATATTCTGAAACTTTTAAAAGACACTTGAATTAGTATTAAACCTCACCAAGGAACCTCACAAAGGGGTTAAAATTTAGTTCGCGCCGAACATAGGGCCCACTTGTGGATAGCTATGGTTGAAGAAGCGAAATTATAAAATTAGTTCCTACTGGTTTTAGTAGGTTCAGATCAAAAAATATTTGAATTAAAAATCACTTTCATAACATTTTTAATCTTGATTTTCACTTTGTGTTTAATCTTGATTTTGTTAAAAAAACAATAAATGATAAAATATTTTCTAGGATAAGAAACGTATACCCATTATATAATAATTATGTGTGTATACACAGCTTGTTTTAATCAATAAACCACGGGTGCATGCACACTTATATTTAGAGGATTTTCGTTTTTGCATATTTTTTATATTTTACCTGACACGAGCTAGAAGATTAGATACAACAAATATTGTAATAACTACTAACTTAAGTAGATAATTATTTGTGGCTTCAGTTAAAAACTTATAGAAGTCCTAATTTCTAATAAATGCAACATCGACTTGTAATGGATATAGTGGAAAAGGGCACGTAATAAGTACCATTTGGTAAGCTTTGGCACTTTGCGGCTCTGGTAATTTAAATATATTTACCGTTTTTTATTACTATACTGTATGCATTGTATATGATCTATTAGGGTTTAATTTCAATTAAATTTTTGTTTAATAGCTGTATTACACGAATAATATCAACTTATCAAAAATCATATAATATATTATACAATTTGTGTTAGCCATTTTATTTATTTCTCCAAAACGGCCATTTTTACTAGTCATTGCGGTCTGTCATTGTCACTGAGAATTGCGCGGGAAATTTCTGGTATCAATTGTCAAATGTAAAATATTTATTTTATGTAAAAATGGTTTTAGAACGAAATTAAGTAAATATTGCATTTTTAGTGCATTGCAATTTAAATCCGTGTCCAGGTAAACAGTAAAATTACATTGTTATTATTGTTATATTTACAAATAATGTAATAACCTATGAAACAGTAGCCATTGAAATATGTGATAAATAATGCCATTTGTGAGTATTTTAGTTCTTTAAATACATGATTGATAACAGTATAACCTAAATAAAAAAAAATTTATCAGACTCGTTTTTTTTTTATTTGTTCCTAAAAAAACCGAAACTTATAAACACCAAACATTACTTCAACACGTCTTTTGTAAGTGCACGAGGCATCTTTAAAACAGCTAGTCAACAAATTAATAGTTGTTTCAAACGAGGCAATATAGTAAAAAACATTTCTAGTGACAATAATATATTTCTCAAAGTAAATAATACAGGATATGGTACAATAAGATATTTTATACATGGCTACATCGCCCGATACCGCTTATTCTATCCTAGCGAGATAAAATCAGAAAAAATCAAATAATTCAACACCTCATTAATTTCTGAAGCTCCGTGCACGTAATAGAACAAGTATTTACTTAAATTGAAGTAACGACCTAATGGATTTAAGCCGATTTTTTTGTTCGGTAATACTGCGAAAACCACTGAACCGATCGGAATAATACTTATACCATAAGTTGCAGCGTGTTTCGGAGAAAGATATGTTGATTACTTATCCGGAACCTATATTTTTGATGTGAAACATCTATTGCGGAGGGAGGGTAAAACCGGTTGTTAGCGAGACGACGCTTATTTTACTTGTATAAGTATATTTACAAACAAATATGTACAAATCTGTAAATCAAAGCAATTACTATTATTTTAATAATTTGCATTAAAAATTGCTTAAGATGTAATATTATACTACCTCAAGCAGAATAGTTTAGTCGGCTTTCGTAACTGTCGTTGAATTCGGTAGAATTGAATTGAAAAATAAGTCTATGCGGCACCACGTCATGGAAACACTCAACTGATGTTAACCGAACACCATCTAACATTTTCTCTTCAAAGCTATTATCATACCTATAAAATAAAAAACTCCAATGAGCCAAACTACAGTTTTTTCTGTTTTAAAATTATGTTCATTATTTCACCCGCAAAAAAGAAAGACCGCATTGTTAACTAAATAGTGAAGCCACACACAAGCGTGGCGATTGCGGCATTATCCCCCATGACGGGACCGTTCGTTGTGGCGTTCTCTTGGGGAGGCCTGTGTCCAGCAGTGGACGATGAAGGGCTGATGGATGGATGGATGGTATTATGTTTAAAACATAAAGGAATAGTACAGTATCAAATAGGGTCGATATAAAAACATATAGGGAAGATATGGCTCTGATGACGTATTCATGTCCGTAACGTATGCACGAAATCGTAGTCATATAGAATCATACTGTAGTAATAAAAGTGCTTCACGTCACTCCGGTAGTTATTGGCTTTGTTTGTATTTGTGTGCGTGTGTGCACTAGTTGGCCATGGTTTGTCACGCCTTTTTGATGATTGTTCCTAATGATCCGTCTTTCTTTTTTTCTTGGTATGGGCTTGAGATAGTGAGTAAATTTTAATTAATCTGACAAGATTTATGAGATTTAAAACAGAGAAAGTATTTGTAAATAGTATTCTACAGATCCACATTATATTATTTACAATGCAGTAGAATATTTCATGGTGCGCGTAATGAATTAAATAATATTATGAAAGGCAAAACAGCACATTATTACCACGATATCGAATAAAATTTTATAAATGTAGTTTCACTAAATATACATACAAATTCGACGATTAATATCTTTTGGAGTATACTAACGATATATTGTATGCATCGATCATCAATATTATAAACATAAAAAAACAAACATCGTCGACTCAGATCAACGGCATTAATATAATATAACTTATAAGACCAAGACTTGGAAATACTATATATAGTCGGAATATATATATATATATATATATATATATATATCTATAGTCGAAGAACATATTTATAATTTTTTTCTGACATTATATATCATTGTGGGATAGGAGCCTCTTCAATTTTAAGAGGGTAATAAAAATGATACTAGGTACACCGGCCAGTGTGGTACGCTAATTCCCCGACTTCTGAGGAGTTACGAATTTGTTTGTATACTTTTACGACACAAAACTCTAGGATATTTATTAGAATCATAATCCTAGGTGAATTTGTTTTCATAGCAGCCGGGTAAGTGTACATCGCTAAATGGCCGCTTCACATTACGTAAACTTTCTCGACGCGCTTCATACAGAATACTTCCTTGGTTTTCGGGCAGATGATTGAACCGTGTTCTTTCATCATTTCCTTGAGAGCCTGAAAGATGATGATAACATTAGATTTATCTAATAAAGGATAAGTCTTATGATTGTTAGCCAAAAGAAAAGTCAAAAATAGATGATATTTTTGTTGACCAGATCAAGGCCTTGTCCTGATGTCTTTAACATGTGTCTAGTAGTGTTAAAATGTCTTTGTCTGGTAGCGAATAAAAAAAAAATAAAAAAAAAAATTGTTATAATTGTTTAATGTATTCAAATTAGATATTTTTATCATGACACCGTGTCATGATAAAAATAGTAGCTAGGGTAGTGTTCAAAGATTAAGTGTGATCCTTTTGAATTTTGACGCCAGTTCAATTAGATAACAATAAAAATGTGGTAATGTACTTAAATGTTGCAATTATAATTACATGTGACTATTTACAATTATAGAAAAAAGTTACATAATAACTTACAAACCTATAATCAACTTTAAAATTACTTAAAATTTGCTTTATTAAAAATTAAATGAGCGCGTGTAACCTTTACGCGCGGTTGAAGTAAAACTTTGAATTTTATGGTAGATATTACTAAAAAGATTAATCATAAAATAAATGGAATTTCGCACGTTGAACTACCAGTAGGATCATATTACCAATCACTTTAGTAGTTTTTTTTATCACCCCAGACTATCACTACATAAAAACCACATTTTTGCACTAATAAATCATAGGGACCGACCCCACGCCTCTATTACATAAGGCCAAGTAGTCAAAAATTTAAGCTGGTGTGGAGTGCGGAGAGTGATAAGAGGAAGAGAGGGGCGACGTACCTTCTCCCCGTAGACTTGCCCGTTGGGCAGCACCATGGGCTGGTTGTGCTCGTTGAGCGGCGCCCGCGACAAGCGGCACACGAGACGCGAGTGTGACACGTGCGCGTGCGGCAGTGTGCTCGCCAGCGTGCTCAGTGGCGCAGAGCAAGCCGGGCATGCCGCTACCTGCGGGCACACGTGTGTAACACAAGCAAACAGGCGCACACGAGGCGCGAGTGTGTGTAACACAAGCAAACAGGCGCACACGAGGCGCGAGTATGTGTAACACAAACAAACAGGCGCACACGAGGCGCGAGTGTGTGTAACACAAGCAAACAGGCGCACACGAGGCGCAAGTGTGTGTAACACAAGCAAACAGGCGCACACGAGGCGCGAGTGTGTGTAACACAAGCAAACAGGCGCACACGAGGCGCGAGTGTGTGTAACACAAACAAACAGGCGCACACGAGGCGCGAGTGTGTGTAACACAAGCAAACAGGCGCACACGAGGCGCGAGTGTGTGTAACACAAACAAACAGGCGCACACGAGGCGCGAGTGTGTGTAACACAAACAAACAGGCGCACACGAGGCGCGAGTGTGTATAACACAAACAAACAGGCGCACACGAGGCGCAAGTGTATGTAACACAAACAAACAGGCGCACACGAGGCGCAAGTGTATGTAACACAAACAAACAGGCGCCACACGAGGCGCGAGTGTATGTAACAGAAACAAACAGGCGCACATGAGGCGCGAGTGCGGCAGGGGCCAAATGAGATCCCTGAGGAACGCCATAAATGGTTTTGTTTTTACTTTGTTCGATTGCATAAATAAGCAACAACATTTCAATAGGACCACAAACACCACACGAGTCTTAGGTTAATTGTAACACAAACCTTGGTCCCCTCGGCGGCGCACTGCGGCGTGTTGAGCGCGGCCAGCCCCAGCTGCAGCGCCACGGGCAGCGCGGCCAGGCGCGAGTGTATGTAACACAAACCTTGGTCCCCTCGGCGGCGCACTGCGGCGTGTTGAGCGCGGCCAGCCCCAGCTGCAGCGCCACGGGCAGCGCGGCCAGGCGCGAGTGTATGTAACACAAACCTTGGTCCCCTCGGCGGCGCACTGCGGCGTGTTGAGCGCGGCCAGCCCCAGCTGCAGCGCCACGGGCAGCGCGGCCAGGCGCGAGTGTATGTAACACAAACCTTGGTCCCCTCGGCGGCGCACTGCGGCGTGTTGAGCGCGGCCAGCCCCAGCTGCAGCGCCACGGGCAGCGCGGCCAGGCGCGAGTGTATGTAACACAAACCTTGGTCCCCTCGGCGGCGCACTGCGGCGTGTTGAGCGCGGCCAGCCCCAGCTGCAGCGCCACGGGCAGCGCGGCCAGGCGCGAGTGTATGTAACACAAACCTTGGTCCCCTCGGCGGCGCACTGCGGCGTGTTGAGCGCGGCCAGCCCCAGCTGCAGCGCCACGGGCAGCGCGGCCAGGCGCGAGTGTATGTAACACAAACCTTGGTCCCCTCGGCGGCGCACTGCGGCGTGTTGAGCGCGGCCAGCCCCAGCTGCAGCGCCACGGGCAGCGCGGCCAGGCGCGAGTGTATGTAACACAAACCTTGGTCCCCTCGGCGGCGCACTGCGGCGTGTTGAGCGCGGCCAGCCCCAGCTGCAGCGCCACGGGCAGCGCGGCCAGGCGCGAGTGTATGTAACACAAACCTTGGTCCCCTCGGCGGCGCACTGCGGCGTGTTGAGCGCGGCCAGCCCCAGCTGCAGCGCCACGGGCAGCGCGGCCAGGCGCGAGTGTATGTAACACAAACCTTGGTCCCCTCGGCGGCGCACTGCGGCGTGTTGAGCGCGGCCAGCCCCAGCTGCAGCGCCACGGGCAGCGCGGCCAGGCGCGAGTGTATGTAACACAAACCTTGGTCCCCTCGGCGGCGCACTGCGGCGTGTTGAGCGCGGCCAGCCCCAGCTGCAGCGCCACGGGCAGCGCGGCCAGGCGCGAGTGTATGTAACACAAACCTTGGTCCCCTCGGCGGCGCACTGCGGCGTGTTGAGCGCGGCCAGCCCCAGCTGCAGCGCCACGGGCAGCGCGGCCAGGCGCGAGTGTATGTAACACAAACCTTGGTCCCCTCGGCGGCGCACTGCGGCGTGTTGAGCGCGGCCAGCCCCAGCTGCAGCGCCACGGGCAGCGCGGCCAGGCGCGAGTGTATGTAACACAAACCTTGGTCCCCTCGGCGGCGCACTGCGGCGTGTTGAGCGCGGCCAGCCCCAGCTGCAGCGCCACGGGCAGCGCGGCCAGGCGCGAGTGTATGTAACACAAACCTTGGTCCCCTCGGCGGCGCACTGCGGCGTGTTGAGCGCGGCCAGCCCCAGCTGCAGCGCCACGGGCAGCGCGGCCAGGCGCGAGTGTATGTAACACAAACCTTGGTCCCCTCGGCGGCGCACTGCGGCGTGTTGAGCGCGGCCAGCCCCAGCTGCAGCGCCACGGGCAGCGCGGCCAGGCGCGAGTGTATGTAACACAAACCTTGGTCCCCTCGGCGGCGCACTGCGGCGTGTTGAGCGCGGCCAGCCCCAGCTGCAGCGCCACGGGCAGCGCGGCCAGGCGCGAGTGTATGTAACACAAACCTTGGTCCCCTCGGCGGCGCACTGCGGCGTGTTGAGCGCGGCCAGCCCCAGCTGCAGCGCCACGGGCAGCGCGGCCAGGCGCGAGTGTATGTAACACAAACCTTGGTCCCCTCGGCGGCGCACTGCGGCGTGTTGAGCGCGGCCAGCCCCAGCTGCAGCGCCACGGGCAGCGCGGCCAGGCGCGCGGGGTGCAGCAGGCGCGCGTGCTCGCGCCGGAACTGCGCCACCAGCGCGCGCCAGCGCCACGCGCCCAGCAGCGAGCGGTACGGCTCCACCTCTGCACACGACACACTTGTGGCTAACGTTCCGACCGCGGCCCGCTCTACGACTTTGAGCTTCTTTGTGAGACCGACATTTAAGGGCCATGTCTCTGTTACATATGTCGCCACTGGCAATTCAAGCTGGTTGCAGACCTTTGTATACAGACACTGGAATATGGGACGAGATCTACCTCAGCTTCCTGAACGCTGCCCAGCAGAATCTGAACCGTCGATTGACCTCTTTCTCAAAGTTATGCCTGACAGGACTTTTTGATGCAGGTAGAGATAGTGAAATGACATAGCCTTAATTAAGATGGCTTTGGCCTTGTCTACATTAACTTTTTAAACCATTTGGAACACCCTGCGAGTCCATTGAGCATCGTACCAAGATTCAACAGCGATTCTGCCATGACTAAAATATTGTCTGCAAATCGAAGGCGTGTGTTGTATTCGCCATTGATACCGAATCCACACCATAACGATACAAAGATTTTTCAATAGGAACTTATTACTCTGTACAAATGTAATCATTATGGGCCCTGTCGGGCACGACAATGTTAGGAGGGTGAACTATTTTTTTTATACATACATACACATATATATATATATATATATATATATACACATACATACACGCACACATATATTAACCCACACATTAATTGTTGTTGTGTTTTTTATTGTGCCTTTTATGCTAGTACCCTAATATTTATGTAAGTATCAACATTTTTCGTTAAAATATTCATTAATTGTGTAATAAGATTTTTGTAGTAATAGTTGCTTTAATTTATTTATAAATGTGTTGTATTTTGTCCATTTTTTATGTTTATGGGTAGCTTATTATATATTTTTATCGACATGACTAGTGGACTATTAGAATGCATGGTTAGCCGGGAACCAGGTAAATTAAGTCTATTTTTATGTCTTAAAGAATTCTTAACGTTTGCTATAGAGTTCTGGGTGTTGTCTGACAAATTTGCATGTTTCCAATATGTATATGCTCGGGAGTGTTAATATTTTTAATGTTTGGAAGTGAGGCCTGCAAGTGTCCGTATTATCTATGTTTAAAGTATGCGAATGAGCTTTTTTTGTAGATTAAAAAGTGTATGTGCATCAGTGCTGTTTCCCCACAGAGCAATACCGTAACCAATCCAAGCATGAGCTTCTAACCAATTTTTTCATTTATATTGTCATTGTTCTGACATGGGATTAAGATGGATATATCATCAGCAAATAAGACACATTTTTGATGAATATTTTTGGGCAGATCGTTGATGTAGATGTTCTCATCTACATCAACGATCAAGACAACCTCATCTCATCTCAAAAGACAACCTATTACACTTCCTTGTGGGATGGATGCGTTTATCACTTTTCGATTTGAACGAATACTCTTTATCATTTTTGATGCGAAATTAAAATATTCTATCTCTACCTGTTCCCTGTTATTTAAATATGACACAAACCATTCATACGCTTTTCCACGGATACCTATGTTGTATAATTTTCTCAAAAGTAACTGGTATTGAACCTTATCATATGCTTTTGACATATCTAACAATATGCCTATGGCGTATTGTTTTTTGTTAGTAATATTCAGAGCTTCCTGTATGTATTTGAAGTCTGCGAGTGTAGTTGAACGATATTTACGAAATCCGTTTTGTGATTCATCGAATATTGTGTATTTTTCACAAAAGGAATACACGCGTTCAAACATTGCCTTTTCAAATATTATGGAGGCTGAGGACAAATGAGCTATAGGGCGGTAATTGTTAGGGTTAGTTTTGCTATTTTTCTTATGAATAGGTTTTATTATTGCCTTTTTTAATTGATCGGGAAATAATCCTTCATTAAAGGATTGGTTAACAAGCTTAAAAAAGGTGGACTTATTCATCCGCACACTGTTTCAAGAGAAGAGGTGGAAGTTCATCAAAACCAAATCTTTTTTTATTTTTAAGTTTTTTTAAGTAATTGTTTATTTCATAGGTGTCGACTGGGCGGAGAAACAGAGTTTTCTAACGAGGTTGTTACTAACGCATCACTCTGCGGTCTGTTCGTAGGCCCAAGCTGATCTTGTCCTACAGAAGCAAAAAACTCATTAAATACATTTATAAATTGTTTGTGTTCAGATATTTTGGTATTATCAATTTCTAATGTTATATTATGTTTTATACGTTTTTGAATTTTATTTGTCTGCTCATTTATATTGCTCCACATTGATTTTATTTTATTATGAGATTTTTTGAGTTTATTTTTGTAGTGATTTTTTTTTTACTTAGACATTAGCGTTTTTAAATTTTTTTCGTAATTCTTGTAATAATTTGTGAATGTAGGAGGATTATTTAGTTTTATTGTAAGTAATTTTAGGTCTTATATTTTTGCAGGATTGTCTTAAACCCTTGGTTAGCCAAAACTTTGATGGGCCGCTAGTAAATTAATTTTGCGAATTGGTATGCATTTATCAAGGATTTTCACTAAAGCAATGCTAAAGGTGTTGTAATTTTAATTTATGATCTGCGTGTCTGTTATAATAATGCGCCAGTTTAGTTTCTTTAAGTTAGATTTAAAGTTTTCTATATTTTCATGGTTAAATATTATTTTTTTGACGAACCATGTTTTGCCTGTATATTATGAGAAAGGTGTAGATGTAAAACTACTGCGTTATGGTCAGAAAATCCAAATTCTTCGACGGTAGTGTATTGTACACTACTTCGTATTTTTAAAGTTCTAATATATTTACATTAAAGTCACCTCCAATAATTACGTAGCGTTTAGAATACCTTCTATTTATATGACTAAGAATTTTTCGAATTTGACTATAAAATATTTGTTCTTCTTTTCTATTCGAATACATTGTTATAATTAATAATTTTTCATTACATATTTCAGTAGCGCATACTTCTAAAATATACTCAATAGACATTTCAGTAATATCGCTTCTGTTTTCGAAGTAAATGTGATCTTGTAATAGGATGCAGACACCTCCACCTGTACGGGACTCTCGAAGTATGATGTACATCAATAGTTGTAGTTTCTCTACTGACAACCAGGATTCAGTTATGCATATGGCTTGAAATATGGATTTTGTTGAATTAATGCTTCGAGTGTGTCTTGTTTATTATAAAGGCTTTGCATGTTTTGTAATAGTATTTTAAATGGTTGGCTTTTGTCTACGAAAAAGCTGGTTAAATGGTTGCGCAACACTGTCGCCATTTTTCTCATATCTGTGTTTATTTCATCGGTTATAGTTACTTGGTTACCATCTATAATTAGTTTATTATTTCTTATTATGGCATATTGTCCATTTCTCCTTGTTTAGCATTTGTTCTCGCAATTGTTGTCTCTTCTTTCGTGCATTTTCGTCTAAGTATTCGAACACAGATAATTTAGTTCTTTGAAAATAACTGCTATTTTTTATTATATATTTAACCATTCTTACTTATTAGTTCAATTACTAATGGTCTATTGTTTGAGCCATTCTTACCAACTCTATATACATTTTCTATATAGCCTGATAGATAGACCTTGAATATCGCGGAATAACTCTATTAATCTATTACACATGTTGTATTCAGGTTCATGTCGGTACTCCACGAAGCCGTACAGAACAAATTTCTTTTGTACACTTTCAGTGCAATCTCTTATCAACATTTTTTCTTTTAAATATATATTGTTTACCTGTGTTTGTAATGCGTAATTTTCCTTTTCCAGCTTTTCTAGTTTCAAGTTGATAATCTTTAAATCCTCTTTTAATAACTCGTTTTGTTTGTTTACTAAGTGCATTTTTTGTTCTGTATCCTCTCTCAGTTGTGCTATAGATTTGGTAATTTCCAGAAGTAAGGTTTCTTTTAATTCTGTTACGATAGATTTGTTGTTTTCTTTTAGTTGAAAGCTAATAATTTCGCTTAAAGTTTCTAACATAGATTGTTGTGATTGCGTGATATGGTTACTTTGGTTTGCACTTCCTTCTTTATCTTGTATGGATATTGTATCCCCCCAAATTGCTGAACCAATCTCTGGATAAATTTGCGCAATCTAGATCATATTTGTAGTCACATAACGCACAGCTAATAATTTCGTAAGAAAGTAGTTTTTGTTACATCCTTCACATTTCGCTGCCATTGTCTGATAATAGATGGCGCTAGTTATAAGTATTTATTACAGGCACTTATATAATTCGTTACTACCGAAATAACTCAAATCAGCATACAAAATGATATCTACCAACCTTAATTGTTGTGGCTTTTCTTCGATAGTTTCTAGTTTGCAATGATAAAATCAATTTTTTCACTGTTTTCGTAACATAAATTTGGATGTGGATGTCGTTGCACAAATTTAGTAGAATGTTGTTTGTTTGTTGATAACAAATAAGTCTACATTAACTTAAATCACAGGGAAAGGTCCAATGTCATAATTGTATCACTTGCTTTCATGAATTATTCACTTGTTCTAATTTTAATAATACAAAAATCACGGATCTTGTATTATGTTTACGCACCAAATTCTACCCTCCCCTCTCTCTCAATAAAAAAATACTAGTGAATAACATGACTACTATGACTAAAATCTAAAGAAATACATTTTTGTCCATATGCTGACGGACTAAGAATACAAGTATCACCACCCCAATATTTTCGGGTGTCGTACGATTAAGGGAAATAAGCAATTTTCACCATTAGCATTATTGGTGGTAGGAATGGGTACCAAGTAAAAGTACTCACTGGCTATCAGGGCCAAACGGGTTGGTAGCATCGCCACAAAGGACGTCGGTGCGATTTGCTTATAGCAGGATATAGCCGTCTATTCTTTCATGTCATATTTGCAAAATTAAATAGTAAGCTGAAGCTTGAGAATACTTTCTGGGAGCAAAACTTTATGCCAAATTATCTGACCAGTGGTATAATAGCCCAATTTTTTTCCCGTGTATGAGCTGTAAAAAAGAGAAAGTACATCAAAATATAGCCAGCGATCTATTACCTGTGTCCTTGGGGAAAGCAAGCATGCCCATGCAGTGTTGTATGTCTTGTAGTTGTCCCTCTTCGTACGTAGAGAAGTGTTTTTTGGCGTAGCGGACCGCCTCAAGGCGTTTGTCTTCGCGAACCAGCTCTATGAACTCCTGGATTATAAAAAAATAATACCTGGTCACAAGGGAATGATTTGTTTTCGAATAATCAATTACTTAAAAATGATTTAATTAAAAATACTAGCGGCAATAGTATTTTGATAGGTACTCTGGTAGATATATATTCTCCTATTCATAAATTTATGTAAAAACTTAGTTTATAGCATATACTTGATAAACGTACCAATTCGGCAGCCGGATCCTAGACTATTATACATTAATTTATAATTTTCACTAATAAATTATACTTAATTGTTATAATAATATAATTAAATTAATTAATTTTATTTTATCAAAATACTGGGCCGTAATGTCTAAGAAGCAGTCAACGATACACTAATGTCAGGGAGAAAATGGTATTTGACGTTTACAGACTAATAATTCTACTAATATTATGAATGTGGATGTAAGTTTGTTTGTTACGCTTTCACGCGAAAGCTACTTAACCGATCATCACGAAACTTTGTACACATATTCTTGGACGTATTAGAAGTAAAATAGAATACCTACTTTCTATTAAAAAAAAAATACGAAAGAAAAAGCATTCCAGTAATGAAATTCCAACTCTGAGTACTGTAATATCGTTGCACTGTATTACCAACGGTTACGTCAAAAAAAATTTTTTTCTTTAAATTTCAAGGGTTGCTTTATTTATTTTTATGAAATTCCTCACGGACGAAGTCGCTCGTAACAGCTAGTAAGAGATAAATGTCGCCATGATAGGTATGACAAGTTCACGTTCTACTATTTTGTGATTTTGTTGCTGTGTGGTGTCATTCGCGTAAAGGTTACATGCACTCATTTAATTTTTATTATGTCATTGGTAATACGATCCTACTGGTAATATAAGAGTTCAAAGTGCGATCAAAGCTACTGGTAATATAAGAGTTCAAAGTGAGATCTACATTCAAGGTTTACTTCAACCGCGCGTAAAGGTTACACGCACTCATTTAATTTTTTGAATGTAATAGTTTTATTAATAAATATTTATGGTATTTTTATATATTTTTTAAGCATTTCACATACTTCATATGGTTAGTAAAAAATAAATTTATATAAATTAACACACGAGTGTGAAATCGAAAATAACAGTCACGAGCAAAGTGAACCTGCATTTATTTCACATTTTCGTACTTTATGTTAAACATTTTTGACATTTCGTACCCTGCGTGACGTGTGACGGCGAGATATCATTCATATTCACAACAATCATGTTCCCGCGCTTGCTTCTTGAAGGCGCTTGTTTAATATGTAGGTGCCTAATATCAAGCATTATTGCGATGTGTATTGTTAGAATATAAGTTTTGGTTATTTTTGCTTGTAATTGTTATAATAAAAATATAAAAAATAGCCTATCTATATCTTCATCAATAATAAAATTGTTATATGAAATACAAAAATAATTTCACAAATGCGACTGGTAGTTGCAGAGGTTAGCATATTTAAACTCTTCAGCTTCAGCTTAAATATAAATAACCCTGCCAAGAAAACTAAAACTGACCTGAATTCTTATCTTGAATTCCATATTGGAGTTGAGTTTTCGCAGTTTGCTCTTATTATCAGCGCACCACTGGAGACAGCGGGCTGTACGTTGAGATTGCAATTCCGCTTCCACTTCCGCTGCCGCGCTGTATATGTCTGCACCACATAATTTAATTTAATATAATATACACATCAACTGGCTGTATGGACAGTCTGGACTTCTGTGGAAAGGTGGTACGGTATAAGTACCACCCTCTCACAGAAGATCAGTATAAAGCAACAGTAAATACTTTTACTGTTGTTTCATAGGGTGAGTGAGAGCACCGGAGGTCCAAACCACAAAACTCTCTACATTTTTGCGTAATTGAGTAACAAAATTTCACATTTATATTAGTAGGATCTTTTAAGCTTACTTATTGCAATAAATTAAGAATCTCACCAAATGATATCACAATTATCAATATAGCTTAGCGATGTATAATTTTTACCCCTACAGGGGTCCCACTGTCGACATGGACCACTATCTCGTTATTGCGAGATTTAGTGGTCTGTTCAGAAAGTGGAGACTCTGGCGAGAGCGTGTCCACTTCGGAGGGCTTGAAAGAATAAAGATTGAAAAGTTGCAAGAAGAGAGTGTAAGAGCAAAGTATGCAGAGGGAGTCCGTGAACGACTGACAATAGCAAGTCAGCCGAAATCTGACATAGAAGAATGCTGGAAAATATTGAAAGATAGTATGGTAGATACAGCAAAAGAAGTATGTGGATGCTCAAAGAAGCATAGGAAAGTGAAAGGTGATGCATGGTGGGATACAGAAGTAGCAGCTTCAGTAGACCAAAAGAAGAAAGCGTGGCTGTACTATGTATCTTCTTCTGATTGCAAGATGAAAGAACAGAAGAAAGAAATATACCGGCAACGTAAGAATGACACCAAAGCCTTAGTGAAAGAGAAGCGTGATAGAGCAAATATGATTGCAGAAGAAAGGCTGACCAAAAACTTCGAGAGCAACACCAAACTTTTCTGGAGGGAGGTGAAAATCTCAGAGTAGTTGGTCAGCTTTCAGAATGAATAAAATAAGGTCTAAAGGTGGAGATATTCTTACGCAAACACAAGATGTGTTAAGCCGATGGAGTGAATATTTTGGAGATATGTATGCGGATGTTCAGAGTGATGCCGGTGCCACATGTGGTCTAACAGATCAGCATTCGGTACCAGCATCCTCTGATGACATTAGTATGGATGAAGTTGAATGGGCGATTAGAAGTTTGAATAATGGTAAGGCAACGGGTATTGATATGGTGTCTGCTGAGATGATCAAGCTTGGAGGCTCATGTGTCTGGGAATCCTTCCTGATACTTCTCAATTTATGTTGGAGCTCAGGAATGGTTCCCAAGGACTGGAGGAATGAGGATGATGTCTGATGAATTTTTGTGTGAGGCACAAGGAGGTTTCAGATGTGGAAGGGGATGCATGGATCAAGTGTTTTCTCTGCGCAACATTGTGGAGAAGCATCTGGCTGTAGGCCAGAGGGATTTCTGCAGTTTTGTGGATTTGGAGAAAGCATTTGACACGGTTGTACGAAAGGAACTTTGGGACATATTGCTGGAGTATGGTATTAACGGTAGACTGCTACAAGCGGTGCAGTCCAACTACATGGACTGCAGAGCTTGTGTGCGGCTGGAAGATGGAATGTCACCCTGGTTTGATGTCAATATGAGCGTTAAACAGGGCTGCGCTCTATCAGCCAGACTGTTTAGATATTTTTTATATATATTTTTAGCATTTGACATGCTTAGCAACATACAGTAAACACAAAGTGAAAAATGTGAAATCGAAAATAACAGTCACGAGCAGGATTCGAACCTGCATCTCCTGGATACCGTCCAGATGCTTTGCCAATTCAGCCATCGTGACCCTTGCTCCCGACTGCTAATTTCAATAACACATTCATACTCAACGTCTTTGGGTGACGCCTGCACCATCTGTCGGAAGTATTTTCATACATTATACCGACCAGGTAAACTTAAATTTTACAATTAAGATTTTACCTAATAATGACGCAAACCCTATAAATATTTAGATATTTTTATATATATTTTTAGCATTTGACATGCTTAGCAACATACAGTAAACACAAAGTGAAAAATGTGAAATCGAAAATAACAGTCACGAGCAGGATTCGAACCTGCATCTCCTGGATACCGTCCAGATGCTTTGCCAATTCAGCCATCGTGACCCTTGCTCCCGACTGCTAATTTCGATAACACATTCATACTTAACGTCTTTGGGTGAAGCCTGCACCATCTGTCGGAAGTATTTTCATACATTATACCGACCAGGTAAACTTAATTTTACAATTAAGATTTTACCTAATAATGACGCAAATCCTAGAAATATTTAGATATTTTTTATATATATTTTTAGCATTTGACATGCTTAGCAACATACAGTAAACGCAAAGTGAAAAATGTGAAATCGAAAATAACAGTCACGAGCAGGATTCGAACCTGCATCTCCTGGATACCGTCCAGATGCTTTGCCAATTCAGCCATCGCGACCCTTGCTCCCGACTGCTAATTTCGATAACACATTCATACTTAACGTCTTTGGGTGACGCCTGCACCATCTGTCGGAAGTATTTTCATACATTATACCGACCAGGTAAACTTAATTTTACAATTAAGATTTTACCTAATAATGACGCAAACCCTAGAAATATTTAGATATTTTTTATATATATTTTTAGCATTTGACATGCTTAGCAACATACAGTAAACACAAAGTGAAAAATGTGAAATCGAAAATAACAGTCACGAGCAGGATTCGAACCTGCATCTCCTGGATACGGTCCAGATGCTTTGCCAAATGGCAAATGATGATGATGAGATGCTGGTCGGTATAATGTATGAAAATACTTCCGACAGATGGTGCAGGCGTCACCTAAAGACGTTAAGTATGAATGTGTTATCGAAATTAGCAGTCAGGAGCAAGGGTCACGATGGCTGAATTGGCAAAGCACCTGGACGGTATCCAGTAGATGCAGGTTCGAATCCTGCTCGTGACTGTTATTTTCGATTTCACATTTTTCACTTTGTGTTTACAGTCAGACTGTTTATCATATATCTGGATAAATGTCTACAAAGGTTGAATGAAATGAATGTGGGAGTTCAGATGGGCGACTCAGTAGTTAACTCTTTGCTATAGGCAGTCGATGCGGTTTTATTAGCGCAGTCTGCGACTGACCTGCAAACCCTAGTCGACGTAATGGCAGAAGATTGTAACAAAAGGGGCCTACGTGTGAATGTGAGCAAAACCAAAGTAATGGTTTTTGAAAGAGAAGAAGCCAGAACTGATGTTAGAGTAGCAACAGGAAATGGTGTGCTAGAACATGTGGATGAATTTGTATATCTTGGATGTGGATTCAGTCGGGATGGAACACTGATGTAGAGAGAAGAGAGAATGAGGGAAATAGAGTGAACGGAGCATTGGGACAACTTCTCGGCAGTCATCACCTCAGCCAGAGGGCACATGTCGCAATACACAACGCAGTGCTTGTCCCAACGTTTTTATATGGAAGCGAGAGTTGGGTATGCAAAAAGGAGCAAGAGAGTAAAATCAATGCGGTCGAATTGCGATCTCTGCGGAGAATCTGTGGAGTGAGGCTGGTCAGTCAGCAGTAGGTATGAAAGAGAGTATTGGTGTAAACATGCGAAAGGGAATGCTCCGATGGTTCGGACATGTGGAAAGAACGCCGGACGAGCGATTAGTTAAGAAGATATACAATGCGAAAGTGGAAGGATGTAGGTACAGGGGGAGAGCGAGAATCACCTACCTAGACCAAATCGGTAATGTATTGAAGGAAAGTGGAGTCAGGAGTCTCCGCAACCGGCGAGCTTGTATGAAGAGAGTTATGAATGTTGAGGAAGCGAGAGATGTATCAATAAAAGTTGTGATAATATTTATATTCAATATTTAAACTACACGGGTGTCAAATAAGCATACGGACCTTATGGTAAACGGTCACCGTAGCCTGTAGATGCTAGCAACATCAGAGGTAGTAGCACTCGCTCGTCGCCGTAAATACAGGTAAGAATATTGTGATTCAAGCTCACACTTTGAGGTCGTTTAGAAATCACGCCTTCAACGTCAAATTAAATACACGTGATATCTTAATACCCCTCCCTCATTGTGATTTTTATGGAACCTCCGCCACGCCCCCCCCCCCCCCCCTCACGTGATTGATGGACGCCCCCAAAAGGGATAGAAGATGGGCTGGAAGGATGATAAGGAGGGAACATGAGCCTCCATAGTATCAGAATAACAATAAATAACAAAAAGTTAAATTAACTAACCAACATTAGTGAGGTCTTGTATCCCCCTGGCGGTGGCGAGTTTGTTGGCGCACTCATAGTAACCGTTGCGCAAGAAGTAGTCCACCAGCATTCTGTCCAAACGCACTTTGCGCCACTGGTTTATCGTTGTCTGCACATCAACATTATTATCATAATACCAACCTTCTATCCTCGAGCTTACTTAAATCAAATATAATTGGAATTATTGAACTTAAGAGCCAAATACTGCTGTCTACTAAATTTAAAGTGCAACTACACGTGTATATATAAGTATACATAGAAAGCCATAGAGCTATTGGGTAAACGTTATCTATTTATTTAACTGGTAAACAGAAAACAAAACACATTTTTAATTTTGCAATGGCGGACTTAATGCCTGGAGCATTCTCTACCTGTCAACCATGGGTGACGCAATGATAATGGGAGGTAGGAACATTTTCATGAGAAATGGGCTACATGTGTGTATGAACACAAAACTTATTTTTTTGTCAGTTTGTTTGTTCGCGCATCACGAAAAACTACTGAACGGATTTTGTTGCAACGTTTTTTATTAGATAGCTCTTGATTAGACTTAAAACTGGTAGATATACATTTTATCACATTACTATATCGGGAACCTGAGATATAACCTAAGAACTAGCTTTTGGCTGCTCCACAGCGGCATATGCTAGTAAAATACATACATATATATACATATAAATACAACATTTAATCTGAAATCTGGTTAAGTGATGTAACCAGAATCTTCCTCGCCGGTGTCAAACGAAGGGACAAATCACTTAAGCAGAAATTCATCAGCTTGTAGGGAGTCACCACAACCATTCCATTGCTAGTGACGACTATTATAAGTAATAATAAAAACAAGTGTTTAGATAGCATCACGCCTGTATTCCCCTAAGGGTTAGGCAGCGGTGTATTACACACGCACGATACCTTGACTTGCGGAGTGCTTGGTTCAGTGAGAGCTGCTGCTTGCTCTTTGAGATGATCCAGCCTCTTCTTACAAACGTAAGCAGCTTGTACCTCTTCTGTGATAGCCTCTGAAGCCTTTCGCTTCAGTGCTGTCAGTTTTTCAACCTATAATCAAAATATTTACTAGAAGATTCCGTATTTGCAGTTACAAACTAGGGGTTTCTGGGAATAAAATACGCTGATTTCAATAAAAATATAACATTTATACAATCTCTTCAAATTGAAATACGAAAAACAAAAAAAAATTTTTTTTTCCGTCTGTTGCTAGCCCATATCTCTGAAATTACTGAACGGATTTTACACAGTAGGCAGAAAAAGCTTGGCTTGTAGCAAAATATAGCTTTTATTTTATTGGAGTTATTCTATGGGTATATAGATATATTAGCCGGAAGCCTAAACTGCACCTGAATCTTCTCCTTACTATCCTTTACCCTTCCTCTCCACCTGCTTTCCTTTTTCTTGGAGTTAGCAAAGCGCAAGATGCCTATGGTGTTACTACAGTTACAGCTTACCATCAGGTGGGCCATTTGAAATTGCAAGCAAACTGATGATAGTTTAAGAATGAACAACAAAAATGAGAACCGCAATGACTCAACGAGACATTAAAACGTAAGAGAAGAGAATATTAAAACAAATTTTCAAACCATTCCACCAAGGAGCTGATCAATTTCCCCAGCAGTGACAGGTTGCTTTCTAGCCACATTGTCAAGCTCAGCGGCCGAGTTGCCTATCTGACGTGCTTCCACGTCGAGCACGCGCTGAGCGTTACGGTACCGCTTGTTAAATATCTCATATGGCACCTGAAAGAATACAATAAAACCGTAGAAACCATTGTGTATGTATATACAAGGTATGTATCAAACAGTAGTGAGGATTCGCGAAATAAAACCTTCTTATAGTTGATTCCATAAGCAGCGGTTACCACTTGGCATAGAATTTTATTACAAGTTTGTAGAGAAACCAGAGACCGAGAGTAATGGTTGGTCTTCCAACTGTTACTTTATTAGGTTAGTTGAGAGCCCCAGAGGTGCAAAACTTACTCATATCTTATTGCTGTATAAATCAAAGCTACCTAGTTTTCTTTCTTAAAAAAAACGCACACGCTATTGGTGTCCATAGACTTCGTAACCAAATACCATCAGGTGGGCCGGTAGCTTGATAGTATAAAAAAAATACTGATGGCAGTGTATGCAACGGGAGATCATGAGGTCTCGGGTTCCGGATCAGACCACTAAAAATTTTATAAGATTTTAATTAAGCAATTGTCTATAGCTGCCTGCAGTTAGGGAGTTGTTTTTTTCACCCCCATGCCTCGGTAAGCATGTATAGCTGTTGATCCTGCACTTTATGTGCCCCCTGTATTTTCTAGTAGTGTTTGAATCACACCCCATTGGACTATGAGAGTGAGGGAGTAGAGAGTGCACTTGTATTTTCACACACACACTATATCTCCTGCATACCCAACTAACCAATCTGCTGACACAGGCCACCTTGTCTGACATTACGGTATGGATCTAGGATGGAGAGCATTATAATTATTTTTACTAGTACTTATTAAAAAAAAAAACGGGTGTGCTTTAGACCACATGACCAAAGTAAAACTTAACAATAAATATATATATATTATTAATAATGTTAATATCTATTATCAAGTGAATATGGTTATGTGACAAAACTATTTTCGTTAATTTTATTTAAACTTGTGTGACAATCGACATACAACCAATGAAAACGTCACAATTTAGTTATTGTTTCCAAACATGTATTAGTAACTAAAGCCCACATTTGACATACAGTATTAATGATTTGGTGGTCTCTGAATGTTGGCCTCATATCAAGGCTCAAAGTCGCTCAGCGGGCTCCGTCACTACACGGACTAACTTATATCTCCCTCCCAACTTCCGTTCGCCTCGCCCGATCAGCACTTTCGTAACGCACTCACTAGCTTACTCCCCAAATCAAGCGTGCGTAAAGAAGTATTTACTTCAAAAGGTACTAAAATAAAATAATTACCTATAAGAAAAGAAAGTACTGAACATGTATACGTAATGTGCAAAATTCTAGTGTTTCTAATAACTTTTGAACGAAGCTCCCATGTCAGATGATTTGGCATACCATTGTTAATGCGTTATAAGAAACATGGCTAGTACCTTCAGTGTCGCGTGCTCCAATGATTTCAACTCGTTCATTTTACTTCTCGTGTCGCCCTCCAGTTTGATAAGTTATCGCCAACCACACTCTTAGAAACAAAACGGCTTCAGAGAAGCTCTCGTGTGAACCTTAGAATTGAAAACAAAACTCAGCTGATCAATGGATTACAAAACGAAACAAGTAGATCCATAAAATTAAAATGTCTTTTTGCTATTAATTGAAGCTAAAGTAAACAAACAAAGTATACTCACGTTTGAGCACAGACTACTGAGTAATGCTAAGCTACGAGTTTGAGCTAAAGTTAAAATATTGAAATCGCACAATAATCGTAAAAATTATAATTACAATTGATTACGATTTACAAACATGCATAATCACAGAACATTTTTACTCTATGATTTTAGTATGATTACTTTACTCTATGCTCTATGTGAAGAATGACGGTTTCATACATTTTTTTTGAGGACATTTTTTTTTACCGACCTGCGCCATCTTGGTCGAAACTCCAGAACTGATTAGAACCGCAAGGGAAGAAAACACACGCTATTATGATTGTTTAACTAATATACTTTGTTTAAATATTTCATATTTATCCAAAAAAGATGGCGTAACTCGAAACGATCGACGTCGCTAGTTTCCAAGTGTAAAATCACACATCGAGGTCTTCCACGCAGACGCGTTGGGGCCTCGGGGTAACTGTTATCTGGGCGTTGGCCTGTCTCAGTGGTGGCAACGCCGCCTGCTACGACAGGCGGGTCACTGGGTGGGAACTGAGTTCCGTAGCATCAAATTTAGGGAAGGTCGTCACAGCGCGATCGGGTCCGCAGGAATGGCCACAGTCTTGACTATTCGACGAGGATAGTAGACTTAGACAGCTTGCGCAGCAGGCCGGCATGCCACACGCGATCGAAGGCTTTCTCCATGTCCAGGAACACTGCGACAACTAGTTCTCTCTTGTTTCGGGCTGCAGCCAGGTGGTGCAGTACCCTGGCAACTGTGGAATGTTCCGCGCGAAAGCCGAACTGTTCATCCCGTGGCTGAAGGTGGGGCGTCATGTGCAGCAGCAACAGCTTCTCGAAGACTTTCGAAGTGGTCGGCAGCAGCGTGATGGGCCGATAGCTCCCAGGCAGCAAGATGTTCTTGCCGGGTTTGGGCAGCATGATGATCCGACCGATCTTCCACGAGGCGGGGAAGTGCCCGGTGTAGAGGAAACCGTTGAATAGGTGCGTCAACGCCGCGATTGCTCGCGGAGGTAGGTGACGCAGGGCTTCGTTGGTCACTCGGTCGGGGCCGGGGGCCTCCCCGGAGTTTGGTGCGTCGGATCATCCGCTGAACTTGTCCTGGGAAGAACACGACGGGGTCCTCAGTGGGGGCTATCGGCGACTCGAAGTATGACTCCAAGTGCTGCTGGACTTCTGCTGTGTGCTGCACGTCCTCGACAGGATTCGGTAGAAACTGCGACTCCAGGTAATCGGCGAAGATCTCTGCTTGGTCCTCGGCACGGTAACGTAGGGTTCCGTCACCGGCCAGGAGGGGCCTAATCGGAGATGAATTCCCTGAGAGGTGGCGGCAAAAGCGGTGGATGCCCGTCCAGTTCTTGCCGGCTCGCTCGATGGCACGTTGCCAGGATTCGGTCGCGACTGTTTCCAGCGCAGCCGAGATCTTCGCGGCCAGAGCGTTGAGCCGGGTCTTCATGTACGGGCACTGGTTGCGTTGCCATTGCCTACGCAGTTTCCTCTTCTCCTCGATCATCCCAAGAATGTAGGCTGGGAGCGGGGGTGGCCTGCGGGTAATGACAGCGTCGAGCTTGGACACTCGAAGCGCGGCCGACATGGCTGCACTGAGGTCCGTGGAGAGTCGCTCGACGTCTGCGGGGGTATCCACGCTGTTGGTAGGCGTGTGGGTGGCTATGTGCTCGGCGAATACACGCCAGTCTTGGCGGGATCGAGGAGAAGACGGTGTCAGCGTCTTCGGCGATGTCTTCAGCGTCATGAGTATCGGCTGGTGGTCGGAGATGAGATGGTCATACAGGACGTCCATCAATGTCGCAGCAGTGATGCCGCGGATGACTGCAATGTGGATGACATCTGGTGTGTAGGCTGCGCAGTACAGGTAGTGCGTCCGGACCTCTGGTCCTTGCACCTCGAACCCGGAGCGGTCTGCGTCGTCCAGTAGGCGTCTGCCATCTGGGCACGTCGCGTTTGAGTTCCACGCCGTATGTTTCGCGTTAAAGTCACCGGCAATGATCGTGGGCAGCGGCGAGTCCGGCAGTGTGTGGACGTCAGCCACCGCGAGCCGATTTTGCGGCGGCTTGTAGAAGACGAACACACGGGTGGGTTGGCGGTCAATGTAGATCTCCATTCCTAGGGCGAGCGACGACTGCAGTTGTGGTACTGGCAGCACTTGGTGTCCGACGCACCAGGATTGCCAATCCCCGATAAGCAATCCCCGACGGCGAGATGTTGTCCTCCCGGTAGACATAGTATCCGGAAACCTTCAACCGGTCTACTGGTCTGAGGTGTGTCTCGTTGATCAGGCCGATATCTACGCGACGCTGAGACAGCAACAGTTTTAGGAGGCGGGTCTTCTGGGCAGAGATCACGTCGGCATTCCAAAAGACGATTCGGAGCTCATGCACGTCCAGAGTCGTTTTCGTTTTCATTTCTCAACGATGCATCTGAGGATCAGCGGGATGGGATCTCGCTGCTCCTGAATTAACTCTAGCACCTGCTGCAGGGTGCCGATAACGCTGGTCAATCTGGGGTCCAAGGGTCCACGCGATGGCTGGGCTGCTGGCTGCGACGGAGCCACTCGCTTCGCCTTCGTCCCCCCGGAGGGGGCAGCGAGCGGCTTGGACACAGGCACCTTTGTTGGCGCAGGGGACGCCGCAGACTGAGCAGCGGACTCAGGTCATGCGGCGGAAGTCTTGTGCTTGTTGCGCTTCCTTCGACGCCTCTTGCCGGGCAGCTGCTCCACCGTGATGTTGGTTGGTGGAGCGGTGAGGCGTGGGGCTGGTGCGCTGAACGTGCGCGCATCTCGGCGAGGCAGTGGCGGCGCAGCGAGCAGCGCCGCGGGCGCAGCGACGGTGGTAGTCGGCTGCAGTACGGGGGCCGCAGAGGATGCCGCTGCGGTTGTAGCGGCGTTTATATTGGCGATGGAGATCGATGGGGTAGGAGTTCGCGCCGACACACTGTAACTCGTGGACCCGAGCACCGACACATGCAACTGTGCTCGGCGGCGACTACTAGCCGTCTCATAAGATAATAAAATCACATTAATGTTAGGATTTGGCGATACGAATCGTATATAGGTACATTATCTATATATCAGCACAATACCCAATATCTATATATCACACGACGTGCTACATATGTACTGGGTATCGCTGATCACTGTAGTAAACCCCTGTATAGCACAGACTACTAACTGGTGAATCATATTATGTACTAACTGCCTCCATGGTGCAGCGGTAGTGTAAGCGACTGCTGATCATGAGGTCTCGGGTTCGAACCCCGGGTCACCGTTGGTATTCGTAAAAAAAAAATAAGTAAAATCTCAGTAGCAGCCCGGAGTTTGGAAATGTGCCCAGTAGACGTCAATAGGCTCGTCCCCTATTACGTGGGACTTAAACATAGCTGGCGAGTCGTGGGTGTATAATACACCTCTGCCTACCCCTTCGGGTTTTTTTTTTTTTTTGATATTATATAGGTACTAAGAACTATATTTCGCTAATCCGTGTGAAAGTACGCATACAACCACGAAGGCATATGATATTGTACATACATAGGATACGCAAAATATCTATGATATTCTTGGCTATTATTATTAGATACTTGCGCTTCGAACACACCGAGCGCATGAGAGGATACAATGTCCTATGTATATGAGTGAAATAGCAATATTGATGCACCGGTCCGCGAAATAATACCTACATGTTGACTAATTTTGCATTATAATAATATGTAGAATTAAGGTTTGACTTTATAATATGGGATATTTAAATGGGATTTATTATTTTGTAGATGACTTGGCCTTGACTACCGATTATGCTCTGGTTTTGATTGAGAGAATCATCGTTATTTATTATCATATTTTAGTGTAACTAAAACAATTATGATTTTTGCTTAACTTTACCACTCAAATGATTGGCAAGGTTAAGCAATTTTCGGCCGGCCGACAATCGGATGGGTGACCAAATGTGCTACCTATTTGTGTTAGGCAGTTAGCAGGTTTCTGGTTGTCAAAATATACCCTGGTAGTTCAATGATCGAAAGTAAACAAACGAAATGTTTATTGTATGGCACCTATTCTACTAGTTTACCACCGATTCAGTACATAGTGTTGAGGGTACCATGGATATCTTGCAATACAATACGATATACAGTATACGGTAAAATATTCATTAGGTGCCGTTTTCAGAATATCATAGATTTCAATCAATATAATATAGATACGATAACAGATATTCAAAATCAATATATAGATATTAGATACGATTGTATTGAATCGTAACTGTAAAGTAGAAGTGGGCGATGCAAATCGTATAAAGGTACGAAATCTGATATTAGTACAATATCTAAAAATCGCTTACTGGCTCTTTCGAAATCTAAGTATTACAATATCAGATTTGCGATGTACTGAACACTCGCTCACTCGTCTGTACCTACGCGATAAAATACACATCGGCCACATGCGTGCGACAAAGCGCGTGAGATACAAATATTAAACTAGTTAGAGCGGTACAGTAATATCACAATATCAGATTTTTGAACAGATTTTATAGAAATATTATAAATAAGGTAATTTTAAATCTTAATTCTATGCAAATAAAGCTTACTTTCTGTTAAGTACTAATCATGATATTAATGATGTCTAAAATTTTAATTATTTAGCCTTGAACTTGAGCGAATTTTGGTACTTATGGACCATTATGCACGTAATAGTTTTATTAGGTACTTATTGTTTAATTGTGTCCGAATAGTTGCGGAAGAAAGTTTCATTTCTTTTAATTTCCTTCGCGTTCTAAAATTTAGAAAGATTTGTGTATTATGGACGTTGGGATTGTTTCAATGGATTTATAATTAATATGTAGGTAGGTCCACATCCTCACACACTTACAATAAGTTAGTATTTTTTTTCTACGCTAGAAATTCCCTAAAAATACTCTAGATATAATTTATATGGCAAAACAACGTTTGCCGGGTCAGCTAGTGATAAATAAATACCAAATTAAACATCTATTATATAAGTACGAAGATAGGTATCTACAATACCGAATTGAATTGATATCTATAATATTGTCGTATCCTATTTAAAGATGCGCATCGGATTTGATTTCTGAAATCTGAATCTACTCGTATGATAGATACGTGAACGTAAAATATCTAGATATTAATATATAAGATTTTGAAATCTGATATTGAAAATCGAAATCTGATTCAAATACGATTATCAGAAAAAGCGATACGACCCACGCCTATCACTATCTATCCATTTAACTCGAGTTCAATTCGAGTTAAATACGAGTTGAGTTTATTACGAGTTGGCCCTAGCGATGGGCGTTGAATCAACGAAATAGTTAAATCAACGGTTGATCGTCAGTCAACGAGTTAACCGTTGACCGTTTAAAAATCAACTAGTTAAATCTGTTAACGAACTTAGCTAGTTGATTCGTTTATTTAACTATTGTGCTAGTTAGCTGTTAGCTATTGACCGTTTAAAAATCAACTAGTTAAATTCGTTAACGAATTTAGCTAGTTGATTCATTTGTTCAACACATTTTTAACTATATATAGCTATTGATGCTAACGCAATGAACGTAAACGATCTCTGTAGGCACGATGAAAATATTCGTCGTTATGTTTTAGATTTTGAGTTATAATATACGTTGTTATAAGTCGATATTTGGAATGTAGAAGTTTTATTTTTAAATGTTCTCGAAAACTGGCCTTATTATTAACCAACGACGTACAAGACTGACCACAAGCAAAGTTGAGCAAATCATGTTCCACAACATAAATTCACCTCAGGACCAGTTCAAGGGCATACCCCTTTAAAAATAAATAAAACAAATTGACTAATGTACATATAATCATAAAAAATATAAAATACAAATAAAATATAAAAAAATAAAAAAACATATTAATAAAATGTAAGTAGGTACAAACAAAAAAATAACAAAAAAATATAATAAAAAATACTAAAAAATGTAGATAAATATGTACATAAACAGTAATTGATTTGTGTATATAGAATCAGGTGATCTTTAAATACGCCTGAGTAGAATTATGGTTTCCTTTTTTTTTGTAATGAATAATCTATGTATGTATAAAAAAAAGTAAAATAAAACAAATTGACTAATGTACATATAATCATAAAAAATATAAAATACAAAAAGAATATTAAAAAGAAAATAAAAACTATACAAAAAAAAAATTTGCTATATACCCTAAATAGTAATCGATTTGTGTACATATAATCAGATGATCTTTAAATACGCCTGAGTAGAATTATGTTTTATAGCTAATTTTATTCAGTAAGTCCTAAGCCTGAAGAAAAAGTATGAAGGGAAGGTCATATAACATCAACCAAACGTTTTGCATTAATACATTGAATCACAAATAATAAAATAACAGGTCAGTAGGTAGATATAGAGTCAGAGATAAGACCCGTTGAACGTCGGCGTCGCTCATAGCGTTTAAAAATAATTTTATATTCAATGAAACCATGCGTATTGCGTACCAATAAAGATAATGTCAATTTGCAACGTTGAACCGTTGACGTTTACGTGGCGACTGTTGCGAGTTGACATTACTATTTAATATTTATTAGCATTAGCACGTTAACTCATTGACGAATTTAACTAGTTGAAGAATTTAACTAGTTAATCAACTAGTTGACGAACGTCAATCAACGTTAACGTTACGTTAATGAAAAAACCGTCAACGACCCATCACTAGTTGGCACATCTCTAATTAAAATATAAGATTTTGAAATCTGATATTGAAAATCGAAATCTGATTCAGATACGATTCTCAGAAAAAGCGATACGACCCACACCTACTGTAAAGGCGATATTACCCAAGCTTAATCATAAACGAGGTCTTCAACGCAGACCCATTGGGGCCTCGGGGTAACTGCAGTCTGGGCGTTGGCCCATTTCAGTAGTAGCAACGCCGCCTGCTACGACAGGCGGGTCTCTTGGTGGGAACGCTGTTCCATAATGTCGTGGTTCGGGAAAGGTCGTCGCGACGCGATCGAGCCAGTAGAAAGATCCCGCGAGCGATCAGTGGCCGACATCGACCTTGTCCAGTCCGTGGGCTACAACCCACCGCTCAGCGAGATCGAGCTCACCGAGGCGAACCCCGGCAAGCGCCCATCAGCCAGCGGTGAGGAGCGGTCTCGTCAGGGGATTGTGACGTCCCCAGAGACGAGGTCTCGTGGCAGGCCTCTTCTGTCCGGCGGTCGCCGATGGTATGGTGCGATGCCCCGCAGGCTGTGGGTTTGCGCTCCGTCGGCCCGCTCGAAAATCGAGGTACTCAGGCGTCTGGTGTGGTCATCGAGGCTCTCCATGTGCAGATCACTTTGTTCCGCACATAGCGCGGGGCATCTGTAATAGTGCGCAGTGCAAGCGACTGCTGCGCACGCAGCGACCTCCGGTGAGATTCGCTGACCAGCGCATACCACGCCGGGGCCACGTACGTGAGGCGCGAGCGGACGTACTGCTTGTACACGCCGAGCTTCGCGCGGAGGGGCAGAAGGGATGCCAAGACAGGGTGCCGGAGAGCACGCGCAGTGCGCGTCTGTGAGACCACATGTCTCACGTGGGGCCGCATGGTGAGGTTACGGTCAATGATCACACCGAGGTATTTCACCGTCGGGGACCAACTGACGGGTTCTCCCAGCAGCATCAGCGGGGGCGGTAAAACCCGGCCTACCACGGAGATTGCCTGAGTCTTTGCCACGTTGACCTTCAGTCTCCAGGCCTTCAGCCAACAGGGAAGTGCGTCCAGTGCTCGCTGCATCTTGATAGCCGCATGAGCGGAGGTAAGCGAGGTGGTGATAAGCGCAGCGTCGTCTGCGTATAACGCCAGCATGGCGCCGCCAGCAACTGGAATGTCGTCCGTGTATCTGCTGTAGCAGACGGGAGACAGGTAGCTTCCCTGGGGCACGTCGGCACGGATGGGGCGCTCTGCGGACAGGACATCTACAACCGCCACTTGAAAGCGCCTGTCCTGCAGGAAGCTGGCCACAGTCTTGACTATTCGACGAGGAATAGTAGACGTAGACAGCTTACGCAGCAGACCGGCATGGCACACGCGATCGAAGGCTTTCTCCATGTCCAGAAACACTGCGATAACTCGCTCCCTCTTGTTGCGGGCCGCAGCCAGGTGGTACAGCACCCTGGCCCCAACTTGGAGAGTGGTGGAGTGTTTCGCGCGAAAGCCGAACTGTTCGTCGCGTGGCTGAAGGTGGGGCGTCATGTGCAGCAGCAACAGCTTCTCGAAGACTTTCGAGGTGGTCGACAGCAGCGTGTTAGGCCGATAGCTCCCAGGCAGCAAGATGTTCTTGCCGGGTTTGGGCAGCATGATGATCCGACCGATCTTCCACGTGGCGGGAAGTGCCCGGTGCGGAGGATAGCGTTGAATAAGTGCGTCAACGTCGCGATTGCTCGCGGAGGTAGGTAACGCAAAGCTTCGTTGGTCACTCGTTCGGGGCCGGGGGCTTTTCGGAGTTTGGTGCGTCGGATCATCCGCTGAACTTGTCCTGGGGAGAACAGGACGGGGTCCTCAGTCGGGGCTATCGGCCACTCGAAGTATGTCTTCAAGTGCTGCTGGACTTCTGCTGTGTGCTGCACGTCTTCGGTAGGATTCGGTAGAAACTGCGTCTCCAGGTAATCGGCAAAGATCTCTGCTCGGTCCTCGGCGCGGTAACGTGGGGTTCCGTCACCGGCCAGGAGGGGCCTAATCGGAGATGGATTCCCTGAGAGGCGGCGGCAGAAGCGGTGGATGCCCGTTCAGTCTTTGCCATCTCGCTCGATGGCGCGTTGCCAGGATTCGGTCGCGACTGTTTCCAGCGCAGCCGAGATCTTCGCGGCCAAAGCGTTGAGCCGGGCCTTCATGTTCGGGCACCGGTTGCGTTGCCATTGCCTACGCAGTTTCCTCTTCTCCTCGCTCATCCCAAGAATGTAGGCTGGGAGCGGGGGTGGCCTGCGGGTGGTGACAGCGTCGATCTTGGACACTCGAAGCGCGGCCGACATGGCTGCACTGAGGTCCGTGGAGAATCGGTCGACGTCCGCGGGGTATCTACGCGGTTGTTAGGCGTGTGGGCGGCCATGTGCTTGGCGAATACACGTCAGTCTTGGCGGGATCGAGGAGAAGGCGGTGTCAGCGTCTTCGGCGGCGTCTTCTTCGTCATGAGTATCGGCTGGTAGTCGGAGATGAGATGATCATCCGATGCATCCGATCAGATGATAAAGTCACCAGCAATAATCGTGGGCATCGACGAGTCCAGCAGTGTGTGGACGTCAGCCACTGCGAGCCGATTTTGCGGCGGCTTGTAAAATTCTAACACACGGGTGGGTAGGCGGTTAATGCAGATCTCCACTCCTAGAGCGAGCGACGACTTCAGTTGTGGTACTGGCAGCACTTGGTGAATGATACTCCGACGCATCAGGATTGCCAATCCCCGATAAGCAATCCCCGATGGTGACATGTTATCCTCCCGGTAGACGTAGTATCCGGAAACCTTCAACCGGTCTACCGGTCTGAGGCGAGTCTTGTTGATCAGGCCGATATCTACTCGACGCTGAGACAGCAGAAGTTTTAGGAGGCGTGTCTTCTAGGCAGAGATCCTGTCGGCGTTCCAGAAGACGATTCGGAGCTCATGCACGTCCAGAGTCACAGAGCTCAACGATGCATCTGAGGATCAGCGGAATGGGATCTCGCTGCTCCTGGATCGCCTCTAGCACCTGCTGCAGGGTGTCGATGACGCTGGTCAATCTAGTGTCCAAGAGTCCGTGCGATACCGACGGCTGGGCTGCCGGCTGCGACGGACCCACTCGCTTCGCCTTCGTCCCCCCGGAGGGGGCAGCGACCACGGTGGGCTTGGACACAAGCGCCTTGGCTGGCGCAGAGGGTGCCTTGGCTGGCGCAGAGGGGACAGGGGGCGCCGCGGGCTGAGCAGCGGACGCAGATCATGGGGCGGATGGCTCGCGCTTGCTTCGCTTCCTTCGACGCCTCTTGCCGGGTTGCTGCTGTGGCTGGTTGGCGGCCGCCATGAGCGAGCCAGGGGCGTTCTTCTCCGCTGGAGTGGTAGCAGCCCGCGCGGTGGTACGGGCAACAGTGCCAGCCCTCTTGCTTCGGACTTCTCTCCGGAACACCGGGCAGTTGGCATTGTTGGCCATATGTGCTTCCCCGCAGTTGGCACAGGTGGGTGGTTCCTCCAGACGACGGGGGCAATCCCGGGCGGTGTGCTTCTTACCGCACCGTACACAGGCAATAGGCCTGTGGCGGTTGTGCGACGAGTGCCGGAACTGCTGGCAACGATGGCATTGTGCAGGTCCTCGGCGTCCTCTCCACGCTTTGATGGTGACCCCGGGCATACAAAGAAGCTCGTGGACTTCGTATATACCCGGGGTGGTATCAGCAGTCCGCTGTAGTTGGGCGAACATCAGGCATCCCGCCCTGCCCGGGCGCGCAGGAATCGTATGCACGTGCTCCGGGACATACCCGAGCTCACGCAACTCCGTCTCGACGGCTGCTGGATCAGTATTTGCCGGCAGCCCCCGGATAGCCACTTTGAGGCTCCGTTCGGCAGGCAGCGAATAGCAGAACCAGGAGATACCGGCGTCCTTCTCCAGCTGCGTAAGGTAGCGCTGAATCACACGAAACTCCTGTTCTGATCGCGGAATGAATCGCACGCTTTTACCGAACGGACGTCCATTGGGCGCGTGTCCGAGGGTGCACTTCAGTGCCCGAAAATGGGTGGGCCACTCTGGTAACACCTCAACAGTAAACGGTGGGTATCGGCTGGCTTGCTTTGGCTTGGTGGCAGCAGTCGCTGGTGTGGTGGCAGTGGTGACAGCATCAGTGGTGGTTGTCACTGAGGTGGTAGATATAACGGGTGACTGCGTGGCTGTAGATGTTACCGCAGTCGTCGCAATGTTAGCCCACGATGGGCCGGCGACGGCAACTCCCGCTGGGGCGGGGGCCAAGCAGGCGGTCGGGGCGGTTGATGGGCCCGCAACCTCCATCGGTGACGGAGGCAGCAGGTGGGGCATAGAGGGCGATGGGGTCTTAGTCACTCTTTTCTCCCCTCTTAATTGAGGTGGGAAGGGGAAGCGCTCCGCCGTGATGTTGGTTGGCGGGGCTGTAAGGCGTGGGAATTGCGTGCTGAACGCGCGTAGGTCACGGCGCAGCAGTGGCGGCGCAGCGAGCAGCGCGACAGGCGCAGTCGGCTGCAGTACGGGGGCTGCAGCGGTGGATGTGGTGGCGCTTGAAGCCGCGTTTATGTCGGCGATGGAAGCTGACGGGATCGGAGTTCGCGTGAGCGGGCTCGCCCCGAGAAACCCCTCACCGGCTCCGCCGTCCGGTGGTACGGCTGGCTGCCGTGAGCAGGCGACAATTGTAGCCTGCCCGGCTGCGGCAATAGCACCCAAGCCCGCTTCGAGGGAGGCGCTGGGGTTCGTTACTCGCGAACGCACGAACACCTTTCTTCGGATTAATATGGCTGTATCTTGTAAACACCTAACTGCGAAAAACGATAGCAGCATTTAAAATTGCCACTAGCGACATCTAGGGCTACATATGTTAATGATTGTTGCCGCGTTCCGGTGCCGACAGCGGATGTATCTCTTACTAAAACGAAACCCACCTACGAAACCTAAACAGTTTGTAGAACGAAGCTGACAGGGCCTGTGCATAATACAATAAAAAAATCATTGAGTTCTAATAAAGGGGGAGAGGAAATAACTACAAATTTACCGAGCCAAGTCTTTGAAATCCAAAAATGGCGGAATTTCCGCTAGGGAAGCGCGTAAAAAATATCGATATCGATACTTCAGTCCTTCAAGCGATCTATAAATTTTTGGACGGAAAAAAAGGTTTTTTTAATTGCGTAAATCTTTATCTACCTGTACCTATAATGATATCTATGTGTGTCAAATTGCAACCCAATCCATTCAGTCATATGAGCTAGTGGTTGATAGATCAATCAGGTATGCCTACTTTTTAAACAAACAGAAAATTAAGGGCGTAACACTCTATTGAATAGATTTGGGTTGTAAAAAGCATAAAGAAATAAATAATAATTTAATCCTGGGTATAGACGTTAACTCTAAGTCCAAACATACCTATACAAGTTTGTGATGTGATGACATCAGGAGAAAAAGATTTGAAAGTGAGGTATTACGATAACTACAAACAAGTATATAATAATATTTTATTCGATCCATCAGTCATTCGACGTCCACTGCTGTACATAATAGGTCTCTCTAAGAGAACGCCACAATAAGTGATCCTTCTTTTTGTTAACATGGTCCAAAATGCAAGTTTACGCACGTCACTGGCGTACGCACGTCAACAGGATCCAGGGGGAGTGTCGAGCTTGATATCATACAGGCTCGATTCTTGTGTTGAGTTCATGAGCCACAATACCGACTAAAACATGACCGCGGCGCCTTCTTCCGTCATAATGGAGAGTCATGGAATCGACTACAGATATTCCACACCGACGCTCTAGTGACATCCAAGGGTGCCTTGCGGTTTTGACCAGGCCATCAGACCTTCTGGCGGGAGGCCGTCCTATGCTGCGCCTTCCTGTGAAACATCTAATGCGGAGGGAGGGTAAAACCGGGTGTTAGCGTGGCGACGCTTTGACGTGACAATACAATATTATGATAACATGGAGCTGGTCTGACGATGGAGCTGGAAGGTGGACATAGGAATTCTATAATGAAACGGTGCAACCCTATCGAGTTTAGACTCGTTTGATTCGTCTTGACGAGTAATTTCTCTTTAGATGGTTTCCAGGGTCTGATGATGAAGATAAAAAGTGGCTTTATAAACTTCGTTATAAAACGACATAACCCCATCGATTTTGGGCTCTTATAGTTACTCTTGACGAGTACGATGGATGGATAATCGGGTATTACTTTTCTTCGTGCTGCATTGAAGTACTGAATATGAAGGCATGTTGTCATCTGTTTTATCTTTTATCTCTGTAAAAATCACAGTATTTTCGCAGATTTTAGGCAAAAATCGTTATTATAAATATATTATTGACAGCACGGAACATATTGGCAATAGGCTTGCAGAATAAATATCGATATATCGGCATAAAGAACTTTACAGGATTATGCTCGCTGTAAAATTGTCTGAAAGGATAATAATAAGTTAAGTTGAAGGTTTATTGTAGGGCCAGCTGAAAATCAGTGTTTTGCAATTAGCACTACAAAAACTTAGCTGGCTACCTTTGTTACACTATTGATATTTTATAGTTGTTCCTTTTTATTTTGTTTTTCTTATCTTGTGTAACGAAAGTATTTACTTGCTTTGAATGCTAATAATAATACAATTCAAATGATTAATCAATTCGATAAATTAATAAAAAATAATTTATTTAATGGAATGCTGCTAAGCCACTGCTCACCACTTCATTCCGAGCACACAAAATTAATGAATGGTTGGCTTCTTCCCACTATATCAAAATTTGTGACGGAATAAAATCACAAATGATTAGTGGTGAATGCTAGGTTGGAACCTAAATAGCGCAATTTAAATATTTTGAAATACAGAATATTTAGTATATCAATATTTTTTAAAACATCGATATATCGATAGTTGTTGATTCTTTCTGCATCCTTAATCGGCAGCTGGCATACAATAGATAAAGGCCTTGTTCCGATATACACTGCAAGCACTGTGACATCACGTGATCAACAGTTTCCATAAATATAACAACGCACTATGGAATATAATTATTATTATTGAATATTGTAAATCAAAGATACCCGAACATGGCAAAAGTAAAGAAATTGTGTTTATTGCAGTGTAAAACCAACACTTTGTATGAAATGAAATGACAGATCAGTATACTGGACTGCATTCCGTTAAAAACAGAAACCATTATAGCTAACTATAAAGGAACGACTTTACAGTATACTAAATTGACATCACACCTTACAGTGCTCGCAGTGTATATCGGAACACACCCAAATTACAAAAATTAAAATTAATTATTACTAGAAATAGTTTTAAGTAGTTGTATGTCATGTACCTAGTTAGAGGTGTATTTTTTGTTTCAGTGTATCTCATGGTAATCCGTCGTATTGGACTCATTTTTCACCGTTTATTTATCTTTCACCGAACAAATTTCCTTCGTTTGACGGTCTACCTTAAATTAATACTCGATATTGGCGAAATTGTGCTCACACTGCCACAACAAGAGCCATTAAACAAGAAGATAAGATAAGAAGATTAGGGCTCCTTCCCCTTTATTAGAGCTCAATGTAAAAATAAAAAACACATGCACTTTTAATTTTTTTTTTATTTCTCAAGAGCTTTGTGGCTTTGGAAGTACAGAACCATGAGCCTAATAGTGGGAAAATTGGCTATGTGTTGACAGTGACCAACTAGGCTTTGGTTGTACACCGAACATCGCATACAGAGGATATAACGTATTACGTATCAAGCTGGCAAATATTAAGTTATTTAAAAAAAAAACACGTTGATTTCCTTCCCAACCACAGAAGTTTATCAAAATAGTCACAGTCGATGTCAAAGTCATATAAAATTTGTCGTAATCAAGTCAAAATAGTGCCGCGACCACCAAGACCCAAGACAATAATAAGAAATAGCTTATGTGCTTTTGTAGACTTGGAAAAGGCCTATGATAGAGTAATAAGAAAGGAATTATGGTCCAAAGATTACAATACCCAAATTGTGGTCGTAAAGATGTCTACGTATGGGGTGGGCGGTGGCTTAATTCGAGGACTGAAATCACTGTACAAGGATTTCAGTGCTAGTATCAGAATAAATGGGGCTTGCACAGACTTATTTAATATCGGAAAAGGTGTTAGAAAGGGATGTGTAGCTTCACCATCGCTGTTTAACGCTGTCTAAATGTCTACGCTGTTTAATTTATACATAGACTGTCATAGACAATTGTTAAAAAGATTTGAAAAAGAGCTCGTATGGATTGAGAATGAATGATTCGACGGGTCTCGTGGCGTAGTCGGTAGTGTAACCGACTTCCATGCACGAGGTCGTGGGTTCGATTCCCACTCAGGACAATTATTTGTGTGATGAACACAGATATCATTTGTACTGCGTCTGAGTGTCTTCTATCTATTATATCTATATATTAAAAAACAAAGTAATATAGGTACAAATTATTTGTGAATAAGGAAAAAGAGACTTTTTTACAGGCGGGAAAGAACCTGCGTCTTTTCCAATCCTGGGAAGTGCTCTAAGCCACTGAACTATCGTACAGATCTTTCGATCATCCCCGATCTTCTTATCACATTTGTCTTTACGACCAACGCCATCTACCGGAATGCATTTACATGCATTAAAACCAATATAATAAGTTTAGTTTTGCAATTAAAATTCATACTACTTGATGGCGCGATTTTTTAAACATTTTTGATCTATATTTTTTAGCATTTGAAATTATTTTAAAGTATAACTGATATTGAGCGGAAAGCGATGGTTGAAAATTAAGTCAATGGGGCACTGCACGGCTTTATGAACAGATAGAAAGTGTCAAAAAAGGCACGACTGGCTGTGCATAGGGGGGTGCTGGTCCCTATACTTATGTATGGTAATGAGAGTGGCATGGCAGAAGAAACATGAGAGTATGATAAATGCTGTGGAGATGAGAAGTCTGAGAAGCATAGCCGGAGTGACTCTGATAGACAAAGTGAGAAATAGTGTGATAGGAGAATACTGGGGTATGAAAGACGATGTAGTGACAAAAATAGAGAAAAATAATGCTTAGGTGGTTGAGACACCGAGAGAGGATGGATGAACGAAGATTAACTAAACATGTATACAAGGCGTCTGTGTATGGGCAAGTTGGTAAAGGTTAACCTAGGCGAACGTATTTCCCTGGGGCGTTGGAGTAGAATGTCAAAAGACGACCCTCCGGCGCCCCGATAATAGGCAAGGAAGGGGCCGCTGTGGTTTTAGTGGGTATCCCGGGCGCAATTAAGATCTGAGCGCCTGGCGAGTTCCACATACCCTCCTGGTACTGACGGGGGGGATGCGTAAAGGCATTTCCACAGCGACAACAAAAAAAAAAAAGGCGAACGTATTTCGAGCGCAGCCGGGGTTAGGGCCCTGGAGCCACTGCCACTGCGGTGTTTCAGGTGCCTGGCACTGGGGCACACGAGCCAGCTGTGCCCAGGCGATGTCAATCGGTCTCAACTGTGCTACCGGTGTGGCGACACCGGGCACCGGTCGGCGTCATGCGTGGTTGCACCCCGCTGTGCGGTCTGCACGGCGTCAAAACGCTCCTCGGAGCATGTCATGGGTGGGAGGTCATGTAGGCCTCCCATAGTAAAAGGGAGATTGGTGGCGGCCCAAGGACCTCGGGCCGCACGCACGAGTGAAGTAAGCCGCCTGGGCCAGGGGGAGACTGGCATATCGTCATAATAGGTGACAATGGCGGTTTCCTCCAGGCGAATCTGAACCTCTCCGCTGGGGCTCAGGACCTGCTACTGCAGTCCATGGCGGAGTGGAGCATAGATCTGGCGGTGGCCTGCGAGCCATATTATGTCCCCCATCAGCCCAACTGGGTGGGGGACCTTAATGAGGATGTCGCTGTCTTGTCGAGAGGAAGTGTCGGCCCTCCCCTCTCCACTCTTGAGAGGGGATCTGGCTATGCCGTGGCGGGGTGGAGGGGCTTTAGCATAGTAGGTATCTACTTTTCCCCCAAGCGCAGCCTGGCAGAGTTCGAGTTATTCTTGGACTCTGTCGGCGCCGCAGTTCGCAGACAGTCGCCGAGGCCTACTATTGTCCTCGGCGACTTCAATGCAAAGTCCCGGGCGTAGGGGAACCCCGCCAAAATGCTAAAGGTAGGGCCGTCGAAGAGTGGTCCCTGCTCTCCGGTCTGTCCCTCCTCAACATCCACACCTGCGTGCGGCAGCTGGGGGGGTCCGTGGTGGACCTATCGTTCTCCACCCCTGACGTCGCGCGGGATGTGTGTGACTGGAGAGTGGAAGAGGAGGTGGAGACGCTATCGGATCACCGATACATCCAGTTCAGGCTCTCCACCCCTCCGGGGCTACCGGGGCCCCGGCGTGGGGCTGGCAGACTCCCCAAATGGGTATTGGGTCAGTTTGACCACGAAATGGCCCGTGAGTCTGCCATAGTGCAGCGCTGGAGCTCTGCAGGCAGGAAGGGCAGCGACAGCGTAGATGAGCTCGCAGGCCAAATGAAGAAAATACTCACGGCAGTTTGTGACGCGGCGATGCCGAGGGCCCGGCGGAGGCCGCCGCGCCTTCAAGTTTATTGGTGGTCATCCGAGATAGCTAATCTTCGGGTGGCCAGTAACCGAGCGCGGCGTGCTTACGTCCGGTGCCGAGGAAGGAGTGCCAGGGATGCTGTCCTTGAGGGCCAGCTGCGGACAGAATATTGCAACAAAAAAAAAGAGTTGCAGCTGGCCATTAGCCGGCCAAAGGAGAGGGCCCGCGAGGAGCTATTGGCGAGCCTCGAAAGGGATCCGTGGGGGCGCCCATACCAACGGGCGCGGAACAAGCTCCGCGCCCACGGCGCCCCCATCATAGAGTCGATGGAAAGAGATCTCCTATCGGAGCTGGTGGGGGGGTCTGTTCCCTCGGTCCATGGGACATGTCCCCCCAGCAATGGCTCCTCCGTCAGTGGTGGAAGGGAGGCACAAATCCCTTCTGTCACTGACACGAAACTGGAAGTGGCCCTCTCCCGCCTTCGTGGGCGAAGGAAGGCACCCGGTCCGGACGGCGTTCCGGGACTGGCACTCGGCGTCACCGCTAAATATATCAAGGATGGGCCCCGGGAACTGCTCAACGCATGTTTGAGGTCCGGGCGGTTCCCGGAGCAATGGAAGTGCGGAAGGTTATATCTGCTGCGGAAGGAGGGTCGCCCACCTGACTCTCCTTCCGCATATAGGCCGCTGATGCTGCTGGATGAGACGGCCAAACTGTTCGAGAAGGTGCTCGCGGGCCGTCTCGTCCGGCACCTCGAGGATGTCGGGCCGGGAATGTCAGAATCACAGTTTGGATTCAGGGCAGGCCGCTCCACAATAGGTGCATTGGCTGCCCTGAAAACCCTGGCCACCGAGGCAGTAGCCAGGAGGTCGTTCTGGCAGTCTCGCTCGACATCGAGAACGCCTTCAACAGTCTCCCTCACGAGACGTTGAAGGAGGCGCTCCATTTCCATGGAGTGCCTCCGTATCTCCGGAGGCTGGGTCCTGCGGGGCCCGCTTCTTCCCGGGATGAGGGTCATTTGCTATGCAGATGACACCCTCATCACCGTGAGGAAGGCCGGCTTCGAGGAGGCTACCCGATCGGAGGATGTTGGAGTCGCGCTCGTCGTTGACCGGATCAGCATGTTGGGCCTGAGGGTCTCGTTGGCTAAAACTGAGGCCCTCCTGTTCCATGGCCCTCGCCGAGGTCCCCCCCGAGGAGCATGCTGGCTCACGAACGGAATTCCCTTGACGGTTTCCAGCGACCCCTGTACCTGGAATCACACCTCAGCTCAGCCAATAATTGTCAAACAATAAGTGAGCCCCTGAATCCCCATCTCTGCAGTTGTCATTACTCAAAATGTAATTTTCCGGTAGTGTAATAAATAAATCTGCTGAAATTATAGGACTATCCTCCCCTAGAATTGATGTTCTGTCGTTAACATTTAACCTGGAAAGTAAAAACCACAATTAAAATATAAAGTAGGTTATATATAATTTATGACCAAACTCTCAAAGAAAATATCCAAGGAGCCTACTGTTCCCAATGCACCTCAAATGGGGTGTGATGTCAAATTTACAAAATATGTATAAAATTATAAAATATCGTTATTATCAATCTAATAAAGAAAATAACAATAGGTACCTATTGATGTATTTTCAATTTTATCTAAGGTTCCATGGGACACGCGTTTCAAATTTTAAGGATTATAATCAAGATTATAATTATATAGAAAAACACATCTGGATAAAATTTTCGAATTGTTCGTTAATCACATCTCTTAACGGAGAAAGTTTTAGTCCTTATGGTGACGGACTAAGAATACAAGTGTCATCACCCCATTCTTTCGGGAACATGGGACAGTTTTTACGGGTGTCGTACGAGGTGACTAAGGCAAGTAAGCAATTATCATCCATTGCATGACTGGTAGCAGGGCTGGCTACCAAGTGGGAGAACTCACTTGTTATCGCGCCTGAGTGGGTTAGAACCAGCATCTCCTGTATGACCGGCCATAAAGCACATTGGTGTGTTTTGGTTGCAGCAGGAGATAACCATTAATTCTTTCATTTCATATCCTTGAAATGTGACCAGCAGCTTGACAATACCCTGTGTATAGTTGAGTGCATGAGTGACGGTTACTATTTACCGTCAGGTGGGCCGTGGCTCATCTACCATCATACGCAATAAAAAATTAAAAGTAATTCGTTTTTGGGTTATGGACAACTGTGATGAAAAAAGTGTTTTAATTTGAAATACTTTCAATATATATGACTTAGTGCTCCTCAGCTCTTCGAACTATACTTGGTCCTAAAAACTACCCCAATTTATGATTTTACATCACCATCATTTGATACACATCATTTGAACAAAAAAACAATATAATTTCATAAAGTACTTTTTTTATAAAACCACCGATATATCAATACTTTTTGGCACTTTCTGCATCCCTACCTCGCGAAACGCATCAGCGAAGAAATTCGCCTCAAGAGCAATATGCCAGCGCGATTCGATTCGGCGCGCTTCGGCACGTCGCTAATGGACGCAGTTTCATAGTAAATATATAGGAAGCGACTTTCTGCGCCTCGATTCGGCTCGGCTCGGCGCGCCTGATGGACGCGGGGTTTATATGAAAAATGCATTTCGACTCGATTCTGCGCGTTTCTTTTGTAATCGACGCTAAGCTTTAAAAAGTTTTCATCCATGTCTATGCTATGGACTGCACTGAAACACTGACCTGACCGTTACAAATCTATTTGAGTCTTATGTTCCTGTATTGTAATTAAATGTAACTTGTGTTAAGAGCTTTTGTGTAAGATGCAGTTTATTATAATTTAACAAGTTTATTATAATAAACAACTGAGCTCTGTAATCCATCCACCCATCAGCCTTTTAACGTCCACTGCTGGACATAGGCCTCCCCAAGAATGAGGGATAGTGCCGTAATCGCCACGCTTGGCAGGCGGGTTGGCGATCGCAGTGGATGTTGTTAATACTCGAAGGAGTGCTGCTGCCCACTCCTCCGGTATTCCCTCAGTCGGCTCTTACGACTCCCATGGGTGGAGAGGGGTGGCACAATTCTAAAGCCGGCCCCACACGGCACTATCCCTTAAAATAATAGATAGTATCTATCTATATACTTGCATTAAGGCAGGTAGCCAAAATATATAAATAGAGGTCAGTGGACCTCACAATTGCATTATACAAAAGGCCAGAGAATGAATGGAGTAGTACCTGATCATAGACAAGAACTCCATACGCTTTCAGCGCGTCAGCGCGTCACTTTCATTACGCAAATCCGCCATTTTGTATGTAGCTGGCAGTGCTTCGCGGAGAACTTTCTTGGTTCAGTGAATATACATACGAAAAACTGGGAAAACTTAGTTTAATTTGACTTTGTAATTTGACTGTGGATATAACTAACATTTTCGCTAAGGAATATTGCTTCATCATCTTGTGCTTTCGTGTATTGTGTGTGCCCTATAATTGGAGCGCGTGGCTGGAGATTCTTTGTTGTTGGTATCGGCTTATTTACGGTGAGTTTCCATATTTACTAATAACATAACAGTTTCTATGGATCAAAAGGATATAGGTGTAGTTATAGTGCTGTGTATTTCATAGTAAGAGAGTTTGGTTAGCGTCACGGGGGGCTTTTGGCGGCGCGGCGATTACGTTGCTGTAGCGGTGGCTAACCGCCGACGACATTATTTTCTCGACGGTGACGCCGACGCGTCACCTCACAATCGCGTGAGAAAACTTGTTACTAGTGAATTTACTCTATTTCTAGAAATATCTGTGCCTTAAGCAGTTACAAAACTTTGTCTGAGTAATTAATGTTATCGTGTATTTTAAAGTTACCAACATGTGCTCATAACGGTTATTACTATTACCCTAATTTTTGGATTGTCTAAAGATCAGTTGTGTGTAACATTGGAAGTGTTTCTAACAAATCACAATCAATGTAACTATTTACGTAAGTATATATACCCTGATATCAATAAGACGTTTATACTATGTTGAGTCTACAGACGACACGCCACACCAGCATATCTGTCTATATAAGACATGATTCTGTAGCACACTTGTGCTAGTTTTAGAGTAAGTTAGTAAATATTGTTTGGTTTTACACATCATAATAAAAACTAATAAACATAATAATTATTGTCCATTTTCTCTCCGAAGTAGTCATTATTTTACATCCTATCCTTTAGATGGTTTTAAGTGCAATAATAAATGTTATATGACATAGGTACACTTTTTGATGTTTAAACTTTAAATGTATAAGAGTTTACAGCATATATAAATGTTCTACATAGGCATCCCCCTCTTAACACTCCTCCATTTTAATTATTTGTGTGATGAACACAGATATTTGGACTACGTCTGGGTGTTTTTATCTATTATATTTATGTATTTACAAAAAAAAAGTAATATAATATGTATTATATCTGTAATCTGGTACCCACAGCACAAGCGTTAAGCTTAGTTTTTGGACCAGAATATGTGTAAATAATGTCCATGAATATTTATTATTATTTTTATCATGTATAAAAATAAAAGTTTTTAATATTGTTACTTATAATTCATTTTGGTCACTGCAGTGTTAAAACATGTTTTTTTTGTTTTTATAATGATTTGTTAACAATTTAAAATTATTTAAATGGCTCCTTTTCAAATGGGTTTGTTTCGCATTTTGGAAAAATCTTGTTTCTTTTGTGCCATTCAGTACCAGCTACACCTTCACAAATGTTGACTTATAACAGATTATCTCCTCTAGAAAATTATATGTATATAAACAGTATTTCATTTTATGTCAAAGAATGATACCTGCCTTAAGAGAGTAACTAACTCTCTAAGGAATTATTTATAAAGTCCTTACTTAACCTTGACCATAAAAACGACCAGCTCTCATATTGTTTTTATACTATTGGGTGGCAAACAAGCATATGGTGCAACTGATGTTGAGCGGCTACTATGGTAGCTGCTCAACATCAGTTGCTTATAGACGTTGGCAACACCAGAGGCATCACGCTTGTCGCCAACTACAAGTTTAGGGATAGGAAGGTTAATAAGGAGGTTTTGGGCCACTGGCGCTTGCACTCGCCATACAAAACGCAATAGTAGGAGTACCTAACCATTGTTTGATGCTTATCATTTGTGAGAGAGTTTTCTTTACTTTAATTGATCGAACCAAGTAAGATTACCACTACCTTGTCCAGATAATCGGATAAAGTTTGTAGGGGCGCATGAATTAGATCAAATTCACACGCCTGAACTGCCTGAACATGGTAGATCAGAGTTACCAAAAAACCATGCTACACCTTATGAGTATGAAAAGTTGTATATATTTATAAAACAACTTGTTCCTTTGAGGTAAATCTTTTCACTAGCTCTGGTCGCGCGAGACTAATCTATGATTAGCTAATGATCGCCATAAAAACTCGTACTTTGCGTGCAACAGACCGCGACAAAATCGAGTTACTCATGTCACGAGTTTACTCGTGTTTGTCGCGCGTTAGATTGTAAAGCTACCCAGCGTATTTTTATACTCTGAAATACTTTATCACAATATTAAAAGTTAATACACAGTATTTTATTGTTTGTTGATTAAGCATTGTTTATGCTCCTTTGGAATAAGTTAAATTAGCAACCTTCACGGTTTTCACTTAGTTTCTGTTTGATAAAAAGTTTGGTTTCATTGGAAAGTTTTTACCTTTATTATTCACCTATTGAGCTATTTCGTTTGAACACCGCAGGGATTTGCTTTTGTTTGAATTCTTTACAAGTTTGATTAATTTGTTTGAGAAGTAATACCTATATTTTTAACAAAAGTATGCTGAACAATGTAGAATTATGTTTTTATTAGTTCCAGTTTTTGATAATTTTGATGAAAGAAGTTTTCTCGCGATTTATTACTTTGGCAAATTCAAAAGAAAGTTCTTTAACTCAATAAATCTTACTTTCGAATTTTCCGGAATGATTTGAAATTATTACGTGCGAATAAGATTTTGTTTCAAAATAATTCAAACAGGTGTATTTTTATATGTATTCATGATAAGAAATGAGGTGTTTAAGACTTATTATAATTATAATGTGATACATTTTATTTGAAACATACGACATACGATCAGATGTATAGACACAAGCATTTCTTTTAAACATTCCTCAAATCCGTCACTTAAAATATAAAGGTATTTGCGATTATTTTATTATACCAACAAGCCATATTATATTACTTCAAGTACCTGTATGTAAACTAAAAATGCAAGTGTCACCGTCCTTTCTTTCCAGCTGGTTTCGTACGAGATCACTAAGTGAAGTGAGTAATTAATAATTATCACCTATTGGATTACTGGGTTGGGGTGGGGCACCAAGAGGGAGTAGTCACGTGCTATCTGGCTCTAGCGGTTTGTATCACCATATTTTGTGTGATCTTGAGCAGGAGATAGCCGTCCATTCATTAATTTCCCACACGTGAAATGAAATGGTGAGTAGCGGATTTGCACTATTCTTAGTATTGCTAAGTGCATTAGCGGCGGTTACCACTTGCCATCACATGGGCCGTGGCTCTTCTACCACCATATTCCGTCGTCTTTATCATGCAGTCTAATTTATATTTTAATTATAACATTACTTTCAAAATAACAAGACAGACAAACCCGTCACATACTTTTTAAGTGTAATAAAATACTGCATTCTAAAATAACCTAGTTGCTACACCGCGATACGTTTTTCAAATATGATATATTTACAAGCGAGAAGACGTCTAAATGAGTAATAAATCTATCTTACGAAACGTTGACGGCTGCATATTCCCAAACACGTATAGGTTAACCCATATTTATTATAAACGTAAGTAATATACCTAGTAGATGTGTAAACAAAGGCAGACGGACGCAATATAGTATCAGTTCGCCTCGACTTATCTTTATATGCTATGTCAATAAGTAACTACTATACCTAGTACATTCTTTTATCTAACGAGCAAGTCTAGATAATGATAGAGCGGTTCTTCTTGTTCGCCTCTAGGGTTGGCGACAGATCATTTCTAGTGTAAGTTTTCACAAAGTTTTGTGGCGTGGTAGTGTAACCGACTTCCGTGCACGAGGCCGTGAGTTCGATTCCCACTCAGGACAATTTGTGTCATGAACACAGATAATTGTACCGCGTCTGGGTGTTTTCTATTTATGATATTTATGTATTTACAAAAAAAAAATAGTATATTTATAATATCCGTAATCTGGTACCCATAGCACAAGCGTTAAGCTTAGTTTGGGACCAGAGGACGTGTGAGAATGTCCGTGGATATTTATTTATTTAATTTTATGAGCTGTTGATGCGTTAGCAATTGTAAATTATACATATAACGAAGTTTTACAGAATATTTGGAATGAATGTTCACAAAATATTTAACACATAGTTACAGTAGTGATTTTTTTCTGTCCGAGTTAGTTTAGCAGATAGTTTGTTTTATACAAATATTCACGGACATTTTTCACACAACGTCCTCTGGTCCCAAACTAAGCTTGACGCTTGTGCTATGAGTACCAGATTACGGATATAATACATTATATTACTTTTTTTTTGTAAATACATACTTACATATAATAGATACAAAACACCCAGACGCAGTACAAATATCTGTGTTCATCACACAAATAATTGTCCTAAGTGGGAATCGAACCCACGACCTCGTGCAGGAAGTCGGTTATATTACCGACTACGCCACGATTTGCTGATCTATGAGTGATGTTTTTCATGTAGCTTTCTGTTAGGTGAGTGGTAACGAGCACATAGACGAAGTATATGACCTGACGACCGGATACAAAAGAAATGGTTACGGGTGACATATTTTTATATAGGTATATAAATATAGTTACTTAAAATAGATACTATGACGCACATATTATCACTAACATTTTACCATGTATAGTGTAACTACCGAATAACATTAAGCTTTTCGTTTACACCTTAAAACGTTCTTTGACACCCATGAATTTAGATACATGTAGTATATAAACGGACGGTCAGACCACATCCGTTAGTCGCTAGTGTGTATGTATATACACAGCACACATGCACACATGTTCTCACCACACGACTGGCCTGGCGGGTTGTCGATTGGTTATCGATTGCGTGTTCTTTTTAAATACTCTGTACAATCATCAGTACTTTATTTAGTCTTATTTTCCAGGCCCGAAGCCATGGAAAAGACGTCTTCATAAATCTGTTTCCGTTTGATGTTCGGACCTATTACGGTTTAATTCGAATTTGCTTCTGTGTTGATAGCTGTCTCTTAAACATAATGTTAAGAGCAGGTCATATTATGAAGTAATTATTATCAATTATTTCAAGCGTTAGGCAATCTTTACGATGTACGTGGATAAGTGAATAATATATTATTATCTTCTCTTCTTTATATAATTTTATCTTTTTTATGGAATGATAATATGAGCATTGTTTTAGTCTGTGATAATTATGATTTATATAAATACTCTAATCTAGATACGTAAACCTCTTGCGCAAAAATAATCTCTACACATAAACAGCTATCCCATAGGAAGCTCCCACTTTTACGGGATAAACAGTGCCTTTACTCCGTACGTTCTCTGTACTCTCGAATTTATGGTATGCCAAATATCTTCATGATCGCCTCTAGAAGTTACGGTGTCAAGAGGTAACAAACAAACAAATATTATTTTACAAGTGCAATGATAAATACTTTGGAAAATCCAAAACTGCACGCCTCATAATCTTCATTTTTCACAATAAGATTGATTATTTGATAAGTAACTAATAATGTATTGGTCTTACTAAGTAAGTAGTTTTCAATAAATCACATAGATAACGCTAATTTTAAAAAGTACTAATGTGGGTTTCATGTCTTATACGCCATCTAGCGCTAATTTTAAGAAGTACTTCTATATTGGTCTACCCCTCAGTCATTTTGCAAGGCGCCATCTGGCAATTAGTAAGAACAACAATCCATGAGTTTACATATATACCTGCATAAGTGCATATATATATATATATATATATATATATATATATATAGTGCAATGATAAATACTTTGGAAAATCCAAAACTGCACGCCTCATAATCTTCATTTTTCACAATAAGATTGATTATTTGATAAGTAACTAATAATGTATTGGTCTTACTAAGTAAGTAGTTTTCAATAAATCACATAGATAGCGCTAATTTTAAAAAGTACTAATGTGGGTTTCATGTCTTATACGCCATCTAATGCTAATTTTAAGAAGTACTTCTATATTGTTCAGTCATTTTGCAAGGCGCCATCTGGCAATTAGTAAGAACAACAATCCATGAGTTTACATATATACCTGCATAAGTGCATATATATATATATATATATATATATATATATATATATATATATATATATATATATATATAAACATGTAAAATTGAATAATTTATTAAACTGTAAACAAAAACAATTTCAGAAAACAAAAAGACATCGCTAGTTTCCTTACAAAAAAAGCAATATTGTGGCTCTATATATACAACAGCAACTGAATACAATGATATCGTCATTTAAAATAGACACTAGCGACATCTAGGGCTGCATTTCTCAATATCTCTTTTACTTTAAAACAGCGACATCTATCAATAGAAAATTGCAACTTTGGACAATATTATACGACTTATTTAAAAATCAACGAGTTCAACAAGAAATCTCTAAACCATTTATCTTCCTAACTTGGTTGCCTTATAATTTTATACTTTGTTCTAAGTAGTGTTTTTAATTATTGTTATGGATAAAATAGTTATTATACTTGACAAATATCATCAGTTCGTCAAGCAAAGGTAAGAACTTTCTTTTAACAAAAAAACAATGTACCGGCCGGGCGAATGGCGTTCTCAAAAAGTAATACTCTCCGGTAGGAGTAGTATTGTTCTGTGGTAATACTACAGGAAGGTGTTCTGTTGACGATAGTAATACCACCGGTGGCTATCTGGCTATGCATACGTAAAAAGGTAGTTCTCATGAAAGGCGATGGTTTCAGTGTCGCGTCGAGCGTAAATGCCGTAAATATTCAGTATTTTTTTGTTTATTTAATAACAATTAAACCACATCGAATCAGAACGTGAAAAGTAATAGGGCTCTATTCCTAGTCATAATAATTCGTAAACGAAAAAAAAAGACTCGATTAGTAAAGTATTTTGGTCGTTATCGTGTTAACATACATTACCTATAGTGTATTTTTCTTAACTTGTCCTAAGACGTAAACAAACCGTACTGAATACGAAAATCATGAGTTTTGGCAACAATCCGAAACTTTACCTAAGTTATGAGCGTCTTGATTATTAAACTTGATATGACACACACATACACCAAAAATTGCTTCATATTAACTATTCAAACCACAATTATTTTCATAAAATGTTTAAAATATCAGGATCCATTTCAACAGATAAAAAATGATCATCACTATTTGACATTTCTAAATCCTAGTTTGTCTTTGGATCGTTGGGATGCGAGAAGCGAGTGAATGATTCTGACCAGTGAGTGAACTGTAACTATCATTTATAGAGCATTATAAAATTATTATTATAAAATTAACCTGACTAATAAATCAGATTTTATTTTTATTGTATTGTTATAGTAATGTAGTATTGAAATTATTTGGATAACAAATCCCAAACATAGACTAATACTATTATTTGACAAATAATTTTTTTAGCCGGCCAACTGGCGTAAACTTCCCGTCACGTCTCACGCTCGGACCAATAATACACTGGACGGCTCAGCTTTAATATTACACTTCAGTGTGGCTATTACGCTACGGCTACGGCTATTCGCCCTAAATGTGGCAAAAATTAAATGAAGATCGCAATATAATTTTTACCACTATCTAAATAAATCACTAATTGATTAATACATTAATATCGATCACTTATTATTCTGATTAATATTGTGAATGCAAAATTAGGTGAGAGTTTAGAGATAATAAACTCTCACAAAATTTTAACGTAACCATGTAAAAAAGGTTTTATTTTATATGTTCAACACTAATTCTGCAACATCACAGTAAATGTATTATAGCGATTTCACATCGGATATTGTGATAAATAAAATGTATGATTTTTTTAATTTACTTTCGGGACTTTTTTGGAACATGGATATGCCAGCCCATTGTACTCTTCTTAACTAATAACAGTCATAACCTAATCTAATCTAAGCAGCAGGAAGGAGCTGCTCAGAAGCATACACCGTCTCTTATACCCTTCTTGTAGCAACTGAAGCGGGTTCTGCCAGAATGGATTGGATAACATTGTTCCTAATCAACCCAAACTCTCTCAGCAACGCTTCCCTATTACTCCGGTTCATATCACACTCCACTAACAAATGATGCATGTCATTTGTTAGTGGTGGAGCCACATCACATATCTCACATTTGTGTGAGGTGCATTTTTTTAACAGAAACGCATACTTTGCCGATGGATAGTGACCGGAACGGAGTCTGAAAACAATTTTTAAATATTGCCTGTTAATTATGACATCACCGGACCAGGGGCTACGAAAAATTGAGCACTGTATGATTTTATACCAAATACCCTTTTCTCTTGATTTTAATTCAAAATATTCCTGCCATATATCCCAGAATTTCCTTTTGTATCTAGGGATTACTTCGCTGTAATGAGGAAATATTTCATAGTATGTCCCACTCGAAGATGCTGATTTAGCAAGTTGGTCTGCCTTTGCGTTACCCCCAATTCCGATATATCCTGAGATCCGTTGTAGTCTCAAATTCACCCCCCTCGATTGAAAGTCGTGATTTTTAGATGCTTTAAAGGCTATCGGTACATCTCTGTATCCAGAGGTGCAACGAGCCATATGTTGTAGAAAACTTTTACTATCTGTAAGTATGACTACATTGTCTAATTATAAGAATATATATAAGTTAGTGCTTCCGAGGCCGTAATCAATTCCACTGACATTATACAAACGTTGCCATTTACATTAAAACTTTCACTATTTTAAAAAAAGGATTATAAAATGCAGCTCCTAGACCATTAGTACTCTTTGACCCATCAATAAATATTATGTGCCAACCATCATATTTTTCTTGCAACGTCCGTGTGGTGACGGACTAAGAATACAAGTGTCACCATCCCATCCGTTCCTGCGGGACGAATTTAGTGAAATTCAAATAAAGTTTGTTTATCTGACATATTTTTATAGATTTTGTACGGAAACCTTTTTAATCACTGTAATTATAGGAAGAATGTGTATTTATTATAATTATAATTATTTATTATTATAATCAGGCGCGAAAATCTGCTTTTTAATAAATTTGTTTGAGACGGCATTTTTTCAAACGCAAAACACGGCACCTTATTTTCCTTTTAATGGCGTCCCTGGTAGTCATGGTGTTGGTGATTAAGTTGTATGGCGAACTATTTTAAAGTTCGCCAGTTGAAAAACCTGCAGGTCATATGAGATAGGAAGATACGATACTTTGTCTCAATTTTTATATCATAGGATCAGAATCGGAAGACTCCTCTAGTGAAGAAACTAGTGGCTCAAATTAATAAAAGAAAATAAAAATAACTTGTCGTTTTATTTCTTTCTATAGGACAGATGATTTTCAGAAATTATTTCTTTGATCATGAAAATCATTCAGTCACAAACTTTACTTGTTCACTCGTTCGTTCGATAATGTCCCAACGCTATCAATTGTCTTTGGTTACTAGGACGCCATTTCTGTTTACGTAATAAGACAAGTTAAGAAAAATACACTATACAACTCACGGACGTCCAAGCCAGATTTTTTTCAAACAGTTTTTTAACTAGTTTAAATAACAAAAATGGCATCAAAAATATCATGAGTGTTAAAAATAGTGTTTGTTCTTTATGTGTGTGTAGATATTATTTTGCAAGTGCAATATATGATAAATAGAGACATTTGAAAAATCAGTTGTCCCGTGTAAACCGGGAGTAGAACACACCTCAACGCTTCGCTTATGAGGCGTGCAATACATTTATAATATATTTGTAAGGATACCTCGGCAATTTCGGAGTCACACACGATTAGATTGTTGCCAAGCGGTTTTGCTATCGAAAAATTAGCATACATAAATAGTAATTTTATTATTCGATTTCCTATTATCAAATGCGTGTAAGTCGCGGTACATTATTTAAATGTAAATGATACATTGGATGTTTTGCCTCAAAATATAAAGACGAACTCAAATGATATGATGTACGCACAGATAGGAAAACTACCACCATTAAACGTCCCCAATATTAAATACAGTTAATTACGATAGGGGTTGGAGTATTCATGAGCATCGATGTCCCTTCCTTTGTAGTTTGACCTATATTTTGTATAACGATTCCGCCCGTGACTTCGTTTACTTGGACCTCAATATACCTAATAGAGTACGTACTTAACCTCACTCTATCGCATATTAAATTATTTCTATGGAAAATAGCTATCCCACAGGAACCTAGAATTCTATTAACATCCAGTTACTAAACTATCGATGTGCCAAATTTCATCTAATTCTGTTTAGCCGTTTTTGCATGATTCAGTAACAAATATACAGACACATTTATAATACATATTAGTAAATTAGAAACTCGATTTGAACAGTAGATCGAGTGAGCAATGCTTTATACTATAAATACATAACAAGAGCGTGCATGCGATGGCACTTGACAGCTATAACGTATACATAATAATATAGCTGTTAAACAATAAAGCGCACTATCGAACACTTAAATTATATGATTGTTCTAACATAGTCGGTGGGTATCTTGTCGCCGGTTATAATAAATGCGCATGATTAATACCATAGATAATACATTTTTTTTCTTTTAGGTGCTGAATGTTATCTATGCTGGGTCAATATGACATGTAGGTTTTCCCACTTTTATAATTATTCTGTATTTAGATTTAAATCCGATTAGTTGCATTTTGAAACGAATTCATTTTTTGCTCGTCTCAGTGTAATATGCTAATAATTCAAGTTTTATAAAGCTAAATTTGTAATATATATCTCTCTGAACTCTGATTGCTCTGATCGTAAATCGGATTTATACAATCTGGACACCAAGTAGATAATTTTATAAATGTTCGACTATGTGGACCAAACAGAAACACATCGAGATCCTTAACCGTTCCTATTTATTATGATACAGATTATTAATTACATCTAATTGTGAATAAAGAAAAAGAGATTTTTAGTAGGGACGGGAATCGAACCACGCATCTTTTCCAATCCGGGGAAGTGCTCTAAACCACTAAGCTACCCTACTGATCCTTCGATCATCCCAAATTCTTAATCACATTTGTCTTACGACTAACGCCATCTACCGGCAATAGATGTATGTTACTGTAAAATAACTCTACATAGATACATACTGTTCTGATAATTTGTAGACGTTATTTATTTATAACATGACGCTCTACGTAAATTAATTGCGTCGGTATTTATTTTATGTTATTTATTTTATTTTATTCGGAAAACTAACAGCTAGTAGGTACATTGTGTAAGTGCGAAAAATATACAAAATAAGGCCATTTATAAGTTTTGTCATTTTATAAGTATTTTCAAAATAAGGCCATTTACATGTAGTATATAAAGGTTAATAAAACCATTTTAATCGGTAAACGACAAAAAAGAAAAAAAAACTAATTAGTATGGCACACACAAAAAAGTAAGAAGATAATAAAACTTATGTTTAAGAAAAGAAATCATTTGCCAAAATATTCTTAAGTTGAGAACCATTGGTATTAAATAAATCAAGATCAAATTTAGCCGCTATATCATTAAAAGTCCTGCAAACACGCACACAGAAGCAATTTTGTCCATAACCTGTTCTCGTAAATGGTATATTTAACAATTTGGACTGTCTTAGAGTTCTTCAAACTCGAACCCATGTCTCATCACCAGTAACAATGCGTTTCATGAGTGTTGGGTCGGAATTGACTCGTTCTAGCATGTCCTCAGCGACTCTCATGCGATTGAGTTTTTGGAGAAAATTCAGGTCTGGGACCGAGCCGAGCGGAAACATGTTTCATACCCAAGTGATTATTTAAAATGGCACGGGTCAACTTGTGAGACACAAAGTTCTGCGGCTATCTCTCTCAAAGATGAATGAGGATTTTCAGTCACTATTTCCTTCACTTTTGCAATGTTAACTTCAGTCGCAGACGTTGATGGCCTACCAGAGCGAGGCAAATCTTACATCACATCTCGACCGCTTTTAAACGCTTTGTACCACTCATAAGCACGTGTTTTTGATAAATTCGATTCACCGGAAGCCTTCTGTAACATTTTCAGTGACTCCGAAAACGAAATTCCATTGGCGATGCAAAATTTAAGACACTGTTCGATGTTTTTGGCCATTATGAAATTCGCAATACACACTAGATTAGATATAACTAAAAGCATCACTGTATTTAATATAAATAACAGATGCAACTCAAACTCCGCGCCAAAATGGATAACAGTAGTGCCAATCTAACAACAAGAAAAAAAAAACAAAAATTTGAATTTGGAACCATAAACAAATTATCAATTCCCAATACTTTCTTGACTGAATGTATAGATCAAAAAGAGTTAGTAGTAGTAACTTTTTTTATTGTGATTTTTAGTATTGGGCAGTTATAGTAATAGCTGAGTATTAGCTATTTTACTAGAATAAATTTTTGTGAAAGTGGGGCAAAGCTTTAGACAGCTAAACTATCGTAGCAACTATAAGCTTACGGAATAAAACATATACAAATACCCGGATTGGGAAGGACGCAAGTGCAAATTCTGCTCGTAGAAAATTCCTCTTTTTCCACTTTTACGTTAATTTGTTCTACTAAAAGAGCTGACTGTACATAAATATATTTAAGAAAAACTAGACGTCGCGGGACATCTAGCAGATGTAAAAACGTCGTAATTATTTTGTAGAAATAAAATGGTCATAACCTGGTAAAGTACTCCTCAAGACGAATCATACGAGTATAAACTCGATAGGGTTGCGTAGTTTCATTACAGAGTTACTGTGGCCACCTTCCAGCTCCATCGTCAGACACTGAATACCATATAGAGACAAAGTACTCGTCAAGACAAATCACACGAGCCCAAACTCGATGGAGTTTTGTCGTTTTATAACGGAGTTCCTATGGCCACCTTCTAGCTCCATCATCAGGCCCTGTATACCATCTAAAGACAAAGTACTCGTCAAGACCAATCAAATGATTCCAAACTCGATGGGGTTGCGTCGTTTCATTATAGAGTTACTGTGGTCACCTTCCAGCTCCATCATCAGATCCTGGATATCATCTATGACTGAAGTTCTAGTTAGGACATTTCAAACGAGCCCTAACTCGATGGAGTTGCGCCATTTAATTACTGAGTTTCACATGACCACCTTCCAGCTCCATCATCAGACCCTGGATACCATCTAAAGACAAAATACTCATCAAGACGAATCAAACGTGTCCAAACTCGACGGGGTTGCGTCACTTCATTATAGAGTTACTGTGGCCACCTTCCAACTTCATCATCAGCCCCTGGTTACCACCTAGACACAAAGTACACAGCAAGACGAATTATACGAGCCCAAACTCGATGGGGTTGCGCCGTTTCATTATAGTTCCTATGTCCACCTTCCAGCTCCATCATCAGATCAGCTCCAAGTCATCATAATATTGCATTGTCACGTGATATACACATGCTTGTAAAATTTCAGCTCAATTGGAAACCGGGAAGTGTGTCAAATTTAACTTGCAAGATTTGAACGGTACAAGTACGAACCCCGATGCAAAATAGTTCGTCTAGTATGGAAAGTAGTGCAAAGCGTAAAATAAAGAAAGTAAATATTGGTAAAATAATTAAGAACGTTTGATAAAAAGTAAACCACAATTTGAGGAACATTTTAAAGTTTATTTTAACATAACTGAAATACTTTCATGACTTTACATAACATAAAAAATTTAAAAAATTATTCTAAAAAACATAACGCAAAAGTATTCGTCTACCCTTGTTACTCACGCAAAATAGTTCGTCTACCACTTAGTTGTGTCGCCTTTGCTCTCAATGACAGCTTTAATGCGAAGAAGCATGGTTGCAACCAACGCTGCACACTCCTCAGGCGTAATTGACTCCCAGACAGCCAAGAATTTAGCCTCTAAGTCGCTCTTCGATCTTGATGGATTTTTACGGAGAACTTTTTTCATTTTCCACCATAGGATTTCGATCGGCAACAAGTCCGGTCTGTTAGATGGCCGTTCGATTGTAGGGATGCTTTTCGCCAGTAGCCACGTCTTTGTTGTCCTTGCAGTATGGCAGGAAGCACCATCCTGTTGAAAAATGAAGGAATCTTGATGCTTAAGTGACGGAATAGAGGGCAGTAAATTCTCTTCCAAAAGGTTTTGATACCTTGCAGCATTGATAGAACCATCCACAAACTGCATAACACCAACACCTTGCGCAGACATGCAGCCCCATATCATAAGAGACGCCGGAAACTTCACTTTGCGTTTGAGACAATCAGTATGAAATGCCTCATTTTTGTTCCGAATCACTTATTTCCTTTCATCGCTGATTCTCACTTAAAATTCGGACTCGTCACTCCAAATGATACTACGCCACTGATCGGAAGTACAATTTGAATGATCACGAGCAAACTTCAACCTCTTTTTCTTTTGTACAGCAGTTAACAGTGGTTTCTCCTTAGCGGTGTAAAATCCGTAACCCATTATTTTTATGACTCTTTCGCAAGTATCAACTGAGACGTCTTTGTGAATCATGTCCTTCCATTGCACCGTGAGTTCTTCAGCTCGAGCACGACGATTATTTTTGATAATTTTCTTGAGGATTCTGTTTTCTACTTCATTTGTGATGCGTGGTCGACCAATTTTCTTCAAACTAGAAGTCGTTCTATTCTTTTTATAGTGCTGAATGATAGATTGGACTGTAGACCTGGGAAGTATCAAGTCTTTAGATATTTGGTAAATTGATTTGCCAGCATCGACTCCACAAACTATTCGCTTTGGAAGCTCTTCACACACGGGTTTGCCACGACCCATTGTTATTTGAAAACTAATGAAAAAAAACTGAAATTTTCAGAATTTATACTGTCTCACTTGACAAATGACACAGAATTACTTTTACAAATTTAAATTATGCAACATAATTGTACAAAGAAGGGATAATCTTAATTAACTCACCGATAGACGAACTCTTTTGCATCAATTAACAATTAGACGAAATATTTTGCTTATAACTTCTACGAATTTAAAACAGGATATGTATAAATTTAAAAAGCTAAAATAGTTTATTGTTTCATAATTAAAAAATGACATAAGTAACGCGACATGTGATAGTAGAACAGCTTAATATTTTATATAGATATACAAAAATAATGAAGTTAGAAAAAATCTCACAGAGAAAATTTCACACTAGACGAACAATTTTGCATTGGGGCTCGTACAATAAAAGCGTCGCCACGCTAACAGCCGATTTTACCCTCCCTCCGCATTAGATGTTTCACATCAAAAAACATCTATATTACAGATTTACAGATTGTGGGTGTCTGAACTCAAACCGTTTTTTGTAGAATGTTTGTTGGCGCACCACGCAAAAACTTGTTGATGAAACTTTTAGTTCGATAGCTTTTTATTCGATTTAAACACTGGTATAGATTTTATTGTACTATTTCAAGAATATATGATATAACCAAATGATGTTAATAATAATATAATAAATATTTACGGACATTTCACACAACGTCCTCTGGTCCCAAACTAAGCTTAACACTTCTGCTATGGGTACTAGATTACGGATATAATACATATATTACTTTTTTTTGTAAATACATACATATAATAGATAGAAAACACCCAGACGCAGTACAAATATCTGTGTTCATCACACAAATAATTGTCTTGAATGGGAATCGAACCCACGACCTCGTGCACGGAAGTGGGGTACGCTACCGACTACGCCACGAGGCCCGTCTTCAATATAGGTCGTGCCAAAGATAATAATTTTTATGGTGAAAAATAACTAACATGGAATCTATTGCGTTTACTTATATTATCAAAAAGTGTAATGTTTTTCATATTATGTAGTTTATGGTGTATTGTGTTCGCAAATGTTAGTCTATATTGTTCAAATATATCTCCGAACGATAAATTTATTGTGGTCCTCATAATGTATTAGCTTAAGCATAGCTATCGTAATGAAACTCATCCAAGTTTTATAATACGACCTTAACCCACTTGCGAAGATCACTATCTGCACCAATACAATTAAGTTGCCTCGTGGATTGTTACCTTATTATTTACTCGGGAATATTCGAGGTAGGTAATTTACCTTCTGACATAATCGTAAATAGTCGCTACGTGGCCTTATTATAACACGTGATAACGTCGGGATAATGAGAACATTGTTTGCCGACATTCCAAACGTTATTCTAGATAATCTTATGAATCATCGCTGTTTTTGCGGTACTTTGACGTACGCGTAGTGTAACGACATAATTTAAATTATAATAATAATAATAACCTAACCACTGGCAGTTTGGCCCTTGTGCCCGCTGCCGGTGGGTCTACTCTACACACTTTTTATATTTTTAAATATTTTATTATTATTCATAATATTTATATTTAAAAATGTATTTAGTTGTAAGATATAATGCAAATAAAGAGATAATAATAACAGAGATGTAAGTAAATTATTACACTTGTTACGTAAAATAAATTATTCGAAATTACTAATAACTGACACATGAGCTCATGGCAAAAGTTTTTTATATGAGATCCCTTGCTCATTCATATTAACAGAAGACCAAACTGCTATCTATATACCTACATTCTAGCAACCTAAAAGTGTCCCTGGATGATCAGATCTGTTATAATTTACCGAATCCTGGTTAAACAAAATGTGCAATAATAGTCCGAATTGTGAAATAAGTCACAAGAACATAATCAGAACAAAAATAATAATAAATCGTATGAAATTGTGGAAAAACCTATAATTTAAGTTTTGTCGTACACAGCGGGCTGTTAATGCTCAATCGCACCCCCTGTTCCCCACAAAGCGAGGGCGTGTACAATCCCCCTATTTACTGACCGGCCTATTAAAATTGTAATTACGTTCAGCTTTGTACGTTATTGTTGAATAGACGTTCTATCGATCGTCTGAAACTTCCGTAATCAAGTTAAATATAATTTTCGCTTTTATCAAATATACGCGCATCACGTCCGCACTTCATTATCTGTTGGGAAATCACGAAGATAACTTTAATAAATTTTGTGAAATTCCGGGACATAATTAATGGAGGGAAGTACTAATTTATTCCTGCATATACTTATACCTTGATAAGGCGGACTTTGAAATCTTTTACATTCAAGGAAAACTTAACACGACAAAATTTTACCGATCTGAAAAAATATATGTACGGAATAATTTTGGCTTGTACTATACTAGCTAACCCGACTCAGATCTCTCTGTAGCAGTCCCATAGTTTTTGTCAAATTACGCGTGCGAGCCGGTGCAGCACGACACGACGCTTGCTGTGTTTGACATCAATATATGAATATTCAGTTAGGAACAGTGAATGGGAAAAAGATAATTAAGGTTATCACGATTTTCCGAGCCATTTTTCTAATTATTCTCTTGATAACAACCTTCTTCAGACATAGCGAATATATGAAAAAAAAAACAGCCGATTTGATCTAGTCGTTCTCGAATTTTGCATTTAGCAACATATTTAACGAATTATTTTAGCTTATATGAAAGAGAGAATACTAAACTTAATTCATACTTACTCATGTTTGCATTACAACAACTGTTTATCTCTTGTCTTTTACACGTCTGTAATTAATTAATACACATCGGATCTGAATTCGATAAGAGCATCAGCCAATATGGTGGTACATAATGTTGACAAAGCTATAGTTCCTACAGAGTTCATGAGGAAGTTTTCTGAGGACCATAGATTGATGGTCGCTACGGGGGGACTCGAGAATGCGTTATCACATTAAAAAAATAATATGTGACCTCGTTTGTGCCCTCAGTTGACTAACTAGCATATCAAGGTTTACTATTAGTGGTATCGCTTTGATCTATAGCGTGTAACATATATTAGTTGCAAGTAATATTTTAAGATATTATTTGTAATTTTTAATGAATATCGGTATTGTGCGTTTCATTCGTTAGTAAGTTATGTGCACTAAAAGTAAGTCAATTAAGAATCTTGCATGAATATCACTTAAACTATGTGAGTCTTTAGTCTCCAGTTGATACTATTATAAGATTTATTTTGTCATTAGTAAAATAGGTCATTAAAATATTTTATATATTCTACTGCAATGTGTGGATGTATATGCCATATTTACATTCGTGAACTCGAAAATGGTGAAATTCAATTCACTATCTAGAAAAATGTTTACACATTTCCAAATATGAAATAGCAACTGCATGCATTAAAGTATAATATATACAATATGTTAGTATCGTGGAAGCATATTTGTATTTGAAAATGTATTTCGAGCGTGTTCTATTCGCCGCGACTATGGTCGTGGGCGCGACTAGCTCTCAATATTGAACTCTACAAATATATCGTTTTAGTGTAATTATATGTATGATTTTTACACATTACTGTTTATTTTTGAAACAACGGCACACTATACCTATACTTACATGATAGAAATTGCATATATTACTTACTTACTGCGAGGTAGGAGAACAGAGTGCCAAAAAGCTCTATTCTTGCATACATCTACTATCGCTTCCTCAACATTCATAATTATCTTCATACACGCTCGCCGGTTTCGGAGACTTCTGAATCCACCTTCCTTCAATACATGATCTATTTTGTCTAGGTAGGTGTCTCTCAGCCTCCCCCTGTACCTACATCCTTCCACTTTCGCATTGTATATCTTCGTCGTCGTTACAAATACGGTCAGTCAGCCTTACTCCACAGATTCTCCGCAGAGATTGCATTACCTATTTAATTTTCTATTGCAGGATCACGATACAGTAGTGAGATAAAACGTGTACCAGTTTATAAGTGTAATCAAGACATCAAACAAACTCATTTTAATCAAATCCACTTGTAGCTTTTACAGACAAAATATTAAAAAAAAATATTTTTGGATTAGAGACCACATAGCCGAATACAGTTTTTTTTTCTTTCTCAAGTATGTTCCATGTACACACAGATCTGTTACACCTTTATAATAAGATACAGATTAATAATCCTTAATTCATAAACTGGGATACTGTAGTGCCATTTTTTAATGAACGTAATAAAACCATGTATTCATAATTGTCTGAAATTTGTCCGCTTATTGAGCATTTGATATCGAAATGTGCATATCACTGGTACATTACATTGTCAAATGATGTGTATAATAAGAAAAGTTCGTGCGTGGGTGTTTACCCATTATAAACATAGTGCTACCACTTTGGACGCGATGGTACCGTTGTTTATTGCGATTGAACGTGACGTGATAATTCACAATTTATGTCTAAATTTAGTTGCTCCATTGCTTTGTTTTATTTTCAGTAATAGTTGATGACCGTTGGTTATTCTTTGTGTTACTAAATCAATATTTTATGGTAACACTGCGAATACGTATTCTTTTTGAAAGTGTGTTTAATTATTTTTAGTGTTTTGTGTAAATACTCGGGCAGTTACTGTGGCCCGGTTATTATAGGCGATGGGGATAGAAGTAGTCTATTTCCGTATCTATAAATTGAATTGTATCTATTTAAAATTTCATGATGATTTAATATATTTTGAATGATATAGTAGCGTATAAGATACGAACAAACAAACCAACTTTAATTTTTATATATTTCGTTATATTTTAGAAACGTTCGTGTTTAGTATTGCTGGAGTTAAGCCCTTGACTTACTGGCGTAAATGGGCAATTTCTAATAACTAGGTATCAAATTTTAGGATTAATATTTGGTGGCACAGGGTGTAATTTTTCTTCAATCGTGGTGATGATATATCTCAAGAATTTATGGCGTTCAGTAATAAAATTTAATTTAAAGTGACACAATACAAAGAGGCAATAGGTATTAAATAGCAACAACGTCAAAGAGTGCCGCGTATTTCAATTCATATCACGTTTGTTGTGCTTGCTACTCGAGTCTCCTAGATACAATTCGTTAATGTCTCTCTTTTACAGAACACTTAATAACTGAAGAAGAATTGTATCTAAATATTTTTATACCTGTAAGTCAGTAAATGTTAACCATACATAATAATTACATTGTGCATGTGGTGTTAAACTATAATTAATTGTTGTACTTAAGTAAGAATATTTAAAACATACCTATTAATGTAAAGCATAGTACATACAATTGTTGGTTGACCTAAAAATAAATAAATAAATAAACACTAAGGGTTTCAGACCATACCGTGATCAAATATACCTAATAGATATTTAGATATTTTTATATATATATTTAGCATTTGACATGCTTAGCACTATACATTAAACACAAAGTGAAAAATGTGAAATCGAAAATATCATCCTGCTCCTGACTGTTATTTTCGATTTCACATTTTTCACTTTGTGTTTAATACCTAATAGATAAAAGCTGTTGGTGTTTTTTCTATATAATATATTTTTTTATGATCCCGCCTGGTTGGTTACGAGATGTGATGGTTAATTGGATTCAGCTTTGTGTCGGAAGCCAGCGACGCGGCTGTTTCCGGTTGGCGTGGTGTTATTCACCTTTGCTTGGATTTTTTTAATTAGCTATTTCATCGATAAAAGTAATTATTAAACTATCGTGTTTGCAGGACCAGTTCATCCCTCTTAAAGTTTCAACAATTTATAGTTTTTGTTATAGGTACTTTTGAAGCGATACTTAAATAAATTCGCCCCAAAAACCTCCAAAGTTTTCCTCCAACGACGCCGAAAACATTCCTCCGAGTTTTTGTAACTTTTATTAAAATAACAAAGAACTTTCTCAGGTTACTCGTTTATATAATTTATTCTTTCCCTCGCGTCATCGTTATCTTTGCTAGTATCTACATTATGGATGCTATATCAACATTAATGGGTATTTACTACCGGAGACATGCCACTAGAACTGTGCGATGTCGATTTTGATGTAAAGCTTAGCGCTGAGTCATACAAGTGGCGAGAGGGGATCTAGGCGGTGTGGGAGGGGGAAGAAACTGCTCAGCTCAGCCTATTGTACTATTGTGGCGGTACATTGTTTTTGCCGAGAGTGGTGTCTCAGTATCAGGACGGAAACCGACAGGGCGTGGCGAACTAGCCACAAACGAGAACATTTCAAAAGGTTTACAGCTAGACAATTTATGCCGTCGCTTTGTTGATGAGATCCAGCAAGTGAACGATGTTTGCTTTTGTTTGTAGCAACTGTACTTTGTGAAACAAACACAAATTCATTCAGGTTGCGATGACACGAGAAAAACTCGATTCGAATAATGAATAGACGCCATAAGGTCATTTCGCTCTATTGAATAATCATTTATTTTGAAACTCATCATTTATGTTGCCTAAAGAAAATGTTGTTGGTATATTTGTAATTAATTAGTCTTAACCCACGACTTTTCTGCTATAAACTTATTAATTTGATTAATAAATTACAGATATTCTTTATTTCTTTTTGTAATGCTTAAATATTAAATTTAATTTATAACAGTAACTATAATGGGTCCCATACAAACTAACCTCAATAGCTTTATTAACCTAATGTTCTTTTTTGGGATTAATAAACATAGTATCACGTCTGTATTAGCCGAAGGGATAGGCAGAGGTGTATTACACACCCACGATTCGCTAGCTATACTTAAGTGCCACGTAATAGGGGGCGAGCATATTGACCACTACCGGGCACATTTCCAAACACCGGGCTGCTGAGAATTTATCTTTTTACGAAAAAGCTCAATAGCACTGCCCGACCCGGGAATCGAACCCGAGACCTCTTGATCAGCAGTCGCTTACACTACCGCTGCATCACAGAGACAGTTAATTTAATGTAATCAGTAATGGGATTAATTCTGCAAAATTTTACTCATTCATTTTACAACGTATCAGAAACGTCAACGTGCTGTATCAGTTTGATAACTACTAGGTTGGGATGTTCGATTTAAGAGACGCCCAAAGATTATTTGAAAAGTCAACATATTGTAAACGACAATTTATTCTTACAAAGTTGCGACGAAACGTTCGAGTCCCGTTGCAACAGAGTAATTTTTATTTTTACCGTTGCCGATAACGTTTGGCTTCTATTGTAACGTTCGTTGAACGATGTACGAAATAAAGTTTCAGTTATACGCCAGTTTTGCTCCACTTATCAGATGAGATGGCGTTTGTAGTTGTTACTAAGGTCAGTTAAGTAATATCTAATATTATATCAAAATCAATTTCGTTAGTGGGTATGTTATGCGCTGTCACACCGTTCATCCTATCATCAAGAAATTTTATATACATACCTACTAGCAGGCATAATTCACGCACACATCATTTGTTCGTTAAAATCGCATTTAAAAATATATATAACAGAGGCAAAACTAGCCTATCTTTAAAGTTGCAACAAATCAAACCTAAGTACATAGGTTAATATTTATCTCGAAAAATTTATGGTTTCCGTACCATAGCCTACTAAGACAATTATGAATGTTGAGGAGCTCTGTTCTCTCTGACTATCCCGCAAGGGAGATGGCGTGATGATAAGTAAGTAAATAAGTATTAGCGGCTCAATATTGTCTAATAATAAATAATAATAATGAATATTGCGCGTCAGCTAATCCTAACGAAACATAAATAAACGATTGACGCGAACAAACCACTTATTTTATTAATCGAGTCAAGAATTGGATATTTTTTTTAATAACAGTGCTTGCCCGCGACTTCGTCTGTGTGGACATCAGAATTGGGTCAATATAGTAAGCAACCTCACTTTACGGCACTTAAATTATCTTTATGTTACCTCTGTAATCCCAAAATCTCGATTGCTTAGTGGCTAGCTTTTCCATAATGTTTTTCTTTTGTTGAGAATACACCTCTACCATTACTCATCTCCTAATGTAAAAACTGTGTTTTATTTCTTTTTAAGTACTGTTAATTTAATCTTAAACCGGTAATTTTAATATTTCATATTGATTACTAAGAAAGAATATGTGTATATATCGATAACAAGTGTATATGATTACTGTCTTACTTATTATTGAATCGGTTATAGCGCATACTTCGTGTTATATACAAAGTGTTTCTACAGCCTTATTGCACTATGCGTTCAAGTACATTGTTCCATTCAATTTATAGAAGCAAGAAAATGTGAGTCGGAACAGGTGCTCTCTATATTATACGTTTCTAACTTCAAGTTTCTAAGCATTGCTGCATAGGTACGATGCTCGATGTCATAATAATACGGTGTATGGAAGTTCACCACGACTACGGGGCTTGTAACCGACATATTTATAATTCAATAAGTTTGTATGCCCATGCCTTTTCAAGCGTTAGTAAATAAATAGGTATTATGAAATATTATATCATCATCAATCATTTTTGACTATCTTACAGTATTCATGGTCACAGGTGGAACCCGTGAACATGAATGCTGTAAAGTATTCGAAACTAGTAGAGAATCAAGTAACGCGATAGATTCCGTGTTGTGTAATATTTGAGTAAATATCAGAAAATATAGAAACGTTTATTTTAAGCATGACATTAATCTTTTATTATACTATTACTACTCTTCATAATACTATTCGCTGACCCAAAGTCCGCGCAAACAAAACAAGATATATCATTATTTTACTGCTTATATCGCAATACTTAGCAATTAATATTCAGACGATGTCTCGTTTATTTATGGCTTGATATAAGAATGGCGTGTTCTCGCTTACGTGTTCAAGGGGGACATTCCCCCAATAGATTGCTGACGTAGCTACGTATACGATGACGACGTGATTCTCTACCTAAGATTTTCAAAGTATCCGCATTGAAATTACCTGCAAAAGAAATGCTAATTTTTGCTTCACTTGGCCGATTTTTCCTACATTGCCTTTAATTTTGTGTTGATTGATACAGCTGAGTTGACATAATTTGGTTTCAAGTTGTTTATTAATGACTGGATCTAATTATATTGATTGAAGGGACGTATACGAGATGTTATAATTTTTTTTTTGTGTAGGGCGTGTTTATTCATGGATGACACTTTTGGGGTTCTGTCCCTATTGTCTATTAGTGGAGGTTTAAAGGTTGATGGATGCTTTGATTTATACAACAGCTAAAAGAAATTATTATTGTTCTAAATTTTCTGAACTTGTATTGGATTCCTTATCGCACGTTATCGTTCTGGCTGAGAGGCTAGACCGAAAAAGTCTAACAATGAAAACGACATCTTTTTGCAGTGATTTTTGAGGCACTTCCCGATCACCTAGCAAACTTGCCGTCAAATTTGAGAATATTAAAAAATATATATAATTTTAACGTTTAAATACGCTTTTTTATTAATATAAGTAATCATTTTTGTGTGATAAATTGTGCGAGTAGGTAATAGCGTGCGACATGCAGGATATAAGTACAAGAGTAGACCCGCACTTTATTCATTTTACGATTCCTTTAAATATTTTATACTGACTCTTTAAATTTTATTTACTTAATGCAAACACAAAGGATCTAAAGGAACTCCGTTCCAACCGGGTGCAAGATGTGTTTTATGGAAAAACACATCTACAGCTTTTTTATCTTCTCTACCAATTGGAGGCACTGTTGTAGTGTAGTATTGTATAGTAAGTAGAATATTATAGGTTACACGTAACGGAATTATTGAGATAGTAAACATCTGATGTTTATCACAAATAACACGTTTATTTTACGAGTGCCTTTGAAATAATGTTGTGGTTTTATTCTCTGGATGAGCAAATGGCGGTTTCTCACGTTCTATAGTGTTGTGTAGTTTACTTATCCATTTTTTAACTGAAATTGAACTTCACGTAGAATTATTAGCTCCATTTCTATACAAAGGTATGCAATATATCGATGTACATTATTCAAATTCAACACAAATGTACTTTTGTTATGAATACACTTATTCACATGACTACTAAAACGAGAGCAAAAGCAAAACTTAAATGCGGTTCTAAAAAGCAACACCTACTTTCTATTAGTTTGTTACAAAATTAGAAATATTAATTTTTATATTTTACACTGTATTAACTAAATGGATTAGAAGTTTCCACTATGCGTACCTATTTATTTATTTATTAGTGACTAAAATTTATGATATATCATACATATGTCTCATAATCACTGCAATACAAGAACACTAATGATTATAAAAAACTGTCAGTCATCATCCATCCATCAGCCTTTCAACGTGTCCACTAGACATAGGCATCCCCAAGAAAGCGCTACAACCAGCGGTCTTGTGCTGACTATCCAACGATGATTTCAGTCAATAAAGAATGATATTCGCAGCTTTGAATCTTCCCAGTACTATATATAATTTTCCTTTTGAAGTAATCGCACTACGTTATCTTTTCCTTTCAGTGATATATGGTTTTAAGATCTGACATTAAAATTCCGAAACTCGATGAAACATAGCGTTGCTGTCTCGACGGAATTTCTGCAAAGACTGCGTTTCTTTTATGTTAGGGATCGTGCCTCGTCGCCACAATAATAAGTAGCTGACTAGCGATTTAGTTCACTAGAGTAAGCGAAAAGTTTTCTTGTACCTACAGAGAAATTGGCTGTGTCCGTGCAACGTTGGCTGTTACTACATTCTGTTTTCGAAATGATACTGTTTCATTCAATTAATTTGTGGCATAATTGATTAACATCTTACGTAACAATTTAATTATATTAGTTAAATAACCTTTTTTTATTAAGGCGGAGATAATGTACCTAACTACACACCCCGATGTTCGGCCTTCACCCTTTAAATAAATCCGCCGTGTGCTGTCTCTCCGCCTGCGTTGTGTATGACAATAAATCAGTGGGATAATATAATATTATGTATAAAAATTATAAATGCGAAAGTCAGTTTGTTTGCGACGATTTCACGCCGTAACTACTTGACATTTTTACATTTAATCTTACATACGTATAGTTCGTGTGGGGCCGGCTTTAGAACTGTCCCACTCTTCTCTACCCACGGGATTCGTAATAGCCGACAGAGGGAATACCGGGGGAGTGGGCAGCAGCACTCCCTCGAGTATTAACAACATCCATTGCGATCGCCAACCCGCCTGCCAAGTGTGGCGGTTACGGCATTATCCCCCTTTGGGGAGGTCTATGTCTAGCAGCACGTTAAAAGGCTGATGGATGGATGGATGGACGTATAGTTCAGAGCCCGGAGAACGTGTTTACATCGCAAAATGGACGGTTCCTGCGGGATGGCTATTTTTGTATATTAGATAATATAATTAATATGCCGTAAGTGACGTACTTTACATATTATATTCACTCAATACTAACGTCTACACAGATGAAGTCGCGGGTAGCAGCTAGTTTATTAATAAATTATGGAATTCTGGAATAGTTATAGGAAACGATTTTATTTTCTACTGTGTTACTGTGTTAATGGTCAAACTATATTCGATCAATTCTAGTTTACATGAAGTTGTAACATAACTATCTACTTAATAATGTTTATAATTACTATAGTGATTTAATTAATCCGTCTATCTTTTACTCTCGACCCGACTTTGATAAAGACCATGGCCGGCCATTACAAGCCACCTGGCGTCTTCAAACTGGTTTTGCGGATGGTCGCATCCTCTGTTTCCATGGAATTTTATTCGTCTCATATAGGTATATCAGACATGTTGAGTTGTGTTCCCATGAATTGATTATTGCCGTTGAATATCGCCTGACTCGACTGAAACAAGCTTTGAATTATAATACGTTAATAATAGATTGCTTTACTATATTTTATTCTTTAGCTTGATATGTGATCATTATCTGACCTCGTGATAACAAATTGAGTGATGCGGTTGATAATAAAATTACAATTGTAAACATGCTTCTGAGTAACCGGTTAACTTTAAAAGGTGATGTACTACCACCAAGGGAAATTGATTGGCATAGCAACATTGTGGTATTGGAATTGAATGCAATAAACTCGAAAAGTACCGAGATTTTCATGCGAATTCATACGTAATGAATATCACAAAATAAAAATCTAAATAAAATTATTTAAAAGATATTTTTTATATTATTTATCAGTTTTTTCACAAAAGTGTTTGATTATATTCAATCTGGTTAAATAGTACTAAATTGTAAAGCGCTACTAGCCTCGTAGTTGTCCATTTTGTCCAAATCCATTTTGCAACAGAGACGATTTGCGTCATTTGACAATACGGCTTTATTAAATAAGCGTGAACTAAATCGCTGCCAAGGTCCTTCCACCAAGTGTGCTCGACTTCAAGGACTTATTCTCTAGTACGCCTAGTGCGAATAGGTTCATATGCGCTATAAAAATAGGAATATTGCGATGGTAGAGCTTTTATATTTTTGATGCGAAATTTCATCACGATCTTGTTCTAATAATATTATCACCTACAATATATTTTATCAGCGATTATCAATCTGCATCATCTAAGACTTGGATTTTGATAGGTTCAATAAAATAAGCTTGTAATGCAAATGAAGTAGAAAGAATGACGTGCGAGTCCTGGACTTCGACTGGAACTTGGTAGTTCTCGATTATACCTATACCATAGTGTAACGTTAGTATTCGTTACACTATGCCTATACTAATAATTTATTTTATAATACTGTCTGTCCACTATTTTAACAATTTTACATCATCTTGTTTGGCTTCCTTTCCAATTATGGGCGGGATCAGCGGTGGATTTACACTAGGGGCAGTCGGGGCTAGTGCCCAGGGCGGCAAATTTTTTAGGGCGTCAAAATTTTGAGTGAAAAGAATTTTTTTTAGTCTTATCAAGATTGCTCAATATAATTAATTAATTCTATTAATTAACAATTTTCTGTTTAATTGATAATTGAAGAAATTCAATTCATCCATTATTTGTGAATTATAATTTTGGCACTTTTGGTAAAAATTAATAATCAAAATTATTTGATGAAAATTTTTGCTATATTTATTAGCATTTGACATGCTCCGCTACTTTTTAAAGTACAAATTATTTGTGAATAAGGAAAGAGATTTTTAGTACGAGCGGGAATCGAACCTGCGTCTTTTCCAATCCGGCGAGAAGTGTTCTAAGCCACTGAGCTATCGTACTGACCTATTCGGTCATCCCAATTTCCTCATCCTGATTTAATCAATTTATTTCCTTGGAGATTTAAAATAATAATAGGTTTTTCTATTTTCTGGGATTAAAGAAATTTAATTAGTTTTTTTTTGTTTTGAAAAATTGAAAAAAAAAATCGAGTTAAGATTTTCAAAACTTTAATCAATCAATGGATTTAAAAAAAATGTTGATGAAAAATAAAATACTTTGGAAAATCCAAAACTGCACGCCTCATAATCTTTATTTTTCACAATAAAATTGAATATTTGATAAGTAACTAATAATGTAGGTCTTACTAAGTAGTAAATAAATCACATAGCGCTAATTTCAAAAAGTACTAATGGGGGTTTCATGTCTTAAACTAACTATATATAGCGCTAATTTTATGAAGTACTACTATATTGGTCTACTTCTACCTCTCACTCAGTTCCGGGCCGCGCGGCGCACGTCAAGGCCACGCAAAAAGTACCGGCCGGATGAACGGCGTTCTGTTGACGATAGTAAAACCACCGGTGGCTATGCGTACGTAAAAAGGTAGTTCTCATGAAAGCGCTGGTTTTAGTGTCGCGTCGAGCGTAAATGCCGTAAATATTCAGTACTTTTTTGTTTATTTAATAACAATTAAACCACATAAAATAAGAACGTGAAAAGTAATAGGACTATTCCTAATCATAATAATTCGTAAACGACAAAAAAAGACTCGATTAGTAAAGTATTTTGGTCGTTATCGTGTTAACATACATTACCTACAACTCACGGACGTCCAAGCCAAATTTTTTTCAAACAGTTTTTTAACTATTTAGATATTTTTATATATATTTTTAGCATTTGACATGCTTAGCACTATACATTAAACACAACGCAGGCGTCACCCAAAGACGTTAAGTATGATGTGTTATCGAAATTAGCAGTCAGGAGTAATTGTCAGGATGGCTGAATTGGTAAAGCATCTGGACGGTATCCAGAAGATGCAGGTTCAAATCCTGCTCCTGACTGTTATTTTCGATTTCACATTTTTCACTTTGTGTTTAAAGTTTTTTAACTAGTATGACATTATCATTTTAATCATATAACTAAAATGGCATCAAAAATATCATGAGTGTTAAAAATAGTGTTTGTTCTTTATGTGTGTGTGTCGCTGTTTTAAAGTAAAACAGATATTGACAAATGCAGCCCTAGATGTCGCTAGTGGCAATTTTAGATGTCGATATCATTGTATTCAGTTGCTGTTGTATATATAGAGCCACAATATTGCTTTTTTTGTAAGGAAACTAGCGATGTCTTTTTGTATTCTTAAATTGTTTTTGTTTACAGTTTAATAAATTATTCAGTTTTACATGTTTATATATATGTAAACTCATGGATTGTTGTTCTTACTAATTGCCAGATGGCGCCATGCAAAATGACAGATGAGAGCCTGAGAGGTAGACCAATATAGAAGTACTTCTTAAAATTAGCGCTAGATGGCGTATAAGACATGAAACATGCACATTAATACTTTTTGAAATTAGCGCTATCTATGTGATTTATTGAAAACTACTTAGTAAAACCAATACATTATGTATTAGTTACTTATCAAATAATCAATTTTATTGTGAAAAATGAAAATTATGAGGCGTGCAGTTTTGGATTTTCCGAAGTATTTTACAAGTGCAATATATGATAAATAGAGACATTTTAAGTTTGAAAAATCAGTTGTTACGTGTAAAACGGGAGTAGAACACCTCAACGCTTCGCTCAACCTATAAGTTTAAGTAAAATTCCAGTATTGGGGCGGATTTCTTTTGCGGGCGCCCAGGAGCAGCATTAAGTCTAAATCTGGCCCTGGGCGGGATAAGATATTTCCAATAAGGACGCCTGTGGTTAGTTGTTCTCAAGTATTTAACATTATATTATCATAATTCCATTCTTCATATATAGGAAGTGTAGTCATTTTACTAGGTAGTAACTTATCCTACAAGGTAGTTACGCACGCTTTTAGATCGATTAAATCGATATGTAATACCAAATCGATTCAACTTAATCGATGTCACCAACAGTGTCACATTCTGTGCAATAACGTAGCAAGTAGGTATATATATATGCTATCTATTATGCGTTCACAATACATAAATAATCATGATTAAAAACGTTCCTTGCAGCTTTAGTGATGAAAACGTTAAAAATAACACATTCATTCACACCCACTCTCAAACTAAAATTATAATTCAATAGACATATATTTTTAATCTAAATGACTTAAAAATACCAAAGCTTTTCATTCATGTACTTATTGAAACAAAGCAAGTTGGAATCATTCAATATTAAATGAGAGACCCGGCGACACAGCTAGGTCTTTGTTACGTTACATAGACAAGGGCGGTGACCTTGGAGAGCCACCCTCAATACCTACTCCCCCGATCTCGAAAACCCCCTTGTGCGGCGCCCTCCCGGGACGAGATGTGAGCTGACTTTTGAGAACATACTCCTTTGACTGTTACAAAGTACCTATACATTTAAACACGTATCGAATTCTAGAAGAATCGATGAGATTCTTATTTAATTGTAAATTTGTTTCTTTGTACAAATGTTTATTTTGTTGTGACGTTCGGGTTTAGTAGTTGCTAATGGCAGATTGTTTTGTTGCAGGTAAGGACAAATTTGCTTACTGTGTGCGTCATACAGGCTGTAAGTAAAGAATACGAACAAAATGTTTTTAGAATAACAGTTTGAACTGTGTAATCCGTTACATTATTTTTTTAAATTTTTGACTAGAATGGTTCCCAAGGATTTTAGAAGCGCAGATAACGTGCCCTTGTTTAAAAACAAAGGGTCACGTTATGACTGTGCAAACTACAGAGCCATAAGCTTGACCAGTTCGGCAGCCAAAGTGTATGGTAAGATTATTGAAAGGAGAATGAGGATGGTGGCTGATGAATTTCTGTAAGGCACAAGATTTCAGGTGTAGAAGGGGATGCATGTACTTTATTTGTGTAACATTGTGGAGAAGCATCTGGCTGTAGGCCAGAGGGTTTTCTGCAGTTTTATGGATTTGTAGAAAGCATTTGACACGGTTGTACGAAAGGAACTGGGACATTTTGCCGGAATATGGTATTAACGGTAGGTGCTGCAAGCGGTGCAGTCCAACTACGTAGACTGCAGAGCTTGTGTGCGGCTGGATAATGGAATGTCGTCCTGGTTTAATGTAAATATCGGCGTTAAACAGGGATGCATTCTGTCAGCCAGACTGTTTATCATATATCTGGATATATGTCTACAGAGTGTACTATACTTGAATGAAATTAATGTGGGAGTTCAGATGGGTGACTTAGTGGTTAATTCACTGCTATATGCAGACGATGCGGTCTTATTAGCGCAGTCCGCGACTGACCTACAAACCCTAGTCGACGTAATGACTGAAGATTGTTAGAAAAGGGGCCTACGGCTGCATGTGGGCAAAACCAAAATAATGGTTTTTGAAAGCGGAGAAACCAGAACTGATGTTTAGTATCACAAGTGAATGAATTTGTATATCTTGGATGTGGATTCAGTCGGGTTGGAACGTACACCACTGATATAGAGAGAAGAGTAAATGCGGGAAATAGAGTGAACGGAGCATTGGGACAACTGCTCGGCAGTCATTACCTCAGCCAAAAGACACGTGTCGCAATACACAACGCAGTGCTTGTCCCAACGATATGTGGAAGCGAGAGTTGGGTATCCAAAAAGGAGCATGAGAGTAGAAATGCGATATCTGAGGAGTGAGGCTGACTGACCGCATTCGTAATGACGACGTAAGAGAGCGAGTAGGTATGAAAGAGAGAGAGAGATAGTATTGGAGTAAAGATAGGAAAGGTAATGCTCCGATGGTTCAGACATGTGGAAAGAATGCCGGACGAGTGACCGGTTAAGAAGATATACAATGCGAAAGTGGAAGGATGTATTAAACACAAAGTGAAAAATGTGAAATCGAAAATAACAGCCACGAGCAGGATTCGAACCTGCGTCTCCTGGATACCGTCCAGATACTTTGCCAATTCAGCAATCGTGACCCTTGCTCCCGACTGCTAATCTCGATAACACATTCATACTTAACGTCTTTGGGTGACGCCTTTATATAGAATGACGTATAATTTTCTATTTCCCTTGCTGCTTACACTATACTCGACGGTTTACGCATAAAATATTAGTAACGAAGGCACAATTAAACATATTTTTGTAATGTACATGCTATATTCTAAACCACTGGGCATTCCTAAATCTTATGTTCATATCATGAAAGAAGATGAAATTCTAAGAAACTGCACTAGACGCAATTAAAATTGGAGCAAACAGTAAAAAGTTATAGAAAGAATTTAAAAAAAAATGTTTTTTGGCTCTCCTGAAAAACCGTGGTTTGTCCCTTACATTAATTGATACTTCTGGTATCGATATGGTACCCTACCTTGTTTACGATACGTAAGAAAGTCACACAACATATATCATAGCTATATATTTTATTTATAAGAAAATGCATTAATTCTATGGCCTTTGACCGGCATCGGTGGTAATCTTTCCACAGAGACGAGCTTTAAAAACTAGTGATTACATTTAATATGTGAGACTTAAAACGTAGCACATCCATTATGGATAGGCAGCTTCAGTCTACGGTCAAAAGTTTGTTGAGGCATCAATTCTCAATCCAAAACGTTTGTATTTGCCTCCAATTATATTATGTATGAAATAAAAAGTTTACAAAACATAAATTATACGTATTGTGTCTTGTGGTTTAAGTTGAATGATCAATTATGTGTTTTGCTACCATATCCGAAAAAGTTATAAAATTTACCTGTAATTTTAATGCTAACATATCTAAACTACATACAAAACCACCTATAAGACATAATGGATTCAAAATAGACCTGAAGAAAGAATTAAAATTCAGACATCCTTCACCTGTCGAACAGAGTGAGTCATTCCGGCCTTTTAAAGTAATGAAACTGTTTTTTTAAACGGGTGCAGTTAACTTTAAAGCTTTTAATGGTTACAAATTACAATGATACAGCCGAATGCTAGATACGGGCAATTCAACTCGGTATCGTGACTCGGCTATTTGGTATTGTACTAAAGATATACACGATTTAGATTTTTTCATACAAGAATAACTAAATAGGCATAATATGACGGTGAATAGTCAATATACTAATGGTATATTTTTTTCTGTATAGTTTTTTGCGTATTTATTGTTAAACAAGCAAAATGCTGAACGAATTTACATTTGGCCGGGAACACTATGAAACATCAAATAGACCATCTATACGATATATACTGATGTTAATGATTATAAGAAGTTCTTTTCTCTTGCTCTTCACTTTTTTCCAGAACATGAGCTGTATTCTCTGTTTATTTTGACAACATGCAGAATGAAATTTGCGTTCATATTATACGAAAGCAATCCATAAATATATTGCGCTAGTGGCCAGTTTACTCTAGCTGCTAAGCTAACATTATGTGGGAAAGTTAGTTCTGATTGCACTTAGTGTAATTACTATTAAACTTTTGCTTGGCAGCACAATAAACAACACAATAATATATTATAGGCAATGATTATATAATCTAAATAACAACATGTTTTAATAATGGATGGATAGTAAGTAACTTGAGCATTTATAATGTTATGTCCACAATGACTCTTGTATAGTTGTTCTAAAACTTGCAGACGTATCTTTGTTCCGCTTCGATTTACTTTGAACTATATTTCAGTGCATGTTCGAGGGAATTGCTCCCGGAAAGTTGACGTACAAGTAACTCCTTCACCCCTCACATTCTGGTTTAGAATTGTTCTCATAACGCAACGTATATCAAACTGTATGCATGTGCACATAATACACAAGTTAGCGTTAACTCGCATTTCGAAGCAGGGTTGTATTATGTAATCTGTCGTGCTTTCTCAACTCCCAAGTTGAACCATCAAGTCGCTCACATTGTCGCGTGCGGTAATAACAGAAACTCCTTTAATGTCACTTGGGAGTTGTCGCTAATACCGCTCTAATTTGTGTCATATACTTTAGCGAGTTTCCATATCAACACGAGGAGTTTTTTTGCCATTTCCCCCACTTAAAATTCCAAGTCGTTCACCTTGCACGACGCGATGGTGCCACGTGTCAGTTCGTTTCATACATATTTTAAACGAAATGGCTCTGTTTGTTAGTATCTAGGGCTGTTTTTGCGTAGCAGTCTTTATATTGTAGTTGTTGGTATGAGACGTTCTGTGGCTATTATTATTTATAGTTGTATCATTGCTAAGAGGAAAATATATCTCGGAATAGCGCAATTGTGCGACGTTGAATCGGCCACCGACGTCCGCCATTATTCACTTTTTGCACAGAGTACATAACTACTCACATTTAAGACTGCTCGTTTGGTTGACGCTAACCTTTTTGTGCTAGTTTCAGTTTGATGCAAGTAAACGCTTTGTCATATTCGCACGGCCACTAATGTTTCCGTGTTGCCGTTAAAACTGTTCAATACGATTAGGAAATGTTCAAATACATGTGATATTAATTTCCACTGAAATATTCACTTATCAACAGTTAATTCTCTTTGATCTCCAATTCCCTGTAAAGTTATTATTCGCATGTCGGTCTTACCTTACAGACAAACTGTACAAGAATATAAACACTTTCTGTTTGACGTGTGAGGTTTTGATAAAATCATGTTGTTTCCTAACTTTATGATACAATGGTTTATATATATTCATATTGCGTATGAAATGACAAACGGTCTCGACGTCTTCAGGTGGCAGCCAATTTAGTTGACTAGTCGTTCAATTTTCGCACTACAACGAGAACTACTGAGACGTTTCCAGTTATTTGGGCTGTGAACTGTTTGTTGGTATTTACTTGCGTAAGCATAAATCGTGACTCATTTACGTGGAACGCTTTTGGTTCTTTACGTGGAACTTCTATGATTATTCAGTTGTTGGCCGTTTATGTTTTAGTACTGCGTGGGCTTGTCGACAACAAGGTGATAGCGGTAATAGGAGACGGGGCGTTCCCCAATTAGAGCGATTAGAAATGGCGCGGCCGATGCCAAATTGGATTATATGCCCGTGAAATCCTATGGTCCCTTGACGCGGTACGTGTGACCTCGTGTTACCTTCGGTGAGGTGAAACGGACACGAGGCTAAGCGTTATGCTTTATCACTAAACATTGTTGCGCAATTCGCGTCATTAAAATATACGTGTTATCTGGCCATTCGAGAACGTTCGCACGTCCGCGTGGCATTGCGCCCGCGCGCGATAGTACTTACAACTAGTTACTCCGAAGAACCAACCCGACACGTTTGGTACGAAATTACGAACACTGGCGGTCGGGGCTCACATCGCCATGCACAGATCGTATATTGCGTTTTCGCCAGCGTGAAAGGCGACCGCCGCCGCCGTTGCCAGCCGGCCGGTGCATTCACCGCTCACCATATCGAATTTATCGCGAGATCGATACGCGTACATACTCGCCAATGCGCTCTGTTTAATTTACCTGCGCCTATCCGCCGACGTCACCACACATGGCGGGCGTGTCTGAGTGTGTGCCATTATAATATGTAATGTTACTATTGCTGTACAAATATACGTATACTCAGCAACACTAATAATAATTAGCTGTCTCATTATTATTATTACCGCAGTAACGTTCTTTGTCACTGACAGATAAACGCTCCGCGCAATCAGACAACGCCGCGTTCGATTCCCGCGCTGTGCTCCATTGTTGCTATTGTACGACGACGAGAAGTAGTGCCCTTTGTGTAGTGTGTACCTACCTGGATTGTTTGACTCGACACGACTGTCACAGTTTTATCAGGTAGGTATGTTTCAAATACAGACTTTAGTTGAGTTGGGACAGAATAAAGACACTGATTTTCTATTAGTATTTAGTTTATAATACATTATACTTACTTGTAAAATGTATTGTAACGGTGTTTGTAGGACGTGGAGTGACCTTTGACCTTGCTTGCGAAATTATTGCATAACTAATTGTTTATGTAATACAAATCTTTGCGCCTGACTCTCTATGGTCTAGCGTTTGTGTATGTGACTGCAGATTGTCTCGGGTTCGAATACCAGGTCGGCCCACCAAAATGTTATTAAGCTCAATAACTTCTTGAGGCAACAGACACTGCACTTGCGTTTGCGCAAACGTGCACTATAATAGCTACTGTCCGTTGACACTGGACCTATTATTATTACTAATACTGGCAAAGCCAGCGGCTTCGCCGCAGCCAAAAGCTAGTTTTTCGGTTATATCTCAGGTTCCCGATATAGTAGCGGGATAAAATGTGTACCAGTTTTTAAGTCTAATCAAGGCCTTTCAAATAAAAAAAGTTGCATCAAAATCCGTTCCGTAGTTTTTGTGTGATGCGCGAACAAACAGACAGATAAACAGACACAAATTCTAAAAAAATTGTTTTATGATTAGACACGCCTATATAGCCTATTAACGCTTGTTGGTGAAATGAAAAGGCCCTTTTCAGGGCCACAATATAAATCGCAGTCTTATGATAACTATCATTACAGAGGATTATATCTATTATGACACATGCGGAATCGGTTGGTCATTGTTCCATTACGGGTGCAAGACTTCATATGAAGTCATTTTTTCTCAAATATCTTGAATGTACAGACACAGCTCTGTTACAGTTTTATAATAGTATAGATAACTATGTGTTTTTATTTACTAATCACCATCCTTGGTTTATTGCTCAATCATCCTAATAAAAAAACGCGGTTGTACGAGCCCCGATGCAAAATAGTTCGTCTAGTATGGAAAGTAGTGCAAAGCCTAAAATATAGAAAGCAAATATTGGTAAAATAATTAAGAACGTTTAATAAAAAGTAAACCACAATTTGAGGAACATTTTAAAGTTTATTTTAACATAACTGAAATTTTTTCATGACTTTACATAACATAATTTTTTTTTTAATATTCTAAAAACATAACGCACAAGTATTCGTCTACCCCTGTCACTCACGCAAAATAGTTCGTCTACCACTTAGTTGTGCCTTTGCTCTCAATGACAGCTTTAATGCGAAGAGGCATGGTTGCAGGCATGGTAGGGATGCTTTTCGCCAGTAGCCTTGTCTTTGTCGTCCTTGCAGTATGGCAGGAAGCACCATCCTGTTGAAAAATGAAGGAATCTTGATGCTTAAGTGACGGAATAGAGGGCAGTAAATTCACTTCCAAAAGGTTTTGATACCTTGCAGCATGGATAGAACCATCCACAAACTGCATACCACCAACACCTTGTGCAGACATGCAGCCCCCCATATCATAAGAGACGCCGGAAACTTCACTTTGCGTTTGAGACAATCAGTATGAAATGCCTCATTTTTGTTCCGAATCACTTTTTTCCTTTCATCGCCAACTGTCACTTCAAATTTGGACTCGTCACTCCAAATTATACTACGCCACTGATCGGAAGTCCAATTTAAATGATCACGAGCAAACTTCAACCTCTTTTTCTTTTGTACAGCAGTCAACAGTGGTTTCTCCTTAGCGGTGTAAAATCCGTAACCCGTTCTTTTTAGGACTCTTTTGCAAGTATCAACTGAGACTTCTTTGTGAATCATGTTCTTGCATTGCACCGTGAGTTCTCCAGCTCGAGCACGACGATTATTTTTGATAATTTTCTTCAGGATTCTGTTTTTTACTGCACTTGTGATGCGTGGTCGACCAATTTTCTTCAAACAAGAAGTTCTATTCTTTTTATAGTGCTGAATGATAGATTGGACTGTAGACCTGGGAAGTATCAAGTCTTTAGATATTTGGTAACTTTATTTGCCAGCATCGACCCCACAAACTATTCGCTTTCGAAGCTTCACACACGGGTTTGCCACGACCCATTGTTATTTGAAAACTAAAGAAAAAAAAAACTGAAATTTTCAGAATTTATACTGTCTCACTTGACAAATGACACAATTACTTTTACAAATTTAAATTATGCAACATAATTGTACAAAGAAGGAATAATCTTAATTAACTCACCGATAGACGAACTCTTTTGCATCGATTAACAATTAGACGAACTATTTTGCTTATAACTTCTTCGAATTTAAAACAGGATAATATGTATAAATTTAAAAAGCTAAAATAGTTTATTGTTTCATCATTAAAAAATGCCATAAGTAAGGCGACATGTGATAGGAGAACAGCTTAATATTTTATATAGATATACAAAAATAATGAAGTTAGAAAAAAATCTCACAGAGAAATAGTAACGCGACATGTGATAGGACAACAGCTTAATATTTTATATAGATATACAAAAATAATGAAGTTAGAAAAAAATCTCACAGAGAAATAGTAACGCGACATGTGATAGGACAACAGCTTAATATTTTATATAGATATGCAAAAATAATGAAGTTAGAAAAAAATCTCACAGAGAAATAGTAACGCGACATGTGATAGGACAACAGCTTAATATTTTATATAGATATGCAAAAATAATGAAGTTAGAAAAATATCTCACAGAGAAATAGTAACGCGACATGTGATAGGACAACAGCTTAATATTTTATATAGATATGCAAAAATAATGAAGTTAGAAAAATATCTCACAGAGAAATAGTAACGCGACATGTGATAGGACAACAGCTTAATATTTTATATAGATATGCAAAAATAATGAAGTTAGAAAAATATCTCACAGAGAAATAGTAACGCGACATGTGATAGGACAACAGCTTAATATTTTATATAGATATGCAAAAATAATGAAGTTAGAAAAATATCTCACACTAGACGAACTATTTTGCATCGGGGCTCGTACTATTTTTCGTATGCACTTAGTAATTTGCTTAGCTAAGGAATGTGTTAACTTAATAATAGGTGATGTTATAGAAAACAATCGCCCCAATAATTTAATACAAAAAAGGAACTTGTCCGTGTGGTGACGGACTAAGAATACAAGTGTCACCATCCCATTCCCGCGGGTCTCGTAAAAGGCCACTAAGGGAAGTAAGCAATTATCACTCATTGCATTAGTGATGGTAGGGCTGGGTACCAAGTGAGAGAGTACACTTGCTATCGGGTCCGAACGGGTCGGTACCACCGTCTCCAGTGTGACCGGTCATGAACAACATCATTGTGTTTTGGCTGTAGCAGAAGATGGCAGTTTATTCTTTCATTTTTCATATCTAGAAATTGCAACGCAGCGGCTTGACAATACTCTTGGTGTAGTTGAGTTCATGAGCGACGGTTACCACTTACCATCAGGTGGGCCGTGGCTCGTCTGCCATCATAAGCAATAAAAAAATGGAAATATAACGGAGCTTTGGACAGACAACTGGTGCCATGGTAGCCTGAAATAAGCAGTATCATTATCAGAACATTCGGGGAGTCCTGTGATCAAAGGTTATGGACTATGTTGATGATTAAATATTTAGTCTTATCATCGGTATGTTGTATGCCTACATGAATTGACGTAAAACATGCTTAGATAATCGATACAATACGTTGTTTACCGTCGCATAATCTAATATATAAAATTCTCGTGTCATAGGGTTTGTCGCCATTCTCCTCCGAAACGGCTTGACTGATTCTTATGAATTTTTGTGTGTATTTTCAATAGGTCTGAGAATAGGATGTGAATTATTTTTCTTACCCCTAAGTGATAAGGGTGGTCCACCCCATAAATTTTATTTTTTGGACTAAATCTTTTTATGATTCGGCATATAAGTTAGTTATTTTTTTACTTACTTACTTATCATGACGCTATTTCCCTTGCGGGGTAGGCAGAGAGAACAGAGTGCCAAGAGGTTCTATTCTTGCATACATCTCTCGCTTCCTGAACATTCATAACTCTCTTCATGCACGTTCGTCGGTTTCGGAGACTCCTGACTCCACCTTCCTTCAATACATGACCGATTTGGTCTAGGTAGGTGAGTCTCGGTCTCCCCCTGTACCTACATCCTTCCACTTTCGCATTGTATATCTTCTTAACCAGTCGCTCGTCCGACATTCTTTCCACATATCCGAACCATCGGAGCATTCCCTTTCGCATCTTTACACCAATACTCTCTTTCATACCTATTCGCTCTCTTACGTCGTCGTTACGAATGCGGTCAGTCAGCCTCACTCTTTCTTTTTTTTAGTTTTTATTTTCTACGCTAGAAAGTCCCTAAAAATTCTCTAAAAATAATTTAAATGGCAAAACAGCGTTTGCCGGGTCAGCTAGTCTTGTATTTAAATAAATATTATAAAAGTAGCTCTCCGTGTCTCTGTTTCCCCGCTCTTCTAAACCACGCAACAGATTTGGGAACCGCTTCATTGTTTTGTACCTATATATTTTTTCAGCAAGGTTTGGTTTTGTATTCAACCTAATTAAACTATTTTTAAGTAGGGGAATTCGATTATTTCAATCACCGGTGCCACCGTGCCAAGCTAGGACGGGTCGCTAGTATGTATTGTTTTATCACAAGAATGTTTTATTTGATTATTATCTAATCGAATAATTGATTACTTATTTCAAAAATGTCCTAATCCTCGCCAAAACGTCTAAACAGTATTAAATTCTAAAGATAATGCATTATTTTTTATTGTATATTTTATCGGCTATCGTATAGTGACAGTATCAAACCGCATACTATCTTTTATATTCGCTACGGCACAAAGTAATAATTGTTAACCAGGTTACAAATTATTCATCTAATACTTTATAATTTTGAAAATACTTAGGTTAAAATTAAATAACTATAAATGAAACTAAGCACTAAAATATATACGGAGTTTTTATCACTGCTCTGTGACAAAAATCATTGGTGTAGTAAAAATATATTCTTTTATCTTTTCAAATAAATGCCACTTCAAGAACTGTCAAAATATATTATTTTCTTAATGGAATTATATTAAGGCGAGTTAAGTCACTTTAAATGTGTTTTAAAAAGATTGGTGATTAATGAAAACCAATTTCTTTTTACCTGTAGCCTGTGCTCGCATGACGTGCTTGATTCGCTCGTCATACGAAAGTTCGTCTAATGTTTCGTTTTTCATTCTAAGGGGGAGGTCCCTTTTTATCCTATTTCACATAAATTGTCCCTATTTGTAAGTCACACCATCAGATGTGCAGGCAACATTGTCATTGGTAATGCAAAAGCACTTCAATTTTCAAAATCATAACTCACATCATAACTATTGAAAGTAGTATTTATGTGGTAAATACTTAATGATTTCTCGTAGTTATAAATCTTTTTTTCTCCTATCATCAGGCTAAGGTTTATTTACCTATACGGAAAGAGGTCATTCAACGCATCCAGCTCCGCTGGGCAGCGTTCCGGAAATTGAGGAAAATCTTGTCGTCCAACATTCCAATATGTTAACTTATTTACTGAGAGTACGAAGTTACGTGTTTCGCCATATAGGTCTGCAAATATAGGCGGAGAGACGGCACATGGCGGGTCTATTTAGTGGGTGAGGGCCCCACGCTACCTTATTCGTTGCCTCAAACGACGGGGTGTGCGGTCTTGTGTCTAATCTCTCAGGTTGTGTCGGATCTGCTATCCCATGGGACTAGTAGTGAGAGAACTGAAAGTGACATTGTGTTTGCCCACTCATATCGAAATTATGAACACAGATATTTGTACTGCGTCTGGGTTTTTTCTATCTATTATATGTACGTATTCACAAAAAAAAGTAGTATATGTATTATATCCGAAATCTGGTACCCATAGCACAAGCGTTAAGCTTAGTTTGGGACCAGAGGACGTTGTGTGAAAATGTCCGTGAATATTTATTTATTTTATGGTCTTGAGGTCATCTTGATTATTGTTATTACGAGTTGATATGATTTTCATAGCACTTTTTGCTCAGCCAATAACAAACAAAATTGATTTTATTACCCAGTTCGTAAATCGTAGCCGAACAATAATAGAAGTGAAACGCAAACAGAAAACCTGCTCACGTCCCCGATTGATGTGCCCAACACGCCGTCCCAAATCCTGACGGATACGAACCCGGGCCAGCGAATAATAACGTCCGTCTGGCGGCAATTTATGAACGACATTTTGTGATTCCGTCAGCTTTTTTCCAACTACCCTCGACTTTTATGTAGGTCTCTTGTGAATAGTTAGATTTTATGATCTAGACATAAAGATTGATAGTTGATTTTCAAAGTAACTTTATCTTTTTTTTTTTAATAATATTTTTACGCCTTGAAATCTATTCAAATTACTTGTTTTAATACCATTATAATATGGACTTATTATTTAAAAACTGACAAGTTGCAAATATTTGTTCGTCATTTTCAATATTTTTTTTAATATTTTGTTTGTAATTAATGACGTTACATAAATTTGTTAGCGATAGGAGCTTTGTAATAGAGAAAGTTATATGCAGTAAGGTAAAAGCACTAATGCTAGACACATTAAGGAAAACGCGAACTTTATTATTCATTATCAAATAAATTTATTGTGCTAGAACTGTTACATTTGTTACATAGGTCTCATTACCGTTTAGAAAGAACTTTTAATTATAAAATAATAATAATATATTTTTCTAAAATCTAATCTGTGTTTTTCTTTTTGTATTGCTTTTTTAAAATAAATAAATAAATATTCACGGACATTTCACACAACGTCATCTGGTCCCAAACTAACCTTAACGCTTGTGCTATGGGTGTACCAGATTACGGATATAATACATATACTACTTTTTTTTTGTGAATACGTACATATAATAGATAGAAAAAACCCAGACCCAGTACAAATATCTGTGTTCATAATTTCGATATGAGTGGGCAAACACAATGTCACAATGGCTAGGCATGTCAAATGATTAAAGAATATTATAAAATATCAAAATATTTATATGGTTGCATCATCATTTTTAATTGTCAAGAGAATATTGGTGTAGAGAAGCGAAAGGGAATGTTCCGATGGTTCGGACATGTGGAAAGAATGCCGGACGAGCGATTGGTTAAGAAGATATACAATGCGAAAGTGTAAGGATGTAGGTACTGGGGTTGACCGAGACTCACCTACCTCCACTCTATTTCCCGCATTTACTCTTCTTACTATATCAGTGGTGTACCTTCCATCCTGACTGAATCCACATCCAAGATATACAAATTCATCCACTTATTCTAGCACACCATTGTCTATTAATACTCCTAACATACTACTGGCTTCTCCTCTTTCAAAAACCATTATTTTGGATTTGCTCACATTCACCCGTAAGCCCCATTTCTTACAATCTTTGGTTGTTACGTCGACTACGGTCGTTTGCAGGTCAGTCGCGGACTGCGCTAATAAGACCGCATCGTCTGCATATAGCAGAGAGTTAACCACTAAGTCGCCCATCTGAACTCAAACATTAATTTCATTCAACCTTTGTAGACATTTATCCAGATATATGATAAACTACTAGCTGATAGAACTTAGCCCTGTTTAACGCCAATATTTACACTAAACCAGGGCGACATTCCATAATCCATCCGTACACAAGCTCTGCAGTCCATGTAGTTGGACTGCACCACTTGCAGCAGTCTACCGTTAATACCATACTCTGGCAAAATGTCCCAAAGTTCCTTTCGTACAACTGTGTCAAATGCTTTCTCCAAATCCACAAAACTGCAGTTAACCCTTTGGCCTACAGCCAGATATTTCTCCACATTGTTGTGTAGAGAAAACACATGATCCAAACGTGACCCCTTGTTTTTAAACAAGGGCACGCTGACTGCGCTTCTCCAGTATTTGGAAACCATTCCTGAGCTCCAACATATATTGAGAAGCACCAAGAAGGATTCCCAGACATATCCTGCAAAATGTCTTTTCCTATCGGAAATCACTGTTTGCCTTTGCCCATATAACCAGTATATTTTCTATATCATCCTTTATGTAATAGTTTCGTTTCATTTTGCCCTTAATCAGAGTTTCCCCTTCACTGTATTTAAATTCTTTGTATACAAATTTTTTTAAAGTGTAAAGTCTGTAATGAATAGACCCAACAGTTGACACCCTGTCTACTGTTAGATAGAGTAATCACAAACTAATGAAATTTATACCACACTTTATGTACAGGATATAGAGACGATTTTATATACACATAAGCTTCAACATTTGGTTTGAAGTGACCCCATCAGATGACATACATGTCATCTTTTAGGTTTTCTATATTTTTTGGAACTAATAGCAGACACAGCTTATAAAGCTTTAAAATCTAAACGAATTAAAATACCAATAGCCCTGGATAGTCGATAATATACTGCTTTTGATAAACCAACAAAAATTGTAAAAATCCGCAAATATATAAAAAGAAAATTGTACCTTTAATATTTCAATCTGCTTAAGTAAAATGTTTAAAAATCACACTGAAAGTGTTCAACCTCTTATGTTGTTTATATAAACTGACGTAGTTTTGAATTCTGCTATAAAACGAGTGTATATTTTTTTGTTATAGCATCATAGATGGCAGTACGTGTTTTTTACATTGATAGTAACAAGAAATTATTTAAAATATTCGTAGTTCAAGGTATTTTTTGGTAAAGTGTTATTCATTGGTTCAATGTCGGGCATTAGTGCTACCTTATAAGACAATGACAATGCCATCTATCAATAAAGTTTAGTACCAAAAACGGTTAGCCATATCATTTAGAGGGATGAAAAGTAGGTATCATTTGTGTTAATCTAAGTTACAAACTATTAGTGTGTATAATTGAATTCCAAGTCAAACATTTTTATATGATTCAAACACGCAAATTTCTAAACATACCAATTTTCACTTTATATATATTATTAGTAGCATAAGTCGTATTTATTAGTAATGATTATGTCGAATCATTAGAAAACACTGACCGTCTTATTACAAAACACGGACTAAGTCGCGGTTTAAACCTGAACTAGTTAGTCCAGGTCTAACATAAAAACCATTGAATAAACTTATTCTTATTACAAAAAAAAAAAACCATGGACTTCCTAGTACTGCGATTTAGGTCTTTCTGAATAATATTGTTCGTTCAGTACGTCACCATTCATTACGCACGCTTGGAAAAGAAAGGGGTTTTAAAGAAAAAATATTGGCGATTTATTTAGGAACGAAGAAAATAAATAGAAATTATTATATTATCACTTCTTTTGATTACCATTTATTCTGATACATAAATTAATTATGCTGGTACTTTATTACACGATTACCCGGGTCAATCTTTGTGGACGTAAAACGGAATAAAGTTGTTGCGCTAGGATATGTCATAATGCCAATAAGACACTAATTTGTGAAACCTTGAACAATAAACAAACAAAACTATTTCATCGCAACATAATTTAGTTAACTTTTCAGCTTTTTTAGGTTCGGAATTACTTCTATGTATGTTTGTGTTTTCGTAGTACCTAGTACCTATTAAATAAATGTCTCAGTTCTCAAACGAGCGAAGTTATACATTTAATACTGTTTTATTTTTCTATATAAAATATATTATTGTCATCTATAGTTATTTACCAGGGTGTTAATACCTAATCACTGTGCAAGATGTACCTATAGGTATGTGAAGAGTTTAATCCTTTGAGTGAAATGAAATTAACCCTTTAGGAAAACAAAGAAAAGAAAGATAAATACCTATTTATTTAGTTTCTACAACATTCAAATCACACACTAATGCAATATTATACAACTTGTAGAAGCTAAAAAGGTCCTACCTCAGCCAACCAACATTTGGCTGCTGCAGCACTGATTTTCAGGTATAGGTACCCATTCGAGCATGATTCGACTGCCACAATACAATGCGTTACCGTTATATTAACTAGATAGAATTAATTGATTAGACAAGACAATTAGATTTTATTTATACTATTACAAATTCACTCATTATATAAAATATGAACTTTAATATCTTGAGATTGCTAGCTGATTTTCATCTATTGGTCTTTAGTGTCCACCATTGGATTTTTTATTCAAATGTGATAGTTGTTATGTAGAAGGTATAGGTATAATGTCATATTGCATTGTTGTATTTTATTTCTCCTCTCTGTTTGACCTTGGCAAAGCCCTGCCCCACCTTTTCCATTTTGTATCTTCTTTTATGTACAAAGGTAAATCCCAAAAAATGTGTGCCAACTAATTGTATTTTGATACATTTCACAACACATACACAATTTGGATGTTATCTTGATTGAATCCATCTACAGGAGATAATTCTGTAACTAAAAGAATTTATGCGTAGGTAGGTATATTGGCTCGGCATGGCATTTCTCAGAGAGCGGCCACTTAAATATTTTTCACATAAATTAAATCAAACATATTATTAGTAACTTTTAAAGATTCGCGAATTGTAAACATATTTAAAGTAGCATAAACGGGTCTTTTTTCGCGTATAAAATAGGTGAAATTATTAACTACCTTTTACCCGACGTTTCAACTGCGTTGCAGCAGCCGTGGTGGAGTTGTCCCGTGACCATTCACTTTTCACATAAAAAACATAAAATCATAATTTAATATTAACCATAACTTCCAATAAAAATATTTGACATTACTTTGACATTTAGACAGACCAGCCTAAACTACTTAAACTAGGTTTCCCGGTAGTTTATCTTTTAGTACATGGTTTAAAGCTTAAAACTGATTTTGTAATAAGAATTTTGTTAAACCGTGGTCTAAAGATAATATAGACCTTGTTTAAGAGTTAGACTATGTTTTGTAATAAGGCGGTGAATATTTAGGTGCAGTTATTTCCGCATAAATTCTAATATCAATGTCATTCGTATATGTATTCAAGATAGCTACCGCAAATATGGAACATACGTTTTAGCTGAAACACTTAATTTCAAGAAGGCAAAGTTTACACTTTATTATACCAATAGGTATGCGGAAAGGCAAACGTACAAACGCTTACTCTGCGTGAAGTTACTATTACGAAACGTGGTTCTTATTACAATTAATTAAACAGACGTGGCTATAATGATAACAATGCATATTTTAACTGTGATGTCATACATTTGGTGTGCGAAAGTGTCGGCGAGTTTTTTTTGATATATCGAGTAGTATATATATTATACATGATATGATGTAGTATTATGCTCAATGATCTCAGCAGGGTTTCCCGACTCAAAATGAACATTTACAACTTGGTACCCAGTCCTACCACCAGTCATGCATTGGATGATAATTGCTTACTTCCCTTAGTCGCCTCATACGACACCCGTGGGAAAGAATGGGGTGGTGACACTTGTATTCTTAGTCCGTCACCACACGGACATATGGAAAAAAGACGTGGTCTCTGAATATAAGCCTCGTATCAAGGCTCAAAGTTGCTCAGCGGGCCATGAAGCGGGCTATGCTTGGTTTTTCTTAACGATTGTCTACCATCTGTCGACATTCTTCCTGAACTGAGGTTCAATCCACAAATACCTATATCAGTTAAAAAGAAAGGTTGTAACACCGCTTTCCCTTATAATCACTAACATAATCATCAAAGCATTAATTTTGCTATGCATAGGCAGTTTTGGCCGCCGACATAATATTAGTCATCGATAGATGTTTACGCGTCCATAATCTAAACAGAGATTAACCTCGCTCTAGTAACTTGATACGAGATATATAATCGAGTTATATATCAACGTTTTTAATGTGTGTACACACCTTATTTATTAGTGGACCTAAATTAAATGTCAACTCGGATATTAATATGTCATTCACACATAAAAACATGCTTTATAATCACTATTTAAATGAGTATATTATTGGTATACCAGTTCGATTATCTGTATCTCTGGCAAAATGAAATTTTTTCAAATAAGTTTGCACACCTTAGTCTGTAAAACTCTGGTCCTGTTTTATTGTTAGATTAAAAGTTATGGCTATTCATCAACTTATATTTGAGTTACTAACTCACGGATTATGATTATCTATCAATGATCAAATATATTAAAATGTTGTCACACCGTTTATCCTATCATTAGGAAATTTTACTTTTTTTATATTGTCACTTAATCCTGGAAAAGAGAATAAAAAATATTAATAAGCAGAGTATCGCTCTCACTCACCATACGATACACATTGATTTACTGCGAGAGGGTGGTACTTGCCCGATCCAGCCGTTCCATTCATACTGGGATATGCAAGGTTCTACATTCTAGTAAAAAGTGATAGCACATCGTGCTCGCTTTAAAGTTGGTAGGTAGCGCTACGCAAATGGAATTTATAGTTGGTGGGAGAATTATGTGTTTGTTTCTAAATATCCTTTACATAACATCATCAGTAACAAAGCATTAGCTTTTACGTAATCAATAATGTCACTAATGCCTTGTCCAATGTTCAAAGATATGTTGTAGATATCATGAATAGTATTGCGTCATTTGCAAGTGAAATGACATATCGTATCTACATATATCTGCACATTATTATTCGCATGTTATTATTATCTTACGACCACGATTAGAAATCCATGAGTGCACCTCGACAGTTTTTAATGATCGAAGTTCGCCGGGTCAGTTAATAATGTATTTAAATACAAATTATAGAATTGTTTCACGTAAAATGAATTTTTGACATAAAATAATCACTTCTTCAACAACTTTAGCTGCTTAAACACAAAGTGAAAAATGTGAAATCGAAAATAACAGTCACGAGCAGGATATTATTTACGATTTCACATTTTTCACTTTGTGTTTAATGTATAGTGCTAAGCATGCCAAATGCTAAAAATATATATAAAAATATCTAAATAACTTAAGTTGCTTACTAAAGCTGGCTGTACTTGCGTATAAAATAAACTGACCCTACTTACGTTTAGGCGCGATTTGTAAGTGATGATATTGAATGATATTAGGGTCGAGCATATTTCGTCTTTACTCACCTATTTTTACATTTGAGAGCAATATAAGGCCTAGCAGATTTTTTGGCACTTAGTGCTTGCCCATTCACAATATCGTCGGATCATATATAGATGCAAAACCAACAAATAAACAAGAGTTTCCATATCAATATAAAGGGAAATGACAAGTATTGATGTAAAGATTCGAAAGGAAATGCTCCGATGGTTCACAGATATAGAAAGAATGCCAGACGAGCTGGAAGATATACAATATGAAAGTGGAAGGATGTATAGGGGGAGAGACCGAGACTCTCCTACCTAGACCAAATTGGTAATTTATTGTCGAGGAAGCGAAATAAGTATGCAAGAATAGAGCCTTTTGGCACACTGTTCTGCATACCCTGCAAGGAAGAAAGCTTGATGTTAAGTAAGTAAGTCAATTATAGCTGAAATGTGCGATTGTATTAATGCTGAAACCTCTACTCGTATTCTATACTTAAAACAAACTATTCCATTCTTGTGCGGCGCGCACATCTCGACCTGCACCACTGCAACTTTTTTTAACTAAAACAACCATTAGCTAGCTTCCATAGTTGCTTAGTTACTAGACCGGTTTTAGTATAACGCTGCCGTAGTAATAAGCTTTGAGTGAGATTTGCAATAACTTATTATTTCTATGTTTTTAGACGTGTTGTATTTACAATGCTAAGTTAAAAAGAATTTAGTGAGAAAATCATAATCATCGTTAGATTTTTTCAAAAGTCTTTTAGGTTTTTAAGTCTAATCAAGAGCTACGAAACAAAAAAAGTTTCATCAAAATCCGTTCAAATAGTTTAATAGTTTTTGCGTGAAGCCCGAACAAACAGACAAAAGTTTAAAAAAAAAATTGTGTTCAGAGATGCTTATACATATTTTATACCTACCTATCCTATATACATGCATTCATTTTTTCTCCAATAGCTTAAATTTACTGACATAGTTCTGTTACAGCTTTATAATATCTAGTATACGTGCATAAGAAAGTATGTATGGTACGTATAACAAAATACAATTTTTTTAAATTTTCTGACTTCCGGCTATTCTCTGAAACGGTGTCACTGATTCGAACGGGACTTCATTGGCAGATAGGTGTTGTTATAAGAAGTAACTTAGGTTAATTTTAAGTTGGTAAAGTAACTAAGGTTTCGCGCAGCAAAAAAACTATTAAATTCCACGCTGACGAAGTCGCGGGTAGCAGCTAGTATGACAAAATATTTTAACTTATCATGTATTACTATCGCGACGTACATTTTGATTTTGTTGCTGAAATGTCGAGGCCCGTAAAAGGTTTTATTGTTAGGGATTATGTTTTTTATGCCTCGTCTGCTTCTTTTGTGCAACAGTACGTACGTAGTGTGATATAATGTTTAATACGAGGGCCAGGATGTGAAATGTTTTCTACTTTGTGTTAGAGTTGTTTTGCATTGACACAAGGTATTTTTGTTTATACTATAAGGGTAGCAAACAAACACATGGCCCATCTGATAAGCTAGGCACCTGATAAGACAGGTAAGCGGTTACCGTAGCCTACAGACGCTAGCAACGGTAGAGACATCATTCGCCCATCGCCAACTCGAAAGCAAGGGATAGGGTGTGGAGAGGGGCGCTAATGAGGAGGAGGTTTAGGCCTTCGACGCTCTCACTCACCATATGAAACAATAGGAGTACGTACCGTTGTTTTACACTGATCTTCTGTAAGAGGATGAAACTTCCTCGGTTTAAAACTATCGACAAAGAAACTAGATATTTTTATATATATTTTTAGCATTTGACATGCTTAGCACGATACATTAAACACAAAGTGAAAAATGCGTGGGGCGTCACCCAAAGACGTTAAGTATGAATGTGTTATCGAAATTAGCAGTCAGGAGCAATTGTCACGTTGGCTGAATTGGCAAAGCATCTGGACGGTATCCAGGAGATGCAGGTTCAAATCCTGCTCGTGACTGTTATATTCGATGTCACATTTTTCACTTTATGTTTAATGACAAAGAAAGTTATTTTGGACAGTCGCTGTGACTATCTTTCGGGTTTCTATTTTGTCGCATGGAATTATGGTTTCCATAAATGCAAGTAGATTTAAGGCGATAGATGACACCATCTGCAGTTGACCTGTGCCCCCGTGACATTTCGAAGTAAAATAATCTAGACAAGCTCTTACCTCTCTCGGAAGACGAGGCGTGGGCATGTGCCGTCGTTTCGAAGTATTGAACGTACTATTTATTTGTTGCTTTATATAACAATAAAGAAAAAGATAAAATAAATGATTTATTACGTGGCAGACAAGATTTAGATATATTTATGTTTGTGTTTAACTGACGAATAATGTTGTATCTGATCTTTAATCTGTTTTTTATATTTATGTCGTCTTATCTTGATGTATATATTTAAGTGTAGTATTCAGTTGGCAACACAACATTTTAGTAGTAAAGGCAAATCTATAGAAGTTTAATAAAGCAAAATATTTTTTTGTTCTCTGAAAGTGCCCACCGGGTTTTTCATTTTGTAGCCTATTCAATCGTTAGGAGAAGAACAATCAGCGAAAAATGCAACGGGCCTAAACAGACTTGAGCTGTGAATGCTTCGGATTTCTATAAGTAAATGTAAATTTATGTATAAAGTATTTCCAAAAGTTAGAATAGATTATAAAGATAATCTCCACTAATTCGGCGATTCAATTTGCATATTTAATGTCCCTGTCGAGTCATACCTAATAACTAACCAGTTTCATGACGTCATTAGATCGCTACACATTCGTAATGTTTGTCCGCACACAAAGCATTTGCATTCCAGACGGATTTAGTGGTTACGTTATAGAACTGTCATGTCACTCAGGATCTAAAAATATTGCACTTGGCACTGATTTGTACAGTGTTTACTCTTTGAACTACGGCCTATTTGGTTTTATCTTGACGATAATAAATATTGATTATATTATGCTTATTTATTTAGATAAGGCAAACATTTTCGATACCTCTCGACGGACACACGTGTTACTTAACTGTAATTTGCCGTGTTTAGAGCCATGCTTCTCCCAAAATAAATGGGCCGCAATGAATGTAATGAACATTAAATTGTAAGAGCTTATATGTCTGCATAGTTTAGGAATGCTCAAGTTTTCATTACACATTGATAATATCGTGTTATTATGTCTTTTAAATACGGCCCAGTCACATAATTCAACTTATAACGAAGTCTTGATTATGAACCCCATCCTGCAAAAGGCATCCTAAGTTTTTCCGTCAGGAAATTCTTATTAGAATTAATAGTAGGCGATAGGCTCACTCGGTAAGGATATGTGACTCTGACTAATGACCGATTTGAGCTTACATACCGACGGCAGCAAAGAATAAACGGCTATCTACAAAATCACTAGTTTTCAGGAGAGCGTTATTAACGCAAAAATGTAATAACTTCTACAAGAACAAAGCTAGCTTCTTCAAATTTGTGATAGTTAATTAATACGGCATTTCAAAGAAAATAGTGAAAGTCAGTTAATTAATATATATATTATTCGAAATAAGGTAGATGTCTTTATCTACTTCGTACAAAATGAATAACTAACTGAGTCAACTGCCATATATTATGTTCGCTTCTACGTAGGGCTATCTAATTACTGATTCGTAAATCATTTTACTTATAAAAGGAGTCATTACTATTCTTTTTTATAATATATATCTAACTATCAAAATGAGTAAAGGGTAACTATGATCAACACCGAAATATTATAGTTATCTCAAGTTACTTCGTAATTCTAGAGGATTAGATATTGATATTGCAGATATACTATTAATATAACGAGCTTTTGGAGTTCAAGAAAAGAATTGAGTTCAGTGATTCATTTTTAATCATTGTAATCATATTACAAAATAACGAAAATGCAATATTTGCAGAAAAAATAATATTTCTAAGGAGCTACTACTATCTTTACTATCTTCAAAAATAATTATCAAACTTTACCCAAGCTATAATCACAGAAAGGAATTGGATCCGTGTTAATACATGTAGGTAAAGCTTATTTTTATCACAATAATTAAGCTTAAAGAACAAAAAATAATTACTTTCCTTCACGTTTTTTTTTAAATGAAATTCTAAACAAGCTTTAATCATACATAGGAACTGAACCGTTATTATAATAGCCAAGTTAAATTAAAATTATTTTTATAACAATATACAAACTTAACAGAATTCTATTTATCAAATTATTACCAACAACTTAATTATAAAACTGACGTCTGTGTATTTAACATTCTTATTTTAATAATATCTCAAACAATTACTTTAATGGCATACGATTGTAAATTACTCTTCCATGTCTAATAAATGCCTATCAACTTAGCTAAAATATGAAAAAACCATCTTTTTCTTCAGTCTTCTTCATCCTCATAATCATTATCTATCGTTGTATGCTTTAATTTTTTATAAAAATTGTGGTATCTTGAAGGAATTAAATTCTGTTCGCAGAGGGAAATCAAATCTTTATATTTGGCTAATGTTATTGGTAGGGTATTGGTGTAGGCATTTTTTAGTGTTAAAACGTTAGTTTTCCTGTTTCTGGTATTTGCTCGTCGACAGCAATCTATTTTCAGTGATCGAGTCTCACTTAAATCATATTTGTAACTAATAAATAACAGTAGGTTCATTTGAGTCTACTTTTACCTCTCTAACTTAATACCATTTAACCTTTTCATTATTAAAATTTTTCACCCATGTGTATTGATTCGTGTTAGATTTGAAGTCTAAAATGTCCTCTGAAGATACTTCAATTACTTCATAAGGATCACCATATACTTTGCACCATCTGACACAAGTATACCATTCGTAAGGCGTGTTTATCATTTGCCTTTTGGAAGACCGTTCTATTAGGGCATGCACGCTGTCACCCTCTTGCTGAGTATGCCCTTTTTCCAGGAATCTGTGGCATATCTGCACATTAAGTTTCTTAGCAGCATACAAGTACATAAAAAAAACTGAGCAGTTGCGATTCTGGCGCCACAATTATCAGACCATAAACGTATGTCTTTGATACCCATCTCTGCAACTTTTGTTATATAATTGTACAAACAGCTAGCTACTTCATTAGATCCACGCTTTGCAATCGTCTCATCGCACATATAGCACAGTCCTTTTTTGAGTCCCATGTCAAAAATTGTAAAATTAAATACTGATAACTTGCACTTATAGTAAAAACAACTAGTTTCACCATGTGGCGTTGAAAGAATTTTTTGAAAATCAAACGTTGCGACTGAAACTTCTTTCGGCTTATACTGTGCAAGCTTCTTATCTTCAGACTTGAGTGATCTAGCGATATTTTTGCGTTTTATATGATTTAAAAAATCAATATTTAAATCATCAGTATTAGGTTTATTTGCATTAGCAGTACAGATATCGCATGCATCCTTTTTAGGAATAAAAATTCCTATATTTAAATGCGAGTTGACTACATCCCTATATTGTCTAAGCGTGCTTACCTTGTCATGGATATGATTTTCCGCTGTCCATTCGTTGTTTTAAACATCCTAACAAAATTTAAGTCTATCGAGGTATCGAGGAACATTTTGTTTGAATCTTTTCTGAGTATAATGTGACTCAACGGGGCGAAACGATTTCACATGATCACATACACCTTTAATAACTGCATCTGCCAAAACCTTCTTTTTGTTGGAATGTAACCCTCTTTTATCACCTTCGCATACACCAGTAGTGGTATTATATTTATCTATTTCACTTTGAATAAATTGGTTACTCACGTTCAAAGTATTTTTGAACATGGTCTTGCACACTTTTACAACTGTACTTTCATTCGGATCAATGGGTAAAAAGTAGTAGACAGAATAATTTCGATGTGAATCGTTATCAGTAGTGATTCGCCTTTTAGTAAAACGCTTTGTATTTTTTCCTATAAATTGCCATTGTTTTGTGTGATTGCCTAGGCCCCAAAATAAATTAAAAATTTGGTTTCGTGTTGCTGCAGTAACTTTTGTATAGCATTTGAACTTACAGTTTTGGCAAGGTGGTTTCAATACTTTACCTGGTTGATTTACACCTCCTCTAGATATATGAGTTTTCCCTTGATTAACCAACAATTTCTTCTTGTATCTAGCCAGTTATCTTTCTCTCATTTCCGCTTTTTTTAGTCGTATCAATGATAAATTTACGACGCTTTCTTCCTGTAGCTGATGATGGGGTGGAACATTCACTAGATGCTTCAACAGTTGATGTTGTTGCACTGGTACTCAGTTGAAATTGTGTCTGTGGCCTTGGACTAAAAGTGCCTGATGCATGTTGAGATGTATTAGTTTCCTGAGATTTTGATGAGACGGTAGTATTAATTAAGTCTTTGATTAGATCAACGACTTGACTAAGAGACGTTGGTGTATCTATATATCCTCCATTTCTTGGAGACATACTTAAAGGACTGGAACCATAGGAAACATACTCGCAAGGAACAGGAGTTATAGATCTCGATTTAGATACTGGTATCTGTAATAATGGAACAGCTTTGGAAGTATCTAACAGTTAGTTCTGTATCAGAGGTTCAAAGTGTGTTATGATTATCATCTTTAGGAACTGTGTCGTCGATATTTAAATTTGACATCAAAATATTTCCTGTAAAATGATCCACATCGTTAAGGATCTCTTTGAAAGTATCATCTCCAAATAGTTCCAACTTATCTGAACCTTCGGCAACTGCAATATTTTCCAATAACTCGCAACCGACACTATTTGACTGCAAGAACTCATCAGAGATCCCTGAAAGATAAGACAAAGAATAATAATTCGTCAATAATCATAATTTGTAAACTTGTAAATAATAAACATAATTTATTTACGTTTTTTAAATTAAAATAAATGCGTAGATATTTACATAAAACGTACCTACTTTGGAAACTTAAATAGTATATAAAACTGTGGAGTACAGATAGAGATAATTGATAATCGACCAAAGTAGAAACGAACAAGTGACAGATATCTTTTTATTCTTTGATTTGTTAAGCTTAAATTACAAAATAAAAAACAAATAGTGCTAAGGATACAATGATTTAATGTGGGTACTATTATGTTAAAGTCAATTAAATAAATAAGCTTACCTTTATTTAATTCTTCAATGTTTACATTATCTATCAAATTTGAGAGATTTTGACTATTTTAAATATCACTTTGTCTTCGTTTTTTTGCCAAACTTAACAATAATTTATTTCTTCTATTATACATGTTGCTTATAAAGTACTATTAAGAAATGAGTATATGTTGATTAGAAAATGAGAAGTTGTGGGAATAATTAGCTACGCAAGTTTAAAAAATGTCAACCGCCCGAGATGAAACGGGCATGTAACAGATATCTTTGTTTATGACACGCGACTCGCCGAATGGTACGACGCACACACGCACAATTGTAGATGTGCGAAAGTACTTCGTTACTTCATAAAAATAGGTGTAGTTGTCCTTATATACGCGATAAAATTATAATAAAAAAGATATTTTACAAAAAAATAATATCAGCACATAAAATAAAAAAATCTGAATTCAATAATGTAAAAAAGTGAATTTCGCAAAAATGCATGATCTTTGCTGCCGTCGATACATACAAAGACAGACGCGGTAGAGTGCTTTGGAATACTATATTAGGGTATGTAGTTATAAAGAGCAGGTTAGTTATTCCGTATTTGATAAGATTAATTAGATATTCTGTGCCACGCTCTCACAATAAAACTGGAGAGCGGAAACAGTTTGACGTTATTTTAGTGCAACTTTACACTTGATTTTTTAAAATAATTTTCACAGTATTGCCATATACAGTCATGCGTAAGTTGAAATTTTGACTAAATTGCGTTTGTTGATGAAGCATATTAAGTAGCACATATCTAGGTTTCATAAAACTACTAGAAACAGTTATTTCGCTTTAATTATTCTGCAAGAAGTTTCTGCGTAACTTTCTAGAAATGTTTAAATGGCAATTATCTTCTCCTTTGGCAAGAATTATATCCTAGTACGTCAGGCCGCGTGTTCTTCCCTGAAATCTCTTTGGAATTAAACGTCTAAGTTGGAAAATCATCTGCGAAAGTAGAATCGAGTTTCCAAGTTTGTTACATCTTGACGTTCAATATTTTATAATGTGGCGGGAGACCGTCCGGTGATCCGTGAGCGTCACTCGACCTCCACGAAGACCGTGCCCGGCTTTTATTGATTTTTTATGCGCATTGTCCATTTCGGACGTTCTGCCTACAGCACCCCGCGCACCCTGACGCCCGCCTACCACCGCTTCAGGGCATCACAACTTTTCGCGAATTCTGTTTTCCGTTTATTTATAAAATTATATGTTTCCTTTTTATAGTGGATAAGAGTGCAAAAACCTAGTATCTATTTGCAGTTACTTCTAATTGCGCATTTATTGACGCCTTTAAGTCGCAACTATTAGTATCCTTAATTATTTTTACCCCTGTTAGGAGGAATTTTCTAATAATTTATTATTAACTAGCTTTTGCCCGCAACTTTGTCTGCGCGGACTTAACATCAAAATATATCAAGTCTTTAAGCGTAGATTAAAAAAATCGAATCCCACGGAGAATGTAACCGGTATAGATTTTTATTTGTATATATCCGTCTTACGAGTATATTATTAATCCATATACAAAATTTCGTTCATATCCGTTTATTCTATAGGTTAGGGGAACTATTGTTTTTGTTATAAAAACTCCCACACACTCCAAGATAGCGCATCAGCGAGCTATTATAAGCCGCTTGCATCTAACGAATCTATAGATTTTTTACTAGGTTATTGGTACACCAGATGAGACTATCCTATGCCCTGTGTTGTCGCCATTCGAGGACATTTCTTCCACTACGTTTATTAGTTAATCAGGAGATATCGCTTGCCTATTACCTTTTCAGCGTCCATACACTATTCTGGTTATGTCTTTGACTCCTGTTTCCTCAGGAATCTCCGTATTGATAATTTTATATAGTACGGAGATCTCTCGCATACAATATCATGTGTAAATTGAATATGAGTAATATATTCGCCATAGCGGTTAGTGCTGAACCCAGTCTCCGTCCATTAGATCTGACAGCTTTTGACGCAGTGTGGTGAACAGTTTCGGAGAAAGAACAGTACCCAATACCTTTCTATAGGAATAAGAGTTTTGTTCGATAGCATGATTAGATCATAATTCTTTGTATGAAACTTTTCCAGACTGTGCTAAATTTCTTTTGTTTTTGTTTCAGATTGTGGTCTACCAGATCAAATTGTTACTATAAAAGTAAGTTAGTTGTATTTCTGTAGAATTTCTAGTTTGTTAACGGACACAAAGTACACTCAGGCTCATAACAACCGTTTGTGGATCATACAAAGAGTTGTCCCGCGTAGAAGTGTGTGGGTTCGATTCCCACATAGGACAACACTTTGTGTGATCCACAAACGTTTGTTCTGAGTCTGGGTGTATTGTATCCGTGAAATTGTATGTTTGTAAGTCCCCCGCGATACAAGGATTATTTCTTAGTGCAAGGTGGTCTTATTAAGAAAAAAAAAAAATTGTAATGTTGTTTTGTTTAATCTATTAAAAAATCTAAGAAAATAAATTCCTTTGCTTTCATTTTTATAAAAAGGAGTTTGTGATACGCAAGTAAAAGTATAAAGGGACGAATACGACTGAGTGTGTCTTCCATTTAATTACCTATTTTATAATTTATAGTGTTATTTTAGTTTTTTTAGACTAAGTACATATTTTTGTTTTTAAATTTTTAGTCTTATTCTAATTTTAACACATTTTAAAATGACTAGTACAGAATTTTTTTGCGCATTTGTTTTCTTTTGTCCTGACGTAGTTCTCTTTGTGTTGCTGTTTCCAGTCGTTTTAGATTTTTATTATTGTTTGCCTTCATATTGCTCCCACGAGTGCCAGACAATTCAACAATCGATATCCCGAATGGTCCGCGTAAAGAGGCAAGTCAACATTAGAGTTTCGTCCGGTGCCCTGAGGTGACACTTGCAATATGACATTTTTAATACCTACTATTCAGCCCTCGGCACATTTACTTTGCTCGAGTGAGATATTTCAAGCGTCACAGCACTATAACCAGTCAAACAGATTCAAACTCGAACGGTTTATTAGTAGTTCGACTATCCATCTGCCAGCTCCATCATCAGACCCTTGTTACTACAAGCCCAATTTATTGAATTTGTGATAATAAATCATATGAGCTCAAACTCAAGGGATTTACTAGCAGCCATTAAGGAGTGCCACTTTCCACCTCCTAGCTCCATCACCAGACTCGTTCCCAAGTCCTCATATTGCCTTATATAGAAAAAAAAATAAAACTGGAATATTTTTTTTAGTTATGAGCACGAGAGTGATTGCCACCATTATCTATATTTTTCTGTCGTATCGTATTCATGTATGCATTACTTAATTAGTAGTTCGTCTTTTATTTAAACCGTGAATGGCGTTTACTAATTTGCCGGCAATGACTAATGAGCATGACACAAATAGCATTATGCCTTGGATATACTTTAAATACCTTATATGTGTAAAACTCGATTATTTTCTTTTCCATGAATCCAGATTCGGGAAACTTGAGGTTAACCAAAAGTTCTCTCTCAATTCTAATTTTAGACGTCTTCGAACCCGTTTGCGGAATTTCAACTCGAAAATTTCTCCGTGCGTTGACTCATGCGCGGGTCTTTATGTCCGTAAAACGCTTCGTGTGACCATAATGAATGACACATAGCTTTCATACCGATCTGTCTTTGTTGAAGTTGAGTTATGCTTCATGTACTGATATCGCGCTAGACGAACTAACCACGCCACAAATCATCGAGACGTTAATTCTCTGCAGGAACCTAGCCCCCCTCACGTCTTCCATGTACAGCCCGTGACCTCAGCCTCGCCTTCCCGCAAATTGTCACTCCGAGACGACACATTCATCTCGGCGCATCAAACGAATATCACACGAACGTTGCATTGGCATAAACTCGAAAATAGCGTGCACTGGCCCATACTCCAAGTTATGTAGGGCCATTTGTGAGTGGCATACACAATCATTAAACGTATATCTGCTAATAATAATTGCAATTGTCTGGTTGTACGTGCGCGCCGAGTTATGGCACAGTCAACGAGTTTGAGATTCCCTGTCCCGCACCGACGTCTTCGGGTGCGGCGAGCGGTGCTTCTCTTAGGATAAAATGACATTCAGTTTCGTTTTGTGACGGTTCAATGGGCGGTCGGTTCTCGAGTGTGCATGTGCAAAAATACAGATATGGTACCTGTTACAACAAAACTATAGGTAATATTCTCGAGAAGCTAGTTAAAACTAGTCACATTTAAAGATCGATCGGAATGAGATAATATAAATTTGATAGTAGATAAAAGTATAAAAATTAAAATAACAACAGAATAAAATTACAGCGTTTTCTCACGTAACATGATTACACACGAATATGATCTCGATGAAATCAATGGTAATATCGGGCCGTGAACTTAATAAATAAATTATGTATGCAAAAACTCGCATAAAAGATGTTAAATTAATTTTGAAAACACGTAAATGGAGCGGATTAACAAATAGGTTTTCAATAATTTAGGCCATTTTCGACTTTTTACCTGAATATATTGCTATATGTTAATAAAATTGTAGCACATAAATATCCCATTCTTGGACATGCTTCCTCTACAGTATCTAGGAGGGGAAATGAATATACATCCAAGACACACTGGTCAAATGGTTTGCTATAGGCTTTTGCCTATAGTTTTTTCCTCTCAGTGGTATCTTCTGTTACGTACTGTACTTAATTCCGTAGTCAATGTAATGGAAGATTATGCCTTCAAAATTTTGATTTCAAGGAACGGTGCTTGTGACGTGTTTTTTATTACACTTAAGTATCAGCAAGAAATGCCACAATTACCGAGTAGCTCACATTTTTATCTCATAAGTCACTTTCGACCATTTTACGAGCCATTATAAAGCACATGTTACAATTTTCCGTTAGCTTGCACATTTTTACGATCACGATCTCCCGGGCGCGGGCGTTGCGGCAAATACTACAGTCAGAGCGAGAACTTGCGCCGACGACCGTCCCTACGTGATCTCCGGCGACGCTCCGAGACTTGCTAATAACCAACACTGTTTACACACATCTATAACTACATGTGTTACGTGTGGGTTGAGAAATGTACTTCGTTACGGCCAAGTATTCTGCCCGGTACGTGGCACTCATATATTTTTGAAATTGGTTCTTCTTTATATCTATTTTAACAACGTCCGCTAAATTAAAAATGAATGTTGTGCCATATAAAGAACATTTATTGGAATATATGTAGAATTACCAAATATGCATTTGCTGTTGACCACTTTCGGGAGAGGTTCATTATTTTTTAATTCGTATTTCTAATGCGAGATCCCATGTGGCCTTATCTTAAATAACGCCGTCGTCCCACTCACAACTTGGAAAACACGATTTTTAATAGCTTAATCATTTGTTTCGACCAGTAACGTAGTAGACACTTTAAAAGCATAATGTTAATGATTTTTATTCGCCGCGGGGGAACAGGTCACTGTATTAGCAATGATACTGATCTATCTTAGCTCGTCGTTAATATTTTGTTCGCTTCTTTTCTGTTCATTGCTCTGAGTAATCGCGTGTATGATGTTAATTTAAGCCGACCTTTTGCCAGGAACCTTATTGCCAGCCTATCGAATTTGTTATTATAGTATTGCGGCTTTTGAAATAGGCTTTTTGCTTTTGAATATGTATGACACGAGATTCTTGAATTAATTCTCTTGAATTAAAATTGACTATTATTTAATTGATGCGATTTTCAAACAGGCACTATAATAACAACCGATTTGAGCCGATATATTGCAGCCAAACTCAAAATACTCTTAATTACAACCCATACATGGACTTTGTTTAAATTTATACAGTTTTTCTGTGACCGTAGCCGTGTAGTGATGCAAAAATTTACATTTGCCTCAACCGCCTTGTCTGTTTCTAGTAGTAGTCTACGCTTTATCTTTAATAATATTCGTAATAATCGTAGAGTAAGATCAGAAATTAAATGACGGAAGTAAAAGGAGTCATGGTCATTTAAACCCCGAGTTCCAAAAATGCGCTATTTCTGCTTCAGTTGCTAGAATGCATATATTCATATATCTAAAGCGGACAGGTCCTATTCGCATTACGAGCCTCGATGCAAAATAGTTCGTCTAGTGTGAAATTTTCTCTGTGAGATTTTTTCTTACTTCGTTATTTTTGTATATCTGTATAAAATATTAGGCTGTTCTACTATCACATGTCGCGTTACTTATGCCATTTTTTAATTATGAACCAATAAACTATTTGAGCTTTTTAAATTTATATATATCCTGTTTTTAATTCGAAGAAGTTATAAGCAAAATAGTTCGTCTAATTGTCAATCGATGCAAAAGAGTTCGTCTATAGGTGAGTTAAATAAGATTATTCCTTTTTTGTACAATTATGTTGCATAATTTAAATTTGTAAAAGTAATTCTGTATCATTTGTCAAGTGAGACAGTATAAATTCTGAAAATTGCAGTTTTTTTCATTAGTTTTCAAATAACAATGGGTCGTGGCAAACCCGTGTGTGAAGAGTTACGAAAACGAATAGTTTGTGGGGTCGATGCTGGCAAATCAAGTTACCAAATATCTAAAGACTTGATATTTCCCAGGTCTACAGTCCAATCTATTCAGCACTGTAAAAAGAATAGAACGACTTCTTGTTTGAAGAATACTGGTCGACCACGCATCACAAGTGCAGTAGAAAACAGAATCCTGAAGAAATATAATTATCAAAAATAATCGTCGTGCTCGAGCTGAAGAACTCGCGGTGCAATGGAAGGACATGATTCACAAAGACGTCTCAGTTGATACTTGCAAAAGAGTCCTAAAAAGAATGGGTTACGGATTTTACACCGCTAAGGCGAAACCACTGTTGACTGCTGTACAAAAGAAAAAGAGGTTGAAGTTTGCTCGTGATCATTTTAATTGGACTTCCGATCAGTGTCGTAGTATCATTTGGAGTGACGAGTCCATATTTGAAATGACAGTCGGCGATGAAAGGAAATAAGTGATTCGGAACAAAAATGAGGCATTTCATACTGATTGTCTCAAACGCAAAGTGAAGTTTCCGGCGTCTCTTATGATATGGGGGGCTGCATGTCGCAACAAGGTGTTGGTGGTATGCAGTTTGGATGGTTCTATCAATGCTGCAAGGTATCAAAACCTTTTAGAAGAGAATTTACTGCCCTCTATTCCGTCACTTAAGCATCAAGATTCCTTAATTTTTCAACATGATGGTGCTTCCTGCCATACTGCAAGGACAACAAAGACGTGGCTACTGGCGAAAAGCATCCCTACAATCGAACGGCCATCTAACAGCCCGGGCTTGTCGCCGATCGAAACCCTATGGTGGAAAATGAAAAAAGTTTTCCGTAAAAATCCATCAAGATCGAAGAACGCCTTAAAGGCTAAACTCTCGGCTGTCTGGGAGTCAATTACGCCTGAGGAGTGTGCAGCGTTGGTTGCAACCATGCCTCTTCGCATTAAAGCTGTCATTGAGAGCAAAGGCGACACAACTAAGTGGTAGACGAACTATTTTGCGTGAGTGACAAGGGTAGACGAATACTTTTGCGTTATGTTTTTTAGAATAATTTTTTAAATTTTTTATGTTATGTAAAGTCATGAAAGTATTTCAGTTATGTTAAAATAAACTTTAAAATGTTCCTCAAATTGTGGTTTACTTTTTATTAAACATTCTTAATTATTTTACCAATATTTACTTTCTATATTTTACGCTTTGCACTACTTTCCATACTAGACGAACTATTTTGCATCGGGGCTCGTATATGGGTATGTATTTTTCTAAGCATAATAGATATTCTGATATACAGTTACTTCTTATCTATACATCTCTTCTACTTTTATTGTGGTGGCGACAATATACATACATATATGTTTTTCATACACGGCGTCTGTGTGGTGTGCCGTCTGCGGCCTAGTTTGCCAAGAGCAGTCAGGCTTTCAATAGTACCGTAATGCTTTCTACATAGATATATAAATAGATAGTTTACAGATTTAACGTATGTACTTTAAATATATTATAATTAATTATAATATTATGTTAAAACTTTTTCGCAGTTGGAATCCTTACTAATATTACAAATGCGAAAGTAAGTTGGTTTGTTTATTACGCTTTCACGCCGTAACTACTGAGCCCATTATCATGAAATTTTGCATACGTATATTGTCTGTATCCCAGAAAAGGACATGGGCTACCTTTCATCCCGGAAAAATGAATGGTTCCCGTGGGATAGCTATATTTAGTATTTTTAATTTTTTGCATCCCGAAACTTAATGTACTGTACGCGTACAGTGATGTGATCTATTTGCATTCTAAAGTCTACATGAACGGAGTCGCGGGCAGTATCTAGTAGTAAATATTCATGTGCCTAACAAGTTTTGCTTAGTTTTTCTGTAGCTTTTTTTTACTGTCTACGACTGCAGAACGCTAGACGCTGTCAAGCCGCTGCCTAACATGTCTTGTGATTATAAAAATGCATAAAAAAATATTTCCCTAGTCGGCTTTCATATATAATAATCACACATTTTGTGTACATAAATATGTAACTTTAACAGCTGAGTCACGTTATCTAATATTTGCAGAAGCTGTACAATCGTGTCATGAGATTGTTGTCGTTAAGTAAACAACTGTGTCGGTTGCTTGACGCATTCCGAATAACACATACTCGTGTGATGTTGTTGGCTTGTGTGTTGATTGTTTCAATATTTAACCTTTATAGGAATATTATTTGTTTTGGCTACAAGTTTCTTTATTAAATTGTAATGCATAAAATCGATCCATCGGAGATTTGTTTGGCGAAGGAAAACATCGTGAGGAAACTTTCATGCATGAGAGATTTCTCGACGGTTTGTGAAGTGTGCCCAACCGGCACTGGGCCAACGCGGTGGATACGGCCAAACTTAAACCTTGCCAGTACAGTAAAATAGTAGAAAAAAAAGAAATATTATAGTTAATATTTTATTGTGCATTAACAAATAAAAAATAATATAATTGGATTACTAAAAACTAGATGCTAGATAGAAATGTCTGTGACAAATACGCCATGAATAGCGCAGTCAATGAAAATAAGTGCACTTTGAATCTATATTTTTCCTTTAACTAGACTAGGCCATTCTGATAATGACAAAGCGAGTTACAACGATATTGCCTCGAATGTTGAGATATGATATTATCTTTATGAGACGTGACATCTTGCAACAAGTAACTAGATTATTCCATTAAAAGTATAGAATTAGTCGGTTGTCTGTTGACTACTCGTGTTGTAAGCGATAGTAATAACGTATTATATATTAAAAGCCTCGGTGGTCTAGCAGTCATGCGGATTACGAGGGTTTGAATCCTGGGCCAGGATAACTAAAGAGTTCAGGGTTTTTCTGTCAAGAAATTCTCAATAGCAAGCAGCCCGGAGTTAGCTGGCGGTGTTTCAATCATGTCTCGGAGCTAAGTACTGCACCAGATCACTCTCAGGTCGCCTCGAACTATCGTATTTATGATACTTTTTATCAAACAGTTCTGATTCATGTTATTATATGTCGTTTATGCCTTTGTAATATAAAGGCATAAACAAAAAAGTTAAGTTTGTTTTAGGGACCAGCCTGTCAAAAAAACTTAATCTCTCTATAGCCACATTTCCCACAAATCAACTCAGCTGGTGAAAGGATTTTTTTAGCTCGTTTTATAATAATTGTTTCCAAGAAGTCGCAGTAAAAAAAGGTTTTAACGCGCATTTTTATGATTTCAGTTACTTGAAAGTTTTAAATGTAATAATATAAAGTTTACACTCCAGTGGTCTTTATTACGTTTTTCAACGCTTGAACTAATCTGGAGCAATCCAATTTAGTTTAAATACCTACCTATAATTAGAGAGTTAAAACCATTAATCTGATGTCGAGTGATGTAAAAGGTTTCATATCGGACGAATCTAATTTTATTGACGCCTAAATGGTAAATACATGAAAATTGACCACTCGGAAAATCGTTTGATCCACTTTACTTACGAAAGTTTCGTATAATTTACACTTCGGTAGTGAATAAGTTTATATGAACTTACTCAAGAGATAAATTGTTATATAAAGTTAACTGCCGCCGAAGGACTCAGTAATGCCAGATGCACAGCTAAGTCGTTGCCCACTAGACTGGAGAGAAATAAGACTGGTCGCCGGAATTTTATTTTTTTTATCTTCAAAATCTGAGAGCTTGCGAAGGCAGTTTAAAAAACTAGGGGGAAGGACTGCCGACAGAAGTGAAAACTTAAAACTATAAACAAACAGTTGTTATTTTTGGATATCAAAATTAATTGTTTGATCTTAAATTAAAACTTGTACATCAAAACTGTTTACATTTATCGGGGTTTGACATCTGTCGGCACTCTCGTCACGTGACCATAACCATGTCGATGACGACACATGAATTTACTCCCTTACCAAACCTTCTTATAGAAGTTTTCAATTCAAAATAGTTACCCAACTGTTTAATGCCGATTCGCAATGTATGTAGGTATTATGAACTGTAAAAAAATAGAAAAGGAAAAGAAAAAGTTTTTTGTCATTTAAAATTATTATTTTGGGTTAACAATACTTAACAGTCCAATATTCGAACACGTTTACCACACAAGTATATAAACTCTTCACATGATAGCACGCGGCATCAATTGAAGCACTCAACCGTGTCTGTTATTTGACTTTCGAGTCAAGTGGTTAACTAACTGGCGACTCGATACTAACCGTCACATATTCAATCACGAGAATAAAATTTAAGTGTAGGTACATATAAATATTTATATTCGTGCCCTGTGGAAATTGCCTCAAGGGACGTTGTTATTTTCCTTTAAATGATAGCGTGGTTCTGGCGGTCAGCTTGGAACAACTTGATAGCACTGATTTTGCTAAACAAATCCTACATTATAAAAAAACTAATACAACCATTTTATCGGTATACGTATTTGACATATTTCCATTACAACATTTTTACAATAAATTAATCTATTTATCTTAAAATTCTGCCAAAGCAAACATTCAGCCACTCGTAATCATTTACGAAGCTATAAAAAAAAATAACCACACTCTACTTGAGCGGGTCTCCAATATTCACGGCAGTCTTATTGGAGCGTACGGTCCCTTCATCTAATGTAGTTATGAGTAGGGTCAGTAGGATAGGCTTGGTTTCTGTCGTATCCTCACGCTTTGATTCACGCGGTATTATATTACCAACGGTTCTTTGAAGAAGTGATAAACAGGAAAATGTATCAAACTAGCCTTCTACCTAACAAGAAGATGCGTCGCAGTATCCCCGTTTAAACTTCAGTGAATTCATTTACATTACAATTACAAGCGACGTGACAAATTTTGGGAACTGACATTGTTGTTCCCATGTCAGAATTCTGAGAAAACGCTGTTGGCGGAAATGTATTGGTTGAAATAAAACTAAGTTTACGGAGTCTATCGTCAATCGTGTTTACAGCCTTCATGGTCACGTGTGGACTGTCCATCCGTGACCGTGAATACCGTAAAGTACTCGAAACGTCGGGATAGTAGGAAATCAAGTAAACGCATAGATTCCGTAAACGTAGTTTTATGTAATAATGTGTAACATTCGCCTAAATATTTCTTGGTTGACTTTCAATGTCTCCTAAACAAGATGCTCTGCGACCACTCGTTTCAGAGAAGAATTAGATTTGTTAAAAAAGAACTTGGCTAAATATAAACAAAACTAATGCTCATAACTAAATATAATAATAATATTTTCATATAACGCAGCGGACACAGCCGGGCCGAAGTTAGTTTCCAACTGGATGTAATAACTGAGCGAATCAATTAAAAACTCCCAAGTAAAGTTTGCTCAGTCCTGGGTCTCGACTGTGTGATTTACGCGCTTAGGTGCTACAAAATGTTTTGCGGCGAATACCAATAATGATATTACAATTTGTTACTAGTTATTTTTTATTGTTTGCAACTTGTTCTCTAATACTTTAGTGTTTTTCGTGTGATATTTGGAATGATTGAAATGGTCCTCTTGTGTTTGGTGAGTCAAAGGTATCCAAAAAGTCTAGGAAGTAATAAGTATCAAAATTAACAAAATCGACAAATTACGTAAAACTACAGTTATTGCAATTGTTATTGAGAGTAATAGAAATTATCAGATTACGGATATAATACATATATTACTTTTTTATATAAATATGTACATACATATAATAGATAGAAAACACCCCGACGCAGTACAAATATCTGTGTTCATCACATAAATAATTGTCCTGAGTGGGGATTGAACCCACGACCTCGTGCACCGAAGTCGGTTACAGTACCGACTACGCCACGAGGCCCGTCTCAGTTATTTACGCTCCAAGTATGTTAACCTGTGCAGCGTTCTCTTCCGCAACCATCTGCAAGGATAATATCGATATTTTTCATTTCTTTTCCACGAATTAAAATTTAAAACTAATACCAACACGTTCTGTTATCCGTCTGTACACCTCAATCTGCGGGCCTTCTACAGCAAGCGATAAATATGTCTCAGTTGAGATTATATTGCACGATAAAGTAAGTATATTACAAATCCCCACTAAGTTACTTCTTTAGGATTCGTGTTCGAAGGATGACAGGGACACGCTCTATATCGAATGTAGAAAATCCCGCGCTGCGCAAATCACATAATCCTATTTGGAATGTTGAAAAGCTTTACGTTTAGTTAGATATACGACATTGATTCCCAAAGTAGTCTATATTGACCCACTTAAGTTTTAGAGCTCTTGAAAATAACAAGAAATGGGGTCAGACACTGAAGAGAGAATTGTATAAGTGACTAAAAATGTTCCCTTATAAACACAAATTTTAAATCAATATATATATCTACATATTCATTAGCATATATTATGTAAGATGCCAATATGATGACGATGACACTAACATTATTTTACTACTCATAAAAATTATTTTTTTGACCATAGCAAGTAGCATTTACTATATTTGCTTAGAAGGATGCGTTCGATATTGATAAATGTAATGTCCAAATTGACACGTAATCTGATAAAGAGAAAGTTTGAGAATTGCTGGTTTAAAGAATACTACGTAGGAATATCAATTTACGTCGAAGTGTAAATTATGTAGTATTTGTATGCAATCTAGGATTAATTCGTGCCCTGTACTCCTGAGTTGGCCTTACAGATAAAGTACCTTAGTGTTTTAAAAGTACCCTAAAACATTTGAATTATTAAACGATAGCGAAACTGCAAATTGAGGCTAGCAGATTATAACTTTGCTTGGCTTGAATAATGCACTTTAGTCAAAGTATAGTTGAGGTGATTTAATCTTTGGTTACTCTTTTTTAAATAAAACACAAATAATGATCTCCAGACCGTAAGTTCTATCACAGCGGTCACTTGTCAATAGACACTAGCCACGTACGCAGGAAATATTTATACCCTACGAGTGAAGGTACCTAAAGCACAAGGTGCACTCTCTGTTGCCTCAATCATATGGGTCGACATACCAACACGACGGGAGAGAGATCAGGCGCAGGTCCAACGGCTTTTCGAAGCACGGAGATGAAACACCACCAACTTCTGTGAATCGAACCCGAGAGCTCGTGATCCGCAGCCACATGCACTACTGGATCATCGAAACAGTAAACCACAAATGCTGTAGATACTGTATGAATTTCAGAGTTCGCAAGTATAGCCATTAATATAAGCATTAATGTCGTCGCCGTCATGCAATCATGTGACTCAGGCTTTCGTTAAAGGTTAACTTTAGATAAAGTTAACCATGGCTATTAAATATCGTCGTAAAATTTCATATCTCGTAAAGAGGACATGCTTGAAGACGGTCCGATAAAGAGTCGCTTATTAATTAAGTTTAATATTATAAAATTGTTAATACTTTGATGTTAATATATTATTAGTATATTTCTTTTTAAAACTAAAGTATATTTTAGTAAAATAAATCCAACAAAAGTATTTAATAATTTTGTCATGTTAAGTTCTGAAACTTAAAACCCAATCTTATGCTAATCCTAACTATTATATATTATAGTTGTAACAGAGCTATCTGTATATTTAAGATATTCTAGAAAAAAATACTGTATTAGGCTTATAATAGGTGTGTCTGAACACAAATTTTTTTTTTTTGCTTCTGAATTATATGGGTATATAATAATGATGTAGCAATTTTTTGGGACCGTGATGTGTGTAGCAATTTTTTGTGTATTTATAAACTTGTCTCTTAAAAATAGGAAAATGTAGGATAAAAGTTTGCTTGATTGCTTGATGGCAAATACTGCTCTGCTCTCGTACAATCGATTATACTGCCGGAGAACACTTAACTTTTAAAGATTCGCGAATTGTACACATATTTAAAGTAGCATAAACGGGTCTTTTTTCGCGTATAAAATAGGTGAAATTATGAACTACCGTGGTCACGGGACAACTGCGAGTTGTCCCGTGACCACGGCTGCTGCAACGCAGTTGAAACGTCGGGTAAAAGGTAGTTCATAATTTCACCTATTTTATACGCGAAAAAAGACCCGTTTATGCTACTTTCAATATGAACGCTTAACTGTTTAGTGCGGTTCCGGTATTCATGGTTTCATAATCTTATTTTCATCTCCCTCACAATTTAGTCATAGTAGAAAGAGTGGGAAGTAGGTTATCTTCATACAAACGCACCGCGCGCGGCTTGTATGTGTGCGCCACAGTATCGTACGCACACTAACAAAATCTCGACCTGTTTCTAAGTCTGCCAGTCGGGGCAAACGCCGCACAAGGTTCGCGCGTCACGGCTTTTCGGCACCGCTAAATAAATGAAAAATGTGTGATAATCGCAGGAGAACTTATTGCTGTGTGTTTGCCTGTCTAAATGTCATGTCATGTCGATTTCTCAGTATTGTAGGTATAGTGACTAAGTAAAAATCGTAAGTTAAAATAATCTGTGTTGTGGTCGTCTGGGTTCAGGGTTAGTGAGGTCGGTTTTACCTAAACGATAACAAGTAAAAAATACAACTTCCCGGCCCTTGCCAATTTCTAGGCACTGAATTAAAATTTAGCTAAAAGTGACAACCCTGAGACAGGCAAGTATGGTAGGTAATTATATCGCGGAATGGGCCGGAGATAGCCTACTTCCCCACTCTTTCTACTATGATTTAGTTTTAATATAAATTGATAACAAACAAAATACAAGTTTTAAATCAAAACAACGAAGCATTATATTGCAATTTACTTTCTTGTTGTAGAACTTTTACAACTTTTAATTAGTTTGAAATTGTTGTAATTCTTTTACAACGACTTTAAACGACTACATACAAAATTGTGCTTAAATAAGCAGTCTCTTTATATTTCCTTTGTTCGTAGTCAGTTTAATAGATTATGATATACGCGTATATGCCGCTGAAAGTAGGTCATGTTTTAATCAAATTTAGTGAGGCACTGCTATTGACACAATACAAAGATAAAACCGAGATGCTACACGAAACTAACGGTACTATAACAGACTCATCGATTACTAATCGTGTCATACAATTTTAGATTAGATATTTGAATTTTGTTCATGACACGCGCTCGGTCTACTCTAGGTTATTCTTATTTTATCCGTAGTGGTTCTTTCCGTGTGGTGACGGACTAAGAATGCAAGTGTCACCACCCCATTCTTTTCCACGGGTGTCTTATGAGGCGACTAAGGGAAGTGAGCAATTATCATCCATTGCATGACTGGTGGTAGGGCCGGGTACCAAGTGGGAGTACTCACTTGGTATCGGGCCCGAGCGGGTTGGTACCACCATCTAGCGTGTGACCGGCCATGAAGCACGTCGTTTTGGCTGTAGCAAGAGATAGCCGTTTGTTCTTTCATTTCATATCGGTGAAATGAAATGGTGAGCAGCGGCTTGACAATACTCTCGCTATAGCCGAGTCTATGAGCGATGGTTACCATTCACCATCAGATGGCAATACAGGCAATAAAAAAAAATTCGTGGCTTAGTGAGAATTCCTTCGCAAGGCAATTTACAAGGTGGTACAACGCATCGTCTAATTAATGTTTTACATAATATCACCATACGAACCATCCATCCATCCATCCATCAGCCTTTCAACGTTCACTGCTGGACGTAGGCCTCCCCAAGAGAACGCCACAATGAGTGGTCCTGTCCCGAACGCATCCAACGGCTCCCCGCAGCTTTGACCAGATCATCGGTCCATCTGGTGGGGGCCCGTCCTACGCTGCGCCGTCCGATACGTGGTTGCCACTCGAGAACCTTTCGTCCCCAACGGTTATCGGTTCATCGAGCGATGTGGCCTGCCCATTGCCACTTCAGCATGGCAACCCGGCGGGCTATGTCGGTCACTCTTGTTTTACGGATCTCCGTATTACGGATTCGATCACGTAGGGAAATACCAAGCATAGCCCGCTCCATGGCCCGCTGAGCGACTTTGAGCATTGATATAAGGCCAACATTCCGAGACCACGTCTCTGTTCCATATGTCATCACTGGTAACACACACTGGTCGTAGACCTTCGTTTTCAGACACTGCAGAATATTGGACGAGAAGGTCTTCCTTAGCTTCCCGAACGCTGCCCAGCCGAGTTGGATTCGTCGATTGACCTCTTTCTCGAAGTTGTGCCTACCTAACTGGACTGTTTGTCCCAGGTAGACATAATGGTCGACAGACAGATTGTCAGTTTGGCACCGCTGAAGGGACTGCAGCACCGCCCAAGTTTCGATCGAATCGAAGGCTTTCTCATAGTCCACAAACGCCAGACACAGAGGCCGATTGTATTCCTCGGTTTTCTGTATAATCTGGCGTAGCGTGTGGATGTGGTCTATGGTACTATAGCCTTTTCGGAAACCGGCTTGTTCGGGAGGCTGGAAGTCGTCAAGCTTGCGCGAGAGTCGATTTGTAATGACCCTCGAAAACAACTTATAGACGTGGCTCAAGAGCGAGATGGGTCTATAGTTCTTCAAGAGGGTTCTGTCACCTTTCTTAAAGAACAGCACCACCACGCTTCTGGTCCACGACTCTGGAACGTCGCCCCCGAGAACGACGGAATTGAACAGCCTCTGAAGAGCTTTTAAGACCGGCTTGCCGCCTGCTCTCAGAAGCTCTGTGGTCATTTCGTCGTCTCCCGGTGCCTTTCCGTTCTATAGTTGTTTGAGAGCCATTCTGATCTACACAGGCTGGCTTTCGGGATATCTTCGGTAAAGTGCAGAGTTAGCTTGGATCTGGGGTCTTGGACCAAGCCAACAGCAGGGCTCTGGGATCTGTACAACTGTCCATAGAACTGCTGGACCTCTCCCAAGATCTCATCTCGAGAAGAAATGACAGTGCCGTCGTTGGTCCTCAGTTTAGTCAACTGACTTTGGCCAACAGACAGATCTCTTGCGAACACTTTCGAGCCTTGGTTCCGCTCTATCGTCTCTTTAATACGTATTAAATTGGCGAATATCGTGCCGCACAGTCTTGGAGAGCTGTCTGTCTGTTTAACCGCCTTAGGCAGGACCAATCGGCTGAGGGCTGGACTATCATTTCTTTTCTCCTCTCCATGAGTTTGAGAGTATGGTCCGAGAGTTTACGAGTCCTACTGACGCGACCTGAAAGTAGCGACGTGAAGTAAGTCGACCCGACCGCGTGGACAGTTTGCACGAACCTGCTGTTCATATCGCTCGCTGATTCACACTCATCTAGACATTGGAACCGATTTTGTAGTTCGAGCTGAAAGCTCTCGGGGTTCTGGTATTGGGCAGGGGTTGGTCGGAGCGTAGACTTCTTCAAACGCGATCTCTTGACTTGTTCTAATATTCAAGATACCCCTGACTAGTCGGTGATCACTCCCAGTTTTAATCCTGCTGATCACTGAGACATATTGAATATGTGTCGTTTGTCCAACAGGATGAAGTCAATCTTGTTTTTCACTGAACCATCAGGGCTAATCCAGGTCCATTTTCGCTGGGGCTGCTTCCTGAAGAAGGAATTCATCATGAAGAGGCCTTTCTCCAGAAAATCAGCCAACATCTGGCCCCTGTGGTTCCTCTGCCCAAATCCATAGTGATCCTTCAGCTCATCGTCTGTCCTTTTGCCTAGTTTCGCGTTAAAGTCTCCCATAACCACCGTGAAATAGATTTTAGACAAGTGGATGGCCTTCGAGATGTCCTCATATAGGGCCTCCACCTCGTCATCGGAATGTGTCGAGGTCGGTGCGTAAACCTGTATGACCTTCAACGAATACCGTTTGGTTATTCTAAGTATAAGGTACGTTACCCTACTCGACACACTTTCAATCCTCTCCACGTTGCCTACGAGAGACCTGCGAACGATAAACCCGACAACCCCTTGGGACTGGTGGTCGCCCTCCCGGTGGAAGAGCAAGTTCCCGGACTGGAGGATTGTCGTGCCCTCACCCTCTCTTCCGACTTCTGACAACCCTATAATGTCCCAGTGGATCTTGCTCAATTTCTCTTCCAGCTCGGTGATTCTCTAGTCGCTCCGAAGTGTTCGAACGTTGTGCGTTACCAGGGCCAGAGGTCATTGTTTTTGGTAGCCCTGCCGCGGCCGGAGATTCTTCGCACCCCCTGCTCCGCCGTTACCGGGCCCGCTACCGTTAGGGCACGGAATAGCGGAGCTGCCGTGACTGGGGGCCATTTGAAATTGTGTGCTCGTCATGGGTGATAATGCCGTAATCGCCACGCTTGGCAGGCGGGTTTGGCGATCGCAGTGGATGTTATTAATACTCGGTATTGCCTCAGTCGGCTCCTACGACTCCCATGGGTGGAGAGGGGTGGGACAATTCTAAAGCCCCACACGGCTGCACCATACGAACGGAGCTGTAAAAATCGATGTCCAACGAAGTAGGTATCTAATGGTTCCTAAGACCTTCTAGTATGATAACCGGGTAAAATAATGTTGTGGTCATATGCTAGAACAACCAACTCAGAAGGTGTTCAGGCGCAAAATGTAGAACACTAAGTATTTACAAACCATATGAAAAAATTTAATATGTTTAATTATTATGTTATTATGAATAATTATCAATTAAATGTGAGTATCGCCTCGTATAGTTAATTCATACCACGTAGGTATGATGATTCACGAACACAAATATTAAACGTTTACGTTATAAAATAATCGTAAATTGTGTAATCGTTTAATGCAAATGTACCTAGTTATCTGACGTCAATCCTATTATCGCTGTTACTATATGCAGTGGAATTACTGCGTGATATATTTTTTTAAATACATAGTTTGATATGATAGCAGTTAGTATTTCGTGTTTCAGCGATAGTATTGGAAATGAGACTGATGCCGGCGACGTGCATTTAGATATTTATTTACCTTAAAAACTTTCGCCGAGCTCACAATGCATTTTATGCATTCCTTTCGTAAACATTTTTAAATTATATTTTTAATATGCATATATCTTATACGTAGCTCCAAGAAGTTCGCTGAAATTTTAATGTATAAATAAGAAATTAATTTCAAATTTCCAAGACATATTATTTTCTAGTTTGATATGCAATAGTAATTCAGCTGAAGAGGTTAGAATAAAGTTAAATATCTACATGTGACAAACACTTTAGTAGATATAATAAAACAACATAATTATTAAATAACATATTGTTATCTAGCATTAGAATTTGACGTCGGCGACAATTACTGTGGGTGAAATGATATGTTCGTACTTTCTAATTGTCGCTCATGCAGCCGATTCAAGACAAATTACTTTTAGTGATTATGAAGTAAATAGAAAGGTGTGACCAATAACGACAATCGTTTTGCTTTAAAACAATTAAACCTGTGCTTGACAACTTTTCACATAAGATAAAATAGGAAAAAAATAGAATAGGTGGTACCTACTTGTAGTTTTGATAAAAATTATTTAAACAGGTGTCTGGATTAAATTGTAATAAACAATTGTGACTGATTGTTTAAGTGTATCGCACAAAAAATCCTTTTTGGAAAAATGATATTCCATGTATTTTTATCTAGACCATAATTTATTTTATTTGTAAACTAAATTTGGCGCAATCAGTTTAGTATTAAGATAGGCATATATGGCAGAAATATTTGTCATGCGAGAAATCCTTTATTTATGTTAATCCTTACTCCTCTAACTACTAAATTTCAGCCATATCAGTAGTCGTGATTGACTGATGAACATCCAAACACACATATATTCAATCGTCAAATATAATATTAGTATGATATATTTTGGGATGTTACTAAGGAAAATCACAGTATCTGAGGCTTTAATTTGGACTTTTATTAGGGATCACTAATTGCGATTCCTTGAAGCGACTTGCCTGTAATGAATACGCTTGATTATTAATTCAAATCGCCTGCGTTGAGTCAGTGAGTGCCACAACTGCTAACTTAATTATTTAAACCGGACGCTAAGCGCATGTATTTATGTTGCCTCTTTACATAATGACTGTTACATGGTCAAAATATATTGTGATAAAAACATAAACGATATAGTGGAGTGGATGTGGATCGCTTTGTACCTACATAAATTGGTGTCGATAAGACTGATATGATATTCGAATGTAAAACAATGCAACGACTAAAATGTCCTTAAACGTTCGTTTGAGCTATTATGCTGAGATCATTACAACCTGACTAAACAAACATGTTTGAAGAGTCAAAAGGAAAAATATATTTTAATTTAGATCGCGCGATTATTAATTCGACGCCAATATGTTACATATACACATATTGTTTTGTTAACGCTAATTTGCACTGATGGCGTAATTGCAAAGCCTAATAAAACTTAGAAAGTAACGAGAGGTTTAATGCCTTGAAAATTTCGTCGCGATTAAACAACTTAGCTTCGAAGATTTCGGTCATTTTCTTAGCGAGATTATACTGAAAGTGACTGACCCAGCTTACGGAGGTGGCGTATCAACTCAATGGAATATTTTGTGTTTTATTGATGAGGTTGTAAATATCACAAATGGAAATCGTCTCTGTATCTCTTCTGTTTTAGTTAGATTTTGTTTTTAGTTTATTGGACGGTGGCGGGCTACGTTATCGTGAAGCTCAGCAGAGTAGTGCCTGATTTGTTCCAATTCCTAAATAGGTCTATGGGTCACATTTTTACATTTGTAGAGTCAAAAGTTATAGGTAATATTTTGGTTATCAGATTACCCTGTAATACCTTTTTTCCTGCTATAACTTATGTATCTTTTTGTAATATTTAATATAAATATACAAGATAGCAATTTCATACAAATATACAAAAGTTATTACTTACATCCTTATCATTTATCAGTAACTACCTGCCCGATAGTGTATAAGCATACAAATACACACAGGCAGGTAGGTCAAACGCGTTCAAAATCTCGATTGATATACACGTGGAGTTTTGATATGACGTCTATCCATGAACTGGTTCGTCATGACGTCTATCTACGAACTGGTTACCCATTAAATCAAGTCGTTGACAGTTTCCGAATATGTATTTGAGCACATTTGTATTCGGAGTATTATAAAACTTTCTTGGCAGCACCTATGCATAAATAATAGTTAATTATTTATACGAACTATGACTTTTACATGCTCAATTTTTTAAAGCTAGCGGTTACGTTGTCAATAAGTTTGTTTCAAATTTTAAGCAAAGGTTAATTAAAGTATCCATGTGTTGTTGTTACAATACTCCATATGGACTACTAGAATGGTTTCCTCGCAAACAAAAGCAGCTCGAAAACGATCCGCTTTCATTTGCTTTCTCGTTTGAGGTGAGCGTGCAAGCGAGATCTAGCAAACGCAACGGATAGTAGTGTGCCGTGGACGTACATCATTGGTCGGCCGAATTGGGCGCGAAGGCACCGTAACGCCGTTCACGCTAATTTGGCGACCTTTGTGGCACTCGGTTTTTGTATCATTATTAAGCTATTAGTCATTTCCTGTTCTGAACAAAATATTCCTCTGACATTTGGTAAATGATCGGTCCAAAAATCTAATAATATTAGACCATTTGGACGTTTTAAAGTAGTACGTTTAGAGGTATATAGAAGTAGGAGGATTACAAATACATATTAGAGAGGAAAATTATGAGTATAATTATAAATATTATTAACTGGGCAACGTTATTGAGCTTTTTCCTAAAAAGAAAAATTCTCAGTAGCAGCCCGGAGTTTGGAAATGTGCCCGGTAGAAGTCAATAGGCTCGCCCTCTATTACGTGGGACTTAACATAGCTGGCGAATCGTGGGTGTGTATATACACCTCTGCCTACTCCTTCGGGGAATACAGGCATAATCAGTTATTTTTTTTTTATTATGAGTGACTGATGAAAAATATGACTAATGTTTAACTAATCATGTATATAAATCAAATTCCACAGATTTGTAAATGCAATGTATGAATCACACAGTGTGATGATATGGCATTGAGTATCTGTGTTATTCGCCGCAGATATCCCGTAGCATTAACACAGTGTAGAATGTTAGTTGCTAGTTAGACAAAAATGCAATATTTAGGCATGACAATATTTCATCGTCGCCTGTTAAACTATCTATACTATTATAAAGCTGTAACAGAGCTGTGTCTGTACATTTAATATATTTGAGAAGAAATGATTTTATTAGGCTATATAGGCGTGTCTAAAAACAAAACGTTTTTTCTTTAAAGATGTTTTTGTCTGTTTGTTTGTTCGTGCATCACGCAAAAACTACCGAATGGATTTTGATGCAACTTTTTTATTTCATAGCTCTTGAGTAGACTAACAACTGGCATACATTTTATCCCGCTCCTACATCGGGAACCTGAGATAGCACCTAAAAACTAGCTTTTGGCTGCGGCGAAGCCGCGGACAAAGGCTGACTATAACATAATTGTAACAGGCCGCTGTCTATGCTTATGAAATAATTGGGATATTTTAATATGAGGGTCTCTATATAGTTTATAACAGCAACAGAAGCCATATCAATTATATTTTAGAATATTTGTGTCAGTTCGCGCATCACGCAAAAACTACTGAATGTATTTTAATAAACATTTTTGCTTTTATAACGTAATGAAAACTCCTATCAAATGTAGTATGTACACAAAATACAAAGGTATAAATTTAGGAACCCAAGAACTTTATTTTTAGAACAATGCTTTCCAATAATTAAAAATTCTATCTCTTATTATGATCATCTATAAATCGTCTACACTGTAACAAGCAAAGCAAATTGATTTTTTTAAAATAAATAATGAAAATAATGATAATGTTAGATATCTTACTTTATCTATAATAATAACTACAGTGATGAACGTGCTCGTTAAATTAACTACTAGCCTTTGCCCGCGGCTCCACTGCAGGCATAAGCTAGATTTTAGATAATATCTCAAGTTCCTGATGTAGTAGCGGGATAAAATGTATACCAGTATTTAAGTCTAATCAAGAGCTATCAAATAAAACAGTATTTAAGTCTAATCAAGAGCTATCAAATAAAAAAAGTTACATAAAAATCCGTTCAGTAGTTTTTGTGTGATGCGCGGACGAACAAACAGACAAAAAATCTAAAAAAAATGTTTTGTGCTCAGACACGCCTACATAGACTTACAGTCATTTCTTCTCAAATATTTTAAATGTACAGACACGGCTCTGTTACAGCTTTATTAATAGTATAGAAAATGTAACCAATATAGGTACAGTAAACTACTATACGTACTCCCAAGTTCTTGCTTTCATTTGATTTCATTTCCTTTAGCTAGCTGTTAGGATGACCTGAGCGTTGACCTGTGACCCCGCGACCTCACTGACGCCGTCGGCAACTACCAATGCGATCTTTACACTCTTGTGCATCTATCCGCACTTTTGTGCAATGGGCTATTCTAGAGATAACGACAAGGAAGGAACTGGGTCAATACTTGAGTATATTTAATTTATATGTGAACCGTCATTATTCTTCTGTCTTTGAATTTTCATAAATATAGCATAACAATGGTGTAAGAATGAAACTAACGAATGACGGGGAACTTTGTTTTATTGCTTATTGTAGCAAACGATTAACGAAAGGATGGTAAATGGTAACTGTTGCCTATGGACTCAACTATCCTAAGAGTATTGTCAAGCCGCTGGTCACTTAGTGAAATAAAAGAACGCGAGAGTATCTCCCGCAACAACTAATAGAGACCGAGGTGATTCACAATCGGTCACACGGAGACGGTGGTACCGACCCGCTCAGGTCCTATAACACCATATACATATATATATCACCAGAAAAAAAACGGCAGAAAGAAATATAAATAAACAATGTAGAAAGAGTTTCGGATCGGATGTCAAGTGGCATATTGATGTGATGAATGGACCTGTTTTTTTATACTACGCGGATGGTACAACAACAATACGGCTCAATAGAGGTTAAGCGATTACGGCTCCAAGGAAAGGGGAAAAGGATAATAAGGATAGGATGAGGAGGCTTGGCCTCTCGTCCTCTTTTTGATTACATCGTGTTCATCATCATCATCTCTTCTCAACTTTCATATTTATTACACCTAATCTTGTGTAACCTGGTTTTCATTATATTTAAATAGGTTAACGTTGGGTGATGTTTTTATTTATTAATTTTAATTGGTAAATACCATAGTAGAAAGACTCTTTCTACTATGGTAATACTGTAACCGTGACATTTCTTCAGTATATATAAGTACTTAATAATTATTTAAATTTTATCTAAAAGCTTTATGAAACATTATCGTAAACTATTTCTTTTATAAAAACTTTGTCCCCTAGTGAGCTATTTGTCTTTGATGTCAACACAAGATTGATAAGTACACAAGTGAGATGCGATAAATACTGGTAGTTTATCAATTCACGCCTATTACACAGCACGATCTTACATGTGTCAGTTGTATTTAACTCACAAATATGAATGTGTGCGTGTTGTATGGAACGAGGTCACGGACTATGAACCCTTGATATGATAGGACTGCGTTGAATGGAAGAAATCTTTCGTTTGTCTTGTGCATAAATGTGTTGTTGTTATGAAGTTGTTACGAAACTGTTATTGATATGCGGTAGGTAGTAGGTACTACTATATTATTAATAAATGAGAATAAAGTGTGAAAGAGAAAATCACAGCCACGAAAGGGGTTTGAACCCACATCTTCTGGATTATCGTTCCAGAAAATGCGGGTTCAAACCAAACCTATCATTTTCCATTTCACATTGGCGCACTTAGTTTTGCTATAAATGGCCAAGTTTGCCAAATAAAATAACAATATAAATTATAATGACTCCTTTTAAATGGTGGACAAATAGCAGCCTATTAGCGTTAGTGCAAAGCTTAATTGCACGTCTCATAAGCGAAGCGTTGAGGTGTGTTCTACTCCCGTTTTACACGGAACAACTGATTTTTCAAACTTAAAATGTCTCTATTGCACGCCTCATAAGCGAAGCGTTGAGGTGGGTTCTACTCCCGTTTTGCACGGAACAACTGATTTTTCAAACTTAAAATGTCTCCATTTATCATATATTGCACTTGTAAAATAATATCTACACACACATATAAAGAACAAACACTATTTTTAACACTCATGATATTTTTGATGCCATTTTTGTTATTTAAACTAGTTAAAAAACTGTTTGAAAAAAATCTGGCTTGGACGTCCGTGAGTTGTAAGTAATGTATGTTAACACGATAACGACCAAAATACTTTACTAATCGAGTCTTTTTTTTTTTCGTTTACGAATTATTATGATTAGGAATAGAGCCCTATTACTTTTCACGGTCTCATTCGATGTGGTTTAATTGTTATTAAATAAACAAAAAAAAATACTGAATATTTACGCTCGACGCGACACTAAAACCAGCGCCTTTCATGAGAACTACCTACTTTTACGTACGTTTTACGTACGCATAACCACCGGTGGTTTTACTATCGTCAACAGATCAGAACGCCGTTCGCCCGGCCGGTACATTGTTTTTTGTTAAAAGTAAGTTTTTACCTTTGCTTGACGAACTGATGATATTTGTCAAGTATGATAACTATTTTATCCATAAAAATAATTAAAAACACTAAACACACGTAAATAATAACACACCAACGTTATAAAACACGAAAAAAACATATTTAAATTCCACAATTTTTTTTTGCGTGGCCTTGGCGTTCGCGTGGCCCGGAACTGAGAGATAGACCAATATAGAAGTACTTCTTAAAATTAGCGCTAGATGGCGTATAAGACATGAAACCCACATTAGTACTTTTTGAAATTAGCGCTATCTATGTGATTATTGAAAACTACTTAGTAAGACCAATACATTATTAGTTACTTATCAAATAATCAATTTTATTGTGAAAAATTAAGATTATGAGGCGTGCAGTTTTGGATTTTCCAAAGTATTTTCATTTTCTCTCATTAAATCATATTTAATTGAGTATGTATTTAAACATAAAGAAATGAATTATTATGAGCAAGAATTAGGCTTAATACATAATAAGAAATAAACCATTTAGTGTCGTCTCTGCATATAAATATATCACCGAGATTACTATAAAAATCAATAGTTGGTGGATTAAAAACTGTATTTTTTGTAATAATCACAATACCACCTTTTTAATGTCGAAGTTATCTTAAGGGTGATTTATGAAAGTTTACTCATAAGTAAACGTACTTATCGAATAGAAAGTGGTTATTTTGTACTTTCACTAGAAAGTTCGTTTGATAACATTAATTTTGAAGGTACCCTGATCTCGAGATGGCATTTATGTAGTACATATTATTATAAAAAAGCTTTTTTTTCTCGTCTTTGTATGTGAGGTTGGATGTTTGAGTATTACATGACTTATTAAAGGTTTTGAAATAAAACTTCGTTTACGGAATCTATCGCGTTTACTTAATTTTACTACTAGATGATTCATCTAAGTCCACCCGTGATCATGAATGCTGTAAAGTATTCGAAACGTCGGGATAGTAGTAAAATTAAGTAAACGCGATAGATTCCGTAAACGAAGTTTTATTTCAAAATGTGTAACATTCGCGTAAATATCAGAAAGTATTATTAAAGGTTCCTTCACGAGTTTAGAGTTAGTACCTTTTTTTACTCAAATTAATACTATTATTTAATAAAATCAGTACTTTGTAACTTTTGTATAGTAAGCACATAATGCAGTAATAATGTCTAATAAAATAGTTGTAAAACACGTTTTATATACAGCTATAAACTATGCACTGAATAATTTATTTCAAGTTATCAATAAAAACGCATTGTCTCCAGTAACGGCTATATACGTGTAAAGTGTTTACACGTATTTCGCTTGTGTTGGTCGTTTAACCATATTCATAGGCACGGCTCGGTGGGAGCCTCACAGTGATACTACCTACTGAAAGTCTGCCCACTTCCGCTTAGTTATCGCTACAGGAATGCAGATGCCCTACGGGAATGTAACTTGACTCAGGGTTGTATACGCTGTACGTTGACATTTTAATGAAATTAGAAAAATAATTACAAAATAACCTACAAATAAATAAATGGCGTTTCGAATGTAATAAATAAATAAGGGCCCTTTACCATTGCCTAAAAAGAGGGACAACATTAAAAAAATTTCACGCAACCCTTTTAAAGAGCTTCCGAAATGAATTGAAAATTAATGTTACGATATTGATGAGTTCCCACGTCAATAAGCTTGTAACAAGCACAGACAAAATAAAATCGGCCTTGCCACCAATAGGGCTATAACTATAACTGTCCGCCCGTCAAAAACCAAGTGAGTATTCACGTCCAACGCATTCATGTAACTGTATACCTAAACCTACCCTATTTTAAAAATACACGTCAGCAGACTAGCCCTTCCCGTAGCGACATATTTAAATTTTTTACTTTATTTTCATCAGCAAAAAGTTGCATTTTTATATTAAGGTAATATGCTAAATATGTTCCCTTATTCCCGCACATTACGTGGGAAACTAAAGACAAAAGGTTGTGTGACTGATTTACAACGCCTTTTGTGCAGTAAGTATTGGTAATTAGTATAAAAGGTGGGTCCATCCAGTATAATACGGGCTTTGCAATTGTGTGTTTATGGGTAATATAAGTTGAATGAGCATACAATTGAGCATAAATGAGCCAGTTAATGTAAACATTAAGTACGTAAAGTTGAAATTCATAGGATAGAGTGGTGTTGGCAAACCCAATCCCTCAATTTAGGTTATCCAATATAATAAATGGATAAAGTAATATAATAATACAGTACCTAATATTATAATTAATTAGTAAGGAAACCACAGTTTATTACTGTAATTATTATATATTACATGATAGCTAAGAAAACCACAAACCGAAAAGATTAAATACCTTACGTACATCAGTATAGGTTATTTATGGGTACAAATAACCTATTATGTTTGTATACCACGGAAACCCATGCACGGAAACATGCAGGTATGTCATGCAACAAAAAGAATATTCTCCAATTTCCAAAAATAGAACACGTCTATCATCAGTTTGGATGTGCCTTTGTGTACAGCAGTGTGCGGACGAAATCCCTTTTGCTTTATTTTGGAACGTTCTGCTCAACGAAACAACAAAAAATTATTTTCCATGCTGCGGCTTGTGTGGTAACTTCGAAGACCTGACTCATCTCGTTATAATTTAGTTTTTTGATAGCGAAAATACTTTTAGATTATAATTGCCGCGACTTTTATCGTACACGTTGTGACAATTACTATTGATAAGATTAGTTTACAATGAAACTTCAGAGACCAGAACGAACCAGATAAAAATCGATTAACCAATTGTATAAGTAGATTACTTTTTACGGCCTCCATTCCGGCTGTCTCTATTTACTGCTTTACTGGCTTATAATAATAGGACGATCTAGATCCGAAAGATTTCACTGTGCCGCACTTTAAAAAATACTCCACCGCAGCCAGAAGCTAGTTTTTAGGTTATATCTCAGATTCCCGATATAGTAGCATAAATACATAACATAGTAGGTTAAAATGTATATCAGTTTTTAAGTATAGTCATGGGATATTAAACAAAAAAGTCTCCTCAAAATCTATTCAGTAGTTAACAAACAGACAAAAATTCTAAAATAATTCTGTTGTGTTGAGACGCCTAAATACAATACATTCATTAATCTCAAATATCTTAGACTGCATAGCATAGCTCTGTTACAGCTTTATAATGGTATACATGTAAGTAATTTTAAATTCATGACCCGGCCCTAATAATGGCAACAGGAAAGAACAAAGAAAGTCTTGTGAACTCATCTATTATAATAATAATAATAAAAATGGAACAGGCAGTACTCCTCGACACGGCACGTATTGTGAGGAGGTTCCTTTCTCTGGAGCCCTAACCACCGGCAGCTTAGTCCCTGCACCCGAAGTGCCACCGGCCCACTATTTTATACATTTTATAATTAATTATATTCTGTTGTGTTTATTTTTGTTTGTGTTTTTATAGTAGTGATTGTGTGTGAGCTTGTGTATTTAAAAATGTATGAAATATGTAACAAAATAAATAAAGAGAATAATAATAATATTTATATTTATATATAAAATATAAATAATATCATCTATAGTTCCACGCAACTAATAAAAGAAATAAAGACAGTACTTATTATAACGAACAAATAATAACGGACGGGCCTCTTGGCGTAGTCGGTAGGTAGTGTACCGACTTCCGTGCACGAGGTTCGATTCCCACTCAAGATAATTATTTGTGTGATGAACACAGATATTTGTACTGCGTCTGGGCACAGTAAATATATAAGCTAAAGCAGTAGTGAAACTAGGCCTATTCGTTGACATAATTACCTGCGCTTCGTTGGAGCGTTAGGGTTGTCCCCGTAAGTTCATACAAATTAGCACCCGACTACATGTTGTTGTAGTTCGTGTGAAACAATGTTTACGATTATCCTAATAACTAAATCTGTAACAGAGCTATGTCTTAACATCGAAGATAGTAAATGTGACTATATTAGGCTATTTATGCGTGTCTCTTTCTTCGTTTCATCCTTCCATCCATCAGCCTTTCAACGTCCACTGCTGGACATAGGCCTCCCCAAGAGAACGCCACAACGAGCGATCCTATCATGGGGGATAATGCCGTAATCGCCACGCTTAAGGGCGGGTTGGCGATCGCAGTGCATGTTGTTAATACTCGAGGGAGTGCTGCTGCCCACTCCCTCGGTATTCCCTCAGTTGGCTCTTATGACTCCCGTTGGTAGAGAGGGGTGGGACAGTTCTAAAGCCGACCCCATTTTCATCCTGCCTTTCATCCTGCTACTACTATATTGAGATATAACTTAATAAACTAGCTTTTGTCTGAGCCGAAGCCGCAAACAAAAGCTTTTAATGTTTATAAAATTGGAAAGTGTTTTATTATATACTAGCGGCCCGCCCTGGCTTCGCAAGGACATTTTTTTTTTTACATTTTGGGATTAAATAAAGTAATTATGTATCATTATGCCGGTTTTTTTTTTCATATTAATATTTATAGTATCTAATAATATAGCCCGTTATTTGTATACTTACAAAATTACAAATCATTCCTCTTTATAATATTAGTAATAAATTTATTACGATTCATAGAACAACTCAAATAACGCATGACGCAACCCCTCATCCTGACGCGACACCCGATACTTTCAGCACTGCCAGGGGTGCTTAGATTCTCGTAGATGCGCGCGTCTGTGTGAGTGCCGTTTCTAACGATTTGTTCCTAGTTTCCGTACTGGTTTATATATTTACTGTGGTCTGGGTGTTTTCTATCTATTATATGTATGTATTTACAAAAAAATAGTAGTATATGTATTATATCCGTAATCTGGTACCCATACAAGCAATGGTACACGCACAAGCGTTAAGCTTAGTTTGGGACCAGAGGACGTTGTGTGAAAATGTCCGTGAATATATTTAATAAGATTTTTATTTATGTAATGCAAGCAGAATATTGATCCATTCATTAGCTCAGCGACTCCCAAGTCAATATAATGCAGGTCTTATGACTTGAGCTCATCCTTCTTTTCGGGGGCCTTGATGCTAAAACATTGACAGTTTCTTGATGAAATTAAAGATATTAAATTAAAACTTATCGCAGCGATAATGTCTTTCAGGACAACAACAATTTATCAGCTAAAAATATATTCCATCTGTGTTAGTAGCCTGAAACTCTCTTCATGAGTCAATCGAACTTCATTCATTCATTGGAATAGGGCTTGTGAGATACACGTGCATCCGTAGTACGCGATTCGATTGCCAATGAACCAGATCAACTCTTCTCCTAGTGAAGTGACCTTTTTTCATTTGCGTATTAAAATGATTGTAGTGTACTTATGTATTATGTAGTTGTTAGTGTAATTTTTCTGGTTTTGAAAGTACTAGAAAGAATTATGATAGACTTTAAAGTTAATTGCTTTTAGTTGTTAATTATGTTCTTGACAGTAGTCATTTTTAATGAATTCGGGAGAATATAGAGTAATGTATAAAATAATAAGGTTTTCTTATACTAGTTTAGCTTCAAATAAGAATGACAGGCCGAAATATTTTAAAGATTGCATTTGAGTGTGAAAGGCGAAAATAAAAAAAATATCACAATCTCAAAAAAATAAACCTGTTTTGGTCAACTTCAAGAGAGAACGACAAGAAACAACATACCGTGACAATAATAGCCATTCATGCGAACCTTTACGCGGTGCGTTTGTTTCAAGATACCAACTCACATTTACGTAATTAAGACGTGTAGGATACGTTCATTATGATTATAATTAGTTGACTTATAATTAAAACCACTACGCCTCCACGTGTAAAAGTAAAATCATTCAACGGACTTAAATGTGATGAGCGAAGATATTTTCACATAAGTAGGTACGATTATTTTTGAATAATATGTATGAATATATTGAATATGAGTAATGAATCGAGTCGCATTAGTGCGCGGACCCCTATTGTCCCCGTTGAATAAAATGTACGTTTAGATATCATATCAAGAAGTAACGCTAATGCTATCCATTTAATTTTTCATTTATTTCTAGTATGTAGGTACCTATACATAAGTGATGTGTATTTTTTTTCTATGATAGTTTTTAGTAGCAACATGATCTTGAGTGCTATATAGTAGCGCTATTGGTCTGTTCACGTGGTGTACAACAATCGCACAGATCGGAAAGTAATGAAGCGAGCTTTAAAATGCAGTAACGTGGCCAGTCGGTCCGGTACGGGCGGGCGTGAGGTGAACGACCTAAGCGCGTCCCCGCGATCGAACGCTCACCGGTCGCCGTTTGCTACTGCCACGCTGCGACTTGCGCTAAGAGCCATGTCCCACTTATACGACTAATTAATGTACAAATTTATACATGTAGTACTTGTTCAATTTTAATGAGTTTCCTTAGTTTATTAACTTTAGCTCTGTTAAATATATCAACTTTTTCATTTTAATACTTGAGAAGTTTTGAAATATATTGAAAAATTAAAAAAATATGTTTGAAAATGGGAATAGAACCCGCAAAAAAAAATACATTTTATTAAAAATACTGTGTACTGGGTAAGTCATATTAAATTATTTTAAACGTTTTAATCAGACACCAACAAACTTTAAATAAATAAATGGACTTAACTTTTCTACATGCTGATGTAATTTAGAGGTACACTTGTTTTAATAAGTGTACCGGTTTCCAAAGGAGAGCTACTTAAAAAGCTACAAAATTATCGTTTTTTTTTCAGGACATGTCCATGACAAATTAATCTAAATCACAAATTAAGTTTATTTTCATTATTTTGTCTACAATATCTTAATTTTAGGTGCCATCTTAAATAATCATTGACCTTGTTAGTGTGTGAAATAGATACATAAAAAATTCGGAAACTGCGTTTGATGCCGTCACGATGTGTGGCCTAAAATTTATTGCTTTAGATAAATAGATAGATTCACGAAGTAGGTACCAATCAAAGTTACATAAGTGTATAATAACATTGATAAGTTTCCCAAATTCGGGCTATTCAAAAACTTCCAAACTCAACTCCACGAAACTAGACGGGCAAGTAATCCGTCACAAACATAGGCGCATACAGAAACTGTTTTAACTAACTTAAACTATATAAGTTTCGGTCAAATTTCAACTGGGCGGCCCCTCTCTGTCTCCCTGTTAAACTTGTGATATGTGTGGTTAATGTAGAACTAGTTTCACTCGTTATTTAGTTATATGTTAACCTACCTATATAATAATGTCCTAAAGTACAACGACTGATTCATCTATAATTTCGTAGTTTAAAAGTACACCTTGAAATTAATCTGAAGATATTGTCTCAATTAGATTAATTTCAACTGGTGTTGTATATATAAACCATAGTTGATTATATTACTGCGTTTATAAAAATGATGAAAGGATTAATTTAATGCAAGGGTTAATTATATATAACGATTAGTTATTATCTGTGTCATATTCTCGTAATAAAGTATGATAGTAACCATATTTTGTTTACGAACAGCAGCTAGTACCGATTATAATATTATGGAGTTCCCTTTTTAATGTAAATTGATTCAGGATTTTATCCTGTCCTATCTTTTGATTAAGAAATCTTTGTAATTTAGTCTAGGGGTGAATCTAATAATTTGCCAAAAATAGTTCCAGACATAGTCTGTGCTGCTAAAAATTTCCGAAGGAGAATAAACACTGCGGCAATCAAAACATATTTTGGCCGATGAGAATCTGTTTATATGTTTAATACTGTTAGCTAAGACGATGTGAAGGAGGTACTTACTTATTTGGGTACTTGAGAAAGTAAATGAGCTTTATTATATATTAACAACGGGTGTGTGTTAGCTAAGTCGCTCTCACACAGGAGTCAGCGGAGACGAGAAACTTGGTTGCAAAAGATTTAATGGAAGTTAGTTCTCTCTTTGTCTAAGTTTGGCACTTCGTCTGGCCGCTGCGCCGCTCCTGTTTCATAACTCGGCGCGAAAATAGGGCTGTCGACCCCCTGAAGGCATTGTTTGCTTAACTATCTTGACGTGTGATGTGAATTCGTGAGGTAATGAAATGTTTGCTATAGTGTGTGGGTGTTTAGGAGCGTATTTTATTTCTCTGGATAAATTTAAACACAAAGTGGAAAATGTGAAATCCAAAATAACAGTCACGAGCAGGATTTGAACCTGCATCTCCTGGATACCGTCCAGATGCTTTGCCAATTCAGCAGTCGTGACAACTGCTCTCGACTGCTAATTTTGATAACACATTCATACTTAACGTCCTAGGTGTTGTCCTGTGGTTTCGATTTCACATTTTCCACTTTGTGTTTAATGTATATGGCTAAGCATGTCAAATGCTAAAAATATATATAAAAATATCTAAATAATCTAGATAACTCTTATAATATGAAAATTTAGATAATAATTGTAAGAATTATATAATGCAAGACCGAATAGATGTGTTATAAACTGTGTAATGTAAGCGATAAGTATCGCAATGCAAGGTAAACAGCAAAGCATTATTTTATATATTTTTTTAAATAAAGCCGATAACTACCAATCATATGCTTTCTATTCTACTTAACTATCGTGGACCACCTCGGTAAAACTGAATTATTAGAAGCCGATAGTAAGAACACTAAATTGAGTAATTTGCATCTTCATCATCATTAGAACTGTGGGTTTCAGTTTTGAGAATAAGTTCACATGATGTAAGTACAGCAATATTAACGTATAAAGTTGAGACCATTTGGTCTCTTTACCAGACCTTTTTAATTGTTATTGGTGACAACCCTATACTCAAATGTATACCCAGGGGTTAGTCAAAAGGGAAGTTTTATTGCTTGTGAATTTCATTATAACTTTGCGAAGCTCTCTTCTCTTAATCCCTTTAAACGAGGATTGTTGTCTAATTTGTATGAATTATGCCGAATTTCGCTCTTCGGTAAGATATTTTGAGAGCCTATATAATCTGCCTTCTTGTTGGTTTGACAATCCTTATGTTTGTTTTGGTGAAAACAAGTAATAGGGACACGGATTGTCAAAGTCATCAACACATTAGACACCATATGCGATTTTTAATTAAAAATGAGTTAGATATTGTGGTGCTGAATTGGCAAAGCATCTGGACGGTATCCAGGAGATGCAGGTTCAAATCCTGCTCGTGACTGTTATTTTCGATTTTCACATTTTTCACTTTGTGTTTAATAGATATTGTGGGATTTACAAATGATAAAAACTTTAGTGTTGTGTTGCTGGCTGTTCGTTTTCATGGTCCCTGATTTTTCTGTCCTCGCTATTATAAAGTTGTAACAGAGCAGTGTCTTTACATTTAAGATATTTGAGAAATATATTCATTCACAAATAATAATTTGTAGTTTAAAGTAGCTGACGCATGTCAAGTGCTAAAGATATAGATCAAAACAAAACAATTTTTTTTTAGATTTTTTGTCTGTTTGTTCGTTCGCGCATCACGCAAAAACTACTGGACGGATTTTGATGCTACTTTTGTATTTGATAGCTCTTAATTAGACTTAAAACTGGTATACATTTTATTCCGTTACTATATCGGGAACCTGAGATATAACCTTAAAAGTAGCAGATTTTTTCGCTTGGATATGTAAATGTGTCAGACCATATATTGACCTATATACTAAGACGTTATATTAAATATTCGTGCTAAACTTCTCAGTGTGACTCGCTAACAAGTTTAATGGGATTTAGATGTATTGATTAGACCACCATTCAGTCATTCGAAGTTAAGAAATTTAAGGAAAAGTGCTTATCAAAAAACCACTTCATTTAACAAACAGTCCATTGTAGAAGTTTTTATGTTTACTTCGATATCGAACTTTGTTACACATGAGTGCAGTCGCGTTGGTGTAAGGACGTGTCATAATCATGTCAAACGATGAGACTCTGTCGTTTGACTCATTGGTTTGGAAAAAATTGTTGCCTTCAACAAGGGCTTATAATGTGCTGTTTAAAAATATAATGGAACAATAAAATCAAACTCGGTTGTGGTTGAACTGTCTATACGTACTTTGTTCGGAGCTAATTTAATAAAGCAATAACCCGAGTGATTTATTTTAATCCATATGCTGCATGTAAGCTTGAAACTTCTTCAGACTAGTCGCTCGGTTTCTAATATAATGTATTACAAGCCTTTGCCCGCGACTCCGCCGCAGCCAAAAGCTAGTTTTTTGGTTATACCTCAGGTTCCCGATATAATAGCGGAATAAAATGTATACCAGTTTTTAAGTCCAATGGCTCCTCTACAAGATGGGCCAGCGCTGGTCCAGTGAGATGGCCATGCGATGCTTGAAACGCAACTACACGATGGCAATATTCAGTTGTGATCTTTACGTTTTTCGAGATGGACGTGGAAGCATTAGCCGCTGCGGCAATATATCTATACAGCACGTATAATTATTTTCTTAATGTGCACAAGAATAAAGCTATTAAAAAGAAGTGGCGTAAAGGATTCCATATCACGCTTTCTCCTCGATATAAGTCTAAAAACTTTATTATTTTTTTTTAATATATCGCTATGAGGCCACGCAGTCATTTTAAAAATTTGTAAATAAAGCGTGAAGGTCCACACTCAACCGCGTTAGAGCACGCACTGTGGAATAGGCCACGTGTAGATGCGTACCGCCATCGCTGGCCCTTTGATGTGCGGCCGAAAAACCGTCACCGACGCCATTCCACGACCATCGCACGCGCCATAATCCATCCGTTACCACTATGCCCTCCACACACTGGCCCATCATAGTGGACCATCGCGATGGCCCATCATATAGAGGAGCCATAATCAAAAGCTATCAAATAAAAAAAAAGTTGTATCAAAATCAGTTCAATAGTTTTTGTATGAAGCGCGAACAAACAAACAGATAAACAGACAAAAAATATAAAATATGTTGTTTTGTATTCAGATACGCCTATATACTCTTATACAGTATTTTTTGTACATACATAGCTCTGTTACAGCTTTATAATAGTATAGATATTGCACATCATCGAGAGCAAAATTAACATATTCGCACAGTAAATCATCTACGTGAAAGTGATTTTTTTCGTTTGTTCTGAATATTGAGTCACATATATTATGACCATAATGTATGAACTCTGAATAAGACTGATATCACCATACATGCTAACAATGCAATATTCACACGACTTATTGTCAGTTAGATATAAAATGATCTGTTTACTAAATAACTGCTTTAGATTGCACCAAAAATTATCACTAAGGTAGAACGAATGGATGTTCAATTATTACAAAGGAAAACACGAGAGAAATATCTTGACCTCATTTTAGATAATTATCTCAGTCGGAAGCCACATATAGAAAAAAAAGTTACCTACCGGAGCTCTCCATAGTATTACAAAAAGCTTGCCACAGAAAGAAAGAACATGATTTTGAAGTTTTTGATGAATCTCAATATTTTTAAATGTAACACTTCATCTCTGATCCGCCGCAGGAGGCCTGCTGTCCACCTTCTTGTACTTAGCATGTGCAAATGATTTAAAATAAATAAATATTGCCTACCTAGTTGAAGTTTTTGGCTGAAGTTAAATTAGTCTAAATTTGTTAGACTAATTTAACTAACGCCCACTAAGAATATATACGATGATACTAAACTAATGAACATTGCCTAGACAATAATTATGCCTATTGCACAAGTCTCAAATTCACTGCAACAAATACAAAAAAACAATTATTAGTATTATTTAGTGACATGTCAACCTAGAACCAATTATGGTATAAAAATAATTTACCAATAAGCACAAAAGGAGCAGAAAGTATTACATTTTAATAAGCAAGCTGATACTAGTACACATATAGTGCAATTTCGCTTTAGCGACACTACTCCGCCCTCTTAGTTACATGTTTAAATTTGGAAAAAAGAACGTATAGTTTTAATGGTGAAAGAACTATTAAAATCTGTTAAGTAGTTTCAGAGTTATCTCTTATAAAAACAAATATTTCCTCTTTAATGTTAGCATAAAGGTATGGTTTTACAGCGACTCATTTTTAAAAGGATGTGTTTATATATATATACATCAAGTGGTTGATAAGAATTGTACCTGCGTTCTACTTTCACTAAATATCATATAGGTAATCATTTTAAATTATATCGAAAAGAGTATCGAAACACAACTTAATAATAATATCACGACGACTCAAGGTGCACATGTTAACTGTGTTGGGAGTCCTTCAATTTGTGCCTTCGAATTATGGAATTTATCGTTCAGCTTTATTCAAGTCTTGATTCTAAGTGCTTTTGGATCAACGCCAGGAGCTCTAAGAGCTCTTTCCAATGCCATTAAAATACCTATACACTCGGTTTCTGATAAATATCGCCATATTCTCGTCGCTAGGTAACGGTTTGTTGAGTTTGTAAAAAGTATAACTAACTACTGTAGCAAAAGACAGAATGAGATTATCTTTCCTTAGATTGAACATACTAATCCCTGGAACAGCTCACCAGGTAAGAAAAATGCTTTAATTTTGTTTTTGGTAACATTATCTTGTGTAACATTACCTTACTAATAAGTAAGGTTCCCTTTTTCACACGTAGTCACTTACGAGTATATCAGTTATTGTTTCATAATCAATAGTTACTGTTTAAAATCTCCAAATATTTAAAGGTTTAGATATACTGGGTACTCTAGGACTGTTACAAAGATTTTCCCGACAGTATTTGGTTCACGTTTTATATTTTTTTGGATGCTAATTGTTTGAGAATGTCACCCAATAATAATTGTATAATTAAATATGACTTTATGAAATACATAGCATCACGCCTGTATTCCCCGAAGGGGTAGACAGAGGTGTATTACACACCCACGATTCGCCAGCTATGTTTAAGTCCCACGTAATAGGGGGCGAGCCTATTGACGTCTACCGGGCACATTTCCAAACTCCGGGCTGCTACTGAGAATTTTTCTTTTTAGGAAAAAGCTCAATAACATTGCCCGACCTGGGGATCGAACCCGAGACCTTGATTAGCAGTAGCATACACTACTGCTACACCACCGAGTTAGTTTATGAAATGTCATAATATTGTTGGTTATGAACGATCTGAGTTCTTTGCCCTTCATTCTTGTAATTTTCTGTCATTCTCAGTGACTGGTATGTTAATTAAATATCATCAAAAATATCATACAATAAATTAAATGAACTCTCCTCATTGCGGAGTTGAAGACTGTAGTAGACATCTACTATTACTATCATTGCAGCGGACAAAATGCAATATATTTTATAAGTAGCAATAAGATTATGACACATCACGAGTTACCCGCTAGCCCCGAGGAGAAAGTTTTCTCGGGCGAGTTTGTTCCCCCGTCGCCCCACAGTCTGCGCAGTTTGTAAGTTCGTACGCCCGGTTTCCAACTAACGAAATTTACAGATCTCGAGACAACTAGATGTGTACACACACCAACGAATTTTCGATGCACAATGGTCTTTTGTTCTGTGTGTCCTTAAGTCTCTTGCGTTTGTGTATTGCTAAGCACTTTAGAATTCAATATTGGTTTGAATTTGGGGTAAAATTTTGATTAAAAGCCGTGATAGTGTAGTGGTGAGACCAAGTACTGGTAGCAGATAGGGAGACGTAGCTATCGAGTTCGATCCCAGTCTGAGATAACAACCGCATAAGCCACATTTTCTTTTTCTAAATTAGGTGTTTATTTTTACTGTACGGCGAAGGAAAATAATCGTGAAAATACCCGCCTTTAGAGACTTTTCTCAATTGCCTGCGAAGTCTCTCAACCTTTACTGGGTGGTTGTGGTGGAATTTGATCCAAATTCCATAGTGGGATCAATAGTGGGACAATAATTGTAAAAAGTTAAATTACCCCCCCGAATTCGTGTAGAATTCGCTAAATGCTCAAAGACTGCATTAACACTTGTCGACTTCACCCGATGTGAAATAATGTCGTGCTGTGTTCTACGACACAAAAAAAAATAACGAACAGCGATGTTCATACGGAAATGATTTGCTAATATGTTTTATAAAAATCGCACTAAAGTGATGACAACTACTCCGTGACTTGTGTTCTGTCGCTGTCGTTAAAGTTAGTTTGGTACGTCAACTTTATAACAGTGGCATTTCCAGTAGATTTACAAACCCAAGTTGTTCCAATCTCTATGTGACTATTGAACTACGGCTCAACTGGTTGTGGGGTGAATGGTAAATGTAAAGATGAAATAATGTTATCGTTCCCCGTGTGTCAACTTTTCCTTCTACCCTTGAGTTTCGCGACTTTCAGATCTGGCACACAAACAACTATGTAAACAACTTTGTTTCTAGTTACGTCTTTGTAAAGAGAAAGTTAGGTACCTATTTGTTTCTCATTTCTTTTTGCAAGTATAATTCTAAAAGTATTTGAAATGTTATTTTGTGAAGAGGGATTATTGATATTTTATAATGAATAATGCCAGAACATTGCTACAGGACATGATTGATAAGTTTATCTACACTATAAAGCTGTAACAGAGCTGCGTCTGTACATTTAAGATATTTGAGAAAAAATGCCTGTAATAGGCTATATATATAATATGCGTGTCTAAACACTTCGCGCATCACGCAAAAAACTACTGAACTGTTTTTATTTGAGAGCTCTTGATTAGACTTAAAAACTGGTATACATTTTATCCCGTTACTATACCGGGAACCTGAGATATAACCTAAAAACTAGCTTTTGATTGCGGCGGAGCCGCGGGCAAAGGCTAGCTTATTATATTAACCGAGTAGTTACAGTTCCTTTTTCATGTTCTTTGCTTTTATACCAATCGTAATTAAAAATAATGTGCAAATATGTACTGAGATTAAGATGTAGTTATAAGCCCGTTAATACATAGCTAATATCCAAGTACATTAGCGTTCAAGAATGCACAACGCAAACTGCTTAACTATGGAGAATTACCTCGTATACACTCCACTATCTAGCTGAGGCAAAAGTTTACCATGTATCATTAGTTGGTGCAGAAATCTCCCGGACTTGTAAGTTAACCGTTGAATATTCAAATTGATCCCGTCATGTACAGCGATGCGGGAAATTCGGTAACTTTCGAAATAGGTCACGACGCAATCATCGGATCTATGTGCGCCCAAATACGTGTGTAAGTTCAGGGCTGATTTATGAAGCTTAAAATCAAGTTCACTGAATTGCGCCTGAAAAGCATGTTACAAAATCTCATTATAAGCAAGATTTTTTTCTTAAAACAATTGAAACTTATTGTACTGTCTGCATAATCTAAGGACATACGTGGGTATTCATGTATATTATTTTAAAAGAGAGTTCATAATAAGTTACTGAAATCTTTTTATTTATTTACAAATTATTAAATTGCAATGATAAGATTTATTATCCATATTCGACTGAAAATACTCTTCAAATAAAAACTAGAACCAGTTTTGTTTCCCGTCTTTCCACTTTACTTTTTCGGGAATACTGATTTATGTATTGTTGTTACAAACCGTGGTCGATATCATACCAACAGTTTTTAATAACTAATTTACAATAACCCTTTATTACAGTCAGAGTTTAATTAAATTACGCATTTGTCGTTCACTTAGGACAACGGGTAAGACTAGTAAGTGATCACTAATTCGATATGTTCTTTCTTTAAAAGGTAATAAGTACGTACCGATATTAATGGTTTAGTTATAAATAATTGTCTTATTCGTACACACGAATCTTGGGGCACACGCAATCAATACCGTCTCAAAGGGACTGATTGTCTTAAAGATTTTCAAAGACAATTAAGTTTGTACCTCCTTCAATCTAACGGGTGGACTTAGATATCGGTAATTAAACATCGGGTTCTAATTAACTATCACTGCGTATTCTATTTCACACAGCAAATCCAGGGTAACACGAACTGCGTCAGGGCGCCTACAATGCGATGAAAACGATATACATATACCAAGTCTTTGATATCGAGCTTTGTGGTTAAACAAAGAGCCCTATTACGTCGTGGGCTTGTTGAAAGGGGTTTTATTTGTTAAATTGATCAATAACTTACATAAGTCATTCGATTGTAGGGATGCTTTTCGCCAATAGCCACGTCTTTGTTGTCCTTGCAGTATGGCAGGAAGCACCATCCTGTTGAAAAATGAAGGAATCTTGATGCTTAAGTGACGGAATAGAGGGCTGTAAATTCTCTTCCAAAAGGTTTTGATTGCAGCATTGATAGAACCATCTACAAACTGCATACCACCAACACCTTGTGCAGACATGCAGCCGCATATCATAAGAGACGCCGGAATCTTCGCTTTGCGTTTGAGACAATCAGTATGAAATGCCTTATTTTTGTCCCGAATCACTTTTTTCCTTTCATCGCCGACTGTCACTTCAAATTTGGACTCGTCACTCCAAATGATACTACGACACTGATCGGAAGTCGAATTTAAATGATCACGAGCAAACTTGAACCTCTTTTTCTTTTGTACAGCAGTCAACAGTGGTTTCTCCTTAGCGGTGTAAAATCCGTAACCCATTCTTTTTAGGACTCTTTTGCAAGTATCAACTGAGACGTCTTTGTGAATCATGTCCTTCCATTGCACCGTGAGTTCGTCAGCTCGAGCACGACGATTATTTTTGATAATTTTCTTCAGGATTCTGTTTTCTACTGCACTTGTGGTGCGTGGTCGACCAGTTTTCTTCAAACGTCGTTCTATTCTTTTTATAGTTCTGAATGATAGATTGGACTGTAGACCTGGGAAGTATCAAGTCTTTAGATATTTGGTAACTTTATTTGCCAGCATCGACCCCACAAACTATTCGCTTTCGAAGCTCTTCACACACGGGTTTGCCACGACCCATTGTTATTTGAAAACTAATGAAAAAAAAACTGAAATTTTCAGAATTTATACTGTCTCACTTGACAAGTGACACAGAATTACTTTTACAAATTTAAATTATGCAACATAATTGTACAAAGAAGGAATAATCTTATTTAACTCACTGATAGACGAACTATTTTGCTTATAACTTCTTCGAATTTAAAACAGGATATATATTTTAAATTTATATAAAAGGCTAAAATAGTTAATTGGTTCATAATTAAAAAATGGCATAAGTAACGCGACATGTGATAGTAGAACAGCTTAATATTTTATATAGATATACAAAAATAATGAAGTTAGAAAAAATCTCACAGAGAAAATTTCACACTAGACGAACTATTTTGCATCGGGGCTCGTATAAAATTATATGATCTGATGTTCTGTCGGTTTATGAGATTCGTCGTGAAAGCATTAAAACTACAAATCTAGAAGTAATTTTACTGCGTTTTACTGAGCTCGTCCTAGCAAGACATTACATTGATTGTTATTATTTGGTCTGAAGTCTTGTTTTATATCACTGACGTTTATTTGTTTATCCTAATATGTGATTCTTTGTTACTCCTAGAGTACTTAACCAACCATCGCCGTAACTATTGAAGCAATCACCATGTTTCGCACATACATATAGTCCGGACAGGGACATAGATTATGTTTTATCCGCAAAAATAAGGGTGAACCCTTTATCGGATAGTTATTTATGTATAGAGATTATTTGAGCACGCGACTGTGACGTATTTATATTTCAGGCAGGTAATCGTTGTTTTTGGATATAATAAAGGAATAGTTCATTTTTGCCACTGAATTTCAAAATTCAGTAGTAACATTTGAAATTAGTTTGCTTGAAAATGGTTGGCATTGCCTTAAATAAAAAAACTAGCTCACAAGTTTCAATAGAATTTCAATGACCCGGGGTGCAATAACAATTTATCTATTTCAAGTAACTCATCCGTAAATGTCAATAAGAGACCGTTTCTAATGTTAATTAACACCGAAGTGGGATTGCACAGCCGCTGGAGCATTTCTGACGACAGGGTAGTTAAAGTTAGTTCTAAGATATATGTGTATATGGCCGTCTTCATGGCGAAATGCTTTGTGCAGCCATATTGCTTCTAGCTAACTCACTTTGAATTATATTGCGATAAATTCTTCTTAACCAATGTGCACGCAGTCGTTAAGCCTCGTAATCGTTGCGAACCGAGAGATATAAATTGTAATGTATGAGCTACACTCGGCTAGACGATATCTAAACAAAGTGAGCTAATTACGTCATACGTGTATGTAGTAACGAAATAAGTTTTAATATAGCATCAGTGTTTATTTTTCATTTACTATTTAAATTATTCGTCTGTGTGTGTGTTTGTCTTTTTACTTTTATTAAAGTCTAAACACTGCCCGCGACTGTCCGCCTAAAATAGAATATAAATACGTCGAAAAGAAAGTAGAATAACAATAATACAATAATTTAAAGTACAATTGTTACATTATGGGAAATGAAACCAACCTTAAAACGCCGTCACATGGAAACATAATACATATTATTATTAAACATAAAGTGGAAAAAGTGTTATCGAAAGTAACAGTCACGGGCAGGATTTGAACCTGCATCTCCTGGATACCGTCCAGATGCTTTGCCAATTCAGCGATCGTGACAACTGCTCTCGACTGCTAATTTCGATAATACATTCATACTTAACGTGCTGGGTACTTAACTTCCGACAGATGGCGCAGGCGAAGGCTAAGCATGTCAAATGCTAAAAATTTATATAAAAATATCTAAATACATATTATTATTATAATCTTTGCCCCGATAAAACAACGATCCCGTGTTAGTATTAATACAGAAATTGTAAGAACTGTAAAGATTTAACAAGAATTGTAGGTTTAACTATTTCAGTTTTGCTATCTTTTTTATTTTTGTTATAGCTGTTGAAATGCATTTATGCATCCCCTCCACCAGTGACAGGCGGAGGGGTATGTAGGACTCGCCGGGCGCTCAGATCTTGGTTGCACCCGGAATACCCACTAAAACCACAGCGGTCCCTTCCACGTCTATTAGCGAGGCGCCGGAGGGTCGTCATATTAGACATTCTACTCCGGCGCTTCAGGCGGATGGCCTACTGGGCCACGCCCTGTCGTCATCAAGGTGGTGGGAGGAGGTTGGCGTAGCGACGCCTCATCCTCCCTGGCCGCCGCCGGCGGAGCGAGTTGGCGTGGGTTGACGCCTCGCGTTCCCGCTCCGCGGCATCCTTCAGCGAAATTACGTCCTCACAGAAGGAGGCCATGGACGACCAGCACCTGCCACTGCCAAGCATCTGTGAGATTACAGCTGGCAGCGACAGGTCTCTTCCAATTATCGCCGACAGGGCGCGGCGCTGGAGCCCCCAGGCGGGGCATTTCTCCAGAGTGTGGCGCGCGTCATCGACTTGCGCGCCACACTCGTGGCATCCGGGGGCCCCTTCTCTACCAATACGATGCCGTAATTATTACTGACCTGAATGTTGTTTTAAAATCTTTAACGGTACTACTATTTATAATGACCTACCTTTTATAGAGTACCTACATAATGTTATTATCTTTCTTATTAAACTCAAATACGCTCTCTCGCCCCCTATTATGTAGGACTTAAACATAGCTGGCGAACCGTGGGTGTGTAATACACCTCTGCCAACCCCTTCGGGGAATTCAGGCATGATGCTATGTATTTTTTTATGTTCTTAAATACCCTCTTTATTTGAAGTTTTATTTTTTTTCCTTAATTGTAACTTGTACGTGTATTAGTAATTTTATTATTGTAATTTAATTTTGAATTTAGTTTAATCTTCATTTGTCATATTTACACTGCACGATGTGATCTCCTATAATTAAGGAAGCACAAGGACTACCTATATCGTCTTTTTTACATTGCCTGTAAAGTGTATTCTTTGTTGGAGATCCTTATATAAATAAAATAAATAATGCCGCAAACTAATTCTAGCTGCCCACCCTAAGTCATTAAGGCCAAGATCCTAGGCCTTGATCGATCAATACGATATTGTCATACGCGTCCTGCAGAATGAGCATGTTAATTAGATATATAACGTATATAAAAAAAATTCAATGGCTGTAGGGCATTTACTTAAGTAGTTGTTAAAATTAAAACAGAAATATATTTCGCATTCGAAGACATTTTTATTAGGATCGAAATACTTTTGATCTTTTATATATATTTGGCATTTCTCTGTCTTAATTACATTTTCAAATTTTTTTCGAGCTATCATCGTTGTACGAGGTTCTGAGAATCGCGTCTCCCGTTTTATAACTCAATAAATTAAATTATTGATGTAGATGTACACTTGTTTTCTTTATGTTTTGTCATAACAAGTTAACTTAAAGGTTTTTGCTTTAATACACTAAGACTTTCTTTTAAAATTGTTAAATAATAATTGCCATATACAAAGTTTTACTTAATATTATAACATAAGGCAAGATGGACCAAACGCCCAAGTATTGGTGTGTAAATAAATAAACTACTTTCTATCAAAGTAACATAAATAATAAAAAACTAGACGTCGCGGGACGTCTAGCAGATGTGAAAACGTTGACGTATAGAGTTACTGTGGCCACCTTCCAGCTTCATCATCAGCCCCTGGATACCATCTAGACACAAAGTACTCGGCAAGACGGATCATACGAGCCCAAACTCGATGGGGTTGAGCAGTTTCAATAAAGAGTTCCTATGTCCACCTTCCAGCTCCATCATCAGATCAGATCCATGTCATCATAATATTGCATTGTCGCGTGATATACAGATGCGTGTAAAATTTCAGCTCAATCAGAAACCGGGAATTGTGTCAAATTTTACTTGCTAGATTTGAACGGGACAACTACAATAAAAGCGTCGCTACGCTAACAGCCGATTTTACCCTTCCTCCACATTAGATGCTTCACATCAAAATATTCCGGATTTATTAATCATCTTTTGTTTTACATAAATCAACAATCTAAACAGGTACAAATAACTTAATTGGACAAGGTTTCTGACCCCGTTATAGTTTATTCGGCGTGATCAACAGCCCTTTCAATTAAATGTTCTTGATCTCGGAGTTTGTGGCCAGGGCTGTGCATTGTTCAGCTGAGTTGTCTCGCCTTACCGACAGATGCTTTTTACGGAAATTACTACTGACAAGGAGAAGCACACTCGGCGCCCGCACATTCCACTTGTGAAACTTTGGTTACATTCAAGTTCCGTGAAGCTTGAAAAGGAATTATACCAGTAGAATAGAAATAGATCAGTGATATGTTTGCGTTGCTTGTTATTATTTTTATGAAATATTTATTAGGACATGTACCTACTCGATTTTATTTTGAAATATGATCTTATTTGTTTGAAATATGATTGTATACGTATGTGATCTTGTATTTAGTCGACAGGATGAGGTTGTTATTTCGCAGTTTTGTTTGCACTTGGCTACGTTGTAGCCTCGAACTACTCAAAATAGATATCATCCTTATTCCTTACTATGTAGGTACCTGATTTTATAAGGGACTAAAAAGTATGTTCTTCTTTTTTTCACATTTTCATGCATTATTGTCATCCACTACTGAGCTATGCTCCAAAGTTCAAGTACCTAGCTCATCGAGAAGTTAGTTTAAAATCAATTACAGAGTTCCACCCGGACAGACATACAAGAAAGCGAGTTAATAAAGACATGGTAAAATGGCTCGAACTACTTACTTACTTATCATCATGCCATCTCCCTTGCGGGGTAGGCAGAGAGCAGTGCCGAAAGGCATGAACTATACTGACCTTAATGCAAAAAGTTGTATTAGGTTTTCTGCCACGACGTTCTCAGTAGCGTTGATGACCCCTTTTAAAGTTGAGACCAAGTTACGTAAGTAAATGCTGGTATATCACTCCACAGCCTATCATTTCGTAAATAAATACGTAAGAATATAAATACGTACCTACTATAAAGACAATACGTGCGCCTCCAATAATTATAAAATATATTTCCCCGCCGCGTCTGCGTGTCAACACAATGAATTTAGACAGAAAATAAAAAGGTGTAGATTCCCGTAAAGGTAAAATCCCATATTTCATTCATAACAAACCTGACGCACTTCATGTCGATTTGCTTATCTGTACAAATTTCTTACATGTAATATTACAACAATACAATAAATTTGTACTTGGCTTTACTCCCAATAACATCGACCTTCAATTATTCTCTGAAATACCTCTACGGAAATAATTGCATTGCTTAAATCTCGCTAGTTTCGAATCTTGTTAGCATTTCGGGAATTGGTTACCACAGACGCACCACAAAAGAAATCGATTATGTGTAATAAAACATATTTAAGGAATACGTTATAAGGATAACATGGAGGTTTAATGATAACGTTTTGGTATTTTATCTTGTTATCTATGCTTATCATGCTCTACAATGGGAGGGGAAATCATGTTTATATAGTTGCATCTATTTTAGTGTTGTCGTAAGTTTGTATGGCAACAATGCAGGCAGGTAATGCTTCGGGTTGTAAAATAACAATGTTGTTCCGGCTCTTGTTTATAGACCGTAAAATATTACGTTGATCTCGAGTCTGTACGTAACCACATAAAACTGAGTAACGACTAACTAATCTTTGTAGCTATACAACTGTTGATGGTTTTATAACGTTAACATTACAAAATGTTTCTTTGTCGGCCTGATAATATCGTCAAACAGGCGAAGATAAAAAACACATAATGAGTCATTACGTAAAGTAACTCGTCGTCGTCCACAATATTGAATTTAAATTGGCTGCCGCGTTAAAGTCACAGCTCCAATTCCGTAGGCCGAAACGTTACTTTTGAAGAAGTAGCTTTTTAATACTCTACTGGTAAATACTCGTAAGTAGGGATAATTTAATTCTATACCTATCAATATAACACATCACAGGGTAGGTATTCGTGGCATACAGTTGTTCTACATTTGAGTAAGTTCTTGAGAATTGCTCTATATGTTATTTCGGGTTTATTTGATGTTCTATTATCCCCATGACGGTTTGAATGCTAAGCATTCATGGTCACAGATGAAATACTGTAAATCAAACGCGATATAATACACATATAATATTCGCCTAAATATCCATAAGTATACTTAGAGGTCTTAAAGGTTCGTTGTATAATAAACCTGTGAGAAACGCATGTGTGAACAGTGTGTCTAGGCATGTTGCCATAAGTATTGTTTAAATATCTGTCGGTGATAACATCGCCACACCATCACACGGCCGCCCGGATGATACGACAACTTTATGCTGTGTTTTATTGGTATCACGTTACAAGCTATACCACGGTAATGTTATCTATACTCGCCACTAGATTTTAGTGACCTTTGATTATTTATTGTATTCTGTTTTTGTTTATTCAGCATATTATTAGCATTTGACGAATGACTGTTGTTTTAGTTGTAATACTACTAATTATTGTAATTTTAATGTTAATAAAGGTATATAAAACCATATTATGCTTGCGCTAAAGAATTTCGAACGCAAAAACCGAATAAAATTTGGTAAAATATGCGTCATTACATGACGCATATTTAATTGCGCTATTGTCCCTATTTTACTATTTTGATCGGGAATTAATAAATATTTATTAACAATAATACCGAAAAGAATAGAATAACGAAAAAGTTACGACACGTTTAACCACTCACTCACCTCATAATAAGACTGAAGAACTAGACAGTGACTTAACATATTTGGAATCCATTTAAACACAACACCACACTGTACAGTGTCTGCAGTTCTAACCGATCTTTTTATATTTGTTACAGGTGCAGTGTACACGTTTGGACACAGTGATCAGTGAAATAGTGGACGGCAAGAGCCGCCTGTGACCCAGTGCTGTGCCAGTGTGAAGTGACCAGTGACGGTTTGTGTGTGTGTGTGTGTGTGTCTCTGTGTGCGTGCGAGCGTCCGCTGTGGCGCCGACGCGGGCATCAAGTCAATGCCGGTGTGCCGATGGAGCGGTGATCGCAGACTGACTACGTCACAACAGCAGCGCTGGTTGGTACAATCTTAAACTATTTATATCATATATCGTTAAGCTATCACAGCTGCACCAAATACAATAGTGATAGCGTAGTTGTGACTGCAAAGGTAAATATATCGAGGGTGATCCCCTGTATGAGGGCAACAAGCCCTCCTAAGGCACACACGGATTTTAAAATTACGTGTATATATGTATTTTGTTGACAAAATTATCACTGTTGTAAAGGTATGTGAAGAAAAATGCGTATCTGAGATATTTTCTCCAGGGGCTTTTGGAGTAAACAACATCCCACCACGCATCCTGTTAGGTCAAGCTATTTCATAGCATGAACCATCGGAAAAGCAGGCTCTTTAAATAGTTACATACTACTATTATGCATATTTTAACTTATATGCACTTATCAGAAATAAACCTTACTTACCTCACCCAACTTATCAGTAACCAAAATAATGGTTTTTGAAAGAGAAGAAGCCAGAACAGATGTTAGAGTAGCAATAGGAAATGGTGTGCTTGAACAAGTGGACGAATTTGTGTATCTTGGATGTGGATTCAGTCGGGATGGAAGGTACACCACTGATGTAGAGAGAAGAGTGAATGCGGGAAATAAAGTGAACGGAGCAGTGCTTGTCCCAACGTTATTGTATGGAAGCGAGAGTTGGGTATGCAAAAAGGAGCATGAGAGTAAAATCAATGCGGTCGAAATGCGATCTCTGCGGAGAATCTGTGGACTCACTCCACTGACTGACCGCATTCGTAACGACGAAATAAGAGAGCGAGTAGGTATGAAAGAGAGTATTGGTGTAAAGATGTGAAAGGGAATGCTCCGATGGTTCGGACATGTGGAAAGAATACCGGACGAGCGACTGTTTAAGAAGATATACAATGCGAAAGTGGAAGGATGTAGGTACAGGGGGAGACCGAGACTCACCTACCTAGATCAAATCGGGTCATGTATTGAAGGAAGGTGGAGTCAGGAGTCTCCGAAACCGGCGAGCGTGTATGAAGAGAGTTATGAATGTTGAGGAAGCGAAAGATGTATGCAAGAATAGAACCTCTTGGCACTCTGTTCTCTCTGCCTACCCCGCAAGGGAAATGGCTTGATGATAAGTAAGTAAGCATTAGTAGTATAATCAGTAGTGGATGCTAAGAATCTTAAGGTGTACGGTATGTTAGTAATAGGGGAGCCGACGATGCTAATTGGGGATTTACTCGAGCGTCATGGAGACCTATTGGATTGCAAAGCTTAGATGATAAGAAGAAAAAAATGTTATATAATGTATCCTTTTCGTTGTGGGGTAAGCAGCTATAGATTTTCAAATAATTATGTAAAAAAAACTGTTGCATGGACATACACGAGCGCGTCAGATATTGATATCATCAATGTCCTACGTATTTTTAATAATGTATGTATGTTAATCTGATTGTTTGCATGATGCGGGTGGACGTACGTAGATTGAAAATGAAAAAATAAAAATTAATCGAGCGCGTCAGATTTTCTAAGGGGATGTTAAGTGAACCTAAAAAAAAGCTCTCATTCAATAATCTGACGATTTCGATGTGACGCAAACTCGCGGTCATTAATATAATGTGCAAAAAAAATCGCCATTTTGAAATACTCAAGCGCGTCAGATTTAAGATATATATGGATCATCTTTATGTCCTAGAGGTGCTGTCTCATAATCTGACGATTACCTAGAGGGATTCGCCTAATCTGACAACTTAAAAAAAAATCGCGATTTTGAAATACTCAAGCGCGTCAGATTAAGATATATATGGATCATCTTTATGTCCTAGACGTGCTGTCTCATAATCTGACGATTACCTAGAGGGATTCGCCTAATCTGACAAATTAAAAAAATTTAATTAATTAATTAATCATGATCTTCATCCGTAGAAACATATTCCTCTTCTGGCTCGATTTTATCCTCAGATTGCGTATCTGTAACAAGAAATCATTAAAATATTTAACAATATTTTTTTGTTATGAATAACGTGTTTTTTTAATTATTGAAGAAAAGATATACCTGATTCTGGAGTATCCTCAAGAATATCAGGTTTTATGACTACATTTTCATACGCTTTCGGCAATTGATCACCTGCAAACCAGATCATTTTGAACTTTCCAACGACCACGAATTTTTGTTACTTCGGCTTGTGGAAATCGTCAGATTATATATTTTTCGTTATCCTTGAATTATTTACTTCAAAATAAAAAAAAAATTAGTTACGCTCGAGAATGTCAAGATATCATTTTTTTTGCAGCTTTGTAACCCTCCCACTCCCTTTCGTCACGCTCAAATCTTCAGATTTTCAAAATATATTCTTATAGCTCATAATCAACGCGCTTTAATATTTCTGACAATCGATTTCTTTTTACTAATCTGATGGGCTGCCCCAGACGCACGTCACTATATAGAGGGCTCATATATGGTACAGGTACTCAGCAGGATGCAAGGTATCCTCCCTTATGTTAATTTGCCGCGCTCGAGTAAATCCCATACTTCCTTCTGCGGCTCCCCTACTACAGTATGTTTTATTTAAATTTATATTCAAATACAGAAAAACTGTCTTAAAATACACCCATGAACATAAAAAATTGAAATGATCGTCTATTGGCAGGTATTTCGAAGTAACATTCATCTATGAAGCTACTCTGGTGCCGGCTTAGATATAAATTGTTATGTAAATGACTTGTATATGTGTAATAGACCGTTATCAGCGCAGTAAAACTGCAACAACCACAACTACATTGTTTATTCATAACGGCCTGCGATATCTGCTTAGCGCTCAAGGCGTTTCTATATAAAATTTATCTTTATTGCTTGATACATTGTGCTGTCTAGAGACACTTGTTAATAGGTCGTACGAGTATATTATGCTGTTTGTTTTAGCTATTTATGTTGCACATGTATCAATGTTCATTCAGTTTGCTCAATCAAATTAATATAAGCAGAATTTATACTTACACTGACAACTGCTATAAATAATATTGATTCATTTTTAATGAACATGAATATTTTTGATTAAGTGCCAAGCAAGCGAATAAGATCTGTATTTTACCGTATACAAGAGAAAAATCTCAGTTTACTTTATACCCGTTGACCGCAGGGCATAAAATATTTTTAATATAAAACTTCAAAGCGCCTAAGGCAAGTTTTTCCTAAAAGTATTCGGAGTTCAAAAGTTAAAACTATACCTTAACATACTTGTTAGTCAAGACTTAAAAGCTTTGAGAAAATGTTATAAGTTTTATCTCAGTATGAAAACCAACCTTCATGAAAGGATGCCTTGACCATTATTTTTACTACGTTTTATACGATTCTATTTGATCCTCAACATTATAAAACATTGTAAAGATCCGGTGTAGTCTTAGACGTCTATTTGACACGATGCTTAGTGTGTAAAGGGTAAGAATCTGACTGTGATTTTTTTAGTAAAACAATATATCGACTTTTGCTCTTGATTTTCGGAGAATAAGAATTGAAAGGAAGAAAGAAATGAAATGTGTAGTATGTATATTTTCAAAAGGACTGAACCCCTTTTAACTGATACGATAATTAATAATTATACAACTTACGAGCCTTCGAATGTTCGAATACCGATCTCCAGACCGTAAAATCAGTCACGGCGGCCAGTGTCAATAGACACTAGCCATATACACAGAGACATTATGTGCATAAGTGTGTGCCCAAACACGAGTTCACTCTGTTTCCTCTAATGGAACTCTCTCTTTTTGTTTACTCCAATGGAATGGCATTTCGTCATAAAACGAGAGAGAGATCAGGTGGGAGATAAACAGGAGCTTAAGAGCTTTTCGAGATATGGGGGTGAAACACATCCTAAGCTGCTAATGAAAATTTATTGACAGAAAAATCTAATAACTTTTTACTGTTCCAACCGCTAGATCACCAAGGCAGTTAAATCCTAGTAATGTATTAAATTAAAAGCTTTACAAAAATAAGTGATATCCCATCGAAAACTCTCATTGGAAAAGGGCCAAGTCCCATGGTTTTTCCAAAAAATGTACCTAACTCACACAATTACTGTCGTCTATTTTCATTTCTCTGCTTGCATAGAGATTTTCTTACTACCAATCGTCAACTATTCATGATGACGAGAAAATATGACTAACAGTCCCCTGAGGCAGAATGTCATATTTCACATGTCGACCGTATCGAGATCACTGTGATTGGTTGAGAAACCGACGCGTGATGTCACAATAATCCGTTGGCCAAGGCCAATCACGGTGATCGTACAAGCGAAACGATACGATCGACATGTGAGATATGAGATTCTGCCTAACCCCCCCAGGGAGGTTAGGCAGAATCTCATATCTCACATGTAGAGCATATCGTGATCACTGTGATTGGTTGAGAGATCACCGTGATTGGCCAACGGATTATTGTGAACTATGTTACATTCCTTCGGGGGGCCGTCTAACCTCCCTGGGGAGTTAGACGGTGTCTTATATATTATCTCACAATCGCCATCGTATCGTGATCACTGTGATTGTTTGAGAGATCACCGTGATTGGCCATCGGATTATTTCGACATCACGCGTCGGTTTCTCTACCAATCACAAGCGGGACGATACGGTGTCGATTGTGAGATATGAGCATTTGTCAATATCTCTTTTACTTTAAAACAGCGACATCTATCAAAAGAAAATTGCAACATTGAACAATATTATACGACTTATTTAAAAATCATTGAGTTTAACAAGAAATCTCTAAACCATTTATCTTCCTAACTTGGTTGCCTTATAATTTTATAATTTGTTCTAAGTGAAAACTCCGTGACGCCAAGCCCACGCAAAAAAAAAAGTGGAATGTAAAATATGTTTGTTTCGTGTTTTATAACGTTGGTGTGTTATTATTTACGTGTGTTTAGTGTTTTTAATTATTGTTATGGATAAAATAGTTATTATACTTGACAAATATCATCAGTTCGTCAAGCAAAGGTAAGAACTTTCTTTTATAGCGAATGGCGTTCTGTTGACGATAGAAAAACCACCGGTGGCGGCGGTAGCTATGCGTACGTAAAAAGGTACCTAGTTCTCATGAAAGGCGCTGGTTGTAGTGTCGCGTCGAGCGTAAATGCCGTAAATATTCAGTATTTTTTTGTTTATTTAATAACAATTCAACCACATCGAATCAGAACGTGAAAGGTAATAGGGCTCTATTCCTAGTCATAATAATTCGTAAACGAAAAAAAAAAAGACTCGATTAGTAAAGTATTTTGGTCGTTATCGTGTTAACATACATTACCCACAACTCCGGACGTCCAAGCCAGATTTTTTTCAAACATTTTTTATAACTAGTTTAAATAACAAAAATGGCATCAAAAATATCATGAGTGTTAAAAATAGTGTTTGTTCTTTATATGTGTGTGTAGATATTATTTTACAAGTGCAATATATGATAAATAGAGACATTTTAAGTTTGAAAAATCAGTTGTGCCGTGTCAACCGGGAGTAGAACACACCTCAACGCTTCGCTTATGAGGCGTGCAAAACTACCTGTGCCAAATATATGTTTTTTTCTTTAGGAAGTAATAAGTACAAAGATTTAATAATAACGATAAATTTATTTCAGACTGATAGGTGCAACCTATACTTTAAGCATGTTATTTTGTAAGAAGAGGTCTATTTAAATAGATAACTTTTTCGCCGGGGCACTGAAAATTCATTTATCATATATTCACCCATAAAACACAAGCAGTCTGATCGTTGACGAAGTGTATATATAAATGTTTATCCGTCTATTACACAGTAGTAGTAGAACACGTGTACTTGGTTAAGATACATTAATTATTATACTTCGCTATGATTATTATATCAAACGATAACGACGCACGCGTTAAGTACGCGTATATTACAAGCATAGAATGTACTACGAAGTTACTGTTAAGATATTTATTTTTAAATATTTTAGATCTATTTTTTTTAGCAATTGACATGCTCCGCTACTTTTTAAAGTATAAATTATTTGTGAATAAGGAAAAAGAGATTATTAGTAGGAGCGGGAATCGAACCCGCGTCTTTTCCAATCCGGGGAAGTGCTCTAAGCCACTAAGCTATCCTACTGATCTTTCGATCATCTCAATTTCCTAATCACATTTGTCTTACGACCAACGCCATCTATCGGCAAGCATTACATGCATCCAATATAGTAAGTTTAATTTTGCAATTAAAATTCATACTATTTAATAGCGCGATTCTTTAAACATTTTAGGTCTATTTTTGGATTTGGATATTATTATTAATATTTATTTTTTATTTTATTTCTACGAATAGGTATGCTTTCATTCTTTTAGCCAACAAATGGAGAGCCATAAATTCATTTGTAAAAGCAACCCCACTTTGTTGGGACAAGGAAGGAAGCAAATGTCAAGAAAGAATCAAGACAGCAATCACGAAATTTGGGCCAAGACCCATTTATCTATTACTTTTGTAGCCATTTGATCAATAAATATTTTTCTCGTTGTGCCCAGATTGCTCAAGTCGGAATAATTACCTTGCTATGTGATTTCTAACTCAAATTTATGTTGTAGTGCAAAAATATATTATTTATTATAGGCCTATTATAAAGCACTTAAAATCATCAAGAATCCACTAATAAACACCACGAGCGCCTGAGGCATGTGCAACAACAATGTAGCGATTGCAATCGCCTGCTATCGTTTATTTATTGTACACGTACTTATGTATAAATTTTCAACGATAGACTACTAACCATTAAACTGCAACTCTGATTCTCGAGTGCACTGTGCAATACCCACGAGCACTCATGGCTTGCCGAAGTCCTGTACAATATAGGTATGTAAGTATTTTTAAGTTATCGCTTGCTCTGTTTCTTAGGAATCCATAACGCTGGCTTTCATACTCTTAGAAATAGTATAAACAATAAAGTCAGTGTCCGCGTGGAGAAATAGTTCTCCACGCACTTCTAAACTATGCAACGGCTTTTGAAAGTTCTAACTCTCGTCTAAATAGATTTACAAAGAAGCTTTATAAATGTATAGTAATACATGTATATAATGAAATTTTATTAGACAAATTCAATCCATACATCACCCGGATGCTAATCTACGGCAGGTTATAGTGACATATAGTGATAAAGTATAGTGACATCGTTTTGATTTCCAGTGGCTATACATATCTGGTCTAACGTTTACCCCCTTAAGGAAGCGGAAGTCAGACTTTTGACAGATTTTATTTTGTCGCATCTGGGGGCTTAGACGGAATCTCATATCTCACAATCGACACCGTATCGTCCCGCTTGTGATTGGTAGAGAAACCGACGCGCGATGTCGCAATAATCCGATGGCCAATCACGGTGATCTCTCAAACAATCACTGTGATCACGATACGATGGCGATTCACTGTGATCACGATTATGACTAGGAATAGAGCCCTATTACTTTTCACGTTCTGATTCGATGTGGTTTAATTGTTATTAAATAAAGAAAAAAATACTGAATATTTACGGCATTTACGCTCGACGCGACACTACAACCAGCGCCTTTCATGAGAACTAGGTACCTTTTTACGTACACATAGCCATCGCCGCCACCGGTGGTTTTTCTATCGTCAACAGAACGCCATTCGCTATAAAAGAAAGTTCTTACCTTTGCTTGACGAACTGATGATATTTGTCAAGTATAATAACTATTTTATCCATAACAATAATTAAAAACACGTAAACACACGTAAATAATAACACACCAACGTTATAAAACACGAAACAAACATATTTTACATTTCACAATTTTTTTTGCGTGGCCTTGGCGTCACGGTGTTTTCACTTAGAACAAATTATAAAATTATAAGGCAACCATGTTAGGAAGATAAATGGTTTAGAGATTTCTTGTTAAACTCATTGATTTTTAAATAAGTCGTATAATATTGTCCAATGTTGCAATTTTCTTTTGATAGATGTCGCTGTTTTAAAGTAAAAGAGATATTGACAAATGCAGCCCTAGATGTCGCAAGTGGCAATTTTAGATGTATTCAGTTGCTGTTGTATATATAGAACCACAATATTGCTTTTTTTTTTGTAAGGAAACTAGCGATGTCTTTTTGTTTTTTCTAAATTGTTTTTGTTTACAGTTTAATAAATTATTCAATTTTACATGTTTATATATATTATATGCACTTATACAGGTACGGTTTGACGGGCCTCGTGGCGTAGTCGGTAGTGTAACCGACCTCCGTACACGAGGTCGTGGGTTCGATTCCCGCTCAGGACAATTATTTGTGTGATGAACACAGATATTTGTACTGCGTCTGGGTTGTTCTCTATCTATTATATGTACGTATTTACAAAAAAAAGTAAAAGTAGTATATGTATTATATCCGTAATCAGGTACCCATAGCACAAGCGTTAAGCTTAGTTTGGGACCAGAGGACGTTGTGTCAAAATGTCCGTGAATATTATTTATTTATATTATATATGTAAACTCATGGATTGTTGTTCTTACTAATTGCCAGATAGCGCCTTGCAAAATGACAGATGTAGGCCAATATAGAAGTCCTTCTTAAAATTAGCGCTAGATGGCGTATAAGACATGAAACCCACATTAGTACTTTTTGAAATTAGCGCTATGTGATTTATTGAAAACTACTTAGTAAAACCAATACATTATTAGTTACTAATCAAATAATCAATTATATTGTGAAAAATGAAGATTATGAGGCGTGCAGTTTTGGATTTTCTAAAGTATTTAAGATGTGTTCCCATTTAAAATCATATTATTTTGTGCTTCAGGAACGGGAGGATGTTAATCATTGTCAGGTGAAGGCGGCGTGACAAGATAATTTTCAATAGACTGACTGTGATTTACACGATCTCTGTGCTTTCTAGTTTTCTCTCTTCATATTTTTATAGTTCATTGTTCCGTTTTCGTATCTTTATGTTTGTCCATTTTCCTCCTTTCTTTGATATTTCAGCTTTTCTTTCTCTTTTAATTGTTCATTCTTACAGAATAAAAAGTGATCCAGTCCAAAGAGAAGTTTAACGTAGCCTTTCAGCTTCACGTTTCTTTTTCAGTCTTACTTCCTTCATTTGCGTCTTTTCAATTTTTTTTCATGATTTTAGCATATGTCACTATGATATAAGCGAAAACTGGAACAAATAACAGTACATTTTAAAACAGAAAATAATAATAAGTAACATTTTAGTCATTCCCCTGGATGTCAATATTTCCCCTGGTAACCAAAATACCAGGGAAGTGACGCCAGAGTAGTGACAAAATCGCGAATAATCTCAAAATTCAGCTAAATACGCGTGTGCTTATATAATTCTATGCAATTAACTCGTCTGGTTTACAAATATTGTTATTTTTTACAAATGCAAATCTACGTAACAATAAAATGTAAAAATATAAACTTACCAGGGTAAATACTGCAACGACTGCCACAAACATGCTCTATGATACCGTAACGACTGTTAACGCGACTCCGATTTGTAAATCCTTGCTGCGTTTGGCTTGTTGCTATGGTCACTGCTCAATACGCGCCTGTCAAGGTCGTCATAGGCGTCTGCGATATTTGCTCCATAAAATTTTAACTAAAGTTCGCCAGGTGTGGGTTCTATAACTTAAAAATACATACCAGGGGAGTATACATTTTTATACTTTTAACCGTTTAATAGTCTGAAGTGATTTAAACACGAAATTAATAGTTACTTTAAAGATATAGAACAATAAATTAATTCATTTTGTGAAAGATTTCTGAAGGAACCTTTGCTATACAAATACTGCTCTAGATGTTATTTCCTTGCGTAGTGTAATTATTTTAACTACACTCCCGGGATAATGATTCAGTATCTTTAACAGACAATATTGTATAACCCATTGTTTACTTTCAATATTAAGAGTCCGTACGGCCGTTCTATCCAATTGAGTCATTATTAATTTTAAATGAAAGTTATATTGATGCAGATTGGTCATCAAACATTTGAAATCTTTATCTTGAAACGTTCACGCTTCTCAAGTCAATACTTAAACGCGATTTCCTCCTGTACATTTCTTATGTTTTTACTTTTATAGCTTTATCAACATACCTGGTTTTAATAATAATTGAAGTACGTGGCTCGTTTTGGTCTAAGAACAGTCGCTGGGACGACCTCTTTCATTTGAGCTTTTACCAGTTTATATTGACTGACAAATGGCGGAGTCGCTTAGATACCGACGTCTAATGTTTTGTGGATTCGATTCCCAAGCAAGAAAATTCTCTGTGTGACCCAAAAATGTTCTTTCATCCATCCATCCATCCATCAGCCTTTCGACGTTCACTGCTGGACATAGGCCTCCCCAAGAGAACGCCACAACGAGTGGTCCTGTGCTGACCGCATCCAACGGCTCCCCGCAGCTTTGACCAGATCGTCGGCCCATCTGGTGGAGGGCCGTCCTACGCTGCGCCGTCCGAGACGTGGTCGCCACTCGAGAACCTTTCTTCCCCAACGGTTGTCGGTTCGTCGAGCGATGTGGCCTGCCCATTGCCACTTCAGCATGGCAACCCGGCGGGCTATGTCGGTCACTCTCGTTCTCCTACGGATCTCCGTATATACGGATTCGATCACGTAGAGTAATACCAATCATAGCCCGCTCCATGGACCGCTGAGCGACTTTGAGCCTTGATATGAGGCCAACATTCAGAGACCACGTCTCTGTTCCATATGTCATCACTTCCAAATGTTCTTTGTGTCCATGAAAATATATTTGTTGATGTTTGCAACGTTTACTGTGATACTAATACTTAGTAAAATATAATTAAATAAAAAAGCTATCCGCGAAACAGGAAGCGTGAGATTCTACTAAAAAAATACATACCTTGTTCGTTATTTGTTAATCGTTTCACGTGGCGTATTGTAAGCCTGTTTGCTGTGACCGCTTAAGGTCGAGTTCATGGCAACCATAAACTGTAAATAATTATTTTGTAGCAACATTTTTCTATAATTGTCGTTAGCGTTCTGGCCAAGGTTGCTTGTTACTTAATAACGTATTAATATCAATACTTCGTCATGGATTTGGAATTCCTGGAACTGAGTTTTTTTTTTATTGCTTGTAGTTGCAGACGAGCCACGGTCCATCTGATGGTAAATGGTAACCGTTGCCCATAGGCTCGACTATACCGAGAGGATTGTCAAGCCGCTGCTCACCAATTCATTTCACAGATATGAAATGAAATATAAACGGCTATCTCCTGCTACGAGCCCCAATGCAAAATAGTTCGTCAAGTATGGAAAGTAGTGCAAAGCGTAAAATATAGAAAGTAAATATTGGTAAAATAATTAAGAACGTTTAATAAAAAGTAAACCACAATTGGAGGAACATTTTAAAGTTTATTTTAACATAACTGAAATTCTTTCATGACTTTACATAACATATTTTTTTTTTTAAATATCTAAAAAACTTAACGCAAAAGTATTCGTCTACCCTTGTCACTTACGCAAAATAGTTTGTCTACCACTTAGTTGTGTCGCCTTTGCTCTCAATGACAGCTTTAATGCGAATTCATTTTCCACCATAGGGTTTCGATCGGTGACAAGTTCGGGCTGTTAGATGGCCATTCGATTGTAGGGATGCTTTTCGCCAGTAGCCACGTCTTTGTTGTCCTTGCAGTATGGCAGGAAGCACCATCCTGTTGAAAAATGAAGTAATCTTGATGCTTAAGTGACGGAATAGAGGGCAGTAAATTCTCTTCCAAAAGGTTTTGATACCTTGCAGCATTGATAGAACCATCCACAAACTGCATACCACCAACACCTTGTGCAGACATGCAGCCCCATATCATAAGAGACGCCGGAAACTTCACTTTGCGTTTGAGACAATCAGTATGAAATGCCTCATTTTTGTTCCGAATCACTTTTTTCCTTTCATCGCCGACTGTCACTTCAAATTTGTGCTCGTCACTCCAAATGATACTACGCCACTGATCGGAAGTCCAATTTAAATGATCACGAGCAAACTTCAACCTCTTTTTCTTTTGTACAGCAGTCAACAGTGGTTTCTCCTTAGCGGTGTAAAATCCGTAACCCATTCTTTTTAGGACTCTTTTGCAAGTATCAACTGAGACGTCTTTGTGAATCATGTCCTTCCATTGCCGTGAGTTCTCCAGCTCGAGCACGACGATTATTTTTGATAATTTTCTTCAGGATTCTGTTTTCTACTGCACTTGTAATGCGTGGTCGACCAGTTTTCTTCAAACAAGAAGTCGTTCTATTCTTTTTATAGAGCTGAATGATAGATTGGACTGTAGACCTGGGAAGTATCAAGTCTTTAGATATTTGGTAACTTGATTTGCCAGCATTGACCCCACAAACTATTCGTTTTCGAAGCTCTTCATACACAGGTTTGCCACGACCCATTGTTATTTGAAAACTAATGAAAAAAACTGAAATTTTCAGAGTTTATACTGTCTCACTTGACAAATGACACAGAATTACTTTTACAAATTTAAATTATGCAACATAATTGTACAATTAAATTAATTGTACGAATTTAAAACAGGATATGTATAAATTTAAAAAGCTAAAATAGTTTATTGGTTCATAATTAAAAAATGGCATAAGTAACGCGACATGTGATAGTAGAACAGCTTAATATTTTATAAAGATATACAAAAATAATGAAGTTAGAAAAAATCTCACAGAGAAAAATTCACACTAGACGAATTATTTTGCATTGGGGCTCGTACAGCCAAAACGCAAAGATGTGCTTCATGGCCGGTCGCGGTATCGGTTAGGGTTAATGGCTATGCGATTGAAGATCACGAGATCTCTTGTTTGAGTCCCGGATCAGGCCAGCGAAAAGTTAATTGGTTTTTCTGACAAGAATTTCTCAATATCAGCTTGGAGTTGCGAAGTTGCCGGTGTTTCTCCCCCGTGCCTTGGTAAAACACGTAAAGCCGTTGGTCCTATGCCTGATCTTTTCGTTCGTGTTGGAATGCTGTCCCATCGGACTAAGGGAACAGCGAATACTGACACTCGTGTAAGCGCACACACGTGCACTGTAATATATACTGCGCAGTTAGCTAGTGTCTGTTGACTGCACGCCGTGACCGAAATTATGTAGGGGAAACGATATAACTTGTTCAAACAGGTCAAGGTCTTTCAATAACACTACTGTATGATTTTACTTTATTATTTTATCCTTTAGAATTACGATGTATCTAGTGTCTCAATTAATGTAAATCAAGATATCAATGCACTATTATGCAATTCAAATAGGCATAGGCCAGGCCTTGTGCCATATTGTCACCTGCCAAAATAAACTATTTAATTGTAAGGTGAACATAAAAAAATACATATGTTAATCTAAATGATCTTTTGTATTTATTTACTAAGTAATTTGACTTAACGTTTAAGTAATTATCGAATTATATTTATAGTTTATAAAAGTTCATAACTGTTTATTCCTTAAGAGTTAGCAATATTGAATCATATAAAGTACAACAATCCTTATTTATTTATGCAAATAAAATTTCCCTGCAGGTCTTGTATTTTTAAGTAAGTTACTGGTTAAGGTGATTGACTTTCCTTTTTATTTGATCGCATTGTATGTATGTATATCGTATCGTCACTACCATCTGCCACCCTAATGACGTTTAACGTCGACGGGGTAAGGGTGAAAGGTTGTTAAATCATCACGTGCTAAATGGACCACCCCTATTGTACGCGTGGAACAATGTTGAAAGTTCTTCACACGCGACTTAAGCGAACTACTTACCATACGGGTAGGTATAACATATAAAGTGACTTGTGTTTAATATATAAAGTGAATTTGCTGTCATTAACACGTTTTTTTTATTATGATTAATTAATTTGCCCGTGATTTCATCTGCTTCGTGTTAGGTTCCTATAAATGGGAATAGCTATTTTCTTTACATCCCATTGAAATGAAATGGAATAGAACCTACAGTCTGCTCAAAGCCAAGTTAAAATCCGTTAGTACCTAATTTCAGAGATGTGTATTGAAGAGACAGACGACCAGAGCTGTTCTTGAATTTTGCAAGTGATGGCCGATCGGAATAGGCTATGTAAGTAGTGTACTCGTAAGTACGTACTGAGCAGCGTCGGAGTGGCCATATAGTCGAGGTGGCGTGGCCCCAGCTTGCGCGGGCCCCCCACGGGCATACTTTGAGTGGCTTGCCGCAAGGTGGTAGGTAGGATAGAGGGCCCGTGCAGGTTAGAACACAGAATGGGATCTAAACAAGGATGACGAGAACAGCAGCTTTTACGATCGAGTTCTTGACAGCTTAGCTGAAACTGTACTTTAGGTACCTACCTAATAACACATATCGTTGATAATTTTATTAATAATTTGTATATTTCATTATTTTCCGATAGTATCCCATCTACCATTATCCAGTCTCGGGCCCTAACGGGAGCCACCCGGGCCTTGCCGGCCCAGTCCGACCCTGGTACTGAGTATGCATTATTTATACGTGTTTGTTATTTAACACGAGCTTGAGATATTGGTTAAATACGTAGTCAAATACATTGGAAGGGGGATGCACAGCTTGGGGATCTCTGGACTAACATTTGAAACACTCCAGAACACTTATTAAATATCTATACTATTATAAAGCTGTAACAGAACTATGTCTGTACAAATGTACAAGATATTTCAGAAAAAAATACTGTATTAGGCTATAAATATAGGCGTGTCTACACACAAAACAATTTTTTTTAGATTTTTTTGTCTATTTGTTCGCGCATCACGCAAAAACTACTGAGCGGATTTTGATGCAACTTTTTTTGTTTGATAGCTCTTGATCAGACAACAACTGGCATACATTATCCCGCTACTATATCGGGAACCTGAGATAGAACCTAAAACTAGCTTTTGGCGGAGCCGCGGGCAAAGGCTAGTATTAAATACAATAATTGTGTATGCAAGGAATTTATCGTCTACATATATCGATATATATCGTAACAGTTACAATGTAGCTAGACTTATTACAGTAAAAAGTCGCACAATGGATTAAACTCGGTGCTGCGGCGGATTTCACAAACTTACAATGAATTAATAACAAATAAACTAACATAACGCTTTTTAATGGTGAATCTTGCTTATCACAGCATAAACGGGACGGCTCGATCGGGGAAGTACAGCAGCTACCCTCTCACAGAATATCGGCCTGAAGCAACGGTAGGTCCTCCCGCCGTTGTGTTCCGTATGGTGAGAGAGAGAGAGCGCTGGAGGCCCGATACCTCGGCGTATCCAAATTCAAATTCAAAAATATCTTTATTTCATAGGCCTATTAAGTAGCACTTAAAATCGTCAATAATACACTAATAATTAACACGAGTGCCTGAGGCGAGTGCAACCGCAATAACAAAGTGGCGATTGCAATCGCCACAAGCGGCCGGATTCCGTAGTAAAGCCTTTCATGAGAAGAACCCGGCAAGAAACTCATGGGCCACTTTTTTAAATTGCCAATTTATTACAGTTTAATATAATCTTTATAACTAAAATTACATTATATCTTATAAAACAATTTTGAAAATTAATGAATGAGGAGCAGCTCAAGCCCATTTAGTTTTATCCTCAAGATAATCCGAAACAGTGTAATAACCTTGATTACAAAGTCTAATTTTTATGGCTTTCTTAAACTTATTTAGTGGCATGTTTCGGACATTTTCAGGAATTTTATTGTAGAAGCATATACATTGCCCCGTGAAAGATCTACTGATTCTGTGGAGACGAGTACTGTGAGCAACAAGATTGCCTTTGTTCCTTGTATTAATGTGATGAACGTCGCTATACTTATCAAAGCTTCTGATGTTTTTCTTGACATACAACAGATTTTCATATATAAATTGAGACACGACAACGGGTCCTCCCCTTATTGTCCTTCCTCTCCACCTCCTTCCCCTTTCCTGGGAGATGGTGACGCGCGAGTGATGCCTCTGGTGTTACTAGCGTCTAACCGCTTACCATTAGGCGGGCCGTATGTTTATTTGCCACCCACGTAGTACCTGTGTATAAAAAAAAATACTTCTTGCAGTAAAATTTGAAGTTTATACTATGACTAGCTGCAACGCTACTTCGTTAGCGTGGAATTTAATTATTTGATTTTTTTGTGCGGAATTCTAATTGTTTTTCCAAAATTATCCTATGAACTAAGCTGCCAGTAAAATCTCGTCCAAATCGGTCCAGTCGCTCCAGAGGTTAGCCGGAACAAACAGACAGACGAACCAACTTTAAGAATATGTATTTTAATATGTTTTTTTGTAACGTGTATATGTATTACTCTCATATGCATTAAGTAAAAAGCTGTTTAGACATTAGAAACATATACACTTTAGGTACATAGCCTAAAATTAAAAAATAAAGCACCTTAACAAGGGGGATGTTACTAAAATGCACTGATTTATTATATTATATGCTTTGCCATAAAGTTATAATTCTGTGACACGTTTTTAATGTTTGTAAAATTATCGTATGGCTTATTTACTGGTCAGCCTCTACAACGGACATATAATTTATTATAGAACTCTAGAACCAGTCACAATATTTTATAGTACTGGTTTTACATGACGACGGATGTAACTTGCCGCCTTAATGTGTTGGTGTCATTTATTAATGTTATGATAATTTCTTAATTTAAATATCTTACATAATCTATACTATTACAGCATAATTATGTTCTTTTTTTCATTCTGTCATTTTAACTCAATGATTCCAATTCTACCTTTTTCTAAGTTTTTGTCTGTATGTGTGTCTGTCCTTTTATATGTGAAGATCTTAATGAAAAGCGGTGTGTTAGAACACCTTATCGAACGAATGATCGGCTATATGTAAATTTTATAGTCCCAGATTGCTAAACCTAATAACTTCAGCTGAGTAACTTCTTTTTAGAATTGAGCACTGGGCCCGTAGAAAGTAACTCACTAAATCGTATCGACATCGCATCGTGTCATTGTCATTAGTTGGGAGATCGCCGTGATTGGTTGAGCGATTATTGTGACATCATGCGTCTATGTCTCTACCAACCACAAATAAGACGATAAGATGTCGATACGATTTTTTATCCTAAAGGGGGCTGATATGTAAATGTACTGATTTATCCAGGTATCAGGTGTAAAAGTTATGTAAAAAGATTACCTACGTTACTTCAAGTGAATTGAATGTTTCACAGAATATTGTTAATTTTTTTTTAATAACGTAATATTACTAAAGGTAGAAAATATCTCTATATTGTGTACACAGTGTAAACATACAAGACGAATATTTGGATTCTTTTCGCAACAATCCAGACCAAGTGTAGAGTCCAAATTTTGGGATATTTGGCTAGCGTTGAAACTCAGTGTCATTGTAGATCTTTTTTTGGGTATATAATAGATACCGATAAAATAAAATATTAAGACTTCTTTTGAATTAAGAATATTAATTTAATTTTGAAGATATAATTCGGTAACTTAAATCATGCGTTTCAGTGTTTTACAAAATCGTATCGTAATGGCGTAAAGTGACTGTTTAACTTTAAAATAACAAAATTATTGCTGTTTAAGTCGCGGTAAACTGTACTTAGTTACTTAGTATTTAATATGTTATGTTGTTCTGCGGATATATTCTGATGCTTGGTTCCCTGAATTACTTGCAATTTAGTTATCTCATTTCTTAATCAATATTACTCATAATACTCATATACGCTACTAGCACACGTAAAATTTTTTTTTTACAAAAATTCATTCACAATGATGGCCTTGTGCGAAGGCGCATTATCGTGGTGCAAAATCCAAGAATTTTCTGTCAACAAATCTGGCCTTTTTCGTCGAATTTGCTCTCTTAAACGCAGCATAACACTCAAATAATATTCTTTATTTACCGTTTGATCTTCTGCCAAGAATTTCGAGTGCACATCACCGTGATAGTCAAAGAAAACAGTCAACATGACTTTGTCTTTTGATCGACTTTGGCGTGGTTTTTTCGGTTTCGGTTCAGTTGGAAGTCGCCACTCGGAAGCTTGTTGACTAGTTTGCAAGTCAAACTCGTAAACCCACGTCTCGTCACCAGTAACAATGCGCTTCATGAATGTTAGGTCGGAATTGACTCGGTCTAGCATGTCCTCAGCTACCCTCATGCGATTGAGTTTTTGGAGAATATTCAGGTCTTGGGACTAGCCGAGCGGAAACATATTTCATACCCAAGTGATTATTTAAAATGGTACGGATTGACTCGTGGGACACAGAAAATTTGGCGGCTATCTCTCTCAAAGTTGAATAAGGATTTTCAGTCACTATTTCCTTCACTTTTGCAATGTTAACTTCAGTTGCAGACGTTGATGGCCTACCAGAGCGAGGCAAGTCTTCCATCACATCACGACCGCTTTTAAACGCTTTGTACCACTCATAAGCACGTGTTTTTGATAAAGTCGATTCACCGTAAGCCTTCTGTAACATTTTCAGTGACTGCGAACATGAAATTCCATTGGCGATGCAAAATTTAAGACAAACTCTTTGTTCGATGTTTTTGTCCACTATGAAATTCGCAATACACACTAGATGTGGTATAACTAAAAATAGCACTGTATTTAATATAAATATCAGATGCAACTCAAACTCCGCGCCAAAATGGATAACAGTTATGCCAATCTAACAACAAAAAAAACAAAAGTTTGAATTTGCAACCATAGACAAAAATCATCCATTCCCAATACTTTCTTGACTGAATGTACATTTTAATCCGCTACTATATCGGGAACTTTAGATAAAACCCGAAAATAACTTTTGGTGCGGCAAAGCCGCTGGTAAAGGCTAATTTAATTAGGTTATTAAAGTTTCTTTCAAAGCCGTATCCTAACAAATAAGTATTCGATTTAGAGAAATATTGAGACATCTTCACACAACGTCCTCTAGTCCCAAACTAAGCTTAATGATTGTGCTATGGGTACCAGATTACGAATATAATACATTATATAACTTTTTTTTTGTAAATACATACATATAATAGATAGAAAACACCCAGACGCAGTACAAATATCTTTGTTCATCACACAAATAGTTGTCCTGAGTGAGAATCGAACCCACGACCTCGTGCACGGAAGTCGGTTACACTACCGACTACGCCACGAGGCCCGTCAAAATGTAAAGGAAATGCGTAAAACTTCGAAATAATTTCAACTTCCCTTTTAGCAAGTCTTTTAATATTATTATCGCATCGAACTATGTAAATGAGCGAATAGAACATATATCGTGATCAATTTAACGTGTAACATGATATAAAGAAAGACCTTCATTGAACTGCTGAGGTCATGTAGACACACTTACGATGGATTACTTACTCTCAACGTCACAAAATACACGTCTTTGCGTCTACATACTGACTGCACAGATGGCGGAGTGGTTTAGATACCGGCCTCCTCTCCCGTGTTGTGGGTTCGATTCCTATACGGGACTACTCTTTGTGATCCACAAATGGTTGTTCTGAGTCTGTGGTGCACTTTGTGTCAATCGTATGCTTATAAAGTCCCCCGTGATACAAGAATTATTCCTTAGTGCAGGGGAATTGTCTTAAAAATAATATTGTGTCGGTTTTTTTATATTCTTTTTTACCACTGTTGCGGACGGGTCTACTCAAAATGAGATTGATTCGGAAGACCAACCCCGCGCGTCCAATGTGGGCTGGCTGACAAACCATTGAGGAAATCTCGCGCGTGCACGTTTCCTTCACAATTCCACCACTAAAGTAATGTCACGCAGTCCCAGTGGTCTCTTAAAATAGGCAGAAAGACGCCACACGGTGGGTTTATACCAACTACCCTGTTAGTTGCCCCGAACTACGGGGTGTGCGGTTAGGTACATTTTTCCCGCCTAAAAAGGGCAGTAATAATTTGTGATCAAATACGCATCTAATTTTAAAAAGACAGGTTTTGCTAAATTTCTAAATCAAACTGTCGCTGGTTCTCTTAGGCTATCACTGTGTTTGCCATTAGTATCACACACAGTCTATTTATTATCTTATTTACATCAGTTATTTACATTTTCTCATTTTCTATATGTCGTGTTTCAGGTGACGCGCTGCGCAGCGGAGATTAAAGCGGCTCTGCCGCTTTAAATGGACAAACGCAAGATGCTGCCAAAGAGAGCGCGTATGGATAGCATGCGGGGTCCTATTGCCAATGGACCCCTGCAGTCGAGGTAACCACCGCTTAGGAGTTTAGTCTTCACAATAACTACTCAGCCGCAGCCAAAAACTAGTTTTTTAGGTTATATCTCTGGTTCCCGGTATAGTAAGATATAATAGTGTAATCAAGGTATTTCAAACACAAATGTTTCATAAAATCGAGTAAGTAGCTTTTGTATGATGCTCAAACACACAGCCTAAATACCTATTTTTTTTCTCAACAATCTTATACAGACCTATTTTATAGTTTTATAATAGACTAGCGGCCCGTCCCGGCTTCACACGGGTGACCATTAATTTTTTAACATTTTGGGATAAACGTAGAGTACAAATGTATTTTTATGAAGGACATAGTTTTTTTCTTTTTCAAATTACTATTTATAGTGATAAATATCTATCTAGTAATAAATATAGCTTATATAATTTGTATATATACAAAAACACAAATCTTTCCTTTTTATGATATTAATAATAAACTATGTTACTCGGAGATAATGTAGCATTCTAATAGTGAAAGGATTTTTGAAATCGGTCCAGGAGTTTTTTAATTTATTCGTTACAAACTTACAAAAAACCGATTCTTTCCTCTTTATAATATTAGTATAGAAAGATAGGTAGGTACTTAGCACCGTTTAACTGTTACGAATTAGCCATATTGTAGTTACTAGTATGTTAATTGAACGCGCCGTTTGCGTGAACTTTGTATAATGAAATCAAACAATTATACATGAAGTTACGAGCGTAATTCAATCACAATTCACAAACAGAAACTCAAACAGTTTACCAAAGATCTAATCTGTAGTCTGTGTAATTCACAAAGTCGCAAGTGAACGCGAGCGGCAACTTAACAAAGCGAACGTCCGTCGTCTATTGGACTTATCCCACTTATTCTTTTCTCGCGCTAATCCTATTTGGTTTCCATCAAAACTTGCCCGAAGGGTTGTCCTCCCCGCGGCCCACACCGCTGTGCCCACGCCTCTTGTTTGCCACTAAAATCTGTTTTCGTCTGCTCCCAGAAAAGTTTGTTAGAACTCCGAAAACTCCCTTCCTCCGCACGGAATTACTTTCCCGTTTCGACGCTCCAAACTTTGCTCAGCAATAATAATAATTCCACTTGGCTATGACGAAAGTTTAAATTATTAGTTTAATCGCACTGGTGTGCTTTAATTATTCGCGCGGTGTGGGGCCGGGGACTCTGGCCGCGTTCTACCGTGATTAGCCAACTTGTTCCCCGACCTCTCCCTAGTTTCAGATATTTGTCGCTTTGCTCGGAAATTTAATTTGTTCATTCATTTCGGTTTGTCTATTACTAAGCCTAATTGCTTATTGACATTGATTAAAAACTTGTCATGAATAATATTATTTAAAATATTTGTTTGTACACTGAATTCATTCCTAGTCTTGTCCTGTTCCTATGACCTGTGTAGCGCGTAAGCACAAATTATGTAAAAATAGAGGTCAGATGTAGTAAGACGTAATGTAAATAATTTACTTAACCCTACGTGTACATCACCGCACATCAGACACAACCCACATTGACAAAGTGGTGAAATCGATGTGATCAGCTTTTAATAACTAAGCTAAAGCAAGACGAATTGATTAAAAGCAATAATACCAGTAGATGTGACGGAAAATGGTCACAAGTGGGGATTGAAGCCAAAATAGATAACGCATGGGTAATCAATCGAATAGTCGACGAGTGAGCTCATTATTGATCTGTATCCGTTTACTTTAGTGGCTAGTTCGTATTGATCATATATTAGCGTCGTGACGTAGATATCGTGACACTGATAATACTGTCCTATGCCCTTTTATTTTGACAAAGGAGTCGCATCACATAACTTGGAGGCTTCTTTGTGGATATGTATGTGTGTTCAGATCTGTTTTCAGGCTTAAGTACTTCAGATTAAAGTTTTTTTTTACTAGGTACTAGTTAAAACGGATATAGTAAATGGTTGTGTTTATTGGGTTTATTTTATTCATATGAAAGAGTGCATTTAGGCTAACGGAGAATATTTTTAGAAACATAAAATTTATTTTTGACCATTATTATTACACGTATACGTATCCGGAAACTTAGTTCGCGCGTTATAAATAACATTAAAAAAATGTAAAACATTTACGTAACGTAACAATCTAATCAAAATAATAGAAATAAAATCTCTACCAGACAGTGATTAATTTGTTAACAAATAATTTTGAAAGTCAAAGGTTCAGATTAAAGATTCCCCTGTTGGTCTCATCACTGGGCTATCACGATATTATTAATCATCATATTATTTATATTGGCTTACAATAACAATGGACTGCAGAGCTTGTGTGCGGCTGGATGATGGAATGTCACCCTGGTTTGACGTCAATATCGGCGTTAAACAGGGCTGCGTTCTATCAGCCAGACTGTTTATCATATATCTGGATAAATGACTACAAAGGTTGAATGAAATGAATGTGGGAGTTCAGTGTGCTAGAACAAGTGGATGAATTTGTATATCTTGGATGTGGATTCAGTCGGGATGGAAGGTACACCACTGATGTAGAGAGAAGAGTGAATGCGGGAAATAGAGTGAACGGAGCATTGGGACAACTTCTCGGCAGCCATCACCTCAGCCAGAAGGCACGTGTCGCAATACATAACGCAGTGCTTGTCCCAACTTTATTATATGGAAGCGAGAGTTGGGTATGTAAAAAGGAGCATGAGAGCAAAATCAATGCGGTCGAAATGCGATCTCTGCGGGGAATCTGTCGAGTGAGGCTGACTGACCGCATTCGTAACAATGACGTAAGAGAGCGAGTAGGTATGAAAGAGAGTATTGGTGTAAAGATGCGAAAGGGAATGCTCCGATGGTTCGGACATGTGGAAAGAATGCCGGACGAGCGACTGGTTAAGAAGATATACAATGCGAAAGTGGAAGGATGTAGGTACAGGGGGAGACCGAGACCTAGACCAAATTGGTCATGTGTTGAAGGAAGGTGGAGTCAGGAGTCTCCGAAACCGGCGAGCATGTATGAAGAGAGTTATGAATGTTGAGGAAGCGAGACATGTATGCAAGAATAGAGCCTCTTGGCACTCTGTTCTATCTGCCTACCCCGCAAGGGAAATGGCGTGATGATAAGTAAGTAAGTAAGTACAATAAAAATCTAAACTTATATTGTAAATAAGTTACTACTTAAATTAATATGAGTAGATAGATACATCGGTTGCTCAAGAATGATCTCGATTAGCTAATCACGATAGTAACATATTTAATTTAATTAAATGTCGACGCACTTTATCGCCTATAATAATATATCGTATCACCATATTGCAGTTTTTATAGTTTTACGTTTACATGTAATGCGCATTTTGCGTCATCGTATTTCTTTATAGCCACATTTATTACGGTTTTAGCGTAACTGATAAAACTACGTATATAATGAGCTTACGTACGTACGTAGCGCTGTCCCTATTATTAAACTGTAACAGAACTGTGTCTGATATTAAATATAAATGAGAAAAAAATTTTTTTTTACAACCCATATGTCTCACTATGGGCACGTTTCCTGTCAGTGTGAGAGGGATTTAGCCACCATGCCGGCCCAGTACGAGTGGGCAGACTTCACAAGTAGTCGGAGTGGACAGCTTTTGATTTTTTTTATTGTCTATTTTAGTAATGTTACACACGTTGCCTTCCTACGTGTTGATATCAATTCTGGGAGTATAGTGAACTAGATTCTGCCCGCGACCAGGCGTACATCACTCGCTCAAGGCCCAGAGTTAAATGCCTACCGCTTCGCGTACCGACCACGGTACAACCGACTGAAGACTGTCGCATGCGCGCCTATGCGCTCGCGCGTGTTGTATTGGTTAAAATAAAATTATTTACGCGATTTAGGGTATTTCGACAATAAAATTTAATAACCGAAAATTCAAAGCTAAAATTCTAAACGCATATGATTAACAAAAAAAAAACAATGTATAAAAAAATAATCTGACTTGAAAATAAAATTTAAAATGATATAAAAAGTAATCAAATAGAATCTACTAGAAAACTAAATTTTTAAGTTTCATAAACGACACCTTTGCTGCTGTCGGTGGAGTCAGGAATCTCCGAAATCGGCGAGCGGAAACCGGAGAGTGTATGAAGAGAATTATGAATGTTGAGTAAGCGAGAGATGTATGCAAGAATAGAGCCTTTTGTCACTGTTCTCTCTGCCTACCCCGCAAGGGAGATAGCATGATTAGTAAAATCATCATAGGTGCAACCCTAGCGCATTTGTTGAATGACGCGGTTGCCCGAGGATCATGCGGCGGGCAAAGCAATCTCAACTGTATTTCTGTGTCCATAAGGTACATTTCTTGTCTTTACGAACAATTAGTATTATTATTAAGATTTTGTAGGCTATTATAGAGAGAATTTGGACAAGTTTTAATGCAAGTGACGTTTCTGTCCGTAGGACTAGTATTTATTCTGTGCCGCGACTCTGTCCGTGTGGACTTCAGAATATAAATAGGGTAAACTATATGTAGTATTGCTAGCACCCCCTTAGTCATTGGCACTTAGGATTTTAAATGCAAATATTAAGAACCGGTATAGCAAAAAACATCTGTTCTACTTTTTTTCATAATCTGCAATAGTAACATTGTTTGCAGACAAAAGTAGGTTTTATAATATTATAGCTGGCAGCACTAAAGAAAATAAATATATACCAGCGCCATGCAGAACTGTTAAAACATAACTTTCTAATAAGGGCCATCAATTACCGACTGTAACATAGATTATTTATTATTATGCTTAGTTTTTAGGTAAATAATGGCTACGAGTGCTTTTTTTAACCAATTTTCTGTTATAATCTTACTTTATTAGGTGTCATATAATATAGTGTAAACAGTAACTATACTTATGGTGCCAATGATTGTAATAAAAAATATTTTTTATTTGTTTTTTTTTTATTAAAAATCTCTAATTAGATTGATTAATGCATTTTCATTTGAAAATACACATACCAGAGAACCCCTTTATCAATGTTTGCTGACTTTTTAAACACCTATTAATTTAAAAAAAATATATATCAATCTTAAATATGCTTAGATCCAATCCAATCATTATACAGTTTACCTTACATCACTCTATAGTGGATTTCAATCAAAGATTGAAACTTAGTAAACAAAGAAAAGTCAATGACCTTTAATGCCTATTGCATATTGTAAGGAATATGAAAGAATGAGTGAGAATGTTTTTTTGTTTATTTGATGGAATGAACTTGATTTGAAGGTATCGGTTTCTTTACATAGACTTACCATTATGAAATAAAATCAATAACCTATGTTGATGTATAATAAAACTAATTATTAATAATTGAAACTAGTAAGATAATTCTCAGTTTTTCTATAAGAAATACAACAGTCGATAGTGCCTTTTAAATACTGTAATGCTTTGCAGCTAACCAGTGTGACTTGTCAAACTTTGTATTATATTGACTTAGAAAACTAGTAGCAAATGCAATATCAGGTCGAGAATTTACTGCTATATACATAAGGATACCTATCAAGCTCTGATATAGGCATTTTGAATCACTGTGGTCAACTGGAACCAATTTATTGGTAGTCAATGGAGTCCGCACTGTTTTACAATGTAACATATTGTATTGCTTTAATAATTCACGTATATAACTGTGTTTCAATTTCACCGTATCTCCATACTTTTGTATATTCAAATAAAGAAAATATTTAATGTTTTCCATATCATGATTTAATGATATAGAGAAGAAATTATTTGTTGTGAATATCGGATTACCGTAAAGAAAATCGAAAAATGTATTATTTAGATGAGACTTATTATTTTATTATCGAAAAATTCGATATTTATTACGTTTTAGTTTCAAATGAGTGTAATATGAAGGCTACAGTATTTTCGAAAATACTGACAGGAATTTAATGTAGTGAAAATGAAATAAGTATGAAATCGACGATTTATGTTAAGTGATCGTTTGTTTACAATGTTTTAACTTTTGATTGAAATGTACTACACGGTACATTAATTATCTCATATGTATAAATGGCTGTTCGACTGGAACCGTTCATTTTTCAAGGATGAAAGCCATTCATAGTATATCCTTTTTTGGGCTCCAGACTTGTATGCAAAATTTCATGATGATGGATTGAGTAGTTACGACGTGAAAACGTAACCAACAAAGAAACCAACTCACTTTCGCATTTATAATATTAGTACCTAACGATAACGATACCATTGCTATAGTGTAGTGTACATGACGAAGATTTTACAGATGTATAAATTACAACGGTTAATATTTATATATATTTTTAGCATTTGACATGCTTAGCACTATACATTAAACACAAAGATTCACATTTTTCGATTTCAAATTTTTGTTTAATACAACGGTTAATATTTAATCGTATTAATAATAATAATTATATTGTTTAAATTATAGGTACCCATTTAGATTTTAGTTATCTAACATTTATGCTTTTTTTATTTCTGAAATTGGCCTAGTGGCCGTTCAAGTAGGTAGAGTACTTCACTTTTCACACATACCTATTATTAACACTACGCTGAACGGACGAGTTGGCTGGAACAAAAAAGTTGTTTTTTTTATTTTATTCGCTTATCAAATTTTAGGCGTCTTCAAAATATAACAATTAAATATACAGCTAACATGTGTTCATATTGCTCTTACAGGCCCCTGGTGGCGCTTTTGGACGGTCGCGATTGCACCGTCGAGATGCCAATATTAAAAGACGTGGCGACAGTAGCATTTTGTGATGCTCAGTCCACGTCGGAGATCCATGAGAAAGTTTTGAACGAGGCGGTGGGCGCCCTTATGTGGCATACCATCATCCTCACCAAGGAAGACTTGGAGAAGTTCAAGGCGTTAAGGATCATCGTGCGTATCGGCTCAGGTGTCGACAATATCGACGTCAAAGCGGCCGGCGAATTAGGTTAGTCATTTTCACTCGCATCTTTCGTTTTGGTCGCTCCGATCGTATGGGTAACCTCAGACAGTGAGCCTGCTACTGCTACTTGGCAAGAAAATCAAGCATCAATATTTCTAACTTTTTTTGTTAAGGCGGTAAAAAATGTACTTAACCGCACACCCCGTCGTTCGGGACAACGAACATGAGTGTCCCTTCACCCACTAAAGAAACCCGTCGTGTGCCATTTCTCCGCCTTTAATGCAGGCCACCGGAACAATATTACATTCCTTCAGCGGTATCAATATTTAACCCTGCCCCGACGCACTCTATACAATACGTGCCTCCCAGTTTATCTCTTTACCTTTTATACTACGTGAGTGGCGAACAAGCATACGGCTCACCTGATAGTAAGCGGTTACCGTAGCCTATAGACGCTAGCAACACCAAGAGGTATATTACTCGCGCGTCGCCATCTCTAAGAAAAGGGATAGGGTGGATAATAACGAGATGATAGGTAGTAGAAGGATAGGATAGGGAAGATTAACTACTGTTGATACACGCTTGTCTTCTGTGAGAGGGTGGTACTTCCCCAATCGGCCAGTCCATTCATGCTGGGATAAGCAAGACTCTTCCTTTATTATTACAGAGCATAGTTTTTTTTAGACATTAATATATATTTTATGTGAAGTCGACTATTTATACTTAAATATAAATAAATAGTCAATCAAGTTGATCGGATCAACTAACCTCCCAGATTATAAAAAATCAAGTAGCATAATTCTCTTTTCTGTTATTTATTGTTATGCTAATATTTTAAAGCCGGTTATGGGCCGTGTGGGGCAGGCACCAAAAATAGCTCCACCCCGTCTCTTGCTATGGGAGTCGTAAAAGCCGACTAAATAATTACCGGGGGACCGGGCAGCAGCGTTCCCCTGGCGTAGCGATTATGGTATGGTATGAGTGCACACAGACACACATCGGCCCCCAGTCACGGAAGCTTCGCTATTCCGTGGCCTAACGGTAGCGGGCCCGGTAACGGCGGAGCAGGGGGTTCTAAGAATCTCCGGTCGCGATCCGGCTACCAGAAACGACTTCTGGCCCTGGTATCGCACAACGTCAGGACACTGAGGACTGACGAGAGGATCACTGCGCTGGAAGAGGAGCTGAGCAAGATCCGACCGGACGTTGTAGGATTATCAGAAGTGCGAAGACAGGGTGAAGGGCACGGTAAACCTCCAGTCCGGAAACTTGCTCTTCCACCGGGATGGCGACCAACAGTCCCAGGGTGGTGTCGGGTTTATCGTTCGCAAGTCTCTCATAGGTAACGTGGAGAAGATTGAGAGTGTCTCGAGTAGGGTAGCGTACCTTATACTCAGAATAACCAAAAGGTGTTCGCTGAAGGTCATACAGGTTTACGCACCGACCTCGGCACATTCCGCCGACGAAGTGGAGGCCCTTTACGAGGACATCTCGAAAGCCATTCACGCGTCTAAAAATCACTTCACGGTGGTTATGGGCGATTTCAACGCAAAACTAGGTATAAGGAGAGACGATGAGCTGAAGGTGGGGCAATATGGATTTGGGCAGAGGAACCACAGGGGCCAGATGCTGTCTGATTTTCTGGAGAAGGAAAGCCTCTTTATGATGAATTCCTTCTTCAGGAAACGGCCCCAGCGAAAATGGACCTGGATTAGCCCTGATGGTTCAGTGAAAAATGAGATCGACTTCATCTTAACGGACAAACGATACATATTCAATGATGTCTCAGTGATCAGCAGGATTAAAACTGGGAGTGATCATCGCTTAGTTAGAGGCATATTGAATCTAAATATGAAAGTCGAGAGGTCACGCTTGATGAAGTCTACGCTCCGATCAACACCTGCTCAATACCAGAACCCCGAAAACTTTCAGCTCGAACTACAAAATCGCTTTCAATGCCTAGACGAGTGCGATTCAGTGAACGATATGAACAACAGGTTCGTGGAAACTGTCCAAGCGGTCGGGTCGACCTTTTTTAAGACCAGTCGCGTCAATAGGACTCAAAAGCTTTCGGACCAAACTCTTAAGCTCATGGCGAGACGGACAGAGATGACGGCGCAGTCTTCGGCTGATTGGTCCAATCAGAGGCGACTAAACTGGCAGATCTCCAAGTCTATGCGACGAGACATTCGCCGATTTAATACCTTGCGTATTAAAGAGGCGATAGGGCGGAACCAAGGTTCCAAAGTCTTCGCAAGAGATCTGTCTGTTGGGAAAAGCCAGCTGACCAAGCTGGAGACCAATGATGGCACTGTTGTTTCTTCCAAAGATGAGATATTAAGAGAGGTCCGTGAGTTTTATGGACAGTTATACAGATCCCAGAACCCTGTTGTCAGCTTGGTCCATGAGCCCAGATCCAAGCTAACTCGGCACTATACCGAAGATATCCCGGACGTCAGCCTGTACGAGATCAGAATGGCTCTCAAACAATTAAAGGACGGAAAGGCACCGGGAGACGACGGAATTACTATAGAGCTTCTGAGGGCAGGCGGAAAGCCGGAGGCTATTCAATTCCGTCGTTCTCGGGGGCGACGTTCCAGAGTCGTGGACCAGGAGCGTGGTGGTGCTGTTCTTCAAGAAAGGTGACAGAACACTCTTGAAGACAGACCCATCTCGCTCTTGAGCCATGTCTATAAGTTGTTCTCGAGGGTCATTACAAATCGACTCACGCGCGTGCTCGATGACTTCCAGCAGACGAACAAGCCGGTTTCCGAAAAGGCTACAGTACCGTAGACCACATACATACGCTGCGGCAGATTATACAGAAGACAGAGGAGTATAATCGGCCTCTGTGTCTAGCGTTTGTGGACTACGAGAAAGCCTTCGATTCGATCGAAACTTGGGCGGTGCTGCAGTCCCTCAGCGGTGCCAAATTGACTATCAATGCATCGAAGTGTTGAAGTGTTTGTATAGAAACGCCGCTATGTCTGTCCGAGTTCAGGACAAGTGCACAAAACCGATCCAACTGCAGAAAGGTGTTAGACAGGAAGACGTCATGTCCCCGAAACTCTTCACCACTCCACTGCATTGGAAGATGTTTTGAGGCTCTTGGACTGGACCGGATTAGGCATCAACATAAATGGCGAATACATCACTCACCTTCGATTTGCAGATAATATCGTGGTCATGGCAGAGTCGTTGGAGGACCTTGGTACCATGCTCAACGACCTCAGCCGTGTCTCCCGACTAGTGGGTCTAAAAATGAACATGGACAAGACGAAAGTCATGTCTAATGTCCATGTCATTTCAGCACCGGTCCTAGTCGGGAGTGCGCTTCTCGAAGTTGTTGACCATTATGTATACCTGGGACAAACTGTCCAGTTAGGTAGACACAACTTCGAAAAAGAGGTCGATCGACGAATCCAGCTCGGCTGGGCAGCATTCGGTAAGCTGAGGGAGATCTTCTTGTCCAATATTCCACAGTGTCTGAAGACGAAGGTCTACGACCAGTGTGTGTTACCAGTGATGACTTATGGCACAGAGGCGTGGTCTCTGAATGTTGGCCTTATAAGGCCAACATTGGTTGATATATCAACCGTTGGGGAAGAAAGGTTCTCGAGTGGCGACCGCGTAACGGACGGCGCAGTGTAGGACGGCCTCCCAACAGGTGGACCGATGACCTGGTCAAAGTCGCAGGCAGTCGTTGGATGTAGGCGGCACAGGACCGTTCGCTGTGGCGTTCTCTTGGGGAGGCCTATGTCCAGCAGTGGACGATGAAAGGCTGATGGATGGATGGATGGAATATTTTAAATCATCAGATTTCATAATTATTTGCATATAAAGTAACGTTTTTGTGATCTTGTGTTACAGGCATAGCAGTATGTAATGTACCGGGTTACGGCGTAGAAGAAGTAGCGGACACAACAATGTGTCTCATATTGAATTTATATCGGCGGACGTACTGGCTCGCTAACATGGTGCGGGAAGGCAAAAAATTCACAGGTATACCCACATTACTTTATTTTATATCAGTGGGCAACTGTATTTAGAGGGCTTCTTTGAGGGCCTCGTACTACAATGCTTGTTGCATCGAACGACAGGGCACTCTAGGCATATTATTTTCCGCCTTTCAAAAGAAAAAGCGCGCTATAGTATTTGTAGGCTTATTAGAGTACTGCAGAATTTACGCGCACTTATTTACTATCATTCATTCATAGAGCAAGATAACTAATCTGTGTATTTCTAATTACTTATATTTTTCCTGATCTTATATATAAAAATCAATTGCTGTTCGTTAGTCTTGCTAAAACTCAAAACTGACTTGACTGATTAGAATTCTTTTGTTTTGTTTGCTCTTAATACAGAGGTGATGTAAAAGTAAAGAAAAAAGGGAACCCCATAAAAAAGGAGAAAATTAAAAATATTCAATCTTGGTAACTTTGTATGGGTATTTGGCTAACAGAGGATAAAATGACTGATATTGTCTTTCTTTCTAATTCGTTTGCATTATAAGTAAGTTTCATTTAATAACCTATCGAAATACAAGTTTTAAACGATTCAGATTGATTAGGATCGCAGATAAAATAAATTTTAGGTGATACGAAGTTTACCGTGTCATCTAGTTTATAATATTTTACTGCACAGTTCGATGTTTATTGATTTATAATGTTGTTGTTTAGAAATTTATGTAACTACATTCTGTTTGCGGCCATCAGAATATGTGTATGTACTAAATGCTATTCCATAGGAACCATTCGTTTTCCGGAATAAAAGTAGCCATGTTCTTTTATGAGTTCTGGACTATACGTACCTATATGCTAAATTGTTCATGATGATCGGTTGAGTAGTTACGGCGTGAAAACTTAACAAACAACCAAATTAAGAACAACAAACACACAAACTGTTAAGTTACACACTTCGCATTTATAATATTAAGTAAGCGTAATACAATTAACAAACAATTTATCAAATTTTCAGTGTCGTGTAAGAATAGTGTCACCACCCCATTTTTTGGGTGCCGTACGAAGCGAGTTAAGGGGAGTAAGCAGTTATCGCTTATTGCATTACTAGTAGCAGGGCTGGATTAAAGTACTCACTCTCCTGAGCGGGTTTGTGCTAACGTCTTCCGTGAATCACATCAGTGTGTTTTGGTTGTAACAGAGAGTGCCCCTTATTCTTTCATTTCATACCTGCGAAATGAAATGGTGAGCATTGGCTTGACAATACTTTTCATGGAGTCCTTGAGCGACGGTTATATCTATTTGCCGTGGGCCGTAGTCCGTGTGCCGTTATATATTATACAGTTTGGCTGTGCCCGTCCCGTGCAGGCCCGGAGCAGGTGCGCGAGGCGGCCACGGGCTGCGCGCGCATCCGCGGCGACACGCTCGGCATCGTGGGGCTCGGCCGCATCGGCTCCGCCGTCGCGCTGCGGGCCAAGGCCTTCGGCTTCAACGTCATCTTCTACGACCCCTACCTGCCCGACGGCATCGAGAAGTCGCTCGGCCTCACGCGCGTCTACACCTTACAGGTATACATGCTACTTTGGGAATGTCCACGTACTGAACTTGAAAGCACTTTATAAATTACTAAGACTTCTCGTGCAGTAAGTAACAAATTAAAAGTACTCTATTGATTCTTACTTTGACGACCAAGCCATGCCATTTCCACCCGTTCGTTCCCTACAGTAATAGTAGAGACTGAATGTAAAGAAATTAGAAAACAATATCACTGCAAGAAAAAAATAACTTGCTATAAAACTCGATGAAATAAAATATAAAATATTCATGATTTTATACTGTGTTTGATAAATTTCTTATTACTTCGACATTTTAAACATTTTACAAAATCTGTAGTTGCATTCCATCATTAAATCACAATGTATTCAACTGATGCATTTGACAGATCTTTGTCGTTGTTTACAGGACCTATTATTCCAGAGTGATTGTGTATCACTGCACTGCAGCTTAAATGAACACAACCATCACCTCATTAATGAGTTCACTATTAAACAGATGCGTCCAGGTAAAAATTTCTATTAGTTTTATATCTACTAGTTACTAAAATTAGCCATGTGGGGCCGGCTTTAGAATTATCCCACCCCACGGGAGTCGTAAGAGCCGACTGAGGGAATACCAGGGGATTCGACAGCAGCACTCCCTCGAGTATTAACAACATCCACTGCGATCGCCAACCCGCCTGCCAAGCGTGGCGATTACGGCATTATCCCCCATAACGCGACCGCTCGTTGTGGCGTTGTCTTGGGGAGGCCTATGTCCAGCAGTGGACGTTGAAAGGCTGATGGATGGAGTTACTAAAGTATATTTATTATCTATCTTCTTCTATATTATAAATGGAGAGCCGGTTTTTTGTTCGGTTATACTGCAAAAACTACTGGACCGATCGGAATAATACTTATACCATAAGATGCTGCGTGTTTCGGAGAAGGTTTAAGTATAGATATGTTGGTGATTCCCGAACCTATATTTTTGATGTGAAACATCTAATGCGGAGGGAGGGTAAAACCGGCTGTTAGCGTAGCGACGCTTGCTCATCTATACCTAATAATAGGAATCCTATCCGAAATTGATTTTTCATCGACAATACTATGACGCGAGCGATGCCGCGGGGAATGTACTAGTAAAGTGCTAAATGATTAACCGGCTATTGCCACGTACAGGGGAAATTAATTTATCGGCTCACCTCGAGATCATCATGAAAAATATCAAATTCCCATAAATTTTAATAGTTTTCTATATAGCGTTAGCGATCATAGATCTTGGAGAACTTGGCTAGGCCCATTAGCACTATGTAGGAAAAAATATAATATAGACAGCGCATTAAAACGGCAACTTCTTATTTCATAGATTAGGTAATCTTAGGTAAGTTCCGTTAAACGCTTTGTTAAAGTGCCCAATATATAACATTTTGCACGCCTCATAAGCGAAGCGTTGAGGTGGGTTCTACTCCCGCTTTACACGGTACAACTGATTTTTCAAACTTAAAATGTCTCTATTTACCATATATTGCACTTGTAAAATAATATCTACACACACATAATATAAAGAACAAACACGATTTTTAACACTCATGATATTTTTGATGCCATTTTTGTTATTTAAATTAGTTAAAATCTGTTTGAAAAAAATCTGGCTTGGACGTCCGTGAGTTGTAGGTAATGTATGTTAACACGATAACGACCAAAATACTTTACTAACCGAGTCTTTTTTTTCGTTTGTAAACGAATTATTATGATTAGGAATTTATTAATACTTTTCGGTCTGATTCGATGTGGTTTAATTGTTATTAAATAAACAAAAAAATACTGAATTTTTACGGCATTTACGCTCGACGCGACACTAAAACCAGCGCCTTTTATGAGAACTATCTTTTTACGTACGCATAGCCACCTGTGGTATTAGCGCTAGATGGCGTATAAGACATGAAACCCACATTAGTACTTTTTGATATTAGCGCTATCTATGTGATTTATTGAAAACTACTTAATAAGACCAATACATTATTAGTTACTTATCAAATAATCAATTTTATTGTGAAAAATGAAGATTATGAGGCGTGCAGTTTTGGATTTTCCAAAGTATTTTTTATATTCTAAGTATTATTTTTATATAATGACGAGCGCATTATCTGCGGCTTCACTAGCATTATAGTGACGTCCTATTATGTTTATGTATTTGGTGGTAAATAACAAATCTATTTTAGAAAAGATTTGTGTAAATATCTTTCTCAGTGCTCACCTAGAGTATCAAAGAAACCCATATGTAAAGTTTCATGGTCATGGCCCGAGGAGTTTGGGTCGCTAGTTGTTATGTCAGTTAGAAGCCTACCAAAGTAGTACTCGGGCGGCACTGACCGCTGTACCCCCGCAGGCGCGTTCCTGGTGAACACGGCGCGCGGCGGGCTCGTGGACGACGAGGGGCTGGCGGCCGCGCTCAAGCAGGGCCGCATCCGCGCCGCCGCGCTCGACGTGCACGAGAACGAGCCCTTCAACGTGTTCCAGGTTTACCTCAAACACATTTTTTACTTATAAAGCGCTCACTAATTATAGAAAAAGCTCAATTATGCACAAATATTTTTTTTCACGAAATCGTGCTGTCGATGCATTTGAAATTTATAGCATGTCGTGAATTTTTTATGATTCAGCAGCAGGATTTGATCGATTTGCTTACTTAGTTTTGCGATTATTGATTTGATTCTCCACATTACTACTAATTGGGTTATCCATAAATAAATACGATTTTGGTGTAAAAAAGTGGGCTTGGTATAAATTTCATTGTTGGCGACACTGGCACTAAGCCGTCCCGACATTGCCCTCGCCTAAATGTCCCCCTGTTGTATATGGGTAGCGTAACTGGTGTATTCCTCAGGGGCCGTTGAAAGAGGCGCCCAACGTGCTGTGCACGCCACACGCCGCGTTCTACTCGGACGCGTCGGCGCAGGAGCTGCGCGAGATGGCCGCGTCCGAGATCCGGCGCGCCATCGTGGGCCGCATCCCCGACTGTCTGCGCAACTGCGTCAACAAGGACTACTTCCTGCAGGTGCTCGCCTCCTCATTGACTACACACTACTTGCTTTTGTACACCACTTAACAATTAAAACCAATACATATATCTATACAAAATAATTTACAAAACTCGCATTTTCTGCCGCTACTTCATCTGGGTAGACTTAAGAATCACGGATACCTTTTATTTATTTTAAACATGGCAAACGAGTAAGCCCGCCTAATGTCACTTACATTTAACTACCGTTCATATACGTTGGCAACACCAGGGGCACAGTTAAGCCGTCCCCTACCGTGGATAAAGAGCTCTTCTCAAACCTCATTTAAAGATGAACATGTCGTAGCGCTGGGAAAACACCGCAGCAGGAAATTCAGAGCCAAATGTACGTGGTAATAAATAGCGCAGCAAACAAACTGTCTTAAACAATCGCTTCCTGGTGGTTTGGATGAACTTTAATGCGACGGTTGGTTAGGTGGTGAAAAAGCGATGTTCGTACCACCTCAAGCAGTTCTTCTGACCATTCCTATTCAAAATTTGATAAAAGCACGCAGAAAGACCTAGAATTTCTCTAGCGCTCCAGCGACTCTATTTAGTACTGAAATGGGATCATCGATAACTCGAATAGCATACATTGCCCTAGTCAAACGAATCAAACGAGTATTTGGGTGCGTCTGTTCAGTGAGTGAGCAGTGCTCCACCTGACATCAGATCTGTGCTTTATATAAATGTAGTATACCACAAGTCGTCGTATCAGTGTGTAGCACCATCTGACTCCATTTAGAACGCCCAAACCAACGCACAATCCCCTCCGACTGAGTCATGATTTAGAACGCGCAACCATCAACGACGACTTTGATAGACCGACAATTCAGAAAGCTGATGATCCATTTGCAGAGCCCCTCGTGTATTCCGTATAATGGTAACGCCGATAGAAGGGTCCTATGCCAGAGACCCTGTCGAACGCCTACATGATGTGCGAGTCTCACTCTCGTCCACCTATCAATGCTTGTAGTACACGGTCGATCCTTTCGTGATATTCACCAAAGGATCGTTGTGACGCAGGCCATATTGGCGATCACTGATCAGCTAGTGATCCTCAATGTACTGCAGAAGATGGTTGCTTATGACCTTCTCTTGTACACCTTGTACCTTGGAGAGCAAAGAAGAACGGTCTATGATTTGTTTGGCCTTATCTTTTTCGCTATGGACCAAATTATTACAGACAGACATTTAGAGTACAGACTTCAGGATCCCTGGAGAAGAAGCATACACTCTCAATGTAACAAGCAAACATAATTCGCGCTCTGCCTCATTATAATCTATCCAAATAAATATAATCTAAGTGTCTGTAAATGTTTAAATAACAGCTTTTTACTAAATACATATGAACGAAAATATACATTACCTATCTATAACAAAATAGCAAATGTTAACATTTTTGTCTGTCTTTATTTCTGTCTCTTCCGGCTAATCTCCGGAATGGCTGGACCGATTTGGACAGGACTCACTCTGATTGCTAATGTTATAAGGTAATCTGTGCAGCACAAAAAAAAACTTAGTTCCATGCGGATACAATTCAATAAAAAATCACTTTACGGAGGTAAGCATTCTCAGATAGGTGTGCACAGACATAGTCTTCAATGACCTGAAAAAGGCGTATGATAAGTTTATGTAGGCGTATGATAAGTATGAATGTGGGCTATGAATAAGAAAAGAGTGCCAAAAACATTTCTCACTCAGTTTCTTATGGATGCTTTAACATTAGCCCATCATCAGTAGGAAGCACCCTGGTGTAAGATTTTCAAAATATATTCTTATTAGCTCATAATCAACCCACCTTATCTTAATCTGACACGTTTTAATATTTCTGACGATCGATTTTTTTTTACTATTCTGATGGGCTGCCCTAGACGCACGTCACTATATAGAGGGCTTATATATGGTACAGGTACTCAGCAGGATGCCAGGTATCCTCCCTTATGTTAATCTGCCGCGCTCGAGTAAATCCCAAACCTCCTGCGGGTACTAGATGACAATGTTCTTGTAGAAGATAATCCACTTTAGGTCCAGAGCAGGCTGGCAAAATGCCAAAAATATAGGGATTATCGGACTGAAAATAGCAGAAACGAAACCGAATACTCCTGTTGATACTTCATTTGACCATATTTGCCATAAATGACATTATTACACGAATGCCGCTTAAACCTAGGGCACAATCACAATTAACTGCACAGATTGCCGAGTGTTGTGTAGGTTCGATTCCCACACAGGACAACTCTGTGAGATCCACAAATGGTTGTTCTGACTCTGGGTGTACTTTTTATCTGTGAAATTGTATGTTTGTAAAGTCCCCCGCGATACAAGGAGTATTCCTTAGTGCAGGTCTTTTAAAAACAAAAATAAAATCACAAGACATCGTCCATACATTATAGATCGAAATGTTGGGTGACGAAAGTGACGGATGACGAGAGTGAAGATGAGAATGCTGAGATGGATGTTTGGAGTGACGAGAAATGGTAGAATTAGACATGTTTATCTAAGAGAAAAAGTGACAGAGAATGTATAGGGAGAATAGTTTAGGGTATGTATTTTTATATCTAATAACAATAAGTTTTTGAATGCAAAAGTTTTATAACAGAATAAGGTATTGGAAGGATTATTAAACGTTTTAGTCTATCTTGTTATTCTTGTTATCAGCAATATAATCTAACGTACAAAGCGACATCTGTATCGTACAACTTTAGGCCACTGGATCGACAAAAGCATCACCGAGCTGGAAGAGGAATTGAGCAAAATTCTATGTGATAAAATAGGATTATCAGAAGTACAAAGACAGGGTTAGAACACGATTATCCTACAGTCCGAGAGCTTGCTCTTCCACCTGAAGGGCGACCATCAGTCCCAAAGGGGTTTCTGGTTTATCGTTGCAAGTCTCTCATAGGCATCGTAGAGAGGATTGAGTGTGTCGACAAGAGGAGCGGACCTTATAAGCAGAATAAACAGACGGTATTCGCTGAAGGTTATGTGGGTGGACTGTTATGTGTGAAGCGAACGAAATCAGTAAGTAATAAGGACGCGCTGCTAGCGCACGGGTCGTTCCCCCCTCCCAATCCTCGTTCAGCCGCCGCCCGTGGAAGGTACGCCGACACTATCCACTCGTCTAAAACTCGCATATTACGAAAGCCTTCCACTCGCTCTAAAACTCGCTTCATGGTGGTTGTGGAAGACACAATGCGAAACTTGGAAAAGGAGAGACGATGAGATGAAAATGGGGCAGTATAGATTTGAGCACAGGAGCCACAGGGGCCGGATGTTGGCTAATGTTCTGGAGACGGAAAACCTTTAAATTGGCCCCAAATGGGTATCGCTATACTGTGTCTTTTTATATACATGAGAGTCACTTTTTAGTGCGTGCAACCGTCGTTCAGTGATTTATAAGACGTTATCACGTCAAAAAGCCTCTAACCTACTACTACCGAACTTATGCAAGCTGGTATGTTGTTTACAACAATACCAATCTGTTAGACAAAAAACTGCTTATAATAATTTCATACAATAGCAAACAAACGAGATTTCTAATTTCTAAGAGTATACAATAATTATGTACATACCTATTTGCACAATACACAAAACACTACATCCATCCATCCATCCATCGGCCTTTTAACGTCCACTGCTGGACATAGGCCTCCCCAAGAATGGGGATAGTGCCGTAATCGCCACGCTTGGCAGGCGGGTTGGCGATCGCAGTGGTTGTTGTTAATACTCGAAGGAGTGCTGCTGCTCACTCCCCTGGTATTTCCTCAGTCGGCTCTGGGGTGGGACAATTCTAAAGCCGGCCCCAGACGGCTAAACACTAAATTCACTATGTACTAATACAGTATAACATTTTTTAATTATCGACATTTATCTAAAGTGGAAGCGGGAATGATTTATGTTAAATCATAATCAACCACCGTCTTGAACAACGAAAAAAAAATATTCGCTATCCTTTATTTATATAGCGCACCATCCAATTTACATGCCGATTCGGCAAGAATTTTAATGCGATGCGAGATTATTAAATGCGAATATTTCCTATATTAGAACTTGACTGAAAAGGACAGAAATATGTAGTTATGCAGTGCTAACGAGTGAGACAAAGTATGCATAACAAATCGCTCGACCATCGGTTGTACAACAGTCAGAGTTAAAAACACTCTGTTCGATAAAGTAATTATGATATCACCTCATTAGATGTCCTCAGTCAGTTAGAGTTAAAAACACTCTGTTCGATAAAGTAATTATGATATCACCTCATTAGATGTCCTCGATGCAAAGATCTTAAGTGTCTGCATTAAAATCAAGCTGCATTAAAGTATGTACAGCTTTGTGAGGTGAAGCCTAGGAGAAATGGGAAGATAGCAGAGGGCTTCTATAGAGCCTTCCCACTGATATGCAGTTTATGTTTGGTTACAGGGCTCGGCGCTGGGTTCCGCTGCGCCACTAGGCACGCCGGCGCCAGGAGCGCCGTACGCTGAAGCGCTTAACGGCGGGTACTACGCGGGGCAGGCGGCGCACTCCACCACCGCCGCGCACGCGCACGACGCGCCGCCGCTGCCGGCGCCGCCGCAGCCCGCCTGCCCCGCGCCGCCGCAGCCGCCCATCTCGCTCGTGAGTACTCGCCGTACTGTGTAGTGCGCCCCCCAGCCGCCCATCTCGCTCGTGAGTACTCGCCGTACTGTGTAGTGCGCCCCCCAGCCGCCCATCTCGCTCGTGAGTACTCGCCGTACTGTGTAGTGCGCCCCCCAGCCGCCCATCTCGCTCGTGAGTACTCGCCGTACTGTGTAGTGCGCCCCCCAGCCGCCCATCTCGCTCGTGAGTACTCGCCGTACTGTGTAGTGCGCCCCCCAGCCGCCCATCTCGCTCGTGAGTACTCGCCGTACTGTGTAGTGCGCCCCCCAGCCGCCCATCTCGCTCGTGAGTACTCGCCGTACTGTGTAGTGCGCCCCCCAGCCGCCCATCTCGCTCGTGAGTACTCGCCGTACTGTGTAGTGCGCCCCCCAGCCGCCCATCTCGCTCGTGAGTACTCGCCGTACTGTGTAGTGCGCCCCCCAGCCGCCCATCTCGCTCGTGAGTACTCGCCGTACTGTGTAGTGCGCCCCCCAGCCGCCCATCTCGCTCGTGAGTACTCGCCGTACTGTGTAGTGCGCCCCCCAGCCGCCCATCTCGCTCGTGAGTACTCGCCATACTGTGTAGTGCGCCCCCCAGCCGCCCATCTCGCTCGTGAGTACTCGCCGTACTGTGTAGTGCGCCCCCCAGCCGCCCATCTCGCTCGTGAGTACTCGCCGTACTGTGTAGTGCGCCCCCCAGCCGCCCATCTCGCTCGTGAGTACTCGCCGTACTGTGTAGTGCGCCCCCCAGCCGCCCATCTCGCTCGTGAGTACTCGCCGTACTGTGTAGTGCGCCCCCCAGCCGCCCATCTCGCTCGTGAGTACTCGCCGTACTGTGTAGTGCGCCCCCCAGCCGCCCATCTCGCTCGTGAGTACTCGCCATACTGTGTAGTGCGCCCCCCAGCCGCCCATCTCGCTCGTGAGTACTCGCCGTACTGTGTAGTGCGCCCCCCAGCCGCCCATCTCGCTCGTGAGTACTCGCCGTACTGTGTAGTGCGCCCCCCAGCCGCCCATCTCGCTCGTGAGTACTCGCCGTACTGTGTAGTGCGCCCCCCAGCCGCCCATCTCGCTCGTGAGTACTCGCCGTACTGTGTAGTGCGCCCCCCAGCCGCCCATCTCGCTCGTGAGTACTCGCCGTACTGTGTAGTGCGCCCCCCAGCCGCCCATCTCGCTCGTGAGTACTCGCCGTACTGTGTAGTGCGCCCCCCAGCCGCCCATCTCGCTCGTGAGTACTCGCCGTACTGTGTAGTGCGCCCCCCAGCCGCCCATCTCGCTCGTGAGTACTCGCCGTACTGTGTAGTGCGCCCCCCAGCCGCCCATCTCGCTCGTGAGTACTCGCCGTACTGTGTAGTGCGCCCCCCAGCCGCCCATCTCGCTCGTGAGTACTCGCCGTACTGTGTAGTGCGCCCCCCAGCCGCCCATCTCGCTCGTGAGTACTCGCCGTACTGTGTAGTGCGCCCCCCAGCCGCCCATCTCGCTCGTGAGTACTCGCCGTACTGTGTAGTGCGCCCCCCAGCCGCCCATCTCGCTCGTGAGTACTCGCCGTACTGTGTAGTGCGCCCCCCAGCCGCCCATCTCGCTCGTGAGTACTCGCCGTACTGTGTAGTGCGCCCCCCAGCCGCCCATCTCGCTCGTGAGTACTCGCCGTACTGTGTAGTGCGCCCCCCAGCCGCCCATCTCGCTCGTGAGTACTCGCCGTACTGTGTAGTGCGCCCCCCAGCCGCCCATCTCGCTCGTGAGTACTCGCCGTACTGTGTAGTGCGCCCCCCAGCCGCCCATCTCGCTCGTGAGTACTCGCCGTACTGTGTAGTGCGCCCCCCAGCCGCCCATCTCGCTCGTGAGTACTCGCCGTACTGTGTAGTGCGCCCCCCAGCCGCCCATCTCGCTCGTGAGTACTCGCCGTACTGTGTAGTGCGCCCCCCAGCCGCCCATCTCGCTCGTGAGTACTCGCCGTACTGTGTAGTGCGCCCCCCAGCCGCCCATCTCGCTCGTGAGTACTCGCCATACTGTGTAGTGCGCCCCCCAGCCGCCCATCTCGCTCGTGAGTACTCGCCGTACTGTGTAGTGCGCCCCCCAGCCGCCCATCTCGCTCGTGAGTACTCGCCGTACTGTGTAGTGCGCCCCCCAGCCGCCCATCTCGCTCGTGAGTACTCGCCGTACTGTGTAGTGCGCCCCCCAGCCGCCCATCTCGCTCGTGAGTACTCGCCGTACTGTGTAGTGCGCCCCCCAGCCGCCCATCTCGCTCGTGAGTACTCGCCGTACTGTGTAGTGCGCCCCCCAGCCGCCCATCTCGCTCGTGAGTACTCGCCGTACTGTGTAGTGCGCGCCCCCCGGCGGTACTACGTGGCCATTTCCGCCAGCCCGATCTTTCCCACCATGATAAAGACAATAAGGAAATATGACTTAAAATCTCCCCAGATATTAGAGAAAAGCCATACTTTTGGGTAAAATCGCAGATAAATCACACAGCTACCATCGCCAGGGTGTGAAAGCTTCCTGCCTGAAGTCCTCATTACACTGCGTGTGTAGCTCAGACCATAGTCAGGCGAGAGTATGATCATGTCGAGCGAGCTGGATGGAATCTATACAGAGATGGCGTTTCGAGCACGTGCCTCAAGGGCGCAATTCACGTTTATTTTTATACAACTGTACCTACCGTCTCTCATATCACCAGGGTACCAATTTCGTAGAAAAAAAAGAATAAGTAACTACAGTAGGACTGACACTCAGTTAAAACTCTCGTCGGCATTAAACGATAGTGTTATTTTCTTGGAAATCCCAACCGATGATTATGTTTGTTGCAGCCTATCAACACGTCGGATCCAGCGAACCATCAATTGAACAAGCAGGAAAGCTCCGATGTCCACTAGGCGAGGACTATACGCTACGTTACAGTACCGTAATTACGCCGAGCGACATACAAACAAACAATAGTTTTATTGATTCCATCGCAATTATGTCATAAGTACCTATCGAGTAAGCCAACGAGTGATATATTAATTTAGTCGCACCGTTTGCATACAGACGAAACGCTTTATTATTAATTATACAATAGGAAAATAGCGAGTTGTAAATACATTACTTGGGACGTTTTGTAGTGAAATCACACATTATTACAAACGAAACCTGACAAGCCGCTAAGTATAACGCACACACACACACACACCACCAATAATATCAGTATAACAACGTTTTGACCAATGCACTCCAAATAGCTCGCTTTTAGTAATTATATGGGGATTGCTAAATCCAGGGTTTGATTTGCAATGGGAATTTCGTTTCAATAAATAAGATATAAAATTTAATAGGGAAATTTTGTGGATTATGTAAGTTTACTGTTTGGCTGTTTTGTTCGATAGCATGATGCATCGTCTCGAAATCGCAATCACAGATAAGTATAGTGGCGCAAGTATTATTATTTATATACAAAGCTACTTAATGCCACTATACATCATTTAGTGACGAGGAAAACAAATGGATTTAAAAACCTTTTGCAACAATTCAATATAACTCCAGACAACCAGTAGTCATGTCGATATTTTTGTTTCAACATTGCCGGTATTGTTACCTATATTTAAGGTGTTAGTACAACTCAGCCGAAACGTCGAGGTTACTCAAAATAATAGTACTTTGAGAAGTTTAATGCCCGTATAGACCCATCAAATATTTAATAATGAAAATAAAAGGCGAAAGTTTTAAAAGTACTATGTTTAATTAGTGTTCATGTGATGTATTTTTTATTATAATGTTGTCAACATGTTTATAATAATAGTAAATGAAAGTAAATGTATCGAATACGTGAAGAAATCAAATATATCATACAAGTTATACATATGTGTAAAAAAATAATGGAGAATATATTATTTTACTCCTGTGGGACTCAGTTACGGAAAATCAAATATTCTCCTTTGAACTAGTTGATGTATTCGCTTGTAATAAAGTGAGTTTTTGGCAATGCGTTATTAAGGTTAACGGTATATTGCGGCGGCTTTTACTTTAGAATTATTTTATTTTGAAGAAACTCGATATTAGAAAAGAAAAGACGGTCGGACCACACGCTTTCGGACAAAGTAACTGATGCGGCTTATATATTAGTGTTAGATTGTAATGAGTTAATTGCATTTTTACTTTTTTTATTATCAAATAATTACAACAATAAGTTTTGTAAAATAATAGGGTCATTTGATTCCCTTGTATCACAGTAGTTAAATAATTTTAAGATTCAATTCCATACATTATTGCTAACAGATTGGTTTTTGTTGAGTTTAATAATAAAGCTGCTTCATGCTGGACCCAATAAACACTGCCTTCCTAATAGGGCACGGTTCTTAACAGTTTAAAACATGTGATAATATAACAGTATATAAAATCGCCATGATGTTCAAGAAAATGTTCCAACAAAAAAATCAGTTACGCCATCCCTTGTAAGGTGGCTTTGCTTCAAAAAAATCTCACATGCATAAAAACAGAGTGGCAATCGTTTGGCTGTGCCTCTGGTTTCGCTGAATCTATGAGCGACGGTCGCTTATCAAGTGGGCCCTTATATCGTCTACCACCATACGCGACAACAAGTTCTGTTCATAAGTAAAGTCCTTATGGACGTCTGTATGCAAACGCGGCGAGGAATGAGCGAATAGTTATTCTGTGTTTGTATTTGGTAAGTTGGGACAGCTATATATATAAATACTGTTATGGTAAATTGCGTGTAGTGATCGCGGGCCGAAGCGTGTATGTGAGAATCTACTTGTACGTATAAATAATGCGATAACTGGACATGTGTAATTCTAATTAGTTGGAAGTGTTAAGTTTTTGCTCAAACAAATGTCGCTTAGGCAATCATTGTGTTGGGTGAACAAATGAGTATTTTTTAGCATTGCTACTACCTGTAAGTTAGGATTGATACTTCGCGTTTGTAGACATAATATCGAATTGAATGGGGTAATGAGTCGCGCATAGATATTTTTTTCACAGCAATAATAACATAATAAACGCGGACCAAATCGCACGGCTTGCTTGCTCTTATGTTCATTGATAAAGTCGATTCTGGGCCAAAGTATGTACAAATGAAAATAACGGTAAATTAATCTAGATGTGTAATTGCGTTTCCAGCTGTTATTATCGTGTTATTCAGACGTATAGAAGTGTGTTTGTAACGCAGAGCTGGACATTATTGGCACACGTTCGATGCACGGTCCGACGTAGACGCATTTGATCGCATTTGTTTGTACTGACACCCCCGGTCCGGCCCGAGCGCATGCATTCGTACTGTTAATTTTAAGTGATTCAACAAAAGGACTGTAGGATTCATCATCACACTTTATTCACGAAGAAAACGAACAACTTCGCGAATTCTCTTTTTTTTTTACTTTAAAAATGTACAAAATCATGCTTTCATTTGAATATTTTTTTTAAATAGTGTTTAAGTAAGGAGTTTGTACATGAAAACATGAAAGAATACATGATATATAAAAATTAGAACCGAAACGTAATAGTGGGGCCTCGCCCCGGCCCAGCACCCGTTTGAGAATTGTGAGAATTGGTATTTAAAATTAGTATTTACTTACAGTTTAGTTTAATGACAAAAACAATGTGTATATTTTATGAGAAAGTGAAAGTTCTTAAATAAAACTATTGTTTTCGGATTAATAACTTGGGTGTTTTATTTCTTTTCGCGACCCCAAATGTACATTTTTATGTCTTGCTACTAAATTAACTAACAAGAAAAAATACTGCGATAAAATATATTGCCTACTATATCAGATTTTAATTCTAGAAAAATTCTAGGCTGACATTTTATAGGTAGACAAATAATATAAATTAATGAACTGCATAACACCTTTAACATTTGAGAAACAAAAGTTTTACAAATATAATATTTCATGCAGTTTTCCGAGATCATTTCATACAAAATTGGCACATATCCCTAATAGTAATAATATTCAAACATTGTAAACTTTTATAGAATCTTGATATTAAAATTATATTTTGAATCAATTGTCCATTTCAGTTCAAAATATTTTACAAAATTTTATATGTACATAGCTAGTCAATTTGGCGGTATTTCGATATTAGTCGAGGGTTCCATGGTTTATACTCGGCGTTTTCTGGATGCCACTGGATACATTATAATATAAAACGCAGCCAATTATGTACTGAGCAACTCAGAACAGATTGAAAATATCGCTCCATTTGACATAAATACGGTAAAAAAGTCAATTTGTTATTTTTGTGAGGTGGCAGACACAGGCGTAGTCACTTTAAGCCTCCTCGACTCTTCTGCGTCCAGAGCTCGCTTCATTTCAAAGTACTTTTGTTTGAAAGAATGTAGGTCTCCGTTAACTCTTTCCAATTCTAATTTAAGATCCGTCACTTGTTGTTCACGCATGCTAAGCTCTAAAACAGAAATTAAATATACTACCAGGACCAATATATCAAAGTTATAAAATATTTGCTTTTTTTATGATTTTATTTCTTTAAACTAGTGTTCGCCTGGTGGTTGCAATTTTCAACCATAAACATCTTTGAAAATTTGAAGAATTCATGTTAGGTACATGCATTTGCAAGTTACCAAAATTTTTTCTCTAAATAATAAGGGAATCGGTGCATACATTCTAATATTTTTGCCATTATAATCAAACAAAGCTACTTTTACGGAATCAATTGCGTTTAGTTGATCTTCTGGTATCCTGACGTTTCTGAAAAGTATTTAAAATTTCGGAATAGCAGCAAGTAAACACGATAGATTCCGTACCTATAAAAAAACAAGCAACGAGTCATACAGCGAGACCTTATTACGCGTAACAAATAAATTAACCCTGTTGACATAATTACAGGTTGCCATGATATGCATAGAAACATAAATCAGCCTTATAACAAAGAAAAAACATATCTATTCTATACTATTATAAAGCTGTAATTGAGCTGTCTGTACATTTAAGATATTTGAGAAAAAAATTACTGAATTAGGCTATATAGCGTGTCTAAACATAAAACTATTTTTTTTAGATTTTTTGTCTGTTTATCTGTTTGTTTGTTCGCGCATCACGCAAAAACTACTGAACGGATCTAGATGCAACTTTTTTTATATGATAGCTATTGTTTAGACTTAACAACTGGTATACATTTTATTCCGCTACTATATCGACACCTGAGATACAACCTAAAACTAAACTAAACTAATATAAACATTAATTTAGGTGATGCTATAATTAACCAAAAATGTTCTAAAACAATGGGACAAAACTAATTAGACTACAAAATCAAGTGTCCAACTATTGAACCCAAATACTTGTACAGAGCAGATCTGAATACTAGTTTTATTTCATATGGGAATCATTTGACAAACGAGGAGATAAGTGTTATTAACCAATTTATTTACTATCTAACTGCCTCGGTGGTGTAGCGGTAGTATAAGCGACTGCTAATCATGAGGTCTCGGGTTCGATCCCCGGGTCGGGCAATGTTATTGAGCTTTTTCCTAAAAAGGAAAATTCTCAGTAACAGCCCGGAGTTTGGAAACGTGCCCGGTAGACGTCAATAGGCTCACCCCCTATTACGTGGGACTAAACATAGCTGGCGAGTCGTGGGTGTGTTGTACACCTCTGCCTACCCCTTCGGGGAATACAGGCGTGATACTATGTTTCTTTTTATTTACTATCCTTTTTTTTGTTAAGGCGGGAAAAAATGTTCCTAACCGCACAGCCCGTCGTTCGGGGCAATGAACAGGGTAGTATGGGGCCTCACCCACTAAATAAGCCCGCCGTGTGCCGTCTCTCCGCCTTTATTGGCGGACCACCGGAACTATATTACATTCCTTCAGTGGTTTATTTACTATCCTAACAATTATAAAACTGTAACAGGGCTATGTTTCTATTTATTTTAAGTTCGTGATATGTAAGTACTATGTAAATGTCTGACATCGCAGTCGTAGCAATCACCCCTCTTTTTAAGGCGGGAAAAAATGTTCCTAACCGCACACCCCGTCGTTCGGGGCAACGAACAGGGTAGTGTGGGGCCTTCACCCACTAAAGAAACCCGCCGTGTGCCGTCTCCGCCTTTATTGGCGGGCCACTGGAACTATGTTACATTCCTTCGGTGGCCCGCCGGCGCCTTACCCTTTCGGGTACCCTCAACTGAGCGACGCATCCGCACACAGAGCGTTGCACATTCGCGGAAGGCCTTGCGGGTGGCGGACGTTCCCCGGTCCATCCACCCGCAGCCTCAGCTAGGATGGCATTAGGCGCAAATATTCTAGCCTGCGCCGCCCCAGTTGCTGGCGGTGGTTCGGGTCTGCGGAAGGATCAGCCTGCCTGGCCCTCCGCCGCCTCCTTCCGCGAGATGACCTCCTCGCAGAAGGCAGCGACCGCGGCCCAATTCCTGTCGCTGTCAAGCATCGCTCTGACGACGCTCGGCAGTGAGAGGTCCCCCCCTATTGCCGCGACTAGTTCACGGCGCTGCTCGGCTCAAGCCGGGCACGACTCGAGCGTGTGCTGCGCCGTGTCCTCGTCGCAGCCGCAATTGTGACAGCCCGGAGTCGCTTCCCACCTTGCGACAATGTGCAGATATCTGCCGAAGCAACCGTGCCCCGACAGCACCTGCACCAGTCGGAAGGTAAGGACTCCGTGCCGTTGCCCTGCCCACTCTTCCAGCACCGGCTGGAGCGCCCCTACGGTCCGAAGACCGGCCCGGGGCGCCTCCAGCCGCTCCCTCCAGCTGGCCATGGCAGCTCGGCGGGCGTCGCCCTGCCATCTGGCCACCACGCTGGGTGGGGGACGTCCACCCCCCTCCCGCTCTTGCGACGCCCGCCGATACACCTCCGCCTCTAAGTCCCACGGGGGGGTTCCGGCCAACGCGCAGGCCGCCTCCGTCGACACCGTGCGGTATCCACGTATGACCCTGGACGCGACGACTCTCTGTGGCTTCCACAGAAGAGCCCTATTCACGTTGCGTCCAGGGACTCCGCCCACACGGGTGCGCCGTACAGCGCCATCGACCGGACCACCCCCACGTAAAGCTGTCGGCACGCATTGTTGGGTCCGCCCATATTCGGCATGAGCCGTGCAAGGGCGGACGCCGCACCGACGAGCCTCGGGGACAATTGACGGAAGTGCTCGCGAAAGCGCTACCACCCGTCCAGCACCAGGCCGAGATACTTAATCCGGGCCTGCACACCAATTTGGACCCCGTCCACCGTGATCCCCCGGTGGCCGACGTCGGGGCCCATGGAAAAGCAGGGCCTCCGACTTGTCCAGGGCTAGCAATCACCCCTACCCGAATATATTATTTAAAATCGACCCCATCAAAAACATAAATATGAAATGAGAGTCAAGTTCAATATTTATGATATATGCATTTGTAGGGGCTGTAGCTTACTACATCTTTTTAAATGATAGAATGTTTATGGTAGAGGACATTTAATGATAGAACTTAATGTTAAGAATGAAAGATAATTGTAATCATGTGTCGCTATGTCGCGGACCGATTGTGTACTGACTGCATGCTACGTTAAACACATTATATGGAAAACAAGAATAATAATGGCCGAGTGCGCAAGGTGTGTATAATGTACGATTGCCCCGTACATGCTCCCGGGCGCGAGATGAGAGAAGCTGATGAGGTGTTAGTATGATGAAGTGATACAAGGTGATAACAGTTTTGCTTATATCTAACGTTTTAGGTGACTTTAAAACTACATTTATTGACAATTGGTGAAGTAGACTTATCAACACACGCGTTTTGTCGTATATTGTGAACACTCGCGCACTGATCACTTTGATTTGGTACGACACTTGCATGTTCTTCATTTGCTCTGGCACAGTGCACGCTAACGCTTGGCTGATCAGCTGGTGTAACCTCGAGGCGGGAGCGGCGCCAGCGACGTGTGCGCACATATGCATACGCAGCGAACGGTAGCTCTGCCGCCCCTACGCAGTAGATAGCTACGTAGTGATGGACATCGTGATATGATAGATCATCAGCATCGACTAACAGGTGTGAAGCTGCTTTCGTCTCCTCGATTTGTTGCGATAGGTACCTATACTATGCAGAGACGCCTGATGATTTGATGGTTCATCATCATACTTTATGATAGGCATGGATAAATTGATAATTTTATTGACGGGCGCGATATCTACAGCTATAACGTCTGGCTGCACCCGCAAGTCGATGGAATGTTGTTTATGTGACGTAATAACACAGGCATTCCCGATTGCGATAACGTTTGCTTCCGTCACCTGTTCAGTTGAAACTTGATCGTCACATATGATTCTCAGGGAACAATGACTGCAACAGGTGAGCATAAAAGTGTTGACTTTGTTTAGTTCTGTCCGTGTGTGTTTACACGTAGTCGTCATTGAGAGCCATTTTGATTAAACACAAAGTGAAAAATGTGAAATCGAAAATAACAGTCAGGAGCAGGATTTGAACCTGCATCTTCTGGATACCGTCCAGATGCTTTACCAATTCAGCCATCCTGACAATTGCTCCTGACTGCTAATTTCGATAACACATCATACTTAACGTCTTTGGGTGACGCCTGCGCCATCTGTCGGAAGTATTTTCATACATTATACCGACCAGGTAAACTTAATTTTACAATTAAGATTTTACCTAATAATGACGCAAACCCTTTAAATATTTAGATATTTTTATATATATTTTCAGCATTTGACATGCTTAGCACTATACATTAAACACAAAGTGAAAAATGTGAAATCGAAAATAACAGTCAGGAGCAGGATTTGAACCTGCATCTTCTGGATACCGTCCAGATGCTTTACCAATTCAGCCATCCTGACAATTGCTCCTGACTGCTAATTTCGATAACACATCATACTTAACGTCTTTGGGTGACGCCTGCGCCATCTGTCGGAAGTATTTTCATATATTATACCGACCAGGTAAACTTAATTTTACAATTAAGGTTTTACCTAATAATGACGCAAACCCTTTAAATATTTAGATATTTTTATATATATTTTCAGCATTTGACATGCTTAGCACTATACATTAAACACAAAGTGAAAAATTTTCGATTTCACATTTTTCACTTTGTGTTTAATGTATAGTGCTAAGCATGTCAAATGCTGAAAATATATATAAAAATATCTAAATAGCCATTTTGATTTTTGATGCACAAATTTTCGTATGAGATGCGTTGATATATTGGCTTTTGAAGTTTGCACAAGTTAATATTGACACCAAATTGAATACACTGTTGTAATTCATTTGTGGAAATAGGCATGTACTCGTATATGTCCTTCTTGATGTTTATTGCCAGATAATCTGATATAGGGATCATACTGACCATAGTATCTTTATTTTGATGCTGTATGGGGACCATGCGATAGATTTCGTAGCTCTCCCTATTAATAAGAGGAATTTTTATTTCAAAAATGAAATATTCACGTGTCATACGAGCCCTGACTTGCATGATCTGATACATTTTATAGAGGTCAGTGACGATACTGTTGATAGGTAATGATAATTCCTTGGGTAGCTGAGTTGATATAATGTTAAGGTCTTCTTGAAGTTGAGCCGGAGTGATCAAGTGAACATTGAAATGTTGAACATTGGTGATAGTGTCCAGCAAAGTGTTTTGGATATTTTTTAAAGTCTAGGATATTATTGGCGATGATAGTAGATAAGATAAAGTCTTTTGTTCAAATGACCTTGTCTACCTCATTCTTAAGTTTAATGGCTGCTTGATCCAACTGGATTAAGTGCTAGTTAAGTATTTTGTGCTGTTTCTCCATTGTAGTTTCCACTCGTTTCAGCAGATTGTTTTCAGCCTTGATCACCGACGTCTGATTCCTCCAGAGTTGTGCTAAATATCGTTGATTTTGGCTAATCAAAGATGTCTTTCCTATATTGCTCGGCAAAATGTTCGTCAAGCACACCTAAGAGACTATTCACAAGATACCCGATCCCGTTGATAAGACTGCGTCGCGTGCGGGTACGTGTTTCAAACTGCTGATTGAGCAGCATGCGGTCATAGTACTCTAATTCTGTGAACCCGTGCCGTAGCTGCAACGTGATGACGTCACAATGGGATCGCTCATCTGTTACAAAGCGATTCAAGATGATTCATGTAGACATAAAATATTTTAGATCCATGCCAGTAAGGGTCCATGTTGTAATAAACTATGACTTTTCATTCATCTTGAATTAAATTCATTTCAGTCCGCTTATCGAAATAAATTGCTTGATTTTTTTGTAATTTCGTGATGTATAATAATGTTCCGTGGGCATTTGTTAGCATCGATAAAATTAAGAATAAAGATATTAAAATAACAGTACTGAGTCTTATACCTGACCCTAATAACGGTTTTGGTTTCGAACTGTCAGCTGATTGACTTTGTATGATTTGAAGTTTGATGATTTTGTTCGGTAGAGTTAGGTAATGGGGTGAGTTTAACCACAGGGCGTCGTACTATGCCATTCTTTATTTGAAGAGTGACCACTCTGACGTAGCCATCGCTTCCGGGGTGCACTTGTATCACCCTTCCCATAGCCCATTTGCCAGGTGGTAGGTTCGTATCGTGAATTAAGGCCAAATCTCCTACTTTGATATTCTCTTGAGGACGTTTCCACTTAGTCCTGGCATTTAATAATGATAGATATTCTCCTCTCCACCTCTTCCATATATCCTGATATATCCTTTGAGTTAAACTCCATTGGGTTCGGAGATCAGTTTCCGTCTCAAAAAGTGTTAACGTGGGACCACAAGACAAAAAAGGAGCTGGTGTTAAATAATTAAGATCAGCCGAGTCCTCTGTTAAAGGGCATAGTGGCCTAGAATTTATACATGCTTCTAACTGATATAGCAATGTACTAAACTCTTCAAAGGTAAGTTTTTGTTCTCCCGGGACTCTTTTTAGGTGGTATTTTAGACCTTTAACGGCCGCTTCCAACAATCCGCCTGCTGATGGCCAGGATGGTGCGTTAAAGTGCCAGTCGATTCCTAGACATATTATTTCAGCTAAAAACTCTCCGTTGAATAACTGCCGAGTTTCCGCGTACTCTCGCTGAATACATGAGTTAGCTCCGACGAAAGTTGTGCCTTGATCGCTATATATATCACTAGGAAGATCTCTCCTTGCTATCATCCTGCGAAGTGCCGCTATGAAAGCTGATGACGATAAATCTGATACCAAATGCAAATGAACACGGCTACATAACCCTTGCTTGTTTTTATACCTCGACCTTTGCTGTCTTTGAGATACACGTGACCCGTGTAGTCGACGCCCACGTGCTGGATAGGACGTGACGGGTTTGCTCTTGCTGATGGTAAGTCTCTCATGATTTGATGTTGGTGACTATGTCGTCTACATTTTGCACATTGTCTCAGCTGCTTTGTGATAGTTCTAATACCACCGACGATCCAGTAATTTTGGCGCGTGAAAGCCGCTGTCAACTGAGGTCCACCGAGGAATGTAAGTATGTGGGATTGACTTATTATAAGTTGAGACAAATAACTATGCTTAGACAAAATTATTGGATGCTTCATTTCCTGACCAATGTAGGCATTCTTTGGCCTGCCGCCAACACGCAAAATCCCGTTCTCATCCATGAAAGGATTTAGGTCAAGATTCTTGCTTTTGCTGGATATTTTCTTGTTTTGTCTTAAGTAGCTTATTTCACTCTCGAAATCTATTGCTTGTACATATTTAATTATGCCTTACTTGGCTTGCTTTATTTCATGCAGTGTTAGGTAAGTATGTGGTATATGTAACTTTAGCGTTAGTCGATTAATAAATCTTGAGATCCAAGCTTAAACATTTACAAGTTTACTGAATGAACTATATTTATGTATCAACTGATTAATAATGCTTGGTGTGACATGTTGCTCATTAACATTTACTAGTAATTTTTTACTTCGTTTTGCTTCCTCATCTGTTGTGAAAGTTAAATTATATTGCTCATTTTCAGGGACGAACGTTGAAAGCCATACTGGACCCTTCCACCATAGAATATGATCTTTGAGGTGTGCTGCATCTAACCCTCTGCTTGCACAGTCAGCTGGGTTTTCTGATGACTGGATGTGGCGCCAGCACTCGACGGGCATAACTGCTGCTATCTCCCGTACGCGATTAGCAACAAATGATTTCCACCTTGATGGGTCACCAGTCAAAGTCTGACCAGGCAAAGATTTTAATGTTGTATTCATTCAAACACTGCTTTAATTTTAGCTAGTAAAAGTGCCCCTAAGAGTTCAAGTCTAGGCAACGACATTGCTTTGCTGACCGGGACGAGCCTCGTTTTTCCAACTAGTAGCTCTACTGTCGTCTGTTCACCTCTTTTTATTACATACATATGCGTACGCCTTTGTCGACGCGTCGCAACAGCCGTGTAATTCAATACTGTCACATTCTTTTGTTTGTAGCCAGCGCGGAACTTTTAATTCATTTATGATATGAATGTTGTTCCTTACACTTATCCAATCGGCAAGAATATTTTCCAGCAAAGGATCATCCCAATTGATGTTGGTTGACCACACGCTTTGAAACATGATTTTCAGTTTCGTAGACAGCGGGGATAACCATCCTAATGGATCGAACAACTTCGAAATGTCTGATAATAATGATCGTTTTGTGATAACAGGCACTGGTGCCTCGATGGTTGAATGAAAAGTGAAAGTATCTTAATCGGGATCCCAATTTAGGCCTAGGATTTTTGAACTATCGATTTGCTTGAAATTAAAACTGTTTTGTGTGCAGTCATCTGATTGTATATGTTTTAACAACTCAGGGTCGTTCGAATTCCACTTTCTAAGATTAAAACATCATGATTTTAGAAGTTTAATCAGGTCTTGTATTAATACTTTTACTGATTCCTGCGAATGAGATCCATGAACGAGATCATCAACGTAAAATGAGTGTTCAAGAACTTCAGTTGCTACGCTGTTGATGAAATGTGGTTTCTCATCACATGCTAACTGTTTCAGGGTCATCATGGCAAGAAAATGGGCTGCTTTCGTTCCGTATGTGACTGTTGTTAATTGATAGTCTTGAATTGGCTCCGATGTGGTGGCCCTCCAAACTATTTTCTGGAGACATTGGTCGTCTTCATGTAGCAAAATTTGCCTGAACATCTTTTCTATGTCGGCTGTGAAAGCATATTTGTACTGCCTCCACTTGATAATTAGAGACTGGAGATCCTGTTGGAGATTCGGTCCAGCTTCCATGACGTCGTTTAAGCTGTTGCCAGATTACGTATTTGCTGATGCATTGAATACAACCCTGAACTTAGTGCTGATCGATTCGGTACGTTGAATACTATGGTGCGTCAGGAAACAACCTGGTTGTAACATGTTGTTCGCGAGCTTCATATGGCCGAGATCTTGATATTCCTCCATAAAGGCTTGATAATTAGCTTGTTTGTTAGGGTTCTGCTTAAATTTTCGCTCTAATGATTTAAATTGAGCAATTGCTTTTGGTTTTGATGACCCTAACATTTCCGAGTAATTTGGTTTGAGCGGCAATCTGACTTGATACTGACCGTTCTCTAGTCGTTCTGTGGTTTCTTGATAATATTCTATAGTTCTCTGGCCTCCCGATGATAAGGAGGGTTCATCGTGGATGTCTTCTATTTCCCAAAATTTGCAGATTTCGTCCAGATCATGTAAAATTACGTTACACTGAAACGATTGATTGATGTCTCCGCTAAGAATCGAGCCTAATCGTGTGTTTTGTGCTGATGCTGAATCCTCCGTAGCCCGACTTACTCCATCCAAAAGTATTTTTGAATATACGCTGCTGCCGAGTAGAAGGTCCACGGGGCGGCCAATATTGAAATCGGGATCTGCTAGTGTTATGTGATTCAAGTGATGGCCTTGGGAAAGATTGACTTGGCAAGTTCTTGATTAACTTGTCCATAATGAAGACTTCGACTTCAATCGACTTCAAACTCATAGCTCGCATCTGTTGACGAACAATGAATACTCATAAGGCCTTTGCAATTATTTTGTTTTTCACCTATTCCCCATATGGTTCCAGAACATCGTTTTCGCGGCAACCCTAACAGTTGGGCAGCATGTTTACTTATAAGGGATGTTTGTGATCCCTGATCCAACAATGCTCTCATCACGTGGAATGTTCCATCGGTGGGCTGGCATTCAAGCTTTCCACAGTTGTATCATGAATACGCTTGAGGTGTTTTGCAGATGCTTGTTGCGCTGCAGGTATATTCAGCAAAGTATCTATGTGGGAACTGCAAATTAGTTTAATATTATTATAGCGATGATTCAGGATATCCCAACTAATGTTGTAATTGTCGGACGATATGGATAGATGCTGGATGAGACCTTCTGCCTCACCCTTTAACCTACTCTTTAGATACTGCAATTTTTGAGCGTTAGACAGGGAATTGTTGTTGTGGATAGATTCAGTGAATAAATTTTTGAAGGTTGTCCATTTTTGATATGAACCGCTGAAAATTGGGATGTCCATTTTTGGTGTAGACTCTATTTTATGGGCTACAGACCATAGTTTCGTGTTAATAGCCTTGTTAAATTCATTGAAAGTTGCCTCGTGCTTGGTGTAAATATGCTCATACTCCTCATCGACTCCTTCCAACTCGCTGTCTAGCTCCCAATGAAGAGTATCGATCACTGACCATCTTGCTTGCAAGGTCTTCAGGGCATCCTCTAATTCCCATTTTTCAGATATTGTGTCTAGGTTGAAATTATTCATCGTTCTATGGAATGCACGAAATTGACTGGATTGTTTTCTCAGCATTTCCTCCGTTCTACTAGCAGTACCTACTGACAATTGTAACGCGGATCGCTGCTGTGGAGCTTGTGCAACGTGTACAGTAGCCTGATATATGGAAGATGGTTCACCTTCATGATATTGATGCTCTTGCTCTTGTTGAACGGAAGCACCTGAAGGATCAGTTTTCATTGTGGTTTGTTGTTCCTGTATCAAAGCCTTGATGGATTTATACAATTGTGCTGCGCGTTCATACAATTTCGTAGTAAAATACTGATGGGTTCTACTACCCTCTGTACAAAATCGATCGTGATTGTAATGGAAGTCTGACCAATAAGCTTCCAGAGTCTTAAGACGACGCTAATCCCCAACCTTACGACTTGCGCTGTCTTTTTTTATATTTACTGGCATATTAGTCATAGCCTCGAAGATTGACAACTGATTTTGATAGATGTCTTCCATGTTGAAGAATATTGCTGCTACTGAATAATAAAATCAAAACGATCTTACTTGAAAATCCTGCAACTCCTTGTATCTTTACGCGATGTGCACCTGTTCTGTTACAGTAGCACTCCACACAGAATTGAAGATAGTCACAGAATTAGTGATGGTTTCCAAGTCACTGTATTTACCAACAACTACTGATAGTCACTGAATGGTAGTCTCTGGGTGTACCACTAACCACTGATAGTTACTGGACACGTGAAATAGTCACTGATAGTCACTGGGTTCACCAATACCACTGTTAGTCACTGGATTCACCAAAAGTTTGATAGTCGAATGTATCAAAAATAGCCACTGATAGCTATCCGGCTCGAAGGACCAAAAAAGATGTAGGGGCTGTAGCTTACTACACCTTTTTAAATGATAGAATGTTTATGGTAGAGGACATTTAATGATAGAACTTAATGTTAAGAATGAAAGATGATTGTAATCATGTGTCGCTATGTCGCGGACCGATTGTGTACTGACTGCATGCTACGTTAAACACATATTATATGGAAAACAAGAATAATAATGGCTGAGTGCGCAAGGTGTGTATAATGTACGGTTGCCCCGTACAGCATTGGTTGTTGACTTCAACGACAAAAGAAGTGAGAACTAAATGGGTGTCAAGTTCAATGGTCAGTCCTGAAATTTATTTATAACAACATAAATTATTTTATAACAACTTAAAATATATTATCATTTGTTCTTACAATTTAAGATAACATATTGAACAATGTACCCGTAAAGGAAACATTACAAGTCTTAGGTACTTTGATACGGGACTCTGCTTTACCAACGGAGTACCTGAAGTGGATAGAGGTGTGTCTGACGAGTGGATACTTCATGTGGAGAGGCGAATATTACCTACAGCTGGACGGTGTGGCGATAGGTTCACCTATAGCTCCAGTAGTGGCAAATATTTTCATGTTAAACCGCGTTATTGGTGGAGGTATGTGGATGACATCTTCTCTATAGTGGACAGGGAAGGCATAGCGTAGTTCACGGAACACCTTAATAATATACATCCGAAGATCAGTATCACCGTGGAAGAAGAGAAGGAAGGGATGCTGCCGTTATTAGATGTATGTGTTATCCGGGATTCGGATGGTAGTCTGACACATAAGATTCGTCGAAAGTCTACGCACACGGATCGATATCTTCATGCAACGTCACATCATCATCCTGCGCACTTGTCCTCAGTACCGAGGTCCTTAATAAACCGAGCTCTTAGACTATGTGACCCTCAATTTATAAAGAAAGAGCTTGAGCACGTAATTGTTATACTAGAGGACAACGGGTATAATTGGCGCCAATGCTGCCGGTGGGCAGGGCCGTGTGAACGTAGCCGACCGATAAATGTACAACGTTCTCCAAGCTATCTACCTTTTGTTAGAGGAGTAACCGACAAAATAGCTTACTTCTTAAAGCGTAAGTACGATATAAAAACGTTCTTTCGTCTCCCTGGTCGAATAAGACAAATGTTATGTTCTCCGAAAGATAAAGACCACCTCGGCCTACCGGGTGTTTACCGAATCCCATGCGATTGTGGCAAGAGTTATGTAGGAGAGACTCAACGCAATATCGCCACAAGACTAACTGAGCACGTCAGGAGCATAAAGAATATGGATACCAACCAATCAGCTGTAGCAGAACACGCACATCTCTGTGACATAAAGCATTATATAAGGTTTGACAAAGCTTCCGTATTAGCTCGAGAAAAGTTTTACGTTCCTCGCAAAGTACTGAGGCTATAGAGATCAACCGTCATCAAACATTTAACAGAGATGGTGGGTGGAGGCTCTCGTCAGCTTGGTTACCGGCCCTTAATGCTACCTTGAAACAAAAAGTGAACATGGACTTGGAGGGCGACTCAGTCAGTGTGGTATGTAAACATACGAGGGACAATAATATCGTGAGGGACGAAGCAAAAACACATCCATCCACTCCCGGACACGATCGACCATCTCCGGCCGACATCGTCGGTGCCGGGCACGCTCCACCAGCGAGCCCCCCACCGCAAACTGCACCGCTGTCACCGTGCGCCCTAGCCCGCTGTTACTCCGGCGGATCACGGGTACCGCGTCATATTGACCGCGATCTGCAGGGAGGCCTTCAGGCACTTCTCGTGCGACGCCCCGCGCACTTGGGCGTCACACCTCTGCGGTAGGCTCCCGCGGACGGCAAGGTAATCCCCGACCCCACCGTACGCAGCCTATCGCTAGGGCGGCATCAGGCGCAGGTAAGTGCGCCCACGTCGCCCCAAGAGCCGGCGGCAAATCAGGTCCGCGAAGGAGGATTCCTCCCGGGCCCTCTCCGCCGCCTCCTTCCGCGAGATGAGAGCCTCAGCGGAAGGCGGCGACCGCGATCCAGGCCCTGTCACTGTCCACCATCGCTTGCGCAACAGCCAGCAGCGACAGGTACACGCCTATGACTGCAGCGAGTTCCTGGCGCTGCTCATCCCAGGCTGGGTACAACTCGAGCGTGTGCTGCGCCGAGTCCTCGCCGCAGTCGCAATGGTGCCAGCCTGGGGTCGTCTCCCTCCTAGCGATCGTGTGCAGGTATTTGCCGAATCAACCATGCCCCGACAAAACCTGCACCAACCGGAAGGTAAGGACCCCGTGCTGCCGCCCTGCCCATTCAATATATTGAAGCCTAACTTAAGATAATATATTGAAGCCTAGTCTGACTTAGCAAGTTAATTAATAATCGAATTATTATTACCTACTAAAACATACGGAAGAGCCCCATGTTCAATGGCTAGTTTCTACCAGCAAGCCAAATTTTCGGAAGAATAAAATAACAACTTACAGCTTTAGAACTTGTGAAGGCTATAATATGAAGGCTATATTCTGATTAAAGAAACTTGGCTTGACACGCTGCCGCATGTCTAGATACGAGAAAAGGAAAGCTAGCAAAACCATTTGTACCATCATCAGGGTGAAAGAATCTTTATAAATATAGCAGACACTTAATGTCTGCACTTTTTTGTTCACTATGCTTGAATAAACAGTGAAAATAGCAGATCAAGGCCTCCATGGCCAACTATAAAATAACTGATCCGTTACGAAATTGTTTAGTCTATCGTATCAAAATACCATTTATAGCAGTTGCCACCATGTGACTTAGCAGAGCTGATAGGACATATTATATAGCTGTGTATGACATTTATTATGATTATTAAGATATAGTAAAAAGCACCACATGCTCATTTACAATCATTATTATTTTAGTTTATGTCTCAGGTTCCCGATATATTTATTTATTTATATTTATTACTTAGCGATATGATAATAGATATAGTAGCGGGATAAAATCTATAAAATCTAAATAAGAGCTACCAAATAAAAAGAGTTGCATAAAAATCCGTTCAGTAAATTTACGTGATGCGCGAACGAACAAAGAAAACAATAAAAATAAATGTTTTCCGTTTAGACAGGCATATAGCCTTCTCTTATATATTGAATGTACTCTGTGTGTGATATAGCCTAATAAAGTAATTTTTCCTCAAATATCTTAAATGTATAGACACAGCTCTGTTACAGCTTTAAAATAAGTATAGATAATATTCTTTTCTACTTCTTAGTTCAACTAGCTGTTTTTAGCATTTTCTTTTTTAGTTTTTTTTAAACTATTTTTTCCAGACATTAATTTATTTAGATTCCGTTAGCTAATAAAAAAAAAAGTTGAAATAAAATATAATTGGAAATAATATGAATTTCATATAGGTAAATAATCATTATAGTAGACTTGCAAACTATTCAATATTGTTTTACCCTCAACTTAATCCGAAACTGTACAATAACTTTTACAAAGTTTAATTTTTATAGCTTTCTTAAACTTATGGCATGTTTCGGACATATTCATATGTTCAGGTATTGTATTGTAGAAGCATTAACATTCCCATGAAAGATCTAATTCTGTGGAGACGAGTACTGTGTGCAATAATATTGCCTTTGTTCCTAGTATTAATGTGATGAACGTCGCTATACTTATCAAAGTAAATTAATACCTATTACTAAAACCTTTACTGTCTACCAGACAAAGTGCCACCTACCTGTTAAGGATTTCCTGACTGAGTAACTCAATAGGTATAAATAACGCAACAAATGAAAGCAACATTTCTATGCAACTATAATAACGCAACAAATGAAAGCAACATTTCTATGCAACTATAATAACGCAACAAATGAAAGCAACATGTCTATGCAACTATAAATAGCGCAACAAATGAAAGCAACATTTCTATGCAACTATAATAACGCAACAAATGAAAGCAACATTGCTATTCGAAGTTCAACTAAAGCTTTTTAACGGCAAATATTATTACCTACTCATAGGAACACAAGGCTGTATTACCAATTGCCATTAAGGTGGGATATAGTAAAGCAAAGGTTTGTATCAAATAAAAAATATTTAATATTACGATTCTATTTTCAACTTACCTGCAATTAAGCACTTCATCTTATTCGTCCGTTGTGATAGCGCACGTTGTGTTCGATTTAACGTTATCTGAATGAAAAAGGAGATCGAATGATTGCTTTGTTGGCATAGCTAATTTACCGATCACTCCAGATATAGCTAAGGCATAAGCTGCTGGCTTGTTGGCCATCATTGGTAATAAAAAAATAATCTTAAACAAACCTGTATTTCTGGACTAGGTTGTAAAGCGAGCATGTCTTTAACAGCGCTGTACAAGTTTCTTGTCTCTTTCAGTTCCCGTTCTTTAACGACCAACATTTCGCTTTGTGCCAGTACTTTTCTGTAAAAAAGTTATTAAATCAATTCGTAATAGTTTTTATACCGTTAGTTTCGAGGCTATATTGGAAAATACATTATGAGTAATTTAAAAATGAGTAAATTAAATGCAGCCTTAAACAATAGATTGACGGATCAACAGCTGATGAGATAAGTACAGAATATGCTACTTCAGTCTCTTGTTTTTTTTCAGTCTTGTCATTAGAGCTAACGTCAATTAGGTAGTTAATTACAGAAAAAAACTAGAGCTAGGCAAAGATCCAGGTCAATGTCTGTCATGGACTCAAGCGTGTAAAGCGTTATATTTTATTATCTTTCAATAACAATTTTTAAGATAAAATAAATATTTTTTTAAATAATAAGATGTAACTTTCAATATCTAATGTAAATCAAATAGTAGGTATTGTTACCCGGCCCATACATGTAAAAACAGTTTGTACAATTATTTTATTGTGCAATAATATTTCAGAAATGAACTAGTGAACACTTTGATCTGTATTTTAGCACTTTACATGCTCAGCTACCTACTTTGAAGAACAAATTATTTGTGTATGTTGAAAAGAGAACTTTAGTGCTAGCGGGAATCGAACTTGCGTCCCTTCCAATCCGGGGAAGTGCTCTAAGCCGCTGAGCTATCGCATTGACCTTCGGCCATACCCAATCTACACATCTCTCTAAAGCACTTCCCCGGATTGGAAGGGACGCAGGTTCGATTCCCGCTCGCACTAAAGTTCTCTTTTTCCACATTTGCAAATAATTTGTACTTTGAACTAGTGAATCCAAAGTTATAATAATAATAAGTCATTTATTATATTTCTGTATAATTTTTCACAAAAATAAAGATATTTGTTTATCGCTATATTTTTTTATCATTGCCCATTAGCAGCTGTCCCCTCCATAAACCCTGTATCCGCGCGTGCTGTGGAAGTTAGTTTAGTAAATAGCGAGCAGGCCACGAACTTCTGCGTGAGGCGCAGCTTCTGCGTGAGCTTGACGCTCTCGGGGTCGGTGCCCTGCAGCTTGCGCCAGCGGTGCACGTTGAGCGGCGTCTCCAGCGCCTCCTCCAGCGCGCGCACGCGCAGGCGCTCGCGGCCCAGCTCGCGCTCCAGGTTGAACACCTGCCGCCACACCACTGTTAGCGACGTCTCCACGTCGTCTGTGCGCTCAGACGCAACAGGCACACAGGTGATAATGATATTGACAATACTCTCTCTTACGTCAAGTCGTACTACAAAAGAGCGATTTTCAATAGTAGGTACCTACCTATTATATTCGAATTACCTACATAACTTACAACACCCGTAGACAGGAAATGACAAGCTTAACTATTTATTAGAATTTCTTATTTAAATAGGTGAAGGCTTACTATGTAGGTCCTAATCGAATGGATAAACAGGAATGGATTCCTATAAGTCTTATGGAACCCAATGATTATTTTCTGGTAATTTGCTACAAATGGTAGGCAAGTACCTACTAGTGGATAGTGGAATGTTTTGACATTTTTTCCTTTAAATTAATAGTTACCTCTAATCTCAGGTCAGTCATGTTCTCAATTCCTTTAGAAAGCAAATTCTTCTCTTTACGAAGCCTTATAATCTCCAAGCGCAAGAGCCGGATATCTTCTACTCGTTGCTCATATTGGCGTTCGCCTAGAAATATATTTTCAACAATATGTAGCTATTGAATATTGACGGGACATCACGGTGAGCGGTTGAACTCCTGTCACAGTCTAATAATTTAGAAATCTACAAATTGTAATGGAGAACCCATTAAATTCATGGTCAAGGAAAAGTCCGCTCAAGCCAAAGATGTTTTACTGATTACTTAGTGTGCGCAAGTCGTGACTATCGCCTATCATTTTCGACAAGGTGAGAGCGTAAATAGGTATACGTATTACTTATTTTAAAATTAGAATGTAGTGGCAACAAGCGAAGAAGTTAAATATAATCTCCGTGAAAAAAATCTCGATTTTCCTCTAGATATAATGATCAACGTCTCTAAAACAAGTGAAGAATCACCAGCCTTTTCATTATCGAAGAGGTTGCATTCTAGAGACATGAACATTGAGTGTTCATAATTCTTTGCAGACAAAACGTCAGTCCGTAGCCCTTTTTTAATCAATTTCATTCCTGGAATTTTCTATTCCAAAGATCATCGGTATTCATTTTGCCAGTAATACTATTTCTTTGTGTGTATCTGACACACTGATAGCGTTGTCTTCAGGGAAACCCTAAGTAGGTGTAGCTTACTAAGCAACATGGCCATAGACTTGGTCGTGAGACTTTTTAAAAAATATATACCTACTTAAATATTTTGCCATACCTCTCTGAAGTGTAATCTCTAGAATCCGTATCTTTTCGTATAAGAGTGAGATCTCGTCATTCCTCCTGACGAGTTGTGCGCCGACTACATCTCGCTCATTCATCAGACCCTCCAGTTCTTTAGAAAGCTTCGCTCTAGCCGTGTCCCCTTCCTGGCAAAATAAATGTTATCAGCAGTCCCCTTAAAGTTGTCTCTCTCGTGTGCACTGGCAGTGAGAGATTAAAAATAGAGACTACCTGACACATAATATATGTCGTGATAGGCGACTTAAGTAAAATTAAGCAGGTATTATCACTGCCAGAAATAAGCCTCGCAACCGACTCATGCTAATTATTCTTTCTCGCAAGTGAGCCTTCGTCTTTGTTACAAGTAAACTTTTAGTTTGTAGATCAAGAAGCTTTCAAGATTAGTGTATTTTAATTTTATGGTGATAATCTTTTCAACTTTATTTTACATATATGGCAAAGGCGGTAAATATAGTAAGCAAAATTCCAGTGTAAAGGAATCTCGAATTCTCGTACTTGTGCAATATTATGTATAGTCAAAATAGTTTAGTGCAAAAGTCTTTTATAAAATTTGTTTGTGTTTGATTATGATAATACGAGTAAGTCATTGTGATCAAGGATTATAACAAACAGTTGACTCGTGACCATATACCTGCTGAACATTTATATGCAAATTATTTTCACGTTTATTATTGTTGTATTATTACAACGATAATAAACGTGAAAATAATTTTATTCCATGATATCTAGATTCCAATTTTTTTTTATTATTTTAAAGAGGTTCTCTATGTACAAAGAAAGATTCCTAAATATCATCATATCCGCCTTATATCCTAATCTTTTTATTGGGGTCGCCTTCTGATCTGTTCGGTTTTAGCTGATCTAATAGTATTTACACCAACTGCCTATCTGACCCAACTAGGGGGACAACTGGTGACCTTAAAACAATACCGGAGTAATTTTTTATTTATTTATTTTAAAACTTTTGCACATGCCGAGTACAAGGCGGACTTAATGCCTTAGGCATTATCTACCAGTCTACCTGGGGCGGAGCAGAAATGTAGTGGTAGGTGCATTTAAGAATAATACTATAATATATATATTACTATAATAGAATTACATACTAAAACCGTAAGAATACTTATATGTTACAAGAACACATACATTAATAAATAATGTATATAATATACATACATATATACTGACATAAATAAAAATAAATAACAAATGGTTTGTGTCAAAAGTGAGCGATAATTAGACTGAAGACTTTGCCAAAAACTGGAGTAAAGCTCGTGAAATCTAGCTTTAAAAGTTTTACGACTAGTGGCCATCCTGATCTCTAGAGGCAATGCATTCCAAAGTAGAATAGTCTGGACATAGAAGGAAGAGTGAACAACACTGGAAGAGTGGGACGGGCAGAGGAGAAGGAGGTTGTAAACAGAACGAAGATGCCGGTCATGTGTAGAGGAAAGAAATTGAAAATGAGGCTTAAGGTACGCAGGAGCATTAGAAGAGTTTAGAAGAGAGTATAGAAATGTCAATGCTCGTAAACTGCGTCTTTGCCTTATTGGTAACCAATTCAGTAGCGTGCGAAATTTGGAGATATGGTGGTATATACGAAGATTAAAAACGAATCGAATGCAATTGTTGAGAAGACGGTCAAGTTTATTTAGCAGATCTGCATTCAGGCCAAGGTAACACACATCAGCATAATCAATGATAGGGAAAACCAAGGTCTGCATCAACGTTGTTTTGATCATAATTGGAAGGAAGTTCTTCAGACGGTAAAGCGAGCGAAGGGTACCCGTGACAGATGTTAGTTACTTGCGATCTCCAATCAAGCGTACTGTCTACAAAAATGCCCAGGTTTCAATAGATCCGTTATACTCTAATGGAGGCAGGTCAAAAATGTACAAGTAAGTATTCGAGGACTGCTGACTAAAATATACTGACATTTATCTGGATTAATGTTTAAGCCAAACCGTAAGGACCAGCCTTTAATAACTGCAAGGTTATAGTTTACAGCGACAATTGCTGATCTAATATCACCCACCTTTGCTTGTGTGTAAATTTGTAAGTCATCGGCATACAAATGATACGAACATCGAAGATCATTAGATAAAAGATTAATAAACATAGAGAAAAGAAGAGGAGAAAGTATACCGCCTTGTGGGACACCAGAACTTAAGTCATTCCACGTGGAAGAATTATCATCAACGCGTACAGACTGTTGGCGCCCACGAAGATAAGAAGAGAACCGTTCCAGTGCATCTGGTGAGATCAGAAAGTGAGAGAGTATGGAAAGAAGGATGTCATGGTAGATGGCATTAAAGGCATTAGAGAAGTCAACCAAAACCAGCACTGTGATTAAGGTATCCTCCATGCCCTGCCTAATGTCACTTGTTACCTTGAGAAGTGCGGAGACTGTGCTGTGGCCGGGCCTAAATCCCGACTGATATTCACTTAGGAGGTTGTTGGTATAAACAAACCTGCATAGCTGTTTATGAACACAGATCTCAAGTATTTTGGAAACAAAAGGGAGAATAGAGATGGGACGGTAATGATTGGGAAGACAGGGATTGGAGATTTTAGCCAAAGGACGGACGTGTACGCCTTACGCCATAACGTAGGAAAAACACCACGCTCAAGAGAAAAATTTATAATGTGACAGATAGGATGCAATAAATCACCAAGGATAGTCGTAATCATACGGCGACTGATTTCATCACAACCGACCACTTTCGATTTGATGGAAAGAGTAATCTTATTAATCTCATCAAATGTTACTGGAGAAAAAGTAAAAGGAGTGATATTGGGACGTGATTATTGATTTTATTCAGGACTGACAACCTGTAACGACTTCTAGGATGTCATTTGACAGCCGGGACCCCACTGCTTAACGTGCCTTTCGAACTACGGAGGTCATGTGTCACTTTTGGTCACCCATCTGATTGCCAACCAAGCAAAAGTTGCTTAACCTTGCCGATCGTTCGAACTGTAAGTAAGGTAACGGTAAGTACAAAGTATTTAAATTGCACGTGCCGAATGACTCGCAACAATCAACGCATCGAATGCTGAGTTCTTTTCGTTTAAGACGATATTACACGATTTACTTGTGCCCTTCAACTTAAATGAAGCAGCCAATCGAGAAAATAGGTAAGTATTGATTCTATTAATTGTGTCATCAAACTCGATATTGACAAACGTAAAGAACAAAAAGCGTTTCAATTTTGTGATTTCAACGATTTTTAATAAATTCGTCATAATTCGTAATACACAATTTTTGCGATCGCCCATGTAATACCACGTCACGCAATTGAGATAGATCCCTTTCCTCTTTTAACTTGTCCATTCCGATTACCAGCCTCCTGAACGTAAATTTAGATACAAAGAATTGGTTGTATTTGTCTATCAAACATCCTCTTTCGAATGTAAGTACTTTGTATATGTATTTTTTTTTAAATTTAAGATGACGGTTTTACCTGAACGATCCTATTCAGTCTGGCTTCCTCTTGTTTTAATGCTGCTATATCTGCCCTCGCCTCGGAAAGTTTAGCGAGCCCATTCTGAACCTCAGTACGAAGCTGTTCATTCTTCTTGTTACATTTGGCTAGTGTACCCTCGCACGTTTTCAAACCAACCTCTTTGCCGCTTATATCCTCTTTCAGTTGCTCGATTTGATAGGCTAGCATCTAAAATATCATTAATTCAATAAATAAGATTTACTGTAATATATCTACACTCATTATTATATCCCTATCCTTAAATTCACAATTCACTCATTATTAAATTTTGTTAAGAAGGTTTTCCGATTTGATCTGTTTTAGCTGATTCATCAGCGGTTACACACACAACACAAATAAGGGGACATGTGTGTGGCGACATTTAGTACAAGACCGGACTCAGATTATTTATTCAAGACTAACAACATGTAACTACTTAACGTGGCTTCTAAGATCTACACTATTCTGGATCAATAAAGAGAGATTAAATAGAGATAAGATAGGCCCGAAAAAAGAGTAGATAGGAACTGGGTCTCAACACTGTAGGTACCTACCTAGGTTCATATGGTTCCATAGACAGTATTTATAGTTTCTAAAGTTATTTTGTGTAAGTAATATTACAAAAGGTTTTATTTTCTTCTCACTGAATGTAGTAGGTACATATTAAGGGCATAGTACATCACGCTAGCTTAGTCCTGACTTCATAAGCCGTCAAGGAAATCTCGTAAAGCATGCAGGTGTTCTCGTGATAATTTTCCTCACCGAGTAGCGATAACTTGTACACAAATATGTACATAATTTCGGAAATTTTCGAATGATTAGGAGGTATGTGCTTTACCAGGCCTGATACTACTTCGGACTGGGAATCGAACTCTATGCCACTGCGTCTTTGGAGTCCTTGGTTTTAGCGCTAGGCTAACATTAAAAATCAGTAAGATATAATTCCACCAATAACTAAACAATTACATTTTCACGTTTACACAAAGAACAAATTATTTGTGAAATGTGGAAAAAGAGAACCGTGGTGCGAGCGGGAATCGAACCTGCATCCCTTCCAATCCGGGGAAGTGCTCTAAAGTAGCTGAGCATGACAAGTGCTAAAATACAGATCAAAAACGTTTACATAATTTAATATGCACTAATTCACTAGGTGAACACAATTCTCTCATAGATTTTGAGATAAACCATTATAACCACTCTTTTGTTATAGAATTGAAATAATGAATAAAATTTAAATGAACCTTCAATTTCTGCTTCAAGTCTTGTATTTCATCCAGGGCTTCAGTATAATTCTTGTGTAACATGTTCCTTTCAGCCCTGGTAGCGTCTAATGCAACGGTGAGTTTGCGAGAATTTAGGGTCTCATCGCGGATTGCTTTTTTGAGATCTAAGATATCCGCAGTACGCAAGCGGACTTCCTCTAAAATATAATATAGATACTAAGAAAGTTGCGCTGAGAATCAGGTAGAAAATACTCAAAAACAACAATATATTGTACCTGTTGTTTCATCAATTTTCTCATTCAGAGCGATAGTCTCTTCTAACATTCTGAAAAAGTCGTAGACAAGAATATAATAAAATGCACAAATTTAGGAGACGAGATGCTTATTTATCACATTACTAACCCGTTGTTGATATTTGCTTAGAAACTAACAACAAAGGCGCACGTAAAACCAAACGTAAAATTATAAGCGCGGTAATAACATACACATCATATTAAAATATTATCAAATGCTTTTGTAAAAAGTATTTGCTTGTTTTATTTCACTACATTCTGCACCGCAACTTCATGCGTGTGGGCTTCAGAATATGAATATGTCACTCTAGACACGCTAATGCTCTATATGAAAAAAAAAACTATACTACAGGATCACACATTATTTCAATATAAACATACTTTGGAAAATTCAAAAGTGCACGCCCCATAATCTTCATTTTTCACAATAAAATTGATTATTTGATAACTAATAATGTATTGGTCTTACTAAGTAGTTTTCAATAAATCACGTAGATATATGATACATAGATATAGATTAACTGCCTCGGTGGTGTAGCGGTGGTGGGCGCGAATACAGGCGTGATGCTTTGTTGTTTTGTTTTTGTTTACATAGATAGCGCTAATTTCAAAAAGTACCTTCTCACGTCTTATACGCCATCTAGCTAATTTTAACAAGTACTTCAAAATTGGTCTATAGAAATAGTTCTCACGAAATAAGGATAGCACTGATTTTCGTGTCGCATCGAGCGTAAATATTCACTATTTTTTTGTTTCCATCCATCCATCCACCAGCCTTTTAAAGTCCACTGCTGGACATAAGCCTCCCCAAGAATGGGGGATAGTGCCGTAATCGCCACGCTTGGCAGGCGCGTTGGCGATCGCAGTGGATGTTGTTAATACGCGAAGGAGTGCTGCTGCCCACTCCCTCGGTTTTCCCTAAGTAATTCGACGGGCCTCGTGGCGTAGTCGGTAGTGTAACCGACTTCCGTGCACGTGGTCGTGGGTTCGATTCCCACCCAGGACAATTATTTGTGTGATGAACACAGATATTTGTACTGCGTCTGGGTGTTTTCTATCTATTATATGTATGTATTTACAAAAAAAGTAGTATATGTATTTATATCTGTAATCTGGTACCCATAGCACAAGCGTTAAGCTTAGTTCGGGACCAGAGGACGTTGTGTGAAAAATGTCCGTGAATATTTATTGGATTATACTCGTATATGGGAGTCGTAAAAGCCGACTTAATAGTCGGCTTTTACGACTCCCATGGGTGGAGAGGGGTGGGACAATTTTAAAGCCGGCCTCACACGGTAAGCCTTCACTTCGCTTATGAGGCGTGCAATAAGCTTATGTTTGGATTCCACACTATACTTATAGATTGAGTAGTTATGATGTGAAAGCGTGTAATACACAATCCAACCAAACGCATTTCTGCATTTATAATGTTAGTAAGGGCTAATAAGGATTGATACAGAGCTTCATAATACCTAATATTTTAGTTTCTATACAATTTTGGTAACTAAAAGGTTTCCCTATATGATAATAAGCATACATATTTTATAGGAACTGATCGCTGCTACAACATGCGATAGTAGTTATAGCGAGTGGACTGCCAATTCACGAAAAGTGGGTTCGGTGTGCGCTTGCAGTTAAAAATAAAATCTTTAAAATTTAGATTTTTCTAGAAAGCAGGCTCTAAAGATTTTATTTTGTTCAGTTACCACCCATTATTTTGAAAACAAGTGTTCGTACCACCTCAAGCCGTTCCTTAAACAACGTACCAACCTATCTTTGTCTTTCTCATGTTGTCGTATCATGAGGCGCTGTTTGTTGATCTGTGCAGCGTTGACGTCCAGTTCGTGTTCCAGCTGTTTCCGTTTCTGTTCCTGGAGATGTAACATGTGCAGATTGTCGAGCGCTTCGTCTGGGGAGGATATGGCTAATGTTAGTCATACCTACATACCTATAGGTGACTAATAGTCGAAGCTATTTGTGTACAACCGACTGTCCGTGCTTCAGTCGTTACAGATAGCTAAAATCCTGAACAAATTCTGACTATTATATTATTTTGAAATTTAGATGCCATGTTTACATTACTTGTCCGTGGACCTCCTTGGTCCTTGAGACTTAATCAACTGCATTGACTGTGGAGTGGTTTAGATACCGACCTGTCAATTCCAAGTGTCGTGGGTTCGATTCTCACACAGGACAATTCTTTGTGTGATTGAGTACCATCCTCAGTAGGTACTCCGTACCGTTGTGTTATATATGGTGGGAATACCAGAGGCGCTCGTTATCCTCTCCACCCCTAATTGTTTCCTTGGAGAGGGCAACGCGCGAGTACGATATCTGCTTACGGTAACCGCTTACCATCAGGTGGTCCATACTCTTATTTGCGTCCCTTATTTGCGTTTGCGTTAAAAGAATACTAACTTTGTATCTTCTGCAAATTCTTGTTAAGTATATCTTTCTCCCTGTTCAGGTTCTCAATGTCTCTCTTATCCGTCTCCGCCTGCTTCTTGCCGAGTTGTAGGTCCCGCTCCATCACGCTCACTTGTTGGTGGAGACGATTGCTGGTGGGCATGGTAACGTAAAATTTGAAAAACTATAAATAATATGAACACAAAATGGGAAAATCTAAAACTATAGCCACAAGCAAGATTTGAAATTACTTTTCTTGCAGCTAAGCCATCGTTATATTAACTGGGGACTATCAATTTCGATAACAAATTCCTTCTTAATGGTCTCTAGGGTGGCGCCCGCGCCATCTGTCGGATGCATTTGCATACATTGTTCCAACCAGGTAAGCTGAATTATTACAATTAAGATATTAAATTCGTGTTGTCTGCATACCAAATTCATTTATGCCAAGCATGTCAAATGCTTATAAAATAATATATACTTAAAAATAAAAATTACATAAAAAATATTTCCAGGAAAACTTTAGGCTGTACCTAACCGTACACATCATTACCCAGAGATTAACGAGTCTTTTTCATTGCTTACTTCTCTTAAAACAAGATAACGGATTTAGAATCAGATTTTATTTATCTACATATTTTTAAGTTCCTAATCGTACTTTGTTAGAAGTAGAGACATTCACCCCCTTACTAATAATCATTGTATAAGTTCCAAATAGTTATTCAGTAATTTGTTTCGTTCTTTCAACTTTAAACTGTCATATTAGTGACAAAGACAATACACTGAATAAATATTCAGAGGTGAAACAACGTTTATTAGTAAGGCTTTCAATGTTTTGCAATCAAGACGGGATAAAATATTTCCAAAGCTGTTTGTAATTTTTTAAAGATCTGATCTATGATTTTCATTAGTAAACTACATACATGCTAAGCCGGAAAGAGTCACTGATATAATTTAATAGTATGTTAATAGTGATTCCAATGCAGTAAGTAGTGATAATCTAGGTCTTGTGTAATCGTGAATGGCTAAGATAAAGGTCAAGGACCTCAGAACTTGTACCTGACAGACATGTTAGGAAACCTATTCGCCTAAGAGACATTATAGACGGCTTGTAAAGAGCCTGAATGGTAGGTTGTACATTGTTATCACCATGGTACACCGTGAGCAAAATTTGTATCATTATAAAAGAGTACTTCGGCTACAGAGCTTCGCTCGCCGTTTTTAAACTATGGAGAAGACATTTATTTATATACGATACATATAACTACTTATTACCTATGAATATTTTGCATTTCAAATTTACCTAAGGCGAAAAATTACCCCAAAAATGCACGAGATGGCTTTGACATTGTTAGCGATCTTTCTCTCGATCCGTAATATATTTGTTTCTCTTTTGTGTAAAATCGCGTTTTTTCAGGAAAGGCGCTTAGAGATAGATAAATTTTAAATGAAAAATCCTTATTATTACAAAATTTTCAATGCAAATCGCTAGCTTGGCATTAGCAACGATCCACCTACTTAATGCAGGTACCCAAACAAATTAAGAGATGGCGCTATATATCGTAATAGATTTGTTTTTAATGGGAAATCACGCTTTCGCAGGAAATATGCTTATACAGGTAAACTTAGAAAGCAAATCTTTATCTAAGTACAATATTTCATCCAAATCGTTAGAGCCGTTTCAGAGATACACAATATAAAGAAATAAACAGATATACAATTGTTGCTCGTCGTATATATAAGATACCCAACAATACATATTGATACAGCAGCTCACCGTTCAGAGTCAGCATCAGCCTTGCTATGCTCCAGCAGTTGGTATCTCTTAGTCTGCTGAACCAATTGCTTCGAGAGCTTCGTGAATTCGTTGCGTATCTTGGTGTTTTCTGTCATAGCGTTCTGTTGATATGGATATGACGGAAGAGCTTACTTTATTGTCAATTATATTCACTACTAGCTTATGTATGTAATATACTTACTTACTAGGGATGGGCCGAAGTTCGTTTTACATTCAGTTTAACCGAATTTCGGTGGCTTAAACCGAACTTCGGCATTCGGCCAAAATTCGGTTTATTCGGCCGTAACATTCGGTATAAGAAAAAGGTAAGGTTCCTACTAAAATTTATAGAAATCAAATCTGACAGATTTGATTTCTATAAATTAAAGCTGTAAAATAAGTCACATATTCTAATACTCTAGAGTCATTTAATCATGGTCAGTTGTAGGTGCGTTAAACTATAATTATTATACTGATAGTATCATCAAGCCGCTGCGCACCATTTCATTTCTCAGATATGAAATGGAAGAATAATGGCTATCTTCTGCTACAGCCAAAACACACCGACGTGCTTCATGACCGGTCACACAGGAGACGGTGGTACCAACCCGTTCGGGCCCGATATCAATGAGTACATGTGAGTACTCTCACTTGGTATCCAGCCCTACCATCAGCAATGCAATAGGTGATAATAATTGCTTACTTCCCTTAGTCGCCTTGTACGACACCCGCGGGAAAGGATGGGGTGGTTACATTTGTAGTCTTAGTCCGTCACCACACGGACAAAAATACCTACTCTCTTTCATACCTACTTGCTCTCTTACCTATAATATAAATACATAATTATCTGGCTCTGTTGTCGTAGAGCCTTTCTCTTAACCGGGAAGTACCACTCTCCTATAGAAACGAAACGACGGACGGTACTCCTACTGTTGTGTTTCGTATAATGAGAGAGAGCGCCGGAGGCTTATACCTCTCCTCATCCTCTCTTTAGTATCCTTTCTCCCCACCTCATGACCAAAGGGTTATCTCTCTCGGGCGGCGGCGGCGGCCCAACAAAAGCAGCGGTATCACTAGCGCCATTTTCCAGGAAAGCAACTATAGGCTACGGTAACCGCTTACCATCAAGTAGGCCATGTTTATTTGCCATCCCTAGTAGTATAAAAAAACAAATGTTAATAGAGAAATATCCATTTTATAGCAACAGCATAGTGGATACCAGTGGTGCTTAACCTAGTACCTAGTAACATGATAAATTGACTTTGCAGTAATCGCTGCCAATCGGAAAACCGCAGTTTGGTCACGGGTTAAAATCGAGTAAACTTACTTTAAGCTCTCTCATGGTGTTGTTGAGCGTAGCCTTCATTTGATCCAACTCGGAGTTAGTTTGTGTGAGCGACTCCTTAAGCTGAGCAGCTTTATTGATAGCCTGCTCTTGCTCGGCGTGAGCCGTGTCGAGCTTCTTCGACAAACTGTTCAGTTGTCGGTCGCGGCGCTCCACTGTCTTCTCCAGTTTTGCTACCTGTTCATTGATTGGTTGATAACATTCAGTGGTTCACGGTCGGTTGGTGGACAGTAGCAGTCAGAAACAGAGCTCTCTTAGAGTGAGTCCTGACTGTCCTGAGTGTCCGCGTATCGCATATGCGGAATCTGCATCTGCCGCATTTAAAAACAAATTCTCTACATGATTGGATCTGTCCGGACTGTGGGCGGACGGAGAATGCGAGCGGAGTACTCTACACAATTTTGTTGCGGTGGATTCCGCATACGCGATGCGCTCTCACTCAAGATGCATAATTAGGTTAGTTACCTCGCCATGTTAACATTCACCGGGCATCGATCATATTGGTAAGAAGTATATTTTACGAAGCTTCGATGTCAGACTTGAGATTGAACATGATTCGTCTATTACAAGATTTTTACGTACGAGTGTGAGCATTTTGGAAAGGTCTCAATGCAAAAATAGATAATACTCTAGTGTAAATTGAACACACAATACAAGTACTCTATATAACATTTGTTTAGTTTTAGAATACATCGGAGCTCAAGACTGTGGTTCTATGAAGACAAGACACATCGTGCCATCTAGAAATAGTTGTATAGAGTACGTTTGTAACATATTACGACTGGCACACACGGAAGGGTAGCTAACTTCATCATGAATGATGTGGCATGTTAGATTGAAAAACGACGATGGACGAATGTATAAACTTTCATGCAGTATTGACTGTCATATTAACTAGTCTGACTGCGTTCGATCGATTAGGTAAAACGATTACCTAAAAACACGAAGTCAAAGTAACGGTGGTACAATTTTAACCCAACCTCGACCTTGAATCAGAGTGTTTTGGAGTTTATATTATGTTTTGCCGAGTAATGCAAGGTTGCTTACTCACGCCACTCGGCCACTGACATGTGAATAATTGTTTTCCTTAATTATAATTTACACAAAGCCTACATTGATAGGAAACGTAAAAAAAAATCGAAACATAAATAATTTTTTCCTCAAGGAAACGGCTGGTGTTTGTGATGATTTAGCGATTGAAGTATTCTTTCAGGGGCGAGTGAACTGGGGGCTTCCCATTTAGGGCGAATCGTTTGTGAATCACCGGTTTTGTAAGGTCAGTTGTATTTGCTAGTATTAGTAGTCTCAGTAAACATCGAGTATTAATTGTGCGTTTGTGTATGCAGTTTATTGTAGTCTGAGTCATAGACTATAAAATATCTATGCTGTGAAGAAAAAAGAAATGAAAAGCCACGGGCTTACATCAAACTAGCTAAAGCTAGCTTTTATTTTATACCATATCAGGTTTCCGATATAGTAGGGACAAAACGTATACACGAAAGAATAAACGGCTATCTGCTGCTACAACCAAACCACACCAAAGGCTTCATGGCCGGTGACACGGAAGATGGTGGTACCAACCCGTTCGGGCCCGACAGCAAATGAGTACTCCCATTAGTACCCAGCCGTACCCCCAGTAATGTAATGGGTGATAATTGCTTACTTCTATTAGTCGTCTCGTACGACACCAGTTGGAAAGAATAGGGTGGTAACACTTGTATTCTTAGTCCGTCACCACACGGACAAATGTCTGCATTCAATAGAGAACATGAATAGGGAAAGATATGAAGAGGTTTTCTCACTTTCTCATTGATTTGTTCAATAGTGACGCCCCGAGCTTCGACCTCCGCCTTGAACGTCGCTGTTTCACTCTTCAGGTGGTCCACTAAACGATTTTGTCGCACAGCATTATTGTCTGCTTCCTGAAACACATAATCATATTATAATCATAATAATCATAATAATATATTTTCTTTATTCAGACTACAAGATCCACAGTGTTAAGCATAAAGACAATAGACATAAAATTAGAAGTATAAATATTAAATATCACAATCCAAAATTCAAAATTAAAATTAAAACAAAATGTAAATTTTCATAAATACATGTTTGTTATAAATCACTTATGTAACTAATATTGTTGATTAGTCAGTACATGAACCATCTGACAATGATTCAAGTACTGACAGTCAAACCTTTGTGAGAACGCTCTCAAAATGGTGCAGGGGCTGGACCTTGACTTGTTATGTTATTTTTTAATACTTATTTTTGGTTACTTTCTAGAACAACTTCTTTCTGCACAGACTGCACAGATGGCGGAGTGGTTCATACCCACATAGGACAACTCTTTGTGTGATCCACAAATGGTTGTTCTCAGTCTAGGTGTATTTTGTATCCGTGAAATTATATGTTTGTAAAGTCCCCCGCGATACAAGGATTATTGCTTACTGCAAGTTGTCTTTGAAAAAAAAAATACTGCTGACTAGATGCAATATCCTATTGGCAATTTTGTGTGTCTGTCTGTTGTTCCAGCTTATCTATAAGATGGATGGCAGAATATTTAGGTATCTTATAACTAGGTGTACTTGGTTCTCAGTATTGGGACAACATAATATAAGTACTTCACTCTCGGTACAATAAAGATCAGTTACGTTGATAATAAATGGCTTACCGATATTGTTGCATTATGACAAAGTTCTAATTTTTAATGATGTGTACATTACGCGATAGAAAACACGAAACGCATGATACAGCAAGAGACGGAAGATCAACGACTAAAACAAATTCGACCAATTGACTGAATTCGTACGCAACATTTACCGCGCGCTAATGCGATATCTTAGCTGTCAGGCAGTGTTATTGAGCTTTTTCGTAAAAAGAAAAATTCTCAGTAGCAGCCCGGAGTTTGGAAATGTGCCCAGTAGACGGCAATAGGCTCGCCCCCTATTACGTGGGACTTAAACATAGTTGGCGAATCTTGGGTGTGTAATACACCTCTGCCTAGCCCTTCGGGGATACATGCGTGATGCTGTTTGTTTTATGTGTAGTGCGTTATCTACTTTATTTTGTATATAACATCCATCCATCCATCCATCCATCCATCAGCCTTTCATCATCCACTGCTGGACATAGGCCTCCCCAAAATGGGGGTTTTACCATAATCGCCGCGCTTGGCAGGCGGGTTGGCGATCGCAGTGGATGTTTTTAGTACATAGGGGAACGCTGCTGCCCGGTCTCCTGGTAATCTCTTAGTCGGCTTTTACGACTCCCATAGGAACAGACGGGGTGGAGCTATTCTTGGTGCCGGCCCCACACGGCAGTAACATCATATAACATCATATAACATCATTGTACAAAAATTATCTTAGCTATCCCACAGGAAATTAAATTTTTTTCAGGATAAAAATTATGTTTATCAAGGTAAAAAACTATACTACATACTAACACCCGTAGCCTCAGCTAGGGCGGCATGAGGCGCAAGTACTCGCGCCTGCGCCGCCCCAGTCGCTGGCAGCGGTTTGGGTCAGCGAAAGAATGTTCCTCCCTGGCCTTCTCTGCCGCTTCCTTCCGCGAGATAACCTCCTCGCAGAAGGCAGCGACGCGGCCCAATTTCTGTCGCTGCCGAGCATCGCTCTGACAACGCTCGGCAGTGATAGGCCCTATTACCGCGACGAGTTCACGGCGCTGCTCGGCCCAAGCCGGGCACGACTTGAGCGTGTGCCGGGCCGTGTCCTCGTCGCAGCCGCAATGGTGACAGTCTGGAGTTGCTTCCCTCCTTGCGACTATGTGCAGATATCTGCCGAAGCAACCGTGCCCCAACAGCACCTGCACCAGTCGGAAGGTAAGGACTCCATGATGTCGCCTTGCCCACTCCTTCAGCACAGGCTGGAGTGCCCCTACGGCCCAGAGACCGGCACGGGGCGTCTCCAGCCGCACCCTCCAGCTGGCCATGGCAGCTCGGCGGGGGTCGCCCTGCCACCTGGCCACCTCGCTGGGCAGGAGACGACCGCCCCTAGCCCGCTCTTGCGACGCCCGCCAATACACCTGGGAGCATCAAGTAACCTAATGTCCGTCCACTTCTGCAGGCAGCTGATGCAAAGAAAGATTAAAGAAGAACTTATCACCTCGAGTTGTTCCTCAAGTTTGCTGATGTTCTCCTCTGCCGCAGAGGTCTTCGCCTCCAAGTCTTCCACGTAGCTAAGTGCGTTGTTCAGCCGCTGCTTGACTCCTTCGAGTTCTCCGTTCAGACGCGCCTTTTCTTTCTCAAATTTCTCCTTCTCTTTCACGGCTGAGGTGGCTCCGCTGTAAACGTATCAATTTAAATTAGAAGTACACAAGCCATAATTTTGGTTTCGGTCAAAACTGCTACCGACGTTGAAATTCCAATTCTTGTTTCGGTCGTACGCATTTTTAGTTGCACTTTTTAATTTTTATTAAAACAGGTTATAGTTTTATTAACCCATTTTATGCGAGATCAATGAATTTGGACGTATTGTTAAATTTGCAATATCTCATTCATCGCACTAAGGATTAATTAAGGATGTCAGTAAAATATATCTTAGTTATTTATTACTTACTTATCATCACTGCCATTTCCTTTGCAGGATAGGCAGAGGGAACAGAGTGGCAAGAGGCTCTATTCTTGCATAAATCTTTAGCTATATGATATTCATATTTCTCTTCATACACGCTTGCCGGTTTCAGACTGACTCCACCTTCCTTCATGTATTCAACCGATTTGGTCTAGGTAGGTGAGTCTCGGCCTCCCCCTGTACCTACATTCTTCCACTTTCACATTGTATATCTTCTTAACCAGTCGCACGTCCGGCATTCTTTCTACATGTCCGAAACATCGGAGCATGCCCTTTCGCATCTTTACACCAATACCACAGAATAAATATTAGTCCTACGGACAGAAACATCACTTCCAATAAAACTTGTCCAAAATCTCTCTATAATAGCCTACAAAATCTTAATAATAATACAAATTGTTCGTAGCGAGAAGAAATGTACCTTATAAACACAGAAATACAGTTGAGATTGTTTTGCCCGCCGCGTGATCCTCGATCAACCGCGACATTCAACGAATGCGCTAGGGTTGCACCTATAATGATTTTACTTACTTACTTATCATCACGCTATCTCCCTTGCGGGGTAGGCAGAAAGAACAGAGTGACAACAGACTCTATTCTTGCATACATCTCTCGCTTCCTCAACGTTCATAATTCTCTTCATACACTCTCCGGTTTCCGCTAGCCAGTTTCAGAGACTCCTGACTCCACCGACAGCAACAAAGCTGTCGTTTATAAAACTTAAAAAAATATTTTTCTAGTAGATTCTATTTGATTACTTTTTATATAATTTTAAATGTTATTTTCAAGTCGGATTATTTATTTATAAATTGTTTTTTTTTGTTGATCATATACGTTTAGAATTTTAGCTCTGAATTTTCAGTTAATAAATGTTATTGTCGAAATATCCTAAATCACGTAAATAATTTTATTTTAATCAATACTACAAGCGCGAGCGCTTAGGCGCGCGTGTGACAGTCTTCTGTCGGTTCAGTCGGTTGTACACCTCTTGTCGTTCACCTAGGACAACGGGTGAAAAAGGTAATATTCGCATCCGAATATGGAAAATCGAATCGATCGATTGGTTACACCCCTATATGGCAATAATTTATCCATATTCCTGTCTGTCGTGGAAGCTGATGACTACAATTAAAGTATTAATTAAAACGTGTACGCGTGTTATTGACAGAGGTGATATGAACCTGTATTTTATATAAAGTCTAGGTCGCCCCTGACAGACCTTGACAAGCCATTAAGGATATTAAGAAAATCATTTAGGATACTTATCAACAAAATGCATTTACGGACATTATGATAATATCTTTTCTGCTGGTAGACATATATTTTATTCTTATACAAGAAATATTAGGTATATGAAATGTAAAATATATTTATAAAGAAATCAATGTCCTGAGACGTATATTGCAATGAAATTTTATAAATGATGTAATAAATCATTGATATTGATAATTTCAGCTGTAGAAATTACTTTTAGTAATAAGGCCGCCCATTGTACCACATAATGTAAGATTTGTTTCTGTACTTCTCTACTGCAGTATTGGTGTACAATAAAGTATATAATAAATAGACTGCACAGATGGCGAGGTGGTTTAGATATCGGCCTCCCGCCCGAGTGTTGTGGGTTCGATTCCCACATAGGATAAGTCATTGTGTGATCTGCAAATGGTTGTTCCGAGTCTGGGTGTACTTTGTGTCCGTGGAATTGCATGTTTATAATAAAGTCCCCCGCGATACAAGGATTATTCCTCAGTGCAGGGCGTTGTCTTTTTAAAAAATAAAAATTGCGTACGCAATATGCATATCTTTAAAAGTAGGTCTATTTTCCACATCTTCGTGAATGGAACGTCATATTGTCTTATTTTTTCCTTGTCAAACAAAAAACATGAAAACAACTTTTATTTGAATAGTTCACAAAACATTTTGATCTATATTTTAGCACTTGACGTGCTCAGCTACTCTTAAAGTACAAATAATAATTTGTGAATAAGGAAAAAGAGTATTTTAGTACGAGTGGGAATCGAACATGCATCTGCCTCATCAAAAAAAAGAAATTCGTTCATTTTCTAGAAATGGTACGATAGCTCAATGGATTAGAGCACTTCCCCGGAAAGGAAGGGACGCAGGTTCGATTCCCGCTCGTACTAAAATACTCTTTTTCCTTATTCACAAATTATTATTTGTACTTTCAAGAGTAGCTGAGCACGTCAAGTGCTAAAATATAGATCAAAATGTTTGAAAAATCACGCCATCAAATAGTATGAATTTGAATTGCAAAATTAAACTTACTACATTGGATCAATGCATGTAAATGCATTGCCGATAGAGGGCGTTGGTCCTTAAGACAAATGTGATGAGGAAATTCGGTATTTCTAGATATGGTACGATAGCTCAATGGATTCAAGAGCACTTCCCCGGAAAGGACGGGACGCAGGTTCGATTACCGCTCGTACTAAAATACTCTTTTTTTTCATATTCACAAATTATTATTTGTACTTTAAGAGTAGCTGAGCACGTCAAGTGCTAAAATATAGATCAAAATGTTTGAAAAATCACGCCATCAAATAGTATGAATTTGAATTGCAAAATTAAACTTACTACATTGGATCAATGCATGTAAATGCATTGCCGATAGAGGGCGTTGGTCGTTAAGACAAATGTAATGAGGAAATTCGGTATTTCTAAAAATGGTACGATAGCTCAATGGATTAGAGCACTTCCCCGGAAAGGAAGGGACGCAGGTTAGATTCCCGCTCGTACTAAAATACTCTTTTTCCTTATTCACAAATAATTATTTGTAGTTCACAAAAGTTCTAGGAGATTAATAAAAAATGGAAATTAATTAATGGATGGCTATCTCCTGCTATAGCCAAAATGAGGTGTTTCACGTAGTACGGAAGATGGATGTACCACTTGGGGCACTTGGTACCCAACCCAATCACTAGTAATGCAATAGGTGATAACTGCTTACTTCTCGTAGTAGCCACGTACGACAGCCACGGAAAAGAATGGGGCGGTGACACTTGTATTCCTAGTCTGATTACCACAAGGACTAAATTACATAAAAAAAGAGAAGTGACCGAAAATAAAGTTGCCTAGATATATTTCGATATTTTTATATATATTTGTAGCATTTGACATGCTTAGCACTATTCATTTTCACTTTGTGTTTAATCGCCTAGATATGTTTAATGCATAAAATAATAAAAATTGTCCGTGTGGGACTAAGAATACAAGTGTCACCACCCCATTATTTCTCACGGGTGTCGTATGAGGCGATTAAGGGAAGTAAGCAATTATCATCAATTGCTGGGGGATGACTGGTGGTGGGACTGGGTACCAAGTGGGAGTACACACTTGGTATCGGGCCCGAGCGGGTTGGTACCACCATCTCCCGTGTGACCGGCCATGAAGCACATCGTTGCGTTTTGGCTGTAGCAGGAGATAGCCGTTTATTCTTTCATTTCATATCGGTGAAATGAAATGGTGAGCAGCGGCTTGATAACACTCTCGGTATAGTTGAGCCCATGAGCGACGGTTGACATTTACCACCAGATGGGCCGTGGCTCGTCTGCTAAAACTAACTAACTAACTTATCATCACGCCATTTTCCTTGCGGGGTAGGTAGAGAGAACAGAGTGCCAAGAGGCTCTATTCTTGCATACATCTCTCGCTTCCTCAACATTGATAACTCTCTTCATACACGCTCGCCGGTTTCCGAGACTCCTGACTCCACCTTCCTTCAATACATGACCAATTTGGTCTAGGTAGGTGAGTCTCGGTCTCCCCCTGTACCTAGATCCTTCCACTTTCGCATTGTATATCTTCTTAGCCAGTCGCTCGTCCGGCATTCTTTCCACATGTCCGAACCATCGGAGCATTCCCTTTCGCATCTTTACACCAATACTCTCTTTCATACCTATTCGCTCTCTTACGTCATTGTTACGAATGCGGTCAGTCAGCCTCACTCCACAGATTCTCATTTCAGATATATTCATGCTACTGCATGCAATAAAAAATAATAATATAAACAACAAAAAAAAACATAGCATCACGCCTGTATTCCCCGAAGGGGTAGGCAGAGGTGTATTACACACCCACGACTCGCCAGCTATGCTTAAGTCCCACGTAATAGGGGGCGAGCCTATTGACGTCTACCCATATGTGCCCATTTCCAAACTCCGGGCTGCTACTGAGAATTTTTCTTTTTAGGAAAAAGCTCAATAACATTGCCCGACCCGGGGATCGAACCCGAGACCTCATGATTAGCAGTCGCATACACTACCGCTATAAACAATAATTAAAATAATATAAACAATAATTAAATATTCAGCCACATTATTTTTGCCGGCAACTTGTATCTAAACCGTTAACTTTATGACAGCATTGCATTAAAAAAAATATACACTAATTAGCTGTAATTAGCATTAGGCTTGTTTATTTTATATAATTACACTTGTTTAATGCCAGTCATATTACAAAAGTGCGTTTTTATGTCTCTTTTTAAAATTTGCAATATCTTTTTTAAATTTAAATTATTATCACAGCTCGTGCGAATAACTTGTATTAATTTACATTAATACATAAATTTACTAACAGTTACCTCAGTTATTTGTGGTTAGGGAACGTTGATTTATGTGGGTTAAACATAAACTTAGAACTATTACTATATTCTAAGTCTATGGGTTTAACATTTGATTCACCACGTGATAATGTATGACGATCTAGTAAAAAAAAAAACAGTGCGTATAGGTACATGCGCTTACTATAACAATATATTTTTCTTTCGTAATACAATTATGAATCAGTCAGAGCACTATATTTCTGTTTAGTATGTTGTTCTCCAATAATAAATAATAAATATTTACGGACATTTCACACAAAGCCCTCTGTTCCCAATCTAAGCTTAACACTTGACCAGATTACGGATATAATACATATATTACTTTTTTTTTGTAAATACATACATTCATATCATATATAGAAAACACCCAGACGCAGTAAAAATATCTGTGTTCATCACACAAATAATTGTCCTGAATGGGAAACGAAACTTTGAACTTTGAGCGCAGGAACAACATAACACAAAAATTAAAAATGTCATTAAATGCTTGTTATACACTACTTTCCCTTACCTACAACGTGGAGAACGGGTTTATAAAAAATACATCTTACTTATCATCACGCCATTTCCCTTGCGGGGTAGGCAGAGAGAACAGAGTGCCAAGAGGTTCTATTCTTGCATACATCTCTCGCTTCCTCAACATTCATAACTCTCTTCATACACGCTCGCCGGTTTCGGAGACTCCTGACTTCACCTTCCTTCAATACATGACCGATTTGGTCTAGGTAGGTGAGTCTCGGTCTCCCCCTGTACCTACATCCTTCCACTTTCGCATTGTATATCTTCTTAACCAGTCGCTCGTCCGGCATTCTTTCCACATGTCCGAACATCTATACTATTATAAAGCTGTAACAGAGCTGTGTCTGTACATTTAAGATATTTGAGAAAAAATTACTGAATTAGGCTATATATGTATATAGGCGTGTCTAAACACAAAACGATTTTTTTAGACTTTTTGTTTGTTTGTTTGTAAAACTACTGAACGGATTTTGATGCATCTTTTTTTGTTTGATAGCTCTTGATTAGACTTAGCCACTGGTATACATTTTATACCCGTTACTATATCGGGAACCTGAGATATAAACAGAAAACTAAGCCTTAATTTATTATAAAGAGTTACAAAGAAGGCTAAATGTCTTTTGGCGGGAACATGAAGTAGATAATTATCGTCTCTCTGCATTATTTTCCTAAACTTGTGTTATTTCAAGTACTAATGTGTAAAAGTGGTGGCCTTTTGCTTATTAAGTAATTGTGTATGTGCATAAGTGTTGGCATAAGTTTCGGCATAACTTATTTTTTCGTGTTGCCTCCAAAACTACATAGAAGCTTTACTGAGGCGTGACTTTGACTTAACTATGACTAATTTTATAAGACTTTGACTACGTCTTACTTGATAAATTAAACTTACATTTGAAGAAGAAATATACCCTAAATAAGTCATTGGCACATATTCAACCATAGCAGCCATTATTAAAAAAAAAGTGCTAAATTAATTCAAAATTTTGGTAGGTATGTAGCATTTAGAAGACCTAATGGTGTGTCTAAATCGAGTATACAAAACTCACGCATCGTCATCTCCCGCCCTTTTCCTGGCATCCAGTTCTTTCTCCAACCTGGTGACTAGCTTCTTCATCGTCTCCAAACTTTCGACACTGGTTAGTTCTCGGGCGTGCATCGCATCAGCCAATGCTTGTGCTTCACCTAATAAACATAGTATTATGTTAGGTTTTGAATAGATCGTAGCATTAAAGCAATGTAACATAGTTCCAGTGGCCCGCCAATAAAGGCGGAGAGATGGCACACGGCGGGCTTATTTAGTGGGTGAGGGCCCCACACTACCCTGTTCGTTACCCCGAACCACGGGGTGTGCAGACAATCAATAATTTATAATGTATGAAAATACTTCCGACAGATGGCGCAGGCGTCACCCAAGACGTTAAGTATGAATGTGATATCGAAATTAGCAGTCAGGAGCAATTGTCACGATGGCTGAATTGGCAAAGCATCTGGACGGTATCCAGGAGATGCAGGTTCAAATCCTGCTCATGACTGTTATTTTCGATTTCACATTTTCACACTATGTGTGTATGATAAATTTCATGATGACCAGTTGCGTAGTTATGGCGTGAAAGCATAACAAACAAACAAACGCACTTTCCCATGCCCTACTTACCTACTAACCAGATCCAATGACTTTTTGTTATACAGAAACCTTTGTCTTAATGAGTAACGAGCACGACACTATATAAAGATGAATTCGACAAACTACGAATATGTAACATTTTTAAGTTAAACAAATAAACATTTTTGATCTATATTTTTTTGCATTTGACATGCTCCACCACTTTTTTACAGTACAAGTTATTTGTGAATAAGGAAAAAGAGATTTTTTGTACTAGCGGGAGTCGAACCTGTGCCTTTTCCAATCCGGGGAAGTGCTCTGAACCACTGAGCTATAGTACAGATCTTTCGATCATCCCAATCTACTTATCACATTTTGTCTTTACGACCAACGCCATCTATCGGAAGCATTTACATGCATTAAACCAATATAGTAAGTTTAATTTTAAACATATAATCTACCATTTCCAATCTAAGTACCACTAAGGTGAAAAGAGAACATCCTAAAGAATATTATCCGCTTAGAAATTTTTATATATATTTTTAGCATTTGAAATACTTAGCCATTAAACAAAAAGTGGAAAATGTGTAAATGAAAATAACAGTCACGAGGCGTCACCCAAAACGTTAAGTATGAATGTGTTATCGAAATTAGCAGTCGAGAGCAGTTGCTGAATTGGCAATCTGGACGGTATCCAGGAGATGTAGGTTCAAATCCTGCTCGTGACTGTTATTTTCTTTTTCACATTTTCCCCTTTGTGTTTAAAATATTGCCCGCTTATGAGATTTGACTTATTCTGAAAGCTGACTCACATCCTATGCGAATAAGCGCATAATGAAAATAAAGCTGTAATTTGAAGGGTTGACCCGCGACACGACCAACGCAAGGGTTTTAAAATTCATTATCAACCGAAAAATTTCTCAGTAGCAGCCCGGAGTTCGGAAATATGCGTGGCGACGGCAATAGGCTCGCTCCCTATTACGTGGGATTTAAACATTGGTGGCAAACCGTGGGTGTGTCTCCTCTGCTTACCCCTTCGGGGATACCGGCGTGAGACTATGTTTTAAGTTTATGTTTCATCAAACTGTCCGTGTGGTGACGGACTAAGAACACAAGTGTCACCACCCCATTCTTTCCCACGGGTTTCGTATGAGGCGACTAAGGGAAGTAAGCAATTATCATCCATTGCATGACTGGTGGTAGGACTGGGTACCAAGTCGGAATACTCACTTGGTATCGGGCCCGAGCGGGTTTGTACCACCCTCTCCGGTGTGACCGGCCATGAAGCACATCGTTGCGTTTTAGCTGTAGCAGGAGATGCCGTGTGGGGCCGGCTTTAGAATTGTCCCACCCCTCTCTACCCACGGGAGTCGTAAAAGCCGACTGAGGGAATACCGGGGGAGTGCGACGGTTACCATTTACCAGATGGGCCGTGGCTCGTCTGCCACTATATGCAATAATAAAAAAACCTATTTTCTTCATTTCAATTCGAGTTTCCACAGTTAGTGCAACGGTTATGTTGTATATTCAGTGTATACTCACTTGATCAATACTTACGTATGTCTCCCCTCAATTTCTCAATGGTCTTATTAGCATCAGCAATCTCCTGTATATAATCCGCGATAGTGTCATCAAATCGGGCCATTTTGTGCTGAAATAAAATAGTACATTGTTACCCTAGGGGTGAAAGTAACTTAACCCTCGAACTATAGGCGCCCGAGCGCAGCGAGGGCGCCCGTCTCGTGACTAAATAAGTCTTGTTTAACACTGTGCTTTTCATTACGAATACGAGGAAACTAAAACTAAAAATCATGAATTAGCCAAAGAAAAAATGAGACTTTAAAAAATTGAATTTGGAATCGCCGTTTTCCCGCCGATTTTGTTTTTTTTTCTGTAGCCTGTCAGCAATTCAGCCATCATTTTCAAAACTGTTTTCTTTTTTATAATTACTCAGCTGTCAGTTGAAAGTAATTCTCCCTAGGGCTGAAAAGTATTACTTTCAACCCGCTCCTCAGGCAACTTCAGGCGTACTTTCAGAGTATGAGTAATGAAAAGGTTATTTTAAGCTAGCTTATATTATTAGAGACTATGAACAGCAGTAATCACTTACCACCAGGTGAGCCACGGCTTGTCTGCTACTATAATCAATAAAAAGCTGGGCTAACATCATCATCACCTCACTAGAATCCTTTTTTTTTATATTGCATGGCTGGCGAACAAGCATGCGGCCAACCTGATGGTAAGCGGTTACCGTAGCCTATAGATGCTAGAAACCCCAGATGTATCACTCGCGCATCGCCATCTCCAAGGGAAGGGATAGGAGGTGGACAGGAATGATAATAAGGAGAGGACAGGCAGGGGGTTTGTGCCTCTGGCGCTCTCACTCACCATACGAAACACTACGGTAGGCGTAACTACCGTTGTTACACGCTGATCTTTTGTGAGAGGGTGGTACTATCGAGCCGGCCCATTCGTGCTGGGTTAATCAAGGCTCTACAACTTTTATTATCCTCATAATCCCTTTCAATCATTCTTTTTCTTCCCCTCACATTTCTCTAGTATCTTTACTTAGTAACTCTTCTTTAATATCTAATAGTCTGCCTTACCTGAAGCACTTTGTTCTCGGAGACGTAAGTAGCTTTCTCCTCCTTCATCTTGAAATAAGAGTCGTACAGCTTCGTGTAGACATCGCAGTACAGCTTGAGACCTACTTCTTCCCTCAATCGTTCTAATACCTGTATAGTAAAACAAGATTGGATACAAGATTTGGGTTACATCTCAGGTTCCCGATATAGTAGCGGGATAAAATGTATACCAGTTGTTTAGTCTAAACAGGAGCTATGAAATAAAAAAAGTTGCACCAAAATCCGTTTAGTAGTTTTTGCGTGATGCGCGAACAACCAAACAGACAATAGATAAACAGACAAAAAGACAAAAAATCCAAAAAAAACGTTTTGTGTTTAGACACGCCTATATATGATATAGCCTATTAAAGTTATTTTTTCTCAAATATCTTAAATGTACAGACATAGATATGTTACAGCTTTATAATAGTATAGATATACACCAAATAAGGCTGTAACTAGCAGTGGATACTGCATTAAAATCCGTTTAGTAGTTTCAAAGATGTGTTCTAACAAGTAGACAGACGGACAATAAATTTAAAATCACTGTTTTGTGTTCTATTACCGTTATATTATTGTTCCATTTCTAACAGACACATAAGTCTTTTTTTGATGTGAAACATCTAATGCGTAAAATCGACTGTTAGCGCGGCGACGCTTTTATTTTACTTGTCTCGTTCAAATCTTGCAAGTTAAATTTGACACACTTCCCGGTTTCCGATTAAGCTGAAATTTTACTCGCATATGTATATCGCGTGACAATGTAATATTATGATGACATGGAGCTGATATGATGATGGAGCTGAAAAGTGGATATAGGAACTCTATAATGAAACAGCGCAACCCTAACGAGTTTGGACCATCCAGGGTCTTATGATGGAGCTAGAAGGTGGCCATAGGAACTGCAATATAAAACGACATAACACCATCGAGTTTGGGCTCGTATGATTCGTCTTGATGAGTACTTTGTCTCTAGATAGTATCCAGGGTCTGATGATGAAGCTGGAAGGTGGCCACAGTAACTCTATAATGAAACGACGCAAACCCATCGAGTTTGGCTCGTTTGATTCGTCTTCATGAGTCCTTTATCTTTAGATGGTATCCAGCGCCTGACAATGATGATTTATGTCCATTTCCATTTATTTCTGCTCATTATTTCTACAAAATAATTTCGATGTTTTCACATCTGATAGAGGTCCGCGGTCGCGACGACGGTCGCGACGACTATTATTTTTTGTTATACATATTATATGCAACGTAGATAGATTTATTGGTCAATGTCAATTTGCGGTAGGCGGTGGCTTGCCTGTGCCCCTGGTGTAGCTTAAGTCCATGAGCGATTACCACTTACCACCAGGTGGTCCGCTTGCTCGTCTGCCACCACTGGCAATAAAAAAAATGCATTTTTTTCCAACCCTTTCTCTGTCCCACTATTATAGTAGTCTACCATGCTGGCCCAATGCAGGTTGGCAGATTTCACAAGCCGTTGAGAAAACGTTTATACATTTCGAATATAATTTTCTTAAATAATTTCGAACAATCTCGCGTGTCGTATCGATCGTCGTAGCATTGATTGTATGTATGGTCGGTGTATGGTCGAATGTTGACCACTGGACGATCTAGTATTTAGTTGAAAGCTTGCAATGGAAATAAAATTGATGAATATGTATATACGAGGAGTGATCAAAAAGTAGTGAGAACGACATACTCCTTGGTAAGAAAAAAAATGAATACTGGCAGGCATAGCTCAGATACATATTTGTAATAATAATAAAGAAAAAAATCTTCGATTCTCTTTTGTTTTTTCTGAATGAATTTGTTTGCTTCGTGTCGGAACGTGTTCTCGAAAATGGAGAAAAACGAAGTACGAGCCGTTATTAAATACCTCTGTTTAGAAAAGTTAACGAAGCAAGAGATTAATTGCGATTTGGAGGCAACTTTAGGAGAGTCTGCTCCGCCGTATTCCACTGTTCATTCAAGAAACGGGCATTTCATATGGAAGTATTCAATCCATATTGAAACAATCTTTGAATATGAGAAAAGTCTCCGCAAGATGGGTGCCGAGAGTGTTAACCGACAGTCAGCAACAAAATCGACTTGACATTTCGAAGATATTGTTGGAAAAGTTTCAAGAAGATTCTGAAAATTTTTTGTCTCGTTTCGTAACAATGGACGAAACATGGCTCCATCATTTTGATCCCGAGATAAAACAGCAATCTTCGCATGGAAACGACCATCATCCTGACCAGACCATTTTGACGGGCCTCGTGGCGTGGTCAGTAGTGTAACCGACTGCCGTGCACGAGGTCGTGGGTTCGATTCCCACTCAGGACAATTATTTGTGTGATGAACACAGATATTTGTACTGCGTCTGGGTGTCTTTTATCTATTATATGTATGTATTTACAAAAAAAAAGTAATATATGTATTATATCCGTAATCTGGTACCCATAGCACAAGCGTTAAGCTTAGTTTGGGACCAGAGGGCGTTGTGTGAAAAATGTTCATGAATATTTATCATCACCAACCCCGAAGAAGTTTCGTGCCGTGGCATCGGCTGGTAAGGTTTGGCCTCAATATTTTGGGACTCAGAAGGGATATTGTTGATTGATTACCACTATTACAGGCAAATATTATGCAGCTTTAGTCCCCAAGTTAAAGAATGCCATCAAAGAGAAAACGAGAGGGAAACTTCTAAGGGGCTTGCTGTTTCATCACGACAACGCACCCGCGCACTGGTCAGCAGTTGCGATGGCTGCCATTCAGCAAGCTGGCTTCGAATTGGTTGACCACCCCCCTTGTTCACCAGATCTGGCACCTAGCAATTTTTATCTGTTCCCCAAATTGAAAGAATACTTATGGGGAAACAGGTACGAAGACGATAACGAGGTGATGGATGCCGTGGAGAGCTTTTGGCAGGACCAAGACAAAACTTTTTTTTTGTAAGGGATTGAAGCCTTGGGAAATCGCTGGACTCGGTGTGTAGAGATACTCGGAGACTATGTAGAGAAATAAATGATTAAGTTATCAATAGTTGTTAAGAACTACAATATGCACGAATGAGGTGCGGGGTGTAGGAGGTCCCCACCACCACGCAAGCAATAAATATAAATAAGGTGTTTAATTATGCAGTCCACGTCTACGTCCAGTATAAATCCAAACAAAAGTCATTATATTCTATCTCATTCTCACTACTTTTTGATCCCTCCTCGTAGATACATTCGCAGCGACATTTTTAGATCTTACTTAATACGTACATAATTTATAACGAAATCCAGCATGCAATTTATTGCAATGAGCAATTAGAATTTATAAATATGATATTTAGCATGTTTAGATGTTTGATTGTTTATTACTCAATCACGCGAACACAGCTGAACAGATTTGGATGATATTTGGCACACATATTATGTTAATTACCTAGATTAAATTAAAGTTTTATTACGGAAAAACTTGACATGCTCAGCTACTTTAAAGAACAAATTATTTGTGAATGTGGAACAAGAGAGCTTTATTGCGAGCAGGATTTGAACCTGCGTCCCTTCGGACTCGATAGGTGGCGTCGGTCGTAAAGACATTTAGAACAGATGCAAAGTGGAGACACCGTTGGTGATTGCGAGAGCTTAGCGGCCCAGAGCACTTCCCCGGATTGGAATAATAAAAATTAGTGAAGATGTTTTGATTTTTGTCCGCCAATCACGCCTAAACGTGTAAAAATGTTCCTAACCACACACCCCGTCGTTTGGGGCAACGAACAGGGTAGTGTTGGGCCCTCACCTACTAAAGAAACCCGCCTTGTGCCGTGTCTCCGCCTTTATTGGCGGACCACCGGGACCATATTACATTCCTTCTGTGGTTCTGTCATATACTTACCTAACTACTAATACTAAACCGATTTGTGCGAAATTTGGTATACCTACCTACAGATGAGATATGTATCAGACATATGATAATCTAATATAAAATTCTCGTGTCACAGTATTTGTCGCCATTCTCCTCCGAAACGGCGTGTGGGTAGTCCACCCCAAATTATTTAATTTTAATTTTGTGGACAATTTTTTTGTTATGATTCAGAATTAAAAAGTACATACAACCCTAAATTTTCACCCTTCTACTGCCAACCCCTATTTTTTAATAGCGATATTAGTACTTGAATAATTTTCACGAAAAAAATATGGCGGTACGAAGTTCGCCGGGTGAGCTAGTGATATCATAGAATATACTTTATGCCGGCAAGGAGTTCCTGTGGTAGGTATATACCTAAATGATTTTAGACTAAATTTAAGAGTCCGCGCAGACGAAGTCGCGGACAGTCAACAGACCCTGGATACCATCTAGAGACAAAGTACTCGTCAAGATGAATCAAACGATTCCAAACTCGATGGGGTTGCGTCGTTTCATTAAAGAGTTACTGTGGCCACCTTCCTGCTCCATCATCAGACCCTAGATATCACCTAGAACTGGAGTACTAGTCAAGACATTTCAAAGGAGCCCTAACTCGATGGAGTTACGCCATTTAATTACAGTTTCGCATGTCCACCTTCCAGCTCCATTATCAGACCCTCTCGGTGGGGTTGCATCGTTTCATTATAAGAGTTACTGTGGCCTCCTTCCAGCTTCATCCTCAGACCCAGGATACCATCTAGAGAATAAATACTCGTCAAGACGAATCATACAAGCCCAAACTCGATGGGGTTGCGCCGTTCATTATAGAGTTCCTAGGTCCACCTTCTAGCTCCATCATTAGATCAGCTCCATGTCATCATAATATTGCATTGTCACGCGATATACATATGGGTGTAAAATTTCAGCTCAATCGGAAACCGGGAAGTGTGTCAAATTTAATTTCCCATGCACACACTATAGCTGCGTCTCGTAACGGTGTCGCGAGTCCAGAGATTTTATCTATACTATTATAAAGTTGTAACAGAGCGGTGTCTGTACATTTAAGATACTTGAGAAAAAATACTGAATTGAGTTATATAGACGTGTCTGAACACAAAACAATTTTTTTTAGTTTTTTTGTCTGTTTGGCTGTTTGTCTGTTTAGCTGTTTGTCTATTTGTTTGTTCGCGCATCACGCAAATACTACTGAACGGATTAAGATGCACCTTTTTCTATTTGATAGATCTCGATTAGACTTAACAACTGGTATACATTTTATCCCGCTACTATATAGGGAGCCTGAGATACAACCTAAAAACTAGCTTTTGGTTGCGGCGGAGCTGCAAGCAAAGGCTAGTCTCATCTAAAAATATGCGTACCGCGCTAAAAGAAGTTTTCACTTCATAAAGTAATATTATATATGTATTATATCCGTAATCTGGTGCCCATAGCACAAGCGTTAAGCTTAGTTTGGGACCAGAGGACGTTGTGTGAAAATGTCCGTGAATATTTATTTATAGATTTTGAAAAAGCCTTTACAATTTTTTTGCTACTTTAAATATTATGTATTCATCCTATTTGTACACCTGTAACAGAGCTGTGTCTGTAGCTGTACATTTAAGATATTCGAGAAAAGAATATTGAAACTCTGCCTAATACAGGCATTGTATATAGGCGTGTCTGAACGCAAAAACATGTTTTTTAAATTTTTTGTCCATCTGTTTATCTGTTTGTTTATTTGCGCATCACGCAAAAACTATATACCGGATTTTAATGCAGCTTTTTTATTTGATAGCTCTCAATTAGACTTAAAAAGTGGTATACATTTTATCCCGCTACTATATTGGGAGCCTGAGATATAATCTAAAAACAAGCTTTTGGCTATGGCGGAGCCGCGCAATGGCTAGTTTAAGATATGGGTACTATTTAATAAAATATGACTGTATGAGGCTATATAGGCGTGTCTGAACAAAATACAAATTTGTTTGTTCGCGCGTCACGTAAAAACTATTAAACTAACTTTGATAAAACTTTTTAGCTTGATAACACTTGGTTCGACTTACAAACTGGTATGTATTTTATCCCTCTACTATTTAAGGGACCTGAGGTATAACCCAAATACTGGAGGCACGGGCAAAGGCTAGTAGGTTATAAAAAGATTCCAAAAACGTGCCATGAAGGTCTACCTGTACCCCAGATACAAAACTGAAGAATAAAACATACAAAGATGATTCGTGGTGTAATAGTGCCTACAAGATCGGGTTTGGCAAAAAGAGTAGGTACCTATTAAAAAAAAAAAATGCCATCTCGTCTGTATTCCCCCGGGGTAGGCAGAGGTGTATTACACACCCACAACTCGCCAGCTACGTTTAAGTCCCACGTAATAGGGGGCGAGCCTATTGATGTCTACCGGGCACATTTCCAAACTCCGGGCTGCTACTGAGAATTTTTCTTTTAGGAAAAAGCTCAATAACATTGCCCGACCCGGGGATCGGATCTATTATTAGCCTTAAGCTCTAGCAGCAGTAGTTTTGTTTGGAGTTATATCCATGGTGAATTACAATTGGTTGGAAAGAATGGGGTGATGACAGATTGTACTTTAATATGTCAGTAAACAAACCACGGGGGTATCAATTTGTTTTAGTTCTAAGTGACAAATCTATACTAATATATAAAGCTGAAGAGTTAATTTGTTTGCTTGAACGCGCTAAACTCAAGAACTACTGGTCCGATTTGAAAAGTTATTTCAGTGTTAGATAGTCCATTTATCGAAGAAGGTTATAGGTTATATATCATCACGCTAAGACTAATAGGAGCGTAGCCATCAAAGAGAAAACGAGAGGGAAACTTCTAAGGGGCTTGCTGTTTCATCACGACAACGCACCCGCGCACTGGTCAGCAGTTGCGATGGCTGCCATTCAGCAAGCTGGCTTCGAATTGGTTGACCACCCCCCTTGTTCACCAGATCTGGCACCTAGCAATTTTTATCTGTTCCCCAAATTGAAAGAATACTTATGGGGAAACAGGTACGAAGACGATAACGAGGTGATGGATGCCGTGGAGAGCTTTTGGCAGGACCAAGACAAAACTTTTTTTTTGTAAGGGATTGAAGCCTTGGGAAATCGCTGGACTCGGTGTGTAGAGATACTCGGAGACTATGTAGAGAAATAAATGATTAAGTTATCAATAGTTGTTAAGAACTACAATATGCACGAATGAGGTGCGGGGTGTAGGAGGTCCCCACCACCACGCAAGCAATAAATATAAATAAGGTGTTTAATTATGCAGTCCACGTCTACGTCCAGTATAAATCCAAACAAAAGTCATTATATTCTATCTCTTTCTCACTACTTTTTGATCCCTCCTCGTAGATACATTCGCAGCGACATTTTTAGATCTTACTTAATACGTACATAATTTATAACGAAATCCAGCATGCAATTTATTGCAATGAGCAATTAGAATTTATAAATATGATATTTAGCATGTTTAGATGTTTGATTGTTTATTACTCAATCACGCGAACACAGCTGAACAGATTTGGATGATATTTGGCACACATATTATGTTAATTACCTAGATTAAATTAAAGTTTTATTACGGAAAAACTTGACATGCTCAGCTACTTTAAAGAACAAATTATTTGTGAATGTGGAACAAGAGAGCTTTATTGCGAGCAGGATTTGAACCTGCGTCCCTTCGGACTCGATAGGTGGCGTCGGTCGTAAAGACATTTAGAACAGATGCAAAGTGGAGACACCGTTGGTGATTGCGAGAGCTTAGCGGCCCAGAGCACTTCCCCGGATTGGAATAATAAAAATTAGTGAAGATGTTTTGATTTTTGTCCGCCAATCACGCCTAAACGTGTAAAAATGTTCCTAACCACACACCCCGTCGTTTGGGGCAACGAACAGGGTAGTGTTGGGCCCTCACCTACTAAAGAAACCCGCCTTGTGCCGTGTCTCCGCCTTTATTGGCGGACCACCGGGACCATATTACATTCCTTCTGTGGTTCTGTCATATACTTACCTAACTACTAATACTAAACCGATTTGTGCGAAATTTGGTATACCTACCTACAGATGAGATATGTATCAGACATATGATAATCTAATATAAAATTCTCGTGTCACAGTATTTGTCGCCATTCTCCTCCGAAACGGCGTGTGGGTAGTCCACCCCAAATTATTTAATTTTAATTTTGTGGACAATTTTTTTGTTATGATTCAGAATTAAAAAGTACATACAACCCTAAATTTTCACCCTTCTACTGCCAACCCCTATTTTTTAATAGCGATATTAGTACTTGAATAATTTTCACGAAAAAAAATATGGCGGTACGAAGTTCGCCGGGTGAGCTAGTGATATCATAGAATATACTTTATGCCGGCAAGGAGTTCCTGTGGTAGGTATATACCTAAATGATTTTAGACTAAATTTAAGAGTCCGCGCAGACGAAGTCGCGGACAGTCAACAGACCCTGGATACCATCTAGAGACAAAGTACTCGTCAAGATGAATCAAACGATTCCAAACTCGATGGGGTTGCGTCGTTTCATTAAAGAGTTACTGTGGCCACCTTCCTGCTCCATCATCAGACCCTAGATATCACCTAGAACTGGAGTACTAGTCAAGACATTTCAAAGGAGCCCTAACTCGATGGAGTTACGCCATTTAATTACAGTTTCGCATGTCCACCTTCCAGCTCCATTATCAGACCCTCTCGGTGGGGTTGCATCGTTTCATTATAAGAGTTACTGTGGCCTCCTTCCAGCTTCATCCTCAGACCCAGGATACCATCTAGAGAATAAATACTCGTCAAGACGAATCATACAAGCCCAAACTCGATGGGGTTGCGCCGTTCATTATAGAGTTCCTAGGTCCACCTTCTAGCTCCATCATTAGATCAGCTCCATGTCATCATAATATTGCATTGTCACGCGATATACATATGGGTGTAAAATTTCAGCTCAATCGGAAACCGGGAAGTGTGTCAAATTTAATTTCCCATGCACACACTATAGCTGCGTCTCGTAACGGTGTCGCGAGTCCAGAGATTTTATCTATACTATTATAAAGTTGTAACAGAGCGGTGTCTGTACATTTAAGATACTTGAGAAAAAATACTGAATTGAGTTATATAGACGTGTCTGAACACAAAACAATTTTTTTTAGTTTTTTTGTCTGTTTGGCTGTTTGTCTGTTTAGCTGTTTGTCTATTTGTTTGTTCGCGCATCACGCAAATACTACTGAACGGATTAAGATGCACCTTTTTCTATTTGATAGATCTCGATTAGACTTAACAACTGGTATACATTTTATCCCGCTACTATATAGGGAGCCTGAGATACAACCTAAAAACTAGCTTTTGGTTGCGGCGGAGCTGCAAGCAAAGGCTAGTCTCATCTAAAAATATGCGTACCGCGCTAAAAGAAGTTTTCACTTCATAAAGTAATATTATATATGTATTATATCCGTAATCTGGTGCCCATAGCACAAGCGTTAAGCTTAGTTTGGGACCAGAGGACGTTGTGTGAAAATGTCCGTGAATATTTATTTATAGATTTTGAAAAAGCCTTTACAATTTTTCTGCTACTTTAAATATTATGTATTCATCCTATTTGTACACCTGTAACAGAGCTGTGTCTGTAGCTGTACATTTAAGATATTCGAGAAAAGAATATTGAAACTCTGCCTAATACAGGCATTGTATATAGGCGTGTCTGAACGCAAAAACATGTTTTTTAAATTTTTTGTCCATCTGTTTATCTGTTTGTTTATTTGCGCATCACGCAAAAACTATATACCGGATTTTAATGCAGCTTTTTTATTTGATAGCTCTCAATTAGACTTAAAAAGTGGTATACATTTTATCCCGCTACTATATTGGGAGCCTGAGATATAATCTAAAAACAAGCTTTTGGCTATGGCGGAGCCGCGCAATGGCTAGTTTAAGATATGGGTACTATTTAATAAAATATGACTGTATGAGGCTATATAGGCGTGTCTGAACAAAATACAAATTTGTTTGTTCGCGCGTCACGTAAAAACTATTAAACTAACTTTGATAAAACTTTTTAGCTTGATAACACTTGGTTCGACTTACAAACTGGTATGTATTTTATCCCTCTACTATTTAAGGGACCTGAGGTATAACCCAAATACTGGAGGCACGGGCAAAGGCTAGTAGGTTATAAAAAGATTCCAAAAACGTGCCATGAAGGTCTACCTGTACCCCAGATACAAAACTGAAGAATAAAACATACAAAGATGATTCGTGGTGTAATAGTGCCTACAAGATCGGGTTTGGCAAAAAGAGTAGGTACCTATTAAAAAAAAAAAATGCCATCTCGTCTGTATTCCCCCGGGGTAGGCAGAGGTGTATTACACACCCACAACTCGCCAGCTACGTTTAAGTCCCACGTAATAGGGGGCGAGCCTATTGATGTCTACCGGGCACATTTCCAAACTCCGGGCTGCTACTGAGAATTTTTCTTTTAGGAAAAAGCTCAATAACATTGCCCGACCCGGGGATCGGATCTATTATTAGCCTTAAGCTCTAGCAGCAGTAGTTTTGTTTGGAGTTATATCCATGGTGAATTACAATTGGTTGGAAAGAATGGGGTGATGACAGATTGTACTTTAATATGTCAGTAAACAAACCACGGGGGTATCAATTTGTTTTAGTTCTAAGTGACAAATCTATACTAATATATAAAGCTGAAGAGTTAATTTGTTTGCTTGAACGCGCTAAACTCAAGAACTACTGGTCCGATTTGAAAAGTTATTTCAGTGTTAGATAGTCCATTTATCGAAGAAGGTTATAGGTTATATATCATCACGCTAAGACTAATAGGAGCGTAGCACCAATGAAGAATGTTTCAAAATCGGGGTATTATTTTTCCTTTTGAGAGCTTCCGCTGCGTGCGCCGCGTAAACGGTTAAAGATTCGCAAAAATCATGTAGGTAGGTATGACAGAATTGTTTCCCTTTAAAAGTTATAAAAAAATTCCGCGACAGCATATGTCTATCTTTTAAGGTTGGCTCACTATAACCTTTTTTATGCTAACCAAATTTTTTAGATCATTTCTTTTAGCAATTGACATGCTCCGCTACTTTTTAAAGTACAAATTATTTGTGAATAAAGAAAAAGAGTATTTAGATATTTTTATATATATTTTTAGCATTTGTCATGCTTAGCACTATGGGAAGTATACTAAAAATCTCTTTTTATTTATTCACAAATAATTTGTACTAACCAAATTTGTTTTAAAATAATGCATTATTTGCGAAGGTGTTTTTATAAAGATGATATTAATCCTTATCCAAATAAATACGTTATTCATCACAAGTATTTAATTTTAAAACAAAATTGCCCTTTACATCATTCGATTTCAATGAATATCTTAGTAGATATCGCAGTTTTAAAATAACGCCAGGATGATCAAAAATAATGATCAGGTACTGAAGTTAGAGTTAGCCCAAAGTAACTATTCCACACGGAAGAAGTCGCGGGCAGAAGCTAGTTATTTGTACTATGCTTACTCTTTCATATTCCCTCTCTGCTTCCGTGGTTTCGGAGCCTACGTTCATCGCCTCAGCGAACGGCTCCTCATCGTCAGGATCCATCTTCTAATAGGTACAAGAACTTAACTAACAATACTAAAAATAATCACAAATAATATTAAGCAAAACAATTTAAAATTTGTAAAAAATTATATCACACGGGCACGGCTGTTTGTGCGGTAACCATGACCACGGCGTCGGTGTTATTAAAAAAATAATAGGCATGAAGTTCGAGCATAATATACGTCTATGGTTGGAGTTGTGATTAGACGCAATTTTTTTATTTATTGGCAGCGAGACTTGAACAAGTATTTAATCCTAGCTAATCATAGGGGAGGCCATGATGCTAAATGGGGATTTACTAGAGCGTCATGGGGACCTATTAGATTTTGTAGATTAGCTGATAGGACAATATAACTTATATAATGTTTCCCCTTTTAGTGGTGGGGAAAGCGTCTACAGATTTTCAAAAATGTACAAATAAACCATTACATGGATAATACTTAAGCGTGTTAGATATTGATATATTACATGTCCCAACATATCAATATCTCGTAATTAACCCAGGTTACCTTAATCTGATGCGTAGTATATCTGAATATCGATTTCTTTTTACTAGTCTGATGGGCTACGACACGTCCCTATATAGAGGGCTTATACAGGGTGTAAATGACATCGTACCGATAATTGATACCAGGGATTTAGTATTCGACTCTGAACCACCAGGTGGTGAAAATTTGCATCGTGTCTTGGAAATTTTCATGGAACTGCAATAACTTTTTGATGTGAAACATCTAATGCGGAGGGAGAGTAAAATCGGCTGTTAGCGCGGCGACGATTTATTGTACTTATTCCGTTCAAATCTTTTTCTCTTGACAAGTACTTTGTCTCTAGATGGTATCCAGGGTCTGACAATGGAAATGGAAGGTGGTCACAGTAACTCTGTAATGAAACTACGCAACCCTATCGAGTTCATACTCCTTTGATTCGTCTTGAGGAGTACTTTTTCATGTTATGATCATTTTATTCTACAAAGTAATTTGGATGTTTTCACATCTGCTAGACGTCCCGCGAAGTCTATTTTTTTTTTTTTTTTTTAAATGGTATTCGTGATAAAATTGTTATATTGTTATCCATCCATCCATCCATCCATCAGCCTTTTGACGTCCACTGCTGGACATAGGCCTCCCCAAGAGAACTGTGTGCTCATTATGGGGGATAATGCCGTAATCGCCACGCTTGGCAAGCGGGTTGGCGATCGCAGTGGATGTTGTTAATAGTTACTGCTAAAGTATTCAGTAATATTAATACAAAACAAAAACTAGTTGAAGCCAGTTATGTATCGAGTTCGATCCCCAATGAGGGGATCAGATTTTTTTTTCATTAGATTTTTCGATATGTTTTGTGTATTTGTTTACAAATTATCACTGCTTGGTAAAGTAAAACACCATGGGGTAACCTGCATGCCTGAGAGATTTTATCGACGGCTTGTGAAGTCTACCAACACCTACTGGACCAACGTGTTGGACTAAGACCTAAATCTCTCTCAATATGAGAGGAGACCCGTGCATAATAGCAGAAAAGTATAAGGATTGAAAAAAAAATGGTTTCGGAAGCTACTAAATAAACTAATACTTTAAGTATGTCTAATGTAATGAGCAGACACAGCAGAATAGTACAGAAATGATAACAATTTTGGATATCATACCTGGATGTGCAGCGTGTGGGTGATCCACAAATTTGTCTGCACCCTGTCCTCCGACATAGCCAGCTGCTAAGTTACATCCAGTCACCCAAATCTCACCGGGTTCTGATTCTCTAACAGGATTCATTTCATCATCAAGAAAGTATACTGCACAGTTGTCTAACGGAGCACCTTTAAACATAAATAATTTGATAATTTTACTTTTTTTATATCCCCGAAGGTGCACTTACAATTGATATACTTTCACTTCAATGACACAAAATGTAAGATTGTGCACCGTTAGGTGACTGCGTTAACGTAGCGGTCCAGAGCACTTCTCGGATTGGAAGAGACGCAGGTTCGAATCTTGCTTGCAGTAAATCTCGTATTTTCCCACTTTCACAAATAATTTTTTCCTTTTAGTAGCTGAGCATGTCAAGTGCTACTACATATGACAAATATAATCAAATTGAATGGGTATGAATTTGGTATAACATTAACAATCGCATTACAGTCTTTATTTCAGCGTCCGAATACCTCATATTTGGGCGTTCGTTATTGGCCGTTCCAAAAATATGTTGGAGGGGATATCACTAGGTGATAACATGTGATAAGGGCGGACGAAGGGTCTAACCCGTTTTCCTAGGTGAGCGACAAACGCGTCAATACTACGCGACGAGACGCGACACGAAAATATCAAATAATAATAATATTTGATTTCTTCACCAACAACCACATACAGCAAATACATTGATATCAATAGATTATTCTTAATAGGTTGTGGATCGCTGGTGTCTGAGGTAGGTATATAAAACCTGTAGTACAGGTCACCAGGTCTCCATTATAATGCTACTTGGCGAGTTAAAATATATTACAAGTATCGGTATACATATTGTTGAAAAATTATTATATAATGAAAATAAAATAAATTAAAACAAGGTACCTATACCATTGTTACATGAGTGGTACGTTTATGTAGGTGAATTTGAGTGTAAGAATGTATGTGTGTTTATTTCCATGAGTTTGAATGAAATTGTTTGTTTAAGCCACTTAAACTAAGACCACTAAAAGTCCTTCAGATTCATTATACGACTGCGTTTAAAGCTAGTTATGAATTTTGATTTTACAGTTGTAATAATTAAGGGAATTAATTGATAGTTTTTGTGCATTGTATTATGTAAGTAAGACTCAAGAAAAATGTAGAATCTTCGTGAAAATGACGTTCTAATAGTGGACGATATGACAACAAGATGATTACGTCGAGTAGAGACTAGTACAACCTGAGTTTGGGAATGTTGCTTGGGAATAGTAGCCTGTATAAATAATTGTCTAACTGTTAAGAGTTGACAGTATTCAAAGATGCAAAGTAGCAAATTTTTAGTACACCTCTTTGTGCACGTTCAAGCTGAATGAGGTGGGATTTTGCAGCGCCTCCCCATCCAGTTATACAATAAGTTATGATTGATTGACATAGTGCTAGATATACCATTTTTATTATTACAGGATCGGTTGGTCGGCGTAACTGCTTGAAAATGTATATCAGCTTGCGTACTCTATTTGATAGAGAAATAATGTGGTCCTTGATAGTTAGATTGTAATAAATTATTATCCCAAGATATTTTATAGAGGCTGCTCTTTCGATGATGATGTGCTGAGATGTGCTGTTAGGTGATTGATCTACTATTTGAAATGATGATGGCACTATAGTATTGCGAATAGTGAAATAATCAATTTAGTTTTAGTTAATTTTAACCTAGTAAATTATTGTTTAGCCATTTCCTAACCGAGTTGAAACCTTTTTGAGCATATTGATACACATCATCCCATGTATTCGATGAGAATAAAAGTGCAGTATACATGCTGATGCATGTGAAATAATCATTCCGTGATCAAGACTTATGTTACATAGTTCGTTTATATAAACTAGAAACAAGCTAGGGCCGAGAATGCTGCCTTGGGGAACTCCGTAGGTGGTAGATACTTCAGTGCTTATGTAAGAGCCAATCATAACACTTTGTACTCTGCCAGACAAGTAGCTTTGAAATAAAGCAAGCTGATTTCCTCAAAGACTCAAGCCTCGAAAGAAGTATAGGAATCGAAACAGAGTCGAATGCTTTAGCCTGGTCTAGAAATACAGCAACACATTTTTGACTTTTATCCAAATTTTCAGCTATATGTTCCACTAAAATGTCGACAGCGTTAGCGCTTGATAAGTTTTTCCTAAAGCCAAATTGTTTTTTTTGATAGTAAATTAAGCGTTTCCAGGTAAGTAACTAGTCTAAAATTGAAGATCTTCTCAATAATTTTGGACATTGCTGGGAGGACCGATATTGATCTGTTATCCTTAACGCGCGTTCGGTCCCCTGATTTGAAGATTGGGTGTATTAACGCTTTCTTGTAGAGGTCTGGGAATATGCCCGTTTGCAAGCACAAATTACAGATGTAAGTAAGTGGGAGAATTAGTGCAGAAGTTACGGTATCTTTTATATGTAATTATTAGAATCTGATTCTCTGGATCTCTCTTAAGTTTTTTGAATAAGTTGCCTCTGTTTTGCATACACTTCAATAGACCTGGTGTAATCCAAGCTACGATGGGTCAACGTCTAAAGGATAGTGTGACAGTCTTAGTGTTATCTGTTAGAGCTGATATAATGGGCTCTATAAGGTGTTTGGTGGCTACATTAGGATTCTTAGTTGTATAAACTGATTCAAAAGTAATGTTACTTAAATCTTCGGTAAGTTTATCTTCATTAATTTTGAATAAAGATCGTCTGACATGTTTTATAGCTTTTTTTGTTGATAAAGCAAGCAACACTGGATAATGGTCTGAGATGGTAGCCTCTATTACTAGTATCTTCAAGTGAAGAGTTGTTTTCAGGTCTGTATGGTCGAGACATGTCGAGCCGTGGTTTGGGAATACATGGCCAACAAAAAGACCATGATGTGCTAGAACATCGAGATAGTCAAGGTTGTGGACGGTCGACTGACCATATACAATGTCAACGTTAATGTCTCCTACAAGCACAATACTTCTGTATGATTTAATGTTATTGAAAAGACTTTCCAGACTGTATGAATCTATAAACAGCTATAATAGCTACATCTGTGCCGATTGTGATGAGTAGGCAGTTAGCGTCAGATATATCTGGTTCTACAACTATTACTTTAGTTAGAGTTGTCTTCGTATATGCCACTACTCCATCATTCTGTTTATATGTTCTTAATGTCTTATGGACGTTATACCCTTCTAATGTAGGAATACTAGGATTACAAGAAAGCCAACACTCCGATAAAACGATGATATCACAGGCTCTATTAATTCTTTCTAGTAAGGTTACGAAATCTGAGAAATTCACTTTGATGCTACAAATGTTTTGAGATAACACTGTTAAACATGAGTACGATTGAGGTAGCAATCTACTGCATTCATCAGGGCTACAAGTTACCGTTTTTAAATACGACATGTCATCCAGCTCTAAAAATAAATCATTATTTGCAGCGAATTTTAATTTTATTAAATATTTGGTGGTAAACTCACGGTAGTATGGTGTAAATAATATGAGATCTTTTTAGAATTATATAAGAAGATATAACTGCAAAATTATTATTTGTATGATAACTATTATGGTTCTCAGAGATTTCTGACAGATTGTAGTAGAAACCCATGGTAATACGTGATCCATTAGGAGGTTCCCTACTTAAAAAAAAAAACAGGAAATTTAAATTGAATGGAGAATGTTTATTATCATTTGAAAGAACATTCTTTGGCATTTATTTTTAGGAGATTATGTCTATCAAATATTGGCCGTTGCTACGTCGCAGATGGTCCATCCGTTGAGTCCAATTTTCGATGACTCGTTCGAGCATTTCGACTGGTAACTGGCGAATGACACGCGTGATGTTTTCCTCCAAGGCCTGAATCGAAGCGGGTTTGGCCGCATAAACTTTAGACTTTACATATCCTCACAGGAAAGAGTCTAACGGTGTGATATCACACGATCTTGGTGGCCAATCGACCGGCCCAAAACGTGAAATTATGTCCTCACCGAAATGTTCTCTCAATAAATCCATTGATTGATGCGATGTGTGGGAAGTGGCGTCGTCTTGCTGAAACCAAATGTCGCTGAGATCACGAGCTTCAATTTCAGGCATTAAATAGTCGGCTATCATGGCACGATAACAGTCGCCATTGACGGTTACGTTCTTACCGGCATCATTTTTAAAGAAATATGGACCGATGATTCCACCGGCCCACAAACCACACCAAACCGTTGTTTTTTCTGGATGAAGTGGCAGTTCTTGAATCTCTTCAGGTTGCTCTTCGTCCCAAATATGGCAATTTTGTTTGTTTACATACCCATTGAGCCAGAAATGGGCCTCATCGCTAAACAAAATTTGCCTCGAAAGCGTCGGATCTTCTTGGAACTTTTCAAGAGCCCATAGAGCGAAGCGATGTCACTTGGAAAGGTCTAGCGGCTTCAGTTGTTGCACAAGCTGTATTTTATACGCTTTCAATTTAAGATCTCGACGTAAAATGCGCCAAGTCGTTCCATACGTCAGTTTGAGTTGCTGCGAACGGCGCCGAATCGACTCTCCACGGTCTTCGTGTACACTCTCAGCTACGGCCGCTATATTTTCTTCACAGCGTGCTGGACGTGGTCTATTCGGTCGAATATTGTCTAATAATGAATGCTGGGTCTCAAAATGGGTGATGGTGTTGCGAATAGTACTCTCAGTAGGCCGATTATGTTGACCATAATTTGAGCGAAGTGCATGAAACACATTCCTCACAGAACGTGAATTTTCGTTGTTCAGGCGTAAGTCTTTCCATTATGAAATGCCAAACAATACTAAACAAAAATAACATGACAGCATGACACGACTGACACGTTATCTGTCAAAAAAAGGCTATTGAAAAAAATTTAATCACCCGTTATAAGCAAGCAGCAAGGAACAATATGTTTGTGAAATGAAGTATTAATCGGAACTATAATTGTGTATAATGGTAGTGTGGGTGTATTTAGAGTGTAAGTGTAAGATTTTGCAAAACAGTATTTATTAAAAAAGTACGAGCATGATCTATTCGTAAATGGCCACATGTCTAAGAATAAAATTGAGATATAAATACAATAAGATTTATTTATTTACATAACATACATCTATACTTACAGGTTAAACCCAATGCGATAGCGTGCTTATCCTATTATATGTAATATAAAATACCTTATATATTATATATAAATAATTTACCTAAATTATGTTATTTACATTTTGTAACAGATTACAAACAATGCATTTTTTGTGAATTCACTCAGAGAGCTACAGAATAGGTCTATCTCACTAGCTATGATGTTGAGTGTGCATAGTGCACGTGTCAGCGGTGCCTTACACAAAAGATTTGCCCGACCGCGAGGCTCCACTAGCAGTTTTGGACGCCTTCGTCGCCACACGTACCTGTCCGGAACACATAGGCTCACCTGCCCCAAAATGTCTGCATTATGCAACATTCCCCGAAGAATTTTAAATATATATGTGACGAGCGCAAGTTCTCTCCTAACTCTAAGTTCATTGTATCCAACCATATCTAAGATAAATAAAGTTGGATACATCAACGGATAAAATGGATATACACAATAATACTTCATATATAAATATCTAATAAATTTATTTTGTACCCACTCCAGCATGAGACTATACTTAGTTTCACGCGGAGCCCAGATGACTGCATTATATTCTAGTTGGCTTCTAACCAATTCATTATACAAGGCTATAATAGCCCTTATATTCTTGAACCCTCTAACCGTACGAAGCATAAAACCTAGATTTTGGTAAGCTTTTTTACAGCCAAGCACGATGTAACCACAAAAAGTAATTTATTAGAAAATTGTTCCATAATCTGAAACAATAACATGTATTCATTATCATTACTGCTAGGTGGAATATAAACAACACATATCAAGAATATAAGTCTGTTACGTAGATATACAGTGGCACAGACCAGTTCAAAGACTTGTTGATCAATGTTGATGTCACTTGGCAGTGATACTCGCCGCAACTCAAAACGCGGTGTGGCCACGAGACACACGCCACCCTGCTTACGCCCGTCCATTCGATCACACCGTATAATAGTGTATCCCGGTGGAATTTTTTCTGCATCATAAATCGAGTCATTGCAGCCCGTTTCCGTTATTGCAAATAAATCTTCACTTGCAATCGAAATACTCGTGTAAAATTCCTCTAATTTTGTCCGTAATCCTCGTACATTTTGATACAATACTTCTATTGAGTCACTTAGCGTTTTATGGTTTACTAGTTGTTTTACGAAACCACCCATTCTGCAAATTCAACATTAACTGGCCAACTTTCAGGTTGACACAACTCTTGATATTTGCTTTCTGGTACCCCAATGATAAACGAGGCACAATCCCTTTCAGTCTTGTTTTATTTTTTCAATTTTCAGTGATATATCTTGACCATAAATTTTCTTAACGTGTTCTTCTAAATTTTTTACAGTTGTTTCTTTCTGCAAGCGCCAAACATGGAGATACTTTCTCCTCTCCATTCTCTGAATATCAATTGTACTCGTATTACCACCTTTTTTAACTTCGCAATTTGAATATCGCTTTTTTTCTGTTTATTGTAGTCCAATTATCTTCTTTTTTGGGTTCGTCCCGTGAGAAGATGATTTTAAACTAAACAAAAACAGAGTAATAATTGTGACAAAGTAACGCAATAATAATGTTAAAAACTAGTCATTTCTGCTTTATCGTTACCAGATCAGCTTCATTTTTTATTTCCACACGCGTATCTCCTTCAAATTTCTTCATAAATATTCTTCCCCCTTTTTTCCAGCAAAATTAATAGTTTAGGGTCCTAGCTACTGCCCGAGCCATAGCATACAATTTTCGGTCTTTTTTTGTCAGACTATCTGTTACATATATTTGTACTACCGGACCTGATATACCGACCGTAGCGGTAGAGAGTATATTTTTGCTGTTTATCCTGTTGAACTCTCTTGCAGCATTAAGGATAGTATTTTTTGTAATTACTGAATTTAAATCAGTCGCGATAGTTGAATTACCTGTTTTTGCTTTAAGTCTATAGATATCTTTTATGTCGCATGTCTGAACATGTGTATTAACAGCTTTACAAGTTTTTAGAACAAGTTCACAGAAATCATGTTGGGTCTCCTGTTTCATTTGTTGCGGGATATTACGAAACTCGATAGATGAAAATTTTTGCCTTTTCTCTAAATCGTCTATTTTGTTCTCCAAGGTTGATATATGACCAAGGTGTTCATTTCGTTCTTTTTCCATGGCCGTCAGTTTGACCTGGATGTCCTCGTACTGCATAGACATAAATTTTATTGATTTTTCAAGTTCAACATTGGTCAACTGAATCTTGGCATTTTGCTGTTTCAATTTCACTATATCTGAGCTCAACTGAGTTACCCGGATCAAGTATGGATATATCATTTTCAGATGATACATGGTGAGTGATGATACATAGTGAATCTTAAAAACTGTTTCTAGTGAAAATTTTACGAGTCTTTTTACATAAATGCAATAAACTAGTTAAATAAAATAATAAATTTACAGAGCAAGATTTTTTTTTCCTATTATTGACAATTGTCAATCTGTCAATATAAATAGAGATAATAATAATAAATAAATAATAAATAATCTAATTCAAATAGAGATTGTATGTACTTATGGCCTGGCCGTTGTCGCCTAATTTGAATGCGATACAAAGCGGTTAAAGTATAGCCGCAATACGTCGCATCGCGTAGCAATGCGCAGCATCGCGTCGCGTCGCTCTCCTGGGACAACGGGTAAGGGAACCTGACGTTGATTGATTTGATCAATGTTACTTCAATGTTTCTAATCGCAATGAGGTTTTGTGACGTAATATTTACAGAAAGGGTCGCAAACATCACGACGAGGTACAAAAAAGAGAATTTAGTGTGACGTAATTTATAAATTGCCCCTTGGATTGGAATTCAATGCTGTAGTATACTGTATCGTAAAGGTACTGTAAAATTTGATATATACTCACCAATAGGAATAGTCTGAAATTGATCGAGCTGACTAGTTCTCTCCAGCACGTAATAAGTCACATCCCCCATCACTTCGGTACTCCCATAGAAATTGGCTAACTTGTAACCGTTGTGGTCTCCGAAATACTTGAAGAATTGAGCGGCCGTGTCTTTGCTGAGGGTCTCTCCTGAACAGACCCAGAGCTTGAGGTCCCTGAGGGGTCTTTCAGATGGTTTTAGAGACAGGTACATGATAATGGACCGCAGAAGTGTAGAAACTAGTACTAAACGTTGGATCTGAAATTATTATTTCATCAATATATCTGATGATCTGAGTATATAAAATACTCAGATCATCATCATATGTAACCACAATAATGTTAATATTATTACCATGCTTTAACAAGATTGTGTAGATCATAGTGAGAATATCTGAAGCACCACGTGCCAAGTTTTTATTATTCTCAATCTATACAGGTATACTAATCTACCTGTGTGGAATTCCATAGCGTCGGTATGTGGCATTAGAAAGTTGCTTAGTGTGTGTGAGGAATACGCCTATGTCCACGGTTTGTATTATAATGAGACCAAAAGCCAGTATATGGTCTTCGAAGCCTGTAATAACCGCCTCGAGAACGTACCACCTATACTTTTAAACGAGGTTCCTATGAAGAGGGTGGTACAGTCTAAATACTTAGGGCACATTGTCACCTCGAACCTCAGGGACGATGAAGATCTAAAGTGGGAGCGTAGGGCGTTGTCTGTACGTGCGAACATGATAGCTCGCAGGTTTTTGCGCTGTTCAAAAAATGTAAAAATTACACTTTTTAAAAGTTATTGTACCTCATTATATACGTGCAGCCTGTGGGCGAACTACACGCACAAGTCATACAACGCCCTACGAGTCCAGTACAATAACACGCTACGGGCGATGCTGGGGCTGCCGCGCCACTGCAGCGCGTCGCGCATGTTTGTGGAGGCGCGCGCGGACTGCTTCTTCGCGACGATGCGCAAGCGCTGCGCCTCGCTGGTGCACCGAGTGCGCGCCACCCCCAACACTGTCCTGGCGATGATCGCGGACCGGGTAGACTGCCCTTACATCGTGCATTGCTGCGGGAGACACGTCTTGTCCCGCTATAATACTAGCACTAGATATTAAGGAATTGTATGAAATGTTACTAACACTAATGGGCTTTGTTGCTTAAAAATAATAAAATAACGTGCTTGACTGTAGTTTGACTTGGAATGAATGAATCAAACCAAAGCGAACTTATTTATATTCCACTACACTAGGTGGCGCTAACCGCACTTATGTTCTAATCATTCCTATTATTTTTATATAAACTAACACCCCCACTATATAAAAATAACACAAGTAACTTATTTTTCAACTAAGCCAACAGCAGTCACAAAAGCTTTATGCTTAATTGAACCTAAACTTTTAGTTAGTAAATCAGCTGGCATATCAGCTGTACATAGGTACCGAAAATCTACCAACTTTTGAGCAATAATTTGTTTACAAAAATGAAATTTTATATCTATATGCTTTGATTTGTAATGGAAAACAGGATTCAGTAATAATTTTTGTGCACTTTGGTTGTCATTGTACAGAATAATAGTATATGAACTGTCAGTAATTTCACATTGCAAGTTTTGTAACTAAATAGCTTCTTTACGACATTCTGAGATCCCTATATACTCTGCCTCTGTACTGGAGAGTGCAACAACCTTTTGTTTTCTGCTTTCCCAAGATATTGCAGCACCTGATAATTCAAAAATATAACCTATATATGACCTCTTACTAATAACATCGTTACCCCAATCAGCATCAGCATAACCAATTATTTCAGAATTAAGTTTTGAGTAATATTTTAAAGCATAATGTTTAGTCTTCTTTAGATATCTTAAAATTCTTTTAGCATGACTCCAATGTTCTTTTATGTAACAATTGTTAAATTGGCTCATGTAACTAACTGAATATAATATATCAGGACGAGTTAAAACTGACAAATACATTAAACTGCCTATCAGTTGTTGATATGGTATGCTAATATCACATTTATTACCTATACTGAGATTCAGTATACTTTCTATAGGTGTATCGGATGTGTGACAATCTAACATATTAAATTTACTTAACAACTGGTCTATATAACTCTCTTGGTCTAATGTTACAGAATTTTTATTGCACACTATTCGCATTCCCAAACATTGTCTTATAGTACCTAGGTCTTTAATTTTGAAATTGTTTCCTAAAAACCTTTTCAAGTTGATTACTTCACTAAAATCATTTGAAAATATAAAAAAATCATCGACATATAAAGCAATTACAGTTATACATTTCTTGTTTCTCTTTATAAACAGACAAGGTTCATTATAATACTTTCTGATATTTATGCGAATGTTACACATTTTGAAATAAAACTTCGTTTACGGAATCTATCGCGTTTTACTACTATCCCGACGTTTCGAATACTTTACAGCATTAGTAAAATCAAGTAAACGCGATAGATTCCGTAAACGAAGATTTATTTCGAAAGACAAGGTTCATATTTAGATTTTACATAACCAATGTTACTCAAACAGTCATCGACCTTTTTATACCACATTCTTGAAGATTGTTTTAACCCATAAATTGCCTTTTTTAACTTTAAGACTTTACCATCATTTAAGTCACCAGAACAATCTGGCATAAAAATATCTTCATCAAGATGGCCATTTAAAAAGGCTGTTTTTACATCTAAATGTGTTGTTTTTAAACCTAATTTTACAGTCAAAGCAAACAATAATCTCAAGGTAGAATATCTGACCACTGGAGAAAATGTTTCAGCATAGTCAACACCATGTCTCTGAGTAAACCCCTTTGCCACTAAACGCGCAAGATACAAATCTTTACCATTCACATCACATTTTTTCTTTAAAACCCATTTACACTGAACCACACAACCACTATATGGTGCATCAACCAGCTCCCAAGCTTGATTCTCTTCAAAACATTGAAGTTCTTCTTTTATAGCTTTTTGCCAAAGCTCTTTTTCATGCCGTGTCAATGCCTCCTGCAATGTTAAATCTCCAGCTTCCTGAAGGCGGACATTTTGTAGGCTACTAAAACCATATCTGTCAGGCTCTCTTTTGTTTCTAACTTCTCTTGTACTTGTCATGGTTTCCTGTACACTTTCTTCCACATCTTCATACTCGCTGGTTGTATATTCTGAATCAGAGTCATTGGTAGACCCTTCATGGGATATGAGAGTATCAGAAAGTTTTTTCTTCCATATCCCCCACTGAAGTTGTCTGGTCTGGATCCTTTATAGATTAATTTACGCTTTCTTTTTCTATTACTGCTATAGTAGTGTTTTCTTTTTCGACAACAATCACATCTCGACTAGTAGTTATCACTTTCTTAACTGGATCATACACTCTATAGCCTTTGCTCCCATCAGCATAGCCAACTAAAATACATTCTTGTGCTTTCTTGTCCCACTTTCGTCTCTTTTCTTTGGCTATGTGTACCATTATCGTGCTGCCAAAAACTCTCAGATAACTTATATCTGGCTTGATACTATGCCATAGTTCATAAGGTGTTTTTCCTTGCAATACTGACAAACCAGTATGATTGTGCAAATATACTGCTGTGTTTGTAGCCTCAGCCCAGAATGTCTTGTTTAACTGTGCATCAAAAAGCATGCACCTTGCTTTCTCGACTAAGGTTCTGTTCATTCGTTCACATAGTCCGTTCTGTTCAGGTGTGTATGGACATGTTGTTTGATGAACTATTCCTATTTTCTTTAAATAATCACTAAACTCAGCATAGCAGAATTCTCTTCCATTGTCACTTCTAATAATTCTTATCCTTTTATTTGTCTGATTTTCAACTAATGCTTTGTATTCTTTGAAACTTTTTAACTTTTGTTTTTTAGAAAACGAATAGCTGTCATTCTGCTGTAATCATCTACAAATAAATGAAGTATTTAGAACCACCAATAGAATTGCACTCCATAGGACCACAGATGACTGTGTGAATAATATTCAATACCTCTGTACTTCTCCTACCAGCATGAGTAAAAGGTAATCGAGATTGTTTACCCTCACAACATACGGTACAGGTAGACTTTGTAATGTCTTTCAAAGTAAGTCCGTCAACTGCATTTTGCATTTTATTCAGACACTCACTATTTACATGCCCCAACCTGCGATGCCAGAGCTCACCAGATACAATTGCTGCTGCAGACATATTTTCTTGAAGCTTTAACTTATAAACTCCATTTTCTAATAATGCGTAAGCAACCAGTATACCATTTTGATTATATATTTCACAGGCGTTTGTAGTAAATTCAACTTTATTTCCTTTATAAATTAATTGGCTCACTGATGATAAGTTAGTTGTCAATTCAGGTACACAAAACACATCTTTTATGTCTACATCAAAACTGCAATCATTAGCTAAAGTAGAAATCTTTATATCGCCCGAACACGCAATCGGCACTTTTGTTTTGTCGGCTACTATTATAGTCTGATCTTTCTTTTCATAAGAAATATTCGTGAGCCATTGTTTATTTGGCGTCAGATGCACACTCGCTCCGGAATCAACATACCAGTCGTGGTTATTAAAATTTCCGCTTAGAAAGACTGCGCTGAACGCATTTGTTTGTTTACGTTCATTTTCTTTGTTATTCGACACTTCAGCCGTACATTGTGATTTATAATGACCTATTTGTTTGCATCGATAACATTTAATTTATTTTTATTTATTATTTTATTTTATGGCAATCTGCTGAGTGTTTCAGCAACTACTGCCAATGTCTGTAATAGCTATACATGGGAAATATGGGAATCATAACATGATTTAACGAGGAACTAGTGCCTCATAATGTAGACGCAAGTCAAAATTGTACACTACAATTTATATATTAACGGGGCCTGGAACAAACACACACAGATGTTAGTAGGTTATCCATTGTTTACACATATTCAACTATAAATATAGACTTAAATATACTTTACAGTTTTATTTTATTAGTATCTATAAATTTAATAAAAGCGCGGACAATACAAGGATCTGGAAACAATGAGAGTAGGTGTCGAACGTTCACTGGTCGTGGAATTTTTAATTTATCAACCGCATGATCAAGTGTGTAGGCGCTGTTCAGAGAACAATTTAAGAAAATATGATCAAGAGTCCCGTCATCTAGCCCACTCTCGCATAACGAGTGATCACGTATTCTAATTTTGTGAAGGAATACTGGGTTGCAGCAATGACCCAGACGCACCCTACAAAGTGTTGATGTAATTGTTTTGTTAACGTTTTTATATTTACAAAACCACGGCTTTGCAGGTATTGTTGGTTGGATGGATGCATATGGTGCCCCTTTTGATTTAGCGGTCTCATTCCATGAGGCCTGCCAGGTATTATATAGATCTATTTTCGATGAATGCAGCAAGTCATAAGCATGAACGGAGTAGTATTTTAGGTCTGCAGATTGGTTGGAAACAGCGTTTTTAGCCATCAAGTCGGCAAACTCATTTCCTTTTATACCTGAATGGCTAGGTACCCATGTCAATATGACTTCAATCTGATTCATCAAGCATGAATATAAAGCTCTTCGTATTTCTGCAATAATTGGACTGCGGAGTTTATCCCTAAACGGACTTTTAATAACGGCCTCCAGTGCACTTTTGGAATCGGAGAAAATTGCTGCTTTACGGATAGCATTATGGGCAAGAATAAATAAACTTGCCCCCAAAATTCCAATACATTCACCAGTGAATACAGATGTCTCCGGGGGACATTGGAACTGAAGGATAATATGGGAATTCAAGTAATATACAGCAATACCAGTATTAGTGCTAGAAAAAAATTTGGATGCATCAGTATAAAAATGATGATAATCCCTCCATTTACTGTCAAGGTCATTTTGGTGTCTGGGAATATAATTATTAGCTTCCGGGAAGTCAAGGCTAGGGATGAAATTTGGAATAAAAAGGGATATCTCATAAGGCGAGTCATATCGAGGGAATTTGTTATGTTGGTGAATTGGAACTTTTTCCTCCAACTTGCGGATTTTTCTGAATGACTTTAATAATAAAGGAGGCTCCTTATGTTTCCAGTAATCTTGCTGTCCACATAGTCTGTCAAGCTGGGAAAGTTTGGGCAGTAAGACATGGTTCTTATGGAAGAATGCTCTGTAAATATACCTATCAGCAAGATATTGTCTGCGGATGTTGAGAGGGGGGTCACCACTTTCTACTTGTAGGGCATTATTAGGGGTAGATTTCATACTGCCCAGGATGATGCGTAAAGATTTTGACTGTATTACGTCCAACTTTGCCAGAGCACCTTTATTGAAAGGTTCAAACATAAATGCCCCATAATCCAGCAAACTCCTTACTGTGGCGTTGTATATGAGTTTCAATGAGGATGGGTGCGCTCCCCACCAGACGCCAGCAAGTGCTCGTAACACGTTCAAATTTTTTTCAGATTTTGCGTTGATATGCTTAAAGTGGGGTACACCAGATAGTTTAGAGTCCAGAATGACACCTAGGAATTTCATATTGTTTACAATTTTTATGCGAGACCCTTCAATCTCCAGGTGAATATCTGGTATGACTCTTTTGCGAGTAAAAATGACGCATGCGCTTTTAGATGCTGACAGTTCGAGGCCATGTGAAAAAAGCCAGTCATTTAAGGAATTGAGTGACACTTGTAAGGATTCCCTAGCTGCCGTGACAGACATACTCGTCACATATAAACATACATCGTCCGCATACTGCAAGACTTGGCAGTCTATGTTGAGAGAAAGGTGTAGGTCAGATCTGTAGATATTATATAAAATAGGGCTCAATACCGAACCTTGGGGCAGACCCCGCCAGACCTTTCTAGACATAGCACCTTGATTTTCAAACATGTGGAGGTTAATGGTGCGTCCCGCCAAGAGGTTTCCTATGCAATTACGTATCTTAGCTGGCGTAATTTACTTCTGAGTACAGAAAGAAGCACATTATCATATGCAGAGGAAATATCCAGAAAGCAGGATACCACTGAGTCATTCGTACTAAATGCTGCAAATATGGTCATACAAAGACTCAGTGCCGATCAAAGCCTCGCTGCTTCCGCTGTGGGGGGGAACATGTAGGTAACAACTGCACAATAGAGGACATCAGCTGTTGCCATTGTTCTGGCTCTCACAGTGCTACTGACAAGCAATGTCCTGAATTTATGAGGCAAAAAAACATTAAAGTTGTTATAGCTGAACAAAACATAGCATATGCAGAAGCAAACAAAAAGTTCCCTTCAGTTTATAAATCCTTTGCTGAGGTCTCAGCATCCTCTCCAACTCCTACTTCTCTTAACTCCTACAATACTATCCCTGTCCAGTCATCTTCCACTAAAGCTCCATCCCCAACATCTTACAGAAAAACTATTATCACTAAACCAAAATACCACGCCCCTCTGGTACCGGGATATGACCAACAAGCTCACAGAAACCTTACTAAGAATTACTCCTACTCTCCTTCTGTTAATGGCTGTGCCCTAATTAATACTTCCCTAGTACTAGTATAAAACTAGTGGTAAAATAGGGTCATTAATTTCACTTCTCAACTTACTCTTTTCTCAAATTAATATACCTGACAACGTTGCCCATAGTATAACTGAAGTCATAATTTCATACTTTAACAACATTCAACTTTCTACAGTGGAACGCCAGGAGTGTCATACCTAAAAAACATGACATCCTACATTATATTCCCAGACACCAAAATGACCTTGACAATAAATGGAGGGATTATCATCATTTTTATACTGATGCATCCAAATTTTCTTCTAGCAGTAATACTGGTATTGCTGTATATTCCTTGAACTCCCATATTATCCTTCAGTTCCAATGTCTCCCGGAGACATCTGTATTCACTGGTGAATGTATTGGAATTTTGGAGGCAAGTTTATTTATTCTTGCCCATAATGCTATCCGTAAAGCAGCAATTTTCTCCGATTCGAAAAGTGCACTGGAGGCCGTTATTAAAAGTCCGTTTAGGGATAAATTCCGCAGTCCAATTATTGTAGAAATACGAAGAGCTTTGTATTCATGCTTGATGAATCAGATTGAAGTCATATTGACATGGGTACCTAGCCATTCAGGTATAAAAGGAAATGAATTTGCCGACTTGATGGCTAAAAACGCTGTTTCCAACCAATCTGCAGACCTAAAATACTACTCCGTTCATGCTTATGACTTGCTGCATTCATCGAAAATAGATCTATATAATACCTGGTAGGCCTCATGGAATGAGACCGCTAAATCAAAAGGGGCACCATATGCATCCATCCAACCAACAATACCTGCAAAGCCGTGGTTTTGTAAATATAAAAACGTTAACAAAACAATTACATCAACACTTTGTAGGGTGCGTCTGGGTAATTGCTGCAACCCAGTATTCCTTCACAAAATTAGAATACGTGATCACTCGTTATGCGAGTGTGGGCTAGATGACGGGACTCTTGATCATATTTTCTTAAATTGTTCTCTGAACAGCGCCTACACACTTGATCATGCGGTTGATAAATTAAAAATTCCATGACCAGTGAACGTTCGACACCTACTCTCATTGTTTCCAGATCCTTGTATTGTCCGCGCTTTTATTAAATTTATAGATACTAATAAAATAAAACTGTAAAGTATATTTAAGTCTATATTTATAGTTGAACTTGTTGAGTTGACTCGGTCGTCATTAAGCGAAACCCCTGTAGGATTGGCACATGGAATGTGAGGACAATGTTAGTACAGGGAAAGCTGGAAGAGGTGAAGATGGAGATGGAAAGACTGGGAATGGATATTTTAGGGTTATGTGAAGTACGATGGGAAGACGGTGGTGATTATTGGAGCGATGATTATCAAATTATATTCACAGGCGGAAAAAAAGGATATAATGGAACAGCATTAATACTAAATAAAAAATGGGGTAAATAGGTCGAAAACTCTATTCATCATAGTGACAGAATAACTGCCGTAAAGATACGATCTTCACCAGCAAATATTGTTATAATTCAAGTGTTGAGCAGTTACTTCGACGATGAAGTGGAAGAACTTTATAATGACATAGATAGCATAATTGATACAGTCAAGGATTCTGATAATTTAATTGTGATGGGGGATTTTAATGCTGTAGTGGGGGCGGGCAAAGTGAAAAATATAGTAGGTAACTTTGGACTAGGTAATAGGAACACAAGAGGGGAAAGACTGATGCAGTTTTGTAATGAACATGACCTAATTATCACAAATACCTTATACAAACAACCAAAAAGAAGACTGTATACATGGAAAATGCCAGGGGATATAGGTAGATATCAAATAGATTTTATATTAATAAAGAACAAATTCCGCAAACAACTCAGGAATTGTAAAACCTTACCCGGAGCAGACTTGAATTCCGACCACAACCTCCTTATTAGTTTACACAATTTTGAAATAAAGAAAATTAGAAGAAAACAAAAACCTAAACATATTGATCTCACTAAACTTAAGAATAAAGATAGCAACTTAAATGTGCAATATAGTAATAATATAGATACTAAATTAGAAGAACACAGAGATAAATATAAAAACAATATAGAAAATATAAATATAGAGGATAGATGGAATAATACAATAGATATAATAACTAAGTGTGCTACAGAACTTTTCGAGAAAAATAAAATCATACCAATCAAAAAGTGGCTTACTCCTGATATCATCGATTTAATGCTCAAAAGAAGAGGGGTTAAAAATAAAACTGATATTAATAGTCAAGTCGAATACAGAAAATTAACAAATCAAATAACACAAAAGTGCAGAAAAGCTAAAGAACAGGATACAGAAAACACATGCAATTTCCTAGAATACCTTATAAAAACGGGTAAAATGAGTCAAGCGTATAATATAATAAGAAAGCTAGAAAAGAAACCAAAGAGAAAAAGCACTGCAATATTAGACGAAACAGGGCAAATATTAATAGACAATAGGGATATAGTGGATAGATGGGTAAGATATATAGAAGAATTATACGAAGATGAGGAGTTAATAGAAAATTTTATAGAATAATAAGAAGAAGTAGAGCTAAATGACTTAGGGCCAGAAATACTAAGAGATGAATTTGATAAAGTCCTGAAGAGCATAGCAAACGGAAAAGCTCCAGGAATTGATAATGTCTACATTGAAATGATCAAATATGCCAACTCTGATATATTACATGATAAATTGTATCAAATTATCCAAAAAATGTACTTAACTGGTGTCTTACCGGAAGATTTTAAAAAGAGTAGAACCGTAACGCTACCAAAAAAATCTAACACACTCAAATGCGAAGAACACACAACACTCAGCCTAATTTCACAAGCTAGTAAAATTACAAAACAGATTAAAATCACTATCAGAACGATATTTAGGACCAGTCAAATATGGGTTTAGAGAAAAGAAAGGAACTAGAGACGCTATATTTGCATTACGACTTATAGTTGACAGGCGACTTAATTATGATATAGATACCCATATAGCGTTTGTAGATTTAGAGAAGGCATTTGATAAAGTAAATTGGAAGACAATGCTAGAAATATTAAAAGAGGCAGGTTTAGATTACAGAGATAGAAGAATTATATATAATTTATACAGGGAACAGGAAACAATAATAGAAATAGGAGAAGCAAAAGGTTCAGCACGGATCAGACAAGGAGTACGCCAAGGATGCCCAGTGTCGCCAATAATATTTAACATATTCATAGAATGCGCAATAAGGAAATTAACAGGGTCAGTGGAAGGAGGGGTCAAAATGCATGGAGAAATAGTAAAATTTATACGTTTTGCTGACGACATAGCAGTATTAGCAGAATCAAACTCTGATCTACATAAGATATTAACAGAGATGGACATTGTTTTGACACAGTTTGGTCTTAAAATAAATACAAATAAAAGCAAAACCTTAATAGTTGCCAAGAGAGATACCTACAATCCAATCATTCTTAACAATATTGCAATAGAACAAGTAAATTCATTTAGATACCTAAGAAGCTTAATTACTAGTGAATCCAGATGTTCACCAGATATCATCGCAAGAATAGCAATGGCTAAAAAGCCTTCAACAACAAAAAGCATCTACTGAGCGCGAGAATATCAAAGCGTGTACGTACAAAATTGATAAAGGTGTACATCTGGAGTATTGAATTGTATGGTTGTGAAACGTGGACTATGACGCAAAGAGACAGACAGTGGCTAGAAGCTTTTGAAATGTGGTGTTGGCGAAGAATGGAGAGAGTAAGCTGGACAGAGAGAAGGACAAACGAAGAGGTGCTAAATATGGTAGAAGAGAAAAGGAGTATCCTTAATACCATCGACAACAGAAGAGACCAAATGCTGGGTCATTTGATACGATACGATAATCTAGTCAAAACCATCCTAGATGGAAAGATTGAGGGAAAGAGGAAGCGAGGAAGACCAAGAAGGACATTTATACAGCAAGTGAAGGAAAGTCTGGATGTCGTGTCGTATCAGGAAATTAAGGAAAAGGCACTATGCAGAGAGAGCTGGAGGATGCTCCACCGACAAGAGCTAAGCTCTTAAATGAGATGATGATGACGAAAAAGCTCAATAGCATTGCCCGACCCGGGAATCGAACCCGAGACCTCATGATCAGCAGTCGCTTACACTACCTCTGCACCACAGAGGCACTTGATGTATAAAATAGAGAATATCCACAATTAGGCACTAAAAGTATTCACTATAAATGAGTGCAGATTACGCTTTCCTGCACTCATTTCGTTTAGTAATGTTTTCCGCAAAGTATCAATATGCCTAATAATAGCAAAATCTCTTTTGAAAAACTCATTGACTGTCTCTTTTTCTCTCGTTCTTTCTGAATAGTGTCATTAAGCTCACGCACACAGTTAAAAGTTGTTATTATTTTATAAAATCATATTATATTGTCACGCATTTTTCCCGTAGCGGTAGACAGAGACCACATCTCTTCACTTGCTACGATCCTGACACACATCTTTCGCTTCATTTACTTTCATCAGCGCTTTTTTACATGCTCGTTGGTTTCGAGTACTCTTAACCTGGCCTTCCTTAAGAACGTCTCAAATCTGGTCAAAATACGTTGCATCCGATAGGTGGAAAGGGTCGTAAAGAGCGTCTACGACGTGAAAGGAGCATCTATGCAAAATTTCAAGTCAAACGGACGTATGGTTTCGGAGATATAGTGATGAGTCAGTGAGCGGTAAATCACTTATATATATATATATATATATATATATATATGAACCACGAGGAAGACCACTTAGGTAAATAGCGATTATTGACGATAATAGTGTATACCGATCAGTATAAAACCACTAATGAATTAGCTGCATGGTTTAACTTTAGCATACCCATTTAAGCATTACATTAAATGAAATGAAAGAATGCACAGTATGGCCAGAATAGCTATTCTGTTTCAAAAATCAAATTATTTAGTAAACCGTATCAGCATTTTAAATAATATGTTGTATAAAAACAAAAACAGATATTGCGAAAATGTTTATCGTTTTAAATTACTTTGTGACACACCAATGCATTTGCAATGTAGACTAATAAATATAGAGTAATCAATCTACCACTATCTGCTAATAAATTTAACAGGTTAATTGATAAAATACTTTAAAATGCAACTGTTTGATGCAACAAAGAGCCACCTGTCTTAAATTCATCTTATCAATTGTGCTTTTATTAAATTTATGCTTCCTGCCTGCTACATGAAACAAAAATATCAATTTGCATTTATTTATATTCTGTTTAAATAAAACAGAACGGGTTTTTATTCCACTTGGTAGTGTTACAAAGGGTAAAAAAAAAAATTATCATATATTAAAAAAACAACATTGGATTGCCTTTTATCATCAAATATCATATATTTGATGGTAAAAGGCAATCCACGGGTAAAGCTGAACGCGGATGGCGCGTATTATATAAGCTGAGCGAGATGGGTACTGTCAAAAATGTTTGCCTGAGAAATGGTTGCTATTTTTTGTATTTAATCCGGTGGATCAGCGATATTGTTATAATGTACCTGGAATATTAAAGAATTGGTAGACGCTATGCTGGGTAGCTACAACATTTTTTTGCGACTTTTTCCACTTTTTTTAATGTTAGATCTTTGGAAAATAATAAATGTATATCGGGGTTATTCCATTAAACACAGCACGCTGAGGCATATTACGAGAAAAAATTAAATTTACAAAATTAAAGGTTACAAATTGTATGTAAATGTCTGTTTTCAATAGCCATGTCGATACCTAATACCCATCTGCCGTGAAATGATAGTAGTAAACATCCCCATTATTATATATCTCATCCTTCATTCCTAACCCCTATCTGGTTTCCAAGGGTTGCTATGCACAAATGGTATTAGGATAGCGATAGTGGGATATACTATACAGTTTTACACCATTAATTACGGCTGAACCGAATTTTATGATCTTTGATTTGTTGGATACGCCCGAAATAGCAGAATAACTATTAAAACAATGGAAAAATTTATGAAATAGTGATGACTTAGAAAAATATTTTTATCATAAAATTAGTTTAAAACGATTTTATTGATGACATTTTCCAGAACGGATTGGCTGATATCGATGGCAACAGCGGTAGGAAGTTTTCCTGGTTAGGTAGTGGGTTATAATGGAGTAAAAGCTTAGAAAGGGAACATTAACATCAAAATACAACGCAACTGCGACAGGAAGGCCTCGTACTTAAACACCTTTCCTGTCTTATCCTGATATTTTATTATAAATATAAAAATGATAACTGCGCGCAATTTGAGCATCATTCAATGCCGGTGGATACGCTTTTAGCGCGGAACAACAATCAACAATCAATGTTCCGCAAATACAGGCGGAAAGAAAAAGCACGGTGGATAGTTGTGGTTATTGAGTGACGACGATTAGGAAAAAAAATAAAAATCTCCTATTACAACCAAAACACTGATGTGCTTCATTGGCACTCACACGGGAGATGGTGGTACCAACTCGCTCGGAGCCGATAACAAATGAGTACATCCACTTGGTACCCAGACCTACCACCAGTAATGCAATGGATGATAATTTGCTTACTTCCCTTGCTTCGTACGACACCCGTGAACTAGAAACCAGCACGGTTTTTGGAAAACATGAGTTTTAAATCTCATGGTTTCATCTAGCAATAAATTTCGCGTACAATACTCCTTGGAACTTCTGACCGTCGATTTTTATTTCAGGGTTATAAGAATTGATCTTAGTAACTGCCTCGGTGGTGCAGTGACAGTGTATGCAACTGCTGACCATGAGATTGATTTATATAGCAAATAACATTGGTCCCAGCACCGAACCTTGTGTTGCGCCTCGCGTAGCATCTATTGGATTTGATTAAAATATCAATTCCTGATAGTTAACAACTTTTACTATTTGTGTGCGGTTAGAAAATAGGAATTAACCCTGTTTTGTCTCCATTAAAAAAACCATAACGTTTAAGCTTCCTAATAAAAAGCAGAATATGAAAATAGTCGAATGCACGCGTGAAATCAAGCAATATAAGAAGTGTGCCCTGTCCAAGGTCAGAGGATTCGAGTATGTCATCCACTACGTGTTATAAAGGTGAAGTTGTATAATGATTCTTACGGAAGGCTGACTGAAGAACGGGTAGTATAATATTGTTTGTTTCAAGATAGCTAGAGATCTGAGTTTGAACGGATTTCTCGATTACTCTTGATGGTATACTAACAGGTCTTAAGTTATTTAAGGTGCCAATGAGTTTTTTTTTGGAATGTGTGATACAATGGCACTGAAACCTTCAAACACTAAAACGCGCACTACGGGAGGTTGCAGACATTATGGTTGCCCTCTATAGACCAGAACTGAAAACTCATAGGTGTTACTTGCCAATATTTTCAACATCCTATATTATGTATGTAAATAATAGCTGAATTTTATAGCGCAGACATATCGCCGGAAATAATTTCAAGCAACTGAGCCTGAAGAAGTTGCGTTATCATTTATTACAAGGGCTATTAAATTCTGGGAGAGAGTAACCATTAAATAAATCGGCTTTTGTCCCACCAGCACCAAAGAAAATGATCAAAAAAACTTGTACTGCAAGATGTAAGATTTGATGAATATAATCATTTTCCAACATTTCGGCCCAAGGGTATATGCAAACTTAGCATAAAAGATCAGACCACAGTCATGTGTATGAAATGCGGTATGAGACTTACTGTCAGAAAGAAATAATGTTTTTGATTAAAATATCAATTCCTGATAGTTAACAACTTTTACTATTTGTGTGCGGTTAGAAAATAGGAATTAATCCTGTTTTGTCTCCATTAAAAAAACCATAACGTTTAAGCTTCCTAATAAAAAGCAGAATATGAAAATAGTCGAATGCACGCGTGAAATCAAGCAATATAAGAAGTGTGCCCTGTCCAAGGTCAGAGGATTCGAGTATGTCATCCACTACGTGTTATAAAGGTGAAGTTGTATAATGATTCTTACGGAAGGCTGATTGAAGAACGGGTAGTATAATATTGTTTGTTTCAAGATAGCTAGAGATCTGAGTTTGAACGGATTTCTCGATTACTCTTGATGGTATACTAACAGGTCTTAAGTTATTTAAGGTGCCAATGAGTTTTTTTTTGGAATGTGTGATACAATGGCACATTTATAAATATCTGCGAAGGTACCTTCTACTAGGAATTTATTCGCAATGGCTACAGCGCGGATAATTAATAAGGCAACGTCAGCACAATAATTTCCATACAAATATCATAGCAGCCAAGTGAACCAGATGATTTGCTAGATTTTATTATGTACATAATTTCTTCATCAGAAACATTTTTAAAATTAATAACCAGTATCTGAGATGGGATTTTTGATTCCAGAGACACTATGCGTGCCCGACTGACTTGATTGCGAGATACTTTTCTCAAAGTGATGGTTGAGAGCATTAGGGTCAGCGAATTGATCAGGGAGACGATTGCGACTTTACCATATTGTTAATATAGTGCCACATAATTCTTGGATTGTGTTTATCGTTATTGACAGAGTAATTAATAAAATATTGTTCTCGTTCCTTTTTATTGGCGTAATTAACCATATTTCACAGTTGTCTATACTAAGTAGCTTCGTTAGTCTTTAACCCTTAACTTGGCAGAGAAAAACATTTTTAAATAAATAAATATTCATGGACATTTCACACAACGTCCTCTGGTCCCAAACTAAGCTTAACACTTGTGCTATGGGTACCAGATTACGGATATAATACATATACTACTTTTTTATGTAAATAAATACATATAATAGATAGAAAACACCCAGACGCAGTACAAATATATGTGTTCATCACACAAATAATTGTCCTGAGTGGGGATCGAACCCACGACCTCGTGAACGGAAGTCAATTACACTACCGACCACGCCACGATCAATATGATTTTTATATGACGTAATACTTATGACCCAAAGATGCCTAGAAAAATAAAAATAAAAATTCCATTAGGGTAGTTTTTAAAAACACACATGTATCCTGTGGGATACAGTGCCAACAATCCATAACAACACATAATGATTTCAATGTATCTCGAAAGATACGTTGCCAGGTTAGATATGACTTTACTGTTACATAATTTGGCAGAAAAAGAAATGCCTTTTTAATCAATAACCAGTAACTTTTATTAAAATATAAAATGTTTTAACATCAAACATCTTTTTCTTAAAAAAAAATACCAAAAGTAAAACCACCTTTCAAAAGAACATGACAAAATGAGATCAATTTCCTTAAATGAAAAACATTATTTCTTTCTGACAGTAAGTCTCATACCGCATTTCATACACATGACTGTGGTCTGATCTTTTATGCTAAGTTTGCATATACCCTTGGGCCGAAATGTTGGAAAATGATTATATTCATCAAATCTTACATCTTGCAGTACAAGTTTTTTTGATCATTTTCTTTGGTGCTGGTGGGACAAAAGCCGATTTATTTAATGGTTACTCTCTCCCAGAATTTAATAGCCCTTGTAATAAATGATAACGCAACTTCTTCAGGCTCAGTTGCTTGAAATTATTTCCGGCGATATGTCTGCGCTATAAAATTCAGCTATTATTTACATACATAATATAGGATGTTGAAAATATTGGCAAGTAACACCTATGAGTTTTCAGTTCTGGTCTATAGAGGGCAACCATAATGTCTGCAACCTCCCGTAGTGCGCGTTTTAGTGTTTGAAGGTTTCAGGACAGCGGACAGCCGTTTTACGTTTTGTTTCCTTATTATAACGTTGTAATACTTCAACTGGCGTCTCAGATACATAGATGCTAGCGACGGTGACAACTTTACTATCGTTCGTTTTATGATGCTGAAGGAAACTTTATTTTTGCCACTCACAACTCGAGAGTCTGAGTCGCTCTTTTTTGTTTTTGTCCGATAAAGCTTCTTTTCCGCACCTCGTAATCGATTGGATCTAATCGTACCCAATGAGAATGTTTCCATTTAATTTTGATTGTATAAATTAGCTCCAGGCTTTTCACTAGCCTTTTCACTATGCGATATGCTGTCCGTAGTTGGTAACTCTTTATTGTGTATTTCAGCCTTGTGTTCAAATTTCATGTAAACCAAATAGAAATTTAATCGCTTCCTTTGTATAGGCGCAGGTCGGCTTAGAACGCGTATTCGTTATTTTGGATGGCGACGGTGAGGCTAATACTATTGATGGTGATGGCCCAGGTATTTTAGGTAATATTCGGTTAGTCCTAGGTCTTTTAGTTTGACTAAAATTCAAGTAGGTGGTTGGCGAGGGAGTAATAGACGAGGAAAGACTCTTAAGCAGAAGAATTCGCGGAAATGGATTCAATAGGTGGTTGTGCAGGCCCCAAATGACAGGAATCTGTTATTGTTTGCATGGTAAGGTTACATTCATCGTCAGAAATTATGTATTTTCAAGCGTAGAAGAAAGCGAAGAATCCGGTAAAGATTTATTACTGACATGCTTACGAAGAGTAAGTAATATTGTAAAATTCACAATCAAACTCCGAATTTCTTCTTCATTTGATGATTGATTGAGCTTTGGCACTAAATCAAGTATATTTCTAGCTCTCGAAAGCACATGCAGCTTTTTACCTAAAAATAACAGAAAATAAGCTTAGCTTTTGTTCGCGTAATGAACCGTTTATGGACTTGGTAGTGCGCACATATAGATACACGACGATTCTGTATTACTTGTTAGAGAAGCTGGCAGTGTGCACGAGGAGATACACCCATTTACAAAAGTGAATAAAACCATCCACTGGATAATATTTATGCTCCAAATTGATTAATTTAGTAGAAAAACAATTATAATTTATAATTTTACGAACACATGCTTGAAATAAGCATAAAAAACATTTTTTTTTGTATTTTTCTTACCTGTATGCGCGGGAGCATGGCGTCGGTTGGAAGTAAAATAAATTTGACAGCTGACTAGTCTTGCCAACTTTAAAATAATAAACGTACATTTGAAAACAAAGAAGTTATCTAAATATTCCCATAGATATGATTCGTTTTAACAAATAAATGGTTGGCGTAGGATTTTTCAAACTTTGATGTATCTGCAGAGATACATTGTCAAGAAAAGGGTTAATGCGGTATCCCAACGCGAACGTAATTATTTCAATGAATCAGCCATCCAGGGTGTACGCAGATCCTTGAAAGTGCGTGTTCCTTTTGGTGCAAATGTATCAACAAGGTCCACAAAGATGGAAAAATGGATATGGTTAAAGACAAAGTACTAAAAAGTATTGTTTACGCTTCAGCGAAATTAAGTACATATACTACACATTTAAAGAGAAATTATGAAGTTTCACGACATGAATGTAGTGTTAAAATTATCCGATAGATAGATTATACATCTACATCCATACATTTTGTCCGTGTGGTGATGGATTAAGAATACAAGTGTCACCCATCCCATCATTTCCCGCGGGTATCGTACAAGACGACTAAGGGAAATAAGCAATTATCACCCATTGCATTACTGGTGGTAGGGCTGGGTACCAAGTGGGAGTACTCACTTGCTATCGGGCCCGAACGGGTCGGTACCACCGTCGAATGTCCGTGAATGTCCGTCTTCTGTGTGACCGGTTATGAAGCATGTAAGTGTGTTTTGGCTGTATCAGAAGATAGCCGTTTATTCTTTCATTACATATCTGAGAAATGAAATGTTGTGCAGCGGCTTGACAATACTCTCGGTATAGTTGAGTCCATGAGCAATGGTTACCACTTACCCATCAGGTGGGCCGCTGCTCGTCTGCATCATTAGCTAAAAATAAAAACAACATTCGTTATGCCATTTTTTGTAAATACCTAAAAAGTAATTGTATTCCCCATTAGAAATCTTTAGTGTTATTATAATGACACTAAAGTGTTACGTATGCCGTTCATATTCTGATCGTCGGTCAATAACACCATAGTAACAAGTCGCATTTTATTAGATTTCAACGCCCCCTCTATGACGGCGTCCGCAACGCCCGCACCACCCTGAAGCCACCACTGCTTAGTTTATCATTAATATAATAATAAATTTGTCAATATTCAACCCCCAGATGAACAGTATTTCTAGCAAATAACCGCTAGTGTCAAGTGCTTACAAACTAAAATTAATGAAGTATGATAAACGGCTGTTTTGAAGCGAAGTCATACACAACCTGTTCAAATAATTACTATTTATGAATATCTCTAAGCTCCGAGGCCATCTTTGGACCTCATTTATCAGACGTAATCAGCAATTCACATCGTTGCACTTGCAATATTATGTTAATTTTTAAATTAAAAATAAATTGAATCCACTTGACACTTTTTAAGGATTTTTGATCAATTCCTTATTCACAAATAATTTGTACTTCTTAAGGAGGTTAAATGAATGAATTCATCAGTCTTCTGATTTATAATAAATAATGTGTAATATACTCATATACTTAACGGAGATGGGCAGGCGGATACATGGACCGTTGATATTTATTATCTTTCAGTTCATTGTAGGCATAGAAATTGTCAAATTAAGCTTGTCGTACACTCAATGTTTTACATAGTCTGACGCCTGTATACCCGAATGGGTACGCAGAGGTGCATTACAGACCCACAGTTCGCCAACTATGTTTAAGTCCTACGTTATAGGGGGCGAGCCTATTGCTGTCTATCGGCCTCATTTCCAAACTCCGGGCTGCTACTGAGAAATTTTCTTTTTACGAAAAAGCCTCAATAACTCTGACCGGCCCGGGGATTGAACCAGATACATCAGATCATGATCAGCAGTGGCTTACACTACCGCTGCACCATAGAGGCACTTTAGTAAATGATGACCACGTAAATGGTCAATCCCATAGAAATAACCTATAAGGGCGGTTATTGAGAATTATCTAGATATATAGCGTACGTATTATATCAGCCTTGGACGTCTACCGTCTAAGTCCACCCGTGATCATGAATACTGTAAAGTACTCGAAACGTCGGGATAGTAGAAAATCAAGTAAACGCGATAGATTCTGTAAACGTAGTTTTATTTCGTGGGTGATTATAGTCCAGAGCGTGCTCGTCGCGATCCCTGCCAGCCTGTAATCCACAGGCTGCAATCCGGCTCGAATGCGTACCGCAGTGCGGGTTAGGGCGTGCCCCAGAGGCGACGCGTACCGACCCGCCCCCGTCGGTACGAACAACGGTAGATGCGGCGATGGGGGCCGCCACCCATCACGCCTTGCCCAGTTTGGCGAGTCGAGGGGAGCAGTGTCGTGTGGCACGTGGAATGTAAGAGGTGGTGTGGAAGATAAGTTACACGTGCTGGTAACCGTCATGTCGGACAGACAGCTTGATGTCCTCTGTGTAACAGAGACCAAGCGAAAGGGGGAGTGACGCCTGTGATCTTCCTGGTGGCGGGTTAGCTCTGTGGTCTAGTGTACCGCAGAGCGATCGGGCCAGCATGGGAGTGGGGGTGTTGCTGTCCTCTCGCTTGGCCTCAGGTGTGAAAGACTACGGAATGTTTGATCCCAGACTTCTATGGGTCCGAATAAAACTAAGTGTCACCAGGGTCTTCATGGTCTCAGCTTATGCTCCCGTAGGCTCTTCGGTGGGATCAGATCTAGAGAAGTTCTGGAATAATGTTAGGAAAGTTCTGGATTTGGCAAAAGCTAGTGAACACGTGATCGTATGCGGAGACTTGAATGGATGGGTTGAAACCAAGCGTCCAGATTTCGAGGACGTGCTTGGTTTATTTGGTGATAAGAGAGTGAATGATGCAGGTAGGCTTATTGCGGATGTATGTATGGAGAGAAACCTTATTGTGTCAAACACATTTTTTCAACATACACACAGGACATCCGTATGTATACATGGAGAAGGAATGAACAGAGAAGTATGATAGATTTAATTCTGGTAGACAGTCGCCTCCGAAGTAAAATTCTGGATACAAGAGCATACAGGGGTCCCACTGTCGACACGGACCACTATCTCGTTAATGCGAGTTTTTGTGGTCTGTTCAGAAAGTGGAGACACTGGCGAGAGCGTGTCCACTTCGGAGGGCTTGAAAGAATAAAGATTGAAAAGTCGCAAGAAGAGAGTGTAAGAGCAAAGTATGAAGAGGGGGTCCGTGAACGGCTGGCAATGGCAAGTCAGCCGGGATCTGACATAGAAGAATGCTGGAGAGTATTGAAAGATAGTATGGTAGATACAGCGAAAGAAGTATGTGGATGCTCAAAGAAGCATAGGAAAGTGAAAGGTGATGCATGGTGGGATACGGAAGTAGCAGCTTCCGTAGACCAAAAGAAGAAAGCGTGGCTGGACTATGTATCTTCTTTGAACCTGAGTGCACGTATGAAAGAACAGAAGAAAGAAATATACCGACAACGTAAGAATGACACCAAAGCCTTAGTGAAAGAGAAGCGTGATAGAGCAAATATGATTGCAGAAGAAAGGCTGACCAAAAACTTCGAGAGCAACACCAAACTTTTCTGGAGGGAGGTGAAGAAATCTCGGAGTGGTTGGCCAGCTTTCAGGATGAATAAAATAAGGTCTAAAGGTGGAGACATTCTTACGCAAACACAAGATGTGTTAAGCCAATGGAGTGAATATTTTGGAGATATGTATGCGGATGTTCAAGGTGATGCTGGTGCCACATGTGATCTAACAGATCAGCATCCTCGGATGGAAGAAGCCAGAACAGATGTTAGAGTAGCAATAGGAAATGGTGTGCTAGAACAAGTGGATGAATTTGTATATCTTGGATGTGGATTCAGTCGGGATGGAAGGTACACCACTGTTGTAGAAAGAAGAGTGAATGCGGGAAATAGAGTGAACGGAGCATTGGGACAACTTCTCGGCAGCCACCACCTCAGCCAGAAGGCACATGTCGCAATACACAACGCAGTGCTTGTCCCAACGTTATTATATGGAAGCGAGAATTGGGTGTGTAAAGAGGAGCATGAGAGCAAAATCAATGCGGTCGAAATGCGATCGCTGCGGAGAATCTGTGGAGTGAGGCTGACTGACCGTATTCGTAACAATGATGTAAGAGAGCGAGTGGGTATGAAAGAGAGTATTGGTGTAAAGATGCGAAAGGGAATGCTCCGATGGTTCGGACATGTCGAAAGAATGCCAGACGAGCGACTGGCTAAGAAGATATACAATGTGAAAGTGGAAGGATGTAGGTACAGGGGGAGACCGAGACTTTCCTACCTAGACCAAATTGGTCATGTATTGAAGGAAGGTGGAGTCAGGAGTCTACGAAACCGGCGAGCGTGTATGAAGAGAGTTATGAATGTTGAGGAAGCGAGAGATGTATGCAAGAATAGAGCCTCTTGGCACTCTGTTCTCTCTGCCTACCCCGCAAGGGAAATGGCGTGATGATAAGTAAGTAATTAGTTTTATATCAAAATGTATATTTTTTTTGCGTTTGATGTGGATACGTAACCACAAAAAGTTTACGTTTATAATTACAAAATATCTCGTAAACTTTGGACCACGGATCAACCAACCTCTAGGGTTGGGGTAAGTTGGGGGCGGCGGCATCGCGTATGTGGAGAGGCACCGCCCCCGGGCCGGGTTCCCACCCGAGTGCTGGCCCTGGTCCTCGACCATCTTGAGCCCCGCCTCGGGGGACTGTTTGGCGCTTGCCTGGTGTCCGGACGGTTCCCTGACTGCTGGAAGAAAGGGAAGCTCGTGCTCCTGCCGAAGCCGGGACGGTCTCCGAATACAGTCTCAGCCTTCAGTCCCATCGTGTTGCTGGACGAGGCGGACAAACTCCTCGAACGGGTAGTCACTGCCCGCATCGTCCGGCACCTAGGAGCGGTCGGCCCCGACCTGTCCGACGCCCAGTTTGGATTTCGGGCGGGTCGGTCTACGGTCGGCGCCATTCTGCGCCTGAAGGCCGCGGCTGCGGAGGCCGTCACCTCGAGGGAAGTGCTGTTGGCGGTGTCGCTCGACATCGCCAACGCCTTCAATAGTCTGCCATTCGCATCAAGGAGGCACTCCGGTACCATGGAGTGCCCCTCTACCTAAGGCGGCTGGTGGCAGACTACCTCGACGGCCACAGCGTCCTCTTCGTGGATTAGGAAGGGGACGTTGTAAGGAGGGCTATGTCGTGCGGCGTCCCACAGGGTTCGGTTCTTGGGCCGCTCCTGTGGGACATCGGCTACGACTGGGTCCTCCGTGGCCGGCTCCTCCCCGGGCTGGGCGTAATTTGCTACGCAGACGATACGCTCGTCACAGCCCGGGGCAGGACCCTCGAGGAGGTGGCAACGCTGGCCACCTCAGGTACCGCGGAGGTGGTCAGGTGGATCGAGGCGCTGGGGCTTAGGGTGGCCCTTGAAAAGTCGGAGGCCCTACTCTTCTATGGGCGCCGACGGGGCCCGCCCGCCAGCGCCTCGATAACGGTCAACGGTGTGGGCTTCCCAATCCAGGCCCACATCAAATATCTGGGCCTGGTATTGGATGGACGGTGGCACTTTGACGAGCCCTTCCGCCGTCTTGTGCCAAAGCTCGTCGGCACTTCTGTGTGTGTTCTTCTTCTGTGGCGTCCACAGAGGGTCGTAGCGGTCAGCGCAATACGCGGGTACCACACGGTCTCGACCGATGCAGACTGCGCGTTGGCCGGAACCCCCCCGTGGGATCTGGAGGCGGAGGTGCTCGCCGACATCTATGGACGGGCGTCGACGGCACGAGCGGGGGGCAGCCGCCCCTCGCCGAGTGCAATGTCATCGTGGCGGGAAGATGCTCGCCGCGCCAGAAGAATGGGCAGGGCGGCAGCACGGGGTCCTCACCTTCCGGTTGGTGCAAGTTTTGTCGGGGTATGGTTGCTTCGGCAAATACCTGCACATGATCGTTAGGAGGGAGACGACCCCAGGCTGTCACCACTGCGGCTGCGACGAGGAGTCGGCGCAGCACACGCTCGAGTCGTGCCCGGCCTGGGATGTGCAGCGCCGGGAACTCGTTGCAGTCATAGGCGTGGACCTGTCGCTGCCGGCCGTTGCGCGAGCGATTGTTAGCAGTGACAGGGCCTGGACCGCGGTCGCGGCCTTCTGCGAGGGCCCGGGAGGAATCCTCCTTCGCGGACCCGATTCGCCGCCGGCGCGCGGTGCGGCGTGCGCGCCCTTACCTGCGCCTAATGCCACCCTAGCCGAGGCTGCGGGCGGTGGGGTCGGGGAGTACCCTGCCGTCTGCGGAAGCCTACCGCGAAGGTGCGACGCCCAAGTGCGCGAGGCGTCGCTCAAGAGAGGGTGCCCGAAGGGGCTGCCGCCTGCGGATTGCGGTCGAAACGATGCGGTACCCGTGATCCGCCGTAGCAAGGGCGGGTGGAGGCGCACGGTGGGTTTTTAGTGGGTGAGAGCCCCACACTACCCCGTTGTCTCCCCGGGCAGCGGGGTGTGCGGTAGGACATTTTCGCCCACCTAAAATAAAAATAAAAAGAAGGTATTACGTGGTGTAATATATTACACACCGGCAGAGGTATACCTCTGCCTACCCCTTCGGGGATACAGGCATGATGCTAATTAAGATGCTATTTTTTAATGTTTATTCTGTAAAGTTATAATATTTATCACCTGTATATTGATACATTTTTTTTGATAATATTATGTTATGGTAGATAATTTTGTAATTTTTTGGAATAAGAAATTATATTTATGTGAGAGATTTCAAGGGAAATTGGTTTTCTAAAATGATGAGAAATCTTTAATGGTGAATGGAATCGGCCCTATGTTTGGGCTCATACAATGCGTAATGATGAATGGGCGGTTAGGGTCACTATCTATAGGTGACCCTAAATGTAAACACAACACATAGCATGACGCCTGTATTCCCCGAAGGGGAAGGCAGAGGTGTATTTACACACCCACGACTCGCCAGCTATGTTTAAGTCCCACGAAATAGGGGGCGAGCCTATTGACGTCTCCCGGGCACATTTCCAAACACCGGGCTGCTACTGAGAATTTTTATTTTTAGGAAAAATCTCAATAACATTGCCCGACCCGGGGATCGAACCCGAGACCTCATGATTAGGAGTCGCATACACTACCGCTACACCACCGAGACAGCTAAATGTAAACATATTTAAATATTGAAATTCAACGCTTAGACAAAATTAAAGTTTTAAAGTCTTTGCAAATTTGATAAAGCCAATCTTTCATGAGGAATATTAAATAGCTGGCTTTGGTTGAGGTCACACGTGGCAACACCCAGCAGGTTTGCGCGACTTAAGGCCAGATAACCTTGGCCTTTTGAAAAAATACCTATTTCATTGGCAAAACCTAATTACAATTATAAAATATATTTAGAAAAATACAACTATTATATGCAATAAATTAATTTAATTGAATTGACCTACTACCGCTTCAACCGCCGGCTACGCTAACATCGTAATTATGTTATTTTATATAGGTATGTGATTGTATATTGTCAAGTGATTTTGTATTTTGGATAGGCTTTGTACCTATTAAAGAAAGCGGTCCCACGACGCAAACAAAATATTTAGTTTTTTTTTCTTTTCGAGGTTATTTTGTGCTTTGAATTTTTTTTTTATCGTTTGGTACGTACTAATCTACCACCGAAGGAATGTAACATAGTTCCAGTGGCCCGCCAATAATTAGTTATTTTATTAATAGTTGCCGTGTGGGGCCGGCTTTAGAATTGTTCCACCCCTATCTACCCATGGGAGTCGTAAGAGCTGACTGAGGGTATACCGGGGGAGTGGGCAGCAGTACTCCCTCGAGTATTAACAACATCAACTGCGATCACCAACCCGCCTGCCAAGCGTGGCGATTACGGCATTATCCCGTCATGGGATCATCTCTTAGGGAGGCTTATGTCCAGCAGTGGACGTTGAAAGGCTGATGGATGGAGATATGCTCCAATATTTATAATTATATAATCCAATATTTACATGTTTTTGATATTAGTATTAGTTTTCAAACAGATTGCACAAGTAGGAACAGTCCCATTGACACATGCCTTAGTGGATTTATAATTTTCAACAGATGGCGTTAAGAATATAAGAAATTCTAAGCAATAAAAATTGTTATATTTTTTATATGCATAAAATAATATTTTTATGACACATCTAGAAATAAATTGAAATTACTAAGTCAAAGCCCAAATCTGAAAGTGTGATAGTTTCTCAGTAAAGTGTACCACAATATGCATAGATTGTGGGATAGTGATAATTATTTTATTTATGGAGATAATGACGTCCTTTGCGGCGGCTAAAATTCCGGACAGGATGGGTCTCCATGTGTCCCTCAGACTCGGCAGAGAGCACAGTGGATAGACTAGGACGTTGGAGCCGGCTGCGCTGGCACTGAAGATTGGGACAGTGGGGCCACAGCACCCTATCTCTGGGGGAGGGTGCTGCGTCCGATGACGGAAGCTCGACGGAGATGCCTCCCCCAAAGGTCACGACTTCACGCGCAGGTGACGAGGCATCAACCGCCCGGGGACACCGGCGCCAATTGTGTCGGAGGCTGCCGTTCGCAGAGCAAGGCGTGTGGAAGGAGAGCTGCAGGCCGAAGAAGAGTTCGAGCAGCTCTCTCTGAGGATTCGTGAGTCGACGGAGGATGTGAACACTCTGTCAGTCGCAGATCTGAAAAAGGGAGCACAGGACCACGCGGCCATCATCAACAAGGTGGCCACAAAGTCCAACAATATCAAGGGCACCTTTGTGCACCCCGCAAAGGAGGCAGTCTCCGATAACATGAAGGTGGTGGACGCCCTGGTCAGGCGCTCTACCAAGCAGGAAACGGAGCGGCTACAGGCGGCTAAATACTGAAGTGGCCGAGCTACGGGCTGATAATAGCCGCCTCAATGTTCAGATTGCGGATCTGCAGGCCAAGCTCGCGCGGCTTGAAGCGGCTATGGTACTGGCGGGAGCTGGGCCTATCGAGGGGCCTCATGTGGAAACTTCTGCGCGGTCCATTACAGCTTTGCCGATCACTGAAAAGACCTCTGCTGACTTGCTTTGTTATTCTTGGACTCTGTCGGTGCCGCGGTCCGCCAATAGTCACCGAAGCCTACTATTGTCCTCGGCGACTTTAATGCGATGTCCCGGGCATGGGGGAACTCCGCCACGAATGCCAAAGGTAGGGCTGTCGAAAAGTGGTCCCTACTCTCCGGTTTGTCCCTCCTTAACCGAGGAACCATCTACACCTGCGTGCGGCAGCAAGGGGGCTCCGTGGTGGACCTATCGTTCACCACCTCCGATGTCGCGCGGGATGTGAGAGGCTGGAGAGTGGAAGAGGAGGTGGAGATGCTATCGGATCACCGATATATCCGGTTCGGGCTCCGCCCCCCTGGGGCCACCAGGACCCCGGCACGAGGCCGGCAGACTTCCCAAATGGGCCTTGGCTCAGTTTGACCCTGAAATGGCCCGGCAAGCTGCCATAGTACAGCGCTGGAGCACAGCAGGCAGGCAGGGCAGCGACAACGTAGAAGAACTCGCAGGCCAAATAAAGCCAAGTTGACGCCGGTATGCAACGCGGCGATGCCGAGGGCCCGGCGAAGGCCCCACGCCAACAGGTCTACTGGTGAGGAAGGCGCCCGGTCCGGACGACGTTTCGGGGCTGGTACTTGGCGTCGCCGCGGAATACTTAAGGGATGAGCTCCGGGAACTGCCCAACACATGTTTGAGGTCCAGGCGGTTTCCGGAGCAATGGAGGAGCAGACGGTTGTGTCTGCTGCGAAAGGAGGGCCACACACTTGACTCTCCTTCCGCATATAGGCCGTTGGTGCTGTTGGACGAGATGGCCAAATTATTTGAGAAGAAGGTGCTCGCGGACCGTCTCGTCCGGCATCTCGAGGATGTCGGGCCAAGGCTGTCAGAGTCGCAGTTCGGGTTCAGAGCGGGCCGCTCAAGTATTGATGGATTGGCCGCCCTGAAAGCTCTGGCCTCTAAGCTCTGGTCATAAATAATAATTAAGTTATCTTCTCTCTAACTCTATAAGTAGGTAGTATATAGATATCATCTCTATGCTAGAGTCACTCTTGACGGCTTTAGGGTGCTGCGAGCGGTTCGTCTGCACCGAGCGCTGCCGTAGAGGGGGTGCTGAAATCAACCATAATGTGATAACTGGGCACACCGATTCGTTACTATCTTGTATCTAAATGGCAATTTAGATGTATATTATGATGTGTATTAGGCATAATACGGTATTTATTTCCCAAATATCATATCTTTCTTCTATTATTTTTTCCGAGATAAAATACCATATATACATATTTCATGATACTCTGTTACAGTATAAAAGAATATACTTAGATACGTTTTACAAATCTCCCTGCCAGGAGTGTTTGGAGAGTGTGATGCAGAACTCGTTCCATTTCTACTCCAACCATTCACTCTGCACCGGAATAGCTACTAATCAACAGCAATGCCTTCCTTTATTAGTTTTGCACAAAATCTTGCCTTTTAAATAGGTTGGTGGTGGAAGAGTTGGCTACCAAGTGGGAGTATTCATTTGTTATCGGGCCAGAGCAGGTCAGTATCGCCGTCTGCCGTGTGACTGACCGTAAAGCACCTCGGTGGACTTTGCTTAGAGCGGCGGGCTGATTACGTAAAAATTAGCAGACAGCAATCGCCACGCGATAGCTTCGCAGTAGATGTGCAACCGGTTGCAAAATTTCAAAAACAAAAAGCGTATCACATCAGCGTCTTAATAAATTATTCATTAAATTTCAATGGCGACGAATTCATTTTTAGTTTATCAGTTGCTCAGTAGAAGCAGCATTGTCGTTTGCTGGTTGTCTGCTGTTAGAACCATTACCAGGCCTCCGTCACTCCATGTACTTGCGCGCTATACCTACCGATCACCTAACATTTTTCCATTTACCTGGTTTTATTAGATTCAGGATTTTTTCTACATTCAAATTTAATAACCGAGAATTTAGAAAGAGCAAGAAATTTATAAAAAATTATATAAAAATAAAATACATGTAACTTTTAAAGATTTTTTTTATTTTACCTACACACTGACCTCTATAATTATGTTTTTTTATAGATGTATTGCACAGTCAGCACCAATTTATAAAAAAATATATTTTATAAACGATACAATTTTAAACTATTACCTATGGTCAGAACATATTCACAGTTCTCAATAAAATAGACACAAATAGTTATGTTAATTTATTTTTATCAAAGAGGTAGCCCTATTTTTTTTTGTTAAGGCGGGAATTAATGTTCCTAACCGCACACCCCATCGTTCGGGGCAACGAACAGGGTAGTGTGGGGCCCTCGCCAACTAAATAAACCCGCCGTGTGCCGTCTCTTCGCCTTTATTGGCGGGCCACTGGAACCATGCTACATACTTCAGTGGTAAGAGGCAGCCCTGCGAGTGCTGTGGGAAATGGAATTACAGTTCGGTTCGGTCCATCTAGTCAGCCAAAAGTGAGCTCCCCTTGCTCAAGTACCTTGACCACGCACTTCCTCATTAAATACCACAATTATATATTCCTAAATCATTGCAATTATTTAATTCTCAATTGAACAATATCTATCGCTGTCTCAGTTTGCTCTATATATTAGACAAAGATGGAAGATGATGAACCGACATGATTAATGATCGTAGCTACGAGGACAAATTGAAAACTTCCGCAACCATTTAAGCGTTTATTGTGCACGGGTATAGTTATTATACTGATTGCCTGATCGTTATGTTGAAGCTGAGGAATGTTCTACCAAATATTTTGAGTCTGATACCAATGGTGATGTTTACTGCCATAATTTCATAGCAGATGGCATATTATGGACATGGCCATTGAAAACTGTTATTTCCATACAATTTGTAACCTGTAATATGGTAATAACCCCGATGTAAATTTATTTCCCAAAGATCAAATATCAAAAATCGTGGAAATGTCGCAAAAATTTTGTAGCTACCCAGCATAGCGTCTTTCAATTATTTAATCTTCCAGTTACTATACTTACATTTTAACGTTGGTACAATAGGTACTTTATCTAATATTTTAACAATATCGCTGATCAACCGAATAAATCACAATAAACATAAACCTGTGGGAACGATGAAGATCTCCAAAAAGAATCATCAGAATGGCGGCGACGTAGTTCGCCACTCGTCACGTCTCGTTTCGCATAGGGGCGAAGAGTGGACAGCGAAAAGCCACTTTGCTACGTTGAATATAGGTGGAGGTATGGAAGGTAAGTTGAATGAAGTTGAAAATGATGAAAGAAAAGAGGATTGATGTTATGTGTGTAAGTGAGACGAAACTGAAGGATGCGACTCCACTAATCACGGCCTTTATACGGCCTATTGGTCTGGAGTACCGGACGCCGCCAGAGCCTGCAAGGGAGTGGGTCGTATACTTTCTGCGCGCATGACTGAATGTATCAAAGAGTTTGAATGTGTGAGTGCAAGATTGATGTGGTTGAGAATGTCAGTAGGTCTTACTCACATTTTTGTTGTGGGAGTATACACTCCTGTTAATTTGGGAGCTAGTATGACCCGGCAAGAGCAGGAAGAAAGAAAGGAGTTTTGAGAGAGTTTAAGGGATGTGTTGAATAAAAAAATATATAATGAACGTGTAATCATGCTTGGTGATTTTAATGGCTGGGTTGGCGTAAAACGCTACGGTTTTGAAAGAGTATTAGGTAAGTTTGGAGATGAAAGGGTTAATTTAAATGGAGATAATGTACTACAAATATGTCTGGAATGGGACCTTTGTGTTACAAACACTATGTTTGAACACAAATGTATCCATACTTTTACAAGGGAGGCGAAGAATATTAGAAGCAGTATGATTGACTTTGTGATAGTAGACGAAAGATTGAGAAAGAATGTATTGGATACACGGGTCTATCGGGGGACCGGAATACATTCAGATCACTTTTTGGTGATTTGCCAAATAAGTGATTTATTCAATGGATCCATCCATCCATCAGCCTTTTAAAGTCCACCACTGGACATAGGCCTTCCCAAGAATGGGGGATAGTGCCGTAATCGCCACGCTTGGCAGGCGGATTGGCGATTGCAGTGGATGTTGTTAATACTCGAAAGAGTGCTGCTGCTCACTATCCCGGTATTCCCTCAGTCGACTTTTACGACTCCCATGGGTGGAGAGCGGTGGTTTTCTATGTAAAATTTCTGTTGTACAACAAGAGTACTGTTATGTGTGTGTGTTATGTAAACTAGGAGAACTATGGAAGTCATTTAAGGAAATTGCGGTGAGTGTGGCTAGTGAAGTATGCGGTCTTATCAAAAGGGGGCAAGAAAGAAAAGTAAAGAATATCTGGTGGGATGCAGATGTACAAAAAATGTGTATGAGAAGAAGAAAGCTTCGTTAGACTGGCTGGCCGCCAGAGCTAACGCAAGAATGCAAAAAGCGTCCAATGATGACGTCATTGGACGCTTTTTGCATTCTCTTGCGTATTTGTTTCGCACAAATACGCAAGAGTTTAAAAATAGGAAACAGTTTCCTTATTCATCGTACCAAGAAATCTGTTTGTGCATGCCAAGTAAAGGTGCTGTCAATTATGGTGCCTAAATATTTTATGTAAGAGAAAAATAATGTTAAAAATACCCGACTGGGTTACAGTTTTTAATAAAATAGTGTGTGTGAAATAAAAAGTACTAAACAAGAAAGTAATTAGGCAGACAAGAAATGCATATACGAGTAAATGGTCAAGGTAGAGCCAGGGACACCTTATTCAAACGATTTTGATGAATAAGACGTCCCTTCTTTATTTTTTTTTATTTAGGTGGGCAAAAATGTCCTACCGCACATGCCGCTGCCCAAAGGGGTAGTGTGGGGCTCTCACCCTCTAAAAACCCACAGTGCGCCCTCACTCGCCCTTGCTACGGCGGATCACGGGTACCACGACATTTCGACCCCGATGATTCGGACCCCGTGCTCCCGCCCTGCCCATTCTTCCAAGATTCCTGAGACTAGCCCGTTGCGTCTCCGGCCGAGACCTCCACTTTAGGACGGTGGCGTCTTCCACCATGAGCATATCGCGCCAGATTCGGCATCAAACGCCCAAGGGCGGACGCCATGCCGACGAGTCTTGGCGTTAGACGGCGAAAGTGCTCGTCGAAGTGCCACCGTCCATCCAATACCAGGCCCAGATATTTAATATGGGCCTGGATTGGCATACACACACACCATTAACCATTATTGAGGCGCTAGCGGTGAGCCACGTTGGGACTCATGAAAGAGCAGGGCCTCCGAATTTTCAAGGGCCACCCTAAGCCCCAGCGCCTCGATCCGCCTGACTACCTCCGCGGTACCTGAGGTGGCCAGCGTTGCCACCTCCTCGGGAGTTCCGCCCCGGGCTGTGACGAGCGTATCGATGATATTCTGAGCACAGAGCTTGTTAAGCGCCGCGCGGTACGGGCGTCCCCAGGGGTCACGCTCGAGACCCTCCAGCATCTCCTGCCTTTTCGCGTCTTTGGCTCGATAGATGGCCGGCTTAAACGCGGCGCGCGCACTGCTGTACGCCGCATACAGCCGGCCCTCCCGCTCTTCGTCACGGATTCTGAATAAGACGGCCCTACCTTGACTATTTTTAAAAAGTTTAGGCTCTACGGTGGAGCATAAGTAAATACAAACATACATACATAGACTACTAAAAATAACCCTTCCTTTTGATTTTGCCGTAGTCGGGTAGAAATGGCAACATTATTGTTTTGATTATTTAGTGGTGTTTATTTAATAGTGACGTTTATATAATACTAGCTTCCATCCACAACGTCTTCCTACGCGAGGACTTTAAAATTGTATCTAGGCTTCGATCAAAAAGGCAATAGATATCGCGTCGGCTCAAAAAATCCGTCTCGGTAAATAACAGCGCACTTGAGAAGAGAGCTCTTATTTTGTTTAGTTCAAATAGTGCTTTATTTGTTGCTATGTAAGATTGATTTCACAGTAAATGTTATTTGTCTTTTCACTTTTAAGTGGCAGTAATAAATTATTGCTTCGCTCATTTTTTGTGACGGATGATCGTAAATGTAAGATAATATTTTAAAGATTTGTGACTTTATTACTAAGTGCCATGATTGTAATTAAGTTGAACTTAGAACTGTTATAAAAACCTTTATCTCAGTACGTTAGTAATAGATGTAGCTGTACACACAGACACTTTTTAGATTAATTTTGTTCGTGACACTGTATCTGGTTGTAATTGATGATCGATGTATCTAGGAAATAAAAGAGTATGAGCACCGAGCACCAGGAGCTGTTACCAGGGTCGGACTGGGCCGGAAGGGCCCGGGTGGCTCCCGTCAGGGCCCGAGACTAGATAACATGGATACTATCGGAAAATAATGAAATATACAAATTATTAATTATCAACGATATACAACGGTATCAACGATATACATTATCAACGGTATATATATACCTACCTAAAGTACAATAGGTACTTAAAGTACAATTTCAGCTAGGCTATTATTAACTAATAATAAAACTAGACGTCGCGGGACGTCTACCAGATGTGAAAACATTGAAATAATTTTGTAGAAATAAAATGATCATAACTTGACAAAGTAGTCTTCAAGGCGAATCAAACGTGTGCAAACTCGATGGGGTAGCGTCGTTTCATTATAGAGTTACTGTGGCCACCTTCCAGCTTCATCATCAGCCCCTGGATACTATCTAGAGGCAAAGCACTCGTCAAGACGAATCATACGAGCCCAAACTCGATGGGGTTGCACCGTATCATTATAGAGTTCCTATGTCCACCTTCCAGCTCCATCATCAGATCAGCTCCATGTCATCATAATATTGCATTGTCGCGCGATATACACATGCGTGTAATATATCAGCTCAATCGGAAACCGGTAAGTGTGTCAAATTTAACTTGTAATATTTGAGCGGGACAAGTAAAAGCGTCGCCACGCTAACAGTAAATTTTACCCTTCCTCCGCATTAGATGTTTCACATCAATAATAATTTATTTCCAAAAACATACAACTTTTTACACAAACGAGAACAATTTGACAATGGTACCCATGGTAAGATTAAACTTGAGTTATGGGTGCCAGGCCCCAAACAAGTAAATGGTGAACGTTTCAATCATGTTTTCGGTAAGTTACTTGTGACCTAAATATGTTTTTTTAGTGTGTATGTGTGTGACAGTGTGCGCCTGTGTGAATAATTGGTTAAAGAATTGGTATTTTGAGGAGGTCCTCAGTTTCCTCATAGGTCTTACCCATAAGCCAATCTGACACCTTCTTTCTGCAAGTAGGTCGGAGAAGCTCGTAAATGCTAACTCGATCGTAAAAGCTGCTGTTCTCGTCATCCTTGATTAGATCTGATTCTGTGTTCTTGACTACGCGGGCCCCCTATCCTACCTACCGCCTGGGTTGCAAGCCCCTCAAAGTACGAGTAGGCCCGTAGGCCGCCGTAGGGGGCCCGCCCAAGCTGGGGCCCGGCTGGCAAACGCCACCTCGACTATATGGCCAGTCCGACGCTGGCTGCTACTGCATCGCGGAGACCCTCAAACAACGGAAATATAATAATCTTGAAGGTAAGCTTGTATGCAAGTTTCTTCGACTTGCATACAATTTGCAACTTGAATAATGGAGTCGCGCCTTTATATCATGTCGCGTAATGGGATGTAAACTTTGTTTGAAAGTGAACATAAAGTGCGAAAATGTGAAATCAAAAATAATGTTCACGAACAGTATTTGAACTTGCATCTCCTGGAATAACATCCCACATGCTTTGCCAATTCAGCCTTAATGGCAATTTATTATAACACATTTAACGGGTCTATTGCGTGTATAGAACGGTTAAATGTATTTTATTGAATATAAAACGCGAAAGTTTAAAAAGTACTATCATGATAATTGCTCGGGACTGTGAATTTCGATAACACATTCCTTATTACTGTCTTGGGTGACGCCTACGCCATCTGTCGTATGTATTTTCATGCTTTATTCCGACCAGCTTTACCTTTAATTATTACAATTAAGATTCTTACCAAATAATGACGCAGCCCTATAAATATTTTTGAACCGGATTCGGCATCAACATCAATGGCGAACACATCACTCACGTTCGCTTTGCAGAAGATATCGTGATCATGGCAGAATCACTGGAGGACAATGCTCAGAGACCTCAGCAAGGTTTCCCGACTAGTGGATCTAAATGAACATATACATGACGAAAATCATGTTTAATAACCGTGCCATTTCTAGTTGGGAATGCGATTGTCGAAGTTCTCTACCACTATATCTACCTGGGACAGTCTGGTTTGGTAGACACAACTTTGAGAAACAGCCCAATCGATGAATCCAACAACAGCGTTCGGCAAGTACGCCTATATAGCCTATTACAGTCATTTTTTCTCAAATATCTTAAATGTACAGACACAGCTCTGTTACAGCTTTATAATAGTATAGTTTATTTTATTACATATTTAACGAAACATTAATTATGTATTCGTAATTAAATAACAGCTCCTAATTAATATACAAGGTTGCATACTCAACCACCTCAGGTTCAACGCAGACAAAATGTCCGTGTGACGAAGAAAGAGGACATTTTATTAGTGCCTGGGTATTTTTAAGTGGTAGTTTTTTAGTTCACCGAGACTCACATACCTAGACCAAATCGGTCATGTGTTGAAGGAAAGTGGAGTCAGGAGTCTCCCAAACCGGCGAGCGTGTATGAAAAGAGTTATGAATGTTGAGGAAGCGAGAGATGTATGCAAGAATAGAGCCTCTTGATACTCTGTTCTCTCTGCCTACCCCGCAAGGGAAATGGCGTGATGATAAGTTAGTTAGTTAGTTAGTTTTTTAGATTAAGTGGTAGAGCCATGCGTATTCCAGCATGAATGGGCCGGCTTGATCGGGGAAGTACCACCCTCTCACAAAAGATCAGCGTGTAACAATGGTAGTTACGCCTACCATTGTGTTTCGAATGGTGAGTGAGAATGCCGGAGGCCCAAACCACCTTCCTATCCTCTCCTTATCCTTTCTATCCACCTCCTATCCCTTTTCTTGGAGAAGGCGACGCGCGAGTGATACCTCTAGTGTTTCTAGCATCTATAGGCTACGGTAACCGCTTACCATCAGGTGGGCCGTATGCTTGTTCGCCACCCACGTTGTATAAAAAAAAACTGGCTCTAGCAACACTAGGGTCATAGCCAAACACGCCACCTATTGGAAATAAACTGATTACTAGCTAATACTTTCTGATATTTACGCGAATGTTACACATTTTGAAATAAAACTACGTTTACGGAATCTATCGCGTTTACTTGATTTTACTCCTATCCCGACGTTTCGAATACTTTACAGCATTCATGATCACGGGTGGACTTAAATGATAGACGTCCAAGGTTGATATGTTATTTTTATTATTTATTTTATTTATAGAACTAGCTAGTAATCATTTTGAAATAAAACTACGTTTACGGAATCTATCGCGTTTACTTGATTTTACTCCTATCCCGACGTTTCGAATACTTTACAGCATTCATGATCACGGGTGGACTTAGATGATAGACGTCATAGGTTGATATGTTATTTTTATTATTTATTTTATTTATAGAACTAGCTAGTAATCATTTTGAAATAAAACTACGTTTACGGAATCTATCGCGTTTACTTGATTTTACTCCTATCCCGACGTTTCGAATACTTTACAGCATTCATGATCACGGGTGATAGACGTCCAAGGTTGATATGTTATTTAAAAAAATAAATAATAAAAATAACATATCAACCTTGTACGTCTATTATCTAAGTCCACCCGTGATCATGAATGCTGTAAAGTATTCGAAACGTCGGGATAGGAGTAAAATCAAGTAAACGCGATAGATTCCGTAAACGTAGTTTTATTTCAAAATGATTACTAGCTAGTTCTATAAATAAAATAAATAATAAAAATAACATATCAACCTATGACGTCTATCATCTAAGTCCACCCGTGATCATGAATGCTGTAAAGTATTCGAAACGTCGGGATAGGAGTAAAATCAAGTAAACGCGATAGATTCCGTAAACGTAGTTTTATTTCAAAATGATTACTAGCTAGTTCTTCTGGATAACATAATTTATATAGTGAAAGAAGTATTCATATCTTTTTGTTAATGCTTATGGTGGCAGACGAAGCACGGCCCATCTGATGGCAAGTGGTTACCTTACTCATCACCGCTCATCACTCAACAATACTAAGAATACTGCGAAGCCACCAGGTCACCATTTCAATTAACAGGCGTTTTGGTTCAGTAGTTTCAGAGAGTATAGATTGAAAACAAGCAAATATTTTCTCTTTAATATAACTATAGAAGTTTTCCTGGTAACCCTACTATTATAATACTTTATTATTATATAAAAAAATTAAAATTATTTTACACCGTTACATAATTTGATTACCGGATAGAACAATTTTGTTTTTAAAAAGGAATTAGGAAGAATATTTAAATACATACAAGCGAATTAAAAAATACGGCCTTAAGAATATGTTTAATTGAAATTTTAAAGTTATAAAATTTAAACTCATATTTATTGCCTTATCATTTTGATCTAACAAGTCGTTATCAGATAATATCAGATAATAAATTGCTGGCGTTAGCTTTTTTTGGCGGGAAAAATTTACCTAATCGTCCTGTCGTTAGGGGCAACGAGCAGGGTACTTTGGGACCCTCACTCACTAACCACAGGGCGGATGGTCCGCCGAGCGTCGTCTTTCTGTCTGTTTCTGTGTAGCGGACCATTGATTGTCATTTCGCGGTAAAAGCATATCCACCGGCACTGAATAAGGCTCAAATTGGGCGCAGTTTTATTTTTTATGTTCACGATAAAATGTCGGTTAATGTAACAACATGGAATTATAACTCAAAGGCCTCCTTTAAATACGAGGCCTATCTTTTTTTTTGTTAAGGCGGGAAAGAATGTTCCTAATCGCACACTCCGTCGTTCGGGGCAACGAACAGGGTAGTGTGGGGCCCTCACCCACTAAATAAACCCGCCGTGTGCAGTCTCTCCGCCTGTGTTGGCGGACCACTGGAACTATGTTACATTACTTCAGTGGTCCGTCAGCGGAAATACGGGGCCTACCTGCAGCATTTGCGTTGTACTTCGAATTTCGACTTTAATGATCCCTTTTCAAACTTTTACCCACTAGCTAACCCTACCTACTAGCAAACATCGTATCGCCGCGCCGCAAAATAAAGTCATCGAAATCAGTCAATCCGTTCTGGAGATGCCATTAATAAAATCGTTCCATTTAAAATTTATGAGAAAAAATACTTAACTAACTTATCATCACGCCATTTCTCTTGCGGGGTAGGCTGAGAGAACAGAGCGCCAAGAGGCTCTATTCTTGCATACATCTCTTGCTTCCTCAACAGTCTCTCTCTTCATACACGCTCGTCGGTTTCGGAGACTCCTGACTCCACCTTCCTTCAATACATGACCGATTTCGTCTAGGTAGGTGAGTCTCGGTCTCCCCCTGTACCTACATCCCTCCACTTTCGCATTATATATCTTCTTAATCAGTCGCTCGTCCGGCATTCTTTCCACATGTCCGAACCATCGGAGCATTCCCTTTCGCATCTTTACACCAATACTCTCTTTCATACCTATTCGCTCTTTTACGTCGTCGTTACGAATGCGGCCAGTCAGCCTCATTCCACAGATTCTCCGCAGAGATCGCATTTCGACCGCATTGATTTTACTCCTTTACCTTTTTGCATACCCAACTCTCGCTTCCATATAATAACGTTGGGACAAGCACTGCGTTGTGTATTGCGACACGTGCCCTCTGGCTGAGGTGATGACTGCCGAGCACGGGCGTCGCTGCTTTTACGCTTGGTCTCTGTTACACAGAGCACATCAAGCTGTCTGTCCGACATGACGGTTACCAGCTCGTGTAACTTACCTTCCACACCACCTCTTACATTCCACGTGCCTATTCGACACTCTGCTCCCCTCGACTCACCAAACTGAGAAAAAATATTTTCTAAATAATAATTATTTTTTTGTAAATTATTCATCAAAGATCATAAAAAACGATTCAGCCGTTTTTGAGTTAATGGTGTAACTTTATAAAACAGTTTATTAAACTCCGCTATAGCTAACATTTTTTTGTTTTTCTTTTGTTAAGGCGGGAAAAAATTTACCTAACCGCACACCCCATCGTTCGGGGCAACGAACAGGGTAGTATGGGGCCCGCACCCACCAAATAAACCTGCCGTGTGCTGTCTCTGCGCCTGTATTGGCGGACCACTGGAACTGTTACATTCAGTTTTCATGGTTGTATGGCATTCACTTCAGTGGTTGCTATCGCTATCCTTTAGTAATGGGGATGTTTACTGCCATAATTTCACAGCAGATGGCGTATTACCGACATGGCTATTGAAAACTGTCATCCAACATTTAAAAAAGAGTGGAAAATGTTACAAAAATTTTGTGGCGTCTTTCATTTGTTTAATCTTCCCTTTTCCTTTTTTGCTTTGGCAACATCAATTTTGAAAGTGGCCATGTTGCCGTTAGCGCTATCTGCGCTTAACTTTGCCTGTGGATCCCCATTATGTGTCAGATTGCTACCCGTCATAAAGTAACATATATTATGGTACCCGTTTACTATCAAATACCATTACAATCAAGTAGAATATTGTAAAATAAAAACCTGTTCTGTTTTATTTAAACTTAGCTAAAAGCTAGTTTTTTTTGTTATATCTCAGGTTCCCGATATAGTAGTGGAATAAAATGTATACCAGTTTTTAAGTCTTATCAAGAGCTATCAAACAAAAGTTGCCTCAAAATCCGTTCAGTAGTTAATGCGTGATGCGTGAACAAACAAACAGACAAACAGACAAAAAATCTACAAACAAACGTTTTGTGTTTAGGCACGTCTATATAGCCTATTAGGCCAACTTGCGCGTTCCAGAGTTATTGTACATAACTCCGAGCGCACTGCTAACGCAGGGCTAAATAATTATTTTTGCTTGCACTGTTAAGAGTTAACACTATACCATGCGTAAAATAATTAACTATTAAACGCGCCTAAGTTGGAGGGTTATATGTATATGTAATGTGTGTCTCTGGGTTTATTACGTCAAAATTGTGGCGCTAGTTTGTGTTATGTATTTAAAAAACAATAACAGAATAACATTGCATCGTTTATTTTTATTGTCCTGATGAGTGACTTTTTGGTTTCTGATAATGTGTTCATGTGTGTTCAGCCCCCCTAGATAACGGGATGCTTAATTAATCGTCGTAATCTTATGTCAATCCCATACATTGATTGCTAGAATAATTCTTTTATTCTTCTATTTTATTCTGTTGTACTAGCATTCATGCCACTTCGCTATATATAGTACATCATTCATGATGCCACTTATCTACAGGGCCCGGTCAGTTCAAGATAGCACCTGCAGTTTCTTATTTATTTTCAATAACATGTTTACCTTTATCTGGTTATTATATCACAAAGTAGTAAATTGATACCACTTGTGAAAATAGGGTAACGTATATAAGATTTCCTTCACATTTCACATAATAATATACTGTCACAAAATACACTCGAGATAGTAAACAAACAACAATTTGACATCCTCCATCCATCCATCAGCCTTTCGACGTCCACTGCTGGACATAGGCCTCCCCAACTTGGGGGTATAATGCCGTAATCGCCACGCTTGGCAGGCAGGTTGGCGATCGCAGTGGATGTTGTTAATACTCGAGGGAGTGCTGCTGCCTACTCCCCCCAGTATTTACAATTTGACATACCTAATGACATATCGCCATTCAACATAAACATTTGGCGTCAATTCAATTTTGGAAGTAACTGTTGTGTGAGAGAGAGAAGAATACTTATTCATTCCTCATTCATTCCTTTCTATTTGGCTGGATGTAAGCCGAATTAGGTTAGTAAAATCTAGATAAATTTTCTTACTTGCAAGATAAATTTTGAATTAGATAGTTATTCATGTAACCAAGTTAGTAAATGCAAAGTTATTTAGTTATCTCAAAATTTCCGTGCAAGTGGGCCATAAAGAGTAATTTTTGTCAAATATCTTAAATGTACAGACATAGCTCGTTTAGTTTAACAGATTAAAGCTTTAATAAGGGGTGATTTTATAAGCGTTTGGTTTTTAATTCATAAAAAAAAACACAAGAAGATTGTAATAAACATAGAATTATTTTCGATTTCACATTTTTCACTTTGTGTTTAATAAAGATAGAGTTTTTATTGGGGGGGTTAAAATCAATCCTTGTCAATCAATCCTTTTAGTAGGTATAGAAGACAAGCATCAGTTAAAAGGTATATTGGTATTTTTGTATCAGGCAGGAAGCATAAAATCACTTAAAACTCGTAGATAATTAGTGATAAGATGAATTTAAAACAGAACTCTTTGATGCATTAATTAATAAGTTGCATTTTAATTATTTCATCAATTAATTAGTGTCTAATCTGTAATATTAAAATCTATTTTATTAGTCTACATTGCAAATTTTATAAATGATTTTATCTTTAATATATGTAGTTTTTTTAACGTTGGTTTTTCTTTTATTTGACTAATGCAATAAAGTTATTTTGTCGTTTAATTCACTTATGAAGATAATGGGCAATTGGGAAATAATGATATCTTATTTAGCCTTTGCATATATTGTAAGTAAGTACCTTCTTTAACTAATTATCGTGTCTAAACTATAGTTTATTTTGTGAATAAGCGTCGTATTTGAATAATTATATTTTTAGATAAGTAACAACCACATTTTTATATTATGTAATTTATTCTTGTCCAAAATAAAATATAATAAATAATTAAAAGGTATATCAATTTAAAAAAAACATCCATCCATCCATCCAGCCTTTCAACATCCACTGCTGGACTTTGGCCTCCCCAAGAGAACGCCACAACGAGCGGTCCTGTCATGGGGGATAATGCCGTAACGCCACGCTTGGCAGGCGGGTTGGCGATAGCAGTGGATGTTGTTACTACTCGAGGGAGTGCTGCTGCCCACTCCCCCCGGTATCCGCTCAGTCAGCTCTTACGACTCCCGGGGGTAGAGAGGGGTGGGACAATTCGGCCCCACACGACCCTTTAAAAAACACGGCCAGCAAAACAAAATGCGTTTTTAAAATACAAGGTAATTTATTAAATATAAATTAGACAGGTATTGATTTATAGTGCAGGTTAATCATCGGCTGTATCTTTGTTCGAGAACATCAGTTATCAGAACGTTCTCGAACAAAGATACAGCCGACGTAATTTGTACTGGTATGTAACAATGTAATTTAAAACGATAAACATTTTCGCAATATCTGTTTTTAATACAATATAAATGTTGTTACGACTTACTAGGTAGGTCCTAAATAAGTAAAAAAATATTCTAACTATGATACCTTTTTAATTGCTATTCTGGACAATTCCATTGACGAATCCAACTCGGCTGGGCAGCGTTCGGGAAGCTAAGGAAGATCTTCTCGTCCATTATTCCGCAGTGTTTGAAAACGAAGGTCTACGACCAGTTTGTGTTACCAGTGATGACATACGGAACAGAGACGTGGTCTCTGAATGTTGGCCTCATATCAAGGCTCAAAGTCGCTCAGCGGGCCATGGAGCGGGCTATGCTTGGTATTTCCCTACGTGATCGAATCCGTAATACGGAGATCCGTAGGAGAACGAGAGTGACCGACATAGCCCGCCGGGTTGCCATGCTGAAGTGGCAATGGGCAGGCCACATCGTTCGACGAACCGATAACCGTTGGGAACGAAAGGTTCTCGAGTGGCGACCACGTATGGGACGGCGCAGCGTAGGACGGCCCCCCACCAGATGGACCGACGATCTGGTCAAAGCTGCGGGGAGTCGTTGGATGCGGTCGGCACAGGGCCGCCCGCTCGTTGTGGCGTTCTCTTTGGGAGGCCTATGTCCAGCAGTGGACGTTGAAAGGCTGATGGATGGATGGATGGATTCTGGACAAAATATTCTCAACTATGAGACCTGTTAATCGCTATACTGGACTAAATATTTTCTACTATTGAGACCTATTCTGGACAAAATATTCTGTACTATGAGACATGTTAGTTGCTATACTGGACTAAATATTAAACGATAATAAGGGACATCTTTAGTGCTGTTTTTCCGATTTTTTAGTTTCAGCACACTAATCACAAACGTTGACGTTTTATATGACACATTTTCGTTTCTTATACAACCGTGTCAAGTGACGTCACGATTGAAACTAACAGCATAGCAGAGATGTGACTTATTTAAGATACAAGTATCTGAAATAAAAAATGGGGGAGAGTGGGGTAATGGGAGCTAGCGGGAAATACCGAATTTCCTCATCACATTCTAGAAATAGTACGGTAGCTCGGTGGATTAGAGCACTTCCCCGGAAAGGACGGGATGCAGGTTCGATTCCCGCTCGTACTAAAATACTCTTTTTCCTTATCTACAAATTATAATTTGTACTTTAATACTATGTTTGCTAAAATACTTTTAATAAGTTATTTTTGCATTTATTCACAAAATGTGACAAGGTTCTGTAGTGGCATTAATGTTAAATATCGCCATGATAAAGTCAAAAGATGAATCTTTACATCTTAGATTAATATGTGGATGGAGTATCACCCGCCTGCCAAGTGTGGCGATTACGGCATTATCCCCCATGACGGGACCGCTCGTTGTGGTGTTCTCTTGGGGAGGCCTATGTCCAGCAGTGGACGTTGAAAGGCTGATGGATGGATGGATGGATGGAATATCACTCTTCCAAACGTCATAAAAAACAGGCGGGAACTATTATGTTGATGTGCGTGACAGCTATGATTACGCTGGTGCAATTTGTACTAGTGTGCGTGCGTAATGATACCAGTTACAGAAGCAGATCTATTAATGGGGTGGTGACACTTGTATTCTTAGTCCGTCACCACACGGACAAAATAATACATATACACACTCTATCCGTGTTAAGCGTCAGATTTTGTCCAGTTATGTGAATCCTATGTCAAATATAAAATGAAATTTAACATTCTTAATTCAAAAAAATCTAAATATGTGTGTAATTCCATTCCTATTATTTAACTGACCTTTTCCTCATCTCCTCTATATCATCATTCCTCTTCATGTTTCCTTGGGTGGATTACTCGCAAAGGTTGCCTTTGTAGACCAAATGTATGTAGGTTATCACGCTAACCACTCAAGGGGTGGCAAACTTACTGTCTTACCCACCATCAAGTCGTACAGCCCAGATAAATAATAAATAAATAAATATTTACTGACATTTAGATATTTTTATATATATTTTTAGCATTTGATATGCTTAGCACTATACATTAAACACAAAATGAAAAATGTGAAATCGAAAATAACAGTCAGGAGCAGGATTTGAACCTGCATCTTCTGGATACCGTCCAGATGCTTTATCAATTCAGCCATCCTGACAATTGCTCCTGACTGCTAATTTCGATAACACATCATACTTAACGTCTTTGGGTGACGCCTGCGCCATCTGTCGGACGTATTTTCATACATTATACCGACCAGGTAAACTTAATTTTACAATTAAGAATTTACCTAATAATGACGCAAACCCTTTAAATATTTAGATATTTTTATATATATTTTTAGCATTTGATATGCTTAGCACTATACATTAAACACAAAGTGAAAAATGTGAAATCGAAAATAACAGTCAGGAGCAGGATTTGAACCTGCATCTTCTGGATACCGTCCAGATGCTTTACCAATTCAGCCATCCTGACAATTGCTCCTGACTGCTAATTTCGATTTCACATTTTTCACTTTGTGTATTTACTGACATTTTCACATAACGTCCTCTGGTCCCAAACTAAGCTAAACGCTTGTGAAATGGGTACCAGATTACGGATATAATACATATATATATATATATTTTTTTTTGTACATATAATTGATAGAATACACCCAGACGCAGTACAAATATCTGTGTTCATCTCGCAAATAATTGTCTTGAGTGGGAATCGAACCCACGATCTCGTCCACGGAAGTCGGTTACACTACCGACTACTCCATGAGGCCCGTCAGTTATGTGTTATAAACATTGATGTACAAACAAACACATAGCATCACGCTTGTATTAGACACCCACGATTCACCAGCTATGTTTAAGCCCCACGTAATTCCCGCGAGCCTATTGCCGTCTACCGTGCACATTTCCAAACTCCAGGCGGCTACTGAGAATTTTTCTTTTTACGAAAAAGCTCAATAACACTGCCCGACCCGGGAATCGAACCCGAAACCTCATGATCAGCAGTCGATTACACTACCTCCGCACCACAGAGGCAGTTGATGTATAAAACAGAGAAGGTCCACAATTAGGCACTAAAAGTGTTCACTATAAATGAGTGCAGATTACGCTTTCCTGCACTCATTTCGTTTAGTATTGTTTTCCGCAACGTATCAATATTAACTTTTAGATTCGCATAGGTATTTAAAGTAACATAAACAGGTCTTTTTTGCGTATAAATTAGGTGAAATTGAAAAGTTGAAAGTTGTCCCGTGACCACGGCTGCTGCAACGCAGTTAAAACGTCGGGCTAAAGGTAGTTAATAATTTCACCTAATTTATACGCGAAAAAAGACCGTTTATGTTAAGTACTTTAAATAATGTATCAATATGCCTAATAATAGGTACAAAAATCTCTTTTGAAAAGCTCATTGACTGACTCTTTTTCTCTCGTTCTTTCTGAATAGTGCAATTAAGTTCAAGCACGCAGTTAAGTTATTATTATTTTATAAAATCATACATGACATATTGTCACGCTTTTTTCCCGTAGGGGTAGGCAGAGACCACTTCTCTCCCCTTGCTACGATCCTGACACGCTTCTTTCATCAGCGCTTTCAAGCATGCTCATTAGTTTGGAGTACTGTTAATCTGCCATTCCTTAAGTCTCCGATCTGGTCAAAATACGTTGCATCGGATAGGTGGAGTGGATCGTAAAGACAATTGTGATGTGGAGATTGGGTATGACCGTTGGTCAGTGCGATAGCTTAATAGCGACTTAGAGCACTTCCCCGGATTGGAAGGGACGCAGTTCGAATCCCGCTCGCACTAAAGTTCTCTTTTTCCACATTCACAAATAATTTGTGGCTCAAATTGTAAGTCTTAAACTAATGCCAATTGAAATATTATAGAAATCGGAATATTTAAAATAAGTCTTTAAAAAACTATTGAAATAATGCCAACTCTTTAACTCATAAACATAACTAAAATTATTATGTTAAAAAACAACTTTTAGCATGATGTTACTTTAATAACCACATCAATAGTTACCATAGCAACGGTTGACATATTATTGTGTGATGGTGTTATTGTGATAATGAGTGTAGAACAGAATACGATAGCAGATAAAAATATATATTTAGGATAGGAGTTTCGTAAAATCCTTTTTTAGTGAGCGTCTACGTTATGAAAGGAGCATCTATGCAGAATTTCAAGTCAATCGGACGTACGGTTTCGGAGATACCGTGATGAGTCAGTGAGTGGTAAATCGCTTATATATATATAGATATATAGGTATATAGAGTGGCACCTGCGGCGCGCGCGCGGCACCTCCTTATATCAGTGTGCGTCCTTCTGTCTCGTTTTCACTCGTATCAGTGTGCGTGGCTGGCGTGGCTTTCTATCTCTTTCTCTACTCTATGCATCCATGGATTCCACGGCACTGACGGCACGCCAGTCACTTCTGAATATCCGTTGTGATCAGCTGTTTCGTTTATCCTTTCTGTCGATTATATAAAACCGTGTAAATTGTAGTTTTATAAGACTACATTTTTTACATCACGTCTTTTTTTCATTATTTTTTTAACGCTTAGTTCCTACGCTTTATACCATAAGGCTTCGCTTCTTTCGGGCATCCGTAGCCAACACTGTTTTTATGTTGGAAGTTAATATATTCTTCTTTAGTAGAGTTGTAGAGAGTATGTTCCTAGGACGTAACTCGTATTCGCTGTAGGTAATTCAGTTGAAAGTTGAACATCAACTGTCATGTCTTTTTAAATTTAGATTTTCATAGTTTTCGTATGAAATATGTTTGACTTTGAATCTGACGCTAAACAGGTTTAATTTTTATTTAGAGTGGCCAGTGCGTTAAAACTGTGACTTCATATATTATTTAAAGCCCATGGGGGTTAGACGGTATCTCATATCTCACAATCGACATCGTATCGTGATCAGTGTGATTGATTGAGAGATCACTGTGATTGGCCAACGGATTATTGCGACATCACGCGTCGTTTTCTCTGCGAATCACAAGGGAGTCGATACGATGTCAATTGTGAGATATGAGATTCCGTCTAACCCCTCTCATCTCAGTGAACGAAAAATCTTAAGATAATTAATTGAATGAGGCGACACTTGGCGGAAGTCCATTGTTACTATTATAGAATGGATTTTAGGAGGAGAGCCCACCACTCACCCACGGATTGTCAATCCCGGTTATCTTTGGACAGAATAACCTAAGATTCCCAATCCGCACTCTCACAGATAGAGGAGAATGTGATAATAGCAAAGTAGCATGCACGATAATAACAAAAGACTCACCAACGCGACACAACCATGCGACACGGTAGAACTCTCAGAACCACAATATTGCAATATTCCGCATAGAATTTATGAAAAATCTTAATAAAATATCTTCCTTCTTTATTATATTTATTCAATTCTAAGGTCTATGCAGACGAAGTCACCTCCAAAAGCGAGTTATTATTTAATTGCATGAGCATTTTTTATCATTTCTATTTTTTTCTATTTTAATGTTTGATTTCGCAAATCGGGTTGCCTTGGACTTGTTTTAAATACTATTTAAGAATTCAACTTATTCTATCGTTTATTAAAAGCTTAGCGTTTATCATATTAAAAGATTTGTATTAAAATATTAATGACTAGGCTAGTTATCGGTTATGCGGTTCCGGGTATAGTAGCAAGATAAAATGTATCGGAATACATTATATAAATGGTGGTACAAAACAATAAGATGAAAATAATGTATGTCTAATCAAGAGGAATAAAACAAAAGTTTTGGGTGATGTGCGAAAAAAGAAACAGACAAAAATTCTAATATCCTTCCTATCCTCTCCTTAAATCCTTACATAAATTATATATATTTTGAATATGCAAAGTACATACCTTAACGGGGATTTAGAAAGATTTCAAAAAATAATTGAATTATACAATAAAATTGGCCCTTCAAAAAATAGTACACCGAAATCTACACGTACAAAGAAGCAACTTCAGCACTTCTCTATACTTCTTATGACATAGCCTGTCCATTTACATTTAAGTTTTCTTATTTTGATTGTTATATTTTCTATTTTTGTGTGCCTTCTAACAGTTATGTTACTTATTTTGTCGAATTTTCTTATATTTAGCATGCTCCTCTCCATTGCAATCTAACATGTTTCCAGTTTCAGTTTCTTATTCTGTGCTTTAGCGAGTGCCCAAATTTGGCAGCCATATTATGTTAAAACAGGTAGTACGCTTCGTGAATTGCTTGTGATATATGTCTTTCTTTTTGGACTTGCCATCAATGCTGATTTTTTCCTTGCTTAATAGCTTAACTTCACGAAATGCATTAGCATTTATTGTATTTGTTGAGTTGTGGTTGAATGGAAGGGATGATTCTGTCAAATCATATATTGTCATTACTTAACTCCCAACTGCAAAATAATATATATTTTACATCAAATTAAAGAAAAACTGTCCAACTTCGCCTTAAAGGATTTTTGTATTATAATGTTAATCGATAATGTTAAAGGAAAGAGTACAAGCTAGTTTTCTCGTTGGTTCAAAAGAGAAACGGCTAAAAGATTCTTTGTCTAAGGCTAAAAGCGATGTTTGTGATGTATCTGTCACATACAACAACAATGCTATGCTTCCAGATTAACTAATAACTACGATTCTGCTCATATTAGTAACTAAGGTTTCTTTTTATAAATATAAACCAATTTAGAGTAGAAATTCTGAAATTATAATTTTTGTAAAATATTAAATATTTATTGTAAACTATTAATTATTTATTTATTATCAGAATTTACTCTTTTTTTTTTGTTTAGGCGGGAAAAAGATATCCGATTATACGTCGCTCGGAATAACGAACAGGGTAGTGTAGGGCCTTCACCCACTAAATATACCCGCCGTGTGCCGTCTCTCCGCCTGTACTGGCGGGCCACTGGAACTATGTTACATTACTTCAGTGGTAGTTATTATTTACCCTATATAATGTTATTAATATACTACTATATAATGTTATTAATTAATCATTTTTGTAATTATGTTATTGTGTTATAAAATAAAAATTAAAAAACGGCAAGGAAAATGTGACGTCATTATGACGTAGTTATTATGGCGTAGTCAGTCGAGAGTCAGTCATTTTAGCAGGCCCGTTTTATTGGGCCATGATCGCGGTTAGTTGTCAAGTGAAGGCATTGTTTGTAATTTCATTGCATCATATAGTGATGTACTTTTTTTTAAAGAAACCCGCCGTGTGCCGTCTCTCCGCCTTTATTGGCGGGCCACTGGAACTATGTTAAATTCCTTCGGTGGTCCGCCGGCGGCTTACCCTATCGGGTACCCTTACTGAGCAACGCATCCGCACATGGAGCGTCGCACCTTCGCGGGAGACCTTGCGGGTGGCGGACGTTCCGCGGTCCATCCACCCGCAGCCTCAGCTAGGGTGGCATGAGGCGCAAGTATCTGCGCCTACGGTGGTTTGGGTCAGCGGAAGAATCCTCCTCCCTGGCCCTCTCCGCCGCTTCCTTCCGCGAGATAACCTCCTCGCAGAAGGCAGCGACCGCGGCCCGATTCCTGTCGCTGCCAAGCATCGCTCTGACAACGCTCGGCAGCGAGAGGTCCCCCCCTATTTTCGCGACAAGTTCTCGGCGCTGCTCGGCCCAAGCCGGGCACGACTCGAGCGTGTGCCGCGCCGTGTCCTCGTCACAGCTGCAGTGGTGTATAGTGCTGTAAGTACCTACTAATTTAGTTAATACCATCGTAATTCCAGTAATCGATTACGAACATCATACAAACCGTAGCCTATAGAAAAGAACTCCGTTATCCATTTAAAATAACACATAGGTATAGGTACATTTAAAATAAAAAGTATAATAATATACATTATATAAGCAAATAAGTAGTTTTGACTTGACCCTAATAATATGTTTATAAAATATCGTTTTATACGTCCTGCAACTAACAATAAATATAATTTTATTAAATTTTAAAACAATTTAATTTAATTGCATTTAATAATTAAGCCATGAACAGATCAAATACAGATAATACATAATATAAACAAAATAGATTTAAAAAATTACTTTATTAAGTAATTTTTTACAACTTTTATTAAGGCACTGAAAAAGTTCCTAACCACACACCCCGTCGTTCGAGCTTAACGAACAGCGTGGTGTGGGGTCCTCATTCTATAAATAAACCAGCTGTGTGCCGTCTCTGCGTCTGTACTGACGTATCTGTCCGTCTAATTAAATCTTTCAAGTTACATTTGAACTTCTTCCCAGTTTCCGACTAACCATGCACATTATTGCAGAGTAATACAATCCCATCAAAAACATAAATGTGAAATAATAATAATAATAAATATTCACACGGACAATTTCACACAACGTCCTCTGGTCCCAAACTAAGCTTAATGCTTGTGCTATGTGTACCAGATTACTGATATAATACATATATTAATTTTTTTGGTAAATACATACTTATAGTAGATATAAAACACCCAGTACAAATATCTGTGTTCATTACACAAATAATTGTACTGAGTGGGAATCGAACCAACGAACTCTTGCACGGAAGTCGGTTACACTACCGACTACGCCACGAGGCCCGTCATGCTTCGTAAGTTCTAAAGCTGTAAGTTGTTATTTTATTCTTTCGACAATTTGGCTTGCTGGTAGAAACTAGCCATCGAACATGGGGCTCTTCCATGTTTTAGTAGATAGGCACTTAATTATAATTCGTATAAAGAAATAGACAAGTCAGACCTTAGGCTTCAATATATTATCCTAAGTTATAAGAAGAAATTATATATTTAGATATTTTTATATATATTTTTAGCATTTGACATGCTTAGCAACATACATTAAACACAAAGTGGAAAATGTGAAATCGAAAATAACAGTCACGAGCAGGATTCGAACCTGCATCTCCTGGAGATATATATGCTCGTGACTGTTTAATGTATGTTGCTAAGCATGTCAAATGCTAAAAATATATATAAAAATATCTAAATATTTAAAGGGTTTGCATCATTATTAGGTAAAATCTTAATTGTAAAATTAAGTTTACCTGGTCGGTATAATGTATGAAAATACTTCCGACAGATGGTGCAGGCGTCACTACGTTAAGTATGAATGTGTTGTCGAGATTAGCAGTCAGGAGCAAGGGTCACGATGGCTGAATTGGCAAAGCATCTGGACGGTATCCAGGAGATGCAGGTTCGAATCCTGCTCGTGACTGTTATTTTCGATTTCACATTTTTCACTGTGTGTTTAAAGAAATTATATTTTAAGTTGTAATAAAATATTTTAAGTTGTTATAAATAAATTTCAGGACTGACCATTGAACTTGGCACCCATTTAGATCTCAATTCTTTTGTCGTTGAAGTCACAACCAAGGCGTATACCATAATATTGAACTTGGCTCTCATTTCACATTTACGTTTTTGATGGGATATCATTACTCTTTGTACAGAAATTATTAATAGGTACTTATTCATAATAAAATTGGCACTGTAAGTAAGTATTCCTAATATAATTAATACTAAATCCCCAGTTAATAACATAATAATTACGAAAGTCGACTATACTCTTAGTTATAAATAGTTATAAGTACTACAACCTGGTGAATGGATTTAAAAAAAAAATTGAGGGTGGTATTCCACTCGTTATATATTCACGCGAAGTCCTTAATATCCACATAAAGACCGGCGATTTTGATTGCTGATTCTTGCATTACAGGCACTATAAGTAAGTGTTCCTAATAGAATCAATTACCTAATTGAAAAATTATAATAAAATTTACTAGTTTCTGATTTATTCCTTTGTATTCACTCAACTAGCTATCTGGATGCCAAATTTGAACGTTCTTGGTGATCTGGAACTAGGTTATAAGAGTTTTGATCTATAGGTCAGTCAGTGATAAAAATGACGATTTTTGGACGTTGATATCTAAATAGCTGTTTGAGTTAAGTATATTTATGAAATTTAGAGCATGTATGTATCTTGCAAGTCTCAATGTATGAGCCAAATTTTACATGTTTATATGAAATAGCGTACTATTTACGTACGTATAGTAGTAGAGTTATGAGGGGGTTAATTAATAGAATCAAATATTGAAAAATGATAATAAAATGCTTTACCAATTCAGCATCTGGACGGTATCCAGGAGATGCAGGTTCAAATCCTGCTCGTTTCACATTTTCCACTTTGTTGTTAATGTATATGGCTAAGCATGTCAATTGCTAAAAATATTAATATAAAAATATCTAAATTATAATAAAAGGATAAAAATGTACTAGTTTCTGATGTTTTACTTATATATTTACCCTTCTACCTATCTAGATGCCAAATTTGAACTTTCTAGGTCATCTGGAACTGGGTTAGAGTTTTGATCTCTAGGTCAGTTAGTGATGAAAATTACGATTTTTGGACGTCAATATCTAAATAACCGTTTGAAAGATTTGGAGTATATATTTATCTCGCAAGTTTTAATATATGAGCCAAAGGAGAATGGGATTTTTGGGCCTGAAGTTAACAAGTTAAAATATTCTTTTTAAAAATTTGCCATATTTTTCTAATGTAAAATACAAAATGCTAGCTTATTTTTCATTCTGGAATGCGAAATATATATTAAAAAAGGAAATAATTATAGAAATCGATTACTTTAATCAGTACAATCGAATTAGTGGTCATTTGTATTAAAAAATAAAAATGAAAATAAAACTAAATGTTTACTTTCATTATTAATAATTTCTTCGAAAGAATAAATTACTATAAAGATATTATTCCCGGAAAAATAATATAGAACATTTTTTTATGTTAACATATCGATTGACATAATATATCGATGCACTAGTGAAACCTCCTTTCTGAACGCTATACGGCAACACCATTGAGCTCGTAATAAGGGGCAACACTACAATCTATGGCTATGACTACACTTTAACAGTTCAACTTCTATCTATTGATTGCTTATTTTGGCTTATTTTTTGACCCTAGCTTTGTTACTGCTGGATCAAGGAATATACTACTCAATGCTGGAGATACTGAAAATTGTGCCTATACGACGGCCCTGGCCTTGTTATTTTGGAAAACGATACTACGCCCATGGATTGGATATTGACAATATGGATCGTTGCATTAATTGTAATATAGCGACTCGTCGCTGTAATACAATAGGAGAACGAGTTTTACATGACCAAGCAATACTTTCTGTGATCCGTGAATGATGTGCACTTCAACCTGTAAGTACTAAATGTTTATTTATTTATCAATCTTATTGAATAAGCCGTCAAATCTCAGTGTTCTTCTCTTGGCACATCACAACTCCTAGACCTGACCTTTTTATTATTGATTTATAAAATATTTCTTGTGTTTTAGGTAAACAGCAATGACCATTTATGTCAGGCCTGCTGTGACTTGCAAGAAGTAGTCTTAGGAAGACGACGCATAGAACAAAGAGCAGCAGGTCACTCCAGTGTTTGTATCCGGTGTGGACGTCCATTGGCTTCACAACATATCACTCACCGACTGTAAAATAATTCTTCAGGAAATGAGAATTTTTAATTTGCTTGAAGTTGTGCCTCAACCTGTGTCTACACCTTAACGTGTGCCTACAACTACACCTCAACTCAATAATCGAAGAGGATTAAAATATATCTGTATAAAAAAAATGTGTTTTCTTGGAAATAACCAAATATAACCATGTTCCACCATATATAATGGTACTTATTATAATTATGTTCTTATCAATCGAGTACTTGTATTGTTTATTTACTTGCTTACCTTTATTTTCTAATGAATACGTAAGTATTATGTATCTATACTACCTATGCAGTTATATAATTGTCATTTTTATTTCACTTCATTAGAAAAGCACATAGCCGAGACACAAGCGGTGAACCTGCTTGTTTGCTGCTGTACACCTATATAATTATGTAAGGCCTATAAATTGTATATGTAAGATGTAAGTAGTTACATATTTGATATTGTATTTGTGTTACATACATACTACATATTTGTTAGGTATTTAAATAAATAAAATAAAAATTGGTTCTTTACTTCAATTTCAAAGCTTGTGTCCAGCAGTGGGAAGTTTATTATATAAGACGCTTAAAGTTATTTGAGTAAATAACGATATCTTAAATACCTACCTAATTATTCGGCAAATGTACCTTAGAAGCTACTTAACTACCATTTTTATACTACGTTGGGAGCAAACGAGCATACGGCCCATCTGATGGTAAGTGTTTACGGAAGCCTATAGACTTTTGCAACACCCAAAGGCATCTTCCACGCGTCGCTATCTCGATGGAAAGGGGTAGGAGGTCTCCCGAGGTAGGAGGCTCTGGCGCTCTCACTCACCATACGATATACAACTGTAGGATTACCTACCGTTTTTTCACGCTGATCTGTAAGAGGTTGCTACATTCCCGATCAAGCCATTTATGCTGGGATAAGCAAGGTTCTAGCACTAGAACCTAACTACCTATCAAACGCGAAGTAGATTTATTTACTAATCTATTTAAGTTATCTTGACTATCATCTCTATAGTATTATACATCCTGCGAGTTTATAAATAACGTATTTCTGAGCTTATAAATGTTATCATAACACTTAGTGGGTGTACTTTGATACTTAACCTCACTTTTATATAATCTTCCATATATCGGCTCCTAGAATGCCAAATCTCGCTAAATTTTAGAGTATGAAATGTTTAGATGTAAGCTTTCAAATGGTGCATCTTTCATCTTGTTAACACCCGAGCCCAAAAATGTATGGAAGCGTTTCTATCTCCTTTTACATGTTTATGTGAAATAGTTTTTGAGTTATGAGTGCGTCAAAAGTGGCTCCAAATGGTTCGTGTAATATTACACACGGTGCTGCTCGCCAATTATTTAGCTTGATCTTGGCTCGATATGCTAGCGCGTGTATTTTTGTACGAAATTACATCTAGATAGACTTTTAGATATTAGTCATAGTACAGTTCCGTATTCCAGGTTTTTTTGTAGTGTGACCAAGGCTACGTATTGAAATTTGCCGTGGATAATTAACTAAACTTCTTAGTCATGAATTAGGAAGTGCTGAGGTAATGTATCAGACAACTGCATAAAAGTTTCCTATTCTTTCCTTGTAAACTTGCTGCATCCCGCCACTTCGTCTGCGTGGAGTTTGGTGACTTATGTTTTTGTGCGGAACCCTAATTTAATCAAAATAAAAGTTGTCTACTCCTTATAACATCAGCTATCAGTCAGTGAAAGTCCAAATCAGCCTAACCGTTCCAGAGATTAGCCAAAACAAACGCACAGACAGACAAAAAGTTTAAAAAATGCTGTTTTACAACTATAATAGTATTAAAGTCTTACATAACTGACCATTTACTTAGTGCTTTAAAGATCAAGGAAACAATTCTATAATGTAAAAACTTATGTAGATTATATGAAAATTAAATAAAACATTGAAAAAACAGATTTCTCTAACATAATCAAGGAGCCTGACGTAAACATAGCAGCTGATAAACTATTAAAGACAGTTTCATTAATCATAAATAAACACACAAAATCACTAAAGGTGAAGGGAACAATGGACCTAGAATACTTAGGTAGGCCTTGGATGCCATCAGGGTTGCTAAGCTGTATTAGAAAATTAAATCGTGATAGACTGCACTTAAATTACATACTCACTTTTCTCTTGGATGCCATCAGGGTTGCTAAGCTGTATTAGAAAATTAAATCGTGATAGACTGCACTTAAATTACATACTCACTTTTCTCTTGGATGCCATCAGGGTTGCTATGCTGTATTAGAAAATTAAATCGTGATAGACTGCACTTAAATTACATACTCACTTTTCTCTTGGATGCCATCAGGGTTGCTAAGCTGTATTAGAAAATTAAATCGTGATAGACTGCACTTAAATTACATACTCACTTTTCTCTTGGATGCCATCAGGGTTGCTAAGCTGTATTAGAAAATTAAATCGTGATAAACTGCACTTAAATTACATACTCACTTTTCTCACTCTTATTTATTTTTAAAATATTAATACAATACTTAAAATACAGTTAAATCTATATATTCATACCTACATATATTATTTATACTTCATTTTATATTATTTGTATTAGATAATATTATTTAATAGACAACCTCAACGCACTTATCTTGTTACCTTTATACTTTTATCATTCTACTATTTTTTATTTTGTAGTAATTATTTTGGTTTTTGTTTTATGTTGTACACTTTATAACTCAAGTACCAAGTAGTTATTATCTTATAAATACACGTCGAACGTCGATAGGACATTGCTGAAAATCAGCGTTGCTATAATCACATGCAACATTAGCTGAGCAATTCGTCCTCTTTCTACATTAGTTATTTAGTTTAAAACGTTAATTGTGTTTAGTCTTAAGAGGTTTATTTATGAATGTAGAAATAAATTCTTTCTTTCTTTTTCTTAAAATGTGGATTAACAGTGATTAACATTGAAATCAGATCCTATAGCTATTACGCGAGGCGTAACGCAAGGTTCGTTGCTGGGACCAATGTTATTTGCTATATACCTATATATCCGACATGACTGAAGTACTTACACAGTTACACTACTACTTGTATGCGGATAATACCCAACTGTACATCTCCACAGTTGCGGCTAACGGTGTCACTTCAGCAGTTCAAAGGTTAAATCTAGATCTAGATTACTTATTTGAATGGTCTATTAGGATTGGACTTGTTCTTAATCCATCTAAATCTCTAAATATAATCTGTGGGATGGAATCTCAAATCACTAAGATCAAATCTTATATCCTGAAATAAAAATAGACGGTTCAGAAGTTCTAAGGAGTAATTGTATGCGAAATTTAGGATTATTGCTTGATTAAACCATGAGATTCGAAACTCATGTTTCACAAAATATTGCTAAGAGCTTTGCGTGTCTTAGCACGTTATATAAACTCCGACAATATTTAAATACAGACATACGGCATCAATTATGTAAGAGTTTAGTGTTATCTTCAATACTGTGATATTTTTAACGTCCGTGCCTCTGTAAAACAGCTAATGCTATTTAAAAGGTGTAAAATGCGTGTATACGGTAACGATGGGCGATGTCGAGATGTTTGAACAACCGAAAAAATCGCAGTCTTTAATATTTTTATTTGAGGCAACGATTGCTTCGGTCTGCCATTGAACAATGGAGATGTTTATCGATTGTTTGTGTCAAGTTAAGATTGTTCGAGTCAAGTTAATCGACTCAATGAGTTCGGTTATTCAATAGCGTTATTACCTACTCATTCTAACCAATTATATTTTAATTCAAAATAAACTGATTGATGAAATATTTAATCGGTACTAACGAAAATGAATAGCAAATCAGTACTATCAAGTTGCTAGCGGTGGTAAGCGGTTACCTTGTAGTAGATTCGTAGTAGATTGGTGTAGTAGATTATTTTAAAATATTATTATAAAATAATATAGCCTAAAAGATATTTTTATTTACATTATCTCTACGGTCGTTACTTACACCACTGAAGGAATGTAATATGGTTCCGGTGGCCCGCCAATTAAGGCGGAGAGACGGCACACGCCGGGTTTATTTAGTGGGTGAGGGCCCCGCACTACCCTGTTCGTTGCCCCGAACTACGGGGTGTGTGATTAGGTACATTTTTTCCCGCCTAAACAAAAAAAAGGGTAGGTAATTACTTACGACTCTATAATCAGGCGTACATCACTCGCTCAAGGCCTCGAGTTAAATGCCTACCGCTTCGTGTACCGACCACGGTACAACCGAGCAAAGAGTGTCGCACGCGCGCCTAAGCGCTCGCGCTTGTAGTATTGATTAAAATAAAATTATTTACGTGATTTAGAGTATTTCTACAATAAAATTTAATAACCGAATTTCAGAGCTAAACTCTAAACGTAGGTATATGATCAACAAAAAAAAACAATTTATAAATAAATAATCCGACTTGAAAATAACATTTAAAATTATATAAAAAGTAATCAAATAGAATCTACTAGAAAAATATTTTTTTAAGTTTTATAAACGACAGCTTTGTTGCTGTCGGTGGAATCAGGAGTTTCCGAAACCGGCGAGCGGAAATCGGAGAGTGTATGAAGAGAGTTATGAACGTTGAGGAAGCAAGAGATGTATGCAAGAATAGAGCCTTTTGTCACTCTGTTTTCTCTGCCTACCCCGCAAGGGAGATAGCGTGATGATAAGTAAGTAAATAAAATCATCATAGGTGCAACCCTAGCGCATTCGTTGAATGACGCGGTTGCCCGAGGATCACGCGGCGGGCAAAACAATCTCAACTGTATTTCTGTGTTCATAAGGTACACTTCTTCTTGCTACGAACAATTGGTATAATTATTAAGATTTTGTAGGCTATTATAGAGAGACTTTTGACAAGTTTTAATGGAAATGATGTTTCTGTCCGTAGGATTAGTACTTATTCTGTGCTATAATGCTGTTATTTTGGAATTATAGGTAGGTATTAGCGATGTAACGAATGTTAGTTTATAAGCATTCGCGAATGCGAATGTGGATGCGAATATTTCCCTCCAACATTCGCGAATGCGAATGTTGATTTTCAAATAAGCGTGCGCAAAATATCATACGGGTTTCACATCTAGTGTCACTGTCAGTCACCCATGTTTAAACCGAATATAGCCGAGGTTCATTTTGACAAGTAGATTGAATGAAGTTAGTCGTATTGAGTTCATTCAAAAATATTCGTTGTTCTCGGCTCCCCTCCTTTCAGCAGTCTGGGAACCGTCCGGACGCTAGGCACGCGTCGAACAGTCCCCTGAGGCGGGGCTCCAGGTGGTCCAGAGCCAGGGCCAGCACCCGGGCGGCTATCCCGTCTGAGCCGGGGGCGGTGTACTTGGAACGAAACCGCGAAACAGCCACCCCCATTTCCGACGTGGTGACGGGCGGTACACTGAGGTCGTCATCCCGGTCGCTACCTGGCGGTGCCATGACCGAAGGCGTGTGCTCCGCCTTCGTCGTGGGAATAGGCCCTCGACCACCTTGATGAGGAGGTTGGGCTGAAGGGTCTTTGTGTGACTTGAGTGCGGAGCTAATACAAAACTAAGTCTAATGGTTCGTTTTTATCGTATTCTTACGAGTATTCAAGAACTCCGTCAACTTCCGAGCGCTGTAAAACCCAGATAAATTAATGAAATTAAACAAATTTATAGTGGAAATTATTCTGAAAAACCCTCTATAATATTGCTCGAATGTGATTTTATTGTAAAATGACCAGGAAAAAAGTTATAACAGCCAAAAGAAAATTTTCAGTTATTTTTGTTTATAACTTTATTGTTATCGATTTTAGGATAAAAAATAATAAAGTAAAGAAGTAGACAATTTTATTTGTAGCAGTAATGTTTTACGGAATTTTCTGTATGTTTGCTAGTTTACGAAATACAGCTAGCTCGAAAACCCTTTGCACCCCTTTTTCCAAGATGGCAGCTGGGAGACAAGGGTAGGGACCCCACAAACTTGAACTTACGCTTATACTAACCCCCCTACACATCAAAAAAATAAAACTGCGTACTCTAAAAAACGCAACCCTAAATGTAACTTTTCAATGGACTAAATATATTCGCAGAACATTCGCATCGTTTCATGCGAATATGAATGCGAATGCGAATTGTTGAAAACAGGCGAATATTCGCGAATGCGAATGCGAATTCGAATATTCGTTACATCACTAAAAGGTATACAATACGCTGGTAACGGACACTAAACGACAAGTGAGTTATTATTGGTAGATTAATAATGCAATTTTTTTTATCACAAATCACGCAAAACATTTTTGATTTGTTAGTGTTTGTTTGTTGACTTGACTATCGAACCATCGACTGCGAAAGAAAACAATAATTGACAGTCACCAGGATGTTTGAACAATCAAAATAATCAACTTTAACTACTCGCCTTCGCCCACAGCTTATGTATATCGCATACAACATTCCTAGGAGCCATAAGACATTGCATTTCACCTCATATGATCGAATAGAAGCTTCTTGACATGAATGATCAGCACTCGCTTAAACCAGCATGCTTTATTCATTCGGTACTCAAAACTAATAATATCATGCAGTCACACATACGAAACCATGCTACGCAATCGCCGATTAGTCATGACATTTCCTTGTCAAAACCACTGGAGTTTCAGAATTGCAGCCTCCAAGTGTTGGAATATATCCATCCATCTATCCATCAGCCTTTCATCGTCCACTGCTGGACATAGGCCTCCCCAAAATGGGGGGTTTTACCATAATCGCCACGCCTGGCAGGCGGGTTGGCGATCGAAGTGGATGTTTTTAGTACACAGGGGAACGCTGCTGCCCGGTCCCCCGGTAATCCCTTAGTCTGCTTTTACGACTGCCATAGGAAGAGACGGGGTGGAGCTATTCTTGGTGCCGGCCCCACACGGCTTCGGCTGGAATATATCATTACCACCAAATTATGTTTTATCTCATTCTATCTTCAAACTACACTGTTACCAACGGTTAATTCTTAGGCCTTGGTCACGAAGTCAGCGGGAGCGGGGCGGCGGCAGTGGCGTGAGGAGCGGCGCGTTTCATTTATATGGAACTGGCCTCGAAGGCAGCGGCGTGGGGAGCGTGCAGATCACCCTGCCCACTCCTCCAGCACTGGCTGGAACGCTCCTACGATCCAAAGACCAGCTCGGGGCGCCTCCAGCCGTGCCGTCCAACTGGCCATAGCAGCTCGGCGGGCGTCGCGTTACCACCTGGCCACCTCACTGGTTACGGGGCCGCCCCGCCCGCTCTAGTACAGACCTCCACCTTCAAGTACCACGGGGGGGTTCCGGCCAATGCGCAGGTGCCTCGGTCGACTCCATGCGCTATCCGCGTATGACCCTGGAAGCGACTTGGTCTCCACAGAGTTCAGTGCGTACAGGGACTCGCCCACAAAGGTGCACCGTACAGCGCCATCGACTAGACCACCCCCGCATAAAGCCCTCGGCAGGCATTGTTGGATCTGTCCACATTCGGCAAAGCTGTGCTAAGGCAGACGCCGCGCTAGAGACAGTTGGCGGAAGCACCACCGCCCCTCAGTACCAATTTGGATCCCCTCTATGGAAAAGTAGGGCCTCCAACTTATTGAGGGCCACCCCAAGTCATAAATTACACCCTTAAGTACAATACCCAACCATTTTTAACAATTTCACTACTAAACATACTGAAATATTTTTTACATAATAATATTGTCGTTATAATATAAAAACTTATAGTTTTATTTCCACGAATGATTAAATTTGATGGAAAACACGTTGATATATTGACATAAATAACAGCATCTGCAATTGTATGAATTCGATTAAAATGCCATCCTTGAGCAAATGTAGCACTGACACCCTTCTCGATATTTTACGCAACGTAGCTAATATCTTAATGGTGAAATATTAAGTAATTAAAAACTTAATACTAACGGTGTAAATGCAACGACAATACAATCGTTGAATATACTACTATATTTACGTACTTATTCTAGAAAAAAGGCTCTCGCATCTTGCATGGTGATTCCCGGTAACGATCGTCACACCTGTCAATCATATTCGTCATAAATACTACATACAAATCTGCATTTTTTATAGGATTAAAGGTATTCTGCCCAAAAATGGTGGAGTTCTTCTGCGGTGATTTCCGTTTGTAATCGCCACACCATCGGTTAGCAAATTCAGCGCGAATAACGACATCAACCTATTAGATATATTATTCTAAGACCAGCAAGTACATCACGCATAGGATTCATTTAGACCCGGGTTTATATAAGCGCATAAGGTAGACCATTTCTACAATTTAACAGAGTTTCCAATATCGCACTTTTTCATAGACACGATGGTTCAAATGAGTTCCATGAGCATTTTAAATATTCAAGTCTCCATGTCGTGGTGGTCTTTAGAAAATTATTTTTGTCAGTCGAGTACTTCATTATATTTTGCAGATTTCTATATTTACTGGAATTTATGACAAGATTTTAACCATTCGTCGTGATGAGTCACCAAAAAATTCTAATCTCTATAGATTAATAGATATACATATAGAGAAATATAGTAGAGATCTATACGAGGAAGGCGCTAGTAATATGAAATTCTTAGATTAAAATTAATATCTGTTCCTGAATTGACGGCATGAAAGAGGTGTTGTCGTCTTAGGTCTAGGAACGCATCGTCTATAGATCATGGATGCTTTTAAATCTATTGTGTGATTTCTGCGATCGGTCTTATAGTGGGTAGTAAAAGTTTATATCCTAAATAAAACCTAGTAGTTTTTTTAAGTATTAAGAAACCAATACTATTTTCGTTTTTCTCATGAGTTCAGTGATTAGTTTTCAGTCCTCGCAGTTTCGTTGTGCTTCTGAAATTGGTAAATGAAATAGGTTCACAAATTCTATAAAAATCAGAGATTTGTGCCTTCCGAGGTCTTGAAATTGGACTGAGGATCAAACTCGATACCACTATCCTTCTAGGTCTTAGTTTTACCGCTAGGCTATCAGAAAAGCTTTCTGATCATGTATCTATAATTTTTTGTGTGTACAAATTTCACGTTATCAATAATTGTCGTCAATAGGCTGATATTATTTGCAGACTTTTGACGTTTAGTTTATTTATGATAATTATAGACGAAATTACTTAGACACGGGTATTTCCTAAGAACAGAGCTCTCGAGCTAAAACTAATTAAGTGGACCGAGCAAACAAAACGAATCGGCCATAAGCGTTAACTCTGGGAATTGAGAACTTTAGAAACAAAAATATTTAAACACGGCTAATACGTCATTTGACAAAACCCACAATCTAATAACTAAAATTTTTACACGTGTAAATTACCTAAATAAGGAAATCAATTTTAAGAGTAGGTATATAGGTAAGTATGCATGAACTGTAAATTAATTGTGACGGCGGACCAACCAACCTCCGGATACACTTATCTATTTATGCAATTGATACCGTTTGAGCATCGGCAAATTTGAGCAATCAAATATTGAATCTCTATCTAATATATAAAATTCTCGTGTCATAGTGTTTGTCGCCATTCTCCGAGCTTAACCGATTCTTATGAAATTGTGTATGTACATTCAGCAGGTCTGAGAATAGGATGTAAACTATTTTTCGTACCTCGAAGTGATAAGGGTAGTCCACCCCAATATTTTTTTTTATATTATGGGCAAAAAATTTCCTCTGATCCCAAACTTAGCTTAATGCTTGTGCTATGGGTACCAGATTAAGGTTATAATACATATTTATATAACTTTTTTTTTGTGTAAATACATACATAATAATATATATAAAACACCCAGAGGCAGTACAAATATCCGTGTTTATCACACAAATATTTGTCCTGAGTGGGAATCGAATCCATGACCTCGTGCACGGAAGTTGGCTACACTACCGACTACGCCACGAGGCCCGTCATAATCTCTTTCTTATTATCCTTTCTATCCTCTCCTTAATATCCGCTGCCTATCTATCTCCTATCCTTTTTCCTTGGAGATGGCGTCGTGCGAGTGATACCTCTGCCGCTGCTATCGTCTACACTTCTATAGGCTACGGTAACCGCTTACTATTTAGGTGGGCCGTATGCTTGTTTGCCACCCACGTTGTATATAAAAAAGATAGATTATTTATGTGTTCTAGAGTAGTTACTGTTGATCCAATTCTGAAGTCGACTTATAAGATGCCACGGGTAGAACTAGTCTTGAATAATAAATTGTCTGAACTAATCCTGAGGTCGTCAGTTTTTCTACAATTTCGATTGCAGAGGTCACATAGGTGGTCGCTCTGTTAATCGTATCGACATCGTATCGTCTCGCTTGTGATTGGTAGAGAAGCTGACGCGTGATGTCACAATAATCCCTCGACCAATCACGTCTAAATCGGTCCAGCCGTTTCGTTATTCATTCACAATTTAATGGGATTTTATTTTTACGCGGAATCCTAATTATTTTTCAAAAATAAAAGTACTTACGCTCTTAACAACAGCTAATCTGCTAGTGAAAGTCCCGTTCAAATCGGTCTAGGCGTTCCGGAGATTAGCCGGAACAAACAGAGAGACAGAAAATTTTAAAAAATTGATGTTTTGTTATAGACAGCCTGTATACTCTCGTATACATTAGTAAAAAAACTGTTATTTAGACATTACAAACAGACACCTCATTATCATTATATTTATAGAAGAAGACTAGTTTCTACTCACGATTTTGTCTGCGTGGATTTCAAAATTGCTTCATAGAGATATGCACTTTATCTTCAAATTATTTGCAGAATCTACCATGAGATTAATGCCATATATCTAACCAAAAACTTAATTTATATATTTATGTATATTTTAAGCATTGGACATGCTCTGCCATTTATACAATATGCGAAAATGTGAAATAGAAAATAATTATAGTCACGAGTAGGATCGAGGAGAATACTGATCATGAGTTCTCGGGTTCGATCCCTGGGTCGGGCAGTGTTATTGAGCTTTTTCGTTAAGAAAAATATTCAGTAGCAGCCCGAAGTTTGGAAACGTTCCCAGTAGATAGCAATTTGTAGGCTCGTCCCCTTTTACGTGGAACTTAAACATAGCTGGCGAACCGTGGTTGTGTTATACACCTCTGCCTACCCTTCGGGGAATACAGGCGCGGTGCTATGTATTTTTTGGTTGTTTTTTTTTTACAAGGCAATTGGCGTACATATAAACAAAAAACATATAGCTCAAACGTGGCGGATAATTGCATATATGGTGGAGTGGTTTAGATACCGGCCTCCCGCCCAAGTGTTGTAGGTTCGATTCCCGCGCAGGACTAGTCTTTGTGTGATCCTCAAATGTTTGTTCTGAGTCTGGCTATACTTTGTTCTCGTGAAATTGTATGTTTGCAAAGTCCCCCGCGATACAATGAATATTCCTTAGTGCAGGATCTTGTCTCCTTATAAAAAAAAAACAGTCTCGAGGACTGCCGACAGAAGTGAAAACTTAAAACTATAAACAAACAGTTCTTAAACATTTTGATCTAATAGAGTATATTATAGAGTATATATATAATCTTTAAGAGTAGCGGAGCATGTCAAGTGCAAAAATAATCACGCCATCAAATAGTATGAATTTTAATTGCAAAATTAAACTTACTATATTAGATGCATGTAAATGCGTTCCGATAGAGGGCGTTGGTCGTTAAGACAAATGTGATAAGGAGATTGGGTATGTCTAAAAGATAGTATTGTAGCTCAGTGGATTAGAGCACTTCCCCGGATAGGAAGGGACGCAGGTTCGTTTCCCGCCTGTACTAAAATACTCTTTTTCCTTATTCACAAATTATGATTTGTACTTTAAACAGTTGTTATTTTTGGATATCCAAATTAATTGTTTGATCTTAAATTAAAAAATGATAACGTATATACATTTTTGTTATCTATATACCTAATATCTGCATTCAATTCACTTAGTTCCCTCTATTATTATCATTCATTTCAACAATATTTTATAATAGAAATCAAAAAGTACCGAAATTTTAATTGACGAGATGGTTTTAGGTTGTCATCATCGTGGAAACCCGTAGTGGCGAAGTGTCCGCGTCGCGATTTGTATCTCAGAAAAACGGACCTTAATACTTTGCGGTCAGAAAGTGAGGGTAGTTTAAGATAGTCTCACACAATATAACCGACGAACACCTGCTCTCACCAGTATACTCGTGACCACGGCTGGTGCAACTCAGCCGAAACGTCGAGGTTAGTCAAAATAATAGTATAATGATAAGTTTTATGCCGTGTGGGGCTGGCTTTAGAATTGTCCCACCCCTCTCCACCCATGGGAGTCGTAAGAGCCGACTTAGCGAATAGCGGGGGAGTGGGCAGCAGCACTCCCTCGAGTATTAACAACATCCACTGCGATCACCAACCCGCCTGCCAAGCGTGGCGATTAAGGCACTATCCCCTATTCTTGGGGAGGCCTATGTCCAGCAGTGGACATTAAATGGATGGATGGAAGTTTAATGCACGTATAGACCCGTTAAATGTTTTATAATGAATAGGAATAGATTTAGTGTTATGGTTAACACGTCACGTGAACATATCCATGACAATTTACATGAATTTACTTCCTATCCAAACCTTCCTATAGAAGTTTTCACTTCAAAAAATATTTTACGGGAAATTTTTTCAAGATAAAAGTATCATAATATATTAATCCAATGCCTCATTTATTAAATTATCAAAATTTAATTCGTATCCGCCCAATCGTTTAGACGTGGGGACTAACATCCAAACATCTTCACACTTAATATTAGGTACTTATTAAAATAAACGAGTTATGAAATTAATTGATTTAATTAAACATTAACTGTCTAGAAATATATCTATCGCCTACTTATTATTTATAAATACTTCCTTCCCGATCGTTTAGATAAAGACGGTTTTCTTCCTCCTTCTACTAAAGGTTACTTTTAATACTACACATGTGGCAAGCAAGCGTAGGCACACCTAATGGCATGCGGTTACGAGTGCCATAGCTTATAGAACGTCAGCAACACCAAGAGCCTCACTCCTGTGTTCCACCATCGGTGCAGTAGGGGACACATTCAGTAAAGCTTTTATTCGTTTTTAAAAGGTTTCGGCAGTGTTTGTGCTTTGCGAGAATGGTTTCACATAATGGCTGCCACTAAAACCATCACACATATGAATGTGTATAACTTTACATAGTACAAAATAAAGTCACTCCCGCTGTTTGTATGCTTAGATCTTTTAAACTACGCAACAGATTTTAATGCAGTTTTTAGCAATAGATCCCATCCATCCATCAGCCTTTCAACGTCCACTGCTGGACATAGGCCTCCCCAAGAAATGGGGGATAATGCCGTAATCGCCACGCTTGGCAGGCGGGTTGGCGATCGCAGTGGATGTTGTTAATACTCGAGGGATTGCTGCTATTCCCTTAGTCGGCTCTTACGACTCCCACGAGTAGAGAGGGGTGGGACAATTCTAAAGCCGGCCCCACACGGCATATTTAGCAATAGATAGAGTGATTCAACAAGAAGGTTTTTATGTATTATACATGCATAATATTATAGTAGAGAAAAGTCGAGAAATTTAAAGATTTGTAACGTGATGTCGTAACAGACATATTTTTGTGTGCTTACATTGCAAACGCTGGCTAAAACTTACGAGATAGATCAAATTAAGGTACCAAGGAATTGTATATCTTAAAAAGGTCTCACAATAACCATTTATAATATATATATATATTACATATTACATAAAAAGTATAGGCTATATACCAAGCTATTTTAAATAATACAATATTATTTCTTATCCAATTAATTAGACTAGATACGTAGTGCATTTTATGTAGATCAAAATTGCCATTTACTGCATTTCATTAAAATAGTTTTCTTAGAAGATTCTGAGATTTAAAATGCGGGGGTAGAGCGGCCGTCCCGGTTGGCAGCGGTCGGCGGGCGCGGGTTGTTAAGCGATCGCACGCGTCTTTCGGTGTTATCCAGTCAGTAAAATAAATAAAAAACGCTTTACAGCGCGAGCCAGTACGTTGTGTAAATAAGATTAAAACTCTTTTTCATCTATTAATCTATTTAGGTTAATTTATCTATTTAGCTACATAAGCAAGGTTGATTTCAAAGAAATAAATTATTACCTACGCCCCACGCTTCGTGCGGAACCGTGTATTCTCCAGAGAGCTACACCTGGAGAACTGCGTACTGAGTAGCGGGCAAAAGCTAGTATATTATATGGTAAACGGTATTGCAGGATCATCAGCGGAACAGTAGGAAATCGATTAATCATTATATTCCGTAAGTTTTACTTCATACTAGCTTATACCCTTTACTTCGCTCGCATTTACTTTAAGATTGTTTTAGGTGCCTTCCACTAGAACTCCTAATCCCATAAAAGATATTGTAATGTGTTTATACAGACTTTAATTTATCCAAATACTGAATTTTATTAAAATTTGTTCAAAGTCGTTTAGGATGAAACGAATAAATACCGAAACATCTTCACATACGTTTGGATTTACTATATGACGAGGCAGCTTCTTAGATTATATCTCAGGTTCCCGATGTAGTAGCGGAATAAAACGTATACCAGTTTCTAAGTCCAATCAAGAGCTATAAAATAAATAAGTTGCATCTAAATTCGTTCTGTAGTTTTTGCATGAAACAAATAGATAGACAAAAATCTAAAAAAAACTAGACGTCGCGGGACGTCTAGCAGATGTGAAAACATCGAAATTATTTTGTAGAAATAAAATTATCATAACTTGATAAAGTGGAGTACTTTCAAGACGAATCAAACGAATATAAACTCGATAGGGTTGCGTAGTTTCATTACAGTTACTGTGGCCACTTTCTAGCTCCATCATCAGACCCTGGATACCATTTAAAGACAAAGTACTCATCAAGATGAATCAAATGATTCCAACTCGATGGGGTTGCGTCGTTTCATTACAGAGTTACTGTGGTCGCCTTCCAGCTCCATCATCAGACCCTGGATATCATCTATGACTGAAGTTCTCGTCAGGACATTTCAAACGAGCCCTAACTGGGTGGAGTTGCGCCATTTAATTACAGAGTTTTGCATGGCCACCTTCCAGCTCCATCACCAGACCCTGGATACCATCTAAAGACAAAGTGCTCATCAAGACGAATCAAACGTGTCTAAACTTGACAGGGTTGTGTCATTTCATTATAGAGTTACTGTGGCCACCTTCCAGCTTCATCATCAGCCCCAGCCCCATCTAGACACAAAGTACTCGGCAGGACGAATCATACGAGCCCAAACTCGATGGGGTTGCGCCGTTTCATTATAGAGTTCCTATGTCCACCTTCTAGCTCCATCATCAGATCAGCTCCATGTCATCATAATATTGCATTGTCACGTGATATACAGATGCGAGTAAAATTTCAGCTCAATCGGAAACCAGGAAGTGTGTCAAATTTAACTTGCAAGATTTGAACGGGACAAGTGCAATAAAAGCGTCGCCACGCTAACAGCCGATTTTACCCTCCCTCCGCATTAGATGTTTCACATCAAAATGTTTTGTGTTTGGACACGCCGATATAGCCGTAAAAATTTACCTAACCAACCGAAATGGACAGGGTATGGTGGGGCCCTCACCCACTAAATAAACCCGCCATGTGCCGTCTCTCCGCCTGTACTGGCGGGCCACTGGAACTATGTTACATTACTTCAGTGGTATGCCTATAATATCTTAAATGTACACAGCTCTGTTACAGCTTTATAATAGTTAGGATTAAGACGAATATAAAGGAAGGATTATCTAATTATTATCAATAACTTAAATACCAACTTATTACCTATGTATGTACATGTATGTTATAGCGTATTTCCTTAAAGTTTAAATCAAATCATAGATGTAATTAAGATATGAGATTTATATCGCAAACTCTATTTATATATTTTAATATGTTTTTATTACATTCCAAACTATGTTAGTTTTCGATAAAATAGCAGTATATCTTCTGTTATCTATAAACCATTTATATGTCAATGTCGCACGTCGCCATTTCGCGTGCTTTCCGTGGTACGGAAATACAATGGAACGAAATATCGCTCTTAAATGGCAATTGGTCTTAATTAATTGAATGTCTTAGGTGATCTAGTATTATAACGGCATACGATTAATTTCAAAACCACACAGAGGTTTTTATAGTGGATATACTTATACAATTTTTTTTATTTTTTTTATTAGAACCTTTTTTATCCCAGCATGAATGGGGCGGCTCGTTTCGGGAAGTATGGGTGGTACTTCCCCAAATATCCCACAAAAGATCAGCATGAAAAGACTCCTACCGTTGTTTCGTATAGTGAGAGCACCCTACCCCCGCTCCCTATCCTCTATTAATTATTCTCCTATCCACCTCCTATCCCTTTTCTTGGAGATGGCGATGCGCGAGTTATGCCTCGGGTGTTGCTAGCGTCTATAGGCTACGGTTAACCGTTTACCGTCAGTTGGGCAGGTTATTTGTTACCCACGTATTATAAAAATAAAGGTCAATCGAAAGTTCAAACAATAAACATTTTTGATCTATATTTTTTAGCATTTGACATGCTCAGCTACTTTTAAAGTACAAATTATTTGTGAATGAGGAAAAAGAGAGTTCCCGCTCGTACTAAAAATCTCTTTTTCCTTATTCACAAATAATTTGTACTTCAAACAATAAAGTTTAATCAAAACTCCATTAATTATATTTTGTGCCAATCCCAAACAAACAGACAAAATATATTATTTTGTGTTCAGAGTCTAAATAACCTAATACTTTACAGTCAATCTGGGTAACTTTGATTCATTCGGGTAACATTGACAGTGTGACTATGAGACTGTTTTAAAACCAAAGTGTTTACATATTTTTTGTTTGTTTTAATTATTTATTTTAGTTTGTCTTCATTTTAATATGCGGTTTGTTCATTTTTAGGATTTAAACGAGGTTTTGATGCGAATTAAAAAAATATATACTTTTTACTGCAAAATTTTGATTGATGGACCTTTTTTACAAATGTATATGATAATACTACAAATTTATGTTTGTATCGCCACAGCCACATCCCTAATTTGGGAATAATATAAACCAATGTTACCCAAAGTAATTTAATAATCAAATATTACCTCATTTATGTGATGGATTTAATGTGTTTTTTAAAGTTACACTTTTGTGGGTGGTAACTTTGACATACTACAAAAATAGTTTTTTCTCTATCATTAATGGATATTATAGTCTTTCACTGTTGTCTATGGATAAAACACATTCTGAGAACACTAACAAAGTATAATATTGTCATTTAAATGTTAAAACATTTAAAATACTGTGAAAAATATCGCTGAAATCTGTGAAAGTTACCCAGAATGACAGTTATTTTTACACAAATAGCTTTTTAATAGATGTGGGTGACGACAATAAAGACAAGCTTCTTACAATAAAAAAAAAACAATCTTCTGAAATGTATTAGTAGATAACCTCTGTGTCTCTCTTCTTCTTTATTGTAATTATTTATAAGTATATTTTTATTGTTCTCAAATTGTTCCTAGGTTTAAACACAAAGTGAAAAATGTGAAATCGAAAATAACAGTCAGGAGCAGGATTTGAACCTGCATCTTCTGGATACCGTCCAGATGCTTTACCAATTCAGCCATCCTGACAAGTGCTCCTGACTGCTAATTTCGATAACACATCATACATAACGTCTTTGGGTGACGCCTGCGACATCTGTCGGAAGTATTTTCATACATTATACCGACCAGGTAAACTTAATTTTACAATTAAGATTTTACCTAATAATGACGCAAACCCTTTAAATATTTAGATATTTTTATATATATTTTTAGCATTTGACATGCTTAGCACTATACATTAAACACAAAGTGAAAAATGTGAAATCGAAAATAACAGTCAGGAGCAGGATTTGAACCTGCATCTTCTGGATACCGTCCAGATGCTTTACCAATTCAGCCATCCTGACAATTGCTCCTGACTGCTAATTTCGATAACACATCATACTTAACGTCTTTGGGTGACGCCTGCGACATCTGTCGGAAGTATTTTCATACATTATACCGACCAGGTAAACTTAATTTTACAATTAAGATTTTACCTAATAATGACGCAAACCCTTTAAATATTTAGATATTTTTATATATATTTTTAGCATTTGACATGCTTAGCACTATACATTAAACACAAAGTGAAAAATGTGAAATCGAAAATAACAGTCAGGAGCAGGATTTGAACCTGCATCTTCTGGATACCGTCCAGATGCTTTACCAATTAAGCCATCCTGACAATTGCTCCTGACTGCTAATTTCGATAACACATCATACTTAACGTCTTTGGGTGACGCCTGCGACATCTGTCGGAAGTATTTTCATACATTATACCGACCAGGTAAACTTAATTTTACAATTAAGATTTTACCTAATAATGACGCAAACCCTTTAAATATTTAGATATTTTTATATATATTTTTAGCATTTGACATGCTTAGCACTATGCATTAAACACAAAGTGAAAAATGTTATTTTCGATTTCACATTTTTCACTTTGTGTTTAATGTATAGTGCTAAGAATGTCAAATGCTAAAAATATATATAAAAATATCTAAATATTGTTCCTAGGTGTTTAATTGTTTTTAGGAGTATAACCCGTTGTCTTAGGTGAACGACAAACGCGTTAATACGACACGACGCTACGCGACACGAAAATATTTAAAGGGGACTATATTTCTTGTCACCAAAATTTATATTTGTCATCAAGTTGTATCACCTAATAAATAGATCTATCGCCACGAAATATTTTCGTTCTCAGATAAAAAAAAAGTGTTCCCACGTATGAATTATCAAATTAATGTTAAAATATGTGTAAAATAAGTGATGGATTACCAATAAAATTGTAGTGTATTAGATGATTATAAACTTCGTTCTTTTAATAATAGTTTTATTACTTAAATAATAGCTTTGTGCTCAGAATGGTAGATCTGTCACCAAATAAGTCGATTATCGATCCCTGACTGCGACTCCTTTTTATTTGTTATTTTGTCACCAATATAGTACTTACATTTTATTTCGTTCGGTTATTAAAATAATAGTATTCGTTACCAATTTAATACATCAATTTATAATTTTAATGAAAATATGTTCAAATAGGCGGAGGCAAATTGGCGCGCTTTCCGGCCTCAACGATGGGTCGACTAGGTACGATCATACGATGCGCGGCGCGGGCAACGAGATGCAAGTTTACTTCATTCTCGTCGATTCCACGTTCATTGTTGTGGGTGCATTGCTGTTTATTTTGGATTATGGCATCAAGTAGTGGTGAAGGTAATGCAATTCATTCAAAAAGTTCATCGTCGTTCATCGAGCAATTATTTGTGGAGAAAGTGTCGATATTGGAGTCTGATGAGGAAAATACAGACACTGATGAAGGCACCATACCAAAGAAGAAACGATCGCAAAACAAGGTTTGGATTTTCGTTAAAAAATTTGAAGACAAACACAGTGCTGAGGAGTACATAAAGGCTGAAAAAACTTGGTCTTTTCTACGAACGCATGATGTAGAGGAAGGGAGGAAAAAGTAATTTAGATGCAATAAAGTGGTGCGGAAGGGACCACAATGTTCAGCTTAGTTGTATTTTCTCATGTATTCATCCTCGGATGAAGTATTGTTGTTTCGGACAGATTCTGATCATGACCACGATTCAAAAACGCTCGCTTGTTATGGGTTTAGTGACAGAGTAAAAGAAGAAATAAACAAATCATACAACTTACATCTCAAACCAAAAGCCATAGCAAATTTTGCTAAAATTGATGGTATTAAAGTGCCAAAAATGTCCCAACTAAGGACTTATTTAATTGACAGACGCCGTTGTGAATATGGAGAGCCCACGATCAGCCTAGGCGAATTGGAAGCTTGGCTAAGGTCTCATTCGCCGATTCCTGACAACAAACATGAAGTTATGTTATTGGGTATGAAGTGATTGAAGAAACTAGTTCATCACGCTTTAGTTTTGTAATATCAACAAAATATTTGCTGCAAAAAGCACGTGACGTAAAAGTTATTCATGTTGATGTATATGCGGGGCCTTGCCATACCAACTTGTATAAGTTGGTATGGCAAGGCCCCGTTCTCGTCGTTGGAAGTACAGATAAAAATAAACGATTTCATCCATTCGGGTTTGGGGTTGCAACTAATGAGGTAAAAGAAGACTAAGTTGTTGTTCGATGCCATCAAGATTAATATCTTTAACTTGTACCGTAACCTGGGGATACTTTGTGACAAGTTTTGAGATTTTTCGAAGATATATTATTTGTTTCTCAACTTACATCGAAATAAAAGACTGTTATAGAATCTAGATTATTTGGTGTATCTACTCAAAGAAAAATATTTATCTAAATTATATATCTTTTAGTGTTTATACCCTTCTAAAATCTGTACCAAAGTTTCCTCATGCATGGGGTATACTTTGTGACACACCAAAAAATGCTTAATAGTTCTTTGTAAAACTAACGCTGGCCCAATCTTACCAAAAGGACTAGTAATACGCATGCATATCTAACTAAAAAAAAGTTGTCAGTTACACTGGAAGAAATTCTACTAATGTTTATTTGAAAAAAAATACTGAAATGCTTTGTAATAATATTTTTAATGAAATTAGATAGATAGTAAGCACACTTTTAAACAAAAAACAACATAAAAAATTACAAATAACGCTATATTTCCGGCACACACGGCACACGGCCCTCTTTTCGTTACCTTTTTGGGTGCATTAATCTTTTCTTTCAGCATTTGTCGTTCGTACCAAATTTTATCTTTTTTCTCCAGCCACTTCCAAAACTACTGCAATGTCTCAGGAGTATAATTCTGGTACGTTCGCCCATCATATTTTTTTGTATGTTCGAGGCATTCTTAGAATATATCTGCAAATAAAAAATATCAAAGTGTAACTATGTGACAACAATATTATAGCCATTGATGTATAAGTAATAAAAAGTCAGTCGTCACAAAGTTACCCCATGATGTTCCAACAATAAACAACGATGTAAATAGTCTTGTTTACTACACAATTATAAAAAAAAACAGTTAGTTCATCGATTTCAGCATAAAATTTACCATAGGAAACACATACCTGCAACTCTCGACAGTTTTTATATTTATTACACCAATAAACTCAAATCCAATCAATCCAAACCAATAAATCAAATTTTTCAAATAAACTCAACATTCGGTTTTTTCTTGCTTCTTCTTCAATTTGCCACAGACTAAAAAAAAATCTTTGAATTGATGACATTTATTTCGTACAAAATGTTCTATGACATTAGAATTTTTTTAAAGGATTTTGGATGCGTTCAAAATAAAAAGATTTCATGATACGTCATGTTGATTGTCAAAAAGAGGGGTTGTTGCAAAGTTAGACAAACAGTCACAAAGTATCCCCAGTTTACTACGGTACTCGCAAAACTTCAAACCAGAAGTTCTAGTATGTGACGCAGAGAAAGCAATACAAAATGCTTTTATAGAGGTATTTGGTGAAGATGTCACAATTCGCATGTGTTGGGCACATGCTAAAAAAAATTCAAGCTCATGTAGAGAAAGATACACGAAAAAATGTTCACTAAGATTTGTTGACAGATGTGGATTCTCTCCAAGCAGTGACTGATTAAGAAACGTTCTCGAGTTGGCTTCAAAAGCATTCTTTATTTTATATTACATGTGGAAACTAAGATCCTTGGGAGAGGCACATCTCCAGTTAAGTAGTAGATTCTTTTGGTTGAAACAATGATGACGACAACCCTAAATTTCTTTTTGGTACTTTATGAATTTTTCTAGTGACTGGTTACTGGTTCTAGTGACTGGCTAGTATATGGTTTATTAGTGATTTCTTTATTAAATTAGTTTGCTTAAATACTTATTAGGACAAACCTATTATAATACATATAAAAACATTTATTTGGTACTAGACCCTATATCTCCATGATTTTTGGTGATTTATTGTGGAATCGATTTTATATTGTTTGGTAATTACATTTTAGTGACAAATCTACTAATTTGCGGGCCAAACCTATTATTTAAGAAACACATCTATACTAATTTTATAAAGAGGAAAGATTTGATTGTTTGTTTGCATTGAATAGGCTCCGAAACTATCGAACCGATTTGAAAAATTCTTTCATTGTTGCGAAGCTACACTATCCCTGGGTGACATAGGCTATATTATATTTTCAAATAAAATAGGGAACCATACTAAAACTCCAATAATGTAACCCAAGGGGTAAAAAAATTACCTAAAAGATTCTTTACATAGCGTGCGCTGCGAAAAATATTAATGATAGAATAAAATAATGTACTACGACTTTGCAGAACATATCATTATTTACAAAAAGTATCGCGACAGCATATTATGTCTAACTATTATAATTATGACACAATAAATGTTCTTTTATTTTAAAAATTTAATTGAAATGCCGCTGCTAGAAAAGGCTCTTTATTTGTATATTGGTATTAACACACTACCCTGTTCGTTGCCCCGAACGACAGGGTGTGCGGCTAGGAACATTTTTTCCCATCTTAACAAAAAAAAAGGTGGCACTGGGAAGACGTTTCTTGCAAATTTGATACTTGCTAAGATAAGACTATCAGGAAAGATAGCGATAGCAGTTGCTTCGGCAGGAATTGCTGCAACTCTTAACGGATAGGAAAACTGCTTATTCTACGTTTAAACTTCTGCTATCTGTAAATCTTGAGCAACAATCTATATGTTCCATCCGCAAAAACGGGGCTCTTGGTAAATTACCACAAGATGCCACATTGATTATGTGGGATGAAAGCACCATGAGCCATAGAGCACATATAGAGGCCGTGGACAGAACGTCAAAAGCTATTATAAACTCCTCTGTTCTCATGGGCAGGATTACTTTTGTATTTGTTAGAGATTTCCGACATACTCTTCCCGTCATTAACAGAGGTATGCGAGCAGATATCATCAAAGCATGCTTGAAATTGTCTATTTTATGGCGAAGTGCTGGTGATAATGGTTGCTACAATAAAATTATCCTTTTTTTTTATTAATTCTTTAATAAGCAGCCTCGTTCCATTGCACATGCTCGGAGGGCTTAAATTTCTCAAAAGTATGATTGGAATTCTGATTTTTAACGTCATTTGATGTGGTGGCAGTCCAGAAGGGCCTAGACAATTTAAAAATTCTTGTGGATAATGAACTGCGTCTTCAGTATTAGTTAGTGACGATCGATTTGTAATTGTTTATTTTGCCGGGGACTTTTTGAATAATTAAATAGTTTATTTCGTTGACCGTATCATTCCTATTGCCATATAACACAACTAACGAAAGTCCTTTTCGTGCAAATTGTCAATGTCAGGGTATACTGCATCTACCACTGAAGCAATGTAACATAGTTCAAGTGGCCCGCCAATAAAGGCGGAGATACGCCAAACGGCGGGTTTCTTTAGTGGGTGAGAGCCCCACACCACCCTGTTCGTTGCCCCGAACGACTTAAAATTTCTAAATTATGAACTATTTGGCCTAGAGACTCATCCAAAACGATATCACGATTTCTGCTTAAATTTGGAGTAGGAAAAATTATTTCCCCAAGTTTCAGTATTTATTGTGGAAAATCACTATCTGTAATTCCATGAAGATGAGATATATGAGAATATTCGTCCGTAATTTTAAATTTCCAATCGAAGTCCATAAAGTTGACGATTTCAAGCATGCTTTGATGATATCTGCTCGCGCTCGCTGTTAATGACGGGAAGAGTCTGTCGGAAATCTCTAACAAATACAAAAGTAATCCTGCCCATGAGAACAGAGGAGTTTCTAATAGCTTTTAAGGTTCTGTCCACGGTCTCTATATGTGCTCTATGGCTCATGGTGCGTTCATCCCACATAATCAATGAGGCATCTTGTGGTAATTTACCCAGAGCCCCGTTTTTGCGGATGGAACATATAGATTGTTGCTCAATTATATTAAAGTAATAATATTCAATCTTTCTTTATAATTTTCTTTTTTAGTAACCTGACGCAAACAGAAGGGTTTATGTGTGTGTATTATAATTCTTTATTTTGATTTTTTTGTTAAATACCCGTGCGAAGCCGGGGCTGGCAGCTAGTAACTAATTAAATTGGTGATAGTTTAAATGATACCCAATATTAAATAGAGGTTGTATGTATTTAGATATTTTTATATATATTTTTAGCATTTGACATGCTTAGTACTATACATTAAACACACATACATTGTCACGATGGCTGAATTGGCAAAGCATCTGGACGGTATTCAGGAGATGCAGGTTCAAATCCTGCTCGTGACTGTTATTTTCGATTTCACATTTTTCACTTTGTGTTATATATATAAAAATATCTAAACATTTATAGGGTTTGCGTCATTATTAGGTAAAAATCTTAATTGTAAAATTAAGTTTACCTGGTCGGTATAATGTATGAAAATACTTGCGACAGATGGCGCAGGCGTCACCCAAAAACGTTAAGTATGAATGTGTTATGGAGATTAGCAGTCAGGAGCAATTGCCACGATGGCTGAATTGGCAAAGCATCTGGACGGTATCCAGGAGATGCAGGTTCAAATCCTGCTCGTGACTGTTATTTTCGATTTCACATTTTTCACTTTGTGTTTAATGACGTTGTATGTACTTATGGCCGTATACGCTGTCGCATGCGACGCAAAGCGGTTAAAGTATTAGCCGCAATACTTCCCATCGCATCGCGTCGATCACCTAGGATAAAGGATAACTTAATCCTATGCTATCCTGTGGACATGTGTTAAGTAAAACCTTTTTAAGTACTAAGTTTTCTTAAATTATTGCATAATAAAAGGCGTGTTAGTTGATAAGTGCGCAAAGTTTCAATTTAATCCGACGTTTCAAATTTTCCGTTAGTTAAATAGATACAGATGTAGCTAAAAAAAGCATGTTATTAAAACAAGCGAGTAGGTATGAAATAGAGTTTTGTTGTAAAAATGCTCCGATGGTTCGGGCATGTGGAAAGAATGCCGGTCGAGCGAGTGGTTAAGAAGATATGCGAAAGTGGAAGGATCTACATCCTTACCTACGTACAGTGGGAGACCGAGACTCGCCTATCTAGACCAAATCGGTCATGTATTGAAGAAAGGTGGAGTCAGGAGTCTCCGAAACCAGCGAGCGTTTATGAAAAGAATTATGAATGTTGAAGAAGCGAGAGATGTATGCAAGAATAGAGCCTTTTGGCACTCTGTTCTCTCTACCTACCCCGCAAGGAAGATTGCGTAATAATAAGTAATAAAACAAGAACTCATTAATAGCTATTGAGAACGCCAAATTGAGCAAAATAATCCCTTCTGTATTTTTCTTTAGCTAATGAATATGTAACTGAATAATAAGTTAATGTTATTTATTTTGTTTTCATGAATATTTATGTTGTACGTCTACTGAAACGCCTTACAATAATGTATTCAAAGATAACGAATTTAATTTTAGAATGGTTTTAAAATTCAAGAGGTTTTAATACATTGTATTTTTTTTTATTCTTTATTAGAACCATAGTGCACCAGTTAGGTTAAGTCGGATTATACATTGTATACTAAAACCGAAAATAATTTAACTAATTTATTTATTATTTAATATTGAAAAACAAATAACATTTAACCTACCGTATATCTATAAAAATTAAATACTGTTCGTTAGTCTCGTTAAAACTCAAAAATGGCTTAATTGTTTTTGTTTTGTTCGCTATGATACAGGGGTGGTTTGAAAGGAAAAAATAGGGACCATAAAACTGGGTGAAAATTTAAATATTAAATGGTAATTTTTGTGTGGGAGTCGTCTCTTTGGATTATGAACCTACTGTATTTTGGCTAACAGACAGCAAAACAGTTATTGCCATTCTTTTGAATTAAAAGCAAGCTACATTGAACAATCTCCTTCGTTTGACTGTTTATCTCTGCCACGTGACATTGGCAAAGTTGTGGACATACTCCTGCAACAGCCATAAAACAAGAAGAAGAAGTACAAGCAACCTATCTAATTTCGAACCTTAGACGATACAGATTTATTAGGATTGATAATATCTGTTAAAATAAATTGTAGGTGATACGAAGATCACCGGGTCATCTAGTATACGATAATAATATTTAGGTACAAATAACTCATTATGCATCGAAGAATTCCTCCGCGTCACTGTCATTGGGTAAGGGTGCGTTTCCACTGACACAGAGTTGGGCGGAGTGAAGCGGAGCGGACCGTGAATTGGCCAATCACAGTGCTCGAAATCTCCACTCCGCATCAGTGGAAACAGTGTAAACGGAGCGGAGCAACACGCGGCCCCAAGCCGAACAAAACAGAGTCGAGCTGTGCCGACTGGAGGGCACGAAGTGGAGGGTAGGGGGATGGTGCACTTTAAGCATTTGACTCGTACGCTGCATTTTAGTTAAATGCAGCTCTACCCCGCCCCGATTCAATGGAAACACTTGCCACTTATCACTGCTCCGCGCACCTCCGCGTCAGTGGAAACAAACCCTTTTTTTTTTTTTTTTTTTTATGTGGGCAAAAATGTCCTACCGCACACTCCGCTGACCGGGGAGACAACGGGATAGTGTGGGGCTCTCACCCACTAAAAACCCACCGTGCGCCTCCACCCGCCCTTGCTACGGCGGATCACGAGTACCGCGTCGTTTCGACCGAGATTCGCAGGCGGCAGCCCCTTCGGGCACCCTCTCTTGAGCGACGCCTTGTGCACTTGGGCGTCGCACCTTCGCGGTAGGCTTCCGCGGACGGCAGGGTACACCCCGACCCCACCGTCCGCAGCCTCGGCTAGGACGGCATTAGGCGCAGGTAAGCGCGCGCACGCTGCCGACCCGATTCGCCGCCGGCGGCGAATCGGGTCCGCGAAGGAGGATTCCTCCCGGGCCCTCTCCGCCACCTCCTTCCGCGAGATGACAGCCTCGCAGAAGGCGGCGACCGCGGTCCAGGCCCTGTCACTGCCAACCATCGCTCGCGCAACATCCGGCAGCGACAGGTCCACGCCTATGACTGCAACGAGTTCCCGGCGCTGCACATCCCGGGTCGGGCACGCCTCGAGCGTGTGCTGCACCGAGTCCTCGCCGCAGCCGCAGTGGTGACAGCCTGGGGTCGTCTCCCTCCTAGCGATCATGTGCAGGTATTTGCCGAAGCAACCATGCCCCGACAAAACCTGCACCAACCGGAAGGTGAGGACCCCGTGCTGCCGCCCTGCCCAAGATCGGCTGGAGCGCCCCCACGGTCCAGAGACTAGCCCGGGGCGTCTCCAGCCGAGACTTCCACTTTAGGACGGTGGCGCGGCGGGCATCTTCCCGCCACGATGACATTGCGCTCGGCGAGGGGCGCTTGCCAGCGCAGTCGACGCCCGCCGATAGACGTCGGCGAGGACCTCCGCCTCCAGATCCCACGGGGGGGTTCCGGCTAACGCGCAAGCTGCATCGGTCGAGACCGTGCGGTACCCGCGTATTGCCCTGACCGCTACGACCCTCTGTGGACGCCACAGAAGGGCCCTATTGCGAGTAGCCAGGGACTCCGCCCACACGGGCGCGCCGTTCAGTGCCATCGACCGTACTACCCCCGCGTAGAGTCGTCGACACGCGAGACTCGGTCCGCCCAAATTCGGCATCAGTCGCCCGAGGGCGGACGCCGTGCCGACGAGCTTTGGCGCAAGACGGCGGAAGTGCTCGTCAAAGTGCCACTGTCCATCCAATACCAGGACCAGATATTTGATGTGGGCCTGGATTGGCAAGCCCACACCGTTGACCGTTATCGAGGCGCTGGCGGGCGGGCCCCGTCGGCGCCCATGGAAAAGTAGGGCCTCCGACTTTTCAAGGGCCACCCTGAGCCCCAGCGCCTCAATCCACCTGACCACCTCCGCGGTACCTGAGGTGGCCAGCGTTGCCGCCTCCTCGAGGGTCCAGCCCCGGGCTGTGACGAGCGTATCGTCTGCGTAGCAAATTACGCCCAGCCCGGGGGGGAGCCGGCCACGGAGGACCCAGTCGTAGCCGATGTCCCACAGGAGCGGCCCAAGAACCGAACCCTGCGGGACGCCGCACGACATAGCCCTCCTTACAACGTCCCGTTCCCGGTCCACGAAGAGGACGCTGCGGCCGTCGAGGTAGTCTGCCACCAGCCGCCTTAGGTAGAGGGGCACTCCATGGTACCGGAGTGCCTCTTTGATGCAGCCGAATGGCAGACTATTGAAGGCGTTGGCGATGTCGAGCGACACCGCCTACAGCACATCCCTCGAGGTGACGGCCTCCGCAGCCACGGCCTTCAGGCGCAAAATGGCGTCGACCGTAGACCGACCCGCCCGGAATCCAAACTGGGCGTCAGACAGGTCGGGGCCGACCGCTCCTAGGTGCCGGACGATGCGGGCAGCGACTACCCACTCGAGGAGTTTGCCCACCTCGTCCAGCAACACGATGGGCCTGAAGGCCGAGACTGTATTCGGAGGCCGTCCCGGCTTCGGCAGGAGCACGAGCTTCCCCTCCTTCTAGCAGTCAGGGAACCGTCCGGACACCAGGCAAGCGCCGAACAGTCCCCCGAGGTGGGGCTCAAGGTGGTCGAGGACCAGGGCCAGCACTCGGGCGGGAACCCCGTCCGGCCCGGGGGCGGCGCCTCTCCGCATACGCGCTGCCGCCGCTCCCATTTCCGTCGTCGTCACGGGTGGTACCTCCACGTCGTCGGCCTCCCGGTCATCATCTGGCAGAGCCATGACCGGGGGCGTGTGCACCGCCCGTGAAGGGAAAAGTCCCTCGATCACCTAGTGGAAACACACCCTAACGTGACCTGAAGACTGGCAGCTGTATAGATTGCTTATTGCTTGTACATAAAGGTCACGCGAAAAGTCGAATAATTTTTATATTAATACGAGATTTTTATATATTAGATTATATAAATGTTGGTTGTTGTGATTGTATAAATCACAGTTTTATATTACTACTAGCGGCCCGTCCCGGCTTTACTCGTGTTGGCATTTAATTTTAATCATTTTGGGATAAATGTAGAGCAAATGCATTTTTATGTTTATTTTTCTATTAGTAGTTTGTATAGATTGATATTATAAAAATTCGCGATATCTTTTGAATGGAAAGTTCGATTTGAATAATTCCAAAAGTAATTTACAGGTATTGAAACAGTCAAAAATATGAAATTATTTGCATAAGGCTTAATACAAACGTATGGATATTATATTATTATAACCTCTTTAATTCCATAATGAATGAGTTATAAAACAAATATATCTTAAAGATTAATTATTACATAATATATGTGCATGCATGAAACAATAAAAATTTACAATAACTGATGTGATTATTAAATTACATTAAATAAATTATTTTATATCAATTTATAATAATAGTAAATTCAATGTTTTTCAAAGTTTTTCAAATTAATGTCCAAAATTCGTTTCTATAATTCAATAGGGGTCCATAATCAACGGGAAAAGGCCTCCATATCTGTTTGTCCTTTGCTTTTGAAATCCAATGTTCACCAGTTTTCCTTTTTATTTCATCAATCCATTTTTCTCTCGGTCTGCCTCTACTCCTCAAACGTTTGGATAGCATGTGGTATAGTGTGGTACCAGGTCTTATTGTGGTCAGTATTTCTATCAACTTTGAAAATGTAAAAAAGTAGTTATAGATAGAGATAATAGTAACTAAATAGTAAATCGCGATAATAATAATAAAGATAATAGTAACTAAATAGTAATATAATAATAGAGATAATAGTAACTAAATAGTAATATAATAATAGAGATAATAGTAACTAAATAGTAATATAATAATAGAGATAATAGTAACTAAATAGTAATATAATAATAAGGATAATAGTAACTAAATAGTAATATAATAATAGAGATAATAGTAACTAAATAGTAATATAATAATAAAGATAATAGTAACTAAATAGTAATATAATAATAAAGATAATAGTAACTAAATAGTAATATAATAATAGAGATAATAGTAACTAAATAGTAATATAATAATAGAGATAATAGTAACTAAATAGTAATATAATAATAGAGAGAATAGTAACTAAATAGTAATATAATAATAGAGATAATAGTAACTAAATAGTAATATAATAATAAAGATAATAGTAACTAAATAGTAATATAATAATATCGATAATAGTAACTAAATAGTAATATAATAATAAAGATAATAGTAACTAAATAGTAATATAATAATAGAGATAATAGTAACTAAATAGTAATATAATAATAGAGATAATAGTAACTAAATAGTAAATCGCGCGTTGTTTATAGATATTGGTATGTCTTTAATATTGTAGAACACTTGTTTGTTCTATTATATATAGTATATTATAGTATAGTTCGCGCAACACATGCGATGAAAGACATTATATGGCAATTTTTTTTACATTTTGACCGGCCATGAAGCACATTGGTGTGTTTTAGTTGTAGCAGGAGATAACCGATAATTCGTTCATTTCGTATCTGTGAAATGAAATAGTGAGCAGCGGCTTGACAGTACTCTCGGTATAGTTGAGTCCATAAGCGACGGTTATCATTTACCTTTGGAAGGGCCGTGGCTCGTCTGCCACTACAAAAATTATGGTTAAAAAAGAACTTAGTACCTAGTTTTTTTACTCAGTAGTCTTAATAATAATGACATTTAGTAATGGCCAAGCTTCAAGTTCAAGCCAATGACAGATGAGATTTAAAATTTTAAAATTTATTTATTTTTATTTTATTTTTACACTTCATGCAATTTGTATGCAAAGGCGGACTAAATGCCAAAGGCATTTTCTACCAGCCAACCTAAGGGCAGTGAAGAAAATATTATGTACATCGTTATCATATGTAAATAACAATTTAGAATTAAATCCGTACTAATATTACTAAACTAGTGGCTACCCGCGACTTTGCCTGCGTGGAATTTAGTTATTAATTAACACAAAGCTTGTAAACTTTTTATTGTGTTTCCAATAAAGTTATCTTATTTATTTATGTGTGCGGAAATCATTTCTTTACCAAAATAAACATAACTTAAGTTTAAAAGTTACTCCTTATAACATCAGCTATCTGGCAGTGAAAGTTTAAATCAGTGCAGCAGTTTCGGAGATAAGCAGTCAATAAGTGGTAATATCTCGGAACAAAGAGGTTTCAATATTAACCCAGGTTATAAGCGATCTTTTTTTACATTACGTGGGCGACAAACAATACGGCCCACCTGATAGTAAGCGGTTACCATAGCCTATAGACGCTAGCGACACCAGAGGCATCACTCGCACCTCGCCATCTCCAGGGAAAGGTATAGGAGGTGGATAAGAAGGATAAAGGAGAATGATAGGTAGGAGAGGATACTAAGGTGAGGATAGAGTGATGGTTTGAGCCTCCGGCGCATACGAAAAACAACGGTAGGAGTGCCTAGCAATGTTTCACGTTAATCTTTTGTGAGAAGGTGGTATCTCCGATGATGCCGGCCCATTCATGCTGAGATAAGCAAGGCTCTACCACGGGAAAGATGCAATACTCTATGTAAATAGCTTTTCCACAGGAAACTATTCATTTTTCCGGCACAATAAGTTATGCAAAATGTTATGTTTATTGGCCTAATATACAATAGCCATAGGTTTTGTTTTGATTTTTTTTTACAACCATGGTATTTTCGTTGTTGTTTTTTTAAATTATTTTGTGTGTTTTACATTTAAGTTTAAAGGTCAAAGGTTTTATATATTATATATATTTTAATTATACATATTGTTTCTTTTTTTTTTAATTTAAGGATTAATGTCATGTTTCCCGTTAATTTGAGTTTCTATGCACCTAATGTAATGTATAATTTTATTGTTTACTAGCTGTTACCCACGACTTCGTCCGTGAGTAATTTCATAAAAATAAATAAAGCAACCCTTGAAATTGTCGGTAATACAGTGCAACGGTATTACAGTACTCGGGGTTGGAACTTCATTACTGAAATGCTAGATGGCGTTGAAGTTGCTAGATTTTGAGATTTTGTGACAAACAATTTTTTTTATTTTTCGTATTTTTTTTAATAAAAAGTATCCTATGTTACTTCTAATACCTCCGAGAATATGTGTACAAAGTTTCATGATGATCGGTTAAATAGTTTTCACGTGAAAGCGTAACAAACAAACTTACATTCACATTTATAATATTAGTATGATTTTTGTTGTTGTTTGTGACGAACGTCATTGGCTATTGTTGCGGCCCACTGGAAGACCAGCGCAGGTTTTCTTAAACTGCATTAAGCTGAGGTGAGGTTGAATTGTAACGGACAAGGTTTTTCTTTCTTTCTGTCTATTTGCTTCAATATCTATGTATGTTCGTTTCAATAAATAATCTTTATTTCTTTCAATATTAACGGTGAGAAAGGGTAACAAACGACCTCACTCTTACATTAATATTGGTAATGGTTGTGACAAACTGTGCAGACTGCCAAGTTATAATTAAATTGCTCAAATTTGCTTATGCTCAAAAGGCATCAATTGCATAAATAGATAGTGTGTATCCGGAGGTTGGTTGGTAGGTATAGTTCATGCATACTTACCTATATACCTACTCTTAAAATTGATTTCCTTATTTAGGTAATTTACACGTGTAAAAATTTTAGTTATTAAGATTGTGGGTTTTGTCAAATGACGTACTAGGTACGAGTGCTTGCCGTGTTTAAATATTTATTTCGTTCTCATTCCCAGAGTTAACGCTTATGGCCGATTCGTTTTATTTGCTCGGTCCACTTAATTAGTTTTAGCTCGAGAGCTCTGTTCTTAGATAATACCCGTTTCAAAGGTATTTCGTCTAAAACTATCATGAATAATATATAATATTCAATAATATTCGCGAACATTTCACACAACGTCCTCCGGTCCCGTAACTTAACGCTTGTGCTATAGAGAGAATACGGATATATTTTTTTTTGTAAATACAGACTTATTATAATAGGTAGAAAACACGCAGACGCAGTAAAAATATCTGGGTTCATCACACAAATAATTATCCTGAGTGGGAATCGAACACACGACCTCGTGCACGGAAGTCGGTTTCACTACCGACTACGTCACGAGGCCCGTGTAATATGCATGCCATTAATGCGGGGATAAGCAAGAGTACCACTAGAAAAATTGTGTGTCAAATTTCACCCAAATCAGGCGTGCATCACTCGCTCAAGGCCCCGAGTTAAATGCTTACTGCTTTGCGTACCGCCCACGGTACAACTGATAGAAGGCTATCGCTCGTGCGCCAAAGCGCTCGCGCTTGTAGTATTGATTAAAATAAAATTATTTACGCCATTTAGGGTATTTCTACTATAAAATTTAATAACCGAAAATTCGGAGCTAAAACTCTAACAAAAAAAAACAATTTATAAAAAAATAACCCGACTTCATAGTAACATTTAAAATGATATTAATCAAACAGAATCTAGTACAAAAATATTTTTTTAAGTTTTATAAACGACAGCTTTGTTACTGTCGGTGGAGTCAGGAGTCTTCGAAACCGGTGAGCGGAAACCGGAGAGTGTATGAAGAGAATTATGAATGTTGAGGAAGCGAGAGATGTATGCAAGAATAGAGGCTTTTGTCACTCTGCTCTCTCTGCCTACCCCGCAAGGGAGACAGCGTGATGATAAGTAAGTAAGTAAAATCATCTTAGGTGCAACCCTAACGCATTCGTTGAAAGACGTGTTTGCCAGTTAATCATGCGGCGGGCAAAACAATCTCAACTGTATTTCTGTGTTGATAAGGTACATTTCTTCTCGCTGCGAACAATTGCTATTATTATTAAGATTTTGTAGGCTATTGTAGAGAGATTTTGTACAAGTTTTAATGCAAGTGATGTTTCTGTCCGTAGGACTAGTATCTATTCTGTGCCCAAATCATTTCAGCCGTGATTGTGACAAACAGTAGTAGTACAGTGGCGCAATCGTGACTGACATTAAAATGTGTTTATGTTGGCTCGTAAGGCCATCCGTTCACTAGCCGTCACCGGTCCGTCAACGATTACTGATGACATAACTCAAGTATCGTCCCGACACGTTATAATTATCATCAGCACTTGTCAAATACATGTCCAATAACACCGCCGGAATGACAGCCTTAGCCTATCTAACAATTTTTTGGTTAAGGCGGGAAAAATGTACCTAATCGCACAGCCCGTCGTTTGGACCACCAAATAAACCCGCCGTGTGCCATTTCTCCGCCTGTACTGTCGGACCACTGGAACTGTGTGACATTATTTCAGTGAGCCTATCTAACCTGAAAGGCTATCTCGACGGTTGGTGAATTAAAATCATTAACATTAGCCTAGTTTTGAGATCTGTCAAATAAATTATACCTGGAGCCCGTGGAATGTAACTCACTAAATCGTATCGACATCGTATCGTCTCGCTTGTAATTGGTAAAGAAACCGACGCGTGATGTCTCAATAATTCCTCGGCCAATCACGGTGATCTCATAACCAATCACAATGACACGATGCGATGTCGGTACGATTTAGTGAGACACACTAACCCCCCTGTACATTTTTAAGACTTCAGAAAATCTAAATTGTTAATTATTCAATTTTCTTCAATCGATTCCATATGCCTGCAACTGCTGATCATAAGGCTTTGAAGGCTCGGCTTTGAATCCCGGGTAGAGCCTACAAAAAGTCAAAGGATTTTCAATCAAGACTTCTCATATTCCGAGATCCGACTGCATAGTGTACTCACCAATGTGTTTTCCAAAAACTACCGAACGGATTATGATGCAGCTTTTTTTTTAATAGTTCTTGATTAGACTTAAAAACTGGTATCAAATTATTCAAGTACCAAAAAATTGAAGCTAATTGTGTTCGCTACACAACAACACAGGGTTGTATTTAAAGTAGCCGCAAGTGGGTGTAGAATTTTTGTCTGTACCTATGCTTTTTGCACATTTCGTAAAAATTACTGAATGGATTTTAATGAAACTTTTCTCGGCTCTTGATTATACTGAAAAATTTGTACGTTTTATGCCTATTTATTTGTTAGGCTTTTATTCACCTATATTAACTAATCACTATTAAATTTATATTGCATACCTATAGTTCGGAACCCCGAAAAGGTTCTATAAGGATATCTTGTTTATATTCCGGATTTAAAGAGAGGAAATTCTTTTGAGGGATATTAATTTTAGTACAGAGATAATTATTGTTTAAGTGACCCATTTATTTATGTTATGTGTCAGAATTCTGAAGTCTACGGATACAGAATCGTGGGCTGTATCGAGTATTAAATACTTACTTACTTATCATCACGCTATTAGTTAGTAGGCAGAGAGTACAGAGGGCCAAGAGGCTATATTCTTGCATACATCTCTTGCTTCCTCATAATTCATAATTCTCCTCGTACATCCTCACCAGTTTCGGAGACTCCTGACTCCACATTCCTTCAATAAATAACCGATTTGGTCTCGGTCTCCCCTTGTTCCTACATCCTTCCACTTTCGCATTGTAAATCTTCAAGTATTAAATAATTAATTAAAACAATCTATACCTATATTTTCTGCCGTGTGGGGCCGGCTTTAGAATTGTCCCACCGCTCTCCACCCATGGGAGTCATAAGACCCGACTGAGGGAATACCAGGGGGAGTGGGCAGCAGAGTCCCTCGAGTATTAAACAACATCCACTGCGATCGCCAACCCGCCTGCCAAGCGTGGTGATTACGACACTATACCCCTAATTTGGGGAGGCCTATGTCCAGCAGTGGACGTAGAAAGGCTGATGGATGGATACCTATATTTATAAGCCACATGCAGTTCGTTAGTCTCGCTAAAACTCAAAAATGGCTTGACCGAGTTGAACCATTGTTTTGTTTATTCTCATGTAGGGGTGTGGTTAGGGAGCTAGGTGCCATTTTGGTATATGATTTGTTCGTTTTTCATATTAATAAGGATGAAAGTTTATATAGCTAATACAAATCGATTTGGCCCAGTAAATGAAAGTCGAGAAAAGTAAAGTATGTCCCTGCGTTTTTGAGTTACAGCGCTTCAAAAATGTAAAAAAAACAAGGTACTAAATCATTTGTTCACGTCTGCCTCTTGGACTGATGGTCAAGAAGACACTTGAGTAAATTGCAAATAAAAATATGATGATGGAAATAATATTAGAACCTTTAAATATATATAACTAGCTGTTACCCGCGACTTCGTCCGTGAGTAATTTCATAAAAATAAATAAAGCAACCCTTAAAATTGACGGTAACACAGTGCAACGGTATTACAGTACTCAGGGTTGGAACTTCATTACTGGAATGCTAGATGGCGTTGAAGTAGTTAGATTTTGAGATTTTTTGACAAACAATTTTTTTTATCTTTCGTATTTTTTTTTAATAAAAAGTATCCTATGTTACTTCTAATACCTCCGAGAATATGTGTACAAAGTTTCATGATGATCGCTTAAATAGTTTTCACGTGAAAGCGTAACAAACAAACTTACATTCACATTTATAATATTATATAATATAAAGTACATAAAAATAAATAAAGCAACCCTTAAAATTGTCGGTAACACAGTGCAACGGTATTACAGTACTCAGGGTTGGAACTTCATTACTGGAATGCTAGATGGCGTTGAAGTAGCTAGATTTTGAGATTTTTTGACAAACAATTTTTTTTATCTTTCGTATTTTTTTTTAATAAAAAGTATCCTATGTTACTTCTAATACCTCCGAGAATATGTGTACAAAGTTTCATGATGATCGGTTAAGTAGTTTTCACGTGAAAGCGTAACAAACAAACTTACATTCACATTTATAATATTAAAAAGTAAGTATGAAGTATGATTTCCCAAACATTGAACGATATACAAGAATGCACACTTATGTATTGTACTTGACAACCTGCAATGAATTTGGACAAGAGCGACGAAATTTTTTTGTCGGGAACAAAACATTAACTCATGACTATGTTTCTCGACGCTCACGTTTTATGCAACTGAATTGTGTTTTTTTTTTACTCAAAAGGGCACACATTTACAATAACGAATTTTGTATGCAACGCATTTAGTTTCTTAGAAATTGAAATGTTCGAGGCTACCCGCTGTCCAGGGGGACCCGACTTGCCTTAACATTACAATTCCGTCCATTTAAATTGTCAAATAAAAAGTTAATAGAGAAATAATGTGTTGTAAACAATTTTTAATAAAAAAAAACTTTACTCACTTTGGATTTTTTTTACTTTACACAATTGGGCACGGATAAAATGGTAAGAGGGATTAGACCATACTCCGCCACGCTGTCCTAGTGTGGGTTGCAAGACTTCACAAACTATTAAGAAAATCTCGCAGCCATTCATTTTACTTCACCGAGCTGTGATAAATTGTAAACAAATGCACAAATAATTACAAATAATTTCGAAAAATGTCGAAGATTCAAAGGTGTGTCCCATTCGAGATTTGGACCTTGGACTGGAGATCGAACACCATACCACTGTTTTTGCAGTCCTTGGATTTAGCGCTAGGCTATCCAGCCAGACCACTGAGGGAATGTAATATGGTTCCGGTGGCCCGCCAACAAAGGGGGAGGGACGGCACACGGCAGGTTTCTTTAGTGGGTGAGGGCCCCACACTACCCTGTTCGGTTCACGGGGTGTGTGGTTAGGAACATGTTTTCAAGCCTTTTTATTTTTTTACAAATATATTTTCTAATCTCTTAATTGTAATATGGTGTAGATAGTATTATTATAATGTTTTGTAGTTTGCCAACCAAAAAATCTTAATATCGTGAGTTACATGAACTCTTATGATTTTACCCAAATAAAAATCACCGAACATGCACACATAGATAAAATTTACTGACTTTCGTTTTTATACAACGTAGGCGGCAAACAAGCATACGACCCACCTGATCGTAAGCGGTTACCGTAGCCTATAGAAGTATACACGCTAGCAACACTAGAGGCATCATTCACACCTCACCTTCTACAAAGAAAGGGATGGGAGATGGAGAGGAAGGATATTAAGGAGAGGATAGAGAGGAGATTTGGGCCTCCTGTCACTCACCATACGAAACACAACGGTCAGAGTAACTACTGTTGTTTCACGTAGATTTTCTTGGAGAGGGTGGCACTTCCCCGATTAAGCTGGCCCGGTTATGCTGCGATAAGCAAGGTTCTAGTACTAAATAAACATGACTTCAAATATAAACAGCAAAACCAATATAACAGTAAGTACTTATAAATAATAATAAGAAATTATATAGACGATATAACGGTTATTAGCATATTATCGCCTGATTTAAATAATAATAATTATCAAGCTAATGACGCGGCTATGATGTTGATTTGTACAGAGCAATTATTTTATGTTACTTACGTATTTACCTCGTTAACGCAAAGTTATAGTTAACAGTCTATAGTTCCTGTTACTGTTACTTATATTTCACTAGCAACCCAACCCGGCTTCGCACGGAAGCAATACAAATAATAAGTTCGACGAATCCTTGATCCAATGTCTCATATATTCAACCTATTAAAGTCCATCTGAATCCGTTCAGTCATCGTGGATAAATAATTAAATATCGATTGACTTTTCTTTACAAATTTTCACATTTAAAATATTAGAAGATTTGCAAATAAGGTCCAGAGTGCTAAATCCCGTATTTTGTATTTTGTCTATAGATTCATTGTTATACCAGGCGTACATCACTCGCTCAAGGCCCCGAGTTAAATGCCTATCGCCAACGGTACAACCGACAGAGGGCTGCCGCACGCCAGAGAGCTCGCGCTTGTAGTATTTCTTAAAATAAAATTGTTTACGCGATTTAGGGTATTTCGACGATAAAATTTAATAAACTAGAATTCAAATCTAAAAGTCGAACATAAAAGTCAAACATTTAAAATTATATAAAAGTTAATCAAATAGAAGCTACTAGAAAACTAAATTCTTAAGTTTTATAAACGACAGCTTTGCTGCGGTCGGTGGAGTCACGAGTCTCCGAAAGCGGCCAGCGTGTATGAAAAGAAATATGAATGTTTAGGAAGTTTTTATAGATTTACGAGTAATAAATGTGCTGTAGTGTATGCACTTTCGATATTTATACAGGCATAAAGCTGTAAATAGGTAAATCGTAAAAAGACAGTTGAACTACAGCCCATTATTTTTTGATTACGGCAATCAGCCTAAGCCATTGTTGTCAGTGTCATATTTCATGTTGTATCAAGTAAGTTTAGTAACAATAATTTGTCAAACAAGTCACAGTCTAAGTCGAACAAAGTTATTTCATAGTCTAGTCAAGTCACTCATGCCTCAGCAAAGTGGCCACTTTACTGGAAGCCCCTATGGAGTTTTGGAGGCAAACCGAAAAAATACGTTACGCTTTTTTTCCCATGCCTATGCCTATGGGAAAAAATGTACTTAATCGCACACCCCGTCATTCGGGGCAACGAACCGGGTAGTGTGGGGCCCTCACCCACTAATAAGTAAACCCGCTGTGTGCTGTCTCTCCGCCTGTAATGGCGGGCCTCTTGAACTGTGTTACATTACTTCAGTGGTATATGGTGCCTTAGGGAGGCATTCGTGTCGTGACGGACTAAAAATACAAGTATCGCCTCGGGGCCTGCAAAACTAAACTGATTACTCTTGAAAGAGCCCAGAGAATGGTTTTAAGAATGATTTTATGTAAGCCTCGATTATTCTCTACGTCCAAAATTTATATAGAAACTGAGGTCCTAACGGTGCGCTAACTATATATTATGCAATCGGTATTATTACTCAAACATTCCAAACTGTCTGCAGACAGAAGTCAACTAGTTGAAGTTAACTAGTTGTTATAGGAAAAAATATGCAGTATGTAAACCCTTTAGAGTCAACTCTTCATTTGCACAAAGAATCTTCAGTTTTAGAGCGTATGTTGATATTATAAAAAAAAAATGCACTAAAATTGAAACCAAAGAAAACTTAGAATATTCTGATACAAAAAGCTACTGGAGGTATATTATTAACGATGAATTCAGACATTAACACACAAAACACACACACACACTACACACATAGGGTCGTATACCTTATAATAGTTCACTAGGGGGGCCTGGAGTTCTAAAATACAAGCTTTGGCTTAGTTTAGACTCCAGATCGCCCGCAAATTACTGTCCTTGTAAACTATTATTCTCTATATTATTGTAAAAGTAATTTGTGGAGATAAATAAAAACATTTTTATTTTTATTTTATTTATTATTCTTCCCCGCGAGTGTCGGACGGTTTAAGGGACGTAAGCAGATAGGATTGGACCAAGGAGTACCTACTCACTTGTTATCGGGCCTGAGTGGGTGGGTACCGTGCCAGCCTTGTGACCAACTTTGAAACACCGCGGTATGTTTTGATTCGCATACACGGGTAACAAACAAGCATGTGGTACACTTGATGGTAAGCGGATAGTAGTCATGGCGGTAGCAACACCAATGGCATCATTCGCGTGTAGCCAACTCAAAGGAATGGAAGGATGAGGCTCCAGCGCTCCACTCACCTAACCGAACACAACAATAGGAGCAGCCTTTTTGATGTGAAACATCTAATGCGGAGGGAGGGTAAAATCGGCTGTTAGCGTGGTGACGCTTTTATTTGTCCCGTTAAAATCTTGTAAGTTAAATTTGACACATTTCCCGGTTTCCGATTGAGCTGAAATTTTACACGCATGTGTATATCGCGTGACAATATAATATTATGATGATACGGAACTAATCTGATGATGGAGCTGGAAGGTGGGCATAGGAACTCTGTAATGAAACGGCGCAACCCCATCGAGTTTGGGCTCGTATGATTCGTCTTGACGAGTACTTTGTCTTTAGATGATATTCAAGGTCTGATGATGGAGCTGGAAGGTGTCAATGTGAAACACTGTAATTAAATGGCGCAACTCCATCGAGTTAGGGCTCGTTTGAAATGTCTTGACTAGTACTCCAGCCCTATATAATATCCAGGGTCTGATGATGGAGCTGGAAGGTGGCCACAGTAACTCAGCTATAATATGATGACATGGAGCTGATCTGATGATGGAGCTGGAAGGTGGACATAGGAACTCTGTAATGAAATGACGCAACCCTATCGAGTTTGGAATCGTTTGATTCATCTTGACGAGTACTTTGTCTTTAGATAGTATCCAGGGTCTGATGATGGAGCTGGAAGGTGGCCACAGTAACTCAGCTATATTATGATGACATGGAGCTGATCTGATGATGGAGCTGGAAGGTGGACATAGGAACTCTGTAATGAAACGACGCAACCCTATCGAGTTTGGGCTCGTATGATTCGTCCTGCCGAGTACTTTGTGTCTAGATGGTATCCAGGGGCTGATGATGAAGCTGGAAGATTGCCACAGTAACTCTATAATAAAATGACACAACCCCGTCGAGTTTAGACACGTTCGATTCGTCTTGATGAGTACTTTGTCTCTAGATGGTATCCAGGGTCTGGTGATGGAGCTGGAAGGTGGCCATGTGAAACTCTGTAATTAAATGGCGCAACTCCATCGAGTTAGGGCTCGTTTGAAATGTCCTGACGAGAACTTCAGTCATAGATGATATCCAGGGTCTGATGATGGAGCTAGAAGGTGGCCACAGTAACTGTAATGAAACGACCCAAACCCATCGAGTTTATACTCGTTTGATTTGTCTTAAGGAGTACTTTGTCAAGTTATGATCATTTTATTTCTACAAAATAATGTCGATGTTTTCACAACTGGTAGACGTCCCGCGACGTCTAGTTTTTTTTATTACATTTAGTAGCAGACGAGCCACGGCCCATCTGATGATAAATGGTAACCATCGCTCATGGAATCAACTATACCAACAGCATTGTCAGGCCGCTACTCACCATTTCATTTCACAGATATGAAATGAAAGCATATACGGCTATCTTCTGCTACAGCCAAAACGCAACGATGTGCTTCATGGCCGGTCACACGGGGTGGTACCAACCTGCTCGGGCCTGTTACCAAGTGAGTACTCCCACTTGGTACCCAGCCCTACCACCAGTCATGCAATGGATGATAATTGCTTACTTCCCTTAGTCGCCTCATACGACACCCGTGGGAAAGAAAGGGGTGGTGACACTTGTATTCTTAGTCCGTCACCACGCAGACAAACTACCGTTGTTTTACGCTGATCTTCGCTGAGTGGGTGGTAGGTCTTCATTAAGAACAAGTAAGCAGATGTTAATTGCAGCATCCTATGCTTTATCTCTTAGCAATTAGGGCCGTGAGCACAGAAGAAATAACACTTTTAGATGGTAGATGGCGCGGGTCTTATAAGACTAAATGTGAGGTAGAAATTAGGATTTTTAACAGGTTTCTACAATAGCTTAGCGGTGTAAAGAAGCGCAGAGATGCAAGTTCATATTCTGCTCGTAGAAAATTCTCTTTTTCCACCTTCACATTGTATTTATTATCGTTTTAGATATGAGCTACTTACCTAGGGCCGGTTTCACCATCTGTTATTAAAGTCCCGAATAGCCCATTTGTCAAATAGGAACTGTCAAACTCATACAACAACTCAAAAAACTGAAAATTTTATTTACGAATAGGCTAACCGGAGATGGTGAAATCGGCACTTAGGTAAGTATTGAGTCCAAATTAGCCATTGTCAATGTCAGGTAGACTTGTGTGTCCTTTTATAATTCTAAAACAGCAACTTCAATACTTTTAATCATGTGTTTCAATGATTTCCAAATTCGCATTTCAGAGGTGGGGAATTAAATTTAACCCTTAAAGAAGTTATCGTTATCTTGGGAAACTGCTATTTATCATATGAATAGAAGTTGTTATAACGGATCATAACTATAATCATTTGAAATAAGTACTATAAACATGAAACTGAGTTTGTTATTTATTTGTTAAGTCTTGACGTCGTAACTACTGACAGAGAAGAAACTAGGTTACTGTTCCCCAACAAAAGCACAAAATTTCAAAAAAGTATTTTTCCCACATATCCTAATTATTGCTTAATACAGACATTTTTTCTCAAATATCTTAAGTGTATAAACACACCTCAATATAATAGTAATATAGCATTACGCCTGTATTCCCCGAAGGGGCAGAGGTGTACTACACACCCACGATTCGCCAGCTATGTTTAAGTCCCACGTAAGCGAGCCTATTGCCGTGTACCGGACACACTTCCAAACTCCGGAATGCTACTGAGAATTTTTCTTTTTACGAAAAATATCAATAACATTGTCTGACCCGGGGATCGAACCCGAGTATTATAGTAGGTACATATAACTGAAATAAAACTACGTTTACGGAATCTATCGCGTTTACTTGATTTTACTAGGTTTAAATTTTTACATTCGTTATTTACAAAAGGCAAAGACTAATCACTACTGTGGGTTTTATCTACACAATAAGCGCTAACTGTGTCTTGCAATCTTGTGGTGTGCCTTCTTATATTTAAACTTTATTAGCTCTCAGTAATTCCGTACAAAATTTAATAATCCATTACAGTTGTTGTCTACTGAGATTTCTGGCCGGATCTTTCTCAGTCAGGCCGCGTTCCGATCCGGTGGTAGCTTCTTAGTCTTAGCTTTTGGCAAAATCAATATGTTTAATAATATAAACTAATAACCAAGATTGTCTTCTTACTGGTAGTAATTGGTAGTTTGTGGTAGAATTTTTGAGCAAAAAATAAAAACAAAAATTTTACAATTTAAAGAGGAGTATTATACTTATTTTAATATACTAACTGAAAGTCTCATACATTGTAAGCATAAACATTTGAAGTAGATATTTTCACTGTGTTTCTAAACGAATATTAGGTGGGTTAAAATAAATAAACCAAAAATTTTGTAAAATCATATACTGTGGGTAGATGAAACCGTTGAAATAACATATCAGCCTTGGACGTCTATCATCTAAGTCCACCCGTGATCATGAATGCTGTAAAGTATTCGAAACGTCGGGATAGTGGTAAAATCAAGTAAACGCGATAGATTCCGTAAACGTAGTTTTATTTCAAAATGTGTAACATTCGCGTAAATATCAGAAAGTATTATACATATACCTGATGAATAATAGTGTAAATAGAAGATGGTTTTGTATTTCATAGATTTTTTATAGCATTAAGATTGAAGATAGTATGATAAGGTATTGTTATGTAGAGTGCAGAGATGGTTGACGTGTTTAGATACAGACCTGCCCGAGTGTTATACCAACAGTTCGATTCTCAACTCATACAGGACAACTTTTTATGCAATCCACAAATGGTTGTTCTGAGTCTGGGTGTACTTTGTGTCTGATGTGACATTGTATGTTTATAAAGTCCCCCGCAATACAGGGTTAATGCGTTAATGCAGGTGGTCTTTAAACTACCTAGGTAGCGTGTTGTTAAATTTATAATTAAGATATATAATATACTGACTCATTTAATGCATCTTGACGAGCCTCGTGGCGTAGTCGGTAGTGTAACCGACTTCCGTGCACGAGGTCGTGGGTTCGATTCCCACTCAGGACAATTATTTGTGTGATGGACATAGATATTTGTACTGCATCTGGATGTTTTCTATCTATTATATGTATGTATTTACAAAAAAAAAGTAATATGTGTATTATATCCGTAATCTAGTATCCATAGCACAAGCGTTAAGCTTAGTTTGGGACCAGAGGATGATGTGTGAAATGTTCGTGAATATTTATTTATTATTATTATCTTTGCATATAAAATTGATGAAAAATAATAATATTTCTTTCAATATTTCTTCTTCTTATATTATAATTTTTATCGCGTTAAATTAATGTTCATTTTAATCGCAGCTTTAGCACTTATTTATAAAATTAAAAATGTATTAATCTGCGGAAAAATAATTAGGCGTAAGCCTGTTTTTATTATCTAAATCAATAGCTCCCCTGAAGCAAGGGGCCGCTTCTAGGACAAATCACCATCCAAGCGGATAACGCAAGGACTATATAAATTGGCACTGGCTGGTTGCGGCAACAGTCCGTTTTGTAGCGGTATCACGTGCATAGACTTGCAGTTTAAAGAAATATTTGGCAGTTCAGTCTTACGATTTTGACAGATTATTTAGAGCGTGCGCGGGAAATATTCGTTAAAGTGACGTTCTGAAATACGACAATAAGTGACAGTGTGGATATATTTTTTTTAATTGTTTATCACGTGTTGTCAAAAAACAAATTGTAAGTATTATAATTATTTAACTTTATTATGATTTTAATTATAAATCTACTTATTATTTACACAGTGTTGTATTTTTACATTTTATTAAATTTAATTATATTCTATTATGTCATGTGTAATACAATAGCGTTACACAAATTCGTATTTAAATTATTTAAATCAACAGTGTTAATGTAAAAATTTTGCTGACAAAATGAAGAAACAAATAGTCTTAATTAAAAATGACATTTACTACCATTTAAAGTTTCAAAATATATCCACTTAATGTAGGTAGGTATCATAAAATTTAAACTTGTAGATAACGGAAGAAAAACTGTTCTTTAATTTGGTGGGCGTTTGTTAAAATTACATTAATCTTTTCTTCCAAAAAATTAAACATAGTTACCTCGTAAAATTATATAAAAAGTAAACTCATTTCTACGCATTGCATATGGCAATATTTTATTTAGGTATGTATTATTTTTACCTCATTAAAAAAAAAAAGATTGAATAGTTTTATTTACAATAAACATGGCGGAGCGATTTAGATACACACCTACCGTGCCGAGTGTTGTAGGTTCGATGGTACATTTTTTACCACCAAAACAAAAAAAAAATAAAAAAGAAGGTTCGATTCTCACATCGGACCATTATTTATGTAATCCACGAATATTTATTCGGAGTCTGGATGTAAGTGTCATTTACCGGAAAGCAAAGTGCGAAAATGTGAACAACAGAAACTGAAACACAGAACATGAAAGCCATATTTTTATATTTGAAGTGTTGGTATAAATAATAAAGTTTATTTTTTATTTTTTCTATAAGTAAATAATAAAGTAGACACAATAATTTTGCCTAGTGTCATTGGGAACTTAGTATTAAAGGTACTACTAACAGTATGAATGTTCCCTTAATACTTATGTAAATACTAGCTTGACATGATTAAATACATACAAACAATAATAACAAAAATATAATTCAACAACCTTGAAACTAACTTTACAAACATAATGCATACGACTGCAAAAAGGCAATTAAAAAAAGTAATTTAGATCGACCGATCCTTCGTGTCTAGTGTTTAGAGTTTATTTCCACTTAGGTAGGTATGATAGTTCTAGAATTAAAATATAGAACAATAAACACAAAGTGAAAAATGTGAAATCGAAAATAACAGTCAGGATTTGAACCTGCATCTTCTGGATACCGTCCAGATGCTTTACCAATTCAGCCATCCTGACAATTGCTCCTGACTGCTAATTTCGATAACACATCATACTTAACGTCTTTGGGTGACGCCTGTCCAGAAGATGCAGGTTCAAATCCTGCTCCTGACTGTTATTTTCGATTTCACATTTTTCACTTTGTGTTTAATGTATAGTGCTAAGCATGTCAAATGCTAAAAATATATATAAAAATATCTAAATATATAGAACAATATCATAATATACAACAAAAAAAACAGTTATTTATAGTTAAAAAACGTGCTTTAATAGCTAGTTAAACTAAGTAGAAAAGAATATTATAATAAATACTAGCTGACCCAGCAAACGTTGTTTTACCATATAAATTATTTCTACATCGGCAGTAGAAGAATGAAAATATAGGGTTGTATGTATTTTTTAATGCTGAATCATACTAAAATAAAAATAGAAAATGTTGTCCAAAAAGTAAAATAAAATATTTAGGGGTGGGTCACCCTTATCATTTAGGGGTATGAAAAATAGATGTTGGCCGATTCTCAGACCTATCCAATACGCACACAAAATTTCATACAAATCGGTCCAGCCGTTTCGGAGGAGTACGGTAACTAACATTGTGACATGGAAATTTTATATATTAGATTAAAATTATAAAAAAAGTGTTAGGTGCTTAACATCAAACTGATTATTTTGATATTAAATATATTTTTAAGCATTTGTGACATGCTTCACAAAGTGTGAAAATTTAAATTGAAAATGACAGTCACGAGCGGGATTTGAAAATACATCTCCTGGAATACCGTCCCAGGACAAACAGACAAAAAATCTAAAAAGAATCATCAATTTCTCAAGTATCTTAAATGTACAGAAATAGCTCTGTTACAGCTTTATAATAGTATAGATAAGGACTGTATGTTTATGCTAAGATAATAATCTAATATATAAAGTTCTCGTGTCACAGTGTTTGTCGACATTCTCCTCCGAAACGGTTTGACTGATTCTGAAATTTTGTGTGTATATTCAGTAGGTCTGAGAATAGGATGTGTCTATTTTTCATGATGATTCGACATTAAAAAATACATACAACCCTAAATTTTCACCCTTCTAATGCCAACCCATATTTTTAATAGCGATATTAGTACATTAATAATTATCATTGCAAAATATTCACGAAAAATAATAGGACAGTACGAAGTTCGCCATGTGAGCTAGTTATAATATATATTTGTTCTAAGATATTTGTATGCCTGTATTGCTAGGAAATAGTTATTATCTAAAACAAAATGCCCACCATAATATGTTCACAAAAAATGTATTTGATTTTTAACTTAAAATGCTTTGGCGCCATTGCCGCTGGCTCAAAATTGTAATAGTCAGGTTACGAAGTCACTGGGGTAATTTCATTGCAAAGCACTTTAATCAAATTATAAAACATGATAATATACAAATAAAGGTTATTTAACCTTTAGAAATATGCATAATCATAACTCGGTGTTATCGTTAATGTTTCTAGAAAAATAATTAAAATAATGAGTACAAAAATCTCACAAATAATTCTAGCCAGAATGACCTCTTGAGCATTGAGCATATCTTGAGTCACGGCATGCCCAGAATTATATATGTACCATGATTTACCAGATTCATATATTTTTTAATATTAATAACTTTTTAATATTTTGTAAGAAATCTTTTTTTGTTTACTGCAATTTGTTCCCAACTCCACATTTTAAATTATTTTCTACGATATTATCAACGTAATTGTTTAAAACAATATATTTTCTTTAGAAAATTATTTGTCCGTCCACTCCATCTAAGCGTTCTTGACGAAATAAGTTCCTTTTATAAGACTCTCCTTTTACATATTTATAAAGATATTGGTAGTCAACTGAAATTGTGCATGACACACAAGAAACATATACTTTCTTCAGATATTTTTTTACCTCTCGCGAAAAATAAATATTTATAAAATCCAATCATATTATTCACTAGCCTTTACCCAAGGCTAAAAGCTAGTAGTTAGCCAATACGACTTTATAAATATAGCTCTTGATTCAACTTAAAAACTGGTATAGGTTTTATATATATAACGGGAATCCAAGATATAAACTAAAAACCAGATTTGTCTGCGAACGACAAAGGTACGGTCAAGGGCTAGTTGTCTCTTGAAACTTTAATAACAAAAAAAAGATTTTGCCTTTTTTTTCGTACATAAGGGCCAAGTGTCTGAAAAATAAAACTTAGAAAACTTATTTAAATCTATGCATCAGTTTTTCTTTATCATTTTATTTATACAGATTTGTTTATAAATAAGTCCAATTGACGTAGTCGGTAGTGCAACCGACTTCCGTGCACGATGTCGTGGGTTCGATTCCCACTCAGGACAATTATTTGTGTGATGAACACAGATATTTATTTGTACTGCGTCTGGGTGTTTTCTATCTATTAACAAAAAAAGTAGTAGGTAGGTATATGTATTATATCCGTAATCTGGTACCCATAACACAAGCGTCAAGCTTAGTTTGGGACCAGAGGGCGTTGTGTGCAAAATGTTCTAGCGTGATGTGTGACCGACACAACCAGACAAACATCCTCCTTTGTGTTCAGGGATACCATTTTTTGTTAAGACACTGATATACTTACTTATTTATCATCACGCCATCTCCCTTGCGGGGCAGGCAGAGGGAACAGAGTGCCAAGAGGCTCTATTCTCGCATACATCTCTCGCTTCCTCAAAATTCATAATTATCTTCATACACGCTCGCCGGTTTAACTTTATTATAATTCTTATGGATGCAAGAAGTTCTTGTTTCGGGTCACACAATTAACTTAGGTAAAGTTTTTGTGAATGCCCTTGAATCTAGAAATATAATCTCCAAAGCTAATTTGTCACGTTACAGAGTAGTACAAGTACCGTAAAAAATGTTCTAATAATAATGAATTCTATTTTAGTTTTAATTAAAAACTTGCATTGTCTACGGAATGCCGCAAAAACAATACTTTTGATTTTAAGTAGTGTCGAATTTATAATTAATTTAAATTATCTACATAAAAATAGCAGCATATTATTAACAGCCTTATGATAGGGCTGCATATTATAATATGCTAACTTAATATTATAAATGCGAAAGTTGTTTCATACCGTAACTTCTGAAACAATCATCATGCAATTTTGCGTACGTATAAAGTCCAGGTGAGGACATAATGAGAGCAAAATGATGTCTATTTTTGCAAAAGGCTGAATCTAGTAAAATCTCAAATACGTGCTACGGCATCTACAAGAAAAACCCAAATGATATAAATAAATTTAAGTAGTTATTATTTAAATACATACTGATGTTAAATTTTTTTGCTAATTATCGTATATGGTTGAAAATATTTTTTATAAAGCCAACTCCCGGCATACAGACTCACCAGAACAATCATTTGTGGATCACACAGAATTGTCTAGTGTGGGAATCGAACCCACACAAAAAAAAACAATGTCGTCATCATATTATAATACCTATTCGGAATGTATGTGTCTAACTCAGTATAAATTTTACTTGTGTGTGCAGGCCATCGATCAATTATTGATTGAAGATGCAAGCAGGACTTTATCCATCTTTCGGGAATACGCAACCTTGGGTCTTGTAATTTTCGACTACATCAGTCTATATTGGTATGAATCACATTCGGCTTAAAACCATTGAACCATAAATAACGGATCTCCTTGATATTTGCGTCATAGACAAAAAGTGTCTCTCGATAAATAATAAGTGTGCTGAGGTCACGAACGTAATCTGACATCGATTACCAACTGTGCATACACAATGTTATCAAACAAAAAAAAAAACAATATTTTTTTTTACTTATCATGGATGTTGCCTACAAATGGTCCTCAGCAAAATATAAAATAAAGAATATCCGTTGAGAATGGAAAAAGTAGTTTCTGGTGCACATATTACATACATACTTATATTATACATACATCGTTATACGTACATAGTTATATATATATAGTTCTTTTTTTTAAAGGGTGCAAACAAGCATAATGACCAGCTTGATAATACATGACTACCGAAGGCTATAGAGGCTAACAATATCAACGGTACTTCCCCAGCCGAATCCGTCCGTTTATGCTGGGAGAATCAAGGTTTTACTACTACATAGTACTACTACATAGTCGTACATACGAGAGAATGCATTTTTAACACGCTTATTACCTGTAGATACATGTAGGTGGCACTGTTTTAAGATCCATTTTTAAATTTGAGCGTTATTTTAATCAGAACTAGCCTTTGCCCGCAGCTCCGCCGCAGCCAAAAGCTAGTTTTTGGGTTATATCTCAGATTCCCGATATAGTAGCGGGATAATGTATACCAGTTGTTAAGGCTAATCAAGACCTATCAAACAAAAAAGGTTGCATCAAAATCCATTTAGTAGATTTTGCGTGATGCGCGAACAAACAAACAGATAAACAGACAAAAAATCTAAAAAAAAAACGTTTTGTGTTTAGACACGCCTATATAGCCTAATTCAGTCTTTTTTTTTTTCAAATATCTTAAATGTACAGATCAGCTTGATAATACATGGCTGCTTTAGATTAGATAGTATAGATAGATTTAGCCTTAGACAAATCTTTAGTAGGCTACATGCAGGCACCTATCTTTTTTTTTTCATTCTACATTTGAAAGAATGCTAAGGCAACGTCTGTTAGTTCAGCCAGTAAATAACAGTTGTTGCATTCTAATGCTATAGATGAATGTAAGTGGTACACAAAGGGTCGCCCGGACGGTTACGGATGCACCACTTATCTTGTTTATTGAAATCGTACAGTACTAACTAATAATAAAAACTAGCTGCTGCTCGTGACTTCGTCCGCGTGTATTTCTGAATATAACCATCCAACCACCACGGATGCCAACATTTCTATCCCATAAAAACTATCCATTTTACCGAGATAAAAAATAGTCTTATGTCCCTTTCTATGTTCCAAACTGTATGAATGATGATTGGTTGAGTAATTATGGCGTGAGAGCGTAACAAACAAACAAACATTTTCTTATTTTTAATAATAGTAAGATAGAGCCTTTGCCAGCGGCTTCGCCGCAGCCAAAAGCTAGTTTTTCGGAATATCTCAGGTTCCCGATATAGTAGCAGGATAAAAATTGTCTACCAGTTTTTAAGTCAAATCAAGGCCTTTCAAATAAAAAAAGTTGCATCAAAATCCACCCAATAGTTCCTTTAAATAAATTCTAAAAAAAAATTCTAGTTTTTCGGTTATATCTCAGGTTCCTGATATAATAGCGGGATAAAATGTATACCAGTTTTTAAGTCTAATCAAGGCCTTTCAAATAAAAAAGTTGCATCAAAATCTGTTCAGTAGTTTTTGTGTGATGCGCGAATAAACAAATAGACAAACAGATAAACAGACAAACAAAAATTCTAAAAAAAATTGTTTTGTGTTTAGACACGCATATATAGCCTATTACAGTCATTTTTTCTCAAATATCTTAAATGTACAGACACAGCTCTGTTACAGCTTTATAATAGCATAGAAGAATGAAATTTTGCATACAATCGGAACATCGGAACCCACAACAGGACATAGGCATTATTCTGGAAAAATCTCTGGATAGATCTTGTGGGGCACGAGTAGAATCTAGTTTTAAATAGAAAACTAGGCACAAGTAATACCTCACTCACCAGTGAGGTTAAGCAAGTGTAAAAACAGGTTACCGCGCTGATAGTGATGAGATGATTGCGTTATACCAAACTTAAATATGATATTTGCGCTATTCAAATGTAGTTTTTGTGTATTTTGTCGTATAGCAAGGATCTTGTTTATGATGGAAATTTGGCATGAATGGCTCGACCGGGGAAGCCACCTTCTCATATCTCCTCTGCGTTTCGTGTGGTGAGTGTGAGTGCCAGATGCCTGAACCCCTTTCCATCATTCATCATTTATCATCATTCATCCTCTCCTTAATAGCATTCTTTTCAGCCTCCTTGGAGTTACCGACGCGCGATTGATGCCTCTGGTGTTGGTGTCGGTAATTAATTATAAGTAAGGCCAGCCTAATGGAAAGGGGTTACACAACACACATTCCTGCTTTGCCAACAATGTAAGGGCACAGATAAGCCAAGAATAAGTATAATAAGATAGAGAGAAGGTTTGAGGAGGTGGACTGGAAGGATGAACTGGTGGAGAGGTAGTATGGTGTAGCTTCTGGGATATAGAAAAGTGTTAACCATAATTTATTCAGTATTTTGGTTAGAGTACGTACATTATATAATTTATATGTGAGAGTACATTGTCACAATGACCCTTTATTTGGCGTTGCGAAACAACAATCAGTACTGTCAGCACTGCCAACTCTTACAATGCATCGCCTTGAAGTTTGTACATAAAGTGCCTCGGAAGTGAGCGGTAATACAAGGTTTTCGACAATTACCCACTCATTTAGGTCAACATTTTAAAAGACCAGCACAGTTTGACCATTAAGTTTAAAGTTAATACGACGAGTGGGAGGTCTAGTTATGTTAGGTATTATATAGTAAAAAGCTATATTTTTTGTAACGTGTAGATATAACGATATAATCGAATGTTAATCTCGGTTTTTAACTGGCTTTTGTTTAAGAGTATTGTTAGATTGAGTGATGAACAATCAGGAAGGCCTCCATGTTTGGTATGCGAATTGATTTATAGATACAAATTTGAATTTGGAATTATTAATAACGGTTGAATATATAAAACGCAAATATTTATACGTCATTCTTTTTTTAAAAATTCATAACTGATGCGCGATTCCAGACACGCAGTATAATGCATACAAAAACATCACAACAACGTTTAAATAAAATTTCATGCAAAATCAGATCAGATCAACAGACAAGACCGCCTGACTATTCTGTGTGATCGAGGGACGGCCAAATATTGAAAGTTGAAACGCTACTAGCGTTTAGGCGATTTCGTTCGCTGAGCGGTTAAGAGACGAAAGTATATTAAAATGCGAATCATCCTTTAAGCGTCATTTATACTAAATCCACTTTAGTTTTTAAACGTGGAAACCGTAAAATTTCAAGTTGAATAAGTAAACTCAAATAATATTACATATATAATATAATATACATATATTCACGGAAATTTCCACACAACGTCCTTTGGTCCCAAACTAAGCTTAACGCTTGTGCTATGGGTACCAGATTACGGATATAACACATATTTTACTTTTTCTTTTATAAATACATACATATACTATATATTGGTGTAAAGATGCGAAAGGGAATGCTCCGATTGTTCGGACATGTGGAAAGAATGTCGGACGAGCGACTGGCTAAGAAGATATACAATGCGAAAGTGGAAGGATGTAGGTACAGGGGGAGACCGAGACTTACCTACCTAGACCAAATTGGTCATGTATTGAAGGAAGGTGGAGTCTCTGAAACCGGCGAGCGTGTATGAAGAGAGTTATGAATGTCGAGGAAGCGAGAGATGTATGCAAGAATAGAGCCTCTTGGCACTCTGTTCTCTCTGCCTACCCCGCAAGGGAAATGGCGATGATAAGTAAGTAAGTATAATACATAGAAAACACCCAGATGCAGTACAAATATCTGTGTTCATCACACAAATAATTGACTTGAGTGGGAATCGAACCCATGACCTCGTGCATAGAAGTCGGTTACACTACCAACTACGACACGAGGCCCGTAAAATCTTTCCTCGTTCGATATTATAAAGGATAAGAAACGCTTAAATCCATCCATCAGCCTTTCAACGTCCACTGCTGGACATAGGCCTCCCCAAGAGAGCGCCACATCAAGCGGTCTTGTGCTGACTGCATCCGACGGCTCCCTGCGGCTTTGACCAAATCGTCGGTCCATCTGGTGGGGAGCCGTCCTACGCTGCACCGTCCGATACCTGGTCGCCACTCGAGAACCTTTTTTTCTCCAACGAATGTGTATCCGTTGAGCGATGTGGCCTGCCCAAAGACCCCGTCTTAACGCTTAAGGCTGTGTCCCGATATACACTGCGAACACTGTCCAGCGCTCATACTGGGGAAAAATCGTTCCGTTACAGACTGGCAGTATACTGCCGCAGTATTCTAGAGAAATATATGACGTCATAAATCGTCGCCATTTTTGCATTTTTGTACTGTGAGCACTGGCGTCTTTGAGGTAAGGGAACGTACCCTTCCCTCCCCTCGGTGACCACTCGTTGTATATGCCAAGACCTCCCCCACTCCCCTTAAAGTTCTTACGTAGTATTGCCAAGTATAATCTTTTATCATTTCGCAGGCAGAAAGTGAAGCAAATGAAAATAATTTGACTCATATTTGACTTTAATACGGCGTCTAACCTAACTGTGTGTATAAGAAGCACTGAACACTGCGTGCCATATTTAAAGTCGAAAAAGCGCGAAATTTTTCTCGGCGATCGATTACGTAACAAAAACCTAAGACAAGAGAACCCCCGCTTCTGTGACTGAGTGTAGTATTTTGTAGACCTCCCTCCCTCCCTTCATCTGGTTACGTAGTATGGGTACGTTCCCTAAGGAGCTCTCAGTGGTATGATCACGTGATCAACAGTGTCCAGAAATATAACAACTTGGACTATTGAAACTTATTATTATTATTATTGAATATTGTTATTCAAAGATACCGAAACATGGAAAATGTAAAGAAATTGTGTTTATTGCAGTGTGAAACCAATCATTTGTATGAAATGAAAGTAATGACAGATCAGTATACTGGACTGCATTTCGTTCTAAACAGTAACCAGTATGTTAACATTAAAGGAACGACTTCGCATTATACTAAATTGACGTCACACCTAACAGTGCTCGCAATGTATATCGGAACACACCCTAAAACTGTTAGTATATGAATCGGCCACAGAATATAAGTATTAAAATTATACCTAAAAATGCAATTAAGGAAAATTATATCAAAAAATGCATTAATATAAAATTTATGTAGTATAATTATTTAATTCAAGGAGCTCCGTAAAATAATTGCAATATAAGCAACGTGTAAAATACATTATAATTAATATGTACATTGTTTTCATTAAAATATTTAATTATTATAATAAAATAAAACGTGGCTTCAAACAATGTCCCTGCTTGTTAAAATAAAAAAAATATATAATTATGCACTTTTTTTCTCAGCGGAATGAATATATAATTTGAAATGAATAATAGCATTTTTATATTTATGAGTAGGTGTTCTCTCACAAAAGATTGGCGTGAATCGACTGTGGATATTCCTACTGTTGTGTTTCGTATGGTGAGTGAGAGCGCTGGAGGCCAAAAACCCTTCCTCATCGTCTCCTTAATATTTTATCCATCTCCAGTCCCTTTTTTTATAAACAATTATGTGGGCAGGAAAACATTGTAAGTATATACTTGTATACTCCTTTTTATCTTTCCTATACTCTCCTAATTCTCCTTTCAATCCCATGAGTTTCTTGCCGGGTTCTTCTCATGAAAGGCTTTACTACGGAATCCGGCCGCTTGTGGCGATTGCAATCGCCACTTTGTTATTGCGGTTGCACTCGCCTCAGGCGCTAGTGTTAATTATTTTAATTATTAGTGTATTATTGACGATTTTAAGTGCTACTTAATAGGCCTATGAAATAAAGATATTTTTGAATTTGAATTTGAATTTGAATCTTCTGCTTAGTATCCGTCCTATCCTGCCCTTATTATACCTACTCCATCTCCACCTCCTATGCCTTTCTTAGAAGATAGCGACGCGCCAGTGATGCCTCTTGGGGTCTAGCTACAATAGCCGTTTACCACCAGGTGGGCCGTATGCTGGTTTGCCATCCACTATTTGTCTGTAAAGTCGGTTTACAGACGCTAATTTTACGTGATAAAGTTATATATGCTTTCTAAGAGTTATACAAACAATGCATCGGTCGCCATACATTTTCCGGAACGTGAGACTTTTTTGTGCGTGCAGCCAGCGTTCATCGATTCATAAGATGTTATCACGTCAAAAAAAAATTTCTCGACGGCCTGTGAAGTCTGTGAAACTGCACTCGCCGTGATGGACTATGGCCTAAGCTAGCTAAGTTTCTGAGAGGAGGATCCACGCTCAATAAGTAATAAGACAGTAAAAACACAAAGTGTGAAAATGTGAAATCGAAAACAACAGTCACGAGCAGGATTTAAACCTGCATCTCCTGGAATACCGTCCCAGAGGTTTTTTCCAATTCAACATCGTGAACATTGCTCGGGACTGCGAATTTTGATAAAACATTCATTCTTAACGTCTTGCCTGACACCTGCCTTAAACGGCTATGCTTTTTTTTATAGCATGTAGTGACAGATGAGCCGCGGCCCATCTGATGGTAAATAGCAACCGTCGCTCATGTACTCAACTATACCGAGAGTATTGTCAAGCCACTGCTCACCATTTCATTTCACAGATATGAATTGAAAAAATAAACGGCTATCTCCTGCTACAGGCAAAACGCAACGATGTGCTTCATGGCCGGTCACACGGGAGATGGTGGTACCAACTCGCTCGGGCCCGATACCAAGTGAATACTCCCACTTGGTACCCAGCCCTAGCACCAGTTATGCAATGGGGGTTTTACCATAATCGCTTGGCACGCGAGTTGGCGATCGCAGTGGATGTTTTTATTACACAGGGGAACGCTGCTGCCCGGTCCTCCGGTAATCCCTTAGTCGGCTTTTACGACTCCCATAGGAAGAGACGGGGTCACCACACGGACAAAAATGCATGTAAATGCTAAAAAATATATAAAAAATTAAAAACAGTAAAACATTTGAGAATAAATAGTACAGTTACTTTGATATAAGATAAATGATGTTTATATTGAGCGCTTTAGTATTAAACACTAAATCCCTACAAATTGAGATATTAAACCCAGTTTTAGCGGCCTTGTAATGATTTCAACTTTCGATAAGCATCGTGCACACAAGTTTGTTTTACAAATAGACTAATTGAAATTCAAGCTCGCGATTTAGGATTACGTTATGTTAGAAGACGTATCCGTACCGTACAGAGGCAAAAACTGCGCTATTTATATACTTTGTATATCTTCTTTGTTTACATTCTATTTAAGTCCCTCTGCAATAGGGCACTAGGCTCCTCCACAATAGCGGGTTCCCTTGTTTTATTTAACATGGAACGGATTAGTAAACTTTTAGGATATCTACTAATTATCAATGTATTACTGGGATATCTACAAATTATAAATGTATTACTAGGTACCGTAAAAATATTATGTACTATATATCGGCACAGGAGGATCTTCTTCCTCATTAGCACTCATAATTACTCTAGTGCTACATACTGTGGGCGTCAGTGGGTAATGTTGGTTCAAAGAAACAAACTTATTAACTTTAAATTATAATTAGGTACAGTATTACAGCACAGAAATAAACTATCACTAGCTAGGCAAATATATCGAAACGCGCGATGGTATTTGGTATCGTATGATCTTGCTGACCGCCAATAGTCAAGTGAGTTGTCGTCTCACGAACAGGTAAGACGTGAAGCTACCCGCGAGCGCCACCAGGCGGCGCTAGCGTTCCGGAAACGAGTCAATTGTGACATATATATATATAAATGTATTACTTACTATATAAATTCTTGATTTTTTTATGTCACTACGACCTAATATTTACCTAGTTATTTTTTTTTGTTTACCAAATTCTATAACAAAGAACAAATTATTCGTGAACGTGCAAAAATAGAGCTTTATTACCTATATTCGAACCTGCGTCTTATCCAATCCGGGGAAGTGCTCTGAACTGCTAAGCTATCGCAGTCACCAACACCATTTGACATGCTAATTTTTTTATTTTTTTATTACGAGGGTGGCACACAAGTATATGGCCACACTTTACCTTTCGATTTCACATTTCACACTTTGTGTTTTTACTGCCTCTTACTGTAACTTGGTAGAATTCTTAGTATTGAGAAGTCCATTAACAGCATTTAACACTTATCATCATCAGGTGGGGCGTGGATAGTCTGCCTTCCGAGTCGTGTCTTTCCACCTGTATTAGTTTTCCACTGGGACTGATTGTCATCGTTGCAGTGGACTTTCGCGGGAGACCTTGCGGTTTTTCCACGTAGCCCTTAAGGCTTGCAAATGAATTGCCTTCAGCTACAATTACAATAGGAAATAACAATGAAATTTCAACCGAAAACCTTTGGCCTTATCTCGTAGGAAGTAAGAGTAATTGCGTGCTGTGCGTGAATACGGAAGGTATTAAGTCGTGTGCATTATGATTGATAACTGATTGACGAATAGGCTTATGTTATCAGTAAAGGAAATCATTGTAAGACAGTTGAAGTCATAAAGCCCTGTGCTGTCTCGAGCATAGTTAGCCGCTATGCTACCCATTTTTTGTAAAAGTGGGGAAAATGTTACCTAACCGCACACCCTGTCACTCGGGAAATGAACTGGTTCACTCACACTCAAAAAATGCTTGTACTTATGTACGCGCGTGAGAAGTTATACTTCTTTGGCATCATTAAATAAATAAAGTAATTATTAAATTCGTAACTGCAAAACTTGTCATAGTTATGTTTTTAAATACCTTGTTCGATAAAGTAATTATGTCTAATGTCACTAGATGGCGTTAGTAAAATTTAGAAATTTCTTATAAGTCGATGTTAAGAGTTTAGGTGTCTTTTTTTTTATTGCATGTAGTTGCAGAGGAGACCCGGCCCATCTGATGGTAAATGGTAACCGACTAACCGTCACTCATGGACTCAACTATAGCTATACCGAAAGTATTGTCAAGCCGCTGCTCACCATTTCATTTCACCGATATGAAATGAAAGAATAAACGGCTATCTCCTGCTACAGCCAAAACGCAACGATGTGCTTCATGGCCGGTCACACGGGAGATGTTGGTACCAACCCGCTGGGGCCCGATACCAAGTGAGTACTCCCACTTGGTACCCAGCCCTACCACCAGTCATGCAATGGATGATAATTGCTTACTTCCCTTAGTCGCCCCATACGACACCCGTGGGAAAGAATGGGGTGGTAACACTTGTATTCTTAGTCCGTCACCACACGGACAAAACCTGATCCTGGTCTGATCATACTCCCTCCATGGTAGCGGTAAACGTATAACGCAACCTTGTTGGAAGTCACTCTAGAAGTATAGCCGTGTGCCGTGCCGCCTCTCCAGAGTCTCCAGTCTCCACCTGTCTTGGTGGACCACTAGGACTGTGTGTGACATTACTTAAAATGGTCCGACGACTGAGTCCTGTCTGACTGATTACCCTAAATAACTCAATATTGAGCATTGAGTATCAGTAAATAGATAAATATTTACGGACATTTCACAGCACACAACGTCCTCTGGTTCCAAACTAAGCTTAACGCTTGTGCTATGGGTACCGGTACCAGATTACGTATATAATACATATAATCATCACACAAATAATTGTCCTGAGTGGGAATCGAACCCACGCCCTCGTGCACGGAAGTCGGTTACACTACCGACTAAGCAACGAGGCCCGTCCATTAGTGCCCCTTCAGATTACATAGGATGATGGCAGTTGCTGTTGGAAATGTAATATTCCGTCAATTAGTAATATTAAACATGACAAGAATAGGCTAATGGTGGAATGTAAGAGCGAATTGAAGTGTTGAGTGCTGGTACTTATTTTTAAAGTGTGTGGTAATTGCGAAGAGGCATGTCAGAAGATACTATATAACAGATATCTGCTGCATTAGAGAGGCATTTTAAGACACACAAAAATATGCATTCAGCATTAATTTTATAGAAACACAAGCTTCAGCCCGCGTCTTCTTTTTGTGGACTTTGAATGGGAGTTAATCCTTTTTTTCAACCTATTTTCTGTCCCATTATTGGACACGGGTCTCCTCTCCTTGTGAGAGGGATTGGGTCACAGTCCACCACGCTGGTCCAGTGCTAGTTGGCAGACTTCACAAGCTGTCGAGAAAATCTCTCAGGCATGGTCTTACGATGTTTTCCTTCACTGATCGGTGATAAATTATACAAACGTAATTTCGAAAAATCTTGAAAGTCAGAGAGTCTCGTACGAGGCTTGGATCTTGTACCGGGGGGTCCAAATCGATACCACTGTCTTTGCAGCCCTTGTTTTTACCGCTAGACTATGCTAATATTTAAGTAAGTAAGTTAGCCGTGTGGGGCTGGCTTTAGAATTATAATTGGGAGTTGTGAGCCGACTGAGGGAATACCGAGGGAGTGGGCAGCAGCACTCCCCCGAGTATTAACAACATCCACTGCGATCGCCAACCCGCCTGCCAAGTGTGGCGATTACGGCACTATCCCCTATATGAGCGAAACAGCACAGTACCGCTCGTTGTGGCGTTCTCTTGGGGAGGCCTAATGTGCAGCAGTGGACGTCGAATGGCTGATGGATGGAAGGATGGAAGTTAACCTACCTATAATATACATACCTATAAATACGTCATCATAATATAATAGCATGGCATATTTAAATAATATTTTTTTACATTGTAGCGTCCATTTTTCCAGGATACTAATTAAACCTTGTGCCCTTTTTTATATTCTGGAATACATGTTTCCAAAATTAAATTTTGATTAGTAGGTAAGGCGTGAAGTGAAGAATAAACAAAACTCACTTTTATTTCTATTTACATTATAGATATTATAGTCATATTAATAACGATATAATTATACATTTGCGAAATACCTAAAATTGCACATAGATCTCTATCTATGAATAAATTAATTTTTAATCAGGGTTGTCTGGCCAAATGATTATTTAATGTATATGTATAACTAATAGTAGAATATTAAAAATAAGTTATATATTATTTAATAAGTACATACAGGTAGATTTTAATAGGAAAATCTACCTATGAGATTAACGGTACCTATAGATATTTATGACAATTATCTAAAATTTGAATGTCAGATGTGGAATTAATATGAGTTTATGATGTAAGTATCAAGTTTTGATTGCATAGATGAAGTAGCAGTATCTAAGTTTATATTATGTCCACGTTGGCCTAGTGCGAGTTGGCAGACTTCCTAAGCCGTCGAGAAAATTTCTCAGGCATGCAGGTTTGCTCACGATAGTTTTCTTGACCGAGCAGTGATAATTTGTAAATAAAAACACAGGAGTACTGCCTCGGTGGTGTAGCGGTAGTGTATGCGACTGCTAATCATGAGGTCTCGGGTTTGATCCCCGGGTCGGGCAATGTTATTGAGCTTTTTCCTAAAACGAAAAATTCTCAGCAACAGCCCGGAGTTTGGAAATGTGCCCGGTAGACGTCAATAGGCTCGTACCCACATGGGACTTACACATAGCTGGCGAGTCGTGGAGGTGTAATACACCTCTGCCTACTTTTTCGAATAGTCAGAGCTTCGACCTCGATCGAACTTGATACCATTAATATTAACCTATTCTGTCTCTAAGTATCTAAAGTATACTTTAGATATTTTTACGAAAAAAGAACAAAGTCAATTTTATAACGTCATCGTGGATAGATACGAGATGGCGTTAAAAATATTTCAGTAAACGTCTTGTACCTATCTTAAGTTTTTCTAAATTAGTATCGTCTACGAAAATATACAAAATAAAAGAATGAACGAACCTCGGTCGCTCAGGTACTTAAAAATGTCATTAGAGCTCTGCTAAAGAGTCACCTTATTTTACTAACAACTACATAGATGAACCGGTGAACTTCGTTCAACCTACAAATTATTTTATCAGCGATTATTAATCTTTTCAATCTGCAAGTCCAAGATTTGGGTTTTTATAGGTTATTATATGCTTGTAATGCATATTACTTTAGAAAGAATGACAGTAGCTGTTATTTTGTCGTCTGTTAGCCAAATACCCATACAAAGTTACCAATATTGAATTATTCTTAATTTATTTTACTTATTTTTTTACTTTTATACCACCCTTCTATAAGAGCGGACAAAACAAAAAAACAATTATTCAAAACGGCCAAGCCAGCAACAGCAATTATTTTTTATATAATACTAGCCTTTGACCGCGGCTCCGCTGCAGCCAAGAGCTAGTTTGTAGGTTAGATATATCTCAGGATATAGTAGTGGGATAAAATATATCAGTTTTTAAGTCTAATCAAGAGCTACCAAATAAAAAAAGATGCATTAAAATCCGTTCAGTAGTTTTTGCGTGATGCGTGAACAAACAAACAAACAAAAAAATCTAAAAAAAAAATGTTTTGGGTTTAGACGCGCCTATACTGGGTAATTTTTTAACCAGTGCGCAAATTTTCAGAGAATAAACTTAAGCAAATTTTAATAAACACGTATATATTTTGATATGTCTTAGTACTAAAAAATAAAGTTATCGCTAACGAAAGGTTTTACTTTTGAAACAGATTTTATTTATTTAGATATTTTTTAATATATATTTTTAGCATTTGACATGCTTAGCACTATATTAACCTGCATCTTCTGGATACCGTCCAGATGATGATCTGGACGGTATCCAGAAGATGCAGGTTCAAATCCTGCTCCTGACTGTTATTTTCGATTACACATTTTTCATTAAACACAAAGTGAAAAATGTGAAATCGAAAATAACAGTCAGGAGCAGGATTTGAACCTGCATCTTCTGGATACCGTCCAGATGCTTTACCAATTCAGCAATCCTGACAATTGCTCCTGACTGCTAATTTCGATAACACATCATACTTAACGTCTTTGGGTGACGCCTGCGCCATCTGTCGGACGTATTTTTCATACATTATACCGACCAGGTAAACTTAATTTTACAATTAAGATTTTTACCTAATAATGACGCAAACCCTATAAATATTTATATATATTTGTAGCATTTGACATGCTTAGCACTATACATTAAACACAAAGTGAAAAATGTGAAATCGAAAATAACAGTCAGGAGCAGGATTTGAACCTGCATCTTCTGGATACCGTCCAGATGCTTTACCAATTCAGCAATCCTGACAATTGCTCCTGACTGCTAATTTCGATAACACATCATACTTAACGTCTTTGGGTGACGCCTGCGCCATCTGTCGGACGTATTTTTCATACATTATACCGACCAGGTAAACTTAATTTTACAATTAAGATTTTTACCTAATAATGACGCAAACCCTATAAATATTTATATATATTTGTAGCATTTGACATGCTTAGCACTATACATTAAACACAAAGTGAAAAATGTGAAATCGAAAATAACAGTCAGGAGCAGGATTTGAACCTGCATCTTCTGGATACCGTCCAGATGCTTTACCAATTCAGCAATCCTGACAATTGCTCCTGACTGCTAATTTCGATAACACATCATACTTAACGTCTTTGGGTGACGCCTGCGCCATCTGTCGGACGTATTTTTCATTGTCAGGATTGCTGAATTGGTAAAGCATCTGGACGGTATCCAGAAGATGCAGGTTCAAATCCTGCTCCTGACTGTTATTTTCGATTTCACATTTTTCACTTTGTGTTTAATGTATAGTGCTAAGCATGTCAAATGCTACAAATATATATAAATATTTATAGGGTTTGCGTCATTATTAGGTAAAAATCTTAATTGTAAAATTAAGTTTACCTGGTCGGTATAATGTATGAAAAATACGTCCGACAGATGGCGCAGGCGTCACCCAAAGACGTTAAGTATGATGTGTTATCGAAATTAGCAGTCAGGAGCAATTGTCAGGATGGCTGAATTGGTAAAGCATCTGGACGGTATCCAGAAGATGCAGGTTCAAATCCTGCTCCTGACTGTTATTTTCGATTTCACATTTTTCACTTTGTGTTTAATGTATAGTGCTAAGCATGTCAAATGCTACAAATATATATAAATACACATTTTTCACTTTGTGTTTAACAGATTTTATTGTCACACTACACGCGCGCTTCTGTAAATACCTACATCGGCGCCTGGTCAATACGCATAGGTATCTATGCGGGTTACTGACCACTAATTTTATCAGGTTCGAAATAAACTTTTTAAGTTTAGGTCGTGATCTGAAGTTATTTGTAAGAATAGTTCCAATTTTTCTTTTATACTTTCATGGGCTTAGGACTATCAAAATGCAGAAAATAAAGCTTCTAGCTGCTCGTAAGATTGGTGTCCATATACTACTTTACTGATTTCAAGACGGATAAAAAAATTAAAAAAATGGATTAAACAATCAATGGAAATGTGTTCTATTACTGATATAGAACCACCAAAAAAAGTTTGCGCACTGGTTAAAAAATTATCCTGTATAGCCTATTACAGTATTTTTTTCTCAAATATCTTAAATGTACAAACACAGCTCTGATACAGCTTTATAATAGTACTAGCCTTTGCCCGTGGCTTCGCCGCAGCCAAAAGCTAGTTTTTAGACTATATCTCAGGTTCCCAATATAGTAGCGGAATAAAATGTTTACCAGTTTTTAAGTCTAATGAAGAGCTATCAAACAAAAAATATCATGAAAATCCGTCAAGTAGTTTTTGCGTGATGCGCGAACAAACAAACAGATAAACAGACAAAAATCTAAAAAAAATCGTTTTGTGTTTAGACACGCCTATATAGCCTAATACAGTCATTTTTTCTGAAATATCTTAAATGTACAGACACAGCTCTGTTACAGCTTTATAATATAGTTTAGATATAGATATAGAAGTATAGACATATATATATATAGACGAGATATAGATAAAAAGAAACCTTACTTATATATTTTTCTCACACATTTTTAATTTGTCGGCACTCAATTCTTATTACCACGCATGATAAGATATGGGCTGTAACTCGTATTAATTAAATACGTTAATAGCTTTACTAAGATTTAATCGTGGTACATTACGAAATATCTGACAACGTATAAATTATTATCTAAAACTTGTTATTGCAATAAACATGTAAATTGCAACAATCACTCACTGAATCAAGCAACCAGTAAGCACCTAAATATAAGCAGATTGTTTATGATTTTGGTTTCATTAAACTATCTATCAGCTGAACAGTTATTCATCCCTCTTCAGAATTCATTAATTAAAGTGTGGTGACGGACTAAGAATACAATATTGTCACCACCCCATTCTTTCCCACGTGTGTTGTATGAGGCGACTAAGGGAAGTGAGCAATTATCATCCAATTCATGACAGATGGTAGGGTTGGGTACCAAGTAGGACTATTCACTGGGTATCGGGCCCGAGCGGGTTGGTACCACCATCTCCCGTGTGACCGGCCATGAAGCACATCGTTGCGTTTTGGCTGTAGCAGGAGATAGCCGTTTATTCTTTCAATTCTTTCAATTCTTTCAAAACCGGTGAAATGAAATGGTGAGCAACGGCTTGACAATACTCTCGGTATAGTTGAGTCCATGAGCGACGGTTACCATTTACCATTGGATGGGCCACGACTCGTCTGCCACTACATGCAATAAAAAAAAACCTTTACGCGCGTTCACCAAAACCATGCCTTGATTTTATGCTAGTAAAATCGGACTGAAGCTATCATTTGGTGGCGACGTGATGAGACATACCAAAATAAATGTCGATTATAAACGTAGTCCATTGAAATGTTACAATTTAAGGACCTAATATTGTATTTTTTAGAGGACGCAATTTTATTTTTGAGACATGTGTGGGGGGTCAATAGAAGCTTAACCCCAGGTTTGTGGGGTTGCCGCCCTTGTCCCCTGGCCGCCATCTTGGAAAACACCTTTTTTGCGATATCTCGGAAACTATGCGTCCTACAAAAAATTCGTAAACACATAATTTGTAGCAAATAGCTTCTTCTACAAATACGTCCATTTAAGTTTTTGCCCTAAATTTAAAATTAAAAAAGTTATAAGCAAAAAAGTGAGAAAATTTCTATAAAAATTTTCTTTTTTGTTCTATAACTTTTTATTTTATACATTTTACAAAAAAATTATCTCAGACCAATCTTGTAGATGGTCTTTTGAGGAAAATTTTTCTTGTTTTGTTTGAAATGTCTTGACTAGAACTTTAGTCCAGGGTCTGATGATGGAGCTAGAAGATGACCGTAATAACTCTGTAATGAAACGACGCAACCCCGTCGAGTTTGGAATCATTTGATTCGTCTTGACGAGTACTTTGTCTTTAGATAGTATCCAGGGTCTGATGATGGAGCTAGACGATGGCCATAGGAACTCCGTTATAAAACGACATAACTCCATAGAGTTTGGGCTCGCGTTCAAGGTCTGACGATTTAGCTGGACGGTGGCCACCATAACTTTAATGAAGCGACGCAACCCTATCAAGTTTATACTCGTTTGATGCGTCTTGAGTAGTTTGTCAATTTATAATCATTTTATTTCTACAAAATAATTTCGAATTTTTCACATTTGTTTCAAAATCCTTATTTTTGACCCCGTATGGACAAGGAAGATGGTCTGCTGGTTACTTTGTTAGACGTAGAATGGTGTGAATCTACTAACTGTACTCTACGCTGGAGATGCCTACGAAACGCTATATGGTATTTTAAAACACCCGATGAGCTTGTTTTTTTTTACCGGGATCTTGGATTTAATGTATATTTCTAGAGCCTTGCTTGTCCTTTCACAAGTTACTTAGTTTTCACTTCTATGGGAGCGTTCGGTGACGATGACGCGAGTTCCATGATTTTTGTTCACCCGAAAAGTGCTCAACGCGCCTAAGGAAGTTTTCACAAAATCGGATATATTATAAAATGTTAAAAGAAATGTTAGTACCTAAGGACCTATGAGAAAGCGAGTTAGAATGACGATCTTATTTAGGTTCAGTAGTATTAAAAAAAAAGTCTAAAAAACCACGTTAATCTCTGAAAGTACATAGGTAGGTACTAGTCGGAAGAAATGAATGCATATATTTTCTATAAATACGAATAAATAGCCAAACTATGCATAAGTTTCCTATTATAATTATACATAATAATTTACATTTTACACGCTGATAGCAATTATATAAAAAAAAAAATAACCTCTTTTTTATGTCTAAAAGTTTAATATTATTTGTACTTATAGGACAAATTATATCTGTAAAAATCTATGCTACAACAGTCTGATGCTAAGAATAGAATACTTATCTAATTTTTAGATCACCTTGTAAAGTAATTAATTTGTAGGTGAATCATCTTTAATTCAAATTGCTAACCTTTGTTTCGAAACTGAATTATAAAATAACTTTATTAATATAAAAAGTTAACATTGCACTAGGTCAGATCCACAGATACCTACTCTGTGGTAAAATTCTGACATTAAATGGGTTGTGCATTATGATGGTAATACCGTTTAAAAAAATAAGTGCGCCAAGAAAGAGTTGATATGGAGTAGGTATCGCTTACCACTGAAGTAATGTGATACAGTTCCAGTGGTCTGTCAGTACCTACAGGTGGTAAAGCAGAACACGTGTCCCTTGTAAATAGTACGTTACAAAATCTAGATATCCTTACCCAGACTTAGGTTCAACATAAATAATTCACCTAATCGCACACCCTATCGTTCGGGGCAATGAACACAGTAGTGTGGTGCCCTCGCGCACTAAATAAACCCAACGTGTACCGTCTCTCTATCTGTATTAGCGGACCATCGTACTGTGATCTTATTTAGATAGATATACTCTTTATTGTACATAATGAACATAAATTATTAAATATTTAAGTAGTCCACTGGTAGTTTATTCTTTCGGGTACCGTATCTGGGCAAAGCTTCTGCACGCCGGGGCATTTGATGCAACATTTTTTATTTAATAGCTCTTGATTAGACTCAAAAACTGGTATACATTTTATCTCGCTACTATATCGGGAACTTGAGATATAACCCAAAAACTAGCCTTTGGCTGCAGCGAAGCCGCGGACAAAGGTTAATATATAATAATTTCGTGTCACGTTGTTTGTCCGTGACGAACTCACAAATTAATTACCCGATTTTAATCAAAATTTGCACACGGTGTGCAGTTTGGCCCAACTCGAGAGATAGAATAGTTTTTATCCCTTTCCTTTTTTTATTGCAAACAACGATTTTATATCCAGAGATATTTTAGAACCTGAGAAACGTCAATTTAATATAGAGGTTTAGGTGATATCTCAGGTTCCCGATGTAGTAGCGGGATAAAATGTATGCCAGTTGTTAAGTCTAATCAAGGCCTTTCAAATAAAAAAAGTTGTATCAAAATCCGTCAAGTAGTTTTTGCGTGATGCACGAACAAACAAACAGATAAACAGACAGACAAAAATTCTAAACAAAATTGTTTTGTGTTTAGACACGCCTATATAGCCTATTACAGTCATTTTTTCTCAAATATCTTGAATGTACAGACACAGCTATGTTACAGCTTTATAATATTATAGATAATAGGGCGAATTAAAAGTGTGCCACAGCAACGAGTGGCCAGCACTGCAAGTAATAAATAAAATACATTCTATTTCCGAAATAATAAATGTAAGGTTAGACTATTGTACGTTTGATAATATAAATATTGCATCGGAATTGTTTTCTTGTTCCGCAAAGCATTACACGAAACTTCCGTAAACAATAGGTTAGTTATTTGCTTAGCCATATAGGGTAAACTGTATAATGATTGGCAATCTAAGCATATTTAAGATTGATATACCTATATATTTTTTAAATTGATAGGTGTTTAAAACGTCAGCAAACATTGATAAAGGGTTCTCTGGTATGTATATTTTCAAATTAAAATGCATTAATCAATTTAATTAGAATTGTTTAATAGAAAAACAAAAAAGAACTAAATAATATTTGAAATGACAGTCATTGGCACCATAAGTAATTAACACATAGAAATCAGTCATTGGCACCTAATAAAATAAGATTATAAGAAAATTGGTCAGAAAAGGCACTCATTGCCATTATTTACCTAAAAACTAAGCGTAATAATAAATAATCTATGTTACAGTCGTTAATTGATGACCCCTTATTAGAAAGTGATGTTTTAACAGTTCTGCATGGCGCCGGTATATATTTATTTTCTTTAGTGCTGCCAGCTATAATATTATAAAACCTACTTTTTTCTGCAAACAATGTTACTATTGCAGATTATGAAAAAAAGTAGAACAGATGTTTTTTGCTGTACCAGTTCTTAATATAAATCCAAAGTGCCAATGACTAAAGGGGTGCCAGCAATACTACAGTTTACCCTACCTAAGTTAACACAAAGTGTGAAAATGTGTTATCGAAATTCACAATCCCGAGCAATTATCACGATTGCTGAATTGGCAATGCATCTGGGACTGTATTCCAGGAGATCCAGGTTCAAATCCTGGTCGTGACTGTTATTTTCGATTTTACATTTTCACACTTCATGTTAAACGATTCCTGTATTCGGAATGAAAGGAAATTATGCATAATATATGTCTCTAAGATGTGAAGAATTTATCGCAAAATTATTTTTTTTTACCGAGCTGTGATAATGTGCATGCATTTGCGTAGTCTTATCATCAAGACAAATTAAATATTTTTAAATACTTTGGAAAGTCCAAAAGTGCACGCCTCATATTGGTCTTACTAAGTAGTTTTCAATAAATCACCGTCGCTAATTTCAAAAAGTATTGTGGTTTTCATGTCTTATACGCCATCTAGCGCTAATTTTAAGAAGTACTTCTATATTGGTCTATAGAAATAGTTCTCACGAAATAATGAGGCGCTGGTTTTAGTGTCAAATCGAGCGTAAATATTCACTATTTTTTTGTTTACTCGTATTTAATAACAATTAAACCACATCGAATTGGACGTGAAAAGGGCTTTATTCGTAGATATACTGAATTGTAAAAGAAAAAAAATACTCGATTAGTAAAGTATTTCGGTTGTTATCGTGATAACATACAATACCTACAACAAACGGACGTTCAAGACAGAACTTTTTTAAACAGTTTTATAACTAGTTTAAATAACAAAAATGGCATCAAAAATATCATGAGTGTTAAAAATATTGTTTTTTCTTGATATGTGTGTGTATATATTATTTACAATTGCAATATATGATAAATAGAGACATTTTATGTTTGAAAAATCAGTTGTTCTGCATGAAACGAGAGTAATACACACCTCAACGCTTCGCTTATGAGGCGTGCAATATTTAAAAACAGCCAAGAAAATAACACTGACCCCTTTTTTAAAATAAACTTTATAAATACCTTGTTAGCTTTTGAGTAAATTAAATTTTATAATAAACCAATTGTCTGTCAGTTTACATTAGATCCTCAAGCACATTCTTTTTTGATTGTGTTTGACGTTTGAATGGGAAAAAGAAAAATATGGTTTGCTGTTTTTCTGTTCATTAGAACTTTCTAGGACTTTCAAAAAAATCGGCCGGTTTGGTGTAACCATTCTTGATTCATTTTTATTTAGGTATATAGATTAGATATTATCGTGATGCAGGTCAGGTATAAATGTATAGGAATGCACTCGAATCCTGATGTACGATTACTTCCAAGGCTTGACACAAGGTGGAATTTGTAATACAATAATTAGATGTCGTAACTTCATTCAGTGTTATGTTGTAATGACGTGCATGTAGGTGCATTGAAATCTTAGGAAACATTTTTCCTTTAGCTTTAAGGCTTGCTCAAAGAACGTTATTTGTGACCTCAGACTAACTAAAAAATATAGACGCAGCATTACGTACAACCTAGTGAAGCCATATAAAACCATGCAAAACTTGTAATCACGCGCGCTCAAGCACACTGATACAAACAATACCATGTCAATACGAAGTATCATAAACTACGAGTGTTACCAGTGTACTTACTTATCATCATGCCATTTCCCTTGCGGGGTAGGCAGAGAGAACAGAGTGCCAAAAGGCTCTATTCTTGCATACATCGCTCGCTTCCTCAACATTCATAATTCTCTTCATACACGCTCGCCAGTTTCGGAGACTCCTGACTTCACCTTCCTTCAATACATGACCGATTTGGTTTTGGTAGGTGAATCTCGGTCTCCCCTGTAGCTACATTCTTCCACTTTTACATTGTATATCTTCTTAACCAGTCGAACGTCCGGCATTCCAGACATGTCCGAACCATCGGAGCATTCCCTTTCGCATCTCTACACCAATACTCTCTTTCATACCTACTCACTTTCTTACGTCGTTGTTATGAATGCGGTTAGTCAGCCTTACTCCACAGATTCTCCGCAGAGGTCGCATTTAGACCGCATTAATTTTACTCTCATGCCCCCTCTTGCATATCCAACTCTCGCTTCCATATAATAACGTTGGGACAAGCACTGCTTTGTGTATTGCGACACGTGCTTTCTGGCTGAGGTGATGACTGCCGAGAAGTTGTCCCAATGCTCCGTTCACTCTATTTCCTGCATTTACTCTTCTCTCTATATCATTGGTGTACCTTCCATCACGACTGAATCGACATCCAAGATATACAAATTCATCGACTGTTGTTCTAGCACACCATTGCCTATTGATACTCTAACATCAGTTCTGGCTTCTCCTCTTTCGAAAACAATTATTTTAGTTTTGCCCACATTCACGCGTAGGCCCCTTTTCTCACAATCTTTAGTCATTACGTTACCAGAGTATGATTTAAAGTTATCCCAAGTGACTCGACGATTTCGTATATACGAGTTCGTTACGTACATGAATCCGTTGTCAGCGCCATAATATTTCCCTACTATATGATTTGCTGTAAACTTACTTTATACTTTTACTTCCTTTATGTTTTAAACATAAAAATTAATCCTCAACCCAAATTGTAGAGATTATTTCTATCCGGTGACAAAACTTTCGCGCACACATCTTTAAAAAAATGGCTTTACTTTTTAGTTGAAAATGTTTTTAGTTGGTACTAGTTGGTGCCCGCGACTTCGTCTGCGCAGGATTAGTACTTTGAGTAGCTTATATTCTTATCCGACGTCCTATCTATCTTTATACCAAAATTAATCAAAACTGGTTCTGGGCTTTAGTCGTGAAAACGTAACAGACAGACAGAGTACTTTAGAGACCCTTGTTCTATATTGTGTGATGTATGTAAATTAAAACTAAATATTGTTGATGATGATCTCACTAACAATTATAAACGCTATAGTTTGTGATGTACGGATGTATAAATGATTATTGAGGTTGATGCAAAAGTTATAGGTAGCTACTGCAATATACTCGTATAAACTATGTTAAACGATTTTTTCGTTCGGCATAAACATGCAGATTTTGCGATTTATAAACGCGTGAGCAAGCCACGTAGAGCTGGCCGGGGAAAAAACATGGCGTGCCCAAATGTATGCCTGCTACCTTTAAGGTTTGACCCTGCGATTTGTTGATTGTCATTGAAAATGCAACTTGGGAACTGCAAGCGTTAGCAAATTAAATGGTAAGTTATTGGGTATGATTGGTATGCGTGGTATAAGAACATTTTCTCCCTTGGCTTCACCAGCTAAGATTGTGGCCTTCACAATATGCCTTCCTAGTTCGGTGACTCGCAACCGAGTACTGTTGCATAATCTTGGCGCGTCGAAGTTACGCATTAACAAAACGGGTACACCTAACTTTAATTCCAACTTATGTGATGGCACCCCAGATAACTCCAAAGAGTTTAGGAACTCCACGGGATAGCTCGTGTTGTCATCGGATGACATGACTGTGTCGATGGAGTTATACACTGATGTTTCGCGGCTTATTTCGGCCAAGACTTTTTTATTTATTTTCGCGACTGTCTCATTTTTTGGTGCCAGTATTGTTATTTCACACAACCAATTTTCGTCGAGAATATATTGCTGCAGATTCGGATAAACTTTATCAATGAGTTCGTCTTCCGACTTCACAACATGACAAAATTGGTATGTGAAAAGAACCATACCTTCTTGGCGGTGTCTAGGCGGCCTTCACCAATTTCCAGAAGTTTTTGAGCATATGCTCCTGACTCGACATCGCTGAATAACTGGACTCGCATGTTAGTGGTAAGATAAAGCTTTTCAACTTTGGTCCACAGATATGATTCGGACATGCGTTAATTTCGTCTGCTGCAGTGTCTCTCTCTATAAAAGGTAAAGTCTGTCTAAAATCCCCTGCCAATAACACTACCACACCACCCATCAACTTTCGATTGCTTTGAATGTCTTGTAGACAGCAATCAAGTGCCTCGATGGTGCGTTTGTGGGACAAAGTGCACTCGTTCCACACGATCAACTTACATTGTTACAACAGGGCGCCGCGGGGACTGTTCTTACTGATGTTACATGTTGTGGTTTCTTCGCTTGTTAGATTAAGAGGTAATTTAAAAACCGAGTGTGCTGCCCGTCCACCACTCAGTAATGTTGCAGCGATTCCAGAGGAAGCCACAGCTAATGCAACATTACGGTCCTTACGAATTTTTGCTAGAAGCAAATTAAGCAAAAAAAGGCCGTCTTCACCAAGCTCAACTCGTTGTTATATTTTGTTATAAATATATTTTTGCTCGGGTAGCAGGCGTGCCTCAGTTTCGCTGACCTGCGCGTCTAATAAAGCCATTTCGTAGCTTAGCTCTTTGATCAAATCAGTTGATACTACTACTGCCACCATCTTCTGGTGCTCTACGCCTGTACAGAGGATAGCCTTTGTCGTCGATTTGAGTATATTTTAAAAGCGCTCTTGGATACTTTTTGGTACATATTGGAGAACAACATTGACAACGGTTTTATTGTTTTTAATTATTTTTCCAAAATTAAATTAACCTAAATTACTCCTTATAACAACAGCTATCTGCTAGTGAAAGTCACGTCCAAATCGGTCCAGCCATTCCGGAGATTTTATTCATTCACGATTTCACGGTTTTTTTTACGGAACCCTAATTGCTTTTCCAAAATAAAAGAATCCTAAGTTACGCACTGTAACAATAGCTATCTGCTAGTGGAAGTCCCGTCCATATCGGTCCAGCCGTTTCGGAGATTCGTCTGCCACCGTTGGCAATAAAAATAATATCTTTATAAATTATAGCCTATGTGTTATTCTGATGTATAAGCTATATTATTGTAAAGTTTCATTAAAATTCATTAAGTAGTTTTTGCGTGAAATAGTAACAAACATCGTTATAAACTTTCACGTTTATAATATTAGTAAGATGAGTTTGTGACACACGTTTTCCTAGTACGTGTACCAAAGCATTCTAAAGATCTTGTAAGATCTTTTTTGGGAAATTATTGCAAATTGCTTATTTCTGTAATAAATAAATAAATAAGTTATATCTATACGCTGCTGCAGCTGTAACAAAGATATGACTGGATCAGGCTAGGTGTCTTAGAACAAGATAAATCTTTTTTTAGAATTTGTGTCTGTTTCCCTGCTTTCTTGTTCGCACATCACGCAAAAATTACTCTAGAGTCGTTCCTGAGAAGCTAGGGTAATTTGGAAAAATATCCAACATTTCTATAATTAAAAAATAACTTCGTTGTGAAGTAACATAACGAAATTGTTACCAAATGTTGCCATTTATTTATTCATAAAATATTTATTTAATATGAATGATAAATATGTATGAAATAATAAAATGTTAATAAACAGCATTCAAATATTTGACAGGCGGAATTAATTATGTTAATCAGTTGTTTTGGCTTTTTTTTTTCAATAGAAGGCTTAGGTTCACCTGGCTCTAAAAGAGATATTAAAAAAACAATTACATGTAAGCAGTTATGCAGTAATAGCCTAGCGGTAAAACCAAGAACAGTGGTATCGAATTCGATATCCACTCCAAGGTCTATACCTCATGCAATACGGCACATACCTTGGATTATTACATTCGTTTACAATTTGTCACTGCTCAGTGAAGGAAAGTTCATAGCAAAGGGGTTGAAAAAAAAAATGTATAACGAACACAATCACCCTCTTACAGAAGATCAGCGTAAAGCAACAGTAAGTACTCCTACTGTTGTGTTTCGTATGGTGAGTGAAAGCGTCGGAGAAACTACCTATTCCACCTGCTCACCTAACTATTCTTCCTCACCACCACTAAACCCTTTCCTTGGAGTTAGCGAAGTGTCATCATAGTTCTAATTGTTTGAGATACATACTCACTGTATTTTTGCAAGTGTACGATAGATTGATGACTCTTCTATTTTGTTATATGGATGGACCTAGATATTTTTTAAATTTGTTGGCGAATACTGTATTAAATCGTGGAACCGCGTATACTTATTCATTTCTTGGTCGTGTTGTGAAATGAGGTGGAAATTTATGCTAGTTTATGGTTATAGTCTTTGTAAATAACTGTATTATATTCTGAGTACAGGAGTATAGACGAGTATCCGTAGGTACTTTTTAAAAGTCATTACTTTTAAAAGAATACGCTAAGCACGTTCCAAAATTATAGATTTAGATGCGCCTTCCCATGAAGATATGCAATAAATAATAACTGATTTGCAAAGTGCATAGTCTTTTTTAGATTATTCTACTCTTTGGTGCATAGTAAAGTGTTCATGGTTCATGTCAATTTGTCATTACACAATTGTCGAACTTTTTTAAATATATTTCTTACTCTAGAGGACAAAGACATAATTTGTTCCTTCGTTTATGGTCTATAACTACACCGAGAATGAGATATTTAATTGATTTTGTTTTAGAGGGACAATAAAAATTAAACGTGCCTGTGCGAACACATGTATGCACTTTTATATGAGACGCATTAAACGAAGGCTGTGTCCTATTTTGGATGCTAAATGATATATATTCTGTATTTTTAGCACTTGACACGCTCAACCACTAAAGTACAAATTGTTATTTGTGAATAAGGAAAAAGAGAACTTTCGTGCGAGCGGGAATCGCACCTGTGTCCCTTCCAATCCAGGGAAGTGCTCTAATCTACTGAGCTACCGCACCACCTTACGGCCGGAAGTTGCAGGGATGGCCTTTAGGGTCACCCGTTTTCCAGATTTTTCAACAATCAATCGCTGCACTAAAAGTGTAAAATAAATATATTTTAAAAATACTAAAAAACACGCTTTTGTAGCACATCGAAGTAAAAAGTGAAAAATAATTCTTAGTATAGGTAGAAAAATAATAATGAACAAAAATATTAGTTTTATTTCACAATTATGTGCTTAAATATCAGAACGTATAAATTAATGAATTAATATTGACTACCAACTAGAGATACAATTAACTTAATCAATTTAAAGTAATTACTAAATACCTTTACAAACTGTACCATTTTTATTACGTTTACAACACGCAATTAATTAAAGACTAACAATGTTAACAAAGGCTGAATTTGACAATAAAAATAATAAAGTTTAATAAAATAAGACCATTGAAGTTTGACATAAAATTTAATTAAGCATCCATCCATCCATCCATCAGCCTTTCAACGTCCACTGCTGGACATAGGCCTCCCCAAGAGAACGCCACAACGAGCGGTCCCGTCATGGGGTATAATGCCGTAATCGCCACGCTTGGCAGGCGGGTTGACGATCGCAGTGGATGTTGTTAATACTCAAGGGAGTGCTGCTGCCCACTCCCCGGTATTCCCTCAGTCGGCTCTTACGACTCCCGTGGGTAGAGAGGGGTGGGACAATTCTAAAGCCGGCCCCACACGGTCTTTAATTAAGCAAAATAACATAAATAAGGAGATTAATCATAGCATGAAGATGTCCATTACGATAGTCCGACCTTCTTTTTGTTTTGTGCGTGTGGTGACGGACTAAGAATACTAGTTTCACCACCCCATTCGTCACGGGTGTCTTCTGACGCGACTAAGGGAAGTAAGCAATTATCACCAATTGCAATACTGGTGGTAAGGCTGGGTACCAAGTGGGAGTACTCACTTGGTATTGGGACCGAGCGGGTTGGTACCACCATCTCCCGTGTGACCGGCCATGAAGCATATAGTGTTTTGGTTGTTGCAGGAGATAGCCGTTAATTCGTTCATTTCATATATATCTGTGAAATGAAATGGTGAGCAGCGGCTTAATACTCTCAGGCATAGTTGAGTCCATGAGCGACGGTTTCCATTTTCCATCAGCTGGGCCGGGGCTCGTCTGCCACCATATGCAGTAAAAAAAACACCCCGTCGTTCGGAGCAACGATCAGGGTAGTGTGGAGTCCTCAGCCTTTAGATAAACCTGTCATGTGTCGTCTCTCTGACTGTATTGGCAAACCACTGGAACTATGTGACATTACTTCGGTGGTAAGTCAGTCCTACTCCTGTAAAATATAGATAGATGAGAGACTTGATTAATATAATTGGATATTTTGTATCCCGTAAATAATATGTAAAATAGTACTTCCTGTAGGATATCTATTTTTCGAAATATACCTGACCAATGAACGGATTTATAAGAACTTTGGCCTAACCATAATTATTTTTCAGAAATAAAAGTATCCAAGTAACTCCTTCTAACATCAGCTATTATTCAAATCAGTCCAGACGTTTCGGAGATGATCCTGAACAAACAGACAAAAACTTTAAATGCGGGAATTTTGTTTATGGTTAACTTCACGATGAAGGGTTGTCTATAAAATAATAATTTTGAATATATCAAAAAATAAACATAGCATCACGCCTGTATTCCTCGAACGGGTAGGCAAAGGTGAATTACACACCCACGTTTCATCAGCTAAGTTTAGGCTCCACGTAATAGGGGGCGAGTCTATTGCTGTCTACTGGGCATATTTCCAAACTTCAGGCTGCTACTGATTTTTTTTCTTTTTATGATAAAGCTCAATAACACTGCCCGACCTGGGGATCGACCCCGAGACATCATGATCAGCAGTCGCTTACACTACCGCTGCACCACAGAGGCAATTAAAATATCACGCTTTGTTTAACACGCATTCTCATTTGTTCTGAGAAGTGCACGGCCTTGAAATGAAATGTGAACAAACTCGGGGACCTGACTGACTGGTTTAATGTTGTGACTGTAAGTGCACCGGTTTATGCATCTCTAAGTATAGAATAGAGGTTGATGAGGTCAATGTCTTTTCGCGTGCATAGGCTGAAAGACAATACGTATTCACTTAGAACAAATAAACTTGCGCCATTTAATGTTGACAAGCTGATGCGACATACTTAAAATATACGTTGTTAGTCATCGAAATTTACGACAACCTATTTATTACTTGTGATTGTCATTCAGAGATAATTGATGTAGGCTTAACGTGAAAACAACTTGTTTTGTGCTTATTTAAAACGTTGACCTTTAAGTATTATTTATTATGCATAGTGTTTTTCAAGCATTATTGTTTTCTAACCTACAGTAGAGCAGTACTAGTTTAGAGCAAATAGATGATGTATTATCATCATCATTGTCTTGCCTAACCATATCCTAAGCTCTCATAAAGTCGGCACCTGATCTGTTAATGTTTTATTAAAAAAATTCACACTGCGTGTCTGGCTATCTGACCCCCGCTAGTAATAATTAAGCTTACCTGGACGGAACAATATATCCAAATACAGAGTATGCGTATTTGAAGTATTGCATCATCTTTAATATCCAAATAAAATCAATATACGGAAAATCTTCTTAGTGCCTTCAGAATCAAAGAAAACCCAAGTAAGTCACGATCCTAGCCCCAAAAGATATGTCAGTCACTTATCTACTGTTTAAAGTACAAATTATTTGTGAATGAAGAAAAAGAGAACTTTAGTGCGAGCGGGAATCGAACCTGCATTCCTTCTAATCTAGGGAAGTGCTCTAAGACTCTAAGCTACCGCACTGATCTTTCGGCCATCCCAATCTCCTCATCTCATTTGTCTATACGACCAACGCCACCTATTGGAATACATTTACATGCATTGATCCAATATAGTAAGTTTAATTTTGCAATTAAAATTCATACTATTTAATGGCGCGATTTTTTAAACATTTTGATCTGTATTTTTAGCAATTGACAGCTACTTTAAAGTACAAATTATTTGTGAATGAGGAAAGAGAGAACTTTAGTGCGAGCGGGAATCGAACCTGCGTCCCTATCAATCCGGGGTCAGTGCGGTAGCTCAGTGGCTTAGAGCACTTCCAAATACAGATCAAAATATCTTGTATTTAGTAAAATCAATTTCTAATTGTTAGTCTTGCTAAAAGTCAAAACTAGCTTGACCGACTTGAATAATTGTTTTTTTGTTTTGTTGGCTCTGAAGCAGGGGAGGTTTAAATGTAAAAAAAAATGGTTAATAAAAAAAAAAGGAAGTTTAGCTTAATAAAAAAAAGGAAGTTTCGGTACCTAAGCCTTTCATCGTCCACTGCTGGATATAGGCCTCCCCAAGGGAACGCCACAGCGAACGGTCCTGTGCCGCCTGCATCCAACGAATGCCTGCGACTTTGACCAGGTCATCGGTCCACCTGGTGGGAGGCCGTCCAATACGCGGTTGCCACTCGAGAACCTTTCTTCCCCAACGGTTGTCGGTTCAGCATGCTTACCCGGCGAGCTATGTCGGTTACTCCCGTTCTCCTACGGATTTCCGTATTACGGATCTTATCACGTTCCATTTATTAACCGGTCAAAATCCATGCAGATTGATTAGTATTGATAATCGCTGATAAAATAAATTTTAGGTGATGCGAACTTCAATAAAATATGAAGATATAAAGTTTCAAATGCTATAAAAATATATAAGAATATCAAAATATTTAAAGGGCTGTGTCATTGGCAGGCTGCATCTTTGACGGTATTCTAGGCGATGCAGGTTCAAATCCTGCTCGTGACTGTTATTTTCGAATTCACATTTTCACACTGTGTGTAATTTTAATTAAGTTTCTTATTAATTAATACACAAAATACTTAAAAACAAATATACTAGTATTTTGAGACATGGAGTGATTTCATTATTTGATATAAAACTTCAGTAACTATTTCGATTTAGCCATAGAGTATGTGACTGTGAACATGAGGTATCGAGTTTGAATCCCGGGTTGAGCCAAAAATTGTTATTGAGTTTTATTTTCAAATACGAGTATATCTTAAAAAGCAGCTTGGAATTTGGGAGGTGCCGGTGTTTCACCCTCATACTCGTTTCCACGGAAAGCACTTTAAACTATTGATCCTGCATCTGATCTATCGGTCGTGTAGGACTTTGAGAGTGAGGGAACAGAAATTGCATTTGGTTTTTTTTTATACTACATATGTGGTGAACAAGCATACGGCCTACCTGATGGTAAGCGGTTACCGTAGCTAATAGACGCTAGCAACACCAAAGGAAAGGGATAGAGGTGGATATGAAGAATAATAAGGAGAGCATAGGAAGGCTAATAAAGAGGAGGGATATTAAGGAGAGGATAAGGAGGGGGGACTGGGCCTCCAGCACTCATCATACGAAATGCAACGGCAAGACTACCTACCATTGTTTCTCTTAGTCTTCTGTGAGATGTACTTTCCCTGGTCGAGTTGGCCCATTCATGCTACGATAAGCAAGGCTCTACTGCTATCTGCCAGTAAAAGTTCCGTTCAAATAAGTCCAGCCGTTTCGCAGATTAGCCTGAACAAAAAGTTAGACAGGCAAAACTTTTGACAAAGGAAATGCCCAAAACATGCTTGAAATGGACAGTAACTATTAATAGTCCTTAATTCTATTGAGAATATAATATGTATAGTAAAATAATTTTCAAGTTTGTTTGACTAGGACAAAAATATAATGACCATTGAAATATTAAACTTGATATCCGTCTAACTGATTCTTATTTTTTATTGAGTAGGATAGAATGAGTCCGCAATTATCATTATTTTAATATAATTCAACCTATAATGCATCGTGAATCTAATTAAAATAATAAATGCGTGTCAATATCAATTAAAATCAAATTATTTTCAAAATAAAAAACGTATCTTGGCTGTATGAAACACATGTCCTTTGCCTTAATGACAGTTTGACATTTTGCATCACATATATTGTACCTAATTTTTAGCATGGGTGCGGTCAATTTGTGCAATCAATTTGTATAAGTCAGGTTAAGCACAACATAGGTATCTATTTTGAAGAGATCATATCTTAGCGGTAGGTCTTCTATTCACAGCTGCCGTTCCAGTGGTCGTGGAGAGACGGCATACGGCGAGTTTATTTAGTAGATGAAGGCCCCACACTACCCTGTTTGTTGCCCCGAACGACAGGGTGTGCGGTCTTCTATTCACACATGGTCTGTCACTACGAATGCAACAAAAATAACATCCGTCATAAAAAAATTACGGAAAGCCTCTACCCTACAACTCAAAGTCAATTAAAAACGAATTCAAGCGTATCGATTAAATCAAATGTCGTTCATTCGGAAAATTTATACACATGTTTGTGTCTATTGCTATATAAATTACAATCTGAGCGATATTAAACATATGAAATATTTATGTGCAGTTAAGTAAACATTCGCTTCGTCTTGTTTCGAAAGCTCTTGAAGGTTGCCAGCTCAATTGACAGCAGTTTGCGCAATGATACCCTTACCGCTATTGGACCGCTTTAAGGAAAACCTGACCCACGTTAGAAAGAAAACTCATTCGAATAATACGAAAAAAATTATAACAACCATGCATAGAGAATGCTTTCTAAGGATTCTAGTTGATGCTCTAAAAATATTTCAGATCATCATCACGTTTTTGGAAAAACATAATGCTTTATCTTGTGAAACCTATAACATCCTAACAGTTTAACGCCTAAACTACAGCAAATAATTAACGTTAACGACAAATTATTTGGATTTATTTACTCAAATCCTCCTTCTGGTCAGAAAAAAATCAAGTTTATTTGTCGGTTTGTCTGCTTGCCTGTTTGTCTGGCGCATCACACGAAAATTACTGAACGGATTTTAATGCAACTTTTTCTAATTTGATAGCTCTTGATTGGACTTACAGACTGGCATATTGGGAATCTAAGATATAATCTTTTTTTTTTGTTAAGGCGGGAAAAAATGTTCCTAACCGCACACCCCGTCGTTCGGGATAACGAACAGCGTAGTGTGGGGCCCTCACCCACTAAAGAAACCCGCTGTGTGCCGTCTCTCCGCCTTTATTGGCGGGCCACCGGAACCATATCACATTCCTTCAGTGGTAGGTATCTGAGATATAACCTAAAAGATATAACCTAAAACCAGTTTTTGGCTGCGGCGGAGCCGCCGGCAAAGGCTAGTGTATTATATTGTTATTAAAACAACGGTTATTCGTTCACGGCCAAAACAACTCTTAGGTAATCGGTTACTGACCTACCTCTACAGTCACGGACGCGTCGACCGTGGAGTCGCCACTTAATTTATTTTACTGTATTTGTAGAATTTCTTAAGTCACTATTGGCATTAATATAATATTTGCCGGATATTAAAGAAATATTAAGAAAGCGACTTCATATAGTTTTTGTCTACAACATTGTGAGTATTGTGACAATGAATTTATTATTATCCCAGATGGGAAACAGGTTTTGGATTTGTAAGTGGTTACCGTAGCCTATAGACGCTAGCAACACCAGAGGCATCACTCCCGCGTCGCCATCTCCAAGGAAAGGGATAGGAGGTGAATAGGAAGTATATGAAGGAGAGGATAAGAAGGATAACAAGGAGAGGATAGGGAGTGAGTACGGGCCTCTGGCACTCTCACTCACCACACATAAGAAACACAACTGGTTGGTTCACGCTGATCTAAATACATAGTAACGTTAAGAAAATAATAAAAAAATAGTTCTAATGTTGTTCTAAGTTTGAACATCCTATTCTTTCCCGTGGATATCGTACGATGCGACTATGTTAATTATCACCCATTGCCTTACTGGTGGGTGTTCAGTATTGCCATGCGTACTGAATTTAATATATAACTGTAAATGTACTGGCAGCCCTGCTCGCCCTTTCCTGTTCCTGTCATCTATGGACGAACACGTCTCTTATTATAAAGCTGTAACAGAGCTATGTCTGTACATTTAAGATATTTAAGAAAAAAATACTGAATTAGGTTATATAGCATGTCTAAACATAAAACGTTTTTTTTTTTAGATTTTTTGTTTGTTTGTCTGTTTGTTTGTTCGCGCATCACGCAATAACTACAGGGCGGATTTTGATGCATTTTTTTTTATTTGATATCTCTCGATTAGACTTAAAAACTGGTATACAATTTATCGCGCTACTATATCGGGAACCTGAGATATAACCCAAAAACCAGCTTTTGGCTGCGGCGAAGCCGCTGGCAAAGACTAGTCTATACTAAAAAAACGTCGTACTTATTGTATAAACCGTGATTAAAGTGTCTAAAAACAAGTGGTTTCATATTAGTTGTTTCCTTTGAAAACGTCAAGAAAACTCCGAGTTCAGCAAAACCAAACGGAACATTACAAACAGTGGGTACAGTAACAAGTGCGGGTCAAGTCAAGTCGCTTGTTATCGGACCCGAGCGAGTCAGTACCAGCATCTCCAGTGTGACTGACTGTGAAGCAGCTCGGTATGTTTTGGTTGCAGCGAGAGATAGCTGTGTATTTTTCATTCTACATCCGTGCAATGAAACGTTGAACAGGAGTTTGCCAGTAATCTTAAAATACTGAGTTCAAGAGCTGTGGCTACAAACTCATCTGCTAACTTAATTAAAAAAATAGTTTTCAAAATTTCTTGATCAGTGAGTAGGTGCTTTCGGTTCAGTTCATTCACAATTTCAGCTTTGACAGTTAAAACATTGAGTTAGAATGACCACTTATAGTGAACTAAAACAATCACCGTACCAAATTCCATTTAAATTGATGTAATTTGGTATTTAATAAGCAGATTCCAAGAAAGTCACAGGCTTAGTATTTTTATATAACTTATTGAATTCTGTTTTCCTAGAAAGAGGCAGAATAGCTCTTGCAAAAGAGATAGATACTAATGTAATACGAGTTGATTTTGCAGTTAGAAGTAGGTATGTTTAGTAGGAAATTAATCGGAAATTGCAATTATTATTCACGAGTGCATCATCATCATCATCATCATCATAATATATAATTCCAGTGTCACGATGTTTGTCCGGGATGAACTCCGAAACTACTGAACCGATTTTAACTCTTTATTCTTTTAAATGTGTGTTTTGTCCCAACTTAAGAGATAGGATACTTTATATCTCAATTTATAATTGCAATATTTATTCATGAAAAAATATATGGCGGTTCGAAGTTCACCGGGTCAGCTAGTATCCTATAATTTGTTTTAATTATCAATTGTATATAATAATGACTTACGTCAATGTAATGCAAGTCTGCAATTAAAAAATACACTTAATTCGTTCATTTATCTATAGTCTATTGACACACATGTTCTAATTAGTTTTTTTTTAACTAACTAATTGTAATTAACAATAGCCAGTATAGTTCTTCGTAAATGCTTACTAATTATGTTATTGTTTTTATACATATTTTAAATACCCACTTAACAAGCTCGGTAACTACAAATAGAAAATGATTTCTACCATGATGCTTAATTAAAGTAAACAAGCTGATCTTGTCAGAATAGGGTATATCAATACATCCAAGAGAAGGCGTGGACCACACCAAAGATCATAAGAAAGCATGTGTGTATGTACACCACTTCTAAGATAGCTGAGTGGTAGAGCATTTGGTTCAGCATTTTGGAAGACGTAGGCTCCATCGGAGCGAGGTTTCTTATTTTCACACTTAAATAGTGTTTTCTGGCTGCTTTCAAATCTGCTAAATACACATGAAAGTATATACGGTACTTATAACAACAAAAAAACAATTTCTAAATTTTAGGCTGTCTGTTTCTTCAGAGAAATCTTTGAATCGGCTGGACCGCTTGCACGAGATTTTCGCAGGCAGATAGCTGGTGTTACAGATAGAAGAAATAACTTAAAAAAAAGAGTTAAGATACCGCATAGAAAAATAAATCCACGAAGATGGAGCCGCAGGTAGCAGTTAGTTTATAGTATTAGTAAGGACTAGCCTTTGCCCGCGGCTTCGCTGCAGCCAATAAAAGCTACTTTTTGAGTTATATCTCAGGATAAAATGTATACCAGTTTTTAAGTATAATCTATCAAATAAAAAAAGTTGCATCAAAATCCGTTCAGTAGTGTTGCTTGATGCGCGAACAAACAAACAGACAAACAGACGAACAGACAAAAATTCTAAAAAAAATGGTTTTGTATTTAGACATGTTTTTAAAGCCTATTACAGTATTTTTTTCTCTAATATCTTAAATACAAACCCAGCTCTGTTACAGCTTTATAATAGTATAGATAAGGAAAAGTCAGTTTAGGCACGCCTACATAACAAAGAGCGTTTGAAACGACTAATCCAGAAGACGTAGGTTCAAACCTTGTTGTGGCTATCATTTTCTATTTTATATTGTCGCACCTTGTGTTTTTTATAGTATGGGAGTGGCAAACGAGAATCCGGCCCCACTGATAATAAGTGGTCACGGTGGCCTATGGACGCTACCAACACCAGGGCCATCACTCGTGTACCACCAGGAAAGCGATAAGAGGGGAAGAGGAAGGATGATAAGGAGATGATAAGGAAGGTGTTTGGGCCTCCGGAGCTCTTACCATTCTAAGCACACCAATAGAAGTACTTACCGTTATTTCACACTTATCTTCTGTGAGAGGGTTTTACTTCATCCAACCAGCCAACCACCGAACCAGCCCATTCATGCTGGAAAAAGCAAGGCTCCACCACTTTCTGGTAGATGTTCTGATTGTTTCTGTATACACAAATACTCGCCTATCTCATATAGTCTCGTCTTTGCTTCCATCCATCCATCCATCAGCCTTTTAACGTCCACTGCGGGACATAGGCCTTCCCATGAATGGGGGATAGTGCCGTAATCGCCACGCTTGGCAGGCGGGTTGACGATCGCAGTGGATGTTGTTAATACTCGAAGGAGTGCTGCTGCTCACTCCCCCGGTATTTCCTCAGTTTGCTCTTACGACTCCCATGGGTGGAGAGGGGTGGGACAATTCTAAAGCTGGCCCCACACGGCAAACGCGTCGAAAACGGAAAAGAAAATTTTAATGAAAACTATTCTATTCATCTCTATAGTCTATAATCGAGCCACTGTTTTGTGACTGTTGCCCAACTGGGTCAGGTTCACGCATAAGGCTTTTAGGCTAAGGTCTGTGTGCTGTGATCTATCAAAAAATATCATGCAATTATTACTTCACCTTCGATGTGGAATGGCAGTGCAATGACACAATCATATTGAGGAACAAATTATTCGTGAAATGTGGAAAAATATAACTTTAGTGCGAGCGGGAATCGAACCTGCGTTCCTTCCAATCTGGGGAAGTGCTTGGAAAGGACGCAGGTTGGATTCCCGCTCGCACTAAAGTTCTATTTTTCCATATGCACAAATAATTTGTACTTTAAAGTATATACATCAAAAAAGTTTGAGATCACTTTGAAAATACGAAATATTTTTGTTGGCAATATTGCCATAAAAAAGACCATTACCATTTACCATATGGTAAAACTTTTTTATTTTATGTCTACGATTCTTCATTTAAAAATGTGATATTTGATCAAAAAAACAATATCAAAAACATGTCAAAAACAATTGTTTTTCCCAAAAATAATCCAATCTTTGATTATGCTTATTCAGAAATCTGACCGACAAGATTAAAGCATATTTTTTCAATTTTTCGTGTAAAAAGTTGATTTAGAAAGATGCTTAAAGGATTGCCTGAAGCTTTACGAGAAAGAATTGTTACTTTGAGGAAAGAAGGATATTCTATGAGAGAAATAGCTCTCCGAGTTGCTGTATCCCAATCCTGTGTCGTGAACACTTTGCGGGGGATATTTTTTATCGCGGCATGGATAACTTTGAAGATCAACCGTGCAGTGGTCGCCCAACTGATCTTATTGCTGCCCAGAAACGTTACATCAGAATGCTGACTGCCCGCGATCCAACAATCAATGCCACTAAAATAAGGGCTGAGTTGCGGGTTGCCACTGGACTAGAAGTAAGCACTCAGAACCCTCAGGAATTGCTTACACCAGGCTGAATTCCGAGCAAGGAGATCCTGGCCAGCACCTCTAGCTGAGCATGTTAAGTGCTAAATTACAGATCAAAAACAATTATATTGTTTGTTTATAACTGAAACTGTAAATCGGAGTTAAAAAAAATGGCCCATGAGTTTCTTGCCGGGTTCTTCTCATCAAAAGCAACGGAGTCCGGCTACTTGCCTCAGGCGCTCGTGTTAGTATTAGTGGATTCTTGATGATTATAAGTGCTAGATATATCTAATAGGCCTGTGAAATAAAGATATATTTGAAATTTATATTAAAAACTAGCTCATCCGACGAACTTCGTATCGCCATATTTTATTTCGTGAATATTTTGCAATGAAAATTATTAAAGTACTGAAATCGCTACTAAAAAATAGGGGTTGGCAGTAGAAGGGTGAAAACTTATGATTGTATGTATTTCTAATGACAAACCATAAAAAAAATAAAATAAAAAAAATTGTCTAAAAAATTAAAAAATAAACTTTTAGGGTGGATGATTAATTTGGGGTTTATGAAAAATAGTTTACATCCTATTCTCAGACCTACTGAATATACACACAAAATTTCATAAGAATCGATAAAGCCGTTTCGGAGGAGAATGGCGACAAACACTGCTCGTGTCACAGTGCTTAGAGTGTTATATATTAGATATTAAAATCTAAAAAATTACATGATTACCCATATAAACCTTTTTGGGCTGGTAAAATTTATTCTATATAGGAATGGAACCCAACAAATTCGGCACTTAAATTAATACAGTAGATATTTTAATCACTTGATATACTCAACCTTTTTTTTTTGTTAAGTCGGGAAAAAATGTTCCTAACCGCACACCCCGTCGTTCGGGGCAACGAACAGGGTAGTGTGGGGCCCTCACCCACTAAAGAAACCCGCCGTGTGCCAATTCCGCTTTTATTGGCGGGCCACCGGAACTATATTACATTCCTTCAGTGGTGCGTATGAACAATCCTGCCCGTGATTATTTTTTTCGATTTTATATTTTTGCACTTTGTGTTCTGTATGGCATAAGCATGTTAAGTGCTTAAGATATACATACATACATATTGTCACGCCTTTTTCCCGTAGGGGTAGGCAGAGATCACGTCTCTCAACTTGCTACGATCCTGATACACACCTTTCGCTTCATCTACTTTCATCAGCGCTTTCATGCATGCTCGTTGGTTACGAGTACTCTTAACCTGGCCTTCCTTAAGAACGTCTCCGATCTAATCAAAATACGTTCGCCTAGGTCGACCTCTACCACCACCGAAGGAATGTAACATAGTTCCAGTGGCCCACCAATAAAGGCGGAGAGACGGCACAAATGTAACATAGTTCCAGTGGCCCACCAATAAAGGCGGAGAGACGGCACAAGGCGGGTTTCTTTAGTGGGTCAGGGCCCCACACTACCCTGTTCGTTGCCCCGAACGGCGGGGTGTGCGGTTAGGAACATTTTTTCCCGACTTAACAAAAAAAAGGTCGATCTCTACCAACTTACCCATTCACAGTCGCCTCTTTCTTTAATCTTCTTTCATCCATGCTCTCTACGTGTCCGAACCACCTAAGATATAGGTACCTACATAAAAATATCAAAATACTTAAACACAAAGTGGAAAATGTGAAATCGAAAATAACAATCACGAGCAGGATTTGAACCTGCATCTCCTGGATACCGTCCAGATGCTTTGCCAATTCAGCCATCGTGACAACTGCTCCTGACTACTAATTTCGATAACACATTCAAAAGTCAAATTCTAAAAATATACCTATATTAAAATATCTAAATATCAAAATACTTAATAGGACTGCGTTATTATTCAGAGCCCGGTCAAATTAGCCCAAAAAATAGGGATACCCTTGCAATAATCCCCAACAATCTGAAAAAAATTTATTCAAGGTCGCTAAAATGGGTTTTTGGATTTTTTACAAAACGTTTAGTTTTACAATAAAATAGCTCAGACTAAAATTGTAGATCAGGTAATTATATAATAAAATTGCCCTTATACTTTTTTTCTCTAAGATTTAGCATTTTTGAGAAAAAACCATTTGAAAGTTAGCTGGAGCTGTATTGTCCATAATATGCATTACTACGCTGTCTCGGAACATTATTGGACGCGTAATATAAGGTAAAATTTTAAGTTTGCGTTTTTAATATAATATTTATAATGAGTAATGGTAACTTTTAAAGATTAGTGAGTTAGTATGTACAAACATTAGTCACAGTATTATGACTCCTATTAGGCCTCGCTCTTTCAACTCCAAGCTGCAATTGGGTCTAACCGTTTTTTTTCATCGACCGTTTACCTCAAAACGTCATATATGGATATATGGTTATCATCATAGATGTAGTATACTACATCTATGGTTATCATAATATCAAACTATTGCTATCTTGACACTGCATACGCTGAGAACGTATCTATAATATCCTCTGTCTACGATCGCATTTGATTAGTTTAATCAGTGGCCGTTGTAAACATTGATGTATTGTAAATAATTATATTTTAGAGCAAAAAAGCGTCATATTTATGAAACTTTATTATGACTCTACTCATATTTATTAAAGTGACAGAATGACAGGTTATCAATTATATAATATTTAATTATCATTGATTATGCTTTTCAAATGCGTGCAGTTATGAGGAAGTTATGGCCGATTCATTATATTTGATAACCTCTGTTATGATATGACGTTATAATAGCAAAGAATTGCATCAGTGTTGTGTGGGATTTTAAAATTGGTGTATAGTATATTGTCATTAATATTTTTTCATTTGTACTAGAAAAGATTACAACCAAGCATACGCATCCAAGGTGACAGGCGGGTATCGTAACCTATAGAGGCTAACAATATCAGAGGCATCACTTGTGCGTTTACAATAACAGAGGCATTACTGGCGTCTTGACAATATCATAGGCATCACTTGCGCGTTGAGAATAACAGAGGCATCACTTGCGCGTTGAAAATAACAGAGGCGTCACTTACGATTTGACAATATCAGAGGCATCACTTGCGCCTTGACAATATCAGAGGCATCACTTATGCGTTTACAATATCAGAGGCATCAATAGTGCGTTGGCAATAACTAAGGCATCACTTGCGAGTTAGCAATATCAAAGGCATCACTCGCGCTTTGCTAAATCAAGATTAAGTAGAATGGATGAATGATATTGAGATGAAGTCTTTGTATGATGGTAAACACACACATAAGTGGCATGCATATGACAAAATGCTGTATAATTAATATATTATAGTAATCGGAATAAGAGTCCGTCTGACAAGAGCACGACTATGAGAACAGTAAATAAAGTACAAATTATTATTTGTGAATGAGGAAAAAGAGAACTTTAGTACGAGCGGGAATCGAACCTGCATCCCTTCCTATCCGGGGAAGTGCTCTAATCCACTGAGATATCGTACTACCTTACTTACGTTTATACCCAATTTCCTCATCACATTTGTCTTAACAACACAAATAATAATTTGTACTTTAAAAGTAGCTGAGCATGTCAAGTGCTAAAAATATAAATCAAAAAAGTAAATAATTCAAACTATTAATTTTTATTTTATACATTTTAGTGGCCACTGGACCTACGCAGTCTTACTAAAGTATGATTAAATGTTTGTGAAATGTTTATTTTGCGTGTCAAATCTAATACTGCAGAGTGGTTTAGATATCTCCCGCCCTAGTGTTGTGGGTTTGATTCCCACACAGGACAACACTTTGTGTGATCCACAAATGGTTTTTCTGAGTCTGGGTGTACTTGGCGCCCGTGAAATTGTATGATTGTAAAGTTTTTCGCGTTATAAGGATTATTCTTTCGTGCAGTGTGTTCTCTTTTAAAATAAATACCTATATAAAATCAATGTTAGTTTGTTCGTATCTTATCCGTTGCCATATCTATAATTATAAGTGCCACCAAATATAATTCATGTAACTCCTTTGTATGTATCTAAACTAAGTAACTGTATAATCCTAACTCTAATCCACAGGCAGTGTGACATTTTTTTTTTTTTATTGCGTATAGTCGCAAACGAGCCATGGCCTATCTGATGGTAAATGGTAACCGTCGCTCTTGGACTCAACTATACTGAGACTATTGTCAAGCCGCTGCTCACCATTTCATTTCACCGATATGAAGTGAAGGAATAAACGGCAATATTCTGCTACAGTCAAAACGCAACGATGTGCTTCATGGCCGGTCACACGGGAGATGGTGGTACCAAGTGTACCAGCCCGCTTGGCCCCGATAACAAGTGAGTAGGTACTTCCACTTGGTACCCAGCCCTACCACCAGTCATTCAATGAGTGATAATTTATTACTTCCCTTAGTCGCCTCATACGACACCCGTGGGATAGAATGGGGTGGTGACACTTGTATTCTTAGTTCATCACCACACGGACAAAACTGAATTTTGAGGTCGATATATTTATTCTTAAAATATTACTTTACTAATCCTAACTTTTTGGCAACCAGGAATTCCTGTGATTGATTGTACGAGTAATATCACTAAAACAAATATTACATATTTAAAGCATATTTTTGAAGCAATCCATCCATCAATCCATCAGCATTTCGACGTCCACTGCTGGGCATAGGCTTCCCCAAAATGAGGGATAGTGCCGTAATCACCACGCTTGGCAGGCGGGTTGGCGATCGCAGTGAATGTTGTTAATACTCGAGGGAGTGCTGCTGCCCACTGCCCCGGTATTGCCTCAGTCGGCTCTTACGACTCCCATGGGTGGAGAGGGGTGGCACAATTCTAAAACCGGCCCCACACGGCAAAACAAAGAAACAATAACAACTACTTATGTAAATAATTTTCAGATACAGTTATTTAATGTCTTGTTGTTGCTCATAATAAAATATGGCCTCGAATCAGCTTAAAAAAAACGCCTGACTACAATTTAAGAAACGTTTGCTTTGTGACATATTTCAGGGTTAGAATCTAGAATGTCAATAGAATTATTTGGCTGAATCAAATGGCCTTGTTTAATTTAACACGGGTAAGGTAAGATCACTTCTAAAAATCTAAATGATTATTCTGTTATTTATCTACCTATACTATTATAAAGCTGTAACAGAGCTGTGTCTGTACATTTAAGATATTGAAAGAAAATGTCTGTATTAGGCTATAGGTATAGGCGTGTCTGAACACAAAACATTTATTTTTAGACTTTTTGTCTGGTTGTTCGTTCGCGCATCACGCAAAAACTACTTAATGGATTTTGATGCAACCTTTTTTAGTTGATAGTCTTGATTAAACTTAAAAACTGGTGTACATTTTATCCCGCTGCTATATCGGGAACTTGAGATATAACGTAAAAACTAGCTGGCTAGCGAGCAAAGGCTAGTTTATACCTAAAAGAGACTGATGGAGATGGATGACATATTGATCAAAGTTTTGGCCATTTAAAGAAGCTCAAAGTCGTGCAACATTCCATGGAGACAGTCAGGAACATAATACTCGTGGAGGAAGAAGAATTTTTCAAATATTTTTCCTTCAGAGAGCATGTTCAGGCGAACCTATTGAGCGTTTTATGTGGGTAGATGTGCTTGTATCAAACGTCGGTTCAAAATTAGACGCTCTAAGGTTTATCACCACCGTCACTACCTCCAAAGTTATTTGTGACAATATTACAGACTTTCTCTTAATTTTATAATGCTATTTTCTTTATTTGTTTGTAAGTCTTCAAAAGTGACTGAGCCTTGTTTATCCCAGCATGAATGGGCCAGCTCGATCGAGGAAGTGCCACCCTCGCACAGAATATAAAAAAACAAAAAACTGCAAAGGTCAGAGGTGTGTGTTTGACAATGAAATGGTGAGCAGTAGCTTGACAGAACTACAGTATAGTTGAGTCCTTGAACAGCGGTTATCACTTTTCAAATTTGCTCTTCCCTTAGTAGCCTCTCGTGTGGCACCCCCTGGAACGAATCAGGTGATGACGGATTAACGATCTCCTCATTGTGTACCTATTTAAATAACAATGACCTGTATTTTTTATTTTTGCACATACAACAAATGACTTGTTTCAAACCAGTTGTTGATAAATTAAGTGCTTGCATACAATTATTAAAAATTCAACAGAAATATGTTACACATGAAAAATGCACGTTTTTGATGTGAAATATAGGTAATAATAATAATATACGTATTATGGCAATACTAGCAAATCCCTAGAAAAAATAATCGAGTTAGACCAAAATAGATAGTGCAAAAATATTTGTCGTGTTCAAATATCTATGCATATGCATGTCGATAATCATTATGATTGATTGAACGGAAGGTATATATTTAAATGAAGCTTTGTATGTCTAGTGGCGAGTTAAAGAAATAAACAGCGTCATAGTAAATAGTACGCCGCAGTTAGTTATAAATTTTTATTATGATTGGTCAAGTCAAACGGTGTCGGAATTTAGCAGTCTCATATAGATATACAACGTCCATTTTTATGCAGTTACTAGTTGTACTCTGCGGTTGTTGTTGTTATATATACTGGTCTTCACGGTTTATATATATTTTTAGGAAAGCGCCATCTATGTTTAACATAGCGTAGTCCAGTTTCAGTTTTATGACGTTAGAAGGCGCTTATTTCGTTTTGGTTATTTTTTATTTTTACTCTTTCCTTAAGTTTCTTAGCATTATGTTAAAACACCTATAGCATTTCTTAATAATTTTTATATCAAATTTAAAAACAATTATTCAAATTTCACTGGTAGTTACAGAGATTAGCGCCTTTAAATAAAATACCTACTCTTCAGCTTCGTCACAACTTGCTATCCGTTTATTTTAAAGACTGATGTTTCTTCTTTTTTTAAAAATAACTAAAAATGCAGCACATATTTGACTCTCTAACTACCAGTTAACTAAATAAATAAATATTTTATTTTAATTCTCATCTAATCAATAATCAATCAATATTGACAACATTCAATAATCCACATAAACCATAGACCATAGGGTTTATTATGTGGATTATTGTATATTAAAATGTCTGAAAAAACATTGCGTCTTCTGTGGTGTAGAGATTTCTTATCTTGGGACAAGTCTAGTGAGACAATCAGTCCTAAATTTTGCTGTTGGAACTGTAAGTTATCATCCCATTATTTTGCCCAACCGTCGTTTACCTAGTCTGTGAAGACGACAAAACGGCGACTTTTTCAATGGTAGATATCAAACCTTGTTTTAACCTTTAGTATGTTCATGAACAATATTTTTATTATAATAAATCATAATTTATTCAATATTTTTCGGGTCCCCAAGCATAATTATTATATCGCCGCGTACTTAAGTTTCGTAAAGCTGTCCAAATCTACTCTGATAGAGATTAATAAGGGCGGCGCTCTACGACTACCTGCCCCTGATGCTACCGGTCGCAGGTGGAGGGACCGGGGAAGGTTCACCAGCTGCAAAGCCTCCCACGAAGTTGTGACGCTCCGTGTGCGGAAATGTCGCTTAGTACCTAAAGGGTACCCGAAAGGTTAACGCGCCGGCGGACCACTGAAGTAATGTCACACGGTTTGTGGTCCACCGGGCTTATTTGGTGGGTGAGGGCCCCACACTACTCTGATCGTAGCCCTGAATGACGGGTGTGCGGTTAGGTAGGTACATTTTTTCTCGCCTTAACTTTAACGCTTCAGTGTGCGGAAGCGTTGTTCATTAAAAGGTTGTTTTTTTTTCGTCGGACCGTAGAAGTAATATTACACAATTCCAGGGGTCCAATACAGGGGAATAGCTGGCATACTGCGGAATTAAGTAATAATAGTGGATGAGGGCCCTCACTATTCTGTTCGTTATACCGAACGACGGGGTAAAATATCATCCTAAGCAGTACATTTTCCGCTACAATGACGCAGCACTCGTATATCTAACGATCGTATGTCTGTTTGGTGACCTTGTGTTATAGAAAAAATCATCAAAACAGTATTTTAACGGCATACAACATGCAATTATTAATCTATGGTTGCAGTAATGATGCTTTAATACCCATGCACTAATGCATGCTATACAATAGTCCTTTATACAAAGGCTATTGAGCCCAAGGTGAACGATCATACGCTCCCATCACGCAAGCATCATCATTAGCTAGCAATTGCGTCAATAAAATTTAATTATATTTTAATTAGGTACGCCACTGCATAAGGAGCCACTCATAAATAACGTCACACTAAAAAAAAAATACGCTACTTTTATCTATTTCTATTTACCATCTTTGTCACACTAACCTATAATCAGAGCCTACGTCGTAAATTCTAGACACATAATAGTGCTCTTATTATAGAAGGGATATTTTAGGAGGAGAGCCCTCCACTCACCCACGGATTGTCAATCCCGGTTATCTTTGGACACACAAAATAACCTAAGATTGCAAATCCGCACTCTCACAGATAGAGGAGAATGTGATAAAAGCCGAGTAGCATGCACGATAATGTCAAAAAATCTCACCAACGCGCCACAACCATGCGATACGGCAGGACTCTCAGAACTACAACGTTGCAATATTCCGCAAAAATCCGAAAACCAATGCGACAATATTTCGCCTCTAAACGAGGGATCCTCAGGACCGCATGGCAACAAATGAGCCTCCTCCTAAAATATCCATTCTATAATAATAACATTGGTTTTCCGCCAAATATCGCCTCATTCAATCAATTATAATATTGCTAATTACGAAAATTAAGTAATCTACGAAAATCGCGTTTTAATAGACTCCTCGTTCCTTCTTTCTCACACCAAGTGATACCTTCTCCCACCTTGAATGCGAACGTATTTTTTTAAAGCCCTCTTTGACATTTCGGTCAAAAAGAATAGTTATCCGCTTTTAATACTAAAGATGACTATGTAGTATTACGTCCATAAAATGAAGCAATTGATTAATTGATCAATTAATCAAAAAGACTAATCACGTCAAATTACAGGAGGTTATTATTCAATACACTCAATTTAGATGTAAGCTCGTATATGTTGTCCAATTTATATAGACGTTTACACGTGCACTTGACATGCTCAGCTACTTCAAAGAACAAATTATTTGCGAAAGTGGAAAAAGGGATTCTTGGCAATGGCTACTGTTATATATAAATATAATAAATTTTTATACAAAAGTTGGTTAAAAACTGTCCCTAGAAAAAGTTACGCAGTTTAATCTTTTAAAATTTCACGAATGTAATTACTGTTCTAACTGCTTTCTGCATTTGCGGTACAGACAAAGGTGGGCAGTGGTTCCCCTGGCATAGTTATCAATCAAATTAATAATGGCGTTATTTTGTTACAGTAAAAATGGGCTCGTTACCGCGCGTCTCCGTGGTGACTGGACCACGCACCCGGTTGGCGACAGCACCATTGACGAAACACTTGGCTCGGCTTGCTAATAATGAGAACACAGCCTTAGTTTATTGTGGTATGTATGTTTAAAACTAATTGTTTTTGATGTGAAACATCTAATGCAGAGGGAGGGTAAAATCGGCTGTTAGCGTGGCGACGCTTTTATTGTAAGTACTTGTCCCGTTCAAGTCTTGCAAGTTAAATTTGATACACTTCCCGGTTTCCGATTGAGCTGAAATTTTACACGCATATGTATATCACGTGACAATGCAATATTATGATAACATGGAACTGATCTGATGATGGAGCTGGAAGGTGGACATAGGAACTCTATAATGAAACGGCGCAACCCCATCGAGTTTGAGCTCGTATGATTCGTCTTGCCGAGTACTTTGTGTCTAGATGGTATGCAGGGGCTGATGATGAAGCTGGAAGGTGGCCACAGTAACTTTATAATGAAATGACTATCTAATATCTATCGAGTTTATACTCGTTTGATTCGTCTTGAGGCGTACTTTGTCAAGTTATGATTATTTTATTTCTACAAAATAATTTCGTGTGTTTTCACATCTGCTCGACGTCCCGCGACGTCTAGTTTTATTATTATTTTATCATCACGCCATCTCCATGCGGAATAGGTAGAGAGAACAGAGTGCCAAAAGGCTCTACTATTGCATACATCTCTCACTTCCTCAACATTCATAATCCTCTTCTACACTCGCCGGTTTTGACGAATGCGGTCAGTCAGCTTAACTCCACAGATTTTCGGCAGAGATCGCTTTTTGATCGCATTAATTTTACTCTCATGTTCCTTTTTGCATACCCGACTATAGCTTCCATTTAATAACGTTGGGACAAGCACTGCGTTGTGTATTGCGACACGTGCCTTCTAGCTGAGGTGATGGCTGCCGAGAAGTTGTCCCAATGCTCCGTTCACTCTATTTTCCCCATTTACTTTTCTCTCTTTGGGTGATCATAGTCCGGAGCATGCTCGTCGCGATCCCTGCCAGCCTGTAATCCACAGGCTGCAATCCGGCTCGAATGCGTACCGCAGTGCGGGTTAGGGCGTGCCCCAGAGGCGACGCGTACCGACCCACCCCCGTCAGTACGAACAACGGCAGATGCGGCGATGGGGGCCGCCACCCATCACGCCTTGCCCAGTTTGGCGAGTCGAGGAGAGCAGAATGTCGAGTAGGCACGTGGAATGTATGAGGTGATGTGGAATATAAGTTACACGAGCTGGTAACCGTCATGTCGGACAGACAGCTTGATGTGCTCTGTGTAACAGAGACCAAGCGAAAGGGTAGCGACGCCTGTGATCTTCCTGGTGGCGGGCTAGCTCTGTGGTCTAGTGTACCGCAGAGCGATCGGGCCAACATGGGAGTGAGGGTTTTGCTGTCCGCTCGCTTGGCCTCAGGTGTGAAAGACTACGGAATGTTTGATCCCAGACTTCTATGGGTCCGAATAAAACTAGGTGTCACCAGGGTCTTCATGGTCGCAGCTTATGCTCCCGTAGGCTCTTCGGTGGCATCGGATCTAGAGAAGTTCTGGGATAATGTTAGGGAAGTTCTGGATTTGGCAGAAGCTAGTGAACGCGTGATCGTATGCGGAGACTTGAATGGATGGGTTGGGACCAAGTGTCCAGACTTAGAGGACGTGGTTGGTTCATTTGGTGATAAGAGAGTGAATGATGCAAGTAGGCTCATTGCGGATGTATGTATGGAGAGAAACCTTATTGTGTCAAACACATTTTTTCAACATAATGACATCCATATGTATACATGGAGAAGGAATGAACAGAGAAGTATGATAGATTTAATTCTGGTAGACAGTCGCCTCTGAAGTAAAATTCTAGACACAAGAGCCTACAGGGGTCCCACTGTCGACACGGACCACTATCTCGTTATTGCGAGATTTAGTAGTCTGTTCAGAAAGTGGAGACACTGGCGAGAGTGTGTCCACTTCGGAGGGCTTGAAAGAATAAAGATTGAAAAATTGTAAGAAGAGAGTGTAAGAGCAAAGTATGTAGAGGGTGTCCGTGAACGGCTGACAATGGCAAGTCAGCCGGGATCTGACATAGAAGAATGCTGAAGAGTATTGAAAGATAGTATGGTAGATACAGCGGAAGAAGTATGTGGATGCTCAAAGGAGCATAGGAAAGTGAAAGGTGATGCATGGTGGGATACGGAAGTAGCAGCTTCCGTAGAGCAAAAGAAGAAAGCGTGGCTGGACTATGTATCTTCTTTGAACCTGAGTGCAAGTATGAAAGAACAGAAGAAAGAAATATACCGGCAACGTAAGAATGACACCAAAGCCTTAGTGAAAGAGAAGCGTGATAGAGCAAATATATTGCAGAAAAAAGGCTGACCAAAAACTTCGAGAGCAACACCAAACTTTTCTGGAGGGAGGTGAAGAAATCTCGGAGTGGTTGGTCAGCTTTCAGAAGCATGGATCAAGTGTTTTCTCTGCGCAACATTGTGGAGAAACAGCTGGCTGTAGGCCAGAGGGTTTTCTGCAGTTTTGTGGATTTGGAGAAAGCATTTGACACTGTTGTACGAAAGGAACTTTGGGACATTTTGCCGGAGTATGGTATTAACTGTGCAAGCGGTGGAGTCCAACTACATGGACTGTAGAGCTTGTGTGTGGCTGGATGATGAAATGTTGCCCTGGTTTGATGTCAATATCGGTGTTAAACAGGGCTGTGTTCTATCAGCCAGACTGTTTATCATATATCTGGATAAATGTCTAAAAAGGTTGAATGAAATGAATGTGGGAGTTCAGATGGGCGACTCAGTGGTTAACTCACTGCTATATACAGACGATGCGGTCCTATTAGCGCAGTCTGCGACTGACCTGCAAACTCTAGTCGACGTAATGGCAGAAGATTATAAGAAAAGGGGCCTACGTATGAATGTGAGCAAAACCAAAGTAATGGTTTTTGAAAGAGAAGAAGCCAGAACAGATGTTAGAGTAGCAATAGGAAATGGTGTGCTAGAACAAGTGGATGAATTTGTATATCTTGGATATGGATTCAGTCGAGATGGAAGGTACACCACTGATGTAGAGAGAAGAGTGAATGCGGGAAATAGAGTGAACGGAGCATTGGGACAGCTTCTCGGCAGCCACCACCTCAGCCAGAAGGCACGTGTCGCAATACACAACGTAGTGCTTGTCCCAACGTTATTATATAGAAGCGAGAGTTGGGTATGTGAAAAGGAGCATGAGAGTAAAATCAATGCGGTCGAAATGCGATCTCTGCGGAGAATCTGTGGAGTGAGGCTGACTGACCGCATTCGTAACAATGACGTAAGAGAGCGAGTAGGTATGAAAGAGAGTATTGGTGTAAAGATACGAAAGGGAATGCTCGATGGTTCGGACATGTGGAAAGAATGCCGGACGAGCGACTGGCTAAGAAGATATACAATGCGAAAGTGGAAGGATGTAGGTACAGGGGGAGACCGAGACTTACTTACCTAGACCAAATTGGTCATGTATTGAAGGAAGGTGGAGTCAGGAGTCTCCGAAACCGGCGAGCGTGTATGAAGAGAGTTATGAATGTTGAGGAAGCGAGAGATGTATGCAATAATAGAGCCTCTTGGCACTCTGTTCTCTCTACCTACCCCGCAAGGGAAATGACGTGATGATAAGTAAGTAAGTACTTTTCTCTCTTTATCAGAGATGTACATTCCATACTGACGGAATCCACATCCAAGAAATGCATATTCATCCACTTGTTCTAGCACACCGTCACCTATTGTTACTCTAAATTATTTAATTAGAATTGTCTCACCCCTCTCCACCCATGGGAGTCGTAGGAGCCGACTGAGGGAATACCGGGGGACTGGGCAGCAGCACTCCCTCGAGTATTAACAACATCCACTGCGATCGCCTACCCGCCTGCCAAGCGTGGCGATTACGGCACTATCCCCCATATGAGCGAAATACATGTTGTGGCGTTCTCTTGGGGAGGCCTATGTCCAGCAGTGGACTTCGAAAGGCTGATGGATGGATGGGATGGATTTTTTTTTGGATTGAGTAAAAAATCCAATATATGAATATTTTTGGATGTTATTTCAGATGAGACGAGTACCGTCCGAGTCTCGTACAAGGAACTACTGGAACGTTCAAACGCTCTTGCTAGAGCGATATCAAGTAGAGCCAGGCCGACTGGCACGAACAGGGATGGAGATTACGTGATCGCTGTGTGCATGCAGCCAACACATAAGTAAGTACTAGTGTAAGTACTTTATATTGTGATATTTTAATTGCCAACTTTTTATCCTTCTGCGAAAATGTGAAATCGAATATAACAGACACAAGCAGGATTTGAGACTGCATCGCCTGGAATACCGTCCCATATGCTTTACCAATTCAGCCATCGTGACAATTACTAGGGACTGGGAATTTCGATAACACATTCCTTCTCAATGGCTTGTGTGATTATAGCGACCAGATAATACACTACGTACATTATACTGACCAGAGAATGTATACAAATACTGCCGACAGATGGCGCAGGCGTCATCCAAGACGTTAAGAATGAATTTGTTATCGAATGTATTTTCAGTCGCGAACAAGTATCACGATGGCTGAACTAATAAAGTACATGGGACGGTATTCCAGGATATGCAGGTTCAAATACTGCTCGTGACTGTTATTTTCAATTTCACCTTTTCACACTTTGTGTTAATTTATATGGCTAAGCATGTCAAATGCTAAAAAAGTATATCAAAATATCAAAAAACGTTAATGGAAAATCAAAATTAAAATCACTACCTGCTCATCAACTACAGTACCCTTGTTTACATCTCAGAGACTCCCAATTATTTTTTCGCTTACAGTACCATAATGACCCTGTTAGCGACGTGGAAAGCTGGAGCAGCCTACGTACCCATGGAGCCTAGCTTTCCGCAAGCCAGAATCTCGCACATCCTGACAGACGCCGAACCAGCGTTAATTATTTACGATGAAACAGGTAAAAGGCTATAAATTTTGGGCATTATATGAGAATGCTGATCTAGCTGGTTACAGACAGAAAAGAGTTCAAGAACGGTCAGCTTCAAAATGAAACTTGGTACTTAATGAAAAACTAATAATATTGGCTTGTATTTACTCTAAGTTCACTGAATATTTAGACTCGGAATTCCATGCCATGGGTATAACACTATTTTTGATAATGATAATATAAGATTTATAAAATAAGATGTATCATTAACAAACATTTTTATTACGAATTGCAAAACAAGCAAGCCAATTTACATTTATTATTGAGTACATTGGTGGTCTTGACGAGTAGTATTTCCATTTTGTTTCTACAATGAAATGTTACTTTAATTTCTACAGTTTTAGATCTGAACTCTGTTTTTCAGCAAATCCTGCTATGTTTTCCTCGAGTGGAGTGCCTGCTGTATCCATTGACGAGTTGATTCACGAAGCAAGTGGATTATCAGTAGAGCCAATCCATGATGAGGTTTTAACGATTGCTAGGAGTGAGAGCATCGCTATCGTGCTATATACATCCGGAAGCACTGGAGTTCCCAAAGGTATCTGGATGATTTACATTTGGAGAAAAATATAATAAGAAAACTGATTAAATAAAAAACTCACAGATACAACACAAGAAATAAAAATAAATTAGATGTACCAACTATAAGAACCCAATACGGCAAAAAGAACATAACATTCGAGGGTGTTATGTTATATAATAAATTGCCAATAGCTATTAAGGTCTCTTCAACCATACAAATATTTAAACGAAAACTGAAAGATTATCTGTTGGATGTTTGAACGCTTAATATGTAATACCTACTGAATAATTAAGTATTTATCTTTAAGTGAACAGTGTATGTTCTTTGATAAATAAAGTATATTTAAACCCAAACCCACCTGTAACTATTTTTACATAGAGATAATTAATGTGCCGTAAAGTGATGTATTTAAATTCTGAAGACCACGTGGACTGAGCCGTGGATAGAACTATATAGATAGACTTTTTTTTATTGTGTTTGGTGGCAAACGAGCCACGCCCCACCTGATGGTAAACGGCAACAGTTGCTCATGAAATCAAGTATACTGGGAGTATTGTCAAGCCGCTGCTCACCATTTCCTTTCATAGATATGAAATGAAAGAATTAACGGCTATGCTACAACCAAAACATACCGATATACTTCATGGCCGGTCACACGGGAGATGGTGCTACTAGACCGCTGGGGCCCGATAGCACCCGTGAGCACTCTCACTTGGTACCCAGCCCTACCACTAGTAATGCAATAGGTGATAATTACTTACTTCGTAACTCTGTGGAAAATAATGGGGTGGTGACACTTGAATTCTTTGTCCATCACCACACGAACACGGTCTAGTATATTTAAAATTTAATTTTATATCAATGTAAGCTAATACAATTCTCTGATATACAGGAGTTCGTCTGCCGTACTCAGGAATCTGCAACCGCCTCTGGTGGCAGTTCCACAAATTTCCTTACACTGACACAGAATCTAACTGCGTGTGGAAGACTGCTCTCACATTCGTTGACTCAGTTTGTGAGATCTGGGGCCCGTTACTTCACGGCAGGACGCTACTGATTCTGTGCAGAGAAATGACAAAGGATCCTCAAAAACTTGTAAAAGTGCTAAGTGTTAATCAGGTAATTCATATGCATATTACATTTGTTCAAATATAAACTACCAGTCGGATTTGAATAATTAAAACATTTGATAGTCCACCTCTTGGGAAAAGCTATTGGCTATTTAACAACACACTACAGTTCTTAGCCAAAACACACTGACGTGCTTCTGGAGATGGTGGTGCGGACCCGTTCCGGCCCCATAGCAAGTGAGTACTCTCACTTGGTACGCAGCCCTACCACCAGCAATGCAATGGGTGATATTTGCTTACCTCCCTTAGTCGCCTTGTAAAACACCCACGGGAGAGGATGGGGTGGTGACACTTGTATTCTTAGTCCGTCACCACACGGACATATGCTACGAGATATGTTTTTACACTAGAATAAATTGAATGAAATATCCTGAAACACTATTGCAGCGCCACCTACTAGGTCCATTTGTGAATCTAAACCAACCTTGAATCCACTTGCAACTTGAAACACAAAAAATTGCATCAAAGTCGGTTCAATCATTTAGGAGTACAATTACATAGACACGGGCAGAATATTTATCTTATATATTACTTCTCTAGACTGTTTTTCTGTTGGCTCGCGAGATTTTCTTTATTCCTCTACAAATTCCATGATTTACCCCTCGTTTTAAGCTTATCGTTGACAGCTAATTAAATGACTAAAAATAAACACACGGTCTAAAAATGTACCGCTTCTCTTAAATTTGAGATTCGCAATCATGTAAGAAGAAATCCTTTAATAAAATTAATGCGTCGATTTTGCGATAGATATCGAATCAGATTCGATAAAATAAATCGATGCGCACTGCGGAATTCCGCACGGGGAGACTAGTATACCTATATAAATTGAGAATAATAAAAGCTAGTCAAGTGGTGCTTCAGACTTTCTCACTATGGTCTACTCAATCTTGATAGAGCATAGTAATATTATTAGCATTAATTGTGGTTATATATATA